>OX940789.1:46873222-49475722 GCA_954870985.1 Trifolium fragiferum
AAAAATAGTTGGTAATTCTATATTATTTTTATAATGAATATGAATAAAATTTTTGTGCTCATTTATCACTATCTCCTACGTACACTTTTCTTCATGGTGAACCAATTTTCATCGTGCTAAATAAAATTTTGAATAAGGGATCCCCGTAATAAAATATGAAAATATGGATAAGCCCTGCTGTTAGAATTCAAATTTTAATTAGTTTGTGTGTATTTTTAATAGTTGGGTGGAAAATGCTTCCGATTTTTTATTTTATACCACCGAGCAGACCCGTCTCCGTGTTTTTGGAGGCTATGTGCGAAAATTAAATGTGGCCCTTTAATAAATAATGTAAAAAAAATTTATAAGAAAAATCATTCTTGATTTAAATTACAAATAACATAAAAAAAGAAACATCCTTGTAATTAACAAAACAAAATATTCATATTCTAATCATCCTGCTCTAAGATTGAGGCTCCTCTTCTGGCTCGGTCTTTAACCCATTTAAGGTTAGTTTTGTTATTTAGCCATTGAGGAGAGAGGAGAGAGGGGTAGTATAGAATTTTCGGTTTAGTGAGAATAGCTCTAGTTTGAGACAAGTTGTTTCAAATTTGGCCTAGCAGTGTTGGACTTTCACAATTTAAATAAATCTTTTAAATTTCTACCCCCTTATTTACTAATAGTATCTACCATAAATGTTTTTTTGGAGGCCTTCACTTTTTTAGGCCCAATGTCATGGCTCATGTGGCACATGGGCTTGGGCCGGGACTGCCACCGAGAAATCCCCCCCCCTCCCCCCCCATCTCTCTCTCTCTCTCAAAAAAGTTGTTAATTCTATATTTTTTTTAATGGATATCAATAAAATTCTCGTGTTCAGTTCTCACTATCATCTACATACATTTTTCATCATGTTTCATCGTGATAGATAAAATTTTGAATAAGTAATTCCAATGACAAAATATGAAATTATGGATAACTTCCACATTCAAAATTCAAATTTTAATTCGTCAATGTATATTTTTAACAGTGAGGGTTAAAATGCTCCTCGTTTTTCATTCTACACCATCGAAACTCTCTCTCTAATTCTATCTGTCTTCCGTGTCCATTACGGGACTCTATAGCTACTCCATGAACAAAAAATAGTTGTTAATTCTTTATTATTTTAAAAAAAAAATCAACATAGAAATATTACATGTAATTGAATGATTGGATAATATATACATGTCAAATCAAATTTTAGCCGAAGTGTTCACATAGTTTTTATATAGAAAATATATAATATTTAATCATGGATTACATAACTTTGTCGTCATTAAAAATATAATATATGTTAGTAATTTTTTATATAGAAAACATATAATATTTAATCATGGATTATATAAGTTTGTCGTCATTAAAAATATAATATATGTTAGTAATTAAAATATAATATTTTAATTTCTACAAAAAAAAAATATAATATTAGAAAAGCCATAATTGAATTTCACCAACGCATTATTATTAAAATATAATAATAAAAATATTAAGATACGTATAATATTATAGTTTCTAAAATTAAAAAGTACCAATCCCCAATAAAAGAAAGAGTTTCTACAAAAAAAAATAATATAAGAGATTTTTTAAAAAAAAATATTAGATTTTTTACAAAAAAATATACTCGCATAGTAATATTAAAGTTTCTACAATAAAAAAATATTAGAGAATCTCTAATTGAGTGACAAAAAAAAAATACAAACTCGATAAAAAAAAAAACTTTAATTGAATTTCACCAACGCAATATTATTAAAATATAATAATAAAAATATTAAGATACGTATAATATTAGAGTTTCTAAAATTAAAAAGTACCAAACCCCAATAAAAGAAAGAGTTTCTACAAAAAACAAAAAAATAATATAAGAGATTTTTAAAAAAAAATATTAGATTTTTTACTAAAAAATATACTCGCATAATAATATTAAAGTTTCTACAAAAAAAAAAAAAAAATATAAACTCGATAAAAAAAAACTCTAGTTTAGTTGTATATATCCAACAAATTTGTTTTATAATAATGGGTTAAAGAGATATATCTGATTAATCTTTATTATATACAAAGCGAGATTCCCACGGAGCTCTCACGTGCATTCTCAAGAGAATATTGCTCTCTCCTGCATTCTTAAAAAATAAAGCTCTCTCGTGCATTCTTATAAAATATTGCTTACGTGGCATTCAGTTATATACTATTAAAAAAATTAAAAAGTAAAAGTGATGGATATATACTATTAATCGGATATATATATAACCTTATTTTTAAAAAAATTAAATTGTTGGATATATACTATTAATCGGATATATATATATAAGCTTAATCGAGTATTTTTTTTATTATAAAATAAAATTATTGGATATATATTGAAAACTTTAAAAGAAAAACTCATTATTTAAAAAAACCTCAAAAAAATATTTCTCTAAAAAACTTCGTTAATCGGATATATATTGACAACTGAATTAATTGGATATATATAAGTTTATACAACGGATATATGTTATTTGTTCTATTAACAACTAAATTAATCAGATATATATATATAAAAAAAATGAAATGGGATTTATATAAGCTTATATATATTTAAATTTTCAATTCTCACTTCCACAGCTGTTAAATTCATTCCTTATTTCTTATGATCATGCTTCAAAAATATGTTTCTTATATTTTTCTATAATATATTTTTTTATAATTTATGATTTTGTTCTTATTCGTTCTTTTTAATTTTGATAGGATAATATCACGGTGAACATGAAGATACACGAAACGACAAATAATTTTTGTTGGTTAATTAAGGTAAATGTTTATAGAACATTTTTTATTTGTGCTTTTTTTATTCAAATATTCATGATTGTTTTAATTATTGTTGAAATACTTTATATTATTCAAAAACTGACCATATTCAAAATAATTTTATGTTTTTTTTTACGGAGCATGTTTATCAATAGTTTCTATGGAGACCTATAATTTTACTCATATTAATACATAATTTAATTTTTTATTTTATTTTATACCGTTTAATCACCTCTTAGATTGGCTAGAATGAGATTATCAACTTATCATATTTTTAGGGATTGACATGAGATTCAAGTTAGCAAAATTTTCAAATATGATGATATATAAGCGAATTTTCAATTAGTATATTTTTTTTTATGAGTATAGTTACTATTATTGTTAGAGAAAAGTATACCACAAAAATTTCTCTTTTTTTTTTTTATGAAGGTTAAATTTTATTTTTATTTTAATAGGGTTCTATGTAAAAAAATAGATAATCACTTTAGCATATTTTTAGGGATTGACATAGTTTTAGAGATTGTCATGAGAATCTAAATAGTAAAATTTTTTGTGGAAAAAAATTGACGAACAACTGAGTAAGGATGAGGTTTATTAATTGCACATTATTAAGAAAAATTTTCCGCCTAAGTAAACATCATATCAGGGTTTTGAATAGTTGCGAATTAGAGAAACTAGAAATAATAATAATAATAATAATAACTAGACTTTTTACCCGTGCATTCGCACGGAATGCATGAAACACACTCATTCAATTATATAATATGTGATAAATTATAGGATATTAAAAGTATAGCATTCCCAAATGAAAAATTATGCATTAATTCATTATACTTCTTAAGTAAACATATACAATATATTATTGTTAAGCAACTTAAATAATTGTCAACTTGAGTAAACATATACAGTATATGACATGATCTCTTGCAATTTCTCTTCTTCTTCTTTTTTTAATAATATTCTATGTCAAAAAAAATGAGATTATCAATTTATCATATTTTTAGGGATTGACATGAGATTCAAGTTAGCAAAATTTTCAAATATGATGATATATATAAGCGAATTTTCAAAAAATATTTTTAGTATATTCTTTTTTTATGGGTATAGTTACTGTTATTGTAAGTGAAAAGTAAAAAAAATCCTTTTTTTTTTCTTATGAAGGTTAAATTTTAATTGGATTCTATGTAAAAAAAATAGATAAGGACTTCAGCATATTTTTAGGGAATAACGATTGACATAGTTTTAGAGATTAACATTAGAATCTAAATAACAAAATTTTCAGTGGATAACAATTGGGGAACAATTGAGTAAAGATGATATTTATTTATTAAAATTTCCCGTCTAAGTAAACATCATATTAGAGTTTTGATTAGTTGCAAATTAGAGAAATTAAAAATATGTAAGATAAGGAAGAAATGTGTGCTTATTTTTGGTAATTTCTAAAGACAATAATATTTCTACTCATATATTAATATAGGAGGCTATTTTGATCTTCTATATAATTGAAACTACAACATTTATTTTTACTTATATATTGATATGCGGATGCGGATCTATTTTTTTATAATTTTTACAAAAACTTATATTTATATTCATTTATTAATATGGGAATCTCTTTTTTATTAATTTATGGAGGATACATTTCTACCCATACATTAATACAAGACTTATTTTTTGTAATTTTCTATTTTTATTTTATGAAAACTGAATCATATTTTTATACTCATATTTTAATACGTACGGGGATGAATATTTTTATATTCTTAATTATTTAGTTTTAATATGTGAGATTACATATATACTGATATTAATTTATATAAAATTACTGAAATAATATTTAAAATAAAATATAAAAATAATATTTAAAAGAAAATTATCCCGTGCACGGCACGGGCTACCATACTAGTTTAATAGTATATATCAAAAAATTTGTTTTCTTAAAAAATAATGGGTTAGAGAAGATTAATTAAAAAATATAAAATAAAATAGAAAAACTCTAATTGAATGTCACCTAAGCAAAAACTCTAATAACTCTAATTAAATGCCACATAAGCAATTTTTATTGAGAATGCACGAGAAGGCTCCGTGGGAATCTCGCTATGTATATAATAAAGATAAAGATTAGAGTTTCTAAAATTAAAAAGTATCAATCCCCACAAAAAAAAAAGGAGTTTCTACAAAAAAAATTATAATATCAGAGATTCTAAAAAAAAGTATTAGATTTTTTACAAAAAAATATACTCACATAATATTAAAGTTCTACAATAAAAAAATATTTGTAACGCCCCAACTAAATTGTCTAGAATATTTAGTCGGAACATTAAACCGCAAACCCTCTAAGCTGAGCACGTCTAAGGGGTTCGCCTTATCCGCGAGCAGAAAGCGCTCCGGCATAAAGCTCACATAAATTTTCTAATGGGACATCTAAAACAAAGTCCACACTGATAACATGTTCATGTAATTAATCGACTGATCACTAAGTTCTTAACATGCTACCAATAAAGCCCAAATCCGGGGAGCATACAACTTAATTCTAAGTTATCCCTAATTTCAGAATTGTGCCTGACTTCCCGTACAATATTAAATACATTATACAACTGCAATTTATCTTTCTCAGGTAATAATATAAAACGAGTGATCATTCATTTTAAAAATAGAAAAAGTGACACAATTCTGGGTTAGCTCGCTACGGCGAGTTAACAAGCTCGCCATGGCGAACTTACAGGTACTGACCTAAACAACTCGCTAGGCGAGCAAGAGCTCGCCATGGCGAAGTTATTCAGCCCAGAACCTTGAGCTCGCCATGAGTGCTCGCTAGCAACTCGCTATGGCGAGTTAAGGCAGAAATGACTCTATTTTGCGAATTTCAACATTTTTCAAAGGTATCACCTACAATCAAACTCTGAGAAAGTGCAGATATATAATATAATCAATATTTAACAGAATAGAGGAGAATTTGGGAGCTAATTCTCCTCACACAATTAATTCCTAATTTCTTAAGTTGACATGCAAGTTCATAAATTAAGGAAATTCTAACTAAACGAGCCTAAGAACCCACCTGGAAATAAGCTTTAATCTTTAATCCAAGGCTCTACAACAGCTACAATAACCCCAGCAGCTCCCACGACCCAACTGGACAGATTTGAGAATTTTTGAAGAATGGAGGATTCCTATTTTAGCTTCTATGACTTGAACTTTGTTGTGGTTGATTCCTCAGAGGCTAAAAGGTTTGATTGATTGATGATGCAGAGCTGTTATAGCTCGTGGTGAGGAAGAAAGGAATGGATTTTTCATGGATATTGGGTGTTTGCATGTAGAGCTAGTGAGTGAAATAATGGATGATGATTATAGTGGTTGATGATTTCGGTGAGGAGAAGAGAAAATGAGAGGGAGACTTTCTTTTGCTTCAGATTCTGAAGTGGATGAGAAAAAGGAAAAGTTATTTTGCATGAGATAGAAGTTGTGAAGAGAGCTTTGAGGTTATGAGAAGGGAAATGAAAATTGCAACCCATATAATGACCAATCTTGCATGTTTTCTAATTGGAGGGGTAAGTGAGTGAGGTGTTAGCTTTCTATTATCATGAGGTGAGTCATCTTTGCATGTGGTGTGAGGTGTTATGTTGTGTTGAAAATGATAGAGTGAGTCATGGTTTGAGGTGTTAATTTTCTCAAGTGAGATAGTGCTAAGAATTGGCCTATTTGCATGTAATTTAAGTGGTTAAGAGGTAACAATTGGTGGTCCATGAGTGTGACACGGGTGAGAGGGAGGGATTGAGAGAGAGATAATTGTTTCTTGAGTTAATTAAATTACAAGTGAGAACTAATTATACTAATGTGTAGTTTAGGTTCAATTAGAGTTCCTAATTTTTACACATAACATACTTAATTCCCAAGGATTAATTTAATTAATCACCACCAATTAATTCTATTTTATTAGACAAGTCTCTAATAAAATTAATTAGGTAATTGAAAGAGTGGGATGTTACAATCTACCTCCCTTAAAGAAATTTCGTCCTCGAAATTCAGAAATTTACCTTTAGGAAAGATAGGAATTACTTTTCTCATGACAGGTTTCCGTTCCTGAGTGAGTTAGTCGTCATGAGACTGAGCCCATCCGACTTTGATTATTGGAATTCTCTTGTTCCGAAGGATCTTAACTTCACAATCGACTATACGAACTGGATTCGGCTGATAAGTTAGGGCTGACTGAATATCAATTTCTAAAGAGTAATAAGGATCGGGAATGGATTTCCGAAGTTGAGACACATGAAACACGTCGTGTAACCCTGACCTGATTGAAGATAGAGTTAACTGATAAGTTACTGAACCGACGCGTTGAAAGATCTAATAAGGTCTTATACACTTCAGATAGAATTTCTCGTTTAGAAACACCTCGTAGTTCCAACTTTGGTGTCAATTTCGAGAATACTTAATTACCTTTATTCCTTGGAATAAAACTTTCCTCTCTCCAAGAGTTATTCGTCCAAATTTGATCGTCTAATTATATGTTCGTCTACTCCCGTGTTGCGCACTCTGATCCGACTACTCATAGTCTTCCCCTTTTCATCTGCGTCATCTTGACCTTACTCCAAATTCATTTAACACAGTGACGCACCATCTTATCTTTCTAATTTATTTCCACCATTACAACGTCTCTCAAGGATAACCTCACATGGTAATTCTGGTCTTACTCATGAAAGCTGGTATGCGACGGTATTCTCAATACTCTACTAAGGTCGAACATGTTCGCAATGCCTCGGTATACTGTACTCATTCTTATCTCACACTACACTTCCACAGGTCGGTATCTGGCCTGGTTCCCGCTATATGAATAGCTGAATGAGATAAGTTTAGGTATTGATAATGACAATCCAAAGTTTTTCTCTTTGAGGTTTTCTCAATTCCGAACGTTGCAGCTCGCGACACATCACACGTACCACTGTCCCGTTCATGTTGTTCAAAATACTCCAGGATAGATCGAAATATAAAACGAGTGAAGAACGCTTAAGCACTATAGATCCTTTCGCCAATGAGTTAGACTCATCGGCAACCGAGTCCATAGTACTACAGAATTTTCCACCTACTATTTCAATCCATCCTAGCATAACACTGTGATCGAGTAGTACAATTACATGTCAAGAACTGAGGTTCGAATTCTTCCTTCAATGATACGGTTAGGTTGGCTGGATAATTCACTGATAGGTTGATATGAAAGAATCTGGCTAAAGTAATTGGATTCTAGTGATGGCTGACTGGATACGGAAGATTTGCACACTCAACACAGAGAATGGCTTTAAATCACTTATTCACCATAGTCGAGGTGTCCGCGTATGAATTGGATTCGCAATAAGGAATTTCTTATACTCTACACGAGGAATTTGATTGATGATGATCTGAATCTATCGTTGATAATGTTCAGAGAAACTGAATCAGTTGATAGAGAATGAAATGGTTCAAACTCGATTTCAGAGAATAGTTCTGATGAGATATCTAGATACTAATACTTCTACTAGCTCCTTATTTCTAAGTAATTGGAAAGATCAGAAACTTAACTGGAATTTAGCTGATAAGACTTCGAAAGCATACCCAATGCACTGAAACTGATGATGGGTCGTTCAGGTGCACGAAGATCTATCTGATTAACTGATACTGACACTGAACTAAATAGTTCGACGAATAATTGACTAATGATACTGATTAAAAGATCGATACGGTGAGTGAGAGCTCGAACTGAATTTACACGTGTTGTCTCCAGATAAACTGGATCCCACGAACTATATCTAGTTACTAACAATGTAACTGGAAGGCCGAAAAGATTGAACAAGATTACAGATAAGTGACATCTCACAGATGTCATTTTGACGGACCGATGTCGAGGAATTTGGAAAGTTTTATCTTCCAACTACTCCGAGTGATAATTACGACAGATGATAGGGTACGAGGAGGAATTATCTGTCCGAGACATAATCAGACAAGTTAGGAAGTGAACCTGTTCCATGTTTCCATGTTTAATGGATACCCAATCCAACATAGTTGGTTCGACGAACTTAGCTTATTAAGGTCTGAAGGAAGGATAATGAGATTAGAATTTGACATTATTTGATTCAAGTTCGATTCAGATTATTGATAGGCACTCCTAACGGAATTTGACGGACTCTAACAGGTTTCTAACTCGAAGGTCTGAATAATTGAAAATGCTAAATGGCTGATAAGGAATAAATCAAACAAAGCGATTTCGTTCGGGATAACTAACATAGGTACTACACGATTTATCTAGATGGCTGAAGGAACTAATGGTAACTCCTGGTTCTTGCTAAATTGGTCGAGACTTGAATACTAGTGATTCGGTACTAAGGTTGAATTCAAGAGGTAGACTGTTCTATTGTAACGAGTTCCTTATTGATAATGTACTAGATGATACGATAATGGCTGACGTCCTAGGGATTAGTAACACGGGTGGTTCAACTTAGTTTCTCTCACAGGGTATTTACCTAAGCCACGACACTAAGCCGCTAATGTAGGGGATACGTGATAGTGTTAAGTAAACTACCTGGCAACGAAGTTTGGTCCAGAAATATTTCTACTTGTCATTCCGGTGAGGTTAAGTTCCGAATGGTTCGTTGTGTTTTCTAATGTAACCTGTTAGGCTGAAATTATCTTACTAGTCCTATAGTAGTTCTCTAAGTAATAACAGGATATGCCGGAAGGTAAGAGTGTGTTAAATCGAAGGCGGTCTAATTCGATTAATTTTCCTATATTCATGGCTGGGTAGCTTGAGTCACTAGGTTACTGGTTCGTGATAAGTGAATAACTATGCCTAACAAGTCGATATAGGTAATCAATTCTATAAGGTGCAATTCCTAACAGTTACATCTGACAATGCTCAACCTCTAGTGGTAAGGTACAACTATTGGTTGCTACTTACAAGGGTTAATTCAGTTGATTCTTGTTTCTACTGCTCACGAATGATGCCTTATGAATTAAGTCAGATATCTACATGGTGTTGAAAAATAATTCCTAATTGTTACCCTAATCAAAGTTGGTCTCTAATGGCTTGCTGAGTTAACTGACCTAAGATGGTATCGATAAAAAGAAATTCTATTTGTTATGCTAACGGATCCTGACTCTTAGCGGTATGGTATGAATACGAGTTACGATGTTGAAAACTAGATTACTCTTAGGGAGGCATTAAGAGTTGGTTTCCTATAGGACAATCTATTGGGAAATTCTCAGATAAAAATTTCCAACTTGGTTCCTCTAGTATGGCATTGAACAGTTCTAACATTACTGGTGAATCTCACGGCTAACATGTAAGGGTAAGTATTTAGGAAGTGTTCTGATTTACCGAAGGTTGAATCTTACTTGGCTTACGTGTTTCTTGTAAACATGTTCACCGGGAGGTAAGGTTATTCTCAAGTCCGGGGAATTTACCTGACACACGGTGTCAGTTAGATACGATAATGACCTACGTTCTTTCATGAACAATCCTACTTCGAGCGATTAGTACTTTCATCAGATTGTTCCTGCTCTCCAAACTTAACAACTATTCCCTTACTACCTCCAGAATATCCTACTATCATTGGTTTTAATCCGTCTTAACTCTTGTTACACTCGTTGGCGCTGCACCACTTACTCCTTTAGTCCTAACTGTTTCAGCTCTAACATCCGGTTAGAGAGAATTCTCGCCAACGGTTGCTTCTGAACTGTAACTCCACTACGATCTTCTTACTTAACCTCCGTGGTCCACTTCGGTTCTCAACCGTAATACCCTGCCTACCATGCACAATACTGAGTTGATCAGACTCAGCACGCGATGGTTTCAGCGTAAACAGTCCAGACTCCAAAGGGTCCGTACTACTAAGAGAGGGATTGTAATGACTCATGGCAAGGTCCGATACTAGATCGACCTGCTCTGATACCAATTGTAACGCCCCAACTAAATTGTCTAGAATATTTAGTCGGAACATTAAAATTTGGAATCTGAGTACAATAAATTATAAGGAGATAACTGAATAATATGTTATTATTAAGATAATAACTGAATATTTGATACAAACAGCGGAAAAAGAACTACAGAGGGATAACAAGATAAATAAAAGCAAGAATGAAGACTAAGTCTTCTAATGCTGACGATCCAAGCTCGACTCCAATCGTCAGATCCATCCTGGTCCCTGCTCCGAAATAACTTGTCTTACCTATATCGAAAAGGGAGTGGGGTGAGACAGTCACTTCGTCCCAGTGAATTCTACTACCCTCCTAGGCTATAAAGCCGGGGCTCCTAATCAGTCATATCATAATCTATATCCATAGCATAATTATCATAGGCAATAAAATAAAGGTGTATCACAAAGTTTATCTTGTTCATTTTAAACCGCAAACCCTCTAAGCTGAGCACGTCTCAGGGGTTCGCCTTATCCGCGAGCAGAAAGCGCTCCGACATAAAGCTCACATAAATTTTCTAATGGGACATCTAAAACGAAGTCCACACTGATAACATGTTCATGTAATTAATCGACTGATCACTAAGTTCTTAACATGCTACCAATAAATGCCAAATCCGGGGAGCATACAACTTAATTCTAAGTTATCCCTAATTTCAGAATTGTGCGTGACTTCCCGTACAATATTAAATACATTATACAACTGCAATTTATCTTTCTCAGGTAATAATATAAAACGAGCGATCATTCATTTTAAAAACAGAAAAAGTGAGACAACTCTGGGTTAGCTCGCTACGGCGAGTTAACAAGCTCGCCATGGCGAACTTACAGGTACTGACCTAAACAACTCGCTAGGCGAGCTAGAGCTCGCCATGGCGAAGTTATTCAGCCCAGAACCTTGAGCTCGCCATGAGTGCTCGCTAGCAACTCGCTATGGCGAGTTAAGGCAGAAATGACTCTGTTTTCCGAATTTCAACATTTTTCAAAGGTATCACCTACAATCAAACTCTGAGAAAGTGCAGATATATAATATAATCAATATTTAACAGAATAGAAGAGAATTTGGGAGCTAATTCTCCTCACACAATTAATTCCTAATTTCTTAAGTTGACATGCAAGTTCATAAATTAAGGAAATTCTAACTAAACTAGCCTAAAAACCCACCTGGAAATAAGCTTTAATCTTTAATCCAAGGCTCTACAACAGCTACTGTAACGCCCCAACTAAAAATATCTAGAATATTTAGTCGAAACATTAATAACTGGAATCCGAGTACATTATTTAAAAATAATTATAGATGAATAATACATTATCATTATGATAATAATGAATATTCGATACAGACAGCGGAAATGAAACTACAGAAAAAATAACAAGCTAAATAAACAAGGATGAAGACTAAGTCTTCAAAGCTGACAATCCAAGCATAGCTCCAATCGTCGTGTCCGACCTGGTCCCTGCTCCGAAATAACCTGCCTTACCTATATCGAAAAGGGAGTGGGGTGAGACAGTCACTTCGTCCCAGTGAATTCTACTACCCTCCTAGGCTATAAAGTCGGGGCTCCTAATTAGTCATATCATAATCTAATTCATAACATAATTATCATAAGCAATATAATTAAAGGTGTAACACAGAGTTTATCTTGTTCATTTTAAACCGCAAACCCTCTAAGGTGAGCACGTCTCAGGGGTTCGCCTTATCCGCGAGCAGAAAGCGCTCCGGCATAAAGCTCACATAAATTTTCTAATGGAACATCTAAAACGAAGTCCACACTGATATCATAAACATGTTTTTATTTGACTGATCACTAGGTTCATAACATACTACCAATAATTCCCAAACCCAGGGAGCATACAATAATCTAATTCCCTATGTTAACACCTAATAGTCCGACCGTGATGACCTCCTGTTTATATTATTTAATTTTATATAACTGCAACACATTATCTCAGTCGAGGGTATAAAACGAGTGACGAGTATTTTGAAATTGAAGAAAATGAGTGAATTATGGATTAGCTCGCTACGGCGAGTTACCAAGCTCGCCATGGCGAACTTACAGGTCCTAGCCTAAACAACTCGCTAGGCGAGCTAGAGCTCGCCATGGCGAAGTTCATCAGCCCAGAACCTTGAGCTCGCCATGAATGCTCGCTAGCAACTCGCTATGGCGAGTTCATGCAGAATTGACCCTGTTTTGCGAAAATCATCAATTTTGCAAGTATCACCTACAATCCTTGGCTGAGATAATGCAGTATCATAAAATAAATATTATAGAACAGAATAGAGTGGAAATTGGGCTTAATTTCCACACACACAGCTATACCTATTAATTCCTAAAATTGCATGCATTTCTTAAATTTGATTAAACTAGCTAACTAGCCTAAGAACCCACCTGATAAAAGAAGCTTTATCCTTGCTCCTTGGGCTCTACACAGCTACGATTCCTCAGCTATACTCACGAATCCCCTTGACAGAATTTGAAGATTTGAAGGAGAATGAACTTTCTAATTTGCTTGGTTTTAAAGTCTCACATTGCAGCACCAAAAGCTCAGTGTAACCAACATGCAAGACAACCAGACTGTGATTAGGAGGAATAAGCACGAATTTGGAATTTAAGAGAAAGAACCAAGACTTGTACTCACATATTCTTGATTCTAATGGTTGGAATGGGAGACAACTCTGAGATATACTAGTGGCACAAATTCTGCTTGACCAAGGGCGAAAGGTACGATTGTAGCTCACCAATACAGAGAAAATGAGCTGAGAAGCAACCATGAGCTTCCTGTCACACTCGCCATGGCGAGTTGCATAGCTTGCCATGGCGAGTTGCCCCGTTTCTGCATCATCCATCATGCGTTTCTGCAGCATTTTCCAAGGTTTTTGCTTACCCACAGCATCCAAGGCAGTCCCAGAGTGGCAGGACTCGTATTTTTGAAGAGTAATACACATGCAACCAGGTTTCTCAAGTTTGATTGAAGATTGGAGAGATTGAGTTTAATGAAAAGGGTTGTGAGACCAAGAAGATTGGGTTATTTTGATGAATTTAGGAAAGATGGAAATGATTGCCTTATTTTGATTCTCTGTCTTTGAGCTTTTGCATGTGAGAAATTTTGGAGTGGTGAGAGTTGTGTAAGATTTGTAAGAAGATGGTAATCTTTGGTGTTTGGAAGTGAATGAAAATTTGGAGCATTGTTTGTTGTTGTTGTGGCCGAGAGAAAGAAGAGAAGAGAGTGGCCTTATGTGCTTCAGTTTGGCTGAAGTTGAAAAATGAATTGGAATGGATTCATTTGCATGTATTATAATAGATTAGAGTTTTCTTGATGAGTCATGGTTTTAGCATGTAGCTTGGGTGAGGTGTTAACACTAGAGGGAAGGGTTGAGTGAGTCATGGGATGTGTCATGAGAGGGAGGGAAAATCCAACTTCCATTGTGGATTAGATCACAAGTGTAGCATTAAGGTATTAATATGTAGTTTAGGGTCAATTAGAACTCCTAATTTCACACATTATATACTTAATTCATAACTTTTCCCTAATTAATTACCTCTAATCAATTCTAATTTTAATAGATATTCTCTAATTAAAATTAATTAGGTAATTTGGAATTTGGGGATGTTACAGCTACAATAACCCCAGCAGCTCCCACGACCCAACTGGACAGATTTGAGAATTTTTGAAGAATGGAGGATTCCTATTTTACCTTCTATGACTTGAACTTTGTTGTGGTTGATTCCTCAGAGGCTAAAAGGTTTGATTGATTGATGATGCAGAGCTGTTATAGCTCGTGGTGAGGAAGAAAGGAATGGATTTTTCATGGATATTGGGTGTTTGCATGTAGAGCTAGTGAGTGAAATAATGGATGATGATTATAGTGGTTGATGATTTCGGTGAGGAGAAGAGAAAATGAGAGGGAGACTTTCTTTTGCTTCAGGTTCTGAAGTGGATGAGAGAAAGGAAAAGTTATTTTGCATGAGATAGAAGTTGTGAAGAGAGCTTTGAGGTTATGAGAAGGGAAATGAAAATTGCAACCCATATAATGACCAATCTTGCATGTTTTCTAATTGGAGGGGTAAGTGAGTGAGGTGTTGGCTTTCTATTATCATGAGGTGAGTCATCTTTGCATGTGGTGTGAGGTGTTATGTTGTGTTGAAAATGATAGAGTGAGTCATGGTTTGAGGTGTTAATTTTCTCAAGTGAGATAGTGCTAAGAATTGGCCTATTTGCATGTAATTTAAGTGGTTAAGAGGTAACAATTGGTGGTCCATGAGTGTGACACGGGTGAGAGGGAGGGATTGAGAGAGAGATAATTGTTTCTTGAGTTAATTAAATTATAAGTGAGAACTAATTATACTAATGTGTAGTTTAGGTTCAATTAGAGTTCCTAATTTTTACACATAACATACTTAATTCCCAAGGATTAATTTAATTAATCACCACCAATTAATTCTATTTTATTAGACAAGTCTCTAATAAAATTAATTAGGTAATTGAAAGAGTGGGATGTTACAATATTAGAGAATCTCTAATTGACTGACAAAAAAAAAAAATACAAACTCGATAAAAAAAGATAAAAAAGAAAAAAAGCTCTAGTTTAGTTGTATATATCGAACAATTTTGTTTTATAATAATGGATTAGAGAGATATATCCGATTAATTTAATAGTACATATCAAAAAATTTGTTTTCTTAAAAAATAATGGGTTAGAGAAGATTAAATTAAAAAAATACAAAATAAAATAGAAAAACTCTAATTGAATGCCACCTATGCAAAAACTCTGATAACTCTAATTAAATGACACATAAGCAATTTTTTTTAAGAATGCACGAGAAGGCTCCGTGGGAATCTCGCTATGTATATAATAGAGATAGAGATAGAGATTTTCAATGCAATTACTAAAATATCCTTTTACCTATTATGAAATCTACTCCTACTTAGATGTAATCATTATTAGTACTACTCCAATATAGATTGCTTGTAGAAATGAATAAATGCATGTGTAGGAATATTGTTGGAAAAAAAATATTAATTAAAGTTGAATTTAATGTTTTTTGCTTATATTTAGAGCCAAGATTTTTTATTAACTTTTGTTTATAAATAAAGCCGGAGGGAGTATAGTCATTCCCATCATGGCATCATAATCAAATACACCAAGGAGCAGATCTTGATTCAGCAGTGTCGACCCTGCACTCGTGTCATTGAAAATAGGGATTTGACTAATATGCACAAGAAAACACGGTATGCTATTGAAACACACGTCACCATATTTATACGGCGAACCACATTGCTAACTTTAATTACACTTTTCATTGGAGGTAAAAAAATTTCTTCCTGCTATACCCTCTTATGATTACTCTGTACAATACTTGCACATAATTCCACTTCCACATGAACAAAAAAGAAAGACTAAAACCTAATACTAACGAATCCGGATCCTCTCCTTCCGAATCCTCTCCATCAATCTCTCAACCGTTAATATTGATCAATAGATGTATCAAATGGTTCTTATAAGAAAGCAATAAATGTAATTAATTAATAACTTAAAATAATAATAAAAAATGAAATAGACATTGCGTACATACGGACATAATGGTTCTAAATATAGTGGCGCCTAATGTTGATTTTAGTTTTCTTTCCCGGTTTATTTAGTCAAATCCCTAAGTATTTGTTTAACTACCGGAAAGGTCAAAGTTGGTGTCATTGAATTCTTCCAGAGCTATGCAAAGCATTATCCAACGACTGATAGAGAACAAACCGAGAGTTAATATCAATTTGCATTTTTCATTTTATTTTTGAATTCATCGCAAAAACATTTGTATTTTCTTTTTGAGATTATTACATTTGATTAATTTGGGTAATTTTTGAGATTATTATATTTGATTTGAATTCTTGTTAGTAGGAGGATCATCTCTGCTAGTTCCAAAATAATATTTGGATTTGAAAACTTTTGATATATTACATTAACAAGCACAATACCACTTACAAATTTACAATAAAAGAGCAATTTGTACGTATACGATAACAGAGCAATTTACAATAGAAAATATGATAACTTTTCTTTGATCCACCAATTTTTTTACTTCAGACAATCACACAGAAATATGATAACTTCTCTTTCCTAATTTTTACTTTCTTTTTTTAAAAATAACTACCAATTTCTCTCTCCAAAAATTAAGCCATGAATTTGGCCTGGTTATTTAAATTTGGAGATATGCATATTTAATTTTTTATTATTTTAAGATTCCACATTTATTGCTTTCTTATGAGAACCATTTGATACATCTATTGATCAATATTAACGGTTGAGGGGCTGATGGAGAGGATTCGGAAGGAGAGGATCCAGATCCAATACTAACTCTTTTCTCAATATACTCACTCTATCCCTTATTATAACCTCCCTTAAATATTTTTCACGCATCTTAAGAAAAGTTGTTAGTGTAATTAATATGTACTTTTTGAATATTACAATTACTAAATTATCCTTAATGAAAAGATGTGTTATGTAGTGGACTTTTCGAATTCTAATGTAAAGTGAAGTTATGTTTGAAAAAATACTAATAAATGTGTGTAGAAATTTGAAAATGAGCTTATATTTATGCCAAACTTTATCTTTGAAGAGGGGCTTACAATTAGGAAAGGAGGGAGTATGTTTCAGTGAATAATTTAAGTCTTTTGTCTTCCTTTATATAGAACTTTATCTTAGCACTTAAGTTAACGTGAGTTTATTTTTAAAAACAAATCTTTTAAAGATTACATGCAAAATAATAACGGATAAACGCGTGCTTTAGGGCGTCCAGATGGAATCATGATGTGTCACACATTATGCTCTACATTTTGAATATAGACTTATTTTAGCAAATAAAGGCAATACCCTAAAAACCTAATATGTTGTGCTATTCTTACATGTACTGTTATGTCTAGTACTTACCCTTTAACATATCAAACGCGCTCATAAAGTAAAAATTGCTACAATTTTTCTTTTTAAGTATGTGCTATACCGTAGTAAAAAAAGAATTATGCTATACAGACAATCAAAATTACTCGTATACATCATATAACACTTGATATAAATTGGAGATGATGATGATTGGAAAGTATATGCATATAAAACTAATTAAGTGTATTATAAATATACTGTTGGAACAAAGTTCATATTGATGTGTGAATTGAAAATAAAATTGAGTCTCATATCGGATAATAGAGCATACTAGTGTGTTGTAACATACAAGTGTGTACTTTGAGAAAATAATTACATTAAATCTCATATTTATTTATGTAATTGTGATTTATTTTACATCAATTTATAACCCTGAGTTTATGGGAAAATAACTCTAATTGATGGCTGCACAATAAAATATATGCTCTATTCACATTGGTCCGTATGCCACTCATTGTGGAATTGCTTTTGTCTGAGCATAACATGTATATTTGGTAGAAAATAAAATCATGATGGCTGGCAATTGATTTTCCTTCTGTGCACTTCAACGCCACCAGCTAATGGCCTTTGGTCATCATCATCATCTTGGATATTTTGACAGTAGGCAACACACTAATAGTGAGAGGTTAGTTGCATATTTAGATTATCTTATAATCATGTTTAATTTTCTAAATATACAATAAGTCAGGTTGAGGTTTATTCAAAGATATTGAACTAAATTGATTGCTTATGAACATAAAATAGTAATACCACATATGGTATCTGTAACGCCCCAACTAAAAATATCTAGAATATTTAGTCGGAACATTAATAACTGGAATCTGAGTACATTAATTAAAAGAACTATAACTGAATACAACAATATCATTAAGATAATATTATAATGTTCAATACAAACATCGAGAAGTGTTGATAACAGAATAACAAGCTAATCTGAAACAAGGAAGAAGAATAAATCTTCTAAGCTGACAATCCAAGCACAGCTCCAATCGCCAGATCCAACCTGGTCCCTGCTACAAAATAATCTGTCTTACCTATATCGAAAAGGGAGTGGGGTGAGACAGTCACTTCGTCCCAGTGAGTTCTACTACCCTTCTAAAGGCTATAAAGCCGGGGCACCTAATCAGTCGTATCATATATCATATCATATTATCATAAAGCATAAAAATTAAAGGTGTAACACTGATTAATCTTATTGATTTTAAACCGCAAGCACTCTGAGGTGAGCATGTCTCAGAGGCCTGCCTTGTCCGCGAACAGAAAGCGTTCCGGCGTGCAGCTCACAAAGATTTCTAATGGAACATCTAAAACGAAGTCCACACTGATATCATAATCATATATATTTATATATAGTTGACTGATTCTATATTCATTACATACTACCAAACTTCCCAGAACCCGGGGTGCATGCAATTTATCTAAATTCCTAAGTCAAGCCCTAATAGTCCGACTGTGATGACCTCCTGTTTATATTATATAATTTATATGACTGCAAAATAGCTATTTCAGATGAAGATATAAAATGAGTGATCAAGAGTTTTGAAAATGGAAAAAGTGAGTAAATTCTGGGTTAGCTCGCTACGGCGAGTTACCAAGCTCGCCATGGCGAACTTACAGGTCCTGACCTAAACAATTCGCTAGGCGAGCCAGAGCTCGCCATGGCGAAGTTCCTCATCCCAGCACCTTCAGCTCGCCATGAAGGCTCGCTAGCAACTCGCTATGGCGAGTTGATGCAGAAACTACCCCGTTTCGCGAAAATCAGTATTTTTCAAGGGTTTCACCTACAATTTTCATCTGAGACAGTGCAGAAACATGAAATAGATAACATAATACAGAATAGAGTAAAATTTTGGGTGTTAATCTTACTCACACAGTTATACCTATGTTCTCCTAAGTTAACATGCAAATTATCATAAATTGAGAATTCTAACTAATCTAGCCTAAGAACCCACATGTTAAATAAGGCTTTATTCTTGCTCCTAGGGCTCCATACAGCTATAGCAACCCACAGCAGAAACCCACGAACCCAGAAAACAGCACGAACAGAGAGACACGGGCAGCAATTGCTGCTGAACTCGCCATGGCGAGTACTCCTGCTCGCTATGGCGAGCTTGACAGGCTGAAGGTACAAGGTTTGCCATTTTTCCCAAAATTCCATTTTTCCATAGTAGCCATGGCTTACCCAGTGATCAGAATTCATGTTTTGAAGATAAACACACATGCAGCAAGTATTTTAAGTAGGAGATTAAAGTTTGAGAGATTGAGTTAAAATAAAAAGGAAGTTTGTAAGCTCATGGATATTGGGTTTAAGAAATGAGAAAGGATGAGAGATTTCTGTTTATGTTTCTGAAATTCAGTAGCATGCAAAGATTTTAGAACTAATGAGGGTAGTGTTTGATTTGCAAGAAGAATGGGAAGCTCTAGAATTTGGGGAGAAAAATGAAGATTTGTTGTTGTTGTTGGTGTTGTTGGTGGCCGAGAGAAAAGAAAGAGGAAGCTTGATACTTCAGTTTTGGTGTTTGCAAAATGAATGGAAAGGCTTGGATGCATGTTATATTATTGAGTTATAGTGGAAAATGAGGTGTTGTGTTCTTGCTATGCATGTAACTTGAGTGGGTGAGTGAAATATGAGGTGTTGGCTCATGGTGGAGTGGAGTTAGTGAGTCATGAGAGGAGAGTTTGAGTGGAAAGATGAATCACAAGAAAGAGGGAAGATTGGAGGGTAAAATTTGGTTTCTTAGTATTTTAATTAAATCACAAAGGAACTATCATTGTATTAGTGTGTATTTTAGTTTCAATGAATTCTCCAAATTTTACACATAATACCATTAAGTCCCAAGATTTAATTTAAATAACTACCTCTAATTAATTCCGATTTATTAGACAAAATTCTAATTAGAATTAATTAGGTAATTGAAAGAGCGAGATGTTACAGCATCGTAGTACCGGAGATTCATAAATTGATGTCGTAGCATCAATTTGAGTGGTATTGTAGTACCACTGAATCACCGATGAATCATAGATTGATGTCGTAGCATCAATTTGAGTGGTACGTAGTACCACTCAAAGAAGGTGTAATTCTTGACCGATTTCTACAAGTGCAGTAGAAATACGGTATACAGTTATTACTTGGATGTTTTATCCTGGAGACGGCGTGGTTAATAGTTTGCATGCACAATTTTGGGTAGTGCCACGAAACGTTTTAAAGAGAGCGACCTGGTCGTGACTCAGCCAGTAATTTCTTTGGTTCCTATTTTTGAAAATCTTTTTGGCTAAATGACAGTTTTGGTACCCCTATTTTCAAAAATCTTGAATTTTGATACCTCTATTTCTAAATCAGCAATTTTGGTCCCTCTGTTTTGTCAAATTTTGAAATTGCACTTATCTCTATTCTCTTTTGATGATGTGGCACATTTTAATATTACATGCCATTTGTTTATTTAAAAAATCATTGCCACATTAGATAAAGTTAATATTACTAGTATATTAATGATAATTAAGATTTGTTTCTTTTATTTTTGTCAAAAAAAAAAAGATTTGTTTCTTTTATATAGAGAATTATACTATATTATATTAGTAATTATTATTATTATATTCTATCAATAAAAATAAATTAAAAAACAAAAGAAGAAATTGAAAGGGTACCTGAAAAAGAAAGAAAGAGGGGTTGAAGAACCCTAATCAGGAAACACAATCGTTCAGCTATGTTTCAGAATTTTTCATATGCAAACGATTTTTCATCAATAACTGCGCTTTGCTTCAACTACGTTTCAGAGTTTCTCATCTGTAAACGATTCTTGTTTCAATTATGACTACATCTATGAATGGAAAAAGGGTCGAGAAATGAGAAGGGGGTCGAGATGCATCTTCGTGGTCGATTCTTGTTTCAAGGTATGTATCTATTTTATGCATTTAAATCCCTATTCCGAAGTTTAGGTTTTTGTTAATTTGTATTTTTAACTATATTGTTGTAAGTGATTTTGCTACTAATGTAAATTTAGTTTAGGAATTGTGACAGATGGTTATTCCTCATGAAACTTTTGACCTTTAATTGGTTTAATGATTATTCCTTATGTTGCTAGTTATTCTCACGAAACTTTTAGCATTATGACAGATGGTTATTTACCTATATTCTTTAACAATTTTTAATAATTTAATTGGTATTTTTCTGTTTTTTATTTTATTTTTCTAGATTTTTAAACAATTTTTTATAATTTACTTGATATTTTTCGAGTTTTTTTATTTTTCCAAATTTTTAAACAATTTTTTTATTATTTATTTAATATTTTTGTTTTTTTTTTCTTCAGATTTTCAATACCAATTTCAAATAATTTATTTGATATTTTCCTAGTTTTTTTTTTTTATTTTTCCTGATTTTTAAAATTTAAATTTTCTATATATATCTTAATATAATGTGATGTGGCGATGATTTTTTAAATAAACAAATTAGTGCCATGTAATATTAAAATGCGCCACATCATCATAAGAGAATAAGGATGATTGCAATTTCAACATTTGACAAAATAGGGGGACCAAAATTGCTGATTTAGATATAGGGGTATCAAAATCCAAGATTTTTGAAAATAGAGGTACCAAAACTGCCACTTAGCCAATCTTTTTTCAATATCTAAATATACAAATTTAGAACCAAATCATTATACAATATCCAAATATGCAAATTTAAAAACCAAATCATTAAATAAAACTACTGCAGTAGCAAGAATGTCACAAAAAATGGGTTTTGTTGGAAAAAAGTTTACATTGGTGTGTGAATTAAAAAAAATAAAATTGAGTCTCATATCGGGTACTAGAGCATATTAGTGTGTTGTAGCATACTAGTGTGTAATTTGAGAAAATAATTAAAATTAAGTCTCATATTTAATTAATTTATTGTGATTTATTTTCCACATCAATTTATAACCGTTAATTTATTTATGGGAGAATAAATCTAATTGATGGATAGACATTAAAACCTATGCTCTATTCACATTGAGTTGGAGGGCTACTCTTTGTAGAACTAGTATTCGCACCCGTGCCAAGCACGAACATAATGTATGTTTCGAATTATTTAAGTATTAATTTTATATTTTGGTCCAGTAATTTTTTAGTCCAATTTTTACCAGTTATTATAAAGAATTTAGACATGTAATTCATCTTTTCATTTAACTTGTAATTTTGATAACTTAATATTTTTTTAAAGTGTTTAAAGGACATGCATTATCAGTGTAAACTAACTTTGCACCGACAACAATTAAGAATGCTTCCACTTTTTTATGTCATATCAAAAAAGTGAGGTTAAATGAAGTTACGTGGCGGAAAACATAGTTGTGATTTGTTGACAGTGTAAAATTATTTTACACTGTCTGTGTAAAATTATTTTCCACTGTCTGTGCATATACCTTTTTCTCTTTTTTAAATGTGACGACACATAATATGTGTTTATGGGCACTTTATATTTAACATTTAATTTATTATTTTAAAAATACAAAACATGATTTTGCCAAAAAAATAAATAAATTAAAAACCTAATTATTACCAACAAAAATTAGATCTTTTAAGAAACATATCATATCCTAAGGTCTCGTCACAATTATTATCATTAAGGTCAAATATATTTTTGGTCCTTTTAAATACTTAACTTTTCATGTTTATTCCTTATAAAATATTTCTTAAAATTTTGTTCTTTTAAATAACTATATCAATTTCTAATTTTAGTCGGCGTTTTTTTATATAAAAGATCACATTTGATTTTTCAATTTAATTTTTTAATAACATCTCGTTGTTAAGTCATTAAAATATCATTAGTTTAATAGTTAATCATTTTAATACCTAATTTTCATAAATTTATCTATAAGTATAACTTTAAATTAAAAAATTAATCGTTTAAACTGAAGATTAATTAATCAAGTTATTGAGTTTGAAATATAAGTTTGTATTTTTAAAAGAACTAAAAGTATAGAGAATAATTTAAAAGAACTGAAAATGAATATTTTAGTTTTTTTAACTGCAAAATAAATATTTAACCCGTGGCAAGTATGAGTTAGTTTTTACCCATAAAAATGTAAATATCTTTCTTTGTTGAATAAAATATAAATATTTTAATATAAGATGATCAGTTTTTCGTTTTTGATAGAAATGTTACATGGGTATATGATATGAAAATCTGTATTAGTTTTTAATATTAAATGTTCATCCCCGTGTATAATTAAGATATATATTAAATATAATTTCTTTTTTTGTAATCCTCGTGTATTATTTATGTTAAACATTTATTTCTCTATCTACTTATAAAATGTTCATCCCCGTGTATAAGATTTTATGTTAATATTTACCTCTACAAAAATATTAATTCACCATAATTTAAATACTACATTCATCAAAAAGTATTTAAGTCTTTTGATAGAGTCAAATCATTTATAATATACTTTTCCGGTAATTTTTATAAAAAACAATCAATATTTTAGGTTCATTAAATAACTAATATATTCGGTCTATAGTATAGTATAAACCAAACACATTAATTATTGAATGAACTTAAAAAGTCAAAGTTTCTTATAAAAAATATCGGATGGAGTAACAAATTTAAATTTAAGTTTTGAGGTGAATTAATTTTTCAATTTTTTTTAACCTCTGTTTCAAAGTTCGAGCGCAGATAAATATAGTCTAGCCAAGGTTTATTTCTATCAGAAATTCACTTGATTCTAATGTCTTGGTTATTTTTTCAAATGTTTTTTTTTTAATATAATACTTAAATAATAATGATAATTTTTTAAAATAAATTAAAATTACGTTAATATATCATTTATATTAAACATTCATTATTAGATGTAAAATCTTCATCATCGGGGTCCCATAGTATAACTGAGCTAGTAGAAAAAATATTATAAGGAGGACCGGACTTTTCGAACTAATATTCACTATTTATCCGCATTTAAAAGTGTGTCAGTCTAGCCACTAATATAAATTTTTTAGCGGTGTCAATTTTCCGTCAAGGAACATGTTGAAGATCAAATTTATTTGTTTTATTTTTTAATATAATTAATTTTTTTTTATTTTTCAAGTATTGTATGTATTTTTTTTTTTTTGTAATACCACAATGAAGTTTAAAATAATTTTTATTTTATATATTTCTTTGCTTGTAATTAGGGAAACAAATTAATAAAACTGCCATATAATTTAGGAGCTCACATCTTAATATTCACTCTTCCTATTTTTTTATTTTATTTTTAAAAAAAAAAATCTCGTATAAAAGGTGTACATTATTCTCTCTTTCAATTTTTAATATGATTATATAATCATTTATAATTTTATAATTATAAAAATATAATTTTACTAAGAAAAAATAATAATATACGTACGAAACCTAGTAATAAAAAAGTAAATCATAATAAAGTAATAACATAATCATTCAACCTAAGCAACATAATTGCTTAATTTGTGAAATATGATTTAAAATATTAATTACACTCATTCTCTAAAACAATACAATACATCTTCAAAATTAATTTACATTTATACGTGTGGGGAAGAATAACAATTACTTAAAACTCATATTATAACCAAATGTCTAAAGAGAAAAGTTGGAAAATATGTAATTTAAAGTGTTCTACCAAAAACGATTTATATAGGAAAGAAACATTTGTATATTAATTAATATCTTTATTTATAAGGTCCAATTAAAACAATTAATAACAATAAATATATCCTAAAAACCTCTCCTCTTTTTTTCTCTTTTCCAACCCTAGCCATCACTACTTTTTTTTTCTTCTTAGTCTATCGAAGAGGGGTGATTTTAGGTCAATTTTGGCCTAAAATCATCCCTCCAAATTATTTTTCTTTCTCGTTATAATAAATAAATGTGATTTTCACATATTTGTTTGTTTTGATTTTCCGTCTTCGTACGGTGTATTTGGTTGTCCCGTCTTTGTGCGGTGTATTTGTTTTCCCGTCTTTGTGCGGCGTTCATTTTTTTTCAGGTTGAAGGAGTAGATCCGATCTAGTGCAGATCCAATCAATGTCGACTTTTATGTCATCAACGCTACAGATCCGAAGGCATGAATATTCCGGACACTTCAATATAGTCATATTTGTAGGCATATGTAATTTGTCATTTTATGCTATTAAGATGGACACTGTGAGTTTGTTCACAGATTTATCCTTTTTGTTACATCGATGTACTCTATTTTATTTGAATGAATGAATACCTTTTATTTATAAAAAAAAAACAATAAATATTGATTCTGTGTCAAAAATAAATAAATATATATTGATTCCTTTTTTAGTGAATGTCATGTTATTATTTTTTTTTACACTATCATCTTTGTAGAAAATCAATAGTTAACACAAACTTTTGAAAGAAGCAAATAATCTCATTAAAATTAAATGCTTATAATTTAATACTAAAATAAATCTTAGGAGTTTATTATTTTATAAATAATCTTGAAATTATTACTACAATAAAAAAAAATTATATCATTTGGATACATTTAAATTGGATCTTACTCATATCTCATCTAATAAAAATATTATTTTCTTAACAGAAATAATGAAGACACACTCTAAGTTAACAACTTCCCCCCCTTTCACAACTTCTAGATTTAAATGGTATAAAACAAAAAAATATTACCTTTAATGTATAAAATAATATAAATTTATATTTGAATTATTGTTTAATAATATTTGATAGTCGTTAATGTCAATCATTAATGCTAATGGTAAAAGTATTCTTAAAATTTTTCAAAAGATATTCCTAAATATAAAGTAGGATCTTGCTAAACAGTGTCAATGGGACAATCTTTAAGAATTCCTTTCTAAAAAAATAATTTATTCAAAAGTAGGAATGACAATGAGTAGGATATGGGTAGGGTACTATAGTGTAACAACCCATCTCTAATTAATAATAAAAGTGTTAATTAGAGACTCCAATTGGAAAATAAAAATAAGGTTAATTGAATTATTGGATAAATTATAGTGAGAAGGACAAGTTGGATATTATTTACGAAATATAGGGGAATAATTGTAAAGAATCCATTGAGTTATAAGACAAATAAGAAGTGGAAAGGAACCATCTTCTTATTCTCTTTCTCTCAGACCCGTATATCCTTCTTTCTCCATAGCCAAGTCCTTGAAATTCATTTCCATTTCCAATCTTGCTTGCATGCAATTATCTCACTCAAACCATGATCAAGTGAACCTTTTTAAAGCAAGTACAGGTTCTAGAAACCCCATTCATCAATTGTTGGACAAACCCTTTTTACAAACCCTTCATTCCCAATTTCTTCAAGGTCTAACCATTGCATGTGTAATATTGCCATCTACAAGCATTAATAGCTCAAATTATAGTAAGAAGAAAAAAAGAATTTAGTTTTTCCCTTTCATCTTCTCACTTGCTGAACCATCTCCACCATACTCCAATTCTTTTACATTTTTGGTGATTTTATTATAATTCCCTAATCTGAGTACCCTGGTTATTGTGTAAACACTAAGTTAGATTGGTTTCATCGTCAAAGTCAGCACCTTTGAATAATCCTTAGCATAAATATGGGTTGAAGCTACAAGATGGAAATAAATTAAGGGAATTACAAGGAATTTAAGAGTATTAAGGATCAAATAAATTATGGGTTGAACATTGGAGCAATTTGGAAGAAGTTTGTGAAAACCCGTGTTCTAGGACAGGGCTCCACTTAAAAGTTTTGCTATTTTTGGATCAATATCGAAGTCTGTACACACTTCTGAAGTAGAGGTGCTGATGCTGCAAAATGGGAATGAAAGTACTGATTTTTAAACATATGGGGTGGTGATTGGAACTAATTAAATCAAGAGATTTGCAATGTAGTTGAAGAGTTGCTGATACCTTTGTTTCTCGTGGCAAGTCAGGGACTCTTTAATGATGATTTAATTGCAAACTAGTTGGTGGAGGATTTGGCTACTCAAAGTTCTTGGTTGGGTTTATTAAGCTAGAGTTTCATCATCAAGTTCATCAATTAAGAGGTGGGTTCCTTTAGGTATTAGCAATACCTTATTTAATTGGACATTTTGGAGTATTAGCATCCCCATTGTACTCCTAATGTTCATCAAACCTTATTGATGAGCATGAATTATACCTAAATAAGCTAACCCTTCCCCATTGCTTATTATGTAAATTTTAGATTAGGTGTTTAGTGATGATGCTTAAACCCAAAGCTCATTAATGCGTTAATTTTATACTTAAGAGTTGCAAGTTATGTCTGTGATGAATTGGGACTGTAGGTGTTGATTTTACAATTGGTTGGATCCGTTCACGAGTCATGTTTTCGAGCTTGACTTGGGAATGATTTCTTACTACTTTTATAACTGAACAACACTCGTTTTAAGTTTCAATTGGTCATTAAATTATGTTACATAATGTTTGCAATTCTTAAATATAATCTTAGCTTGATCGAAACACCTAGAACTCATTATTGAATTAGTATCAAATAACGGGGATGATTATATTAGTTAGTAATGAATTTCCCCAAAGATTACGAACCATGAACCCTGGGTGAAATCATACAAGAACGTAGTATTGTTTAAGTAATGAATAGGTTCTCTGGATTCGGGATATGCATTGGTTAGGACAACAACAATACTCATAAGATGCTAAGAAAATAAGATCATCAAAATGATATGCGTGGTCTATGTACCATGTCAGATTATGTTATTCAGAGATTCATTAGTAATCCAATTATTTTTTTTTTTTTTTTTGACAAAGTAATCCAATTATGTTAAGTAAATAATAATATGTTAAGTTGTGGTCCTTGAGGCACCAAAAAGACTACCTCAGATAGGTGTTGGAGCTGGATTGGAATTCCACAAGGGAATTCCACACAATGATAAGACGAGCATAGTTACCGCGCTCTAGCCTTGATATGATAGGGAATTTAGCCGGGTATGGGATACTTTGAAACTGCTCAACTCAGGGTATTCGTAAAATGAACTCAGATAATTGTGTTACACCTTTATTTATGTTTATATTATTCTTTAATGAATATGAATTATAAGCGATCAACTAATGAATTATCAGGATTATGCATTAGGATTAAGACAGTAATAGAAACTATTAGTTTTAGTTGCCCCGGTGTAGTCACCAGTAGTTGGTTAGTAGGAGCTCACTGAGGCTTAGTAGTCTCAACCCACTCCATTTATTTTTTTCAGATAAACAGGTTATCAGAGCAAGGACCAGGTGGGAAACCGATGATCGAGGCTGAGCTTGGTGTAACACCCCGATTTTCGAAGCCCAAAAGTAGGCACTTTTTTTTTTAAAAAAACAACAAGGACTTTGAAATAAAACATTCACGACCGCACTTAAATTAAATCAGAGTAAACCATTTTCAAAATAACGATCGTAGTGCAATGCCTCTTTTATAAATTGTTTTCACGAATAAAAGTTTAAGATTAGAACCAAACGATATGTGTAAACAAACAGAACGACATCATTTATTCCAAATAATTATCGTAATACAATTTTAATATAAATACAGCGGACAATAAATAAGAGCAAACGAGACTCTTAAACTACTACCTCTAAGCTGATCTTTAAACTCTAACTGAAGATGACTGGGTGACGAAGACCCACAGACAACTTCAAGCCTTGCCGGTTCTCCACGCGGTACAAATAAATCCCTAAAAATGCTCATAGAGGGTCACGATCTAAAAATAACATATAACCAAGAATACGCAGCACAAGATATACAATACATGGCAGCATATACTCATTTATCATATGAATCACACATCATAGGATTTAAGTGCACAAATCGTCTATCAATCACACACAACAATATTCTAATGCACAATTAGCCTACCAATGCTGTCATACCCCATTTTTTGACCTAAGATTCCACCTCATATGCATTTGTCATACCATAAATTTTGCCCATTTTCATTCATTATCATTTTTGCCACATCTTTATCAGTTATGTGAACTAGCTCATTTGGTTGTAATTAGAGTGTCCATTGAGTTATGAGTGTGTGGTCATGGGTTCAAATCCCACTTTAACCCTTTTATTTGTTCTTTTCTATTTGTTAAACAAAATTCAAAAACATGTCAATTTATTTTATTAAAAATCCTAAAAAATTTGTTAAATATTTATTTTGTCCTTTTCATCATTATTTCTTCCCTTTTATTTCCTTAATTTACCATTTATCATCATTATTATTATTTTCTTTCTATTTTTATAATTGCCATTATTGTTATTATTATTTAAACAAAAAACAAAAAATATAAAAAGAAAAGATGCAGCACGTGGCTGCATCTTGCCCCTCTCCCACTCTTTTCCTTTTTCTCATTATTATTATTATTATTATTATTATTATTATTATTATTACAAAATAAAAAATAAAAAAACAAAAAAAACAAAAAGATCACAAAAGACAGCAGCACGTGAGTGCTGCATTCTTCCCCCTCTTTCCAACTTCTTTTTAGTTATTTTTTTTTACAAACCATTATTATTGTTGTTGGAAAAATGAAAAAATGAAAGTGGTTTAAAACACAATGGTATGTTTCTTTGTTGTGCTTCCTTTCCATCTACTTCCTTGTCTGCAAAAATTAAATAGACAAACACATGCAGCAAACATTCATTAATTTCTTACACTTCTCAAAGCCAACCATTTTTGCTTCAAAATCCCTATAAAAAGAGATGAGAAAAAGAAGGAAAGGACTCACTGCACACAGAAACTCTCAGAAACAAAAATATTCAGATACAAATTTTCACAACAAAAAAAAAACAAATCCATCTCCAAACACTCACCCGTTCACAATTCAACCGAAATCAGAACCAAGAGACAAAAAGAATCCGAACAGAAGCAACAGAAGGGAAAGGTAGAAAATTTCAATTTTTATTGTTCTAAAAAAAAACTTTAAAACTCCGATCTAGAGTTTTCCAAATCCTTTTTCAAGAAATTAATTTAAAATTTGGACTCTAGATCGAAAGAGGATTCGGAAAAATAGTTTTTTTATAAAAAATGAATTTTTTTTTAAATTCCGGTGGTGGCGCCGCCGTTCCGGCCGCCGTGAACCACCACCGGAATCTGAAAATTGTCGCCGGATTCTGGGCACATGAAGAACACATGCATGTGTTCTTGATTTTGTAGAGAGAGAGTGAGAGAAGAGAAAGAACCGAAAAAAGAAGAGAGAGAATGGAAGAGGAAAAATGGAAGTTTTTTTTGAAATCAGATTTTTATATTGTTTTTTCTTGGACATGTTTATTTTGGGTGGTTCTGGGCCCAAACAACATTTGTCCCTCTTGCTCACAGATTTTTCTGGGCACACCCCTGCCCTGCTGCGTGCACCCCCTTCTGTTTTATGAATGTACTAACATTTTTTTGCAGGTTTGAACTTGGATTTAAGTCTCTATATTTTTGCTACTATATTCTTTGCTTGGCTTTGTTTTATTCACTCATTTTCATTTTTTCTCTTTATTTATCTATTCATGTTTAATTATTGTGAATTAGAATGTATTTAGGTCCCATGTAAATATAAATGAGAAGCTACATCCATGCATAATTATTTATTTATCGCTTTATGTAAAAAAAAAAAACCAAAATACAAAAATAGTAGCGCAGTAATTCCAAGGAAAGGAGGAGTTATCATTTCGATTCAATATCGTCATGAAAATTCTTGCGTTAGTCTTTTAATTATACTTAGTTTTTTAAAATTAACTAATCAAAAAAGCAAAAACATTCAAATAATCAAAAATCATTTTCAAAAAGAAATCTCTTTCATTAAAGAACCTCGACACTTGTCGAGAGACTTTTTCAAAATATTTTCTTAATAAATTTTTAATCCATGTAAATATATCGAACATTTCTTTTTTCTCAAAAATTAAAAAAATACAAAAACACATTCAAAGAAACATTTTGCCACTTGGCCTCTTTATTTTAAAACAATTTTTTTTTCAAAAACTAAAAAACATCAACAAACAATTTTCACAATTTTTTACCCGAACTACGGTGGTTTTGATCCCTCGGGTACGTAGTGCAAAAGACCTCGCGTCTTCCCAAATCACATAAAATAACAAAAACATTTTTCTCTTGTCTTAATCATTAAAAACACCAAAAACATTTTTTTTACCAACTTAAAACATTTTCTTAGTCAAGACCTTTTTCTCAATCATCACTTTAATTCCCTAACTCTAATACATTTTTGCAAGCAAATAAAATTAAAGCGCTTAGATAACTTAGAACAAGAGGTTCCTATAGGATACTATAGATACTTAGGGTGCTAGTACCTTCCTTTCGTATAACTAACCCCCGAACCTTGATCTTTAAAAATAGGGTTTTAACGATTTTTTTTTCCCTTTTCCTTGGAAAAATAAAAGATCGGTGGTGAATCTAAAGATTGCGATTCAATGCTCTTCAATAGCTTGACATCCAAAAATCACCGCGACAGAAATGGCGACTTCACTGGGATAACACCCAAGCGGGTTGAGCCTATCTTGTATTTATTTTGTCTTTGCGCTTGTATGTTGTTTGCTTGTACATATATGTATATGCATGTTTTATGTGCTTTATTTGGGAAAATTGCTTGAGTAAGATAAGTCCTAACCCGGACTTGAGGGAAACAATAAGATAGGATAGTGGTAGGATCATAGCGACGGAATCAGAGTAGTTCGATTCATGTTTCGCATGTGATATAACCACACTCAGTCGAGGAAGCTCAAAGGTGGAAATGTTGACATGAGTAGTTGTGTTAATGTTCTATTTTTGGGGGACCGACAAGACTGTGGACCTTTAGAGTTACATTTAACCCATCTTGGCTTTTAGGACGTGGTGCGGTGACCGATCTAGAGTAGTCTTGGATTGGTTGATACGCGAAACCACACCCGAACGAGATTGTCTTGCGAATATTATTGGACCGGGAGTAGTTCCGTAAGCCGGTAATATCCAAAAGACGGTTTATAACTTTGGGAACTTATTAGAACCCGTGATACAGGTACAATGCAAACCTTAGTACTCACCATGTGGGACGGGCTCTTACCCTTGACTCCAACATTTTACCTTAACCCAACCATATTTTTCGCATAATCATGCATACATGCATTCATTCATAAATCTTTTCTCATCCTATATCGAAGGACTTAAATTAAATTTTTTGTAAACATCGTAGATATGGATATTGTAAGAAGCATTAGGAATTTTAATTTCAAGAAGCCGGACTTGTCAACTACTTTGTAATGTTCCTATTATCTAAAGATTGCGATTCAATGCTCTTCAATAGCTTGACATCCAAAAATCACCGCGACAGAAATGGCGACTTCACTGGGATAACACCCAAGCGGGTTGAGCCTATCTTGTATTTATTTTGTCTTTGCGCTTGTATGTTGTTTGCTTGTACATATATGTATATGCATGTTTTATGTGCTTTATTTGGGAAAATTGCTTGAGTAAGATAAGTCCTAACCCGGACTTGAGGGAAACAATAAGATAGGATAGTGGTAGGATCATAGCGACGGAATCAGAGTAGTTCGATTCATGTTTCGCATGTGATATAACCACACTCAGTCGAGGAAGCTCAAAGGTGGAAATGTTGACATGAGTAGTTGTGTTAATGTTCTATTTTTGGGGGACCGACAAGACTGTGGACCTTTAGAGTTACATTTAACCCATCTTGGCTTTTAGGACGTGGTGCGGTGACCGATCTAGAGTAGTCTTGGATTGGTTGATACGCGAAACCACACCCGAACGAGATTGTCTTGCGAATATTATTGGACCGGGAGTAGTTCCGTAAGCCGGTAATATCCAAAAGACGGTTTATAACTTTGGGAACTTATTAGAACCCGTGATACAGGTACAATGCAAACCTTAGTACTCACCATGTGGGACGGGCTCTTACCCTTGACTCCAACATTTTACCTTAACCCAACCATATTTTTCGCATAATCATGCATACATGCATTCATTCATAAATCTTTTCTCATCCTATATCGAAGGACTTAAATTAAATTTTTTGTAAACATCGTAGATATGGATATTGTAAGAAGCATTAGGAATTTTAATTTCAAGAAGCCGGACTTGTCAACTACTTTGTAATGTTCCTATTATCAAAAAGTAATGAATGTAGTCTGTCCCTAGACTCTGTTTATAAAAAGAGAAATGCCTTGTAATGTATTAGATTATCAAGTGTAATAAATCTTATCTACAATGTTTACAATCAATTTAGTATAAGTCTTTCGATATCGAAAAAACTTTTGCATATTTTAGCAATAAACACATCATGCATCATACTGCATTCATAAGTTTCAAATCGAGTCTCATGTTTTCCTCTTCTCTCTTCCTCAGTCAAGAAAGTGGCCCGGCGTATTTACTACAAGTCTACCCCTATCTATAACACTTAAGCAAGTCAGGAAAAATGGAACGTCTCGAGCAAGAGAACCAAGCGCTCCGTGAGCAAGTAACAAATATGAAAGGGGAAATAGAGAGGTTAACTGCCATAGTGACTGGTATTTTGGATACTCAAGCTCAAGCTCAAGTGTCGGTCCCTCAACTCACTAGCACTTCTCTGATTCGGCCAACTACTGAGCTCACTAGCACTTCTCAGTTAACTGGGCCTAAAGGTCGTACATGGGGCATGCCGCAGCATCTACCTAATGGAGGGTTTCGTCCCGTGGTCTCTGAAATACAAGCCTCTAGTGATCAGCAAGCAATGCCATTTCCTCAGCCCGGTCTATCATTCCCTCAGGCTACGATGACTTTTTCAGCACCGATGGTCCATACCATTCAACAAGACCAGGCACCTATCTTTCACTCTGAAAGCGTGGGAAGATTTGATAGGGTAAGTGACCTACATGACAAATTCAATGAAATGCAGCGAGAGATGAGGGCTCTCCGAGGAAAAGAATCATTTGGTCAGAACACCCATGAACTCTGTCTGGTTCCCGATGTTGTAATTCCATACAAGTTCAAAGTGCCCGATTTTGAGAAATATAAGGGAAGCACTTGCCCTAGAGCTCATCTGGTGATGTATGCAAGAAAGATGTCGATCCAGACTAACAATGATAAGTTGCTCATCCACTATTTTCAAGATAGTTTGACTGGTGCAGCACTTAGATGGTACATGGACCTGGACAGTACTGATGTACGCACTTTTAATGATCTTGCTAATGCTTTTATTCGACAATACAATTACAATTCATACTTGGCCCCAGATAGGGATGAGCTACGGGCTTTGACTCAAAAGGAAGATGAATCATTCAAAGAGTATGCCCAGCGGTGGAGAGAGCTTGCTGCACAAGTTCGTCCACCCTTGGAAGAGAAAGATTTGTGTAAGATGTTTATGCATACTCTTAATCCTTTTTACTACGAGAAGATGGTTGGCCGTGTGTCAAAGAATTTCACCGAAATTGTGGAGATGGGAATGTGTTTAGAAGAGGGGGTCCGTCAAGGACGTTTAACAAGGGAATATACCCCTGTTTACCCACATATTGCTGTTGTCTCAACCATTCCTCAACAACCCTTCAGTCAATCAGTTCGTACTCAAAGAAAGCAGTCATTTGACCCTATACCAATGAAATACGTAGACTTGCTTCCTGCTCTACTTGCAAAAAGCCTTGTCCGTACCAAGCCACCTTCTCCTGTGCCTGAAAAGTTGCCTGCTTCGTATCGTGCTGACGTGACATGTGCTTTCCATCAAGGAGCACCCGGACATGATGTTGAACAATGTTATGCACTTAGGAAAGAGGTTCAGAATTTGGTCCGCACCAACATGTTATCTTTTAATGATCCAAGCTTGAACGTCCAAAGTTCACCCTCTGCCTAATCATGGGTCTTCCGTCATTTTAATTCAAGATTATCAAGAAGCATGTCCCTAGGATCACTAGGCCTTTTATTACAATTTCTTTCTTGCCAAGCATTTGTTTGCATTTTTAAGTTGTATCTTTTAATTAATGTTTCTAAAAACAATGAACATGCATGTTTTGGAATCCATTCATTCGTATTCACTCTTTTCCTGTGCTTTTTCACTTCTCACGTTAACAAACTTGAGGGAGGATGATGAAAACAAAATGATTTAAAATTGTTGATATGTGCTGATACATGCTTTCATTAAGTAAGACCTGGTTGATGATGTAAGGCATTGTTTTACTTCCCCAAACACCGGAGAAATAAGGAGATAATCCGTATTCAACCCCTTTGAGCCATGAGTGGTGTTCTTTCTTTACACAAAAACCCTTAATCTTGACCCGGGGCAGGGTAATCTTTCAATTAATTCAAGGATACATCCTAATACAAGAGGATCCCTTTGTCTGAGATACAAGAAGCCATGAGTAAACAAAACTCACAATAGCATGTGGCAGTCACAATCGTCCTACATCAAAAAGGGGACAAACAAAAAAAAACAAAAGAAAAAACCAACAGCCCGCTAAGCAAAAAGACTTAGGCAAAAATCAGGGCACCCCGATGGTCCATAAAATCCAAAAGAATTGGTCCATGTAAAAATTAGGGATTAAGAGCAAAAAGTAAGCTTGTGGATAAACAAGTGACTGCCACTACAAGAGTCTCATCAAAACTCCGACCAAAGTGTCAACAACGTCATTGGCAAAAATCCTCTTGTCGACCAAAATGTCAATCTCAAAACATCATTGTCAAAGAAATCCTCTTGATGACCAAAGCGTGTCTGATGAATTAATTGAATCTAGGAATGGAGGACATTAAAGAAGAGTGGGTGGATTAAAACAGAACTTTGAGCCTAAAAACCTTTTTTTTTCAAAAACCGTGAACCAAACCACGTTATAACCCTCAAAAGACCTAATTGAAGCTGGGTCACTTTGAAAGCATAATCAACAAAATCTTGTTAAAGCTGACTCCACTTGTTTGTTGAGTAACTATCTTTTACACACACCACACATGTTTTCTATAAAATCTTTTTCGATTCCAAAACTTGCATGTGCATTATATTAGAAACACTTTTCAAAAGAAACAATTTTATTTGCAAACATATGTTTAGCATCAAGGAAATTCAAGCAAATGATCTAATCAAGGGCGGATCAACTCAAAACGCTCACAACTTGGGGCAAGTTACCTCATAATTTTGCCAATCAGGGGCAAGACCTTACACTCAGGGGCATTCTCTTCAAAGATTCGAAGTTAAGGTTTCCTTAACTCGGGACAAGTTACCTCAGGATCTCGCCAATCAGGGGCAGATTCTTACATCCAGGGGCATACCTTTCAAAGATTCAAAGTCAAGGTTTCACTCATCTGGGCATCTTAATTGTCAGAGTACCTCCAATTTGAAGCATCCTCAACAATGGGATCTAAAAGTTGATTAATCAGAACTTTCTCATATCTTTTAAAGCATAAACTACAAGCATATTCTTCTCTAACTCATGAGTCATAGAAACATACAACAACATCTGTCCCGAGAACGGATAGACAAACACAGTCATTGCTAAAAAAAAAAGCTCGCTAAGTTGAAAACCTGAAAAGGCGGCTTAGGCAAAAATGAGCGTCCCGGTGAATTGAAAAAAAAAACCTGAAAGGGCGATCCAGGCAAAAATTAGGGGCACAAAACAAAAAATATATTCCCGGTGGGTCGAACACCCGAAAGGGCGATCCAGGCATAAGTTAGGGATTAAAAAAACTAACAACTACAAAACAAAAAGCAAAAAGCATGACTGTCGAAGCATGACCATGAGAAAGCTTTCTGTTTCGGTTTATAAATGGCGACTTCCGCCAAACTTTCTGATTAATGGGCTTTATCACCAAGAAATGTTCATTTCACTATCAGATGATACTGTGTACCGGGCCTCGCCCCAATGATTTGATTTAATTCATCTACAAGGGTGTTATCTCCAATGAAGAACTGTCGAGTGGTTATAGAGCTATGTCGGGCCACTTCCCATTTTACCTGTCCAGTCTCGTCTCGTCCAAGTCATATTCAGTTACACAATCATACAAATACAAGTTTCTTACATTCACACAAATTCAAGTTACATTCATATCATACAATCATTCATACTTTAATACATACATACAAACATTCATACATACGACATACAAAAAAAAAAAGATAAAAAATAAATATATCATTCATACATGATTGCATTGATCATTCATCGTCTTGCTTTAGTTATATCACAAAAAGAGTCATCCTCAGCGTGTCTGGTCCAGAGATGTCTCAATCAATCATACATCATAAAAGGGTCATCCCCAACGTGTCTGGTCTGAGATGTCTCCATCAATCATACATCACAAAAGAGGTCATCTCCAGTGTGTCTGGTCAAGACAATTCATTTTCTGTGTCCTGCTCTCCCACAATGACAGCAGACATTTACTTCCTTCTTCTGTCCTGCTCTCATACAATGATGGCAGACATTATTTTGCTTCCTGATGTCCTGCTCTCCTACAATGACAGTAGACATTATCTTCCTTCTTCTGTCCTGCTCTCCTACAATGACAGTAGACATTATCTTCCTTTTATGTCCTGCTCTCCTACAATGACAACAAACAATTTATTTCCTTGTTGTGTCTCGCTCTCCTACATTGACAGCAGACAATTTATTCTCTTGTTGTGTCCTTACCATCCCACAATGTTGGTAGACACTGTCTTTATCTCTGTCCCCACATTGGACTTTATTGCTTTCAGTCTTTACTTTTGTCCTTACACTGGACTTTACTGCTTCTGTCCCTACATTGGACTTTACTGCTTCTGTCCCTACATTGGACTTTACTGCTTCTGTCCCCACATTGGACTTTACTGCTTTCTGTCTTTACTTTTGTCCTCACACTGGACTTCATCGCTTCTGTCCGCACAAAGGACTTTATTGCTTTTCGTCTTTACTTATGTCTATACACCAGACTTTACCGTTTTCCACCTGCAATACTCTTGTTCCCCAACAAGCTTGTTTCTCTTTGTCAGATAACTTTCATCACATTCAAACACTCGTAAAGCATAACATTCATGACATTTTCCCATGGCATTTTGTAGTTTAGGTTGGTCAAAAAATGGTGTACTTTGTATTTAAGTCTCTTCTACCGTCGAATTAAAACAAAAACCATCATTACATCATCTTTTTCTTTTCTCCGGTAGAAGAAACTTAAATAGGGGCATCTGTCATACCCCATTTTTTGACCTAAGATTCCACCTCATATGCATTTGTCATACCATAAATTTTGCCCATTTTCATTCATTATCATTTTTGCCACATCTTTATCAGTTATGTGAACTAGCTCATTTGGTTGTAATTAGAGTGTCCATTGAGTTATGAGTGTGTGGTCATGGGTTCAAATCCCACTTTAACCCTTTTATTTGTTCTTTTCTATTTGTTAAACAAAATTCAAAAACATGTCAATTTATTTTATTAAAAATCCTAAAAAATTTGTTAAATATTTATTTTGTCCTTTTCATCATTATTTCTTCCCTTTTATTTCCTTAATTTACCATTTATCATCATTATTATTATTTTCTTTCTATTTTTATAATTGCCATTATTGTTATTATTATTTAAACAAAAAACAAAAAATATAAAAAGAAAAGATGCAGCACGTGGCTGCATCTTGCCCCTCTCCCACTCTTTTCCTTTTTCTCATTATTATTATTATTATAAAATAAAAAATAAAAAAACAAAAAAAACAAAAAGATCACAAAAGACAGCAGCACGTGAGTGCTGCATTCTTCCCCCTCTTTCCAACTTCTTTTTAGTTATTTTTTTTTACAAACCATTATTATTGTTGTTGGAAAAATGAAAAAATGAAAGTGGTTCAAAACACAATGGTATGTTTCTTTGTTGTGCTTCCTTTCCATCTACTTCCTTGTCTGCAAAAATTAAATAGACAAACACATGCAGCAAACATTCATTAATTTCTTACACTTCTCAAAGGCAACCATTTTTGCTTCAAAATCCCTATAAAAAGAGATGAGAAAAAGAAGGAAAGGACTCACTGCACACAGAAACTCTCAGAAACAAAAATATTCAGATACAAATTTTCACAACAAAAAAAAAACAAATCCATCTCCAAACACTCACCCGTTCACAATTCAACCGAAATCAGAACCAAGAGACAAAAAGAATCCGAACAGAAGCAACAGAAGGGAAAGGTAGAAAATTTCAATTTTTATTGTTCTAAAAAAAAACTTTAAAACTCCGATCTAGAGTTTTCCAAATCCTTTTTCAAGAAATTAATTTAAAATTTGGACTCTAGATCGAAAGAGGATTCGGAAAAATAGTTTTTTTATAAAAAATGAATTTTTTTTAAATTCCGGTGGTGGCGCCGCTGTTCCGGCCGCCGTGAACCACCACCGGAATCTGAAAATTGTCGCCGGATTCTGGGCACATGAAGAACACATGCATGTGTTCTTGATTTTGTAGAGAGAGAGTGAGAGAAGAGAAAGAACCGAAAAAAGAAGAGAGAGAATGGAAGAGGAAAAATGGAAGTTTTTTTTGAAATCAGATTTTTATATTGTTTTTTCTTGGACATGTTTATTTTGGGTGGTTCTGGGCCCAAACAACATTTGTCCCTCTTGCTCACAGATTTTTCTGGGCACACCCCTGCCCTGCTGCGTGCACCCCCTTCTGTTTTATGAATGTACTAACATTTTTTTGCAGGTTTGGACTTGGATTTAAGTCTCTATATTTTTGCTACTATATTCTTTGCTTGGCTTTGTTTTATTCACTCATTTTCATTTTTTCTCTTTATTTATCTATTCATGTTTAATTATTGTGAATTAGAATGTATTTAGGTCCCATGTAAATATAAATGAGAAGCTACATCCATGCATATTTATTTATTTATCGCTTTATGTAAAAAAAAAAAAACCAAAATACAAAAATAGTAGCGCAGTAATTCTAAGGAAAGGAGGAGTTATCATTTCGATTCAATATCGTCATGAAAATTCTTGCGTTAGTCATTTAATTATACTTAGTTTTTTTAAATTAACTAATCAAAAAAGCAAAAACATTCAAATAATCAAAAATCATTTTCAAAAAGAAATCTCTTTCATTAAAGAACCTCGACACTTGTCGAGAGACTTTTTCAAAATATTTTCTTAATAAATTTTTAATCCATGTAAATATATCGAACATTTCTTTTTTCTCAAAAATTAAAAAAATACAAAAACACATTAAAAGAAACATTTTGCCACTTGGCCTCTTTATTTTAAAACAATTTTTTTTTTCAAAAACTAAAAAACATCAACAAACAATTTTCACAATTTTTTACCCGAACTACGGTGGTTTTGATCCCTCGGGTACGTAGTGCAAAAGACCTCGCGTCTTCCCAAATCACATAAAATAACAAAAACATTTTTCTCTTGTCTTAATCATTAAAAACACCAAAAACATTTTTTTTACCAACTTAAAACATTTTCTTAGTCAAGACCTTTTTCTCAATCATCACTTTAATTCCCTAACTCTAATACATTTTTGCAAGCAAATAAAATTAAAGCGCTTAGATAACTTAGAACAAGAGGTTCCTATAGGATACTATAGATACTTAGGGTGCTAGTACCTTCCCTTCGTATAACTAACCCCCGAACCTTGATCTCTAAAAATAGGGTTTTAACGATTTTTTTTTTCCCCTTTTCCTTGGAAAAATAAAAGATCGGTGGTGAATCTAAAGATTGCGATTCAATGCTCTTCAATAGCTTGACATCCAAAAATCACCGCGACAAATGCAGACTCTACATGATTGTGATCACCCTACCCGGGACTGTTTCATATGCATGAATTCCGGAATTTAACCTCTCCGCAGATGTGGGTCCAACCCCCACCGTCGATGCATGCCCGTAGGTCCATCCCCTACTAAAAGGCAGTAGGTCCATCCCCCACATAAATGCACGCCCGTAGGTCCATCCCCTACATAGAAAGGGCCGTAGGTCTAACCCCTACGTGACTATGAAAATGCATGAGCATACGATACTCTTATCTATGCTAATGCAACCAATACATACCTTTCCAAGCATATGTAATCACAACCACAGGTCAACACATATATTTCGCAAAATCATATGTAAGACAAATACACATCATGTACAACCAAACATTCAATCAAGTACATGCATCAACATTTCATATTATTCAATCATATGAAATTCTTAACAACCACTCAAACATGTGTAGAATTTAGCATGTTCTCAAACAAGTTCTCGTCACGAGAATACATCATACAACGAACATGCTCATAATTCATATTGTAGCAAATATTGCAAATACACATGTTCAAGCAAACAGTTACACATGCATAAAAAGAACTCGATATTTCGAGGTATATGAAATCGTTAGGAAGTGCCCTTACCTCGGCAAGCTTCCAACACATCGACTTACGCTACACGAGCAATATCCGTCTCTCTCGACGAAGTCCCCAATTCAGCTAATCCTCTTAACCTTTTAAAACATATAACTTCTTTAAGTTAATACCACATTCTAATTGGTTACTCAAATAATCCTAGCTCGGCTACTAATGGATTCAAGACCTATGGTTGTCTCTCACAACTAACTAGGTTCGACTCATTTTCAAAACGGCTCTTGAAAATACAAACACTTAAAATAATAGATTTTATCTCAAAAGCGTCATTAAATAAAAATCAACTATTAAAAACATTTCCAAAAGAAAATCTATTTTCAAACAACTTATCCCTTAAATCATAAGTTCCGAAATCTTTTAAAACTAAACAAGTTCGAAACTAAAACTTTTCTTGTACAACGTATAACAAAATACTTTTCGCGTGTACGTAACTAAAACATTTTTCCGAAATAGTTTACAAATGTCCCATTCTTAAAACATAACTTCTCAACAAAAGAATTTTTCTTTTCACTTCACAAATCGATTTCTAAACATTTTTCTCTATCATTTTGCTACTATTATATTTTAAATCCAAAAACGACGATAAATAGTTATAAACTTGAAACGACCATAACTCGGTCATCCTTCGTCCGATCATTGCAAACCATATGTCCATTTTCATCGTTTTAAAAAGGCGGATCCAATGGTTCACGTTTTAGGACGAATTAACAATTTTAAAAGGACGAAAATGCCCTTCTCAATTTCGGACAGAATTGAAATAATCTCAAAAACATTTTTTTCCAAAATTCTAAATGGATATGTTGATAGATCTACTCAATAATGACATGCTCATCAAATAAAAATAACATTTTAACATTTTTTTCAAAATCTCTAAAATTTTAAAGTTCTCAAAATCAAAATTTTCTTTTAGATCTATCATTAATTATCATGGATCTATAACATTAATAAAAGAAATTAGTATAAAAATCAAAACTAAACTCCCTACCCTTATAATTATTTTCGGCTGAAGCATTTAGAAAAAGATAAAGATTTACTATCTCTTGGTGCTTTAATCATTAGTGTGATGATGTTGAGATCCTAGGAAGCTTTAATCTAAGCTTTGATGAAGAGAATTTGAAGGAACAAATTGTGGATGAAGGAGGAAGAGCTCACGGTTTTGTCAAAGAAAATAAGGGGAAGAGTTTGCTTCACAACAAACACTTGTATCATAATGCCTCATGATTTCCTCAAGGAGAATGAACTAGCTCAAAATCAACTCACATGGTGGATAAATGAAAAAGTTTTATGAAGATATGAGTGAAAGAGGGAGGTCAGCCGAGTGAAGAGGGAAAGAAGAAATCATTTTCCAATTTTGCTAAGTGTTGTATTTATAGAGAAGCCAAGCAATTGTGTGTTCCAACACTTGGAAAAAATTTAAAATGACAGAAAAGAAGGAGAGGAGTGGTTCGGCTGAAGAGAATGAAAAGGGAAAATGAACTCATTGCATTCCAATATATAAATCTTAAATAATTCTAGGCCATTGGATTGCATAGTGCAAAGTATCATGATCAAATCCTAGCCATTCAAAACTTCTCTCACACAATTAAATAATAATATAACCCATAAATATCTAAATATTTCCATGGTCTTAGGCCTAGTAGCTCGCTCAGTTCCCGCATTCGCTCTTAAACGAGTCGTATTTCGCGTACCGATAAACTTTACGGAAACAGAAAAATTATACCGTAAACCACTTAATTAAAACAATTCACACATTTTTGAATAAACTTTATTTCGAATAAATTTTCGCTCCTAAGCTCGGAGAAATATTATGAGATCAAATTATCATAACAGTCGATATATAGAGTCTCAGTTTAAATTTTGACGGAAATCGGAAACCGTAAAATTTTCAAACAGCGGGTACAATTTTCTACTCGTTTTTTCAAAAAGCGGAGAAAGTCAAATTTCAAAATTCTGAAAACACAGAAACGTTCTCATAGATAATTAAAGACTAAGGACCAAAAGTCTGTGCATTTCCAGCACACGAGCACAAGACATGCTCCAACTCAGCAAAAATGTTGTTATTACGACGATACTCATAAAAAGACTTAACAAAAACCCTAAAGTGCTTAGCCGTTACTTATTTCCCTCACACAAAAGTACTGTGAAATTACGGGTCTTACACTTGGATTATCGGATGAGAAGATTTTAGTCTTCTTCCTTGTTTTATTTTATCTGTTTAGTTTCATTAGTTTCTTTCCGCTGTTGTACCTTGTAAAATAAGTAATTATTCTATAATTTTAATGTACTCAGATTCAGTTATTTATGTCTCGACTAAATATTCTAGAGGATTTAGTTGGGGCGTTATATATAGTCCCCATATCCGCAGTTTAAAAAAATTCCCGTACCCATACCCGCGTGGTACCCACACCCGTACCCGTTATCCGGATTTTTATTAAAAATAAATTGATCAATTATAAAATATCATATCATTTTAATAGAATTTAAAAAAATTCAAAAATTTTAATGTTGATTCATGAAAATTATAAACAAAATTATTAGTAAAATCATTATAAAGTTCATTTCTCTATTGATATTTACATTATGTTATAAATAAACATTTTTTTTATTCAAAATGTGTAATAGTATAATAATGTTGTATTTTTAAAAATAATTACATATATTATTATACAATACTAATATAATTAAAATAAATAAATATATAATATATGAGTATATGGGGTGGATACTAAATTTTGTGGGTAATTACTCATACCCATGTCTGTATCTAAAATGCGGGCTTTTTACCCTACCCATCGTGGGTATTTTTTATGGGTACCCACTGGGTATGGGTAAATTGCCATCACTATTCAAAAGGTTGAACATTTCAATCCCCAATGCGTTATTTCACACATTTTCATAATTTTTTTTAATAAAATATTACTATTTAAAGGCTTAAAAAGTCCGCCAGTGGCACTATTTAGCATTTGCCTATAAAATAATATAGATATCAAATCATTTATTTTATTAATTATAACTTTTTATTTAATATTATGTGGAAGTTCACTTGTCATTGTAATAGTAAATTTTAGTGTTTTTTCTTTATATAAATGAATTAATTGTCGAATGCATGTAAAAAAGAATGCATGAGAGATCATCATTTTAGAGAAAAGAGAAAAATAAAAACACCATAATTTTAGTGCTTGACATGATTGACCAATATTTTTTTATCAGTGGATACTTATTTCCTTTCATATGAATTTATATAAAAGACAATAACATATGTAAATTGACACATAATCTCATAAATAATAATATTTGAAAACACAAATTTATATTAAATTGAAACTCCAATAAAAAAAACATTAAGCAAGAACTAAAATGAAGCATACTCGTGTTCAACAACTATTTCTTTATTTTAATAATTTTGTTTGCTCATTTGGTCACATTTAAATTGGACCTTACTCATATCTCGTGTAATGAAAATATTATTTTCTTAACAGAAATAATGAAGACACACTCTAAATCAACAACTTCTCCCCCTTTCAGAACTTCTAGATTTTTTTTTTCTTCTTTACATCCTATCCTAAAAAACTTAGATTGACGATATATTAGGTTAAATTACACACGCACACACACATGTACACATACGATATGCATTTTTTTTATTTTTTCTTTCGTGTTTGAAATATGGAATTTATAAATACAATTAACATAGAATATTGTTATATAATAAAATTACAAACATCGATAGAACCAACATCTAATAAGGATTTTATATAAACCATATCCCTTGAAGTTGGTCTTTGAATTTGCAGATCAATGTTCTTCGCACAAAAACTCTAATTCAATCTCCCTACATAACAAAAAATAAATCATCATAATCTAAACTTTTGACCAATAACAAAAAAAATAGAAGTTTTTTTTTTTTTTTATTTTTTCCAATATTAAATCTCCAAAACATGCACAATTATTCTTACAACCAATATCCATAATTATTTTCCTAGTGATATGCCAATAATAAAATCGTGCATAAGAGACATTGCTTTCATACAAAAATGAGATAAACAACACAATGCAAATTTTGAAATTTGAATAAAAATGAAATGATTTTGTGAATTTCGTGTGGTAAAATAATTTATATTTATAGTGAGTTATAGAAACACATAATTAAATACGATTTTATGATAATTAATATAATATTGAAACATTTCTTATTAATGATTTTTAATAATATAACTGCTAAAACTTTAATATATCGAAACGTTTATTTTATTAATTATGACATGCATGTATCAACATATTTTTTATTTCATATTTAAATATATAGTGAAACATTATTTTATTAATCATAATTTATTTATAACAAAAATTATATTATGTCACATTTCATAATATTATAAAAACGGTTAATTATAAATTAATATTTTTTTTTGTAACCAACAAAAATATAATGTAAAACTTAAATTTAGAATATTTTTTATTTAGTACCAACATATTAAACTTTAAACTTGAATATGTGTAAATAATACATATATGATTAAGAATTTTTTAAAGCATTGGAATATTTTGTCATAGATTGAGTACAATAAATTAATATGAGATATTAACTCATCATAGTTTAACTGAATTGCAATTATTTTGGTCTTTAAACCATTGCGTTAATACTCCTTTTGAATTTCAACGTCAGTTAACATTCTCAAAATGTCTACAAAATATGATTATACACACAATTATAGATACAACATGTTTATAATTATGTTATAATGATAAAAACAAAATATAATACATAACATACTAATATTTCTTACCATGAAAATAGTTTGTATCGTAAACAATAACAAATGTTTGACCAAGACTTTCAATCAAATATATCAGAATAAACTTTTTTCGAGTTGCAAAGTTTAACTTTCGTGTGGAACTCAAAGTTTAATTTATATTTGTGCTTAGTAGTATGCTATGATCCACCATTTGCAACAACTCCAAAATTTTAAATTGTAGTAGTTCATATAAAAGAAATACATTTGTAAGGGTTTATAAGTTTATATTTGCAATGAAAAATAAAAAATAAAATAGATAACTTGATTTATATTGTAGTCAACAACATGAATATCTTGCCACATCTTGATTTTAGTCATTAACACAACGACTATTGTGTTTTCAATTTTGCCAGTAGCAACAAATGCATTCAACTCATCAACATATGGACCAAAAATGGTAACATTAAACTTGAATCTATGTAAATAATATGATTCAACAATTTAATAAAGCATTGTAATATTTTATCATAGATTGAGTAAGATAAAAAAATATGTGATACTAACTCATCATAGTTCAACTGAATTGCAACCATTTTGATCTTCAAACCATTGCGTTTATACTCATTTTGAGCTCCAATGTCGGTTAAAATTCTCATAATGTTTACAAAATTTGATTATGCACACGATTATTGATACCACATGTCTACAATGTTATAATGACAAAAACAACAAATAATACCTAACATACTAATATTTCTTACAATAAAGATAATTTGTATAATAGTCAGGAGCAAATGCTGGATCAGGACTTTCAATCAAATATATATTGGAATGAACTTTTTTCAAGTTGCAAAGTTTAATCTTCGTGTGAAATTGAAAGTTTAATTTATGCTCGTGCTTAGTAGTACGGTATGATCCACCGTTTGCAACAACTCCAAATTTTTAATCGAGTAAACAACACCTTCATTAAGGTCTTTCTCAAACTTATAAATCAGAGTGCGACGCACTGTACCCTGTATTTTGTTTCCCTAAACAAAAAGACAATAGAATAATATATTACAACGAAAAATATATTAAAACTCAGTGTAAATGAAATTTAAACATATAGAATAGTTCTTACAGTTGAATCCATTAGTAATATATCCAAAGAAAATGGTGCATAGTTGCTGGACATATCGCGCACCAACCACATCCGAATTACACGAACTACAATATTCAAACTCTCATTAGTCTGGTTGATTTCGGATATCAGGTTAATTTTATTCGCCATTGTTTAGTAACTTAACAAATGAATTTGTGAGTTGGTTGTGGAAAATAGCAAATGAGTTTGTGAGAAGATTTTGGAGAAAAAGAAGACATATTTATAGTTAGGTTTAGAAATATAAAAATTAAGAGCAAATTTATGAGATAATATCGGTTACAATGTTGAATATGTAACGTTCAAATAATAATAAAAAATATTTATTATAATAATTAAAAATTATACGTAACGAAAATATATTTATGATAATTAAAATCTATATAAAAACGGTTAATTATAATAATTAAAAATATATTTATGATAATTAAAATATATATAAAAACGGTTAATTATAAAAATTATACGTAATGGAAATATATTGGCTTAAATATGCTTTTGGTCCCTGCAATTATGTCTTGTTTTGAAAAGAGCCCCTGTAAAAAAAAAATTGATTTTAGTCCCTGCAATATCTCAAAACTTTCAAAAGAGCCCCTGACTGGATTTCTTCATAATATTGCAGGGACTAAAATCAAATTTTTATGTTTTTACAGGGACTAAAATCAATTTTTTATTTTTTTACAGGGGCTATTTTCAAATCAAGACATAATTGCAGGGACCAAAAACATATTTAAAAATTGGCCACATCAGCACTAAATCCAGTCAGGGGCTCTTTTGAAAGTTTTGAGATATTGTAGGGACTAAAATCAAATTATTTTTTTTACAGGGGCTCTTTTCAAAACAAGACATAATTGCAGGGACCAAAAGCATATTTAAGCCAAATATATTTATGATAATTAAAAAATATATAGAAACGGTTAATGTATTAATTATATTTTGTATTAATATAAATGTTTTTAATTTTCATTATTATTAAAAATTGTAACGTCTTCAATTATTAATTATATTTTGTATTAATATAAATGTTTTTAATTTTCATTATTATTAAAAATTGTAACGTCTTCAATTATTAATTAAAATTGAATATATTAAATGATAATATAAATTTTTTGCATTTTCGTATTTAATTAAAAATGTAACGTTAACAAATATTAAATAAAATTAAAATTAATGTCCTAGTATATTTTCATTAAAAGTGACACGTGTCACTTTTTCGTCGATAAGGTTTACTTTGTTTATAATATAGATGTCCATAATAAAATCGTGCATAAGAGACATTGCTTTCACACAAAAATGAGAGAAACAACACAATACAAATTTTGAAATATGGATGAAAATGAAATAATTTTATGGATTTTGTTGTGGTAAAATAATTTATATTTATAGTGAGTTATAGAAATACAAAGATAATTTGTATCATAAACAGAGGCAAATGCTTGATCAAGACTTTCAATCAAATATATATCAGAATGAACTTTTTTCGAATTGTGAAGTTTAACCTTCGCGTGGAACTGAAACTTTAATTTATACTCGTGCTTAGTAGTACGGTATGATCCACCGTTTGCAACAACTCCAAAATTTGTAATCGAGTAAATGTTATCCTCCTTAAAAAAATTTTCACACTTATAAATTAGAGTGTTGTACCGTGTATTTTATTTTCCTGAACAATAAAACAATATTTAATACAATACATCAAAAAAAAAAAAAAAGAAATAGTGTAATTGAAAATTTAACTTATAGAAAAGTTCTTACGGTTGAATCCATTAGTATCATATCCAAATAAAATGGTCCATTGTTGCTTGACACATCACGAACCAATCACTTCTGAATTACACGAACAACAATATTCAAACTCTCATTGGCTTGGTTGATTTCTAATCTTACGTTAATTTTTTGAGACATTTTTTAGTAACTTACAAAATTAATTTGTGAGTTGCTTGTGGCTAAAACTACAAATATTTATAGTTAGCTTTAGAATTATAAATATTAAATGCAATTTTATGACAAAATTTCGGTTACAACTTTTGTTATGTATCTTTCAAATAAATATAAAAAAATATTTATTATAATAATTAAAAATTATACGTAACGGAAATATATTTATGATCATTAAAAAATATATAAAAATGGTTAGTTGAATTAAAAGAATTTTGAATTGTTGTAGTTCTTAGAAAAGAAACACATTTGTAAAAGTTTATAAGTTTATATTTGCAATGAAAAATAAAAAAATAAAATAGATAACTTGATTTTTATTGTAATCAACAACATAAATATCTTGCCACATATTGGTTTTAGCCATTAACACAACGACTATTATGTTTTCATTTTTGCTAACAACAACAAATGTATTCAACTCAGCAACATATGGACCAAAAATGGTAACATTAAACTTGAGTCTGTGTAAATAATATGATTCAAGAATTTAATAAAGCATTGTAATATTTTGTCATTGATTGAGTAAGATAAAAAAACATATGTGATACTAATTCATCATAGTTCAACTGAATTGCAACCATTGCGTTCATACTCCTTTTGAGCTCCAATGCCGGTTAACATTCTCATAATGTCTACAAAATATGATTATACACACGATTATTGATACCACATGTCTACAATGTTATAACGACAAAAACAACAAAAATACCTAAGATACTAATTATACTTCTTACCATAAAGATAGTTGGTATCATAGTCATGAGCAAATGTTGGAACAAAACTTTAAATCAAATATATATTGAATGAAACTTTTTTCAAGTTGCAAAGTTTAACCTTCGTGTGGAATTGAAATGTTAATTTACACTCGTGCCTAGTAGTACGGTATGATCCACCGTTTGAAATAACTCCAAAATTCGTAATCAAGTAAACAACACTTTCCTTAAGGTCTTTTTCAAACTTATAAATCAGAGTGCGATGCACTGTAACGTGTATTTTGTTTCCATAAACAATAAGACAATATAATAATATATTACAACGAAAAATATATTAAAACTCGGTAAAAATGAAAGTTAAACATATAGAAGAGTTCTTACAGTTGAATCCATTAGTATCATATCCAAAGAAAATGGTTCATTGTTGCCGGACACATTGCGCCCCAATCACATCCGAATTACACGAACAATAATATTCAAACTCTCATTTAGTTTGGTTGATTTCGGACATCAGGTTAATTTTTGGAGTCATTGTTTAGTAACTTAACAACTGAATTTATGAGTTGGTTGTGAAAAATACCAAATGAATTTGTGAGTTGATTGTGGAGAAAAAGAAACAATATTTATAGTTAGCTTTAGAAATATAAAAATTAAAAGCAAATTTATGACAAAATATCAGTTACAACTTTTACTATGTAACGTTCAACTAAATATAAAAAATATTTATTATAATAAATTAAAATTAAACGTAACGGAAATATATTTATGATAATTTAAAAATATATAAAAACGATTAATTATAATATTTTAATTTTTTTTTTTTTTAAAAAAAAGTTGATGGTTTATCAAGATTAATTATAACAAGTCTATATAGGTAATCAAGTCTATAAGGTGCAATTCCTAATTAATTTATCTGTTAATGTTAACTTCTAGCGGTAAGGTATATTGGTTGCTACCTAGAGGAGCTAACTCGGTTCAAATCTGGTTTCTACTACTCAAGGTTGGTGTCTCTCGAATTAACTTAGGTACCTAAATGATGTTGTAAAATGATTCCCAATCATTGCGCTAATCAAGATTGATCCCTAAAGGTTTGCTGAATTAACTGACCTAAGCTGGTATCGATAAAAAGGAAATCCTATTTGTTATGCTAAATGGATCCTGACTCCTAATCATATGATAGAAATATGAATTACGATGTTTGAAATACTAGATTATTCTTAGGGAGGCATTAAGCGTTGGCTTCCTATAGGGTAATCTATTGGGAAGTTCTCAGATGAATATTCCAACTTGGTTTCTCTAATCATGGCAATGACAGATCTAACAACACTGGCGAAACTCGCGTCTGACAGATAAGGCTAAGTATTTAGGAAGAATTCTAATCTACTGAAGGTCGAATCTTACCTAGCTTACGTGTTTCTTATAAACATTTTCACCAGAAGGTATGGTTACTCTTATGTTCGGAAATGTTTGCCTGACACTCGGTGTCAGTAGGTACTACTATACCCTATTCACTTACGATCTTACATGAACAGTTCTACTTCGAGAGATTAGTACTTCCATCAAACTGTTCTTACTCTCCAAAATTTCCTACTAATATTGGTCTTAATCCATGTAATCCATCTTAACTCTTGGTATACTCGTTGGCGTTACACCACTTACTCCTTCAGTCTTAACTATTTCAACTCTAACATCCGGTTAGAGAGAATTCTCGCCAACGATTGCTTATGAATTGCATCTCCACTTCGATCTTCTTACTTAACCACCGTGGTCCACTTCGGTTCTCAACCGTAATACCCTGCCTACCATGCACAATACTGAGCTGATCAGACTCAACACGCGATGGTTTCAGCGTAAACAATCCAGACTCCAAAGGGTCCGTTCTACTAAAGAAGGGATTGTAATGACTCATGGCAAGGTCCGATACTAGATCGACCTGCTCTGATACCAATTGTAACGCCCCAACTAAATTATCTAGAATATTTAGTCGGAACATTAATAACTGGAATCTGAGCACATTAAATTAAAGGAATTATAACTGAAAATGCAATATTATTAACATAATATCACAATGTTCAATACAACAGCGGGAAGAGTTGATAACAAATAACAAGCTAGTCTAAAAACAAGGAAGAAGAATAAAATCTTCTAAGCTGACGATCCAAGCTCGGCTCCAACCGTCAGATCCATCCGGGTCCCTGCTCCGAGATAACCTGTCTTACCTAAAAAAAATAAATGGAGTGGGGTGAGACTACTAAGTCTGAGTGGGTCCTACTACCCTCCTAATGGCTACTAAGCCGGGGCACCTAATCAGTCCATAAGTTGATAATTTATCACAGTAATATCATGAACATAATTAATAAAGTGTAACACACAAAAGTATCTTGTTAATTTTATTCCGCTAAGACACTTCGAGGTGAGAATGTCTCGAAGGCCCGCCATATCCGCTGACCGATTCGACCACGGCATTAATCTCACAATCATTTTCCTAATGGGTTATTCCAATGGAAGCCCATATGCAGCATGCTAAACCGCACATGATCGACTGATTCTAATTGATTAACATACTACCAATATAATCCCATAGCCCGGGGAACATGCATCCTAACTTGCTAGGTTATCCCTACTTTTCAGAATTGTGTTTGACGTCCCGTATAACATTAGGTACATTACGTAACTGCAATTTATCTTCCTCAGGTATTGAATTAAAACGAGTGAACAACCATTTTAAAAATAGAAAAAGGAGGCAATTCTGGGTTATCTCGCTACGGCGAGTTAGTAAGCTCGCCATGGCGAACTTACAGGTACTGGCCTAAACAACTCGCTAGGCGAGTTAGAGCTCGCCATGGCGAAGTTCTTCAGCCCAGAACCTTGAGCTCGCCATGAGTGCTCGCTAGCAACTCGCTATGGCGAGTTAAGTCAGAAAGTCCTCTGTTTTGCGAATTTTCAATATTTTCAAAGATTCACCTACATTCATACTTTGAGGAAGTGCAGATATGTAATATAAGTAATATTTAACAGAATGGAAGAGAATTTGGGAGGTAATTCTCTTCACACAATTAAATCCTAATTTCCTAAGTTAACATGCACATTTCATATTTGGGGAATTCTAACTAAACTAGCCTAAAGAACCCACCTGTGATTAGAAGCCTTAAACTCGCTCCATGGGCTCTACTCAGCTACATAATCCTTAGCTACATGTACGAATTCCTTTGGGCAGAACTTGAAGATTTGAAGGAGAACGAACTTCCTAGTTTACTTGGTTGGAAATGTATCATTTGTAGCATCCAATACTCAGTATAACCAATGTGAAGAATAGTTAGGGTTATGATTTAAAGGAAAGCACGAATTGAAGTCAAGGAAAGGATTAAGACTTGTTACCTATTCTCATTTTTAAGGGTTAGAGTGGAACCAACTTCAAGGCATGTTAAATGGCACGAACTCAACTTGCCAGGGCTCGAAAGGAACAACAGAGGCTCACCAAAAAGGCCAGAACACGAAGAATTGAGCGGAAAAGAAATCCCTGGCCCTGTCTCACTCGCCATGGCGAGTTGCACAGCTTGCCATGGCGAGTTGTGCAGCTTCAGCACATCAAACACGAAATTTTTCTGCCTTTGTCCACCATTTCACCTACCCACAGCTTCCCAGGTGTCCCTAGAGTTGCAGAACTCGTATCTATGGCAGATAACAACACATGCAGCAAGGGTTCGCATGTATAGGGTTGGAATTGAGGAATTTAATTGAAATGGGAATGTTTATGTGTTTGTTGTTGTTAGAGTTGGTGAAAGATGAAGATGGTCGGTACAGCTTGATTATTTATGGTTGAGAAGCTAGAGTTGAAGATACAGAACTGGTGAGCTCAAGAGAGAAAGAAAGAAATGAGTGATTCTCATTCTAGTTTGTTCCTTTAATACATGTTTTGGAAATTGATTCATTGAAGAGGGATTTAAGGTTTCTTTGGCAGCTGCAATTTTTGAGAGAAAGGAAAGAGCTTGGAACAGAAAGTTTCTGATATGAATGGTTAAAGAAATGAAGAAGCATCTACTTATTTATTTATTTGGCCAAGTAATTTGCATGGATTCTAATTGGACCATCATAGTGATGAGGTGTTGGCTAGAAGGAGAATTGATTCTCTAGAGTTTATTTAGATTGTAAGTGAAGATAATTGTGCTAGTGCATAGCTTAGGTTCAAATAAAAGTACCTAATAAATCACATAACGCACTTAATTTGGTTAACCACCTCTAATTACAATTAAAATAATTAGGCCAAGCTCTAATTAAATTTAATTGGGAAATTTTAGAATTCGGGATGTTACAATCTACCCCCCTTAAAGAAATTTCGTCCTCGAAATTCAGAAATTTACTTTCAAGGAAGGTAGGAACGACTTTTCCCTTGACAGGTTTCCGTTCCTGAATGAGTTAGTCGTCATGAGACTGAGCCCATCCGACCTTGATTTATTGGAATTTTTCTTGTTCCAGAAGGTCTTAACTTCACAATTAACTACACGATCTGGATTCGGCTGATAAGTTAAGGCTGACCGAGTATCAATCTCTAAAGAGTGATAAAGATCGGGAATGAATTTCCGAAGTTTAGACACATGAAACACGTTGTGTAACCCTGATAAGAATAGAATTAGAACTAACTGATAGGTTACAGAACCGACGAGTTTGGAAGATCTGATAAGGTCTTATGTACTTCGGATAAAATTTATTCGTTTGAAAACACCTCGTAATTCCAACTTTGGTGTTTTTCTCAAGAACTCTCGATTACCTTTATTCCTTGGAATAAAACTTTCATCTCTCAAAGGGTTATTCGTCCGAATTGATCGTCTAACCATACTTTCACCTGATCTCGTGCTGCGCACTCTGATCCGACTAATTATAGTCACTCCTTTTTATTTACGTCTTCATGACCTTATTCCAAATTCGTTATCACCGTGACGCATCACCTCTCCTTTTCTAATAACTACTACCAATAATACCTCTTTTATTGGCTAACTCCACAAATAACACTTTGGCATACCGTACTTATTGTTATCTCACAATACACTTCCACATGTCAATATCTGGCCTGGTTGTCGCTATATGAATAGCTGAATGAAATAAGTTTAGGAATTGATAATGACAATCCAAAATCTTCCTCTTCGGGATTTTCTCAATTCCGAACGCTGCAGCTCGCAACACGTCATATGTACCACTGTCCCATTCATGTCGCTTAAAATACTCCAGAATAGATCGAAATATAAAACGTGTGAAGAACGCTTAAGCACCATAGATCCTTCCGCCAATGAGTTACACTCATCTGCAACCGAGTCCATAGTACTTTCAGAATTCTCCACCTACCCTTTCAATCCATCCTAGCACAACACTAAGGTCAAGTAGTTCATTTAACATATCAAGAACTGAGGTTCGAATCTTCCTTCAAGGATACAGTTAGTTGGCTAGATAATTCACTGATAGGCTGACATGGAAGAATCTGGCTAAAGCGATTGGATTTTAATGACGGCTGACTGGGTACGGAAGATTTGCGCACTCGACATAGACAATGGCTTTAAATCCTTCATTCACCATAGTCAATGTGTCAGTGTAAGCATTGGCTTTGCAATAAGGGAACTCTTATACTCTATACGAGGAATTTGATTGGTGATGATCTGAATCTATGGTTGGTAATGTATCGAGAAACTGAAGCAGTCGGCCGAGAATGAAAGGTTCAAACTTGAATTCAGAAAATAGTTTGATGAGATATCTAAATATTAATACTTCTACTAGCTCCTATTTCTACGTAACTGGAATTTAGCTGATAAGACTCCGAAAGATTAAACAACACAGTTGAATTACTGATGGGTCGTTCGGTGCACGAAGACCTATGTGATTAACTGATACTGACACCGAATAGAATAGTTCGGTGGATGATTGACTGATGATAATGATTAAAGATCGATACGATGAGGGAGAGCTTGAACTGAATTTAGACATGTCTTCTCTAGAAAACTAGATTCCACGAATTTTAGTTACTAACAACGTAACTGAAAGGTCGAAAAGATTGAACAGGATTGCTTGCAATTAAAGTCTCGCAATGTCAGTTTAACTGACCGATGTCGAAGAATTTGGAAATTTTTTTTACTTTTCAACTACTCAGAGTGATAACTACAACTAACAGATGATAGGGCACGAGAAGGAATCGTCTGTCCGAGACAAAATCGAGCAAGTTAGGGAATGAACCCGTTCCATGATTCCGTGTCTAATGGATACCCAATCCAAAATATTTGGTTCGACGAACTTAGCTTAACGAAGGTCCGAAAGAATGGTCATGAATTTCAAATTTTGACTTCTATTGGTTTCGGCTCAAACAAAATATTGAGGGCACTCTTAAAGGAAATCTGGCTAACTCTAATGGATTCCTAACTCGAAGGTTTGAATAAACAAGAATGACAAATGGCTGATAAAGAATAAATCCAACTTAGTTATTTTTGATACGGAATAACTATCATAGGTACTCTACGATTGATCTAGATGGTTGAAGGTGTCAAGGATAACTCTGAGTTACTAATCCTATTGAGGCTTGAATGCTAGTGTAATGATACTAAAGTTGATTCCAAGAGACTGGTGGCTTATAGCAACGAGTTCCTATTGATAATGTGCTAACTGACAAGATAGCAGGCTGGCGTCTAAAGAAATTAATAACACGGATGGTTCGACTCAATTTCTTTCACAAGGCATCTACCTAAGTCACGACACTAGGCTGCTAAAGTAAGAGATATATGATAATGTTAGACAGGCTACCCGGTAACTAAGTATGGTCAAGGAATATTTCTTTTTGTCATTCTGGGTGGAGTTATGTTCCAAAAGATTTGTTGTGATTCCTAATGTAACGTGTTAGGTTGAGAGTATATTACTAGACCTATAGTAATACTCTAAGTGGTAATATGACAGACCGGAAGGTAAGAAAGGGTTGAATCAGAGTGAACTAATTCGACTATTTTCCTATATTCTTGGTTTGGTAGTTTATGGCACTAATTTACAAGTTCAGGATAATTGAATAACTATACCTAACAAGTCTATATAGGTAATCAAGTCTATAAGGTGCAATTCCTAATTAATTTATCTGTTAATGTTAACTTCTAGCGGTAAGGTATATTGGTTGCTACCTAGAGGAGCTAACTCAGTTCAAATCTGGTTTTTACTACTCAAGGTTGGTGTCTCTCGAATTAACTTAGGTACCTAAATGATGTTGTAAAATGATTCCCAGTCATTGCGCTAATCAAGATTGATCCCTAAAGGTTTGCTGAATTAACTGACCTAAGCTGGTATCGATAAAAAGGAAATCCTATTTGTTATGCTAAATGGATCCTGACTCCTAATCATATGATAGAAATATGAATTACGATGTTTGAAATACTAGATTATTCTTAGGGAGGCATTAAGCGTTGGCTTCCTACAGGGTAATCTATTGGGAAGTTCTCAGATGAATATTCCAACTTGGTTTCTCTAATCATGGCATTGACAGATCTAACAACACTGGCGAAACTCGCGTCTGACAGATAAGGCTAAGTATTTAGGAAGAATTCTAATCTACTGAAGGTCGAATCTTACCTGGCTTACGTGTTTCTAATAAACATTTTCGCCAGAAGGTATGGTTACTCTTAAGTTCGGAAATGTTTGCCTGACACTCGGTGTCAGTAGGTACTACTATACCCTATTCACTTGCGATCTTACATGAACAGTTCTACTTCGAGAGATTAGTACTTCCATCAAACTGTTCTTACTCTCCAAAATTTCCTACTAATATTGGTCTTAATCCATGTAATCCATCTTAACTCTTGGTATACTCGTTGGCGTTACACCACTTACTCCTTCAGTCTTAACTATTTCAACTCTAACATCCGGTTAGAGAGAATTCTCGCCAACGATTGCTTATGAATTGCATCTCCACTTCGATCTTCTTACTTAACCACCGTGGTCCACTTCGGTTCTCAACCGTAATACCCTGCCTACCATGCACAATACTGAGCTGATCAGACTCAACACGCGATGGTTTCAGCGTAAACAATCCAGACTCCAAAGGGTCCGTTCTACTAAAGAAGGGATTGTAATGACTCATGGCAAGGTCCGATACTAGATCGACCTGCTCTGATACCAATTGTAACGCCCCAACTAAATTATCTAGAATATTTAGTCGGAACATTAATAACTAGAATCTGAGTACATTAAATTAAAGGAATTATAACTGAAAATGCAATATTATTAACATAATATCACAATGTTCAATACAACAGCGGGAAAAGTTGATAACAAATAACAAGCTAGTCTAAAAACAAGGAAGAAGAATAAAATCTTCTAAGCTGACGATCCAAGCTCAGCTCCAACCGTCAGATCCATCCGGGTCCCTGCTCCGAGATAACCTGTCTTACCTAAAAAAAATAAATGGAGTGGGGTGAGACTACTAAGTCTCAGTGGGTCCTACTACCCTCCTAATGGCTACTAAGCCGGGGCACCTAATCAGTCCATAACTTGATAATTTATCACAGTAATATCATGAACATAATTAATAAAGTGTAACACACAAAAGTATCTTGTTAATTTTATTCCGCTAAGACACTTCGAGGTGAGAATGTCTCGAAGGCCCGCCATATCCGCTGACCGATTCGACCACGGCATTAATCTCACAATCATTTTCCTAATGGGTTATTCCATTGGAAGCCCATAAGCAGCATGCTAAACCGCACATGATCGACTGATTGTAATTGATTAACATACTACCAATATAATCCCATAGCCCGGGGAACATGCATCCTAACTTGCTAGGTTATCCCTACTTTCCAGAATTGTGTTTGACGTCTCATATAACATTAGGTACATTACGTAACTGCAATTTATCTTCCTCAGGTATTGAATTAAAACGAGTGAACAAACATTTTAAAAATAGAAAAAGGAGGCAATTCTGGGTTATCTCGCTACGGCGAGTTAGTAAGCTCGCCATGGCGAACTTACAGGTACTGGCCTAAACAACTCGCTAGGCGAGTTAGAGCTCGCCATGGCGAAGTTCTTCAGCCCAGAACCTTGAGCTCGCCATGAGTGCTCGCTAGCAACTCGCTATGGCGAGTTAAGTCAGAAAGTCCTCTGTTTTGCGAATTTTCAATATTTTCAAAGATTCACCTACATTCATACTTTGAGGAAGTGCAGATATGTAATATAAGTAATATTTAACAGAATGGAAGAGAATTTGGGAGCTAATTCTCTTCACACAATTAAATGCTAATTTCCTAATTTAACATGCACATTTCATATTTGGGGAATTCTAACTAAACTAGCCTAAAGAACCCACCTGTGATTAGAAGCCTTAAACTCGCTCCATGGGCTCTACTCAGCTACATAATCCTCAGCTACATGTACGAATTCCTTTGGGCAGAACTTGAAGATTTGAAGGAGAACGAACTTCCTAGTTTACTTGGTTGGAAAGGTATCATTTGTAGCATCCAATACTCAGTATAACCAATGTGAAGAATAGTTAGAGTTATGATTAAAGGAAAGCACGAATTGAAGTCAAGGAAAGGATTAAGACTTGTTACCTATTCTCATTTTTAAGGGTTAGAGTGGAATCAACTTCAAGGCATGTTAAATGGCACGAACTCAACTTGCCAGGGCTCGAAAGGAACAACAGAGGCTCACCAAAAAGGCCAGAACACGAAGAATTGAGCGGAAAAGAAATCCCTGGCCCTGTCTCACTCGCCATGGCGAGTTGCACAGCTTGCCATGGTGAGTTGTGCAGCTTCAGCACATCAAACACAAAATTTTTCTGCCTTTGTCCACCATTTCACCTACCCACAGCTTCCCAGGTGTCCCTAGAGTTGCAGAACTCGTATCTATGGCAGATAACAACACATGCAGCAAGGGTTCGCATGTATAGGGTTGGAATTGAGGAATTTAATTGAAATGGGAATGTTTATGTGTTTGTTGTTGTTAGAGTTGGTGAAAGATGAAGATGGTCGGTACAGCTTGATTATTTATGGTTGAGAAGCTAGAGTTGAAGATACAGAACTGGTGAGCTCAAGAGAGAAAGAAAGAAATGAGTGATTCTCATTCTAGTTTGTTCCTTTAATACATGTTTTGGAAATTGATTCATTGAAGAGGGATTTAAGGTTTCTTTGGCAGCTGCAATTTTTGAGAGAAAGGAAAGAGCTTGGAACAGAAAGTTTCTGATATGAATGGTTAAAGAAATGAAGAAGCATCTACTTATTTATTTATTTGGCCAAGTAATTTGCATGGATTCTAATTGGACCATCATAGTGATGAGGTGTTGGCTAGAAGGAGAATTGATTCTCTAGAGTTTATTTAGATTGTAAGTGAAGATAATTGTGCTAGTGCATAGCTTAGGTTCAAATAAAAGTACCTAATAAATCACATAACGCACTTAATTTGGTTAACCACCTCTAATTACAATTAAAATAATTAGGCCAAGCTCTAATTAAATTTAATTGGGAAATTTTAGAATTCGGGATGTTATAGTAACGTTATAAAAATATTAAATAAAAATTCATATTGTAATGCCCCAACTAAAAATATCTAGAATATTTAGTCGGAACATTAAAAACTGGAATCTGAATACATTAATTAAAAGAATTATAACTGAATACTACAATATCATTAAGATAACATTATAATGTTCAATACAAACATCGGAAAGTGTTGATAACAGAATAACAAGCTAATCTAAAACAAGGAAGAAGAATAAATCTTCTAAGCTGACAATCCAAGCACAGCTCCAATCGTCAGATCCAACCTGGTCCCTGCTCCGAAATAACATGTCTTGCCTATATCGAAAAGGGAGTGGGGTGAGACAGTCACTTCGTCCCAGTGAGTTCTACTACCCTCCTAAAAGCTATAAAGCCGGGGCACCTAATCAGTCGTAACATATTTTATTTCATAACATAATATCATAAGCTTAAATAAATAATGGTGTAACACAGAATTAGTCTTGTTGATTTTAATCCGCAAGCACTCTGAGGTGAGCATGTCTCAGAGGCCTGCCTTGTCCGCGAACAGAAAGCGTTCCGGCGTGCAGCTCACAAAGTTTTACTAGTGGAACATCTAAAACGAAGTCCACACGTGATAAAATAATCACATACATAATTGACTGATTCTAAATTGTATTATACTGCCATATTCATCCCATAACCCGGGGAACATACATAATCTAAATTTCCTAAGTTAATCCCTAATAGTCCGACTGTGATGACCTCCTGTCTATATTATTTAATTCATAAGACTGCAAAATAACTATCTCAGTCGAGGATATAAAACGAGTGAAGCAAATATTTTGAAAAGTGAAAAAGTGAGTAATTTTTGGGCTTGCTCGCTATGGCGAGTTACCATGCTCGCCATGACGAACTTACAGGTCCTGACCTAAACAACTCGCTAGGCGAGCTAGAGCTCGCCATGGCGAAGTTCCTCAGCCCAGAACCTTCAGCTCGCCATGAAGGCTCGCTAGCAACTCGCTATGGCGAGTTCATGCAGAAACCACCCTGTTTTGTGAAAATCATTATTTTTCAAGTGTTTCACCTACAATCTTCATCTGAGACATTGCAGAAACATAAAATAAATAATATAGGACAGAATAGAGTAGAATTTGGGGGCTAATTCTACACACACAGCTATACCTATTAATTCCTAAGGTTGCATGCATTTTCATAAATTTGAATAAACTAACTAACTAGCCTAAGAACCCACCTGATAATGAAGCTTTATCCTTGCTTCTTGGGCTCTACAACAGCTACAATCAACCCAGCTAAACCCACGACCAAGCTTTGACAGATTTAGAACTTTGGCAAAATGATGAACTTTCCTATTTTGCCTCTAAAATTGATCTTGGCTGATGTTTTGGAATTAGTTTGGAGTGAGTGGTTGGTAGAGAGGGTTTCTAAGCATGACAGTAAGGAGTTTGGCTGAATGTATGGTTGCATGCAAGCTTTGGCATAAGAATGAAATGAAGTTCATGGGTTAATGTTTGGTTAAGCTTATAACTTGGTGACTTGATGTTGAATTCGTGTGAAGGGATGAGATGGAAGAGGTGTTCTGTTGCAGCATGCAAGAGTATTGGTTGAATGATGTTGGTTACAAAAGAATAGGTAAGCTCTTGTGCTTGAGTAAGATAAAAGTATACTATGTTGTTGTTGTTGATGTTGGCGTGAAGGGAAGGAAAATTGAGAGAGTGAAGAGTTTAATTTTCTGATGTAAAATGAAAGATGGGAAAGGAATGAGATGGTTTGCATGTAGTTTAAGGGTTAAGAATTAAGTGGAAAGGTGACTCATCACCTAGATGAGGTGTTGCCATATAATATGAGTGACTCATGAGTAGTGAGTTGTGAGGTGTTGTATTGTGGTGGTGAGGGAGATGAGTCATGAGGGCAAGGTGTTGACTTAAGAGATTGAGGGAAAATTAGTCACTAGTGAGGGAAGAGAAGTGGAGGGAAAATTTGATTCTTTGCTAAATAAATCACAAGGGTGAGATTAATGTATCAATGTGTATTTAGGTTCAATTGGAACTCCTACTATTACGCATAATATACTTAATCTCAAGATTTAATTTAATTAATCCCCACTAATTAATTCTAATTAATTAGTCAAGGCTCTAATTAAAATTAATTAGGTGGATAAAATTGCGGGATATTACACATATAATAAATATTTTATTAAAATGGACATGTGTCAAGCTCTTATCAATCACCCTTTTTTTTAATCAAACAAAACATCAGATACAAAGTCAAGAGGGGGGATCAAGCCAAGACCCTCTCAAAAAGTAGAAAACCTATAACTTGGTAAACAAAGTTTGTTCCTTTGCATGCTATTTAGGATATAGATATAGATATAGATTTTGACGTGTTGTATGTTAAAAAACTATAAAAGCATAAATAGATACCTAGACGTGAAGTGAAGAACATGACGGTTGCACTTTTTACAAAAGTGGTTATTTGAATCACTATATATATTTTCGTTGCATGAGCATGCAATATACCACCCATCATCGTCATGAATAAACTCGTCTATTTTTCTCAAAACAATAAAAGAGGTGCTCTGTGTATCAAATAACATGTAAATATTATGTTATATACATATTGAATATTAAAATTATGCTAACATGTATAACATTATATGAAATTTGAAACGAACCTGATTAATACTCCTAAGCTCTTGTGTAACACCCATACTAAAAAAATTGTCTAGAATAATTCAGATGGATGTTAAACACTAGTACTGGATACATTTAAAATTACATCTAGTCCTTGTTTGAGCAAAACAACAAGAGGTCTGAGTGCAAACAACATACAATACATAGGTCTAGGTTGTTTAATACATAATAAAAACAGTCATACTTAGTTCCGAATAGCAACAAACTACAACAAAAGAGAAAGAACGGAATAAGTAACATCATGAGCTAAACTCGGCCCAACATCATCAACCAGCTTTTTCCTTACCCTTAACTTGCTCAACCTGCTTATCTAAAACAAAATGTGAGGGGTGAGACAGTCACTTCGTCTCAGTGGTTCCATTTATCTAGTGAGATAATAACTAAAAGGAACTAATTAACAGTTGATCATTTCATAAGTATCATCATCTTCATTCGTAATTTACATGACATATAAATAAGTGTATCACACAATAATATTCTTGGTTCGTTTTACATAGATAATATGAGGTGAGTTAGGCTCAGATTATCTATCTAGTCGGCTAAACTCCCTATCGAGGGCTATAGCACAACTCCTTGACTCATCTTGTCGTTATGTGAGACCACATCTCGAAATCTCAACCAAATTATCCAACCACTATATCGAGTGATCTTTGGTACCAATAAGGTCATAACTTAAACATATATTTACTTATACATACATGGTCCAAAATCCATTGAAATCATAATCAACTTTATTCAAATCTAATACATACATACTTACAAGCATACAATTAGTACTAGTCTCAATTTAGTAGTTACTCTACTTCCATATTAATTAGTTACTACCTTAATTGTTGGATATTTGGTTGTTGGCATCGTTTTGCTAAAACAAATATACAAGCAAGATGTTGGATACAATGTTTCAACATTGTATACCTGTTCAGTATGCCATGTCTGCGCGTTGATCTCGTGCCATGTGTACGCGTTTTTTTTCTTGAATCCTACTATTTTTGGTTTCTTCAGATATTTTCTTGAGCACCAAGATGTTGGTTTCTCCCTCTATTGACTGAAGATTCTATGAAGATTATTTATTTCCTAAAGATGTGATATATTTAAGGAAAGATTATATTTGGTTCAAGAATACCTTTAAGATGGATCTAACACATTTTTCCAGCTGTGTTTGAAGCCCAATTTGCTCAGAACATCGTATCGCACATCGTGCTTAGTGTTAAGGTGCTTAGAACATCGTATCGCACATCGTACTTAGCGTGCCAAAAATTTCATTAATCATAATCCTAATTCTGACCCATTATATCATCCTATGAGTTAAAGTCATTATTATAATAGTAGATCAATCCCCCAATTCTTGCAGGAAAATGACAGTAAAACCAGTCCCCAAATTCTGCAGGGACTAACAACAGAATAGCAAAACAGTCCCAAGATTTCTGCAGGAACTAATAGCAGAAACAGCAGAAAATAATAGCAGAAACAGCAGGAAATTAATAGCAGAAACAGCATAACAGACCCTCATTTTTCTGCAGGAAACAAGCAACAGAATTCCAGAAAATTAATAGCAAGACAACATAATGAACTTCCATTTTCTGCAGGAAACAAACAGCAGAAACAGCACAATGGTCCCATTCTTAAACGATTTTTCCGAGATTCAAAACTAATACTTATGTCCAATTCTCAACCTATTAAACCAACATCCTCACAAAGCAAAAGGATACTAACTACTACAACGTTTTGGGAAATTAATTTAAGCATCAAAGTGTCAATATCCTAAAGGAAAAATGGGGATTTCTAATTTTCTCTCCATAATTTATAGTGTAATATATAGTCTCAATTTGTAAACTACTAACATGTTAATTTTCAACCATTAATGAAATAATGAACCTATGTATGGTGGTTTCTAACTTAGGGAACTCACCTTAATTCTTTGAGACTTTCTTTAATTCCTCACCACTTCAAGCTTCAACTTTTGTAACCACAACCTTTAGTTCTTGACTCCTCAACTTGTTCCTTATGCTTCAATGAAATGGAATTCCAACTTGCATGTGGTTTTGAGCTTGGGAAATTGGTGGATGGTTGGTGGGTGTTAGGGATTTGGCGTGAAAGAGAGACAAGAGAAATGGGGAAATAAGTTTTTACTGATAAATGGAAGGGAGAATGATAGAGTTGTGGTGTTTTGTCTTATGTTTACCCATTAAGGACTATTACTAAACTGCCCCTCTTATGCACTTTTCCTCTCCTTTAATAATAATTCTAATAAGTCTAAAATGTAGGTTGTGACACTCTAGCTCCCTTAAAAAAATTTTGTGCTCGAAATTTAAATTTACCTGAGAAGAAATGCAGATAGTTCTTGATCATCTCTGACTCTAGCTCCCAAGTAGATTCTCCACAAGGTGATCTACCCCACTCAACTTTCACTATTGGAATCTCTTTGCTTCACATGGATTTGACATTTCGATCAACTATACGAACTGGTTCTGGTTGATAGGTTAAGTCTGATTTTAAGTCTATGCTCTCCAGTTCTATAGGCTGAAAAGGATCCGGCAAAAACTTTCTTAGCTGGGATACATGGAAGACATCATGCAATCCTGACATAGCTGGAGGTAGTGCCAATTGGTAAGCTACTTCTCCGACACGTTTAATTATCTGATACGGTCCTATATACCTCGGGCATAGTTTCTTCTTTCTAAACACTCCTCGTAAACCCAACTGAGGAGTCACTCTCAGGAAAAGATGTTCTCCTTCACTAAACTCTACGAGCTTTCTCGTAACTCTTCTGACGACTTTGTGCTGCTTTCATCTTCTCCTGAATGGACTTAATTTTCAGAGTAGTCTCCTGTATAATATCGGGCCCCAAAATTCCTTTGTCACCAACCTCAGACCAACATAAAGGTGTCCTACATTTCCTTCCATAAAGTGCTTCATATCGGGCCATACCAATGCTAGAATGATAACTGTTGTTATAAGCAAATTCGATCAAATGCAAATGATCTATCCAACTTCCTCCATCTTCTAGGACACAAGAACGAAGCATATCTTCTAAAGTCTGGATAGTCCTTTCGGATTGACTATCTGTTTGAGGATGATGTGACGTACTCAATTTAAGTCGAGTTCCCAAGGCCTTCTGGAATGCCTTCCAAAAGTTTGAGGTAAAGATTGGATCTCTATCTGAGACAATGCTAGTAGGTACTCCATGGAGTGTTACAATCTTAGATATGAACAAAATGGCGTATTGTGGGGCTTTATAAGTAGACTTAACAGGCAGGAAATGAGCTGACTTAGTTAGTCAGTCCACGACAACCCAAATTGAATCATAACCTCCCTGTGTGCGAGGCAAACCTCCCATAAAATCCATAGATATCTATTCCCACTTCCACTACGGAATTTCCAAGGGTTGTAGTAATCCAGCAGGTCTTTGGTGTTCGATCTTGACTTGTTGGCAGACAATGCATCTAACAACAAACTCTGCAATGTCTGTTTTCATCCCGGGCCACCAATAGTCTTTCTTCAAATCATGGTACATCTTGGTAGAACCGGGGTGGATAGAAAATCCACTTTTATGAGCCTCTTCTAAAATTAATCTCTTTAAGTTTACATCATCAGGGACACATATTCTACCTTTAAATAACATTACTCCATCTGGTGCCACAGTGAACTCTGGATGTCCCTTTCTTCTTTTAAGGTTCACATCTTCATGTTGAGCATATGCAATCCTTGATCTTAAATCACATGTAATTTCCAATTTGTGCAACAAAATTCCATTTCCTGTCTCTATGACGTCAAGGTTAAGGTCTCTGAATTTTTCATACAACTTACACCTATGCATCATCAGTTCCGCTTTGTGCAATGTCTTTCTACTTAAGGCATCTGCCACTACATTAGCCTTTCCAGGATGGTATTTCAAATCGAAGTTAAAATCCTTTAAATATTCCATCCATCTCCTCTGCCTCATGTTCAACTCCTTCTGATCAAATAGGTACTTCAAGCTCTTGTGATCACTAAACAAGTCAAACTGAGCGCCATACAAGTGATGTCTCCACACTTTCAATGCGAAGACTATTGCGGCCAACTCTAAATCGTGAGTTGGATAATTCTCTTCATGCGGCTTAAGTTGTCTTGATGCATATGCTACTACATTATCACCTTGCATTAACACACTGCCAAGTCCCTTGGACGATGCATCACATAATACTATGAATCTCTTCTCTGGGTTTGGGATAATTAACACAGGTGCCTTTGTCAATTTCTCCTTTAGAGTCCTGAAACTCTGTTCACACTCTTCATTCCATACAAACGGTACATCCTTCCTCGTCAAACGCGTCAAAGGTAAAGCAATTTGGGAAAACTTCATGATGAACCTTCGATAATAACCGCTAATCCCAGGAAGCTTCTGACTTCTGAAACATTCTTGGGTCTTTCCCAGTTTAGCACAGCTTCCACCTTGGATTGGTCCACTGCCACTCCTCCTTGAGAAATGACATGGCCTAGGAATTGTACTTCCGATAACCAAAACTCACACTTGCTGAATTTGGCATATAGCTGCTTTTCTCGAAGAATATCCAAGACTATCCTCAGGTGTTTGGCATGCTCTTGAGGAGTTTTAGAGTAGATCAGGTTGTCATTGATAAAGATTACCACAAATTGGTCCAAGTAAGGCTGGAAAATACGATTCATGTAATCCATGAACACTGCTGGAGCATTTGTCACACCAAAAGGCATGACCAAGAATTCATAATGACCATATCTCGTTCTGAATGCTGTCTTGGATACATCAAAGGACTTAATGCGGATTTGGTGATAACCGGATCGGAGGTCGATCTTTGAGAACACGGTGGCTCCCTTGAGTTGATCTAGTAAGTCATCAATTCTTGGCAAAGGATACTTGTTTTTTATTGTCACCTTGTTGAGTTGGCGGTAATCGATGCATAATCTCATACCACCATCTTTCTTCTTCACCAAGAGCACTGGTGCGCCCCAAGGTGACACACTGGGTCTGATGAAGTGTTTTTGAATTAAATCTTCCAGTTGGGATTAACTCTTTGAGTTCAGTTGGTGACATTCTATACGGTGCCACTGACACTGGCTCCGCTCCTGGGACTAGATCAATTGAGAATTCAATCTCCCTTTCTGGTGGTAAACTGGTTATGTCTTCTAGAAAAACATCTAGGTATTCATTGACTATGAATATGTCACTAGGACCTAGTCCTGACTCTGAGGCAATTGTGAGCATGAGATAGAAGTTCTTGTCATTAGCACAAATGTACTAGATCGTTTGGTGGGCATTGTTCAACAAGGCGGATAAAGCTACTCCTTCTGCGGTATTTTCTGTGGGCATATAAATGCTTTTCTCTGCACATCCAATATATACATAATTGGCAGAAAGCCAATCCATACCTAAAATCACATCAAGTTTCCTAATGGGTAGACATATAAGATCGATGTAATAGGTCTTACTAGAAACGGTGACGGGACAATTCTGACAAACAAATTCAGCTACAATACCACCATCTGTGGCTGTAGAAACTGTCATAGGGGGAGTTAATGGTGACATAGATAATTTGAGCTTTTCAACACACTTATTAGAGATGAAAGAATTTGATGCACCACAATCAAACAATACTCTAACTAGATTCTGACCAATGTAACACATACCGACTATCAGATCATTGTTGGCCTTCGCCTTTTTACCATCCAATGAGTACACACGACCCTTACTAGTTGTGGTGATTTCAGCTCCACCTTTACCTCTCCTATGAGGACATTCCATCTGATAATGCCCTGGTTGCTTGCATAGAAAGCATACTCCTGTTCCTTTCATACATGGTCCTGAGTGTGAGTTCCCACAAGTCTTGCAAGCGGGATAGTTCTTTGATGACGGAGTATGTTTCCCCTTTTTGGGAGAACCTTTAGGCATCAGCTGCTGATGGTACTTGTTTTTCTTCTCATAAGTCATGCTTTTCTCTTTATTTGTTTTTGCAATACTTGTTTCTGCCACCAAACTTTTGTGAACTAAGTCATCGAAACAGGTGAAGTCTTGTTGTCCCACAGTGTGTTCAATTTCTCCACGCAGACCATACTTGTATTGGTTAATCTTCCACTCCTCATCTGTCTCATGTTGGTTGTGAGAGGAGTAGTGTGACAACTCTTCAAATTTCTTAGTGAATTCAGTGACTGACATCCCACCTTGTCTCAGCTCCATAAACTCTTGTTCCTTGCGGATTCTGAAGGTCTTTGGGAGGTACTTTTCCATCATCACTCTCTTAAAATTGTCCCAGGTCAGATCAATATCATTTGCTTCCATACGACGCATGGCACCATCCCACCAATCTTCTGCTGCACCTCTGAACTGGTGGGTTGCATAGACTACTTTGTCTTCCTCTGAACATGTGGCCATTCCGAAAATTTTCTCCATCTGCTTGATCCACCTCTTGGCTTCTTGTGGATCTCCTTCCCCATTAAACTCCGGGGGATGATTTCTGTTATACTCCCGAAAAGCAGGATTTCCAACTACTGGAGGTGGTGCAGGATGTGGCTGAAAGGCTTGTCCTTGCTGCACCAGGTTGGCTAAATCCTCTTGAGATTAAGCCTGTTGGTTAATCTGATGCTGGAGAGTTTCAGTCATCTGTTGGTGTTGCAAGGCTTGTTGTGCTTGCTGGGCTTGGTATTGTTGTTGCAACATCTGCTGCTGGTGCAACATTTGTGCCCACATGTTGGCATTCTGATCTACTTCCGGGGCTGCATTCCTCCTTGGCCTCCCAGGTCCTCTTGGGTTTTGAGACATTTTGCTCTAACTGTCATATACAAGATTAAGTTAGCTAGGCTTAATCAGATATAACATTTAGAATAAAAATCTAGAACCCAAATGGTCCTACTACATTGACTGCATTTTAATGACCCAAGGCACGATCCGAAACGACTTGCTCTGATACCAATTGTAACACCCATACTAAAAAAATTGTCTAGAATAATTCGGATGGATGTTAAACACTAGTACTGGATACATTTAAAATTACATCTAGTCCTTGTTTGAGCAAAACAACAAGTGGTCTGAGTGCAAACAACATACAATACATAGGTCTAGGTTGTTTAATACATAATAAAAATAGTCATACTTAGTTCCGAATAGCAACAAACTACAACAAAAGAGAAAAAACGGAATAAGTAACATCATGAGCTAAACTCAGCCCAACATCATCAACCAGCTTTTTCCTTACCCTTAACTTGCTCAACCTGCTTATCTGAAACAAAATGTGAGGGGTGAGACAGTCACTTCGTCTCAGTGGTTCCATTTATCTAGTGAGATAATAACTAAAAGAAACTAATTAACAGTTGATCATTTCATAAGTATCATCATCTTCATTCGTAATTTACATGACATATAAATAAGTGTATCACACAATAATATTCTTGGTTCGTTTTACATAGATAATATGAGATGAGTTAGGCTCAGATTATCTATCTAGTCGGCTAAACTCCCTATCGAGGGCTATAGCACAACTCCTTGACTCATCTTGTCGTTATGTGAGACCACATCTCGAAATCTCAACCAAATTATCCAACCACTATATCGAGTGATCTTTGGTACCAATAAGGTCATAACTTAAACATATATTTACTTATACATACATGGTCCAAAATCTTTGGTACCAATAAGGTCATAACTTAAACATATATTTACTTATACATACATGGTCCAAAATCCATTGAAATCATAATCAACTTTATTCAAATATAATACATACATACTTACAAGCATACAATTAGTACTAGTTTCAATTTAGTAGTTACTCTACTTCCATATTAATTAGTTACTACCTTAATCATAATCCTAATTCTGACCCATTATATCATCCTATGAGTTAAAGTCATTATTATAATAGTAGATCAATCCCCCAATTCTTGCAGGAAAATGACAGTAAAACCAGTCCCCAAATTCTGTAGGAACTAACAACAGAATAGCAAAACAGTCCCAAGATTTCTGCAGGAACTAATAGCAGAAACAGCAGAAAATAATAGCAGAAACAGCAGGAAATTAATAGCAGAAACAGCATAACAGACCCTCATTTTTCTGCAGGAAACAAGCAACAGAATTCCAGAAAATTAATAGCAAGAGAACATAATGAACTTCCATTTTGTGCTGGAAACAAACAGCAGAAACAGCACAATGGTCCCATTCTTAAACGATTTTTCCGAGATTCAAATCTAATACTTATGTCCAATTCTCAACCTATTAAACCAACATCCTCACAAAGCAAAAGGATACTAACCACTACAACGTTTTGGGAAATTAATTTAAGCATGAAAGTGTCATTATCCTAAAGGAAAAATGGGGATTTCTAATTTTCTCTCCATAATTTATAGTCTAATATATAGTCTCAATTTGTACACTACTAACATGTTAGTTTTCAACCATTAATGAAATAATGAACCTATGTATGGTGGTTTCTAACTTAGGGAACTCACCTTAATTCTTTGAGACTTTCTTTAATTCCTCACCACTTCAAGCTTCAACTTTTGTAACCACAACCTTTAGTTCTTGACTCCTCAACTTGTTCCTTATGCTTCAATGAAATGGAATTCCAACTTGCATGTGGTTTTGAGCTTGGGAAATTGGTGGATGGTTGGTGGGTGTTAGGGATTTGGCGTGAGAGAGAGACAAGAGAAATGGGGAAATAAGTTTTTTACTGATAAATGGAAGGGAGAATGACAGAGTTGTGGTGTTTTGTCTTATGTTTACCCATTAAGGACTATTACTAAACTGCCCCTCTTATGCACTTTTCCTCTCCTTTAATAATAATTCTAATAAGTCTAAAATGTAGGTTGTTACATCTTGAATGGTAACAACAAAAAAGTTTTTACAATTGAATCCATTAGTATCATATCCAAAGAAAATGGTACATTGTTGCCGGATACATCGCGCACCAACCACATCCGAATTAAACGAACTACAATAGTCAAACTCTCATTAGTCTGGTTGATTTCATATATCAGGTTAATTTTATTCGTCATTGTTTAGTAACTTAACAAATGAATTTGTGAGTTGGTTGTGCAAAATAGCAAATGAATTTGTGAGAAGGTTTTGGAGAAAAACAAACAATATTTATAGTTAGGTTTAGAAATATAAAAATTAAGAGCAAATTTATGACAAAATATCGGTTACAATATTGAATATGTAACGTTCAAATAAATATAAAAAATATTTATTATAATAATTAAAAATTATACGTAACGGAAATATATTTATGATAATTAAAAAATATATAAAAATGGTTAATTATAATAATTAAACATTATACGTAACGGAAATATATTTATGATAATTAAAAAATATATAGAAACGGTTAATGTATTAATTATATTTTGTATTAATATAAATGTTTTTAATTTTCATTATTATTAAAAATTGTAACATCTTCAATTATTAATTAAAATTGAATATAATAAATGATAATATAAAATTTTTTCATTTTCATATTTAATTAAAAATGTAACGTTATAAAATATTAAATAAAATTCATGTCATAAATATTTTCATAAAAGTGACACGTGTCACTTTATTAATTAAAATTGAATATATTAAATGATAATATAAATTTTTTGCATTTTCGTATTTAATTAAAAATGTAACGTTAAAAAATATTAAATAAAATATTAAATAAAATTAAAATTAATGTCCTAGTATATTTTCATTAAAAGTGACACGTGTCACTTTTTCGTCAATAAGGTTTACTTTGTTTATAATATAGATGTCCATAATAAAATCGTGCATAAGAGACATTGCTTTCACACAAAAATGAGAGAAACAACACAATACAAATTTTGAAATATGGATGAAAATGAAATGATTTTTTGGATTTTGTTGTGGTAAAATAATTTATATTTATAGTGAGTTATAGAAATACAAAGATAGTTTGTATCATAAACAGAGACAAATGCTTGATCAAGACTTTCAATCAAATATATATCAGAATGAACTTTTTTCGAATTGCGAAGTTTAACCTTCGCGTGGAACTGAAACTTTAATTTATACTCGTGTTTAGTAGTACGGTATAATCCACCGTTTGCAACAACTCCAAAATTTGTAATCGAGTAAATGTTATCTTCCTTAAAATCTTTTTCACACTTATAAATTAGAGTGTTGTACCGTGTATTTTATTTTCCTGAACAATAAAACAATATTTAATACAATACATCAAAAAAAATAATAATCAAGAAATAGTGTAATTGAAAATTTAACTTATAGAAAAGTTCTTACGGTTGAATCCAATAGTATCATATCTAAATAAAATGGTCCATTGTTGCTTGACACATCACGAACCAATCACTTCTGAATTACACGAACAACAATATTCAAACTCTGATTGGCTTGGTTGATTTCTAATCTTAGGTTAATTTTTGGAGACATTTTTTAGTAACTTACAAAATTAATTTGTGAGTTGCTTGTGGCTAAACTACAAATACTTATAGTTAGCTTTAGAATTATAAATATTAAATGCAATTTTATGACAAAATTTCGGTTACAACTTTTGTTATGTAACTTTCAAATAAATATTAAAAAATATTTATTATAATAATTAAAAATTATATGTAACGGAAATATATTTATGATCATTAAAAAATATATAAAAATGGTTAATATATTAATTCTATTTTGTATTAATAATATAAATGTCTTTAATTTTCATTATGAATAAAAAAATGTAACGTTGTCAATTATTAAATAAAATTAAATGTAATAAATAATTATGTAAATTTTTTACACTTTAGTATTTAATTAAAAATGTAACGTTATAAAATATTAAATAAAAATTAATGTAATAAATAATCTAATTAAAAATGACACGTGTCGTGTTCTTATGAATAAGATTGCATTAGGATCATGGATCAAACAAATTACCAGGGGTCGGAGAATCATTTTTTTCCAGCATCCTATAATCCATATTAATAAATCACAATGTTAAAATTGAAAATGAATACAAAAAGTTCACATAAATTGTAAAATACAACGTATAAATAAAGAAGCAAAATATACACAACAATTTTTATGCATACCTTTTCTTCAGATCAATGACACTTATGAACTTGGAATTAAACAACAACTTAGTTGAATTAAAAGAATTTTGAATTGTTGTAGTTCTTAAAAAAGAAACACATTTGTAAAAGTTTATAAGTTTATATTTGCAATGAAAAATAAAAAAATAAAATAGATAACTTGATTTTTATTGTAATCAACAACATAAATATCTTGCCACATATTGGTTTTAGCCATTAACACAACGACTATTATGTTTTCATTTTTGCTAACAACAACAAATGTATTCAACTCAGCAACATATGGACCAAAAATGGTAACATTAAACTTGAGTCTGTGTAAATAATATGATTCAAGAATTTAATAAAGCATTGTAATATTTTGTCATTGATTGAGTAAGATAAAAAAACATATGTGATACTAACTCATCATAGTTCAACTGAATTGCAACCATTTTGTTCTTCAAACCATTGCGTTCATACTCCTTTTGAGCTCCAATGCCGGTTAACATTCTCATAATGTCTACAAAATATGATTATACACACGATTATTGATACCACATGTCTACAATGTTATAACGACAAAAACAACAAAAATACCTAAGATACTAATTATACTTCTTACCATAAAGATAGTTGGTGTAACGCCCCAACTAAATTGTCTAGAATATTTAGTCGGAACATTAAAACTGGAATCTGAGTACATTAAATTATACAAGAAATAACCGAATAATATATTATCATTAAGATAATAAGAGAATATTTGATACAGACAACAGAAAGAAACTATAATAAGATAACAAGCTAAATAAAAGCATGAATGAAGACTAAGTCTTCATCGCTGACAACCGAAGCACAGCTCTAATCGTCAGGTCCAACCTGGTCCCTGCTCCGAAAATAACCTGTCTTACCTATATCGAAAAGGGAGTGGGGTGAGACAGTCACTTCGTCCCAGTGAGTTCTACTACCATCCTAATGGCTATTAAGCCGGGGCACCTAATCAGTCCATAGGATATTCTAACATATCATAATCATAATCATAAACCTAATTAAAAGTGTATCACAGAGAACGTCTTATTGATTTTATTCCGCTAAGACACTTCGAGGTGAGCATGTCTCGAAGGCCCGCCATATCCGCTGATCGATTCGACCACGGCATTAAGCTCACAATCATTTTTCCTAATGGGTTGTTCCATTGGAAGCCCATAAGCAGCATACTAAACCGCACATGATTGACTGATACTAATTGTTGAGTTACATACTACCATATTTATCCCAAAGCCCGGGGAACATGCAACCTTAATTCTAAGTTATACCCTAAGATTCGGAATTGTGCTTGACTTCCTGTTTAACATTAGATACATTATATAACTGCAAGCTATCTATCTCAGATGAGGATATAAAACGAGTGCTTTAGAAATATTTTAGAAAATGATGATATGAGTCATTCTGCACTTAGCTCGCTACGGCGAATTACCCAGCTCGCCATGGCGAACTGCAGGTCCTGGCCTAAATCAACTCGCTAGGCGAGCAATTGCTCGCCATGGCGAGTTTCATCAGCCCAAAATTTGGATGCTCGCCATGAATACTCGCTAGCAACTCGCTATGGCGAGTTCATGCAGAAAACACTCTGTTTTGCGAAAATCATTAATTTAAAGGGGTTACACCTACAATCAACGTCTGAGATAGTGCAGATACATAATATAAGTAATATAGAACAGAATAGAAGAGAAATTGGGAGTTATTTCTCCTCACACAATTAATTCCTAAAAATCCTAAGTGAACATGCAATTTCATAAATTTAGGAAATCTAGCTACACTAGCCTAAGAACCCACCTGGAATTGAGATTAACTCAGAAGCTTTAAACACCAAGCTAACAACTTTAGAGCTCTCCGAGAAACTGGATTTGCAGCGAAAATATTATAAATCCCAAAACAGAATTTTCTCGTATAATTGCTGCATCAGGTCCTCTACTTTAAATTCGTCCACAGACCTCAAAACTAAACCTAAAATTACGAAACCTACATCGAAACGACCGGAATTGAGTTACCTAACTATGACAACTGGAATCAGTTCAATCAGAGCTACAGGGAAGGATTAGTTACCATTTTAGTGCAGACCTATCTGAAAACGAATTCTGCAGAAAATCAGATTCTGACTTCCAACTTCAAAAATTCGTACAGACCTCATATCTGAACGAAAATTCATGAAACCAGTGTCAGATTGACCGTATTTGAGTTAGCTAACTACAGGAAAAAGAATCGTTCGAATCCGACTTACGGAGAGCAAATGGTTGCAGTTTGAATGGAGCTCTGTCCTTGAATGCGGGTTTCACATGCATCCCTCTAAAATCTCCAATTTCTTTCAAATTTGTTTTGCTTCTCCAACCTTCAACTTCTGTTAGTTACTCAAGATCTCTCAATCCATTAAATCCCCACATGCAAGGTCACCAAAGTCAACTTCATGAATGGGTTCATTCTTAATGAAGGAAAGAAATGGAACATACACTCTTACCTTAGCTCTTTGATGCTTCCATCGATAGATTGAAGTGCTCAATGATACATGCAGACTCTTAAACAAGAAGTAGCAGAAAATAATGTTTGGGTATTAGGGTGAGAGGGTCACGAGCAACATAGTGAAAGGGGGAGGGGTTTTTGAGCTTGAATCTTGGTCCTATATGTCATAAAGCCTCTTTAATTGAAATTGCATGTGGATTATGGAGGAGTGGAATGAATTGTTGTGTTGTAGATGATGATGGTTCGTGAGAGAGGGAGAGAGTTTGGCTACTGACTTTGTGTTTTTCTTATCAGGAAAGTGAAATGAATAATGGAATGGTTTAGTGTTTTGGTTTGTTTTAAAATAAGTGGATGTGGGTCCCATTGTTTCTTGTCTTCTTTTCATTGGTTAAGCTCAATTACTCTAGTGCTTCCACCTCAATAAATTGATACAATTTATCTCAATTATATCTTTAATTATTATTACTTCTAATAATTAAAGTGGGATGTTACAGTTGGTATCATAGTCATGAGCAAATGTTGGAACAAAACTTTAAATTAAATATATATTGAATGAAACTTTTTTCAAGTTGCAAAGTTTAACCTTCGTGTGGAATTGAAATGTTAATTTACACTCGTGCCTAGTAGTACGGTATGATCCACCGTTTGAAATAACTCCAAAATTCGTAATCAAGTAAACAACACTTTCCTTAAGGTCTTTTTCAAACTTATAAATCAGAGTGCGATGCACTGTACCGTGTATTTTGTTTCCATAAACAATAAGACAATATAATTATATATTACAACGAAAAATATATTAAACTCGGTAAAAATGAAAGTTAAACATATAGAAGAGTTCTTACAGTTGAATCCATTAGTATCATATCAAAAGAAAATGGTTCATTGTTGCCGGACACATTGCGCACCAATCACATCTGAATTACACGAACAATAATATTCAAACTCTCATTTAGTTTGGTTGATTTCGGACATCAGGTTAATTTTTGGAGTCATTGTTTAGTAACTTAACAACTGAATTTATGAGTTGGTTGTGAAAAATACCAAATGAATTTGTGAGTTGATTGTGGAGAAAAAGAAACAATATTTATAGTTAGCTTTAGAAATATAAAAATTAAAAACAAATTCTTTTACTATGTAACGTTCAACTAAATATAAAAAATATTTATTATAATAAATTAAAATTAAACGTAATGGAAATATATTTATGATAATTTAAAAATATATAAAAACGATTAATTATAATATTTTAATTTTTTTTTTTTTAAAAAGTTGATGGTTTATAAGTACCACCAACTTATTTACAAAGAAAATACTACATTTGTTGCTACCAAGGATCGAACCCCTGACTAACAGCCTACACCCGCTCAGTCAGCAAGTGCCAACTGAGCTACCCCACCCACCCATAATATTTTAAAATTATACGTAACAGAAATATATTTATGATCATTAAAAAATATATAGAAACAGTTAATGTATTAATTATATTTTGTATTAATATAATATTTTTAATTTTCATTATTATTGAAAATTGTAATTTAATTATTAAATAAAATTGAATATAATAAATGATAATATAATTTTTTGCATTTTTTTATTTAATTAAAAATGTAACGTTATAAAAATATTAAATAAAAATTATGTGTCAAGCTCTTATCAATCACCCTTTTTTTTAATCAAACAAAACATCAGATACAAAGCCAAGAGGGGGGATCAAGCCAAGACCATCTCAAAAAGTAGAAAACCTATAACTTGGTAAACAAAGTTTGTTCCTTTGCATGCTATTTAGGATACAGATATAGATATAGATTTTGACGTGTTGTATGTTAAGAAACTATAAAAGCATAAATAGATACCTAGACGTGAAGTGAAGAACATGACGGTTGCACTTTTTACCAAAGTGGTTATTTGAATCACTATATATATTTTCGTTGCATGAGCATGCAATATACCACCAATCATCGTCATGAATAAACTCGTCTATTTTTCTCAAAACAATAAAAGAAGTGCTCTGTGTATCAAATAACATGTAAATATTATGTTATATACATATTGAATATTAAAATTATGCTAACATGTATAACATTATATGAAATTTGAAACGAACCTGATTAATACTCATAAGCTCTTGAATGGTAACAAGAAAAAGAGTTCTTACAGTTGAATCCATTAGTATCATATCCAAAGAAAATGGTGCATTGTTGCCGGATACATCGCGCACCAACAACATCCGAATTACACGATCTACAATAGTCAAACTCTCATTAGTCTGGTTGATTACAGATATCAGGTTAATTTTATTGGTCATTGTTTAGTAACTTAACAAATGAATTTGTGAGTTGGTTGTGGAAAATAGCAAATGAATTTGTGAGAAGGTTTTGGAGAAAAACAAACAATATTTATAGTTAGGTTTAGAAATATAGAAATTAAGAGCAAATTTATGACAAAATATCGGTTACAATGTTGAATATGTAACGTTCAAATAAATATAAAAAATATTTATTATAATAATTAAAAATTATACGTAACGGAAATATATTTATGATAATTAAAAAATATATAAAAACGGTTAATTATAATAATTAAAAATTATACGTAACGGAAATATATTTATGATAATTAAAAAATATATAGAAACGGTTAATGTATTAATTATATTTTGTATTAATATAAATGTTTTTAATTTTCATTATTATTAAAAATTATAACGTCTTCAATTATTAATTAAAATTGAATATAATAAATGATAATATAAATTTTTTGCATTTTCGTATTTGATTAAAAATTTAACGTTATAAAATATTAAATAAAATTCATGTCATAAATATTTTCATAAAAGTGACACGTGTCACTTTATTATCAACACCCTTTACTTTGTTTATAACTAGTATGTTAGCCCGGGTCCGGTTACTGTCCATAAGCCTGGCTTATGGACAGTCCATAAGCTTTCTACACGCGCCCCCCATAGTGCTTCGCGCGCCCCCCATCTGCTACGCCCCCCCCCCCCCCCTAAATTGCTATGCGCGCCCCCCACCTTCTAACCCCCCAACTGCTACACCCCCCACCCCCCATTGCTACGCGCGCCCCCAACTTCTACGCCCCCCAACAAAAAGCAACCGTTATTTTCATTTCCATTTATTTTTTAAACGCATTAAATTCTCTTTCCAAACGCAAACCGTCGCCGGAAATCATCATCATCACCGTCGCAGCATCACGGCATCATTCTTCATTTCCATTTATCCGTTCATTACCATCGCAGCATCTTCATCATCACTCTTCATCATGACCAGGCAACGAAAGGATGATCATCACAGTTCACCATCACTACGCAAAGAAAGCATCATCATCAACGAATCACTTGCAAATGCAAAAAAGAAGAAAACAAATCAGGTTTGAACTTCATTAATGAACATTGTTTTGAAAGTAATTTCGATTTGGCATAAAAATCATAGGCTGAAATGATTTTGTTTAGTTTGGAATGGTTTTAGTATAACCTAAATTTCTGATTGGGGAAAATCAACTCAAATACCTAGTTTAAAAATTGTATATGTTAGTTGGAGGTGGTTTTAGTATTAAATGGTTTCAGAAACTTGAGCTACAAAACCATTATATGATTTCAGGGGGTTATACAATAAAACCATTTATTGAGCTTAATGGTTTTTATGACATGAGTGTAACATGCTACATTATTTGTTGAGAACATGATATGTCTGTTAGATCATGATCTTAATATTTGTGTGATTTGGTTTATGCAATCACGTGTTACCTACTACTGTCAGAACCATTTTGCACAATGAATGGTTTAAGTCAGTTGTGCATCTAAACCATTTGATACAGATAATGGTTTTATTGCTGGACATAAAGAAATGTTGTCAATGTGTTGAAACCTTGTTTTCTCTGTTTACCATGCTCAATATTTTAATAATAATCAAATAATAGTATTTTTACGTAAGTTTGACCAATTGGCATCTGTAAATGTTTTATAACCATCTTTGTTGAGAACATAACTTGTTGAGTCTAACATGCTGATTTGTTCATCAGCATGAGTATAACTTATAATTGGTTGTTCTGATTTGTTATAACAATCTTTGTTATAATTGGTTGTTCTGCAACCATTTGACACAAGGAATGGTTTCAGGCTGTTTTACACCAAAACCATATCATGCTGATAATTGTTTTGTTTAATGCAGGTTAAAAAAACTAGGGACCTAGATGAAATGCCAAACTTCAGTATTGGCTTGACACAAGAGGTGGAACAAAGGGATAGTATTGGCTTGACACAAACGACGGACCACCACAAACGTCGTAAAAGAGGAGGAGGGGCAAGAATCACTGAAGAAACTTCAGATGATAATACCGAAGACATGACTGCTACACAGCTCAAGAAAGTTCAGGCGAAAGCATCAACAAGCCATGGAAAAAGGAAACAAGAAGCTCCCAGGGGAGAATCTGATGATGACAGTTCAGCAGAAGAAAATGCAAAGAAGTGTCGTAAAATGGTGCAAAAGAAGTGTGGTAAACTGGATAAGAAAAACCGTGGCAAACAGAACGAAGAATGTGATGGAAATTCAGATCAAGAAGATACAAAGAAATCTTTGGATGTGGATCAACGATTAAGGCATAAGCTTAGTATACCTAAGGTATACGACCTTATGTTGTCAATCAATGGGAAAAAAAGAAAGCAAGAGATAATTAACCTTTTGAATGCAAGTGGGTTTGGAGGGATGACCCATATTTGCAAATGGACAAAAATCCACACCTTCTTTGTCGAATGGGTTGTCAAGAACTTCAAAAAAGATAATATGTGGATTAGGTTGAGCAAAACAGATGTGCTGCCATTGAGCGAAGAAGATGTGCATCGAGTCTATGCACTTCCAATGGAAGGAGAGAAGATTAATGTTGATCAATGCTCAGTAAAAGCTATTAAAAAACTCAGACGAGAGTTGGGATTTGAAGGCAATTACTCTCCAATTGTGAAGGTGAGTGAGTTGGAGGCAAAAATGAAGATATTGGAGACACCGAGGGCATGGGTTAAAGGGGCAATCTGTCTAATCATTCACAACATATTGTGCCCAACTAACAGCAGCTTTGTCTCTCTCCATTACGCACAAGTACTGGAAGAGGCATCATCCTATAATTGGTGTTCGCATGTTCTGGAATACATGAAAGAGGGACTCCAAAATCCGGAAGTGGCAAATCCATTAGCGGACTTCCACTTCCTAATGGTAATCATTCTCTTTCTCTCTACCACTTTCTTTATATATATATATTCAAAAATTTCACTTTACACGCTGTTTTATAGCACTAGGTTAGACTCGACCTTTGATTAACTCATTAATACTGTCTGAAACCATGTTGGATGTGGAATGGTTTCACCCATATGTTTAATAAAACCATTTGATGCTGATAATGGTTTTCTTTGATCCGGGTTAAAAAATGTAAGGATAATGTAGTTAATATTGTTTATTAATATTTTTGAGATAATGAACTTAGTATTTTATGTGCTTAGGGTGATAGATATTTATGTTAGATCATGATCTTAATGTTTTATAACCATCTAAATATTTTTCATGGAAAGGTATAGTTAGTAGTATATCATAGGTAGTCATTTGTTGATGCTTTAGTATCACCTTTTATCAGGATTCCAATCTATGTCTGGTTTTTGTGCTGCTGATTAGTTGTAGTATTTATGTGGTTAGGGTGATAGCTATGTTTACAAGAATTTGTTAATACTGTCTGGAAAACCATATTGCACATGGAATGGTTTCAGTCAGTTCTTCACCAAAACCATTTGTTGCTGATAATGGTTTGTTGTGCAGATCAATTATATGGATAAAATGGGAAAGAGAAGCCCATTATTGACTGGAAGAGACAAGTTCCCATCGCTGCGTGACTGGGATGTCAAAACAGCAACCCAAGACCTTCAAAAGGTCCATGAGCTTATGGGGCTTGAGCATGGATTGACAATTGGGATCAGTCGACTAGACCGCACCAATGAACAACCATTTCTGATGTGTTTTGATCCAGATACTTGTCCCTTATCTAAGGTGAGAGAACCATAGTAATACTGTTAGAATTTAGTAATAAATATAAATGGTTTCAAGATGTTTTGGACTGAAACCATTACTATTGTTAATTGGTTTTACTACTAATACATATACATAAATCAATTGCAGGCAGAGGAGTATCTTAATCATTGTAGGGGGTGCATACAGATCTATACTGGAGCTGCACAAACCTTAGAGCGGAGAATAGCTGAGGCAAATGCTGGAACAACAGGGGTGGTAGTAGCTGACACTGAAGAAGATGAAAGTGGTAGTGAAGATGGTAAAGCTGAAACTGAAAGTGAATATGGTGAACCTGAAACCCAAACTGAAGCCATTGGAAATAATGAAACTCAAACCCAAACTCAAACTGAAGCTGAAACTGAAAGTGAAGAAGGGAAAGAAGGAAAAGAAGGAAATAATGAAACTCAGACTCAAACTCAAATTGAAGCTGAGACTGAAAGTGAAGAAGAAAAAGAAGCAAAAGAAGGAAATAATGATGAAAATCAGGATGTAGTTGAAAAAGGGGTGGAAGTAGCTGAAAATGAAAGTAAAACTGAACAGGGTGAAAGTTTGGATGCTAGAACCGATCAAGAAAGGTAATACTGTATGAAATTTTTTTAATAATGTATAGCATGCTACCTAAATGATATGGATTTCTTAATATTATTTTTATGTAAGTTTGACCAAATAGCATGTGTAAATGTTGTCAAGTTAAATAATGAGGATGTGATCAATGAAAAAGGCGTTGAAGTAACTGAAAATGAAGAAGTTCAAAATCAAATTGAAGAGAGTGAAGCTAGAACTGAAAATGAAAAGGGTGAAAGTTTGGAAGCGGGAGCAAATGTGGAAAGGTACTACCTTTTATTTTAAGTCTAAACATGGTTTATTGATCACCTATGGGTAAATATATTAGATAATATTGTCTGAAACCATGTGTCGCATGGAATGGTTTAACCCATTTGTTCAGCAAAACCATTTTATACTGATAATGGTTTAAGGATTAATTTTTTTAATACTGTCTGAAACCATGTTGCACATGGAATGGTTTCACTCATATTATCAGCAAAATCATTTTATTCTGATAATGGTTTTCACTCACTTGGAATTTGTTAGTACTGTCAGATTAAATAATGATAAAAATGACGATGTGATCAATGCCAAAACCATTGGTGAAAGTGAAGAAGATGAAGTTGAGATCGATGAAAAGACCCTTGATGATTCGGTCAAGGCAGCATGCAATGTGGGGGTGTCATTGACGTAGGAAACGATCCGAAACTTTCCACAGTATTTTGATGCGGGTGAAGCTAAAAATGCAGAGTAAGAAATTAATCTATATGATATCTTTTAGTGGTTTTTTATTTGTGCTTGTGTAAAACTATAATAACTACTATGTAATTAGAATAAATATTAGTCTAACATCTTAAATCATAACTTTGAAAATGTTTCTCAATGGTTTTGATATGTGGTGTCTAAAAACCAAAATGATTTGTAATGGTTCAGGTTTAATAAAAATGAATCAGAAAACACATATTCAGTCTCACACGGGACGGATTCAGTGACACAGGAAACTATATTGAAGTTTCCACAGTTTTTTGATGGGGATGAAGTTTTGAATGCAGAGTAAGAAATAAATATATATGATATCTTTTAATCGTTTTTTTATTTGTCATGTGTAACACTGTAATGACTATGATGTATTTAAAGTAAATGTATTAATGGTTTTGATGGTTTCAGGTTGAATAAGACAGATTCAGTGTCACAAGAAACTGAATCAGTGACACTTGAAACAATCTTGAAATATCCACAATTTTTTGATGCTGGCGAACCTTCAATGAGCACAAAATGCAGTCAAAGTCTTGCACTTATTTTGGTACCAACGGATGAGGCGGTACCAAATGTGATGCATGAGGATAAGTCTGACCCAGAACCAGAACATGTTATATAGTAAGAAACCGCCAATGTGACAATTGTACTGTATAATCAATTAATTAAATTCTGCAAACTAACAATTATGTAATTTATTTGACAGTGCAACTCCATTAAGGTCCGTGTTACCGGATGAGACCATCGACATAAGTGATGTCGAACCTGTGCAGAAAAAGAAAAGAAGGAACCATCATATGCTTTACTCTAGTGGCGCTATCCCTGAACGGAAAAGACCTTTGAAGAAGTCAAAGTACCTCTCAAGCCCCTATGATGAAGCTGTCCATGAATTAAAGGCGACAAAAAAGCAGAAGGATCTAGCAACATATGCATGGAGTGATGCACATGATAGGTAATAACTTATACCTTGTATTCATGACATTATTGAATTATTAGCATTGATAAATCATGGAATTGAAACCATTAGTAGTTTTAAATGGTTTCAGAATGTTATACACTGGAAACCATTTGTAATTTTAAATGGTTTTAAGGTGTTGTATACTGAAACCATTAGTATATTAAAATGGTTTCCAGACCATTTGCCTTATTCTTTTGTTCTAATGAATACTACTGCTTGTAATCTTAGATCATATACTAGTACTATAAAATCCTAACTGATTAATTACTATATAGGGATCAGACTATGTACTGCTCAGAGAACAAGGCTCATTTTTATTCTTTGGTAAGGAGTGACTTGTGGACACTTCGGAAGGATCAATGGGTGTCATGCTGGGTCATAAACAGCTAGGTCAATTGCTTGAATTGGAATCAACCAACAGAGAACATGACAAGACTGATTACACCATTGGTCAATTATGTAAGAATTATGTTCCAATATTATTTAACAGTTTACATACTCTTTAAGTGTTTTTAAAATTAACTTTTACTCTTTTTATATAAACAGGTTGACATGAAAAGATTTGATGCTGTTAGTAAATCGATTGCATGTGCAAGATTCATTGAGAGGTTGAGAAACTTCAAATACATGGATTGGAAAGCAATCAATCCTACGAGGCTAGAATACGTAAGTCTCAGTTCAGTAATATCTTACTATAACTGAATACCTGACGATATATTTCCTTTAATAATACGATTTTATACGAAATTTTAGTTTAATAATATGTTTAACATGATGACTTCACTGATGAAACAGGTCATGACACCGGCACTAATTGGAGATCCAGGGAGTCATTATGTCTGTTTTGTAGTGAATTTGAAAACTCAAAAATTTGAATTGCTGAACAGCTTGATGGGGCCAGCAGAGAAATTGCACTACAAGAATGGCGAACCCACAATATACAAGAAAATGTTTGATGTGTGGCTTTACGAGGTTGAAGCATTTGTAGCAGAAATGTATAAGCAATGGAAGATCAAAATGCCTTTCCAGTTTGCCACATTCAAGTGGGATACACCAAAGGTGCCAACTCAAGTTGATTCAGACAGTTGCGGAGTATTTTGCATGAAGTTTCTTGCTGAATGGGGAACCGAAACGGACAGTTTCAAAGGTTGGTCCGAAATGAGGAAACATGGTCCAAATGGAAGGGAAGCAACAATTATGGATCTCCGAGTTGATATCTGTTCAGAAATATTAAGCAAGCCCAGCAATTCTATAAAAGTTCAAGTCGAGAAAGAAGCAATTGCATTCTGTGACGAAATGTTGCGAAAGCTAGCAAGCAGTTCTGGTTGAAACCATTTGTTTTGTAAAATGGTTTCAGGATGTTATGTATGGAAACCATTAGTATTGTAGAATGGTTTCCAGATCTTTTGCCTAACATTGTTCTAGTACTTTGTCATTCAGTAGTTTATTAGCTTCTGATATTTTGCCTCATATGAGTGACCCACGTTTGATTGGTACTGTATTAATACATTTGCTTACAAATTTGTTAAGTAATTCAACATTTTAATCTATTACTTTGCATTTGCTTAATCTATTATTGTACTTAATAAGTTTTTCTCGTTTTTAAAACACGAAACCATATGAAAAATGGGTTTTATAACACTTGGTGCTATTATTGTACTTAATACGTTTTTCTCCTTTTTAAAACACGAAACCATATGAAAAATGGAAAAACCCCATGAAAGAAAGATTAGAGATTCATAAAAATCACTAAATGGAAAATGGCCCGAAAAAAATCAACGAGTAATTAACAACCCCGTTACACATAAAAAAGTTATTATCATGCCTTTTTTGGACAAATCATATAATCCTACGATTTCATTGACTAATAAGGTTATTAAATGAATTGAAATAACAATTGATATGACAGAAAACAATATATGAGTTAATATATACTTTCCAAAAATTCTGTGTGAAACCATTTTACAATACTAATTGTTTCAGTGTAAAACATCTTACAACCATTTATGATTACTAATGGTTTACACCAAAACAACTTTGCTAGCTTTTGATACATTTCTTCTTAGCCCTTCTCCAGCTTTTTTTTTTAAGCCTCATCATTTCTCTGTATATGTCTTAAACTAAAATATCAATAATCATCAATACATAACACAAAGACATATAATTAGTAAGTGCTTAAATAATGAACCTCTGTAACAATTTCTATTAGTAAATAACACAATATGGTTCTTAGATAACATAATAATACCAAAAAGAATAAATCCTTATAATTTCTTAGGCAAGTGATCAGAAACTAACAAACGACTAGAACAATCTTACACACACAAATATGAGAACCATTTTACAATAATAATGGTTTCAGTGTTTAACACCTTAAAACCATTTATTATTACTAATGGTTTACACCAGAACAACTTTGCTAGCTTTTAAAGCATTCCTTCATAGCCCTTCTCCAACTTTCTTTTTTAAAGCCTCATCATCATCTCTCTGTTTTTTCTTCCGTCGTATGAGGAATTTCTGTCTTTCTCTAGCTTTTTCCATTTCAGGTTTAAGTCGCTTCTTTGACTTATTTGGATTTAATCTTTCTTTGAACTTTGGTGCAGAAGATAGTTCACCAGAAGCAGCTGCTGCAGCTGCTATTGAAGACTTAGATGACGTCACCGAAGACGGGTTTGTACTTTTACCTTTAGAAACAAGTAACTCCTCTGCCTTTTTCCCAGCTTCAAGGATACCTTCAAGAAATATCCGAGAAGCCTCAGGATCTGAACAAACCCGTGTGGAAAGCTGAACAGTCACCGCACACATTTGTTGATACCGCTGTGCTTGAGTGCTATCTTCAGTAACAGAACTCGTGATAGATTTCAGCTTATCGGCTGACGGACGGACATCTTTCATCCAACGCTTTAAAACATAATGTGCAGGTATTGTCTTCAAAGAATGATATTGAACTGATCCACCTAAAAACTCCAGGATTTTGAAAACATGTCGACATAAGAATCCCCTGTTTTCAAACATCCGACATGTGCAGCTAAAACTTTTGCTCCTGACATCAACTGTGACAACCCTTTCATCAAGTCGATCATGATCTTGAAGTTCTTCATCCAAAACATCAACATTTGAGCCCCCATCAGTATTAGCATCATCATAATTCACATCATCTATTCCATCAGGATCATCAACCTTTTCAACTGTGAACACATTGAAAACCCTATTCAAGTCAGACCCTTTGGTTGTGTCCTCTTCATAATAGTATTTGAATGAAAGGTCATACTGCCTGTGAATAAATGCAAAGGAAGCTGGTGTATACTTATTAACAACAGACCGCATCAGTTGACTGTTAGGATAATTATTTTTAGTTTTAGTGTTTGCAGTCTTGAAGTCCAACTCAGTATGATTATCCCTCAACCTTTGAACCATAATATTGAAATGATGAAAAAATCGAACAAGAGAATGATCTGGTTGCAAAAAACCACGGAGGAAAGCATTGAATGACTCGCTCAACTGAGTTGTTTTTAGACCAGCTGTGAAATGTGACTTAACCCAAGCTGACGACCAATGTATACGAAGTTTGTGGGTTTGAACAAGCCACCTAAAATCTGAAATAGGCCTTCCATCAAAGCAGTTTTTCATCATCTGATCCCAATTGTAGTCGAAGTCTACTTCATTGTCTACATTTGAAACCAAATTACTAAACTCATTAAAAAATGCACTGTTTGCACGGGAGCCAAGGTTTTTCTTTGCATTTTCTCCCATATGCCATGAGCAAATCCCATGAAAAACACCTTGGAAGATATTCGGAACTGACTTCAACAACGCACCAGCCTGGTCAGTATATATTGTCTGTGGTTTCTTATTGGACATACACTTCAAAAAAGTTGTAAACAACCAATCAAACGTGGCTGCAGTCTCATCATACAGTAATGCAGCACCAAATAAGACACTCTTCCGATGATTGTCAAAACCAAGAAATGCAGCTGCAATGTAAACCAATAAAACAATTATCAGCATCAAAATGGTTTAGCTACACAACTAACTGAAATCATTCCTTGTGCAAAATGGTTCTGACAGTCCAAACAAATTAATCAGACAGTATTAACATTATTAAGGACCCCAGATCAACTAGGTAGCATGCTGATTGTATAAGAAAAGTCACAAGAAAATAAATATCATGATCTAAGAGAAATATCTACAGTAATAACTACATTTATCCCTTACATTTTTTAACCTGGATCAAAGCAAACCATAATCAGTATCAAATGGTTTTTGTGAATAACTGATTGAAACCATTCCATAAACAATATGGTTTTTTATACATTATTAAAAAATTCTTGTAACAATATCTATCACCTTAACCACATAAATAATACAACAAATCAGCAGCACAAAAACCAAAATATAAATTGAAATCCTCAGAAAGGCTCAAAAAATAATAAGTACATAACCACATACTTGTCCCCCATAAAACAATTATCAGCATCAAAATGGTTTAGCTACACAACTGACTGAAACCATTCCTTGTGCAAAATGGTTCTGACAGTCCAAACAAATTAATCAGACAGTATTAACATTATTAAGGACCCAGATCAACTAGGTAGCATACTGATTGTATAAGAAAAGTCACAAGAAAATAAATATCATGATCTAAGTGATCTAAGAGAAAAATCATTGAACGGTAATAACTACATCAATCCTTACAATTATAACATGGACCCAAGAAAACCATTATCAGGGGCCAATGGTTTTGCTATACAACTGGGTGAAACCATTCCAGATGCAACATGGTTTCAGACAGTGTTACTAAATAAATCAAACAGTATTAACAAACTAACCTAAAGGGCGATACTGATTGTTGGTTCGGTAAGTTGTATCGAAGCTTATAACATCACCAAATATAGCATAATCAAGTTGCATAATGCCATCCGCCCAAAATATGCTAGCTATATCTTCCGCGGCATCAACTTGAATATCATAATAAAATGATGGTTTTGATGAAGCTTCATTTCTAAAAAATTCTTGAATCACAGTTGCGTCACCAACAAACATCTGTTTCGAGCGAATCGTCATCAAATAATTTTTCAAATCTGAAAATCGAAACGGCAGATTATCTGTCCCTCCAACACCCTGACCCATAACTTCATACGAAGTTCTCATCGACATTCCAGCTTTCGAATTTATTACAGCAAGCTGTCCTTGAACTTCATTAATTTCTCTGAATGATCTCAAGTAGCGCGAATGTTCTGGTTTATGTAATTGATGGCAATGATCCACATCCCATCTATATATCTTATAAACACTCAACGCTTCATCCCACTTCAAAGAAATCCCAGCTTTACAACCAACCCTTTCCTCAAATTTTTCTTTCACTTTCTCAAACTCAATAGCAACCGGACTGTCTGATTTTGACCTATTCTTAGGGTTAAGCAAACTTCCCCTCTTGAAACCTTCTTTGTTACATACAAAACGAACATAATGTATCTTGTCTGATTTCTTGTTTTGTGAATTGACCTTCGCCTTCAACTGAGTCCTAATAGAAAATCCAGTGTTATATGCATAGTTACCATAAAACTCTTCAATCTCTTTAACAGTTCCAAATCCTAAAGACTCCCATGATTCTTTATTTGTAGCGGAGTAACATTGAGCCCTAACAACATCTGTTTCTGAGCTATCATCATCAATGAGTGCTAGAGTTGATGTCGAAGCCATTTAAAACATAAACAATCCCTGTAAAACAAGACAACCATTATCAGCATCAAAATGCTGTTGGTGAACAATGTATGAAACCATTTCTTATGCAAAATGGCTTCAGCCAGTAATACCAAAATTAGTCAAACACTATTACCAAAATCATGTAGGTTAATCTATTCAAAACATTACAACTGACATATCTATCACCCTAAACCACATAAAAACTACCCAACAAGAACAACAACAACACTTCACCAATAATGTAAAACTATCCCTATTTAAAAATAAAACCATCATCACCATCAAATGGTTTTAGTGGAAAACTCTCTGAAACCATTCCTTGTACACAGTGGTTTCGAGCAGTGTTAACAAATTAATAAAACAGTATTAAGAAATCAACCAGGTAGCATGCTCATTCATTCATTCATTCATATATAGCACCAACACAACAATATGTAATTATGCAACCAGCTTATTTTCAAGCACAACATGTAATATTACTAAGATACTGCTGTTTTCATGTCTTCAATTTTTCAATCCAAATTTTGCTGCTGTAGTAGATAGTGGAAATAATGAGTGCTCATAAATGCAATACTGCTATGGTTAATTTCAGTATATTTGTCAATATAATTTTAAAAATCATTCATCACCATTAAGTTAAGGACATGGCCTAAAAATAACTTTCTTGTACAAAATGGTTTCCAACAATACTGCTATGGTTAATTTCAGGATATTTGTAATGAATAGTTTTGAGCAGAGGTAGATTGCACATGAAATTCACAGATCATGATTAATAATGGAAGAATTCAACACAAAACCTAACAATGGAAGAATTCATTCATTACCTATTCAAAACACGAACGTGATGATATTAGATACTGTTTCCGGCGACGGCGACGGAGATCGGTGACGGTGATGATGATCACGGCGACGGAAATCGGTGACGGTGATGATGATCACGGCGACGGAGATCGGTAACAGTGATGATGATCACAGCGACGGAGATCGTCGAACAAGGAACGCGAGATCGTGCGAAAATTCAGTTAGCTGTGATCGTTGCAAATCTATGTGATTGTTACACGTGTAACTTGTGATCTGAAGGCTGAAAGTGACTTATGGACGGTCCATAAATGAAAGCCTTATGGACCATTACTTTTGCCTGTTAGCCCGTGCCGTGCACGGAATTATTCTCTTTTTTAATATTATTTATGTGTTTATTTTAATATATTATTTGAACAATTTAGTTAAAAATAGTAAGATAAAATTGATATAGATTTTGCATGATATATATTTAATAATGTTATAGGATAAAGCGAGATGAAGAATATTATTTCGCTTCCCATTATACACTGTTAAGAAATAGATTTTTTCTTTCATCTTCATCTCCAGGACTATACAGTGACCCTTTAAATATAAAATAATTATAAACTTCATTCTCAAATGAAAATTTAATTAATCTAGGTGCATTTTTAATAGTGGGATCGAAAGTGTTACACGTTTCTCATTCTACACCCGTGAGAGATTCTCTCTCTCTCTCTCTCTCTCTCTCTCTCTCTCTCTCTCTCTCTCTCTCTCACACACTCACTATTTCTACATTTCTCCCACGGGATCATTTTCATTTTTAATAATATTGATTTGCTTATGTTCTTCATTTTCTTTTGAAGGTTGTCTGTGTCATTTTTCATTTTATATTATTTTGAATGTTGCCTATATTTTTCTTTCAATTATTTATGAAATTGATTTTATTTAATTTACTTGAGTATGAAAATGCGATATATATTTAAGGATGTTACAGGGACATAGTAGGATGAGAAGTACTCTCTCATTCTCCGTTCAACAACACTATCTGAGATTCTTTCTCCCTCCCTCTCTCTCACGTCTCTATAGAGGCTCTATCAACAAAAAAATAATTGTAAATTTTATAATATTTTTCAAATGAATATTAACATACTTTGACCGTGTTTCTATACTACTATTTTTTGTCATTGTACCACAAATAATCAATTTTCATGTGTGAGCGTAAAATGGAAAAATCTATGTATGAATTTTCACTCACATTGATAAATTAGCATCCAGAAAAAGATTTGAACGAATGTTTATGGAAAGCTTAAAATTGAAATTATAAATAAAAAACCCATTGATTATAAAAAATTAAAATTATATTAATTTATTTTAGGTTTCAATTCCCATAGATTTTTTCAGTTGGATGTAATATAGTGAAAGTGCGATGTACACAAAATATGGAAAAACTCCCGTAGTCGGAATTCAAATTTTAATTAGTCAATATATATTTTTAATAGTGTAGTGAGAAGTGTTTTCTGTTTCCCATTATATACCATTCAAAGACTCTCTCTCTCTTTCTTTCTATTTCTCTCTCTCTAGTCTCAATTACACGATTTTATAGGGGTTCTATCAACAAAAAATAGTTGGTAATTCTATATTATTTTTTTATGGTAAATGTTAAAGAGTGCATCCAGTGCACTCCTTAAACCCCTTAAATAGAAAGTTTGTATAGAATTTTTATAAAAATATATAAAGTCAACGTATTGGAAATTGTGTTGTTTAACTTTTTCATTAAAAAATTTCTTTAAATAGTATGCTTAAAGAATGTAACAGGTGCACTTGTTAGCAAGACCCTATTTTTATAATGAATATGTATAAAATTTTTGTGCTCATTTATCACTATCTTCTACATACACTTTTCTTCATGGTGAACCACTTTTCATCGTGCTAAATAAATTTTTGAATAAGGGATCCACGTAATAAAATATGAAAATATGGATAAGCCCTACTGATAGAATTCAAATTTTAATTAGTCAGTGTGTATTTTTAATAGTTGGGTGGAAAGTGCTTTCGATTTTTCATTTTATACCACCGAGAAATTCCCCCCCCCCTCTCTCTCAAAACTCTATAGGGGTTCCATCAATAAAAAAGTTGTTAATTCTATATTCTTTTAATGGATATTAATAAAATTCTCGTGCTCAGTTCTCACTATCATCTACATACAGTTTTCATCATGGGGATCATGTTTCATCGTGCTAGATAAAATTTTAAATAAGTAATCCCAATGACAAAATATGAAATTATGGATAACTCCCACATTCAAAATTCAAATTTTAATTCGTCAATGTATATTTTTAATAGTGAGGGTTAGAATGCTCCCCGTTTTTCATTCTACACCATCGAAACTCTCTCTCTCTAATTCTATCTGTCTTTCGTGTCCATTACGTGACTCTATAGCTACTCCATGAACAAAAAATAGTTGTTAATTCTTTATTATTTAAAAAAAAATCAACATAGAAATATTACACGTAATTGAATGATTGAATAATAGATACATGTCAAATCAAATTTTAGCTGAAGTGTTCACATAGTTTTTATATAGAAAATATATAATATTTAATCATGGATTAAATAAGTTTGTCGTCATTAAAAATATAATAAATGTTAGTAATTAAAATATAATAATAAAAATATTAAGATACATATAATATTAGAGTTTCTAAAATTTAAAAAGTACCAATCCCCACAAAAAGAAAGAGTTTCTACAAAAAAAAATATAATATCAGAGATTCTAAAAAAAAAGTATTAGATTTTTTACAAAAAAATATACTCGCATAATATTAAAGTTTCAACAATAAAAAAATATTAGAGAATCTCTAATTGAGTGACAAAAAAAACAAATACAAACTCGATAAAAAAAAAAAAGATAATAAAGAAAAAAAGCTCTAGTTTAGTTGTATATATCCAACAATTTTGTTTTATAATAATGGGTTAGAGAGATATATCCGATTAATTTAATAGTATATATCCAAAAAGTTGTTTTCTTAAAAAATAATGGGTTAGAGAAGATTAAAAAAATACAAAATAAAATAGAAAAACTCTAATTGAATGCCACCTAAGCAAAAACTCTAATAACTCTAATTAAATGCCACATAAGTAATTTTTTTTTAGAATGCATGAGAAGGCTCCGTGAGAATCTCGCTATATATATATAATAGAGATAGAGATATAGATTAGTTTGTCTGAACATAACATGTATAATTTTTAGAAAATAAAATATCATGTGTGCTAGCCTCTTTTCCCAAAAATTACGACTAGTAGACTCTTTCTTTTTATCTCAAACTCCACATATTCAGGAAGGGAGTTAAAAAGGAAAGGTTGTTTGCTTTGTGTCTATCGTTTTTGACTTTTTGTTATCTACTGTTTCGATAATCTCTACATGATCTTTCAAGTTGACAAAGCTTGCAAGATATATAAGTTTTTATCCAGCCATGTGAGCTTCTGAGTCCCAAAAAAACAAATATGCCAGACTCTTCAATGTGTTCAGGTATCTTCATATATCTATATGTATGGTTCAATCCTCAAGTTGAAATTGTTTATTTTTTATCTATTGCTTATGCGAGACTCCTTTGCACTTATGATATGAAACTCATATTGTGCATTGAGATTGTTTTTAATGAAAAAAATTATTTTCATATTCAATTTATAAATCCAGCGAGGAACCAATATCTATATATAACTTGATAAGTTTTATGACATTACAAATTAGAATGAAAGAATCTGGCACACGTCAATTGGTTATGCAAATTAGAAAGATGTGTTCCTAATAGTTAAAAGAATATTTAATTTTAGGTTTAAATATGCTTTTGGTCCCTGCAATTATATATTGTTTTGAAAAGAGTCTCTGTAAAAAAAAATTTTGATTTTAGTCCCTGCAATATCTCAAAACTTTCAAAAGAGCCCATGACTGGATTTCTTCATAATATTGCAGGGACTAAAATCAAATTTTTATGTTTTTACAGGGACTAAAATCAATTTTTTATTTTTTTATAGGGGCTATTTTCAAATTAAGACATAATTGCAGGGACCAAAAACATATTTAAAAATTGGCCACATCAGCACTAAATCCAGTCAGGGGCTCTTTTGAAAGTTTTGAGATATTGTAGGGACTAAAATCAATTTTTTTTTACAGGGGCTCTTTTCAAAACAAGGCATAATTGCAGGGACCAAAAGCATATTTAAGCCTTAACTTTATGTATTGTGTAATACTAGTATATATTAGTATTAATTTGTTTTAAGAGTGGTGAATGTATCACTCTTACTTCAAAATTAAGAATGGTCTTAGTATCATTTTCCCTTTGATATGAGATTAGTCTTAGTATTATATTAGAATGACCTCAGTGTCATTATATTGATTGATATTATAGTATGATCAATACATGTGGTATTGTAGTACTGCATATGGTATCGTAGTATCGGTGATTCATAGATTGATGTCGTAACATCAATTTGAGTGGTATTGTAGTACCACTGAATCACCGATAAATCATAGACTGATGTCGTAACATCGATTCGAGTGGTACATAGTAGCACTCAAGAAGGTGTAATTCTTGACCGTTTTCTACAAGTGCAGTAGCAATTCGGTATACAGTTGTTACTGGGCTATTTTATCCTGAAGGCGGCGTGGTTGATAGTCTACTTGCACAATTTTTGGCAGTGCCACGAAACGTCTTAAAGAGAGCGACCTGGTCGTGACTCAGCCAGTAATTTCTTGGGTTCCTATTTTTGAAAATCTTTTTTCAATATCTAAAACAACAGGTTTGAATTGTGACCTTTTTAAAATTGGCTTAAATATGCTTTTGGTCCCTGCAATTATGTCTTGTTTTGAAAAGAGCTCCTGTAAAAAAAAAAAATGATTTTAGTCCCTACAATATCTCTAAACTTTTAAAATAGCCCCTGACTGGATTTCTTCATAATATTGCAAGGACTAAAATCAAATTTTTATTTTTTTACAGGGACTAAAATCAATTTTTTATTTTTTTACAGGGACTATTTTCAAAACAAGACATAATTACAGGGACCAAAAACATATTTAAAAATTGGCCACATCAGCTCTAAATCCAAGCAGGGGCTATTTTGAAAGTTTTGAGATATTGCAGGGACTAAAATCAAATTTTTTTTTAACAGGGGCTCTTTTCAAAACAAGGCATAATTGCAGGGACCAAAAGCATATTTAAGCCTTTAAAATTTAATCTTTGAGCTCTTAACACAAATAAACTTAAGACAAAGTTTCTTATAAAGAATTAGATAATTTGTATTAGGAAATATAATCAAGAATACTGAATCAAAATAAAAGTGTATAAGTGATGACAGGAATTTCTGTAGTATTTTAGGTAGTATTATTAGTAGTAAAATGATCAAAACTGGTCCAAATATCAAGAACAACCCGAAGAATTGAAAAAAAGCTTCAAGACAAAGTGAAGACACGCAAAAGACAAGAAAAAGCCAAAAAATGAAGAAAAACAGCTCATCGTGTCACGATGGCACTCAACGTGACATGATGAGAGCTGCTTGTTCGCCAAGACATCAGAAATTATATTTTTGAAGAAAATCTTAGCATCGTGGTGCGATGGACCTCAACACGGTATGATGACATTACTTGATGATTGAAATTCTGGTGGCAAGTGTCAGATGTGCAGCACAATGTGTACACCTTGGGAATTGTACGATGTTTAGCCTAATGTGTCAACATCGTGGACATGCTGAATTTGATGAACAAGTAAACAATATAAAGTGCGGGAAACAATAAACACACAGAGTTTGTTAACCCAGTTCGGCACTTATAACAAGCCCTATTCTGGAGGATACCAATCCAGGGATGAATCCACTATGGTAGTATCAATTCAAAGCTAAACTCCCCTATTTACAACTTATCACTTAATCACTACCCGTGCTAATCCTACCTAGGAACTCCTAGATATGAGAACCTCTGCTCACTCCCCCTCAACCTTACTCAGTAAGGATTTAATAACCAACTCAGTTGAAGACACACTCCTAGACAACTAAAGCACTCGTACCTAAAGGCTTAGAGTGTTGCACAATCCTACTCCTTGCTTCAAAGCTTTGGAGAAAGACAACTAGAGATTACAACTCTATCAAACTTAGTCCTTACTTGTATCAAAACTATGATCCAAGTGAAGGCTCACAAATAACAAAGAACAACTAAAGAACTAAAATCCTAAGACTCAATTTGTAGACTTAGCTTCTTGATTTCAGTTGATGAATAATGAGTCTTCAGTCTTCCTTTATATAGAACAAGCTTCATGGGCTTTGACGAGTTGGCCTTCAATAAATTTGCCTTTAGAATTTATTTGATCATAATCTTTTAATTGTTTGTTTCAAATCTTTTTGATCAAAGTCGGCCAATAAAATAAAACAGAACCATGAAAGATTATCTTGTTCCTTGACACGCAAGCTGGCATGATTTTATTGAAAAACAAATCTTTTTCAAAAGATCACGCGTAAAAGAATAAAAGGCGCGTCCAGCTAGGGCGTCCAGATGTGAATCCTGATGTGCCACATCATGCTCCACATCATGGAATTAGGCTTATTTTACCAAATGAAGCCAACACCCTAAAATCCTCAACAATCTCCCCCTTTGGCAAATTTTGACTAAAATAATCTTTGAGTCAGCCAATAAGACTTGGAGAGATGTGTAGGCACATTAGAGGCATGCAGCAGCGGATATGAGCCTCACATAATTGGAGAGAAATAAACTCTCACACAATAGGAAAAATAAATTCCTAAAGACTGAGAAAAATAAATTCCCAGCCACATACAAGCATGAGATTCCATGCACACATGAGGGAGGGTAGCAAACACAGCTATGCATAGATTCATGCAAACATGTAGTTGTTTACTCCCCTTGTACTAGAGAACTTTCCAAGTACTCCCCCTAAATATCACATCTTCTATAGGCTTCTTCAGAATGCATGACCTAGTAGAGAGACATACAATTGTTTTTAAACCTGGCTTCTTAAGAATGCATGACCAAGTTAAAAACTTCACAGATGTATCAAACATCACACAAATAAACATCTTCAAGTGGACTTCTTAAGAATGCATCACCCAGTTGAAAATGTACAGGTTAAGTCTTCAGAAAAACATGCTTTAGAAACCTAATTCTTTAAAAATTTGTTGAGGAAAAAATTTGAAGAAAAATTAGCATGTATGCCAGATGTGTAGTCAGATGTGCACACATCACAATTTTGCTGCAGTTAAGACTTCAAAGAATTGTTCATTTTAATTTTTACTCCCCCTTTTTAGCCAGAATTTTGACAAATAGAGTCAAAAACATAGAGAGTAAATGAAAAACACCACAGAATGCAGATAACATAGATATATAGATGATGGTGCATGAACAGTAAAAGACACTCAGGCCATTAATAGTGCAGCAAGTACAGAACAGGCACACATATGTGCTACAGAAATCCAGGGCACAACCCACAAAATACAAGCAAAACTAGGAAATACTGATTACAGGGAAATATCAATGAATTACAAAAATTCAAATATCTTTGCTCCCATCAGTTTCCTCAGCCTCAGAGTCATTGGGCTCCTCCTCCTCCAATTCCTCATCCTCAGCCATTGTTTGCTCATCCTCAAGCTCTAGTCCAGCAATGACTGCTTCCAGCTTGGTCTTCTTCTCATCAGAAGCCTTACAAGTCTCCTTTAAAGCAGCAATCATGTCTTTCCTAGACATTGCACCAGTTGAGCTGGATGTGCCCACATCAGGAGTCACATCAGACTGCTTGAGACTAAAAGAGATAGCAGACTCTCTTCTGCAAGACAAATCATCCTTGCCCAGAACATCAGGTCTCTGGCTCAATATGATTCCACATAATACAAAGGGAAAAGCAATGGGCAACTTAACAGCTAAGGTTTTGGCATGCTTGACAGTCTGGTCAAAAATATAAGTACCAAAATCATAGTTAATTTTGCTACCTACAGTATAGATAAACCTAGCCAAACCTGTAGCCACGTCACAGTTGTGTGTGGTTGGTACCCAATTTGCAGCAGTAATCCTGTTAAGGATGTTGTAGATTGGAGTGAGCTTGCTTGCTTGGATCTTCCCTTTCTTAGGCCAGGACTTGATCTTTCCACCAGTGATAGCCTTGATGATGTAGTTGTCATTGGTTTCCATCTCAGCATAGGGCTCTTCACTTCTACCCAGATATTTGTTGATAATGGCAGGAGAGAACATGATTTCCTTGCCCCTTACAAACACCTTCTGGTACTCATTACCCAGAGGGTTATCACAATCAGCAGGGATGTTTACCAAAAATTCCTTGACCACCTTCTCATAGCAGTCACTCAGCCCAGAAACAGTCTTCATCAAGCCAGCATGCTTGATCAGCTTCATAACTTCCTTGCATTGCAAGGCTTCAGCACTAAGCTCTCTCTCCAGAGCTAGTCTTCTGTGAGCAATGTACTTCCACTTACCAGCATTGTCAGGGTTGTGGAAGGAAATAAGATCAATGGGGACATCAGGAATTCCCTGAGGAATTTTCTTCTTCCCATAGCTCTTCTTCACAGCAGACTCAATGTGGACCACATCAAGCTCCACATTCTGCTCCTCAGCAGATTCCTCTTCAGAATCACTGATGTGAGCTACATCCCGCTCCACATCGTACTCTGAGTCATTTGTGGGTGCCTCTTTTCTTTTCTGAGTCTTCTTCTTGGTAGGTGGAACCACAGCTTTACTGTATCCCTTCTTGGGACCATACATAACTTGCCTCTTGACAGGCTTCTTCTTCTCCTTAGCAGCAACAGGAGAACCACTAACAATAGCAGGACCTTTACCACTTCTAGTCCTTCTTGCAATACTATCCTCAGCAACCTTCTTCAAAGGGATGTCAGAATCATAGTCTTCCACATCCACAACAATAGTGTCTCCATCAGCATCCTTGTCAGAAGGATTGGAGTCTTCATGATCTGAACCTTCAGCTTCTTCACCCTTGTCAGACTGGGTGTCATCTTTAGGTTCATCAACCTCAGCAGGTTGATCTTCTTCAATTATTTCCTGTTCTGGAGAATTAGGAATGACAGGAGTTTCTTCAAACACAGGAGTTTCTTCTTCATCAGCATGAGATTCTTCTACTCCTTGTGGCAATGATGTGCCAACATCTGCCACAACATCAGGCTCTTGCAGGGCCTTGAGCACAGAATCAATGATCTTTTGGGTCATGGGGTGCCTTGAGTCACCAGAAGTCTCTAAACCGGCCTTCTCAGATTCAGGCTTTGCAGATTCTTCACCAACAGATGCTTCAGTAGCAGCATCAACATTTACAGAGGGAAGAGGATCAGTGTGTAGGCTAGACATGGAATGAGCCCTCTTGGGTGATCCAATCTTTGGTTTCTTCCTTTTCTTCTTTTTCTTATTCTTTGGTTTCTCAGTAGAAGGAGATGGAATAACAGCTTCCTCTGCAGCAATGGGAGTAGATTCCCTTCTTGATCGTTTCGACTTCCTTTTCTTAGACCCTGATGGTTTGATCATTGAAAGATGGGTTGCTTCAACGATCATGGCACTTTGATCACCTTCTTGATGTGGTATGGGGGAATTAGGTTTAGGTGATGATGGAGATGGGTTTGATTTTGTGGAAGGAGATGTTTGAGTTGCAGTAGACATGGTGATGAGTGATTATAAGATGAAGGTTCAAAGAAAATTGCAGAGAGATGAACAAAGAGATTTGCAGAGAGATAAAAAAAAATGTTTAGGTCGTTTGAGTGTGTGAGAAACGAATGTGGTGAACAATGTGATAGGCAATGTGATAAAATTTTTGACAAACGGATTTCTTGGAGATATGATATGATTGCCTTTGGATTGCGTGCAACTATGAATGGACAGGTAACCGTTGCACGCCGGAATAGCTATTATGGCTATTGATCCTCAAAGAGGAAAATACCAAGTTTGCCCCTTAACACCTCAAACCTATTTGCATCTAAAGCCTTTGTAAAAATATCTGCCAGTTGATTCTCAGTGGCAACATGCTCTAGAGTCACAATATTGTCTTCCACAAGATCTCTAATAAAATGGTGACGAATATCAATGTGCTTTGTCCTACTATGTTAAATAGGATTTTTGGAAATATTTATAGCACTCAGATTGTCACAGTATAATGTGAGCACATCTTGCTGCACATTGTACTCACCCAACATCTGCTTCATCCAAAGTAGTTTAGAGCAACTGCTTCCTACTGCAATGTACTCAGCCTCAGCTGTAGAAAGAGAAACACAATTTTGTTTCTTGCTGAACCATGATATAAGGTTGCTTCCCAAGAAGAAACATACACCAGAAGTGCTCTTCCTATCATCTGCACTACCTGCCCAGTCAGCATCACAATAACCCAACAATCTTGTGTCTTCACCATGAGAGTAGAGAATCCCATAATCACTTGTGCCACTTACATACTTCAGAATCCTTTTGACTTGATTCAAATGACTCATCTTAGGCTCAGCTTGGTACCTTGCACACACACCAACAACAAAGATTATGTCAGGTCTACTTGCAGTGAGATAGAGTAGACTGCCAATCATGCTTCTGTATAGACTTTGATCAACACTGACACCATTCTCATCTTTAGAAAGTTTGAGATGGGTTGCTGCAGGAGTTCTCTTGTGATTTGCATTCTCCATTCCAAATTTCTTCACAATGTTCATGGCATACTTGCTTTGGGAGATGAAAATTGTGTCTTCCATCTGTCTTACTTGCAGACCAAGAAAGTAGGTAAGTTCACCTACAAGGCTCATCTCAAACTCAGATTGCATCTGATTCACAAACATCTTGACCATGGTGTCAGACATTCCTCCAAATACAATGTCATCTACATAGATTTGTGCTATCATGAGCTTGCCTTTTTCTTCTCTTACAAACAAGGTTTTGTCAGTTTCTCCTTTTTTATAACCTTGCTGCACAAGAAATTTGGTTAGCCTGTCATACCATGCCCTAGGAGCTTGCTTTAATCCATACAATGCCTTCTTCAATCTGTAGACATAATCTGGAAAATTTGGATCAATAAATCCCTTGGGCTGCTCCACATATACTTCCTCATTCAAGTAACCATTGAGGAAAGCACTCTTCACACCCATCTGAAATAGCTTGAACTTCAAGATACATGCTACTCCTAAAAGTAACCTTATGGATTCAAGACGTGCCACAGGAGCAAATGTTTCATCAAAGTCTACTCCTTCAATCTGAGAGTAACCTTGAGCCACAAGCCTAGCCTTGTTTCTAGTGACAACACCACTTTCATCAGATTTATTCCTATAAATCCATTTAGTACCAATGATGTTGACTCCTTCAGGCCTAGGAACTAAATCCCATACTTCATTCCTCTTGAACTGGTTCAGCTACTCTTGCATAGCTTCAATCCAAAACTCATCTGTCAAGGCTTCTTTCACATTCTTTGGTTCTACCTTTGACACAAAACAAGCATTGGATACAACCTTTCTTGACCTTGTCATAACACCTGAATCAGGACTCCCTATTATGAGTTCTTTTGGATGATTCTTTTGAACTCTAACAGAGGGACCCTTATTCACCTGAGTCACATTTTCTTGATGATCAGTCTTCTCAGAAATCTCTTCAACTTCAGAGTCTTCAGGCTGAGGGTTAGATGTGTCCACATCAGGATCAACATCAGGCACATTGTTAGAACAGTCATCTATGACTTCATTGATAGATTCCATCATAGTCCTTGTTCTGTTGTTGAAGACTATAGGCTCTGCTGGTTAAGGAATAGCCTAGAAAGATTCCTTCATCACTCTTGGGATCCATCTTCCTCCTTTGGTCTCTGTCAGCTAAGATATAGCATTTGCTACCAAAAGACATGGAAGTATTTGACAGTTGGTTTTCTTCCCTTCCATATCTCATACAGTGTGGTTGATGTACCTTTTCTTATAGTCACCCTATTGTGTACATAGCATGCAGTACTCATGGCCTCTGCCCAAAAGTAGTAAGGTAGCTTCTTGGCATGTGGCATAACCCTTGCAGCCTCTTGCAATGTTCTGTTCTTTCTTTCAACTACACCATTTTGTTGGGGTGTAATTGGAGATGAGAACTAATGCCCAATCCCTTCATCAGAACAAAACTCAGAAAACCTTGAATTTTGGAACTCTTTCCCATGATCACTTTTGATTCTAACAATGACACTATCCTTATCTCTTTGCAGTCTAAGGCATAGGTCTTTGAATGCATCAAAAGTATCAGACTTCTCTCTGATGAAGCTGACCCAAGTGAATCTTGAGAAATCATCTAAAACCACAAAGGCATATCTTTTGCCACCAATACTCTCTACCTGCATTGGTCCCATCAGGTCCATATGTAGCAGTTCTAGAACTCTGGATGTCACCTGATGTTACAACATTGGGTGTGACATCTGGACCTGCTTTCCAACTTGACATTCACCATAGATACTGCCTTCAACAATTTTGAGCTTTGGTAATCCTCTGATTGCTTCCTTGGACACAATTTTCTTTATTCCTTTTAGATTCAGATGGCCAAGTCTTTGGTGCCAAAGCTTTACTTCTTCTTCCTGACTGATAAGACATGTAGTTGAATGAGCTGTTTCTTCAGGAATCCATAAGTAGCAGTTGTCTCTTGATCTAGATCCTTTCATCAACAATTCTCCTTTGTCAAAAGTAATAAGACATTCATTCTTTGTGAAGTTGACTTTAAGAACTTGATCACATAGTTGGCTTATGCTGATAAGATTAGCTTTCAAACCTTTGACAAGTAACACATCATCTAGGTCAGGTAAACCTTTGTTGCTGAGCTTACCAATGCCTTTGATTTCACCTTTTGCTCCATCACCAAAGGTTACAAAACTTGTTGTATGAGGCTTGATATTAGTGAGAAATTTCTCAACACCAGTCATGTGCCTAGAACAACCACTATCAAAATACCAATCTTCTCTGGAAGATGCTCTGAGAGAAGTGTGAGCTATGTGAGCAGTTTCTGAAACTTTTGGCTTCCACGTCTTCTTAGGAGTGACCCTTGCTGATTTGGCTTTAACCTGAGGCTTCTTCTTGTGATACCCATAAAGTTTATAGCAGAAAGGGCTTGATGTGACCATTCTTCCCACAGTAGTGGCATCTCCAAGCATTAAACTTCTCTTTGCCAGCAGGTTTCTGATGTGGGGTGTGATGTGTCCACATTCTGCCGGGGTCAGGTTTCTTCTGAGCAGGAACAAACTTAGTATTTGTACTCTTGTTGTGTTGTTTGTTCTTAAATCCTATACCAGATGAGTCACCAGCATGCTTTCCAACTTTCAGAATCTCATCAAGCATGTCAGTTCCAGTATTGAGCATCTTTACAGACTTAGACATATTTCCCAAATTTGTTGACAGCAACTTGACTTCATTTTCAAGACTAGTTACTTTGTCCTGCAGTTGAGACTTCTCTGTCTCCAGCTGACTGATAAACACCTTCTGCTCTTCATTGATTCTGCACAGTTCCCCACTTTTGATGCACAATTTTTTATAGATTGAGGCTAGTCCATCAAAGGTAAGTTCTTCATCATCAGAATCAACATCAGTACTGCACACACCAGTCATGGCACTAACATGATTAACAGCAACATTCTCTGATTCAGTGTCAGAGTCTTCATCAGACCATGATACAGTCAGGCCTTTCTTCTGCTTCTTCAGATATGTACCACATTCAGCTCTTATATGACCAAAGCCTTCACATTCATGACATTAAACACCCTTGTTCTGAGTTAACTTATCATCAGTTTTGGCTTTTGTTGGAGTGTTACCTTGTTTACTGATGTCAGTCTGGATGTTCCTCACATTCCTCCTTGGCCTTCTATCCACCCTTCTTAGAAGCTTGTTGAATTGTCTTCCTAACATAGCTATGTCATTTGAGAGATCCTCATCTGACTCACCAGCTTCTTCCTCTTCATCAGCACAGGATACAAAAGCTATACCCTTTCCCTTCTTCTCAGTTTGATCACCTAAGTTCATCTCAAAAGTTTGAAGAGAGCTCACAAGTTCTTAAAGTTTCATACTTGGGATGTCTTGAGCTTCCTCAATAGCTGTGATTTTCATGTTAAATCTCTTGGGTAGGGATCTAAGCATCTTTCTCAAAAGAATTGTCTATCTCAAGCAGGTTCATGTGAAAATCATGAATGGATTCTTCTTCCTTCATTCCGAGGTTTTCAAACTTAGTGTTGAGAAGTTGGATTCTTGAGCTTTTTACCTTGGCAGTGCCTTCATGAGTGGTTTTGAGTATCTCCCAAGCCTTCTTTGCAACAGTGCATTGTTTGATCAGTCTGAACATGTTATTGTCCACTCCATTGAATAAAGCATTCAAAGCTTTGGAGTTTCCAAGTGATGCAGTGTCTTCTGCAGCTGACCATTCTTCTTCTGGCTTGAGTACATCAGTATAAGCACCATTAGCATCCTGAACCTTGGGATGCTCCCATCCTTTGAGCACTACTTTCCAAGTCCTGCTGTCAAGTGACTTTAGGAAGGCAATCATCCTTGGCTTCCAGTAGTCATAATTAGTTCCATCCAGAAGAGGTGGTTTATTGACCATTATTCCATCCTTCTCCATGTTTCCAAAAAGTAACTTCCCTGGAGCTCACCCTCAAACAGGTAGAGTGCCCGCTCTGATGCCAATTGAAATTCTGGTGGCAAGTGTCAGATGTGCAGCACAATGTGTACACCTTAGGAATTGTACGATGTGTAGCCTAATGTGTCAACATCGTGGATATGCTGAACTTGATGAACAAGTAAACAATATAAAGTGCAGGAAACAATAAACACACAGAGTTTGTTAACCCAGTTCGACACTTATAACAAGCCCTATTCTGGAGGATACCAATCCAGGGATGAATCCACTATGGTAGTATCAATTCAAAGCTAAACTCCCCCGTTTACAACTTATCACTTAATCACTACACGTGCTAATCCTACCTAGGAACTCCTAGATATGAGAACCTCTGCTCACTCCCCCTCAACCTTACCCAGTAAGGATTTAATAACCAACTCAGTTGGAGACACACTCCTAGACAACTAAAGCACTCGTACCTAAAGGCTTAGAGTGTTGCACAATCTAACTCCTTGCTTCAAAGCTTTGGAGAAAGACAACTAGAGATTACAACTCTATCAAACTCAGTCCTTACTTGTATCAAAACTATGATCCAAGTGAAGGTTCACAAATAACAAAGAACAACTAAAGAACTAAAACCCTAAGACTCAATTTGTAGACTTAGCTTCTTGATTTCAGTTGATGAATAATGAGTCTTCAGTCTTCCTTTATATAGAACAAGCTTCATGCGCTTTGACGAGTTGGCCTTCAATAAATTTGCCTTGAGAATTTATTTGATCATAATCTTTTAATTGTTTGTTTCAAATTTTTTTGATCAAAGTCGGCCAATAAAATAAAACAGAACCATGAAAGATTATCTTGTTCCTTGACACGCAAGCTGACATGATTTTATTTAAAAAACAAATCTTTTTCAAAAGATCACGCGTAAAAGAATAAAAGGCGCATCCAGCTAGGGCGTCCAGATATGAATCCTGATGTGCCACACATCATGCTCCACATCATGGAATTAGGCTTATTTTACCAAATGAAGCCAACACCCTAAAATCATCAACAATGACCACGCTGATGAAACACACAGGATTAGTTATATTTTTAAACTGAATCTTCCCATCGTGCCACGATGGACCTAGCGTGGCACCATGGCTTGCTGAGGCCGATTACAAAAAGTATAAATAGAGCATCCATAATTCATTATTTTTCATTCAGAAATAGAAGAACTTTCTATTCTATTCCTTTTGGAGAGAAGTTCGGAGGAGCTCTAAGGGCATAGTTTTCTCCCCTTACGGGAAAACTAACTCAGCAAGGTATGATTTCTTTAGGCTTTTATAGTTGAATTCTTGTAATTTAATTATGTAGTATTTTGTAATAATTCCTTAGGTTGTGGTGGAGAAGATGAACTCCCCGATGAATACTTGAGTCATGTAATTGAGTCAAAGTTATAATAAATGAAATTTATAAATTATTATTGTTATTTGTTTTCTCGCTTTAACAACGTTGCTCGGAATCTGGCCGAATAGACGGCAACGCCTTTAGAATAAATAATTAGGGTTTACTTTAATAGTAGCATATTAGGGTTCTCACTATTATTTGTCCGGAACTAGTAATAAATAACACTAGATGTGTAAAAACGGTAAACATCCTGAACTAGTTGTGACTTAACAATTAGAGGATCCAGGCACTAGTTACGACATAGTAATTAGAAGCTGAATAGCCCGAAACTAAGATCTAGGGGCATTGGATGCTTGATGGTCATAATGCATGTATGCAAATAACTCTATCTAGTAATTAGGGTATGTGACACAGCGAGGTTAGGCTCCCGTAGGTGCCTTAATTGCAAAAACTGGGACACTTTGCTTACACAGTGTAGCAGTAAGGTGCTACTAAAACAAGCATAAAATCGACGCCCAATAATAATACGAATGACTATGTTATACCCCGATTATGCCAAGTATGAAGGAGGGAGTAAGTTCAACTGCCATACCTATCCTCTATGTTTCTGAATCAAAACTTTTATTTTTCCGCAAAGCATATCGCTCTTTTTAAAAATTAAAAACCTTTTTTCCAAAAACCAAAGCGAATGCAAAAACTCACGAACTAGAATAGCTTTAGCGAGGCTTTGACACGATCCCTGTGGATACGAACTCATTCTAGACACCTAGAGTATGAATTATTGCTCGATGACAAACTGGTCCACTTGCCAGAATCGTAGTCAATAAGATAGAGATTTCTTTTAAGGATGTTTTAGTTTGATTGTTTTATTGATTAAATTGTGTGTGAATGTGTTTAGTGATTAAACAACTTAAATAAAAAGCACACACAGAGAGTTATCCTAGTTCACCCAAACCATGAGCTAGTCTAATCCCCACAACCTTGTCAGATTATACATTCACTACGGTATGACAAGTGCATCAGTCTGTCGTCGAGTAATAATTCACACTCTATGTGTCTAGAATGAGTTCGTATCCACATGAATCGTGCCAATTGCATGGCCAGCATTATCTAACCTTGCGGTTTTGCATTCGCTTTGGGTTTTAAAAAGGTTTTTATGAAAATAGCGATATGCGGACAAAAAAGAAAAGTGAAACAGAAATATAAAGAATATGTATGGTGGTTTGGAGTCTCTCCCCTACTATTATTCAGCATGGTCGGTGTATAACATAGTTACCTAGGCTAACAAAGTGTCGATTTTATTCTTGATGTGGTAATACCTTACTATTGCATGAATATATATAAAGTTACCCTAAATTATAACTAGACCACTGACTACGGTCTGGCAAGTGTATCAGTCTTTTGTCTAGTAATAATCCGCACCATAGTTAGAATGGGTTTGTATCCACAAGGATAACGCCTAGGTTACTAAGCGTATCTTAGGATTTGCTAAGATTGCCTCCGCTTTATGAGTTGGGATAGTTTTAGATTCAAGAAACAGATAATATAAACTAGAAGAGAGACAATTTAAGAGGATAGGTTAAGTAGTTGGAATCTCTCCCTTATTACGTAATTAAAACATAAACAATAGAATAAATAAAACTGAATAGAAAATTATATAAACTTTGGTAACAAATTACATGTTTCCAGCATTCCTAAGGGAGTTCATCTTCTCCACCTAACCTAAACGAATTTAGCTACTAATAGGCATACCAATAACCTAGCTACCTTGCGGAGGAAGTTATCTTTCCCGTTGAAGGGGGAAAGTTCCTTCCCTAGAGCTCCTCCTCCTTTGCTCCTTATAGAGAAATATTTCTCTAAATTTCTGAATGAATAATTGTGAAGGAGGAAAGCACTATTTATAGTTTTTCTAATGGGCTTCAGCATGTGCATCGTACCCATCGTGGCGCAGATTTGTTTGCTTTATTTTTTACGCAAATCTTTCTGTTTTCTTGGTCACTAAGTTTTTCCATCGTACTACGATGAACCAATCGTACTGCGATGCTTGGATTCAGTTAAAAATTATAACTGATCCTGTGCGTTTCATCAGCTTGTGCACTAAGTAAGGCCATCGTACCACGATACATGTCATCGTGACACGATGAATAGATTTCTTTCAAAAATAAAAATTGTGTTGTCTTGGCCAACAAGCAGCTCCATCGTGCTACGATGGGACCTCAAAATTACGTTTTTTCTTCAACAAGAAAGTTGTAGCTCTTCATCGTATCTTTCCAACGCAACTGACCGCGCCTCAATTCGATACTCGTAGCTCAAGTTATTGTCCGCAGACTGAGACTTGAGTATTTTCTTCTTTTTAGCCTCTTTTTCATGCATTTTCTTCAATTCTTGACTTCTTGGACAAGTAGCTTCACTTCTTTAGGTTTTTTCCTTCTAATTGGTCTAAAACTAATATTAAACTAATAATAAATAATACTAAAAATATCATAGAAATTACTGTCATCACAACCCCAAACTTAAACAGTTGCTTGTCCTCAAGTAACATGTCTGCCAAGCAAAATCGTCAGTGAAACAACAAGCAGATATAGATGACAGGAATTTCAAAATCTTATGTATTTGTCAGCAATGGAACCACTGAAATTCACCTCAGTGATCATGCTCAGTCAACACTTGGGCTCAAAAGACGTCAATAGTAGTAAGTCAGACAAATGTTCACGAAGAGTCCATGTACAACCTTCTCTCTCTCTCTCTCTCTCTCTCTCTCTCTCTCTCTCTCACCTTTTCACTCGAAATTGAAAGGGTTAACTCTCAATCATCGTGTAACTTGCCATTTTACCATAGGCTTGCAAGAACTCTAAGCGACTGGTCAAAGTTTAAACAAATACACATTTTGGAGGTCTTTAAGGGTTATAACGTGGCTAGGGTCAAGGTAGGACATTTTTGGTATAAGTAGGCTAAACATTGGAGTTAAGTTCTACTTTGTTTCCTTTTTGTGTACGCAACCTTATTCCTCAGGGTACCTTTTTGCTTTGTTATCAGAAAATTGGAACCGGATGTGTCTTTGTATTGTTCTTTTCTATCACTATTTTTTTTAAGAGACTACTTTTTTAGGGAATTTTTTGATGTTTTTCCCGTCTCTTTTTCATTTTGTTTTTGGTATAGTGATAGTTCTCTGTATACCCACCCTAAACTTAGATATTGCTAGTTCCATGAATAACCCCAAACTTGTGTTGTTGCCAAGATCAGAGAACTATTATCTACCTAACTCCAAAGAGGGTAAAATTTTATTTTTCTAGTCTATAGGCTTGTAACATGGTTTGTCACCGAAAGAAAAGGAATATTATTTTTTTACGGCTCAAAATTGGCTAGCAAATGATATAATATTCATAAGGGTGACTTCAAAAAGGCTCTGGGTTATAACAAACAATTGCCCCATGTGTATAAGTCAAACCAATCAGTCAGCAGAGAATTAAAGCAAGTTCTAGAAAATAAACAAGTACACGGTACTCTCATAGTAAATCGAAAGAAAGTAGTAATACCGTTTGGGAATATTTGGCTCAAATCCTCACTTGGCTTAGGTATCTGAAGGTTGAACATTTATCTTGTGAACATTACCTTCGTCACTAGTCTCATTGTCTCTCGAACTTCCGCGCTTTCTGAGCAATTACCTTCGGCGTTCTTTGTATAAAGGCGTGGAATTCAGGTCATCCAAATCTAGTTATTACGTCACTGAAACTTTGCCAATAACTTTTAACATGCACTAGATAATAAACAAGCAAACAATTATTGCATTTTTTAGTAAGCATAGGGGGCTGCCAGCAAATGACATTCATTACATAGATGATAAACTACTAAGATACAAAGATAGAAGGGACCAACTGGAATGCTCCATGACTTAATGCCCGCCCTAGTGTGACGATGCACCAGGGAATATAGGGTTCAACTCCCTATTCAACAGGTCCATGATGTTATCTGAGTATTGACCTGCATGTGCTTGCTCTGAGTATGATATGCAGCCTGCTGCTGCTGTGGGTTTGTTACCCCAAACTTTGAACTTTTGTAACGTTCTCATAGCTACTTCACCTTGTCACCCACTCTGCACCGTGACTGATCAGGATTGATAGTTAACATTGTCTTCTGTTGCTTAATTTGGTGGTAAGCCTTTTTGCTCGGTTAAGAATGTCTGCGTCTCTGTCCTAAGAGATCGTCTCTCCTTTACTTGAGACTTGAGATGTTCATTCACCCTTCCATCTCGACTGGATAAAAATCTAGAGGTTATTTTTATTTTTCTTTGGTGCAATGGTGGTGAATTTGTGGTCTAATGGCTTTATAGAAGTTTTGGAGATGGAAGGGTAGGAAAAATGTGGAGTTTTTTTTTATTTTTTATTTCTGAATGAATAGAAAAGAAATGATGATGGTGAATTGGAAGACTTAGAAATGTAGGGTTAATGGGTTTGATGGTGTAAGTGTTGCAACCGGTGTTTCTTTTTGTAACTTCCAAACTTTCATAGTGTCATGAGCAATTTCATTGCACGATGACTGTTCCAATGCCATGTTTTTCAAAAGTTTTTATCTTCATCGTGGCACAATATGAAATTTGTTGTACGATAGGCTTTTGAACAGTTCTTTAAAATTCTTTTTGGACGTAAAAACTTTACATTCCTTCCCTTTTGAAAACATATCTCAGCAGTTTTGAAAATTTATCTAATTTGAAAAAAAAAAAAACCTTAAAATGCAAGAAAAATAAATGAAAGCAATAAAAATACCTTGGGTTGCCTCCCAAGAAACGCTTCTTTAATGTCATTAGCTAGACGTCAGAAGACTGTTAGGGCGCCTTATATGAGAGATGGAATATATCATTGACTACGGTCTGGCAAGTGCACCAGTCTGTCGTCGAATAATAATTCACACTCTATGTGTCTAGAATGAGTTCGTATCCACAGGGATCGTGCCAAAACACCGTTAGTGCTATTCTAGTTCGTGGTTTTTGTATTCGCTTTGGTTTTTAGAAAAAGATTTTTAATTTATAAAAGGTTTCATTACTCATTTGGTCCCTTATCTTTAATTTAGATCTCAATTTGGTCCCTTATATTTTAAACGTCTCAATTTGGTCCCTTATCTTTTCTGCAAGTTTCAAGTTGGTCCCTCGCGTCAAATTTTTCACTATTACCATTAAATTTGGACATGTGTCATCAGTCCAAGTGTGCCACGTGTCCAAATTTTAAAAAGATATGGGACCAACTTGAAATCTGCAGAAAAGATAAGTGACCAAATTGAGAATTTTAAAAGATATGGGAGCAACTTTAAATCTACAGAAAAGATAAGGGACCAAATTGAGACGTTTAAAAGATAAGGGACCAAATTGAGAACTAAATTAAAGATAAGGGATCAAATGAGTAATTAAACCTAAAGAGTGAAATGCATTGCAGAAAAATAAATGTTTTGATTCAGAAACATAGAGGATAGGTATGGCGGTCGAACTTACTCCCTCCTTCATACTTGGCATAATCGGTGTATAACATAGTTATTCGTATAATTATTTGGCATTGATTTTATCCTTGTTATGGTAGTACCTTACTACTACCTTATGTAAGTGAAGTTTCCCTACGTTCATAACTAAGGTACCTACGAGAGCCTAACCTCGCTGTGTCACATACCCTAATTACTAGGTGAGTTATTCATCAGACATGCATTATGACCATCAACCATCCAATGCCTCTAGATCTTAGTTTCAGGGTATTCAACTTCTAAGTGCTAAGTCACAACTAGTTCAGGACGTTTACCGTATCTATACATCTAGCGTTATTTACTACTAGTTTCGGACAAATATTAAAGCAAACCCTAATATTATTATTAAAGTGAACCCTAATATTTATTCTATAGGCGGTCCCGTTTATCCGGCCAGATTTCAGGCAACATTGTTAAAGTGCAAGGAAATAAATAACAAACAATATACTGAACAACGATTTATTATAACTTTGACTCAATTACATGACCCAAGTATTCATCGGGGAGTTCATCGTCTCCACCACAACCTAAGGCATCTATTACAAAAGACTAAATAATTAAATTACAAGAATCTAATACAAAAGCCTAAAGAAAACAGACATTGCTGAGTGTAGCTATCCCGTATGGGGAGAAAGCTATGCCTTTAGAACTCCTCTGAACCTCTCCAATAGAATAATAAGTCCTTGTGCCAACTACTGGAAGGACAATAAAGGGTTCCTGTGCCTAAAACTGGAGGAACATGTGCTGTGTAGGGTGCTCTACTCAGAGTAACAGGTTGGACTCATTACAAGTGAGATCCCGTCAGGTGAAAAGGTAGAGTAGCACCTAAAGCACTATAAAATTGAAGCTAAGTAATGTCCCCTGCATATAATGATCAGAAAGCCTGTGTAAGCATGAAAATAATAGCTCCCCCCTTAGGCAATTCTCTAAGCTCAAACCCTGAACCTATAGGAAAGAAAAAGATAACATACGTCTTGACTATGTAGTTTTAGAGAAGGATCTTGTCATGTCTCTGGTCGACAGTAGGATATCAGTTCACACACACACACATGGCTATTATTGATTTTTGAATTGCAAGAATTATGCCAATCTTTGAAATACAATCTGAAGCTTGAAGCTTATGATCTGAATGTGTTGTTGTCATGTCAATAAGATGAGTAGCATCACAAAGTCTTTGCTTTCTACCGCATTACCTGAGGACAGGTAATAGTTCAAGTTTGGGGGTGTGATAACTCACTTTATATGAGTATTATTACAGCTTTTTACTTGCTCTGTTACCTGCTAATATGGTTTTGTATTCAATGTTTAGGTTTATTTTATGCCATTTATGAGTCTAGCATGTATTTAGGATTTTTATGTAATCTCTGCATATAAAGAGAGCTCTAGAGTCATTTGGTGTCAAGACGGACCACTGGACCATTGAAAAGGTTCAAGAGCCAAGGCAAATGATAATTACAGTCAAGACAACCATTCCGTACAACCACAAGAGGCGGCTGACCAGTCAACGCAGTCAAAAGCCGCCACGTCAGATGAAGAATACGAACGGGCGCTAACGCGAGGAAAGACAGCTGGCAGATTTCCCATGTGCTGATAGTGCTGTCATTGTACTAATCATTGGGGAATATGCTTTATTCCTTTGGGCTGTCTTATCCTCGGATTTAGGGAGGCCCATGATCCAAGAGATTGTCCTATATAAAGGTGCCTTAAACCCTAAAGTTAGCATATGCTTAGAGAGCTCAACCATTGTGAAGAAAGAAGAACCCTAAGACGTTCATGGTGCGCCGCTGCTGCTGATAACTGAAGTCTAGTCTGCTGTTGGACTTGGAGCTTGAGACATCAACTCTAAGGCCATCTCCGTTGTAGGTTTACATTTAAGAATTAATTTTTTTGTGTAATCTTATATCTTTGGTTGTTTTGGTTTCTATGCTCATCATGAGCTAAACTCTTAATGTTGAAATTATGTGGAGTTTAATTGAAAGTTTAATATGTTTAAGTGATGTGATGTGTGTTTGTATGCTCTTTTAGTTTATTTGTTATTTTGCTATATATTCATATCTAGGACTGATCAACTTAGGTTTGAATACAAGTTTGTTATTAAAAGACATCTAATAATGAATGGATTGAATGAACTAATGTGGTTAAGTGAGGTATAGACATATATTCTCTACTTGAAGTCTTAGACAAAAGTTTTAGGGCCATAGTAAGAATACAACCACGTGTTTTCTGAACTGTAATGAAGTAAGTTTGACCTAGACATAGGATTCATCTTATCACGTATTGCATTATCCAACGTTGTAGACATACACCATAAGGCAAGAGTTGCTTGCAGGAGTCTTGCCTACACTTATCTCATCACACATATATTAAGCTGGATATTAAATGGATCATAAATTCAACATGCTTTCACAACTGTTTTCTCACACTCTTTTAATCAATTGTTCCTTTAATTTATTTGCAACCCTAAACTGTTATTTTGTTACTTTAATCACTCATAAGTGTTGTAGTTCTTCTGAGATTGGCTGCATCATAAGGCTAAAACAACTTGGTCAGAGCGACTTAACTAAAGCACCAATGCTGAAGTAATTAAGTCTAAACCACTTGTGCATATTGAAGATGTGCAGATGCAACATGTTGAACAAGGTGTCTTAGACATCTTGTCACTGGGTTCAGAGCATGCTTAGGCAGCATGTCGAACAAGATGTCCCAAGACATGTGGGTAGGACATCTTGACCCAGTTCAGCTTAAAAGATAATGCTTATCCATTAAGCACGCGTGTTTGTTTTAATTTGAATAAAACGCGAATCTTTTAGTAACAAGCTGAGATTAGGATTAATGATAAAGTTTGTTATTAATCATAAGTGTTAGATACGATTGGATTCGTATTTAATTTGTGGATAGAGATTAATTCTTTATCTTGGAAAAACCTATACTGTTCATGAGAGAATAAGAAAAATACTAAGATGCCTACCAAGAAATTGGAGACATATAGTTACAGCTATTACAGAATCGAAAGATCTTACCAAACTCAAATTGAAAGATCTGATTGGATCACTAAGAGCTCATGAATCCATACTTCAAGAAGATGCATCTCCAAAGAAAAAGATGATTGCACTAGATTCTCAATCAGGAGGAACTTCTCTAAATGAGAATCTTTGTGAGAATGATCCTCTTGGTGAAGATGATGAAGAAGAGCTAGCTCTTCTGTCTAGAAGAATTCAAAAGCTCATGTTCAGAAGAAATCAAATAAAGAAATCATTTCCATATAAAAGAAATGGAAATAAACCAGAAATTGACATGAGTAAAATTAAATGCTATGGATGCAATCAATTTGGACACTACAAAGATGATTGTCCAAATATCAAAAGACCTCTATTCAAAAAATCAATGAAGGCAACATGGGATGAATTAGAAGAAACATCCGATCAAGAAGATCAAGAAGCAAATGTCTCCCTCATGACAAAATCAGATTCAGAAGAGGTAAATCTTGAATCCTGCTCATCATGCATAAAAACTGAACACTTATTTGATAATTTACTATATGACACACATATGTTAAATCTAAAAAATGGACAGCTTAGAAATGAAGTAACTGAAGCCACTAAGGAAAATGTAAAATTTAAAAATGAAAATGACACTCTGAGACAAATAATTAAAGAGTTACAATATAACAACTTTGATCTATCCAACCAAATTAAAGATCTGAAAAATGAATCAGTTACACAGGACATTCAAAAAGAAAATCTGATTCTAAAATCAAATGTTTCAAATCTTGAAAAAGATATAACCAACTTTGTGAAAATCAACCAAAACTTTTGAAAATATTCTAGGATCTCAAAAATGCATTTTTGATAAAGCTGGCATAGGTTTTGAAACTAATAAAAATATAAAATTATACAAAGATTTTTTTGTTCCAAAAGAAACAAAAAGAATTTTAAAATATAAATGCAACTTCTGTAAGAAAAATGGTCATTTAGAACAATTCTGTTATAAAAAGAAACAAATACAAAGAAGATCTTCTCAAGCACAATCTAAGAACAATCTTAATAGACAATTTTATAAAAGATTCTCTGAAAAATCTCATTATAGAAAAACTAACCCACAAGGACCCAAGACCATATGGGTACCTAAAAATCTACTAACATCAAATGCAGGAATGTCTCCTAACAATAAAGAGAAAGCCATGATACTTGGACAGTGGTTGCTCAAGACATATGACTGGAGACAAAACTAGCTTCTTATCACTAGAAAGAAAAGAAGGAGGATCAGTCACCTTTGGAAATAATGAAACTGTTGTCATCAAAGGTAAAGGAACAATTGGTAAGATCAACTCTGCTAAAATTGAAAATGTGCATTATGTTGAAGGTCTTAAACATAACCTACTAAGCATCAGTCAACTATGTGACAATGGTCTTGAAGTTATTTTTAAAACTGACTCATGTGAAATCAAGAAAACTTCTTCAAACAAAACCTTATTTAATGGAACTAGGAAGAAAAATGTTTACATCCTATACCTAGATGAACTTCCAAAAGAATCATGTTTTGTTTCTCTAGATAAAGACAAATGGATCTGACATAGAAGAACTGGACACATTAGTATGAAAACCATCTCAAAATTATCTAAATTAGATTTAGTTAGAGGACTACCTAAAATAAATTTCGAACTTGATAAAGTATGTGAACCATGTACAAGAGGCAAACAAGTCAAAAGTAGTTTTAAGCCAAAGGAATTTATTTCCACAAAAAGACCACTTGAATTACTTCACATTGATCTATTTGGCCCTATTAAAACTACAAGTCTAGGAGGAAATAATTATGGTTTTGTCATAGTAGATGATTTCTCTAGATACACTTGGGTACTATTTCTTAAACACAAAGATGAGTCTTTTGAAACCTTTAAAACCTTCTGTCTAAAAGTTCAAAATGAAAAAGGAACAAACATCATTTCTATAAGAAGTGATCATGGAGGAGAATTTGAAAACTTTATGTTTGAATCTTTTCTTGATGAGAAAGGAATAACTCACAACTTATCTTGTCCTAGAACTCCTCAACAAAATGGAGTTGTAGAAAGAAAAAATAGAACTCTTCAAGAAATGGCTAGAACTATGATTTATGAGTCAAATGTTGAAAACTATTTTTGGGCAGAAGCATTAAATACTGCTTGTTACATCTTGAACAAAGTTACAATTAGGAAAGGATTAGATAAGACACCCTATGAAATCTGGAAGGATAGAAAACCAAACATATCATGCTTTCACATCTTTGGATGTTATTGCTACATTCTAAACATCAAAGATAACCTAGGAAAATTTGATCCCAAATCTGATAAAGGAATATTTTTAGGATACTCTTTAACTTCAAAAGCCTTTAGAGTATATAATCTCAAAACTCAAACATTAGAAGAAAGCATGCATGTTAAATTTGATGAATTTGAAGAACAACCTAGCATAATAAATGATGAAGAAGATGAAGTAATTATTCATCAACCTCATGAATCAAGAGAAGAAAATCCTCCAATGCTCCTCCCAAAACCTGAAAATGGTTGATTACCATCCACAGGAACAAATCATAGGTAACACTGAAGATGGTGTTAAGACCAAAAGATCCCTACAATACAAAGAAATAAACCTAGCCATGATTTCTCAAATTGAACAAAAAAATATTGATGAAGCAACATCTGATAACTCCTGGGTAGAAGCCATGAAGGAAGAACTATCACAATTTGAGAAAAATGAAGTGTGGAAGCTTGTTCCCAAACCAACAAATCATTCTATCATAGGAACAAGATGGGTTTTTAGAAATAAACTTGATGAGGAAGGAAATGTAATTAAAAACAAAGCAAGGCTTGTTGCACAAGGATACAATCAACAAGAAGACATTGATTATGATGAAACCTTTGCACCAACTACTGTTTGATTTGGAAAGATTGTGGTTAAAGGCACAACATTGAGTGTTGGTGAAAGAGAACGGCGAGGACCATGATTCTTTGTTCTTGCCATTTTTGGTTGAAGGTTTTCTGTGTTTCTTTTAGAGAAAATGGTGAGGCAAGTGATTGTGAATAGATTGAGATGATGGAAGGGATTTGTTATAAAGAGAAACCGAAAAGAGAGAGAAAGAGATAGATTGATTTGAGAATGGTAGAGGTTAGAGTTAGGTTACTTGAGTGAATAGTTTCTTGTACTTTGTGCTAAGAGAGAGAGAAATAATTATTACTCACGATTTACTCTAGTTACTAAGTGAAAGTTACAAGAAAGAAGAGTAACCGGTTTTGCACATTCAAGATGGAGTTTTATTTTAATTAATATTTTATTGTTTTAACCGTAAAAATTTGGTTAAGTGTTTTAACTTCCAAGATTGATCTTAGATCATTCTAACTCAAGGGTTTTTGATAATTTTTAATTTTTCTTTGATGAAATTAAAACGATCCTCAACTAGGGGTTTTGTAAAGATATCTGCAAGTTGATTTTCAGTATCAACAAAGATTAATTCTATGTCCTTTTTGTTTACATGGTCTCTAATGAAATGATGTTTTATTTCAATGTGTTTTAATCTAGAATGCTGAATGGGATTTTTTGATAAATTGATAGCACTAGTATGCATCAAGGTAGAACAAGCAAGGCTCCCAATAAACAAAGGTAAAGACTCAAACCCTATTCTTCAGTGACGATTTCAGTAGTCAATTAGGTTTTCCATTTTGCATTATATACCCTTGAATTAGCACGGGCTTCAGAAACATCTTGGGCTTCAAACAGAGTTGATCCACAAAATCTCTAGCTCATATAGAATTAGAACCAAATGCAAAGTTTGCTAAAATGTTTGAACATCCTTAGGAAATAAACATAACCAAATACAAAATTTCCTAAAATGTTTGAACATCTTTAAGAAATAAACACAACATTATTGTTGATCAGGCATGCGTCTTGGTGGTGCACAAGTAAAAAAACGTGGTTTTCTTATATAAACAAAGCGCGTAATCATGGCGCGAAAATAGGGCACACTGAAGATGTAACCATATGTTGAAACAGTTGGTCCAACATCTTGCTAGTGTATTTGTTTTAGCAAAATGAGGCATACACACAAATATCCAACATTATTAAACTTCGATTTAAGATCTTCTCCTACAAAATTTCTTTACATCCTTCTATTTAACATACCATTTCTATGGAAAATGCTAAATAGTGTCCTTGGGGCTTAAGAAAACTCAATATAGCAAAATTATCTTGAAATTTGTGTAGTTAATATTTTTAAAATATAAGAAATACAATTTGCAATGCAAAATTTTTCTTCTTTGATTCCATAACTAGTGTACCGAAACTGTAGTTAGCATGACCTCATTTTTATTTATCTATCTCTTAATTATTCTCTCTTCTAATCAGCTAATTTTTTTTCGCATGTATTTTTATTTTATTTTTAAATTCGAGAGGGATGCTTGTAGTTTTTTTTTTTTTGACGGAGGGATGCTTGTAGTTGTGGGAGAGTATCCAATGCAAAATATGTGATATATTAATAAATAAAACATGATCATTCGAAGTCTGTTTATTTTGAGCATGCTTTTGAGCTCATTACAAGATCAATAGTTAGCCATTTTTTGAGCTTTAGTTTACCATACCTGTAAAATAAATTCTAGTGACTTGAAAGAAGGTAAAGAGAATCAAATTTTTTATTTATATATTTTTTTTCTGGCAAAAATTATTGTTATTATTATGAGAAAAGAATATTAAAAAATAGGATATACATTGACATAATAATAATTTTGCATTTTCCTAAATTAGTTTATTACATCTCACTTTCATTTCATGACATAAGATTAATTTACAGAACATATCCATTATATATTTTTTTTAAGAAGTTAAACTATTCTATTCAAATTGATATCAGAAAAAATCAAACCTAAAATTTTAAGAAGAAGCATTAAGTCATTATATTATTAATTAGAAATATCATTTTATATATTATATATGAAATCGAGATAGTATTATTATTGGGTTGCGCACCAAGTTTATGAAGATTGAACATTGCAATTTAAAATTTGCAACCTTGTGCTAGGCTGTTGTTATTTCTTTAATTTATCCTATCCTATCCTATCAGCAGTATTTATCACGACAATGATTGTTCCATTTATTTAGTATAATAAATCTTAAATAAATTAGAAAAACTGGATGTGCTGATTGTACATTTATAAAAAAAAAAAAAAAAAACAAACTGTGAATAGAAGAATCATCACGGTTCATTGTTTTCCAATGATGGGTGGGTGTAATATTGAATGGAAAGGTTATATTATAGTTGTAGACTATAAACCCTTTGAAACTACTTTGAATTTTAATAAATAACTATAACCATCAACTATATCTATCTAATGGGTTACTTACTTTTGGATTTCAGGTTTAATTGAAAGGAAGAATTAGAAAGTGTTGAAAATTGAAGTGAGTTGTGCAAGTTTGTGATTATGGCTTACAAATCGCTATCTTCTATCTCTGTTTCGGATATTGAATCCCTTGGAATTGCGAGAGACCACGCTGCTACTCTCCACCAGAGTCTCACAGAATTAATTGGAACTGATGCACCTTCCACGTGGCAGAACATCACCAGCAAAATCCTCAACCCAGAACTCCCCTTCTCGTTCCATCAGATGCTGTACTATGGTTGCTTCAAGGATTATGGCCCTGACCCGCCCGCTTGGATACCCGACCCGTATGTTCTCTAACTCACTACTTTCCATACATTATCTATCATAGATTTTGCTTAATTTCATAGTTTGTTACTATAAACTATCATTGTTACTTTAAACTATGAAGTAGTACTAATTTTAGCCTAGACACGAGGCATCCACATTCACATGTAGAGATTGGTGATAATTTTAAAAATTTGAAGTGACGGAATTTAACCGCACGCATCGATGTCTTGTTGATGTCCAACACCAACACTGTTGGATACTGAACATGCCTTCAATCTGAAGTGTTGGTTCTATATAAATGCGTCATGATCAACCATTAGCTATGGTTAAGGTTGGTCTAATTGGTAAGGGTTCAACTGATGTTCGTGTGGATTCAAATCTGATTATTGTCGTTGATGTGATAATAATTAGAATATTGTTAATGTAGTTGTACCTTTTTTAATGCTTTTAGGCCTTGCAGTAGCTGTGATAATTTTTCTATTTTTCATTTAAACTGAATTCACTTTAGTGGAGACTAATTTTATTCATATTTATGCCTTGCCTATTCATTTCTTGTAGAAGCTGTTTCAATTGAATGGCTGAAATTTTGAAATACTCCCTCCTGTCTCATAAAAAATGTCTCATTTGTACTTTTTCTGTCTCTGATTTGTCACTTTAGAATATCAATGCACCATTTATTATTTTTTCTATTATTTATTGACTTCCGCTTCACTTAACTACTCCACTAACTAATTTTATCATTAAAATCAACAACACCAGTTTCTTTTTTAAGAACCGCACACAACTCAAATAGGAAAATTTTTATGAGACAGGGAGTATTTTTGAAGCTATGAAGTAAAAGGTCATAAACTTATTTGGTTTGTTTGTAATTAGGGAAAGTGTTACTTTAACAAATGTTGGTCGGTTGCTAGAGAGGAGGGGTAAAGAGTTTTTTGGTTCAGCGTATAAGGATCCAATTACAAGCTTTGCTGATTTCCAAAAATTTTCAGTCTCAAACCCCGAGGTCCATCCAAGATAATCTTAATATTTATTTTCAAATTTTCAATTTCTTTGTAGTGTTTGTCATTGTTATTGTGTATTATTTCAGGTTTATTGGAAAACTGTGCTGGATGAAATGAACATATCATTTTCTATGCCACCCGAATGCATCTTACGTGACAATCCGAATGAGGATGGTTCATCATCATACCCAAGTGGTCAATGGCTTCCTGGAGCATCTATTAATCCAGCACAGAATTGCTTGAATTTGAATGGCACAAGAAGTTTAAATGACACAGTTATAATATGGCGTGATGAACTACAGGATGATCTCCCTTTACAAAGGATGACACTCGAGGAGTTGCGTCAAGAGGTTTGGTATGCTGCAAATAGCCTATCCATTTGTCATAGATATTTTTTATACTTACTAATTCATGTTGCTATAAATTGTGTAATGTATATTTTCATATTATAGCTATTCATGACAATTATAAAGTAGTTGTTTTTAAATTTCTTTATTATATTCTCTGTTAAAGCTAGGTATGCACAACTTGACTCAACCTATTCTTTTTCCATGATTGATTTCTGGTGGTCCTTTCTTTAATCCATGTTTAAGGAGGGAGGTGAGAGTAGTTGGTTGGCATCGCAGGGTTGTGCAATCATTGGGTCCGCCGTTAGTTTCAGCTCTCAATCTATCATTTCCTTTCAACATCAATTTTGCTGACAGTTCTTAGTGTTCTGCTGCTCACCATTCTAACATAAGCTTTGCTCCTTGGTTTTGTCATCAGTTTTTAGTGTCGGTTCCTGTTTCCATCCATTTGGTTTTGATATCATCAATCAAGATGCCAAAGCAGCATTTGGCCTTCTCCTCTCTCACTCCTATTGTCATCACTAAGTCACAACAACTAACTATTAAGTTTTCATGTATATCATATAAACAGTAATAAAATCTCAGAAAAACACCTGTCCCCGTATCCATTGTAGCATTTTTAAGGTCGACTACTAACTCCACTATCCGAATTTGATAACACTTATTTTGAATTTCACAAGATGTGTGTGTGTGTGTGTATATTATGGTAGATTTATACCACAATTTTTCAGTTCATGGTGGATGTTAAGGTATATTTTTGAATTTAAAATAGTCTATAGTGTGATTAGTGTACAATTAACTTTTAGTTCCAACTTCCAAGTATTGAATTTGAAAAAAGAAAAGTGAAACTATGTTGCTTCTGTTACCTTGTAGGTTAGTTGCATATGCTCTTGAATCTCTGGGTCTGGAGAAAGGATCTGCAATTGCAATTGATATGCCAATGAATTGTAAATCTGTGGTCATCTACCTAGCTATTGTTCTTGCAGGTTATGTTGTTGTATCCATAGCCGATAGTTTTGCAGCACGTGAAATATCAACCAGGCTTAAAATATCAAATGCAAAAGTCATATTTACCCAGGTATAACCCGTAATATCTTTTGAGACTCCCCGCCCCCCCTTTGTAGACATTCTTTTTTTTAAAATTTTATTTTACATCTCCCAACTAAATTGTTTTATTACTGTTGAAACTATTCGGATTTAAGGTAGGAAAGGAATAGGACAGAATAGTGATTGAATAATTGAAAATGATTTGATGTGAAACAAGTCCAAGGAACTAACCTTATTTATACCAGTATTAGACTTCTAATCCTAACTTAATGAGGAAACAAATAATGAAATATGATGAATCTTGGTCTTGGAAAGTGGGGATCACTCCAAGGAGATCACTTAAGATACTTAAATTTATTCTGAGATATAATAATGATATTATGAGATATTTCAAATATTCTAGTGGTCCTGCTCAAGCTAATCCAAACTCACTTAAAGGAAAAAAATAATATATAATATAGTGCACCGCTTCTGGGACTAGAGATTGGGTGAGCGCAATGGGCTGGTGTAAGTAATAACTTACATAAGTCACCACTGGTATGATTCATCCGTGGGATAAGAATTCACAACCAAAATGAATCAATTGGAGAAGTAATCACTTATATGATTCATTAGTGGAAAGAACCAGCATGACTATCATCTTCCAACTTTCTTTCTTTGAATACCTCAATGTTATGTTAGCATTTAAAAAAACCAGCCATACATTAGATAAAACAGTGACAAATTAGAAATAACTACAACAAAGACTGTCAAGAAATCACCCAAAACATTTCGAATTTTGCCATTTTTGTAATAGCTATCTCAGTTTAGTATTTAATTTTGTTAGGATTGAGTTGTTTTCCAATACGAGCATTGAGGTTAAAAAACTTCGAAGGTGAATGACATGCTACTCCTTTCCTACTAATTGATCATTTCGAAGCTTGTTTCTTTCTGGCAAGATAAATCATGCTAGTGGTGACTTCTCTTACGATTGATTATTATTTCATGGTGACTTGTGTTGGTTATGACTCGCACAAGCCCTTTGTCCCAAGCGTTTTTTATGAATCTTGCACAGTGTCGTCAAATATCGGCCATTGTGGCCCCATGGTGCCAATTTGTGAAGGATGGCGGCACTATGATGTTTTGTGGCAGATATGACGGCTTAAAATGACAGTTTTCTGACTTTCTGCCAAGGTCCGCCCTCAATAAAACTCATCTCAAAATTAGCTTTGTTGTTCTTGATGAATTTAGAAAAGATTTTGTTCGTGCTGTTCATAATTACTTGCCAATAGTTTTCCATTTATCATCATTCACTGATGTCTCTTCTTCCTTGGTAATGTACAAACCAGCTCTTCAAAATTATCATAGTCAACATGATGAGTTATCTCTCCAACCGTTCCCTTTGGTCTGTCACATCTTCCTCTCTGCCTTCCTAGCCATGTCTTATGGAACCTACTATTAGGACCCAATATGAGAAGGTGGGCCCAAGTAGGCAATTAATTACTGCATTGCCCAAGCCCATTATGCGGGGAGCGCTCAAGATGGTTATAATGGGTACGAGGAGAGAGTGAGGTTATCTTTGATAATCTTTCAGTTAGAACCCATAGAGGTTGGGCAGATAGAGAATTCTCTCTCCTCTGAGGAGCGTTTGCTCTGGGGATTACAGGGGTTTGTTCTGTAATAGATTTTCTTTGATTGGGGTTCCTATCACCTACTGTAGTTTTTTTTTCCTAAATGTTAATCTTTAAAAGATGTAAATTCTAGTAAGCTTTAGTTTGAGGGTAAGTGTTAGAACAAGAAGAAAATATCTTATAAGATCATGATCTCTATGTAATGGTTTCCATGTTTTGTTACATTTCAGGATTTATTTCATTTGGATTAGTAATCTAGTATGAATAGGAGTTAAACTTGTATCTTCATGTCCTCTACATAATCGAGATCAACTTTATATTATTTAGTCTCTATTTTTTCTTTTCATTCTTCCCTACCTGAAATAACATAATTTATTTCTTGATATGTCAGCTATATTGGCGTTAGGTGCCAATTATGTGAATAATTACTTTGTCCTAGTTATTTAATATTTCCTGTTCATTATTTCCTCTCGTTCCCCTCTTTTATTTATCAGGATCTCATACTTCGTGGTGATAAAGCCCTCCCTCTTTACAGGTGAGAATCCTTTTTATCTGTTTAGTAAAGTAACCCTCTAGTTGAGTTGTCTCCTTTGTTTATCAGTAATTTGGTATCTCACTTTTGTTATTTGTTTGTCTTCCCAAATGCAGTAGAGTTGTGGATGCCGAGTCACCTATGGCAATTGTTATCTCAAGTAGAAGCTCTGGATTTAGCATGAAACTGCGCAATGGTGACCTTTCTTGGTGTGATTTTTTGGAGAGAGTCAATAGAATGAAGTATGCAATTTAATTCCGATTTATTTACAGCTATATAATTTATGAAATAAGAAAATATTGTTAGGTGATATGCCTCCAATTTTTTCAAAATTCTCATATGTAAAGTTCTTCAGCATGAATATAGTCCTGATTTGGATGGTCTCATTTAATTCTCATTTGTAATCATGTAACATACAGAGGCAAGGAATTCATAGCTGCGGCACAACCAGTAGAAACATTCACAAACATTTTATTTTCTTCTGGAACAACAGGCATGTTAAATTTTTTATTGTCTTGAATTCATACATATTTGGAAATAAAGCTGTTGTATGACACCATATAATAAATTTGAGGTGAAAATATTAGTCCAATGCTTAGACTTCATTCACTGTGTTAATCTGGCCCGAATCTCATTGTTGTCTGACTTTGTGGTATAGGTGATCCAAAGGCAATTCCATGGACCAATATTACTCCTCTAAAAGCTGCTGCAGATGCATGGTGTCACTTGGACATTCGTAAAGGTGATATAGTTTCCTGGCCCACTAATCTTGGATGGATGATGGGGCCCTGGCTAGTATATGCATCATTACTTAATGGAGCTTTGATGGCTTTATATAATGGATCCCCACTTGGGCCTGGCTTTGCCAAATTTGTACAGGTATAAAACCATCCTGCTGTATCATTTTTTTACACTTCCCTTTCCTATTCTTGCTTGTCAACATTTGATATTCATAGATTGGCACATTCTTGTAAGTTTCTGTCACTTCACATACTGCCTCGCAGCCAGCACAAGGATGGTGCTAGAGGCTGCATTGCAGGCAATAGAATGTTGCTGCAATTAAGGTGGCTAGGGAAAGGCTGAAGTATTCTGTTTATTCATCTTATATACTTTTATTCATCTTAGTACTATTGTATTCTGTTTAGGATGCTAAAGTATCAATGCTTGGGGTGATTCCAAGTCTTGTACGGAGCTGGAGAAATGCAAATTCCACATCCGGCTATGATTGGTTTTCTATTCGGTGAGCACTATTTAAACTACTACTCTAGGCATACCGCATGCATCTGAATGCCATTTATGATTATGCAGTATCTGATTGGAACTGTTATTTAAAATATAGTTGCTTTGCCTCCACCGGAGAAGCATCTAATGTAGATGAGTACCTTTGGCTAATGGGAAGAGCTCGTTACAAGCCAATCATCGAATATTGTGGTGGTACAGAGATTGGGGGTGGATTTGTCACTGGATCATTACAGCAGGCTCAGTCATTGGCTGCTTTTAGCACACCAGCTATGTGCTGCAATTTGTTTATTCTCGGTGAAGACGGGCATCCTATTGTAAGCACTATTCATTCAACTTTACTTTCGAACAATTATCCGTGTTCAATGAGCTAGTTAACTCTATGCAGTTCTCGTATGCATAAATTACACAAAGCTGATTTTGTATTTTTCTTTTTACATTCCTAGTTATAAATCTCAAGACAAACCGTATTAAAAAAATTCTTATGACTACCATGTCTTTATCCTTGCAACTACAAGGACAATTGAAATTCTATGTATTATTTTTGTTCTAGAATTTTTCATCCTGCGTCTGCCAATCTTCAAAAAATTAAAATGATCTCTGCTTTATTGTGTCACTTTCTTTAACAAACCAATGTTATGATTAAATACTTAAACTAAAGTTCAATCTTCCTTTCTATTACAGCCTGAAAATGTTCCAGGAATAGGTGAATTAGCTCTCGGCTCCCTTATGCTTGGGGCATCAAATACACTGCTCAATGCTGATCATTATGGTGTCTATTTCAAGGGGATGCCTCTCTGGAATGGAAAGGTAGGCATGGCATTCTCATTTATAATATCTGGGATTCCTGAATATTTACAGTTGAGTTTTTCTAGTCAGGTTTTACGGAGGCATGGAGATGTATTTGAGCGTACAGCTAGAGGATTCTATCATGCTCATGGTCGTGCAGATGATACAATGAACCTTGGAGGAATCAAGGTAATTATGTTGCTGATAATAATAATAATAATAATAATAATAATAATAATAATAATAATAATAATAATAATCATGATGATGATGATGATGATGATGATGATGATGATGATGATAGTTAGAATAAGGAGAGGAGTCAGAGGACTGTGGACACTTCATTGAATCTAAATTATTATATGAAATTAACCTTCATAGAATGCAATCAATGCATCAATACAAACTGTTGATCTCTTGGAATAGAAATAAGGGAATTTACCTGTTAAAAAAAAAAGAAATAAGGGAATTAATGCATAGTTATTGGAATCGGAAAACAAAGATACAGAGAGTATGATACATCTCAGTAATATCAAATAAATGACAGGAGTTTGTGTTGTTAAGCCCTTGTACATAAATTTTTTCCATGTTACAATCATGTAGGTTCTCAATTTTATGTTATTTTCTATGGTATGTGCACTTTTTATTTTATAAGCATGCTCTGACATTTCATGATGTTTTGATAGGTGAGTTCGGTTGAGATTGAACGCATATGCAACGGAGTAGATAGTAATATCGTGGAAACAGCTGCAATAGGGATACCACCTTCTGGTGGTGGGCCTGAGCAATTGGCTGTAGCTGTTGTACTGAAGAATTCAAACATCACGCCACAAGATTTACAGAAATTGAAGATGTCTTTTAATTCAGCTCTCCAAAAAACACTAAATCCATTATTCAGGGTACTGGTTAATTTTCACATATTCATAAAGTTCATTATCACAGTATAGTTTAATGTTCTAAACACGTGCACGTTTGCGTAGGTCTCTCAAGTAGTACCAGTGCCTTCTCTTCCAAGGACAGCATCAAACAAGGTCATGAGAAGGGTTTTGCGGCAACAACTTGCAGAACATAACCAAAGTTCTAAAATATGACGACATTATTATTGGGTGATTGGTTTCTGCTACCTGTGTCTGATTGGTTTCGGTTAGCTGTGTCCGATTGGTTGTTGCTAGTTTCCGTTACAATTAGATTGAAGAATAATGGGTATAAGTACCTTTCCCTTGTATCCCATTGTGTATCTTTTATAATAAAACCTCCATTTGAGTTTTACTCTCTCTGAACCTTTGACTCTCTCTAGCTCTCTTCCTCTGATTGCTAACATGGTATCAGAGTGAAACCTTGAATAAGATTGTTTTTTGATAGATGATGGACAGAAGGTTGTAACCTCCAATTACCACTTCTTCTGTATTCATTCTTCTATAAATGGATCCTTCTTCTACCATATGCCTCGTATGAACATTGTAAATTGCTGCTAATCAATGCACAGCTCTGCCACTGGTGCGTACCCGGTACGGGTACTTTACCATTTTAGGAGTACCCGTGCTTCATAGTTTTTTGCATTCATTGTCATCATTGAAAGAAACTGTTAATCCCATCAATAATTCCACTGTTATGTCATTAATTCAGTCTTTGAGAATTTAAATTATAGATGCTATTGATATTCAGACCATCTGTAACAATTTCCACTTTCCACCCTGATCTCTATTCCCTCGTTGGTCACATTCTTGATGATTTGGCGTAGGGTAGTTTGTTTTTTGCTTCGAACTATCGGAATCTCCATCATGGTTCCTCACACTGTAGCTCACATTTGAAGATTGTCAGTTGCTCTCAACATCACTCTTCCTCTCTTTCCCTTCTTTGCTTTACCTTTTGAAAGGAAAAGGAAGACTATGGTTCAAGCTATTGTGAATCTCTTGAGATACCTTTCATGGGAGGCCAAAAGTGACATTAATCTAACTGAAAAAGTAACTTACGTATCGAATAACCTGGTTTCTAGATGTCTGATACATACAAGAAACGTCTAGGATTTCCAGAAAATGACATACAAGAATTGTAACAAAAATAACGATTCATGGTGCGGGGTTGTATGCAAAAAGAGGATAGCGAATTATTGATCGATAAGAAATAGCCGTGCTTGCATAGGCCTATAACAATTCTTCCTCATTGATGATGATCTCAATTGAAAGATTATGATTTTAAAAAATAAAAAAGATAAGTGTTAACTTGCCTATTTTTCCAGCATTTCTATTGCTCTCAATGTGTTTTTTGTTTACTTTTCATTTGCTTTTTATTTATAATTTATATAACTGGTATTAAGAATAATTTAGGATTTTCACAAACATATTTCATAATAACTAAAAAATTGGCGTTGACTATCTTATTTTTTTTTTGGTTTTCACCACCAGTTTAATCTGGTTCGAAAGTCAGTTCTGGCATCAAGTGGTTCCAGCCCCCTCCCGATCGCAGTTGCGGGGGATCGAATCGTGATCCTCCCTACAAAGTTCAGCGCCAATCACCACTGAACCAATTAACGATTGGTAATTGGTGTTGACTATTAGATACTAATAAGTGCAGTATATTATCCACTCAATGCGTGCACCTAACTATGTGTATGAGGCTTCTCACCAGTCCTTGCAGAATATTAAAATAAAATAAACAAAAACAGACATATAAAGAAATCCTTAAACTACACAAAAACAAAACAACTATATGGCAAAAAAAGACATGTGTCAAGCCCACATTAACCTAGAGCAAAATCCTAGGTGGACAAAAAGCCAAATTCTTTACTTCAATTGGAAAATGTTTTCAAAATTTTTTCCCTCCTCTATTGAAGTTTTGGGCCTAATTCATTGAAGCTGTACAACCCGGCCCAACTTACATGATGCAAACGGAAGAACCAAAACAAAAACACTGTCACGTGAACAAGAAGTAAATACGCTTCACATTCACACAACAAACAAAACCCAAAATCTCTCCTCTGTACATATCTGCTGACAATGAAAGCAACATCACACCTTCATCCTCCAACCTCCTCTTTCCATATTTTCAAATTTCAAATTCTCCAACACTTCTCAATTGGTTTCATCTCTCTCTTTCTCCCTCCCTCTCTCTCCGAGATTCAAAGAACGTGAGGTTCAAAGAAGTGGAAAATGAATACGGTGATTCATAGAAGAATAGAACGACAGGTATAATCTCCTGGTAAACTTGAACTATATTGGATTTTTTTGTTATTTATTTCTTCCAAACCCTAATTTTTATTTTTCTCTACCCATCTCTTTTCATGTCTCTCCCTCTCACTATTTCAAATTTTAACAATATTTGATCAATGGCATGTGTAGGAGTTTTCGACATCTGCTGCATCTTGGTTATACTCATAAAGGTAACATTGTGAAAGATAAAAGATTTTGGTTTTTATTTGTTCGTTTTGTTTTTTCATTATATTTACATAAATAGATCTTTTGTTTCATTTTTTAGGTGATTTAGAAGAAAGGAACATATGAGTAACCATGGAGTTGTTCTCAAGAAAGGAACATGTTTTGTTTTTCATTTTCGATTTGTATTTATAATTTTGCCTAATTTGTTTTTCTATTTCAATTTTTATTTCTGATTTTTTTCATTTTGCTCTCATTTTTTCTTTCTTCCTGGTAACTCTAGGTTTTTGGTTGTTGCTGCGATGAGAAATGATTTAAAGGTATATTTTCATAGCTATTAGTATATTTCTTCAAAATCAAAATAGTATATAGTTTTGAAAAATAGGATGAATGATTAGTGAAAGAGTTATTAGAACACTATTGTTCTTATTTCAAAACATTCAATTTTTTATTTCATTATTAGGATTTTGTGGATTAGTACAATTTAATTGATCAATTATTGTAATCAAAATTTCCTGCATTGTCACAAACCAGCTTTCTTCATCTCCTTTTGATTTTGGAAGTAATGCAAGGCAATGTACAAAGTTTATGGATGTACAAGATCAAATAAAATGACAGAACACACCTGAATAATAAGCTAGGAAAATATTGATTTCGGTGTTTAGTGTTAGCTTAAAATCTTTGATAATTTAGGAAAGAACAATTAGAGTTTGTCTATGTTTTAACTTATTTTTGTTCTACAAATTAATGGATTAGTTGTATATAAATCATTTGTCAGTTGATTTGCCACATTGGTAACAATTTTTATTAGTGTTATTCTCTTATAAGGTATGATATTTTTTCTTTCTAAAGTTGAAAAAGCTACAGATCAATATAGATAAATCAAAACACACATTTGTTAGTTTTGCATCATTAAACCAAACAACTTTTTTTAAACTTCTCCCAAACATGTCTTATTAGTGCAAAGATATGATAAATATAGTTTATGTGTATTTAGTGGTATAGTTATTATGTGCTTTGAATAATGATAGTTAGTTCTCTTCTTAAGGGGCAAGAAGGACATGAATGCACAATATCATGTTTTTTACTCTGTTCTACATGCATAAATTTCAATTATTTACTTGGCAGGAATAACTCACAAGCCATGTCATTTTTGTTCTCTTAGGTGAGTTCCTGTCAAGGCAGCAGGAGAAAAACAGATGGTCATATCGCTTTTAGCACTCTTCTTCTTTTAGCAAATAAGTTTAGTTTTGTGAAACATCCTTCTCTTCATGGCTTTGAAACAAAACAAAACACAACTTATTTCCCCCTCTACCAAAATGTGGGGTTTATCTTATGAGTACTTATACATGTGGGGTTTTTATGTATGGATTATTGTTTGTTTTGTTGCATTTATGTGTCCTATTTTGTCATAGATAATATTAAAATTAAAGTTTTAGCCTTCTTATTCTGCTTTGAGGTTTATTATGATTGTAGTATTATAACATTTGATATATAGTCAATTATCATCATTGTACACACACAACTTACTAATTAAATTTTTGAAATATCTTAAAACTTGATGCACTTTATATTTTACTAGACTAATGCAACCCCACATTCCAAGAAATTTTACCATACTATCCATACTTAAAAACATTTTTTCTTTCTACTTTAGCATATGAAAATATTTAGTTAATTGATTTATGATGAATAATTCTGACATGGCAGACCAAAATTAATTTGGAATCTTTCTCTTCTTAGCTATCGCTCTCTTCCTTGCCCATTTTCACAAAAAGATCCATTTTAGTGAATACGTCTACTGTGCGAATTTGCAGGCATTAGCAAATTCAAATTTCGAAATCCTACCAAGATTTTCAAAAACAGCAGTTGTAAAGTTACAGAGATTCTCTAACACATCTCTCTCAAATTTCGAAATCCTATGTATTGACAATGCCTTTGCTTCATAGACATTGATCAAACTATCGCATTGTAAAGATTGTAAAGGGATGATTAATAGGATTGAAGATTAGAATTGTAAAGTTAATTTCTTGCTTCATTATATATGAGTTGAAGAAAACATGTTTAGTTTATTTAATTAATTATAGAGACTATCGCTTCTTTTCTGCATAAGCTAACAAGAGTTCATAAGGATTTTTGCCTTCTAATTTACTACCATAAATGCTAATCATGTTGGTCTGATTTGCAGGAGTTATTATAACTACATGACAAAGAGCATAATACTTGCTTATGAGGTATTTTATTTTTGTTTATTTTCTTTATGACTATATGACTATAAGTATAATCATTATTGAAATCAATTGAATTTTTGCTTAATTTCAAATCTAGCTTTTGTTGTTATCTAACATGGTTTGATGAATGACGTTTCTCATGAACCTACCATATAAGATAAATAAAGCCTTGGGAAATTAGTTTTCATAGTATCTTCAATAAGGACAGAGAAATTATGAATACAAAAGTTTCTTTATTGTTAATGAGTTGCTCATTGTTGTTATAACTGGGGACTCACTATATCCGGGCGCATTGTTAACAAGAGTTTCTTTAATCCTCTTATATCAGGGGACTCACTATAAAGTATAAAGTTGTTATTGTTTAACTGTGATATTGATTCTTTGTTGTTCCTTCTCATTTATTTTATACTTATTACTCCTTTAGGATTTGTTTCTATCTTTTAGCTAATGATCGCTACTTTTTAGGAGTTGTTAGTTGGATTTAGATGGGTTTCTCCACTGCAATATATATATTTTGTTAATGATAAATTTCAATAGTTTTTTTTATTACTTTTTATCAATTTTAATTTGTTTTATTTGTATTTGTAAAGGGATGATTAGTAGGATTATTCAACAAACTATCGCCGCTTTTCTGTATAAACTAACAAGAGTTCATAAGGATTTCATTATGGTTTTGGTTTTTTTTTTCTCAGGTGAACCTTTTGCAGCAACATTTCAAACTTTTTTTATTATGGTTTTGGTTCATCTACATGATTTGCATTTCTAGGGGAAATTTATAGGTGTAGGAAAATTTTATTGGGTTTTGCAGCATTTACAATAACATTCATCATCCTAGCAAGTTGGCCGTTGGAGCTGATTTTCATTGTTTTAAGCATAAGATTGAACCTATATGGGAGGATCTTATTTGTGCTAATGGTTGAAAATGGACTGTGTAGTTTTCAAGGGGAAAATTTGATACCAGTTGGTTATATACGAGATGCAGCTTTTGAATCTTTGATGTGTGTATTGTTTTTTATTTGATTATTCTTTGTGATGATAATGAATAAAAGTACTAATTGGTTATGTTTTCTTTCTTTCTTGATACTTTGTACTTGAAGTTGTTGGCAATGATTGGAGAACAATTTGATCATGGAGATGAATTTTGTGGAGTAGTTGTGAATGTCAGGAATAGGGCGGAGAAAATTTCTATTAGGACTAAGAATGCTACAAATGAAGTTGCTCAGGTATTTTCTTTATTTTTTCTTTTGATTGATTAAACTAGATGGATGATTAGTAATTATGATATTAAAGAGTAACGTTATGATCTTTTAACTAGATGGTTCTTGTGAAAAAAGTAATTAATCAAGACTCTTATTGTGTGATTGATGTTAAATGTGAATGCAGAGCATATATTCATAGTTCTTGAGCTATTTAAATGAACATTGTCACATTTTTGTTGCTTTGAGGCTTTTGTTTGTTGTTTTTCTCCGATACTTTTTGAAACTGTGATGTTTGTTTAGGAATTGGTCTCTGTTATTCACAACTTTGAAAATAGCTTATGATAGTCACTTATTCTATAAGTTGTTCATCCAAAGTCCAAACAGGGCAACTATTGTTAACCACTTCTATACAAAGTTGATTACTCTCCCATAATTCTTTTCTCAATATAACTTAAGTTGATTACAAAGTTGAATATTTCTCAATGCATATTCATCTCATGAGAAAAGACATGTAGTTATATTTTAATTGTTAATTATCTTTATGAAGTTGCATTTTGATTTTTATTCGTGATATCTATATCGGCTAATAAATGGTACGATATTGAGTTATGAGCTTTGATAGTAGATTTCTATCTGTGTATCAAATAAGTTTATGATTAATATCAGTAGATTACTATACTGCAATAGGCATATTAATATTCTTGTGATTGTGAATATTTTGTTCAGCTTTGTAAATGCAGAATTATCATGAATGTCTTAAATCTGGAATTTGTGATGTCTGTTTTTATATTTGGAGTTATGATTCTAGATATCTTATGTATTCATCAAATGATATGGTTGAATTTTGTAGATTGAATATGCAATAACTAAATTCAATCAATATGCACATGATGGGGATGCTTATTGTAGACTTATATCAAACTTCTTTTGTCTCCACCTTTAGAATGGTATGTGTTAGACCATGTGTTTTCTCATATAGGTTGCATTTTTTTGCCTTTATTATTGTCTTTTTTAATTTCAACTTGGCACAAGTATGCTATGGAATGTGTTTTTTTCAATTGTAAGGATTCTGATTTTCTTAACATTGAAACCTTTTGCTTCTTAACTGTGACTACTAGCCAAGGGAATGACTTAAATTTTATTATTCTTTTGCATCTTAAGTTTGATAATTGTATATGGACTTTGTTGGCAATTGAATTGTATCAATGTTATGATGTGGAGGTATGTTGCTTCATGAAACATAGTTAAATGCAGGCTTTGTAAATTTATAGAGTTTTAAGGGAGAAGTGCATACTAAGATAAACACTGCCATTGGAGGAGTTACAACGACAATTTTCACATTTGTATAAATTCTCTTTCATTTGATTGCTTATAGTGTTTATCTTACACATCATGTATTTGTGAGTTGCTATTTACATAGATCAATATATTGCTAATGGTTTTTAGAAGATGTGGAGTAAAAGAGAATCGTTGTTAAAAGCTTTAGATTATTAGTTGAAGGAAGGATAATAGAGTACTTTTCACATATGTGTTAACATAATGGAAATAGTAGTTATTGTCTCTCATTGATGGGGTTTGTTTTTGCTTCATTATGGTGGGTAAGATATATTTTTTTGTATTATTCTAATATTTTTCCTATTTGTTTATTGTTGTCTAGGATAACTCTTGAAAGAGGCTTCTCTCACACTCTTCCTCTTTTTAAATTTGTTATCTGTAATTCGTGTGGTGGATTTTTTGTGTGTATAAAAGTGAGTCATCTTGCACTGAAAAATAAAAAGTTGAAACACAGTTGAGAGGGTAGAATAAGTACGCATAACATTTTTCGGTGTATTGTTACAAGGTTTTGAAAATTGATATTCTATATTTCATTGCTAAGATGATTTAGATTCAATCTTATATTGTTAATCCTTGATTTTGAATTGTGGCTGCCTATATTTGTGCTTCTTTTTTTTTGAGTTTTGGGTACTGAGATTTTGATTGTTTTTAAGCACACAAATATATGTGTGCATGCCTATGTGTTTTGTATTACTTTTATCAATTAAGATTTTAAGTCATGTACCTTCATGACAAATACTTTTTAATTTTATTTTGTAGATTAATGGATGCAAGTCAATACTTGGAAACTTAGAGCAACAATTACAACGACCAATATTTTATCATTTGATTATACTCTTGATAGTAGGGGTGTGGCTTAAGTTGTTTTTTGGTGAAAGTGTATCAACTACTAATTCTTTTATATCTCAAATTTATGCTTTATGTTAGATATAATTCATAACTTTGTAGCTAAGTACAATAATTGTTGTAGTGAAAGAACAAAACTAAGAGACAATATCTCATTTATTAAATTTCTTAATTGTAGAACTTGATACACGACTAATATCAATGATGCCTTTTTGAAGAACTTACTTGACCATCCTAAGGGAACATTCATAGTATAAATTACACAGTAGTGTGAAGGCATAACGGTGAGTGTATGTGAGGTAATTTAGAAAATATAGTTTAGCTCCCTCTTTATTAGCTAATAGTTTTTTAAAAAATTGTCATTTCATTAAATATAGTTAAGTTATTTGTACAGAATGAATTTGGTAAGTCATAAGGCTAGCTAAGAAATATGTAATCCTAATTAAGGGAGAAAGCTAAGAAACAATATTTTATCATTTGATTAATATAGTTATTTGTACTATATGCTTCAGATAAGTCGTAAGGGAAATTAATAAATATGTCATCTAAATTGAAGGGGAAAATTAAGAAACATTTTGCTATTTGATTAAATATTTATACTACATGTTAAATATTTATTTCTCTTTATTTTTTGGTGGTTCTAATTTTAACATAGAAAATTATCATATGAGAAATTATCTTTAGTTTTAAGCATATATTTTGTGTATTAAATTTGTTATTAGTGAGGAAGAATATTTATATACATATAGGAGGAAGTTAGTGCAAGGATGAAGAAATACACAAATGAAAGTAAGTACTCTCATGGGTATTTCATTTGTAGTTACTACTCTTATGTTTAGGTTAGACATATGATTGTATTTTATGCGATTAGGTGAGTGAAGATCCATTCCTCTTGCTTCTTGCAAATGTATTGAAGTTTTATTTATTTTGTTTAACTTAAAAAGTAAGCTTATTTTTCTTCTTGAGAAGTACAAATTTATGACTTTGTTTACAATAATGTACTGATTATATAATGTTTGCTTTTTCTGTGTGTCCTCTATGTCAAAAATTGACTATTATCCAATCAAAAATTGACTATTATTCAAAATATTCTTGGATAGATGATAGTTTCTGTGATTGTGAATATTTTGTTCAGCTTTGTAAATGCAGAATTATCATGAATGTCTTAAATCTGGAATTTGTGATGTCTGTTTTTATATTTGGAGTTATGATTCTAGATATCTTATGTATTCATCAAATGATATGGTTGAATTTTGTAGATTGAATATGCAATAACTAAATTCAATCAATATGCACATGATGGGGATGCTTAACTATTTTGTAGACTTATATCAAACTTCTTTTGTCTCCACCTCTAGAATGGTATGTGTTAGACCATGTGTTTTCTCATATAGGTTGCATTTTTTTGCCTTTATTATTGTCTTTTTTAATTTCAACTTGGCACAAGTATGCTATGGAATGTGTTTTTTTCAATTGTAAGGATTCTGATTTTCTTAACATTGAAACCTTTTGCTTCTTAACTGTGACTACTAGCCAAGGGAATGACTTAAATTTTATTATTCTTTTGCATCTTAAGTTTGATAATTGTATATGGACTTTGTTGGCAATTGAATTGTATCAATGTTATGATGTGGAGGTATGTTGCTTCATGAAACATAGTTAAATGCAGGCTTTGTAAATTTATAGAGTTTTAAGGGAGAAGTGCATACTAAGATAAACACTGCCATTGGAGGAGTTACAACGACAATTTTCACATTTGTGTAAATTCTCTTTCATTTGATTGCTTATAGTGTTTATCTTACACATCATGTATTTGTGAGTTGCTATTTACATAGATCAATATATTGCTAATGGTTTTTAGAAGATGTGGAGTAAAAGAGAATCGTTGTTAAAAGCTTTAGATTATTAGTTGAAGGAAGGATAATAGAGTACTTTTCACATATGTGTTAACATAATGGAAATAGTAGTTATTGTCTCTCATTGATGGGGTTTGTTTTTGCTTCATTATGGTGGGTAAGATATATTTTTTTGTATTATTCTAATATTTTTCCTATTTGTTTATTGTTGTCTAGGATAACTCTTGAAAGAGGCTTCTCTCACACTCTTCCTCTTTTTAAATTTGTTATCTGTAATTCGTGTGGTGGATTTTTTGTGTGTATAAAAGTGAGTCATCTTGCACTGAAAAATAAAAAGTTGAAACACGGTTGAGAGGGTAGAATAAGTACGCATAACATTTTTCGGTGTATTGTTACAAGGTTTTGAAAATTGATATTCTATATTTCATTGCTAAGATGATTTAGATTCAATCTTATATTGTTAATCCTTGATTTTGAATTGTGGCTGCCTATATTTGTGCTTCTTTTTTTTTGAGTTTTGGGTACTGAGATTTTGATTGTTTTTAAGCACACAAATATATGTGTGCATGCCTATGTGTTTTGTATTACTTTTATCAATTAAGATTTTAAGTCATGTACCTTCATGACAAATACTTTTTAATTTTATTTTGTAGATTAATGGATGCAAGTCAATACTTGGAAACTTAGAGCAACAATTACAACGACCAATATTTTATCATTTGATTATACTCTTGATAGTAGGGGTGTGGCTTAAGTTGTTTTTTGGTGAAAGTGTATCAACTACTAATTCTTTTATATCTCAAATTTATGCTTTATGTTAGATATAATTCATAACTTTGTAGCTAAGTACAATAATTGTTGTAGTGAAAGAACAAAACTAAGAGACAATATCTCATTTATTAAATTTCTTAATTGTAGAACTTGATACACGACTAATATCAATGATGCCTTTTTGAAGAACTTACTTGACCATCCTAAGGGAACATTCATAGTATAAATTACACAGTAGTGTGAAGGCATAACGGTGAGTGTATGTGAGGTAATTTAGAAAATATAGTTTAGCTCCCTCTTTATTAGCTAATAGTTTTTTAAAAAATTGTCATTTCATTAAATATAGTTAAGTTATTTGTACAGAATGAATTTGGTAAGTCATAAGGCTAGCTAAGAAATATGTAATCCTAATTAAGGGAGAAAGCTAAGAAACAATATTTTATCATTTGATTAATATAGTTATTTGTACTATATGCTTCAGATAAGTCGTAAGGGAAATTAATAAATATGTCATCTAAATTGAAGGGGAAAATTAAGAAACATTTTGCTATTTGATTAAATATTTATACTACATGTTAAATATTTATTTCTCTTTATTTTTTGGTGGTTCTAATTTTAACATAGAAAATTATCATATGAGAAATTATCTTTAGTTTTAAGCATATATTTTGTGTATTAAATTTGTTATTAGTGAGGAAGAATATTTATATACATATAGGAGGAAGTTAGTGCAAGGATGAAGAAATACACAAATGAAAGTAAGTACTCTCATGGGTATTTCATTTGTAGTTACTACTCTTATGTTTAGGTTAGACATATGATTGTATTTTATGCGATTAGGTGAATGAAGATCCATTCCTCTTGCTTCTTGCAAATGTATTGAAGTTTTATTTATTTTGTTTAACTTAAAAAGTAAGCTTATTTTTCTTCTTGAGAAGTACAAATTTATGACTTTGTTTACAATAATGTACTGATTATATAATGTTTGCTTTTTCTGTGTGTCCTCTATGTCAAAAATTGACTATTATCCAATCAAAAATTGACTATTATTCAAAATATTCTTGGATAGATGATAGTTTCTGTGATTGTGAATATTTTGTTCAGCTTTGTAAATGCAGAATTATCATGAATGTCTTAAATCTGGAATTTGTGATGTCTGTTTTTATATTTGGAGTTATGATTCTAGATATCTTATGTATTCATCAAATGATATGGTTGAATTTTGTAGATTGAATATGCAATAACTAAATTCAATCAATATGCACATGATGGGGATGCTTAACTATTTTGTAGACTTATATCAAACTTCTTTTGTCTCCACCTCTAGAATGGTATGTGTTAGACCATGTGTTTTCTCATATAGGTTGCATTTTTTTGCCTTTATTATTGTCTTTTTTAATTTCAACTTGGCACAAGTATGCTATGGAATGTGTTTTTTTCAATTGTAAGGATTCTGATTTTCTTAACATTGAAACCTTTTGCTTCTTAACTGTGACTACTAGCCAAGGGAATGACTTAAATTTTATTATTCTTTTGCATCTTAAGTTTGATAATTGTATATGGACTTTGTTGGCAATTGAATTGTATCAATGTTATGATGTGGAGGTATGTTGCTTCATGAAACATAGTTAAATGCAGGCTTTGTAAATTTATAGAGTTTTAAGGGAGAAGTGCATACTAAGATAAACACTGCCATTGGAGGAGTTACAACGACAATTTTCACATTTGTGTAAATTCTCTTTCATTTGATTGCTTATAGTGTTTATCTTACACATCATGTATTTGTGAGTTGCTATTTACATAGATCAATATATTGCTAATGGTTTTTAGAAGATGTGGAGTAAAAGAGAATCGTTGTTAAAAGCTTTAGATTATTAGTTGAAGGAAGGATAATAGAGTACTTTTCACATATGTGTTAACATAATGGAAATAGTAGTTATTGTCTCTCATTGATGGGGTTTGTTTTTGCTTCATTATGGTGGGTAAGATATATTTTTTTGTATTATTCTAATATTTTTCCTATTTGTTTATTGTTGTCTAGGATAACTCTTGAAAGAGGCTTCTCTCACACTCTTCCTCTTTTTAAATTTGTTATCTGTAATTCGTGTGGTGGATTTTTTGTGTGTATAAAAGTGAGTCATCTTGCACTGAAAAATAAAAAGTTGAAACACGGTTGAGAGGGTAGAATAAGTACGCATAACATTTTTCGGTGTATTGTTACAAGGTTTTGAAAATTGATATTCTATATTTCATTGCTAAGATGATTTAGATTCAATCTTATATTGTTAATCCTTGATTTTGAATTGTGGCTGCCTATATTTGTGCTTCTTTTTTTTTGAGTTTTGGGTACTGAGATTTTGATTGTTTTTAAGCACACAAATATATGTGTGCATGCCTATGTGTTTTGTATTACTTTTATCAATTAAGATTTTAAGTCATGTACCTTCATGACAAATACTTTTTAATTTTATTTTGTAGATTAATGGATGCAAGTCAATACTTGGAAACTTAGAGCAACAATTACAACGACCAATATTTTATCATTTGATTATACTCTTGATAGTAGGGGTGTGGCTTAAGTTGTTTTTTGGTGAAAGTGTATCAACTACTAATTCTTTTATATCTCAAATTTATGCTTTATGTTAGATATAATTCATAACTTTGTAGCTAAGTACAATAATTGTTGTAGTGAAAGAACAAAACTAAGAGACAATATCTCATTTATTAAATTTCTTAATTGTAGAACTTGATACACGACTAATATCAATGATGCCTTTTTGAAGAACTTACTTGACCATCCTAAGGGAACATTCATAGTATAAATTACACAGTAGTGTGAAGGCATAACGGTGAGTGTATGTGAGGTAATTTAGAAAATATAGTTTAGCTCCCTCTTTATTAGCTAATAGTTTTTTAAAAAATTGTCATTTCATTAAATATAGTTAAGTTATTTGTACAGAATGAATTTGGTAAGTCATAAGGCTAGCTAAGAAATATGTAATCCTAATTAAGGGAGAAAGCTAAGAAACAATATTTTATCATTTGATTAATATAGTTATTTGTACTATATGCTTCAGATAAGTCGTAAGGGAAATTAATAAATATGTCATCTAAATTGAAGGGGAAAATTAAGAAACATTTTGCTATTTGATTAAATATTTATACTACATGTTAAATATTTATTTCTCTTTATTTTTTGGTGGTTCTAATTTTAACATAGAAAATTATCATATGAGAAATTATCTTTAGTTTTAAGCATATATTTTGTGTATTAAATTTGTTATTAGTGAGGAAGAATATTTATATACATATAGGAGGAAGTTAGTGCAAGGATGAAGAAATACACAAATGAAAGTAAGTACTCTCATGGGTATTTCATTTGTAGTTACTACTCTTATGTTTAGGTTAGACATATGATTGTATTTTATGCGATTAGGTGAGTGAAGATCCATTCCTCTTGCTTCTTGCAAATGTATTGAAGTTTTATTTATTTTGTTTAACTTAAAAAGTAAGCTTATTTTTCTTCTTGAGAAGTACAAATTTATGACTTTGTTTACAATAATGTACTGATTATATAATGTTTGCTTTTTCTGTGTGTCCTCTATGTCAAAAATTGACTATTATCCAATCAAAAATTGACTATTATTCAAAATATTCTTGGATAGATGATAGTTTCTGTGATTGTGAATATTTTGTTCAGCTTTGTAAATGCAGAATTATCATGAATGTCTTAAATCTGGAATTTGTGATGTCTGTTTTTATATTTGGAGTTATGATTCTAGATATCTTATGTATTCATCAAATGATATGGTTGAATTTTGTAGATTGAATATGCAATAACTAAATTCAATCAATATGCACATGATGGGGATGCTTAACTATTTTGTAGACTTATATCAAACTTCTTTTGTCTCCACCTCTAGAATGGTATGTGTTAGACCATGTGTTTTCTCATATAGGTTGCATTTTTTTGCCTTTATTATTGTCTTTTTTAATTTCAACTTGGCACAAGTATGCTATGGAATGTGTTTTTTTCAATTGTAAGGATTCTGATTTTCTTAACATTGAAACCTTTTGCTTCTTAACTGTGACTACTAGCCAAGGGAATGACTTAAATTTTATTATTCTTTTGCATCTTAAGTTTGATAATTGTATATGGACTTTGTTGGCAATTGAATTGTATCAATGTTATGATGTGGAGGTATGTTGCTTCATGAAACATAGTTAAATGCAGGCTTTGTAAATTTATAGAGTTTTAAGGGAGAAGTGCATACTAAGATAAACACTGCCATTGGAGGAGTTACAACGACAATTTTCACATTTGTGTAAATTCTCTTTCATTTGATTGCTTATAGTGTTTATCTTACACATCATGTATTTGTGAGTTGCTATTTACATAGATCAATATATTGCTAATGGTTTTTAGAAGATGTGGAGTAAAAGAGAATCGTTGTTAAAAGCTTTAGATTATTAGTTGAAGGAAGGATAATAGAGTACTTTTCACATATGTGTTAACATAATGGAAATAGTAGTTATTGTCTCTCATTGATGGGGTTTGTTTTTGCTTCATTATGGTGGGTAAGATATATTTTTTTGTATTATTCTAATATTTTTCCTATTTGTTTATTGTTGTCTAGGATAACTCTTGAAAGAGGCTTCTCTCACACTCTTCCTCTTTTTAAATTTGTTATCTGTAATTCGTGTGGTGGATTTTTTGTGTGTATAAAAGTGAGTCATCTTGCACTGAAAAATAAAAAGTTGAAACACGGTTGAGAGGGTAGAATAAGTACGCATAACATTTTTCGGTGTATTGTTACAAGGTTTTGAAAATTGATATTCTATATTTCATTGCTAAGATGATTTAGATTCAATCTTATATTGTTAATCCTTGATTTTGAATTGTGGCTGCCTATATTTGTGCTTCTTTTTTTTTGAGTTTTGGGTACTGAGATTTTGATTGTTTTTAAGCACACAAATATATGTGTGCATGCCTATGTGTTTTGTATTACTTTTATCAATTAAGATTTTAAGTCATGTACCTTCATGACAAATACTTTTTAATTTTATTTTGTAGATTAATGGATGCAAGTCAATACTTGGAAACTTAGAGCAACAATTACAACGACCAATATTTTATCATTTGATTATACTCTTGATAGTAGGGGTGTGGCTTAAGTTGTTTTTTGGTGAAAGTGTATCAACTACTAATTCTTTTATATCTCAAATTTATGCTTTATGTTAGATATAATTCATAACTTTGTAGCTAAGTACAATAATTGTTGTAGTGAAAGAACAAAACTAAGAGACAATATCTCATTTATTAAATTTCTTAATTGTAGAACTTGATACACGACTAATATCAATGATGCCTTTTTGAAGAACTTACTTGACCATCCTAAGGGAACATTCATAGTATAAATTACACAGTAGTGTGAAGGCATAACGGTGAGTGTATGTGAGGTAATTTAGAAAATATAGTTTAGCTCCCTCTTTATTAGCTAATAGTTTTTTAAAAAATTGTCATTTCATTAAATATAGTTAAGTTATTTGTACAGAATGAATTTGGTAAGTCATAAGGCTAGCTAAGAAATATGTAATCCTAATTAAGGGAGAAAGCTAAGAAACAATATTTTATCATTTGATTAATATAGTTATTTGTACTATATGCTTCAGATAAGTCGTAAGGGAAATTAATAAATATGTCATCTAAATTGAAGGGGAAAATTAAGAAACATTTTGCTATTTGATTAAATATTTATACTACATGTTAAATATTTATTTCTCTTTATTTTTTGGTGGTTCTAATTTTAACATAGAAAATTATCATATGAGAAATTATCTTTAGTTTTAAGCATATATTTTGTGTATTAAATTTGTTATTAGTGAGGAAGAATATTTATATACATATAGGAGGAAGTTAGTGCAAGGATGAAGAAATACACAAATGAAAGTAAGTACTCTCATGGGTATTTCATTTGTAGTTACTACTCTTATGTTTAGGTTAGACATATGATTGTATTTTATGCGATTAGGTGAGTGAAGATCCATTCCTCTTGCTTCTTGCAAATGTATTGAAGTTTTATTTATTTTGTTTAACTTAAAAAGTAAGCTTATTTTTCTTCTTGAGAAGTACAAATTTATGACTTTGTTTACAATAATGTACTGATTATATAATGTTTGCTTTTTCTGTGTGTCCTCTATGTCAAAAATTGACTATTATCCAATCAAAAATTGACTATTATTCAAAATATTCTTGGATAGATGATAGTTTCTGTGATTGTGAATATTTTGTTCAGCTTTGTAAATGCAGAATTATCATGAATGTCTTAAATCTGGAATTTGTGATGTCTGTTTTTATATTTGGAGTTATGATTCTAGATATCTTATGTATTCATCAAATGATATGGTTGAATTTTGTAGATTGAATATGCAATAACTAAATTCAATCAATATGCACATGATGGGGATGCTTAACTATTTTGTAGACTTATATCAAACTTCTTTTGTCTCCACCTCTAGAATGGTATGTGTTAGACCATGTGTTTTCTCATATAGGTTGCATTTTTTTGCCTTTATTATTATCTTTTTTAATTTCAACTTGGCACAAGTATGCTATGGAATGTGTTTTTTTCAATTGTAAGGATTCTGATTTTCTTAACATTGAAACCTTTTGCTTCTTAACTGTGACTACTAGCCAAGGGAATGACTTAAATTTTATTATTCTTTTGCATCTTAAGTTTGATAATTGTATATGGACTTTGTTGGCAATTGAATTGTATCAATGTTATGATGTGGAGGTATGTTGCTTCATGAAACATAGTTAAATGCAGGCTTTGTAAATTTATAGAGTTTTAAGGGAGAAGTGCATACTAAGATAAACACTGCCATTGGAGGAGTTACAACGACAATTTTCACATTTGTGTAAATTCTCTTTCATTTGATTGCTTATAGTGTTTATCTTACACATCATGTATTTGTGAGTTGCTATTTACATAGATCAATATATTGCTAATGGTTTTTAGAAGATGTGGAGTAAAAGAGAATCGTTGTTAAAAGCTTTAGATTATTAGTTGAAGGAAGGATAATAGAGTACTTTTCACATATGTGTTAACATAATGGAAATAGTAGTTATTGTCTCTCATTGATGGGGTTTGTTTTTGCTTCATTATGGTGGGTAAGATATATTTTTTTGTATTATTCTAATATTTTTCCTATTTGTTTATTGTTGTCTAGGATAACTCTTGAAAGAGGCTTCTCTCACACTCTTCCTCTTTTTAAATTTGTTATCTGTAATTCGTGTGGTGGATTTTTTGTGTGTATAAAAGTGAGTCATCTTGCACTGAAAAATAAAAAGTTGAAACACGGTTGAGAGGGTAGAATAAGTACGCATAACATTTTTCGGTGTATTGTTACAAGGTTTTGAAAATTGATATTCTATATTTCATTGCTAAGATGATTTAGATTCAATCTTATATTGTTAATCCTTGATTTTGAATTGTGGCTGCCTATATTTGTGCTTCTTTTTTTTTGAGTTTTGGGTACTGAGATTTTGATTGTTTTTAAGCACACAAATATATGTGTGCATGCCTATGTATTTTGTATTACTTTTATCAATTAAGATTTTAAGTCATGTACCTTCATGACAAATACTTTTTAATTTTATTTTGTAGATTAATGGATGCAAGTCAATACTTGGAAACTTAGAGCAACAATTACAACGACCAATATTTTATCATTTGATTATACTCTTGATAGTAGGGGTGTGGCTTAAGTTGTTTTTTGGTGAAAGTGTATCAACTACTAATTCTTTTCTATCTCAAATTTATGCTTTATGTTAGATATAATTCATAACTTTGTAGCTAACTACACTAATTGTAGTAGTGAAAGCACAAAACTAAGAGACAATATCTCATTTATTAAATTTCTTAATTGTAGAACTTGATACACGACTAATATCAATGATGCCTTTTTGAAGAACTTACTTGACCATCCTAAGGGAACATTCATAGTATAAATTACACAGTAGTGTGAAGGCATAACGGTGAGTGTATGTGAGGTAATTTAGAAAATATAGTTTAGCTCCCTCTTTATTAGCTAATAGTTTTTTAAAAAATTGTCATTTCATTAAATATAGTTAAGTTATTTGTACAGAATGAATTTGGTAAGTCATAAGGCTAGCTAAGAAATATGTAATCCTAATTAAGGGAGAAAGCTAAGAAACAATATTTTATCATTTGATTAATGTAGTTATTTGTACTATATGCTTCAGATAAGTCGTAAGGGAAATTAATAAATATGTCATCTAAATTGAAGGGGAAAATTAAGAAACATTTTGCTATTTGATTAAATATTTATACTACATGTTAAATATTTATTTCTCTTTATTTTTTGGTGGTTCTAATTTTAACATAGAAAATTATCATATGAGAAATTATCTTTAGTTTTAAGCATATATTTTGTGTATTAAATTTGTTATTAGTGAGGAAGAATATTTATATACATATAGGAGGAAGTTAGTGCAAGGATGAAGAAATACACAAATGAAAGTAAGTACTCTCATGGGTATTTCATTTGTAGTTACTACTCTTATGTTTAGGTTAGACATATGATTGTATTTTATGCGATTAGGTGAGTGAAGATCCATTCCTCTTGCTTCTTGCAAATGTATTGAAGTTTTATTTATTTTGTTTAACTTAAAAAGTAAGCTTATTTTTCTTCTTGAGAAGTACAAATTTATGACTTTGTTTACAATAATGTACTGATTATATAATGTTTGATTTTTCTGTGTGTCCTCTATGTCAAAAATTGACTATTATCCAATCAAAAATTGACTATTATTCAAAATATTCTTGGATAGATGATAGTTTCTGTGATTGTGAATATTTTGTTCAGCTTTGTAAATGCAGAATTATCATGAATGTCTTAAATCTGGAATTTGTGATGTCTGTTTTTATATTTGGAGTTATGATTCTAGATATCTTATGTATTCATCAAATGATATGGTTGAATTTTGTAGATTGAATATGCAATAACTAAATTCAATCAATATGCACATGATGGGGATGCTTAACTATTTTGTAGACTTATATCAAACTTCTTTTGTCTCCACCTCTAGAATGGTATGTGTTAGACCATGTGTTTTCTCATATAGGTTGCATTTTTTTGCCTTTATTATTGTCTTTTTTAATTTCAACTTGGCACAAGTATGCTATGGAATGTGTTTTTTTCAATTGTAAGGATTCTGATTTTCTTAACATTGAAACCTTTTGCTTCTTAACTGTGACTACTAGCCAAGGGAATGACTTAAATTTTATTATTCTTTTGCATCTTAAGTTTGATAATTGTATATGGACTTTGTTGGCAATTGAATTGTATCAATGTTATGATGTGGAGGTATGTTGCTTCATGAAACATAGTTAAATGCAGGCTTTGTAAATTTATAGAGTTTTAAGGGAGAAGTGCATACTAAGATAAACACTGCCATTGGAGGAGTTACAACGACAATTTTCACATTTGTGTAAATTCTCTTTCATTTGATTGCTTATAGTGTTTATCTTACACATCATGTATTTGTGAGTTGCTATTTACATAGATCAATATATTGCTAATGGTTTTTAGAAGATGTGGAGTAAAAGAGAATCGTTGTTAAAAGCTTTAGATTATTAGTTGAAGGAAGGATAATAGAGTACTTTTCACATATGTGTTAACATAATGGAAATAGTAGTTATTGTCTCTCATTGATGGGGTTTGTTTTTGCTTCATTATGGTGGGTAAGATATATTTTTTTGTATTATTCTAATATTTTTCCTATTTGTTTATTGTTGTCTAGGATAACTCTTGAAAGAGGCTTCTCTCACACTCTTCCTCTTTTTAAATTTGTTATCTGTAATTCGTGTGGTGGATTTTTTGTGTGTATAAAAGTGAGTCATCTTGCACTGAAAAATAAAAAGTTGAAACACGGTTGAGAGGGTAGAATAAGTACGCATAACATTTTTCGGTGTATTGTTACAAGGTTTTGAAAATTGATATTCTATATTTCATTGCTAAGATGATTTAGATTCAATCTTATATTGTTAATCCTTGATTTTGAATTGTGGCTGCCTATATTTGTGCTTCTTTTTTTTTGAGTTTTGGGTACTGAGATTTTGATTGTTTTTAAGCACACAAATATATGTGTGCATGCCTATGTATTTTGTATTACTTTTATCAATTAAGATTTTAAGTCATGTACCTTCATGACAAATACTTTTTAATTTTATTTTGTAGATTAATGGATGCAAGTCAATACTTGGAAACTTAGAGCAACAATTACAACGACCAATATTTTATCATTTGATTATACTCTTGATAGTAGGGGTGTGGCTTAAGTTGTTTTTTGGTGAAAGTGTATCAACTACTAATTCTTTTCTATCTCAAATTTATGCTTTATGTTAGATATAATTCATAACTTTGTAGCTAACTACACTAATTGTTGTAGTGAAAGCACAAAACTAAGAGACAATATCTCATTTATTAAATTTCTTAATTGTAGAACTTGATACACGACTAATATCAATGATGCCTTTTTGAAGAACTTACTTGACCATCCTAAGGGAACATTCATAGTATAAATTACACAGTAGTGTGAAGGCATAACGGTGAGTGTATGTGAGGTAATTTAGAAAATATAGTTTAGCTCCCTCTTTATTAGCTAATAGTTTTTTAAAAAATTGTCATTTCATTAAATATAGTTAAGTTATTTGTACAGAATGAATTTGGTAAGTCATAAGGCTAGCTAAGAAATATGTAATCCTAATTAAGGGAGAAAGCTAAGAAACAATATTTTATCATTTGATTAATGTAGTTATTTGTACTATATGCTTCAGATAAGTCTTAAGGGAAATTAATAAATATGTCATCTAAATTGAAGGGGAAAATTAAGAAACATTTTGCTATTTGATTAAATATTTATACTACATGTTAAATATTTATTTCTCTTTATTTTTTGGTGGTTCTAATTTTAACATAGAAAATTATCATATGAGAAATTATCTTTAGTTTTAAGCATATATTTTGTGTATTCAATTTGTTATTAGTGAGGAAGAATATTTATATACATATAGGAGGAAGTTAGTGCAAGGATGAAGAAATACACAAATGAAAGTAAGTACTCTCATGGGTATTTCATTTGTAGTTACTACTCTTATGTTTAGGTTAGACATATGATTGTATTTTATGCGATTAGGTGAGTGAATATCCATTCCTCTTGCTTCTTGCAAATGTATTGAAGTTTTATTTATTTTGTTTAACTTAAAAAGTAAGCTTATTTTTCTTCTTGAGAAGTACAAATTTATGACTTTGTTTACAATAATGTACTGATTATATAATGTTTGCTTTTTCTGTGTGTCCTCTATGTCAAAAATTGACTATTATCCAATCAAAATGTTAAAATTTGTATTCCGTAACACATTTCATTCATTGAGATTGCTAAAAAAAAAATTCCGTTGAAGGGTTGTGAGGATGTTAAGAGAAAGTGGAAGAGTTTAGCATGGACAAAGTCATAGAAGAATTTGAGGCACTGAGCACAAGTGCAGAAAGTGTTTAGAGAGAAACACCGATGGAGATTGAATCATTAATGAAGATAAACAAACAAAGGTGAGAAAATTAAATACTATGAGGTCTGCATTTGAGATTATATTGCGTAATAAATTTTGATTCTCTTTAGATATGTGTTTTGTAAATAAACAACAATCTCATTATACATGAGTTAGAGTTTTAAGTTAACATTTCTTTAAATCATTTATAGCTTTTGGATAAATGTAGTTTATGTGATAGTAAGAATTTTGGTCATTTTTGTAATGTCCCTTCCAACTGAGCTATGCTCACGGAGACAAACGGCAATTGTAATTTATCCAAGCTTTTTTATATTTTGAAATATTTTTTGGTACTATAAATTTATCACGGGGACAAAGGACAATTGTAATTTATCCAAGCTTTTATATATTTTAAAATATTTTTTGTTACTATAAATATATACATTACTCATTCTGTCGCTAATTGTAAACTTTTTCTATTTTTTTTTGTCATTTAATGTAAGATCATTTTCAAAATCAAACATACATTAATAATTTCTTTACAAAATAATCTCTATATTTAAATATAATTTAAAAACATAAATGAACAAATATTAGTCAAGTTACCTTATGCTTATATATATGAATCATATAATTAAATTTAAATGAATTCTTTTATGTGTTGTTGTCGTCTAATGTTGTGTTTTAAATGTTTTAATGTTTTAATGCTTTGTAGCTTTGAACCTTTGTAGCTCTATTTTAATGTTGTCATGCTTTATAGCTTTGTGTCTTTACAATTCTTCCGAATAATATTTTAATGTTTTATATGTAATGACAATTTATCTACTATATATTAATGACGACATACTTATATAACTGAATCATATAGTTGAATTTAAATGAATTCTTTTTGTGGAGTTAAATTACATGTCCCTTCATACAAAATACACAACACTGTGTACACCAAATCACATATTTTAAAAACTGTCACAACATATACAAGCTTAAATTCAAGATCAGTCAAATTACAATATTATGGGTGATTGATTCCATATGGATGGTACTCCAAATGTTGGTCTATTCGATTGTTCCTGATGGCATAGCAACCTAAGACATATATGCTAGTGAGAAGTATAAGCACACAAACATTGAATATAGTGAGATATCTCCATTGGTTCCTTATGTTAGCAAGCACTTCTCCTTTGCATGAATTGCAATCGTAACATAGCTTGTCCTGCCTATTTTTCCAAGTCCTGCAATCTGTATCGTTCACTAATGGACCTGTTTTTGGTATTTCCCAGAATGTTGCATTTTTCATTGTGAATCCACATTGCAAAGGTGGTTTACAGCATCCAATCTGTCATTAAAAATACAAAAACAAAACCATTACTATGCAAGCAACTGCAATTCGCACCGTAGTCCTCAACTGGCGCAACCGGAATTTCGATTGCATATCTAGATTTGCAGTGTAACTACAATCACAATTTAGAATCATGTTGGGTGTTGGTGCACATATGGTATTTTCTCTGGAAAATAAATATATTAATTCTATGTGTTACGATTATTTCTTTTGGTAAGCAAAGATATACGAACTGGCTTAGAAATCCAAGTATCTATCACTTGTGCCACTTATTGTTGTGTATTGTCCAAAAAAAAGGTTCAATGTTATATTTCCTAAAATCAAATCAAAAGTTTTTCAATTTAAAAAAGAAAAAAGAAAACCGTCAAAATCAGACAGTTATTGCAGATTATTAGATTTTTTTTCTTCCGCATGATCAATGGATGATATCTAGTTTTAGTTTACATTTACCTTCATCATTCATCAACATATTTTTGTAAATTTGAGCATTTGCCTAATGAATTCAACCAGAACTCTGAACTCTATATTTGATTTTTAATTCACTACAATATTGTTATTTTTTACCCCGATGAAGCTATGGAAAACGCGTTGTGTATTCAACCGCAAAGACACAATTCACACAATATCAAATGTACTTTGTGCATTATCCTAGTTAAAAATCCATCATCAGCAAGGGTTTGGAGTATGGTGAAACATTATAATTAATCGAGCAAAGTAAATATGGTGTCTTCAAAATATGATCTTAAACGACCACCATTTACTGTAATATGATCTTAACAGACCATAATTGTGACTGATTTTGAAACTTTTTAAGTATTTGATATGTTGTTGAATTGCAATTGCGGCCGTGTTATAATATTTTTAACTGCATCTGCAATGACATTTGCAACTGCAAGTGTGACTGCATCAGCCATATTTCTCCATAATTTTTTGTCTTATAAAAGTTGCAGCATAATTAAAAATCGCAACCGCAGACGCAACGCAACAAGCACAATTTAGAATCTAGACTTACATATTAACCGTAGTTAAAAATCACATAAGGAAGTATAACCAACCTGCGCGATGGAGAGATTCCGGTTACACAAATCTACACCCACCAAACAACTCTTGATATCATTCCAATTTTTGTCATTAATAACATATTGTTGCAACCAAAGCGAAAAATCCGCAACTCTATATTCCCGAATTCCTTTATCAGACACCTTTTGACCATTAGTCACAAACAATGCAAAAACAGTAAACAACATGAACCCCAATATAATAAAGAAAGTGGCAAGAAGGTAGGCATAGAGAGCCTCATTAATACGGAACATTGAACCGGTTATTCCGAGAACCGATACCACGAAAACGAAGATGGCGCCGAAGAGGAGAGGATACATCAACACTTTGAGGCAGTCGGTTTTGTGGAAGTGAATGTAGGCAGAACCACCCAAGGCAGAGAGTGATAGCAATAAGGTTAGTATGTTTAAGGTGCCAACCAATGTGTTGCTTATGCGGAACATTTTGTGGTTGATTATTGGATTGAATTAATTGGGAATTGTGAATTATTTTGTGATGTAATGTACGAGGATTTGGTTGGTGAAAATGGTGATTCTGTGTGAAGAAGGAAAAACAAACTGCTTTATAGCGGTAAGCCGCTAACGGGTGTGTTGTGTAAATGTCTCCTTTTTTTTTTTTTGAATAGGGGGGTCAGTTCAAATATATATGGATTTGGATTTGCTGAATGACATGTTAATATCATAATATATTAGGAATTTTTCTCTTCCCACCCCCTAGTTTGGGCGAGAGTTGTACTAGGATGAGTGACCTTTTTGGAAGTCCTTGTATTGCACATTTATTTTCAATTTTTTTCTTATATTTTTGTTTCGTCCAGTTTTCTAGCGAAGTTAGTTGAAAAAATCTATTTTTTTGTCAACATAGGTGGATTTCTCCGAAATTTTGCCCAAAAATTCAAAAAAATTCTACCATAAAAAAATAATAACAAAAAAATCTTTGTGACATGGAAGACATATGTACAATTAAAGTGTATTACATATTAGGTGCGGTCATATCAGCACTAATGCATCGGATCCCATCAAAACACCGCAGTTAAGCGTATTTGGGCGAGAGTATTACTAGGATGAGTGAACTCCTTGGAAGTCCTTGTGTTGCATTTTTTTTTTTTTTTTTTTCTCTTTTACTTTTGGTTTCGTCTAGTTTTTTAGCGAAGGTAGTTGAAAAAATCTATTTTTTTGTCAACTTACTCGGATTTCTAAGAAATTTGTCAAAAAATTCAAATAAAATCTACAGTCCTATGTAAAACGAATATCTCGCTACGATCAACGGTGTCACACACCTGCAGGAATCACTCCACACGCTGAAACCATCAACGGTACTTCTGAGGCGAGGATGCCAGTATCACGGTTTAAAGTTGAAGCTCAAAAAGTGTAACATCCCGCTCTTTCAAATACCTAATTAATTTTTATTAGAGCCTTGTCTAATAAATTGGAATTAATTAGGGGTGATTAATTAATTAAGTCATGGGATTTAAGTGTATAATGTGTAAATTAGAAATTCCTTTTGGGTCTAGATTACACCCTAATACACTAATCTCACATTTGTAAATTAATTAACACAAGAGATTTATCTTTCCCTCCCAATTACACTCTCTCTCGTGTGACTCATCCTTCCACCAAATCAACACCTCACTAACATGCAATTAGTGAGTTACATAACCTTTGTGTCTTAGGTGTAGAGATGTGAGGAATTGAACCATTTTCCCTCCACTCAAAACACTTCTCTCCCATATGATTCATCATTCCACTCAAGGTTTGCCTCAATCTCTACATGCAAGCCAAGACTAGAGCTCTCATTCATAATTTCAGCAACACAACTGAAGCAAACTCTCTCATTTCTCTCAAATTGCAGCAACAACCCCATCTCACCATCATCACTTTTTCAATCAAACCTCACATGCAACTGAATTTCTAGAGTCCTCTTAGTTTAAGCTTCAAACCAAGGTAATATTTGAACCAATCCTCCATTCCTTTCTTAATTTCGTGCTTCATTCCCATTATTCCAAGGGCTTAAACTCTGACTTGTTTCATGTAATGGATTTGCACAACTCATCAAGGTAGTTGTTGAAGAAAACAAGAAGGAATTGGGTTAAGTTTGATGAAACCCGTGTTCTGGACAGAGCTCCATTTAAACTGCAACCTTTTCCTCTCTGTAAGTCGGATTCGAACGATTCTTTTTTCTGTAGTTAGCTAACTCAAATACGGACAATCTGACACCGGTTTCATGAATTTTCGTTGCGATATGAGGTCTGTACGAATTTTTGAAGTTGGAGGTTCGAAACAGGAATGTGTTGAATAGGGCTGCACTAAAACAGTATGTGCTCTCTCCTCACAACTCTGATTGCGTTGATTCTTTTTGGTCTAGTTAGCTAACTTAATTCCGGTCATTTGGAGACCAATTTCGTGAATTTAGGCCAAGGAATGAAGTCTGTAGGTTGTTCCGAAGTTAGAGGTCTGAAGCTGTCAATAGAAAATGGATTAAACAAGAGCTGGAAGCTATGTGGATCTATGGTTTAGCAATGAATTCGTAAAGCTTCTGAGTTAATCTCAATTCAGGTGGGTTCTTAGGCTAGTGTAGTTAGAATTCCCAAAATTATATAATTTTGCATGTTAACTTAGGAATTAGGGACTTGTTGTGTGAGGGGAAATAGCTCCCAATTTTCCCACCGTTCTGTTCTATATTATATGTTTTACATTACTGCACTGTTACAACTGAGGATTATAGGTGTTTCTCCTTTAAATTAATGATTTTCGTAAAATAGGGGTTATTCTGCATGAACTCGCCAAAGCGAATATCAAGCGAGTATTCATGGCGAGCTGGGTTTCTGGGCTAATGAAACTCGCCATGGCGAGCTCCTGCTCGCCTAGCGAGTTGATTTAGGCCAGGACCTATAATCTCGCCATGGCGAGCTGGGTTACTCGCCGTAGCGAGCTAAGTGCAGTAAGCCTCTATCTTTTTCATTTATTTCTAAAAATCTCACACTCGTTTTATATCCTCATGTGTTTCAGATAAGTTGCAGTAGTCTAATTAGTATAATGTTAAACAGAATGTTAATCACAGATAACTCTTAGGGCTTGACTTAGGGAAATTAGATATGATGTATGCTCCCCGGGTTTGCGAAATTATGATAGTATGAATTAAACTAGTATCAGTCGATTATGTGCGATTTATGATATCGCTTATGGACTTCATTTCTGAAGTTCCATCAGAAAACTTTGTTAGTTGTATGCCGGAACGCTTTCTGTTCGCGGACAAGGCAAGCCTCTGAGATATGCTCACCTCAGAGTGTTTTGCGGTTAAAATCAATAAGATTAATCATTGTGTTACACCTTTATTTTATGTTTTATGATATTATGATATGAATATGTTATGACTGATTAGGAGCCCTGGCGTAGTCGCCTTTAGGAGGGTAGTAGGACCCACTGAGACTTAGTAGTCTCACCCAACTCCATTTATTTTTAGGCAGAGAGGTTATTTCGGAGCAGGGACCAGGATGGATCTGAGGATTTGGAGCTGAGCTTGGATTGTCAGCTTAGAAGACTTAGTCTTCTTCCTTGTTTTATTTAACTTGTTGTTCTGTTCTCGATTATTTCCGCTGGTTGTATCGAATATCCCACAATTATCTTAATGGTAATATGTTATTCAGCTGTATTTCTTTTAATTAATGTACGCAGATTCCAGTTATTAATATTCCGACTAAATATTCTAGAAATTTTTAGTTGGGGCGTTACAATTGGTATCAGCGCAGGTCGATTTAGTATCGGACCTTGCCATGAGTCATTACAATTCCTTTCTAAGTAGTACGGACCCTTTGGAGTCTGGACTGTTTACGCTGAAACCATCGCGTGCTGAGTCTGATCAGCTCAGTATTGTGCATGGTAGGCAGGGTATTACGGTTGAGAACCGAAGTGGACCAAGGTGGTCAAGCAAGAAGATCGTTGTGGGAGTGCAATTCAGGAGCAGTCGTTGGCGAGAATTCCCTCTGACCGGATGTTAGAACTGAAGTAGTATGGACTACTCGAGTAAGTAGAGTAACGCTAACGATTGTGCAAAGAATTAATACGGAGTGTAGGGATTGAAACCAATAGTAGTAATAAAGTCTGGAGTTTGAACTGAAGCAGTTGTCGAGGTTGTAAGAATTAAGAATAGTGATGGATGAGCTAACCGCTCGAAGTAGAATCGTTCATGAAAGAGCATAAGTGTTTAGAGAATAGTAGTATCCACTAACACCGAGTGTCAGGAAAAATTTTCCGAATCTGAGAGTAACCACACCTCCTAGTGAACATGTTTGCAAGGAACATTCGAACCAAGTAAGATTCAACCTCCAGTAAATCAGGACTCTTTCTGAAATACTTAACCTTACTCTTCAGCCATTGTTGTCAGATCTATTCTGTACTAAATTAGGAAAACCAAGTTGGATTACTAACCCATAACAATAGTTACTTGACAACTCCTCATTAGATTACCCTATGCAATGTCAGCTCTTAATGCCTCCCTGAGAATAATTCAGCTTTTCGATTCCTAACTTGTGTGTCTACCGTACCGCTAGAAACCGAACTCTGTTTAGCATAACAAATAGAATTTCTTTTTAGACATACCAGACTGTGTCAGTTAATTCAGCAAACCTTTAGGGATCAATCTTTATTAGCGCAATGTTTGGGAATCATTTTACAACACCATTTAGATACCTAAGTTAGTTCGAGAGACACCAACCTTGAGTAGTAGAAACCAGATTTGAACCGAGTTGGCTTCTCTAGGTAGCAACCAATATTTATACCTTACTGCTAGAAGTAAACATTAACAGATAAACTAATTAGGAATTGCACCTTGTAGACTTGATTATCTATATAGACTTGATAGGTATAGTTATTCGCTTATCACGAACCAGTAACTAAGTATCTCAAGTTACCCAGCCATGACTATAGGAAATTAGTCGAATTAGACCACCTTTGATTTAGCGACCTCTTACTTTCCAGCCTGTTATATTAGCACATAGGATATTGATACATGACAAATAAGATAATCTCAGCTTAATGCATAGTATGTTAGGGGATCACATCAACCACTTAGGACGTAACTTACTTCGATAACAACTAGAAACATTTTTGGCCATACTCGTCTATCAGGAAGCGTACTAGACACCATCATATATTTCTCCAAATTAGTAGCCTAGTGTTGCAACGTAGGTAGATACCTTGTAAGAGGAACTAAGTTGAACCACCCGTGTTATTAAACACAAGTCTGCTATATTACCACATAGTGTATCACCATTAAACCCGACATAGTAGTGTTATTCTATTCCTTTAGAGCTAATCTTCGTACTTAATCTACAGCATTCAAGCCTTGATCAATTAGCAAAAATCAGGAGTTATCAGTAGCGCCTTCAGCCACCTAGATCAATCGTTGAGTACTTATGTTAGTTATCTCGTATCGAAAATAACTAAGTTGGATTCATTCCTTATCAGCCACTCGACAATTTCATCTATCCAAACCTTCGAGCGTGGAACCTGTCAGAGTCAGTCAGATTTCCATTAAGAGTGCCTATCAATAACCTGATTTGAGCCGGAACCATTAGAGGTCAAATTCCAATTTCATGACCATTCCTTCGGACCTTAATAAGCTAAGTTCGTCGAACCAAACTATGTGGGATTGGGTATCCATTAGACACGGGGACATGGAACGAGTTTATTCCCTAGCCATTCTGACTATGACAGATAATTCCTTCTCGTGCCTTATCGTCCGTCAGTCGTGTTTATCACCATGAACGAATCGAGAAGTAAACTTTCCAAATTCCTCGATATCCGTCAGTCAGACTGACATTGTGGATTGTCACCTATAAGTAATTATGCCAATCTTTCGGTTACATTTCTAGTAACTAAATAGGATCCGTGGAATCCAGTTATCTGGAAAAGCTCACGTGTAAATTCAGCTCAAGCTCTCACTCATCGTATCGATCTTTTAAAACAGTCTCATTAGTCGACTATCCACCAAGCCAACTTGTTCAGTGCCAGTATCAGTTAATCATATAGGTCTTCGTGCACCTGAACAACCCATCATTAATTCAATTGTGTTGTTTAATCTTTCGGAGTCTTATCAGCTAAATTTCAGTTAAGTTTCAGATCTTTCTAGTTACGTAGAAATAGGAGATAGTAGAAAATTAGTATCTAGATACCTCATAAAAACTATTCTCTGAATTCAAGTTTGAACCATTTCATTCTCAGCCGACTGATTCAGTTTCTCTGTACATTATCGACGATAGATTCAGATCATCATAAATCAAATTCTCGAGTAGAGCGAAAGAGTTTCCTTATTGCGAATTCCATTCTTACAATTGCACATTGACTATTTTTGGACAAGGGATTTAAATCCATTCCTTGTGTTAAATGTGCAAATATTTCGTATTCAGTTAGCCATCATTAGAACCCGATCACGTCAGCCAGATTTCTTCACCACAATCTGTCAATATATTATCAAACCAACCTAACCGTATCATTGGAGGAAGATTCAAACCTCAGTTCTTGGTATGTTAAAAGTACTGCTCGACCACAGTGTTGTGCTAGGATGGATTGAAATAGTAGGTGGAAAATTTTGTAGTACTATAGACTCGGTTGCAGATGAGTCTAACTCATTGGCGAAAGGATCTATAGTGCCTAAGTGTACTTCACCCGTTTTATATTTTGATCTATCCTGGAGTATTTTAAACGACATGAACGGGACAGTGGTACGTATGACGTGTCACGAGCTGTAGTGTTCGGAATTGAGAAAAACCCAGAAGAGAAAATTTTGGATTATTGGCATCAACACTTAAATTTATCCTATTCAGCTGTCCATATTGCGACAACCAGGCCAGATATCGACTTGTGGAAGTGTAGTGTGGGATAATAATAATAATAATAATAATAATAATAAGTACGGTATGTTAAGGCGTCGTGAGCATGAGAGACGTAGTAATGGTGAAAGTAAATTGGATAGAAGAGGTGGTGTGTCACTGTGTCCGATAAATTGGAATAAGACCGTGATGGCGCAGATAAAAAGGATAAATATACGTAGTCGGATCAGAGTACACAGCACGAGATTAGACGAAAATGTAGTTAGATGAACAATTTGGATGATTAACCTTGAGGGAGGAAAGTTTTATTCCAAGGGATAAAGGTAATCAAGTATTCTTGAGAACAACACCAAAGTTGGAACTACGAGGTGTTTTCGAACGAAGAGATTCTATCCGAAGTGTGTAAGACCTTATTAGATCCTTCAACGCGTCGATTCAGTAACTTGTCAGTTAACTCTACCTCCATTCAAGTCGGGATTACACCACGTGTCTCTTGTGTCTCAACTTCGGAAATCCATTCCTGATCCTTATCAGCCATAGAGATTGAACAGATTATTTTCAGCCGGATCCAGCTCGTATAAATGATCGTAGTGTTATTACCTCTCAGAAACAAGAAAATTCCAATCATCGAAGTCGAATGGGCTTAGTCTCATGATGACTAACTCACTCCGGAATGAGAATATGTTATGGGAAAAGTTATCCCTATTCCTTCTAAAGATAAATTTCTTAATTTCGAGGACGAAATTTCTTTAAAGGGGGTAGATTGTAACATCCCGCTCTTTCAATTACCTAATTAATTTTTATCAGAGCCTTGTCTAATAAATTGGAATTAATTAGGGGTGATTAATTAATTAAGTCATGGGATTTAAGTGTATAATGTGTAAATTAGAAATTCCTTTTGGGTCTAGATTACACCCTAATACACTAATCTCACATTTGTAAATTAATTAACACAAGAGATTTATCTTTCCCTCCCAATTACACTCTCTCTCGTGTGACTCATCCTTCCACCAAATCAACACCTCACTAACATGCAATTGGTGAGTCACATAACCTTTGTGTCTCAGGTGTAGAGATGTGAGGAATTGAACCATTTTCCCTCCACTCAAAACACTTCTCTCCCATATAATTCATCATTCCACTCAAGGCTTGCCCCAATCTCTACATGCAAGCCAAGACTAGAGCTCTCATTCATAATTTCAACAACACAATTGAAGCAAACTCTTTCATTTCTCTCAAATTGCAGCAACAACCCCATCTCACCATCATCACTTTTTCAATCAAACCTCATCACATGCAAATGAATTTCTAGAGTCCTCTTAGTTTAAGCTTCAAACCAAGGTAATATTTGAACCAATCCTCCATTCCTTTCTTAATTTCGTGCTTCATTCTCATTATTCCAAGGGCTTAAACTCTGACTTGTTTCATGTAATGGATTTGCACAACTCATCAAGGTAGTTGTTGAAGAAAACAAGAAGGAATTGGGTTAACTTTGATGAAACCCGTGTTCTGGACAGAGCTCCATTCAAACTGCAACATTTTCCTCTCTGTAAGTTGGATTCGAACGATTCTTTTTTTTGTAGTTAGCTAACTCAAATACGGACATTCTAACACCAGTTTCATGAATTTTAGTTGAGATATGAGGTCTATACGAATTTTTGAAGTTGGAGGTTTGAAACAGGAATGTGTTGAATTAGGCTGCACTAAAACAGTAAGTGCTCTCTCCTCACAACTCTGATTGCGTTGATTCTTTTTAGTCTAGTTAGCTAACTTAATTCCGGTCATTTGGAGACCAATTTCGTGAATTTAGGCCAAGGAATGAAGTCTGTAGGTTGTTCCGAAGTTAGAGGTCTGAAGCTGTCAATAGGAAATGGATTAAACAAGAGCTGGAAGCTATGTGGATCTATGGTTTAGCAATGAATTCGTAAAGCTTCTGAGTTAATCTCAATTCAGGTGGGTTTTTAGGCTAGTGTAGTTAGAATTCCCAAAATTATATAATTTTGCATGTTAACTTAGGAATTAGGGACTTGTTGTGTGAGGGGAAATAGCTCCCAATTTTCCCTCCGTTCTGTTCTATATTATATGTTTTACATTACTGCACTGTTACAACTGAGGATTGTAGGTGTTTCTCCTTTAAATTGATGATTTTCGTAAAATAGGGGTTATTCTGAATGAACTCGCCATAGCGAGTATTCATGGCGAGCTGGGTTTATGGGCTGATGAAACTCGCCATGGCGAGTTGATTTAGGCAAGGACCTATAATCTCGCCATGGCGAGCTGGGTTACTCGCCGTAGCGAGCTAAGTGCAGTAAGCCTCTATCTTTTCCATTTATTTCTAAAAATCTCACACTCGTTTTATATCCTCACGTGTTTCAGATAAGTTGCAGTAGTCTAATTAGTATAATGTTAAACAGAATGATAATCACAGATAACTCTTAGGGCTTGACTTAGGGAAATTAGATATGATGTATGCTCCCCGGGTTTGGGAAATTATGGTAGTATGAATTAAACTAGTATCAGTCGATTATGTGCGATTTATGATATCACTTATGGACTTCATTTCCGAAGTTCCATCAGAAAACTTTGTGAGCTGTATGCCGGAACGATTTCTGTTCGCGGACAAGGCAGACCTCTGAGATATGCTCACCTCAGAGTGTCTTGCGGTTAAAATCAATAAGATTAATCATTGTGTTACACCTTTATTTTATGTTTTATGATATTATGACATGAATATGTTATGACTGATTAGGAGCCCCGGCGTAGTCGCCTTTAGCAGGGTAGTAGGACCCACTGAGACTTATTAGTCTCACCCCACTCCATTTATTGTTTTTAGGTAGACAGGTTATTTCGGAGTAGGGACCAGGATAGATCTGACGATTTGGAGCTGAGCTTGGATTGTCAGCTTAGAAGACTTAGTCTTCTTCCTTGTTTTATTTAACTTGTTGTTCTGTTCTCGATTATTTCCGTTGGTTGTATCGAATATCCCACAATTAGCTTAATGGTAATATGTTATTCAGCTGTATTTCTTTTAATTAATGTACTCAGATTCTAGTTATTAATGTTCCAACTAAATATTCTAGATATTTTTAGTTGGGGCGTTACAAAAAGTTCCAAACTTTACAGCACAACGAGTAAAGTGCCCTCAACATAACGCCTCTTCTGGCCAAACAAGCAAACAATTACAGGTGAAAACCACCCTCAAAAGCAATACCATTCATAAACAAGAATAGGCGAAATAGAAGACTGATGACAAGAATTTATTTAGTATTTTTAGTATAATTTTAGTAGTAATTTAGGATGTTGAAGATCAATTACAAGCAAAAATCCTGAAGAAATGAAGTTACTTGCTGAAGAAAACAAGAAAATACCAAGAAAGTGAGCAAAAAGGGATGAAAGAAGCGCGACATCGTAGTACGATGGATATGTTTGAAAAATAAAAGATCAGCGCAGAAGAAAAAAAAAGTAACAAACCGCCTTCATCGTGCCACGATGAGTCCCATCATGGTACGATAGTACAAAATGCCCAGGTCCAAAAAACTATAAATAGAGCTCTCCTCCTTAACAATTATTCATTCAAAAAAATACAACTTGGTATTATGAAAGTATTCAATTCTCTTAGGAGCAAGGAGGGCAAGGGAGCTCTCTACGGGAAAAACCTCCCCCCCACCACGGGAAAAGGTAACCTCCTCAGCAAGGGAGCTCTCTTATGAAAAGTATTCAATTCTATTATTTATACTTTAACGACGTAATTCTGACTTCTAGCCGTTGATCGGGGAACGCTTTTAGGGGTAGTTCTTGTTGGAACAAAGTTGGTTCTAATGTAACCCAAGTAGTTTTGATGATAACAATAGTATTAATATACAAAAGGGAATACTGATAATTTACTCTAGTGTGCAGATATACAAGTTAAAATTTTATATTCACTAGAAATTGAAGTTCTGGTTGCTATGCTAAAGTATCCCCAGAAGTTGGGAAAATGCAAATTCTGAAGTCAACACAGAAGTTGAAGTCATCAGAAGTTGCAAGTCAAAGTCAACCAGAAGTTGAACTCATCAGAAGATTATTTATTACCTGTAAACTCTGATGACGATGAAACAGCAGAAGACGCCAGAAGAACATTCTATTCTCTTAACGACTATCATCTATTTGGCAAAAGATCTGAAGGAGCAAAAGAACATCTTTCAGACCGTTATCCTCATGATAATGACGTTTGTACTATTGTACTATCTTTGTTTTCCTGATTCGAGCGAATATTCGAAATCAATGCTCAGATTTTGATCTTTACTTGATTTGGATAAGCACATTTCAAATGAAAATAATAGTACAGTACTACAAAGCTGTTTTCATCAGTGTCCGCTCAAATTCAAGACGCTCCAACATCATCTATAAAAGGAGGAAGAATTTGAAGATGTGACAACACACTTACGAAGAACAAAAGAGCATTTTTTAACTTAGATACAACTTGAGATTATATCAAAATTCAAGACAATAGTTTTCAACTTCTGGCTTGTCAGTTGTTGAACCTTAGTTTTCTTTTCAAGGATTCTAAGAATAGTCTTGTTGATTAAGTTGTATTTCTTTGTTCTCAGAACTCTGATATTATTTATCAGTTGTTCAAAACATTGTATTTTGTTTTGTGTTAGAAGTCTCTTGCTGTGAGCTTGAGCATTTGGAAGTCTCTTGTAAGGTGTTACTTGAGCAAAGGAAGTCTCTTGCAGTTGGCTTGAGCATTTGTAATCTTGTGTGATTATAGTGAAATCCCTTGGAAGTGCAAGGGGACTGGACTACTCTCGGTTTGTGAGAGGAACCAGTATAAATCTCTTGTGTTATTTCTTTTCTCTTCTCTCTCTTTTTACTCATTCATACTCTGTTTTACCTTCACCATACCAGAAGTTGTTTGTGTTTAGTTTTGGCACGCTGCGAAATCTGATAAGTTGCAAAACTTAGAAGAAGTTTTTAAAACTAACCAAAACACAATTCAACCCCCCTTCTTGTGTTTTTCACACCTTCAATTGGCATCTAGAGCCCGATTCTGTTATATCACTTTGCAGTGAGACAGTTATTCGTTGTGATAAAACACTATGTCTGGACCTGGTGATCAAAGCAAGAAAATAGAAATTCCTTACAACTATGATGTTGAAGATAAAAACAACAACAACAAAGCTCCCAAGTTCAATGGTGATGGTTCTACCTTCTCCTGGTGGAAAGATAGAATCTACAGTCATCTAGTTGGTATTGATGATGACCTTTGGGACTTAGTTGAAAGATGAACTACATTTCAAGGTTTGGATGAAAGAGGAAGATTAGATTATGATACAAGGCAAGCTTTCACTGACAAGGACAAGAAAGCGTACAAGAAGCACCACAAGGTCAAGGATATCTTGACAAGCTGCATATCTCATGAAGAGTACCTTAAGATCACAAATAAATCTACTGCTAAGAGTATCTATGATTCTTTATGCTCATCTTATGATGGAAACAAACAGGTGCAGGAGGCAAAAGCAACACTTTTGATCCAACAGTATGAACTCTTTAGAATGAAGGAAGATGAGAACATTGAATCTATGTTTTCAAGATTCAAAGTTCTGGTTGCAGGTCTTCAAGTTCTGAAGAAAAGTTATACTACTTCTGATCATGTGAAGAAGATTCTTAGAAGCTTACCTGCTAAGTGGAGACCTAAGGTCACTGCTATTCAGGAGGCAAAGGATTTGGACACCCTAAGTCTAGAGGGTTTAATTAGTTCACTCATGAGTCATGAGATTGAGCTATCCTCTGATGAACCTCAGAAGAGAATGAAGACTTTGGCTCTGCAAGCTACTTCTGGACCTTCTAAGGCTCTCAAGGCTAAGGTTGTTGAATCTGAGACAGAAGAATCTTCTGCAGATGATCAAGAAGAGGGATCAGATGATGATGTATTTGCACTTCTGACCAAGAGGTTCCAGAAGTGGGCAAGAAGAAAGCTAAGATATTCTGGTAGAAGTTCTGGATCCAAAGGTTCTGGTTACAGAAGTTCTGGAAATAAAGAAAAGAAGGATGATTCTAAAAATTGCTTCAACTGCAACAAGCCTGGACACTTCATTGCTGATTGTCCTGACTTGAGCACCAAGGGAAAAGGGAGGAAGAGCACTTTCAAAAACAAAGCTAAGAAGAGTCTTCTAGCCACATGGGAAGATCTTGACAAGCTGTCTAACGATGAAGCTGAAGATGCAGAAGCTAACTTGGCACTCATGGCCACAGCAGAATCAGATGTTGAAAGTGATGTTGAGTCAGATTCAGAAGATATTGAACAGGTTATTTCTAAACTCTCTGATACTCAACTCTCTAAGGCTTTGAAAGATACTGTGATGAAATACATGGAAAAATCAAATGAGCTAGAACTTTTTAAACAAAAGTTTGACATGCTCAATGATAAGGTCAATCATATTCAAGAAGACTATAAGAAGTCCTTAAAAACTATTCAAGTTCTTGAAAATGGTTGCAGAACATGTAACAAACCCTATGATAAGCATGAGATTGCTCTTCAAGAGTTTGTTCATCACAATATTGACAAGCATAAATTAGCCTCTATGATTTATGGTGCTGGCAAATACACTGGACAGGGTTTGGGAAGTACTGTCAAAGGAAACTCAAATCAGTCTGTGTGTATTAGCAGAACACCTTCTGATCTTTATTCTAATTTTGTTTCTAGTAATAGTACAGAAAATCCAAAGGTGTCAGATGCTCAAGTAAGCGTGGAGTCTTTGAAAACCTCTGCTCCCATTGCTTCAGTATCCAAGTCTTATAAAGGAGTACAGAAGATCTTCAAGCCTATGAGTACTCGGGGCATGGGATCAGGCTGTACAAACTTGAAAGCTGGTTTGCTGACACACTCTGGGTCAAGGTCCAAAGGAAAGGTTAAGCCTAAACCTGTTTTCAAAGGCTCACCTCACTATGGACCCTCTGGAAATTACAAGAGACAGAAGAAGGATAAAAGAACTAACTTTAGAGGACCCATCAGAATATGGGTACCAAAGTCTGAGATAATGTTTACTGCAGGTATGCACCCCAAGAAAAAGGCAAAGCTCATGGTATCTGGACAGTGGATGTTCACGACACATGACAGGAGACAAGCACTTGTTCCTCACCCTGACTCTGAGAGAGGGAGGAACTGTAGGATTTTGTGGGAACCAGAAAGGCAAAATCATTGGTATAGGTAAAGTAGGTAATTCTTCACTTTCTATTTTTGATGTTTGATTGGTTGATGGACTACAACATAATTTACTTAGCATAAGTCAATTATGTGACAGTAATTATGATGTTGTGTTTAATAAGAATTCATGTACTGTAATTAATAACTCTGACAAGTCTATCCTGTTTAAAGGTTTTAGAAAGGGCAATGTTTATAAAGTTAATCTATCTGATCTGAAATATCAAAATGTGCTTTGTTTGTTGACTCTAAGTGATGAGAAATGGGTTTGGCATAAGAGATTAGGTCATGCTAACTGGAGATTAATTTCTAAGCTTAGCAAAGACAATCTTGTAAGAGGCCTTCCTAAATTGACTTATCACTCAGATTCTCTTTGTGACTCTTGTCAAAAAGGGAAATTTGTCAAAAGCTCATTTAAACTTAAGAACATTGTTTCTACCTCTAGACCTTTAGAACTTCTGCACATTGATTTGTTTGGACCAGTTAGCACTGCTTCACTCAATGGAAAGAAGTATGGACTAGTCATTGTTGATGATTATAGTAGATGGACTTGGGTAAAATTTCTGAAATCTAAGAATGATACATATGAAGAGTTTAGTGTCTTCTGTGCCCAAATTCAAAATGAAAAAGATTTAAGGATTTTAAAAGTTAGAAGTGATCATGGTGGAGAATTTGAAAATGAACCTTTTGAAACTTTTTGTGAAGAACATGGAATTTTCCATGAGTTCTCTTCTCCTAGAACTCCACAGCAAAATGGAGTTGTAGAAAGAAAGCACAGATCTTTGCAAGAGATGGCTAGAACCATGATGCATGAACATTCTTTAGCAAAATCTTTTTGGGCAGAAGCTATAAACACTGCTTGTTATATCCAGAACAGATTCTATATTAGACCTATTCTGAATAAAACAACATATGAACTTTTTAGAGGAAGGAAACCTAACATTTCTTATTTTCACCAATTTGGTTGTACTTGTTACATTCTGAATACTAAAGTCTATCTAAAGAAATTTGACTCTAAAGCTAGTAAGGGTATCTTTATTGGATATTCTGAGCGCTCCAAGTCATACAGAGTGTATAATTCTGAAACTCAATCAGTTGAAGAATCTATGCATGTAAAGTTTGATGATAAAGCGCCTGATCATGAAAAATCAGAGCCTTCTATAGAAATTTCAGATTCTCAAGACTCAGAAGATGAAGATTGTGAACCTATTTCCACTCCTTAACTTCTGGAAGCACCAGAGAACAATCAAGTTCCAGAATCTGAAGATTATCAAACAACACCAACAGAAAGATCATGAACAAGAAGAAACAACTATTCCCAAGAATACTTTCAAGTATAAGTCATCACATCCTGAAGAGCTTATCATTGGTAATAAGAACAGTCCTAGGAAAACAAGATCAAGCTTTAGGGATGAAGAATCCTTATTTGGTCTAGTTTCCTTGATTGAACCTAAAACCACTGATGAAGCATTATCTGATGATGCTTGGATAGTTGCTATGGAAGAAGAACTAAATCAATTTCAAAGGAATGATGTATGGGATCTGGTACCCAAACCTAAAGGCAAGAACATTATTGGAACAAAGTGGGTATACAGAAACAAGCTGAATGAACAAGGAGAAGTAACAAGAAACAAAGCTAGACTTGTTGCACAAGGATACAGTCAACAAGAAGGCATTGATTATACAGAAACTTATGCTCCAGTTGCAAGATTGGAAGCTATAAGATTACTTACTTCTTATGATGTCAACAACAACATTACACTTTATCATATGGATGTTAAGAGTGCATTTCTAAATGGTGTAATCTCTGAAGAAGTATATGTCAAACAACCTCCAGGATTTGAAGATATTTCTAATCCAGATCATGTGTTCAAACTAAAGAAGTCACTCTATGGACTCAAACAAGCTCCCAGAGCTTGGTATGAGAGACTAAGTAACTTCTTGGTTGACAATGGTTTTGTAAAAGGTCAAGTTGACAATACACTATTCAAGAAGACCATGAAGAAAGATATTCTAATAATTCAAATTTATGTTGATGACATCATTTTTGGATCAACTAATGCTACACTTTGCAAGAACTTTTCTAAGATGATGCAAGATGAATTTGAGATGAGCATGATGGGAGAATTGAAGTACTTTCTGGGAATTCAGATCAATCAAACAAAGAAAGGGAACTTCATTCATCAGTCAAAGTATATCAAAGATCTTCTGAAGAAGTACAATCTTGAAGAATGCAAACCCATGAACACTCCAATGCATCCTACATCAAGTCTTGGCAAAGGTGAGTCTGAAGGTAAAGTTGACCAGAAGTTATATAGAGGTATGATTGGATCTCTTCTCTATCTAACAGCTTTTAGACCTGATATCTTATTCAGTGTATGTCTGTGTGCAAGATTTCAATCAGATCCTAGAGAATCTCATTTTACTGCTGTAAAGAGAATCTTTAGATATCTGAAGGCTACTTGTAACATTGGATTGCTGTATCAGAAATCCAATGATTATAAACTGATTGGATTCTGTGATGCTGACTATGCTGGTGATAAATTTGAAAGAAAATCTACTAGTGGAAATTGTCAATTCATCGGTGAGAATTTGATTTCTTGAGCCAGTAAAAGGCAAACCACCATAGCTATGTCAACAGCAGAAGCAGAATACATTTCAGCAGCCAAGTGTTGTACACAACTACTTTGGATGAAATATCAATTAGAAGATTATCAAATAAGCAGTCATAATATTCCTTTATATTGTGATAACACTACTGCCATTCATCTTTCTAAAAATCCTATTCTACACTCAAGAGCTAAGCATATTGAGATTAAACATCATTTTATAAGAGACTATGTACAGAAGGGTGTAATTGATCTCAAGTTTATTGATACTGAAAATCAATGGGCTGATATCTTTACAAAACCCTTAGCTGTTGAAAGATTTGATTTTATCAAAAGGAATCTTAATATGATGGAAATCTGTGAATAAGCTAAAACTCTGGTGAAGAATATTATTTTAGGAAGTTCTGGAAGTTTATCAGAAGTTAGGGGGAGTCAGACCTTTCTATCAGAAGTTTAGGCAAACCATCTTTTGATATCTTATATCAGAAGATAGGGGGAGTCAGAACTTGTGTATCAGAAGTTGACAAATCCATCTTCTGTATTTCTATCAGAAGTTTGTGAGTGGTTCTGAACGTGACGTGGCAGTAACTGTTGAGTTACCTCTTCAACTACTGTTGCTAACGTGTCAGATATTTAACTAATCTTCTAATACACGTGTCTGTTTGCTATTAGAGAAAGAAGTTGGTTAGTGATGATTGTGTTCTAATTCAATTTGTGAATTGTTAAGTTACTCTTTTACCCCTGTCCTTTCAGTTAGTACGTTTTTGCGCGGTTTTGTTTTTCTTTCCTTTTTAAACACTAACTATTCACATTCACACACTTACACATTCACTACCCACACTTCATCTCTTCTAAAACTCAGAGCAATTTCTTTCTTCTCTCAAAATTAGCAAACCCTAACCCCCAAAACTCAGAATCATGGCATCTTCTACCAAGCGTATTCAATCTCTAGGAGAAAGGCATTCAAGTGTACCACCGATTGCTGACATCAAAGCATCTACTCCTGGTGTTCTCTCTAAAGACAGAGTAAGCTTTCCTATTTCGGACCTATTTCTGCATATTGAGAGACCAGTCGACTTTGAAGCAATCTGGGTTAATGGTTGTGACGGGATCAAGGAAGCGTTTGTGGCTCAAAAGTTGACAACTTATCTAGATTGTCTTAATGGACCTGTCTATCCAGAAATTGTGAAGGATTTTTGGATGAAGGCATAAGTGGTTCTTTGTAACTCAATACCTCAAGATGAATATCTGGGCAAAGAGATTCGCTCAGAAGTTGGTGGTGTCTGCATTAGAATCAGACATGAGCATATTAGACAAGCAATACAGTTACCACTCAAGGGTATTGTTCCTTACGCTGCTGATGATGTTAGTCACTACATTCAAGAAGAAATCTATGGCAAGAAGTCTACTTCAAAGAACAACAATGACATGACACCGTACTACAAGATACTTTACAAGATTTTGTGTGACTCTATTTTACCAAAGGTTGGTTCATCTGACCAAGTTTCAAATTTGTATAAAACTGTTTTATATTATTTGGGAAGAAAGGTTGAGGTGGACTTTGCCAAGGTAATCTTTGAGCACATGTGTAAAGCTATCTCTGATAGTCAAACCAAGGGTACAACAAATGCACATTACTGCAGATTACTATCCTTCATGTTTCACAGAAATTATTTGATTCAATCTCTGAGAACTACATTTCCTGGTTATGCATCTGTCATTCATGCTTATCCCTCTGTGATAAGTGGTTTATCTGTGAAGAAAGTTTTGAAGTCTCAAGCACCTGTGATTACTCCACAAGTTCAATATAGACCAAGGAAGGATGAGAGTGATAAGTACTTTTATATCACCTCTGTGTCTACAAAAGAAGTTTCTCTTATTGCTGGTATGCATAAGAAACTTCTGGAAGAAGGAGTTGATCAGATGTTGGAAGAAAAACTAGCCACACAACAGCTGTTGCCTATTCAAGTAAAGAAGAAGAAGAAGACTGGAAAGAAATCAGAATCTACAGAACCCCAACCCAAAAGAGCAAGAAGTTCTACACCCCAGAAGAAGTCTGGAAGTACTTCTGGTGTGAAGAATACTCCAGAAGTTGCTGGTAAGAACATTGCTACAGAAGAAGTGAACCTTGGAAACTCTGAGCCTGCTATTCAAGCAGAGGCTGATGTGGAAATTATTGAGAAAGCAAGTGCTTCTGGATCTGCTGTTATTGCTGCTCCAGAAGTTGCTAAGAAGGGCAGAACAAACTTGAAGAGGAAGAGGAGGCAGAAGTTGATTCTTGCAGAATCAGATGATGATGCTGAGCGTGATGAAGCCATAAAGCAAGTTGAGCTTTATAAGGCTTGGGAAGAGACTAGCTGGGAAAGTGGAGTAGAAGCTGAGCCAAATGAATTTCTTGATGCTCCCATTCCTAAGGCTGAGGTTGTGCAAAAGTTGGCAAATCAAGGTATTTACAAAAAGATCAATGTTAAAGATATTCCTGATTATGTCATTAATGGTCCAAAGCATGCTAAAAACATCCCCTATACAGTTCCTGTTCAAAACTCTTTTTCAAAAATCCTTTCAGATTTAGCTCCTAAATCTAACTGTATAGAAGAAGTTTCAGCTAGTGCTTCTTTTGAAACACCAGTTGTTAGCTTTGTACCATCCCCTGAATCTATGAAACAATTCTCTGAACATGTGTTATCCCTGATTACAGAAGCAGGTGTTTCTACTCCTACTTCTGTGGAGAAAATTGAGAAGGTAGCATCAGAAGTTAATGCAGAGGTTGCAACTTCTGAAGCTATTCCTCAAGAGACCACTCTTGCTACAGCTACTACACATGTTTCTGATAAACCTGTTTCAACAAGTTCCCATGACTCTGAGAAGACCTTATCTGATCATCAAGCTTCTCCCATTGAAACCATAGTTGAAGCTGGCATTCCTGCCAATGCTCTACAACTATTAGAGTTGGAACTTCACAACCCCTCACCTCAGAAATCTCAAAATCCTCAACTTACAATTGCTGAAAATGACTTTCTTAAAACTTTTGAAGAAGTCATTACACCCCCTCCAACAGAACAAGATAAAACCATTCAATCCTCAGTTGTCCTAGATAATCCCTCATCTTCATCTGTTCCTAACACTCTCAAAGCCATCACACCAGAAGATGTTAAGCGTGTGCTGATGGGCATTAATGACAAAGTTCAGGAACTTCATCATGATCTACCTGCTCTTGCTATTGCACCTGATCAAGTGGATGGAGAATGCACTGCTATTGCAGATATGTGCAAGCAAACGATGAGTGATCTTAGTTCTCAATACAGAAGGAACTTTATCATGAACATTGCAAGGCACAAGTTCACTGAATACAAGGCTGAAGAGAACAGAATCAGAAGAGCCAAGAGGTTACATGAAGAGAAGATGAATTTGGTTATGACTAGGGCTGTGGATCAGTTTTCTACCTTCTATGAACAAGAATTGGACAAGATTATCAAGGTGGACTCTGAATCTGAATCTCTGGTTGACAAGATGGACTCAGAAGATGTGTTCAAGAGGCTTCAATTGATCTCAGAAGAAGCTTTGAAGAAGCTTCAAGCCAAGCTGCAGAACCCTTCTAATCCCTCTCAACCCTAGGATTCTGTGTTTTTATTTCGTTTATGTTATTCTTTATCATGTTCTGTTTGAACCTTGTTATATTTTGGATCTATTTCTTTAATGTTTTGAATATTTTAGTATTATGTGATTGTGGTTATGTTATGTTGGTTTATTTTCATTATTATATTCAGAAGATAGATCTATATATTGCTGCATAAACATTAATACATAAACTCATGCATTCAAAAATATTTTCATTTATTCATATAAAAACTGCATTACATTGGTTTTTGCATTTCATCATTGCTTTTCTTTTCTATTTTTTTGCATTTCATCATTGCTCTCTGAGCAAAGATGTTTTTGACATAAAAATAAAACTACCTAACCTAAAAGGAAATTTTTACAAGATGATGAGCGAGGAGGAAGCTGAAGAGGATGTTGCCCCAAACTTCAACCTGGGAGCTTCTAAACCTCTCGAGCTACAAATTTACTGTTTTGTAAACTTGAAGCTTCTTGTCAGAGACTCCTGCTCATCCTCCTGCATAAGAAGAATTCTTTGATCTTCTAAGAACAGAAGATGGTTGAGAAACTTGCGTCTGATTTTGGAGCAAGGCCCTTCACCATCTTCATATGTTTCTTAGACATCATATTCCATGAGACTGCATCTAATGTTGATAAGATCGTTCTCTGGTTCTTCTTTGAAAATTTCTTAAACCCATTTCTTTCAATCACTCTTCTATCCTCACAAATATTTTCTCTCATCTTGATGAAGAAATTATTTTCTCTCATGGAAGCGTTGAGTGAAATGACAAAGAGCTGGTGCGCTTTTATAGCCATTTTGGTTGGTAGGAGTTACCTCGTTTTTCGTTTCTGCATTAACTAATTGTGGTTTTTATCATCTGTTTTAATGCATTCTTTTGACTTGACTAATTCTTTAGTCACGTGTTCTTTTATTCTTAACCTTTTTTATTATTCTTTTTGTTTAATGACAAAAGGGGGAGTAAGAGTAAATTAATTTAAGAACACTAACTGAAGCCAAAATTCAAAATTTTTAATTTCATTAAGTTTCAGTTATTATATCTTATCAGTTATCATTATTTTTTTCTAAGGAAATTTTTCTATTGAGATCAGAACTTGCTATACATGATACACGTAAGGGAAGATTGCACTTTTCTCTTAGGTAGATCTGATCACAGAAGAAAGCTTGCAAACCTATCTTCTGGAAGTCAAGTGTATATTGAAGTTCTGGTTTCAACATTAAAATTTTAAACTATTTTAATCATTCTTTACTTAACTCAGGGGGGGCTTGCAAAACTCATAAACCTGAAGGACGAAATTATGTGATTAAAATAACAACCATTGTAAATTAATACTTGGTTTGTCATCAATCAAAAAGGGGGAGATTGTTGGAACAAAGTTGGTTCTAATGTAACCCAAGTAGTTTTGACGATAACAATAGTATTAATATACAAAAGGGAATACTGATAATTTACTCTAGTGTGCAGATATACAAGTTAAAATTTTATATTCACTAGAAATTGAAGTTCTGGTTGCTATGCAAAAGTGAAATTCTGGTGGCAAGTGTCAGATGTGTAGCACGATGTGTACACTTTAGGAACCGTACGATGTGTAGCCTAATGTGTCAACATCGTGAACATGCTGAACTTGATGAACAAGTAAACAATTTAAAGTGCAGGAAACAATAAAACACAGTGAGTTTGTTAACCCAGTTCGGCGCTTAAACAAGCCCTAATCTGGAGGATACCAATCCAGGGATGAATCCACTATGGTAGTATCAATTCAAAGCTAAACTCCCCCGTTTACAACTTCTCACTTAATCACTACCCGTGCTAATTCTACCTAGGAACTCCTAGATATGAGAACCTCTGCTCACTCCCCCTCAACCTTACCCAGTAAGGATTTAATAACAAACTCAGTTTGGAGACACACTCCTAGAAACCTATGCACTCGTACCTAAAGGCTTTGAGTGTTGCACACTCTAACTCCTTGCTTCAAAGCTTTGGAGAAAGAACACTAGAGATTACAACTCCATCAAACTCAGTCCTTACTTGTATCAAAATTATGATTCAAGTGAAGGCTCAGAATGAACAATAAACAGACTAAGACCTAAGACTCGATTTCTTCAACTCTTGGCTTCGTACTTCATTATGTCTTCAGTCTTCCTTTATATAGAACAAGTTTCATGGGCTTGGATCTTCAATGTTGACAGCTGGCCTTTGTTAATTCTCCTTGAGATTTATTTGATCATAATCTTTTAATTGTTTGTTTCAAATCTTTTTGATCAAAGTCGGCCAATAAAATAAAACAGAACCATGAAAGATTATCTTGTTCCTTGGCGCGCAAGCTGGCACGATTTAATTTGAAAAACAAATCTTTTCAAAAGATCGCGCGTAAATTAAAAGAAAGCGCGTCCAGCTAGGGCGTCCAGATGTGAAACCTGATGTGCCACACATCATGCTCCACATCATGGAATCAGGCTTATTTTACCAAATGAAGCCAACACCCTAAAATCCTCAACAATCTCCCCCTTTGGCAAATTTTGGGCTAAAATAATCTTTGAGTCACCCAACAAAACTTGGAGAGATGTGTAGGCACATCAGAGGCATGCAGCAGCGGATCAGAGCCTCACAAATGAAGAGAGAATTAAACTCTTCACAAGATAGGAAAGTAACTTTCCAAAGACTGAGAAATATAAATTTTCAGACACATACAAGCATGAGATTCCATGCACACATAAGGGAGGGTAGCAAACCCAGAAGTAGTTTACTCCCCTTTGAACTAGAGCACTTTCCAAGTACTCCCCCTAAATCTCATATTCCCTATAGGCTTCTTCAGAATGCATGACCTAGAGAGATATAGAGATGTTTTAAACTTGGCTTCTTAAGAATGCATGACTAAGTTAAAACTCACAGATGTGTTAAACATCACACAAAATAGCAACTTCTACAGGCTTCTTAAGAATGCATCACCATGTAGAAATCATACAAATGGATCAACCATTACACAAATTAACATCTTCAATTGGACTTCTTAAGAATGCATCACCCAGTTGAAAACGTACAGATTTAGTCTTCAGAAAAACATGCTTTAGAAAACTAATTCTTCAAAAAGTTGTTGAAAAAACATGTGAAGAAAAATAAGCATGTATGCCAGATGTGTAGTCAGATGTGCCACACATCACAATTTGCTGCAGTTAAGACTTCAAAGAATTGTTCATTTTAACTTTTACTCCCCCTTTTTAGCCAGAATTTTGACAAATATAGTCAAACACATAGAGAGTAAGTAAAACACCATAGAATGCAGATAGCATGAGATGTAGAAATGATGGTGCATGAACAGAAAAAAGCACTCAGGCCATTATTAGTGCAGCGGTACAAGAACAAGCACACAAAGGTGCATCAGAAATCCAGGACATAGCCCACAACATACAAGCAAAAACCAAGGAAATACTAAGTACAGGGAAATATTAATGAATTACAGAAATTCAAATATCCTGGCTCCCATCAGTTTCCTCAGCTTCAGAGTCAAAGGGTTCCTCCTCCTCCAATTCCTCATCCTCAGCCACTGTTTGCTCATCCTCAAGCTCCAGTCCAGCAATGACTGCTTCCAGCTTGGCCTTCTTCTCATCCAGAGCCTTACAAATCTCCTTTAAAGCAGTAATCATGTCTGTCCTAGACATTGCATTAGTTGAGCTAGATGTGCCCACATCAGGAGTTACATCAGACTGCTTGAGACTAAAAGAAATAGCAGACTCTCTTCTGCAAGACAAATCATCCTTGCCCAGAACATCAGGTCTCTGGCTCAATATGATTCCACACAGCAGGGAAGGAAATGCAATGGGTAGTTTGACAGCTAGGGTTTTGGCATGTTTGATAGTCTGATAAAAAATATAAGTACCAAAATCAAAGTTAATTTTGTTACCTACAGTATAGATGAACCTAGCCAAACCTGTAGCCACATCACAGTTGTGTGTGGTAGGCACCCAGTTAGCAGCAGCAATCCTATTCAGGATGTTGTAGATTGGAGTGAGCTTGCTTGCTTGCAACTTTCCCTTCATACGCCAAGTCTTGACCTTTCCAGCTGTGATGGCCTTGATTATGTAGTTGTCATTGGCCTCCATCTCAGCATAGGGCTCCTCACTTCTGCCCAGAAATTTGTTGATCACAGTGGGAGAGAAGTGAATTTCCTTGCCTCTCACAAAGACTGTTTGATACTCCTTGTCCAAAGGATTATCACAGCCAGCAGGAATGTTTACCAAAAATTCTTTGACCACTTTCTCATAGCAGTCAGTCAGCCCAGTAACAGTCTTCATCAAGCCAGCACGCTTGATCAACCTCATAACCTCCTTGCACTGCAAGGCTTCAACACTTAGCTCCCTCTCCAGACCTAACCTTCTGTGAGCAATGTACTTCCATTTTCCAGCATGTGCAGGGTTGTGGAAGGAAATTAGGTCAACAGGGATATCAGGTATTCCTTGAGGAATTTTCTTCTTCCCATAGCTCTTCTTCACAGCAGACTCAATGTGGACCACATCAAGCTCCACATTGCGTTCCTCAGCAGATTCTTCTTCAGACTCACTGATGTGAGCTACATCACGCTCCCCATCGTACTCTGAGTCACTTGTAGGTGGCTCTTTTCTTTTCTGAGTCTTCTTGGCAGGTGGAATCACAGCTTTACTATATCCCTTCTTGGGACCATACAGAACTTGCCTCTTGACAGGCTTCTTCTTCTCCTTGGTAGCAGCAGGAGATCTTTCAACAATAGCAGGACCCTTTCCACTTCTGGTCCTTCTAGCAATGCTATCCTCAGCAATTTTCTTCAAAGGGATGTCAGAATTGTAGCCTTCTACATCCACAACAATTGTCTCTCCATCAACATCCTTGTCAGAAGGATTGGAGTCTTCATGGTCTGAACCTTTAACAGCATTACCCTTATCAGACTGGGTATCATCTTCAGGTTCCTCAACCTCAGCAGGTTGATCTTCTTCAACAAATCCCTGTTCTGGAGAATCAGGAATATCAGCAGGTTCTTCAGCAACAATAGTCTCTTCTTCATCAGCAGGAGACTCTTCTTCACCTTGTGGCAATGATGTGCCAACATCTGCCACAACATCAGGCTCTTGCAGGGCCTGGTGTACAGAATCAATGATCTTCTGAGTCAAGGGGTGTCTTTGACCCTCAGAGATCTTCACAGCAGCCTTCTCAGGGTTAGGGTTTGAAGAACCTATACCCACAGATGCTTCAGCATCAGCATCACCAGATTTAGCAGGAAGGGGATCAATGTGCAGGCTTTCCATGGTGTGAACCCTCTTGGGTGAGCCAGTCTTTGGCTTCTTGCTTTTCTTCTTCTTCTTCTTTGATTTTTCTGTGGAAGGAGAAGGAACAACATCTTCCTCTGCAGCAATGGGGATTGATTCCCTTCTTGATCGTTTAGACTTCTTCTTCTTTGATCCAGATTGTTTGATCATTGAAACAGGAGTGGCATTGACGATCATGTCACTTTGAATATCTTCAGGATGTGGGGAATTTGGTTTTGGTGATGATGGAGGATTGGTGGTTATGGTTGAAGGAGATGTTTTAGTTGTAGTAGACATGATGATGATGATGATTTGGTAAGAAGATTTCAAAGGAAAATTGCAGAGAGATGATCAAGGGTTTGAGAGAGATCAAGAAAATTTCTAAAGTTGTTTGAGTGTTTGAGAACGAATGTGGTGAACAATGTGGTAGGCAATGTAATAGAATCTTGAATAAACGGATTTCTTGGAGTAAATCGCGAAATAGCCGTTGGAGAATTTTATGTTATGATTGCCTTTGGATTGCATGCAACTATGGATGGAGGGAAAGGTAGGTAACCGTTGCACGCCAGAATAGCTATTATGGCTATTGATCCTCAAAGAGGCAAATACCAAGTTTGCCCCTTAACACCTCAAACCTATTTGCATCTAAAGCCTTTGTGAATATATCTGCCAGTTGATTCTCTGTGGCAACATGCTCTAGAGTCAGAATGTTGTCTTCAACAAGATCTCTAATAAAATGGTGACGTATATCAATGTGCTTTGTCCTACTATGTTGGATAGGATTTTTGGAAATGTTTATAGCACTTAGATTGTCACAGTATAATGTGAGCACATCTTGTTGCACATTGTACTCACCCAACATCTGCTTCATCCAAAGTAGCTGAGAGCAACTACTTCTTGCTGCAATATATTCAGCCTCAGCTGTAGAAAGAGAAACACAATTTTGTTTCTTGCTGAACCATGAGATAAGGTTGCTTCCCAAAAAGAAACATCCACCAGAAGTGCTCTTCCTATCATCTGCACTACCTGCCCAGTCAGCATCACAATAACCCAACAATCTTGTGTCTTCACCATGAGAGTAGAGAATTCCATAATCACTTGTACCACTGACATACTTAAGAATCCTTTTGACTTGATTCAGATGACTCATCTTGGGCTCAGCTTGGTACCTTGCACACACACCAACAGCAAAGCTAATGTCAGGTCTACTTGCAGTGAGATAAAGTAGACTGCCAATCATGCTTCTGTATAGGCTTTGATCAACACTGACACCATGCTCATCTTTAGAAAGTTTGAGATGGGTTGCTGCAGGAGTTCTCTTGTGATTTGCATTCTCCATTCCAAATTTCTTCACAATGTTCTTCGCATACTTGCTTTGAGAGATGAAAATTGTATCTTCCATCTGTTTGACTTGCAGACCAAGAAAGTAGGTAAGTTCACCAACAAGGCTCATCTCAAATTCAGACTGCATCTGATTCACAAACATCTTGACCACTGGATCAGACATTCCTCCAAACACAATGTCATCTACATAGATTTGTGCAATCATGAACTTGCCCTTTTCTTCTCTGACAAACAAGGTTTTATCTGATTCTCCTTTTCTATAACCTTGCTGCACAAGAAATTTGGTTAGCCTCTCATACCATGCCCTAGGAGCTTGCTTTAATCCATATAATGCCTTCTTCAATCTACAGACATGATCTGGATAATTTGGATCAACAAATCCCTTGGGCTGCTCCACATAAACTTCCTCATTCAAGTAGCCATTGAGGAAAGCACTCTTCACATTCATCTGGAATAGCTTGAATTTCAAGATACATGCTACTCCCAAAAGTAACCTTATGGACTCAAGACGTGCCACAGGAGCAAATGTTTCATCAAAGTCTACTCCTTCAATCTGAGAGTAACCTTGAGCCACAAGCCTAGCCTTGTTTCTAGTCACAACACCATTTTCATCAGATTTATTCCTATAAACCCATTTAGTACCAATGATGTTGACTCCTTCAGGTCTAGGAACTAAATCCCATACTTCATTCCTCTTGAACTGGTTCAGCTCCTCTTGCATAGCTTCAATCCAAAACTCATCTGTCAAGGCTTCTTTCACATTCTTTGGTTCTACCTTTGACACAAAACAAGCATTGGATACAACCTCTCTTGACCTTGTCATAACCCCTGACTCAGGATTCCCTATTATGAGTTCTTTTGGATGATTCTTTTGAACTCTAACAGAGGGACCCTTGTTCACTGGAGTCACATCTTCTTGCTGATCAGTCTTCTCAGGAATCTCTATGACTTCAGAGTCTTCAGGCAGGGGGTGAGATGTGTCCACATCAGGATCAACATCAGGCACATTGTCTGAACAGTCATCTATGACAACATTGATGGATTCCATCATAGTTCTTGTTCTGCTGTTGAAGACTCTATAGGCTCTGCTGGTTAGGGAATAGCCTAGAAAGATTCCTTCATCACTCTTGGGATCCATCTTCCTCCTTTGCTCTCTGTCAGCTAAGATATATCACTTGCTACCAAAGACATGGAAGTGTTTGACAGTTGGTTTTCTTCCTTTCCATATCTCATACAGTGTGGTTGAAGTACCTTTTCTCAGAGTCACCTTGTTGTGTACATAGCATGCAGTACTCATGGCCTCTGCCCAGAAATAGTAAGGTAGCTTCTTGGCATGTAGCATAACTCTTGCAGCCTCTTGCAAGGTTCTGTTCTTCCTTTCAACTACACCATTTTGTTGGGGTGTGATTGGTGAGGAGAACTCATGCCCAATTCCTTCATCAGCACAAAACTCAGAGAATCTTGAATTTTCAAACTCTTTCCCATGATCACTTCTGATTCTAACAATGCCACTATCCTTCTCTCTTTGTAGTCTAAGGCATAGTTCTTTGAATGCATCAAAAGTGTCAGACTTCTCTCTGATGAAGCTAACCCAAGTGAACCTTGAGAAATCATCTACAACCACAAAGGCATATCTTTTGCCACCAATACTCTCTACCTGCATTGGTCCCATCAAGTCCATATGTAGCAGTTCAAGAACTCTGGATGTCACCTGATGTTGCAACATTGGGTGTGACATCTGAACCTGCTTTCCAACTTGACATTCACCACAGATATTGCCTTCAACAATCTTAAGCTTTGGTAGTCCTCTAATAGCTTCCTTGGACACAATCTTCTTCATTCCCTTTAGATTCAAATGACAAAGTCTTTGGTGCCAAAGCTTAACTTCTTCTTCCTGACTAATAAGACATGTAGTAGAGTGAGCAGTTTCATCAGGAATCCATAGATAGCAGTTGTCTCTTGACCTAGATCCTCTCATCAACAATTCTCCTTTGTCAGAAGTAATACGACATTCATTCTTTGTGAAGTTGACTTTAAGACCTTGATCACACAGTTGGCTTATGCTGATAAGATTAGCCTTCAAGCCTTTAACAAGTAACACATCATCTAGGTCAGGTAAGCTTTTGCTGCTGAGTTTACCACTGCCCTTGATTTCACCTTTTGCTCCATCACCAAAGGTTACAAAGCTTGTTGTATGAGGCTTGATATTAGTGAGAAATTTCTCAACACCAGTCATATGCCTAGAACAACCACTATCAAAATACCAATCTTCACTGGAAGATGCTCTAAGAGAAGTGTGAGCAATATGAGCAGTTTCAGAAACTTTTGGCTTCCACATCTTCTTAGGAGTGACCCTTGCTGATTTGGCTTGGACCTGAGGCCTTTTCTTGGGATACCCATAGAGTTTGTAGCAGAAGGGCTTGATGTGACCATTCTTCCCACAGTAGTGGCATCTCCAAGCATTAAACTTCTCTTTGCCAGCAGGTCTCTGATGTGGGGTGTGATGTGTCCACATTCTGCTAGGGTCAGGTTTCTTCTGAGCAGGAACAAACATAGTATTTGTATTCTTGTTGTGATGTTTGTTCTTAAATCCTACACCAGATGAGTCACCAGCATGCTTTCCCACTTTCAAAATCTCATCAAGCATGTCAGTTCCAGTATTGAGCATCTTTACAGACTTGGTCATATTCTTCAAGGTAGTTGACAGTAACTTGACTTCACTTTCAAGACTAACTACTTGGTTCTGCAGTTGAGCCTTCTCTGTCTCTAGTTGACTGATAACCACCTTCTGTTCTTCATTGATTCTGCACAGTTCCTCATTTTTTATGGATAGCTTTTTGTAGACTGAGGCTAGTTCATTAAAGGTGAGTTCTTCATCATCAGAATCAACATCAGTACTACACACACCAGTCATGGCACTCACATGATTAGCAGCAACATTCTCTGAGTCAATGTCAGAGTCTTCATCAGACCATGATACAGTTAGGCCTTTCTTCTGCTTCTTCAGATATGTGCCACATTCAGTTCTTATATGACCAAAGCCTTCACATTCATGACATTGAACACCCTTGTTCTGAGTTGACTTATCATCAGTTTTGGTTTTTGTTGAAGTGTTACCTAGTTTACTGATGTCGGTCTGGATGTTCCTCACATTCCTCATTGGTCTTCTATCCACCCTTCTTTGAAGCTTGTTGAATTGTCTTCGTAGCATAGCTATGTCTACCTCAACCAAATTCATGTGAAAGTCATGAATTGATTCTTCTTCTTTCATTCTGAGGTTTTCAAACTTAGTGTTGAGAAGTTGAATTCTTGAGCTTTTTACCTTGGCATTACCTTCATGAGTGGTTCTGAGTATCTCCCAAGCATTCTTTGCAACAGTACACTGCTTGATCAATCTGAACATGTTCTTGTCCACTCCATTGAATAAAGCATTCAATGCTTTGGAGTTTCCAAGTGATGCAGTGTCTTCTGCAGCTGACCAATCTTCCTCTGCCTTGAGTACACCAGTGTCAACACCATTAGCATCCAAAATTTTGGGATGCTCCCAGCCTTTGAGCACAGCTTTCCAAGTCCTGCTGTCAAGTGACTTTAGGAAGGCAATCATCCTTGGCTTCCAGTAGTCATAATTAGTTCCATCCAGGAGGGGTGGTTTGTTGACCGTTGTTCCATCCTTGTCCATGTTTCCAGAAAGTAACTTCCCTAGAGCTCACCCTCAAACAGGCAGGGTGCTTGCTCTGATGCCAATTGAAATTCTGGTGGCAAGTGTCAGATGTGTAGCACGATGTGTACACTTTAGGAATCGTACGATGTGTAGCCTAATGTGTCAACATCGTGAACATGCTGAACTTGATGAACAAGTAAACAATTTAAAGTGCAGGAAACAATAAAACACAGTGAGTTTGTTAACCCAGTTCGGCGCTTAAATAAGCCCTAATCTGGAGGATACCAATCCAGGGATGAATCCACTATGGTAGTATCAATTCAAAGCTAAACTCCCCTGTTTACAACTTCTCACTTAATCACTACCCGTGCTAATTCTACCTAGGAACTCCTAGATATGAGAACCTCTGCTCACTCCCCCTCAACCTTACCCAGTAAGGATTTAATAACAAACTCAGTTTGGAGACACACTCCTAGAAACCTATGCACTCGTACCTAAAGGCTTTGAGTGTTGCACACTCTAACTCCTTGCTTCAAAGCTTTGGAGAAAGAACACTAGAGATTACAACTCTATCAAACTCAGTCCTTACTTGTATCAAAATTATGATTCAAGTGAAGGCTCACAATGAACAATAAACAGACTAAGACCTAAGACTCGATTTCTTCAACTCTTGGCTTCGTACTTCATTATGTCTTCAGTTTTCCTTTATATAGAACAAGTTTCATGGGCTTGGATCTTCAATGTTGACAGCTGGCCTTTGTTAATTCTCCTTGAGATTTATTTGATCATAATCTTTTAATTGTTTGTTTCAAATCTTTTTGATCAAAGTCGGCCAATAAAATAAAACAGAACCATGAAAGATTATCTTGTTCCTTGGCGCGCAAGCTGCCACGATTTAATTTGAAAAAGAAATCTTTTCAAAAGATCGCGTGTAAATTAAAAGAAAGCGCGTCCAGCTAGGGCGTCCAGATGTGAAACCTGATGTGCCACACATCATGCTCCACATGATGGAATCATGCTTATTTTACCAAATGAAGCCAACACCCTAAAATCTTCAACATAAAGGATCCCCAGAAGTTGGAAAAATGCAAGTTCTGAAGTCAACACAGAAGTTGAAATCATCAGAAGTTGCAAGTCAAAGTCAACCAGAAGTTGAACTCATCAGAAGATTATTTATTATCTGTAAACTCTGATGACGATGAAACAACAGAAGACGCCAGAAGAACATTTTATTCTCTTAACGACTATCATCTATTTGGCAAAAGATCTGAAGGAGCAGAAGAACATCTTTCAGACCGTTATCCTCATGATAATGACGTTTGTACTATTGTACTATCTTTGTTTTCTTGATTCGGGCGAATATTCGAAATCAAGGCTCAGATTTTGATCTTTACTTGATTTGGATAAGCACATTTCAAATGAAAATAATAGTACAGTACTACATAGTTGTTTTCATCAGTGTCCGCTCAAATTCAAGACGCTCCAACATCATCTATAAAAGGAGGAAGAATTTGAAGATGTGACAACACACTTACGAAGAACAAAAGAGCTGTTATTCTGCTAAATTTCAAAGAGCATTTTTTAACTTAGATACAACTTGAGATTATATCAAAATTCAAGACAATAGTTTTCAACTTCTGGCTTGTCAGTTGTTGAACCTTAGTTTTCTTTTCAAGGATTCTAAGAATAGTCTTGTTGATTAAGTTGTATTTCTTTTTTCTCAGAACTCTGATATTATTTATCAGTTGTTCAAAACATTGTATTTTGTTTTGTGTTAGAAGTCTCTTGCTGTGAGCTTGAGCATTTGGAAGTCTCTTGTAAGGTGTTACTTGAGCAAAGGAAGTCTCTTGCAGTTGGCTTGAGCATTTGTAATCTTGTATGATTATACTGAAATCCCTTGGAAGTGCAAGGGAACTGGACTACTCTCGGTTTGTGAGAGGAACCAGTATAAATCTCTTGTGTTATCTCTTCTCTCTTCTCTCTGTTTTTACTCATTCATACTCTGTTTTACCTTCACCATACCAGAAGTTGTTTGTGTTTAGTTTTGGCCTGCTGCGAAATCTGATAAGTTGCAAAACTTAGAAGAAGTTTTTAAAACTAACCAAAACGCAATTCAACCCCCCTTCTTGTGTTTTTCACACCTTCAGTTCTTAGTCACGAATCTGATTGCTATATTGGAACTAATAAATAATAGTGCTTACCGCATTGATACGGCAACTCGAATATTCAAGGCTAATGGCTTGGAGAGTATTACTTGCACACACATTAATGACTACATATTTGAAGTTCGATCACTTAGTTAGGGCACGTGACAACATGGATTAGACCCCTGTGGGCATGCCTAATTGACGTGGTCCATGGTGACTTATACTTGTAATTAGGGTAATATTTGTATCAGCAATCACATATTACTATATAAGATGTTAATCCGCCGAACAATAATCTGGATAGTTATATTATGTGGCAATTATCAAGCAGGAGTAGGGGAGGGATTCAATCTACTTAGCCTACCTCATCTTTCTGAATCAATTACCTTTAATTTTTCCATACTTAGCTATTCGCTATTTTAAATTAAATCTTTTCAAATGCCAAAGTGAATGCAAACTATCTAACTTAAATAAAACTAGCCGTAGTTGGCATGATCCATGTGGATACGAACTCATTCTAGACACCTAGAGTGTGAATTATTACTCGACGACTAACTGTTTCACTTGCCTGACCGTATTCAAGTTTTTGGCACCGTTGCCGAGGATTGTGTAACACTCGTATTTCTTTTATTTATTTAATTAGAATTAATTACCCTTTTATAGCATTTTATGTTGGGTTAGTAATTATTTAAGTGAAGTAGTCTAAAATAGGAAAGAATAGAGACATTTAGTTATTTGAGGAATATGTAGTGTTTTAAGATAGAAAGAGTTGGGCTTTACTCTATTAGGCTAGGACTAAAGAGAAGGGTAATTTGGTCTTATGACTAATTAGGTTTGAATGGAGTTATGAGGGATAGAGATAGAATAGCTCATAAACGAATAGAGGAAGGGAGGAAGAGAGAGAAAGCTTGAAGAGGAGAGAAGGAATTAGAGGGGAAGAATAGAGAAGGATCAAGGAGAAGAAGGATTAGAGATTTAAGCTCATTAAAGGTAAGAGAGTAGTTATACAATTCAATTGAGATGATTCAAAAGAGGGAAGATGTCTATTCTCCATTCTCAAACTCTCTCATCTTTTGGTTTGGGGTTGGTCTATGGGAATGTGTTTTTTATTCATGAGATTGTTGTTGTTTGATGTTAATATGTTCATGTATGATTCTAGTACGAATTTGTATGATCAATATCATATTTATGCTTGGATTGTTGTTGTTATTATTTGAAAAATGGGTTTTTGAATAAAGTAGGAAAAATCTATGATTTTTCATGAAATGATGTTTGATGATGTTAAAGGTTGTACTTCTATACTTATATGAATCATATATGCTTAAATTTGATAGCTTTAGGAATTTATAAGATGGAAAATGATGTTTTTAATGGATTTTAGCTTAAACCCGAAAACAGGGGGTGCTTTTTGGGCATTGGTCGCTGGGCGAGCTAACATGAATGTTGGAGCGAGCACTCATTGTTCTTGACGCTTTGCCCAGAAATTCATGTGCTCGCTGAGCGAGCTGTAGCGAGGATGTCTCGCTTTGTCTAGCTTGAAGAGAAGAACCCTCTGTAATATTTCGCTATGTCTCGCTTTGGCTCGCTTGAAGCGATAAACCCACTGTATTATCTCGTTAGGGTTAGCTTAGCGAGGAATGTCTGATCCAATTTTATTACAAGTTTAATATGATGAGATGTATGCTTGTAACATGATTAAAATGTGATTATATGATCTTGTAACATCTTATAGGATTGGATTGATTAGACCTTGAGGAAATATGAGAATGATATATACTTATACTTGTATGATTAGTTTGGGTTAATGACTTTGAATTGTGAAATGAATTCTATATATGATATGTGTGCTTGTATGTTTGACCTTAATGATGATATGATGATGTGAATTGATGAGAACTTGAGAAGGAATATTAGGGTGAGTTACCTAGTATTCATGAGTAAACGTTTAGAGGTATCATCATAAATGGTATATGTACATTCATGCATCCATGAGTCAACTTGATGAAGAGTCCCCCGTGACTTAAAACTGACTTGAGATGAATTGGATATTATTCTATCCTAAATTTGATGCGGGTATCAATGCATTTTAGTTATGTCTAGGGCGACATGACATGAGAAATTTACATTAGATTGCATTAGGGAAATTGTGCATTCTAGTTGGTAATTGGTAATTGATGTTATGTTCAATTATGATTGAGTATGATTAATTAAATGTAAACTTTATTATATGTTTACCTATATGGCCATGAGTATAGTTCTACATTTATTATGCGTATTGATTGTATTCAACTAGACGAGAATGTTGTCTAGTTGTACTATGATGTTTACATAATTTAAGTGTACCTTATGCTTATTATTATGATATTGAATTGTAACTAACTCTCTATTTTGTGAATGTGTATGGTTTGGGACCAGGTTCTCAGCTTGAGGATTAGCTTTGTAGATTAGAGTATCGTTCGTTGCTTACTTAGTCTAGAATTGGTAAGAGGGAGATGTAGGAGATCCCTAAGAATTGTCTAGGGGTTGCTCTGATACATTGTGACACTAGTTATGGAATGTAACCTTAAGCACGTTTGGATGGCTTTTACTTTACGATCTTGCTATTATTTATCTTGAGATTGTGGTATATAAATAGGTTTTCACTTTTGAAGTACCTTATTTAAGTTGTAATTGATTTATGACTATGCATGCTATGTTAAGCTTATGAGTAACTTATCTTATTACTATGCTTCCGTTGCAATATAATCGAATATGTATGCATGCTTTGGAATTTTATTTTATGTAGCACCTTAATATGCTTGTATGTTTGTAATTTAAGTTAATTACAACGTATAAGTGGGTTATTGTGTTACAAATTGTGTTTTCAAGATCAACTAGGTTTATTTAAGTTTGTTTTATTCAAAAATACAAAAAGTTTCAAAAACACTGTTGAATGCAGATCTTAATATACGGAGATTCTGGCTAGGACAAGTCTTCATACTTAAGTGATCCTCGTGATCAACCTTACTTACCTGGAAATTTCTGTAGTGGTATAGATACAAGAAACAACCAAAAATTTAAAATATTTCTTCCAGTGCTACTAAGGTATTCGTTTGTAGTGCATGATAACAGGTACCTACGAGCAAGAGTTTAATACGGAACTGTAGACAACATTGAGGAAGAAGTTAAGGGCTAACAAACTAGCCAATCAAACTACTATACACTCAAGAGGAACCGTAGAAAATGTGTTGTTGAAAGACAAATACATGGTGTTTCCAGCAGACTTTATGATCCTAGATATAGAGGAAGACGAAGCTCATCCGATAATTCTTGGAAGACCATTCCTAGAAACTAATAGGGCCAACATTGATATGGACCTTGAAAAGCTGACACTCAGAAGGGAAGAAGAATAAAGAATAATCCAAATATACAAGGAATGGAAGAAGAGTGCTACAAGCTTGAGTGGAGAGAAAAGAAGAAAGTTGTGCCACCGACTCCATCTAAAACATGAAGAATGAAAGTAGAGATCGAAGAGCTGGAGGATGAAATGGCGCAATTACAGATAGACACAGGTGATGACATGAATTTATTTAGTATTTTTAGTCATTAATCAGTAGTAGTTTAGGACTTTGAAGACCAATTACAAGCAAAAATCCTGAAGAAATGAAACTACTTGCTGAAGAACACAAGAAAACAAGAAAATACCAAAAAAGAGAGCAAAAAGGGGGTGAAAGAAGCGCGTCACCGTACCACGATGAGAAACATACAATTTAGTATTCAGAAAAGTTGTGCTTCTCATCGTGGTACGATAGTACAAAAGCCCAACTCCAAAAAAATTTTTCAATAGAGCTCTCCTCCTTCACAATTATTCATTCAGAAACATACAATTTAGTATTCTGAAAAGTATTCAAGTCTCTTAGGACAAAGAAGGAGGAACAAAGAGGGCAAGGGAGCTCTCTACGGGAAGAACTTTCCCCCACCAAGGGAAAGGTAACTTCCTCAGCAAGGCATCTACGTCATTGGTATGCATAATTTTTTTTTCTTGTAATTTAATTACGTAAGTAGCTAGAAGCCTTTAGGTTTAAATGGAGATGATGAACTCCACTATGAATGCTTGAGAACACTTAATTGGTAGATAAATTTATAATATTTATTATTCAGAGTATGTCTTTTCTATTATTTATGTTTTAACGACGTAATTCCGACTTCTGGCCATTGACCGTGGAACGCTTTTAAGGGTAGTACTTAGTCACGAATCTAACTGCTATATTGGAACTAATAAATAATAGTGCTTGCCTCATTGATACGGCAACTCGGACATTCAAGGCTAATGACTTGGAGAGGATTACCTGCACACACACACACACACATTAATGACTACATATTTGAAGTTCGATCACACTTAGTTAGGGTACATGACAACATGGATTAGGCCCCCGTGGGCATGCCTAATTGACGTGGTCTGTCGTGGTGATTTTTGGATATCGAGCTATTAATTAGCATCGACTCGCAAATTTTAATGTTCACCACCGATCTTTTATTTTTCAAGGGAAAGGGGAAAAGTTCGTAAATACCCATTTTATTTGAGATTAAAGGTTCGGGGGTTGGTTACGTCGAGGGAAGGTATTAGCACCATAAACGTCTATAGTACTCTATAGGAACCTCTTGTTTTATTTTACTTTGTGCTGTAAAAATTGCTTGCTTGTAAAAATGCCTAAGTATAAAGACTAAAGTGATGATTAAAAGATAAGAGAGAAAAAAAAATGTTTTTGTTGTTTTTATTGATTTGGGAAGACACGAGGTCTTTTGCACTACGTACCGTGAGGGATCAAAACCTCGTAGTTCGAGTTAAGAAAAAACGAGTGATTGGTTTGTTTGATTTTAAAGTTTGAAAAAAAAAAAAGTTTTAAAGATAAAAAACCAAAATGGCATAAAAAACGTGAGGTTGATTTATTTTAAATTGTATAAGAGAGTCTAAATATGGTTAGAGTTTATTTGAGATTTGATTGAGAAAATAGGTGCGATCACTTGATTTGAAGTCCAAGGTTTATTGAGAAAAAATTTAAGCGAGAAAAAGTCACTTGGTTTGAAGTCCAAGGTTTTTGATAACAAAAAATGTTTGATTGATAAAAAATACTTGGTTTGAAGTCCAAGGTTTTTGATAAAAAAAAGATAAGTGTTTGATTGATTTGAGAAAACGTCACTTGGTTTGAAGTCCAAGGTTTTGACAAAATATTTTTGAAGTTTTTGCATATTTGAAATGTTTTTTATTTTTATAAAATGGGTTGCGCGTTATCTGAATAAACTAGGCGCCAAAACACTAACTAAAATGCGATTGAACTAAATTGCGCGCGAAGAAATCTCATAACGACGTTGGATCGGAATGAGACCCCTTTCCCTTGGACTATTACCTAGTTGACTTAAAGCATAATAAATAAAATGCATGCAATGCAATTTTCATTAATAGTTACATTTAAACCTATTTACATTCTAATTTCATGCAATAAATAAACATGATATCAATGCAAGGATGCAATGCAATTTTTTTATTTACACATTACAGGAAAATTGACAATTACCAATGGAAGTTTCTAGTGATAGACACAGTAGCCGTAGGTATAGGCTAATTATATGCATATACCCACGACAAAGACTGTAGGTATAACTTAATATTTTGTACCAACAGGTGAAAATCCGTAACTACAAACTATAGTGACGGCAAAATTTCGTAGGTATAACTAAATATTTTATACCAACGGTTGCAAATTCGTAACAACGGGCAATAGTGACGGGAAATTCCGTAGGTACAACAAATTATTGGGTATAGAAACAAGTGCATTGGTATAGCTATATTTTGACCTATACCTACAAAATTCTGTAGATACAACAAATTATATGGTACGAAAAAGGTGGCACTAAAAGTCAAATTTATTGTAGTGTACATATTACATTGGGTCGTATTTTACCTTCTATGTCTAAATAATAAGATTGTAAATATTAATAAACAAACAAAACAAAATAAAAATAAGGCTATCAACTAACAATGATAAAAGACATTAATCACAAAATACAACCCCAAAAATGAATATAGAGCTTAAACAAACAAAATTAAATCACACAATACAAAAATCTCAAAATGCAAAATAAATAAATTAAATAAACAATAATATATAACATAATATGAATGCATGCGATACACATAAATAATTATTAAATAAAGTAACCAACTTAATTCAAAAAAAGACTTGAAGAAATAATTAAATAAATAAATTAAATGATTCTGTATTTTTTAGATTTTTTATGAAAAAGTTGAATCAAAAGAAAAAAAAACTTAAATAAGCTAAACTAGTTGCTTACGGGCTTAATTAATAAGTTAAATTAGGGTTAAGGAAAAAATAAATTATGAAATTAAGCTAATTAAATGATAAGTCCAGAACTAATGTCATATGAATTTTAGTGAGCTAAAATGACCCAAACAACTTAAATAAGTTGTTGGCTCAATAATCACTTTTCTAGTTAAGCCAAAATAAGCTAAAACTAACTTAAAATCTAAAATAAATCAAATAAAATTGATAAAAAAACAAACAAAAATAAATTTCAGTGGTTCAGGAAAGCTCAAATGACCTAAATAAGCCATTGAAATAAAAAATCACTTTTCAAATAAGCTAAAAAACAAATTAAAAATAAGCTAAACGTGGATGCAAAAAGTAGAACATAACAAATTGGGGGTGCAGGTAGCATTGAGACTACCCAGCTGGCCAAGCCCAGACACACCCAATACGTCCAAACAAAAAGGAAACTTGTTTTTTAGGCCCCCCTACTTGCTCCCAAACCCCCCATAAATCTCAAAATGCCCCCAATTTTGAATCCAGGATACTATGTATTCTAGGATACGAAATCATATATTTTTCGTATCGTAGAATATGAAATAATGATTTACGCCCAATTTCATATTCTACGATCTGAAAACGCCTAATTTCATATTCTACGATCTGAAAACGTGTTTAAAAAAAGGGGAGCGTGAGAAAACCAAGCAACAACGCGTTTCATATTCTCACGAAACAACGCGAACAATTAAAGAATAGGTGCGATTTTAGGGTATCGATTTGTCAAATCTTCTTCTCCATTCAATCTCCAGTTTAATCGATTTGTCAAATCTTCTTCTCCATTATCCAATCAAAGTCACGAAAAAAAAATCATTTTGTATCCTACAAAACGAATCACCAAGATTTCTTTAATCCCTATCACAAAATTGAACTTTGATTTTGTTTATGCTTTTTGTTTGTTAATGTGTTTAGGGTTTGTATTTTCATCAATTTAGTGTTTAGGGAATTTATTTTGTTTATGATTTTGATATTTTGAATGTTTAGGGTTTTGATTGTTTTTAATTTGGCCCTCTGTACCAAACTTAAATTTTCAAATGTTAATGGAATTACTGAAAGACTCACAGGATAAGAACATGTTATGTCAGACCTATAGAAGTGTTATTCTGGTATATGTTCCTTCTATTCTATATCATGCTAGATATATATTTTATTTGTAAAACCTGAATATATCTATGGATTTAAATTATGTGACATACTTAGTAGGTGAAGGGGTTATGAAAAAACGCAAGGGCAAAAAATAGATATATAGGTCGACTTCATATTTCAGAATATGAAATTAATATTTTTCATATCCTAGGATACGATATAACCCAATTTCGTATTCTAGAATATGAAATTGGAGCGTTTTAAAAAAAAATGTATATTTCATATTCTACGGGCTGAAAACTTAAATTTATTTTCAATTTATTTTCAAAAAATGCAAATTTCGTATCGTAGGATACGAATGTGTGTTTTTTTACGCCCAACAAGACAAGCTAATTAGTCATTGGGGTGTTTAACGTTGTTTCATATCCTAGGATACGAAATTGGATTATTTCGTATCCTAGCTTACAAAACCCTTTAGAAGGGTATTTTTGTCACGATGGGGGCCTGAGAGTAATGATGGGGGCCTAAAAAGCAATTTTCAACAAAAAGCGGTGAAATAGAACAGAAATTAATTCAGTGTGACGCGCAGATTAGGCTTTACGTTTTACCACTGTCAGTGGCGGTTCTAGGGGGGGGCTGAGGTGGGCCACGGCCCACCCCCTCTTCAAAAAATAATTTTTTATATAAGTATGAAGTATTAGTTTAAGTGTATTATTAATTATTTTAAATTATTTTATAGATATTAGTATAAATATTAATGTAAATTTTAGTTTCGAGTTTATTATTGATGATCGTAAGTCACTTGGTACACATATTAATTTAAGTGTTAGTGAAAATATTTGTTCATAAGTTATATATATACTCCCTTTGTCCAATATTATAAGAAAAAAATAATTCACACTTACTAAGAAAAGTAAATTATGAGAATTTGAAGTATAATCTTTTGTGTTTTCTTTGAAATATGTTTCATTAGAAGATGTAATAAGATTTTGTATTGGTTATTAATTATGTGGAAAAGAACGGATGGTAAATTCAATGCAATTTGTATTAAATTTTATGAAAATAAGTAAAAATAAATATTGAAAATGATAAAAATTAAATTTTTTTGCTTATAATTTGGGACAACAGAAAGTAATTTTTTTTTTGTTTATAATAAAAGACGTAGAAAGTATAAACTAATCGGCTATAAGCTCAAAAAAATGTTATCCAATATTTTTTTTTTCTTTTCAATACAAATTTATAAATTATAAGCCATAAATGTTTTAGCAGCAAATTCGGTTAGTTTTTCCTGATTCCGCCACTGATCACAGAGAGGAGATCCTCTCCCATTAAATTTACCTGCAGTCCAATCATAGCCATCCATTTCGGCTTATCACTTAGAAGGGGGGGTTGAATAAGTGACCCTTAAAACAATGCGGTTTTTAAAAAATTATTTCAAATTAATCAAGCGAGCGGAAGAGCCACCGGATCGGTAGTCTACGCACCGATTGACCAAAGGAAAGGTAGTATAAGCCTTGAACGATTTTGAAAAGATACGAAAATATTCGAGTTCAAAATAGATTCAAATTAAACAATTTAAATTCAGTCCCAAACAAGTTACCAATCAATATTCAAATCAATCACAATCAAGCAAGAATCAATTGAATTTTTGTGAACCAATACGAACACAAAAAATTCAATCGATTAACAAATTAACGAAATTACGAAATTTAAAAGAGAGAGAGAGAGAGAGAGAGAGAGAGAGAGAGAGAGACACGATATGATTAGGGAGTTCCTCGGATTTCGCGTCGTCCACGCGTATGTCCGAGTACGTCTCCCCCCAAATAACCAAACGGGTTATTTGAGAGTTTATAGATCAAAAACTTGATGAACTAAGAGTGCACAATTTACAATTGAATCTTATACACCTATAACGACACAAAATGTAAACTAATGCGAATAACCTCGACACACAACGAAACTTCGCCCTCTGATTCCAACGATCCACCTTGTGCCGAACCGCACCCGATCGTCCAGCTGAGTCCTTCGTTTCTTGTTGTCGAATCCTTCAAGACACGCACTATCTTGAATCACTTGAGAGAAACACTAGAACCTTCTTCACACAATTCAACCCGACTACGATTCTGATTCACCGCGAACCGTATCGAACGTTATCACACAAGAACTCAATCTTTATTGAATTGATCCCATACTCAAAATCCAATTTGATTGCAATCCTTGATGAAGATGATGAATTTGTGATGAATGAAACCTTTGATGCAAATTCTCACTCAATTTGTATCCAAAGCGTTTTCTGATCTTTCACACTAGTTTTCTCTACTTTACAATGACACACCATATTGCTATTTATAGAGAAAATAGGATTGAGCAAATATAGGCAAAATTTAACAGACATGTATCGATACAAAGGATGGTTTGTATCGATACAAACCCTTTGACCAGCGTGTAAATTTGAAAATATTGACCTATGTATCGATACAAACACGTATGTGTATCGATACATATATCAATTTCTTGAAATCTTGACTGATATGTATCAAATTATGCAAGCAGGATTCGATACATCAAGCACAATCTGGTTTTCTGAGAAGCAAGGGTGTGTATCGATACATGCAAGCATGATCCGATACACAGATGACCTTCTGCCTCTGAGTGACCACTTTTGTATCGATACAAGTGATATATGTATCGATACAAATTGCTCAAAATCAGTCTGAAGTAATTTCAGGACATTTGTATCGATACACATGTTTATGTATCGATACATAATACCTAAAAATCAGTTTTTCAAAGTTATAAAAAGGTTTCTTGCTGTCAAGTCATTTGTAATGTTGCCAAAATATGTTCTACTTTATTTTCATGTGTTTTGACAATTATTAAAACATGAGGATGAACTGGTGCACTTACATTCTCCCCCTTTTTGATAATTGTCAAAACTATGCATAAGCTAACTAAGCCTATACCTAATATGCAAATAAAATAGCAATATGTATACAGACGCAATTAAACACCAAGGCTAACAATAAGCACGCTCCCCCTGAGTTGATGCCATAATGCGATTGTCATAGAGATAATCTTCAAGACACTTTAGCTTTTATCCTTAGCTTGTGCATCCAAATCTCTCCCCCTTTGACAATATCAAAAAGAAGAAGAGAGTCTATTAGAAGTATCAAGTTCAATCAATTTTGACCCAAAGTCATATCGTGCACTTACATTTGTCGAAATGCACATATATGATAAAGTTCCTAACCAATATAAATACATACAAAGATATGCCAAAATATATCAATGACGAAAACCAAATTTCATGACAAATATGGAATGTCGAACAACAAACCAAAACCAACGCATGAATATTGTAACACATCGACATTTTAAATCAACAAACATATCAAAATATGGGACGAAAATAAACAAAGCAATGCACCAAGTGCATAATATTCTATTGCCATATCAAACTATAACGATGATCATAAAGAAATAAGATACATTGATAGCATTTATGCACAATATTTCACAAATTGCCATTTAACACATATGGACTTCAAGAATTATTACTTATCTTAAAGCAAAATTTTTGGAAATGAGCAAACATATGAAAGTATTGAATTGAACTAAAACGTTATGTTGATAATTGAAAAGAATTCACATAGGCAACAAAAAAAATGATACGAGAAGAGGGGATAGAGATGATACGATTTAACCTTGAACCGTAACGTGTTGATGCACTTTCTTTTGTATAACACTCCAAGTTGCCAAGAAGTACCACTTATATATAAAGTGCATGCTTAATGAATGTTATGCTAAGTTAGAGATATCAAGGATCCCTAATTCCCCGCGAATGTAGATAAAAGGATCCGTTGCAAGTGGCTTTGTAAAGATGTCCGCAAGTTGGTTTTTCGATTCCACATGCTCAAAGACAACATCCCCTTTTTCTACATGATCTCGAAGGAAGTGATGCCTAATCTCTATATGCTTAGTCCTTGAATGCAACACGGGGTTCTTTGTGAGGTTTATGGCGCTAGTGTTGTCACAAAAGATTGGAATACGTTGTAGTTTTAAATCGTAGTCGTGAAGTTGTTGTTTTAACCAAAGTATTTGTGAACAACAACTTCCGGCCGCATCGTATTCCGCCTCGGCGGTTGATAAAGCAACGGATACTTGTTTCTTGCTATGCCAACTTACCAAGCTATTACAAAATAGGTGACATGTTCCACTAGTACTCTTCCTATCCAACTTGCAACCGGCAAAGTCGGAATCGGAGTAACCTACCAAAGAACAATCATTTCCCTTAGAGTACCATAAGCCAAAGTTTGATGTTCCTTTCAAGTATTTTAAAATCCTTTTTACGGCTTTTAGGTGTGATTCTTTGGGACATGATTGATAGCGTGCACACATACAAACACTAAACATAATATCCAGCCTAGATGCCGTTAGGTAGAGTAAGGATCCGATTATACCTCTATATTTGGTGATTTCCACATTTTTACCCTCTTCATCTTTACTTAAAGCACATGTAGATGCCATGGGAGTTTCCACATGTTTTGAATCCGTCATCCCAAACTTCTTGAGCAACTCAAGGCAATATTTAGTTTGATAGATGAAAGTCCCTTCTTCTAGTTGCTTGATTTGAAGTCCCAAGAAGTAGGTTAGTTCACCCATCATGCTCATTTCAAATTCACCTTGCATAAGACTAGAAAAACTCTTGACAAGAGATGGGTTAGTGGAACCAAAAATAATATCATCAACATAGATTTGAACTAATAAGACGTCATTTCCCTTACGTTTAATGAAGAGTTTAGTGTCAACCTTCCCTCTTGAATATCCGTTTTTAATTAAAAACTTGCTAAGTCTATCATACCAAGCTCTAGGAGCTTGCTTAAGTCCGTATAAAGCTCTTTTCAATTTGAAAACATAGTCCGGATGTTCGTGATTTTCAAAACCGGGTGGTTGTTTAACATACACTTCTTCATTTATGTATCCATTTAGGAAGGCACTCTTAACGTCCATTTGGTATAACTTGAAGTTCATATTGCATGCATAAGCTAATAAGAGTCTAATGGCCTCGAGACGAGCAACCGGAGCATACGTCTCCTCATAATCAATGCCCTCCTCTTGGTTGTAGCCTTGAGCTACCAAACGTGCCTTATTCCTAACAATAACACCGTTTTCATTGAGTTTATTTCTAAAAACCCAACGTGTCCCAATCACTTGATGACTTGGAGATGGTGGTACTAAATCCCACACATCATTTCTTTTAAATTGATTTAGTTCTTCTTGCATTGCAAGAATCCAATGTTCATCAAGTAATTCGGTTTTTGAGTTTTTAGGTTCAACTTGTGAAACAAAAGCATAATGAGAGCAAAAGTTACTTATTTAAGATCGAGTAGCCACTCCCTTTGCGATGTCACCTAAGACTTTGTCAATGGGATGGTTCTTTAGAGTACGCCATTCCTTTGCAAGACCGGCTCCTCTTTCCTTGTGATGATTCTTTGATGAAGAAGATCCTCCATCATCGTTATCTTCTTTGGGTGGTGACGGCTTATCGTCCTTTTCTTTCGGAGCTTCCGTTGAGGGTTGATCACTCCCAACAACTTCTTTATCCTTTAAAATGTCCGTTGTGTCGACACCTACACCAATAGAGTTACCTTCCCCGTTTTCTTCCGGAAAAGTCTCATCAAAGTTTACATGAACCGATTCTTCAATAATTTGTAACCTCTTATTGTATACTCTATATGCTTTGCTAGATAATGAGTAACCTAAGAAAATGCCTTCATCCGCTTTTGGATCAAATTTGCCAAGATTCTCCTTTCCATTATTTAAAATAAAGCATTTGCATCCAAAAGAGCGCAAGTGACTAAGATTAGGTTTTCTACCTTTAAGTATTTCATAGGGAGTTTTGTCCAAAATAGGTCGAATAATTGCCCTATTTAGAACATAACTTGCGGTGCTTATCGCATCGACCCAAAAATACTTAGGAAGACCACTTAACATAGTCCTAGCTAGCTCTTCTAGAATATGATTTTTCCTTTCCACTACTCCATTTTGTTGTGGTGTACGTGGAGCCGAAAAATTGTGTTCAATGCCATGTTTAGAACAAAACTTCTCAAATTTATGATTTTCAAATTCACCTCCATGATCACTCCTAATAGAAATGATCTTAAGGTCTAGTTTATTTTGAATCATCTTAGCAAATTGTTTGAAAGCGGGCAAGGTATCGCTTTTACTAGTTAAGAATGGTGTCCAACAAAATCTTGAGTAATCGTCTACAATCACAAGACCATAGTAATTACCACCAATACTTTTGGTCCTTGATGGTCCAAAAAGATCCATATGGATTAACTCTAAAGGCTTAGTAGTTGAAATGAACTTTTTAGATTTGAAAGAAGCCTTAGTTTGTTTACCCATTTGGCATGCATCGCACAAGTGATCTTTTGAAAATCGTATTTTAGGTAGACCGACTACAAGATCTTTAGAAACTATCTTATTTAGTAAATCGAAATTAAGATGTGTCATCCTTCTATGCCACAACCAAGACTCATCATTCTTGGTTATGAGACACTTGGCACCACTTAGGCAATTATCATCTAGGTCTAGCATGTACACATTCCCATGCCTAATAGCCTTAAGAACCACATTCTTGTCTTTGTTACTTTCGATTGTGCAAAAGGTTGGTTTGAAATTGATTATAAACCCTTTATCACAAAGCTTAGCAACACTCAACAAGTTGTGCTTAAGGTTATCCACAAGTACAACATTAGATATGGTTATAGTAGAGGGATTACCAATAGTACCTACACCAAGAATAGTGCCCTTATTGTTGTCTCCATAGGTGACATAGCCTTTCTCCTTTGCTTTAAACTCAATAAAAAGAGAGGCATCACCCGTCATGTGCCTTGAACATCCACTATCTAGAAACCATCTCCTTTCTAGATTATCAAGGCACTTTTCCTACAACAATTAGACATAAAAAGGAGGTACCCAATTTTCATTGGGTCCTAATTGGTGAGGTAAATAAGCTTTGTTGAGTTTTGGCATCCATTGCAATACGCCCTTAGGTACCAACAATTTCCTAGCTTTACATTTTGCAATGGTATGACCTTCACAACAACAATAGTGACACGTGATATGTGAGTCACTCTTCTTTTGATCCATTTTGAAATGTTTAGATTTTCTGTTTTTGACTTTCAAAGTGTTTTGAAAATGTTTTGGATCAACTTCATGAGAGACTCTAGGTTTTGATGAATTTTCCACTTTGTCCTTGATAGTCTTAATGTTTTTGGACAAAGTGACACAATTATCACAACCAACTATATCACTATTATCATGACATGCATTTGACCTTTCTAATAATGATACCTTGAAAGCTTTCAACTCTTCTTCCGTTTCGGAAACTTTCTTTTCAAGAGCTTTGTTAATTTTTATAATTTCTTTTAATCGTTTGAAAGCTTTCCTAGTTTCACTACATAGATCCTCAAATGCACTTTGCAAATCATGATATTCTAATGAAGTATATGAGCTAGAGGGATTTTGGTTTACCTTTTTGGGAGCTTTATCCTTCTTTTTGTGATGATGAGTTGTGAGGCATACATTAGCCATTTCGCCTTCATCACTTGAATTAGAGCTTGATGATGAATGAGATGAAGAGCTACTACTCTCCCATGCAACATAAGCTTGCTTTGCTTTGCTCCTCCTTTTGTTTGAAGATGACTCCTTCTCTTTTCTCTTGAGATTAGGACAATCCGGCTTGTAGTGACCAACTTGGCCGCACTCATAGCATATCCCTTTCTTGGAGTTCCTAGCATCTTCATTCTTCCGGCGGTAACCACTATCTTTCCGAAACTTCTTAAGATTGTCATCGGAATGCCTTATCCCATTCTTTCTCACATACCTATTGTAGCGTCAAACGAAGAGCCCCATTTCCTCATCATCGGAATCGTCTTCGCTTGAGCTACTTTCCACTTGCTCAACCTTTTTGGACTTTGACTTTGACGCTTTTAGAGCAATTGACCTCTTGTCCTTTTCTTTTTCTTTTTCGTTGTGTTTCTCCTTTTTACCACCTTTCTCATGCTTGTCCAACAAACTAAGCACTTGTTCATGTTCCGTTAGCTTACCAAACAATGTTGTGAGGCTCAAGGTAGTAAGATCGTTCGCCTCTTTGATTGCGGTGACCTTAGGTTGCCATGACCTATTAAGACATCTCAAAATTTTGTTAGTAGCATCTTGATTAGTAATTGGTTTGCCTAGACCATGTAACTTGTTGGTGATTTTAACAAATCGTTGTTGCATATCCGAGATGGTTTCACCATCTTGCATATGGAACAACTCAAACTCTTGGGTTAAAGTGTTTATTTTTGAAATTTTGACCTCATTAGTTCCCTCAAAGTGAGTAACTAATGTATCCCACATTTCCTTAGCCGTAGAACAATGCGACACATGATAAAATTGTTCAATCCCAAGGGATGAAATAAGAATGTTTTGTGCCTTTGCATCGTAATTGACCTTTTTCTTTTCATCATCCGTCCATTGTGCCATAGGCTTGTTTATGACAACACCATTGAGATCGGTCATTGTTGGAACAAATGGACCGTTCTCAATAGCGTTCCATACTTCACCATCAAAAGAATTGATGTGAATGCGCATACTACTTTTCCAATAGTCAAAATGATCCCCATTGAATATAGGAGCCCTATTATACGCCCCTTTCGGTGCGAAAGCCATGTTTTCTAATAATTGGCACAATCCGTCGAATTTTGTAAACAAAATTGAACCGGGATCGTGATACCACTTGTTAGACTACTCGGCTTATCACTTAGAAGGGGGGGTTGAATAAGTGACCCTTAAAACAATGCGGTTTTTAAAAAATTATTTCAAATTAATCAAGCGAGCGGAAGAGCCACCGGATCGGTAGTCTACGCACCGATTGACCAAAGGAAAGGTAGTATAAGCCTTGAACGATTTTGAAAAGATACGAAAATGTTCGAGTTCAAAATAGATTCAAATTAAACAATTTAAATTCAGTCCCAAACAAGTTACCAATCAATATTCAAATCAATCACAATCAAGCAAGAATCAATTGAATTTTTGTGAACCAATACGAACACCAAAAATTCAATCGATTAACAAATTAACGAAATTACGAAATTTAAAAGAGAGAGAGAGAGAGAGAGAGAGAGAGAGAGAGAGAGACACGATGTGATTAGGGAGTTCCTCGGATTTCGCGTCGTCCACGCGTATGTCCGAGTACGTCTCCCCCCAAATAACCAAACGGGTTATTTGAGAGTTTATAGATCAAAAACTTGATGAACTAAGAGTGCACAATTTACAATTGAATCTTATACACCTATAACGACACAAAATGTAAACTAATGCGAATAACCTCGACACACAACGAAACTTCGCCCTCTGATTCCAACGATCCACCTTGTGTCGAACCGCACCCGATCGTCCAGCTGAGTCCTTCGTTTCTTGTTGTCGAATCCTTCAAGACACGCACTATCTTGAATCACTTGAGAGAAACACTAGAACCTTCTTCACACAATTCACCGCGAACCGTATCGAACGTTATCACACAAGAACTCAATCTTTATTGAATTGATCCCATACTCAAAATCCAATTTGATTGCAATCCTTGATGAAGATGATGAATTTGTGATGAATGAAACCTTTGATGCAAATTCTCACTCAATTTGTATCCAAAGCGTTTTCTGATCTTTCACACTAGTTTTCTCTACTTTACAATGACACACCATATTGCTATTTATAGAGAAAATAGGATTGAGCAAATATAGGCAAAATTTAACAGACATGTATCGATACAAAGGATGGTTTGTATCGATACAAACCCTTTGACCAGCGTGTAAATTTGAAAATATTGACCTATGTATCGATACAAACACGTATGTGTATCGATACATATATCAGTTTCTTGAAATCTTGACTGATATGTATCAAATCATGCAAGCATGATTCGATACATCAAGCACAATCTGGTTTTCTGAGAAGCAAGGGTGTGTATCGATACATGCAAGCATGATCCGATACACAGATGACCTTCTGCCTCTGAGTGACCACTTTTGTATCGATACAAGTGATAAATGTATCGATACAAATTGCTCAAAATCAGTCTGAAGTAATTTCAGGACATTTGTATCGATACACATGGTTATGTATCGATACATAATACCTAAAAATCAGTTTTTCAAAGTTATAAAAAGGTTTCTTGCTGTCAAGTCATTTGTAATGTTGCCAAAATATGTTCTACTCTATTTTCATGTGTTTTGACAATTATTAAAACATGAGGATGAACTGGTGCACTTACAAGACCAGCCTATTTCGTTAAATAGAGCAGGCCAAGACTTTTTTATAAGTCTATTTAGTCAAATAGGTCAGGCTGCAGGCCATTAAAAAAATCTTATTAGCCTACTAGGCCGGTCTATTTAAGTTAATATTAATAATGTTTTTAATAATATTATTATTTATATATGAAAATTTGTACTTTCATTAAATTATATATTTATTATAGTTTTTAGTAATTTAAGTTTATTAATTTACATTAGTTTTTCACATATATAAATGTATTATTATAAACTAAAATTGAAATATGATGATATATATAGTTAAATTCTCTAGAATATCATATTAAATATCAAAAGGACGTTTGTTTATTAGTTCATAAATATTTTTAAAAATAAATATAATTATTTATTTAAATATGTTCATGTGAAATATGTTTTTAAACAGGTTAACAAACACATTAAACTTTTAAAAGTTCAGACTCAGGCCTAAAAGATAAGTATATGATAGGTCCCAGATCAGACTCAGACCTTTGATTTTCTTGACAAGCTCATACTTGTCAAAGGCTAGCCCGGCCTAGCCCAGCAATACCTCAAACCACTCCTCATTCTTGTTTTACGCTTGTTCCATTTTCCACAACCTCACTTACCACAACACTTTCATGCACAACACAATGATCAGAGCTTACCTTCAAAAGCATTCCCCTGCATCAGCACTTTCATGCTACTCAACAATGTTGCAAAATGGGATTGCTGTTAATAACTACACATTCCCACCTTTGGTCAAATCCTGCATTGTCATGTCGTTCAATTTGGGTTAACCGATGACCTGTATGTCGTGAGTGGGTTTATCGAATTTTACTCAGCATTGTGAAACGTGAAAACTGCGAGGGTGTTGTTTGACAAAATGAAGAGAAAAGATGTTGTTTTGTGGACTGCTATGATTGATGGTTATGGTAAAATGGGGAACATTGAAAATGCAAGAGAGATGTTTGATGAAATGCGTGAGAGAAACGTTGTCTCACGGAGTGCTATGATGGCAGCGTATTGCCGTGTTAGTGTGGTTAAGGAAGTGTTGGTGTTGTTTGTTGAGATGCAGAATAAAGGTGTGAAGCCGAATGACTCTATACTTGTTACTGTGCTTACTGCGTGTGCACACCTGGGTGCGCTCACGCAGGGAATGTGGGTGCATTCCTATGCATAACGTTTTGAGCGGGTAAGCTCGAATCCCATTTTACCAATGGCTTTAGTGGACATGTATTCGAAATGCGGATGTGTGGAATCGGCTCTAGCTGTTTTTTATGGTATTTCTGATAAAGATGTTGGAGCTTGGAATGCTATGATTTCTGGTGTTGCCTTGAATGGTGATGCAAGGAAATCCTTGGAGTTGTTTCAACAAATGATTGTTTGTGGGAATAACCCTAATGAGACAACCTTTGTGGCTGTCCTTACTGCCTTTACACACGCAAATATGGTTCGGGAAGGTCTTTGATTATTTGAAGAAATGAGTGGTACTTATGGAGTTGAGCCCTGCGCAGAGCATTATGCGTGTGTTGTGGACCTTTTTTGTCTAGAGCTGGAATGGTTGAGGAGGCTGAGAGGTTTATCGAGGAGAAGATGGGTGGATTTGCAGCTGGTGACGCTAATGTGTGGGGTGCTATTCTTAACGCATGTAGAATTTATAAAAATATTAATGTTGGGAATAGAGTGTGGAAAAAGCTTATTGATATGGGAGTAGCTGATTGTGGTACTCATGTTCTTACATACAACATATATAGAGATGTTGGGTGGGATGCAGAGGCAAACAGAGTTAGGAGTATGATTTCGGAAGCAGGGATGAAGAAGAAACCTGGATGCAGCATAATAGAAATGGGTAATGAAGTTGAAGAGTTTCTTGCTGGTGATCAATCTCATCCACAGGCACAGAAAATGTGCAGGTTGTTTGATTCAATTCTCAAGATGTCGAATTTAGAATACTTCTAATGGGTATAAAGCTAATTTTTATTGCCAAGTTATCTTATTGATTTAGTATCATTGTTGTGGTCATTTGCAAGTGCTATACTTTTGAGCTATTGTAAAGAACACAATATATAAATTGTTATTCATATAAAGCAATGATTTTATACTAGAGTATGTCCTTGCATAAAGAATTTGGAGACTTGTTTTGTTTAACTTTAGCCTAATAAGCCTCTTGATATGAGGCTTCATTAATTGAATCTCATAATTTGCTCTAATTATACGAAGTGCAAAAATTGCATTGATGATCTGTCATTCAATAAACTTTACTGATTTGTATGAACTGGCCAATACATTTTGATTTTTTTTTTTTTTTACTACAAATTTGGGGTTGCTTGCATTACAGATTTTGTGTAAAGTATTCTGCAGAAGTAGGCAATTCTGTTTTCCATTCTGTTACTCATCTTTCATTTTTTATTGCACAGTAACCTCTTGCCTCTCACCTGTTTGGTGATGGAAAAGTAGCAAGAAGCAATTTAGCATAGTTGGATTTTCAAACACAGGTGTCAAGAACACTAATTCAAATGAAAATCATCTGCATAATAAACCATTTAAAAATGGTTTGAGCCTTTCAGCTCCCTGACCGGGGCCAAGTTCAGAGATATTTCTTACGACAGAATATTGTTTAGTGAATTGTGATGCTTGAATTTGCTTGACTTGAACCACATATCAGTCATGTAAGTATGTACCATAATCATCAGCATTTTGTCCCAAGAATTTGGCATCTATATATCTTATTGAAGACAGGTTTGTTCCTTCCAAATTTCGTAGCAAAAGTAGCATGCCGTTGTCCACCATTCTTTGGGAGTCATTAATTGTAAGGAAATGTGAGTGTTGTTTTGAACGGTTGTTCCCTGAAATTAAATGTAGGTCATAACAGATGACTGTGTGAAAGTATCTTTCAGGATATGATAGAAATTGGCATAATACATCAAGACAATTCTGGTCAAGTTATCCCAAGTTCTCAACCTCAGACAATATAGTAATATACAGTAAAATATTGAGAAAACGTCATCCATGCAGTACCTGATCAAAATCAAGAATCAAAGTTCAACTTTGATAACCAGGAACTGGAATTACCACATGTGAGTTTCTTTCTCTAGATTTCCTTATAGTTCTGACTTATCTCAGATTTATGTTAACCCCTGATCTTTTAAAAACAACTTTGGAGAATGGGAAATTATTATTAATACAGTTTTACAATGATCATTTTACAATTGACCTCAAGGAGATTTGTAATCTTGTTATCTATGGTAACATTGCCAAGCTACAACATAGATGTTAACTCCTGATCTCATTTAATAGATTAGTGGATGCAAGTATGGAGGTTTACGAGCCGGACGAATGTGAGGCGAATCAACTAAATTTTCGTGGAAAGAGATTTGAAGTAGAAAATCTGAGATTCTCTCGATGAAAACACCAATTGATAGAGTTATCCCTATCAAAGCTACAAATTATGAATAACTAACCTACTCATAAGAAAACAAGTAAAATAAAACATTAATTCATTCATTTCATTCATTATCCTAAAATATGTCAAAGACACTACATATATACTACTAGTTTTGAATAATATGTTAGATGGGCCTAAAGGCCAATAACCTAATATAATTAATACTCAAATAGCAATATAATTTTCACTCCTAAATTATTTAATTAACTAATATAAAACTACTTAATTATTTATTATCTAATCTTCTATCAATGGCTTTGTATTTAGGTAAAAGCAAAGAGCTCTATTGTAGATGCCCTAATAGATTTTAGAATGAAGAACTGAATAGGATTTTATAGTACTTATTTGTTCCCTAATTTGAAAGAGCTAAAATGTTGAGGTGACCAGCAATTCATCGATATGAGAGGCAAGAGTTTTGCGTATGATGGAATCACATTACTTATTTTTCTGTGTCATCGAAAATAAATTAGATTTGAGCAAAACTATAAAGTTCCGGGTCAATTATAATGGCCTTGGACCTGTAATCCCCGTTGAAAATGAATAGTCATAGAGTTTTCAAATCCTACCTACTAACCCCCCATAATTGTAGGCTCCTATTGAGAGTTTTATTTTTGGCCCCATGTCAATATTGTTTAGGTGATATATTCAAGACCTCAAAAATAAATATTACTTTTTTCTTTTCAATTTTAAAATTAGAAACCTTGTACAGAAAAAAAAAATATTAGAAATCTTTATTTTTTTATTTTTTAATGAATAAACCATTTTGATACCAACCATTTGTTGTATTTTATTTTTATTTTGCCAACACCCACCACAAAGACTAGGAGTGGAATATTGCAATATGAGCAAAGGGGCAGTGTATTCTCTATTGGTAAAGCACCCAACAAGTCAGCTGACCCATGTGGAACAAACCACTAGACACGCCATTGTTTCACTTTCAAATGTGTAACCAAAATTCAAACGTGACCCTGACCCCCAGTTAATAATTAGCCACACTACTTCTCTTATACACAAGTTACAACATGATCCTCACATGATTTATGTACAAAAAAACAATAAAATGATGCACTTGTGATCTTTCACGATCATGTGCTTCTAATTCACGATTATTTCTTACAATGCCAATTTGGTTTTCTACTCTATGATTATGCTCTTTTTGACATTCTAGTGAATCTACGGATTATTCCCACAAGTTAAGGTATAGCTATAGCCTACTATTCTAAACCTCTTCAGGTGACTTTTCCATGGTGGGAGACCTAAATCACTTACGCACTCTAGAATCCGCCTTGTTAGATACTTAAACCTCTCCGTTTCATTAGTGTATTCAATCTGTAGGAAGTAGTAAACTATAACTTGGTTACAAGTTAACAAATTGTCTCAAATACAGCTTGGTTTGTAGTTGTGGAGACATATATAATGACTCAGGTTTAACTTTATGTTTCACAACCCACTTGAGTTGGTCTGGTGGTATTGGTTTGATAGAGTGTGCTCCTCTTAAGATTTCAAGTTCGATTCTACCAATTTGAATGAGCTAATTTAGCTTCTTTAACAAAAAAAAAATCTAGGATGCCACAATTTTTCATATTTAAAATATGAGTCTAGCCTGCCAGTATGCTACTAGAAAAAAAAAATTAAAAAATTGCAACATAATTTTTATTTAATGGAAATAATCTTATTGAGTGAACAATTATTTTTACCGAGAATAAATTTATTTATTTTTTTAGTCCAGAAAAACAAATTATTTTTATCATTTAAATTATCCTTCTTTTATTAATTCATTAAACATAAAGGTTAAATTAAAAAAATGTTAACCTACTTGACAAAAAAAAAGAATGTTAACCTACCAAAAAAAATTAAATGGATATTAGGGTGGAATTTTGGCCATTAGGTTAGTAACCCAAAACAAGTAATAATAAATAATAATTTGAAAATATATTATTAATTATCACTTATGTTAATCCTAAAATATACCAATTTATTTTTGCTTATTTCAAAGGGGGATTACAACACATCTTCATTGCATCTTCTACAGCTAACATTTTCTTTTCTAGATAATGTGTATATCTATTTTTTTTTTCTTTGGTGAACAATACATCTAATATCTCCACACTTGTTTATTTCTTTGACTTGCCACTTGCTTATTGTTTTGACTTGCTTAAGAGGATACCCTGCAGTTGTTTGGAAGAAGGTAGGCCTGCAAGAATATATTATATTGATATTATTGTGAAAAATCTTAAAAATTATATCAAATTTTAGTTTTGCAGGGAAATATAAATATATAAATATTTTTTAGCGGGAAAATATTTAAAAATATAGATTTTTTATATTCTTATTCATTATTTCAAAAAACAATTGATTGGATTTAGTCCATAAAAATGTAACTCGCTTTTTTTTCAAAAAAAAAAAATTATCTCGCTATCACATTGGTCCATCTTTTCTGGAAAAGTTGAATTAAGTTTTCAGATAATGAGTGTCTTATTTACTGAGTAATTGTATCTTCAAATATATTATTTATTGATTAATTTAACTCATAAGATTACTAATAAAATAGAGACTAAAAATATATTTGTAATTTTGGTACATTTAAAAATTATTGTGACAAAACATCACATGTTCAGCGACCAAAATACAATGCAAAATCACTAAACATTGCATGATATATTGCATTAATATATTATTTGTTGGTTTTTAACTTTTTTAATATTACTTTTTTTTTATAATGACTTTTTTAATATTATTACTTAGTAAATCAATTTAATCTTTTTTTATTTTAATATTTCATGTTTGAAATATACTTTAAATGTGTCTTATAAAATTTTTAATATATTATATTTAAATGTTAATTACATTTTAAATCAAATATAGTATTGTAACCAAAAAATCAAATATAGTATTTTACTATGTTTTTATAAAATTAATATTTAATAAAAAAAATTAAAATTTGCAACTTGAATATCCAAAAAAAATCTAAATTAAACCGCACAAAATTCATTTCAAATAGTTATCTAAAATCAAACTTCTATAATAATTTTATTTTTAAATCGAATAAATTTTTGACTCAAAAAGATTTAAACCGAACTGCAGTTTCGGATTAGTAAAGAATAAAGATTGAAGGTTAATTAGTTTCCAAATAAAACTGTCTTTTTTTGTCAAGAAAAGGTAAAATTGACTTCTACAATTGAACAAAAGTTAAAAGAAAGCCAAATTTTCCGGCAAGAAGCAATGAAGGAAGCACCAAAATATGGTAATTTACCAAACAAAAACGTTTACTAAACTCACTCAAAACAAAGTCTTACGTTTCTTTCGTAGAAATACAGAAAACGAAACCCCAACAACCTTAAATAGTCCAAATCTCTTGCGACTCCTCCAAACAGCACAATTAACTCATCAAATCAATACTCAAATCCCAAATCTCATTCAATTAAATCATCATCATAACCCAAATCTCCTTCATAATCATAACTTCTTCATTCACAAACCCAAAAAATCAACAATGGGTGTATCTGAAGGTGTGATGAAAAAAGTGCTTCTTTCATACGCATATGTATCCATATGGATTTTACTCAGTTTCTCAGTGATTATCTACAACAAATACATCCTTGATAAAAAAATGTACAATTGGCCATTCCCAATATCACTAACAATGATTCACATGGCTTTTTGTTCTTCTCTTGCTTACATCCTCGTACGAGTCTTCAAAATTGTTGACCCAATTTCAATGTCTTTAGACACTTACATTAAATCTGTGGTCCCAATTGGTGCACTTTACTCTCTCTCCCTTTGGTTCTCAAATTCAGCTTACATTTACCTATCAGTTTCATTCATTCAAATGCTTAAAGCACTTATGCCGGTCGCCGTTTACTCAATCGGCGTTTCATTTAAAAAGGAGTCTTTTAAGAAAGAAACCATGATCAACATGGTGTCTATTTCACTTGGCGTAGCTGTAGCTGCTTATGGCGAAGCCAAGTTTGATGTTTTTGGTGTAACGCTGCAGCTCATGGCTGTAGCGTTTGAAGCCACGCGCTTGGTTTTAATTCAGATTCTTTTGAACTCAAAAGGGATTAAGTTGAATCCAATTACTTCACTTTACTACATTGCACCTTGTTGTTTGGTTTTTTTGACTTTTCCTTGGTTCGTCATGGAATATCCTTTGTTGAGGGATAAGTCGAGTTTGAGATTCGATTTTTGGGTTTTTGGAAGTAATTCTTTGTGTGCTTTTGCTTTGAATCTTGCGGTGTTTTTGCTTGTTGGGAAGACTTCGGCTTTGACGATGAATGTTGCTGGTGTTGTGAAGGATTGGTTGCTTATTGCATTTTCTTGGTCTGTGATTAAGGATACTGTTACACCGCTCAATTTGATTGGTTATGGACTTGCATTTTTAGGGGTTGCATATTATAATCACTGTAAGTTGGTGGCTCTAAAGGCCTCTGAGGCTCAGAAAAGTGTTCAGAAAGATGATTTTGAGGCTGGAAAATTGTTGGAAGAGAGAAATGGGAATGGAGATGAAGAAAGTCCAAGGAAGAATGAGAATAGGAATTGACATAATTGTTTATCTGATTTTTGGATACAAAAATTGTTATTGTTATTTATGGCATTATGTATTTTGTTTGTCTTCATATCTGGTGATATAGTCCATGTTTGGGGCTGATACTGATGGTATGTCCCTTTTAAATTTTAATGAGTTTATGAATTAGGCATTATTATGGATATTTACCAAACAAATTGTATGGAAAAAATCTTATGAATGATGAGCAGAATTCATGGTTGTTAACTTCATATTCATGTTTGTTATTTTGTGTAGTTCATCTGACTGTAGTTGTTTAAATTACTATTCAGCAAAACCTCAATTGCGGCCAAAATCTAAGCACGCCTCCAACGCTCAATAAACATGTCTCGTGTTAGATTAGATGTTAAAGAAATTCACAAGACCCATTTAAGTAGTTCTTGATAAGTATAAGTATCTTCTTCACAAGTTGTAATTTGCATCATCATTACTTTTCTCATTTTGGTATATTGAGTGTTCTTTTCAAATTTTTAATGTTTTCTACTCCCTACTACCAATCTTTAAAATAGAATCAATCTTTTGTATTTTTTCTCTCTTTAAATAATAAACAAATTCATTTATTTGGTCAAAAATAAATAAAGTCATTCAATTTTTATAAGAAAAAAATAGATAAGATCTTAATTCTCCCACTTTTTTTTCCTTAACTCTTCCCCTTATTATACATGAATAGTATAATGTATGATTTTTGAGAGAGGATCAATTGACACCAATGTATCAAATTAAATTTAACACCAAATCTCAACCATTAATTCACTTGTACACAATTGTCTCACTATATCCATCACTAATTTCTATCCCCCCCCCAAAAAAAAAAAAAAACTGATCCTTATCCCTATTTTTTTTATTATTATTGCACTTAACACTTGTTTATATATTTAGTCGTGTGTTTTGAATTGCCAATCCTAACCCATGTATTTTTTTTTTCTTCCGTTGCACATGCACTTGGATGTGCTCTTTTAGACTTAGTAGAGTGTATGTGAGACCAAAACCCAAGATTTTTTTTTTTTAAAGTAAATTTGTATATTTATTTTAGACTTAGTATAAAAGATATGCACTGTCGATATAAATTAATTTTACACTGACAACCAATAAAAATATCTCAATTTTTCATGTTATTTAAAAAATGGAATTAAATAGGATGACATGTTGAAAATCATAATTGTAATTGATTAACGGTATAAAATGTGCATTTTTTCACTTTGTTTTGGTATGTGTCAAGTAGCTATTCACAAAATAAATGATAACCTGTTAAGTTAATGGAATGCATTCCCTCGCACGTTTCTAACATACACTTTTTATTGAACGTGGTTCATGCATAGTCTTCATCGTGGAATCATTTTATATATCTATCCCACTAATAATCATGTTGCAAGAGGATTATTTTTAACGGTACGAAGTCTTAAAGTACAAGAAATATTTTATATTGTTTATGAAATTATCTGAATTACTTAAGGAAAAAGTATCCATTGCTTTTTTAATAAAGGTTGGTGTGATAGCAAGCGAGCTGTCACAAGAGTGTTTGATCAATCAAGAGTCAACAGAGGAATTCAACTGTAAATGAGACAAAAAAGTTGGAGTCTAAAGATTATTAGTGAAAACATTTTCAGTCATCCAATCAGATTTTGCCATGTAAATATATATGTTATAAAATAATTTAACACTTTCAATCAATAACTTTTTAACTGAATATAAAAAATCAAACAAATTTATATGTCTATTGAAAAGACATCCTTAAAATCAACCGACAATGTAAATAAACTAGACCGGATATTTTCACCCAAGTTTGAATTCAAGACCTCGCAGTTTCAAGTGATGTTTGTACATCCGACTCAATCCAAGAAAATATTTACATGGTCTACCAATTACCAAATCTGAACGCAAAGAGCAAATAGAACAAATTCAACTCCCCATGTAATAGAAATGAACTAGGTTTCCCCATATCAAGGATTAAGCATTTGAGAATTAACTTGGTAATTGAAATGAAATTGCAACCATTGTGATCTAGTATGAACTTGAAGTGAGTCCAAAACGAGTAAGGAGCAGGAATCCGGAATGGTTACAAGAGAAAGTTGAAGAAAAGTTGAAGTTGACTTCTAGTCATGTTACGAGTTCACGAGCAAAAATAAATGGGCATGTCCGAGAGAAAAATACGCACCCAGGTAATTTAAATTTACTTAGCACCCAAATAACTAATAACACTGAAACTGTATATATAATACAAAAATTTAAAACATTGCAAGCACACACCAAAACTTAAAAATTGCACTTTCAATCTTCAAACAGAGGAGATAAGTATTAAAGTAGGTTTACATATAAAGCACCTTTCCGAGTTGAACACAACTCGTCCAGTCAAAGCCTCAAGGAGATCAAGCAAACTCGTGAAGCCCGTCATACCGAAATCAGTTTTTCAGATTAGTAGTTTCTCAATAGCATCCTGCATATCAAGAAATGCCAAAACGTGTGCTACATTATAACATGTAATATAGTTGGTGACTACATGAATGAATATTATAAAGCAAAACATGGTGCATACCTTCAGTTGCAGTATTTGAGATTTCAGTTGACTTCCCTCATTAGTGGTCACAGAACATGCAATCACTGGCCTGGTCACACCACATGCTCTACCAAGTGCTTGTTTTGATGGAACAAATACATAGGGAACATTCTATAAATTGATATAATTACATGGTTAATAGACTATTTCACTGTTGCATATAAAACCACAATAACATGAATGAATAGAATTTGCAGCAGCTTGAATAGTCAATATAAAAAAACAAGACATTATCAATTTGCCATATATAGGTCAGATCTCAAGATGAAATAAATTCTACAGCAAATTTATACTCAAGACAATCCCCTGGTCTCATAACACAGCTTACACGTGGAGGTTTGTCAGCACAGTACCCCTAGCCAGAATTTGAAAAAGGATTGGAAATCTGTTATAGGCATAATACAATGTGGTGCAAAGGGGGATCATTGAAACAATAAGGATCAAACCAGATGCTGTATCACTAAGCAACATGGCTATTGGCTAAAAGGTTCGTTTTTGTGCTTGTTCATAATTCATAATAAAATTACAACCGAAGCTTGACAAACATAAAGGAAAAATAAAAAAGGTAAGCAAATCTGCAACTAGATGCAGTAGGGAGCCCTATCAAGAAACTTGATAAAAAGAGCACTACACAGATTACCAGACAGTTACAAATAAAACAATCTCCAAGAGGTCAAAATTGTGTAGGCAGTAGGCACATTACATGATTACATTTTACAACTTGATGTACATATGCAGGTGCAAGGTAGTATACCATGTCATTGCGAATGAAGCAAAAAAAAAATCTACAGAACTCCAAATCAATAGCGAGTTCCTTGTGCTATAAAATCATATTCACATTTATATCCAATTTTTTCGGGCATTACACACAGCATATGAGCTTGGTGTATATACAGAGATCATATTAAAAAAGGTACAGACCTCACAACTCTACATCAATAACTTCTTAGAACAAATTCACCACAATAAATAAAACCAGGGACCTCACTGGTAACACTCGTTTTGGAAAAAATGCACAAGTGATTCCACTGTGTGACAGCGGATAACAACGAATCTCAATCTCACTAAAAAACAAGTGATTCCACTGTGTGACAGCGGATATGGATCATGTGCAGTCGCAAAATGTGTGAAGTCACGCACGCTGTCAGGGATTTGTGAGCGTTTGATTGAGATTGGACGGTTTAAAGTTTAAAACCAGTAATCTTAGTTTATTAAAAAAATCATAATATACTTTAATTTAAGGCTGTCCGATCTCGATTGACCATCACAGATCAGTGACTGCATTATAAGAATGACATATATATTGATATTGAATGACATATATATATTGATATTCAATGACATATATATTATTCAAAGCAACAATGACAGCAGCAACAACAATAACATTGATAATGGAAATAGGAACGCAATCACACACACATTATAAGAAAAACACAATCAAACACATATTTAAGAAAAAACAAAGTCATGTAACATTTATATGTGAATTTACCTTATCCTCAGCGAGCAAAGGGAGATGAAGGAGAATTTCAAGTGGTTCGGTATCAGCTGCCATCACAACAAACTCAGAAATGCCTCTGTTAAGTGTCTTTGTAGCTGAAAAAACAAATGGAATAATAAATAAACACAACAATATAGTACGACCAACCATAATCCTAAATTCCTCTTTTAAAAAAATAAATAAATTATAGCATACCTTCATTGGCACCCTTTTTGAGCTGCTTGTAATTAGCAGCTTGTTGAACAAGATCCATGATCGTTATGGTAAGCTGTGCATCAGCCAAAGGGTAAGCTTTTGGATTCACGGTTTCTCCTGTCTGCAAAATCAGTTAAACGAATAAAAAAATGTGAAAATGAAAATTATGTATGATTCCAATAACATCAGATGGTGAAAAGCACAATAAGGTACCATTTTTGGCGCGTTGTTGTTTTCTTTGGAAGAAGAGAAGTGGCTAGGGTTTTGTGCGAAGAAGATGAGAAGAAAAGATCCCGCAGCAGGGTTTATGAGATACGACGCTTTAAAGCCCGTTAACGGCCCATCATTGTGTTTTGTGTTTTTTTTATGAGAATTTCTTTTCGCACCCTGTGACTTTCCTCAAGCACTTCTTGAAATGACTATTTTACCCCTACTCGCTACCTAGGGTGCATGCACTATTCGCCGCCTAAGGAGCGAGTGTGTTAATTGCATGATCGTTTTAGATGGTTCCACCCCCAGGTTTGAATTTTAAAAATACACGTTCGCATCTTAGGTAGCGAAATTTTACTTATCAGTTTGCCACCTAGATAGCGAACGCGTGTCCTATAAAAAAAAATCTGTTTTTTTCCCTCCATTCTAACAGTTACCAAAAACAAAACAAAACGAGTGAAAATGCCCTAAACCCTTAATCCATCAAAAGTGCACCAAAGTTTGAGCTTGTTGGTCGTTTGACATCGCAATCAACAATCAAGTAAAGAACAATACAAGGTAATCCACCATTATTATGTTTTTTGTTTTGTTTTTGGTTTTTTTTTTTTTTTTTTACGAACTGGGGTTGCTCTCACCTTAGGTAGCGAACACCCTGCTATATTTCGCACCTTGGGTAGCGAACAGTACTGATGGAGTATTGGTTTTTCATGTTTTGCTGCAAGTGTTGGACTAATGAATTGATGTTTATTTTGTGTTGTTTAGAATGGCAGGAGGTGATCAAGATAAAAATAAAGACAATCGTCCTACGAAGATGAAAAGTGCCTCTGTTAGGAGGGCTAATGTAGAGGTGAACCCTCAGAAGAAGCGGCAAAGGAAGAAAACGTCTGAGAGTCAGGCTGATGCTGCTGCTCCATCTACTGTTGTACCTGAGGATCAGCCACAACCTGAAAGGGAGGATGATGTTGCTCCATCTACTGCTCTCCCTACTGATCATGTGGAGCTTGCTGGTGTTGAGGAAGAGATGAAGGTGGAAGAACAGATGAGGGAGGAAGGCCAGACTGGGGTTGCCTTTGCCTGACGTGTTTCCTGGTGGGACTTCATGTAAGTGCACCAGTTCATCCTCATGTTTTTGATATTGTCAAAGGGGGAGAGATTTGGATTGCACAAGCTAAGGATGAATAGCTAAAAAAGTCTTGAATGTTGTTATCAACAATATCAAACGCATTATGGCATCAACTCAGGGGGAGCGTGCTTATGGTTAGCCTTGTAAGTGCACCAGTTCATCCTCATGTTTTAATAATTGTCAAAACACATGAAAATAGAGTGGAACATATTTTGGCAACATTACAAATGACTTGACAGCGAAAAACTATTTTTAAACTTTGAAAAATTGATTTTTAGGTATTTTGTATCGATACATAGTCATTTGTATCGATACAAATGTCCTGAAATTACTTCAGACTGATTTTGTGCATTTTGTAACGATACATTTATCATTTGTATCGATACAAAACTGGTTTCTCAGAGGCAGAGAGTCACTTGTGTATCGATTCATGCTTGCATATATCGATACACACCTAACTCTCTCAAAAGACCAGAGAACGCAAGATGTATCGAATCATGCTTGCATGCTTCGATACATATCAATCAGGTTTTCAAGAAACTGATATATGTATCGATACACATACGTGTTTGTATCGATACATAGGTCAAATATTTCAAATTTGAACGCTGGTCAAAGGGTTTGTATCGATACAAACCATCATTTGTATTGATACATGTCTGTTCAGTTTTGCCGAAATTTGCTCAATTCTATTTTCTCTATAAATAGCAATGTGCTTTGTTGTTGTAAGGGAGAAAAAATCTGTGGGAAAGTGAAATAGCTTTGATAAACCCTTTGGATATCAAATTTGGTGAATAATTTGGATCAAAGGGTTATTCTTCACAAGATCATCATCTTCCATCAAATTGCAATTCATTGAAGAGTGAGTATGGGATCATTCGGATAAAGGTTGTACATTTGATCGATAACGTTCGGTACGGCTTACAGTGAATCAGAGTCGTGATCGAGTTGATTTGTGAAGAAGGTTTGAGTTTTCTTGAGGATTCAAGATTGTGCGATATCTTGAAGGATCAACAACGAAGAAGCGAGGTACTCAGCTGGACGATCGGTGCGAGGATTTGCGCATGGTTAGGATCGTTGGAATCAGAGGGAGAAGCTTCATTACTTGTTGAGGTTATTACGCATAGTTTACATTAGATTCGATATAGGGTTATTGGAGTCTTTGTAAATTGTGCACTATAGTTCAATCCTTTTTAATCAATAAACGCTCAAATAGCCCGTTTGGTTATTTGGGGGGAGACATACCCGGCCGACCGCGAGGACGACACGAAAGCCATTGGGAACTCCCTAATCAATCGTTTGTGTCTTTCTTCCTTAATCTTTTACTTTACGCAATCGCTTTAATTTTCCGATTCAATTGAATTTTCGTGTTTGTAAGTGTGCACCAAAATTCAATTGACATATATCTTGATTGTGATTGGAGTAGCTTTAAATTCTAGTAACTTGATTGGATTGTGTTGTTGGATCGTTTAATTTGAATATTTTGCACACGATCGTTTCTTATTCATTATCATCGCACGTTCAAGGCTATACTACCTTTTCAGTGATCAATCGGGTGCAAAGTGACTACCGATCCGGTGGTGCTTCCGTGCATACCTTTTGAACTAAATTTTTAAAATCAACATTGTTTAAAAGGGCCACTTATTTAACCCCCCCCCCCCCCCCCCCCCCCCCCCCCCCCTTCTAAGTGGTTAGCCAAGTAGTCTAACAAGCCTTGGTGTAATTGCGTCTGTATACCTTGGTGAAATTGCGTCTGTATACATATTGCTATTTTATTGCATATTAGGTATAGGCTTAGCTAGCTTATGCAAAGTTTTGACAATTATCAAAAAGGGGGAGAATGTAAGTGCACCAGTTCATCCTCATGTTTTAATAATTGTCAAAACACATGAAAATAGAGTGGAACATATTTTGGCAACATTACAAATGACTTGACAGCGAAAAACTATTTTTAAACTTTGAAAAATTGATTTTTAGGTATTTTGTATCGATACATAATCATTTGTATCGATACAAATGTCCTGAAATTACTTCAGACTGATTTTGTGCATTTTGTATCGATACATTCATCGTTTGTATCGATACAAAACTGGTCTCTCAGAGGCAGAGAGTCACTTGTGTATCGAATCATGCTTGCATGTATCGGTACACACCTAACTCTCTCAAAAGACCAGAGAACGCATGTTGTATCGAATCATGCTTGCATGCTTCGATACATATCAGTCAGATTTTCAAGAAACTGATTATGTATTGATACACATACGTGTTTGTATCGATACATAGGTCAAATATTTCAAATTTGAACGCTGGTCAAAGGGTTTGTATCGATACAAACCATCATTTGTATCGATACATGTCTGTTCAGTTTTGCCTAAATTTGCTCAATTCTATTTTCTCTATAAATAGCAATGTGCTTTGTTGTTGTAAGAGAGAGAAAACCTGTGAGAAAGTGAAATAGCTTTGATAAACTCTTTGGATATCAAATTTGGTGAATAATTTGGATCAAAGGGTTATTCTTCACAAGATCATCATCTTCCATCAAATTGCAATTCAATGAAGAGTGAGTATGGGATCATTCGGATAAAGGTTGTACATTTGATCGATAACGTTCGGTACGGCTTGCGGTGAATCAGAGTCGTGATCGAGTTGGTTTGTGAAGAAGGTTTGGGTTTTCTTGAGGATTCAAGATTGTGCGATATCTTGAAGGATCAACAACGAAGAAGCGAGGTACTCAGCTGGACGATCGGTGCGAGGATTTGCGCATGGTTAGGATCGTTGGAATCAGAGGGAGAAGCTTCATTACTTGTTGAGGTTATTACGCATAGTTTACATTAGATTCGATATAGGGTTATTGGAGTCTTTGTAAATTGTGCACTATAGTTCAATCGTTTTTAATCAATAAACGCTCAAATAACCCGTTTGGTTATTTGGGGGGAGACATACCCGGCCGACCGCGAGGACGACACGAAAGCCATTGGGAACTCCCTAAGCAAATCGTTTGTGTCTTTCTTCCTTAATCTTTTACTTTACGCAATCGCTTTAATTTTCCGATTCAATTGAATTTTCGTGTTCGTAAGTGTGCACCAAAATTCAATTGACATATATCTTGATTGTGATTGAATTAGCTTTAAATTCTAGTAACTTGATTGGATTGTGTTGTTGGATCGTTTAATTTGAATATTTTACACACGATCGTTTCTTGCTCATTATCATCGCACGTTCAAGGCTATACTACCTTTTCAGTGATCAATCGGGTGCAAAGAGACTACCGATCCGGTGGTGCTTTCGCGCGTACCTTTTGAACTAAATTTTTAAAATCAACATTGTTTAAAAGGGCCACTTATTCAACCCCCGCCCCCTCCTTCTAAGTGGTTAGCCAAGTAGTCTAACACTTCACTCCTTAAGACACATCGGTGTTGATCAGATACCATAGGCATGTGGCCCGATATATATATAGTTAGGACTGAAGGAGTAAGTGGTGCAATGACAACGAGTATACCAAGAGTTAAGATGGATTATATGGATTAAAACCAATGGCAGTAGGAAATTCTGGAGATGGTAAGGGAACAGTCGATATGATTATGGAGAGTAAGAACAATTGATGGAAGTACTAATCGCTCGAAGTAGAATTGTTCATGTAAGAGCGTAAGTGTATAGGGTATAGTAGTATTCGTTGACACTGAGTGTCAAGCAAACTTTTCCGAATCTGAGAGTGACCATACCCTTAGTAAACATATTTACAAAGAATATTCAACCAAGTTGGAATACCAACCCATAGTAACTTAGTGCCTCGAGCCAGTAACTTAGTGCCTCGAGCTACCCAACCATGAATATAGGAAATTAGTTGAATTAGACCACCTTTGATTTAGCAATCTCTTATTTTCCAGCTTGTTATATTAGCACATAGGATATTGGTACATGACAAATAAGATAGTCCCAGCTTAATGCATTTTGTGTTAGGGGATCACATTAACCACTTAGGACGTAACTTACTTGGATAACAACTAGAAACATTTTTGGCCATACTCGTTTATCAGGAAGTGTACTAGACACCATCATATATTTCTCTAAATTAGTAGCCTAGTGTTGCAACGTAGATAGATACCTTGTGAGAGAAAAAAAGTTGAACCAGCTGGATTGGCAAATGCAAGTCTACTGTTTTACCACACCGAGTATCACCATTAGATACCGACGTAACAACATTAATCTATCCCTTTAGAGATAATCTTCGTAATTAACCTTAGCATTCCAGTCTTGATGCAATTAGCAAATTCAGAAGTCATCGATAACGCCTTCAGCTGCACCTTGACCAACCCTTGAGTATCTATGCTAGATTATTCCGAAGCAAAATAACTAAGTTGGATTTATTCCTTATTAGCCATTTAGCATTTTCAATTATTCATACCTTCAAGTTAGAAACCTGTTAGAGTCCGTCAGGTTTCCGTTAGGAGTGCCTATCAATAACCTAATTCGAACTTGAATCAAACGATGTCAAATTCAAATTTCATTACCCTTACTTCGAACCTTAATAAGCTAAGTTCGTTGAACCAAACTATGTTGGATTGGGTATTCATTAGACATGGGAACATCGAACGGTTCATTCCCTAGCTATTCTGACTATGACAGATAATTCCTTCTCGTGCCTTATCGATCGTCAGTCGTGTTATCACCAGGAACGAATCGAGAAGTAAACCTTCCAAATTCCTCGACATCCGTCAGTCAAACTGACATTGTGGATTGTCACCTATAAGTAATTATATCAATCTTTCCAATCTTTCGGTTACATTTCTAGTAACTAAATAGGATCCGTGGAATCCAGTTAGCTGGAAAAGGTCACGTATAAATTCAGTTCAAGCTCTCACTCTTCGTATCGATCTTCTAATTAGCATCATTGGTCAATTATCCGCCGAACTTTTCTGTCCAGTGTCAATAGGTCTTCATGCACCTGAACGACCCATCATCACTTTCAGTGCAATGGGTATACTTTCGGAGTCTTATCAGCTAACTTCCAATTAAGTTCAGATCTTTCCAGTTACGTAGAAATATGAGCTTGTAGAAGTACTAATATCTAGATACCTCATCAAAACTATTCTCCGAATTCACGTTTGACAGTTTCATTCTCTGCCGACTGTGTCAGTTTCTCTGTACATTATGAACGGTAGATCCAGAACCTCATAAATCGAATTCTCGGGTCGAGCAAAAAGGGTTTCCTTATTGCGAATTCCATTCTTATAATTACACTTTGACTATTCTTGGACAAGGGATTCAAATCCATTTTCTGTGTCGAATGCGCAAACTTTTCCGTATTCAGTTAACCGTCATTAGAATTCAATCACGTTAGCCAGATTTTTTTCATGCCAGCTTATCAGTGAATTATCCAGCCAACCTAACCGTATCTTTGAAGGAAGATTCGAACCTCAATTTTTGATATGTTAAATGTACTTCTCGACCACAGTGTTGTGCTAGGATGGATTGAAATAGTAGGTGGAAAATTCTGTGGTACTATAGACTCAGTTGCATATGAGTCTAACTCATTGGCGAAAGGATCTATAGTGCCTAAGCGTTCTTCACTCGTTTTATATTTTGATATATCCTGGAGTATTTTAAACAACATGAACGGGACAGTGGTACGTGTGACTAGCTGCAGCGTTCGGACTTGAGAAAAACCCTAAAGAGAAAATTTTGGATTATTGAAATCAACACTTAAATTTATTCCATTCAGCTATTCATATAGCAACAACCAGGCCAGATACCGACCTGTGGAAGTGTAGTGCGAGATAATATTGAGTACGGTATTGCTAAGATGTCGCGAACATATTGGACTGTAGTAGAGTATTGAGAAATACCGTCACATACCTGCTTTCACAAAGTAAAATAAGTGTTACCTTGTGAGGTTATCCAATGAGAGACGTAGTAATGGTGGAAGTAAATTAGAAAAGAAGAGATGGTGCGTCGCTGTGTTAGATGAATTTGGAGTAAGGTTATGTTGACGCAGATGAATAGGGGATGACTATGAGTAGTCGGATCAGAGTGCACAGCACGAGATTAGACGAAAATATAATTAGACGATCAAATTTGGACGAATAACCCTTTGAGAGAGGAAAGTTTTATTCTAAGGAATAAAGTTAATCAAGAGTTCTTGAGAATAACACCAAAGTTGGAACTACGAGGTGTTTAAGACTTGGAACTTTCCCACTTCTGAAGAATAAAAGGTTTTGAAACGAAAATAAATGGTTTGAGGTGGTGGCTTGAAGTGGGGGGAAAAAATTAATTGCTCTGGGCGTTTGGTATGGTTTGCAGATATTGGAACTCAAACGCCCAGCCAATTAGCATCCTTCACAATATTTTGTGGCTTCAATTAGGATTTGCACCTTGCCTCTCTTACCGTCCAATAAAATTATTTACAGGAAATAATAGGAATTTAGCAACACGTGGCAGCCAAACACACAAATAATGTCTGCATTAATTATTTGGGTATGTGCAGGTGGTTGCTTATTTTTTCTCATTACTTGCAAAAAAATCACAACTGATTTTTCCTTTGTTCCATTTGCCTTGCTATGCAAGATCCAACTTAATTGGCTTGCAGGTGTGGGAACTCAAATGTACAGCCAATTAGCATCCTTCTCAATACTTTTATGACTGCAGTGAGGATTTGCACCTGGCCTCTCTTATGATCCAATCAAATTCTTTCCAAAAAATGATAGGAATTTAGCAGCACGTGGCAGCTAAACACACAAGTAATATCTGCATTAGTTATTTGGGCATGACACCTGTAAGAAATTGCTCATTTGTCCTCTGTGCAAGTATTTGCTTTTCCCTCTGATTGCTTTTAAAAAATTAACAACTAATATTTCCTCTGTTCTATTTGCCTTGCTGTGCAAGATAATCTTATTGGTACTGATTAACTGGACAGTTTGTTGGTTTAAGAAATTGATCCAGCTTAATTGAAATAGATTCGAAATGTCAATTTTGTTTATTTAATATGGTAAGGGCAAGGAGGATATAAATCCTGACATGTGTATTGATGATTGCTTTTTGATATGTTCATCTAAGCATGAATCCTTCTGTTTTGTTCTATATTATTATTATCTAACCAAGAGTCATGATGTACATTCCATTCCATTGTTGCTGCAGGTGTTAGATATTGATTGGGATAAGAAGAAGATACATGTACATGCATTGGTAATATATAAAGTTAGCCAATACCATAGGGATAAGTGTATCAAGCATGGTATCTATACATTTAATTTAATGCTTGCAATAACTCTCTTCTGCTTTGTAGTCTATATAAACACTCAACACTTTAACAAGGGTTCCTATTATTCTTACTCAACAGCCATATGTCTTGCCCCCAGCATTCTTTACAAAAAACAACTACGAATATGGTTGGGACTCCTGTCAGTCCACAGGGTCATCAGCAGTTTCATGCAAGTGTGGATGATTTCCTTATTGCCACTCAAACATATCAGATGGAATTTGATGTTTATAATGTGAGTATTATTACTTTACCATTTTTGTTTATGAATATGTGGACTTTTGTTTTTATCATGCATTTCTAATCAACAATATTTTGTTGTTTGAGCAGCCAGTGGGAAGGTTGCCAGCTTGTTTTGTTAGGGAATTTGGTTCAGAAATTTCTGACTATGTTATTTTAAGGGATCCTAACCATAATGAGTTTGAAGTGCGTGTTGTGAAAGAATCAGGCAAGATATTTTTCAGCGATGGTTGACATGTTCAGAAGGATGCTTATAACATAAAATATGGTGCTTGGATCACTCTTTTGTATATTAGTCCTACACTTTTAACCATAAGAGTCTTGACAAGGTGGTGTTTTGAGGTTAATTATCCTTCCTACAAACCTCCTCTTAGACTTTTGTTGTCTAGAAGTGACTCTCGCTGCAAGTTAGGTTCGTCTGTCGTGAAGGTTTGCTCCGGTGATTCTTCTCGACCAAAGACTACTATTCTATCTTTTGTCAAACAGTTGACACTTTATGACATACATTCTGGTGTATTGGTGATTACTAAACTTTTTATCCTATTGCAATTGGTTGATATGTGTGTCTGTATTGATTCTTATATTTCTATGCAACATTGTATTGCAGGTTTTGCCATGGTTTGGTTTTGGTGAGACGACTTTTGCTTTCGTTTTTTCAGATTTAGTATTGGTTGATGCTGCTGGAGTTCAGTACAAATGTGATTTGAAACTTGGTGTTGATGGTGCTATCCCTGAATTGGCATGTCACGTATCCGGCGGTTGGCGAGATTTCTGTCTAGCTCATACTTTGGTTGAGGGTGACATGGTTAAGTTTAGTGTTGCTCACCACACTGCTAGCAATGTAGTGTTTGTCTCCATCTATCCTCAAATACGTGTAGAGGATTATTTGAATGTAAATCCTATTGGCAATTAGATTTGCATATGTAACCGTGTTGTTTTGATTAATGGACTATGTTATTACCTATATAATGATTGTATTTTGTAGTTTCTATATCTCTATTTACTCCAAAGAACAACTCCCACCAAACTAAGATTAATGCTAATATTAATTGATGAATTAACAATGCATAAGTGCCTTGCATCATGTATGACACACGAGTCAGATATTAATTATGTGAGAGAATGAACAGCCAGTCATTTGTTTTTTATTTTTCCCACTGTTACTCATTTCTTCTTTCATTTATTTTGCTTCTTCTAAAAGACTGACTATTCTTTATCCTAAAACTTCATAATATTCCTTTTGTGCGCCTCCCATCCATTCAAACTATATCTACCTTAATTTGTTATTGGCTATGGATGCTGCTTGCCTCTCCACCTATAAGATGCCTATTTTTGATGAAACACGGCCTTCCATGGTCGCATGTCAAGTTTATGATATCCTAAGAGGTTAGTAAAAATGTGTATAAATAAATATGAGATTGTGACAATGATCAATTTGTTGTTCAGTTTATTTAGCTTATGACCTTCTTGAAAATATCATCTCATGTTTTAATTTATTTGTTAGTGAGTTAATGTTTGCTAGGTTTAAATTGTTATAAAAGGACCTATGACATGTTATTATAATCAAACAGTGTGCAAGGAATGTTCACTTTCATTTTAGATGGTTGATTTAGTTTCTGTTTGTTTGATTAGAACCTGTTGATTGGAATATGGCTCATCGTCGTGCAAATTATGGTCAAAGTTAAGTATAGGACATTTCAGATCGAGTACCCTAGCTTTGAGGTGATTTGATTTCTACTGTTTTTATTTTTAGTTTGTTTAAAGTGGTTAGTTTATAATGCATTTTACTGTTTGCAAATAGGATGTTGGCAAGCTGCCATCCATATTCATAGAGGAGTTTGGATTGGAGATGTATAAGTACAATAAGTTAGTGGATCGTTATGGCAATCAATTTGAGGTTGTGGCTGAGAAACGTGATGGTGATATCTATTTTACACACGGATGGGCTGACATCCGTAGCTGCTATGTGGATGCTGAGGGCAGGGGGGATGGGCTTGCATAACTTATATTAGACCAAAATTGTTTGTTCTGATTTTGATGGATCGCTACTATAGAGATTGCATAGTTAAGAAAATTTATCCTGTTATTTGTTTAAATTTGTCTCGAACTGTCTTTGGACCTGATGAAAATCCTGGTTGGGGTGGGACGGTTCGTTTGCCTTATTACCATGACAGCAATAATTTTAAGCATAGCTTTGTTGTTATTTTGAGTGAGATTGATATTACTTCTGGCTTTTTGGTATGTTTCTTTTATACATTGCAATCTCTCTTTTTCATTTTTGAATTTTTTGTGGTTTAATTGTGTGCCAAGTTATGCTGACTTAAAAAATTTTTCATTCATTGAAAGGTCATGAACTATGGCAATGCTGCAAGCAAAATCTTTTCTAAGGATGCAAAAAAGATAAGGTTGATCGATGAAAAAGGATTAGAGTGGAACTGCACTGTTCAGAATATCTCTCAACCCTGCAACCATGTTAGGATTAGTGGGGCATGGGGAGATATGGTGAGAGCCAGGAGTTATACATAAGGAGCTCATATAATGTTTGGTTCACCCAGGCTTGGCAATGCTTTGGAGCTTTTTGTTAAAAAACTATCTTGGTGATTTTTATTGGTGTTACTTAGTATAATTAGTGTTGTTTTGATGTTGCTTGCATTCAACTTTTATTGTGATACTTTGTATTATATTGCTGTGCACTTGATGTGGTCTGTTATTGTAATCTAATCGCATTTGGTCAGGTTATTAATTAAGTACAAACTTCATTTGGTATCATATTGTATGCATATCTTACTCTGCAGGGTATTATATTATTTGAAGTTATATTGAACAAGCATACAAGTTAAGACAGATGGAATGTTTCCGAAAAAATCTGTTGCACTAGATTTTCGAAGATAGTGGTATCTTCCACCTCTCATATGGACCAATGAAATGATGTGTGCTACACAAGAATTCTGCTAATAATTAATGTTCTGTCTGCTCATCTACTTGCATTAATGCATCTCTTTTCTCCTCATTACCTTCTAATGTACTGTGGGTAATGACTGCGCCATATGCCAAGTGTAAGCAACTGTGATGTAGACACTAAGTTTCTGCTACACTCTATTTGTCTTGCTTTAGTTTTCTTTAGTATCCATCCTATGAGGTGTAGGGCAATACGTTTTTTATTGGTTTATTCAACTTCCATCTTCTGCTCATACCTTCTGCTCCTTTCTTAAGAAGGAATAACAATTGGTTTAGAATAATTATAACAATAATAAACGCCTTCCTTCTTTTCATTTCATTTTGTGGTGATGCTGATTAGAAAGCTCGATGGAATATTGTGTCAAGTGTGTTGAAAAAATATCTCTTGCAACCAATGATGTGTAAACTATATTAATTGAGCTAAACATGCAAGCACTCAACCTCTGTGGAGTGTCCATAAGAACCAATGAACAGAGTTTTAGTTATTCTCTAACAGTAAAAAATATTTGAGAAATAATGATTGAATCCATTCATTCAATGCTTTCCATGCATTTTTTTACAAGCACTTATGTTTTACTCTTGACACTTGGTAATTGTGTATATTATGAGTTGATTTGCCAGTTGATTGAAATGCTAAGCTAAAACACATATTTTGCCAGTTTGATGTAATGATGATACATAACTAAATTTAATAAACGATTCAGGTTCAATTGTGTGAAACATCTACTAAATCTTAAGTCAAGTAATGATCAATAAATCTCTAGAAATAACTTGGCATAATATAACAAAGATCATCTCATTATTAGATTCACATCACATGTTGTGTATTTAATGAACTTGCTAACTCATCCACACCACCTCTCTCTCTCTCTCTCTCTCTCTCTCTCTCTCTCTCTCTCTCACGTATGTGTGTGTCTGTGTGTGTAAGTGTGTGCAGAAATTGAACTATCTATACAGATCTAGGAATGGCTTATAATCACTTGGAAACTGTACTTGCTTTGGAATCCTTGAGAGGTATGCATGGTTGGTTGTAATGTTTTTAGAATGGTTGTTTGATGTCACTGACTTATTAACATTTTATTTTATGCAGCTGCTTTAATTTCAAATCTCATATGCATGGTTCATTGAAATATTGTTTGGGGTTATGGTTTGATATCACTAACTAACTAACTAACGTGTTTCTTGACAACAGCTCCTTTAATTACAGATCCTGTTACTGATCAAGAGAGGGCCCTGAATGAAATGCGAACGAAGTATCGCAGTTATTTTATCGAGTATAATGTTGGTGAGGTAGGGAGCATTTATTTCTGTCCATTTTGTTAAATTGTTGTTAGGGTGCTGCCATGATGCCTAGAATGTCCATTTTGTTAAATTGTTATTACCTGGACATTTTGTTAAATTGTTGTTAGGGTGCTGCCATGATGCCTAGAATGTTTTCTGATGATTTCGGAGATGAGCTGCCTCGAGTTGATGTTATGGCTGACGCAAATGACAACAAGTTTGAATGTTTGGTGGAAAAGATTAATGGAAATATCTATCTGACACAGGGATGGGTTGCTTTGCGAGATTTCTATGACATACGTATAGGTGCTTGGCTTATGGTTCTTTACACAGGCTCTGGTCATTTTTTTTTTGACTGTGCATGATAGGTTTCAGCAACTCATGCATCCGCCAATATTTGTGCCGTCTATGAAGTTTGCTATAGATTTAACTCATGTACCTTCCTACTTTGTCAATGATTTGCCTGAATCAACAAAAGCTCTTTCATATTCACATGACAGTTCATTTTTTAATCTGTCTCATGAGAAGAGGTTGACCTTTTATGATATATCTACCGGTTTCTTGGTACGTGTTTAACAGTTGGTTATTTGTAAAAATTGTACATGCATGTGTTTGAGTCCTCTTTGACTTTGTTTTTGTCTTTGATGTTCCTTAGATGCTGCCTTATGATGGATTTGGCCAGATTGCCTTTCATGAGGACACGACTTCGGTTAAATTAGTGGATGATTGCGGGAATATGTGGAATTGCACTTTGATATATGTAACTTTTCCACATGCGCATTTTAAAGTGGGAGGCGAATGGAGTCGATTGGTAGCAGCCAGAAGACTATTAGTTGGTGAATATATTAAGATTGGTGCCAAGGCCATTGGCGATGAACATATTATGTACCTGATGTTCAATCCTTGATTTATGTTGGCCTTTTGGTTAGAGTGTTTGTATGGTTAGCTCTGCAGTTATTCAAGTTTCTGTTTATCCTCGGGTGCCAATTGGGGATTATTTTAAGCTAGCTACTCTCAGGAATTATTAGTTGTGCTCATTGTGGTTTGGGTTTTTTTGATGTAATGTTGACTTAGGTGATGCTTTGTGGTTTGGGTTTTGTCGATTTAATGTTGCACTTTTGTGGTGCTTGGTGGTTTGGATTCTCTTCATGTAGTATTGACTTGCAGATTAATAACAATTGTTTATCTTCACTTTTCTATTGTTGTTGTTGAAATTTGTTCTGTTGTCTTATGTAGTGTGTGGTGGATGGTTGTTTTACTCTATAGTGTTTTTTTTTTTTTTTTTTTAATTTTTTTTAATTTTTTTTGTGTAATCACTGTGTTTGAGTATGGCGGCATGTCTATCTCATGTGAATATGCCACTGTGTGTGTGATTTAGATTTGCTTTATTGTTGTGCTCTAATTATAGCATTCGCTTATTTTGTTTATCATGTGCAGTCATCTTTTCGTAGATTAAATATCTGCATGTAGTGCAAGTTAAATTAAATGCAAGCAAAGTTCAATATTATATACACCTTATGAATTTGCATGGAATAAAATTTGAGCATTGTGTGGAAGCTGCTAATGACAAATGATTGTCATCTGAAAACATATCAGTATTCATCTTTGTCTAATTTAATTTAATTTAATTCAACACTTTAACCGGATTGATAAATTCGAATGGGCATATCGCGTCCAGCAAATTATAATAGGAACCTCAACTCTGACTGCGTTTAATTAATATTATCAAATATTGTTGCAATTGAAATTCTGTTCTCTTGCAGAATAGATGTCTTACACAATGTCTAGGACAATGTGTCAGTAGTCCAGATGTCCTAGACAACTGGTTACTTAGACCACGCGTTATTGCAGTACTAAAGTTAAATTAAAAGCAATAAACAACACCAGTGAGTTTGTTAACCCAGTTCGGCACTTATAACAAGTCCTAATCTGGGGGATACCAATCCAGGAAGTGAACACTACTACTCCGAATCAATACTTAGCCTTACAACACTACCAAATCCCTATTGGCATGTACGCCTTTTCTCAATCCTAGTAATCTTCTACTCAAGGGCTAACTCCCCCTGAATATGAGAACTTACCCAACTCCCTCTAATCACTAATCCCAAGTGACGAAACAATCTTTAAACTCTAACAGTTAAAAGACAATGTTGAACAACAATATTCAACGACTCCAAGCTACAAAATATCAAGAACAATAATAAGAGCCACTAGGTGTTTTGCACAGTGGGTACAAAACTTTGGACTCACAATCTTCAGTTATTGTGGGTTAAGTTTTAAGCTCCATGTTGAGTCCTTTATATAGGGGTGCAATTCTTCAAAATAATCTCCAGTCTTTCAGATGCACTCAAACAAGAGTTAGTTTTAAAACAAACTTATTTTAAAACAAACTCCACAAAGATAAAGAATTTAATCTCTATTCACAAATTAAATACGAATCCAATCGTATCTAACACATAGGATTAATAACAAACTTTATCATTAATCCTAATCTCAGCTTGTTACTAAAAGATTCGCGCTTTATTCAAAATAAAACAAACACGCGTGCTTAATGGATAAGCATTATCTTTTAAGCTGAACTGGGTCAAGATGTCCTACCCACATGTCTTGGACATCTTGTTCCAACATGCTGCCTATGCATGCTTTGAACCCAGTGACAAGATGTCTAGGACATCTTGTTCAACATCTTGCATCTGCACATCTTCAATATGCACAAGTGGTTTAGACTCAATTACTTCAGCATTGATGCTTCAGTTAAGTCAATCTGACCAAGTTGTTTTAGCCTTATGATGCAGCCAATCTCAGCAGAACTACAATCTCCCCCTTTGGCAAATTATGGCTAAAACAACCACTTAACCACTTTGTTGAATGTGCACTCTTCAGTCTTCAATCTTCAGATTCTTCAATCTTCAAATTGATGTCTGTTGATGCAATCTTCAATTCTGAATCTTCATGTCTTCAATGTCTTTGATCTTCAGAATTTTTGTGTATCTTCAATATTCATGACTTCTTCAATCTTGAATGTGTTATGAACCTTTTCTAGTATGAGACAGTCTTAGTCTTGTCTTCATATGATTCATTACAGTAATTTTTCTAAGTCCAGGGATGAGATACCTAGTGACTTAGTGAACCAAAGTCTTGAGTTGCAGCGGAAAGTACTTAATCAGAGTGATCAAGACTTACTAGACTTCTTAGAGGTTCATATTGAGCATTCTTAAGTTTTGCTCTGGACACACTTGTTTTAGCATAGCTTTTTCTTTCTTTTCTTTTCTTCTCCTTTTTTTTGTTTTTATTTTTAAAGCTTGCTAATTTTATCATCCGTTAAAGCAAGAGAGTTATTCTACTTGCCAAAGAGCTGTTCTTTAATCAATTATTTCTCCCCCTTTTTACCATAATTTGACAAAGGTATTAAAAGGAAAACGTTCATTGATTAATTTGAGAGGTACAGCATACAAAATGCACTTCAAGTGCCGGATGTCAAAGCCTCCAATGTCTAGGACATTTGGTAGGCCACAAATTACAGAAGATAATCAGAACAAAAAGGAAAAATACATAAGTACTTATTTTCCTACGTTACCCAGTTCTTGATCTTCATACTTCTTCATCTTCTTGCTCATCCTCAGCATGAGCAGCTTCTTCATTTTCAGCAATTTTCTTTGTCAGCTGTTTAATCAAGTGATCCACACAAGTTTTCCTGATCGTACTTGATTTGATGGTTTCCTCTAGCTCCTTAGAAACTTGGATGAGCTCAGCCAGCACCTTGTTTTGTGAGCTTTTGTCCAGTGGTGTAGAGGTCTCAGCTGATTCTTTTTCTTTAAGCACAATGTCTGGGACATGTGGTTCAGAAAATAGCTTCCGGTTGAAGGATATTGGTGAAGGTCTCTTACTCTCATATTCCTCAGGAAGTAAGATGTTTGGGTACTGACTCAGTAATCAAACAGGGAAAGGCTATTGGTAGCTTTGTTGTGGTGGTCTCTACAAGTTTCATTGTTTGTTCGAACACATGTTTTCCAAAATCCATTTTCTTTCCTTTTCCTATGAGGTAGATGAGTTTGGCTAAGGTTGGGGTAATACCTGAGCTGTGATTGGTTGGGACCCAATTAGCTGTGCCAATTTTATTGAGTATTGCATACTTGACAGTCAGCTTGGACGTTGGAAGTAGTCCTTTCTTGGGCCAATGTTCAACTTGCCCTGAGGTAATTTCTTCAGCAATTTTGTCCATTGATAGGATTTTCTTGCTCTCAGCTTCATTACTTCTTCCCAAGACCTTATTAATCACTGTTGGAGAGAAGTTAATAGATTTTTCTCTCATATGTACCTTGTGATAGCCATCACTTTCTTCTTCAGCACACTCTTCTGATAGGTTGACCAAGAATTCTCTAACCAGCCTTTCATAACACTTGCCTACTCCCAGCACAGTCTTCATGAGTTTGGCTTCTTCAAGTAGTGTAGTGATCTCCTTGTAAGAGAGTGCTTCAGTGCTTAACTCCCGTTCCACAGCCATTCTCCTTTGCCTTACTATTTTCCACTTTTGTTCATTGTCTTCAGTGTGGAAGAATGTTGAGGATGCAGATTTCTTTCTCTTTGACATGATGTCTGAGACATCTTCTTCGACATCGAGTTCAAAGTCACTTGAGGATTCTGGCTTCCTCTTCCTCTTCTGTGATCTTTCTTCCAAGAATGACTTGGGAATCTCCACCTTCTTCCCTCTGCTTCTTTTCACTCTATCAGCCACTGATTAAGTTATTCTTGGAGCTATCTCTTCGCTTTCTGTTTCTTCCCCAATCTCTATGACTTCAAGAGATTGTGAATCTTTATCTTCTGAGGTGAGCTTCTCATGTGCATCCTTTGGATCTTCTTCCATTGGATGTTCCTCAGCTATGGTGTCTCTTGATGTTGAGACATCTGTTGCAACATCCTTGTTGTTGAGACCGGATGTCCTGACATCATCCTCATCATTCTTTTCTTTTTCTGTTTGAGACTCAAGGTTCTGGTTTTGAGTAGCCTCTTTCAGAGATGATTCTTTGAGGTTTTGTTCTTCAGCCCTCCTTGGTGACGATTGAGTTTTTGACGGAGACTTTTCTATGATTTCTTCACTGAATGTTGAATTTGTGAAGGGTCCTGTCAATGCACTACTTCTCTTCTTCCCTGTTGTTGTTCTTCTTCCTCTAGGAACAACTAATTTGTCAAGATCAACCTTTTGTTGATTGATGGTTGAGTCTGAGACCCTAGCTGGATCACTAGGTCCTTCGCCTTTGTTGATTTCTTGGTTGTTGGTGCTCATTGTGATTTCTTGACTCATGTTGTTAGAGATTTTGTGAAGAGATTTTCTTTTTGCAAGAGATTTAGAGAGTGTCGTGCCAGATGTTTAAGCTTATGTGATGACACAAGTGATGTTCTAGGTGACTTTATATAGACGAAACTAGGTATTAGGTTACCTCGTTTATTGTGCAGAAGTAATGATGATTAACGTTATAAACTCTCTACACGTCACCCCGTCACTTAATGTTCTACACACTTTTGGACGTGTGGAACTCTAAAGTTCCTTTCCCACGTTCAGGTTGAAGTGATTCAACTTCCTGATTAGTGTACAGATGTAGATGTTGGGACATCTGGTAGAACATCTGGTCATTCTCTTCCTTGACTGTCAAGCAAGCTATTTTTGGATCATTGTTGAGAGGGATCCACTTATAGCATTTGTCTCTTGGCTTGACACCCTTCATCACTACCTTTTGATTTTTAGCAATGATGCACTCAGAGTTGTTGAAGTACACATCTAGTCCTTGTTCACATAGTTGACTGATGCTTATCAAGTTTGTAGTGAGTCCTTCAACTAGTAGAACCTTATCTAGGTATGGTGAGCTTGGATCTTTTAGCTTCCCTACACCTTTGATTCTACCTTTAGCTCCATCACCAAAAGTTACACTTCCTTTGGAGCAAGGACTTAATTCCCTGAGATATTTCATGTCTCCAGTCATGTGTTTGGAGCATCCACTGTCAAAGTACCAGTCTTCATATGAGGATAGTCTGATACAAGTATGAGCCTTTAGTTTTGAATCTTCTTTTGGCCTCCATACCTTTTTGACTTGGGTCTCCTGGCATTTTACTTGTTGAGCAAGTATCTTCTTTTCATTCTTCCTTGGTGATTTTGATCTTTGAGGATAACCATGAATTTTGAAGCATTCTTTCATAACATGTCCAGATCTTCCACAGTGATAACATCTATTAAAAGTTCTTTTTTTAGGAGTATAACTTTTTAAGATGTGGTCTTGGTATGTGCTTCCTCTGCTGCTTGTGAGGCTGACTTAGGTTCCCATTCTTCTTGTTCTGAACAGGATGTTGAGACATGTGGCTTGACATCTTCCTTTTTGTTTGGATAGATTGTTGAGATTTGTAGTCTATGATCCTGTTTTTGTGTTTAACAAGATGTTGAGACTTTTGACTTGATATCTCCTTTGTGGTCTGAACATAGTGCTGAGATATGTTGTCTATGACCCTGTCATTGTGTTGAGCAGGATGTTGAGACATTTGGCTTGACATCTGGTCCTTAGATTTCTGTAGAGGAGGAGTTTCCTTTTCTGTAATAGATTCTTCTTCTCTGAAGAGATGATCAAGTCCTAATCCAATCATGTCTTCAGCTATTTTCTCAGTTTCAGGGAGCTCGTCTTCCGAGTCATAGTCATATTCTAAGCGACTCAAGTGTCTAGTCATCTTCTTGAGTTTGGCTTGCAAGGAATCGCGTAACTTTATTAATTCTACTCGTTCCTGGTGCTCCCTGATACGCTTTTTTATGATTTCTTCTTGCTCTAATCTTTCAGAAGTTTTTCTTGAGGAGTAAAGACCTTCTTCATAGTTATCACTGTCTTCAGTGCTTGTGAAGCTTTTTAGGCAATTACTACAGTTAGTTTCACACATCCCTGAGAATGCATTGTTTGTGTCTTCTTCTTCACTCTCATCCTCAGAGTCAGAAACAACTGCAGCCATCCCCTTCTTTTGTTTTCTAAGAAAGTTGGGACATTGTTTTCTAATGTGCCCAAAGCCTTCACATTCATAGCACCTCTTCTCTGTTTCTTCTTCAGGGTTTGTCTCTTCTTTTGAGATACCTTGTGTCTTGTTGTAGGACATCTTGTCTGGGACATTTGTCCTCCATGTAGCTCGGACCCTGTTTACAGAGTTGTTGAACTTCTTGGTTAACAGAGCCACTGCTTCTGATAGACAATCTTCACTTTGGCTTTCCTCAGTTTTGAATGCCAAATTCTTCATCTTCTTTTCAAGTCTATCTTCAAAGGTCATCTCAAAAGTTTGTAATGAGCCAATGAGTTCATCAACCTTCATTGTGCTCAAGTATTGTGATTCTTCAATGGCGGTTACCTTCATAGAGAATCTCTTGGGAAGTGATCTAAGAATCTTCCTTGCTAGTTTCTCCTTAGGTATCTTCTCTCCTAGGGCAAAGCATGAGTTTGCTATGTCTCGAATTCTAGTGTTGAATTCTGATATTGTTTCATCATCCTCCATCCTTAGATTTTCGAATTTGGAAGTGAGGAGTTGCAGCTTTGACATTCTAACCTTGGAAGTTCCTTCATGTGCTGTTTGCAGAATCTCCCAGGCTTGTTTAGCTTCTGTGCATGTGTTGATCAGTTTGAATATGTTTTCATCAACACCATTGAAGATAGCATTGAGTGCCTTGGAGTTGCTATTGGACTCAATTTCTTCTTCTGGGGTCCAATCTCCTTCACCTTTCAATGTTGAAGAACCATCTTCTGCAGAGACTATTGGGTGATTCCAGCCTGTGATAATTGCTTTCCATGCCTTTTGATCCATGGCCTTGATGAAGGCAATCATTCTTGCTTTCCAATAGTCATAATTTGATCCATCCAGAACTGGTGGTCTGTTTATTGATCCTCCATTCCTGTCCATCTTGAACAAAATTTTGTCTCCCTGGAGCTCACCCAGCAGGTTAGGGTGCCTGCTCTGATGCCAATTGAAATTCTGTTCTCTTGCAGGACAGATGTCTTACACAATGTCTAGGACAATGTGTCAGTAGTCCAGATGTCCTAAACAACTGGTTACTTAGATCACGCGTTATTGCAGTACTGAAGTTAAATTAAAAGCAATAAACAACACCAGTGAGTTTGTTAACCCAGTTCGGCACTTATAACAAGTCCTAATCTGGGGGATACCAATCCAGGAAGTGAACACTACTACTCCGAATCAATACTTAGCCTTACAACACTACCAAATCCCTATTGGCATGTACGCCTTTTCTCAATCCTAGTAATCTTCTACTCAAGGGCTAACTCCCCCTGAATATGAGAACCTACCCAACTCCCTCTAATCACTAATCCCAAGTGACGAAACAATCTTTAAACTCTAATAGTTAAAAGACAATGTTGAACAACAATATTCAACGACTCCAAGCTACAAAGTATCAAGAACAATACTAAGAGCCACTAGGTGTTTTGCACAGTGGGTACAAAACTTTGGACTTACAATCTTCAGTTATTGTGGGTTAAGTTTTAAGCTCCATGTTGAGTCCTTTATATAGGCGTGCAATTCTTCAAAATGATCTTCAGTCTTTCAGATGCACTCAAATAAGAGTTAGTTTTAAAACAAACTTATTTTAAAACAAACTCCACAAAGATAAAGAATTTAATCTCTATCCACAAATTAAATACGAATCCAATCGTATCTAACACATAGGATTAATAACAAACTTTATCATTAATCCTAATCTCAGCTTGTTACTAAAAGATTCGCGCTTTATTCAAAATAAAACAAACACGCGTGCTTAATGGATAAGCATTATCTTTTAAGCTGAACTGGGTCAAGATGCCCTACCCACATGTCTTGGACATCTTGTTCCAACATGCTGCCTATGCATGCTTTGAACCCAGTGACAAGATGTCTAGGACATCTTGTTCAACATCTTGCATCTGCACATCTTCAATATGCACAAGTGGTTTAGACTCAATTACTTCAGCATTGATGCTTCAGTTAAGTCAATCTGACCAAGTTGTTTTAGCCTTATGATGCAGCCAATCTCAGCAGAACTACAACAATTTTTTTATCTCTGGCTGGATGACATGAAAAGAATAGATGATGGACCAACAATGATGCAGATTTTACACTTAAGTAAAAAAGCTTTATCTTTGAATTATTATTATTATCTTTGGAATTATCTATTTTAGTTGTAATTTTAATTTTAGCTGTTTGTGGTCTTGCTCTTTCTGTCATCGCTAAGCTACCTAGAGGTGGGGTGGAGCAGACACTATGCAAGTTATAACAAATAATATATAGTTACTTCTATTGTGTTCATTTGTTGCCATGTGTTGGACATGCACAGTTATCTCCCTTCTGCACCAAACTTCTTATTTCCATATATTTTGCTATAAATACCAGCCATATATCTTCATAGATATATCATCAACCAATAAACTATCAGTTTTCTAACATGTCTTCTCTTGCTCTCACAATGGCTAACTCAGGTTACCACAAATGCCTTCCTTTCTTATTTCCTTTGGTCCTTTTTTATATCTGTGGTGCTATGTTTCCTTTGGTTACATATTTTTTTAAATGTGTAGGTCTCTATGTGAAGACCACCAAGATTGCTGAAATTACTGGTGGTAAAATTGATTTTGAACTGAGGATCCGGGTGATCAATCTCTGGACTATTCCTGATCGTTCTAATACTGCTGAGGAAGGAGCAATTCACATGATTTTCCTTGATGGAGAGGTATGTTTAGCATTCTGTTTTCTCGCTTTTCTGTATTGTTTCAGATTCATCCTTAGTTTTCGTTGTGTTTGCTTTGTTTGTTTAGCTTGGGAGAATTCATGCGACCATTCATAAGGATCTGATACCACAGTTTAAGGAACAAATTGAGGAAGGCTGTGCTTATGTTATGGAGAGATTTATGGTTGCTAAGAATGATGCTTCTTACAAAAGCACTCCTCACAAACATAAGCTGAATTTCATGTGCGGCACCAAGGTGTGGAAGGTAACTACAACCGAAATTCCAAGGAATCATTTTGACTTTGTGTCTTTTGAAGAAATTCTTTCAAGAACAAGCGAGGATCAATTAATTGGTAAGTTTTGCAGATCATTCTTTGTGATTAATCGTTGCCATTACTTTTGTTCATTTATCTTTGAGTAACCGAGCTTCATTTGTGTTAGATGTTATTGGCCATGTTGTTGAGAAAGATGCTATGAAGGAGACTGAGAAAAATGGGAAGATAAGCAAGATTATGGATGTAACCCTTGAGGATTTGGAGTGAGTATATGTGTTTTTTACTGTTTAGTGTATATTTATACCATAATTTCATGCATTTGATTTTTTATCTATCTTTATTCATGATGTAGAGGCAATAGGTTGCATTGTACTTTGTGGGATAATTTTGCTGTAAAAATGAAACAGTTTTTGGACAGCCATGATCCATCTCTCTATGTAGTGATGATACTTCAAATGGGAAAACTTAAGAAATTCCTTGGTATGGATGAAAAATGTAGATATAATAACTGTTTGTGATCTAGAACTAGAATTGTTGTCAATTTTATTTTTATTTCATTTCATTTGGACAGGAGTTATAGGAATTTCTAATTTTTTCAACGGCTCTAAGTTGTTGCTAAATGCAAAAATTCCCGAAGTTTCTGATTATGTAGAAATGTTAGTCACTGGGTTTGGTCGTATAAAAATCCTTTAGTTGTTTTTCCGTAATTAACTGGAACTTTGTTCACGTAAAGGATGAATGCTGCTAATGTGGAGTTGACACAAGTCGTCAGTCAAGTGAGTGGTCCAGTTGTGCTTAGTATCGCTGATGATTTACTGAGTACTCCAAGGATGACCATTGAGGATCTCATCGAATCCACCGAGGTTATAGTCAAATTTGAGCTTATGTGTATAATTTGTGTTCGTTAGTTTGTGTTTAAACATGGATTTAATCTTATTTTTACAGAAACGATGTGGTGCCGTTTTAGCTTGGGCCTGTGAAATCAATACGGATTCAGGTTGGTTTTATCAGGCTTGAACCAAGTGTGCACCTAGAATTAATTTTATGGGAGGCCAGCTCTACTGTGACAAATGCAAGATGCCTAGAACTGCTGTGCCTAGGTATGGATTTCACATCCACATGTGCCCTTTGAAGATGATGCCATGTTTATGTTAATTGGTCCTGATGTTTTTAGCTATCTCAAAATTGCAGGTACAAAGTTAATCTACAGGCCATGGATGATACAGGTTCAATTACATTTGTGATGTTTGATTGCATTGTTACCCAAGTCATAGGAAGAACTGCACAGGATCTGCTTGATTCGATGAACAATATAAAATCTGAGTCTATTCATACTTTATAAAATCCTATTGTTTCACCTTACTCATCTATATTACCCAACAATCGTTCTATTAGGATCGCAGCTCTAACTCCTACCCACAAGAGCTTGATGTGTTTGTCGAGAAGCGGATGCTTTTTAAGGTGGAGGTTACTGATGCCAATTTATATCGCAATTGGCGTAGTTATACAGTGAAGAAGTTCTCAGATTAAATGATATTATCAGTCGCTTCGCAGATCTTCATGGAATTAATGTATATTTTAAATAACTATAATCCATGTATTAATTGGCTGTTTTAAATTAAATCATACTGATTAGTATCTTTTCCATGTTAGCTTGGGGCGACAACAATCCTGTCAGTGATAACAATTACGTGTGTCGTTTGGGGGATGACAGTCCATTGGTATTTTTTAGGGCTAAATTAATTGTACATACTTTAATTTATTTTATATTGTTTGTGGAACTAATAATATGGTAAATTCTACATTCAGGGTGAATTTGAAGGGGGTGATTCAACCTGTAATGAGGTTGTGGTTGTCTCTGATGAAGTTAAGACTCCAACAAGTAAGCCATCTGGAAAGAAGCCTGCTAATGCTGATGGTACTGGTGCATCTGCCACTAAGCCATCTCTCACTACAACTAGAGAATTACATTCTGCTGCAAAGAGGTCTGCTAATAACAATGGATCCGATGTTGCTGGCGGAAAGGAGGCCAAAGTGGCTTGTGTGTAGATCAAAAATTTAAAGTGGTTTATGAGGAAATGACTGTCCTGATTGTTTACAACTAATGTATTACCTAATGGATCAGTGCTTGGAAATTGGTCATGTGTTGTAAGGCTACCACTCTAGATTTAGAAGGGGGTCATATTATGTTTAAGATAATCATGTATAAATAATTTGAAGTGTACTACAAGTCTCCTTTGAGTTTAGAAGGAAGACAGTATGTTTGTGCTGTTGTTCTGTTTGGAACTTTTGTAATAGATAAAGTTAAATAACTAGGCATTTCTTCCAGATTAGTTTTTCCTATTCTGTTTTTTGTTGGTTAATTATCATCTGTCTGATTATCACATTAGCATCACAGAATAAATACTTAAATTTAAACTAAGATTTATTGGCATTCCATTTGGCTAGATAATTGTTGTGCCCATGTGACTGTAGTTGTCCAGATGGTCCAGGCAGACCTGAAACATTCCCATTGTATCCGTTCTGAAATTTAGCCAAGTGTTAAAATACCATTTGTATTGAAGACTTCTTATTTTTGTATAAATTGGTTAACAACATTAGACTGAACAACATTTGCTATAAGACATCTTACTTTGCTGCATGAGCTCAGCATGAATTTGTCATGGAACCAACCCTCTAAGAGACTTAGAATTCATGAAGATTGTTATAACAGTATTGTTCAATCGTTCATGGTTTCTTTTACTCAATGTTCTTACTTTTAATTTGTTATTTTTGTGGTGATTTAACTGCTTTGTCGTATAACTTTTGCAGATGACATACTTTTGCCTACCATTATTCATAATGAGGAGACAGTTATGCACACTCATCCTGGTATTTATCTCTAATCGTTTGCTTGCTTTGATTGCCATGGTAACCGCAAGCATATTCTGCATGGCGATGCGTTTTATTGAACTTCATGTTTGAATTGTAAAATCAAGTTATTTTCGGTTACTAAATAATATTCACAATAGTGACATGCACTCTAATCCTGGTGCTCACCAGTTATAAAATTAACTATCGGCAAATTCTGTATTATTTTACTTAATGTATTTAACATAAATCTAAACATGCAAGATATTTGCAGATCTATATTCAAACAACATCCAAAGTGAAATTATTTGTGCCAGCAATACTGAGGAATTTGATATACCATGTAATATAGGTATTAGCCCTTAGACATCTTATTATGATTGTTGCTTATTCATTGATGATTAATATGAGGTGGAGTATAGTAACCAAATTATGTAGTAATCTCATGTTAAGTAATTTGTCCATCAGTTTTCGAAAGTGATGATACCGATACTGACTGTGATGATACTAACCATCGAGGTATTGATGCCCCTAATTCGTAGATTGATTTCTACTTCTTTGTCTACTACTGTCCAGTTATCCTACTTTTAATGGCTTTGGATTTGTTGTTTGGTTTTTTGTAGTCATTGAAGTCTGACCATTTGGATGATATTTATGCAGTTCCTGGATTTGCTGGATATTTTGATATAAGTCAGCCAAGTTGTGTGTGTGGATATTGCGGTGCATTGATGTGGCTTGAAGAGCGCATAAAGAAAAGCACAAAATCAAACCCCAAATTTTCACTATGCTGTAGTCAAGGAGATATTGAAATTGTGCCATACAGACCTTTGCCTGAACCTTTGCACAGCTTATATCACTCGCATGACAGAAAAAACAAATTCTTTTTAGAAAATATCAGATCCTTCAATAGTATGTTTGCATTTACATCTATTGGCGGAAATATAGACACTTCTATGAATGATGGAAACTGCCCTCCAGTTTTTGTAATGAACGGTGAAAATTACCATCAAATTGGGAGCTTATTACCCTTACCAGGACAACGGCCTAAATTTGCACAGCTTTATATATATGATACTGACAACGAAATATCCAATAGAATGGCAGCTGTTGGGTAATTTAAACACACTATTAATGCTTACATATTGATATCTGTTATATTTAATCCGTATATAACTTGGACAATTTATTTTATAGGATGGAGGATGATTATCTGGCTTTTAAATCTTCTATTGTTAGGGATATAAGGGAAACTCTTGATAACTGTGATAATCCTTATGTTCGTGTCTACAACACAGTTCGTGATACGCTTCATTCACAACATGCTCCTCTTATCAAGTTGAAAATACTGGGTAAAAGAGGACGCGATGGTAGGAGATATAATCTCCCAACTGCTTCAGAGGTGGCGGCTTTAATTGTTGGCGATTTTGATGGTGTGAACGCTGATCGAGATGTGATTGTTGAAACTCAGTCTGGTCTCCTACAGCGAATTTCAACTTTTCAGCTTGCTTATTGGCCATTACAGTATCCATTGTTGTTTCCAAGGGGAGAAGATGGATACAGTAAAGACATTGAGTTTAGAGACAATGCCAGAAAAGCAGCTAGAAAGAGAAAGTGCATAACTTAATTGGAATGGATTGGATATAGAATTCACCAAAGGGAGATGCATGCTTCAACCTTTGTTTTTTCAAGGAGACTTTTTCATCAATTTTTGGTTGATTCATTTAGCACCATAGAATCTGCTAGATTGAGATACTTGAGGGATCATCAGCAGGACCTAAGAGCTGACATGTACAAGGGATTGACTGAAGCTATTCTTAGAGGAGATGCCGATGCGACCAACACAGGTAAGCGGATAGTGTTGCCCGCGAGTTTTGTCGGAGGAGCAAGATACATGATTTGTTTATCACATTCACGTGCAACCATAAATGGGCGGAAGTCATTGATTTTCTAAAAAAGCATCATCTCACACCCTTCGATCGACCTGATTTGGTTAGTCATCTCTTCAAAATAAAACTTGATAAGCTCATCAAAGATATAAAGAGTGGTCAGATTTTCGGCAAAGTCAAAGCAGGTATTTTTATTTACCTCAAATAATTCACATTTATCGTCGTAGTGCGTTAACGTTTGTTATAACCATGTTTTATTGATTGAACTTATTTAATTATGTTGCAGTTATTTACACAATTGAATTTCAAAAAAGAGGACTTCCTCATGCTCATATTTTAGTTTTCCTACAACCAACATTTCGAATTATCCATCCCCACACTATTGACAAAATAATATCTGCTGAGATTCCGGATAAGTATCGAGATCCTGATTTATTTGAAATTGTGTCTTCCTTCATGATACATGGTCCTTGCGGTGACCAGAATATAAATTCCCCGTGTATGCAAAAAGGCAAATGTACTAAATACTACCCTAAAAGGTTTCTTAATACTACAGTTATTGACTCAGAGGGCTATCCTGTGTATAGAAGAAGAGATGATGGTGTGTGCATTCAGAAAGGGAAGACTTTTGCTGATAATAGATACGTTGTTCCATACAACAGACATCCATTGTTGAAATATAATGCTCATATCAACGTGGAATGGTGTAATCAATCCCGGTCTATAAAACATTTATTTAAATATGTCAATAAAGGGCATGATAGGGTCACTGCTGGATTTTACCGTGCTGATGAGATAAAAATGTATTATGACTGTAGATATTTATCTGCATGTGAGGCTGTTTGGAGAATCTTTGTTTTTGATGTAAATTATAGAGATCCATCAGTTGAAAGGTTGAATTTCCATCTTGAAAATGAACAGCCCGTGATTTTCCCTGATGAAGCTTCTATAGAGGATGTTGTTTCTAAGCCATATGCTAAGCAAACCAAATTTTTGGCGTGGATGGATGCAAATAAAAAGTATCCTTCTGCGCGGGAACTCACTTATGCCGAATTCCCCACAAAATTTGTGTGGAGAAGGGATAAGCGTGAGTGGAAACCGTGGGAGCGGGGCTTCTCCATTGGAAGGTTACATTTTTCCCCTCCTGGATCTGGCCCAAGGTTCTATCTGAGAACTTTGCTTGGACATGCTAGAGGTCCTACATCTTTTGACGATCTTTGGACCGTTGACAATGTTAAATATAACACTTTCAAGGAAGCCTGTTTTGCACTGGGATTGATGAATGGTGATGGTCAGTTTATTCATGCGATCAAAGAGGCAAGTTTATGGGGTACTGGGAACTTTTTGCCAATTTATTTGTAGCTATGTTACTTTCGGGACAACTGCATCAGCCAGGGTATGTTTGGAACAGTACTTGGGAGGAATTGAGCGATGATATCCAGCCTAGACAGAGGCGCGTCCTTCATGTTAATGGTAGTTTGCTTTTCTATTTAGGTAATTAATTTTTTAAACAGTTAACCTTTAGCCTAACTTTAAAGTTCAATCTTGCAGATTTAGTGTTGACCCCAGAGCAACGACAGAGTTATGCTTTGGCTGAAATTGAATCTTTGTTGCAGTGCAGTGGCAAAAGTTTGAAGGATTATGATGGTATGCCTCAGCCAGATGCAGGATTGTTGAGGGACATAGGAAATAGGTTTATTTATGACGAATTGAATTGCGGTCAAGGGGCGAAATTGTTCTTACAGTTGCTTCAAGTGGTATAGCTGCTTTGCTTATTCCTGGTGGGAGAACTGCACATTCAAGATTTGGCATCCCAATTAATATTGATGAATATTCAACATGCGAGATAGCCCCTAAGGATCCACTTGCCGCTCTAATCCGCCGTGCAAGACTCATTATATGGGACGAGGCACCTATGATGCACAGACATTGTTTTGAAGCTGTCGATCGTACATTGAAAGATATAATGAAGGAAAAACGGTATCCATTTGGCGGGAAGGTTGTTGTGCTTGGCGGCGATTTTCGACAGATACTTCCTGTTATACCAAAGGGAACGGGATATGGGATTGTTCAGTCAACTATAAATTCATCTCATCTATGGCAACATTGTGAAGTCCTAACTTTAACCACTAACATGAGACTGTTGTCCGGATGCACTGATTATGATGTTGAAGAACAAAGACGTTTCTCTGAATGGATTTTGGGAATTGGAGATGGGAGCATTTGAGATGCAGACAATGATTATATCAAAATCCAAGTTCCATCGGATTTGTTGATACATGCATCTGGTGATCCTTTTGCGGCTATGGTCGAGAGCACTTATCCAAATTTGTTGCACAACATGAATGATCCATCAATATTTAGTGATAGAGCTATATTGGCACCAAAAAATGCCATCGTTGATGCTATCAATGAATACATTTTGGATCTCATACCAGGAGAGGAAAAGTTTTACCTAAGTTACGATTCTCCATGCAGAGATAACTTCAATGTTGATGTTCCGGATGATGTACACATACCAGAATTTCTAAACACTATTGTCTCATCTGGGCTTCCAAATCACAAATTGAGGCTAAAAGTTGGAGTCCCTGTGATGTTAATGAGAAACATGGTTCGGACTTCCGGATTGTGTAATGGCACACGATTGATAATTACAAGACTTGGAACTCATGTGATTGAAGGAAAAATAATAAATGGGAGTCACATCGGTGATAAGGTTTTCATTCCAAGGTTGTCTTTGGTTCCATCCTACAAGAGATTGCCATTTAAGTTTCAGCGTCTGCAATTCTCGTTGAGTGTTTCCTTTGCTATGACTACAATTTAAAGTCAGGGTCAGTCTCTTTGTCATGTTGGATTGTATCTTCCTCAACCAATATTCTCACATGGACAATTGTATGTTGCATTGTCTAGGGTTACCTCCAGAAAAGGCTTAAAAGTATTAATAACCAATGAAGAAGGTGAAAACTCGGATGTTACTGATAACGTGGTTTATAAAGAAGTGTTTGATAATATTATGTGATTTATTTTATGCTAAGTATTGTCAGTCTTTGTTTGTATTGATTAATTGTAATTCAGTTGTAGTATGTGCACTATATGTGCTTTGTTATTGTAATCCATAAGTATATTAAGTTACTTGAATGCTTTGCTTTTTTGAATTGTTAAAATACGCAAGCAGGTTATTATTCTAGCCTTTTTTGCTATACAGTGTGCTCTGTGATGTGTGTTCTTGGTTTGTATTGGTCAATCAATTACAATAAGCAGATCATTATTCTAGACTTCTCTATTGTGATGTCTGCCTCTATAATGGACCAATGAGATAACATGTCAGAGAATACCTAACAGTATTTTCCTCCACTATTCCACTCTCTTACTTTTATTTAATGCTATGCTATTCTCTCATTACTCAGAAGCAAGCATTGATCAATGCATTTAGATGCACATTCTTCTACTATTATACTTAGGCATTTCTCTAGTTTGTTTTAATATTTTTACTATTTTATAGTGTTTTTAGATTTAAGTTTATTTTAGCCTATATTTTATTTTCGTATTTTATTTTCAGCATTAGCAGTCTGCACGAATAAATTCATAACTGGAGCTTCGGGTATCGGATTGCGGCGTGGTCAGTTGCGTTGGAAAGCTAAGAGACAGAGCTACACGTTTAATGTTGGGTGGAGGAGCTGTTTCAGACTGCAATAGTCCTTAATAATTCGTGGAAAGTGGCAGACTTAATGGCCTAAGTGGAACTTTAATTTTGGCCTTTTGTAATTCTTCCATAACTTTTGGAGTTCAATTTTCCTCCTATAAATTAAACCCAAATCAGAATTGTATGTATGCTCTCCAAAACACAGTCCACGAAATTTAGAGAAAAATAAGAGAAGCTACAATGTTCATGGAGAGCTAATTTCTTAAGAGTTGATCTACTGCAATTACGTTTCCAAACGCTTTGAGGTTTTTATTCTATCAATTCAATTTCGTTTCTCTTTCAATTATATTCTATGAAATTGCATTTGCTTAATCTGTGATTTTGTGGAATGTGTTGATTAAATTCGTATGATTGTATTCCTAATCTTAATTGTTGTTTACGTCGCTTCGTCGGTAAATCGTAATCTATATCGTGTTTGCTTAATTCACGATTGTATTTATCCGTTTGCTTCATTCGGAATATAGGAATTCAATCTGTTTTGTATATTTTGCGCTTGTCAATTGATATTGAAATCGAATAGAGATCGAAGCCGCTTAGGGAATTGGTAAGATAAAGACTAGTGATTAGTCGAAAACCGAAAGCAGTAGATTGGCTTATTTTCATAATCACTTATAATCATTTATTTTCTTTGAATTGAATCTAAAACCATAAACCCCCATAATTTACAGTTTTCTTATTGATTCTAATATTACTAAATTGATCGTGAGTCCTTGTGATACGATACTCGAGTGTCGCTTATTCTAAACTAGCTTTTAAAACTCATTTTTGACCCGTGTGCGACAGCGGATCAAATTGGCGCCGTTGCCGGGGACTCTCTATTGATTTCATACAGTATTAGACTCATTTGTTTGATTTGCTTTATTTTTAGAGATTTTAGGTGGTATTTTTTTTTCTTTTCTAGATTTTATGTAACTTGATTTTTCATTTTTCTCTTCATTTTTTTTAAACAAAAATAAAAAATGGGAGACTCATTGGATCAGTTGGCTCATCTTATTAATTTGTTGGAAGCAAGAGAACAACAATCATGCTATCAAAATCATATTCCACTTGCGATTTGTAATATTTGTTCTTCAAATTTTCATGGTAGCGATGCATGTCCAATGTTGTTAGATACTTTTTGTGGTGAGACCCAATTTGTAGGTAATTTTCAAGGACAATACTACCATGAACAAAGTTCATATTTTGAAGAGCAGCCTATTTGGCCACATCAACATTTTAAGCAAAATGAAGCATTGGAAGCTGAGCCACAGTCTAATTTAGAAAAATTTATCAAGCAAATGGCTGAAAATAATTTGCAATTTCATCAACATGTGCAATCTTCTCTTCAAGGTATAACAGTCCAAGTTGAGCAATTATTCTCCGCCTTCCATCAAATTCAGGAGAGCAAGATATTGCATGATGATGTACAACCCGTTGCACTATTAGAGGTAATGCAATGTGATAGTCTTGATGAATCTCCAGGTGAGTCTATTAAAAGAGTGTTTGTTTCCTCTGATGAACACAAAATAAGCAACAAAAATTCAAGTGAATGCATGAAAGAGATTACACCACAAAATTTCTTGAACTCTGATTTGGACGAATTATATACTTCTCTTGAAGTTGATAAATCTTGTGAAATATTTGCTTGTGAATGTGGTGTTTGTAATATTTGTCATGAGATCAGTGCAGCCATTTTAGGTGAGGATATTTTGGTGCCGACAATCACTTGTGCCGAAATCCCAACAAATTCAATAACTCTTGAAGGTGAAACAAAAAGTGTGGATTTTAGCCAGAAGCAACCATTGTCTATAGCACAAAGATTGTTGGTGGAACCTCTAATTAAGCCATGCAACAAGCAGTTGTCTTTCAGAATTTGTGCATCTCTTCCTCCCAATTTATCTGACTCACAAACTAACTGTGGATTGTTTGATATCCATGCTTTTGTTATTGCAGATGTTATACCCCAATTTTGGGTCACCTTTTATATTTTGTTATTTTTACCATTTTCTAGTTTTTTTAATTTTGCCTTTGTTTTAAAAATATATTTATTTCTTTGTTAAAAGAAAATGCTAATGATGTAGTTGCTTAGTGCGCAAGTCACAAACAAAAATCAAAATCATTTTGCTAATCCCTCTCATTATCCCTTAAACCATTTTTTCCTTCATATGAACACAAGCCAAGTTCCAAACCTTCAAAACCACCCTCCTAGCCTAGGTAACTACCTCCTAGCCTAAGTAACTACCCCTAACCAAGCTCCAAGCCTAAGCCTCACCCTATAAAATGATTTTTCTCTCATTTTTCCCATAATTCACTCATTCTCCACAAAAAAACTTCAAAATTGACTCATTCTCCACAAAATACACAAAAACTCTCTCATTTTTCTCTCATTCTCTCTCACTTTCTCTCATCACTTTTTCTCTCATTTTTTCCACTCACCTCACAAAAACTCTCTCAAATTTCCTTCACTTTCTCTCATATTCCACGACACTTTCTCTCATTTTCTCATCACATTCAAAACCAAGAACACTAACAATCACCACAATAATCATCACCTCCATCATCTTAATCATCAACAAATCCAAGAAATTGAAGAAAAATCAAAAAAAGAGAAGTAGAATGCAAGAAAGATTCAAGTGAAGATTCAAATCAAGTTCTGGAAGTGCTGTGAGTAGAAGACAAGGAAAACAAGAAGATTAGCAGCTGGAAGTGCTTCCACGGTGGCCGGAAAATTCACCACCGAATCGGAGAAGCTGCCGCCTCGCCGAAAAGCCAAATTTCGAGCAAAACATGTTCCTTCCTCATTCTAATCGTTTCTAATCACTTAATTATATGCATCTCCGCCATTAATTGCATTCATTTCGTGCTCAAGAACAATATTTAAGCCTAGGGTTTTAGTTTAGAGTTTTTTCGCAATTCAAGAATTACAGTGAGATTTCGAGATTTTGTGAACGAATTCGAACTTAGGAAGCAATTTAGAACAAGTCTGAACTATTTTTGATGTTGAACGTTGGCGTTTTGGCCATGAACGAGATAGCTCTGGTCGAGAAAAGCTTGAGCTTGACGACGATTTAAGCGTCGATTGAAAAAACCAAGGATCAATTCACGTTCCTCATGGAAAAACGTTCAAAATAGTGTATCTACCCGCAAGAATCGGTGAAGAATCAGGCTTTAATGGTTTTGGCCGAGGGAGCTTGTGTTCTTGCGTTTCCTGTAGCGTCGTGAGGTTGAAGATGACTCATGATAGTCCCTCCTTTCTCCAGTTTGAATGCGGGACGTTAGATCGTGAGATTATAACGCGACCGTTGGAATAGATTCTTTAAATCACATGCGTTGGATCATTTTTAAAATCAGATCCTGCGTGGTTGAACGCGCTAATGCATCATGGTTCTCTCGCCTGAAATGCACTGATTCATTTCCTAAGTTAATTCAAATCTCAGCCACAAGATCAAATCAGACGCACCATGCACTGCATGCCTGTGCCACACAGAATTATGCAGACTGGGCCTTTAGGCCCAAAACCCAGGTTTTGCTTTCTGCACCTCCTTTGTCTTGCTATCTGCACCCCCCTGCGCGCGCAAAAAAAATTCAAAAATATTTTTAATTTCTCGAGTTAATTTCATTTTTCTCGATTAATTATTTAAAACATTTTTTTATTAAAAAAAGTGATAGAAGAGTTGATCTGGCATTTGCCTTTTCACACCCCGGTTAATTCCTATCCTTGCGGCTTCGCTTGCGATCTTGGAATCAACCTCACTTCTAAATAATGATTTTGCAATAAAATGAACGAAAAGGGGTTGATCTGACGTCTGTCTTTTCACACCCCAGATAACCCCTATCCTTGCTGTATTGCTTGTGATCTTGGGATTATCCTCGTTCCAGAGACCATAAAAGCAACTCAACTCACATGAAATTTTCTCACTGCCCTTGTGCAGTCAAAACAAAATTGTTCTCAGACTCGGATAAAGTTTATCCATTCTCAGTAACATAAACAATGCTTAAGTCTCCCGTGCGAGCATACAAGCGACGTTTAAATACTGGAATGTCGTATAAGCGATATATATTCTGAAAAAACATGTTTCTTGGATTCGAATAACGCTTTCCATTCTCAGTAATACAAACCGAGCTTAAGCCTCCCGTGCGAGCATACAAGCGGAGTTTACTAGAATGTCGTACAAGCGTTACTCATTCTAAAAACATGTCTCTCAGATTCAGATATCACTTATCCATTCTCAGTAAGACGAACTGCCCTTAAGCCTCCTACGCGAGCATACAAGCAACGTTTAAATTCTAGGATGTCGTATAAACGATACCCATTCTGAAAACATCTTTCTTAAAAACGAGTAATGTTTTATCCATTCCTCCGACACATACTTACGCTTAAGCCTCCTATTGCGAGCATACAAGCACAGTTGTATCGGCGGAATGCGACATAAACATTGCCTGATAAAAATAACAAACACACAAACAATTTCAACCCAAAGAACTACGTAAGATTTGAATTCCCTATTGCACCTGGGGATACGTAGGAGCGGGATCAATACATATCGTCAAGCACCCTAATAAAAAACTCTTTTTTTGTTTAAATAAAAATGGAGTAGAAAATGATAAGCGGATAATTAATAATTAAGCAGATATGTTAGAACTTAAGCGCACAACATGATTCCCTAAGCGGTTCCCGTTGGATACAACGGACGCGAGAGGTGCTAGCACCTTCCTCTCACGTAATCAACTCCCGGACTCGGAAATGGTTGCGATGACCATCTTTGCATTGTTCTCTCAAGGTTTTATCGATATTTTCCCTTTCCTTCGGGAATAAATAAAGTTCGGTGGCGACTCTGTGTCAGCCCAAGTGTCTTTGCGCTTAGGCGTTTTTTGCGCCGCTTCAGCTAGCGACTCTGCTGGGGACAGATCTACAGAGTTAGGCCTAGTTTAGGAGTTCATTCGCTTGTGTGCTATATCATGTGTATTATATCTGTTTTGTCGTTTATGCATAAATATTATCTGCTTGGATCTGCTGTTTCTTCTTCTTCTACTCCTTCTCTTTTTTCTTTTTGCCCATGTGGCTTGGTTACTGTGCAAAGCTCTATACCCGGGCTTGAGAAAAACTTAGGCTAAGTAAGGGGTTTTCATTACCGGCCGTCTTGACGTATGACTTGATTGTGCTGGTATGATAAACCCCGACTAAGGTAGATTCCCTTGAAAATGTTGCCCGTCCCGCTGTAGAGCTCGCTAGCGCCAATGTTTTCTTGCGGGGTCCGTGACCTTGGTGACCTTTCGACCAGTCTAGAACCTCGAAACGTGTTACTAGGAACCTCTGTTAGCACCTGAGTCGAGGCCTCGCAATGTTGACCTCTCTGGTCGACATAGTGGCCTCACCTGGATGAGGATTTCCTTTGGAGATATTTGTTGTGGGCCTTTGCAACAACAACAGTGTTTCCAAAGGGGCATTCCGTGATTCCGGGAACCTTATTAAACCCTAGAACAACATGTGAGATGGGATGGGCTGCAGGTAACCTTGAGCCTTTGTGACCCTAACACAGAAATTTGAACCTTTGCTACAGTAACCTGATCTGCTGCGTGCATCTATGCATCCATATTCATGCATTTTCATCAAAAAACATTTTCATAACATATAATCATGCATTTTCCATGCATCCATGAAAAGATTTTGCATGCATTTTCCATAAAAATAAAACAAAGTTGTGCATGCATGTTCATTCACAAAAAAAAAAATCATCTCATTTCTTTCATTCATTCCAACCAGCTACCTCCCCGACACCGATACCGGACCAGAAGCGCCTGTAATCGAACCATGGAAGACTGGCAAGAGCAGCATAATGTCTTGAGGGGTGATGTCGAACAGATGTCCGGAAAGTTGGACTGTGTCTTAGAAATGTTGACTAATCAGAACCAGCCTCAGCTGCAGGTTGTGGTTCCGAATCCTGCAGTGAATGGCCCGAACCAACAAGGGCATCCGTCAACATCAAATGTAGTGTGGCCGCCATACGGTTTACCAGTTGGGTATACTCCGCCGACTATTGGGAATTCGAATGTTCCTCAAACCGTCCATATACCAGTGAACGCTGAGATTCCTATTGAGCAGCCCAGGATGCCTCAAGCTCAGCCAGAGCAAGTGGTGATCCAGGAAAATCTGGAAGACCCAAGGAATGCTTATCAGGGTCCCGACCCACAGAACAGGGGCCCCGGAGTGAATATTGTTATTCCCCAGATAGAGGAAACCCAGCAGAAGTTCAGGGCCATTGAAGACAGACTGAGAATGATGGAAGGAGGCACTGATCCGTTAGACCTGGCTAATATGTGCTTAGTACCAGACTTAGTACTTCCCCCGAAATTCAAAACTCCTGATTTCGAAAAGTACAAAGGGCTGAGCTGTCCAAAGAGTCACCTGGTAATGTACAGCAGGAAAATGGCAACCTATGCCTACAATGACAAGCTCATGATGCACTGTTTCCAGGACAGTCTTACTGGGGCATCACTCAACTGGTATATGCAGCTAGAAGGAAGTCGCATCCGGTCATGGAGGGATCTCGCTTGTGCTTTTGTTAAGCAGTATCACTATAATGTGGACATGGCTCCTGATCGCAATCAGCTACAGAACATGTCTCAAAAGGACGGTGAGTCTTTCAAAACGTACGCTCAACGTTGGAGAGAGTTGGCTGCACAAGTGCGTCCACCACTTCTAGGGTCAGAGCTCGTGGAAACATTCACCAATACTCTGCAGGGGGTTTATTTTGAGAAAATGGTCGGCAGTACCTCGGCAGGATTTTCTGACTTGGTGAAGGTCGGAGAGCGAATCGAGAACGGGATAAAAAGAGGAAAAATTCAAGCTGCAACGGGAACTCAGAGCGGGGTTAAGAAACCTTCAAACAGTCTCCCAAAGAAGAAGGAAGGGGAAACCAATGCGATTGCTTCCACAGGCAATGGTGCTTATTATCCAGGGCCAACTCAGATGCCATACTTCTAGTACCCGTACCTAGCAGCGGTGCAATATCAACAGCCTCAGGGGTTTCCTTTTTAACAAGCAATGCATCCCATGAATCCGTTCCAGCAGAATTCGTTTGTGCAAAACTCGGGACAGCAGCAGAATCAGCAGCAGACCAAGCCTTGGGCCAACATAGAAAAGAAGGTCATCGACCCGATCCCTATGCAGTACAGTCAGCTCCTGCCATACTTGGTGCATAATGGGATGGTTGTTCCCCGAGCTTTGAAGCCAATGACTGCTCCTTTTCCAGCTTGGTATGACTCCAATGCCAAATGCGACTACCATGCGGGTACAGAAGGCCACACTACTGATAACTGTAGGGCGTTCAAGTACAAGGTTCAGGAACTTGTTGATAAGTAGTTGTTGACCTTTAAGGAAGAGCTGCCAAATGTGAAGAGTAATCCGTTGCCGGGGCACACAGGTGCAAATGTTAGCATGGTTGAAGGTTCGAACAGTGTAGAGCTTCTCAAAGATGCATCCCAGATAAGAACTCCAATGGCGGTGGTCCGAGAAACTTTGATTGGGTACGATCAGTTCGCAGAAATGCACTCCGGGTGTGAGGTTTGCAAGGTAAACCCCGAGCAATGTGCAAAGATGAAGGAGTGCTTGCAGAAGTTAATGGACCAGGGACTGGTGCAAATTGGATATTCCAAGAATGATGTCTCAGTGTCAACTTTAGAACCACATGAACATGAGAAGGGTGTGCGGCCGATAAAGATTATCTACCGGAAGAGGCTTGTTGAAGTGCCAGCTAAGAAGGTGGAGCCATTAGTTCTTCAGGTTCCCGTGCCGTTCCCTTTTGAAAACACTAAGGCTGTGCCCTGGAACTACAATGCCTTTCCCTTTTGACGGCTTAGGAAGGATAACGAGAAGTGGAAGAGTCTTTGCTCCTGAATCACTGCCACTGCCAAAAGACAAGAGCGTACCAAGCACTAGTACTGGGGTCGAGCCAACTAAGAAGGCTGTAGCCCAGGAAGAGATGGATGAATTCCTCAGAATCATAAAGAAGAGCGACTACAAGATTATTGACCAGCTCAGCCAAACGCCTTCCAAGATCTCTATGTTGTCCTTGCTGCTCAGCTTCGAAGCCCATAGAGAGGCCCTGTTGAAGCTCTTAAGCACAGCTCATGTCAACCAAGATATCACTGTAGCCCAGTTTGATGGGGTATGCAATAATATCACCGCTAGCAGATGTTTGGGGTTTATTGATGCCGAACTCCCTCTACAGAAGGTCGTGCGCATAACAAAGCTTTGCATATCTCGATGAAGTGCCAAGACGATACCATTGTCAGAGTCCTGGTAGACAACGGTTCATCCTTGAATGTGATGCCCAAGTCCACATTGGTGAAGCTATCCGTCACAGGGCTGGTCCTAAAGCCAAGTGCGCTGATAGTCAGAGCTTTTGATGGATCTCGGATGGAGGTGGTTGGAGAAATTGACTTACCCATGCTGATTGGCCCCCATTCTTTCAACATTACCTTCCAAGTGATGGACATTAACCCCTCTTACAGTTGCTTCCTGGGGCGTCCCTGGATACATGATGCCGGGGCTGTTACTTCTACCCTCCACCAGAAGCTCAAGTACATCGTGGATGATAAGTTGGTAATCGTATCTGGTGAGGAAGACACTCTGGTAAGCCATCTCGCGTCATTTCGCTACGTGGAAGCTAATGACGATGCTCTAGGCACTCCGTTCTAAGCCTTAGAAATCGCAAATGCAGTGGTCGAAGGTTCCAAGGGCGATAATCGAACCGCAAATGTACCCATGTCTTCTTGGAGGAATTTGAAGCTGGTCATGAATAAAGGATTTCCTAAAGGATGGGGGTAGGTGTTGGAGATACCTGAGAAAAAGAATATGTACGGGCTAGGCTACCAACCGTCAGGAGGAAACATGAATGGTCGGTGAAGGGGCGAAAGGAGGATTCCGGGCCTTCAAGAGACTTTCCGCCGTGCTGGGTTGAGGTCTGAGGAGCAGATAGCCGCAATCGAAGATGGAAGCGATGAGAGGCACATCTGGGTGTATCGGTGTTCCTCGAGTGCTGGTCTTACAAATTGGAATACTATTGTGATCCTTGAGATCACCATGATATCAAAGTAATTTTCTGTTTTCAAACATCCCTTGCTATGCCCAAGGCAAGTGGATGAGCTTTGTAGGGCCTCTTTGTTAAAATGACTTGTTTGTCAGTAATAAAATGCATTTTGTTTCCAATTACGTCTATTTTCCTTCTTTTTATCAGTTTTAAAAAAGGATAATAAAAATGGCAATGTTTTCTTGCATTACATTCTGACTTCACATTACTCTAAAAAGAATCATAAATCATATCATGCATGACAATGCTATAATCCCCTATGATTTCGAACTCCCAATTAACCACGTTGAAGAAAGTGGGGAGGAAGACTGTGAACTTCCTGAAGAATTGGCCCGATTGTTGGAACAAGAGAAAAAGATGATTCAACCTCACCAGGAACCAGTGGATGTGATCAATCTGGGGACTGAAGAGGAAAAGAAAGAAGTCAAGATGGGTTCCCTCTTGCAACCCGACGTGAAAGAAAAGCTGGTTAAGCTGCTTCGAGAGTATGTGGGCATCTTCGCTTGGTCATACCAAGACATGTCAGGGCTAGATACAAACATAGTAGAGCACAAGCTTCCACTTAAGCCTGAATACCCGCCGGTAAAGCAGAAGCTAAGGAGAACCAGGCCTGACATGTCCCTCAAAATAAGGGAAGAGGTCAAGAAACAGTTTGATGCGGGATTCCTAGCAGTAGCAAAGTACCCTGAGTGGATTGCTAATATTGTGCCTGTCCCGAAGAAAGACGGTAAAGTGCACATGTGTGTAGATTACCGAGACTTGAACAAAGTAAGCCCTAAAGACGACTTTCCTTTGCCTCACATCGATGTATTGGTTGACAACACAACTCGATTCCCCGTCTTCTCCTTCATGGATGGCTTCTCAGGTTACAATCAGATTAAAATGGCTCCTGAAGACATGGAGAAAACCACATTCATCACTCCATGGGGCACTTTCTGCTACAAGGTTATGCCATTCGGCTTGAAAAACGCTGGGGCAACATATCAGCGCGCTATGGTCACCCTCTTTCATGACATGATTCATAAGGAAATCGAGGTGTACGTTGACGATATGATTGCAAAGTCTCAAACAGAAGATGATCACCTTGTACATCTGCAGAAGTTGTTTGCTAGATTGAGGAAGTATCAACTGCGGTTGAATCCCAACAAGTGCACCTTTGGTGTTAAATCTGGGAAGCTGCTAGGGTTCATCGTCAGTCAAAAGGGAATCGAAGTCGACCCTGATAAGGTCCGAGCAATTCAGAATATGCCGGCACCAAGGACTGAGAAAGAAGTGCGGGGTTTCCTTGGCAGATTGAATTACATCTCCAGGTTTATCTCCCATCTCACTGCAACTTGCGAGCCAATTTTCAAGCTACTGAGAAAGGATCAGACCATTGAATGGGGCTAGGAGTGTCAAAAGGCATTTGATAAAATCAAGCAATAATTGCAAGAACCCCCTGTTCTGGTACCACCTGTTCCTGGGAGACCTCTCATCATGTACCTACATGTGCTGGATGAATCTATGGGCTGTGTACTGGGACAACATGACGAGACTGGCAGAAAAGAGCACGCCATCTATTATCTGAGCAAGAAGTTTACTAGCTGTGAAATCAGATACTCATTGTTAGAAAAAACTTGTTGCGCCTTAGCATGGGCTGCTCGACGTTTAAGACAGTATATGGTCTGTCACACCATATTGTTGATCGCCAAGACGGACCCGATCAAGTACATCTTCGAGAAACCGGCCTTGACTGAGAGAATTGCCCGTTGGCAGATGCTGCTGTCTGAGTACGACATTCAATACACCACTCAAAAAGCTATCAAAGGGAGCGTACTAGCAGAGTATCTTGCTCACCAGCCTGTGGAGGACTATCAACCCATGCACTTTGAATTCCCAGATGAAGACATCATGGCCTTGAGTGCAAAACCTCCCATGGGAGATGATGAAGGGCCAGAACCAGGATCTCGTTGGAAGCTTGTGTTTGACGGTGCATCTAATGCTTTAGGACACGGTGTGGGAGCTGTCATAATCTCTCCTAAAGACACCTACACTCCTCTTACAGCGAGACTATTGTTCGATTGCACAAATAACATCGTGGAATATGAGGCATGCATTATGGGTCTGGAAGCGGCAATCAGCTTGAGAATCAAGATCCTAGAAGTGTATGGAGACTCTGCACTAGTCATCTACCAAGTCAGAGGAGATTGGGAAACCCGTCACCCTAATCTAATCCCGTATCGGGACCATGTGTTAAAATTGGCTGAATACTTCGATGAAGTCACTTTCCATCATATCCCCAAGGAAGAAAACCAGTTGGTTGATGCTTTGGCCACATTATCATCAATGTACAAAGTAACTTGGCCAAATCATGTGCCCCTGGTGGAAATCAATCGTCATGAAAAGCCTACTTATTGCTCCGCAACTGAAGTTGAATCGGATGGAAGACCATGGTATCATGACATCAAAAGCTATCTCCAGAAGCAAGAGTACCCCACAGGTGCGTCACGCGGGGATAAGAAAACATTAAGAAGGCTGGCATCCAAGTTCTTCTTGGATGGTGAAGTGTTTTACAAAAGGAATTATGACATGGTTCTCCTTTGGTGTGTAGACCGACGGGAGGCCGACATGTTCATCGAAGAGATACATGAAGGGTCCTTTGGTACACATACTAATGGGCACGCTATGGCAAAGAAGATTCTCAGAGCTGGCTACTATTGGTTAACCATGGAGACTGATTGTCTGAACTATGTAAGAAAGTGCCATAAATGCCAAATCTATGCGGATAAAGTGCATGTGCCACCCACTCGATTGAATGTCCTCACAGCACCATGGCCGTTCGCCATGTGGGGCATAGACATGATCGGCATGATTGAGCCAAAAGCGTCAAACGTGCACCGTTTCATCTTGGTAGCCATTGATTACTTCAACAAGTGGGTGGAAGCAGCATCATACACCAATGTAACGAGGCAAGTAGTAGCCAGGTTCATCAAGAAGGAAATAATATGTCGTTGTGGTATTCCAAGCAAGATCATCACAGATAATGCCATCAACTTGAATAACCAGACGATGAAGGAGTTATATGAGAGCTTCAAAATTGAACACCATAACTCATCACCGTATCGCCCCAAGATGAATGGAGCAGTAGAGGCAGCCAACAAAAATATTAAGAAAATCCTCCAGAAGATGGTGAAAACATACAAGGATTGGCATGAGATGCTCCCCTTCACACTTCACGGGTACAGAACCGCAGTTCGCACATCAATAGGGGCAACACCCTTCTCGTTATTTTATGGCATGGAAGCGGTGCTCCCAGTGGAGGTGGAGATCCCCTCCTCGAGAGTTTTGATGGAAGCCAAGCTCGAAGAGGCAGCATAGGTGCAGACCCGGTTCGACCAGCTGAATCTCATCGAAGAAAAGAGAATGACAGCTCTGTGTCATGGTCAGTTATACCAGCAGAGGCTCAAGAAAGCGTTTGACAAGAAGGTCCGTCCTAGAGTATTCAAGGAAGGCGACTTAGTGCTGAAAGTGATATTACCCATTCACACGGATTTATGAGGGAAATGGACTCCTAACTATGAAGGACCATATGTCGTGAAAAAGACCTTCTCTGGGGGAGCCCTGATCCTTACTACAATGGATGGAGAGGAGTTTCCACTTCCAGTGAACTCCGACGCAGTCAAAAGATACTATGCCTAAAAAAAAAAAGCTCGTTAGGTCGAAAACCCGAGCGGGCGGCTTAGGCAATAGAGAGCGTCCCGGTGGGCTGAAAACCTGAAAGGGCGGCCCAGGCAAAAATTAGGGGCATCAAAAAAGGAAATGAGACCCGCTAAGTTGAAAACCTCGAAAGGGGCGGCTTAGGCAAAAAAGGGTATCCCGGTGGATTGATAACTCTCACTGAGCAATCCAGGCAAAAATTAGGGAAAACATTCAAAAGAATAAAAGAAAAAGAAAAGGCATAGGACTGCAGCACTTGAGCCTGCAACAACAATAGCTGATTCAGATGGAAAAGACCCGCCCGAGTCTTCATCTTCAGAAGCAAAGTGTTGTGATTCAGAAATCATGGGTGAAGATAGAATTGTCATGGCTTAGCGGAATTCATTTATTTCCATTGCCATTATCCTCGCTATAGCTTTCTGCGATCACCTCTTCTAGGGATTCGCATCTTGATGTAACATCATACTTTGTAAGCATCTTTGTATATTCAATAAAATTCCTTTTAAGCTTGTCTTGTCTATTTTTGCTTGCTTTTTGCTCTAAATGATTACACAATGTGATTTATTTCTGACAAATAATGCATTTAAACATTGAAAATAAAAAGCTTTTTGAAAATGGCTAAACTGCTTTGATGTCGGAAGTGTTTAAAGGAAGATCAATAGCTTACCATTGGTATCTTGGTTATAAGCACATGACATCCCAACGATCATCTTTGATCCAATCAAATGAAGAGCCGCTATGCCTCGGTGATGTTCCGACAGGGGCAGCGTGACCTCCTTCCTCAGCAGGTTTACAATATGACTTTGTTTTCCCCAGCAGGTTGGCCAGGGAAATTTTCCCCAAGCAGAGACATGGCCTCTCCCCAGCAAAATGGTAGCTGAAACCACTTCCTAGTAGAACAGCTAACGAAGCTCCCTCCTCATCAAGATATTGAAGGCTACAGAGTGCCTAGTATCTTCCCAGCAAGTTTAAAAAAAAATGGGTCCTCATATGCTTATCAAGAGCCCAAGCGGCCACCTCACCATTGGAAGAAACATTCAGGACCCAAACGTCGGGGAGAGCTGAAACAAATACTCATGCATTTAATTGCACATGTCATCTGCATTAGATTCGCATTCTAGGCATCAAACATGCATCAATCATCATTATATCATCCAAAGCATGCATTCATAGGCAGGTTAAAAGATTCCTCAGTAGAGGGTAATCCTCAGAACTCGGACCCCAAGAAGGGCTGATCAGCCTCCTTCCATGGGTTCCAGCCCCAGCAGTCCTCCTCAATAGGACATCTCCACAAGTATGCACTATCAAACCATCATCAAGGGGCAGCGAAGGTTCGCCAATATTAATCCAGATACCACTCGTCAGAAGTGAACAGGGCTAACAGGTTCCCTCGGGGCTTCCCCCAATAAAGTTTTGTCATCAAGGCTAGTTTGTTCGGAAATTTTCCAGAGTGAGTGGAAGATGAGCAAACTCAGTATTTTGTTTTAAGCATTCGGTCTGTATCGAAAATTCTCCAGATTGAGTGGGGAATGATCCAGGTCGGTCTCTTTTTGTGTATCCAGTTTGTTCGAAAATTTTCCAGAGTGAGTGGAAGATGAGCAAACTCAGTATTTTGTTTTAAGCATTCGGTCTGTTCGGAAATTCTCCAGATTGAGTGGGGAATGATCCAGGTCGGTCTCTTTTTGTGTATCCAGTTTGTTCGGAAATTTTCCAGAGTGAGTGGAAGATGAGCAAACTCAGTCTTTTGTTTTGGGTATTCGGTCTGTATCGGAAATTCTCCAGAGTGAGTGGGGAATGGTCCAGGTCGGTCTCGTTTTGTGTCTCCGGTTTGTTCGGAAATCTTCCAGAGTGAGTGGAGGATGAACAAGCGCTGCGGAAACATTATCTCATTTTGTTATCTCGTCCCGTCTTGTCTGCTCAGGCAAAATTGGGGCATGTCGTATTTAATTAACTTTTACCACGAGCGTGTAAAGACAAAGGTCATTCAGACCCTCGAGTCCAAGATAATTAAATAGGGGCAGCTGTTATACCCCAATTTTGGGTCACCTTTTTTATTTTGTTATTTTTACCATTTTCTAATTTTTTTAATTTTGCCTTTGTTTTAAAAATATATTTATTTCTTTGTTAAAAGAAAATGCTAATGATGTAGTTGCTTAGTGCGCAACTCACAAAAAAAATCAAGCCAAGTTCCAAACCTTCAAAACCACCCTCCAAGCCTAGGTAACCACCTCCTAGCCTAGGTAACTACCCCCTAGCCTAAGTAACTACCCCTAACCAAGCTCCAAGCCTAAGCCTCACCCTATAAAATAATTTTTCTCTCATTTTCCCCATAATTCACTCATTCTCCACAAAGAAACTTCAAAATTGACTCATTCTCCACAAAATACACAAAAACTCTCATTTTTCTCTCATTCTCTCTCACTTTCTCTCATCACTTTTTCTCTCATTTTTTCCACTCATCTCACAAAAACTCTCTCAAATTTCCTTCACTTTCTCTCATATTCCATGACACTTTCTCTCATTTTCTCATCACATTCAAAACCAAGAACACTAACAATCACCACAATAATCATCACCTCCATCATCTTAATCATCAACAAATCCAAGAAATTGAAGAAAAACCAAAAAAAGAGAAGAAGAATGCAAGAAAGATTCAAGTGAAGATTCAAATCAAGTTCTGGAAGTGCTGTGAGTAGAAGACAAGGAAAACAAGAAGATTAGCAGCTAGAAGTGCTTCCACGGTGGCCGGAAAATTCACCACCGAATCGAAGAAGCCGCCGCCTCGCCGAAAAGCCAAATTTCGAGCAAAACATGTTCCTTCCTCATTCTAATCGTTTCTAATCACTTAATTATATGCATCTCCGCCATTAATTGCATTCATTTCGTGCTCAAGAACAATATTTAAGCCTAGGGTTTTAGTTTAGAGTTTTTTCGCAATTCAAGAATTACAGTGAGATTTCAAGATTTTGTGAACGGATTCGAACTCAGGAAGCAATTTAGAACAAGTCTGGACTATTTTTGATGTTGAACATTGGCGTTTTGGCCATGAACGGGATAGCTCCGGTCGAGAAAAGCTTGAGCCTAACGACGATTTAAGCGTCGATTGAAAAAACCAAGGATCAATTCACGTTCCTCATGGAAAACCGTTCAAAATAGTGTATCTACTCGCAAGAATCGGTGAAGAATCGGGCTTTAATGGTTTTGGCCGAGGGAGCTTGTGTTCTTGCGTTTCCTGTAGCGTCGTGAGGTTGAAGATGACTCATGATAGTCCCTCCTTTCTCCAGTTTGAATGCGGGACGTTATATTGTGAGATTATAGCGCGACCGTTGGATCAGATTCTTTAAATCACATGCGTTGGATCATTTTTAAAATCAGATCCTGCGTGGTTGAACGCGCTGATGCATCATGGTTCTCTCGCCTGAAATGCACTGAATCATTTCCTAAGTTAATTCAAATCTCAGCCACCAGATCAAATCAGACGCACCACAACGCGCGTGTGCACCATGCACTGCATACCTGTGCCACACAGGATTATGCAGACTGGGCCTTTAGGCCAAAAACCCAGGTTTTGCTTTCTGCACCTCCTCTGTCTTGCTATCTGCACCCCCCTGCGCGCGCAAAAACAATTCAAAAATATTTTTAATTTCTCGAGTTAATTTCATTTTTCTCGATTAATTATTTAAAACATTTTTTTATTAAAAAAAGTGATAGAAGGGTTCATCTGGCATTTGCGTTTGCACACCCCGGTTGATTCCTATCCTTGCGGCTTCGCTTGCGATCTTGGAATTAACCTCACTTCTAAGTAACGATTTCGCAATAAAATGAACGAAAAGGGGTTGATCTGACGTCTGTCTTTTCACACCCCGGATAACCCCTATCCCTGCTGTATTGCTTGTGATCTTGGAATTATCCTCGTTTCAGAGACCATAAAAGCAACTCAACTCACATGAAATTTTCTCACTGCCCTTGTGCAGTCGAAACAAAATTGTTCTCAGACTCGGATAAAGTTTATCCATTCTCAGTAACATAAACAATGCTTAAGTCTCCCGTGCGAGCATACAAGCGACGTTTAAATACTGGAATGTCGTATAAGCGATATCTATTCTGAAAAAACATGTTTCTTGGATTCGAATAACGCTTTCCATTCTCAGTAATACAAACCGAGCTTAAGCCTCCCGTGCGAGCATACAAGCGGAGTTTAATTACTAGAATGTCGTACAAGCGTTACTCATTCTAAAAACATGTCTCTCAGATTCAGATATCACTTATCCATTCTCAGTAAGATGAACTGCGCTTAAGCCTCCCGCGCGAGCATACAAGCAACGTTTAAATACTAGGATGTCGTATAAACGATACCCATTCTGAAAATATCTTTCTTAAAAATGAGTAATGTTTTATCCATTCCTCCGACACATACTTACGCTTAAGCCTCCTATTGCGAGCGTAAAAGCAAAGTTGTATCAGCGAAATGCGACATAAACATTGCCCGATAAAAATAACAAACACACAAACAATTTCTACCCAAAGAACTACGTAAGCTTTGAATTCCCTATTGCACCTGGGGATACGTAGGAGCGGGATCAATACATCTCGTCAAGCACCCTAATAAAAAAACCCTTTTTTTTGTTTAAATAAAAATGGAGTAGAAAATGATAAGCGAATAATTACTAATTAAGCAGATATCTTAGAACTTAAGCGCACAACATGATTCCCTAAACAGTTCCCATTGGATACAATGGACGCAAGAGGTACTAGCACCTTCCTCTCACGTAATCAACTCCCGGACCCGGAAATGGTTGCGATGACCATCTTTCCATTGTTCTCTCAAGGTTTTATCAATATTTTCCCTTTCCTTCGGGAATAAATAAAGTTCGGTGGCGACTCTGTGTCAGCCCAAGTGTCTTTGCGCTTAGGCGTTTTTCGCGCCGCTTCAGCAGGCTTGCCATATGTGTTGGCTATCCCTCGTAAGCCACCAGAATTTTTACTACAATTCAAGTTCACTTGCGATTCAGTTTTGCCTATTTCATGTGTTCGTAATGCGGAAAGGCCTCCACCGAAACCACCAGACATGGAAGCTACAGCTACTACACCTTAACCCTCGGGTGTGCTCCTTACTTTTTCTCACTTTATGTTTATTGTTACATTGCGGGCAATGTCTGATTTAAGTGTGGGGGGAGAACAATTTACATTTAGTTGTTTTATTTTAAGTGTGGGCGTTTTTCGGCCCTAAGTGTGGATTTTAATTTAGGATAAGTGTGGGGGTGCTCATTGTGTTTTTAATGTTGATCTGATATGGGGAAGGGAATCATTTTACTTAAGCTCAGATGTATCTAATTTATACCACGTTTTGATGCTCAGTTTGTTTGGCAAGAAAAAAAAATGATGTGAAGAAAAGTGAAAAGAAAAAAAATGATGAAAAGAAAAACATTTCAAAAAAAAAAAAAAAAAAAAGATGTCAACAGTTGTACTATGGGCAATTCTGATGTAAAGAAGTGAATTTGTGGGTTCAATGTCTCAGACTTAGTTGCAATATCTTTTAGAGACTTATGGTTTGTTGAGCTAAACTATCCCTCATGCTTAGTATCCAAATGATTTTCATGCTTCTTTATCCCACCTTGCCTTGGCCCCGTTACAACCCGAATAAAGATCTTTTGATCTTTGCATGCATGTGCTTCATTATGTGGATGTCTTCCATCTTTGGGGACGGAAGAGGCTTGTCAAGCTTATGGCAGTGCTAACTGAAATTCCGGCACTACCAGTAGACAGATGTGATAGCCAATGTGCTAACACCTGTCACAACAACGTTGGACTGGGAGACAGATGTTACCACGTTTGTCTCCACGAGAGTTAACTGAACAAATAACAATGCAATAATTAAAGACAGAAAGTAAATTGCACGCGCGGTTTGTTAACCCAGTTCGGACGCAACTGCTCCTAATCTAGGGGATACCAATCCAGGAATGAATCCACTATAATAGTAATGATTCAGAGTCTAACTACCCGTTAACCCTCCTCACTCAATCACTATCTGTGCAAACTCTACCTAGGCCTAACCTAGATATGACCAGCCCAGGTCACTTCCTTAACAACGACGCTACACCACACCGTCATACACCTACCGGGGTATAAAATACACTTCAAATGAATGGTTGTTTGGAGACACCCTCCTAGACACCTAAACACTTTTACCTAAAGGCTTCAAGTGCTAGACTCACTAACTCTTTGCTTCAAAGCTTCAGAGAGAGTAACATTACAACTCAATAAACACAGTCCTAAGCATGCATCAATGGAATGCACGAAAGGCTCACAAAGAGACTCGATTTTGACACACTAAACCCTAAAACCAAATACGACTTGACTCTCTTAGAGAACTAGGTCTTGGTCTTCATATATTTTTAGTCCTGAGCTGCTTGGACTACAAGAAATATTTGGGCTTCAGAATCCTTGTTGAAAACGCGTGTCTTGATCTCTTTCAAAAATAAACCTTGAACCTAAAGATTTGATTTGAAAATATATTGTCACATATTTCAAAATAAATCTTTCCAAATATTGCTTCAGCAATTAGCGAGATTCCCATTGTCTTGGCGCGCAAGCTAAACCTGAAACAAAGAAATTAGGGTTCAAAGAAAAGGTGGCGCGCTGAAAGGCGCGTACTAGGGTTCCAAGTCCAGCTGGCACCAGCTGGTAGTGTTGTTGACATATGTTACCACATCTGTCACCACCTTTAGACTAGCATCTTGTTTTTGCAAAATGAAGCCAACATTAAAAACCCAACAATCTCCCCCTTTGGCAAATTTTGGCCAAAACAACCTTAGCACGTTCTGGAGAGAAACCTTCAGCAAATTCCTTCAACTTTAATTAAGTGATTTGATGAAGAAGGAACTTCACATTTTGCAATATGTTAGACTAGGTAACGTACAAGAGATCAGAGGCAGCGGTCATGGATGCTGCTAGCCTCAAGGTTAACACTTAGAAAGAGATAGTCTCTCATAGTGGACTCAAATATGGAACATTGAGTTCTTTACAGATAAACTTACCACATAGACGTGGCTTAGGAAAAAATAAATTCCTGATATCCTGAGAGTCTAAATTCCCAGTAAAACATGCAAGTATAGAGAGCACAAGCACAAGCATTGCCAATGTGCAGAGAGCACAAGGCACCATCAGATGTGACAACATCTGTCACCACACCTGGTCTTCAGTCTTCAAGAAAAATACAAGCTCAGTATTTGAGCACACACCTGTAGTTCGCTAGATAGTGATACCTAGCCTATCACTCCCCCTGGAGTTATGCATACTGAGAAACCAAGTTTCCCAGACATAGGGTGCAACTTGCTTGCACTAGCAACATGTAACCTGCATGAGAGAGTATAAGGAATACTCCCCCTTAACACTACCTGTTACTCCCCCTGAGTATAGTACCTGTGTAAAAAAAAAATTTGAAACTACATAAGTACCACAACCTGACTTATGTGCCCACATGTTGGCACATGTGAAACCACAACCTGACTTTGATATCAGACACATGATTGTTGCACATTACACACGCTGTAAAACTACAACTCTTCAAATAGGCAGATGCTTAACTCTCTCCTCAACTCCTCAAAGTGGTTTGCATCTAGAGCTTTGGTGAAGATATCAGCAATCTGCTTGTCAATGCTTACATGCTCAAGAGCGATCACCTTGTCTTCCACAAGATCTCTGATAAAGTGGTGTCTGATATCAATATGCTTGGTCCTGCTGTGTTGAATAGGATTCTTGGAGATATTGATTGCACTCAAGTTGTCACAGTATAATGTTAGCACATCTTGCTCAACATTGTACTCCTTCAACATTTGTTTCATCCATAACAGTTGAGAGCAACTACTTCCAGCAGCAATATACTCTGCTTCAGCTGTGGACAAGGCCACACTATTCTGCTTCTTGCTGAACCATGAGATTAAGTTGTTACCCAAGAAAAAACATGCACCTGAGGTGCTTTTCCTATCATCAGCACTACCTGCCCAGTCAGCATCACAGTAGCCAACTAGTTCACAGCTTTCACCATGAGAGTACAACAAGCCATAATCACTGGTACCATTAATATATTTGAGAATTCTCTTGACTTGTGTGAGATGACTCACTTTTGGTGCAGCCTGGTACCTAGCACATACTCCTACAACAAAAGTTATATCTGGCCTACTGGCTGTGAGATACAACAAGCTCCCAATCATACTCCTATAGAGGCTTTGGTCCACATCAACACCTTTCTCATCTTTAGTTAGCTTAAGATGAGTAGCAGCTGGTGTTCTTTTGTGAGGAGAACTGTTCATTCTGAACTTCTTGACAATATTCTTTGCATACTTGCTTTGTGAAATATGTTGAGACCTTTTAGGGTGTTGGCTTCATTTGGTAAAATAAGCCTGATTCCATGATGTGGAGCATGATGTGTGGCACATCAGGGTTCACATCTGGACGCCCTACTGGACGCGCTTTCATTTATTTAAACGCGATCTTTTGAAAAAGATTTGTTTTTCAAATTAAATCGTGCCAGCTTTCGCGCCAAGGAACAAGATAATCTTTCATGGTTCTGTTTTATTTTATTGGCCGACTTTGATCAAAAAGATTTGAAACAAACAATTAAAAGATTATGATCAAATAAATCTCAAGGCAAAATTTATCAAGGCCAACTCGTCAAAGCCCATGAAGCTTGTTCTATATAAAGGAAGACTGAAGACCAATTATTCATCAACTGAAATCAAGAAGCTAAGTCTACAAATTGAGTCTTAGGGTTTTAGTTCTTTAGTTGTTCTTTGTTCTTTGTGAGCCTTCACTTGGATCATAGTTTTGATACAAGTAAGGACTGAGTTTATAGAGTTGTAATCTCTAGTTGTCTTTCTCCAAAGCTTTGAAGCAAGGAGTTAGATTGTGCAACACTCTAAGCCTTTAGGTACGAGTGCTTTGCTTGTCTAGGAGTGTGTCTCCAACTGAGTTTGTTATTAAATCCTTACTGGGTAAGGTTGAGGGGGAGTGAGCAGAGGTTCTCATATCTAGGAGTTCCTAGGTAGAATTAGCACGGGTAGTGATTAAGTGAGAAGTTGTAAACGGGGGAGTTTAGCTTTGAATTGATACTACCATAGTGGATTCATCCCTGGATTGGTATCCTCCAGAATAGGGCTTGTTATAAGTGCCGAACTGGGTTAACAAACTCACGTGTTCTTTTGTTTCCTGCACTTTATATTGTTTACTTGTTCATCAAGTTCAGTTGTTCACGATGTTGACACATTAGGCTACACATCGTACGATTCCTAAAGTGTACACATCGTGCTACACATCTGACACTTGCCACCAGAATTTCAATTGGCATCAGAGCAGGCACCCTGCCTGTTTGAGGGTGAGCTCCAGGGAAGTTACTTTCTGGAAACATGGACAAGGATGGAACAACGGTCAACAAACCACCCCTCCTGGATGGAACCAACTATGACTACTGGAAGCCAAGGATGATTGCTTTCCTAAAGTCACTTGACAGCAGAACTTGGAAAGCTGTGCTCAAAGGCTGGGAGCATCCCAAAATCTTGGATGCTAATGGTGTTGACACTGGTGTACTCAAGCCAGAGGAAGATTGGTCAGCTGCAGAAGACACTGCATCGCTTGGAAACTCCAAAGCTTTGAATGCTTTATTCAATGGAGTGGACAAGAACATGTTCAGATTAATCAAGCAGTGTACTGTTGCAAAGAATGCCTGGGAGATACTCAGAACCACTCATGAAGGCAATGCCAAGGTAAAAAGCTCAAGAATCCAACTTCTCAACACTAAGTTTGAAAACCTCAGAATGAAAGAAGAAGAATCAATTCATGAATTTCACATGAATTTGCTTGAGGTGGACAATTCCTTTGAGGCTCTAGGTGAGAAATTGTCTGAAGAAAAGCTTGTGAGAAAGATGCTTAGATCCCTACCCAAGAGATTTAACATGAAAATCACAGCTATTGAAGAAGCTCAAGACATCCCAAGTATGAAACTTGAAGAACTTGTGAGCTCTCTTCAAACTTTTGAGATGAACTTAGGTGAGCAAACTGAGAAGAAAGGAAAAGGTATAGCTTTTGCATCTTGTGCTGGTGAAGAAGAAGAAGCTGATGAATCAGATGACGATCTCTCAAATGACTTAGCCATGTTGGGAAGACAATTCAACAAGCTTCAAAGGAGGGTGGACAGAAGACCAAGGAGGAATGTGAGGAACATCCAGACTGACATCAGTAAATTAGGTAACACTTCAACAAAAACCAAAACTGATGATAAGTCAACTCAGAACAAGGGTGTTCAATGTCATGAATGTGAAGGCTTTGGTCATATAAGATCAGAATGTGGCACATATCTGAAGAAGCAGAAGAAAGGCCTAACTGTATCATGGTCTGATGAAGACTCTGACACTGACTCAGAGAATGTTGCTGCTAATCATGTTAGTGCCATGACTGGGGTGGATAATACTGATGTTGAATCTGATGATGAAGAACTCACCTTTGATGAACTAGCCTCAGTCCATAAAAAGCTATTTATCAAGAGTGAGGAACTGTACAAGGTCAATGAAGAGCAGAAGGAAATCATCAGTCAACTGGAGACAGAGAAGGGTCAACTACAGAGTCAAGTTGCTAGTCTTGAAAGTGAAGTCAAGTTACTGTCAACCAACTTGAAAAATATGACCAAGTCTGTAAAGATGCTCAACCCTGGAACCAACATGCTTGATGAAATTTTGAAAGTAGGAAAGCATGCTGGTGACTCATCTGGTGTAGGATTTAAGAACAAACATCACAGCAAGAAGACAAATACTAAGTTTGTTCCTGCTCAGAAGAAACCTGACCCTAGCAGAATGTGGACACACCACACTCCACATCAGAGACCTGCTGGCAAAGAGAAGTTTAATGCTTGGAGATGCCACTACTGTGGGAAGAATGGTCACATCAAGCCCTTCTGTTACAAACTCTATGGGTATCCCAAGAAAAAGCCTCAGGTGCAAGCCAAAACAGCAAGGGTCACTCCTAAGAAGATGTGGAAGCCTAAAGTCTCTGAAACTGCACATATTGCTCACACTTCTCTTAGAGCATCTTCTAGTAATGATTGGTATTTTGATAGTGGTTGTTCTAGGCATATGACTGGTGTTGAGAAATTTCTCACTAATATCAAGCCTCATACAACAAGCTTTGTAACCTTTGGTGATGGAGCAAAAGGTGAAATCAAGGGCAGTGGTAAACTCAGCAGCAAAAGCTTACCTGACCTAGATGATGTGTTACTTGTTAAAGGCTTGAAGGCTAATCTTATCAGCATAAGCCAACTATGTGATCAAGGTCTTAAGGTCAACTTCACAAAGAATGAGTGTCTTATCACTTCTAACAAAGGAGAATTGTTGATGAGAGGATCTAGGTCAAGGGACAACTGCTATCTATGGATTCCTGATGAAACAGCTCACTCCACTACATGTTTGATAAGTCAGGAAGAAGAAGTAAAGCTTTGGCACCAAAGACTTGGCCATTTGAATCTGAAGGGAATGAAGAAGATTGTGTCCAAGGAAGCTATTAGAGGTCTACCAAAGCTTAAGATTGTTGAAGGCAATATATGTGGTGAATGTCAAGTTGGAAAGCAGGTTCAGATGTCACACCCAATGTTACAACATCAGGTGACATCCAGAGTTCTTGAACTGCTACATATGGACTTGATGGGACCAATGCAGGTAGAGAGTATTGGTGGCAAAAGATATGCTTTTGTGGTTGTAGACGATTTCTCAAGGTTCACTTGGGTTAGCTTCATCAGAGAGAAGTCTGACACTTTTGATGCATTCAAAGAATTATGCCTTAGACTACAAAGAGAGAAGGATAGTGGCATTGTTAGAATCAGAAGTGATCATGGGAAAGAGTTTGAAAATTCAAGATTCTCTGAGTTTTGTGCTGATGAAGAAATTGGGCATGAGTTCTCCTCACCAATCACACCCCAACAAAATGGTGTAGTTGAGAGGAAGAACAGAACCTTGCAAGAGGCTGCAAGAGTTATGCTACATGCCAAGAAGCTACCTTACTACTTTTGGGCAGAGGCCATGAGTACTGCATGCTATATACACAACAGGGTGACTCTGAGAAAAGGTACCTCAACCACACTGTATGAGATATGGAAAGGAAGAAAACCAACTGTCAAACACTTCCATGTCTTTGGTAGCAAGTGCTATATCTTAGCTGACAGAGAGCAAAGGAGGAAGATGGATCCCAAGAGTGATGAAGGAATCTTTCTAGGCTATTCCATAACCAGCAGAGCCTATAGAGTCTTCAACAACAGAACAAGAACTATGATGGAATCCATCAATGTTGTCATAGATGACTGTTCAGATAATGAACCTGATGTTGATCCTGATGTGGACACATCTCACCCCCTGCCTGAAGACTCTGAAGTTATAGAGATTCCTGAGAAGACTGATCAGCAAGAAGATGTGACTCCAGTGAACAAGGGTCCCTCTGTTAGAGTTCAAAAGAATCATCCAAAAGAACTCATAATAGGGAATCCTGAGTCAGGGGTTATGACAAGGTCAAGAGAGGTTGTATCCAATGCTTGTTTTGTGTCAAAGGTAGAACCAAAGAATGTGAAAGAAGCCTTGACAGATGAGTTTTGGATTGAGGCTATGCAAGAGGAGCTGAACCAGTTCAAGAGGAATGAAGTGTGGGATTTAGTTCCTAGACCTGAAGGAGTCAACATCATTGGTACTAAATGGGTTTATAGGAATAAATCTGATGAAAGTGGTGTTGTGACTAGAAACAAGGCTAGGCTTGTGGCTCAAGGTTACTCTCAGATTGAAGGAGTAGACTTTGATGAAACATTTGCTCCTGTGGCACGTCTTGAGTCCATAAGGTTACTTCTGGGAGTAGCATGTATCTTGAAATTCAAGCTATTCCAGATGGATGTGAAGAGTGCTTTCCTCAATGGCTACTTGAATGAGGAAGTTTATGTGGAGCAGCCCAAGGGATTTGTTGATCCAAATTATCCAGATCATGTCTACAGATTGAAGAAGGCATTATATGGATTAAAGCAAGCTCCTAGGGCATGGTATGAGAGGCTAACCAAATTTCTTGTGCAGCAAGGTTATAGAAAAGGAGAAACAGACAAAACCTTGTTTGTCAGAGAAGAAAAGGGCAAGTTCATGATTGCACAAATCTATGTAGATGACATTGTGTTTGGAGGAATGTCTGATCCAATGGTCAAGATGTTTGTGAATCAGATGCAGTCTGAATTTGAGATGAGCCTTGTAGGTGAACTTACCTACTTTCTTGGTCTGCAAGTCAAACAGATGGAAGATACAATTTTCATCTCTCAAAGCAAGTATGCCAAGAACATTGTGAAGAAATTTGGAATGGAGAATGCAAATCATAAAAGAACTCCTGCAGCAACCCATCTCAAACTTTCTAAAGATGAGCATGGTGTCAGTGTTGATCAAAGTCTATACAGAAGCATGATTGGCAGTCTACTTTATCTCACTGCAAGTAGACCTGATATTAGCTTTGCTGTTGGTGTGTGTGCAAGGTACCAAGCTGAGCCTAAGATGAGTCATCTAAATCAAGTTAAAAGGATTCTCAAGTATGTCAGTGGTACAAGTGATTATGGAATTCTCTACTCTCATGGTGAAGACACAAGATTGTTAGGTTATTGTGATGCTGACTGGGCAGGAAGTGCAGATGATAGGAAGAGCACTTCTGGTGGATGTTTCTTTTTGGGAAGCAACCTTATATCATGGTTCAGCAAGAAACAAAATTGTGTTTCTCTTTCTACAGCTGAGGCTGAGTATATTGCAGCAGGAAGTAGTTGCTCTCAGCTACTTTGGATGAAGCAGATGTTAGGTGAGTACAATGTGCAGCAAGATGTGCTCACATTATACTGTGACAATCTAAGTGCTATAAATATTTCCAAAAATCCTATCCAACATAGTAGGACAAAGCACATTGATATACGTCACCATTTCATTAGAGATCTTGTTGAAGACAATATTGTGACTCTAGAGCATGTTGCCACAGAAAATCAACTGGCAGATATTTTCACTAAGGCTTTAGATGCAAATAGGTTTGAGGTGTTAAGGGGCAAACTTGGTATTTGCCTCTTTGAGGATCAATAGCCATAATAGCTATTTAGACGTGCAACGGTTACCTGTTCTTTCCCTCCATCCATAGTTGCACGCAATCCAAAGGCAATCATTACAAAAATATTTCCAACGGCTATTTCACGATCAAAACTTCAAGAAATCCGTTTATTCAAGATTTTCTCTTATTGCCTACCACATTGATCACTACATTCATCTCTCTAACACTCAAACGACCAAGAACTTGTCTTGATCTCTCTCAAAACCTCTGTTCATCTCTCTGCAATTTTCTTTGAAATCTTCATACAAAATCATCATCATCATCATGTCTACTGCAACCAAAACATCTCCTTCCACAAAAACAAACACTCCTCCATCATCACCAAAACCAAATTCCCCACATCAAGAAGATATTCAAGGTGACATGATCATCGATGCCACTCCTGTCTCAATGATCAAGCCATCTGGATCAAAGAAGAAGAAGTCTAAACGATCAAGAAGGGAATCAACCCCCATTGCTGCAGGGGAAGATGTTGTTCCTTCTACTTCCACAGAAAAATCCAAAAAGAAGAAGAAGAAAAGCAAGAAGCCAAAGATTGGCTCAGCAAAGAGGGTTCATACCATGGAAAGTCTGCATGTTGAACCTCTTCCTGCAAAATCTGGTGATGCAAATGCTGAAGCATCTATGGGTGTAGGTTCTTCAAACCCTAACCCTGAGAAGGCTGCTGTGAAGATCCCTGAGAGTCAAAGACATCCCTTGACTCAGAAGATCATTGATTCTGTGCTCCAGGCCCTGCAAGAACCTAATGTTGTGGCAGATGTTGGCACATCATTGCCACAAGGTGAAGAAGAGTCTCCTGCTGAAGAAGAGACTGCTGCTGTTGAAAAACCTGCTGTCATTCCTGATTCTCCTGAACAGGAATTTGTTGAAGAAGATCAACCTGCTGAGGTTGAGGAACCTGAAGATAATACCCAGTCTGACAAGGGTAAAGAAACTGTTGAAGGTTCAGATCATGAAAACTCCAATCCTTGTGACAAGGATGCTAATGGAGATACAGTTGTTGTGGATGTAGAAGGCTACAATTCTGACATCCCCTTGAAGAAGCTTACTGAGGAGAGTATTGCAAGAAGGACTAGAAGTGGTAAAGGTCCTGCTGTTGTTGAAATTTCTCCTGCTGCTACTAAGGAGAAGAAGAAGCCTGTTAAGAGGCAAGTCATGTATGGTCCCAAGAAGGGATTTAGTAAAGCTGTGGTTCCACCTGCAAAGAAGAAGACTCAGAAAAGAAAAGAGCCACCTACAAGTGACTCAGAGTACGATGTGGAGCAGGATGTAGCTCACATCAGTGAGTCTGAGGAAGAATCTGCTAAGGAACGCAATGTGGAGCTTGATGTGATTCACATTGAGTCTGCTGTGAAGAAGAGCTATGGGAAGAAGAAAATTCCTCAGGGAATTCCTGACATCCCAGTTGATTTGATTTCCTTCCACAACCCTGCACATGCTGGTAAATGGAAGTACATTGCTCATAGAAGGTTAGCTCTGGAGAGGGAGCTCAGTGATGAAGCCTTGCAGTGCAAGGAAGTTATGAGGTTGATCAAGCGTGCTGGCTTGATGAAGACTGTTACTGGACTAGGTGACTGCTATGAGAAGGTAGTCAAAGAGTTTTTGGTAAACATCCCTGCTGGTTGTGACAATCCTTTGGACAAGGAATACCAAACTGTTTTTGTGAGAGGTAAAGAAATTCACTTCTCTCCCACTGTTATCAACAAGTATCTGGGCAGAAGTGAGGAGCCCTTTGCTGAGATGGAGGCAAATGACAACTACATAATCAAGGCCATCACAGCTGGAAAGGTCAAGACTTGGCCTAAGAAGGGAAAATTGCAAGCAAGCAAGCTCACTCCAATCTACAACATCCTGAACAGGATTGCTGCTGCTAACTGGGTGCCTACCACACACAACTGTGATGTGGCTACAGGTTTGGCTAGGTTCATCTATACTGTAGGTAACAAAATTAACTTTGATTTTGGTACTTATATTTTTGATCAGACTATCAAACATGCCAAAACCCTAGCTGTCAAACTACCCATTGCCTTTCCTTCCCTACTGTGTGGAATCATATTGAGCCAGAGACCTGATGTTCTGGGCAAGGATGATTTGTCTTGCAGAAGAGAGTCTGCTATTTCTTTTAGTCTCAAGCAGTCTGATGTGACTCCTGATGTGGGCACATCCAGCTCAAACAATGCTATGTCTAGGACAGACATGATTGCTGCTTTAAAGGAGACTTGCAAGGCTCTGGATGAGAAGAAGGCCAAGCTGGAGGCAGTCATTGCTGGACTGGAGCTTGAGGATGAGCAAACAATGGCTGAGGATGAGGAATTGGAGGAGGAGGAGCCCAATGACTCTGAAGCTGAGGAAACTGATGGGAGCCAGGATATTTGAATTATTGTAATTCATTAATATTTCCCTGTACTCAGTATTTCCTTGTTTTTGCTTGTATTTTGTGGGCTATGCCCTGGATTTCTGATGCACCTTTGCGTGCCTGTTCTGTACTTGCTGCACTATTAACGGCCTGAGTGCCTCTTTCTGTTCATGCACCATCATCTCTACATCTCATGCTATCTGCATTCTATGGTGTGTTACTTACTCTCAGTATGTTTGTCATAATTTATGGCTAAAAAAGGGGGAGTAAAAATTAAAATGAACAACTTTGAAGTCTTAACTGCAGCAAATTGTGATGTGTTATTAGAGAGAATAGAACGAGAGAATTGAGACGAGAATTAAGAAAAAGATTCTATTCATCCACATGGGGCAACTTCTGAACTTCTGAACTTCTGAAACTTTCTCAACTTCTGAAGCACTACAACTTCTGAAGCTCTGCTCAGCTTCTGAAGCACTACAACTTCTGAAGCTCTGCTCAGCTTCTGAAGCTCTATAACTTCTGAAGCTCTGCTCAGCTTCTGAAGCTCTGCTCAGCTTCTGAAGCTTCTCCAACTTCTGAAGTTCTGATGTGTGGCACATCTGACTACACATCTGGTATACATGCTTATTTTTCTTCAAATATTTTATCAACAAATTTTTGAAGAATTAGTTTTCTAAAGCATGTTCTTCTGAAGACCTTTTCTGTACATTTTCAACTGGGTGATGCATTCTTAAGAAGTCCAATTGAAGATGTTATCTAATTTCTACATGGTGATGCATTCTTAAGAAGCCTGTAGAAGTTATTTTGTGTGATGTTTGACACATCTGTGAGTTTTAACTTGGTCATGCATTCTTAAGAAGCCAAGTTTAAAACTTCTCTATTTCTCTCTAGGTCATGCATTCTGAAGAAGCCTATAGGGGATATGAGATTTAGGGGGAGTACATGGAAAGTGCTCTAGTTCAAAGGGGAGTAGACTATTACTGGGTTTGCTACCCTCCCTTATGTGTGCATGGAATCTCATGCTTGTATGTGTCTGAGAATTTATTTTTCTCAGTCTTTGGGAATTTATTTTCCTATCTTGTGAGAGTTTATTTCTCTCTTTATTTGCGAGGCTCTAATCCGCTGCTGCATGCCTCTGATGTGCCTACACATCTCTCCAAGTTTAGTTGGGTGACTCAAAGATTATTTTAGCCCAAAATTTGCCAAAGGGGGAGATTGTTGAGACCTTTTAGGGTGTTGGCTTCATTTGGTAAAATAAGCCTGATTCCATGATGTGGAGCATGATGTGTGGCACATCAGGGTTCACATCTGGACGCCCTACTGGACGCGCTTTCATTTATTTAAACGCGATCTTTTGAAAAAGATTTGTTTTTCAAATTAAATCGTGCCAGCTTTCGCGCCAAGGAACAAGATAATCTTTCATGGTTCTGTTTTATTTTATTGGCCGACTTTGATCAAAAAGATTTGAAACAAACAATTAAAAGATTATGATCAAATAAATCTCAAGGCAAAATTTATCAAGGCCAACTCGTCAAAGCCCATGAAGCTTGTTCTATATAAAGGAAGACTGAAGACCAATTATTCATCAACTGAAATCAAGAAGCTAAGTCTACAAATTGAGTCTTAGGGTTTTAGTTCTTTAGTTGTTCTTTGTTCTTTGTGAGCCTTCACTTGGATCATAGTTTTGATACAAGTAAGGACTGAGTTTATAGAGTTGTAATCTCTAGTTGTCTTTCTCCAAAGCTTTGAAGCAAGGAGTTAGATTGTGCAACACTCTAAGCCTTTAGGTACGAGTGCTTTGCTTGTCTAGGAGTGTGTCTCCAACTGAGTTTGTTATTAAATCCTTACTGGGTAAGGTTGAGGGGGAGTGAGCAGAGGTTCTCATATCTAGGAGTTCCTAGGTAGAATTAGCACGGGTAGTGATTAAGTGAGAAGTTGTAAACGGGGGAGTTTAGCTTTGAATTGATACTACCATAGTGGATTCATCCCTGGATTGGTATCCTCCAGAATAGGGCTTGTTATAAGTGCCGAACTGGGTTAACAAACTCACGTGTTCTTTTGTTTCCTGCACTTTATATTGTTTACTTGTTCATCAAGTTCAGTTGTTCACGATGTTGACACATTAGGCTACACATCGTACGATTCCTAAAGTGTACACATCGTGCTACACATCTGACACTTGCCACCAGAATTTCAAAATAAAAATTGTATCACTCATTTGTTTCACCTGTAAGCCAAGAAAGAATGTTAGTTCACCAACTAAGCTCATTTCAAATTCTGACTGCATCTGGTGAACGAAATGTTGCACCATCTGGTCCGACATTCCTCCAAATACTATGTCATCTACATAGATCTGGGCAATAAGCAGTCTTCCTTTCTCTTCCCTCACAAACAGGGTCTTGTCGTTTCCCCCTTTTCTGTATCCATGATCCACCAGAAAAATAGTTAGCCTTTCATACCAAGCTCTAGGAGCTTGTTTGAGCCCATATAAGGCTTTCTTCAACTTGTACACATGATCAGTATAATTGGGATCCACGAAACCTTTTGGTTGCTTTACATAGACCTCCTCATTTAAGTACCCATTTAGGAAGGCACTTTTTACATCCATCTGGAATAACTTGAATTTTAAGATACAAGCTACTCCAAGAAGTAGTCTAACCGATTCCAATCTAGCCACTAGAGCAAAAGTCTCATCAAAATCCACTCCTTCAATCTGAGTGTATCCTTGAGCTACAGTGCCTTGCTCATCAGTCTTATTCTTGTACACCCACTTAGTACCAATTACATTTGTTCCTCTTGGCCTAGGTACCAAGTCCCATACTCCATTCCTTTTGAATTGATTCAACTCATCTTGCATGGCATCAATCCAGTACTCATCAATTAGAGCTTCCTTCACATTTTTTGGCTCAACCTTTGATACAAAACAAGCACTAGCAATCATATCCAGAGACCTTCTTGTAGTGATACCTTGATTAGGGTCACCAAGTATTTGATCAATAGGATGATTCTTCTGGACTCTGATGGATGGACCTTTGGTTGCTGGAGTGCTAGGTGGAACTGGAGCATCATTCTCTGGACTGGTTGGAGCTGTAGGTTCAGTCAATTCATTCTGAGTGTTGACTTCGTGACTGTCTTCTTCAGCTTCTGTCTCATGATCACTGCAGATTCTTTTTATGAGAAGATCCTTTTGCCTTTGCAGTTGAATGCATAACTCTTCAAAGACAGAGTAAGTGTGTGTCTTTTCTCTGATAAAATTTATCCAGGTATACCTAGAATAATCATCAACTACAACAAATGCATACTTCTTCCCTCAAAGGCTTTCTACCTGCATTGGACCCATCAAGTCCATGTGAAGTAGTTCTAGAACCCTGTTGGTAGTTAGATGGGGCGACATCTTGTGTGAAACTTTGGTTTGTTTGCCTATCTGACATTCTCCACATACCGTACGTTCGACAATATCAAGCTTAGGTAGCCCTCTTATAGCATCAACTGAGGCAGCCTTCTTCATACTTCAGAGATTCAAGTGGCCTAACCTTTGGTGCCATATCTTTGCTTCATCTTCCTTGGCAACCATACATGTTGCAACATGTCTCTTCTGGTTGGGTATCCACAGACAGGAATTGTCTTTAGATCTTACTCCCTTCATTAGAACAACACCTTTAGCATCAGTGACTAAGCATTCTGGTTGAGAGAAGTTGAACTTCAGTCCTTGATCACATAACTGACTTATGCTAATAAGATTAGCAGTCAGTCCTTTTACAAATAGGACATCTCCAAGTTCAGGTAAACTGTCATTGACCATTTTTCCTACGCCCATGATTTGTCCTTTGGCTCCATCTCCAAATACTACATGACCTATGGGATGAGTTTTTAGATCCACTAGATAATCTTTGATACCTGTCATGTGCCTTGAGCACCCACTATCAAAGTACCATTCTTCTTTGGATGAGGCTCTTAATGATGTATGAGCAATCAGTCCAGACTTCCCAACCTTCTGTTTCCACTCTTTTCTTATCTTTGTAATCTTTCTCATAGGTGCATGTGATTCTGACAATTATGGACTTCCATAGAGTTTGTAGCAAAAAGGTCTTATGTGTCCCTTTTCTCCACAATGATGACATGCCCATTCCTTTGGTTCCTTATTCTGACTGGGAGGTGGTAGTGGTCTGGGATGTTGCACCATGTGTCTGACCTTCCTGGGTTTAACAGTTCTTCTTATAGGATTGTATCTTTCACCATATGGTAAATGTTTTCTGTTGAGATTTGTATAATCATATCCTATTGCTTTAGAGCTCTTGTCAGGTTGATCAACTTCTATACTCTCTTCAAGCATGATATTTCCAGCATTCAACATTCTAACTTGCTTACTCATGTTCTCAAATTGTGAATTTAGAACGATTACCTCATCAGTAAGATGCAAAATCTGAGCAAGATGTTCACTCTTCTCTGCCTTCAGCTGATTAATGAGGTTCTTTTGCTGTTGGAGAATTTTCACTCTGTCATCATAGTCTTGACATAGCTCATGGTAGGCATCAGCTAGCTCCTCTAAGGTGAGTACTCCTTCAAAGTTTGTGTCAAACACACACCTTCCAGTGAATGATGTGTCTCTTTTTCCTTCAGCCTCTATATCTGAGTTATCTTCATCTGACCAAGTGGCCACCATGCTCTTCTTCTGTTTCTTCAAGAAGTTTGGGCATTCAGTTTTATAGTGACCAAACCCATTGCACCCATAGCACTGTACACCTATGGTCTGATTTGAATTATCCTCATCTTTGCGCCTCTGAAGATTGGTCTGCTTCCCAGAGTCATCTGAGATGTGCTGCACATCTGTCCTGGGTCTTCCATCCATTCTTCTCATCATCCTTTTGAATTGCTTTCCCACTAGGGCCAGAGCCTCTGACACACCTTCATCCATGTCTTGTTCACTGAGATTATCAGAATCCTTAGAGACAAATGCCAGATTTTTGTTTTTCTTTTCAGATTTCTCATTTGCTCCAAGCTCAAATGTTTGTAGTGAACCTACTAGCTCATCAAGCCTCAAGGTGGATATGTTCTGCATCTCTTCAATAGCGGTCACTTTCATATCGAATTTCTTAGGCAGAGACCTAAGCATTTTTCTCACCAGCTTCTCTTCACTAATCTTTTCTCCTAGTGCTTCAAAGGAGTTGGCAAAGTCAAGTATGTTCATGTGGAAATCATGAACGTTTTCATCTTCCATCATCTGCAGGTTCTCAAATTTTGTGGTTAATAGTTGTAGCCTGGACATCTTGACTTTTGAAGTACCTTCATGTGTGGTCTTCAGAATCTCCCATGCTTCTTTAACTTCAGTGCACTGCTTGATAAATCTGAACATATTCCTGTCAACCCCATTAAATATGGCATTTAGGGCTTTGTTGTTTCCTACTGACAGGTCATCTTCTTCCTTTGACCATTCTCCTTCTGGTTTTGGCTCAGCCGTCACTTTCCCATCTTTGTCAACCACCATAGGCTGTTTCCATCCTGTAACAACAGCCTTCCAAGTCTTCCCATCAAGAGATTTCAAGAAAGCACACATTCTTGCTTTCCAATAGTCGTAGTTGGTACCATCTAACAGAGGTGGCCTGTTAACGAGACATCCTTCCTTGTCCATGTTTGCCAGAAAGTATCCCTTGGATCTCACCCAAGTACAGGCAGGGTGCCTGCTCTGATGCCAATTGAAATTCCGGCACTACCAGTAGACAGATGTGATAGCCAATGTGCTAACACCTGTCACAACAACGTTGGACTGGGAGACAGATGTTACCACGTTTGTCGCCACGAGAGTTAACTGAACAAATAACAATGCAATAATTAAAGACAGAAAGTAAATTGCACGTGTCGTTTGTTAACCCAGTTCGGACGCAATTGCTCCTAATCTAGGGGGATACCAATCCAGGAATGAATCAACTATAATAGTATTGATTCAGAGTCTACCTACCCGTTAACCCTCCTCACTCAATCAGTATCTGTGCAAACTCTACCTAGGCCTAACCTAGATATGACCAGCCCAGGTCACTTCCTTAACAACGATGCTACACCACACCGTCATACACCTACCGGGGTATAAAATACACTTCAAATGAATGGTTGTTTGGAGACACCCTCCTAGACACCTAAACACTTTTACCTAAAGGCTTCAAGTGCTAGACTCACTAACTCTTTGCTTCAAAGCTTCAGAGAAAGTAACATTACAACTCAATAAACACAGTCCTAAGCATGCATCAATGGAATGCACGAAAGGCTCACAAAGAGACTCGATTTTGACACACTAAACCCTAAAACCAAATACGGCTTGACTCTCTTAGAGAACTAGGTCTTGGTCTTCATATATTTATAGTCCTAAGCTGCTTGGACTACAAGAAATATTTGGGCTTCAGAATCCTTGTTGAAAACGCGTGTCTTGATCTCTTTCAAAAATAAACCTTGAACCTAAAGATTTGATTTGAAAATATATTGTCACATATTTTCAAAATAAATCTTTCCAAATATTGCTTCAGTAATTAGCGAGATTCCCATTGTCTTGGCGTGCAAGCTAAACCTGAAACAAAGAAATTAGGGTTCAAAGAAAAGGCGGCGCGCTGAAAGGCGCGTACTAGGGTTCCAAGTCCAGCTGGCACCAGCTGGCAGTGTTGTTGACTGATGTTACCACATCTGTCACCACCTTTAGACTAGCATCTTGTTTTTGTAAAATGAAGCCAACATTGAAAACCCAACACAAACTTTGATGATGTGCTTTGAGCGTAAACACTGTCCCTGACACTCCATTTTTGAGTGATTGAGTGCACTTTATACAAATATTCCGTGAGGTTTTATCATTTTTGAAGCACTTTTTAGTCTAATAGCCACCTTGTTCATTACACATGTTTTAAGATGTTGTTCATGATTGTTATACTCGTTGAGTCTTGGAATGTGATGATTGCTTATGACTTTGCATTATGCCTTGTTTTCTTTCTCTTCCATCTTTTTGAAGTCTTTTTCTTAAATTTTGCTCAGGGGTGCAAAAGTTCAAGTGTGGGGAATTTGATCAGTGCATTTAGATGCACATTCTTCTACTATTGTACTTAGGCATTTCTCTAGTTTGTTTTAATATTTTTACTATTTTATAGTGTTTTTAGATTTAAGTTTATTTTAGCCTTTATTTTATTTTCGTATTTTATTTTCAGCATTAGCAGTCTGCACGAATAAATTCATAACTGGAGCTTCGGGTATCGGATTGCGGCGCAGTCAGTTGCGGGTGAAAGCTAAGAGACAGAGCTACACGTTTAATGCTGGGTGGAGGAGCTGTTTCAGACTGCAACAGTCCTTAATAATTCGTGGAAAGTGGCAGACTTAATGGCCTAAGTGGAACCTTAATTTTGGCCTTTTGTAATTCTTCCATAACTTTTGGAGTTCAATTTTCCTCCTATAAATTAAACCCAAATCAGAATTGTATGTATGCTCTGCAAAACACAGTCCATGAAATTTAGAGAAAAATAAGAGAAGCTACAATGTTCATGGAGAGCTAATTTCTTAAGAGTTGATCTACTGCAATTATGTTTCCAAACACTTTGAGGTTTTTATTCTATCAATTCAATTTCGTTTCTCTTTCAATTATATTCTATGAAATTGCATTTGCTTAATCTGTGATTTTGTGGAATATGTTGATTAAATTCGTATGATTGTATTCCTAATCTTAATTGTTGTTTACGTCGCTTCGTCGGTAAATCGCAATCTATATCTTGTTTGCTTAATTCACGATTGTATTTATCTGTTTGCTTCATTCCGAATATAGGAATTCAATCTGTTTTGTATCTTTTGCGCTTGTCAATTGATATTGAAATGGAATAGAGATCGAAGCCGTTTAGGGAATTGGTAAGATAAAGACCAGTGATTAGTCGGAAACCGAAAGCAGTAGATTGACTTATTTTCATAATCACTTATAATCATTTATTTTCCCTGAATTGAATCTAAAACCATAAACCCCCATAATTTACAGTTTTCTTATTGATTCTAATATTACTAAATTGATCGTGAGTCCTTGTGATACGATACTCGAGTGTCGCTTATTCTAAACTACCTTTTAAAACTCGTTTTTGACCCGTGTGCGACAGCGGATCAAGCATCTACATCACTAACACTAATATTTGCCAAACCCTTATCACACAATGTCTGATATCAAGAATATGGTGCATATTATTCAGCAGGTTGTGCAAGATTACAATAATACTGATAATTCGAACACTCTGCTGAATTTACAAGGTGCTAAGCTTTTCTCTTTTTATTAGTTTGCTGGTGTTTTGACATACATGCAATTTTCAGATTATTTTTTTGCATTTTTGGTTTAATATTTCTTCATCCTTACTTGCTTACTTAAGTGATTAAATCTGTTGAATTTACATCTATACTGTTGCATTTTATTGTTTTAGATACATGTGTTCATGTGGACTCTGATATTGTTTAGCATGCATATTTTAGTTGTTTATGATATTCGATCGTGTGTATGCTCATAAATTTCTGATTTTATACACTGTGGTGCTACAAATTGCTGATGAAATGAAAATTGTTGTTTATTGGTTGATCAAATAGTCATGATGGAATGATTGAATCTTAATTTGTTGTAGATATCCATCCCAATATCCAGTCCTGTGCCATGATGACAAAAACATGTTTCCTCGAATTCGATCCAATGAATGTAAGTTAAAATTAATGTTTTTTTGTTTAACAATGTCCAGTTTGAAAAACTATTTAAATTTATGTGCAGCCTCGCGCAAAGTTGCCAGCATGTTTGACAAGGAATGTTGGCTCTTTGATTGGCAATTATATGATATTGGAGGATCCAAACAAAAATCACATTCAAGTGTCTATAGAGAGAAAGAATGCAAAAATTTATCTCACTCGTGGCTGGGCTTTCTTGAGAAATTTCTATAGTATTGGTTTAGGCGGTTGGGTGACTCTCCTATATATAAATCCTTTTCTGTCTCAGCTGAAGGTTTGGAAAATTACTGGCATTGAAGTAACCTATCCTAAGAAATCCCCTCCCTATAAACTAATGTTGCTTGAGCAGTCCTCCGAGGGCTTTTCCAGTGGGCCTGTGCCGTATTTTGTTACTCCGAAAACATTTTGTCATGCAGTTGAAAAAGTATTGACTTCCACTGATGTGGCATCTGGTGTTTTGGTAAGTTTATTTTCATAATTTGTCTCTGATTGGATGTTTTTCTATCAAATACTAATCATCTGTCATGATCTACGACAGAAACTCTGTTGGGATGGATTTTGCGAGGCTACCCTTCCTAAACAGAAGACGGACTTAACACTATTGGATTGGTTCGGATATACATGGAAGTGTCGTTTAGAGCCTGAAGAGAATCCTCCCAAAACTTGCCAAATTGTTGGCCAATGGCGCAGCATATGTAAGACGCGTAAGTTGATTGAGGGTGTCACTCTCAAACTTGGTGTGACAAAATCTTCGAATAACATCGTCATACACTTGAAGATATCTCCTTTCATAGGGGTTCGGACAACTTTGATTGCACCTACCGTTTCCGGAGGCCATAAGGGTTTTTATCAAGCTGAGTAGTACTTTATGCTGTAGATATATCATCTTTGTATTTGTTGCTTTAAGTTGGTTTTTAGATGTGAATCAAATTTCATTGTAATGTTTGAACTTAATCTTTTTGCAATTGCAATATCGTCATGAATTATGTAACGGATACAATAGTACCAATACGTTAATATCGTAAAAATTGTATCATGGTTTCTCATAATGGGTTTTAAATTCACATGCTCACCAATATTTCTTCTAAGATAAAAATCAAATTTATCCAACAGCACATATTACTATAACATAAATTGGGTCCAACTAAGTCTTCATTTTCCAACCTTCTGCATTCCTAATTTTCAATTCTCATCTTTCCTCTCTATAAGACCTAACCTCTCTCACATCTTTCCTCTCTAAGACCTAATCTCTCTGAACCCATCTCTCTCTGCCACCACTCTGCAATAGAAGACAATTACATTCATCCAGCAGGTTTTCTTACATGGCTTCTTCATCTTCTTTAAGGTCTGTATTCATCCTGACATTTCCTATTAATCAAATTCTCACTTCTATTATTTGTTTCTTACAACTCTTTATTTTGGATTCAAATATTACGCATAGAGTCTTCCATTTCTTAATTGTGATTTCTAGGGTTTAGGGTTCACTCTCTTGGTAAGATTGTTACTGTCTTCTGTTCTTTTTTGCTTCATAGCTACTCTTTAGAAGCAACCAGGAATGAGTTGATTCATCTTAAACAGTCTCTATGTACATCAATAAAAATGCCTACAAGTGGATACTACAGAGGCGGATAAAAAATTTAACTTGCATGTCTACTTACATAAATGCTCATCTTTGGTTGATTCTTATGTCCAGAAATCATTAATAACTGTCATTTTTCTCTCATTCGATTTGTTATTGGGACAATTATTTCACTGTTCTTGAATATAATCATCTCATTGCAATTGATATATGTTACATTTTTCTAGAGTATTGCAGTTGATGCTAATGCAGATGAATTTGCAGTTTTTTCTTATTTTGTAGTTGTGATGTTAAAGATGTTATAGGAGGTAATAGTTGTGTGGATGAATATTGATCCATTGTGTTTGACTACATGTCATGAATTGTATCTTGGGGTTCAATCAGTGTTAGTTCATCTAGGCTAAAAATAATTTGCTTATTGATTTTAGAGTAATTGATTAGTATTTTGTGGTAATTTAATGTTGCTTCGTTGTTAAGTCATTTGATGAATTGGTATAAGATGTTGGTATCACTTTTATTGTTGCTAATTTAAGTATCTGTTTCATTTCCATATAGATCCAGTGCCAACCAAAACCAGCAGATCATTTAAAACTTGCATTTATCCCGATCAAGTATTTCCATTTGAAGTACCACCCATTATGTTTGAAATAGGTTTGAATTCAAAATAACTAATTCGCTTCATATGTCAACACAGCGGGAAATACAAATTTGTCCGGTATTCAGAAATGCGTGGATTCAATACCTCCGGGAAGATTTTTTTGGACGACTCCTATATCAAGACAAAGAACCAGTTGCAGTTTCTCTCTTCCTCTACAACAATTGTTGTTATATGACTGATGGAAGGATTGTCTCTAACAGACTTGGCTTCCAACAACCTACAAAAGTCATCTTGACTTATGAAGTTATTGATAATCGCTTCAGATTAACTGTCATAGCAAATGAAACGTTTGACGATGATATAATTGCTCCAGGCACAGGAAGATCTTATCTATCTCCAATCCTGCTGGATAGTGAATCAGATGACGATGATCTAGTCTTTGCACCAAGTAACCGTGTGTGGCATGCCAATGGTTGTGTTTTACCTGGATTTAAGAATGACCGTGTATTTATCTGGGAACTTCCTATCACTAAAGCTTATGCACGCTCAGTCATTGATCAAGTTTTGGTGAGTGCTTAATATTCTACTTCATACACTTTGTCTATTCTGATGCATGTATTTATGATTGTTTTGTTTTTCATGTGACAGTACATTCCGCAGAATTCTTTCAAGCATGTTCTTATGAATAAGAATAACATCACAGTCAGATAGGGATGGCAAGCAGACCCAAACCCGTGGGGCCCACCCGAACCCGAGTCAACGGGTGAAAACCCGAGTTGACTGGGTTTGGGTTCGGGTTCGAGTGCCACCCGATATTTCAGGTGTGGGTTTGGGTTCACTTAAACCCGCACCCGAAACCCGAAAACACACCCGCTTAGAAATTAAATTATATAAGTACCCCTATTTTGTTTGAATATCCTTAAAAGCTCTTATTTTTAATTGTAGTTTAATTTTTAAAAAGTCTTGAAGACTATGTTGTTGTATTTTCAATGTTGTTGTAGACCTTAATTTTAATTTAATTAAGAGACCTTGATGAAATTTCAATGTTTTTGTATTTTTTTTTCTACGGGTTCGGGTTTGGGTGAAAAAACCCGAACCCAATGGGTGTGGGCGTGGGTGCTAATTTATCACCCGAATAGGCTTTGGGTTCGGGTTCGGGTGGCACCCGAAATTTCGGGTGCGGGTTTGGGTGGTGCAAAACCCGCACCTGCGGGCACCCGTTGCCATCCCTACAGTCAGAACACAGCATATCGGAGATGGAATTAAATGGGATCTCATCACCTATGAAAGGAAAACAGGCAAGAAAGAGATGTATGCAAGCAAAGGTTGTTTTGAATTTGTAAGAGCTAATAACCTTAAGGTGGGAGATAAGTTGCAGTTTCAAATTTGCAATCCACCTGATGTTTTGGTTGTGGAAATTGTTCGACGACGCACCGTTTCGTAATCTTCTATGATTAAGGATTTTATTTGTTTGCTTGCAACATTGTCAATATATATATCATCTATTTGAATTTGACAATCTCAATTTTTGTGTTGACATTTTCTGTTATAATATTATAAATCATCTTTTTATCAATGATAGTTTGTTGTATTTTACGATTGTCTTTTGTCTTTCTCTTATTCGAAAATATCGACCAAGATTGGCATCGACCTGTCGTTCCATCGAACCCGTGCAACGCACAGGTGGCCGACTAGTTAATATTAAGGAGTGGACTGTAGTAGAACAAAAATCACATTTCTCTCTTCTTCTTCTTCTTCCTGTACGCTCAACATTTCACTTGGTTATCCCCATAGAAAAATTCTTCAACCCTCTTGACTTCATGCCAATGCGTGAGTGCCTTCTACACCAATCATCTCCATAATCAAGAATCAATGTTTAATTTCAATTCTCACTCACTCCATTTCTTGATTTCTGGCCGTGTTTCATTAACCCTAAACCCCAAATTCAATTCTTCCATTTCCTATGATTAAAACTCACTACATGTACGAATTGGCTACTCAACATCATCTTACTTTGAGCTCACAAAGACACAAACTCAGTTTCATTTTCCTTTGCTTCTTCTATTGTCATCGTCACCCAAAGCCTTCCATGGTTCAAGTTTAGTTTCCACCATCTCACTAGTTGGAAAGCTTTGCATGTTGAAGTTTAATTGAAGCATGTGCAGGTGGAATTGTTAATATAAAACAACAATTGAAACTGTTGGAAGAGTTGTATGTGAAACCCGTACTCTGGACAGCACCCTACTTAAATAGTCTTCTCTCTCTCTCTCTCTCTCTCTCTCTCTCTCTCTCTCTCTCTCTCTCTCTCCCTCTCTCTCTCTCAAACACCTTTTGGCATGTATGCCTTTTCTTAATCCTAGTAATCTTCTACCAAAGAGCTAACCGCCCCTGAATATGAGAACCTACACAACTCCCTCTAATCACTAATCCCAAGTGACGAAACTTTAAACTTAACAGTTTAAAAGACTTAGTTGAATAACAACATTCAAAGACACAAAGCTACAAAGTATCAAGAACAATACTAAGAACTATTAATGCTTTGCACATTGGGCACAAAGCTTTGGACTCACAATCTTCAGTTATTGTGGGTTGAGTTTTAAGCTCTATGTTGAGTCCTTTATATAGGCGTGCAGGTCTTCAGATAATCTTCAATCTTTCAGATGCACTACAATAAGAATTAGTTTTAAAACAAACTTGTTTTAAAACAAACCCCACAAGATAAAGAATTAATCTTTATCCACAAATTAAATATGAATCCAATCGTATTTAACACTTAGAATTAATAACAAACTTTACCATTAATTATAATCTCAGCTTGTTACTAATATATTCGCGCCTTATTCAAATTTAGACAAACACGTGTGCTTAATGGATAAGCATTATATTTTAAGCTGAACTGGGTCAAGATGTCCTACCCACATGTCTTGGGAAATCTTGTTCGACATGTTGCCTAAACATGCTCTGAACCCAGTGACAAGATGTCTAGGACATCTTGTTCAACATGTTGCATCTGCACATCTTCAATATGCACAAGTGGTTTGGACTTAATTACTTTAACATTGGTGCTTCAGTTAAGTCACTCTCACCAAGTTGTTTTAGCCGTATGATGCAGCCAATCTCAGAAGAACTACAATCTCCCCCTTTGGCAAATTATGTCTAAAACAACCACAAACCACTTTGTTGAATGTGCACTCTTCAGTCTTCAATCTTCAAATTCTTCAATCTTTAAGTTGATCTCTGTTGATGCAATCTTCTGTTCTGAGATCTTCTGGTCTTTGATCTTCAGAATCTTGTGTGTCTTCAATTTTCAAGACTTCTCCAATCTTGAGTGTGTGATGAACCTTTTCTAGTATGAGACAGTCTTAGTCTTGTCTTCATATGATTCATTACAATGAATTTTCTATGTCCAGGAATGAGATACCTAGTGACTTAGTGAACCAAAGTCTTGAGTTGCAGCAGAAAGTACTTAATCAGAGTGATCAAGACTCATTAGACTTCTTAGAGGTTCAATTTTAGCATTTTAATTATGCTCTGGACACACTTATTTAGACATAGCTTTTTAGTTTTTAATTTTTTAAATCTTGCCATATTCATCGGTAAAGCAAGAGAATTGTTCTACTTGCCAAAGAGCTTATCTTATCATCAATTATTTCTCCCCCTTTTTACCATAATTTGACAAAGGTTTAAAGGAAAATATTTCATTGATTCAAAGAAAAGCATACAAAAGTGCACTATATCTGAGTGCCGGATGTCAAAGTCTCCAATGTCTAGGACATTTGGTAGACAACAAAACTTACAAGAGACGGGTAGTGTTGGATTGTTGTATTGTTTCTGTCTCGTGCTGGAGGCGTGCTTGAGATCTTCTGATGGTTGCACGCCCTTTTGGTCTGTAGTGATCTACAAACCTTCATGAATGCAAACGCCTAATGCACTCTGTCGCGGTGATTTTTTGATGTCGAGCTATTAATTAGCTTTGAATCTCAATTTTATAGTTACACCACCGAGCTTTGATTTTTCCGAGGAAGGGGGAAAGTTCGTTAAATACCCTATTTAAGAGATCGAGGTAAGGGGGTTGGTTATACGACGGGAAGGTTCTAGCACCCTAAGTATCTATAGTATCCTATAGGAACCTCTTGTTTTTATCTACCTATGCGCTTTATTTTAATTGCTTGCAAAATGTATAAGAATTAAGTGATAAAATGCTCTTAGTTTAAAGTCCAAGGTTTTAAACTAGAAAGAAAATTGATTGAATTTGAAAATTGCAACTTGGTTTGAAATCCAAGTGTTTTTCCAAAAGAAAAGGATTGCTTGATTAATTTTTTAGAAAAGATGTGACTTGGTTTAAAATCCAAGTGTGTTGAAAATGATTTGATAATGACACGTTTTTGGGGTATTTTTGAAAAGAGGTGTTGACCTCAAATTTTGGATAAAAATAGGTGATGGTTTAAGTGCGGACAGGACGTTTGAACTAAGCATCCTAAAAGTATTAGATTAAGCGCGAAGGCATTCCACAACGATATATAGATCGAAGCGACGCCTTTTCCTCGGATTTCTATACTACTCATACAAACAAGCAATAACAAATACGAATCTAAAATTGCTAATGCGAAAGAAAAAATTAACCACACAATACAACCGGGAGGGAATCATGCTATGGGGAATTTAAAATAAACAAACAAGAACAATAATTATAATGATGATAAGATAATAATCATAAGCTACTCAATTTCTACGTATGAAACAATACAACCGCGGGGGAAATCATGTTAGGGGGATTTAAAATAAACAAACAAGAACAATAATCATAATGATGATAAGATAATAATCATAAGCTACGCAATTTATATGTATCAAACAATACAACCGGGGGAGAAATCATGTTAGGGGGATTTAAAATAAACAAACAAGAACAATAATCATAATGATAATAAAAGTATAAAGCATGCAATATATAAATAAATAAAGTATTATAAGCATGATGAAATGAAATGCAAACCACTGGTTTAACATAGAAGTAATCAAGAAATAACCTAACATGTCATGAGAAAATATATAAGTATAATCAAGTAATTAATATAGCATGCAAACATTTATGTAAGTATAATCAAATAATTAACATGAAAATATTCACAATCAATTAAAACATTTAGACAAAGACATATTAAGATTAAATAACGCCATTACCAAGTATAGAACAAACATGGAATTAAAATTCAAGCACATTTTCAAGGCATAATAGAGATTAAATAATAATAAATCAAAGATGCTAAGCAAAATTAACTAAATAATCCTAACATATTAAATTTGCAATTAAAATCAATAAATAAAATTATAAATCATGCAATAATAATAAAAAAAAATAAAAGGGCAGAGGGTAAAAGCCCTAATTAAAAAACTTAAAGACTTATGTTATGGGTATAAAATATAATTAAGAGTTACTAATCTAATAACACAAAAAAATGTATTTAACAATAATTAAATTAAATAAATAATGACAAAAAAAGGAAAAAAATTAGGATAAACTTCAACTTTGTGCTTAATAAGCTAAAATAGCTTAAACAAGCATATGCCAAGCAACTTGTATCATTAGCTCATAAATAAAACAAATTAAACAATATTTAACTAATTAATAAATTAATTAAGAGATAAACATTTAGATAAATATTAAAAAATAGCAAATAATATAATTAAAAATTAATTTCGTGATAAAACAGACAATAATAGCCTAAAATATAATTATAACAAAAATAATCATCTCATAAATTAAAAAAATAAAATCAAATGAGGGGGAGGTGTGAATAACAGAACAAAAATAAAAAGGGGTGTGAAGCAGCAAAAAGCCCAAAAAAAACCCAAGCCCAGACGCACAAAAAAAACAAAAAAATCTGAAGTTTATAGGCCTGGATCGTGTGTGACGCGTATACGTGAGATCACGATTTACAGCCGTCTGATCCTCATCAGAGAGGATCTAACGGATACGATCACATCTACACACGCGCCACTGGATCAATCCAATGGACACGATTGAATCTGGCAAATACAAGGAACACGCGTGGAACAACAGCAGGGAAGGATCCAGTGTGAACAACAGCAGGGAACGATCATATCTTCTCGTTTTTTCACAAGGATTTCAAATATGTAATTGGTTTTTCAAAATAAAGCTTAAATCAACAAAAACGAAAGGAAAAAGTTTTTTAAATCAAAACTCAAACTCACAGTTAAGCATGAACTAAGCAAAGATAAAGATCCAGAAAGTTTCTATATGCTTTAATTAGATGAAACAAGATAAAAAAGGAGGAGAAAGCCTCCAGAATCGTGTGATATGAACTTGAACTTTTCACAAACTTTCCTCTCCAAATTGAGCTTGGAAATGGCTCTGGAACTTCAAACTTGTGGTGGGTTTTTGTTTCTGGAGGCTTATAGAAGGTGTTTGATGTGTTAATTGCAAGATATGAGGTTGATTTGGTGATTTTGGAATTTTGAAAATTTGATGAAATTTGATTTCGTGAATGATGCCTTCTTCTCTAATTTTTGCAACCCTTGCCTCTGAAATTATGTCTCCTATTTATAAGGAATGATTAGGTTAAGATAGGATTGAATTGGCGAGAAAGAAAGGGCAATTTTGAGTTTTTACAAATTGGATTTTTTGTGATTCTTTGATCAATCAATAGGACACTTGTTATGATCTGATGTGTTGTGATGAGAGAGCATATTCTAGAATCAATTGAAGAGATAAGGACTAAGAGACATTTTTGGAATTTATTTGTGATGAAAAATCAATTAAAATGAATTAATAAAAATACGCGAAAATAGGGAAAATGAAATGTAAATTGATAAAGGGTAAAAATGTCATCTTTTGAAGCTTATGAGGTGTAGGAATTAATTTGAAAACAAGTGAAAAAAGTTTGAATAAAAAAGGTTACTTGTAATGGAAGAAATCTATTTTTGAATTTAAATATGAGAATAATATGAATAAAAGAAAATAAAGTAAAATAAAAATTGGAATTAAAATGTTTTTTTTGATATATTTGCAAAATATAAAGAGAATGAAAATAAGATTATAGGCCAAAATTATAAAGAAAAGGGGAAAATAATGTTACTTGCAGAGAAAGTAATCTATTTCTTTGTAATTTTTGAAAAGGGTAAAATAGAAAATAAAAAATGTTTATGTGTAAATATTGATATAAGAGTACATTTGAAAATATATGGTGAAAAAATAAATTCAAAAAGCTAAGTGGTTAATTATCTAAAAATGAAACAGTTAAGCAGCGTAAATGAAATAAAATATTATTTTTGACATTTAATGAATAAAATAATAATAATAAAAATCAAAATACTCAAAAAATGAGAAAAAAAATAATGAGAAATTTAGGTAGGTCAAAAAATGGGGTATGACACACTCCTTAATCGTTCAAATCGGTCTGCATCAAAATGTTTTGTGAAAATATCTGCTAGTTGTTCTTCTGTGGCTATGTCTCTAGAGTAACCACTTTCTTTTCAACAAGTTCTATGATGAAGTGATGGTGAATATCAATGTGTTTTGTTCTGATGTGTTGAACAGGAATATTTGATATCTTGATGGCACTAATGTTGTCGCAGAATAATGTCATGACATCTTGTTGGACATTGTATTCTGTCAACATTTGCTTCATCCAGAGTAACTGTAAACAACCACTTCCTGCAGCCATGTATTCAACTTCAGCAGTGGATAGTGACACACAGTTTTGCTTCTTGCTGAACCATGAGATGAGATTATCACCAAGGAAGAAACATCCTCCTGAGGTACTTTTTCTGTCATCAGCACTTCCAGCCCAATCTGCATCGCAATATCCAATGAGAGTAGGACTTGCATTGTATGAGTAGAGCATTCCATAATTACAAGTACCACTGACATATTTGATGATTCTCTTCACTTGTAGTAGATGACTAGTCTTAGGATTTGCTTGATATCGAGCACATACTCCTACTGCAAAGGCTATGTCGGGTCTGCTTGCAGTTAGATATAGAAGACTCCATATCATACTTCTATAGAGGCATTGATCTACATCAACTTCATTTTCATCTTTACTCAATTTGATGTGAGTAGCAGCTGGAGTTCTTTTGTGTGTGGCATTCTCCAGTCCAAACTTCTTCACAATGCTTTTAGCGTATTTGCTTTGTGATATAAAGACAGTATCTTCTGACTATTTGACTTGAAGACCAAGAAAGTAGGTTAGTTCTCCTACTAGACTCATCTCAAACTCAGACTTCATATGTCGAACAAATTGTTCCACCATCTGGTCTGATGTGCCTCCAAAGACTATATCATCCACATAGATTTGGGTGATCATAATCTCTTTTAGATTCTTCTTCACAAACAGTGTCTGATCTATACCTCCTCTGACGTACCCATTGTTGATCAAAAATTCAGTCAATCTTTCGTACCATGCTCTTGGTGCTTGTTTTAATCCATATAGAGCCTTCTTCAATTTGTAAACATGTTCAGGGAAGCTGGAGTTTACAAATCCTTTCGGTTGCTCTACATAGACTTCTTCATGTAGGTATCCATTTCGGAAGGCTCTTTTAACATCCATCTGATAAAGTTTGAACCTCATTGTGCACGAGATGCTTAGTAGCAGTCTTATAGATTCAAGCCTAGCAACTGGTGCGAATGTTTCATCAAAGTCCACCCATTCTACTTCTGTGTACCCTTGAGCAACTAGACGAGCATTGTTTCTTGTAACAGTTCCATTCTCATCTGACTTGTTCTTGAACACCCATTTGGTTCCTATCACATTGATTTCTGCAAGTCTTGGAACTAGTTCCCATACTTGATTCCTTGTGAATTGTTCTAATTCTTCTTGCATGACATTGATCCAGAACTCATAACTTAGTGCCTCTTTGATATTTTTTGGTTCAATTGAAGATATAATGCATGAGTTAGCAATTTGATCTCTGGATCTGGTGATGACTCCTTCATTTGGATTTCCTATGATGTTATCAATAGGATGCATTTTCAGAAGTCTTGTGGACGATCCTTTGAACCTAGGAGATATAGTACTTGGCTCATTTGTTGGAATGTATGGCACATTGTCTGGGACATTTGGTTGATCATTCAATGGTTGAAGAGAGTCATCTTCTTTTCTTCTTCTTCTTCTTCTTCTTCTTTTTCTTCTACAGTGAGTGGTTCTTCAGGAGTATCATTGAACACAACTTTAATGGATTCTATCATTGTCTTGGTGCGTTTGTTGTATACTTTGTATGCTCTACTGTTAGCTGAATATCCCATAAAGATGCCTTTATCGCTTTTGGGATCCAATTTTCTTCTCTGCTCTCAATCAACTAGGACATAGCACACAATACCAAATACATGGAAGTAATTGACTGTTGGTTTTCGTCCTTTCCATAGTTCATACTGAGTTGCTTTTGCCCCTTTTCTTAGAGTCACCCTATTGTGAATGTGACATGCTGTGTGCATAGCTTCAGCCCAGAAGTGATAAGGTAGTTTTTGGGCGTGTAGCATGGCTCTAGTGCATTCTTGCAAAGTTCTATTTTTCCTTTCAACCACTCTGTTTTGTTGTGGTGTGATAGGAGCTGAGAACTCTTGTTCAATGCCTTTGGTAGCACAGAATTCTGAAAATTTTGAGTTTTCAAATTCTTTCCCATGATAACTTCTTATTCTGATTACATCACTGCCCTGCTCTTTCTCAATGAGATAGCACAGCTCCTTGAACACATCAAAAGCTTCAGATTTTTCTCTGATAAATCTGACCTATGTGTATCTTGAGTAGTCATACACGCATAGTAGAACATATCTTTTACCATTCAAGCTTTCAACTTGCATTGGTCCCATAAGATCCATATGAAGCACCTCTAGGTTTCTTGTGGTGACCGTATGTCGAACCTTCTTGTGTGACATCTTGGTTTGCTTCTCAATCTGGCACTCTCCACATATTTTGCCTTCCTCTATCTTGAGTTTAGGCAATCCTCTGATTGCTTCTTCTATGATGAGTTTTCTCATACTTTTGAGATTGAGATGTCCCAACTTTTGATGCCATAGTTTGGTCTCATCTTCCTTAGTTATCATGCATGAGATGCTCTGACTCTTGTGTTGAGACTGCCATAGATAGCAATTATCCTTGGATCTTGACCCTTTCATAACTTCTTAATCTTTGTTGGTCACAATACATTCAGAGTTGTTGAAGCTGACTCTTAATCCTTGGTCACATAGCTGACTTATGCTTATCAAGTTAGCAGTAAGTCCTTTTACTAAGAGGACATTATCAAGGCTTGGTAATTCAGGTCCATTCAGCTTTCCTATCCCCTTTATTTTTCCTTTAGCTCCATCCCCGAAGGTAACATTGCTGTTGGGATAATTTTTTATTTCTTGGAGATAGGCCTTTTCTCCAGTCATGTGCTTTGAACATCCACTATCAAAGTACCAATCATATTTAGAGGATACTCTGAGTGATGTATGAGCTATTAGACAAGTAAGCTTGCTTTGGGAGTTCTTTGCTTGTCTTTTAGCTGTGTGTCTGTTCCAGAATTGTTCATGAAACCTGGGAAAACCATATAGCTCAAAGCAAAAAGTCTTTATGTGTCCTTCTTTCCCACAGTGATGAAAAACCTTCTCTCTCCTTTTAGATTGAATCTTGTTTTCAGTTGATCTTTGATTCTGATCAGAATGATGGGACATGTGATTCGACATGTGCTTCTTTCTCTACTTCCTTGATGATTTTGGATTGTTGCTCTGGAGTTTTATTGATAGAGCAATCTCTGTGAGTTTTGTATTTAGCAGAGAGATTTGCTCCTTGAGATCATTGTTAACTAGTCCTGCATTACTCTTTTGAAGAAGTACATCTGTGAGTCTTCTCTATTGTAGTATCACACATGCTTCTTCTTCCTTGTTCCATGGTGAGAGTTTTTCTGAAGGATCCTCTTTTGTTATGCATTTACTAATGAATGCAAGATTGATTTCCGTGTCAAGTTCTTCTTTAGATAGAGTGCTACTCATACCCTTCTGTTGTTGTGTGAATATCCTTTGCATTCGGAACATCTATTTTCTTGACACGTCTTGCATTGATCACTTATTTTTCTCTGAGGCTTGATGTCTGACCAGATGACTGGGACATCTGACTTCTTGTAGTTTCCTAGTTTTGCCAAGGATCTGTTGAAGTCGTTGCTAATAAGGACTATGGCTCTGGATAGGTTGTCTTCGTCAGATTCTTCTTTAGATAGAAAGGCTTTATTTTTGACTTTCTTTTCTTCAATTGCAGTTACCTTCATGTTGAATCTCTTAGGTAGTGATCTAAGGATTTTTCTTGTCAACTTTTCTTCAGGTATTCTCTCTCCTAGAGCAAAAGACGAGTTGGCTATATCTCGAATTCTATTGTTAAATTCTGATATAGTCTCATCATGCTCCATCTTAAGATTTTCAAATTTTGTAGAGAGAAGCTGCAGTTTTGACATTCTAACCTTGGAAGTTCCTTCATGAGCAGTTTGAAGAATTTCCCAGGCTTGCTTGGCTTCTGTACATGTGTTGATTAGTTTGAATATGTTTTCATCAACACCATTGAAGATAGCATTTAGTGCTTTAGAGTTGCCATTGGCCTCAATCTCCTCTTATGTGGTCCACTCTCCTTCACCTTTTAATGTTGAAGAACCATCTTCTGCAGAGACTATTGGGTGATTCCAACCTGTAATAATTTCCCTCCATGCTTTTTGATCCATTGTGTAACACCCGTATATAATTTATTTTTTTTTGAAATTCTGGTGGAAAGTGTCAGATGTGGAGCACGATGTGTACACTTTAGGAATCGTACGATGTGTAGCCTAATGTGTCAACATCGTGGACATACTGAACTTGATGAACAAGTAAACAATAAAAGTGCAGGAAACAATAAAGCACACAGAGTTTGTTAACCTAGTTCGGCACTTATAACAAGCCCTGTTCTGGAGGATACCAATCCAGCGATGAATCCACTATGGTAGTATCAATTCAAAGCTAAACTCCCCCGTTTACAACTTCTCACTTAATCACTACCCGTGCTAATCCAACCTAGGAACTCGTAGATATGAGAACCTCTGCTCACTCCCCCTCAACCTTACCCAGTAAGGATTTAGTAACAAACTCAAGTTGGAGACACACTCCTAGACAACTAAAGCACTCGTACCTAAAGGCTTAGAGTGTTGCACAATCTAACTCATTGCTTCAAAGCTTTGGAGAAAGACAACTAGAGATTACAACTCTATAAACTCAGTCCTTACTTGTATCAAAACTATGATCCAAGTGAAGGCTCACAAAGAACAAACTAAAACCTAAGACTTAATATCTTCAATACTTGGTTTCGTTAATAATAATGTCTTCAGTCTTCCTTTATATAGAACAAGCTTCATAAGCTTTGACGAGTTGGCCTTCATAAATTTTGCCTTGAGATTTATTTGATCATAATCTTTTAATTGTTTGTTTCAAATCTTTTTGATCAAAGTCGGCCAATAAAATAAAACAGAACCATGAAAGATTATCTTGTTCCTTGGCGCGCAAGCTGGCACGATTTAATTTGAAAAACAAATCTTTTCAAAAAGATCACGCGTAAAAGAATAAAGGCGCGTCCAGCTAGGGCGTCCAGATGTGAATCTTGATGTGTCACACATCATGCTCCACATCATGGAATTAGGCTTATTTTACCAAATGAAGCCAACACCCTAAAATCCTCAACAATCTCCCCCTTTGGCAAATTTTGGCTAAAATAATCTTTGAGTCAGCCAATAAGACTTGGAGAGATGTGTAGGCACATCAGAGGCATGCAGCAGCGGATATGAGCCTCACATAATTGGAGAGAAATAAACTCTCACACAATAGGAAAAATAAATTCCTAAAGACTGAGAAAAATAAATTCTCAGACACATACAAGCATGAGATTCCATGCACACATGAGGGAGGGTAGCAAACACAGCTTTGCATAGATTCATGCAAACATGTAGTTGTTTACTCCCCTTTGAATTAAAGTACTTTCCAAGTACTCCCCCTAAATATCACATCTCCTATAGGCTTCTTCAGAATGCATGACCTAGTAGAGATATGTACAGATGTTTTAAACCTGGCTTCTTCAGAATGCATGACCAAGTTAAAACTTCACAGATGTATCAAACATCACACAAATAGCAACTTCTACAGGCTTCTTGAGAATGCATCACCATGTAGAAATCATACAAATGTGTCAAACATTACACAAATAAACATCTTCAAGTGGACTTCTTAAGAATGCATCACCCAGTTGAAAATGTACAGATTAAGTCTTCAGAAAACATGCTTTAGAAAACTAATTCTTCAAAAATTTGTTGAGAAAACATTTGAAGAAAAATAAGCATGTATGCCAGATGTGTAGTCAGATGTGCACACATCACAATTGGCTGTAGTTAAGACTTCAAAGAATTGTTTTAATTTTTACTCCCCCTTTTTAGCCAGAATTTTGACAAATATAGTCAAACACATAGAGAGTAAATGAAAACACCATAGAATGCAGATAACATAGATGTAGAGATGATGGTGCATGAACAATAAAAGGCACTCAGGCCATTAAAAGTGCAGCAGTACAGAATAGGCACACATAGGTGCTACAGAAATCCAGGGCATAGCCCACAAAATACAAGCAAAACAAAGGAAATACTGAATACAGGGAAATATTAATGAATTACAAAAATTCAAATATCCATGCTCCCATCAGTTTCCTCACCCTCAGAGTCATTGGGCTCTTCCTCCTCCAATTCCTCATCCTCAGTCATTGTTTGCTCATCCTCAAGCTCCAGTCCAGCAATGACTGCTTCCAGCTTGGTCTTCTTCTCATCCAGAGCCTTACAAGTCTCCTTTAAAGCAGCAATCATGTCTTTCCTAGACATTGCACCAGTTGAGCTGGATGTGCCCACATCAGGAGTCACATCAGACTGCTTGAGACTAAAAGAGATAGCAGACTCTCTTCTACAAGACAAATCATCCTTGCCCAGAACATCAGGTCTCTGGCTCAATATGATTCCACACAGCAGGGAGGGAAAAGCAATGGGCAACTTAACAGCTAGGGTTTTGGCATGCTTGAACAGTCTGGTCAAAAATATAAGTACCTAAATCATAATTAATTTTGCTACCTACAGTACAAATAAACCTAGCCAAACCTGTAGCCACATCACAGTTGTGTGTGGTTGGTACCCAATAAGCAACAACAATCCTGTTAAGGATGTTGTAGATTGGAGTGAGCTTGCTTGCTTGGAGCTTCCCTTTCTTAGGCCAGGACTTGACCTTTCCACCAGTGATGGCCTTGATAATATAGTTGTCATTGGCTTCCATCTCAGCATAGGGCTCTTCACTTCTGCCCAAAAATTGGTTGATAATAGCAGGAGAGAATTTGATTTCCTTGCCCCTCACAAATACAGTCCGGTACTCCTTGTCCAGGGGGTTGTCACAGCCAGTAGGGATGCTTACCAAAAATTCCTTGACTACCTTCTCAAAGCAGTCACTCAACCCAGAGACACTCTTCATCAAGCCAGCATGCTTGATCAACCTCATAACCTCCTTGCACTGCAAGGCTTCAGCACCCAACTCTCTCTCCAGAGCTAATCTTCTGTGAGCAATATACTTCCATTTACCATCATGTGCAGGATTGTGGAAGGAAATTAGATCAACAGGGATATCAGGAATTCCCTGAGGAATTTTCTTCTTCCCATAGCTCTTCTTCACAGCAGACTCAATGTGGACTACATCAAGCTCCACATTACGTTCCTCAGCAGATTCTTCTTCAGACTCACTGATGTGAGCTACATCCTGCTCCCCATCATACTCTGAGTCACTTGTGGGTGGCTCTTTTCTTTTCTGGGTCTTCTTCTTTGTTGGTGGAACCACAGCTTTACTGTATCCCTTCTTGGGACCATACATAACTTGCCTCTTGACAGGCTTCTTCTTCTCCTTAGCCGCAACAGGAGAATCACTAGTAGTAACAGGACCTTTACCACTTCTGGTCCTTCTTGCAATGCTATCCTCAGCAACCTTCTTTAAAGGGATGTCAGAATCATAGTCTTCTACATCCACAACAGTTGTATCTCCATCAGCATCCTTGTCAAAAGGATTGGAGTCTTCATGATCTGAACCTTCAGCTTCTTTACCCTTGTCAGACTGGGTATCATCTTTAGGTTCTTCAACCTCATCAGGTTGATCTTCTTCAACAATTTCTTGTTCTGGAAAATCAGGAATTACTGGTTGTTCTTCAACAGTAGGAGTCTCTTCTTTATCAGCATGAGACCCTTCTTCTCCTTGTGGCAATGATGTGCCAACATCTGCCACAACATCAGGCTCTTGCAGGGCCCTAAGCACAGAATCAATAACCTTCTGGGTCATGGGATGTCTTTGATCACCAGATGTCTTAAAAACAGCCTTCTTAGGGTTAGGCTTTGAAGATCCTTCACCAATAGATGCTTCAGCAGCAGCATCAACATTCTCAGAGCGGAGAGGGTCAAGATGTAGACTTGACATAGTGTGAGCCCTCTTGGGTGTACCAGTCTTGGACTTCTTGCATTTCTTCTTCTTCTTCTTTGGTTTCTCTGTGGAAGGATAAGGAATAGCAACTTCCTCTGTAGCAATGGGGGTAGATTCCCTTCTTGATCGTTTAGACTTCCTTTTCTTTAACCCTGATGGTTTGATCATAGAAACAGGGGTTGCATTGACGATCATATCACTTTGAATATCTTCTTGATGTGGGGAATTAGGTTTTGGTGATGATGAAGGAGTGTTGGATTTTGTGGAAGGAGATGTTTGATTTGCAGTAGACATGATGATGAATGTTTGTGGGATGAAGATTCAAAGAAAATTGCATAGATACCTTGGGTGCTAATACCTTCCCTTCGTATAACCAACCCCGTTACCTCGATCTCTTTAATTAGGGTATTTAACGGACTTTCTCCCTTCTTCGGAAAAATCAAAGCTCAATGGTGTAATTAAAATTTTGAGATTCAATGCTTCTCAATAGCTTGATATCCAAAAATCACCGCGACAGAAATGGCGACTACACTGGGGATCCCCCGAGCGGGTTGAGCCTATCGTGTATTCTTTTTCTTTGCGCTTGCATGTTTGTTTGTTTGTATGTTTATATGTATGTATGCTTTATGTGCTTTATTTGGGAAAATTGCTTGAGTGAGATAAGTCCTAACCCGGACTTGAGGGAAACAATAAGATAGGATAGTGGTAGGATCATAGCGACGGGATCGGAGTAGTTCGATCCATGTTTCGCATGTGATATAACCACGCACAGTCTAGGAAGCTCAAAGGTGGGAGTGTTGACATGAGTAGTTATGTCAACGTTCTATTTTTGGGGGACCGAAAGACTGTGGGCCTTTAGAGTTACACTTAACCCATCTTGGCTTTTAGGACGTGGTGCGGTGACCGATCTAGAGTAGTCTTGGATTGGTTGATACGCGAAACCACACCCGAACGAGATTGTCTTGCGAATATTATTGGACCGGGAGTAGTTCTGTAAGCCGGTAATATCCAAAAGACGGTTTATAACTTTGGGAACTTTGTAGAACCCGTAATACAGGTACAAAGCAAACCTTAGTACTTACCATGTAGGAGGGGGTTCTTACCTTTGACTCCAACATTTTACCTTAACCCAACCATGTTTTCGCATTATCATTGCATACATGCATTCATTCATAAAACTCTTTTCTCATCTGATACCGAAGGACTTAGATTAAATTTTCTATAAACATTGTAGATGTTAATATTGTAAGAGGCATTAAGAAATTTAATTTCAAAAAAAGCCGGAATTGTCAACTACTTTGTAATGTTCCTAAGCTCTGTTTTAAAAAAAAAAAAAAAAAAAAAAAAAAAAGAAAAAAGAGAACTTCCTCAGTTCCTTGTAAATGTATCAGATTTTCAAGTGTAATAAATCTTATCTACAATGTTTACAATCAATTTAGTATAAGTCTTTTGATATCAAAAAAAACCTTTGCATATTTTAGCATAAACACATCATACATCATCCTGCATTCATAAGTCTCCAACACCGACTCTCATACTTCTCCTCTTCTCTCAGATTGAGTCAAAGAAAGTGGCCTGGCATATTTACTACAAGTTTACCCTTTATCTACAACACTCAAGCAAGTTAGGAAGATGGAACGTCTCGAGCAAGAGAACCAAGCGCTCCGTGAGCAAGTAACAAATATGAAATGGGAAATAGAGAGGTTAACTGCCATAATGACTGGTGTTTTGGTTAATCAAGCTCAAGCTCCGGTGTCGGTCCCTCAGCTCACTAGCACTTCTCTGGTTCAACCAACTATTGTGCTCACCAGCCTTTCTCAGTCAACTATGTCTGAAGGCTACCCATGGGGCATGCCTCGTAGCTCCATCGAAGGGTTTTACTTCCCTAATTCTGGGGTCCCGACTTCTATTGTGCAGCATACAAGTGTTATTCCCCAACATGTGACAACTTTTCCTCAAACTAGTGCTTCGGTTCCACCTTTAACGAGGACTCTTCCCATTTCTATGGTTCACAATGTTCCCTGTATGAATGAACCCGTCTATCGTGAAGAACCAATTGGAGATGTAGGGGCATATGGTCGCATGAATGATCTTCAAGAGAAGTTTGATAAGATGCATCTTGATATCAAAGCTCTTCGTGGGAAGGATTTATTTGTGAAGAAGGCCCGCGACCTCTGTTTAGTGCCAAACGTCAAGATCCCGCCTATGTTTAAGGTCCCTGAGTTTGAAAAATATAAAGGAAATTCTTGTCCCCAAAGTCATTTGGTGATGTACGCTCGGAAAATGTCTCCTCATGCGGATAACGATCAGCTCCTCATCCACTACTTCCAAGATAGTTTAACCGGTGCTGCTCTGAATTGGTATACGGGTCTAGATAGCGCCAACATTCGAACTTTCAACGACTTGGGCGAAGCTTTTATCCGCCAATACAGGTACAATTTGGACATGGCTCCTGCTCATCCTCCTGCATGAGGAGAACTCTTTGATCTTCTAAGAACAGAAGATGGCTAAGAAACTTGCATCTGATTTTAGAGCAACGCCCTTCACCGTCTTCAGATATTTCTTAGACATCATATTCCATGTGATTGCATCTATCGTTGATAAGATCCTTCTCTGGTTCTCCTTTGAAAATTTCTTAAGCCCATTTCTTTCAATCACTCTTCTATCCTCATAAATATTTTCTCTCATTTTGTTGAAGAAATATCATAGAAGTGTTGAGTGAAATGACAAAGAGTTGGTGCGCTTTTATAGCAATTTTGGTTGGTAGGAGTTACCTCGTTTTTCATTTTTGCATTAACTACTTTGTGGTTTTTATCATCTTTTATTTTTTTGACTTGACTAATTCTTTAGTCACGTGTTTCATTTTATTGTTGACTCTTTCTTTTTCTTTTTATTCTTTTTGTTTAATGACAAAAGGGGGAGTAAGAGTAAATTAATTTAAGAACACTAACTGAAGCCAAATTAATAATTTTTAATTTCATTGAATTTCAGTTATTGAATATTATCAGTTATCATTTTTTTTAAGGAAATTTTTCTATTGAGATTAGAACTTTCTATACATGATACACTTAAGAGAAGATTGCACTTTTCTCTTAGGTAGATCTGATCAAAGAAGAAAGCTTGCAAACCTATCTTCTGGAAGTCAAGTGTATATTGAAGTTCTGGATTCAATATTAAAAATTTTAAAACTATTTTAATCATTCATTACTGAATTCAGGGGGAGCTTGCAAAACTCATAAACCTGAAGGACGCAATCCTATGATTAAAATAACAAACCATTGTAAATTAATACTTGGTTTGTCATCAATCAAAAAGGGGGAGATTGTTGGAACAAAGTTGGTTCTAATATAACCCAAGTAGTTTTGATGATAACAATAGTATTAATATACAATAGGGAATACTGATAATTTACTCTAGTGTGCAGGTATATAAGTTAAAATTTTATATTCACTAGAATTTGAAGTTCTGGTTGCTATGCTAAGAAGTGTCCCCAGAAGTTGGGAAAAATGCAAGTTCTGAAGATATCACTAGAAGTTGAAGTTATCAGAAGTTGCAAGTCAAAGTCAACCAGAAGCTAAACTCATCAGAAGCAAAATTCATATCTCAAGATTCTGATGACGATGAAACAGCAGAGGACGCCAGAAGAACAGTCTATTCTCATTAACGACTATCATCTATTTGGGAAAAACTGAAGAGGCGGAAGAAATCTCTTTCAAGACCGTTATCCTCAAGATAATGACGTCTGTACTATTGTACTATCTTTGTTTTCCTGATTTGGGCGAATATTCGAAATCAAGGCTCAGATTTTGATCTTTACCTGATTTGAATAAGCACATTTCAAATGAAAACATTAGTACAGTACTACGTAGCTGTTTTCATCTTTGTCCGCTCAAATTCAAGACGCTCCAACATCATCTATAAAAGGAGGAAGAATTTGAAGACGTGACAACACACTTACGAAGAACAAAAGAGCTGTTATTCTGCTAAATTTTCAAAGAGCATTTTTAACTTAGATACAACTTGAGATTATATCAAAATTCAAGACAAACAGTTTTCAACTTCTGACTAGTCAGTTGTTGAACCTTAGTTTTCTTTCCAAGAATTCTAAGAATAGTCTTGTTATTAAAGTTGTATTACTTTGTTCTCAGAACTCTGATATTGTTTATCAGTTGTTCAAACTTTGTATTTTCTATTTGTGTTAGAAGTCTCTTGCTTGTGAGCTTGAGCATTTGGAAGTCTCTTGTATTGTGATACTTGAGCATTTGGAAGTCTCTTGTTGGCTTGAGCAATTGTAATCTTGTGTGATTATAGTGAAATCCTTTAGAAGTGCAAGGGGACTGGACTACTCTCGGTTTGTGAGAGGAACTAGTATAAATCTCTTGTGTTCATCTCTTCTCTCTTCTCTCTGTTTTTATTTATCCTTTCTCTGTTTTGCTTTCACCATAGCCAGAAGTTGTTTGTGTTCAAAGTTATTCCGCTGCTAAATCCTATAAGTTGCAAAACTTAGAAGAAGTTTTAAAACTAACCAAAACACAATTCAACCCCCCTTTCTTGTGTTTTCACACCTTCAGTCTTATGTGTCCCTTTTCTCCACAATGATGGCATGCCCACTCTTTAGGTTCCTTATTGAAACTGGGAGGTGGTAGTGATCTGGAATGGGGCATCATGTGTCTGACCTTCTTGGATTTGAGAGTTCTTTTTATAGGATTGTATCTTTCACCATATGGTAAATGTCTTCTGTTGAGATTTGTCAAAACACTATGTCTGGACCTTGTGAACAAAGCAAGAAAACAGAAATTCCTTACAACTATGATGTTGATGATAAAAACAACACCAGCAAAGCTCCTAAGTTCAGTGGTGATGGTTCTACCTTCTCCTGGTTGAAAGATGGAATCTACAGCCATCTAGTTGGTATTAATGATGAACTTTGGGACTTAGTTGAAAGAGGAGTTACGTTTCAAGGTTTGGATGAAAGAGAAAGATTAGATTATGATGCAAGACAAGCTTTCACTGACAAGGACAAGAAAGAGTACAAGAAGCACCACAAGGTCAAGGATATCTTGATAAGCTGCATATCTCATGAAGAGTACCTTAAGATCACAGATAAATCTATTGCTAAGAGTATCTATGATTCTTTGTGTTCATCTTATGATGGAAACAAACAGGTGGCGGAGGCAAAAGCAACACTTTTGATCCAACAGTATGAACTTTTTAGAATGAAGGAAGATGAGAACATTGAATCTATGTTTTCTAGATTCAAAGTTCTGGTTGTTGGTCTTCAAGTTCTGAAGAAAAGTTATACTACTTCTGATCATGTGAAGAAGATTCTTAAAAGCTTACCTGCTAAGTGGAGACCTAAGGTCACTGATATTCAGGAGGCAAAGGATTTAGACACCCTAAGTCTAGAGGGTTTAATTAGTTCACTCATGAGTCATAAGATTGAACTAGCCTCTGATGAACCCCAGAAGAGAACGAAGTCTTTGGCTCTGCCAGCTACTTCTGGACCTTCTAAGGCTCTTAAGGCTAAGGTTGTTGAATCTGAGACAGAAGAATCTTCTGCAGATGATCAAGAAGAGGGATCAGATGATGATGTATTTGCACTTCTGACCAGGAAGTTCCAGAAGTGGACAAAAAGAAAACCAAGATACTTTGGTAGAGGTTCTGGATCCAAAGGTTCTGGTTACAAAAGTTCTGGAAACAAAGATAAGAAGGATGATTCTAAGAATTGCTTTAATTGCAACAAGCCTGGACACTTCATTGCTGATTGTCCTGACTTGAGCACCAAGGGAAAAGGAAGAAAGAGCACTTTCAAGAACAAAGCTAAGAAGAGTCTTCTGGCTACATGGGAAGATCTTGACAAGCTGTCTGATGATGAAGCTGAAGATGCAGAAGCTAACTTGGCACTTATGGCCACAGCAGAGTCAGATGTTGAAAGTGATGTTGAGTCAGACTCAGAAGATATTGAACAGGTTATTTCTAAACTATCTGATACTCAACTCTCTAAGGCTTTGAAAGATACTAAATTAATTTAGTATATGAATTGCAATAACTTAATGGTTGGTGTATGATATGTGCTTGAATGTATGTCCATAATGATGATAATATGAGGTGAATTGGGGTGAATATAGGCTGTGTGGTACTATATTTTGTGAGGTGATTGTTTATAGTGTCATCATGTGGTATATGTACATTCATGCATTCATGAGTCTATTTGTGGTGAGTCCTTCATGACTTGAAACTGAAAATATTTGTGGTGAGTCCTTCATGACTTGAAATTGAAAATGAGGTGAACGGGATATATGTTTATCCTAATATGAGGTGAATGGTACCGCATGCATATAGTTATGTCTAGGGTGACATGACATGAGATTTGTGACATTAGTTGCATTAGGAATATGTGACTAAATGTGATACTTGGTAATTAGCATTGATTGGTAATCCTTAACTTGAATAATTAAATGTATCATGAGGTGTGTGATGAATGATTGATAAATGATGATGTTATGTATACTTGTCTATTGATTCAGTATGTATGATTATTGTGATGTGTTGTACTCTTATGATAATGAGATATGAATAACATGAGAATAATGTATGTTTTATGGATTGAGTTGTTAGACATGAGCATGTTATGTCCTAAGTGTTAAGTATGTTCTTGCACTTAGTTTCTTTTTATGGTTATATTATCTAACCCTCTGTTTTGTGTATGTGCTGAACCTTTGGGGGTTCAGATTCTCAGAATATGTTTGTGACCGAGTCGTAGGTGAAGCTCCGCTCTGATCATGACACGGGGATAGGGATCCTTAGAATGTATATGTACATAGAGTCTTGAATTTTATTATTTATTTCGAAGTTGTATCATTTCGAAAAGTATTTATTCAAGTCATGTTTCAACTAATTAAGTTATTAGTTGTATTTTGATGAAGCATGTAATACTCGAACCATTCATTTTATAAATTCAATTTTTATTTCCGTTGCGTATTTTGAATAATATTTTTATAAAGGTACTATTTTCTTAAATACGGCTTTGGGTGTTACACAAGGTATTTATAAAAAGATCAATATTAAAGATATTCCTGATTATGTCATTAATGGTCCAAAGCATGCTAAAAACATCCCCTATACAGTTCCTGTTAAAAACTCTTTTTCAAAAATCCTTTCTGATTTAGAACCTAAATCCAATTGTATAGTAGAAGTTTCTGCTAGTGCTTCTCTTGAAACACCAGTAGTTAGCTTTGTACCATCCCCTGAGTCTATGAGGAAATTCTCTAAACATGTGTTATCCCTGGTTACAGAAACAGGTGCTGCTACTCCTAATTCTGTGGAGATTGTTGAGAAGGTAGCATCAGAAGTTAATGCAGAGGTTGCAACTCCTGAAGCTATTCCTCAAGAAAGCACTCATGTGGACTCTATCACTATTCTATCTCCTGTACATGAGCCTGCTAAACCTGTTTCACCTAGATCCAATGATTCAGAAAAGACTCTTTCTGATCATCACTCTTCTCCTGTAGCTGAAGCCACTGTTGAAACCGGCATTCCTGCCCATGTTCAAAATAAACTACATCAGCTAGAGTTGGAACTAGATAACCCCTCTCCTCAAAAATCTCAAACACCACAACTCACAAATGATCAAAATGACTATCTTAAATCTTTTGAAGAGGTCATTACACCCCCTCCATTAGAACAAGAAATCACCATTCATCCCTCTGTTGCCCTAAATAAACCTTCATCATCATCTGTCCCTAAACCTCAAAAAGCCATCACACCTGAAGATGTTAAACGTGTGCTAATTGGCATTAATGACAGAATTCTGGAATTTCATCAAGATTTGCCTACTTTTGCTGTTGCACCTGATCAAGTGGATGAAGAGTGTAATGCTCTTTCAGATATGTGCAAGCAAATGATGAGTGATTATAGCTCTCAATATAAAAGGAGCTTTATCATGAACATTGCTAGGCAGAAGTTCACTGAATTCAAAGTTGAGGAGGCCAGAATTAGAGAAGCGAAGAGCATCTATGATGAAAAGACGCAGTTGGTTATGACAAAGGCTGTAGATCAGTTTTCCACTTTGTATGCTCAAGAGATGGAAAAGATTATCCAAGTGGACTCTGATTCTGCAAATCTGGTTGGCAGAGTTGACTCAGAAGATGTGTTCAAGAGGCTGCAACTCATTTCAGAAGAAGCTCTGAAGCAACTTCAAGCCAAGATGCTCAACCCTTCTAACCCATCTCAACCCTAGGATTTCTATTTTGTTTATGATCTGTTTTACTTTTGTTATGTTAAAACTATGTTATTTGAATCTTTTGAGTTCTGTTGAATATTGGTTTTTATGTTATTGTGGTTGTGTTATGTTGGTTTATTTTCTTTATTCTGTTCAGAAGATAGATCTTATTTGCTGCATAAACATAATTGCACTAACACAAAGTATTATTTTTTTTTGGGTTAATAGGTCTTAACCCCCTGCTAAGTGGGCGTGTTTTGCGTTTCCCCCCTGCTAAAAATTTCTTGAAGAATGCCCCCTTGCAAAGTTTTTTTTTTTGTTTCCCCCCTTGAGTGCACTTTTTACATCGGTTATTTTGTTCAACCGATTTAAAAAGTTATGTTTTTTAAATCGGTTATTTTGTTCAACCGATTTAAAAAGTTCAAATTTCTTGCATCCAAGAGAGGAAAATGGGGGAAACCAAAAAAAAAACTTTGCAAGGGGGCATTCTTCAAGAAAATTTTAGCAGGGGGGTAATGCAAAACACGCCCACTTAGCGGGGGGGTAAAGACCTATTAACCCTTTTTTTTTTTATTCATATAAACTTGCATTACAATATTTTTGCATTTCATCATTGCTTTTATTTCTAAATATTTTTGCATTTCATCATTGCTTTAAGAGCAATTTTTTGCATAAATCTAGAAACCTACCTAAACCTAAAAGGAAATTTTTACAAGAAGATGAGTTAGGAGAGCTGAGAAGAGGATGTTGACCCAAACTTCAACCTGGGAGTCTGCAACCTAAACCTCTCGAGCTACAAATTTACTGTTTTGTAAACTTGGAGCTTGTCTTCAGAGGCTCCTGCTCATCCTCCTGCATGAGGAGAACTCTTTGATCTTCTAAGAACAGAAGATGACTGAGAAACTTGCATCTGATTTTAGAGCAACGCCCTTCACCGTCTTCAGATGTTTCTTAGACATCATATTCCATGTGATTGCATCTATCGTTGATAAGATCCTTCTCTGGTTCTCCTTTGAAAATTTCTTAAACCCATTTCTTTCAATCACTCTTCTATCCTCATAAATATTTTCTCTCATTTTGTTGAAGAAATATCATGGAAGTGTTGAGTGAAATGACAAAGAGTTGGTGCGCTTTTATAGCAATTTTGGTTGGTAGGAGTTACCTCGTTTTTCGTTTTTGCATTAACTACTTTGTGGTTTTTATCATCTTTTATTTTTTTGACTTGACTAATTCTTTAGTCACGTGTTTCATTTTATTCTTGACTCTTTTTTTTATTTTTTATTCTTTTTGTTTAATGACAAAAGGGGGAGTAAGAGTAAATTAATTTAATTTAAGAACACTAACTGAAGCCAAATTAATAATTTTTAATTTCATTGAATTTCAGTTATTGAATATTATCAGTTATCATATTTTTTAAGGAAATTTTTCTATTGAGATTAGAACTTTCTATACATGATACACTTAAGAGAAGATTGCACTTTTCTCTTAGGTGGATCTGATCAAAGAAGAAAGCTTGCAAACCTATCTTCTGGAAGTCAAGTGTATATTGAAGTTCTGGATTCGATATTAAAAATTTTAAAACTATTTTAATCATTCATTACAGAATTCAGGGGGAGCTTGCAAAACTCATAAACCTGAAGGACGCAATCCTATGATTAAAATAGCAAACCATTGTAAATTAATACTTGGTTTGTCATCAATCAAAAAGGGGGAGATTGTTGGAACAAAGTTGGTTCTAATGTAACCCAAGTAGTTTTGATGATAACAATAGTATTAATATACAATAGGGAATACTGATAATTTACTCTAGTGTGCAGGTATATAAGTTAAAATTTTATATTCACTAGAATTTGATGTTCTGGTTGCTATGCTAAGAAGTGTCCCCAGAAGTTGGGAAAAATGCAAGTTCTGAAGATATCACTAGAAGTTGAAGTTATCAGAAGTTGCAAGTCAAAGTTAACCAGAAGCTAAACTCATCAGAAGCAAAATTCATATCTCAAGATTCTAATGACGATGAAACAGCAGAGGACGCCAGAAGAACATTCTATTCTCATTAACGACTATCATCTATTTGGCAAAAACTGAAGAGGCAGAAGAAATCTCTTTCAAGACCGTTATCCTCAAGATAATGACGTTTGTAGTATTGTATTATCTTTGTTTTCCTGATTTGGGCGAATATTCGAAATCTAGGCTCATATTTTGATCTTTACCTGATTTGAATAAGCACATTTCAAATGAAAACATTAGTACAGTACGACGTAGCTGTTTTCATCTTTGTCCACTCAAATTCAAGACGCTCCAACATCATCTATAAAAGGAGGAAGAATTTGAAGACGTGACAACACACTTACGAAGAACAAAAGAGCTGTTATTCTACTAAATTTTCAAAGAGCATTTTTAACTTAGATACAACTTGAGATTATATCAAAATTCAAGACAAACAGTTTTCAACTTCTGACTAGTCAGTTGTTGAACCTTAGTTTTCTTTCCAAGAATTCTAAGAACCTTAGTTTTATTAAAGTTGTATTGCTTTGTTCTCAGAACTCTGATATTGTTTATCGGTTGTTCAAACTTTGTTTTTTCTATTTGTGTTAGAAGTCTCTTGCTTGTGAGCTTGAGCATTTGGAAGTCTCTTGTATTGTGTTACTTGAGCATTTGGAAGTCTCTTGTTGTTGGCTTGAGCAATTGTAATCTTGTGTGATTATAGTGAAATCCTTTGGAAGTGCAACGGGACTGGACTACTCTCGATTTGTGAGGGGAACCAGTATAAATCTCTTGTGTTCATCTCTTTTCTCTGTTTTTATTTATCCTTGCTCTGTTTTGCTTTCACCATAACCAGAAGTTGTTTGTGTTCAAAGTTATTCCGCTGCTAAATCTGATAAGTTGCAAAACTTAGAAGAAGTTTTTAAAACTAACCAAAACACAATTCAACCCCCCCTTCTTGTGTTTTCACACCTTCAGTCTTATGTGTCTCTTTTCTCCACAATGATGGCATGCCCACTCCTTAGTTCCTTATTGAAACTGGGAGGTGGAAGTGGTCTGGAATGGGGCATCATGTGTCTGACCTTCCTGGATTTGAGAGTTCTTGTTATAGGATTGTATCCTTTCACCATATGGTAAATGTCTTCTGTTGAGATTTGTCAAAACACTATGTCTGGACCCGGTGAACAAAGCAAGAAAACATAAATTCCTTACAACTATGATGTTGTTGATAAAAACAACACCAGCAAAGCTCCTAAGTTCAGTGGTGATGGTTCTACCTTCTCCTGGTGGAAAGATAGAATCTACAGTCATCTAGTTGGTATTGATGATGAACTCTGGGACTTAGTTGAAAGAGGAGTTACGTTTCAAGGTTTGGATGAAAGAGGAAGATTAGATTATGATGCAAGACAAGCTTTCACTGACAAGGACAAGAAAGCGTACAAGAAGCACCACAAGGTCAAGGATATCTTGATAAGCTGCATATCTCATGAAGAGTAGCTTAAGATCACAGATAAATCTACTACTAAGAGTATCTATGATTCTTTGTGTTCATCTTATGATGGAAACAAACAGGTGCAGGAGGCAAAAGCAATACCTTTGATCCAACAGTATGAACTTTTTAGAATGAAGGAAGATGAGAATATTGAATCTATGTTTTCTAGATTCAAAGTTCTGGTTGTTGGTCTTCAAGTTCTGAGGAAAAGTTATACTACTTCTGATCATGTGAAGAAGATTCTTAGAAGCTTACCTGCTAAGTGGAGACCTAAGGTCACTGATATTCAGGAGGCAAAGGATTTAGACACCCTAAGTCTAGAGGGTTTAATTAGTTTACTCATGAGTCATGAGATTGAACTAGCCTCTGATGAACCCCAGAAGAGAACGAAGTCTTTGGCTCTGCCAGCTACTTCTGGACCTTCTAAGGCTCTTAAGGCTAAGGTTGTTGAATCTGAGACAGAAGAATCTTCTGCAGATGATCAAGAAGAGGGATCAGATGATGATGTATTTGCACTTCTGACCAGGAAGTTCCAGAAGTGGACAAAAAGAAAACCAAGATACTTTGGTAGAGGTTCTGGATCCAAAGGTTCTGGTTACAGAAGTTCTGGAAACAAAGATAAGAAGGATGATTCTAAGAATTGCTTTAATTGCAACAAGCCTGGACACTTCATTGCTGATTGTCCTGACTTGAGCACCAAGGGAAAAGGAAGAAAGAGCACTTTCAAGAACAAAGCTAAGAAGAGTCTTCTGGCTACATGGGAAGATCTTGACAAGCTGTCTGATGATGAAGCTGAAGATGCAGAAGCTAACTTGGCACTTATGGCCACAGCAGAGTCAGATGTTGAAAGTGATGTTGAGTCAGACTCAGAAGATATTGAACAGGTTATTTCTAAACTATCTGATACTCAACTCTCTAAGGCTTTGAAAGATACTGTGATGAAGTACATGGAGAAATCAAATGAGCTAGAACTTTTTAAACAAAAGTTTGACATGCTCAATGATAAGGTCAATCATATTCAAGAAGACTATAAAAAGTCCTTAAAGACTATTCAAGTTCTTGAAAATGGTTGCAGAACAAATAACAAACCCTATGATAAGCATGAGATTGTTCTTCAAGAGTTTGTTCATCACAATATTAACAAGCATAAATTAGCCTCTATGATTTATGGTGCTGGCAAATACACTGGACAGGGTTTGGGAAGTACTGTCAAAGGAAACTCAAATCAGTCTGTGTGCATAAGCAAAACACCTTCTGATCTTTATTCTAATTTTGTTTCTAGTAATGGTACAGAAAATCCAAAAGTGTCAGATGCTCAAGTAAGCGTGGAGTCTTTGAAAACCTCTGCTCCCATTGCTTCAGTATCCAAGTCTTATAAAGGAGTACAGAAGATCTTCAAGCCTAAGAGTATTCGGGGCCTGGGATCAGGCTGTACAAACTTGAAAGCTGGTTTGCTGACACATTCTGGATCAAGGTCCAAAGGAAAGGTTAAGCCTATCCTTGTTTTTCAAGGCTCACCTCACTATGGATCCTCTAGAAGTTACAAGAGACAGAAGAAGGATAAAAGAACTAACTTTAGAGGACCCATCAGAATATGGGTACCAAAGTCTGAGATAATGTTTACTGCAGGTATGCACCCCAAGAAAAAGGCAAAGCTCATGGTATCTGGACAGTGGATGTTCACGACACATGACAGGAGACAAGCACTTGTTCCTCACCCTGAATTTGAGAGAGGGAGGAACTGTAGAATTTGGTGGGAACCAGAAAGGCAAAACCATTGGTATAGGTAAAGTAGGTAATTCTTCTCTTACTATTTCTGATGTTTGGTTGGTTGATGGACTACAACATAATTTACTTAGCATAAGTCAGTTATGTGACAGTAATTATGATGTTGTGTTTAATAAGAATTCATGTACTGTAATTAACAATTCTGATAAATCCATCTTGTTTAAAGGTTATAGAAAGGGCAATGTTTATAAAGTTAATTTATCTGATCTGGAGGATCAGAATGTGCTTTGTTTGTTGACTCTAAGTGATGAGAAATGGGTTTGGCATAAAAGATTGGGTCATGCTAACTGGAGATTAATCTCCAAGCTTAGCAAAGACAATCTTGTGAGAGGCCTTCCCAAATTGACTTATCACTCAGATTCTCTTTGTGACTCTTGTCAAAAAGGGAAATTTGTCAAAAGCTCATTTAAACTTAAAAACATTGTTTCTACTTCTAGACCTTTAGAACTTCTGCACATTGACTTGTTTGGACCAGTTAGCACTGCTTCACTCAATGGAAAGAAGTATGGACTAGTCATTGTTGATGATTATAGTAGATGGACTTGGGTAAGATTTCTGAAATCTAAAAATGATACATATGTAGAGTTTAGTGTCTTATGTGCCCAAATTCAAAATGAAAAAGATTTAACGATTTTAAAAGTTAGAAGTGATCATGGTGGAGAATTTGAAAATGAACTTTTTGAAAACTTTTGTGAAGAACATGGAATTTTCCATGAGTTCTCTTCTCCTAGAACTCCACAGCAAAATGGAGTTGTAGAAAGAAAGAATAGATCTTTACAAGAGATGGCTAGAACCATGATGCATGAACATTCTTTAGCAAAATTTTTCTGGGCAGAAGCAGTGAACACTGCTTGTTATATTTAGAACAGAATCTATATTAGACATATTCTGAATAAAACAACATATGAACTTTTTAGAGGAAGGAAACCTAACATTTCTTATTTTCACCAATTTGGTTGTACTTGTTACATTCTGAATACTAAAGTCCATCTAAAGAAATTTGACTCTAAAGCTAGTAAGGGTATCTTTATTGGATATTCTGAGCGCTCCAAGTCATACAGAGTGTATAATTCTGAAACTCAATCAGTTGAAGAATCTATGCATGTAAGGTTTGATGATAAAATGCCTGATCATGAAAAGTCAGAGCCTACTATAGAAATTTCAGATTCTCAAGACTCGGAAGATGAAGGTTGTGAACCTAATTCCACTCTTGAACTTCTGGAAGCACTAGAGAACAATCAAGTTCCAGAATCTGATGATCATCAAACAACACCAACTGAAGATCCTGATCAAGAAGAAACAACTATTCCAAAGAATACCTTCAAGTATAAGTCATCACATCCTGAAGAGCTTATCATTGGTAATAAGAACAGTCCTAGGAAAACAAGATCAAACTTTAGGGATGAAGAATCCTTATTTGGTCTAGTTTCCTTGATTGAACCTAAAACCACTGATGAAGCATTATCTAATGATGCTTGGATAGTTGCTATGGAAGAAGAACTGAATCAATTTCAAAGGAATGATGTATGGGATCTGGTACCCAAACCAAAAGGCAAGAACATTATTGGAACAAAGTGGGTATACAGAAACAAGCTGAATGAACAAGGAGAAGTAACAAGAAACAAAGCTAGACTTGTTGCACAAGGATACAGTCAACAAGAAGGCATTGATTATACAGAGACTTATGCTCCAGTTGCAAGATTGGAAGCTATAAGATTACTTCTTTCTTATGGTGTCAACAACAACATTACACTTTATCAAATGGATGTTAAGAGTGCATTTCTGAATGGTGTTATCTTTGAAGAAGTATATGTCAAACAACCTCCAGGATTTGAAGATATTTCAAATCCAGATCATGTGTTCAGACTAAAGAAGTCACTCTATGGACTCAAACAAGCTCCCAGAGCTTGGTATGAGAGACTAAGTAACTTCTTGGTTGACAATGGTTTTACAAAAGGTCAAGTTGACAATGCATTATTCAAGAAGACCCTAAAGAAAGACATTCTAATCATTCAAATCTATGTTGATGACATCATATTTGGATCAACAAATGCTGGACTATGCAAGAACTTTTCTAAGATGATCCAAGATGAATTTGAGATGAGCATGATGGGAGAATTGAAGTACTTTCTGGGAATTCAGATCAATCAAACAAAGAAAGGAAACTTCATTCATCAGTCAAAGTATATCAAAGATCTTCTGAAGAAGTACAATCTAGAAGACTGCAAACCCATGAACACTCCAATGCATCCTACATCACGTCTTAGCAAAGGTGAGTCTGAAGGTAAGGTTGATCAGAAGTTAAATAGAGGAATGATTGGATCTCTTCTCTATCTAACAGCTTCTAGACTTGATATCTTGTTAAGTGTATGTCTGTGTGCAAGATTTCAATCAGATCCTAGAGAATCTCATTTTACTGCTGTAAAGAGAATCTTTAGATATCTGAAAGCTAATTGTAACATTGGATTGCTGTATCAGAAATCTAATGATTACAAACTGATTGGATTCTGTGATGCTGACTATGCTGGTGACAAACTTGAAAGAAAATCCACTAGTGGAAGTTGTCAATTCATTGGTGAGAATTTGATTTCTTGGGCCAGTAAAAGGCAAACCACCATAGCTATGTCAACAGCAGAAGCAGAATGCATTTCAGCAGCTAAGTGTTGTACACAACTACTTTGGATGAAATATCAATTGGAAGATTATCAAATAAGCAGTCACAATATCCCTTTATATTGTGATAACACTGCTGCCATTCATCTTTCTAAAAATCCTATTCTACACTCAAGAGCTAAGCATATTGAGATTAAACATTATTTTATAAGAGACTATGTACAGAAGGGTGTAATTGATCTCAAGTTTATTGATACTGAAAATCAATGGGCTGATATCTTTACAAAACCCTTAGCTGTTGAAAGATTTGATTTTATCAAAAGGAATCTTAATATGATGGAAATCTGTGAATAAGCTGAACTCAAGTGAAGAATATTATTTTAGGAAGTTCGGGAAGTTTATCAGAAGTTAGGGGAAGTCAGATCTTTGTATCAGAAGTTTAGACAAACCATCTTCTGGTATCTCTATCAGAAGTTAGGGGGAGTCAGAACTTGTGTATCAGAAGTTTGACAAACCATCTTCTGGTATTTCTATCAGAAGTTTATATGAGTGGTTCTGATCGTGACGTGGCAGTAACTGTTGAGTTACCTCTTCAACTGTTGTTGCTAACGTGTCAGATATTTAATTAAGCTTCTAATACACGTGTCTGTTTGCTATTAGAGAAAGAAGTTGGTTAGTGATGATTGTGTTCTAATTCAATTTGTGAATTGTTTAGTTACTCTATTACCCCTGTCCTTTCAGTTAGTACGTTTTTGCGCGGTTTTGCTTTTTCCTTTTTAAATACACTAACTGTTCACATTCACACATTTGCACACTCACTACCTACACTTTTATTTCTTCTAAAACTCAGAGAAATTTCTTTCTTCTCCCCAAATTAGCAAACCCTAACCCTAAACTCAGAATCCATGGCATCTTCATCTACCAAACGCAATCAACCTCCAAGAGAGAAACATGTTAATGTACCTTCCATTGCTGATGTTAAAGCTTCTACTCATGGTGTTCTTACAACGGATAAAGTAGGTTTTCCTATTTCTGACCTATTTCTTCACATTGAAAGACCAGTTGATTTTGAAGGAATAAGAGTAAATGGAGTTGAAGGAATCAAAGAAGCGTTTGAAGCGCAAAAGTTGTTAACTTTCTTAGACAGTTTGAATGGACCTGTCTATCCAGAGATTGTGAAGGACTTCTGGATGAAGGCAGAAGTGATTCATAGCAATTCGAGACCTAATGAAGAATATCTGGGTAAAGAGATTCGCTCAGAGGTTGACATTCTGGTGGCAAGTGTCAGATGTGTAGCACGATGTGTACACTTTAGGAATCGTACGATGTGTAGCCTAATGTGTCAACATCGTGAACATACTGAACTTGATGAACAAGTAAACAATATAAAGTGCAGGAAACAATAAAAAACAATGAGTTTGTTAACCCAGTTCGGCACTTATAACAAGCCCTATTCTGGAGGATACCAATCCAGGGATGAATCCACTATGGTAGTATCAATTCAAAGTTAAACTCCCCCGTTTACAACTTCTCACTTAATCACTACCCGTGCTAATTCTACCTAGGAACTCCTAGATATGAGAACCTCTGCTCACTCCCCCTCAACCTTACCCAGTAAGGATTTAGTAACAAACTCAAGTTGGAGACACACTCCTAGACAACTAAAGCACTCGTACCTAAAGGCTTAGAGTGTTGCACAATCTAACTCCTTGCTTCAAAGCTTTGGAGAAGGACAACTAGAGATTACAACTCTATAAACTCAGTCCTTACTTGTATCAAAACTATGATCCAAGTGAAGGCTCACAAATAACATAGAACAACTAAAGAACTAAAACCCTAAGACTCAATTTGTAGACTTAGCTTCTTGATTTCAGTTTATTAATAATTAGTCTTCAGTCTTCCTTTATATAGAACAAGCTTCATGGGCTTTGACGAGTTGGCCTTGATAAATTTTGCCTTGAGATTTATTTGATCATAATCTTTTAATTGTTTGTTTCAAATCTTTTTGATCAAAGTCGGCCAATAAAATAAAACAGAACCATGAAAGATTATCTTGTTCCTTGGCGCGCAAGCTGGCACGATTTAATTTGAAAAACAAATCTTTTAAAAAGATCACGTGTAAATTAATAAAAGCGCGTCCAGCTAGGGCGTCCAGATGTGAAACCTGATGTGCCACACATCATGCTCCACATCATAGAATTATGCTTATGTTACCAAATGAAGCCAACACCCTAAAATCCTCAACAATCTCCCCCTTTGGCAAATTTTGGGCTAAAATAATCTTTGAGTCACCCAACAAGACTTGGAGAGATGTGTAGGCACATCAGAGGCATGCAGCAGCGAATATGAGCCTCACATAGTTGGAGAGAAATAAACTCTCACACAATAGGAAAAATAAATTCCTAAAGACTAAGAAAAATAAATTCTCAGACACATACAAGCATGAGATTCCATGCACACATGAGGGAGGGTAGCAAACACAGCTATGCATAGATTCATGCAAACATGTAGTTGTTTTACTCCCCTTTGTACTAGAGCACTTTCCAGGTACTCCCCCTAAATATCACATCTTCTATAGGCTTCTTCAGAATGCATGACCTAGTAGAGAGACATGAAGATGTTTTAAACCTGGCTTCTTGAGAATGCATGACCAAGTTAAAACTTCACAGATGTATCAAACATCACACAAAATAGCAACTTCTACAGGCTTCTTAAGAATGCATCACCATGTAGAAATCATACAAATGGATCAACCATTACACAAATTAACATCTTCAATTGGACTTCTTAAGAATGCATCACCCAGTTGAAAATGTACAGATTAAGTCTTCAGAAAAACATGCTTTAGAAAACTAATTCTTCAAAAATTTGTTGAGAAAACATTTGAAGAAAAATAAGCATGTATGCCAGATGTGTAGTCAGATGTGCACACATCACAAGTTGCTGCAGTTAAGACTTCAAAGAATTGTTCATTTTAATTTTTACTCCCCCTTTTTAGCCAGAATTTTGACAAATAAAGTCAACCACATATAGAGTAAATGAAAACACCATAGAATGCAGATAGCATGGATGTAGAGAAGATGGTGCATGAACAATAAAAGGCACTCAGGCCATTATTAATACAGCAGTACAGAACAAGCACACATAGGTGCTACAGAAATCCAAGGCACAACCCACAATATACAAGCAAAACAAAGGAAATACTGAATACGGGGAAATAATGAATTACAAAGATTCAAATATCCTGGCTCCCATCAGTTTCCTCAGCCTCAGAGTCATTGGGCTCCTCCTCCTCCAATTCCTCATCCTCAGCCATTGTTTGCTCATCCTCAAGCTCCAGTCCAGCAATGACTGCTTCCAGCTTGGTCTTCTTCGCATCCAGAGCCTTACACGTCTCCTTTAAAGCAGCAATCATGTCTTTCCTAGACATTGCACCAGTTGAGCTGGATGTGCCCACATCAGGAGTCACATCAGACTACTTGAGACTAAAAGAAATAGCAGACTCTCTTCTGCAAGACAAATCATCCTTGCCCAGAACATCAGGTCTCTGGCTCAATATGATTCCACACAACAGGGAGGGAAAAGCAATGGGCAACTTAACAGCTAGGGTTTTGGCATGCTTGATAGTCTAGTCAAAAATATAAGTACCAAAATCATAATTAATTTTGCTACCTACAGTATAGATGAATCTTGCCAAACCTGTAGCCACATCACAGTTGTGTGTGGTTGGTACCCAGTTAGCAGCAGCAATCCTGTTAAGGATGTTGTAGATTGGAGTGAGCTTGCTTGCTTGCAGTTTCCCTTTCTTAGGCCAGGACTTGACCTTTCCACCAGTAATGGCCTTGATAATGTAGTTGTCATTGGCCTCCATCTCAGCAAAGGGCTCTTCACTTCTGCCCAGAAACTTGTTGATAACAGTGGGAGAGAAGTGGATTTCCTTTCCTCTCACAAAGACTGTCTGATACTCCTTGTCTAAAGGATTATCACAGCCAGCAGGAATGTTTACCAAAAACTCTTTGACTACCTTCTCAAATCAGTCATTCAACCCAGTCACAGTCTTCATCAAGCCAGCATGCTTGATCAGCTTCATAACTTCCTTGCACTGCAAGGCTTCAGCACTCAGCTCTCTCTCCAGAGCTAATCTTCTGTGAGCAATGTACTTCCATTTGCCAGCATTGGCAGGGTTGTGGAAGGAAATCAAATCAACAGGGATATCAGGAATTCCCTGAGGAATTTTCTTCTTCCCATAACTCTTCTTCACAGATGACTCAATGTGTACTACATCAAGCTCCACATTGCACTCCTCATCAGATTCTTCTTCAGACTCACTGATGTGAGCTACATCCTGCTCCACATCGTACTCTGAGTCACTTGTAGGTGGCTCTTTTCTTTTCTGAGTCTTCTTCTCTGTAGGTGGAACCACAGCTTTACAAAATCCCTATTTGGGACCATACATGACTTACCTTTTGACAGGCTTCTTCTTCTCCTTAGCAGTAACAGGAGAACCACTAACAGCAGCAACAAAACCTTTTCCACTTCTGGTCCTTCTAGCAATACTCTCTTCAGCAACTTTATTCAAAGGGAGGTCAGAATCATAATCCTCCACATCCACAATTGTAGTGTCTCCATCAGCATCCTTGTCAGAAGGAGTGGAGTCTTCCACATCTTCAGAACCCTTGGCTTCTTTACCTTTGTCAGACTGGGTATCATCTTCAGGTTCTTCAACCTCAACAGGTTGATCTTCTTCAACAAATTCCTGTTCTGGAGAATCAGGAATGACAACAGGTTCTTCAATAACAGTAGTCTCTTCTTCATTAGCAGGAGACTCTTCTTCACCTTGTGGCAATGATGTGCCAACATCTGCCACAACATCAGGCTCTTGCAAGGCCTTGAACACATAATCAATGATCTTCTGGGTCATGGGGTGTCTTTGATCACCAGAAATCTTTAGAGCAGCCTTCTCAGGGTTAGGGTTTGAGGAACCTTCACCAACAGATGCATCAACTGTAGCATCAACAGTTTCAGAAGGAAGGGGATCAGTGTGTAGGCTTTCCATGGTGTGAACCCTCTTGGGTGTACCAGTCTTGGACTTCTTGCTCTTTTTCTTCTTCTTCTTCTTTGATTTTTCTGTGGAAGGAGAAGGAACAGCAATTTCCTCTGCAGCAATGGGGGTTGATTCCCTTCTTGATCGCTTAGACTTCCTTTTCTTTGAAGGTAAGAGATTGTTGAATCGAAGGCAGTCTAACTCGACCATTTTCCTATTTGCTTGGTTGGGTAGTTAGTGGTACTAAGTTACTAGCTCAAGATAAGATAATTGAATAACTACACCTATAAGTCTATATGGGTAAAAAGTTTACAAGGCGAATTTCCTAGCTATCATATCTGATAATGCTCAACCTTTAGCGGTAAGATACAATTATAGGTTGTTACCTACAAGGGCTAACTCGGTTGATTCTTGATTTTACTGTGTCACGAAAGATGACTTACGAATTAAGTCAGGTATCTACATGGGTTGTAAAAGGATCCCTAATTATTACTCTAATCAAGGTTGGGCTCAGATGATTTACTGAGGTAACTGGCCTAAGTTGGTATCGATAAAAGGAAATCCTATTTGTCATGCTAAACGGATCATGGCTCCTAGTGGTATGGTAGGAAATACGAGTTACGATGTTTGAAAAACTAGAACACTCTTAGGGAGGCATTAAGAGTTGGCTTCCTATAGGATAATCTATTGGGAAGTTCTTAGATGAATATTCCAACTTGGTTTCTCTAGTATGGTATTGAATAGATCTAACATCACTGGTGAATCTCACGGCTGACAAGTAAGGTTAAGTATTTAGGAAGAGTTCTAATCTACTGAAGGTTGAATCTTACTTGGCTTACGTGTTTCTTGTAATCATGTTCACCGGGAGGTAGGGTTATTCTAAGGTTCGGAAAGGTTCGCCTGACACATAGTGTCAGTTGGATACTGTTATAACCTACACACTTACGTTCTTACCTGAACAATTCTACATCGAGCGACTAGCACTTCCATCAACTGTTCTTACTCTCCAGAATATCCCACTATCATTGGTTTTAATCCATCTTAACTCTTGGTACACTCGTTGGCGTTGCACCACTTACTCCTTCAGTCCTAACTATTTCAGCTCTAACATCCGGTTAGAGAGAATTCTCGCCAACGATTGCTTCTGAACTGCATCTCCATTACGATCTTCTTACTTAACCACCGTGGTCCACTTCGGTTCTCAACCGTAATACCCTGCCTACCATGCACAGTACTGAGCTGATCAGACTCAACACGCGATGGTTTCAGCGTAAAACGTCCAGACTCCAAAGGGTCCGTACTACTAAGAGAGGGATTGTAATGACTCATGGCAAGGTCCGATGCTGGATCGACCTGCTCTGATACCAATTGTAACGCCCCAACTAAAAATATCTAGAATATTTAGTCGAAGCATTAATAACTGGAATTTGAGTACATTAATTAAAATAATTGTAGATGAATAAAACATTATCATTAAAATAATAATGAATATTCAATACAGACAGCGGAGATAAACTACAGAAGAATACAAGCTAAATAAAACAAGGATGAAAACTAAGACTTCTAATGCTGACGATCCAAGTCCAGCTCCAATCGTCAGATCCACCCTGGTCCCTGCTCTGAAATAACCTGTCTTACCTATATCGAAAAGGGAGTGGGGTGAGACAGTCACTTCGTCCCAGTGAATTCTACTACCCTCCTAAAGGCTATAAAGCAGGGGCACCTAATCAGTCGTATCATATTCATAACATATTGTCATAAAGCATAAATAAATAACTAAAGGTGTAACACTGATTAGTCTTGTTGATTTTAAACCGCAGGCACTCTGAGGTGAGCATGTCTCAGAGGCCTGCTTTGTCCGCGAACAGAAAGCGTTCCGGCGTGCAGCTCACAAAGTTTTACTAGTGGAACATCTAAAACGAAGTCCACACATGATAATATAATTACATACATAATTGACTGATTCTAAATTTTATTATACTGCCATATTTATCCCAAAACCCGGGGAACATACAAGCTATGATTTTCCTAAGTTATACCCTAGGATTAAACGGTGATTACAAACTATACACACTTTATGTAAATCATGTTATTGCAAAAATATTAATTTAAATCGAGGATATAAAACGAGTGCAAGAATTTTAGAAAATATTTTAAAAATGGAAACTATTCTGACCTGACTCGCTGTGGCGAGTAAACCAGCTCGCCTTGGCGAGTAATCATTTTCTGGGCAAAGGTAAGCTCGCCGGGCGAGCCAGAGCTCGTCGGGCCACTCATCAGCAGCCCAGGAAATGAGCACTCGCTGGAAGACTCGCCGGCTGCTCGTCGGGCGAGTCCTGCGAAAACAGCCCCTGTTTTGACATTTTTCAATTTTTACGAATGTAACACCTACAATCCTCAATTCAAACCATTGCAGTAACATTATAAACATAAAATAAGATAGTTAGGAGTGGAATTTGGGAAATCTAACTAACTAACCTAAGAACCCACCTGGAATTGAAGCTTTAGACTTGATTCCTGGGCTCTTGAACAGCTACTAAAACCTCAGCTAACACCCACGACCAACTGGACAGATTTTGGAAAAATGATGAACTTGAAGCTTCTAGGAGATGAACTTGTTGGTGTTGATTTCTATTGAGGCTGAAGAGTTTAAGTTTGGAGATGAATTTAGTGGATTTCTGAGACTTAGAACAGCATTGGTTTGCTCTGATTTTGTTTGCATGTATCCTATTGACAAAGAAATAGATGATATGTGATAGGCATTGTTTTACTAGTTTGTGAGCTTGGGGAAGTGGAGAAGAAGGTAGTTTTAATGGATTTCCTTGCTTTTGCAGCACTCCATGTAGGAGTTTCTGAGGCTAAAACAGTTTGGTGGATAGAGGTTGCAAGAGGGTTACAACCATATGAGTAGAAAATGGAACAATTGAAGGCTTGTTGTTGTTATAACAACTCGTGGGAGAGGGAGAGAAAAGAGAGAGGTTACTTTGTGAAGTTGTAGCTTGTAAGAGTAAATGAATTGGTTTTACTCCTTGAAGTACCTTAGTTGCATGCTTTCCTATAGGTTAGACAATTGATGAGGTGTTGTCTCTTTAAGGTGGGTGAGTCATGGTTTAGCATGCATCATGAGTGAGGTGTTGGTTTATAAAAAGTGATGTGTAGTGTTGAGATGGAGTGGATTAATGAGTCATGAGTGAGAGGGAGGGGAATGGAGGGAATTTGATTCTTAGAGTTTAATTAAGTCATAAGTGAAAATAATTGTACTAGAGTGTAGGTTAGGTTCAATTAGAGTCCCTAACTTAACACTTAATACGATTAATTTTCAAGACTTAAACAGGTTAATTACCTCTAATTAATCTTTGAATTATTGGACAAGCTCTAATGCGAAATAATTAGGTGGTTGAGACTACACCTTCGAGGATCGAAGGAAGGGAAGTGAAGAAGTTGAGAAATAAGGAAATTTCATCGGTTAAAGTCGTTTGGGGAGGACCATCCGGCGAAAGTGCTACTTGGGAGCTTGACGATGAGATGAAGAATTCCTATCCGGAGTTGTTTTCAGGTAAATTTTCGAGGACGAAAATTCTTTTAAGGGGAGTAGAGTTGTAACACCCGTATTTAATTATTTATTTTAATTAAATGATAATTAGCATTTTAGAGTATTTTAGTGTGAATTAGTAGTTAATTTTACTATTAGCTATTTTGGGAAAGAGTAGGGGATAAGGAAGAAGGAATATGTGAGTAGTGTGTTTTAAGGTAATAGTTGGAATTTAGTGAATTTGGCTTAAGTGAGTGAGGAAGGGCATTAGTGTCTTTGTCTAAGCTAGGTTTTGAATTGTATGAGAGAATGAGAGGTAGAGTTGTCTCATAAGTTGATAGATGAGGAAAGAGGTAGAGAGAGAAACTTGAAGAGAAGGAGGTAGAGGGGAAGAGAAGGAAAGTTCAAGGGAGAGCTAGAGGTTTCATCCAAATTCTTAAGGTAAGAGAGTAGTTTTGCAATTCATAGGGATGATCAAAGAGAGGGGAGATGCCTATTCTCCATACCCAAACTCTCTCATCTCTAGGTTTGGGAAGGGATTTTGGGAATGTGTTTTATAGAGTTGGAATGTGTTGATTGATGTATTTATATGTTTCTATTCTTGATTATCATATATTCATTTGAACAATTTCATGTTTTTATGAGTTAAATGGGTTGTTGTTCAAAGAATGAGTTTTTTTTTTATGTTAAAATGGGTATAAATCTTTCATTTAAGTTGTTCTAAGTTGTTTATGAGTTAGGATATGTGTTATATCCATGAATATGCTTGGGAAATGTTGTATAAATGTTATTGGGTTCAAATAAGTGATTTTGGCTTTGAAAAAATGATTTTTGGGTCAAAAACGCGGAAGTACGATTTTGAAATCAAGTCCCCACGCTCAGCGCAGCATCCCCGCGCCCAGGCGCAGTTGTCTGCAATTCCTGAGAATTAATTCTGCCATCTGCGCCCGGCGCAGCCCCTTCCGCGCCCGGCGCAGACTAGTTAACTGCCTTGACCGTTGACTTTTTGATGGTTTATGCACCCGGAACCTATTCTTCACGATTTTTCGCGTGGAATCAATTTTTGATGTTAGTTTTTAGAGATCATGCTTGTATTATGCTGATTTGGTATATAATTGCAATACTTTGTTAATTGAATTAAGAACTTAGTATGTGTAATTGAGTTTGGATTAATGAATTGAGTTATGAGATAAACCTTATGGATGAATATGACATGTATGCTTGTATGTATAACCTAATTGAGATATGATGATGTGAATTGAGAAAGAAGAATATTAGGAAGAGACCTAGTATTCATGAGTAAGTTGTGTAGAGTATCATCATAGTTGGTTATGTACATTGCATGCATTCATGTGTCGAGAGTCCACCATGACTATAAACTGTCTGAGTGAAGATGGATATATGTTTATCCTAAAAATGAGTATGGGTACCACATGCATATAATGAGGTCTAGGGTGACATGACATGAGATTTGTGACATTAGTTGCATTAGGGATTATGTGATTAAAGTAGTAATTGGTAAGTGGCATTGTACTCATTATGATGGTGTTTTGATTGATTAAATGTGAATGTGATTACATGTTTAATTAAATGGCAATGAACATGAGTTTACTATTATGTAATGAGTATGAAATGCATGTTACTAGACAATTAAGTTGTTTAGTCATATTATTGTTATTTCCATAATATAAGTGTACTTTATGCTTATGATTATGAACCTGAATTGTAACTAACTCTCTACTTTGTGTTTGTATATGGTTTCGGTCCATATTCTTCTCTTGAGGAGTCATCTTGAGACGCTAGGAGTTTGCTTTGGTGGCCAAGTTAGTCTAGCTTGGTAAGGATGAGGTTTAGAGATATCATAGGTTCCCTAGAGTCTAGGATTGCTCTAATATTGTAACACTGTTGGGATTTAGTGTTATAGTTTCGTTTGTTTGGATTTATGTATTAAGACCTTGCATATTTTATGTTATCTTGTTTTGAGACTTATGGTTTGTATGAGTGGGTCTTCATGTATGAAGAACCTTGTTAAGTTGTAATATGCTTTATGACTATGCATGCTTGGATATGAGACTATGAATCTATATTATATTCATATGAACTATGAAATGCTTCCGTTGTGATATAAATGAATGTGCTTGCATGCTTCGTATGGTTTTAAATTCTTGTAATGCCTTAATTGCTTGTATTTTATTTATTTTAAGTTAAGTAAATAGTATAAGCGAATTGGGGCTTCAGTTAAGTCACTCTGACCAAGTTGTTTTAGCCTTATGATGCAGTCAATCTCGGAAAAACTACACTAACTAAAATTACAACTAAAAAAAGAAATTTATATGATGAAGAATGCATACGGGAAAGAAGAGAAGTGAATGTGATTTTTTTTTCACAGAGAACACTACCTTATATAGCAATTCTGATCCATTCATATTGGTTGGTGCATTATTCATCACAACCACGTGGCAACAACTTTTGACTGCATGGGGGTCTGAGTTTTTAATTGCTGACGATTTCGCTGCTTATGGTGCTAACTTGCCGACCGTTTTGCTAAGTAGAACGCGAACTAAGGTGCGCAATTTTTCTGAATTTCTATACTCGCTTTGTAGGTAGCGGGAAGGGTATTTTGGGAAGTTCATGGGGTGAAAAAGACAACTAGGGGGTGCGAAAAGAAATTATCTTTTTATATTATTATTATTATTATTATTATTATTATTATTATTATTATTTGGCTACTCCTTTTGTTAGGGATGAGTAGAAACCCGTATCTCGACTCGAAACCGACATAACATCAACATATGGAATCACTCGGTCGGGTACGGGTCGGGTCTCGGGTCAACAATTACAAAAAAAAAACATCGATCATGAACGGATATGGGCGGGGGCGGGGGCGGGTGCGGGTATCTAAAAAATCATCTCTTTATAACAGAAACTGACCGAACATTTACTAAACTTTCGAGCACCTCTTATATATATATATATATATATATATATATATATATATATATATATATATATATATATATATCTCAATTTTTTATACTCTTCGCTTTGTTAATTTTATTTATCTTTGATAGATGAGAAAAATGTTATATTTTACAAGCTTATATCTACTATATATTATTGGGCCAATGCTATGGTGGACCACCTCATCAAGTGGTCCACCGTGGACAAGTGGTCAATACTACTATAACGAATACGAATTTTACAAAATAGACCGTTGGATTGAAAGTTTATATCATATAGATCATCCATAAAAAAAATTAGAAAAATTGAAAATCATTTGATATGTTATTGAGATCCATAAAGATTAACGGTTTATTAAATACTGTAAATCTTAATGAGTCCCAAAAACATATCAAATGATTTTCAATTTTTCTAATTTTTTCTGTGGATGATCTATATGATATAAACTTTCAATCCAACGGTCGATTTTGTAAAATTCGTATTCGTTATAGCGTTGGTCCACCATGGACCACTTGAATAAGTGGTCCATATTAGAATTGGCCTATATTATTGTCCTTGGATTTACAAATTTAAAACAAAGTAACTACGTCTCATCATTTTTATTGTATTCTTTGTTGCAGTGTGTACGAAATATTGAAGTATTTGAAGAATAATAATTTTTTGATCAATGAAGTTTTAGATTTAACAACAAAGTTTCAATCTAACCCGTCAAAATCAATCTGTTATACACAACACTCGTATGACCCGACACCCGAACAAACTGAAAATATAAACGGTCATGAGATATGCAACCAACAAGAAGGTCCTTGACTTTGTGATGTTTCTTGTAACCTTTCTTGTCTTTATTAGTGAACTTTTGTCTTGTATCAAAATCCAATCTTCCTCTTTCATCTAATCCTTCAAAACTTACTCCTCTTTCAACTAAGTCCTAAAGTTCATCATCTATACCAACTAGATGACTGTATATTCTATCTTTTCACCAGGAAAAGGTAGAACCATTACCATTGAACTTTGGTGCTTTGCTGTTGTTGTTTATATCTTCAGCATCATAGTTTAGAGGAACATTAGTATAGTCTTTCTTTTATGCTTCACCATGTTTAGGTCCAGACATAGTGTTTTTCAGAAACTGACAACTGTCTCACTTGTGAGGTGATAAAACAGAACCAAGGCTCTAGATGCTAATCGAAGGTGTGAAAAACACAAGAAGGGGGGTTGAATTGTGTTTTTAGAGTTTTTGAAAACTTCTTCTAAGTTTTGCAACTTATTAGAATTTGCAGCGGAAATAAAACATAATACCATCTAAAAGCTATGTAAAAAGGTAAGAGAGATAGACACAGAATTTTATACTGGTTCCCTTCACAAATTGAGAGTACTCCAGTCCCCTTACACTTCCAAGGGAGTTCACTATAATCACACAAGATTACAATTTGCTCAAGCACACAGCAAGAGACTTCCAATGCTCAAGTAACCACTTACAAGAGACTTTCAATGCTCAAGCACACAAGCAAGAGACTACCAATGCTCAAGCACACAAGCAAGAGACTTCTAAAAGTTTACAAAGAAACAGTTACAGGTTTTGAATTTTGATAATAATATCAAAGTTTGAACAAATAAATACAACTTACAACAAGACTTTTCTTAGAATCCAAATAAAAGAATACTAAGGTTCAACTACTGAGATGATCAGAAGCTGAAACTATTAGTCTTGAGTTTTGAATTGAGTTCAAGTTGTATTTCTCAAAGTGTTTTGTGCTCTGTAGATTTTAGCAGAGTAACAACGCTTTTGTTCGTTGGTTTGTTACAGTTTGAAACTTCAGATTCTTTCTCCTTTTATAGGCGGTAGTGGAGCGTATGAATTTGAATTTTTGGAGATGTTGTGTTCTTCTTCTTCAGACGTGCTTAACCATATCAAGTAATGATCCTCTTTTCCATCCTTGATTTCGAATATTCGTCAATATCAGGTAAAGAAGATAGTACAATAGTACAAACGTCATTATCATTGAGAGGATAACGATCTTGTACGATGATTTCTTCTTCCAATTTGAATTTGCCAAAATGATGATAGTCGTTAAGCATAAAACGTTCTTCTGAATATTCTTCTGACAAATTCTGCTATCTTTAGTGATGATCAGAATCTTGTGTTTCCAACACAGGTTCTGATGAGGAGAACTTCTGATTGACTTTGACTTGTAGCTTCTGGTAGTTACAACTTCTAGTGTTAACTTCAGAACTTGCTCAAGTCAGCTTCTGGTGGAGCTTTTAACGCTTATCAGAACTTGTCTCGTACTCATTAATGTATATGAATTTTTAACTTATATATATGCACACGTAGAGTAAATTATCAGTATAGCCTATTGTATATTAATATTATTGTTATCATCAAAACTTACTTGGATTATATTAGAACCAACTTTGTGCCAACAACACCAACTTACTATTTCAAACCATAATTCTTAAAAGCAATAAACTTCTCATCAAACATAAACCACTTAAGAACTCCAAATTAATAATGTAAACTATAATATAAAGAGAACTCCAACTCCAAAAACAACTCTTAAACATTTTTTCTGTCAAATTTATCCTTAACAACACAATTCATTACAAACTTAACCCTTAATAACACAATTCATGAATATTAAAAATGAAATTCAGATTGTTCATATAACATTTGACACTTTTCTTAATCTCAGCAATCAATTTCTTTTCTTGAAACTGCGAGCCTTGTCTTTCCCTTTCAATTTCTCTAAGAGTGTGTTTGGATGGGTCATTTTAACATTTAAGGGATTTTGAGATTTCATGAAATTCAAATGCTTTCATTTGAATTCCCTTCATTTCAAAATTCTTTGTTTGGATGAAACATTTGAATTCCCTTCATTTCAAAATTCTTTGTTTGGAAAAGGTAATGAGTAATTCATTTTGAAAATTCTCTTCTTTTTTTTTTTTTGAAATTTAAAATCGGCCGAAAACCCTGAAACTGGCCGAAAAACCTAAAATCGGACGAAAAATCTAAAATCGACCGAAAAATCTAAAATCGGCCAAAAACCTGAAAAATCTAAAATTGGCCGAACAATCTAAAATCGGCCGAAAAACCTGAAAAATCTAAAATCGTCTGAAAAAACGAAAAATCTAAAATCGGCCGAAAAACCTGAAATCGGCCGAAAACCTAAAATCGGCAGAAAAATATAAAATCGACCGAAAAATATAAAATCGGGTAGAAAACCTAAAATCGGAAAATTTTAGATTTGTCAGGTTTTTCGGCCGATTTTAGAATTTTCGGTCGATTTCAAGTTTTTCGGCCGATTTTAGGTTTTTTAGGTTTTTCGACCGATTTTATATTTCTCGGCCGATTTTTTAGGTTTTTCGGCCAATTTTAGATTTTTCGGTTGATTTCAGGTTTTTCGACCGATTTTAGATTTTTCGGCCGATTTTAGGTTTTTCGACCGATTTTAGATTATTCAGGGTTTTTCGGTCGATTTTATATTTTTCAAGTTTTTCGGCCGATTTTAGGTTTTTTAGGTTTTTCGGCCGATTTTAGAATTTTTGGCCGATTTTTTATTTTTTAGGTTTTTTAGCCAATTTCAGATTTTTCGGCCGATTTTTTATTTTTTAGGTTTTTCGGCCAATTTTAAATTTTTCGATCGATTTCAGGTTTTTCGGCCGATTTTAGATTTTTCGACCGATTTTAGATTATTTTAGATTTTTCGGCCGATTTTATATTTTTCAGGTTTTTTGGCTGATTTTAGATTTTTCGGCCGATTTCAGGTTTTTCGGCCGATTTTAGATTTTTTCCGGTTTTTCGGCCGATTTTCGATTTTTTTGGTTTTCCTGTCAATTTTAGATTTTTTGGGTTTTTCGGCCGATTTTTGAGTTTTTAGGTTTTTTGTCTGATTTTAGGTATTTCGGCTGATTTTAGTTTTTTAAGCCGATTTTAGATTTTTGATCAATTAGTAATTTTTAAAAGTATATAGAGATGAAGGAATTTCAAATTCTTAGTTTTTAGGTGTCATTTGAAATTCCCTAAATTTAGTTTAAACAAAATACTCCACAAATTCCATTCATTTTTAAAATTCTCCAAATAAATTATCCAAACAAGGAAATTTGGATCAAAGTATTTGAATTCCCTCAAAAAAATACATTACCTCAAAACATTCCTTCATCCAAACACACTCTAATGGAATTGTCAATTATTCTTTTATATTCCCTCAAAAGCTCTGTTATAATTACAATCCACAAAAAGCAAAACTAGCCATTAAAAAAAAAAAACCCAGTTCATAATCAAAGATACAATTTTTCAAAACTAAAAAGAAAAATAAAATGAACCCAATATTAAATTATGGTTTTTTCCAAATTCAATCAACAAAAACGCAATCTTGATGAGAAAAAAATACCCAATTGATTAAAAGAGAAAATTTGGAAATTGAAAAAAGAAGGGGAAGAATTACCTGCGGGAGTCTTTCTACTTCCAAACAGAAGACTCATGTTGGCTCATATCACCGTTGCTGTTTGGTTATCTTTTTTTGTTCAATGTTTTCCTCTGCAATTTCAATTTTTTTTTTTTTGACTAGCTCTGCAATTCCAATTTTGTTTGCAATAATTATGTCTATATGCTACTTATCGATTCTCAATTTAGGGATGGCAAAACGGGTTAGGCGATGACAGGGTAGGGCGGGTTGACCCGTCGGGTCTAACCAATTTTTATTTTTGATGAAAAATCTTATCTCATTATATATGAATGTTCTATTTTTGCCCATAAACTAAATTAACTGAATCTATTGTTTAAGGTTAAATTAAAATAATGCAAATATATGGAAATAAAGTAATACACATCATTTGCAACATTATTCTGTTGGAACAAAGTTGGTTCTAATATAACCTAAGTAGTTTTGATGATAACAATAGTATTAATATACAATAGGGAATACTGATAATTTACTCTAGTGTGCAGATATACAAGTTAAAATTTTATATTCACTAGAAGATTTGAAGTTCTGGTTGCTACGCTAAAGCATCCCCAGAAGTTGGGAAAATGCAAGTTCTGAAGTCAACACAGAAGTTGAAGTCATCAGACGTTGCAAGTCAAAGGTCAACCAGAAGTTAAAGTCATCAGAAGATCATTTAATATCTGCAAATTCTGATGATGATGAAACAGCAGAAGACGTCAAAGAACATTCCATTCTCTTAACGACTATCATCTATTTGGCAAAAGATCTGAAGGAGCAGAAGAATTTCTTTCATACCGTTATTCTCATGGTAATGACGTTTGTACTATTGTACTATCTTTGTTTTCCTGATTTGGGCGAATATTCGAAATCAAGGCTCAGATTTTAATCTTTACTTGATTTGGATAAGCACATTTCAAATGAAAACAATGGTACAGTACTACTTAGCTGCTTTCATCAGTGTCTGCTCAAATTCAAGACGCTCCAACATCGCCTATAAAAGGAGGAAGAATTTGAAGACGTAAAAACACACTTACGAAGAACAAAAGAGCTGTTATTCTGCTAAATTTCAAAGAGCATTTTTAACTTAGATACAACTTGAGATTATATTCAAATTCAAGACAGTAGTCTTCAACTTCTGGCTTGTCAGTTGTTGAACCTTAGTTTTCTTTTTAAGGATTCTAAGAATAGTCTTGTTATTTAAGTTGTATTTCTTTGTTCTCAAAACTCTGATATTGTTTATCAGTTGTTCAACACATTGTATTTTGTTTTGTGTTAGAAGTCTCTTGCTGGTGAGCTTGAGCAATTGGAAGTCTCTTGTAAGGAGTTACTTGAGCATTGGAAGTCTCTTGTTGTGAGCTTGAGCATTTGTAATCTTGTGTGATTATAGTGAAATCCCTTGGAAGTGCAAGGGGACTGGACTACTCTCGTTTTGTGAGAGGAACCAGTATAAATCTCTTGTGTTATATCTTCTCTCTGTTTTATTCATTCTTACTCTGTTTTACCTTCACCATACCAGAAGTTGTTTGTGTTTGAGTTTTGGCCCGCTGCGAAAATCTGATAAGTTGCAAAATTTGAAGAAGTTTTAAAACTAACCAAAACACAATTCAACCCCCCTTCTTGTGTTTTTCACACCTTCATATTCTTGATGGAATTCTTTGCGAGAATAATGTTTGAAGTTTTGAATGATAATTTTATTTTTTGATCATTTTGTTAGTTTGTATTTTGATTTCCTTAAGTGACTTTTTATTTTATCTTTTTATAAAATTCTATAGTATTGTTGCTAATTTATCAAAATTTTAAAAAAAATTATTGACGGGGCACTCCGCCGTCCGCCATGAAAAGGGACAAGGTGAGATTTTCAACACACCAGGAATGGCAACGGGTGCCCACGGGTGCGGGTTTTACACCACCCAAACCCGCACCCGAAATTTCTGGTGCCACCCAAAGCCTATTCGGGTGATAAATTAACACCCACGCCCACACCCATTGGGTTCGGGTTTTTTCACCCAAACTTGTAGCAAAAAAAATAAAAATAAAAATAAAAAAAACATTGAAATTCCATTAAAGTCTCTTAATTAAATTAAAATTAAGGTCTACAACAACATAGTTTTCAAGACTTTTAAAAAAATTAAACTACAATTAAAAATAAGGTCTTCCAAGGGTACTTATGTAATTTAATGTCTAAGCGGATGTGGTTTCGAGTGCGGGTTTAAGTGAACCCAAACCCGCACCCGAAATATCGGATGGCACTCGAAACCGAACCTAAACCCAGTCAACTCGGGTTCGAGTGCGGATGGGCCCCGCGGATTTGGGTTTGCCTACCATCCCTACCCATCGTCACTAGTTAGCCGCCCCACTCCACCCCTTTTTAGCCCGCCCCCTTTTGCCATCCTTATCTCAATTTATTTTCTTTTTTCTTGTTTGCAATAAAATACCGGAACACTTTGATTACAAACCAGAACACTTTTGAAAAATGTTCTGGTAGCAAGGCACAGCATACCAGAACAATTGAAAAGTGTTCTGGTATATTTTGGGTACACAACATATCAGAACAGTTTAATTATAAACCAGAACACTTACTTTTGAAAAGTGTTCCGATAGCAAGGCACAACATACTAGAACAGTTGAAAAGTGTTCCTGGATATTTTGGGTACACAACATACCGAAATATTTTTCAAAAGTGTTTTGGTAGCAAGGCACAACACACCAGAACAGTTTTTAAAAGTGTTCCGCTATATGTTTCGGCAATATAAAAAAGAGCTAAAAAAAAATTTACCCAAGAAATGCAAGAATCAACAAATGTCAAAATCTTAAAGAATGATGTCATTTAATCTCATTCTTTAATGGAAATCATGGGTGATTGTAGATGTAAATAAGGGTGGAGATTTATTCTTCCAATTCTTCTACATAAATTTTCTTACAAAAATGTTTTTCCCTATAAAAATAGTAATAGTAAGATAAGAGTAGAGTGAGAATATTTTAAAAAATGCTGGGGTTAAAAAAAAAATTTCCTTTCATCTAAAATTGAATAAAGATTTTAAATTACTTTTTTCACTGCTCGCCTAAAAAAAAAAATCTATTTTTCATTACATCGATTTTATAGAAACTGGCACGTGTCAAATAAACATTGGCTAGTCCACGTGTATAATTTATGTTTGAAAAATAAGAAGAATGTAGTCTGACTGTTCTCCATATCCCAAAGAGACCAACACCCGGAAACAGCGATCCACACCGCCGTCTCCTTCACACACCTATAAATAAGTATTCTCCCATTTTCATCATATTTTCATATCACATTGTGTTAATAAGATTCACAATTTCAATTCTATAAAACATAAAATTTATTAAAAATTCTTTTACCCGATTTTTCAATTCCACAAGAATCCTCCATGGGTTGGGTTTCAGACACATTGGACTCCATCAAGTCCATTAAATTTAGAGAAGCTTTGCACCAACTCATTGTTCTTGGTATGTCTTTCCCATTCTTCTTCATTTCATTATTATTAGTCTCACACATCGGTAATTCATCACCAATTGATCAATTAATTAAGTATTTGTGTGTGGCTAATCTCATTTCAGGGATGATTGTAACTACGGCACTAGTTATATGGAAAGGGTTAATGTGTATTACTGGAACTGAATCACCAGTTGTTGTTGTTCTTTCTGGAAGCATGGAACCTGGTTTCCAAAGAGTAAGTCAAATTTAATTACAGCGCTGGGTGGGATGGGTAGCTCAATTGGTTATGTTAGCTAAAAAGGAAATATTTGCTTATAATTAAGGTCGTAGGGAGTGTGTGTATCTCATTTGAGTGTATATTAGACTTTCAGTCATGTACGTTATATGGTTTTTGTTTAAAGCTTGCGGTACTTTGACTTGTTCTTACAGGGTGACATTTTGTTCTTGACTATGAGCAAGGATCCTATTCGTTCAGGAGACATTGTGGTTTTCAATATCGATGTATGTGCTACTAATCCTTTTTCCTGTTTTCATTAATTTATGATATGTGCTTAAAAATATTTTTATGATTATTTGGGGTTTTATTTTATAGATGTTGATATTGATATAATAATGAAAAGATAAATGCCAACAACATACATTTTGATAATACTTTCGTTATTGGTGAAATCTCATGTCTATTTTGATTAATGGAAAACCGCTATAGGTTGTTTATGGGTATGGATCTTCGCTATTTTTCAAAAGAAATAGAGAACTGAGCTTCTTTACAATCAATGAATTCAATTACTAGTCGTAGAAAATAATGAATTGTTCAAATTCTGCTACATTACAGTTCTATAGCACCAATATAGCTGCTATTCGATAACACTTAATACCAAATAGTGTATCGTGGAATGATAGCAATTTGTTCAAATTTTGCTGCGCTATAGCACTATAGTTTCACCATTGCCGTTATTTGACAATATTGCTTACAATAGTTTAGGTTCTATAAATCAATACATTTTAATAATTTTGATGACATAATTAGGCCTTTATACACCCAATTTCATAGTAATGGACTGATGGAGCTCTTTATTTCTTTTCATAAATGAATACAATCTCTCTACTTGTTGTTTAGAGCCTTACAGAGGCTAGCAACCTAGTATGACATTTCACTCAATAGTAAAGAAAAAAGTTGAAAGAAAGTAAAAAGAGTTTGCTGATAGCATTAATCTTTTAACAACAAACACAACCACCACTTGGAAATACCTTTACTGTCAATTTGTTTTGCTTAACGAAAGTATTTCATACCGTGAAGGTGTTAGGCATGAACCTTGCCAACATAAAACATAACGTCCCTTTTTAATGAGAGATATAATTACAAGTTACATGTGTCAGAATAACATGAAATGGTAGCTATTTAATCATTTTAGTCAAGGTAGTCGATAGCACGCTATGAAAAGGCCGGTAGCAGAGCTTTTAGCAATAGCTGCCGCTCCAGCCGAGATAGCGGAGGGGAAGAGCAGAGCAGTTACCGGCTGCTCCAACCTGTAGTTATTTTTTATTAAATAATTGTAAAAATAATATATTATATCAGTAATTATTAAATATTGTTTTAAATAAAAAATAACTACATATATATTTAGTATAAAAATATTTAGAAATGTATAGTATTAATTATTATATAGTTATATATTAAACCATTCAAATAGGGGCTATCTCGCTATACGCCATCCCGCTATCTCAATTTTGGGCGTGGCCGCTCTGCGCCGCTATCCGGGATTGACCACTATGATTTTAGTAAAGCAAACTCTTAAAATAAGATTTATCTTTTCCCTTATAGCAGCATAGGTGTAATTTCCCTTCGTTATCCTTAGTAAGTCTAAGAGACCATCATGTATTGAATTATGATCCTTTTTTTCTCCCCGGCCTTATACTTTGAAGAATTGAGGAATCTAAAATCATTTATTTTTGTTTGGACTTGAATGTGTTTATATATTGTATAATTTTTATTTTTATTTCTATAAACCAGTTAAGGCCATTCACTGTGTTCATGAAATATATGTGCTGGTTTTGAGAGATTTGTTTATTTTGATGTGCTTGCATCAATATATTTTGCTAATAAATATCTGCTCATCGTACAGGGACGTGATATTCCAATTGTTCACCGTGTAATTAAGGTTTGTCTATATATTTTCTGTTCCACGTTATTTTAACACCTTGACATTATCTGATAAGCCATATATGATATATCTTTGAAAAGGAATATGTTATGCGAGTTATTCTAATGGTTCTCCATATTCCCATGATTGTTTCCTCATGGTCACTGAATCAATAAATCTGAAGCCTTTAATAAATGGAAGTCATAACTCATAATTCTCCATAATGGTTTTGTTAATCATGTATATATATCACTGATAGTCATATATCTTGTAAGTCTCAATGTTGTACTTGGTAACAAACCATACTGCTCATTTAACCAGATTGATAATTGCAGAACCTATGGCTTACTATTTGAACTTCTAGATTTTTCAAATAATAGTATACATATATAGTTGACTTCCCCCCCACATATTGATCTACTGGATGAATCTGTCTTTTAATATCACTTAATCTGGATGTTATTTTATTTTAGGTCCACGAACGTGAAGATACAGAAGACAAGTATTACCTTACTAAAGGTATGACCAATGTTTGTGCAAATTATAATATCTATATGACATTTCAATTGTCTGCTATTGATCCTCTTGTTATCCGGAAAGCAATATCTTACCAGTTTTTCTCATTTTATTCTTATAGTTTATAGTCACCATCACATTTAGTAGTGTTGAATTTTCTGGTTTGTAATTTGTTTTCATGGTGTAAATTGATTATTTTTCACTTTGATAAGTACTTAACATCCTACGACCAAACATACTCATTCCTATATATTATTATTTATTTTAGGAGACAATAATCCCATGGATGACAGGGTTTTGTACAATCATGGCCAGAATTGGTTGGAGAAAAAGCATATTATGGGAAGAGCTGTCGGGTAAATCTTTTTCTGTATGTTTGGAGGTTATTATATAGGTGTTTTCATGCTGAAAATTAGCACTTAGCGTGATCTATCATTTCTTTATTAGCGCTTACCATTATAAAGATGATTACTTTTGTTACGTAACCCGTATTAGTTTTTTTTTTTTTTTTTTTTTTGACAATACGTAACCCGTATTAGTTGAATAGTACATTACTTAAGGAAACAGTTAAAGAACGATAGATTATTGATTAGTCCTGAATACCTTGAGATTGATTAAATTTCTTTATGTTTGTATTTTCTTCTTCTCATTTACTTGATGGCTTCTATCGATAAACCATCTCTTATTTTCACATTCCGAACCTGTAAAGATGTTTCAGAATTACAGAACAATTTGTTATTGTCTAATATGTTCAATTACATTGATATTTCTGCAGGTTTGTACCTTATGCTGGTTGGGCTACAATAATTATGTCCGAAAAACCTATTGTCAAGGTTTGTGCTTCTGGCAATTTATATTTTTACCCCCAAAAAAACAACTAAATTATAAAACTTTCCATATGTTGAACTTTTCTTGATTCATTCCTTTCATTTGAGATAATTGCACACCTTTCTGAGACATGCTTATATGACAGAGTTCTTTATTTTGTAAAAGACATTAACCTTTTGTCAATCACACAAAACATTCCTCTAATTCTATTTTATGTAAAAAACTAAAAAATAGATATGAGGTGTGCACAGTTTTTTACAAAATTTAAGTGTTTCATTCAAAATATAGAAGATATGTACATCAAGTTAGGTGACTACAATTTTCTTTTTCTATCTACCTAATTACGTTAAACTTTTTCACTTCTAGCAAACAAAATTTTCCTTTTTGTTCTGTTTGCTCAGCAACATTCTCCTTTTACTTTTGTCACTACATTTTTTCTCTATTGGCAAATATTAAGTTAACATTTGAATATTAATTCGTTCTTTTTTCCTTGCAGTATGTACTCGTAGGGGCATTGGGACTGCTGGTTTTGACAACAAAGGAATAGGCTAAGAAGCAATCATATAAATACAATATAATGTGTAAGAATCTCAAAATATTTTTGAAGTAATCGGTGAAAATAATTTATAGTTTCTTCATTGCCTCCTTATTGGAATGAAGCAATTTTAATCAAATAGGCATTATTGTTTGATAGCGTTGGCCAAGGACCACCGATGATTAAACTGCATTTTTGCCCTTTTTCTAAAATTAATTTTATGATTTCTTGTTAAAACCAATGGTCATTTTAAATTTTTAAAGTGAACCGATAAAATTTGACAATTATTATAAGACAAAATTGAGAACCACGGGTATGAGGAGGCCACCTATTGGTTTTTTAAGGAAATATCAGCACTTCAAGGCTACTTAATTGGCTTTTTAAGCAAATATAAGGTCCGTTTGTTTAAGATTTTTTTTCAAAAAAATTTATTCTTTCCATAAAAAAATCTATTTTTTTATCCTATTTGTGTTTGTTTCAGATTTTTCAAAAATCATTTTGATAAAAATATCATTTTTTTTCATCAAAATGAGAATGTATTTTCAATAGCTTTTATCAAAATCTATTTTTTTATCACTCATCATCCTTCATCATCTTAAAAAATAGATTTTTATGATTGTAAACAAACGGCAAATAGCTTTAGATTTTCTTCAAAATTTCTTAAAAAAATTTCTAATTTTTTTTTAAAAAAATCCATTTTTTTTTAAAGTTGAAACAAGCAGGCCCATTATGGTCATAATTTTTGGTTTATATGATCAATACTAATAGTTTTTTTTTTTTTTTTTGAGCAACAATACTAATAGTTAGTTAACTCAAATGTAATTTTTAGTTTTTATGTTTTTGTTTGTTTAAATGCAGTATTAGTATCCTAACTTGTTTGCGAGTTTGGAGGGGAAGAGAAGGGAAGGAAAGACTAAGGAGGGGAGGGGAAGGGAAGGAAGGGAGAAAGGAGGGAAAACATTCCCTTTGTTTGGGGTTAAAAAACTAATAAGAAAATGAGATGGAGGGCTTACTTAATAATTTTACTATTTTACCCTTTTTTCTGTTTTTTTTTTGGACTAAATACACCTTTTTCTCTTTTTTTGGACAAAAAATGGTATTTTTTCTCTTAAAATCAATAAATTGTGTTATATCTTGGAATTTTGAATTATTGTGAGGGTAAAATGGTCAATTTATATATGTAACCCTCAAAATCCTCAATTTAGGGAAACTCTAAATTTGAACAAAACTAGTCGCCGGCCCGTGCGACGAACGGGTTCGGCGGAACAACATATATATGTCAATCATGGTTGTTGTCAATCATGGTTGTTGCTTTAGATTAGGGGTATGATATAAGGTAATTATAGAAAGGTTTGTTATGAGTTCTTAGACAAAATTATATAAAAGGATTAACCAAATCAAATCAGTGAACACAATTTCTATTCAACTAATGTCAGACCATGTGTTGCACGGATTTTGTGGAACGTCATAACAAATCGAATCAAGTGAAGCATCACACCAAATTTTATAATGGTGCTTTCAACACCCGTGACATGTATAAAATTTAATTTCTGCCTAAAAGTATAATTAATATAATCATTGATAATAGAATAGTACAATACAAAGTGACCACCCTATTGTTGGATGGTTCAATCACATTGAATTTAATACTTGAGCCTTTAAAGATCCGTGACATGTATAAAATTTCATTTTTTCCTAACGGCACACTTAATTTAATTTTCTCATATTTAGTTGTGCATCTTAAATAATATAAACTATTATTAGATAGCTTAGTCACATTAACTTTTATAGTGGAGCCTTCAAAGACCTGTGACATTTATACAAATTTAATTTTTATCTTTTTTGGTGCAATTAATATGATTCTAACAAAATAGTTGACACCAAAAAGGATTGAGATTAGAAGCAAAAGATCATTTATATTGTCAATAATAATTTTCAATTAAGTCATGCCCAACAAACAAATGCAAAAATCAACTTAAACATTTACAATATTTTCTTGTAAAATAACTCTGCAAGAGATTTGTTTGTTTGTTCTGTTTTAGTTTCACTTATATTAAAGGTATGCTAGAGCACTGATATTATGTGCATTTTATTAGTGTAATCTTTCACAGCTTGCTCAATAGCACATTTCTGTGTTGATGAAAACAGTAGGAGAAGAGTGGGAATTAGATGTAAGTAGAAGTGTGAAAGATTGATTGGCTGTCTATTAATACATAGTTTGCTTGTAATCATTTATATTCTTACTTGCATGGAGTTCTATTGGTCTATAACAGAGGCTATTTATTGATCTTTCTCTTGCATGTAATTTAAGTTGCATTCTTGATTTGGAAATAAGCATTAGTTGGTTTAGTCTAAGTTTTAATTTTGGTTTAGCAGACATTTGCTATAAAACCATAATTTGTTGCAATGTATGTTAAAATATGAACATATTTAGCTTAGATAAAGTTCATCTATCTCTAAATAAAAATACAATCTAAATTTCACACATGCACATGCAGAACCATATGATATAGTACTTTTTTTTTTGGTGTATATGATATAGTACTTGCCAACAAAACTAAATTTACTAAATTAACTGTAAAATAGAACTAAACTTTCTATACTTCACAAACATAAGTACTTGCAAAATATACTTAACTACACATTTACTATACTTGTAAAACTAACTTCCACTACATTACGATAGTTGATACCATAAAACAGAAAATTCACCAACAACAAATACAACATCAATAATAAGAAAACAGAATTCAGAACAGGAAACTTGATAATTAGAAAGAACAAAACATTACATACACATGCCTTACAAAGCAACTCAATTGATCATAGTAAAAGTTAAGGATCAAACGTAAGATAAATAGCATTTCTATGACCATTCGCCTGGACACCGAACCTAACTGATTCACCAACGGACAATCTTCTGGCTGCCACTAACCTGCTCCACTCGCCGCTGGTTTTGAAGTGGTTGAATGAAAATGTGATATAAGCTAAAGAGCAGTTCCATGCATTCCCGCAATCGTCCACCAATTTAAGAGAAGTTGCGTCCTCCTCAAACGCATGTTCATCGAATTCATCATAAGGCAGCATTAATTGAATCACCAAGATTGCCTACAAATTAAGGTCAGCACGATTTTCTTACTCATTTGCCAAGTGACTATTAGTTGAGATAATTGTGATACACATTTTGGCTTTCATTTAATTGTCAATTGCTTGTTTAATTCTACTACACTAACTAAAGATTTGCATGTTATGGTTGTAGAAAATCTACCACTGACTGTGATTTTTATGGTGCACACTTTCCTATTGGTGTCTTCTCTTTCGTGATTTTTAATTTCGTGATTTCGGTGGATAATATAACATACCTTAGATGATAAATTTATATGACATTACCTCAACAAACTCTAGAGTTTCCTTGTAGTTTGAGAATGGGTACAGTATCATTGCATTCTCTAATCTGCTACAATATAAATGAGTAGAGTATGAGTAGAAATGCATTCTCTAATACATGAAGTTTGGAAAAGCTTTGTGTGGAGCTTGATGCAGACCCAATCATCATTTCTTCAAAAATTCTATTAGCAATCTCAAAGTTATTTGAATTAACACAACCTTATATAACCGATTGGAACATTTGAAGATCAAGACCAAGTCCAACCGCCTTCTTACTTGAGTACCAAGCTAACATGGCATCAACGTTCCCAGACTTGAAAAATATTGAAATGAAGTCATTATAAATTATAGTTTTGCCTATTTATGTTTAAACCAAGTTGTGTATCAGTAGCATGACATTGAAAAAGGTTTTTTAAAACACTAACAAAACGTGATCTAAGATACATTAGAGTAGCTTCATAGTGATAACTTATAAGTTTTTTCTTCATATCCATACACAATTGTCATGACAAAAACAAAACTAAACATGCAATTTGATTTTAAAACAGAAAAGGAAAATTAAAGATATATGTGTAAAATGTTTTGGCAACTACATGAGTATCTGTCAAATCTTTTGGCAACTACCACAATTGTTAAGTTAGACCCTAATCTATACTACTATTAAATGATGCTTCAATGCACAACAAAATCATTAGTTTCTCTACAACTCGAGTGATATGTATAACTAATTTTGAGCATTTTATTGTTGATTTTAAGAATCTAGAAGATAAAAGGCATTTTTAAGGAAATGATATCACCATTATCAAATGATATGAGCAGGTGGTACAAAATTAGTCAAACAGCAAGCTAAGAATGTAAAGGGACACCACAAAGCATGACAACATGGACTACATAATTCAAGAAAAGAATTAGAGAAATCCAAAGCGGGAAAATCAAATAAGACGCAACCCATCAAGAAGACTTTACGATAAATAAGAAAATAAGATTCATTTGATGAAGATGGGAGTTCATAGCCTAATTGATCTGCACATTCGTCAAATAAAAATTCAAAATTTTCATTAATGCTAAGTTCCCTTACATGAATAACAATTAAGTTAAAAGAACAATAATGAAGCATAAATATTAAAGTTTTACAAAATTAATTAATTAACTATGCAGTAACAAAAACTTAATTACCATACCCATTTTGTGTAGACACTACATGCACTCAAATGTTCCTTGTTGTTCCATCTAGCTAGCTCACACCTCAATTTGGTAAGTGTATCCGCTATATATCTATCATTACCTGCAAAGCCAAACCATAGCCACCATTTGCATCTTGTTCAAAATATAGCAACTGAAAAATCAGTGTTCAATTCAACTTCCCACTTGAAACCAAAAATTATTAAAAATAGAATTAGTATACAACTTCTGCACATCAAAACTGAGATCAAATTGTAAAACTTGTGGTAAATGGGAGTTGATAATACATGAAATATGAATTAAATAGGACGTGGAAAGTTGTGATACCAATACATAATTAAGCCTTCTTGCTGCTCGTATTAGTTTCCTTTTGTTCCTGCCCAGCTCGGAAAATTTTCTTCACTTTCTGTAGGGAACTCTAGGTTGATTTTAATCTTAAGTTATAATTGTCTCTTTAAATTTTTCGGACAAAAGAGCTTGTTAAGCCAAACTTTTATACCAAATTTATTTACTACTTATGAGGAATGTAGTTATACCATCATTTTATCTAACTAATATATATTGGTTAATTACATAAAGACTTTTATCTAATTAAGATTATAAAGCAACCTGCATCACAAAGATAAAAACTGCTCAATTTACAAAATAATCAACATCATTAAGATCATCATCATCGTATTCATTCATATAATGAGAAAATAAAATAACCGATGGATAATTGATGTTTCACCTCTTGTCCTTTAAAGAACCAATAGTTCCAGCAGCTTCTACCGGGCGGAACATGAGTAGTCGAATGTCTCGGTGAACCGATAGATGCATGAAGTAGGTGTAGCAGGCCTTGAAGAACTCGATTAACTCATCACAGATGGTGGATACCATGACTGTGATGAAGAACCATCATGCGATTGTTGCTCTTGCGATCCCTTGCACATAAACAACATCACCAGAATTATGAGAAAGTGATTCTGATCCATACAATAAAGATATATTTGTTTATGGTAACTGGAAAATATAGGAATATAATCTTAAGAGATAGCTTCTGCATTGAATCTCTTACACGTGTGAAAATACAAACTTGTGGCCCAACCAAACATGCATTAAATCCTCTTTCTTAGAATGTACAATACAAATGTGAATTAAAGACTTAAATATGAAGTGATTTTCTATTTGGTAGTGTTCTTCAAAAAAGTAATATTAGTACTGACATGTTGCCTTTACATTGTATTTATCATATCAGAAGCATTCAAATTTTATATATTCCACTCTAGACAATTTTGTATAATCTAGTATTTTCAACATGGGAAGAAGAAATTTTCATAAACTCTTCCAATAGAAAAGTTCAAATAAACCAAACATGCCTAAAATCATATAGTCTTCATGTTTAGAATCATGGTACCTTCCAGATTCACCATTCATAATTTTTGTTGAATTGGATATCAACAAATTACAATTTACATTAGTTCTAAATACAAATACTTAGTGTACTTACCTTGTATTGGTGATATATGTATCAATCTTAATTTACATACTCACAAAAAATAAAATAAAAACAGTTTTCGATGTTGACAAAACTGCAACTCGATTGCAATTGAATTCACATCAATCACATATCTAGGATCATGACACGACCGCAACCATTATCGCCACCGCTATTTAAAACCCGATATAGAAAATCCACTATATAAAAACTAAGCTACTTTCTACGTTGCCCTTAATAGTGAAAACAAAAAATAAAATCATGCATAATTTCCCTAATTTCTTGCATTTATAGAGTATGAAATTAAACTGAAATTGAGAAATTCGAAAATCAAAACAAATAACACCATGAAGTATGAACAGACCTCATCCTTAAGTCCTTGATCATATTCATGAGACCCTACATTAACATGCTGAGCTAAATCTTTATTCTCTTCTGAAAAATCAAAACACAAATAAGTATATATAACCACTAAGAAAACCTAAAAAAACAAAAAGCTGAAGAAAAAAAATAGATTAACAGAGAAATACCTTTAGATAACAAAGATGATAAACGATTTCTAGAAATCAACATATCCTGCTTAACAACATCAACATTTCTAATTAATAATTAACAATACTAATAATTTTGATATAAACCAAAACCTACTATTATTGCATAATTTCCCTAAATTCTTGCATTGTAGAGTATCAAATTAAGTTGAAATTGAGAAAATCGAAAATCAAGGAACAAAATGAAAACATGAAATGAAAATCTTGAAGAATTATTGAGGGAGAGAGAGAGTTACGGTGGTCGAGCGAGAAGGAGCGTCGATGAGAAGAGGTGGAGGAGGATGACGGCGATTATTGTAACGGAATCCGAAGAAACACCGCATTGCTTCCGTCTTTAATTTTGTCTGCATGTGAAACCAAGATGTAAAGAATTGTAAATTACATACTCAATAAAAATAAAAATCAAAAAGAGAAAACGGAATTATATAATTCATACCATGAGAGGGGGGCCATTTTGACAAAAGCAAAACTCAAAAACTCATAAAATCAAAAGAAAATAAATTAAGGATCCAAATCAAGACCTAGAATCAGTAAAGAAGAAAAGAAATCAAGAGCAAAATTGAAACTAAAATTGAGGAGAGGGGAAGAAAAAAAAACAGATATAAAACTTCATTCATTATCATCACCATAAACTACCATCATCTTCTTCAATCTTCAACATAACTCAAACCCAAAACATCAAATTTTTTTTGATACCCAATTCAATAGTGAATATTGTAAACCCATGGCAGAGAGAGAATCAGCCTGAGAGAGTCAAGCAACACGAGAGAGAGAGAGAGAGAGAGAGAGAGAGAGAGAGAGAGAGAGAGAGAAGCTGAGAGAGATGGAGCATGAGCATGAGCAAGAGAAAGAGAACGGCGTGAGAGAAGAAAGACAGCAGGAGAGAGAAATAGTTTACTTCTGAGATAGAGAAAGGAAGTGGGAAGATGAGAGGAAGGAAGAGAATTATCCTAGAAGCTTCTTGCCACACTAACAGACCAATGCATGCAAAACATCTGAATGTCTCGTTTTTCAATGGAAGGAAATGGTTTAAGACCATCAGATAATTGATGAAGGATGATAATAAAAAAAAAAAACAAATGACATTATGTCCACATCTGCAAGGAGAAGTTTCAAAAATTAAAACAAATGCAAGAGACCCATTGGTATACATGTCACTCCATCCTTTTCCATGTAGGCAGATGACATAATGCTGATATCATAGGGTAGGGTTTCTAAAAATTAGGGTTTACCCCATTCAACCTTTTTAATATTGTAAAGATAAACCCTTCAAAATCTTCCTCTATTTTTTTAAAACTTCCAAACAAGGGTTTACCCCTACAGCCTTTTCTTTCCCTCCCCTCCCCTCCTAAACTCAACTCCCAAATAAAATCTAACTTTCGGAATTTTTTATCTTTGACCCCAACTATCAATGGCTCGATTTTAAACCTTTAACTTTCACAATTGCTCAATTTTGGTTTTTCGGCAGCTACTTTTCATTTTAACCTTGTTTTTCTTCACCTCATCAATTGAGAAGGAGTGTTTAAGGTCAATTTTTTTCCAAAATCACCCCTATAAATATCTATAATCTGGATTTCATTATTATAAGTTCATTCCATCGTTATTTCCTTTACTTTTTGCTTTATTCAAATAAGTAATTTTCAAATATGTTTAGTTTTTATTTTTGTTATTTCATCGTCTTATATAGGGATGGCAAAAATATTCATACCCGTGGATATCTGCGGATAAAATCCGCAATGAGTACGAAGCGGATTTTTTAATGGATATCCACGGATAAAATAATGGGATATTTCAATTATCCGCGTTTAATGGATACGGATGTGGGTTTAATACTATCCGCGCCCGCGGATATCCATATCCGCTAAATAATTAGTAGGGTTAAATAGTTGATACCCCCTGTAAAGTAGGTCGGTTTTGCAATACCCCCTGTAAGTTTTTTTTTCAAAGATCCCCCCTTGCATACTAAAGATTCTTTGAAATACCCCCTTGGAGTAACACATAGGCAGAGAATCTCCTACGTGGCACCTCCACGTGGATTTTTATTAATTTTTAATTATTTTTTTGCCACGTGGCATTAAATATATATATATTTTTTTTAAATTTTTATTTAAATTTTTTTTTTTCTGATTTCTTTCTTTTTCTTTATTTGTTATTTAAAAATTTAATAATAATTAATTAATATTTGTTTATTTAAAATAAAAAATGAAAGAAAAAATAAAATATTTTTCTCTATAGCATAGTGGAATATTAAAATAAAATAATTAATATATGAAATTGTAACAAAAAAAATTGTAACAAACAAGATGTTCTTAAAATAATTAATATTCTTGTTGATGATGATGTTCTTATTATATAAAAAAATTATAACAAAATAAAACCTAATTAAAAAAAAAAGGGAGAGAAAGAGAGAGAGAAAATTTATATTTTCTCTTCTTCTTCTTCACTGGGTTTTACAAACCCTTCTTCTCCACCCTCTTAATTTTTCAACATCACCATATTCATCAACAACAACAAGATTCAACACCATCATAGCAGCAACATCATCATCAACATCACCATATTCGTTCAATTTCAGTTTCAATTTCGTTCGGTTTCGATTTCGTTTGGATTCGTTTTGGTTTCGATTATACGTTCAATTTCATAATAACTGGATTTTGATTTCTTGATTTCGTTTTCGATTTCATGTGTTTGTTCTTCTTTTTTTTTGTTTTCGTTTTCGTTTTCGATTTTGATTTCTTGAAGATGAAAATATGGATTTTGGGATTAACGAATCTGTGGAATGTGTGCTGATGGTGCTGATGGTTTTGGTGTTTTGTTCTGGTGTAGCAGGCTTATGCGTTTTGGTGTTTTTGATCTGGAAGTAATTTGGCCGTGAGCCTTGTTTCTTGCCTTGAATATCTTAGAAAAAAGATCAAGTGGGGTTTGGAATTTTTTTTTTTTATTTTCTGCATTTGACTTGGTTTTTTAGTGAAAAAGGATTGCTGGGTTTTATATTTTCTCTCTCTCTCTCTTTCTCTCCCTTTTTTTTTAATCAGGTTTTTTTTTGTTATAATTTTTTTATTTGATTTTATTATGTTTTTATTTTATGTACAATTATTACTTTTTTTGTTGTTACACCTTTTTTTTATAATTGTTAATTATTTGATTTTATTATATTTTTTTCATTCATTTTTATTTTATATATAATGGTTATTTTTTTTTGTTACAATTTTTTTTTATTTGTATTTGATTTCATTATATTTTTATTTCATATATAATTGTTTTTTTGTTACAAATTTTTTTTGTTACAATTTCATATATTAATTATTTTATTTTAATATTCCACTATGCTATAGAGAAAAATATTTTATTTTTTCTTTCATTTTTTATTTTAAATAAACAAATATTAATTAATTATTATTAAATTTTTAAATAACAAATAAAGAAAAAGAAAGAAATCAGAAAAAAAAATTAAAATTAATTTTTTTTTTTTAAAAATAAATTTAATTTTAAAAAAAAAAAAAAAAATTAATGCCACGTGGCAAAAAAATAATTAAAAATTAATAAAAATCCACGTGGAGGTGCCACGTAGGAGATTCTCTGCCTATGTGTTACTTCAAGGGGGTATTTCAAAGAATCTTTAGTATGCAAGGGGGGATCTTTGAAAAAAAAAACTTACAGGGGGGTATTGCAAAACCGACCTACTTTACAGGGGGTATCAACTATTTAACCCTATTTAGATGTATTGGAAGATGATGCCTACATTATTATTAGTGAGTGAAGTTATTACTTTTTGCTTAATTTAAAATGATTGATGTGTTTGGGTGTGATATTATATTTTGATATTATGTTTGGATCTTATCACTATGCTAAGTACATCTATTTTGATATTATGTTTGGGTGTGATATTACATGTATTTTGATCAACATGCTAAATTTTATGTGTTAATAGCATTTTATTTTTATAAAAATTAATTTTTTTTTTAATAATTATTTTATTTTATTTTTTTAAATATCATCCATGGATATCTATTATTATCCGCGGATACTTCAATATCCGTGGATTATCCGCTTAACGGATATCCACACGGATATGGAGAGGACATGGATATCATATTTGTCTGACGGAAAGGACACGGATATCACACTATCCGTGTCCATGGATATCCATTGACATTCCTAGTCTTATAGTGCAACATTGTGTTATTCGTCGTCTTAGTGCAGCGTTGTTTTGCTTTCCCATCTTGTGTTTGTTCGGTTCAAATTGTCAGATTATATTCGTTCCAGTACAGATTCAATCAATGATTTTGGCGTTATCAACGTTGCATACATGAATATTTTAGACACTTTAATTTCATCATATTTGTAAGCATTTTGTCGTTGTATACTATTAACTTATATGTTGTGAGTTTGTTTACAGATTCATCTTTTATGAATTTTAGCGATTTTAAATTTGTATTGTACGATGTATTTTGCGATTTTGAATAAATGAAAGTCATTTTTAGTCAGTTTTTTTTTTATCCTTTTTGCTTTTGGCAGTCCCACATTGAATTTTTGATTAAAATTTGTTTGTGACATTTTAAAATTGCTAAATTAATATTTAAAATAAATAATTTTTTATTTAAAATTAGAAAGATGTTTTTTTAAAAATGTTGATAAAATTAAAAAAAAAAATGTTTCATGAAAATGCATTAAAAATAAATAAATACATGAAAATTGTTTTTTATAAATAAAATAACTAAACATTTAGATGAACTAAGAGTATAATAACACCAATAAACCTAGAAAATCAAAATTATGTTTCCAATATTCTTTTACAATCTATTTAAATGCATTATATTGGAGCAATTGAGATGTACACAATATATTCTAAAATGCTTATTTGAGAAATTTGGTTTATAAACCAAAATTCAAATAAATTATGGGAGAACTTATTTATATAATAATTGTTGGCATGATGCAATTCAATATCTTAACATTCATGTTTGAATGTTCCCAAAACATACTTATGATCTCATAAGTACCGGTTCCACAATTGACTTTAGACGTCTATAGAATGGATCTTCAAGTTCATTTTTTGTTTGAACATACAAGATGTTTCATATCAATTTCAATTGGCACGCAATACTTATCAAATGCTTTCTATAAATTTAGAAAATGAACTCTTTGTCAAATTAGCGGAGAAAAAAGTTCACAAACTTATGGTTGTGATTTGACTACCATTTAGTTGATTCATCAATTAAAAAATATGTAAATGGTAATTGGTGAATTGATTTACAAATATCACCTTATTATATACATACATTCTCAATTTGTGAGAGATTCAATTTTTTAAATTTTCAACTTCCTTTGGGAACTAATAACACAAATTAATGGATTGAAGAATCTTCAGGCTCTTCAATACATACTCAATAATAATTATTTTTCGCATCATAGTATATCCTGTATAACCCAATCAGTCTTGCCAAAGACAAACTTAATACGATTTGTAAACATTTGGTTTACAATAATATGTGCTTCAATTGACTAGTATATTTATAAGTGTAGTATAAATTTCTGGTTTATAACTTTTTCATTACACTTATTTTATCCAAAATATGTCTCATAATAAAGAGATATATTAAACATCACTTTTATTTCTTGTTTCTTCTAATGATCCAAAATATATGAAAAAAATTGTTCCGATTGGTTTTTTTTTCTTCTTTTTGACAGATGTTCCGATTGGTTATTTTCTCAATTTTGCTACTTCAGGAGCATATTCAAGAAATGAAATTTCATCTACAAATGAACTTGATTATCAAGAAAATTTGTTTTTCTTAACAATCCTTCAAGGATGCTATGAACTTTTTGTTCTCCGAAACGATCTTACAAAACTTTCGTAAGGATCACGAACAATTCACTTTTTGCAAAACCTTTCGTGGATGCTCTATATTAAATTTTTATTACAAATGATCTTCATGGTATTCAAGAGCAATCCATTCTTTGCGCAATCCTTCACGGATGCGTGATATTAAATTCATAGTTCTCCAAGAAATATGTCTAAATTTTTTAAAACAATAATATATTCATTATTTGAGAAGTCATTTGCTTCAATGTTAAGGTTTTCTTTTATAGTTTTCTTAAATAAAAATAAAGATCAATATTTAAGCAATCCTTCCGACATGGGCATCTTCTGAGCTATGTTTGACGGGATATTTGGAAAGCACGCCATATTAAAATGAGTGGATATAGGTGGATTATCGGAAGCGGCACTAATATAAAAGTCACGAGTGATCCATGATTGAGAGAGGATGAAGGAGCTTGGGGTACAATCACCACAAGTGCAAAGTGCGCATAATGTTAGTGTTAATGAACTTATGTTACCAAATGTGAAAAAATGGGATAAGGAAAAAATTGAGTATTTATTTTCTATGGATGTTGTTAAGTGCATTCTTGATATCCCATTGTTTGATATGGTTGAGGAACATAAGTTCATTTGGATTGATAACATGCATGGCCAATATAGTGTTAAAAGTGGATATAATATGTTGATGGATATTACAGAGAGAGTGGAGAATCCGGTAAGACAAGAGCATTGGAGCTGCCTTAGGAAAATACACGCACCACCAAAAGTGAAGCACATACTTTGGAGGATTTGTAAAGGATGCATTCCAACTCGCACTCATCTTCAAAGATAGGTGTGTCCCTTGTCCTTTGATAAGTTCACTTTGTGAACAAAGTAATGAGGATGATTGGCATGTATTTGTTAACTGTAATGACAGTATGCTAGCTAGACAAACTGCAGGCCTAAACCACATCGTAGCATCCCAAGTTCAGAATTATAGCACAATGCCCGAATTGATTTTTGCAATCTGTCATGACGAAGATCGCAACATAGTAGGATAGTTCGCTATATGCTCTTGTGGACGTTGCGATGCTTCGGAGTTTAGTTCTCTTATTTGTAATATTAAACGTGTTTTGTCGTCAAATCCAAACTTTGTGGTAAAGTTTATTAAGTGACAAGCATGGTTGTTCATACGCTTGTTAGGGCGGCCATTTCTTGATCTAGTTGCTATATTTTTGAGACGTTACCTCTTTGTATTATTGCTTCTTTGAATAATGAAATGATATGAACTTTTGGTTATAATTTTTTTTTCTTTTCATTACTTTGAAATGGGAAGAACCTAGTCAAATCTCAGTTTAACCATCAACAAAAACTTAAACATATTCCCAACAGAGTTAATAAGGATATGTTTACTCTTTAAAAACATTTATTTATTTATTTAAATTATGTTAATTTTACTCTGAAAACAATAAAAATGTCAAACATCTGTTTTTATTATTTTTGAGAATTCATAAATACACACTCTGTGTTTATGTTCATCTTCTTCCCTAACAAATTGGTATCTAGATTCTAGGGCCCTTTTTTGATATTCAAGTGTGATGTATGAGGATTTACAAGATGACGAACAAAACCAAACACCCCACTTAAAAGATAATGAAAAAAGATGAAGAGGGGTGATTTTAGGCCAAAAATATACTTAAAACCACCCCTTCACAGGAGAAGGAAGAATACTATGGAAAAATGAAAACTAGGGTCGGTGTTGTCAAAATAGATGGATATCATTCATGCATTGTCTAGGTAATGGATAGTTTGGACCTATTTAGCAGTAATAACTAGTAATAATTATAGTGTTAGTAAGACTTAACTCACGTGAATTTCTAATAATAATATTTGGTATATCGTCTAAAAAAAGAGTAACAATCATGGTTTTCCAGTAACTTTGTTTTATTTTTGAGTGCTCACTTAAAATATTAAACGGTTTTCTAGTAATTGGTCAATCTCATCTAGTTTCACGTTTGGAGATATTCCTTTTTGAGAGACAAGTCCTCCACAAATTGCTACTGAATTGATTACCTATAAATTTCTTGTTTGGCAGGGCAACGGAACTTTGGTTCTACTCAGTTATCATTACCGTAAAGACAGTAACTGTGGTAAAGACCGGAGGAATAATTTCTCTGCCTTTCATATTTGGTGACTTTGTCCCTATTTCTCTCTTAACTTTCTCAGTCATTCAAATAATTAGTATGAATCATCAATCTAGAAAATATATTAATGTCGCCAATTGTCAAATGTAAAGAATCCATCTCCGTGATAAGTGAGGTGTTTTAAAATTGTCCACATGTTATATAATATATGAGTGATAATAGCACCACAAACATTCATAAGCAACAGTAGCCAAGTTTTCTCATTAAATTATAGGGTTAAATAAGTAAATGATCCCTATAGTTTTTTAGATTTTTGTTTTTAGTCCTAAAGATTCTTTTTGTACTTTTTGGTCCTTGAAGAATTTTTCATCACTGTTTTTAGGGACTAAAAACAAAATTTTGGGAAACTATAGGGACTAAAAACAATGACCAAAAATTCTTCAGGGACCAAAAATAGTGACGGAAAATTCTTCAGGGGCCAAAAAATGCGAAAAAAATCATTAAGGACTAAAAACAAAATTCTGAAAAACTATAGGGACCATTTACTTATTTAACCCTAAATTATATACTACACAGAGTAATTTATCACCCCAAATTCACGACGAAGATTTCTCTCCCCACCTCCCGTCTTTCTTTTTCACCCCTTGGGTTTTCATTTTTAACCTTGGAATAAGACTTTGGTAAACGCGTACCGAAGTTATAAACGATGTAAAACACATGTTTTTCTATCGAAAAACTTCAGTAAATGAAAACCGAAGTTTTGAGGGGTAAAATTGGATTTCTAGGGGGTGAAAAAGAGACATGGGGGTGGGAAGAGAATGCTTCATTCACAACACCCTAAGATAGGGGTGAGAAAGTCACAACTCACCAGTCCAGAATAAGGAATCATATCACCCCATGCAAAACACATTTCAGACTCATTAGCATGGCTATGGCCTATGGATTTTGTACAATCGCTGAATGCAAGCAGAGTGTCGTCAAGGCTTCTTAGCCGTTCGATCTCGATCGGACAGTCTAAAATTTTATGACTGAAACTTCACATTTTATTGTTTTTGACACAAAACTTCACATTTTATAAAATCAGAATATTCCTTTATTACGAACCGTCTCATCAAGATCAGACGGTCAAAAATCCATGATTGCACGACTGCACTCAGTCGGTAACTGCACAAAATCTGGATCCAGCATTATGTGCTCATACATACTTATACTTATGAACCAGATATCTGAAAATATATATCCACAGTGAAGTGTCAAACTGTGCAATCAAATTATACAGATTATGAAAAATCGAAAGATATCAAATGCAACTAGAATAGTATGAAAAACGACAATAAAAAACATATAACACCAGTCTAAATAAAAAGTATTAGGTCACTAATTTATATATCAACATGATAAAATTGCCACTCACTAAACAAACAGACATACTCAACCAACACACATATCTCACCTGGCAATTCTGTTTCTCGTCAAACTCCATCACATTCATTCAAGTAACTCCACACCAAATCATAGCCCAGATCAACATGACATTCTTGAAATGAAACCATTGCTACTAATAAAAACTACATACACATGCTTATAGATAAGGTAGATCATGCAGCACATTAATAGTGCACAATGGCTATGGATCTTTGTTTTTTGCTCATAACCAAGAAAGAATGTTATTTGCCATCTAAATATGTGAACACAACTCTCAGTAAGAGATCAAGCTTATTATAAGGAATTCAAAATGACTAGCTATCTTTTTCAATTGTAAACTCCCATCATGTGTTCACTGAAGACAACAATCACTTCATGTAAATGATCGCTGCAAACATGATTTTCCCATAATGATTGACAACCAGGGATGCATCAAGTTGATTCTCCTTCAAATCCATAAACGCCCTAACCTACAGTTCATCCACATTATGTTCTTCTATTCCTGCTATATTATTATTATTTATTAGAACTAAAAGTAATAACTCAATACAAAAAAATCCCACCAATTTGCAACAATAAAACCAACTGAATTATCAAAGCAACATAACTACAATAGGCAATTACTGATACACCATCAAAATGGTACCACTCGACACTCGTTAAGACACACGTGCATTAGTAAAAAAGCACATTTGGGAACTTGAGTGAGGCAATGCAATCATATATTTCACATAAATAATGACTTATAAGATGAAATTTGAGTGCTAACAATCCCAACAATGTGATTTATTAGTAATTGCTTCACTAATTACTGAGTGAAAAAAATAAGTTGTACATTCTATAATATTATCACACGCAGTTTAGCTCTGCATCTACATCAAAAGGCAAGAAAAGAGTAAAATTAAAACCTTCTTTCAGACTCATATCAGCGGACCAAATCAAACTTCCGAAGCATATCGCAGTGAGGCGTTTCTCGGATATATCCCCACTGGCGTCGCTGCATCTCAAACTGACAATTCTGGCGAAGAATACCAAAGTATTCCCTCTCAACCCGTTCCTCAATCGTAACACGTTCACGGCTATCCAACGGATAATCTTCTTCAAACTTTGTAGACTTAACGTAGTAGTTAACGCCCTTCGGTGTAGTAAGCCGGTGTTCATAAGGATAGTTCTGCTGAAGAGTATACACCGGATCCGACGAAGGCAAAAAGTTAAGAAGCAAAATAAGAAGCACCGGAAGCAACTGAATCAAAGCACGGACATTAAACCCGCCAGAGCCATTATCAGCAGCAGCTTGTCGATGAGCCATCCCCGGCCCACCAAAACTAAACCCACCAAAATTAGCAGCAGGTGCCATTCCTCCAAAGAAGAAATTCCTAAATATCTCCTCAGCATCAATATCTGCCTCATAGTAACCATTAAAACCTCTAGCCGCCGGCCTCGCAGCTGCGCGCCTTTCATAAACAATCTCATCTTCTCCAGAAAGATCATATTTTCTCTTACTCTCCTCGTTACTAAGACACTGAAAAGCCTTCGAAACCGACTTAAATGCTTCCTCAGCTCCCGGGGCTTTGTTCTTATCAGGATGAACCTTCAAAGACAGCTTCCTATATGATTTTCGCACATCATCCACCGTGCAATTCTTCTCCAACCCTAAAATATCATAATAATTCTTCTTCCTCTTAATTTCTCTTATAATCAAAACTTGCTCCTCACTGTATGATGTGGCAGACGACGATGAAGTCCCCTGTGCCGGAGCGGCATTCCTTCGACGAATAGATGGTTGATCCGACTGATTCGGCCGCGGCTCGGCTGCTGCTGTGGGATGATCGCCTGCATCGCTGTCTATAGTGGACAGCAGATCATCAATTGGAAGAGTGGGATCTAGACGGCGAGCTTTGTTAAGAAACTTCAAAGCGCGATTACGATCTCCACTTTCTAATGCTTCTTTACCAATTTTCAACGATTTCAATGCATCGTCTTTGTTTCCATCCATTTTGCAATAACGGATCTGTTATTATGTACCTGATGAAACAGAACGTGATTTCGATTTGATAATTTAAGAGACTAAAAATTGAAGCAAAAAATAAAAATTAGATTATGAAAATATATGAATTGAAATGTAAAATTGAATTGATTAGATCGAAGGGGTGAGTGGGAATTGAACTTACAGATGGAGACAGAAAACGAGGTTGGAAAAATTGGTAGTTGTAGATCGAGAACGTAGAGTGAGTTAGGGTTTCATGTGAAGATATGATGATAGGAATTGTTTTTCATTTTGTTTGTTCCCGTAATGCGGTTGATGTTCTACTATGATAGGAGTAATATTTTTCTTTCTTCAAGTTTTTTATGGGTCGTCTTTTTTTTTTTTTTTTTTTTTTTTTTTATACACCTATGGGTCTACTTTTATTCACAACGCGTTTTTTCAATATTTTATAACTATACATCGGAATTCGGATCTTGCTCATTGCTCACATAGGTTGTACCATGGTATTTAATTGACGTTTTACAATTACAGAGGGGTATTTGCCTATTTCGATATTGCAAGGGGGTATTTAACGAACTTTGAAATTGCAGGGGGATATTTGACCATTTACTTGTGATTTTTTATGAGTCGTGTTCGACTCAAATTCATACTTTTGTTGTTGCTGATATAACTGAAATTAAAGTGTCTAGACTAATCTTTTTGTAATTTTTTTTTGAGTCTTATGACCCTCCACTCAATAAAAAAAAAAACATCAGATCCGGATTTCCTGCAGTCAAGGTATCTCTGTAATCATGCAATCACAGAATTTTAATAGTCCAAATCCAAAGCTCATCAAATAAATAAAATACATGAATAAAATAGATGGTTGAGATTTGTTTGCAGTCACCATTTGACTACAGGGAATCCATTTCCCTAAACATCGACTGTGCATGCACGAATTATGGTGTTGTTTGGAATAATTTTTTTATGTTAATTTATAAATTTTTTACAAATAAAAATTATATTTTTATAAACTATTTTTGTACAAACTATATTGATAAATTTATAATAATTAATTCGTATACCCTGCGATCCACGAAGTGAATAATAAGTATTGGAGTGATAGTAAGTGTTGGATTTTTTCTACTCACACCTTAGAAAAAATTACATCTTAGATGACCAAAATACTCATAAGTAAGATAATTATATGTAACCCGAGTTTACAAAACTTTATGTTGTAGTTCTTCTGAGATTGGCTGCATCATAAGGCTAAAACAACTTGGTCAGAGTGACTTAACTGAAGCACCAATACTAAAGTAATTAAGTCTAAACCACTTGTGTATGTTGTAGATGTGCAGATGCAACATGTTGAACAAGATGTCCTAGACATCTTGTCACTGGGTTCAGAGCATGCATAGGGAGCATGTCGAACAAGATGTCCCAAGACATGTGGGTAGGACATCTTGACCCAGTTCAGCTTAAAAGATAATGTTTATCCATTAAGCACGCGTGTTTGTTTTAATTTGAATAAAATGCGAATCTTTGAGTAACAAGCTGAGATTAGGATTAATGATAAAGTTTGTTATTAATCCTATGTGTTAGATACGATTGGATTCGTATTTAATTAGTGGATAGAGATTAAATCTTTATCTTTGTGGAGTTTGTTTTGAAACAAGTTTGTTTCAAAACTAATTCTTATTTGAGTGCATCTGAAAGACTAAAGATTATCTGAAGAATTGCACGCCTATATAAAGGACTCAACATAGAGTTTAAAACTCAACCCACAATAACTGAAGATTGTGAGTCCAAAGTTTTGTACCCACTGTGCAAAACACTTAGTAGCTCTTAGTATCGTTCTTGGTACTTTGAAGCTTGTGTCGTTGAATGTTGCCATTCAACTGTGTCTTTTAAACTGTGAAAGTTTAAAGTTGTTTCGTCACTTGGGATTAGTGATTAGAGGGAGTTGGGTAGGTTCTCATATTCAGGGGGAGTTAGCCCTTGAGTAGAAGATTACTAGGATTAAGAAAAGGCGTACATGCCAAAACGTGTTTGGTAGTGTTGTAAGACTAAGTATTGATTCGGAGTAGTAGTGTTCACTTCTTGGATTGGTATCCTCCAGAGTAGAGCTGTTTAGCGCCGAATTGGGTTAACAGATTACTGGTGTTGTTTATTGCTTTTGTTTACTTCAGTATTGCAATAACGTGTGATCCTCATAACCAGTTGTTTAGGACATTTGGACTACTACACATTGTCCTAGACATTGTGTAAGAGATCCGTCTTGCCATAGAACAAAATTTCAATTAACATCAGAGCAGGCACTCTAACCTGCTGGGTGAGCTCTAGGGAGATATATTTTGTTCGAGATGGACAAGAGAGGATCAATCAACAGACCACCAGTCTTGGATGGATCAAATTATGACTATTGGAAAGCAAGAATGGTTGCCTTTCTTAAATCCATGGATCAAAAAGCATGGAGGGCAATTATCTCTGGTGGAATCATCCAATAATGACAGCAGAAGATGGCTCCACAAGTCTAAAAGGAATGGCAGATTGGAGTCCAGAAGAAGAAACTGAGGCAAGTGGCAACTCTAAAGCACTCAATGCTATATTCAATGGTGTTGATGAAAACATGTTCAAGTTAATCAACACATGTACTGAAGCCAAGTAAGCTTGAGAAATTCTTCAAACTGCACATGAAGTAACCTCCAAAGTTAGAATGTCAAAGCTGCAACTTCTCACCACAAAATTTGAGAACTTGAGAATGGAGGATGAAGAAACTATATCCGAGTTCAACACTAGAATACGAGATATAGCAAATTCAACCTTTGCTCTAGGTGAGAAGATACCTGAAGAAAAGTTAGCCAGAAAAATCCTTAGATCACTACCTAAGAGATTTAATATGAAGGTGACTGCAATCGAAGAATCTCAAGACTTGAGCACAATGAAAGTTGATGAACTTATTGACTCATTACAAACCTTTGAGATGTCTCTGGATGATAAACCAGACAAGAAGTTGAAGAACTTGGCATTTAAATATGAGGAAAGCCAAGATGATGATGAGCTATCACAGGTTTTAGCTTACCTTAAAAAGGACTTCAACAGAACCTTAAGTAAGCTGCAAGCCAAGTATAGGACAAATGTCCCAGATAAGAGGTCCAACATCAAGTCACAGGGCAAGACCAAGGAGGAGAATACTTCTGAGCAAAATAAAGAAGTAAGATGTTTTGAATGTGAAGGATTTGGACACATCAGACCCGAATGTCCAAACTTTCTCAGGAAACAGAAAAAGGGAATGGCAGCTACCTTATCTGATTCTGAGGAAGAGAAAGAAGAAGAACCAACAAATAAAGCCTTCACAGGAACATTTGATACCAGCAGCAACACGAGCAGTGAAGATCTCCTACAAGAAGAATTGGATGAGAAATACAACAATCTCACCATTAAATGGGAATAATCTTGTGAACTCATAAGAAAACAAGATGAGAAGATGGAGAAACTAGCTCAAGAGAAGGAAGCACTAGAGATTTCAACAACTAGCTTGAGAAAACAAGTCATACTACTTGCTCAAGAAAAGGAGGAACTAGAAGCATCAACAGCTGCTCTGAAAGAACAAGTTACCTTGTCAAACTCAAAACTCACTGAGATGACAAAATCTGTGAGAATGTTAAACAAGGGAGCTGACATGCTTGAAGAAGTTCTTGAACTTGGTAGAAGCCCAAGTGACAAGAAGGGTTAGGGTATGACAACTACATCAAGGTTTCTGAGAAGAAAATTTCCTCAAAGAATAGATCTCAGGACGAAATGTCAAACCACAAGTCACAACATCCTTCTCAGCACAGGCATAAGAAGACAAGATCCAAACCTCAACAACCTGATGAACAAAAGAAATAAGTGACAAAGACACATCATCTGACTCAACACAAGCAGAAAATGTTTGAACAAAGGTCTCAGCCTCTAGCTCAACAAATGAAGCATATGCCAGACCACATGTCCCAACATCATGCTCAACATGTGTCCCCCCAATACAAAGAGTACAAGGGACCACTGAAAAGATGTAAACATTGTGGAAAAGCTGGACACCTAATTTCAGAATACTTCTACCTCTATGGCTACCCTCAGAAGCCTAAGTCACCGAGTCAGAACAAAAAGAAGATCCTACCTCCAAGGGTGAAACACAAGGAAGTTCTGACTAAAGTATGCAAGCCAATACCACCTCAAAAGGCACATACTCATGTAAGAATATCTCCACATAAAAATTGGTATTTTGATAGTGGATGTTCTAAACACATGACTAGAGATGAGAGATACCTTAGAGAATTAAGGTCTCATACAAAAGGAAGTGTTACTTTTGGTGATGGAGTTAAAGGTAGAGTCATAGGCATTGGAAAACTATCTGGTCCACACACTCCATGCCTAGAAGATGTTCTACTAGTAGAAGGTCTCACTGCAAACTTGATCAGCATTAGTCAACTATGTGAACAAGGACTAAAAGTGCACTTCAACAATCATGAATGCACCATTGCTAATGATCAAGAGGTAGTGATGAAAGGGATAAAGTCAAGTGATAAGTGCTATACTTGGACACCTCACAACAATGGTCCAGAAATAGCTTGTTTGTCTGCCAAGGAAGAAGTTGAAAATATGTCCTACCAGATGTCCCACCATCTGTACAATGGACAAGAAGCTGAAGAGATTTTGGTTGGGAGCGTTAGTGTGCCTCTGGGTATTTACACGCTAAAAAATGTGTCATAAACACTATAGAGGTAACGTGCAGAGTAAAGAAACATTAAAAATCTGCACGTAAAAAGAGGTAGCCTTAAGTTCTCCATCAATCTATAAAAGGCTACTAAGACCTCATATGTGACACTACTAAACGTCTCAACATCTTGTTAGACATCTCTTCCAAAACTCAAAAAATTCACTCTTCTAAAGAACTCTTTTCAACAATGTCTCAACAATCATCCAAGAACAACAGCTTAAATCGTGATGATTCAATGATGCAAACAGAAGAGGCATCCTCTCAAATGCTTAGGGATTCAGAAATTGAAATTGATCAAGAAGGGATCGTCACCAACGCTATACCACTCAGCGTGATTCCCCCAACTGAATGTCCTACTAAGAAGAAGAAGAAGACCAAAAGATCAACCTCAAGGAAGAGTACAAAGAAGGGAAAATCCTCGGGCAAGTCTTTGGAGAAGAATGATCAAAAAGACCAAAAAGAAATAGATCAAGAAACCAAAGACTTAGAACCAAAGCCATCTGAGGAACTCGAGCAAGATGTCAGAACATCAGGTGAAGCACACACAACAATATCCCCTGATGAACATCAAAACAAGACTACTGAGTCAAGCTCTCCTCCAACCAAAGAAGTTCCTCTGTCAGAAACTACCACCAACATCTTCTCAGAACCTCATGAAGAGGATCCTAACTTGGATCAACCTTTGCCTTCAGAAGAGGCTCCAACACCTGATGTCGAACCACATGTTCCAACATCTGGTCATGATCAAGCTCGTGAACAAGAAGTTCAAGATCAAATAATGGAAGAAGAAGAAGATGAAGATGAGGTCCCCCTGGCCAAGATTCTTCAAGGCATGAAGAAAGATAGTCAGCCTCAACAAAACTTTGAAGAGGAAAGTTATGATGAAAATGACGGGATACGAATTAGCATTCCAGTCAAAGGAAAAGCTAAGACGTATATGTCTAAGCAAGTGGAGACGCCCTTCACTGAGAAGAAAGGGAAGAGGAAAGCTACAAAGAAAGCTTCTTGAGACAAAACCTCAAAGAAGAAGAAACAAGTTGTAGTAGTCAGTGACACTGAATTTGATGTCGAACCAGATGTCTTAGACATCACGACCTCAGGGAAGAAGAGAATTGGAGGAAGTAGAATTCCTGCAAACATCCCTCCAGCTCCGATGGACAGAGTTTCTTTCCACTCTAAGGAAAGTGCTCAAAGGTGGAAGTATGTCTACAAGCGCAGAATCGCCCAAGAAAGAGAACTCAACCAAGAAGCTCTTGAATGTAAGGATATCATGGAGCTACTAGAGAAGGCTGAGTTGATGAAGACTGTGAAGGACCTGGGAAACTGTTATGAGATGCTGGTGAAAGAGTTCATTGTCAACATCACCAGTGCCTGCAGTGAAGGAAGCGAGGAGTTCAGAAAAGTCAGAGTTAGAGGAAAGGAAGTTAAGTTTTCTCCAACCACCATCAATGAGTATCTGGGGAGAAATCCAACCATTGAAGGTGACGAAGCTGAGTTAGTCAAGGAGGTGACTAAAGAAATTACAGGAGGCCAAGTGGAAGAATGGCCTAAGAAAAGGTTACTATCTACAGGCTATTTAAGTGTGAAGTATGCCATCCTCAATAGGATTGGTGCAGTAAATTGGGCACCAACCAACCATGGGTCTGGGATCACTCCTATGTTGGCAAAGATGATCTACCTCATAGGGACCAAGAAGGAAATCAACTTTGGTGATCACGTATTCAATCAGACCATGAAGCATGCTGAAACATATGCAGTGAAGCTGCCAATTGCCTTCCCTTGCCTAATATCTGGAATGATCTTGAGGCAATATCCAGCTATCTTGTATCCTGATGAAGCTCCAACAAAGAAACCACAAGTCCTGAGTTTTGATTACAAACTCTTTGGTGGTACACATGTCCAAGACATTGTGTTCCCAAAGATGAAGGAAGCTGCTGAAGCATCAGGCTCTATGCCTAGAGCAAACAAAGAAGATGTTCATGCTGGTAAATGGAAGTACATTGCTCACAGAAGGTTAGCTCTGGAGAGGGAACTGAGTGCTGAAGCCTTGCAGTGCAAGGAAGTTATGAGGTTGATCAAGCATGCTGGCTTGATGAAGATTGTTTCTGGGCTGAGTGACTGTTATGAGAAAGTAGTCAAGGAGTTCTTGGTGAATATCTCTGCTGGCTGTGATAATCCTTTGGACAAGGAGTATCAGACAGTCTTTGTGAGAGGAAAGGAAATCCACTTCTCTCCCACTGTTATCAACAAGTTTCTAGGCAGAAGTGAAGAGCCCTTTGCTGAGATGGAGGCCAATGACAACTACATTATCAAGGCCATTACTGGTGGAAAGGTCAAGTCTTGGCCTAAGAAAGGAAAACTGCAAGCAAGCAAGCTCACTCCAATCTACAACATCATGAACATGATTGCTGCTGCTAACTAGGTACCTACCACACACAACTGTGATGTGGCTACAGGTTTGGCTAGGTTCATCTATACTGTAGGTAACAAAATTAATTATGATTTTGGTACTTATATTTTTGATCAGACTGTCCAGCATGCCAAAACCCTAGCTGTTAAATTACCCATTGCTTTTCCTTCCCTGCTGTGTGGAATCATATTGAGCCAGAGACCTGATGTTCCGGGCAAGGATGATTTGTCTTGCAGAAGAGAGTCTGCTATTTCTTTTAGTCTCAAGCAATCTGATGTGACTCCTGATGTGGGCACATCCAGCTCAACTGGTGCAATGTCTAGGAAAGACATGATTGCTGCTTTAAGGGAGACTTGTAAGGCCCTGGATGAGAAGAAGACCAAGCTGGAAGCAGTCATTGCTGGATTGGAGCTTGAGGATGAGCAAACAATAGCTGAGGATGAGGAATTGGAGGAGGAGGAGCCCAATGACTCTGAAGCTGAGGAAACTGATGGGAGCCAGGATATTTGAATTTTGTAATTCATTGATATTTCCCTGTATTCAGTATTTCCTTGTTTTGCTTGTATTTTGTGGGCTATGCCCTGGATTTCTGTAGCACCTAGATGTGCTTGTTCTGTACTGCTGCTTTAATAATGGCTAGGTTCATGCACCATCATCTCTACATCTATGCTATCTGCATTCTATGGTGTTTTCAATTACTCTCTATGTGTTTGACTATATTTGTCAAAATTTTGGCTAAAAAGGGGGAGTAAAAATTAAAATGAACAATTCTCTATGTGTGGCACATCTGACTACACATCTGGCATACATGCTTATTTTTCTTCAAATATTTTCTCAACAAATTTTTTGAAGAATTAGTTTTCTAAAGCATGTTTTTTTGAAGACTTAATCTATACATTTTCAACTGGGTGATGCATTCTTAAGAAGTCCAATTGAAGATGTTTGATTTGTGTAATGGTTGATCCATTTGTATGATTTCTACTTGGTGATGCATTCTTAAGAAGCCTGTAGAAATTGCTATTTGTGTGATGTTTGACACATCTGTGAAGTTTTAACTTGGTCATGCATTCTTAAGAAGCCAGGTTTAAAACATCTTCATGTCTCTCTACTAGGTCATGCATTCTGAAGAAGCCTATAGGGGATATGATATTTAGGGGGAGTACTTGGAAAGTGCTCTAGTACAAGGGGAGTAAAACTACTACTGGGTTTGCTACCCTCCCTCATGTGTGCATGGAATCTCATGCTTGTATGTGTCTGAGAATTTATTTTTCTCAGTCTTTAGGAATTTATTTTTCCTATTGTGTGAGAATTTATTTCTCTCCAATTATGTGAGGCTCATATCCGCTGCTGCATGCCTCTGATGTGCCTACACATCTCTCCAAGTCTTGTTGGGTGACTCAAAGATTATTTTAGCCCAAACTTTGCCAAAGGGGGAGATTGTTGAGGATTTTAGGGTGTTGGCTTCATTTGGTAAAATAAGTCTAATTCCATGATGTGGAGCATGATGTGTGGCACATCAGGATTCACATCTGGACGCCCTAGCTGGACGCGCTTTTATTTATTTACACGCGATCTTTTGAAAAAGATTTGTTTTTCAAATTAAATCGTGCCAGCTTGCGCGCCAAGGAACAAGATAATCTTTCATGGTTCTGTTTTATTTTATTGGCCGACTTTGATCAAAAGATTTGAAACAAACAATTAAAAGATTATGATCAAATAAATCTCAAGAAGAATTTACAAAGGCCAGCTGTCAACATTGAAGATCCAAGCCCATGAATCTTGTTCTATATAAAGGAAGACTGAAGACATTATGAAGTACGAAGCCAAGAGTTAAAGAAATCGAGTCTTAGGTCTTAGTCTGTTTATTGTTCTTTGTGAGCCTTCACTTGAATCATAGTTTTGATACAAGTAAGGACTGAGTTTGATAGAGTTGTAATCTCTAGTGTTCTTTCTCCAAAGCTTTGAAGCAAGGAGTTAGAGTGTGCAACACTCAAAGCCTTTAGGTACGAGTGCATAGTTTTCTAGGAGTGTGTCTCCAAACTGAGTTTGTTATTAAATCCTTACTGGGTAAGGTTGAGGGGGAGTGAGCAGAGGTTCTCATATCTAGGAGTTCCTAGGTAGAATTAGCACGGGTAGTGATTAAGTGAGAAGTTGTAAACAGGGGAGTTTAACTTTGAATTGATACTACCATAGTGGATTCATCCCTGGATTGGTATCCTCCAGAATAGGGCTTGTTATAAGTGCCAAACTGGGTTAACAAACTCACTGTGTTTTATTGTTTTCTGCACTTTAAATTGTTTACTTGTTCATCAAGTTCAGTATGTCCACGATGTTGACACATTAGGCTACACATCGTACGATTCCTAAAGTGTACACATCGTGCTACACATCTGACACTTGCCACCAGAATTTCACTTTTGTCTTCAATTAGAAGAGAAAAAATAAAAATAAAACTTATTAAGAAAAAAAAAAATCATAATTGGAGTATCTTTCTTGTATTTTTCATGAAATTTTTCATTAGTTATTGCTTATTGAAAAAAAGAGTAGAGAGAAAAAATTAGTTGCAATGCGCTACTAGAGAGAAAAAATTAGTTGCAATGCGCTAATATAATGAGTTCGTATCCACAGAGATCGTGTCAATGCGCTACTAGCGTTATTTAAGTTTTTTTTTTTTTTTTGCATTCGTTTTGGTTTTGAAAAAGGTTTTTAGCTTGAAAAGAGCGATATGCGTGCGGAGAAGTAAATGGTGATACAGAAATATGAAGATAGATATGATGAATGGACTCCCTATCCTACTCCTATTTGGCATGATCGCTGTATAACTGTTTACTGTGATTTTTGGTAAACAACCGCTAGTTTGAAAATTACTTGCATGATCAAACTAGTAAATCCTAGGACATGTTTTGTGTGTTTACTTCGGCAAAAGAAATGCAATGTTCATCAATGAACATTTATGGTAAATCACAAAAAGGTTTGTAAATTCACTCAGCACAAATGAATTCACGTAAAAATGCAGTAAAAGTAAAAGCTTTTGGAAAAGTAAATTGCAGTATAATGGTAAAGATTACAAAAATGTAAATTGGTACGCAAGTTCATACATTTACTATTTCGCAATCATGTGATTAATTTAATGCAAAAAAATTGATCCAAATAAGCTAAAAAGATTTTTGGATCAAATAAACACTTTTGGAAATAAGCTAAAAAGCAATTAAGTTAAACAGGACTTATGAAAATAAGTCAACAATTTTGAATTATAAAATCTGAAGGTGTAATTAATCTATGAAATTCTGTTCTCTGGCAGGACAAATGTCGTACACAATGTCTAAGACAACTTGTGCAACAATCCATATGTCTTAGACAACTGGTTCGACAATTGGTTTACTAGGATCAATATAATACTGAAGAAAATAAAAGCGAGTAAACAACACCAATATTTGTTAACCCAGTTCGATGCAAACCACACCTACTCTGGGGGATACCAATCCAGGAAGTGAAAATTAATACTCCGAATTAATACTTAGTCTTAAAAAACACACCAAACACCTTTTGGCATGTATGACTTTTCTTAATCCTAGTAATCTTCTACCCAAGGGCCCACTCCCCCTGAATATGAGGACCTACCCAACTCTCTCTGATCACTAATCCCAAGTGACCGAACTAAACGTTACAGTTTAAGAAACACGTTAAACAACACTATTCAACAACTCCAGGCAACTAAATATTAAAGATTAATATTCATGAGCTACTAATGCTTTGCACAGTGGGTACAAACCTTTGGACTCACAATCTTCAGTTATTGTGGGTTAAGTTTCAAGCTTAATGTTGAGTCCTTTATATAGGCGTGCAAGTCTTCAGATATCTTCAATCTTTCAGATGCACAAAAATAAGAATTTAAGTTTTAAAACAAACTTGTTTTAAAATGTAACGCCCCAGACTGCTTTCAAGATGACCGACTGGCCCCACAAACCAACACGAGCCTTTTCAGCGTGCTTTGTCCTCAATTGCACGCTTTCCGGGAAACTTCCAAGTCAAGCACGCTTAACTGTGGAGTTCTTATGAAATGAGCTCCCGAAAAGAAGATGCATCTTGTTGGTATATGTAGTACCCATCAATCCTTATAAGCATTCCTTCAACCATGCAGTCTTAAACATGCAAGCCTCAGGATCCCTCTCATTCCGATGTGAATTCAGTTTTTGCCTAGAAGCTCCCAGGAGCCGCACATTGTCATGCCTCGTGCACCGACGACCACTCCCCGCCCTCGTCATCCTCGGGTATTACATGCCCACCAGCTTCCGCTTGGTTCGTCCCCGAACCACATCGTACTGGGAGAGGTCTGCTCTAATATCATTTGCAACGCCCCAGACTGCTTTCAGGATGACCGACTGACCCCACAAACCAACACGAGCCTTTTCAGCATGCTTTATCCTCACTTGCACGCTTTCCGAAAAACTTTCCAGAAGGTCACCCATCCAAAGACTACTCCAAGTCAAGCACGCTTAACTGTGGAGTTCTTATGAAATGAGCTCCCGAAAAGAAGATGCATCTTGTTGGTATAGGTCGTACCCATCAATCCTTATAACTCTTCCTTCAACCATGCAATCTCAAACCTGCACAGCCTCAGGATCCCTCTCATTCCAATTTGAATTCAGTTTTTGCCTATAAGCTTCCAGGAGCCGCACATTGTCATGCCTCGTGCAGCGACGACCACTCCCCTCCCTCGTCAGCCTCGGGTATTACATGCCCACCAGCATCCGCTTGGTTCGTCCCCGAACCACATCTTACTAGGAGAGGTATGCTCTGATACCATTTGTAACGGCCTAGACTGATTTTAGGATGACCAACTGGCCCCACAAACCAAGACAAGCCTTTTCAGCGTGCTTTGTCCTCACTTGCACGCTTTCCGGGAAACTTCCCAAAAGGTCACCCATCTAAAGACTACTCCAAGTTTAGCACACTTAACTTTGGAGTTCTTATGAAATTGTAATATTCCAACTTCTTATTAAAATAATGAAATTCTAATTAAAGTTCTATTTTATAAAATAGGAGTTTATTTGTAGAAATTAATTACTGAACCTTAGAAAAGTCAAGAGTCGCATAATTAGTGAAATTCTGTTCTCTGGCAGGACAGATGTCTTACACAATGTCTAGGACAATGTGTCAGTAGTCCAGATGTCCTAGACAACTGGTTCGACAACTGGTATGAGGATTACACGTTATTGCAGTACTAAAGATAAACAAAAGCAATAAACAACACCAGTGATTTGTTAACCCAGTTCGGCACTTATGACAAGCCCTACTCTGGAGGATACCAATCTAGGAAGTGAACACTACTAATCCGAATCATTACTTAGCCTTACAACACTACCAAACACCTTTTGGCATGTACGCCTTTTCTTAATCCTAGTAATCTTCTACTCAAGGGCTAACTCCCCCTGAATATGAGAACTTACCCAACTCCCTCTAATCACTAATCCAAAGTGACGAAACAACTTTAAACTTAACAGTTTAAAAGACCAAGTTGAATGACAACATTCAACGACTCAAAGCTTCAAAGTATCAAGAACAATACTAAGAGCCACTAAGTGTTTTGCACAGTGGGTAGAAAACTTTGGACTCATAATCTTCAGTTATTGTGGGTTGAGTTTTAAGCTCTATGTTGAGTCTTTTATATGGGCGTGCAATTCTTCAGATAATCTTCAGTCTTTTAGATGCACTCAAATAAGAGTTAGTTTTAAAACAAACTTGTTTCAAAAACAAACTCCACAAAGATAAAGAATTAATCTCTATCCACTAATTAAATACGAATTCAATCGTATCTAACACATAGGATTAATAACAAACTTTATCATTAATCCTAATCTCATCTTGTTACTAAAAGATTCACGTTTTATCCAAATTAAAACAAACACGCGTGCTTAATGGATAAGCATTATCTTTTAAGCTGAACTGGTTCAAGATGTCCTACCCACATGTCTTGGGACATCTTGTTCAACATGCTGCCTTTGCATGCTCTGAACCCAGTGACAAGATGTCAAGGACATCTTGTTCAACATGTTGCATCTGCACATCTTCAATATGCACAAGTGGTTTAGACTTAATTACTTCAGCATTGGTGCTTTAGTTAAGTTACTCTGACCAAGTTGTTTTAATCTTATGATGCAGCCAATCTCAGAAGAACTACAATCTCCCCCTTTGGCAAATTATGGCTAAAACAACCACTAACCACTTTGTTGAATGTGCACTCTTCAGTCTTCAATCTTCAAATTGATCTCTGTTGATGCAATCTTCTATTCTGAATCTTCAGGTCTTCAATGTCTTTGATTTTCAGAATCTTTGTGTGTCTTCAATATTCAGGACTTCTTCAATCTTGAATTTGTTATGAACCTTTTCTAGTATGAGACAGTCTTAGTCTTGTCTTCATATGATTCATTACAGTGAATTTTCTAAGTCCAGGGATGAGATACCTAGTGACTTAGTGAACCAAAGTCTTGAGTTGCTGCGGAAAGTACTTAATTAGAGGTTCTGATGGAATGTTGATAGTTTCTGACGGAGGAACTTCATTGGCTGGAGGAGAGCTTGACTCAGTAGTCTTGTTTTGATGTTCATCAGGGGATGTTGTTGTGTGTGCTTCACCTAATGTTCTGACATCTTGCTCATGTTCCTCAGAGGGCCTTGGTTCTAAGTCTTTGGTTTCTTGATCTATTTCTTTATGTTCTTTTTGATCATTCTTCTCTAAAGACTTGCCCGAGGATTTGCCCTTCTTTGTACTCTTCCTTGAGGTTGATCTTTTGGTCTTCTTCTTCCTTTTAATAGGACCTTCAGTTGGGGGAATCACGCTGAGTGGTATAGCGTTGGTGACGATCCCTTCTTGATCAATTTCAATTTCTGAAACCCTAGGCATTTGAGAGGATGCCTCTTCTGTTTGCGTCTTCGAATCATAACGATTTGAGCTGTTGTTCTTGGATGATTGTTGAGACATTGTTGCAGAGAGTTCTTTGAGAAGAGTAAATTTTTTGAGTTTTGGAAGAGATGTCTGACAAGATGTTGAGACTTTTGGTAGTGTCACATATGAGGACTTAGTAGCCTTTTATAGATTGATGAAGAACTTAAGGCTACCTCTTTTTACGTGCAAATTTTTAATGTTTCTTTACTCTCCACGTTACCTCTATAATGTCTATGACACGTTTTTGAGCGTGTGAATACCCAGAGGCACACTAACGCTCCCAACCAAAATCTCTTCAGCTTCTTGTCCAGTGTACAGATGCTGGGACATCTAGTATGACATGTTGTCAACTTCTTCCTTGGCAGACAAGCAAGCTATTTCTGGACCATTGTTGTGAGGTGTCCAAGTATAACACTTATCACATGACTTTATCCCTTTCATCACTACTTCTTGATCATTAGCAATGATGCATTCATGATTGTTGAAGTGCACTTTTAGTCCTTGTTCACATAGCTGACTAATGCTAATCAAGTTTGCAGTGAGACCTTCTACTAGTAGAACATCATCTAGACATGGAGTATGTTGACCAGATAGTTTTCCAATGCCTATGACTCTACCTTTAACTCCATCACCAAAAGTAACACTTCCTCTTGTATGATACCTTAATTCTCTAAGGTATCTCTCATCTCCAGTCATGTGTTTAGAACATCCACTATCAAAATACCAATTTTTGTGTGGAGATATTCTTAGAGGAGTATGAGCCTTTTGAGGTGGTATTGGCTTGCATACTTTAGTCAGAACTTCCTTGTGTTTTACCCTTGGAAGTAGGATCTTCTTTTTGTTCTGACTTGGTGATTTAGGCTTCTCAGGGTAGCCATGGAGGTAGAAGCATTCTAAAATTAGATGCCCAGCTTTTCCACAATGTTTACATCTTTTCAGTGGTCCCTTGTACTCTTTGTATTGGGGGGACACATGTTGAGCATGATGTTGGGACATGTGGTCTGACATATGCTTCCTTTGTTGAGCTGGGGGCTGAGGCCTTTGTTCAAACCTTTTGTTCAAACCTTTTGAGTCAAATGATGTGTCTTTGTCACCTGTTTCTTTTGTTCAGCATGTTGTTGATGTTTGGATCCTGTCTTCTTGTGCTTGTGCTGAGAAGGATGTTGTGACTTGTGGTTTGACATTTGGTCCTGAGGTCTATTCTTAGAGGAAATTTTCTTCTCATGAGCCTTGGTGTAGTTGTCATACCCTAATCCCTTCTTGTCACTTGGGCTTCTACCAAGTTCAAGAACTTCTTCAAGCATGTCAGTTCTCTTGTTTAACATTCTCACAGATTTTGTCATCTCAGTGAGTTTTGAGTTTGACAAGGTAACTTGTTCTTTCAAAGCAGCTGTTGATGCTTCTAGTACCTCATTTTCTTGAGCAAGTAGTGTAACTTGTTTTCTTAAGCTAGTTGTTGAAACCTCTAGTGCTTCCTTCTCTTGAGCTAGTTTCTCCATCTCCTCATCTTGTTTTCTTATAAGTTCACAAGATTGTTCCCATTTAATGGTGAGATTGTTGTATTTCTCATCCAATTCTTCTTGAAGGAGATCTTCATTGCTCGTGCCGCTGCTGGTATCAAATGTTCTAGTGAAGGCTTTATTTGTTGGTTCTTCTTCTTTCTTTTCCTCAGAATCAGATCAGGTAGCTGCCATTCCCTTTTTCTATTTCCTAAGAAAGTTTGGACATTCTAGTCTGATGTGTCCAAATCCTTCACATTCAAAACATCTCACTTCTTTGTTTTGCTCAGAAGTATTCTGCTCCTTGGTCTTGCCCTGTGACTTGATGTTGGACCTCTTGTCTGGGACATTTGTCTTGTACTTGGCTTGCAGCTTACTTATGGCTCTGTTGAAGTCCTTTGTAATGTAAGCTAAAGCCCGTGATAGCTCATCATCATCATCTTGGCCTTCCTCAGATTTAAAAGCCAAGCTCTTCATCTTCTTCTCTGGTTTGTCATCCAGGGACATCTCAAAGGTTTCTAATGAGCCAATAAGTTCATCAACCTTCATTGTCCTCAAGTCTTGAGATTCTTCGATTGCAGTCACCTTCATATTAAATCTCGTAGGCAGTGATCTAAGGATTTTTCTGGCTAACTTTTCTTCATGTATCTTCTCACCTAGAGCAAAGGTTGAATTTGCTATATCTCGTATTCTAGTGTTGAACTCAGATATAATTTCTTCATCCTCCATTCTCAAGTTCTCAAATTTTGTGGTGAGAAGTTACAGCTTTGACATTCTAACTTTAGAGGCTCCTTCATGTGCAATTTGAAGAATTTCCCAGGCTTGCTTGGCTTCAGTACATGTGTTGATTAACTTGAACATGTTTTCATCAACACCATTGAATATAGCATTGAGTGCTTTAGAGTTGCCACTTGCCTCAGTTTCTTCTTCTGGACTCCAATCTGCCATTTCTTTTAGACTTGTGAAGCCATCTTCTGCTGTGATTATTGGATGATTCCACCCAGTGATAATTGCCCTCCATGCTTTTTGATCCATTGATTTGAGAAAGGCAACCGTTCTTGCTTTCCAATAATCATAATTTGATCCATCCAAGACTGGTGGTCTGTTGATTGATCCTCTTTTGTCCATCTTGAACAAAATATATCTCCCTGGAGCTCACCCAGCAGGTTAGGGTGCTTGATCTGATGCCAATTGAAATTCTGTTCTCTGGCAGGACAGATGTCTTACACAATGTCTAGGACAATGTGTCAGTAGTCCAGATGTCCTAGACAACTGGTTCGACAACTGGTATGAGGATCATACGTTATTGAAGTACTGAAGATAAATAAAAGCAATAAACAACACCAGTGATTTGTTAACCCAGTTCGGCACTTATAACAAGCCCTACTCTGGAGGATACCAATCCAGGAAGTGAACACTACTAATCCGAATCAATACTTAGCCTTACAACACTACCAAACACCTTTTGGCATGTACGCCTTTTCTGAATCCTAGTAATCTTCTACTTAAGGGCTAACTCCCCCTGAATATGAGAACCTACTCAACTCCCTCTAATCACTAATCCCAAGTGACGAAACAACTTTAAACTTAACAGTTTAAAAGACCAAGTTGGATGACAACATTCAACGACTCAAAGCTTCAAAGTATCAAGAACAATACTATGAGCCACTAAGTGTTTTGCACAGTGGGTACAAAACTTTGGACTCACAATCTTCAGTTATTGTGGGTTGAGTTTTAAGCTCTATGTTGAGTCCTTTATATAGGCGTGCAATTCTTCAGATAATATTCAGTCTTTTAGATGCACTCAAATAAGAGTTAGTTTTAAAACAAACTTGTTTAAAAAACAAACTCCACAAAGATAAAGAATTAATCTCTATCCACTAATTAAATATGAATCCAATCGTATCTAACACATAGGATTAATAACAAACTTTATCATTAATCTTAATCTCAGCTTGTTACTAAAAGATTCGCGTTTTATCCAAATTAAAACAAACACGCGTGCTTAATGGATAAGCATTATCTTTTAAGCTGAACTGGGTCAAGATGTCCTACCCACATGTCTTGGGACATCTTGTTCAACATGCTGCCTATGCATGCTCTGAACCCAGTGACAAGATGTCTAGGACATCTTGTTCAACATGTTGCATCTGCACATCTTCAATATGCACAAGTGGTTTAGACTTAATTACTTCAGCATTGGTGCTTTAGTTAAGTCACTCTGACCAAGTTGTTTTAATCTTATGATGCAGCCAATCTCAGAAGAACTACAATTAGGAATTTTCATGAGGGAATTAATTCAATTGTAGAGTTTGTGGATTAATTAAAAGCATGAGCCATTCCCTCCTTTGTGACTCACTATTCCACTAGAGCCAACACCTCACCATAAGCTTCAACCACTTAGATGTCATGCAGCGCCTTTCCCCTCTCATAACCACAACATCAGAAAATTCATTCCTCAACTCTCTCTTCTCCCCCTCTCACGAGAATCATCATTAAAACACAAAAATCCAATGTTTTCAATTCTCTCAACTCACATGCTTGTCACTACTTATACAACACTACACCAACACAGTTTTCACCTCAGAGATTCTTCACCTGCATATTACAGAGCAGAGAATCTTTCTGCATCCCTCATCTTTTCTTGTCAAAATTACCAACAACAACAACACTGCAATGTCACCTCTTTTACCAGCCAATGGAAATGCATGCAAGCCAAACTCAAACAGAACACCCACTGTGTTCTTTTGTGATCAAGCCTCCATATAAACCCATTCACCTCAGCTGCAACAAGCATCAAACACATTCCAATTCTTAGAGCAATTTAGAAGGGTTCTCATTTGTCAAAGTTTCCAAAATTCTGAACTGAGTTCGTGGGTAGTTGCTGGGAGGTTTCAATAGCTGTTAAAAGAGCCCAGAGGCAAGATTAAAGCTTCAATCCAAGTGGGTTCTTAGGCTAGGTAGTTAGAATTTCACCAATTCAAAATATGCATGCAAACATAGGTTTATTAGGAATTTATCGTGTGAAGGGAGTTAACTCCCAAATTCCCTTCCATTCTGTTATATATTATAGCTAATATGTGATTGTACTGTTTTTTTCTTAGGATTGTAGGTTGTTCTTTTGAAAAATTATTGAAAATCGTAAAATAGGGCACTTTATGCAGGAACTCGCTATAGCGAGCACTCATGGCAAGCTAGCAATTTCTGGGCTGATGAAACTCGCCATGGCGAGCGTTTGCTCGCCTCTCGAGTTGATTTAGGCCAGGGACATGCTTCTCGCCGTGGCGAGCTAGTGACTCGCAGTAGCGAGCTCAGGCAGAGAGGACCCTATATTTTCATTTTTCTAAAATTTCAACACTCGTTTTATATCCTCGAATATTTCTGATATTTTACAATTATGTAATTACTATAATGTTGTACAGGAGGTCAACACAATTGGAATCTTAGGGTATAACCTAGGAAAATAATTATAATTAGTATGCTCCCTGGGATTGGGATATCATGGTAGACATAAACTCAGTAACAAATAATATCAGTCAATCATGTGCGGTTTAGTATGCCGCTTATGAGCTTCCATTGGAATAACCCATTAGGAAAATGATTGTGAGCTTAATGCCGAGACTCACTGGGTTGTCGGATAAGGCAGGCCTCTGAGATATGCTCACCTCAGAGTTTCTTAGCGGATTAAAATCAATAAGACGTTATTTGTGATACACCATTATTTTATGCATTATGATTATGACATGTTCGAATATTTCTATGGACTGATTAGGTACCCGACGTAGTCGCCATTAGGAGGGTAATAGGACTCACCGAGACTTAGTAGTCTCACCCCACTCCAATTAATTTTTTTTCAGGCAAACAAGTTGAGTAAGGTAAGCAGACTTTTGGAGTAGCTGGTGCTGTTCGTGGATTTCATATTAGATTCATGTTTTCCATCTATCTGATCGTGTTGTATTTTGTTTCAGCTGTGTAATCTTCTCATGTTTTGTACTCAGCACCTGCGTGTGCTTGTTTTTCAATAATGTAACTTTGATGAACTCAGTACCAATAATAATATTTCACATTATATTCTAGATAATAATGTGGGGTGTTATAATGAGCTTCTGAAAAGAAGATGCATCTTGTTAGTATAGGTTGAAATTCCACCACTCAGAAGTAGGATGTTTGATGCAATGTTCCAACGTTAGAGATGTTGAATGCAATGTTGGAACATTCACAGACAAACAAATATATATATAAAAATAAAAACAATGCACAAGTAAAAGACACACGATCTTTGTTAACCCAGTTCGGTGCACAACCGCAACCTAATTTGGGGGATACCAATCCAGGAGAGAAATCCACTATGATAGTTCTAATCCTAAGCTCTCAGCAAACACACATGTTTACACTTATGACTTAGACACTATCTTATGAAACTTCAACTTAGGAACTCCTAAGTTTGAGAGCCCTTCTCACCTCCTACTCAACCACGTACCTGGTGATTGTAACTAACACAACTATTAAGGTTTGAAATCACTTTCAGAAACACACTATCTCCATACTTAAAAGCTTAGGAGAAGTACAAAACAATTACAATTCAAACTAAGTCCTAGTCTTGTATATGGATAACAAGATAGGCTCACAACACAAAATACTTGAAAACCCTAGACACCCTATTCTTAGAAATGTAATACACATATGTAACCCTAACTAGGTTTACAATGTAGCTTAAATACAAAGTCTAAAATGGGCCTTATCACATGTTGGGCTTCAAGTCTTCAGCAGCAATTCCAGCTCACATAAACACAAGGTATCACAAGTATCCTTAAGTGTAACAAGAAGATACAATAGTGTAATAAAGGCTTGGGATACTCTGACCATGCACACAAGATAGGAGCCTGGAATAAAGGCGTGGATTCCATAAATAAACAACAGCGCATTAAAGAGGCGTGTAACATCCCGGATTTTTATCCAAGATATTACCTAAAAATATTTGACTCTTAAAAATGTAACTATTTTGATTTTTTTTTTCTTTATATAAGAGCTGTATAATAATAATAATAATCGGATTGAAATTCTAAAAGAAACATAACTTAATTAAATTGAAATTTAGCGGTTGTTCGAAAATCCTAGCGGAAGAAAATCCATATCCGCATTTCTAAACAAGTTTAAATGTTAAAGTAAATTGAGATAAAAGTAGTATGCCACAACGGCTTATTTATTACATAAAATACTAATTTTGCAAAACCCGGTTTTTCCCCGTACATACGCGCTTCAAGCATCACATTCATTCACAGCTTTCTCCTTGAGTACCTAAAATGTTAGGTGCAAGGGTCAATATTCCTTAACCACAAATACAATCATATAGAACATAAAATCATAAAATAAGAAAGATAGTCAAATACTCACCAAATAAAAGGTAAAAGCCAAATATCACAAATAAGATAACAAATCTATAATTTGAGGTTAAACAAAATAATGTTAATAAGATAAATAAAAATTAGAACTTATAATTAATTAATGCATGAGATGCAACTAGACCATGATCCGGATATCGCCCCATTTGGCACTTGGATTTAACGCTCCAAGAAGCGTATTCGCCCCATTTGGCACCTAGAAAACAAATCGCCCCATTTGGCAGTTACCAATAAAATTGCCCCATTTGGCACATGGTAACAAGTTACTAATAAAATCGCCCCAATTGGCACATAGTAACAAATCACCCCATTTGTCACCTATGACTCAACTATATGCATGCTATGCTCCATATACACACTTAATAATATACACCACTTTATAATATACACCAATAGCTATTCAATAAACACATCAGAGACCATCTCTATATCAACTAGTTAACAAGTAATTTAACCAACTTTCTTTTACAAACCGCATAGATCATCACTTTCTCAAAAATAAATCATTGAAAATACCACACAAGGATTAAACAAACATTCACGCCACAAGCAAAGAAGTAATAGTATGTTCTTATTATTTTATTCATGTACTATAGTTTTTATCTCTTATTAGATAAGGATTCTACCACCAACATACCCTATGAGTCTATGACCTACATGATTGTACCGGAATATAAGCCCTTACCTTTAAATGCTTTCCTTTCCGACGACGTTGATATTAGAGACTCTACGACCAATCCCACGATCAGAAGACTCCTCTATGGTTAAGAGTTTCCGGAGTGTTGAGCATAAGACATGTGATTGTAAAGAGGAAGTGATGTGCTAGATGGTGCTTGAGAGAATGGTGAAGTGGATATTTATATAGAGTTGATGGTGGGTAAATTGGTAGAGGAATAGCTAGAGTCATAATTAAGGGAGTGGTATAGTTGGCCTTTTAATGGAAGGAAATGGAAGTGATCAAATGGCGTATGGTAGGCCAATTTTTATGTTCAGGCTATGCTTTGTTTTTAACTATCATAAAGGCATGTTAATACACCAAATTTGAACCTATACGTTTGGTCTAGGCACTAAGTAATCGTTACTATTTATAAGATAAGATAAGATAAGATATTAACAATGATAATCTATTTAGGTAGTAATTGGCTTGTATCATGTCTATCAATATTCATTTCCTCTCTCAGCAAAACTCACGTACCACTATATACAACAATTCAATTTATATTAAAACATAGCATTCTCAAAGAACATCACAAAATTAAGTTAAATATTTAAATTTTTCTTATTCATATTTTTCTATTTGAGTCAACTAAACTAATAAAAATAATTGAACTAAATCAATAATAAAATTATGGTTTCTACTTAAATTAAAAATATAGAGGACCTTACAAGGCGCGCTTTCAGCATATCCTGGACTAGTATCCGGATGTTGAAACATTGTGTCAAACATTGTATCAAAACATTATTTTACCAAAAAGCAGCCAACACACAAACACTAACAATCTCCCCCTTTGGCGAAATTTTTGGCTAAAACAAATTAGGATCATACAGACAAGCCAGTAGAATACTTAGTACATAAGTCCTTAGATCAACACAAGCACACAAATCATAAGGCAGTCATGCAGTGGATAGTATTCCATAGATTTATCAGAGGCAAAAATAACAGCAGAAGCTAAACAACAAATTCTTGACCTAGATCCATTCATACATAGCAACAACAAGAAATGTTTCAACATCGTGAAGAACATAGAGAGTGCTCCCCCTCAATCTTATCATCATCAACCTGAATTCACATGGAGGTAACTCTACTCCCCCTCAACACAACCTGGGTAGCAGATGTTTCAACATCATATCCAACATTTGCTCATACATATAGAAAATAAGCACAACACAAATAACATATCACTCCCCCTTTTTAGTCACAAAATTTGCCATAGATAGGCATAAATTAAATATCCAAAAGTAACAGATAACAAGCAGACCATAAGCAAAAGCAAATATCCAGGACTGAGCCCATAATAACAAACCAAAGTCAGGAATTAAAAGGACAGGAATACAACAGAATCAATAAAACTCAAGGAGTAACATGCTAGTCTTCAGAACTGCTTCCATCTGACTCTCTAGCAGTCTCATCTTGACCTGAGGCACTTGGTCCAGTATGATATCACACAGAAGTGTGGGAAAAGCAATAGGAAGCTTCACTGTAGAGCTCTTAGCATGGTTTACAGTTTGTTCAAAAATATATTCCCCAAAGTCAGTTTTGTGATTTGTTCCAATGAGGTAAATCATTCTACCAAGCACACTTGCCACATCAGAGGAGTGGGTTGTAGGAACCCAGTTGTAAGCACCAATCCTGTTAAGAATAGCATACTTAACAGAAAGCTTTCCAGCAGAAATCTTCCCCTTTTTAGGCCAAGCTTTCACTTGATTTGTAGTTATCACTTTGCAAATCTCATCTTCAGACACAGTAGGATTAATGCATGTACTTGCATCAATACCTAGAAGCTGGAAGGAGCCGCACATTGTCATGCCTCGTGCAACGGCGACCACTCCCCGTCCTCGTCAGCCTCGGGTATTACAGAAGTTAAATTACACACATGAATAGTTAAGGCCTAAAACGTTAGGGCTATTATTCCTCACATGAAAACAAGTAGGAATGAAACAAGAATGAATTAAAATGATGGTCGAACGATGCATTTCGAAATTTACAAGAAACTTACTTATTGGAGAATGTCCAATGCTTCTTCTCAGGGTATTTCAAGATGAAAAAAATGATACCTTTATAGGCATTTGGGATGATCTGGGGATCAGACATGGAGTGTGTTTGGATCATAAATTGAGGTCGCTTTGCTTGCAATTGGGATTTTGTTCAAAAATTTCTTTGGTCCCTATTTGAATTCAATGGCAACATGACATGTTTGGTGGTTCATTGGATGATGTTTTAGCTTGCTTTTGATGCATAGATGAACTGTGTTCAGAGCCAAAAACATTCACAAGGCTCAATGTGAAGTGGTTTGGAAAAGCTACTTTAAGCATTTTTGGTAAAGACACTTTTTTATATTTATGGCATAATCCTTGGATAATGGTTTGTTTCATGTGTTAAGCCAAGTAAAACATGCTAAACATCAGAGAATACTTGAGAATAAAAGGTGTGAAGGTTGGATTTTAAGGTCTATCTTCGTTTGGATCAAGAAAAATGACCTATAATGTGATATCAAAATTAATCCTATCATGGCTTCTTTGAAAATTCGTAACTTCATGCTCATGTAAGAAAAATGCACGCTCTTGGTTTTCATGGAAAGAGGGCATGGCATTCTACAACTTTGATGTGGAACACTTGAGCTGAATCAATTTGTATCATATAGAAAAATGGCCATCAAAATTGAAATTTGTCACAGACAACATTCAGAAAAAATAATTTGTCTTATAGTATGGTCACTTCATCTCTTCGAAACTGAAAGTGACCATACTATAAGAACAAAGTTTCAGATTGAGCACTTTGTAACATCCAAACCCGCTATTTAAATTATTAATACCTTTATAAAATCTTTTCTCAAAATACGCAGCGGAAAATAAAATGAATTATTAAAGTAATGGTTCGAGCATTACATTCTTCATCAAAATAATTACTAATAACTTAATTAGTAAAATACTGTTATATAAAGCCCTTTCTTATTAGATACATCCTTAAATAAATTAGAATAAGAGACAAAGACTCTATATACATATATACATATGCGAACCCTTTCCCCGTGTCATGATCAGAGTGTAGCTTCATCAAAAACACACCACTTGAGAACCTGGACCCAAACCATTCACATACACAAAATAGAGAGTTAGCTACAATCGAATATCATAATAATAAGCATAAGGTACACTTATATTATGTAAACATCATGGTAACTAGACAACATTCTTGTCTAGTTGCATGCATCTCAATAAGCATAATAAATTCATAACTATACTTTTTGCCAAATAGGTAAACACTCAATCATTTATCACATTGAACACTTTCAATTAATCAATATCGCACACAATTCACAATATCAATTACCAAGTATCAATTAGGAATGCACAACTTCCTAATGCATCTAATGGCAATTACTCATGTCATGTCTCCCTAGACATAACTAAATGCATGTGGTAACATCTACTCATTTTTAGGATAAACATATATCCATCTTCACTCAGCCAGTTTTAGGTCATAATGGACACCTACTCAAAAGACTCATGAATGCATGAATGTACATATACCAGACATGATGATACCTCTACACAACTACTCATGAATACTAGGCAACTCATCCTAATATTCCTTCTCAATTTCTAATCAATTCACATCATCATATCATCATTATGGTCATACATTCAAGCATATATCATACCTTAACAATTAAGTTATCATAAATCATTATCATCATCAACTCAATTCATCATCATATTTTATTATCATAACACATGAACCTCATAAACTCATGTGAATCCAAACACCACAAATCGTTAATTAACTTCGAATCATCACACATAATTAACATATATTATTAACTAATCCTCATACTTCACATTATAATCACCCAAAATGGATATCAACTCATATTTCAATAATTACTCATCAATTCATTAATTCAAACTCAATTACATATACAAAGTTCTTATTTCAATTAATAAAGTATTGCAATCATATTCCAAAACATCATAATCCAAACATTATCTTCAAAAACTAATATAAAAAATGGATTCAACGCGAAAAATCATGAAAAGTAGGTTTTGGTAAAAAAGTCAAAGTCATCGCAAAAGTCAACAGTCAACCATGTTGACCACTAAAACCCCTTCTACTATTAATACCCCTTCTGCATATAAGATCCCTACTGCATATAAGACCCCTTATGCATATAAAATCTTTATTGCATATAAAACCTCTTCTATATGTAGAACCCCTTTTTGAATATAAAACCCATACTGTATATAAAACCCTCCTAGTGCGTGTAAAATCCCTTCTTTACGATTTTCAAATCCAAAATTACTTTTTCAACTCAAAAACACTTATTTGATCCTATAACTCATATATATCATATCTAAACATGTTCATACTCAAAAACACTTATTTTGACTCTTAAAAAACTCAAGAAACAACTTATATAAAAGCTTTGAAAACTCTTTGAATCACAAAAACTCATATTTCAACAACAACCCATTTATGAATAAATAACACATTTAATGCTTCTAAGGTTCAAACCCTATAAAATCATTACTTACTATCACATGGTAATGAAATAATAAAATCATATAAGTTCACATAACATAATCACATAATTTAGAACAACATTCACTCATCAACAATCAAAAGAAAATCACATTCCCTTAATCCCTCCCAAACAAAGAGATGAGAGAGTTTGGGTATGGAGAATAGACATCTCCCCTCTCTTTAATCATCTCATTGAATTGAAACTACTCTCTTACCGTATTATTGATGGAATCTTTACTCCTCCACTCCTATTGAATCATCAAGCTTCAAGATTTCCCCTCTTTGGTTCTTGCATTTCCTCACTTTTTCTCCATTGTTTTCCAATTCCGAACTGCCACATTCAGAGCATGATTTCTCCTCCCTCGGGCCTTATTTCGACGATCCCAACGGTCAAAAGTTGCGTTCGGGTGTTGTGAACCTTCCCTTAAAATTATTTAGCAATCCAACGGTTAATGAATTTTGGATCGAAGTTTTAGTGGAGCTGCTGCATGGAAAACGAGAATTGTTCTCTACTCTCATTCTTTCTCTTCTTCAAAACTCTCTCATTTTCTCTTTCTTCCTCCATCAAAATTGTGACAAAATGAGCTTCTCTCTCTAATTTTACATATTTATACCTAGGTTTAGTTTTTGCTCCAAGCCCAACAACTAAAGCCCAATAACCATTCTATCATAACTCTACTCAATGACTAGTGTTATTATTTACTACTCAATTCTCTACTCTTTCTATTAATAGATAATAACTACATAACAAATATTAACTAATCACAATTAAACCATAAAAATATAATTAACACTAATTAATCAATTATTTCCTAGTAATCAAATTTGGGTCGTTACACACTTATTCTAATCACCTAAAGTGTAAATTATTATTCGACGACAGACTAATGCACTTGTTAGACCGTAGTCAAACATTTCAATTAATAAATAAATATTTTGTCAACATCCAAATACTATTAATTCTTATGATGAACATGTCATCATCAATGCTATTATATTGTTATTTTTTAGTTTTCTCATGTTTACCACGAAAGGTTATAAATGAAATGAAAGTTAATGAGAGGTTAATAAAAATTATTTATGTTAGATTGTTTATTAAGCGATCTAAACAGACAAACACGACACAAATCACATAAAAGACTTTAAATTATGACAATAATTTCCAAATAGCTTTCTTGCATCTCCAAATTTGAAATAACTTAAGTATAAATTGATAGAAAGGTTTAAGGTTTTTTACATCACAAGGAGAAAAACTATGACTATTCTAGAAAATAAGTATGTTATGATCGTCTTGATTTTCTTATTTTTTATTGCAAGAGTTTTAAACTTTGGTATGCGCTTTTTCTCATCTTTTTAAAATTTTATACTTTTATCACTTTTCACTAACATCCCTTACCTTTTTTTTATACTTCACAGGAGATCCTTTTCCTTGTAGTAACGACGAGGAGTGTGAATCATATTGTGGTACTCTTTTCATTGAAATTTGTAGTAATTATCAATGTAGATGTACACGGAAACAATAATTAATTATATATTTACTCTTAGCTAAGAATTTTATTTACATATACAATGTTGTAGCTTTTAAGGTTACGTTCATAATTTGATGTATATTACTTAAAAGTTTCAACAAAAATTCACAAACACTAAAGCATATGAATTATATTATGCAAGTGTTGTCGTCTTTGCTTTCGTTTCAAAGATATAGAGAAAAAAAATATCACCAAATTTTTTTTATGATATACTTCGATAATTATTAGTTATAATGGTAGTTTGATTTATAAGTTTTATTTGATAATTTAGTTAGAGTTATAATTATATACTTCGATAACAACTAGAGAATGAGGAAAATAAGAATAAAAGTTGCAATTATTTAAAGAGAAAAAAGTTTTATTTGAATTTTACATAAATTGTTATAAGGCGCCTCATTACTAAGACGAAAACTATATACATACCACTACTACCAAAATAGGCTTTTGATAGCGTTTATTTTGATTTTTGATAGCGCTTTAAAGCGCTATTACTGATAGCACTATTATTGGTCTGAATGCCTATAATAGCGTTTTAAAAACGCTATCAAATGTCACTTTTAATAGCGGTTTTTTCAAAAACCGCTGTCATATATGCTTAGGCGCGACCAAAATTCCTTCTGGAAACAGGTTGTAATAGCGCTTTTTCATGTAAACGCTATTATAAGTTCTCTATAACAGCGCCCGTGTTTCAGAAAACGCTATCAAATCCTCTGTTCTGACCAACTTTTAATAGCATTTTTTTAAAAAAACGCTATTGTATATCCTTTCGTTTTTTTTTTAAATCCTGTCCCTTTTTTTTTTTAACAGATCTGTCCCTTTTTTTAAAATTGCTTTTTTTTTTTTTTTTTTTTTGAGAACTTCTTTTAAACTTAACATATAGTAATAATTTATACATAGACTTTCAAAACATATAATAATATTATTATTATTGTTTTAAACCAATTAAGGGTGTTGTACCACACAAGACAAACTCTATTAAAACAAAAACTTTTGTAATACATTAATTTTCATAATCAAACTAATCCGACTACAAAACAAATCCGAATTGAATAGTACAAACACAAAGACCACTACAAAAGAGTTAAACTATGGTCATACTTATAATGAAAAAATCAACGACAAATTTTAATTCAAACACAAAGACCAGTATAAAAAAATTGTCAAACTTCACTCATATGCGACCTGCCCCTTGACGAGAACCACCAACTTCATTGAAAATGAATGCCTCAAAACTACCTGTAGAATAAAACATAGTATATTTTAATTCAAAAGTAACAAGCCTCTAAACTTTTGCCAAAATCATGTTAAAGTAAATTGAAATGGACAATATTAATTGAATTGAATGTACAATTGTAACTATAACTTACAGTGTGAGATAGTTAACACATATCAATAAGTTGCTATGAGTTTAGAGCAAATATATATATATATATATATATATGATAAACCCACAAAGTGTATTCCCAGTTATCTAATAATTTTGGGGACATTGATTATCTCCATTACTAAAATTTTAGTGTCACATGTCCCAATTCCTAAGTAGACAAAAAATTTGACAATGAATGTGTAAATCCAAGAATACCAACTACATTTTCTACCAAGCACAACATCCATATCTCAATATATTTGGATTATTAAATATTTATAAGATAATACTTACCAATTAATGATCAACTATTATTTTTGCCGTCTTTTTGCATTAGTGATAACATCTTCAACCATATAGCCAGCCCACTCCTCCTTCACCTCATCTAGCTTCTCTTTAAAGTATGTAGGATGTCTATGTCGATGAAAATACTTCAAATATAAAAGTAACACAAAATTGAGTCAGGATTTTTTTTTGAACTGCAAAACTTTATTGATTAGCACTATAATGCACAAGTCGTACATCATAGGCAAGGGAACAAGCAAACACTACAAGAAATTTAACACATAGCGACGGCAAAAATCTGTGGGTAAAGGTCCAAAAACCGTGGGTATAGGCCATAAAACCTATACCGACGGACGTTTCGTTCCGTGTGCTTTATTTCGCTGTACCCACAGACGTTTGCCGTTACAATAGCCTATAGCTACGGCATTTTTTGTCGTTGGAAAAAATCTTAGATCTATACCCACGGACATTAACAACTATTGTAAATCAGTTTACCCACGCACATTTTCATTGGTATAGGTCTAAACAATTTTTTTTTTTTTTTGCTTTTTTTTTTTTTTTTTTACAGAATGTACAATTTTTCAAAAATAATAATAATGTGCTAATATCCATGTTTTGTACACACCAAGTACACTATAATTATATAAGAGAATTTCAATTATATTAAAAACTAATAAGTCTTACAAACATATCAAACTAACCGACTACATTAAAACATTAAAACAATGTCACCTAGCTAAATCTCCCAAAATTGAAATTGCACCAAATAACTTACTTATAGATCTACTGTTTACTTCTAATCCATCCAAAAGTTACAACTCTAAAAAACTAGCAACCACAAAAACATGGATGCATCCTTCCAAGCAATAAACTGCCCATAGCCATTGGAAAAAAAAAAGAGTCGACTTGCTAAACAAATTCAATTTGCTTCTAATCTTCCTTTGTTCCATCTTCATTAGTGTCTAAACTTGAAGAATTGGCTTGGTGAGACTTGAAAAATTGGCTTGGTGAGACTTGAAGCATTTGGAACCCTATTGAAAATAAAAATAGAAAATAAAAAGTTACAAACTCAAGTTAATAGATGTTTTCATAATATTGAAATATGAACTCAAAAGAGTATAATATTCAAAGCACACCTACAACTTGTTGCAGAAAGCATAATCACATCAAAACTAATAGCACCTAACTCTAATCTACACCAAAAACTAGTAACAAACCAAAAGAGAACATGATTTGACCTCATCACTGATAGCTTGCAATGTTGGGATGCTTAATTGAGATCTTGAATCATCACTGCATAGTGGGAGAGCTAGGTTGACCTCATAACTACATAGTAAAAAAATGTAACAAATTAGCATAATACAGAATCTAGAAATTTATAACTTATGCATCATTCATGAGTTTATGAGAACATCAACTAGAAATTTCACCTAACCATACTAACTTAACCCTCCAATGGCCATATCATTGAAAAAACCATTTCAAATGATAAAACAAACATTATGTCATTGGTAAAAATAAAAAATATTCAACTTATCATCCTTGAACATACAACATTGAGATAAGGAAGTGATAATAAGCAATGTTCATTACAGTATCAGTAGCGTCCATGTGTGATTCAGTCATGGACCAAACTGCCGCCTCCAAATCAGGAAAACAACCAGGCCAAACACCAAAACCGATAGTAGAAGAAGCAAACTCAACACCTGTTCTGAAACTTGAAAGTAAATAGTCTTAGTTAAATATTATATTTATTGGAACACTCTTACACATGACTAACCAAGGAGGCCTAAAACTCAGTCACTTATACTTTATTTGGACATTAACATTCACAAAACTAGGAAGAGTCAAAGATAAAAATTATGGCTACTCACCACCCGTTTGTAAAACATTCCAAACAATATCACTAGTTTATTCACGTGTACTATTGTGAATTGTAATTTTAATTGGACCAATGATTCATTCAATTTCAAAACAAAACTTGTCGTTAACTACTAATGTTTCAATGACGCATAACAGCTAACATAATACGTTTAACTGAGATCTTGATTACTTGAACTGTTGAACATGTGAATATCGATAACTTACAGTACTGTAGATGGGAGGCACCAGAGTCATGCCTTTAGGCTTTGTGGGCGGCACAACAGAGAAGTTTGGTGCTAAATCATGAGATCTGAAAATCCATCTGCAGGTTAAGGAACAAATTAAGAACTATTTGAGATTGGAATTGGACACATAATTGCAGGAAACATTAACTCAACCTATGCTCTTCCGATAATTATTTTTGTTGGTAGCTTTTGAGGCTCAAACATTAACTCAACATATGCTCTTCCGATAACCTGCTTAAAAATAGAGAAGATACAAAAAATTGAGACATATGGACAAGCTAACAAGAACAATTCATCAAAAGTTGTTGACTCTAAAAACTAACAGAAACTCAATTTAACCTCTCATTTAAAATACTAGATCTGAAAAACAAAACACATAGCTAACACAAAAACCAAATGGACACTCATCAGTACTAGCTATTGATTCTTTACTCTTTGCATCACGAACATTGTGAATGATATCAACCCTATTTGTTTGACATTTGCTAGGAAACTCTGATTCTATTATTGGGATTAAGGTTAATGTTAACTATGCTCTTAAGCTTCCCTCTCTTTGTAAGGTTTCTACTTTATATTAGGTAAAATCTCAGTGCCTTTACTATTATCAGATAAAAGAATAGTGATTCGAGTGATGTTTTCATAATTTAAGTATAGTGTAGAAGCACCCTGAAAACAGGAAAATTGAAGTCAGAAAGAAAGTTACATAGAATAAATACAGCAGGAATAGTTGTTCCAACTTCCAAAGTTTATGTCTCGTACAACTAACCTCATATCTTTGCACATCATATTCTTCATATGGAGTCGCATACTCTGAATGACCATTGGTCAATGATGTTATAACAATATGAACATTTTCAAAATCTTTGTGACTGCTTAGTATAGTCTTCACTGCATCACGTAGTTGCCTTTATACAATTAGAAGACTATTTTACAATGTCACATTCCACAAGTTAATTTAAACATGAACCTTCTAATCCACTTATTTGACTTATTTGAAGGTGTGAAAACACAAGAAGGGGGGTTGAATTGTGTTTTGGGTAGTTTTAATAACTTCTTCAAAGTTTTGCAACTTATCAGATTTCGCAGCGGGCCAAGTTTAAACACAAACAACTTCTGGGATGGTGAAAGCGAAAACAGAGCAGGAATGAGTAAAACAGAGAGAAGAGAGAAGAGAGAACACAAGAGATTTATACTGGTTCCTCTCACAAACCGAGAGTAGTCTAGTCCCCTTGCACTTCCAAGGGATTTCACTATAATCACACAAGATTACAAATGCTCAAGCCAACAGCAAGAGACTTCCTTTGCTCAAGTAACACCTTACAAGAGACTTCCAAATGCTCAAGCTCACCAGCAAGAGACTTCTAACACAAAATAGAAAATACAATGTTTGAACAACTGATAAATAATATCAGAGTTCTGAGAACAAAGAAATACAACTTAAATAACAAGACTATTCTTAGAATTCTTGAAAAGAAAACTAAGGTTCAACAATTGACAAGTCAGAAGTTGAAAACTGTTTGTCTTGAATTTTGATATAATCTCAAGTTGTATCTAAGTTAAAAATGCTCTTTTAAATTTAGCAGAATAACAGCTCTTTTTGTTCTTTTTAAGTGTGTTGTCACGTCTTCAAATTCTTCCTCCTTTTATAGATGATGTTGGAGCGTCTTGAATTTGAGCGGACAATGATGAAAACAGCTACGTAGTACTGTACTATTGTTTTCATTTGAAATGTGCTTATCCAAATCAAGTAAAGATCAAAATCTGAGCCTTGATTTCGAATATTCACCCAAATCAGGAAAACAAAGATAGTACAATAGTACAAACGTCATTATCATGAGGATAACGGTCTGAAAGAAATTCTTCTGCTCCTTCAGATTATTGCCAAATAGATGATAGTCGTTAATGAGAATAGAATGTTTTTTTGGCGTCCTCTGCTGTTTCATCGTCATCAGAATCTACAGATATTAAATTTGCTTCTGATGAGTTCAACTTCTGGTTGACTTTGACTTGTAACTTCTGATGACTTCAACTTCTGGTGTTGTCTTCAGAACTTGCATTTTCCCAACTTCTGGGGATACTTTAGCATAGCAACCAGAACTTCAATTTCTAGTGAATATAAATTTTAACTTGTATATCTGCACACTAGAGTAAATTATCAGTATTCCCTATTGTATATTAATACTATTGTTATCATCAAAACTACTTGGGTTATATTAGAACCAACTTTGTTCCAACAATCTCCCTCTTTTTGATTGATGACAAACCAAGCATTAATTTACAATGGTTGTTATTTTAATCACATAATTTCGTCCTTCAGGTTTATGAGTTTTGCATGCTCCCCCTGAGTTCAGTAATGAATGATTAAAATAGTTTAAAATTTTAATATTGAATCCAAAACTTCAGTATACATTTGACTTCCAGAAGATAGGTTTGCAAGCTTTCTTCTCTGATCAGATCTACCTAAGAGAAAAGTGCAATCTTCTCTTACGTGTACCATGTATAGAAAGTTCTAATCTCAATAGAAAAATTTTCTTAGATAAAAATATTGATAACTGATAAAATGTAATAACTGAAACTTAATGAAATTAAAAAATTTTGAATTTGGCTTCAGTTAGTGTTCTTTAAATTAATTTACTCTTACTTCCCCTTTTGTCATTAAACAAAAAGAATAATAAGAAAAGGTTATGAATAAATGAACACGTGACTAAAGAATTAGTCAAGTCAAAAATAAATTAAAACAGATGACAAAAACCAAAATTAGTTAATGCAAAAACGAAAAACGAGGTAACTCCTTCCAACCAAAATGTCTATAAAAGCGCACCAACTCTTTGTCATTTCACTCAACGCTTCCATGATAGAAAACAACAAAATGAGAGAAAATATTTGTGAGGATAGAAGAGTGATTGAAAGAAATGGGTTTAAGAAATTTTCAAAGAAGAACCAGAAAAGGATCTTATCAACGATAGATGCAATCCCATGGAATATGATGTCTAAGAAACATCTGAAGATGGTGAAGAGCTTTGCTCCAAAACCAGACGCAAGTTTCTCAACCATCTTCTGTTCTTAGAAGATCAAAGAGTTCTTCTTAAGAAGGAGGATGAGCAGGAGTCTCTGAAGACAAGCTCCAAGTTTACAAAACAGTAAATCTGTAGCTCGAGAGGTTTAGGTCACAAACTCCCAGGGTGAAGTTTGGGACACCATCCTCTTCAGCTCTCTTCTAACTCATCTTCTTGTAAAAATTTCCTTTTAGGTTAGGTAGTTTTCTAGATCTTATGCAAAACATTGCTCAGAGAGTAATGATGAAAATGAAATGCAAAGCATTTTAGAAAAAGAGCAATGATGAAATGCAAAATATTTAGAAAGAATAGCAATGATGAAATGCAAAAACAATGTAATGTAGTTTTATATGAATAAAAGAATATTTTGAATGCAATTGAGTTTATGTATTATGTTTATGCAGCAATATAGATCTATCTTCTGAATATAATAAAGAAAATAAACCAACATAACATAACCAAAATAACATAATACCAATATTCAAAACAGTAATAAACAGATCCAAAACAACAAAGTTCAAACAGAACATGATAAAACAGAACATAAACAAAATAAAACAAAGAAATCCTAGGGTTGTGAGGGGTTAGAAGGGTTCTGCAACTTTGCTTGAAGTTGTTTCAAAGCTTCTTCTGAGATCATTTGTAGCCTTTGAACACATATTCTGAGTCCATTCTGCCAACCAGATGTGCAGATTCAGAGTCCACCTGAATAATCTTATCCAATTCTTGAGCATAGAAGGTGGAAAACTGATCTACAGCCTTTGTCATAACCAGCTTCATCTTCTCATCATGTATCCTCTTGGCTCTTCTAATTCTGTTCTCTTCAGCCTTGTATTCAGTGAACTTATGCCTTGCAATGTTCATGATAAAGTTCCTTCTGTATTGAGAACTAAGATCACTCATAATTTGCTTGCACATATCTTAAATAGCAGTACATTCTTCATCCACTTGGTCAGGTGCAATAGCAAGGGCAGGCAGATCTTGGTGAAGTTCCTGAACGTTGTCATTAATGCCCATCAGCACACGTTTAACATCTTCTGAAGTGATGGCTTTATGAGGTGTAGGGACAGATGAAGATGAGGGTTTTTCTAGGATAACTGAGGGATGAATGGTAATTTCTTGTTCTGATGGAGGGGGTGTAATGACTTCTTCAAAAGTTCTAAGATAGTCATTTTCTGCATTTGTGAGTTGAGGGGTTTGAGATTTTTGAGGTGAGAGGTTGTGAAGTTCCAACTCTAATTCTTGTAAAGCATTGGCAGGAATGCCAGTTTCAACAATGGCTTCAATAGGAGAAGAGTGATGTTCAGATAATGTTTTCTCTGAGTCATGGGAACTAGGTGAAATAGGTTTAGCAAACACATGTGTTGAAGATGCAACAAGGGTGCTTACTTGAGGAATAACTTCAGAAGTTGCAACCTCTGCATTAACTTCTGATGCTACCTTCTCAATATTCTCCACAGAAGTAGGAGTAGAAACACCTGTTTCTGTAATCAGGGATAACACATGTTTAGAGAATTGTTTCATAGAATCAGGGGATGGTACAAACCTAACCACTGGTGTTTCAAGAGAAGCACTAGTAGAAACTTCTTCTATACAGTTAGATTTAGGTTCTTAATCTGAAAGGATTTTTGAAAAAGAGTTTTGAACTGGAACTGTATAGGGGATGTTTTTAGCATGCTTTGGACCATTAATGACATAATTAGGAATATCTTTAACATTGATCTTTTTATAAATACCTTGATTTACCAACCTTTGCACTAACTCAGCTTTAGGAATGGGAGTATCAAGAAATTCGTTAGGATCAGCTTCTACTCCACTTTCCCAGCTAGTTTCTTCCCAAGCCTTATAAAGCTCCACTTGCTTTATGGCTTCCTCACGCTCTTCATCATCATCATCCTCTTCAAGAATCAACCTTTGCTTCCTCTTCCTCTTCAAGTTTGTTCTGGCCTTCTTAGTAACTTCTGGAGCAACAATAGCAGCAGATCCAGAAGCACTAGCTTCCTTAATTATTTCCAACTCTGCCTCTGCTTGAATAGCAGGCTCAGAGTTCCCAGGGTTCACTTCTTCTACAGCAATCTTCTTTCCAACAACTTCTGAGGTACTCCTAACACTAGAAGTACTTCCAGACTTCTTCTGAGGTGTAGAGCTTCTTGCTCTCTTGGGCTTAGATTCTGTTGCTTCTGATTTCTTTACAACTTTCTTTTTCTTTGTTTGAACAGGCAACAGATATCTTGTGGCTAGTCTGTCTTCCAACTTCTGATCATCTCCTCCTTCCAGAAGTTTCTTATGTAAACCAGCAATGAGAGAAACTTCATCTCTAGACACAGAGGTGAGATAGAAGTGCTTGTCACTTTCTTCCTTCCTTGGTTTATACTGAACTTGTGGTGTAATTAAGGGTCCTTGAGTCTTCAACACTTTCTTCACAGTAATACCACTTATCACAGAGGGATAAGCATCAATGACGAATCCATAACCAGGGAAAACAGGTTTCAGAGAGTGAATCAAATAACTTCTGTGAAACATGAAGGATATGAATCTGCAGTAATGTGCATTTGTTGTACCCTTGGTTTGACTATCAGAGATAGCTTTACACATGTGCTCAAAGATAACCTTGGCAAAGTTCACCTCAGCCTTTGTTCCCAAATAATATAAAACTGTTTTATAAAGATTGGAAACTTGGTCAGATGAACCAACCTTTGGTAACAGAGAGTCACACATAATCTTGTAAAGTATCTTGTAGTATGGCTTCATGTCATTGTTGTTCTTGGAAGTAGAATTCTTGCCATAGATTTCCTCTTCTATGTAGTGACTAATATATTCAGAGGGGTAAGGAACAATACCAGTAAATGACAACTGTGCTGCTTGTCTAATGTGCTCATGTCTGATCCTAATGCAGACACCACCAACCTCTGAGCGAATCTCTTTGCCCAGATACTCTTCACTAGGTATTGTGTCGCTGAGAGCTACTTTTGCCTTCATCCAAAAATCCTTCACTATTTCTGGATAGACAGGTCCATTTAAACAATCTAAGAAAGTTATCAACTTTTGCGCCTCAAACGCTTCCTTGATCCCTTTAACACCGTTCGCTCTAATTCCTTCAAAGTCGACTGGTCTTTCAATATGAAGAAATAGGTCTGAAATAGGAAAACCTACTTTGTCTTTAGAAAGAACACCAGGAGTAGAGGCTTTAATGTCAGCAATCAGTGGTACATTGATATATCTTTCTCCTTGAGATTGATTGCGCTTGGTAGAAGATGCCATGATTCTGAGTTTGGGGGTTAGGGTTTGCTAATTTGAGAGAAGAAAGAAATTGCTCTGAGTTTTAGAAGAGATGAAAGTGTGGGTAGTGAATGTGCAAATGTGTGAATGTGAACAGTTAGTGTGTTTAAAAACAAAAGAAAAACAAAACCGCGCAAAAACGTACTAACTGAAAGGACAGGGGTAAAAGAGTAACTTAACAATTCACAAAATGAATTTAGAACACAATCATCACTAACCAACTTCTTTCTCTAATAGCAACCAGACACGTGTATTAGAAGGTTAATTAAATATCTGACACGTTAGCAACAGCAGTTGAAGAGGTAACTTAACAGTTACTGCCACGTCACGTTCAGAACCACTCATATAAACTTCTGATAGAAATACCAGAAGATGGATTTATCAACTTCTGATACACAAGTTCTGACTCCCCCTAACTTCTGATAAAGATACCAGAAGATGGTTTGTCTAAACTTCTGATAGAAAGATCTAACTCCCCCTAACTTCTGATAAACTTCCAGAACTTCCTAAAATAATATTCTTCACCAGAGTTCAGCTTATTCACAGATTTCCATCATATTAAGATTCCTTTTGATAAAATCAAATCTTTCAACAGCTAAGGGTTTTGTAAAGATATCAGCCCATTGATTTTCAGTATCAATAAACTTGAGATCAATTACACCCTTCTGTACATAGTCTCTTATAAAATGATGTTTAATCTCAATATGCTTAGCTCTTGAGTGTAGAATAGGATTTTTAGAAAGATGAATGGCAGCAGTGTTATCACAATATAAAGGAATATTATGACTGCTTATTTGATAATCTTCCAATTGATATTTCATCCAAAGTAGTTGTGTACAACATTTAGCTGCTGAAATGTATTATGCTTCTGCTGTTGACATAGCTATGGTGGTTTGCCTTTTACTGGCCCAAGAAATCAAATTCTCACCAATGAATTGACAGTTTCCACTAGTGGATTTTCTTTCAAGTTTATCACCAGCATAGTCAGCATCACAGAATCCAATCAGTTTGTAATCATTAGATTTCTGATACAGCAATCCAATGTTACAAGTAGCCTTCAGATATCTAAAGATTCTCTTTACAGCAGTAAAATGAGATTCTCTAGGATCTGATTGAAATCTTGCACACAGACATACACTGAATAAGATATCAGGTCTAGAAGCTGTTAGATAGAGAAGAGATCCAATCATACCTCTATATAACTTCTGATCAACTTTACCTTCAGACTCACCTTTGTCAAGACTTGATGTAGGATGCATTGAAGTGTTCATGGGTTTGCAGTCTTCAAGATTGTACTTCTTCAGAAGATCTTTGATATACTTTGACTGATGAATGAAGTTTCCTTTCTTTGTTTGATTGATCTGAATTCCCGGAAAGTACTTCAATTCTCCCATCATGCTCATCTCAAATTCATCTTGCATCATCTTAGAAAAGTTCTTGCATAGTCCAGCATTTGTTGATCCAAAAATGATGTCATCAACATAGATTTGAATGATTAGAATGTCTTTCTTCATGGTCTTCTTGAATAGTGTATTGTCAACTTGACCTTTTACAAAACCATTGTCAACCAATAAGTTACTTAGTCTCTCATACCATGCTCTGGGAGCTTGTTTGAGTCCATAGAGTGACTTCTTTAGTCTGAACACATGATCTGGATTTGAAGTATCTTCAAATCCTGGAGGTTGTTTGACATATACTTCTTCAGAGATCACACCATTTAGAAATGGACTCTTAACATCCATTTGATAAAGAGTAATGTTGTTGTTGACAACATAAGAAAGAAGTAATCTTATAGCTTCCAATCTTGCAACTGGAGCATAAGTCTCTGTATAATCAATGCCTTCTTGTTGACTGTATCCTTGTGCTTTGTTTCTTGTTACTTCTCCTTGTTCATTCAGCTTGTTTCTGTATACCCACTTTGTTCCAATAATGTTCTTGCCTTTTGGTTTGGGTACCAGATCCCACACATCATTCCTTTGAAATTGATTCAGTTCTTCTTCCATAGCAACTATCCAAGCATCATCAGATAATGCTTCATCAGTGGTTTTAGGTTCAATCAAGGAAACTAGACCAAATAAGGATTCTTCATCCCTAAAGCTTGATCTTGTTTTCCTAGGACTGTTCTTATTACCAATGATAAGCTCTTCAGGATGAGATCACTTATACTTGAAAGTATTCTTGGGAATAGTTGTTTCTTCTTGATCAGGATCTTCAGTTGGTGTTGTTTGTGTTGGAACAAAATTATGATTTTGTATCTCCTTAATTGATTTTGATGATAACAATGTATTTAAGGTTAAATTGGAGTACTAATAAATTAATTCAGTGTGCAGGATTAAAAGTTAAAATTTGCGTACTAAAGAACCTTAGAATTTCTGAAGGAATTACTTCTGAGCTCACCAGATCTGAAGCAAGTAATTCTGAGCCTATGAAACTCTGAAGTTATTATCTGAACCTTAGAATTTCTGAAGGAATTACTTCTGAGCTCACCAGATCTGAAGCAAGTAATTCTGAGCCTATGAAACTCTGAAGTTATTATCTGAACCTTAGAATTTCTGAAGGAATTACTTCTGAGCTCACCAGATCTGAAGCAAGTAATTCTGAGCCTGTGAGACTCTGAAGTTATTATCTGAACCTTAGAATTTCTGAAGGAATTACTTCTGAGCTCACCAGATCTGAAGCAAGTAATTCTGAGCCTGTGAAACTCTGAAGTTATTATCTGAACCTTAGAATTTCTGAAGGAATTACTTCTGAGCTCACCAGATCTGAAACAAGTAATTCCGAGCCTATCAAAATCTGAAGAACATCTGAGCTCACCAGATCTGAAACAAGTAATTCTGAGCCTATCAATATCTGAAGAACATCTGAGCTCACCAGATCTGAAACAAGTAATTCTGAGCCTATCAAAATCTGAAGGCTCGTTAGATATAAGTGTTAAGCTACATTTGAGAGTACAATTTTATTGAAGACTGTGCCTGACTAAGTCCAAACGCAGAAACCAAGAATGAAAAGGTTTGACCATGGAAAGGTCCTTTTCAAGTCAGGCTTCAGAAACGATTATTTCCTTATTTGGCTTTCACCAAGGTTCAAATATCAAAAGCCAAAAGGAATCTCTCATTTTGTAGTAAACGTTAAGCTCCTAAGCTACTGCAAATCAGAACAGCTAATAAGCTCACTGATCTATACAAAGGAGCGTCTCAATTCTTCAAACGGCTATAATCTTCAACGTTCATTTTATCATCTATAAAAGGAAGAAGATTTGTGAAAAAATGGGAATCAAGACTTAAGCTTCTGAACGTGCTGAAACTCTGTCAAATTCTGAAGCTATCAAACACTTAGAAACTTTGTGATAATTTTCTAAGTTAGTCTTGTAACTGCGTTGTATTTTGTAAACACCTCTGATTGTATATCAAGTGTTAATCTCTTATCTTTATTAACATTAAAACCAGTTAGAAGTCTCTTGCTTTGTGCTTGAGCATTGGAAGTCTCTTGCTTTGTGCTTGAGCATTGGAAGTCTCTTGCTTTGTGCTTGAGCATTGGAAGTCTCTTGCTTTGTGCTTGAGCATTGGAAGTCTCTTGCTTTGTGCTTGAGCATTGGAAGTCTCTTGCTTTGTGCTTGAGCATTGGAAGTCTCTTGCTTTGTGCTTGAGCATTGGAAGTCTCTTGCTTTGTGCTTGAGCAGTTAGAAGTCTCTTGCTTTGTGCTTGAGCAGTTTGAAGTCTCTTGCTTAGTGCTTGAGCATTTGTAATCTGAGTGATTATAGTGAAATCTCTTGTGAAGGACAAGAGGACTGGACTACTCCTGTTAGTGGGAGGAACCAGTATAAAAATTCTAAGCATCTCTCTCTAACCCTATCCTCATATATTGTGTGTGTTATACCTTATCCGCTGCAATTTGTTTTAACTTAGAAAAAGTCTCACACAATTCAACCCCCCCCCCCCCCCCTTCTTGTGTGTTTTTCAACCTTCAATTGGCATCAGAGCTCCGGTCTGTTGCTCTTCACTTAACAGTGAAACAGTAAAAGATCTAGGGGTACTTAGTTGAAAAACATGTCTGGTGTTACCTCTCCTTCTGCTTCCTCTGGACCTGATCACTCTGCTGTTCCACCTCCTCACAACTATGATAGGGAAAGGAACAGTGATAATCACAGAGACAAACCACCTTACTTCAACAGTGATCCTACTACTTTTCCTTTCTGGAAAACCAAGATGTATAGTTACATCATTGGGACCGATGATGAGTTATGGGATATCATTGAAGATGGTATACATTTTGAACACATGGATGATGAAGGTGTTGTAAGAAATACCTACAGAAAGTTCTTTGATGCTGAAAAGAAGAAACAGTATAAGAAGCATCATACTGTTAAGAATATGCTTATTGGTGCAATATCTCATGCTGAGTATTTAAAAATATCCAACAAGTCATGTGCCAAAACTATCTGGGACTCTCTATGTTCCACCTATGAAGGAAATAAGCAAGTCAAAGAAGCTAAGGCAAACTTATTAGTTCATCAATATGAGCTGTTCAGAATGAAGGAAGATGAAGATATTGAAACCATGTATTCAAGGTTTCAAACCCTTGTCTCTGGTCTTCAAGTTCTGAAGAAAAGCTACACTGCATCTGATCACGTGAAGAAAATTCTGAGGAGCTTACCTTCCAAATGGAGACCAAAAGTTACAGCTTTTCAGGAATCCAAGGATTTGGACAATGTGACTCTTGAAGATTTAATAAGCTCACTCAGAAGTCATGAGCTAGAACTTATGTCAGATGAACCTGTCAAGAAGATGAAGTCCTTGGCTCTAAGCTCTGTTCAGACTTCCTCAAAAGCTGCAAAGATCAAAGTGTCTGAACAAGAGGAAGAAACTTCTGATGATATGATGGATGAAAATTCTGAGAATGAAGAAATGGCACTAATGGTTAGAAGGTTTCAGAAATGGAACAAGAAATACAAAAGGTTTCCAAACAAAGGAAACAACTCAAGAAGTTCCTTTTCAAAGGACAAAAAGGAAGAACTGAACAACTGCTATAACTGCAAGAAATCTGGACACTTCATTGCGGACTGTCCAGAAATGTCATCCAAGGACAAAGGAAAGAATAAGAGCTTTGGGAAAGAAAAGTACAAAGAAAAGGTAAGGAAGAGTTTGTTAGCCACTTGGGAGACCATTGAGAATGACTCTGAAGGAGAAGATGATGAAGAAGGCAATCTGGCTTTAATGGCAAGAACTTCTGAAGGTAACAACTCTGATAGAGATTCTGAAGATGACTCAGATGATGAAAATGAGGTATACTCTAACATGACTAAATCTGAATTAATTGATTCTCTTAAGATTGCCGTGAAACATTACTCTCGTATAGTAAGTCAACACAAAATTCTGAAGAATGTTCATGAATCATTGAAAAAGGATGCCAAGATTCTTTATGATGAAAATGAATCGTTAAACATTCGTATTTGTCATGTTGAATCTAACTATGTCTTGGCAGACAAGCTCAATGATGATCATGAAGATGCTCTTCACGAATTTATTCGTTGTACCTTCAATAGGAGTAAAATGGCTTCCATGATTTATCATATGACTCGTAACTATGGTGAAGGCATTGGTTATTCTCGGTTTAAGAACTGGGATAAACCTCTGAAATCATATAGTGAGGATGATACTCCACCTGAATTATTCTCTACCTTTGTTAAAAGTGGTACACTTGATCTGAAGGCATCCAACTCTGAAGGAGGTTCTGAACCTGAACCCAAAGACTCAGAAGTTCCAAGTTCTTCTGAACCTAAAATTTCTGAGTCCAAAAGTTCTCAAGTTAAGGCTCAGAAGTCATCTGAACCTCTGAGAAATCAAGGTAAAGTTACTTCAGATCCTTGCTTGACCTTTGGAACTGTGATATACTCCAGATCAAAATCCAAGAATCAAATTAAGCCTAAACATTCTTGTCAAAGCTTAATTAATTCTAGATCTTGTGTTGATCATAGAAAACAAAGAAGGAATACTATTCAGAAGACTAACTCTAAAGGACCCATCAGAATATGGGTACCAAAATCTGAAATAATGTTTGCTTCAGATGCTCATGCAAGGAAAGGTAAAACAGCAGCCCTGGTACCTGGACAGTGGTTGCTCACGACATATGACGGGAGAAAAGCATATGTTCCAAACCCTAACTCTGAAAGAGGGAGGCTCTGTGGGATTTGGAGGAAAACAAAAAGGGAAGATCATTGGTACAGGTACAGTTGGTAATTCTTCTCTTTCCATTAAAGATGTTTGGTTAGTTGATGGACTTAAACACAATCTATTGAGCATTAGTCAATTTTGTGACAATGGGTGTGTTGTTACATTTAATAAGGAATCATGTACTGTATCAAAAGACTCTGACAAATCTGTAGTATTCAAGGGAATGAGAGTTGGCAATGTTTATAAAGTAAACTTTTCTGATTTGGTTGACCAAAAGATTATATGTCTTTTGTCTCTGAGTGATGAGAAATGGCTATGGCACAAGCGTCTTGGTCATGCTAACTGGAGGTTGATCTCTAAGCTTAGCAAACAAAAGCTTGTTAGTGGTTTGCCTGACATTGATTATCACTCAGATGCACTTTGTGGCTCATGTCAAAAAGGAAAATTTGCTAAGACTTCATTCAAGTCTAAAAACATTGTCTCTACTTCCAGACCCTTAGAATTGCTTCACATTGATCTGTTTGGTCCTGTTTCGACAGCCTCTATCAATGGTAAAAAATATGGATTGGTCATGGTTGATGATTTCAGTAGATGGACTTGGGTGAAATTCCTACGTTCTAAGAGTGAAGCACTTGTGGTGTTCAGTGACTTCTGCACACAAATACAAAGTGAAAAGGATCTTCGGATTCTGAAGGTTAGAAGCGACCATGGGGGAGAGTTCGAAAATGACTCTTTCGAATCTTTCTGCTCAGAGCATGGAGTAATCCATGAATTCTCTTCTCCTAGAACACCACAGCAGAATGGTGTTGTAGAAAGAAAGAATAGATCTTTGCAAGAAATGGCTCGTACCATGATGCTTGAGTCTAACCTAGCTAAGTTCTTGTGGGCAGAAGCCGTGAGTACTGCTTGCTATGTTCAGAATAGAATCTACATCAGACCTATTCTGAACAAAACTGCTTATGAACTGTTCAAAGGAAGAAAACCAAATATTTCTTATTTTCATCAGTTTGGATGTACTTGTTATATTCTAGACAACAAGGTCTATCGAAAGAAATTTGATGCTAGAGCTTATAAGGGTATCTTTATAGGCTACTCTGAACGCTCAAAAGCATACAGATTGTATAATTCTGAAACTCACACAGTTGAAGAATCTATACATGTTAGATTTGATGATAAAGAGCCTGACTATAAAATGTCAGAGCAAGCTGAGACTTTTGCAGAATTTCAAGTTTCCTCAAATTCTGAGTGTGAAGATCTCTCCATTGCTGTATATCCATCTGAGACTCAAAATGAAGATATCTCTGAAGGCCTTGAAACTGAAGACTCTTCAGAAACTGAACCCTCTCAGACACCTGCTCCACCTAAGAGTAAATTCAAGTATAGATCATCTCATCCTGAAGAGCTAATTGTTGGTAACAAGGATAGCCCAAGAAAGACCAGATCTGCTTTCAAAGAGGATGAATCCCTAGTTGGGTTAATTTCATTAATTGAACCCACAAACATAGAAGAAGCACTCTCAGATGATGGGTGGATTGTTGCAATGCAAGAAGAACTCAATCAATTTGAAAGAAATGATGTTTGGGATCTGGTACCAAAACCCAAACACAAGAACATTATTGGAACAAAATGGGTATTCAGAAACAAGTCAAATGAAAAGGGAGAAGTTGTCAGAAATAAAGCTAGACTGGTTGCACAAGGTTATAGTCAGCAAGAAGGCATAGATTTCACTGAAACCTTTGCACCAGTAGCAAGACTTGAGGCAATTAGACTTCTCTTGTCCTATGCAGTTAATCATGACATCACTCTATTTCAAATGGATGTTAAGAGTGCATTTCTGAATGGAGTAATTTATGAAGAAGTCTATGTTAAACAACCTCCTGGCTTTGAAGATATAAAGTGTCCTGATCATGTTTACAAATTGAAGAAATCTCTGTATGGTTTGAAACAAGCTCCAAGAGCTTGGTATGAAAGGTTAAGTATATTTCTTCTAGAAAATGGTTTTGAAAAAGGACATGTTGATAACACTCTCTTTAGAAAAACCTTAAAAACTGATATTTTGATTGTTCAGATTTATGTTGATGATATTATCTTTGGTTCAACTAATGCTTCTCTTTGCAAGAATTTCTCTAAGCTTATGCAGGATGAATTTGAAATGAGTATGATGGGAGAACTAACATTCTTCTTGGGAATTCAAATCAATCAAAGAAAAGAAGGAGTATATGTGCATCAAACCAAATACACAAAGGATTTACTGAAGAAATTTGGTCTTGAAGATTGTAAACCAATGTCAACTCCTATGCATCCCTCTAGCTGTCTTCTGAAGGAAGAATCTGAAGGCAAAGTAGATCAGAAATTATACAGAGGTATGATTGGTTCCCTCCTTTATCTCACTGCATCTAGACCAGATATCTTGTTCAGTGTATGCTTGTGTGCTAGATTTCAATCAGATCCTAGAGAGTCTCATCTAACTGCTGTTAAGAGAATCTTTAGATATCTGAAAGGAACCACTAATCTTGGATTACTTTATAAGAAATCCTTAGATTATCAGCTTATTGGATTCTGTGATGCTGACTATGCTGGTGATAAAATTGAAAGGAAGTCCACTAGTGGAAACTGTCAATTTCTAGGTGAAAACCTTATATCATGGGCTAGTAAGAGACAAGCAACTATTGCTCTATCTACAGCAGAAGCAGAGTACATCTCAGCTGCTAAGTGTTGCACGCAATTGCTCTGGATGAAACATCAGTTGGAGGACTATCAGATAAGGATAAGTAGTATACCACTTCTCTGTGATAATACTGCTGCTATCTGTTTGTCTAAGAATCCTATTTTGCATTCAAGAGCTAAACACATTGAGATCAAACATCACTTCATTAGAGACTATGTTCAGAAGGGAGTAATTAAGATTCAATTCATTGATACTGAGCATCAATGGGCTGATATCTTTACCAAACCTCTTGCTATTGATCGTTTCGATTTTATCAAGAAAAATCTGAACATGGTTTTTATTTCTGAATGATATCTCTGAATGCTGTTAACTCTGAATGAATAAACTGGTTCTGAAGGGCCTCAGAAGTTTGGACGGCTCAGAAACTATTATATAGGTTCTGAAGCACTCTCTCATCTGAAGCAATCAGAATTATTTATTATTAAATATGATTTCTTGTGACTCAGATACCTACTCTAAGTGTTAGTTGACCACTCAGTTTCTCTAACTGACAGCTGGCTTCTGAAAACACTACTTATCTATGTAACTTCCCATCATGTCTAGTAACCGCTGGGTAATGAAGGAGAGCTAATGATGATTTTATTAAAAGTAACTGCCAAGCCCTCATTACGTCACTATCTTGTTTCCCCAATATTTTGAAACTTCCACTATAATCACTTAACTACACACTAGTCACTATCACTTCTCACGTTTTCAATATTTTGAAACTTCCACTATAACCATTTCTGACACTCCTAAATCCCCTCAGAAATCTCCTATTAAAGATTCTGAGTCTACCCCAATAGCAATGGACGTAGACCAATCTGAACCCTCAAATGTTCAAAATTCTGAAGTCCCTGCTGAATCCCAAACTGAACCCCTTCAGACTTCATCTCCTAAGCCAACCACTTCTGAACCAAACCCCTCATCCATTCAAACCACTCCACCTTTTCCTGGAACTGATTCAGATCTTGAAGAAACTCGTCTTCATTCTGAAACAATTCCCTGTTTCACCATGGTACTTAACAATTCCCTTTTACCGTTGAATGCATTTACTGCTGGTGGTTGTTTGCTGTGTGCATTTACTACCCTGTAACTTGTGCTTTGACTGACCCGTTTTTGATAATGACAAAGGGGGAGAAAATATTATTTCATTTCCTATGGCAGTGAAATTATTTCTGAAGCTCTAAAGATCACATTTTCTGAACTCTACTCTTATTAAGTTATATTAAAGTCTTTTAAACTTTTAATGAGGGGGAGTAATAAATTTTGTCCAACATAAATTCATATAATATAAGATACGCTTGCAAACCATATCTTATATTTGTCAGTCTGAAGAAATAGAGCTTGCAAACCTCTAATTCTGAAGGTAGAATATATGAAATTATATTTGACATTAAATATTACTCTTAGACTGTTTTATATTTATCATTGATAAACTTTTGAAGCTTATCAGACTCAGGGGGAGCTTGCAAACCTCAGAACCTGAAGTCAAGATGTTAAATAAAAACAACAACAATTGATTTTAAATACATATAGTTGTCATCATCAAAAAGGGGGAGATTGTTGGAACAAAATTATGATTTTGTATCTCCTTAATTGATTTTGATGATAACAATGTATTTAAGGTTAAATTGGAGTACTAATAAATTAATTCAGTGTGCAGGATTAAAAGTTAAAATTTGCGTACTAAAGAACCTTAGAATTTATGAAGGAATTACTTCTGAGCTCACCAGATCTGAAGCAAGTAATTCTGAGCCTATGAAACTCTGAAGTTATTATCTGAACCTTAGAATTTCTGAAGGAATTACTTCTGAGCTCACCAGATCTGAAGCAAGTAATTCTGAGCCTATGAAACTCTGAAGTTATTATCTGAACCTTAGAATTTCTGAAGGAATTACTTCTGAGCTCACCAGATCTGAAGCAAGTAATTCTGAGCCTGTGAGACTCTGAAGTTATTATCTGAACCTTAGAATTTCTGAAGGAATTACTTCTGAGCTCACCAGATCTGAAGCAAGTAATTCTGAGCCTGTGAAACTCTGAAGTTATTATCTGAACCTTAGAATTTCTGAAGGAATTACTTCTGAGCTCACCAGATCTGAAACAAGTAATTCTGAGCCTATCAAAATCTGAAGAACATCTGAGCTCACCAGATCTGAAACAAGTAATTCTGAGCCTATCAATATCTGAAGAACATCTGAGCTCACCAGATCTGAAACAAGTAATTCTGAGCCTATCAAAATCTGAAGGCTCGTCAGATATAAGTGTTAAGCTACATTTGAGAGTACAATTTTATTGAAGACTGTGCCTGACTAAGTCCAAACGCAGAAACCAAGAATGAAAAGGTTTGACCATGGAAAGGTCCTTTTCAAGTCAGGCTTCAGAAACGATTATTTCCTTATTTGGCTTTCACCAAGGTTCAAATATCAAAAGCCAAAAGGAATCTCTCATTTTGTAGTAAACGTTAAGCTCCTAAGCTACTGCAAATCAGAACAGCTAATAAGCTCACTGATCTATACAAAGGAGCGTCTCAATTCTTCAAACGGCTATAATCTTCAACGTTCATTTTATCATCTATAAAAGGAAGAAGATTTGTGAAGAAATGGGAATCAAGACTTAAGCTTCTGAACGTGCTGAAACTCTGTCAAATTCTGAAGCTATCAAACACTTAGAAACTTTGTGATAATTTTCTAAGTTAGTCTTGTAACTGCGTTGTATTTTGTAAACACCTCTGATTGTATATCAAGTGTTAATCTCTTATCTTTATTAACATTAAAACCAGTTAGAAGTCTCTTGCTTTGTGCTTGAGCATTGGAAGTCTCTTGCTTTGTGCTTGAGCATTGGAAGTCTCTTGCTTTGTGCTTGAGCATTGGAAGTCTCTTGCTTTGTGCTTGAGCATTGGAAGTCTCTTGCTTTGTGCTTGAGCATTGGAAGTCTCTTGCTTTGTGCTTGAGCATTGGAAGTCTCTTGCTTTGTGCTTGAGCATTGGAAGTCTCTTGCTTTGTGCTTGAGCAGTTAGAAGTCTCTTGCTTTGTGCTTGAGCAGTTTGAAGTCTCTTGCTTAGTGCTTGAGCATTTGTAATCTGAGTGATTATAGTGAAATCTCTTGTGAAGGACAAGAGGACTGGACTACTCCTGTTAGTGGGAGGAACCAGTATAAAAATTCTGAGCATCTCTCTCTAACCCTATCCTCATATATTGTGTGTGTTATACCTTATCCGCTGCAATTTGTTTTAACTTAGAAAAAGTCTCACACAATTCAACCCCCCCCCCCTTCTTGTGTGTTTTTCAACCTTCAGTTTGATGATCATCAGATTCTGGAACTTGATTGTTCTCTGGTGCTTCCAGAAGTTCAGGAGTGGGAATAGGTTCACAACCTTCATCTTCCGAGTCTTGAGAATATGAAATTTCTATAGAAGGCTCTGACTTTTCATGATCAGGCGCTTTATTATCAAACCTTACATGCATAGATTCTTCAACTGATTGAGTTTCAGAATTATACACTCTGTATGATTTGGAGCGCTCAGAATATCCAATAAAGATACCCTTACTAGCTTTAGAGTCAAATTTCTTTAGATAGACTTTAGTATTCAGAATGTAACAAGTACAACCAAATTGGTGAAAATAAGAAATGTTAGGTTTCCTTCCTCTAAAAAGTTCATATGTTGTTTTATTCAGAATAGGTCTAATATAGATTCTGTTCTGAATATAACAGGCAGTGTTTATTGCTTCTGCCCAGAAAAATTTTGCTAAAGAATGTTCATGCATCATGGTTCTAGCCATCTCTTGCAAAGATCTGTTCTTACTTTCTACAACTCCATTTTGCTGTGGAGTTCTAGGAGAAGAGAACTCATGGAAAATTCCATGTTCTTCACAAAAGTTTTCAAAAGGTTCATTTTCAAATTCTCCACCATGATCACTTCTAACTTTTAAAATTCTTAAATCTTTTTCTATTTGAATTTGGGCACAGAAGACACTAAACTCTTCATATGTATCATTCTTAGATTTCAGAAATCTTACCCAAGTCCATCTACTATAATCATCAACAATGACTAGTCCATACTTCTTTCCATTGAGTGAAGCAGTGCTAACTGGTCCAAACAAATCAATGTGAAGAAGTTCTAAAGGTCTAGAGGTAGAAACAATGTTTTTAAGTTTAAATGAGCTTTTGACAAATTTCCCTTTTTGACAAGAGTCACAAAGAGAATCTGAGTGATAAGTCAATTTAGGAAAGCCTCTCACAAGATTGTCTTTGCTAAGCTTGGAGATTAATCTCCAGTTAGCATGACCCAATCTCTTATGCCAAACCCATGTTTCATCACTTAGAGTCAACAAACAAAGCACATTCTGATCTTCCAGATCAGATAAATTAACTTTATAAACATTGTCCTTTCTACAACCTTTAAACAAGATAGATTTATCAGAGTTGTTAATTACAGTACATGAATTCTTATTAAACACAACATCATAATTACTGTCACATAATTGACTTATGCTAAGTAGATTATGTTGTAGTCCATCAACCAACCAAACATCAGACATAGAAAGAGAAGAATTACCTACTTTACCTATACCAATGATTTTGCCTTTCTGGTTCCCACCAAATCCTACAGTTCCTCCCTCTCTCAGAGTCAGGGTGAGGAACAAGTGCTTGTCTCCTGTCATGTGTCTTGAACATCGACTGTCTAGATACCATGAGCTTTGCCTTTTTCTTGGGGTGCATACCTGCAGTAAACATTATCTCAGACTTTGGTACCCATATTCTGATGGGTCCTCTAAAGTTAGTTCTTTTATCCTTCTTCTGTCTCTTGTAATTTCCAGAGGGTCCATAGTGAGGTGAGCCTTTAAAAACAGGTTTAGGCTTAACCTTTCCTTTGGACCTTGACCCAGAGTGTGTCAGCAAACCAGCTTTCAAGTTTGTACAGCCTGATCTCATGCCCCGAATACTCATAGGCTTGAAGATCTTTTGTACTCCTTTATAAGACTTGGATACTGAAGCAATGGGAGCAAAGTTTTTCAAAGACTCCACGCTTACTTGAGCATCTGACACTTTTGGATTTTCTGTACCATTACTAGAAACAAAATTAGAATAAAGATCAGAAGATGTTCTGCTAATACACACAGACTGATTTGAGTTTCCTTTGACAGTATTCCCCAAACCCTGTCCAGTGTATTTGCCAGCACCATAAATCATAGAGGCTAATTTATGCTTGCCAATATTGTGATGAACAAACTCTTGAAGAGCAATCTCATGTTTATCATAGGGTTTGTTACATGTTCTGCAACCATTTTCAAGAACTTGAATAGTTTTTAAGGACTTCTTATAGTCTTCTTGAATATGATTGACCTTATCATTGAGCATGTCAAACTTTTGTTTAAAAAGCTCTAGCTCATTTGATTTTTCCATGTACTTCATCACAGTATCTTTCAAAGCCTTAGAGAGTTGAGTATCAGATAGTTTAGAAATAACCTGTTCAATATCTTCTGAATCTGACTCAACATCTGACTCTGCTGTGGCCATGAGTGCCAAGTTAGCTTCTGCATCTTCAGCTTCATCATCAGACAGCTTGTCAAGATCTTCCCATGTAGCTAGAAGACTCTTCTTAACTTTGTTCTTGAAAGTGCTCTTTCTTCCTTTTCCCTTGGTGCTCAAGTCAGGACAATCAGCAATGAAGTGTTCAGGCTTGTTGCAGTTAAAGCAATTCTTAGAATCATCCTTCTTATCTTTGTTTCCAGAACTTCTGTAACCAGAACCTTTGGATCCAGAACTTCTACCAGAGTATCTTGGCTTTCTTCTTGCCCACTTCTGGAACCTCTTGGTCAGAAGTGCAAATACATCATCATCTGATCCCTCTTCTTGATCATCTGCAGAAGATTCTTCTGTCTCAGATTCAACAACCTTAGCCTTTAGAGCCTTAGAAGGTCCAGAAGTAGTTGGCAGAGCCAAAGACTTCGTTCTCTTCTGAGGTTCATCAGAGGATAGCTCAATCTCATGACTCATGAGTGAACTAATTAAACCCTCTAGGCTTAGGGTGTCTAAATCCTTTGCCTCCTGAATAGCAGTGACCTTAGGTCTCCACTTAGCAGGTAAGCTTCTAAGAATCTTCTTCACATGATCAGAAGTAGTGTAACTTTTCTTCAGAACTTGAAGACCTGCAACCAGAACTTTGAATCTTGAAAACATAGATTTAATGTTCTCATCTTCCTTCATTCTAAAGAGTTCATACTGTTGGATCAGAAGTGTTGCTTTTGCCTCCTGCACCTGTTTGTTTCCATCATAAGATGAGCATAAAGAATCATAGATACTCTTAGCAGTAGATTTATCTGTGATCTTAAGGTACTCTTTATGAGATATGCAGCTTATCAAGATATCCTTGACCATGTGGTGCTTCTTGTACGCTTTCTTGTCCTTGTCAGTGAAAGCTTGCCTTGTATCATAATCTAATCTTCCTCTTTCATCCAAACCTTGAAATGTAACTCCTCTTACAACTAAGTCCCAAAGTTCATCATCAATACCAACTAGGTGACTGTAGATTCTATCTTTCCACCAGCAGAAGGTAGAACCATCACCACTGAACTTAGGAGCTTTGCTGTTGTTGTTTTTATCATCAACATCATAGTTGAAAGGAATATACACTCCTTCAGTTTTCTTCTCACCAGATCCAGACATAGTGTTTTGACACAAAAAGTAACTGTCTCACTGCAAAGTGATATAACAGAACCGGGCTCTAGATGCCAATTGAAGGTGTGAAAACACAAGAAGGGGGGTTGAATTGTGTTTTGGGTAGTTTTAATAACTTCTTCAAAGTTTTGCAACTTATCAGATTTCACAGCAGGCCAAGTTTAAACACAAACAACTTCTGGGATGGTGAAAGCGAAAACAGAGCAGGAATGAGTAAAACAGAGAGAAGAGAGAACACAAGAGATTTATACTGGTTCCTCTCACAAACCGAGAGTAGTCCAGTCCCCTTGCACTTCCAAGGGATTTCACTATAATTACACAAGATTACAAATGCTCAAGCCAACAGCAAGAGACTTCCTTTGCTCAAGTAACACCTTACAAGAGACTTCCAAATGCTCAAGCTCACCAGCAAGAGACTTCTAACACAAAATAGAAAATACAATGTTTGAACAACTGATAAATAATATCAGAGTTCTGAGAACAAAGAAATACAACTTAAATAACAAGACTATTCTTAGAATTCTTGAAAAGAAAACTAAGGTTCAACAACTAACAAGTCAGAAGTTGAAAACTGTTTGTCTTGAATTTTGATATAATCTCAAGTTGTATCTAAGTTAAAAATGCTCTTTTAAATTTAGCAGAATAACAGCTCTTTTTGTTCTTTTTAAGTGTGTTGTCACGTCTTCAAATTCTGCCTCCTTTTATAGATGATGTTTTCAGAACTTGCATTTTCCCAACTTCTGGGGATACTTTAGCATAGCAACCAGAACTTCAATTTCTAGTGAATATAAATTTTAACTTGTATATTTGCACACTAGAGTAAATTATCAGTATTCCCTATTGTATATTAATACTATTGTTATCATCAAAACTACTTGGGTTATATTAGAACCAACTTTGTTCCAACATTATTTAATTATACCTGAGAGAAAACTACAAACAAGATTAGTATGGGAATTCCAATTTCAACACAAATCCCCCACCTGAGAAAGGAAAGAACATCATGTTATGAACAATATGATCCAATAAAAATATATCTTTAGATATTCTGAAAGAAGAACAACAACTTAACATTATTCCATCCTAAAAGAAGAACAACTTACAACACAACAAGCAAACCAATTTGAATAAAACTAAATAACCCCAAATTAAAAATACTCATTTTCATATTCTTTATGAAGAATTAAAAGATCAAGCATCATAAAAAACGAAACTTTAACATGAAATAGTTGACTTTCAGTCCTAATATTGTCTATATTAATTCAAACAAACAAAGAAACAAATTAAATATTTTCAAAAATCTAAAACCTAGAAAAATTATAGAAATTTGTCTTAATTCATATAAAAAATTCATCACCTGAAATTGAAAAACAAAGGGTTGATCAAGTTTCATCACCTGAAATTGAAATCCATAACCTGAAATTGAAAGAAAGGGTCGAGCAAGCGGAGAAGAGAAGTGCTAAGCTAGTTTTTTCCCATTCTTTTTTTATGTAGTTCTGCTGAGATTGGCTGCATCATAAGGCTAAAACAACTTGGTCAGATTGACTTAACTGAAGCATCAATGCTGAAGTAATTGAGTTCAAACCACTTGTGCATATTGAAGATGTGCAGATGCAAGATGTTGAACAAGATGTCCTAGACATCTTGTCACTGGGTTCAATGCATGCATAGGCAGCATGTTGAACAAGATGTCCAAGACATGTGGGTAGGACATCTTGACCCAGTTCAGCTTAAAAGATAATGCTTATCCATTAAGCACGCGTGTTTGTTTTATTTTGAATAAAGCGCGAATCTTTTAGTAACAAGCTGAGATTAGGATTAATGATAAAGTTTGTTATTAATCCTATGTGTTAGATAAGATTGGATTCGTATTTAATTTGTGGATAGAGATTAAATTCTTTATCTTTGTGGAGTTTGTTTTAAAATAAGTTTGTTTTAAAACTAACTCTTATTTGAGTGCATCTAAAATACTAAAGATTATCTGAAGAATTGCACGCCTATATAAAGGACTCAACATGGAGCTTAAAACTCAACCCACAATAACTGAAGATTGTGAGTCCAAAGTTTTGTACCCACTGTGCAAAACACCTAGTGGCTCTTAGTATTGTTCTTGATACTTTGTAGCTTGGAGTCGTTGAATATTGTTGTTCAACATTGTCTTTTAAACTGTTTGAGTTTAAAGATTGTTTCGTCACTTGGGATTAGTGATTAGAGGGAGTTAGGTAGGTTCTCATATTCAGGGGGAGTTAGCCCTTGAGTAGAAGATTACTAGGATTGAGAAAAGGCGTACATGCCAATAAGGATTTGGTAGTGTTGTAAGGCTAAGTATTGATTCGGAGTAGTAGTGTTCACTTCCTGGATTGGAATCCCCCAGATTAGGACTTGTTATAAGTGCCGAACTGGGTTAACAAACTCACTGGTGTTGTTTATTGCTTTTATTTATCTTCAGTACTGCAATAACGCGTGATCCAAATAACCAGTTGTCGAACCAGTTGTCTAGGACATCTGGACTATTGACACATTGTCCTAGACATTGTGTAAGACATCTGTCCTGCTAGAGAACATAATTACAATTGGCATCAGAGTAGGCACCCTAACCTGCTGGGTGAGCTCCAGGGAGACAAAATTTTGTTCAAGATGGACAGGAATGGAGGATCAATAAATAGACCACCGGTTCTGAATGGATCAAACTATGACTACTGGAAAGCAAGAATGATTGAATTCATCAAGTCTATGGATCAAAAGGCATGGAAGGCAATCATCACAGGTTGGAATCATCCAACAGTTTCTACAGAAGATGGCTCTTCAACATTAAAAGGAGAAGGAGAATGGACCACAGAAGAAGAAACTGAGGCCAATGGAAACTCCAAAGCACTAAACGCCATCTTTAATGATGTTGATGAAAATATATTCAAACTAATCAACACTTGCACAGAAGCAAAGCAAGCCTGGGAAATTCTTCAAACCGCTCATGAAGGAACCTCCAAGGTCAAGATGTCAAAACTGCAGCTTCTCTCCACAAGATTTGAAAATCTTAAGATGGAGGATGATGAGACTATATCGGATTTTAACAACAAAATTCGAGATATAGCTAACTCGTCGTTTGCTCTGGGAGAGAAAATACCTGAAGAAAAACTGACAAGAAAAATCCTTAGATCTCTACCTAAGAGATTCAACATGAAGGTAACTGCAATTGAAGAATCTCAAGACCTGAAAACAATGAAGATAGATGAACTCATTGGATCACTACAAGCTTTTGAGATGACGTTTGATGATAGATCAGAAAAGCCAATCAAAAACAAAGCTTTTCTGACTAAAGAAGAATCAGCTGAAGACAACCTATCTAGAGCCATAGCTCTTATAAGCAACGACTTCAACAAGTCCTTAGCAAAGCTGGGAAAGAACAAAAAGTCAAATGTCCAAGCCATCCGGTCCAACATCAAGCTTCAAAGGAAAGACAACGATCAAAGCAATACTCGTCAAGAAAATAAATGTTCTGAGTGCAAAGGATACGGACACAACATATATGAATGTCCTAATCATCTGGAAAAACAATAGAAGGGACTAAGCAGCACTATGCCCAAAGAACCTGACGTGGAGATCAATCTTGCATTCACCAGCAAATGCATACCACAACAGAGAAAACCTTCAGACTCTCCCCTTCATGAAGAATCAGTTCACAATGATATCAAGGAACAAATCTCTCTGCTGAATACAAAACTATCAGAGATTGCTCTATCAATGAAAATACAGAGCAACAGTTCAAAACCATCAAAGAAGCAGAGAAAGAAACACATGTCAAACCACATGTCCTACCATCAGAACCAAAGATCAACTGAAGACAAGACTCAACCTAAAACAAAAAGGAAGACTTGTCATCAATGTGGGAAGGAAGGTCACATAAGGACATTTTGCTTTGAGTTATATGGTTTTCCAAGGTTTCATGAACAATTCTGGAACAGATATACAGCTAAAAGACAAGCAAAGAGTTCTCTAAGCAAATTTGCCTGTCTAATAGCTCATACATCACTCAGAGTAACCTCCAAAGATGATTGGTACTTTGATAGTGGTTGCTCAAAGCACATGACTGGAGAAAAGGCTTATCTTCAAGAAATTAAAAATTATTCCAATAGCTATGTTACTTTCGGGGATGGAGCTAAAGGAAAAATAAAAGGAATAGAAAAGCTGAATGGACCTGAATTACCAAGCCTTGATAAAGTTCTCCTAGTAGAAGGACTTACAGCTAATCTAATAAGCATAAGTCAACTATGTGACCGGGGATTAAGAGTTAGCTTTAACAACTCTGAATGCATTGTAACCAACAAAGACAAAGAGGTTATGAAAGGGTCAAGGTCCAAGGACAACTGTTATCTATGGCAGTCTCAACACAAGAATCAAGATATCTCATGCATGATGACTAAGGAAGATGAGACCAAGCTATGGCATCAAAAGTTGGGACATCTCAATCTTAAAAGTATGAGAAAACTCATCACAGAAGAAGCAGTCAGAGATTTGCCTAATCTCAAGATAGAGGAAGGCAAAATATGTGGAGAATGTCAGATTGGGAAGCAAACCAAGATGTCACACAAGAAGGTTCGACATACGGTCACCACAAGAAATCTAGAGCTGCTACATATGGACCTTATGGGACTTATGCAAGTTGAAAGCTTGAATGGAAAAAGATACATTCTAGTGTGCGTGGATGACTACTCAAGATACACATGGGTCAGATTTCTCAGAGACAAATTTGAAGCCTTTGATATGTTCAAGGGACTGTGCTATCTCATTGAGAAAGAACAGGGAAGTGAAGTAATCAGAATAAGGAGTGATCATGGGAAAGAATTTGAGAATTCAAAATTCACAGAATTCTGTACTACCAAGGGAATAGAACAAGAGTTCTCAGCTCCTATCACACCACAACAAAATGGAGTGGTGGAAAGGAAAAATAGAACACTACAAGAATGCACAAGAGCAATGATGCACGCTCAAAAACTACCTTATCACTTCTGGGCTGAAGCAATGCACACAGCTTGTCATATACACAACAGGGTGACTCTAAGAAAAGGGACAAAAGCAACTCAGTATGAATTATGGAAGGGAAGAAAACCAACAGTCAAATACTTCCATGTTTTTGGTACGATATGCTATGTCCTAGTTGATCGAGAGCAGAGAAGAAAATTGGATCCCAAAAGTGATGAAGGGATCTTCATGGGATATTCATCAAACAGTAGAGCATACAAAGTATACAACAAACGAACCAAGACAATCATAGAATCCATCAATGTTGTGTTCAATGATACTCCTGAAGAACCAGTCACTGTAGAAGAAGAAGAAGAAGATGATGACTCTCCCCAGCAATCAAGCGATCAACCAAATGTCCCGGACATCACGCTAAACAGTCCAACAGCTGAGCCAAGTACTATCTCTCCTAGGTTCAAGGGATCATCCACAAGATTTTTGAAGATGCATCCAATCAACAACATCATAGGAAATCCAAGTGCAGGAGTCATCACCAGATCCAGAGATCAAATTGCTAACTCATGCTTCATATCCTCAATTGAACCTAAAAATGTCAAAGAGGCACTGAGTGATGAGTTCTGGATAAATGCCATGCAAGAAGAATTGGAACAATTCACAAGGAATCAAGTTTGGGAGCTAGTTCCAAGACCTGGAGAAATCAATGTAATTGGAACAAAATGGGTGTTCAAGAACAAGTCAGATGAACATGGTACTGTCACAAGAAACAAGGCTCGTCTAGTTGCTCAAGGATACACACAAGTAGAAGGGGTGGACTTTGATGAAACATTTGCACCAGTTGCTAGGCTTGAATCTATAAGGCTACTACTAAGCATCTCGTGCACAATGAGGTTCAAGCTCCATCAAATGGACGTTAAAAGTGCCTTTCTAAATGGATACTTACATGAAGAAGTCTATGTAGAACAACCAAAAGGATTTGTAGACTCCAGCCTACCTGAACATGTTTACAAATTGAAGAAGGCTCTATATGGATTGAAACAGGCACCTAGGGCATGGTACGAAAGATTGACAGAGTTTTTGATCAACAATGGGTATGTAAGAGGAGGTATAGATCAGACACTGTTTGTGAAGAAGAATCAAAAGGAGATTATGATAGCCCAAATCTATGTGGACGACATAGTCTTTGGAGGCACGAGTGACCAGATGGTGGAACAATTTGTTCGACATATGAAGTCAAAGTTTGAGATGAGTCTAGTAGGAGAACTAACTTACTTTCTTGGACTTCAAGTCCAACAATCAGAAGACAGGGTGTCCATATCACAAAGCAAATATGCGAAAAACATTGTGAAAAAGTTTGGACTAGAAAATGCAACTCACAAAAGAACTCCAGCAGCTACTCACATCAAATTGAGTAAAGATGAGAATGGAGTTGATGTAGATCAATGCCTCTACAGAAGCATGATAGGGAGTCTCCTATACCTAACTGCCAGCAGACCAGACATAGCCTATGCAGTGGGAGTTTGTGCTCTATATCAAGCAAATTCCAAGGCAAGTCATCTACTACAAGTGAAGAGAATCATCAAATATGTCAGTGGTACCTGTGAATATGGAATGCTCTACTCATACAATGGAAATCCAACTCTTATTGGATATTGCGATGCAGATTGGGCTGGAAGTGCTGATGACAGAAAAAGCACCTCAGGAGGTTGCTTCCTTCTTGGGGAAAATCTCATCTCATGGTTCAGCAAGAAGCAAAACTGTGTGTCACTATCCACTGCTGAAGCTGAATACATAGCTGTAGGAAGTGCCCGCTCACAGCTACTCTGGATGAAGCAAATGTTGACAGAACACAATGTCGAACAAGATGTCATGACATTATACTGCGACAACATTAGTGCCATCAACATATCAAAAAATCCTGTTCAACACAGCAGAACAAAACACATTGATATTCGGCATCATTTCATTAGAGAACTTGTTGAAAAGAAAGTGGTTGCTTTAGAACACATAGCCACAGAAGAACAACTAGCAGATATCTTCACAAAGCCCCTTGATGCACTCAGATTTGAACAATTAAGGAGTGCACTAGGCGTCTGCATCCATGAAAGTCTGTAGATTTCTACAGACCAAAAGAGGTGTGCAACCATCAGAAGATCTCACGCACACCTCCAGCACGAGAGAGAAACAAGATAACAATCCAACTTTATCTGTCTTCTGTAATTTGTGGTCTACCAAATGTCCTAGACATTGGAGACTTTGACATCCGGCACTGTGTGTGCAATTTTGTATGCTATTTCACTCTTATTAATCAATGAAATATTTTCCTTTAAACCTTTGTTAAATTATGGTAAAAAGGGGGAGAAATAATTGATTAAAGAACAACTCTTTGGCAAGTAGAAATTACTCTCTTGCTTTAACGGATGATAAAATAGCAAGCTTTAAAAATAAAAACAAAAAAAAAAAAAAAAAAAAGAAGAAAAGAAAGAAAAAGCTATGCTAAAACAAGTGTGTCCAGAGCAAAACTTAAAATGCTCAATATGAACCTCTAAGAAGTTTAGTGAGTCTTGATCACTCTGATTAAGTACTTTCCGCTGCAACTCAAGACTTTGGTTCACTAAGTCACTAGGTATCTCATCCCTGGACTTAGAAAATTCACTGTGATGAATCATATGAAGACAAGACTAAGACTGTCTCATACAAGAAAAGGTTCATAACACATTCAAGATTGAAGAAGTCATGAATATTGAAGACACACAAAGATTCTGAAGATCAAAGACATTGAAGACATGAAGATTCAGAACTGAAGATTGCATCAACAGAGATCAATTTAAAGATTGAAGAATTTGAAGATTGAAGACTGAAGAGTGCACATTCAACAAAGTGGTTAAGTGGTTGTTTTAGCCATAATTTGCCAAAGGGGGAGATTGTAGTTCTGCTGAGATTGGCTGCATCATAAGGCTAAAACAACTTGGTCAGATTGACTTAACTGAAGCATCAATGCTGAAGTAATTGAGTCCAAACCACTTGTGCATATTGAAGATGTGCAGATGCAAGATGTTGAACAAGATGTCCTAGACATCTTGTCACTGGGTTCAAAGCATGCATAGGCAGCATGTTGAACAAGATGTCCAAGACATGTGGGTAGGACATCTTGACCCAGTTCAGCTTAAAAGATAATGCTTATCCATTAAGCACGCGTGTTTGTTTTATTTTGAATAAAGCGCGAATCTTTTAATAACAAGCTGAGATTAGGATTAATGATAAAGTTTGTTATTAATCCTATGTGTTAGATACGATTGGATTCGTATTTAATTTGTGGATAGAGATTAAATTCTTTATCTTTGTGGAGTTTGTTTTAAAATAAGTTTGTTTTAAAACTAACTCTTATTTGAGTGCATCTGAAATACTAAAGATTATCTGAAGAATTGCACGCCTATATAAAGGACTCAACATGGAGCTTAAAACTCAACCCACAATAACTGAAGATTGTGAGTCCAAAGTTTTGTACCCATTGTGCAAAACACCTAGTGGCTCTTAGTATTGTTCTTGATACTTTGTAGCTTGGAGTCGTTGAATATTGTTGTTCAACATTGTCTTTTAAACTGTTTGAGTTTAAAGATTGTTTCGTCACTTGGGATTAGTGATTAGAGAGAGTTGGGTAGGTTCTCATATTCAGGGGGAGTTAGCCCTTGAGTAGAAGATTACTAGGATTGAGAAAAGGCGTACATGCCAATAGGGATTTGGTAGTGTTGTAAGGCTAAGTATTGATTCGGAGTAGTAGTGTTCACTTCTTGGATTGGTATCCCCCAGATTAGGACTTGTTAAAAGTGCCGAACTGGGTTAACAAACTCACTGGTGTTGTTTATTGCTTTTATTTATCTTCAGTACTGCAATAACGCGTGATCCAAATAGCCAGTTGTCGAACCAGTTGTCTAGGACATCTGGACTATTGACACATTGTCCTAGACATTGTGTAAGACATCTGTCCTGCCAGAGAACAGAATTACATTTTAGAACAAGGGGTTCGTGCGTTGGTGATGAAGTGATGCGATGGTGATGAGAATGAGAAGGCTCGTGACAGAGAATAAGAGAGAGGGAGCATGAAATTTTCATTTATATCCATCCTAATCCGCCGCGGTACAAGAGCGGGGACGGTTCACACTTTACTGCCTCAAAGTGCCTGTCGCTGTAACCCTTTTTTCTTGTAGTGGAGGAAGATGAGAAGAAGGGGTTTCTGACCTTTGAGAGTGAGAGACTGAGAGCGGGTTGTTTATTGTTGGCATCGCTATGGCTGAAGACAAGAAGAAGGTTTTGTTTTTGCGGAGAAGCGAGCAACAAATAGAAGGGATGAAATTCAATTCCAATGAGACACGCATCTCTTTATTTGGAAACAAATATTAGCATACCTATACCCACGGTCGTGCATTGCATACTCATAGGTATATGACGTCTATACCTACAACGTTAAAACTATCACTAGAACTGTTCGTGGGTATATGGCAATTTTCTTGTAGTGAAAACAAGGCCTATCCACAATAAGCAGACAAGCCAAACAACAAAAATACAAAATAAAGGAACAGCCAGCAGCAAACCCATAACACACACCTAGAGAAAAATAAAACAAAAGGCAACCTGTTCAGCAAAACAACACAGACCCCTAAACCAATGGAAAACAAAATCTTGTTTTTTTTTTTTTTGAACAAAGAATTTTATTGAAGGCACATGTTAGTACAAGTAGTACATACAAGGCCGAAAGAGATACAAATAGCAGGGCAAAAAGCCAAGCAAAAAAGCTAACACACCAAAACTAAGGCAAAGACAAGCAGGAACAAAAGCCAGCCAAAAATACAGACACATAACAAAACAATAACCGCTGACAGCAGCAAAAACGTAGCAGGCCGAAACTAACAACAACACCTAAACATACAGCCTGCCCAAAACAGCAAAACGCCCATGCCTGCTCAGTCGACAGCACCCCCAAAACAATAAAACAGGCCGAAATCAACGTAACATGCAATCGCCCGGATCCCACACCGAAAACAAAATCTTGTTTGGATATTCTTGTTTGGAAATTCTTGTCAGAATTGAATTACACTACATTACATATAATACCTATATGTTTGAATACAAATTAATAATAATTAAAATATCTTACATTATCAGGAATCTTGTTTGGATATTCCATGATAACCTCTTTCATAAATCGCATGACAAAATATCCGCAGTCAATACTGTTTCTTTGACGAGGACACTGGAAAAAAAAAAAATTACAATGATCAATTTTAATTTACTCTACACAATTATGATTTACAATTAACAATAATTATAAAATACCTTTATTTTATTCCATTTGATTTTATCATTCTTTGACTCAGGGATTTTATTGTCACCACGAGTACGGTACATTAGTAATGCACTAACAAAATTAAATTAACGTCGAATGAGTAATTATTATAAATAATCATACTTATCTAACAGTTGAATTAAAAGAAATGATACTCACTTCGATGATCTGAAGGTTCGACACCGAGAGGATCCAAAAAATATATAACCTCAGCATCGGGATTGATGACAAGCAAAATCCAATGAATCCTGCACCAAACATTTAAATATTGCAATAAATAATTCACTTTTAACACATTCACGCATATATTAAAATAGCAATTTAAATATAAATTTTACCCAAGATTATAAGGTGCAAGAATTATCTTATCATCCTTCGACACCTTAGTTTCGTTCAATACATTAGCTATATCTCTTCCTTCCATATCACGAAATGATACATGTGGGGACAAAAATGATATCTTGTATGTTAATCCACGAGGACCTATGAACTTGTCATAGAGATACCTTGAAATGAAAACGAACAATTTGAGTTATTAATAATTTTACCTTCCAAACATAATAACATGAATACTAATTGTAGGTGAAACTAAAGAATATTGGTGATGATAGCGGTACCTAGCAAACACAGAGATAACAGAGGCACTTAACCAACCGTGATCAACAACCTCTTTTATATTCTCTAAGTGCAAAAGATCAGAATATCCCACAGAGAATATATCAGCCCCCATATCTATATCCATCGCAGTTCCAGACTTCCATGCATGTTTCGTATACTCATCAAGGAATTTTAATTTTTGCAAACCAACTGAACCAACATTTTTAGGGTACACTACTTGATTTTTCAATTTTTTTCGATTTTTGGTTGGCGATGCAACTGATTCAGAGCTTTGTGCCTTATCCTTATTTTGAATATTTTTTGGGATCTAAAAAGTTATATTACTTGAAGTTAGTCATCAAATAATAAAACAAGTATATAGTACTTATTGATCAAATAATGGGTTGATATATAAAAAGTAATTTACCTTTTGACATTCAACAATAAGTTCAACAAATTTGAATGGCCATGGCACAATTGTACCTATTGCTTGACCAACTGTCGAGACTTCTCCATATTCAATAGATATGGGCAATGGAGCGTCTGATATAACTGAAACTTCGATGGCAACTTTAACATATCCGAGAGGTAATTTACCATTGAATGCATTTATTGCTGGTGTTATGACTTGTAAACTATGGCTATTATTTTATTGATGAATAAGGAAATAATTCACTCCTGGACAACTCCCAGGAAGATTCAAATTCAATGAATTACTAGAAAATAATAAAGTAAAGGTAATGAAGAGAAATACCCAACAATGGGTCCAGAGAGAGAAGGGTAATCAAATTATTCCACACCTAGTAACCAACTCTTATCAGTCTTATATATCAGTCTTATATTCCTTAAGTTTGTTATTTGGAATCCTAATCCTTTTGCTGCGTCTCAATCCCTTAATTCTTGGATCGGTAACAGTAATATCCTCTTTTTGTGTTGATTTGTTAACTCTTGGGCTCAATTCAACTATTGGAGTCCTTGCAATACTCCCCCCATTAACAGAAGCCTTGACCTCAAGGCTAAAATTAGGATAAGTCAATGCTATATATTCCTTGTCTTCCCAAGTTGCTGCAGTAGGACTTAGTCCCTCCCATTTAATCAGGACTTGCGGGACAGAATTGGTGCCACGCATGATTTCCCGGGAATCAATCACCGATGCCGGTTGTAAAATTGGACCAAGCTCAGTGGTAGTTAGGGGAAGAGGAATGTAAGGAGTTGTATTGGGCCCATGAAATGGCTTCAACTGAGAAACATGAAAGACGGGGTGTATTTTCGCGGTCGTTGGAAGACCCAAACGATAAGCCACTGCACCTATTTTAGCTAGCACTGGAAATGGACCAAAGTAGCATAAACTCAATTTCTGATTTTTTCGCAGAGCCACAGATGATTGTCGATAAGGTTGCAGCTTCACTAAAACTTGATCATTCACCTGAAATTCAACATGTCTACGGTTCTTGTCTGCTTGAATTTTCATGGCTTGTTGAGCCTTATGTAGGTTAGCCTGTAGTTGACATAACAATTCTTCCCTATGAACCAGTTGTTGTTGCAAATCTAGAGGGTCATCTGAGCTACCTTTAGAGCGAATCAACGTAGGTGGGTCTCTTCCATAAAGAGCTTTAAAGGGTGTCATTGCAGCACTGACTTGATACGAAGTATTGTACCAATACTCGGCCCATGGAAGAGCCTTTGACCACTGAACTGGATTAGAAAATGTCAAACAACGTAAGTATATCTCAAGACATTTATTAAGAGCTTCGGATTGACCGTCGGATTGTGGATGATATGCGGAACTCATAGCTAAAGTGGTACCCTGAAGTTTGAAAAGATGTTTCCAAAAGTTACTGGTAAAAACTTTATCACGGTCAGACACAATGGAAGAAGGCATGCCATGAAGCTTAACCACATTATTCATAAAAACTTCCGCTACTTTTTTGCTGTCATAATCAGATTTTAGTGGAAAAAAATGACCAAATTTGGTTAAGCGATCAACAACAACCATGATGACTGTGAATCCGTGAGAAGCCGGTAACCCTGTGATAAAATCCATAGCAATATCAGCCCAGACCTGTGTAGGGATAGGGAGGGGCGATAATAGGCCAGCTGGGGGTGTTGTGGGTGTTTTGGCTTGTTGACAGATTATGCATTGCTGAATAAAAGACTTGACATGCTCTCTCATGTGAGTCCAATAAAATTGTGCTGAAATACGAGCCATGGTGCGAGTAATACCCGAGTGGCCACCTATTGGTGACGAATGAAATTCAATCAATATTTTCTGAATTAGAGGGCTATTAGCAGGTATTACCAATCGGTTATTCCAGAAAACAAGATCATCTTTGACGCTGTAATGTGTGTCAGTGCAAGTGTTGGTGCGACACTGCTGTAAAATATTCTTGAGATGATCATCTTGTTGAATTTCCAATCGAAGCTCAGATAAAAAGGAAGAACGAGGTTCAGACCAAGCAATTAAACACACCCTAGAGAGTGCATCGGCAGCCACATTTTCCTTGCCGGGTTTGTATTCAATAGTAAAATCAAAGCCAATAAATTTGTGAAGCCATGCTTGCTGCTCTGGTGTTTGTAATGTTTGTTCCAGCAATGCTTTGAGACTTTTTTGATCCGTGCGGATAATAAATTTGTGGCCTAACAAGTAATGTCGAAACTTTGCCAAAGCTTCAGTAATTGTGCGAAACTCACGCACATAAGCGGATTGTTTTTGAGTTGTAGGACCAAGCTTCTTTGAAAAGAAGGCGATAGGGTGACCAGATTGACTCAACACAGCACCTATTCCGGTATTAGAAGCATCAGTTTCGAGAACAAATGGTTGAGTAAAATTCGGTAAAGCCAAAACTGGGGCTGTTGAGATAGCTGATTTCAGTCTATTAAAAGCACAAGTAGCACCATCATCCCAATGAAAACTATCTTTTTTCAAAAGATTGGTAAGAGGTAGTGCAATTTGAGAGTATGACTTGATGAAACGACGATAATAACCGGTGAGACCGAGGAATCCACGTAACTGTTTTACATTGATAGGTGTTGGCCAATCGATTACAGCCCTAACTTTATCTTTATCCATAGCAACCCCATTTCCCGATAGGGTATGACCCAAATAATCAACTTCTAACATGCCAAAGGAACATTTAGATAACTTAACAAATAAAACTTGTTGTTGTAAAGTTAGTAACACACTTTCTAAATGCTCCAAATGAGTTGACCATGTAGGGCTATATATGAGAATATCATCGAAGAAAACTAATACAAATTTTCTAAGAGCAAATTGAAATACCTCGTTCATCAAACATTGAAATGAGGCTGGAGCATTCGATAAGCCAAATGACATCACTAACCATTCATAGTGTCCTTGATGTGTGCGAAAAGCGGTTTTATGTCGATCATTGGGATTCATCAAAATTTGATGGTAACCGGAACGGAGATCAAGTTTTGAGAAGTACTTGGCATCATATAGCTCGTCCAATAATTCATCTACCATCGGTATGGGAAAACTGTCTTTAATTGTGACTAAATTAAGAGCCCTGTAATCGGTACAAAATCGCCATGTACCATCCTTTTTCTTAACGAGAATGATAGGTGAAGAAAAGGGGCTAGTGCTCGGTTGAATTATGCCCTGTTGTAACATCTCAGTTACCATCTTCTCAATTTGCTCCTTTTGACTATGAGGGTACCGGTATGGACGAACCTTAACCACCGTTGACTCATCTAATAACGGAATGGAATGATCTTGTGAACGAGGAGGAGGCAACCCAGTGGGGTTTTGAAACACATCCCGATATTTGAACAGCAATTGCACCAAATCAGGAGCCAAATCTGAAGGAAGCTCCAAAGGAGTGTCATGTTGGGTCTCTAAATGTAGAACCTGCATTGTATAAACCTCAGCTATTGCGTTTGTCACTTGAAGGCGTCTAATATGGTGTAGTTGAGCCTACACCGGAAGAGATTCACTTGCACCCGAGAGAGTGACGAATTTTCCATCAATAAAAAATTTGAGGCTGAGGGTGGCATAATCAGCTATATGAGGACCCAAAGTTGCCAACCACGATGATCCCAAAATTAAATCAGCTCCAGAGAAAGGCAGTAAGAACACCGGTAACACTAACTTGTGGCCCTGAATTTCAACAGACAGTTGTGAAATTTTACCCTCGGCCATCAGGGATTGGCCATTGCCGACCAATACATTGAACCCAGGTGCCGGTTCCACAGGGAGTTGCAAAAATTTTGCCAAACGGGGTTGAAAAAAATTATCGGAGCTTCCGCCGTCAACCAAAACTTGAACCGGACTTCCGGCAATGGAACCAGTGAAGCGTAGCGTCCCCACACTTTTGGAACCATTCAAGGCATTGAGAGAAAGGTGAAGCTCTGGTTCAAAAGTAGAATTTTGAGGTTCAATGGTTGGTGAATTTGAGTCATGGTTTTCGAGTTCACTAGAGTTGGGGTCTTCTAATTGTAAAAGGAATAAATTTTTGTTGGGGCAACGGTGGCGAAAAGAAAATTTATCATCACAATAGTAACATAAGCCTTTATCACGTCGGAGTTGCATCTCCGCCGGACTGATGCTCTTAACGCCACGGGAAGGGTTGGTGGTTCGGTTTGGAGGAGTAGGTAAAAGAGGGGCAGAATTGGGTTTGGGTGATGGGTTAGAGATGGATCCTTGTTAGCTAGTGGGTCGGGATTGGTGTGAATTGGAGATATATTTGGCTAGATGAATTTGGTTATTAGGCTTAATGGGTTGGTATTTGTCTTCAAAAAGACGGGCTATGGATACAGCATGGATTAGCGATGTGGGGTTTTGGGAAATCACTTCACGTTGCAATTCCTTTTGAAGACCACTCAAAAAACAATCTAACAAGGCTGCTGAGTCAACACCCGTAACTCGGTTTGCAAGTGCAGTAAATTGTACATAGTATTCATTAACCGAACCTGTTTGTGTCAATTTGAAGAGAGTCGTTCTTGGCCGTTCGTAAGCTGATGGCCCATATTCTAACTCAATGGCTCGTGTGAACTCATGCCAAGAACGAAACGGCGAAGCACGCTGGATCATCTGAAACCATGGTACCACCGATTGGTCCAGGTGGACTGCGGCAATAGTCAGCCTTTCCGGATCTGGCGTGTGATAGTAATCGAAAAATTGATTTGCCTTGAAAATCCAAGCGAGAGCATCAGATCCATCAAACCGTGGAAATTCGAGACGAACATTGCGAGTGTGGAATGGTTGTTCACGGTGGCTGTGTTGACCATGGGTGGCGGACGTTTGAGACAATCGGTTGAGTAGCGTCTCCATACGCTGTAAAGTCGTAGCCGTTTCTGAGATAGCAGTACTATGTGAAGTCACCGTGTCGGTAAGTTGAGTGAGTTGGTGGTTCAATTGAGTGGAGACGGTTTCCGAAAGTTGAGCAAGTTGATTCTCAATGGTTTTTAAACGTGTTCCGTCGGCCATGGTGATAATGAAAGCACCAAGTTGTTATGACTTGTAAACTGTGGCTATTATTTTATTGATGAATAAGGAAATAATTCACTCCTGGACAACTCCCAGGAAGATTCAAATTCAATGAATTACTAGAAAATAATAAAGTAAAGGTAATGAAGAGAAATACCCAACAATGGGTCCAGAGAGAGAAGGGTAATCAAATTATTCCACACCTAGTAACCAACTCTTATCAGTCTTATATATCAGTCTTATATCCCTTAAGTTTGTTATTTGGAATCCTAATCCTTTTGCTGCGTCTCAATCCCTTAATTCTTGGATCGGTAACAGTAATATCCTCTTTTTGTGTTGATTTGTTAACTCTTGGGCTCAATTCAACTATTGGAGTCCTTGCAGCTGGTGGTTGTTTGCTATGTGCATTTACTGCCCTGTAACTTGTGCTTTGACTGGCCCGTTTTTGATAATGACAAAGGGGGAGAAATATTTATATTCGTTGTGGCAGTAAAATTAATTCTGAAGCTCTCAGATCTAAACTTTTTATGAACTCTTCTCTTGTTAAGTTCTATTAAGTCTTTTAAACTTTTAATGAGGGGGAGTAATAAATTTTGTCCAAAATAATTTCATATAATATAAGATAAGCTTGCAAACCGTATCTTATATTTGTCAATCTAAAAAAATAGAGCTTGCAAACCTCTAATTCTGAATGTTGAATATATGAAATAATATTAGACATTATGAATTACTCTTAGACTGTTTTATATTTATCATTGATAAACTTCTGAAGGTTATCAGACTCGGGGGGAGCTTGCAAACCTCAGAACCTGAAGTCAAAATGTTGAATAAAAACAACAACAATTGATTTTAAATACATATAGTTGTCATCATCAAAAAGGGGGAGATTGTTGGAACAAAATTGGTTTTGTATCTCCGTAATTGATTTTGATGATAACAATGTATTTAAAGTTAAATTGGAATACTAATAATTTACTCTAGTGTGCAGGATTAAAAGTTAAAATTTGCGTCTATAAGCACATTGGAATTTCTGAAGGAATTACTTCTGAGCGTATCTTATCTGAGCTCACAAAATTCTGAAGCAAGTAATTCTGAGCTTCATCAAATTCTGAAGCTAAATATTTCTAAAGGTTCATCAGAGATATTTCTGAGGCTACACCTGAGAGTACAACTTTCTTGAAGACTGTGTCTGACTTGGTCTCAGCGAAGGAATCAAGAAGGAAAAGAGTTGACCATGGAAAGGTCATTTTCAAGTCAGGCTTCAAGAACGAGTATTTCCTTATTTGGCTTAAGCTGAGGTTCAGATATCTAAAGCCAAAAGGAATCACTCATTTTGTAGTAAACGTCAAAGCTCCTAAGCACTGCAAATCAGAACAGCTATTAGCACTCTGATCAATACAATGGAGCGTCTCAAGAATTCTTCAAACGGCTATAATCTTCAATGTCCATTTTTTCATCTATAAAAGGAAGAAGATTTGTGAAGAATTATTATCAAGACTTACCTCTGATAGTAAATCAAGTGTCCCTCTCATATCTTTATTATCATTAAACTTGTGAGAAGTCTCTTGCATTTGTGCTTGAGCATTGGAAATCTCTTGCTTTGTGCTTGAGCATTTGAAGTCTCTTGCTTTGTGCTTGAGCATCTGTAATCTTAGTGATTATAGTGAAATCTCTTGTGAAGGACAAGAGGACTGGACTACTCCTGTTAGTGGGAGGAACCAGTATAAAATTTGTTTGTCTCTCTCTATCTCTATCCTCATATATTGTGTGTGTTAATCTTATCCGCTGCAAATTTATTTAAACTTAGCAAAATCTGAACATAATTCAGCCCCCCCCCCCCCCCCCCCCCCACCCCCCTTCTTGTGTGTTTTTTAATCTTCATAGCCCTTAAATTGAATAATTCTTTTCTCATCATATACCTTGACGCCCGTCTCCCACATAATCTTTAAGTCTTCAATTAATGGAGCCAAGTATATGTCTATATCATTTCCAGGTTGTTTGGGCCCAGAAATTAACATAGTTAGCATCACAAACTTGCGCTTCATGCATAACCATGGAGGTAGGTTATAAATCAACATAATCACCGGCCAAGTACTATGAGAACTACTTTGAATACCATGAGGGTTTATTACGTCAGTCGATAAGGCAAGGCGTATGTTTCTTGGTTCTTTCCCAAAATCTAGATAATCAGCATCAATCTTAGCCCATTGAGGAGAATCTGCAGGGTGTCGAAGCATTCCATCAACAACCCTTTCATCAGCATGCCACGTTAAATGGTTTGCATCTTCCTCATTATGATACATGCGCCTAAATCTTGGTATTATCGGAAAATACCATAGCACTTTGGCTGGAGCTGTTTCTTTCTTATATCGTGGGGCACTACATTTAGGACACATATCTAATGATGCATACTCATTTCGAAATAAAACACAATCATTAGGACAAGCATGTATCTTCTCATAACTCATGCCAATAGAGCATAACATTCGTTTAGCCTCATAGGTTCGACTAGGTAGCACATTATTCTCAGGCAACATATCTTTCAGGAGAATTAGCAAATCTGTGAAGCTCTTATCGGTCCATGCGTTTAATGCTTTTAATTTATACAATTTTAAGACCGCGGACAATCTTGAGAATTTAGTACATCCCTCGTACAACAGTTCCTCTGAATCACTTACTAGTGTCTCATACATCTTAGGACAATCACGAAGATCTTCTTCAACTACTTTCACAAACTCTTTAACTCGATCAAACTCATATATATCTTTTTCAAAATCATTTGATGTATCTCTCACACTGCTTCTCAAATTAGTGGACTTAGTTGTTTTTTTTCGCCGTGCAAAGTCCAACATGTATAGCTTTTATCAATTCCATTCCATACTAAATGATCTTCCAATTTATCTGCGCTAACATCTTTATAACAACATTTTAAGCAAGGGCATATGATTATGCTACTGTCTGTTGATTTGTTGTTTACATGAGCAACGGCTACTATAACAAACTCTTTCACTCCATCTCGGTATTCTTTTGACAATCGATTGGCAGACATCCATGTCCGATCCATAGCTCCTACAAATGATATGCCCAAGTTTAGTATCCTAATCCTAATACATCCCTTCTACTATGCTACTACCTACCCACACCTTATTTTTCAAAGACCAACAAAATGAAAACATCATGGTAACTAGACAACATTCTTGTCTAGTTGCATGCATCTCAATAAGCATAATAAATTCATAACTATACTCTTTGCCAAATAGGTAAACACTCAATCATTTATCACATTGAACACTTTCAATTAATCAATATCGCACACAATTCACAATATCAATTACCAAGTATCAATTAGGAATGCACAACTTCCTAATGCATCTAATGGCAATTACTCATGTCATGTCTCCCTAGACATAACTAAATGCATGTGGTAACATCTACTCATTTTTAGGATAAACATATATCTATCTTCACTCAGCCAGTTTTAGGTCATGATGGACACCTCCACTTAGTCAGTTTTAGGTCATAATGGACACCTACTCAAAAGACTTATGAATGCATGAATGTACATATACCAGACATGATGATACCTCTACACAACTACTCATGAATACTAGGCAACTCATCCTAATATTCCTTCTCAATTTCTAATCAATTCACATCATCATATCATCATTATGGTCATACATTCAAGCATATATCATACCTTAACAATTAAGTTATCATAAATCATTATCATCATCAACTCAATTCATCATCATATTTTATTATCGTAACACATGAACCTCATAAACTCATGTGAATCCAAACACCACAAATCGTTAACTAACTTCGAATCATCACACATAATTAACATATATTATTAACTAATCCTCACACATCACATTATAATCACCCAAAATGGATATCAACTCATACTTCAATAATTACTCATCAATTCATTAATTCAAACTCAATTACATATACAAAGTTCTTATTTCAATTAATAAAGTATTGCAATCATATTCCAAAACATCATAATCCAAACATTATCTTCAAAAACTAACATAAAAAATGGATTCAACGCGAAAAATCATGAAAAGTAGGTTTTGGTAAAAAAGTCAAAGTCATCGCAAAAGTCAACAGTCAACCATGTTGACCACTAAAACCCCTTCTACCATTAATACCCCTTCTGCTTATAAGATCCCTACTGCATATAAGACCCCTTATGCATATAAAACCTTTATTGCATATAAAACCTCTTCTATATGTAGAACCCCTTTTTGAATATAAAACCCATACTGTATATAAAACCCCTAGTGCGTGTAAAATCCCTTCTTTACGATTTTCAAATCCAAAATCACTTTTTCAACTCAAAAGCACTTATTTGATCCTATAACTCATATATATATCATATCTAAACATGTTCATACTCAAAAACACTTATTTTGACTCTTAAACAACTCAAGAAACAACTTATATAAAAGCTTTGAAAACTCTTTGAATCACAAAAACCCATATTTCAACAACAACCCATTTATGAATAAATAACACATTTAATGCTTCTAAGGTTCAAACCCTATAAAATCATTACTTACTATCACATGGTAATGAAATAATAAAATCATATAAGTTCACATAACATAATCACATAATTTAGAACAACATTCATTCATCAACAATCAAAAGAAAATCACATTCCCTTAATTCCTCCCAAACAAAGAGATGAGAGAGTTTGGGTATGGAGAATAGACATCTCCCCTCTCTTTAATCATCTCATTGAATTGAAACTACTCTCTTACCTTATTATTGATGGAATCTTTACTCCTCCACTCCTATTGAATCCTCAAGCTTCAAGATTTCCCCTCTTTGGTTCTTGCATTTCCTCACTTTTTCTCCATTGTTTTCCAATTCCGAACTGCCACATTCAAAACATGATTTCTCCTCCCTCGGGCCTTATTTCGACGATCCCAGCGGTCAAAAGTTGCGTTCGGGTGTTGTGAACCTTCCCTTAAAATTATTTAGCAATCCAACGGTTAATGAATTTTGGATCGAAATTTTAGTGGAGCTGCTGCATGAAAAACGAGAATTGTTCTCTACTCTCATTCTTTCTCTTCTTCAAAACTCTCTCATTTTCTCTTTCTTCCTCCATCAAAATTGTGACAAAATGAGCTTCTCTCTCTAATTTTACATATTTATACCTAGGTTTAGTTTTTGCTCCAAGCCCAACAACTAAAGCCCAATAACCATTCTATCATAACTCTACTCAATGACTAGTGTTATTATTTACTACTCAATTTTCTACTCTTTCTATTAATAGATAATAACTACATAACAAATATTAACTAATCACAATTAAACCATAAAAAGATAATTAACACTAATTAATCAATTATTTCCTAGTAATCAAATTTGGGTCGTTACACACTTATTCTAAACACCTAAAGTGTAAATTATTATTCGACGACAGACTAATGCACTTGTTAGACCGTAGTCAAACATTTCAATTAATAAATAAATATTTTGTCAACATCCAAATACTATTAATTCTTATGATGAACTTGTCATCATCAATGCTATTATATTGTTATTTTTTAGTTTTCTCATGTTTACCACGAAAGGTTATAAATGAAATGAAAGTTAATGAGAGGTTAATAAAAATTATTTATGTTAGATTGTTTATTAAGCGATTTAAACAGACAAACACGACACAAATCACATAAAAGACTTTAAATTATGACAATAATTTCCAAATAGCTTTCTTGCATCTCCAAATTTGAAATAACTTATAAATTTATAGAAAGGTTTAAGGTTTTTTACATCACAAGGAGAAAAACTATGACTATTCTAGAAAATAAGTATGTTATGATTGTCTTGATTTTCTTATTTTTTATTGCAAGGGTTTTAAACTTTGGTATGCGCTTTTTCTCATCTTTTTAAAATTTTATACTTTTATCACTTTTCACTTACATCCCTTACCTTTTTTTTTATACTTCACAGGAGATCCTTTTCCTTGTAGTAACGACGAGGAGTGTGAATCATATTGTGGTACTCTTTTCATTGAAATTTGTAGTAATTATCAATGTAGATGTACACGGAAACAATAATTAATTATATATTTACTCTTAGCTAAGAATTTTATTTACATATACAATGTTGTAGCTTTTAAGGTTACGTTCATAATTTGATGTATATTACTTAAAAGTTTCAACAAAAATTCACAAACACTAAAGCATATGAATTATATTATGCAAGTGTTGTCGTCTTTGCTTTCGTTTCAAAGATATAGAGAAAAACAATGTCACCAAAATTTTTTTATGATATACTTCGATAATTATTAGTTATAATGGTAGTTTGATTTATAAGTTTTATTTGATAATTTAGTTAGAGTTATGATTATATACTTCGATAACAACTAGAGAATGAGGAAAATAAGAATAAAAGTTGCAATTTTTTAAAGAGAAAAAAGTTTTATTTGAATTTTACATAAATTGTTATAAGGCGCCTCATTACTAAGACGAAAACTGTATACAGCGTCCGTGTTTCAGAAAACGCTATCAAATCCTCTGTTCTGACCAACTTTTAATAGCATTTTTTTAAAAAAACGCTATTGTATATCCTTTCGTTTTTTTTTTTTTTAATTTTTTTTTTTGAGAACTTCTTTTAAACTTAACATATAGTAATAATTTATACATAGACTTTCAAAACATATATTAATATTATTATTATTATTGTTTTAAACCAATTAAGGGTGTTGTACCACACAAGACAAACTCTATTAAAACAAAAACTTTTGTAATACATTAATTTTCATAATCAAACTAATCCGACTACAAAACAAATCCGAATTGAATAGTACAAACACAAAAACCACTACAAAAGAGTTAAACTATGGTCATACTTATAATGAGAAAATCAACGACAAATTTTAATTCAAACACAAAGACCACTACAAAAAAATTGTCAAACTTCACTCATATGCGACCTGCCCTTGACGAGAACCACCAACTTCATTGAAAATGAATGCCTCAAAACTACCTGTATAATAAAACATAGTATATTTTAATTCAAAAGTAACAAGCCTCTAAACTTTTGCCAAAATCATGTTAAAATAGATTGAAATGGACAATATTAATTGAATTGAATGTACAATTGTAACTATAACTTACAGTGTGAGATAGTTAACACATATCAATAAGTTGCTATGAGTTTAGAGCAAATATATATATATATATATATATATATGATAAACCCACAAAGTGTATTCACAGTTATCTAATAATTTTGGGGATATTGATTATCTCCATTACTCTAAAATTTTAGTGTCACATGTCCCAATTCCTAAGTAGACAAAAAATTAGACAATTAATGTGTAAATCCAAGAATACCAACTACATTTTCTACCAAGCACAACATCCATATCTCAATATATTTGGATTATTAAATATTTATAAGATACAACTTACCAATTAATGATCAACTATTATTTTTGCCGTCTTTTTGCATTAGTGATAACATCTTCAACCATATAGGCAGCCCACTCCTCCTTCACCTCATCTAGCTTCTCTTTAAAGTATGTAGGATGTCTATGTCGATGAAAATACTTCAAATATAAATGTAACACAAAATTGAGTCAGGATTTTTTTTTTGAACTGCAAAACTTTATTGATTAGCACTATAATGCACAAGCCGTACATCATAGGCAAGGGAACAAGCAATAAAACAAGGCCTATCCACAATAAGCAGACAAGCCAAACGACAAAAATACAAAATAAAGGAACAGCCAAAAATAAATTCAAAACAAATGGCTCATACACCTCTCAGAATATCTTCACACGGAGATTGGTACTTTGACAGTGAAACTTCTAATCACATGACTGAAGATAAGAGAAATCTTAAAGAATTAAGATCTTATTCAGAAGGTTGTGTTACATTCGGTGATGGTGTTAAAGGTAGAACCAAAGGCATAAGAAAATTAGTTGGTTTAAGCTCCTCATGCCTAGATGATGTTCTACTAGTGGAAGGTCTGACTACAAACTTGATTAGCATAAACAAATTATGTGAAAAAGGCTTGAATGTGCATTTCAACAACTCAGAATGCACCATCCTCAAAGATCAAGAAGTGGCGATGAAAGGGACAAAGTCTAAAGACAAGTATTATCAATGGACTCCTTAGAACAACAGTCCAGAAATAGCTTTCTTGTCAGCCGAAGAAAAAAGCATCAAGATGTCCCACAAGATGTTACAACATCTATACAATGGACATGAAGTGGAAGCAATTATGGTTGGAAGTGTTAGAGTTCCTCTCAGTATTCACACGCTCAACAGCATGTAATAGGCACTATAGAGGTAACATGCAGATTAAAGTGACATTAATCATCTGCACGTAAAAAGAGGTAGCCTTATGTACTCAAACAATCTATAAAAGGCTACAAATACCTCATATGTGACACTACCAAACGTCTCAACATCTTGTCAAACATCCTCTCCAAAATCAGAGATTCATCCCTTCCGAAAAATCTTTGCAACAATGTCTCAACAATCATCAAATAACAACAACTTAAATCTAGATGATTCAAAGACTCATGCAGAAGAGGCATCTCTCCAAATGCCCTGGGGTTCTGATATAGAAATTGATCAACAAGGAATTGTTGTCAATGATGTACCAATCAACATGGTTCCTCCAACTGAAAGGGAAACTCAAGAAGAAGCAATTGATTGCTGCTAGTGAGTCAGAAGAAGATGTCGAGCCAGATGTCCAAGACATCACGACCTTTGGAAAGAAAAGGGTGGGAGGAAGAAGAGTTCCTACAATCATGAATCAAGAAGCTACAATGAGCGAGAATGATCAATTCGTGATTGGAAGAAAGAATCAGGTCAAGTACAATAAGAAAAATAAATGTGGATAATCTAATCCAAAGGATGACCAAGGAGAAAGGGGGAAAACCACCGAAGCCTTGATCTCTCTGATTGAATGCTTCCGCTAATACAAGGCTATGGTTTGCAAGAAGAAACTGGGATTGAAGAAACTAACCCATAAACTTGAAGAAGAACATGGCACGACCAACTTTGCCTTTGTGGTCTACCAAATGTCCTAGACATTGGAGACTTTGACATTCGGCACTTGAAGTGCACTTTTGGAAGTTGTTATGCTCAATCAATGAAATATTTTCCTTTTAACCTTTGACAAATTATGGTAAAAAGGGGGAGAAATAATTGATGATAAGAACAGCTCTTTGGCAAGTAGAATTCACTCTCTTGCTTTACGGATGATAAAATAGCAAGCTTAAAAAAAAAAAAAAAAACTAAAGAGCTATGCTAAAACAAATGTGTCCAGAGCAAAATTTAAATGCTCAATATGAACCTCTAAGAAGTCTAGTAAGTCTTGATCACTCTGATTAAGTACTTTCCGCTGCAACTCAAGACTTTGGTTCACTAAGTCACTAGGTATCTCATCCCCGGACTTAGAAAATTCATTGTAATGAATCATATGAAGACAAGACTAAGACTGTCTCATACTAGAAAAGGTTCATAACAAATTCAAGATTAAAGAAGTCCTGAATATTGAAGACACACAAAGATTCTGAAGATCAAAGACATTGAAGACATGAAGATTCAGAATTGAAGATTGCATCAACAGAGATCAATTTGAAGATTGAAGAATTTGAAGATTGAAGACTGAAGAGTGCACACTCAATAAAGTGGTTAGTGGTTGTTTTAGCCATAATTTGCCAAAGGGAGAGATTGTAGTTCTTCTGTGATTGGCTACATCATAAGGCTAAAACAACTTGGTCAGAGTGACTTAACTGAAGCACCAATGCTAAAGTAATTGAGTCTAAACCACTTGTGCATATTGAAGATGTGCAAATGAAACATGTTGAACAAGATGTCCTGACCATCTTGTCACTGGGTTCAGAGCATGTTGAAGCAACATGTCGAACAAGATGTCCTAAGACATGCGGGTAGGACATCTTGACCCAGTTACAGCTTTGGAGATAATGCTTATCCATTAGCGTGCATATCTTTCAAATATGCATAAAGGCACGAATCTTCAAGTACCAGCTGTGATTAGGATTGACAACAAAGTTTGTTATTAATCCTATGTGATAGATATGATTTAAGATCATAACTAACTCTTGAAGATTTAAAAACAACTTATATCTTCTAGTTGAGTTAGTTGAGATTTGTTTGGAATAAATAGATAAGATCAAATCTAATTATATGGTTAAAAACAAATCATATCTATGAGTAGAGTTCGTTGAGATTTGTTTGGAAGAATTTAAAACTAATCTTATTATAACTAACTCTTAAAGGATTTAATTTAAACTTTATCTTATAAAGTTTGTTACAAAAATCCTATCATGATGCAACTGGAACTCAAGCATATCTCAGGAACTGCATCCCTATATAAGAAGACTCAAGACTACGTTTTCAAGTACGAGAGCAAGGATTAAAGATCACATATAAACTTAGGGTTTTGCTCGAGTCATTCTTTGCACCACCCTATGTTAATTAACACATAGTGGTTGGTTTGAGTCGGTTGAATTTGCATTCAACCTTGTTAAGGATTGAAGTTGTTTTCCAACCTTGATTACTTGTGTATTTGCACAAGTTTGTTCTTTATTTAAGTCTTAGGTGCTAAGGTTTAGAGTAAGGTATAATTGTTGAATTTGTATTCAACAATATTGTTAAACGACAAAGAAGAAGGAGATGCATGATGCCCCTCGCCATGCCCAGTTTCAATCATAGCCGTTCGATCGTTAAGTTAAGTCGCGACCGTTGATCAGCTCCCTTAAATCACGTGCGTCAGATTCTTTCTGAAATGCGATCAAACGTTCCAGGACGCGCCGCTGCATCATGGTTCTTTGGCCTGAAATGCACAGCAGCATTATCTATTTATTTTGAATCTCGGCCACCAGATCAAATCAGACGCCCAAGAAGGCGCGCGTCCACCATGCCCTGCAGACTTCTGCCACACAGGATTTCCAGCCAAACTGGGCTTTTAGGCCCAAAGTCCAGGTTTTACTTTCTGCACCCCCTATCTTGCTATCTGCACCCCCCTGCACGCAAGAAAATTTCGAAATTATTTTTAATTTCTCGAGTTAATTTTATTTTTCTCGATTAATTATTTAAAATACATTTTTCTAAAAAACAAAGTGATAGAAGGGTTGATCTGGCATTTGCCTTTTCACACCCCAGTTAATTCTTATCCTTGCAGCTTTGCTTGCGATCTTGGGATTAACCTCACTTTTAATAACGATTTCGCAATAAATGAACGAAAAAGGGTTGATCTAACGTTCGTCTTTTCACACCCCGGACAATCCCTATCCCTGATGTATTGCTTGTGATCTTGGGATTATCCTCGTTCCAAAGACCATAAAAGCAACTCAACTCACATGAAATTTTCTCACTGCCCTTGTGCAGTCAAAACAAAATTACTCTCAGACTCGGATAAAGTTTATCCATTCTCAGTAACATAAACTGCACTTAAGCCTCCTGTGCAAGCATACAAGCAACATTTAAATACTAGAATGTCGTATAAGCGGTACCCATTTTGGAAAACATGTTTCTTTGGTTCGAATAACGCTTTCCATTCTCAGTAATACAAACCGAGCTTAAGCCTCCCGTGCGAGCATACAAGCGGTGTTTAACTACTAGAATGTCGTACAAGCGGTATTCATTCTAAAAACATGTCTCTCAGATTTGGATATCACTTATCCATTCTCAGTAAGACGAACTGCGCTTAAGCCTCCCGTGCGAGCATACAAGCAACATTTAAATACTAGAGTGTCGTATAAACGATGCCCATTCTGACAACCTCTTTCTTAAAAAACGAGTAATGTTTTATCCATTCCTCCGACACATACTTACGCTTAAGCCTCCTATTGCGAGCATACAAGCACGGTTGTATCGGCGGAATGCGACATAAACATTATCCGATAAAAACAATAAACACACAAACAATTTTTACCCAAAGAACTATGTAAGCTTTGAATTCCCTATTGCACCTAGGGATACGTAGGAGCGGGATCAATACATCTCGTCAAGCACCCTAATAAAAAATCTTTTTTTGTTAAATAAAAATGGAGTAAAAAATTATAAGCAGATAATTAATAATTAAGCAGATATGTTAAAACTTAAGCCCACGACCTCGTTCCCTAAACGGTTCCCGTTGGATACAACGGACGCGAGAAGTGCTAGCACCTTCCTCTCGCGTAATCAACTCCCGAACTCGGAAATGGTTGCGATGACCATCTTTCCATTGTTTTCTCAAGGTTTTATCGATATTTTCCTTTTCCTTCGGGAATAAATAAAGTTCGGTGGCGACTCTGTGTCAGCCCAAGTGTCTTTGCGCTTGGGCATTTTTAGCGCCGCTTCAGCCTCTCTAGAGGGTAGAGCCTTTGGTCTTGAGGAGACTTGGACTTAAGGAGTCCAGTCCAGAACAGTTTGATTTCTGGGTTCTTGGATATTAGGGTTCATCTTCAACAATTTCTAAATGAAATCGATTCCAGTAACTCGAAGTTGGAAGGAAATCGAATTTGTGAGAGTGTGATTTGAAATCGATTCTTTCTGAGTTTGATTACAGAGAAACGGTTTGAAGATCATGGGTTGGAAAATTTCAGAAGAGTGTTGAATTAGGTGCGGGAAAGCAAAATCATGTAGCGCGTAATTCATCTTTGTTTTTTTTATTTATTTATTTATTTATTATTAATTGCCAGCAAACAAGGGTCAAGGTTCGATACCCACCCACCACAGTTTTTAATTTATTAATTTTATTTACCATAGCGCTTAATGTAAAAAGCGCTATTATAAGTCATCAACATTAATAGCACTTTACAAAAACACTATCATAAGGTTCAACTTTTATGAATTTAATAGCATTTTTCTTAAAAACGCTATTGTAGAGTACCTGGATTCAAATATTTCATAACGCTTTTTCACGAACCGCTATTATATGTCTCCGCCTTAACTTTTTCATAGCGTTTTTTTAGAAACCGCTATTAATTAGGGGCTATTAATACTCTTTTTGTGTAGTAGTGTACATAATCACTCTTTTTGAAAAGTACATAGAAAATTAAAGTAATAATACATAACCAGTTATTACATAGAAATAATTCAAAACATATATCTAATATCTTAACTTCGAGTTGTTTGCGGATCCCGAGGATGCCACATGGTGCATGTGGAAGAAAAAAAACAAGTATAAAGTCTTCCATCTATATACTCAACAGAATAAACTTCCAAAAGAACACCTTGTAATCAACAAGTTCAATATCCTCGTTACTACCTTGTAATCAACAAGTTCAATATCCTCGTTACATGGTAGTAACGCCTCTTGTGTCACATGTAAAGGGAGTTGATGGAATTACTTCATCTTCTACACTAAAGTTATCTTCGAAGATATTTTATGTAACACCCCAATTTTTAAACTGCAGAAGTGCACTCTTATTTTCAAAACAATTAAACTGGTTAGGTTTATTGGCTTAATTTTGCAAAAGCAAAATTTTAGCCAGATAAACAACATTGCCAGATGGTAGGAAAATCCTAGTTCACGCCTCATACACGCACCGTTTTCTTGAATCCTATTTTTTACATCTTCAGACATTACTTGCGAGCCAAGACATATAAATATTTCCCAACTTGCTGAAGACTTCATAGAAAATATTTATTTCTTTAATATATGAAGATAGTTAAAGAAAGATTATATTTGGTTCAAGAATATATTTGTAGGAGATATTACACACTCGTTCCAACTAGGATTTTGAAGCCCTATAGATTCAAGAAGCTCATACAACTTAGGGCTGTATATATGTGAGCACAAAACCTAGTTTAGGTAAGAGAGTCAAGTCATCGATTGTTATTAATTAGAGTTTAGTTTGTTTATCGAGTTATTATTTGTTTAACACTAAAAACCTTTAGGTAAGAGTGTGTAGTTGTCTAGGAGAGTGTCTTCAAACCATTGCGTTTTGCTATTGTCTGTAATACAGTGCTGGAGGTACTGTTATTAGGAAGTGACAAGAGGTTGTCATATCTAGGAGTTCTTAGGTAGAATTAGCACGGGTAGTGATTAAGTGAGAAGTTGTAAACGGAAGAGTTTACCTTTGAATTGATACTATCACAATGGATTCTTTCCTGAATTGGTATCCCCCAAATAGGAGAGGTTGCTCCGAACTGGGTCAACAAATACATTGTACAAGTCTATTTTTATTGTCCTTTAAAATTACATCATCTGTTTTATCACTGTGTACGCTGGACAAGTGTTGACACGTCTGACAACGCATATGTCCACGATGTGCCAGAATGACAAAACTAATCACAATCGTCTCTTAGTTTAAAATCAAAGTAGAAAAATTTATTTAGAAAGTCTTTTTGTCTATTATTTATGAACTAAGTGTGGTATCATGACATTTGTGCACAGGACCAAAGCTTATAGTGTTTGTCAACAACGTGAGAATATAAAGTGGTGATTAAGATTCTCTTATGTCTAAGAACTCAATAAAACATTTGAGCTCGAATAAAACTTGTTCCGTTTCTCACTTAAAACTAATTTTCACTTCTTTAATTCGTTTATGGTCAGCCATCGATGCTTAAATCCTTGAATGAATATTTTCGAATAACCTTTGATTGATAATAAAAGAGTGACCTGGATTGATTTCTTTTCTATTAATTAAAAATTAAATTTATCATCTCTGTTAACTTTTTTCACAATCCGAACCCCCCCCCCCCCCCCCCCCAATAATTCACAGTTTTATTGATTCTAATATCTGCCAATCGATAAAGAGTCCTTGTGATTCGATATTGATCGTGTCGCTTCTCTAAATTATCAAATTTTTTTATTCGTTTTTGACCCGTGTGCAACGGTGATCACTCACTGACAATTTTGTTTAACAGTCATGTTACTAGAGAACAAGCAATTATTTAAGTTTGGATTGCGATGAAATGAAATTATATGATGTTTTTAGGATAGTTTTTATTCACTTGAGTAGACTTTTGATAGCCAAATCATGTAAAAATCCCAAGCAATTAAAGTTACTTAAAAAATAAGCAAGAGTTGGAGAAATAACACAAAAAAGGAAGAAAAGAAAAAGTTGAAACCATCGTCCCACGATAGATTGCATAGTCCCATGATGCAGAGGAATTAATTTGTTGAAAATTAGCAAAATATTGGTGAAAAATCTGAAGCCATCGATCCATGATGAAGGACATCGTGCCACGATGCAAAGATGTAAGACATCGCCCCACGATGTGTAGCGTCGTGCCATGATGGTGCATGAAATCCAAGCCCAAGAAAGCTTGTAAATAGAGCCTTTCTCCACAATATTTTACACAGATGCCTCAAAGAAGCATAAAGCAAAGCAACTCTCCACCACAAGGGGAGCTATAAGAGAGAGCAGAAGGCTCTCAAGGGAAGGTCGCCTCCCATATAGGGGGTGCCCTCTATTTGGAAGGAACCAAGGGTCAAGTTATTTTTATGTGTAATCTTCTAACGTCTTTATTATTTCCAATTTTACAAGAGACGTATTTATGAATTGCTCGTGGCAATTAGGTGTCGTCGTAGTAGAGCCCTGATTTTGGAACCAGGGTACTTAGTCTAGTCAGCACTGGGAAGATAGTAGAAAAAACCTGAGGCTATAGGCTACATAGAATTAAACGCTTACTAAATTAATGCTTGCGTTATTTCAACTAATTCCATCGTGTCTAGTGTCTTCAATTGCACAGGGTGACTTTAATATGCGAGAGTAGATTTCACTATTTTTGTAACAACCCAACTCTAATTAATGATCGTTGTGTTAATTAGAAACCACTTTTAGAAATAAGGGAAGAACCATTGAGTAGTAAGTGAGTTATTTTAATAAAAATGGCACACTTGCAATTGGAGAAGGAATGAAGGGCTTAGTTTTACTTTAGTATAAAACTATCGTAGTTCTTCTGAGATTGGCTGCATCATAAGGCTAAAACAACTTGGCTAAAATGACTTGGATAAAGCATCAATGCTAAACAATTAAGTCTAAACCACTTGTGCATAATGAAGATGTGCAGATGCAACATGTTGAACAAGATGTGTAAAACATCTTGTCACTGGGTTCAGAACATGATGAAGCAACATGTTGGAACGAGATGTCCTAAGACATGTGGGTAGAACATCTTGACCCAGGAATCATACTTATCCATATACGCGTGAATCTCTCCAAATTTTGTTATGAGCGCGATTCTTCAAGATATAGCTGTTTAAAGGTTAGATAGCAAAGTTTGTTATCAAGCCTATGTGATAGATATGATTGGAGATCATAACTAATTCTTTAAGATTTAAAAACAAATCATATCTTCTAGTGGAGTTAGTTGAGATCTGTTTGGAATATTTAGATAAGATCAAATCTAATTATATAGTTAAAAATAAATCATATCTCCGAGTACAATTAGTTGAGATTTGTTTGGAAGATTTAAAACAAATCTTATTATAACTAACTTTGAAGGATTTAATTTAAATTTTATCTTATAAAGTTTGTTTTAAAAATTTTATCATGATGCAACTCAAACTCAAACATATATCAAGAGTTGCATCTCTATATAAGACGACTCAAGGCTACGTTTTCAAGTACGATAGTAAGGATTAAAAGATCACATATAAACTTAATCTTTAGCCCGAGTCATTCTTTTGTGCCACTCTATGTTAGTTAACACATGATGTTAGTTTGAGTCGGTTGAATTTGCATTCAACCTTGTTAGATTTGGAGCTTGTTCCAACCTTGATTACTTGTGTGTTTGCACAAGTTTGTTCTTTCTTTAAGTCTTAGGTGCTGACTGTGTCATACCCCATTTTTTGACCTTCTTACCCCTTTTATGTTTTTTCTCATCATTAAAATATTTAGATTTCTTATTATTATTATTTTATTTTTTATTAATTTCAAAAATAGTATTTTATTCCGTTTGCGTTGCTTAACTGTTCATTTTTTAGATAATTAATCATTCAACATTTTGAATTTGTTTTTTCACCATATATTTCCAAATTTACCCTTATACCAATATTTTCACATATTTTTGTCATTATTCCCATTTTGCCCTTTTCAAAATTGTAATAAATTGGGTTACTTGTTTTACAAGTAATCTCATTTTATTCCATCTCTTTATGTTTTGCTTTAAAATCTTATTTCCCTTTGTTTTTATATTTGATAAATATGTCCAAATATTTTATATTTCAATTTTATTTTTTTCTTATATTATTTTATTCATATTATTGTTACATTTAAATCCAAAAATTGATTTCTTCCACCACAAGTAACCTTTTTCATTCAAACTTTTTTTTCATTATTTTCAATTTAATTTATACATCTTATAAACCCTAAAAAATGACTTTTTTGCCCTTGCTCATGCACATTTCATATTTTCACATAATTATATATTTACAATATTGCTTTTAAATTGTTTTAAAATTATTTTTCATCTCAAATTAAATCCCAAAAATTTTCTTAATCCTTATCCATCCCATTGATCCCAGAATATGTCATTTTAACACAATGCATCGGATCAAAACAAGTGTACACTTGATTGATCAAAAAACCAAAAATATCCATTTTGCCAAAACTCAAAAATGCCCCTTTCTTTCTCCTCAATTCAATCTTATCTTGACCTAAACTTTCCCTATAAATAACAAGCCTCATTTCACAGCTGAGGGTGGGAAGAATTGGAGAGGAATTCATCGAGCACGAGCTCAATCTTCTTCACTTTTTCAAAATTCCAAAAACACAAAATCAACACTATCTCTTGCAATTAACCCATCACAAATTTGAAGCTCCAAGGTCAGTTTGAAGCTCAAGTTGGAGAAGGAAGTTCGTGATGTTTTCAAGATCCTACAGCACGATTTTGGTAGATTTCTTTTCCCTTTTTACTTCGTTTCACTTAGTTAGTATATATAGAAGCTATCTAGGTTGTTATCTTGCTCTAATTCGTGCTAAACTGTGAGTTTGGGTATTGATTTGAAAATCTTTTTCCGTTCGTTTTCGTTGTTTTAAGCTTTATCTTGGAAAACTAATTGCATATTTGGAATCCCTGTGAAAAACGAGCAAAACCATATAGTTTTTATTCATTTCTTGGTTGTTTTTCAAACTCCGGTGCCGGAAACGGCGCCGGCGACGGTGAGGGACGAACGGAGATGATGATTCATCGTGAATCTCCGTCCTCACCCAGTTTAAAACACGCGCGTTGGATGGATCCAATGGCGTGTGTGCCTCTTTGATCGCAACCGTCAGATCAAATTAAATGAAGATCTGACGGCGGTAAGGCGATAGAGCCACTATACGTGACCACATGGGATCCATCCCTGTTGCAGCTGCACGAGTGTTACTCCATTTTTTCCAGATTTAATCATGGCCTTTGGTTTGATTCAGTGGTGCGCACGTGAATATGATCGTATCCGTTAGATCCTCTCTGACGAGGATCATGCGACTGTACGTGATCACGCGTGTGTGCATCATTGTTAAAAATATTTTCTTGCGACTGCACGTGAATATTTTCTTGATCTTATTTTTATTTATAAAACTTTAAGTTTCCTAAAAATATTACTCTCTGCCATTTATTTATTTTCATTGTTACTACACAATTTTTTTCAATTTTTATTCGTTAATTAAATGCAAGATTCATATGCTAGGATTATTTATTTGATTTTTGCTTAGTATTTTTGATCTATTAGTGTTGTTTGGTTTCACCCCATGCTTTGAGAATATGTTTGATCCTTAGTTTCATGTTAGCTCTAAGGTTTGATAATTGTAGTATATCTTGGGTTAATTGTCTTGATTAATTATGAGTTTTGTTTTTATATTATTTATTTTATCAAATTCATAGGAATGTTTGCATGCTAGGATTAAATGCTTGATGATTTTTATGCTATTCCCATAACATGTTAGTTTATTATTTTTGATTATCTTCACCTCATGTTAATGTTTCATATCTTACCTTACCATGTTCATAATTGCTTGTTTCGCGCTTCACGTTCGTTATTCGTTATATGTTTTATATGCTTTACGTCTATATGCACTTAATACTTATGTGCTTTACATTTATATCACGTTGTGTGTGCTTTACATTTATTATTCATTATTATAATTATTATTCATGATATTTCAATTTAGTTTTCCCTTTGCATGTTCCCCCCCGCCCCCCCCCCCCCCCGGTTGTATTATTTAATACGTGTAATTTGCGTAATGTATAGTTGTTCGTTTATTATCATTATCATTATTAATATCTCTTTTGCATGTTCCCCTCTCGGTTGTATTGTGTGGTTAAGTTTCCTTTTGGTATTTATTATTATCCGTTTGTATGATTAGTATAATAATCCGAGGAAAGGTCGTCGCCTCGATTCATATCGTTGCGGAGTGTCTTGCCGCAATTTAACACTTTAGGATGTTTAGTTCCAACGTAGTATCTTCGCTTGAATCCTTACCTTTTTATCCAAAATTTTGGGTCAACACCTCTTTTCAAAAATACCCCAAAACACGTCATTCATTAAATCATTTTCAAAACACTTGGATTTTAAACCAAGTTATTTAATCAATTAAACAATCATTTTCTTTAGGAAAAACACTTGGTTTTTCAAACCAAGTCGTATTTTTAAATCCAATTAATTTTCTTTCTAGTTTAAAACCTTGGACTTCAAACCAAGAGCATTTTGTCACTTAAAATCATTTTCTCAATAATCACTCTATTTTCCTAAATCTTGTACATTTTTGCAAATGATTAAAATTAAGCGCATAGATTAGATAAATACAAGAGGTTCCTATAGGATACTATATATACTTAGGGTGCTAAAACCTTCCCTTCGTATAACCAACCCCCTTACCTCGATCTCTATAATTAGGGTATTTAACGGACTTTCTCCCTTCTTCGGAAAAATCAAAGCTCGGTGGTGTAATTAAAAATTGAGATTCGAAGCTAATTAATAGCTTGACATCCAAAAATCACCGCGACAGAAATGGCGACTTCACTGGGGACTCCCCCAAGCGGGTTGAGCATATCTTGTATTTATTTTGTCTTTGCGCTTGTATGTTGTTTGCTTGTACATATATATATGCATATTTTATGTGCTTTATTCGGGAAAATTGCTTGAGTGAGATAAGTCCTAACCCGGACTTGAGGGAAACAATAAGATAGGATAGTGGTAGGATCATAGCGACGAGATCGGAGTAGTTCGATTCATGTTTCGCATGTGATATAACCACACTCAGTCGAGGAAGCTCAAAGGTGGAAATGTTAACATGAGTAGTTGTGTTAACGTTCTATTTTTGGGGGACCGACAAGACTGTGGACCTTTAGAGTTACACTTAACCCATCTTGGCTTTTAGGACGTGGTGCGGTGACCGGTCCAGAGTATTCTTGGATTGGTTGATACGCGAAACCACACCCGAACGAGATTGTCTTGCGAATATTATTGGACCAGGAGTAGTTCTGTAAGCCGGTAATATCCAAAAGTCGGTTTATAACTTTGGGAACTTATTAGAACCCGTGATACAGGTACAAATGCAAACCTTAGTATTCACCATGTGGGAGGGGCTCTTATCCTTGACTCCAACATTTTACCTTAACCCAACCATGTTTGCGCATTATCAATTGCATACATCCATTCATTCATAAAACTCTTTTATCATCCGATATCGAAGGACTTAAATTAAATTCTATGTAAACTATGTAGATTATGGACTATAAGAGGAGGTACACCCATAGCTATGGTTTTAAGACTTTTGACTTGGCAAGATTAAGAAAGTTAGGGTCTCTGGTATCTGATTCAGAGGAATTCCGAAAGAGTCATGGAAGATTATTGAGCATTCTCGGGACTAGTGTATGAAGGTGTGAAAAACACAAGAAGGTGGGGTTGAATTGTGTTTTGGTTAGTTTTAAAACTTCTTCTAAGTTTTTCAACTTATCAGATTTCGCAGCGGGCCAAAACTTAAACACAATCAACTTCTGGTAAGGTGAACAAAAACAGAGTATGAATGAATGAAAACAGAGAGAAGAGATGACACAAGAGATTTTATACTGGTTCCTCTCACAAACCGAGAGTAGTCCAGTCCCCTTGCACTTCCAAGGGATTTCACTATAATCACACCAGATTACAATTGCTCAAGCTCACAGCAAGGGACTTCCAATGCTCAAGTAACTCCTTACAAGAGACTTCCAATGCTCAAGCTCACAAGCAAGAGACTTCTAATCACAAAACAAAATACAATGTTTTGAACAACTGATAAACAATATCAGAGTTCAGAGAACAAAGAAATACAACTTAAAATAACAAGACTGTTCTTAGAATCCTTGAAAAGAAAACTAAGGTTCAACTACTGACAGGCCAGAAGTTGAAGACTAATGTCTTGAATTTGAATATCAACTCAAGTTGTATCTAAGTTAAAATTGCTCTTTGAAATTTAGCAGAATAACAGCTCTTTGTTCGTTGTAAGTGTATTGTCACGTCTTCAAATTCTTCCTCCTTTTATAGGCGTTGTTGGAGCGTCTTGAATTTGAGCGGACATTGATGAAAGCAGCTAGGTAGTACTGTACCATTGTTTTCGTTTGAAATGTGCTTATTCAAATCAAGTAAAGATCAAATTCTGATCCTTGATTTCGAATATTCGCCCAAATCAGGAAAGCAAAGATAGTACAATAGTACAAACGTCATTATCATGAGGATAACGGTCTGAATGAAGTTCTTCTGCTCCTTCAGATCTTTTTCCATATAGATGATAGTCGTTAAGAGAATGGAATGTTCTTTGACGTCTTCTGCTGTTTCATCATCATTAGAATTTGCAGATAATAAATGATCTTCTGATGACTTCATCTTCTGGTTGACTTTGACTTGCAACTTCTGATGGCTTCAACTTCTGTGTTGGCTTCAGAACTTGCATTTTCCCAACTTCTGGGGATACTTGAAACGTAGTAACCAGAACTTCAATCTTCTAGTGAATAATAAAATTTTGACTTGCATATCTGCACACTAGAGTAAATTATCAGTATTCCCTATTGTATATTAATACTATTGTTATCATCAAAACTACTTGGGTTATGTCAGAACCAACTTTGTTCCAACAGTGTAGAAGAAGGAATCCTCGACACTCTTGTACAGTTTTATGATCCGCTTTACCATTGTTTCACCTTTCCTGATTACCAGCTTGTCCCCACTCTAGAGGAGTATTCATATCTGGTTGGATTACCCATACTTGACAAAGTGCCTTTCAGTGGACTCGAACCTGCTCCAAAACCACAAGCCATTGCTAAAGCCCTTCATGTCGAAACCTCCATCATCCAAGCAAACCTCATACGAAGAGAAGGCTTCTTAGGTTTATCCATTGAGTTCCTTTTCAAGCAAGCTTCCCTTTTTGCCGAAATAGAAAGCAACACTGCCTTTTACTCTGCATTAGCCCTACTCATATATGGCCTGGTCTTGTTCCCAAACATCAAAGATTTCATTGACATCAAAACCATACAGATATTCCTCTCAAGAAACCCTGTACCTACCTTGTTAGCCGAAACATATTACTCCATCCATGATCGGACTACAGCAAAGCGTGGAACCATTCTCTATTGTGCGCCATTACTTTTCAAATGGTATATCACTCACCTACCTCAGACCCGCAGTTTCAAGGAAAACCCAGATAAGCTCTGATGGTACCAAAGAGTCATGCCTCTCACTTCTGCTGATATTGTGTGGTATAACTCAACTTATGACAACGGAGCCATCATTGATAATTGTGGAGAGTTCCCCAATGTACCCCTCCTTGGAATGCATGGGGGAATTACTTATAGCCCTATACTTGCTATACGCCGATTCGGGTATCTCGTGAAAGAAAGGCCTAGCAACCTCTCATTGACCGGAATCTTCTATCGCAACCGAGAAGGGAATTCTGATATGAGGAACAGATTTGTGCGAGCTTGGCGCGCCATTCAACGCAAAGAATGGAATCAGTTGAGGAAGAAGCGAGGATTTGCTTTGGGGTCTCATACACAATGGATTATTAATAGAGCTGCTAGTTTCGGGATGCCTTACCCTCTCCAAGGGCCCCCACCCTCAGTTACACCACCATCATCATCTGCACCTATGACTGCTGACACCAAGGAAGAGTTATTAGAACAAGTGGCAGAGTTAGCTCGTGAGAAGAACGTTTGGAAAAAGAAATATGAAGAGTTGGAGCTTAGGCATGAAGAGTTGAAAGGATATTTTGAGATAAAGAAGTATGAGCTTTTGGCCCAAAGTCAGATAATTGTCCAGAAGACCATCCAGCTTCAAGAGAAGGATGCTGCGCTAAGAAGGGACCCGAAGAGAATGAAGTATAACATGGATTTGTTCTATGGCCCAGACTCAGATTAAGATGGTCCATCTACTACAAGAGCTTGAGTTTGTTTACTTATTGTATTTTCTTTTAGTCTTGTAAAAAAAAAAAAAAAAAAAAAAAAAAAAAAAAAAAAAAGAGAGAGATGTGTTTATTCATTGTATTTTTTTTTTCTTATCTTTGTAATGTTATAGTTATCAAACGAAATGGATGTTTTCTACAATGTTCACATTTAATTTCGTATAAGTCCTTCGATATGAAAAATCTTGCATAATTTAGCATAAAACATATCATGCATCATGCTGCATACATAAATTTCCAAAACATAGTCTCATATTCTCCTCCCTCTATTCTGTCTCAGTCAAAATGGTCAGCAAACCCTGTTCAAAGCTAATTCATGAATACAACACTCGTGCAAACCAGAAAAGGAAGATGGACGAAGTGGAACAAGAGAATGCTGAACTCCGTGAAGAGGTAACAACACTCGAGGAGGATTTTGGAAGATTGAATGCCTTGGTAACCTCATTGGTGGCTGCGCAGAATCAGCCACCACTGCTAGAAGCTATAGAAGAACTCAGGAAAGGTCAAGAATCATTGAAAGAAGAAGTTAACCGACTGAAAACTCAGATGAGTCTGGTCACACGAGTCGTACTAGGAAAAGGAGAAGACCCTTCGCCAAACTTGTCACAAGCCTACACAATCCCGCAACCATGGATGATTTCCCCGCAATCTTACCAACAAATGCCTCCACAACACCCTTACCCACAGCAGAAACAACCACAAAAGTTTCGAAAATCCTCCAATCGATTAGTTCGTACTCAAAAGAAGCCACCATTTGACCCTATACCCATGAAATATGCTGATTTACTCCCGGCCTTGCTTGCTAAGAACCTTGTTCAAACAAGGCCACCTTCTTTAGTACCTGCTACATCACGCATTTGGTACCGCAGTGACCTAACCTGTGCCTTTCACCAAGGGGCACCTGGCCATGATGTGGAGCGTTGTTATGCTCTTAAGAAAGCTGTTCAAGACTTGATTCGAAACAAAGTGTTGTCCTTCAAAGACGAGAACCCCAATGTTCAAACTAACCCTTTAACAAATCATAACCCCTCTGTTCATTTGATCCAGCATTGCCTAGCTGCAAATGCCGTCCTCAATGTGCAAAGTATCAAGACTCCTTTGGTTCCTATCCATAGAAAAATGGTTGAAGTGAAAATGTTCAATCATGATCATGCAGTTTGTGAAGTATGTCTGTCAGATCCTCATGGGTGTTCCCAAGTCCAAAAAGACATCCAAGGATTGATGGATAAAGGAGAGTTACTGGTAACAAAGAAAAGTGAAGATGTTTGTGGTATAACACCAGAATTCAGTGCTGCTGACCATTCGGAGTTGATTTATAATAGTGGTGAGTCTAATATCCCCTGGCTTACAATTCGTATGCCAAGACCTGTGCCTTATACATCTCAAAAAGCAATACCCTACCAATACCAAGCTATTATGATACAAGATGGTGTAGAGACACCTATTCCTCCTTTGACCTCTGTGAGCAATGTTACGGACAGTAGCATAATCTTAAGAAGCAGACGTGTTATCCAAGGGGCAGTCCCTCAGAAGCCAAATGTCCCCACTGTTGAAAAAGTACCAGTCTGCGTTCCTGGTAAACCATTTGAAAGGAAATATGAAGATTTAGATGAAATGATGAAGTTGATCTAAAGAAGTGAGTATAAGATAGTGGATCAGTTACTGCAAACTCCATCCAAGATTTCTATGTTGTCTCTGCTGATGAATTCTGATGCCCATAGAGAAGCATTGATGAAGGTGTTAGACCAAGCTTACGTGGAGAAGGATGTGACTTTAGGCTAGTTCGGAGGTATAGTAGGAAATGTGACTGCTTGTAACAATCTGAGTTTCAGTGATGAAGAACTCCCCGAGAAAGGGCGGAATCATAATTTGGCATTACATATATCAATTACTTGCAAGTCAGATGCCTTATCCAATGTGTTGGTGGATACCGGGTCGTCACTAAATGTAATGGCCAAGACTACTTTAGACAAACTCTCATACAAAGATGTTTATTTGAGGCCGAGTACAATGATTGTGAAAGCGTTCGATGGGTCAAGGAAGTTAGTGATTGGTGAGGTGGATTTACCTATTTCAGTTGGTCCGCATGAGTTTCAGGTTACCTTTCAAGTGATGAATATCCAAGCTGCATACAGTTGCCTACTAGGACGTCCATGGATTCACGAGGTCGGTGCCGTGACATCCACATTACATCAGAGATTGAAGTACGTGCGAGAGGGGAAGCTAGTGATTGTGAATGGAGAGGAGGCTTTGCTTATTAGCCATTTGTCAAACTTCTCATATATTGGGGCGGATAGATCAGACGGTACCTCATTCCAGGGACTCTTCATTGAGGAGAAAGGTCCAAACAAAACTGAAACATCCATGGCATCTCTGAAAGATGCTCAAAGAGTTGTGCAAGAAGGCAAGACTTCTGGTTGGGGAAAGGTGTTGCAGTTGTCAGAGAACAAGAATAGATCAGGTTTGGGCTGTACTCCGTCTACAAGAATGGGAAAGAGGGAGCCATTTGAAGATGTTTTTCGCAGTGCTGGTTTTATCAATGCCCCGTCATAGATTAATGCTGTTATTGGAGATAAAGACGAAGAAGGACCGCCATCTTTTGTGACCCCAGGAGGAATATGCCACAATTGGATTGCTGTTGATGTCCCTTCTGTCATCCCTCTATCTAAGTAATATGTTTGTCTTTTTATGTTTTCAAAAAAAAAAAAATCCTCTTGTCTCGCCCCAAGCAAGAGTGAGACTATGTTGGGCTTTGTTAATGCTTCAAGTATGTTAATGAAAATCGTCGTTTTTATCATGACTTTTTATTTTCTTTATATCCTTTTATTCTAGAAAATGGTAACACAAAAAACCAGAATACATATATTTTTATTTTTCACCTTCCATTTTTCTTACTTTTATCAAATAAAGATTCTGCATTCATTTATTTACTAAAAAAAATCAATCATCAATCATATGCAGAATTAACATCAATGAACCCATTGAGTACAATGATTGTAGGCCCTCTATCAACTTCGAATTTCCTGTCTACGAGGCTATGGAAGAAGAGGATGAAGAGATTCCCGATGAGATCCAACAGTTATTGGATCGGGAGAATGTGGCCATTCAGCCTCACCAAGAAGCTATAGAATTGATCAATTTGGGTACTGATGAAAAGAAAAGAGAAATCAAGATAGGGGTGGTAGATTTGCTTAGAGAGTATGTTGATATCTTTGCGTGGTCGTATCAAGACATGCCGGGTCTAGATCCTGAGATTGTGGAACACCGTCTGCCTTTGAAACCAGAATGTCCTCCAGTGAAACAAAGGTTGAGAAGATCTCACCCTGATATGGCTCTCAAGATTAAAGAAGAGGTTCAGAAACAGATTAATGCAGGTTTCCTTATTACTTCAGAATATCCTCAATGGTTGGCCAACATAGTACTGGTCCCTAAGAAAGATGGTAAAGTCAGGATGTGTGTTGACTACAGAGATTTGAATAGAGCTAGCCCGAAGGATGATTTCCCTTTACCACACATTGATGTATTGGTTGACAACACTGCCAAATCCAAGGTTTTCTCCTTCATGGATGGTTTCTCTGGGTACAATCAAATTAAGATGGCTGTCGAAGACAGAGAGAAAACTTCATTCATCACACCTTGGGGTACTTTCTGTTACCAAGTAATGATTTTTGGTCTGACAAACGCAGGTGTTACTTACCAAAGGGGAATGACAACTTTGTTCCATGACATGATGCACAAAGAGGTTGAGGTATATGTGGATGACATGATCGTCAAGTCAGGCACTGAAGAAGAACATGTGGAATATTTGTTGAAGATGTTTCAGAGGTTGAGGAAGTACCAACTCCGGCTGAATCCTAACAAATGTACTTTTGGTGTTAGGTCCGGAAAGCTCTTGGGCTTCATTGTCAGTCAGAAAGGTATCGAGGTTGATCCTGATAAAGTCCGAGCCATTAGAGAAATGCCAGCTCCCGAAACAGAAAAGCAAGTTAGAGGTTTCCTTGGTCAACTGAATTACATTTCTAGATTCATTTCCCATATGACTGCCACATGTGGGCCAATTTTCAAATTACTCCGCAAACATCAAGATATTGTTTCGACAAAGGATTGTCAGAGAGCCTTTGACAGTATCAAGAAGTATTTGATGGAACCACCAATTCTCATCCCTCCAGTTGAGGGGAGACCACTCATTATGTACCCGACTGTGCTAGAGGACTCTATGGGTTGCGTGCTTGGGCAACAAGATAAGACCGGTAGAAAGGAGCATGCAATTTACTATTTGAGCAAAAAGTTTACCGATTGTGAGTCTAGATATTCCATGCTTGAGAAGACTTGTTGTGCTTTAGCTTGGGCTGCCAAGCGTCTGCGTCATTACTTTATTAATCACACTACTTGGTTGATATCCAAAATGGATCCAATCAAGTACATTTCTGAGAAGGCTGCTTTGACTGGAAGAATTGTTCGTTGGCAGATGCTATTGTCCGAATATGATATTGAATACCGCACTCAGAAAGCAATCAAAGGCAGTGTCTTAGCTGATCATTTGGCTCACCAACCAATTGAGGATTACCAACCAATCAAGTTTGATTTTCTAGATGATGAGATTATGTATTTGAAGATGAAGGATTGCGATGAACCATTGTTCGGGGAAGGACCAGATCCTGAATCCAAATTGGGACTGATATTCGACGGGGCTGTGAACGTCTATGGTAGTGGAATTGGGGCAGTTATTGTTACTCCTAAGGGTTCTCATATCCCTTTCACCGCCAGATTACAGTTTGATTGTACCAATAATATTGCTGAATATGAAGCCTGTATCATGGATATTGAAGAAGCAATTGATTTGAGGATCAAAAACATTGACATCTATGGAGACTCAGCTCTTGTAATTAATCAGATCAAAGGAGAATGGGAGACTCGCCATACTGGCCTGATCCCTTATAGAGATTATGCAAGAAGGTTGTTGACTTTCTTGAATAAAGTGGAGTTGCATCATATTCCTCGTGATGAGAATCAAATGGCAGATGCTTTAGCTACTTTATCTTCAATATACCAAGTTAACCACCAGAATGAAGTACCAATCATCAGTATTCGTTGTCTCGAAAGGCCGGCATATGTGTTTGCAGCGGAAGAAGTGGTTGATGATAAGCCATGGTTTCATGATGTCAAGGTGTTCCTTCAAAGTCAAGAGTATCCCCCTGGGGCATCTAACAAAGACAAGAAGACTCTGAGAAGATTATCCAGCGGTTTCTTTTTGTATGGAGATGTGTTGTACAAGAGAAATTTTGATATGGTTTTGCATCGGTGTGTGGACAAGAATGAGGCCGATTCTTTGATGCATGAAATACATGAAGGGTCATTCGGGACCCATCCTAATGGGCATACAATGGCCAAGAAGATGTTAAGGGCAGGGTACTACTGGTTGACGATGGAGTCTGATTGCCATAAGCATGCCAGAAAGTGTCACAAGTGTCAAATTTATGCGGATAAAATCCATACACCACCAACTTCCCTGAATGTTATTTCTTCTCCTTGGCCCTTTTCTATGTGGGGCATCGATATGATTGGTCGGATTGAACCAAAAGCTTCCAATGGACATCGTTTTATCCTAGTGGCTATTGATTATTTCACCAAATGGGTCGAAGCGGCATCTTACGCCAATGTTACCAAGCAAGCAGCGGTTAGTCTTATCACAAATAATGGGACGAGTTTGAATAACAAGATGATGAAGGATTTGTGTGATGAGTTCAAGATTGAGCATCACAATTCCTCTCCTTACCGGCCCCAAATGAATGGTGCAGTCGAAGCAGCGAACAAGAACATTAAGAAGATTGTGCAGAAAATGGTGGTCACTTATAAAGACTGGCATGAAATGTTGCCCTTTGCTTTACATGGGTATCGTACTTCAGTGCGTACTTCAACAGGGGCAACCCCTTTCTCCTTGGTATATGGTATGGAAGCAGTGCTACCGGTAGAGGTTGAGATTCCGTCAATGAGAGTTCTGATGGAAGCTAAATTGACTGAGGCTGAATGGTGCCGAAACAGATATGAACAACTAAATTTGATTGAAGAGAAATGTATGGCGGTCTTGTGTCATGGTCAGTTGTATCAGAAAAGAATGAAACAAGCTTTTGACAGGAAGGTTCGACCCCGTGAATTTCATGAAGGTGACCTTGTGCTTAGAAATATTTTGTCCTTCCAACTTGATGCCCGGGGCAAGTGGACGCCCAATTATGAAGGACCGTATGTTGTCAAGAGAGCTTTCTCAGGTGGTGCAATGACCCTCGCAACTATGGATGGTGATGAGCTCCCTCGTCCTGTGAATGCTGATGCAGTCAAGAAATACTTTGTCTTAAACATAAAAGAACAGCTCGCTAAGTAGAAAACCTGAAAGGGCGGCTTAGGCAAAAATGAGTGTCTCGGTGGGCTGAAAACCCGAAAGGACGGTCCAGGCAAAAATTAGAGACATAAACAGAAATAGTTATCCTGATAGGTCGAAAGCCCGAAAGGGCGGCCTATGCAAAAATTATGGAAATAAGACAAGTAACTGCATCGGAACAGGCATCACTTATTTTGGAGCGCTTAAGTCGGCAATGAGCTGTTTCGTTTATAACCTTTTAGATTATGGAACTCAAAGTTGATAAGCAAAATAGTAATCATTGTACTCGATGTATCCTTCCCATATAGTTACCATTTTCTAGATTTTATAATGATCTGTGGGGTTGCGCTTTCCGCCAATTTCCATTCTTTTACTCAAGTTTGAGCCTGTGTCTTTATTTAAATCTCTCATTTTATTCGTAATTTTAATTTTATTATCTTTATTTAATTTTAAGATACTTGAAGCAAGAAACTCAAAAATAATGTCAAAACCTTTTCAGTTGCGTCTTTTCTTTTGAAAACATAAATGACAAACATATCTCTTAAATTCATGAGTCACATAAGCATATCCTAACAGCACCCCAAATGTGGACGTATTTCATAAAGCAGATACAATCATTGCTAAAAGAAAAAGAGAAAAAAGAAAAAAGAAAAAGAAGAAAAGAAAATAGCTCGCTAAATTGAAAACCCGAAAGGGCGGCTTAGGCAAAAATGAGCATCCCGGTGGATTGAAAACCTGAAAGGTCGATCCAGGCAAAAATTAGGGACTCAAAAAAAAAAGGGAGGGGAAAAAGGAAAATGAAAAAGCATGACTGATAGTGGATATTATGATTCAGAGTGTGAAATGGCGACTTCCACCCAAACTCTTCACTCATAAGATTTACCCCAAGAACTAGTCGTAGAATCATGTATTATCCTTGGTTTGCCCCGCAGATTTTGATTCTATTTTCATACGAGGATATTGTCCCCAACAGAAAATTGACGGATCATTGCATGGATACGCCGGCCTAGTGTTTCCACTATCCATTTGCATATCATAAGTCATGTCAATCCTGCCATACAAATAAGAGTTTCAAACATACATTCACACATCCATACATTCATGCATACATGAGTGCTCATATTCACATGCAACATATAAAATATTCATACAATAGTTATTACGAGTCTTACCGCAGCATGTTACAGAGGAGTCATTCCCAGTATCTGGTCACATATGTCTTTATCAAACATATCTCAAATAGCAAATGCTACGAACAATCATTCAATTCCCCAGAAAGGCCATTCCCAATACATTTGGTCAAATTCAGTTCATCCTTCTATAACACGTCTTGCTCTCCTACAATGTCAGTTGACAATTCGTCTCCTTAATTATATCCCTACCATATCACAATGATTGGTAAAACATTGTTATTGCTTCTGTCCGTTTACAGGACTTTACCGCTCATGCCCGTTCACAGGACTTTATCTCTTTCCTTGTTGAGTCTTGCTTGCATAAATAGGCAGCAGACAATTTAACACCTTGTTGTGTCCTTACTATCCCGCAATGTTAGTAGACACCGTCTTTATTTATGTCCGCTTACAGGACTTTATTGCTTTATGTCTCCGTCTCTGTCCGTTTACAGGACTTTATTGCTTTTGTCTGTTCACAAGACTTTATTGCTTCTGTCTGTTCACAAGACTTTATTGCTTCTGTCCGCTTACAGGACTTTACCGCTTCTGTCTCTTCACAAGACTTTATTTCTTCTGTCCGCTTACAGGACTTTACCGCTTTTGTCTGTTCACAAGACTTTATTGCTTCTGTCCGCTTACAGGACTTTACTGTTTCTGTCTGTTCACAAGACTTTATTGTTTTTGTTGTCATCATCCATGTTCCACAGTAAACTTGTCTCTTTCCTCGTCAGATAATTCTCATGATCTTGCATTTTCAAACATTTACAAGCATAACATACATGTCATCATATCATAGCATTTTCAGTTTTGTCGGTCAAAAAATGGTGTACTTTGTATTTAAGTCTCTTCTACCGTCTATTCAAAACACAAAAACATCAAAATTCTCTTTTTCTTTTTCAAATCTCCGGTAGTAGAAACTTAAATAGGGGCATCTTTCATACCCCATTTTTTGACCTTCTTACCCCTTTTATGTTTTTTCTCATCATTAAAATATTTAGATTTCTTATTATTATTATTTTATTTTTTATTAATTCCAAAAATAGTATTTTATTCCGTTTGCGTTGCTTAACTGTTCATTTTTTAGATAATTAATCATTCAACATTTTGAATTTGTTTTTTCACCATATATTTCCAAATTTACCCTTATACCAATATTTTCACATATTTTTGTCATTATTCTCATTTTGCCCTTTTCAAAATTGTAATAAATTGGGTTACTTGTTTTACAAGTAATCTCATTTTATTTCATCTCTTTATGTTTTGCTTTAAAATCTTATTTCCCTTTGTTTTTATATTTGATGTCCAAATATTTTATATTTCAATTTTATTTTTTTCTTATATTATTTTATTCATATTATTATTACATTTAAATCCAAAAATTGATTTCTTCCACCACAAGTAACCTTTTTTATTCAAACTTTTTTTTCATTATTTTGAATTTAATTCATACATTTTATAAACCCTAAAAAATGACTTCTTTTACCCTTGCTCATGCACATTTCATATTTTCACATAATTATTTATTTACAATATTGCTTTTAAATTGTTTTAAAATTATTTTTCATCTCAAATTAAATCCCAAAAATTTTCTTGATCCTTATCCATCCCATTGATCCCAGAATATGTCATTTTAACACAATGCATCAGATCAAAACAAGTGCACACTTGATTGATCAAAACACCAAAAATATCCATTTTGCAAAAACTCAAAAATGCCCCTTTCTTTCTCCTCAATTCAATCTTATCTTGACCTAAACTTTCCCTATAAATAACAAGCCTCATTTCAGAGCTGAGGGTGGGAAGAATTGGAGAGGAATTCATCAAGCACGAGCTCAATCTTCATCACTTTTTCAAAATTCCAAAAACACAAAATCAACATTATCTCTTGCAATTAACACCTCTAATATCTTCTATAAGCCTTCAGAACCAAAAACCCATCACGAATTTGAAGCTCCTAGGTCAGTTTGAAGCTCAAGTTGGAGAAGGAAGTTCGTGAAGTTTTCAATATCCTACAGCACGATTTTGGTAGCTTTCTTTTCCCTTTTTACTTCGTTTCACTTAGTTAGTATATATAGAAGCTATCTGGGATGTTATCTTGCTCTAATTCGTGCTAAACTGTGAGTTTGGGTTTTGATTTGAAAATCTTTTTCCGTTCGTTTTCATTGTTTTAAGCTTTATCTTGGAAAACTAATTGCATATTTGGAATCCCTGTGAAAAAACGAGCAAAACCATATAGTTTTTATTCATTTCTGGGTTGTTTTTCAAACTCCGGTGCCGGAAACGGCGCCGGCACCGGTGAGGGACGAACGGAGATGATGATCCATCGTGTATCTCCGACCTCACCCAGTTTAAAACACGTTCGTTGGATGGATCAAATGGCGCGTGTGCCTCTTTGATCGCAACCGTCAGATCTAATTAAATGAAGATCTGACGGCGGTAAGGCGATAGAGCCACTATACGTGACCACATGGGATCCATCCCTGTTGAAGCTGCACGCGTGTTACTCCATTTTTTCCAGATTTAATCATGGCCTTTGGTTTGATCCAGTGGTGCGTGCGTGAATATGATCGTATCCGTTAGATCCTCTCTGACGAGGATCAAGCGGCTATAAAACGTGATCACGCGTGTGTGCGTCACACACAATCGAGGCCCATATTGTTTCAGATTTTTTGTACGCCTGAGCTTGGGCTTTCTGGGACTTTTTGCTTCTCTGCACCCCCCATTCTAATGTTGTCTGTTATTTGCACCTCCCCTTTTATTTAATTTTATTTTTAATTTCTGAGATGTTTATTGTTGTTATAATTATATTTTAGGTTGTTATTGACTGATATATCATGAAATAAATTTTTTATTTATTTATTTGCTATTTTTCTCATATTATTTAAATATTTATCACTTAATTATGTATTAATTAGTTAATGGTTGTTTAATTTATTTTGCTTATTAACTAATGATGCAAGTTGCTTGGTCTATGCTTGTTTAAGCAATTTTAGCCTTTTAAGCACAAAGTTGAGGTTTATCTTAATTTTTTTGTCATTATTTATTTAATTTAATTGTTATTGAATGCCTTTTAATGTTGATTAAATTAGTATTTTCTTGATCTTATTTTTATTTATAAAACTTTAAGTTTCCTAAAAATATTACTCTCTGCCATTTATTTATTTTCATTATTACCACATGATTTTTTTCAATTTTTATTTGTTAATTAAATGCAAGATTCATATGCTAGGATTATTTATTTGATTTTTGCTTAGTATTTTTGATCTATTAGTGTTGTTTGGTTTCACCCCATGCTTTGAGAATATGTTTGATCCTTAGTTTCATGTTAGCTCTAAGGTTTGATAATTGTAGTATGTCTTGGGCTAATTGTCTTGATTACTTATGAGTTTTGTTTTTATATTATTTATTTAATCAAATTCATAGGAATGTTTGCATGCTCGGATTAAATGCTTGAATATGATCTTTATGCTATTCCCATAACATGTTAGATTGTAACATCCCCAATTTCTAAATCGGCTAATTAATTTTAATTAGAATAAATCTATTTAAATTGAAATTAATTAAGGGTGGATAATTAACTAACTCATGGGACTTGAGTGTATTATGTGTATTGATTAACAAAATTAGTTAAGCCTAAACTACACAATTAGTACCTTGATCCTATGTGGTGATTAATTAATACCAAGAGAATTCTAACTCCCTCCCTCATATGACTCATTTATCCTTGTCTTTGCACCTCACCTTCAAGTGTGACTCACTTCTTCACTAGCTTAACCCATTAGGACTTGCATGCAAACAACACAATATTCATTCATTCTCACTTCAGCAAAAAACTGAAGCAAGCAACCTCTCCATTCTCTCTTCCTCACACGCAACAACAACAACAATAAGTGTGGCAAAATTCCAAAACCCTCCTTCACATAACACAAGAGCTTGTCTCTTTCTATCACAAGCTCAAAACACTAATAAAATGCAGAGATTCCTTCAGTAGCTATCAGAGCAAGAATCTCTGATAATCTTCCTCCCAAAACACCACATGACACATAGAACCAACAAGCTTCCCATCACCCCTTCATCAACCAATGAAATCACATGCAAGCCAAGAGTGAAACCAAGACCCTTACTGTAGAAACATCAGAAACAACACTATATAAACCACCTAGTTCCAGTGATTCCACCATCAAACACATTCAAATTCGTAGTTCAAAAACTAGAGGGTTTGAAGTGTTCAAGTCTCCAATTCTGGTCTTTCTGTTCGTGGGGGGCTAGCTAGGAAGCTCTGTAGCTGTCTGTAGAGCTTAGTTAAAGTCTAAAGCTCCATTACCAGGTGGGTTCTTAGGCTAATGTAGCTAGTTTTCCCAATTTATGAAAATGCATGCAACTTAGGAATTCATAGGTAATAACTGTATGTGTGAAATTAGCTCCCAAATTTCATGCTATTCTGTTCTATATCACTTAATTTATGTTTCTGCACTGTTTTATATCCTCGTTTTATATCCTCGTTAAAGATTGATATTCTGCAGAAACGTATATAAATTGATGTTAAACAGAAGGTCAATTACAGTTGAACTCTTAGGGAAATAACTTAAGAAATTTAGAATATTGCATGCGCCCCGGGTTTGGGAATTTATTGGTAGCATGTTAAGAAAATTAGTGTGAAGGTTGAAAAACACACAAGAAGGGGGGGGGTTGAATTGTGTGAGACTTTTTCTAAGTTAAAACAAATTGCAGCGGATAAGGTATAACACACACAATATATGAGGATAGGGTTAGAGAGAGATGCTCAGAATTTTTATACTGGTTCCTCCCACTAACAGGAGTAGTCCAGTCCTCTTGTCCTTCACAAGAGATTTCACTATAATCACTCAGATTACAAATGCTCAAGCACTAAGCAAGAGACTTCAAACTGCTCAAGCACAAAGCAAGAGACTTCTAATGCTCAAGCACAAAGCAAGAGACTTCCAATGCTCAAGCACAAAGCAAGAGACTTCCAATGCTCAAGCACAAAGCAAGAGACTTCCAATGCTCAAGCACAAAGCAAGAGACTTCCAATGCTCAAGCACAAAGCAAGAGACTTCCAATGCTCAAGCACAAAGCAAGAGACTTCTAACTGGTTTTAATGTTAATAAAGATAAGAGATTAACACTTGATATACAATCAGAGGTGTTTACAAAATACAACGCAGTTACAAGACTAACTTAGAAAATTATCACAAAGTTTCTAAGTGTTTGATAGCTTCAGAATTTGACAGAGTTTCAGCACGTTCAGAAGCTTAAGTCTTGATTACATTTCTTCACAAATCTTCTTCCTTTTATAGATGATAAAATGAACGTTGAAGATTATAGCCGTTTGAAGAATTGAGACGCTCCTTTGTATAGATCAGTGAGCTTATTAGCTGTTCTGATTTGCAGTAGCTTAGGAGCTTAACGTTTACTACAAAATGAGAGATTCCTTTTGGCTTTTGATATTTGAACCTTGGTGAAAGCCAAATAAGGAAATAATCGTTTCTGAAGCCTGACTTGAAAAGGACCTTTCCATGGTCAAACCTTTTCATTCTTGGTTTCTGCGTTTGGACTTAGTCAGGCACAGTCTTCAATAAAATTGTACTCTCAAATGTAGCTTAACACTTATATCTGACGAGCCTTCAGATTTTGATAGGCTCAGAATTACTTGTTTCAGATCTGGTGAGCTCAGATGTTCTTCAGATTTTGATAGGCTCAGAATTACTTGTTTCAGATCTGGTGAGCTCAGATGTTCTTCAGATTTTGATAGGCTCAGATTTACTTGTTTCAGATCTGGTGAGCTCAGATGTTCTTCAGATTTTGATAGGCTCAGATTTACTTGTTTCAGATCTGGTGAGCTCAGAAGTAATTCCTTCAGAAATTCTAAGGTTCAGATAATAACTTCAGAGTTTCACAGGCTCAGAATTACTTGTTTCAGATCTGGTGAGCTCAGAAGTAATTCCTTCAGAAATTCTAAGGTTCAGATAATAACTTCAGAGTTTCACAGGCTCAGAATTACTTGCTTCAGATCTGGTGAGCTCAGAAGTAATTCCTTCAGAAATTCTAAGGTTCAGATAAAAACTTCAGAGTTTCACTTGCTTCAGATCTGGTGAGCTCAGAAGTAATTCCTTCAGAAATTCTAAGGTTCTTTAGTACGCAAATTTTAACTTTTAATCCTGCACACTGAATTAAATTATTAGTATTCCAATTTAACCTTAAATACATTGTTATCATCAAAATCAATTAAGGAGATACAAAATCATAATTTTGTTCCAACAATCTCCCCCTTTTTGATGATGACAACTATATGTATTTAAAATCAATTGTTGTTGTTTTTATTTAACATCTTGACTTCAGGTTCTGAGGTTTGCAAGCTCCCCCTGAGTCTGATAAGCTTCAAAAGTTTATCAATGATAAATATAAAACAGTCTAAGAGTAATATTTAATGTCAAATATAATTTCATATATTCTACCTTCAGAATTAGAGGTTTGCAAGCTCTATTTCTTCAGACTGACAAATATAAGATATGGTTTGCAAGCGTATCTTATATTATATGAATTTATGTTGGACAAAATTTATTACTCCCCCTCATTAAAAGTTTAAAAGACTTTAATATAACTTAACAAGAGTAGAGTTCAGAAAATGTGATCTTTAGAGCTTCAGAAATAATTTCACTGCCATAGGAAATGAAATAATATTTTCTCCCCCTTTGTCATTATCAAAAACGGGTCAGTCAAAGCACAAGTTACAGGGTAGTAAATGCACACAGCAAACAACCACCAGCAGTAAATGCATTCAACGGTAAAAGGGAATTGTTAAGTACCATGGTGAAACAGGGAATTGTTTCAGAATGAAGACGAGTTTCTTCAAGATCTGAATCAGTTCCAGGAAAAGGTGGAGTGGTTTGAATGGATGAGGGGTTTGGTTCAGAAGTGGTTGGCTTAGGAGATGAAGTCTGAAGGGGTTCAGTTTGGGATTCAGCAGGGACTTCAGAATTTTGAACATTTGAGGGTTCAGATTGGTCTACGTCCATTGCTATTGGGGTAGACTCAGAATCTTTAATAGGAGATTTCTGAGGGGATTTAGGAGTGTCAGAAATGGTTATAGTGGAAGTTTCAAAATATTGAAAACGTGAGAAGTGATAGTGACTAGTGTGTAGTTAAGTGATTATAGTGGAAGTTTCAAAATATTGGGGAAACAAGATAGTGACGTAATGGGGGCTTGGCAGTTACTTTTAATAAAATCATCATTAGCTCTCCTTCATTACCCCGCGTTTACTAGACATGATGGGAAGTTACACAGATAAGTAGTGTTTTCAGAAGCCAGCTGTCAGTTAGAGAAACTGAGTGGTCAACTAACACTTAGAGTAGGTATCTGAGTCACAAGAAATCATATTTAATAATAAATAATTCTGATTGCTTCAGATGAGAGAGTGCTTCAGAACCTATATAATAGTTTCTGAGCCGTCCAAACTTCTGAGGCCCTTCAGAACCAGTTTATTCATTCAGAGTTAACAGCATTCAGAGATATCATTCAGAAATAAAAACCATGTTCAGATTTTTCTTGATAAAATCGAAACGATCAATAGCAAGAGGTTTGGTAAAGATATCAGCCCATTGATGCTCAGTATCAATGAATTGAATCTTAATTACTCCCTTCTGAACATAGTCTCTAATGAAGTGATGTTTGATCTCAATGTGTTTAGCTCTTGAATGCAAAATAGGATTCTTAGACAAACAAATAGCAGCAGTATTATCACAGAGAAGTGGTATACTACTTATCCTTATCTGATAGTCCTCCAACTGATGTTTCATCCAGAGCAATTGCGTGCAACACTTAGCAGCTGAGATGTACTCTGCTTCTGCTGTAGATAGAGCAATAGTTGCTTGTCTCTTACTAGCCCATGATATAAGGTTTTCACCTAGAAATTGACAGTTTCCACTAGTGGACTTCCTTTCAATTTTATCACCAGCATAGTCAGCATCACAGAATCCAATAAGCTGATAATCTAAGGATTTCTTATAAAGTAATCCAAGATTAGTGGTTCCTTTCAGATATCTAAAGATTCTCTTAACAGCAGTTAGATGAGACTCTCTAGGATCTGATTGAAATCTAGCACACAAGCATACACTGAACAAGATATCTGGTCTAGATGCAGTGAGATAAAGGAGGGAACCAATCATACCTCTGTATAATTTCTGATCTACTTTGCCTTCAGATTCTTCCTTCAGAAGACAGCTAGAGGGATGCATAGGAGTTGACATTGGTTTACAATCTTCAAGACCAAATTTCTTCAGTAAATCCTTTGTGTATTTGGTTTGATGCACATATACTCCTTCTTTTCTTTGATTGATTTGAATTCCCAAGAAGAATGTTAGTTCTCCCATCATACTCATTTCAAATTCATCCTGCATAAGCTTAGAGAAATTCTTGCAAAGAGAAGCATTAGTTGAACCAAAGATAATATCATCAACATAAATCTGAACAATCAAAATATCAGTTTTTAAGGTTTTTCTAAAGAGAGTGTTATCAACATGTCCTTTTTCAAAACCATTTTCTAGAAGAAATATACTTAACCTTTCATACCAAGCTCTTGGAGCTTGTTTCAAACCATACAGAGATTTCTTCAATTTGTAAACATGATCAGGACACTTTATATCTTCAAAGCCAGGAGGTTGTTTAACATAGACTTCTTCATAAATTACTCCATTCAGAAATGCACTCTTAACATCCATTTGAAATAGAGTGACGTCATGATTAACTGCATAGGACAAGAGAAGTCTAATTGCCTCAAGTCTTGCTACTGGTGCAAAGGTTTCAGTGAAATCTATGCCTTCTTGCTGACTATAACCTTGTGCAACCAGTCTAGCTTTATTTCTGACAACTTCTCCCTTTTCATTTGACTTGTTTCTGAATACCCATTTTGTTCCAATAATGTTCTTGTGTTTGGGTTTTGGTACCAGATCCCAAACATCATTTCTTTCAAATTGATTGAGTTCTTCTTGCATTGCAACAATCCACCCATCATCTGAGAGTGCTTCTTCTATGTTTGTGGGTTCAATTAATGAAATTAACCCAACTAGGGATTCATCCTCTTTGAAAGCAGATCTGGTCTTTCTTGGGCTATCCTTGTTACCAACAATTAGCTCTTCAGGATGAGATGATCTATACTTGAATTTACTCTTAGGTGGAGCAGGTGTCTGAGAGGGTTCAGTTTCTGAAGGGTCTTCAGAGATATCTTCATTTTGAGTCTCAGATGGATATACAGCAATGGAGAGATCTTCACACTCAGAATTTGAGGAAACTTGAAATTCTGCAAAAGTCTCAGCTTGCTCTGACATTTTATCGTCAGGCTCTTTATCATCAAATCTAACATGTATAGATTCTTCAACTGTGTGAGTTTCAGAATTATACAATCTGTATGCTTTTGAGCGTTCAGAGTAGCCTATAAAGATACCCTTATAAGCTCTAGCATCAAATTTCTTTCGATAGACCTTGTTGTCTAGAATATAACAAGTACATCCAAACTGATGAAAATAAGAAATATTTGGTTTTCTTCCTTTGAACAGTTCATAAGCAGTTTTGTTCAGAATAGGTCTGATGTAGATTCTATTCTGAACATAGCAAGCAGTACTCACGGCTTCTGCCCACAAGAACTTAGCTAGGTTAGACTCAAGCATCATGGTACGAGCCATTTCTTGCAAAGATCTATTCTTTCTTTCTACAACACCATTCTGCTGTGGTGTTCTAGGAGAAGAGAATTCATGGATTACTCCATGCTCTGAGCAGAAAGATTCGAAAGACTCATTTTCGAACTCTCCCCCATGGTCGCTTCTAACCTTCAGAATCCGAAGATCCTTTTCACTTTGTATTTGTGTGCAGAAGTCACTGAACACCACAAGTGCTTCACTCTTAGAACGTAGGAATTTCACCCAAGTCCATCTACTGAAATCATCAACCATGACCAATCCATATTTTTTACCATTGATAGAGGCTGTCGAAACAGGACCAAACAGATCAATGTGAAGCAATTCTAAGGGTCTGGAAGTAGAGACAATGTTTTTAGACCTGAATGAAGTCTTAGCAAATTTTCCTTTTTGACATGAGCCACAAAGTGCATATTAGTGATAATCAATGTCAGGCAAACCACTAACAAGCTTTTGTTTGCTAAGCTTAGAGATCAACCTCCAGTTAGCATGACCAAGACGCTTGTGCCATAGCCATTTCTCATCACCCAGAGACAAAAGACATATAATCTTTTGGTCAACCAAATCAGAAAAGTTTACTTTATAAACATTGCCAACTCTCATTCCCTTGAATACTACAGATTTGTCAGAGTCTTTTGATACAGTACATGATTCCTTATTAAATGTAACAACACACCCATTGTCACAAAATTGACTAATGCTCAATAGATTGTGTTTAAGTCCATCAACTAACCAAACATCTTTAATGGAAAGAGAAGAATTACCAACTGTACCTGTACCAATGATCTTCCCTTTTTGTTTTCCTCCAAATCCCACAGAGCCTCCCTCTTTCAGAGTTAGGGTTTGGAACATATGCTTTTCTCCCGTCATATGTCGTGAGCAACCACTGTCCAGGTACCAGGGCTGCTGTTTTACCTTTCCTTGCATGAGCATCTGAAGCAAACATTATTTCAGATTTTGGTACCCATATTCTGATGGGTCCTTTAGAGTTAGTCTTCTGAATAGTATTCCTTCTTTGTTTTCTATGATCAACACAAGATCTAGAATTAATTAAGCTTTGACAAGAATGTTTAGGCTTAATTTGATTCTTGGATTTTGATCTGGAGTATATCACAGTTCCAAAGGTCAAGCAAGGATCTGAAGTAACTTTACCTTGATTTCTCAGAGGTTCAGATGACTTCTGAGCCTTAACTTGAGAACTTTTGGACTCAGAAATTTTAGGTTCAGAAGAACTTGGAACTTCTGAGTCTTTGGGTTCAGGTTCAGAACCTCCTTCAGAGTTGGATGCCTTCAGATCAAGTGTACCACTTTTAACAAAGGTAGAGAATAATTCAGGTGGAGTATCATCCTCACTATATGATTTCAGAGGTTTATCCCAGTTCTTAAACCGAGAATAACCAATGCCTTCACCATAGTTACGAGTCATATGATAAATCATGGAAGCCATTTTACTCCTATTGAAGGTACAACGAATAAATTCGTGAAGAGCATCTTCATGATCATCATTGAGCTTGTCTGCCAAGACATAGTTAGATTCAACATGACAAATACGAATGTTTAACGATTCATTTTCATCATAAAGAATCTTGGCATCCTTTTTCAATGATTCATGAACATTCTTCAGAATTTTGTGTTGACTTACTATACGAGAGTAATGTTTCACGGCAATCTTAAGAGAATCAATTAATTCAGATTTAGTCATGTTAGAGTATACCTCATTTTCATCATCTGAGTCATCTTCAGAATCTCTATCAGAGTTGTTACCTTCAGAAGTTCTTGCCATTAAAGCCAGATTGCCTTCTTCATCATCTTCTCCTTCAGAGTCATTCTCAATGGTCTCCCAAGTGGCTAACAAACTCTTCCTTACCTTTTCTTTGTACTTTTCTTTCCCAAAGCTCTTATTCTTTCCTTTGTCCTTGGATGACATTTCTGGACAGTCCGCAATGAAGTGTCCAGATTTCTTGCAGTTATAGCAGTTGTTCAGTTCTTCCTTTTTGTCCTTTGAAAAGGAACTTCTTGAGTTGTTTCCTTTGTTTGGAAACCTTTTGTATTTCTTGTTCCATTTCTGAAACCTTCTAACCATTAGTGCCATTTCTTCATTCTCAGAATTTTCATCCATCATATCATCAGAGGTTTCTTCCTCTTGTTCAGACACTTTGATCTTTGCAGCTTTTGAGGAAGTCTGAACAGAGCTTAGAGCCAAGGACTTCATCTTCTTGACAGGTTCATCTGACATAAGTTCTAGCTCATGACTTCTGAGTGAGCTTATTAAATCTTCAAGAGTCACATTGTCCAAATCCTTGGATTCCTGAAAAGCTGTAACTTTTGGTCTCCATTTGGAAGGTAAGCTCCTCAGAATTTTCTTCACGTGATCAGATGCAGTGTAGCTTTTCTTCAGAACTTGAAGACCAGAGACAAGGGTTTGAAACCTTGAATACATGGTTTCAATATCTTCATCTTCCTTCATTCTGAACAGCTCATATTGATGAACTAATAAGTTTGCCTTAGCTTCTTTGACTTGCTTATTTCCTTCATAGGTGGAACATAGAGAGTCCCAGATAGTTTTGGCACATGACTTGTTGGATATTTTTAAATACTCAGCATGAGATATTGCACCAATAAGCATATTCTTAACAGTATGATGCTTCTTATACTGTTTCTTCTTTTCAGCATCAAAGAACTTTCTGTAGGTATTTCTTACAACACCTTCATCATCCATGTGTTCAAAATGTATACCATCTTCAATGATATCCCATAACTCATCATCGGTCCCAATGATGTAACTATACATCTTGGTTTTCCAGAAAGGAAAAGTAGTAGGATCACTGTTGAAGTAAGGTGGTTTGTCTCTGTGATTATCACTGTTCCTTTCCCTATCATAGTTGTGAGGAGGTGGAACAGCAGAGTGATCAGGTCCAGAGGAAGCAGAAGGAGAGGTAACACCAGACATGTTTTTCAACTAAGTACCTAGATCTTTTACTGTTTCACTGTTAAGTGAAGAGCAACAGACCGGAGCTCTGATGCCAATTGAAGGTTGAAAAACACACAAGAAGGGGGGGGGTTGAATTGTGTGAGACTTTTTCTAAGTTAAAACAAATTGCAGCGGATAAGGTATAACACACACAATATATGAGGATAGGGTTAGAGAGAGATGCTCAGAATTTTTATACTGGTTCCTCCCACTAACAGGAGTAGTCCAGTCCTCTTGTCCTTCACAAGAGATTTCACTATAATCACTCAGATTACAAATGCTCAAGCACTAAGCAAGAGACTTCAAACTGCTCAAGCACAAAGCAAGAGACTTCTAATGCTCAAGCACAAAGCAAGAGACTTCCAATGCTCAAGCACAAAGCAAGAGACTTCCAATGCTCAAGCACAAAGCAAGAGACTTCCAATGCTCAAGCACAAAGCAAGAGACTTCCAATGCTCAAGCACAAAGCAAGAGACTTCCAATGCTCAAGCACAAAGCAAGAGACTTCTAACTGGTTTTAATGTTAATAAAGATAAGAGATTAACACTTGATATACAATCAGAGGTGTTTACAAAATACAACGCAGTTACAAGACTAACTTAGAAAATTATCACAAAGTTTCTAAGTGTTTGATAGCTTCAGAATTTGACAGAGTTTCAGCACGTTCAGAAGCTTAAGTCTTGATTACATTTCTTCACAAATCTTCTTCCTTTTATAGATGATAAAATGAACGTTGAAGATTATAGCCGTTTGAAGAATTGAGACGCTCCTTTGTATAGATCAGTGAGCTTATTAGCTGTTCTGATTTGCAGTAGCTTAGGAGCTTAACGTTTACTACAAAATGAGAGATTCCTTTTGGCTTTTGATATTTGAACCTTGGTGAAAGCCAAATAAGGAAATAATCGTTTCTGAAGCCTGACTTGAAAAGGACCTTTCCATGGTCAAACCTTTTCATTCTTGGTTTCTGCGTTTGGACTTAGTCAGGCACAGTCTTCAATAAAATTGTACTCTCAAATGTAGCTTAACACTTATATCTGACGAGCCTTCAGATTTTGATAGGCTCAGAATTACTTGTTTCAGATCCGGTGAGCTCAGATGTTCTTCAGATTTTGATAGGCTCAGAATTACTTGTTTCAGATCTGGTGAGCTCAGATGTTCTTCAGATTTTGATAGGCTCAGATTTACTTGTTTCAGATCTGGTGAGCTCAGATGTTCTTCAGATTTTGATAGGCTCAGATTTACTTGTTTCAGATCTGGTGAGCTCAGAAGTAATTCCTTCAGAAATTCTAAGGTTCAGATAATAACTTCAGAGTTTCACAGGCTCAGAATTACTTGTTTCAGATCTGGTGAGCTCAGAAGTAATTCCTTCAGAAATTCTAAGGTTCAGATAATAACTTCAGAGTTTCACAGGCTCAGAATTACTTGCTTCAGATCTGGTGAGCTCAGAAGTAATTCCTTCAGAAATTCTAAGGTTCAGATAAAAACTTCAGAGTTTCACTTGCTTCAGATCTGGTGAGCTCAGAAGTAATTCCTTCAGAAATTCTAAGGTTCTTTAGTACGCAAATTTTAACTTTTAATCCTGCACACTGAATTAAATTATTAGTATTCCAATTTAACCTTAAATACATTGTTATCATCAAAATCAATTAAGGAGATACAAAATCATAATTTTGTTCCAACATAGTGATCAGTCGATTAATTACATGGATATGTTATCAGTGTGGACTTCGTTTTAGATGTTCCATTAGAAAATTTATGTGAGCTTTATGCCGGAGCGCTTTCTGCTCGCGGATAAGGCGAACCCCTGAGACGTGCTCACCTTAGAGGGTTTGCGGTTTAAAATGAACAAGATAAACTTTGTGATACACCTTTATATTATTGCCTATGATAATTATGCTATGGATATAGATTATGATATGACTGATTAGGAGCCCCGGCTTTATAGCCTAGGAGGGTAGTAGAATTCACTGGGACGAAGTGACTGTCTCACCCCACTCCCTATTTGAAACAGGTTGATTAGGTAAGCGTTGGTCTTGGAGTCGCTGCTGCACTTGGAGGATTGCATTTAGTTTTCATGCTTTCTCACTTTTTTATCGTGTTGTATTTGTTTCCGCTGATAATTCCTGTACTCTCGTTGTATTTGGCACCTGTGTGTGCAATAAACTTTTGTTGTAATAATAATGAATTCAGTTACCATCTATAATATTCCATGATTATTCTAGATTTATCTATGGGGTGTTATATAGTTTATTATTTTTGATTATCTTCACCTCATGTTAATGTTTCATATCTTACCTTACCATGTTCATAATTGCTTGATTCGCGCTTCACGTTCATTATTTGTTATATGTTTTATATGCTTTACGTCTATATGCACTTAATACTTATGTGCTTTACATTTATATCATGTTGTGTGTGCTTTACATTTATTATTAATTATTATAATTATTATTCATGATATTTCAATTTAGTTTTCCCATTGCATGTTCCCCCCCGATTGTATTATTTAATACGCGTAATTTGCGTAATTTATAGTTGTTCGTTTATTATCATTATCATTATTAATATCCCCTTTGCATGTTCCCCTCCCGGTTGTATTGTGTGGTTAAGTTTCCTTTTGGTATTTATTATTATCCGTTTGTATGATTAGTATAATAATCCGAGGAAAGGTCGTCGCATCGATTCATATCATTGCGGAGTGTCTTCGCGCAGTTTAACACTTTATGATGTTTAGTTCCAACGTAGTATCTTCGCTTGAACCCTTATCTTTTTATCCAAAATTTGAGGTCAACACCTCTTTTCAAAAATACCCCAAAACACGTCATTCATTAAATCATTTTCAAAACACTTGGATTTTAAACCAAGTTATTTAATCAATTAAACAATCATTTTCTTTAGGAAAAACACTTGGTTTTTCAAACCAAGTCGTATTTTTAAATCCAATTAATTTTCTTTCTAGTTTAAAACCTTGGACTTCAAACCAAGAGCATTTTGTCACTTAAAATCATTTTCTCAATAATCACTCTGTTTTCCTAAATCTTGTACATTTTTGCAAATGATTAAAATTAAGCGCATAGATTAGATAAATACAAGAGGTTCCTATAGGATACTATAGATACTTAGGGTGCTAAAACCTTCCCTTCGTATAACCAACCCCCTTACCTCGATCTCTATAATTAGGGTATTTAACGGACTTTCTCCCTTCTTCGGAAAAATCAAAGCTCGGTGGTGTAATTAAAAATTGAGATTCGAAGCTAATTAATAATTCACACTCTGGAAAGTGCATAAGTCTGTCGTCGAGTAATAATTCACACTCTATGTGTCTAGAATGAGTTCGTATCCATAGGGATCGTGGCAAAACATTATTATCGTTATTTGAGTTCGTGATTTTGCATTCGTTTTGGGTTTTTGGAAAAAAGAGTTTTGTTTATAAAAATAGCGTAATGCGTTGCAGAAAATGTAAAGTTAGTTGTCATACCCCATTTTTTGACCCCCTTTTAGTTTATTTTTTCTAAGAAATATCATATTATTTTTATTATTATTTTATTTCTTTAAATAAAAAAATATTTAAAAATAATATTTTATTTCATTTACGCTGCTTAACTCATTTAATATTAGATCATTGATCATTTGTTTATTGCATTTAATTTTTCACCGTTTATTTTTAAATTTCTTTTTTGTCCAACATACATTCATAAACATTTTTTATTTCCATTTTTGCCCTTTTCTAAAAATGCAAAAAAAGATTTCTTCACTTGCAAGAAACATCAAAATTTATCCTTTTATAATTCTTTTTCTTTATGGATTTATTTTCACTTTTCCCTCGTGCTTATTCTTTATATAAAAATATTAAAAACATTTTAATTTTTAATTTCTTTATTTTATTCATATTATTTTTCATAGTTTGTTTAAAATTAGATTTCTTCAATCTCAAGCAACCTTTTTTCTTTCAAATTTATTTCACATTTCATTCAACCAATTTCAATATCTCATAAAGCCCAAAAATGACCATTTTACCCCTTGCCCCATTATATTTCATTTTTTACATTTGTAATTATTTACAATATTCCATTTTTATTATTTTTACCCATTTTTATTACACATAAAATTCTCAAAAATTCTCTAACACTTTTCCCTCTCATTTTGAGACCTAGAATGTTCTTTTCATCACAACTCATCACATCACAAAACATGTGAGCTCTCATTTTCAAAAATCAAAAATATCTCATGAAATCAAAAATTCAAAGCTACCCTTTCTTGCCCTCCAATTCAATCCAATTATAACCTAATTTTTCATTATAAATGGAGTCATTCCTTGATGAGAGAGAACACACACGAAAGTTCACCAAAAATCAGATCAAAGAACAACCAAATTATCTCTTCATTTTCACACTTTTTTCAAATTTCACTTTCTTCATAAACACCAAAAAAACTCCAAATTCTCTTCACAAATCTCGCATAAACACGTGTAGTAACCAATTCCAAATCATAAACAACAAATCTAAACTCAGAATTTCGAACACAAATCACCAAAAAAAGCTCAAAAAAGTGTGGATCCATTTGAACAATTCAGAGCCTCACAAAGGTTGTTCTCACTTGGTTTACCTTCATAAACATGTTTTGAAGCTTTTCCAATGGTCAATTTGAGTTAATTCAAGCTAGAACACATTTCGCCATTTTCAAATGTTCAACACTTTCTTCGTCGTTTTCAATGATTTATGTAACACCCGTAATTTTATTTAATTAGAATTAACTAGAGTTATTAGTCTTTTATGGTATTTTATACTTGGTTGTGATTTGATTAAGAGAGGTGTCCATTATGGGAAAGAGTAGAGACAATTAGTTTTATGAGGAATGGGTAGTGTTAAGAGTGGAAAGAGTTGGGCTTTGGTCTTTTGGGCTTAAGTTTAAGAGAAAGGGCAATTTAGTCTTTTAGTGATTAGGGTTAGAATAGTGTGAAGAGAAGAGAGTTGGTCATAACTCTATATCTCATTTTTAGAAAAGAGAGGTAGAAAGCGAGAAATTGAAGGAAGAAGGTGGAAGTAGAGGTGAAGAGAAGAAGAGAGCTAGAGGTTGAGAAAGCTTGAGATTTCATCTCACCAAGGTAAGAGAGTAGCTTTACAATTCAATGAGATGAATATAGAAAGGGGAGATGTCTATTCTCCATACCCAAACTCTCTTCTCTTGGTTTGGGAAGGGATTAAGGGAATGTGCTTTTACTTTGATTTGGCTTGATTATTGATGAATAAATGTTTATTATGTGTGAATCTTGAATATGCCATGTGAATATTTATGATTCTATTCATTCATCAATATGTTTTTGTATAAAATGATCTTACATGATTTAAGCTTTTGATACAATAAATGTGGTGTTGTTGTTGTTGTTCATAAATGGGTTCTTGTTAAAAATGGGTTTTTGCATGATTTATGAGTTTCAAAGCTTTTATATAAGTTGTTTCTTGAGTTGTGTAAGAGTCAAAATAAGTGATTTTGAGTATTAACATGTTTAGATATGTTATATATGAATTAGAGGGTCAAATAAGTGCTTATGACATGATAAAAATGATTATTTTTTAGTAAAAACACGTACTAGCAACCCATGACGCGTGCCACGCGCCCCCTAGCTGTGTGCCACGCGTTTGGACAGATTTTGGAGGGTGTTAATGCGTGCCAGGCGCCCCTCATTTTTCTGTCACGCACTCTTGCTTGTTTTGATGATTCCAGAGTCGTTTCTAAGCCGTTTTTGGTGCCGTTTGTTTCTATGGTTAGCTATCGAAGAAAACTTGAAGTAGGAAGGCTATTTTGCAGTGTTTGATGTTGGAGTAAGCCCTAAAAGCCAATCTATTTTGATAGTATTTATTTTGTATTGTGACTTGATTTATATATTTTATATATATAATAAGGCTTTTCTTTATTATGTTTATGTCTTAAAATAATAGAGTCCCTAGAATAATTAGTTCGTTAAATGGAACGTTAAGTATGACTTAATCGTGAGAATCCATTAACATGAGAACACCATGCCTACTTTGCAAGGGATAAAGACCTATTAACCCTAAATTTAATATATTGATCAACATGGCATATTATTCAATTTACGTCCCCTTATAATTTTTCTTTTAACTTTCTTATTGGATTTTTTCCAATTTTAAATCAACTCATTAAGGTTAAATGTCAATACATACATTAAACTACCTAAATTAATACATACAATTCATAATTCAAATAATGAAAAAATAAATAATCAACAACATATATCTATAGTGGAGCTTGATTATGAACACATACCAGATTTTTGTAGTGGTTGTAAAGTGATTGGCCATCATATCAACAATTGTAAGGGAAGTAATAAGGAGATTCAAAACAATGACAAGGTTGTTACTGTTAAATTTTTTTTTACTGAAGTGAATAACACAAGAAGTCTCGATGTGGATAATTTAGTTCCTAATAATGCTCCCAAGGTTACTAATAATGAGGCTGTTGACAACAATGCTGCAATGGTTGTAACAACTCCTAATAAGTTAAATGTGGAGGAAGTAATACTTAGTCAGGTTGATTTGATAACTCCAGAGCCAGGTAAGAGTCAAGATGTGCACAACAGGAAATCTGTTGATGCGTTTGAGGGTACTGTGTTAAGTCCTAGACATAATTCTATGGAGCAAAATTTACAATTGGTGGCTGTGGAAAATGAGGTAGACTCTGATTCTAGTTCTCATGGTACTTTCGTTGATGCTACACAACATCACATGCTTGTTGTAAAAGGCCCTCATCAAATAGTAGGCTCTCATCAACAATTAGCTATTTCTCCTGAGAGAGTTGTTAAGGACATGGCTTTTCTCAAGCAATCTTGGGCTAATATGACAGAGGAAGATGCTGAAGAAGCTGACAACATCTTGGACAATCCGGGTAACAATGATGGCTTCCAAGTTGTTCAACATAAAGCACAAAAGAGAGCTAAAAAAAATTGTCACAAGTTAATAGGGATTCATACACTACTAGGTCTAGGGTTCCCCCTAAGCCTTTTAAATGAAGTGCATATATTGGAATATTAGGGGTTTGGCTAACACCCCTTCAAGATTAGCCTTGAATAAAATTATCAATCAACAGAAACCTGATATTGTTTTGATTTCTGAACCTTGGATGGATTTTGTTGATTTGCCTAGAAGATGGTTACATAATTTAAATCTTAAGCTCTTTGCTGTGAATAAAAGACCAAATCTTCCCAGTATTTGGTGTCTTTGTACTCTCAATCTTTCTCCAACTGTTTTGGCTTGTGATGATCAATTTGTTGCTTTTTCAATTGTTGAGAATAACAAAACTATTGCTTTTTTGCAGATTATGCCTCTACTAATTACTTGTGTAGAAGATCTTTATGCAATTCTCTAACTAGTTTACAAGTTCAGCATGTTATGCCTTGGTGCTTCATTGGTGATTTTAATGTGATTTTAGGCTCTCATGAACATAGGGGTAGAGTCCTGGCTGCCAGATTGCCTATGGAAGAATTTCAATCTTGGAGTGCTGATCTTATTCATTTACCAACTAGGGGTGCTGAATTTACCTGGTCTAAGGGTAGAGGGGGTGTTAGGCATACCGAGAAGAGGTTTGACAGAGCTATTTGTAATAATTCTTGGATGGATTTGTGTAATGTTACTGCAGTTTCCACTCTTGTTAAACATAAATCTGATCATTTTCCTTTGATGATAGATTTTCAACTCTCCACTGCTCGTTTTGCTTCACAGTTCAAATTTATGAGAATGTGGACTCTTCATTTTGATTGTAAGGAGTTGGTTCAGGATTGTTGGAACTCTGATATTCGAGGATCTCCTATGCATATTTTGAGTGCTAAGCTGAAATTGTTGAAAACAAGATTGAAAACCTGGAACAAGCTCACTTTTGGAAATGTTCATGATCATGTTAATTCTACTGCCGATAGTTTACATCAAATCCAAATGCAAATTCGGCAACAGGGTCACTCTGACAGGCTTCTTCATGAAGAGAGGTTAGCTAGCATTGCTTATGATGAAGCTCTTAATAAGGAGGAATTTTTTTGGCAGGAAAAATCAAGACTAAATTGGCATTTGAATGGTGACAGAAATACTGGTTATTTTCATAAAATGGCCAAGATCAAATCCTCGACTAAATATATTTCCTCTCTTCAAGATGGCGATCATGTTATTACTGATCAAAATCAGATTGCTAATCATGTGGTGAGTTACTATCAAAGTCTTTTTTGTACTAACTCTGTTGTGCAGGATTCTTTGCTTATTGAAGAAGTTATCTCTAATAGGCCTAACCTAGATATGACCAGCCCAGGTCACTTCCTTAACAATGATGCTACACCACACCATTAGACACCTATCGGGGTATAAATCACACTTCAATGAATGGTTGTTGGAGACACTCTCCTAGACACTTAAACACTTTTACCTAAAGGCTTCAAGTGCTAGACTCACTAACTTTTTGCTTCAAAGCTTTAGAGATAATAACATTACGACTCAATAAACACAGTCCTAAGCATGCATCAACGGAATGCACGAAAGGCTCACAAAGAGACTCGATTTTGACACTAAATCCTAAAACCAAATAAGGCTTAACTCTCTTGGAGAACTAGGTCTTGGTCTTCATATATTTATAGTCCTGAGCTGCTTGGACTACAAGAATTATTTGGGCTTCAGAATCCTTGAAGAAAACGCGTGTCTTGATCTCTTTCAAAAATAAACCTTGAACCAAAAGATTTGATTTTAAAATATATTGTCACATGTTTTCAAAATAAATCTTTCCAAATATTGCTTCAGCAAATAGCGAGATTCCCATTGTCTTGGCGCGCAACCTAAACCTGAAACAAAGAAATTAGGGTTCAAAGTAAAAGCGGCGCGCTGAAAGGCGCGTACTAGGGTTCCAAGTCCAGCTGGCAACAGCTGGCAGTGTTGCTGACAGATGTTACCACATCTGTCACCACCTTTAGACTAGCATCTTGTTTTTGCAAAATGAAGCCAACATCTAAAAACCCAACAATCTCCGCCTTTGGCAAATTTTGGCTAAAACAACCTTAGCGCGTTACGGAGAGAAGTCTTCAGCAAATTCCTTCAACTTTGACTAAGTGATTTGATGAAGAAGGAACTTCACATTTTGCAATATGTTACACTAGGTAACGTACAAGCGATCAGAGGCAGCGGTCATAGATGCTGCTAGCCTCAAGGTCAACACTTAAAAGAGATAGTCTCCTATAGTGGCTCAGGAAATAAATCCCTGATATGCTGAGAACCCAGTAAAACATGCAAGTGCAAAAAGCACAAGCATTGCCAATGTGCAGAGAGCACAAGGCGCCATCAGATGTGACAACATGTGTCACCACACCTGGTCTTCAGTCCTAAAGACTCTTTCAGCCTTCAAGAGAAACACAAGCTCAGTATATTAGCACACAGCATACGCTAGATATAGTGATACCTAGCTTATCACTCCTCCTGGAGTTATGCATACTGAGAAACCAAGTTTCCCAGACATGGGGTGCAACTTACTTGCACAAGCAACCTGTAGCCTGCTTGAGAGAGTATAAGGATTACTCCCTCTTAACACCTGCATTACCTGGTACTCCCCCTGAATATAGTACCTGTGTAAAAATTTTGAAAATTACACTAGTACCACAACCTGTCTTGTGTATCCACATGTCGGCACATGTGCAACACCTGTACCTGCCAGAACCAATACTACTCCCTCTTTTTTAGCCAATAAATTTGACAATCAAAACTGGAGTAGAACAGAAATACTGTGCAACTTGTATGATCATGATATGTTGAACATAACACACGCTGTAGAGTTACAGCTCTTCAAATAGGCAGATGCCCAACTTGCTTCTCAACTCCTCAAAGCGGTTTGCATCAAGAGCTTTGCTGAAAATATCTGCAATCTGCTTCTCAGTGCTTACATGTTCAAGAGTGATCACCTTGTCTTCCACAAGGTCTCTGATAAAGTGGTGCCTGATATCAATATGCTTGGTCGTGCTGTGTTGAATAGGATTCTTGGAGATATTGATTGCACTTAAGTTGTCACAGTATAATGTTAGCACATCTTGTTCCACATTGTACTCCTTTAACATTTGTTTCATCCACAACAGTTGAGAACAACTGCTTCCAGTAGCAATATACTCTGCTTCAGCTGTGTACAAGGCCACACTATTCTGCTTCTTGCTGAACCATGAGATTAAGTTGTTACCCAAGAAGAAACATGCACCTGAGGTGCTCTTCATATCATCAGCACTACCTGCCCAGTCAGCATCACAATAGCCAAGTAGTTCACAGCTTTCACCATGAGAGTACAACAAGCCATAATCACTGGTACCATTAACATACTTGAGAATTCTCTTGACTTGTGTGAGATGACACACTTTTGGTGCAGCCTGGTATTTAGCACACACTCCTACAGCAAATGTTATATCTGGCCTACTGGCTGTGAGATACAACAAGCTCCCAATCATACTTCTGTAGAGGCTTTGGTCCACATCAACACCTTTCTCATCTTTAGTTAGCTTGAGATGAGTAGAAGCTGGTGTTCTTTTGTGAGGAGAACTGTCCATCCCAAACTTCTTGACAATATTCTTTGCATATTTGCTCTGTGAAATAAAAAGTGTATCACTCATTTGTTTCACCTGTAAGTCAAGAAAGAATGTTAGTTCACCAACTAAGCTCATTTCAAATTCTGACTGCATCTGGTGAACGAAATGTTGCACCATCTGGTTAGACATCCCTCCAAATACTATGTCATCTACATAGATCTGGGCAATCAGCAGTCTTCCTTTATCTTCCCTTACAAACAGGGTCTTGTCATTTCCACCCTTTCTGTAGCCATGATCCACCAGAAAGACAGTGAGCCTTTCATACCAAGCTCTAGGAGCTTGTTTGAGCCCATATATGGCTTTCTTCAGCTTATACACATGATCAGGGTAATTAGGATCCACGAAACCTTTTGGTTTCTCTACATAGACCTCCTCATTTAAGTACTCATTTAGGAAGGCACTTTTCACATCCATCTGGAACAACTTGAATTTGAGAATACAAGCCACTCCAAGAAGTAATCTAACCGACTTCAATCTAGCCACTGGAGCAAAAGTCTCATCGAAATCTACCCCTTCAATCTGAGTGTATCCTTGAGCTACGAGCCTTGCCTTGTTCTTGGTGACAGTGCCTTGCTCATCAGTCTTGTTCTTGTACACCCACTTAGTACCAATTACATTTGTTCCTCTTGGTCAAGGTACCAAGTCCCATACTTCATTCCTTTTGAATTGATTCAACTCATCTTGCATGGCATCAATCCAGTACTCATCAGTTAGGGCTTCCTTCACATTTTTCGGTTCAATCTTTGATATAAAGCAAGCACTAGCTATCATATCCAGAGACCTTCTTGTAGTGATACCTTGATTAGGATCACCAATTATTTGATCAATAGGATGATTCTTCTGGACTCTGATGGATGGACCTTTGGTTGCAGGAGTACTAGGTGGTACTGGAGCATCATGAACTGGACTGGTTGGAGCTGCAGGTTCAGTCAATTCATTATGTGTGTTGACTTCATGATTATCTTCTTCAGCTTCTGTCTCTGCATAAGGGACAGATGTGTCAACACCTGGTACCACATTTGGATTACTGACCAATCCTGAGTCATCAACTACCACATTTGAGGATTCCATCACAGTCTGGGTTCTGTTATTGTAAACTCTGTAGGCTTGACTGTTAGTTGAGTACCCTCGGAATATTCCTTCATCACTCTTTGGGTCCAGCTTTCTTCTTTGCTCCCTATCTGCCAAGATGTATCACTTACTTCCAAAGATATGAAAGTGCTTCATTGTTGGCTTCCTTCCTTTCCATAGTTCATACAGAGTAGTTGTAGTACCTGCTCTCAAAGTAACACAATTGTGTATATAGCAAGCTGTGTCCATAGCCTCAGCCCAGAACCGGTAGGCAAGTTTCTTTGCATGCAACATTACTCTAGCACATTCTTGGATAGTACGATTCTTCCTTTCCACTACACCATTTTGCTGAGGAGTGATAGGTGAGGAAAACTCATGTTTGATACCTTGGTTAGCACAGAAATCCAAGAACTTTGAATTCTCAAACTCCTTACCATGATCACTTCGAATCCTTTTTATGAGAAGATCCTTATCCCTTTGCAGTTGAATGCATAACTCTTCAAAAACAGAGTATGTGTGTGTCTTTTCTCTGATGAAGTTTATCCAGGTATACCTTGAATAGTCATCAACTACAACAAATGCATACTTCTTCCCTCCAAGGCTTTCAACCTGCATAGGACCCATCAAGTCCATGTGGAGTAATTCTAGAACCCTGTTGGTAGTCAGATGTGGCGACATCTTGTGTGAAACTTTGGTTTGCTTGCCTATCTGCCATTCTCCACATACTGTACCTTCCACAATGTCAAGCTTTGGTAGTCCTCTTATAGCATCAACTGAGACAGCTTTCTTCATACTTCGGAGATTCAAGTGGCCTAACCTTTGGTGCCATATTTTTGCTTCATCTTCCTTGACAACCATACATATTGCAACATGTGTCTTCTGGTTGGGTATCCATAGATAGCAATTGTCTTTAGATCTTACTCCCTTCATCAGAACAACACCTTTAGCATCAGTGACTAAGCACTCTGGTTGAGAGAAGTTGACCTTCAGTCCTTGATCACATAACTGACTTATGCTAATAAGATTAGCAGTCAGTCCCTTTACAAATAGGACATCTCCAAGTTCAGGTAGCCTGTCATTTACCATTTTTCCTACACCCATGATTTGTCCTTTGGCTCCATCTCCAAATACTACATGACCTGTGGGATGAGATTTCAGATCAACTAGATAATCTTTGATCCCTGTCATGTGCCTTGAGCATCCACTATCAAAGTACCATTCTTCTTTGGATGATGCTCTTAATGATGTATGAGCAATCAGTCCAATCCTCCCAACCTTCTGTTTCCACTCCTTTCTGATCTTTGTAATCTTTCTCGTAGGTGCCTGTGGTTCTAACACTTGTGGACTCCCATAAAGTTTGTAGCAAAAAGGCCTTATGTGTCCCTTTTCTCCACAATGATGGCATGCCCATTCCTTTGGTTCCTTATTCTGACTGGGAGGTGGCAGTGGTCTGGGATGTTGCACCATCTGTCTGACCTTCCTGGGTGTGACAGTTCTTCTTATAGGATTGTATCTTTCACCGTATGGTGAATGTTTTCTGTTGAGTTTTGTATAATCATATCCTATTGCTTTAGAACTCTTGTCAGGTTGATCAACTTCTATACTCTCTTCAGGCATGATATTTCCAGCATTCAACATTCTAACTTGCTTACTCATGTTCTCAAACTGTGAATTTAGTACGATTACCTCATCAATAAGATGGAAAATCTGAGCAAGATGTTCACTCTTTTCTGCTTTCAGCTGATTAATGAGGTGCTTTTGCTATTAGAGAATCCTAACTCTGTCATCATAGTCTTGACACAACTCATGGTATGTATCAGCTAGCTCTTCTAAGGTGAGTACCCCTTCAAAGTTTGTTTCAAACACACACCTTCCAGTGAATGATGTATCTCTCTTTCCTTCAGCCTCTGTATCTGAGTTGTCATCATCTGACCAAGTGGCCACCATGCTCTTCTTCTGTTTCTTTAGGAAGTTTGGTCATTCAGTTTTGTAGTGACCAAACCCATTGCACTCATAGCATTGTACACTTCTGGTCTAATTTGAATTTTCCTCATCTTTGCACCTCTGAGGATTGGTTTGCTTCCTAGTGTCATCTGAGATGTGCTGCACATCTGTCCTGGGTCTTCCATCCCTTATTCTCATCATCCTTTTGAATTGCTTCCTACTAGGGCCAGAGCCTCTGACACACCTTCATCCATGTCTTGTTCACTGAGATTATCAGAATCCTTAGAGACAAATGCCAGAATTTTGATTTTCTTTTCAGTCTTCTCATTTGCTCCAAGCTCAAATGTTTGTAGTGAACCTACTAGCTCATCAAACCTTAGAGTGGATATGTTCTGCATCTCCTCAATAGTAGTCACTTTCATATCGAATTTCTTAGGCAGAGACCTAAGCATTTTTCTCACCAGCTTCTCTTCACTAATCTTTTCTCCTAGTATTTCAAAGGAGTTGGCAAAGTCAAGTATGTTCATGTGAAAATCATGAACGTTTTCATCTTCCATCATCTGCAGATTCTTAAACTTTGTGGTCAATAGTTGCAGCCTGGACATCTTGACTTTTGAAGTACCTTCATGTGTGGTCTTCAGAATCTCCCATGCTTCCTTCGCTCAGTGCACTGCTTGATAAGTCTGAACATGTTCCTGTCAACCCCATTGAATATGGCGTTTAGGGCTTTGTTGTTTCCTACTGACAGGTCATCTTCTTCCTTTGACCATTCTCCTTCTGGTTTTGGCTCAGTCGTCACTTTCCCATCTTTGTCAACCACCATAGGCTGTTTCCATCCTGTAACAACAGCCTTCCAAGTCTTCCCATCAAGAGATTTCAAGAAAGCACACATTCTTGCTTTCCAATAGTCGTAGTTGGTACCATCTAACAGAGGTGGCCTGTTAACGAGACCTCCTTCCTTGTCCATGTTTGCCAGAAAGTATCCCCTGGATCTCACCCAAGTACAGGCAGGGTGCCTGCTCTGATGCCGATTGAAATTCCGGCACTATCAGTAGACAGATGTGATAGCCGATGTGCTAACACCTGTTACAACAACGTTGGACTGGGAGATAGATGTTACCACGTTGTCTCCACGAGAGTTAACTGAACAAATAATAATGCAATAAATAAAGACAGAAAGTAAATTGAACGCGTGGTTTGTTAACCCAGTTCGGACGCAACTGCTCCTAATCTGGGGGATACCAATCCAGGAATGAATCCACTATAATAGTATTTATTCAGAGTCTAACTACCCGTTAACCCTCCTCACTCAATCACTATCTGTGCAAACTCTACCTAGGCCTAACCTAGATATGACCAGCACAGGTCACTTCCTTAACAATGATGCTACACCACACCATTTGACACCTACCGGGGTATAAATCACACTTCAATGAATGGTTGTTGGAGACACTCTCCTAGACACCTAAACATTTTTACCTAAAGGCTTCAAGTGCTAGACTCACTAACTCTTTGCTTCAAAGCTTTAGAGATAATAACATTACAACTCAATAAACACAGTCCTAAACATGCATCAATGGAATGCACGAAAGGCTCACAAAGAGACTCGATTTTGACACTAAACCCTAAAACCAAATACGGCTTAACTCTCTTAGAGAACTAGGTCTTGGTCTTCATATATTTATAGTCCTGAGCTGCTTGGACTACAAGAATTATTTGGGCTTCAGAATCCTTGAAGAAAACGCGTGTCTTGATCTCTTTCAAAAATAAACCTTGAACCAAAAGATTTGATTTTAAAATATATTGTCACATATTTTCAAAATAAATCTTTCCAAATATTGCTTCAGCAAATAGGGAGATTCCCATTGTCTTGGCGCGCAAGCTAAACCTGAAACAACGAAATTAGGGTTCAAAGTAAAAGCGGCGCGCTGAAAGGCGTGTACTAGGGTTCCAAGTCCAGCTGTTAGTGTTGCTGACAGATGTTACCACATCTGTCACCACCTTTAGACTAGCATCTTATTTTTGCAAAATGAATCCAACATCTAAAAACCCAACAGAGATAAAAGATGCTGTTTTTGCTCTCAATAAAGATAGTGCTCCTGGCCTTGATAGATTTGGTGCTTTTTTTAATCAACATTTCTTGTATATTATTCAGATTGATGTTACTAATGCTGTGATAGAATTTTTTCAAAAGAGTTGGATTCTACCTGGTTTTAATTCTAATATTATTGCTCTCATTCCTAAAACTCCCGAGGCTATCTCCATTGATCAATTCAGACCTATTGCCATGGCCAATTTCAAATTCAAGATCATATCTAAAATCCTTGCTAACAGGCTTGCTTCTATCCTTCCTACTATTATTTCAGAGGAGCAAAAAGGGTTTATTCATGAGAGGAATATTAGATTGTCTTTGTGTCGCTTCTGAGGCCACTAATCTTCTTCATAATAAGGCTTTTGATACTTTGAATTGGTCTTTTCTTCTGAAAGTTCTCAGCTCCTTTGGTTTCAATGATACCTTCATCAATTGGATTAAAGTGATTCTTGAGTCAGCTTTTCTTTCTGTCTCTATTAATGGCAGAGCTCATGGGTTTTTCAGATGTTCTAGAGGTGTTAGGCAGGGCGATCCTTTGTCCCCTCTTCTCTTTTGTATTGCTGAGGATGTGCTTAGTAGAAGCATTTCGAAGTTGGTTACTGATGGCCATCTCAATCAAATTAAAGGGACTAGGAGTTTCATGGTTCCTTCTCATTCTTTTTATGCTGATGATTTAATGATTTTCTGTAAAGGTCAATTATCTGGACTTAGAACTCTCAAAGACCTTTTTAACAGGTATGCTCTTGAGTCCGGTTAAGTGATTAATAATGCTAAGTCTACTATATATTCAGGTTCTATAACTCCTGGCAGAATTGCTTTGATTGTTCAACTGCTTAATTTCAAGATGGGAGCCATTCCTTTTCAATATTTAGGTGTTCCTATCTTCAAAGGGAAACCTAAAGCTAGTTATTTGCAGCCAGTGACAGATAGAATTAAAATAAAGCTTAGTGACTGGAAAGCTTCTTTGTTGTCTATAGCTGGAAGGGTACAATTGGTTAGGTCAGTTATTCATAGTATGCTCACTTATAGTATATCTTTGTATTCCTGGCCGGTTAGTTTACTTAAGGATTTGGAGAAATCTATAAGGAATTTTATCTGGAGTGGTGATTTAGATAAGAGAAAGCTTGTCACTACTTCCTGGAAAAAGGTTTGCAGGCCTTACTCTCAAGGGGGCTTGAATATTCGTTCTCTCATTATCCTGAATAAAGCTTTAAATCATAAGCTCTGTTGGGAGATTATTACTTCTCAGTGTGCTTGGGCCAAGCTTCTTAAGGATAGAGTGCTCAGGAATCATAAAAGCATTAACTATCATATTTTTTCCTCTATTTGGAGTAGCGCTAAAGATGAATCGGAGATGATCAATAATAACTCCCATTGGATTATAGGTAATGGGAATGACGTAAACTTCTGGAATGACAGTTGGTGTGGTGTCCCTCTCTCTTCTCAGTTTAATATTTATTCCAATATAAGTCAACACCTTACCTCTAGAGTTAGTGACTATATCGTGAATGGTAGTTGGTCTATTCATGAAGGTCTTAATCAGCAGTTTCTTGGCCTTTCCTCTATAGTGCGCCAGATTACTCTTCCTTTGGTTCCTAGAACTGATTCTTTGATCTGGAAGCATACTAATGATGGTAGCCTTCCTTTGAAGGATGCTTATAATTTCACATTACAGGTTTGGCAAGATCTCCATTGGGCTAAACTCATTTGGAATTCTGATATTCCTCCTGCTAAGTCTTTGATGGTGTGGCGTTTAATGCATGAAAAGCTTCCTACGGATGAAAACCTCAAGCTGAGGGGATGTCAGCTTCTTTCAGTTTGCACCAACTATCTCAGGTCTGAAGAAAGTACTTTTCATCTTTTTTTCCAATGTGATTTTGCAGATAAGCTTTAGTCGTGGCTCGCTGGTTGCTTGGATAGTACGTTGAATTTCACATCTATGGATGATATTTGGAAGTTATGTGAATTGCGATGGTCTCCTCAATGTAAAGTTACTATTCTTGCCGCCATCATCAATCTCATCAATACTATATGGCTTGCTCGTAATCAAGGTCGTTTTAATAATGTTAGAATGCATTGGAAATGTGCTATATCCTTGATTACTACGAATACTTTGTTAACTGGTAATCACATTGGGAAAGCTTTTTCTAATTCCATTAGAGAGTTTACCTTCTTGAAAAAGTTTGGCATCAACATTCATCCTCCAAGGAGTCCTGTTGTTAAAGAGATTCTTTGGTCCCCCCTTCCTTTTCTTGGATCAAATGCAATATTGATGGGGCATCTCAAGGGAACCCTGGTGTTGCTTCTTGTGGTGGTGTTTTCAGGGATTCTAATGCAAATTTTATTTTTGCCTTTGTTGATCCCCTTGGGCATAACACTTCTTACTTTGCTGAACTTTGTGGTGCTATTAAAGCCATTGAAATTGCTCATCAGAAAAGGTGGTTTAACATTTGGTTGGAAACAGACTCTTCTCTAGTGGTGACTGCTTTTAAGAGCAATTCAAATTCTATACCTTGGCCTCTTCGAAGTCGTTGGGAGAATATGAGGATGATCCTTTCTAATCATAATTTTATGGTGTCTCATATTTGTAGGGAAGGGAATCAAGTTGCGGATCTTCTTGCCAATCATGGTCTTACTTTACATGCTTTTCAGAGTTGGTTAGAACCTCCTTTGTTTATTCAGGACTGTTTACGTCGTAATAAACTGGGGTTTTCTAGTTTTAGATATTGTTTACCTAGATGATTTTCTTTTGGTTTGTTTTCTTTGTCTGGAGCACTACACTCTTTTTCCCTTCACCTGATTTTTCCCTTTGGGTTTTACGGGTAAGGTTTTTAATGAGGCTGTTGTATTTTTCATGCTCCCACTTGGGTTTTGGTCTAGTCCCCCCAAGTAAGTTTGTACTCATTTCTTTTCTTATTTTTAATATATTTGAGGTAGCTAGTTTGTTAGGGGATAGGTTGGGTGCCAACCTAATTAGGATGCTTTCTATCTCTTAATTTAACTTTCTCTTTTGCTTTAAAAAAAATAAAAAAATATATACATATATAACAATAATATTTACCAAACAATTCATCAATCTATGGAGTATCAATTTGATCATTAAACCTTCAAATAATACACTAATAATAACAAAAAATAAATTACATTACAAATAAATAAATAAAAATTTATTTTAAATGGAAGATAAGTGCATTCTGCTCTAATTTGAATCAATGTGTTTCAGTTAAATATTTAAGAGTATACTATACATTATATTACCTTGCAAAATATTAACCAAACGTGTTCATGTCTAAGCTTAAATCCACATTACTTGTAATGTTTATGTCTTTATGTCCATTACAATCACAAAATCCGCATTACACGTACAATACTTAATTTAAAATGTGGGGTCAACACCACACATTAATCAAACTAGATGCCACTTGTATTATTCAAAGTAGAAGTACTACCATTACACACATTAGATAGAACATAACAGCAATGTTTGCTAAAAAAGCATAATGTTTTTCACACACTAAACATTAAACTTCAACTGAAAGAAACGAACACGAACTGAAAGACAAACTAGGTACACAGAATCACAATAAGTGGCTACATGGTAGGATTACATAAGGTCATCATTCTTTCTCGATCTTCACTTGCTTATAGCACCTACTACCTTTTGGCCGGGCAGCAACTTCAAATGCCTTGCATAAATTTCGCTTAACACGACCACCAGCATCACTCATTACTTCAACATTTTCATCAACGTTCTTGGGTGTCACAATAAGATCTTTTAAAAACTCCACAGCCTCTGAATCCTCACTAGTGTCAGACCCTTCAGATCCCCGATCAGAGTTAACATTGATATTATGTCCCAATTGCTGAAATGTTACAAACAAAATGCATAAATTTTTATGAGCACCAAACCACAAAGGCTTACAAAAATATGTATGTCGCTCAAATACTGGTTCATATACAAACCTCTGATGGAATGAGATAAGGACCAGCTACACAAAAACGATCAATGACTTTTGAGTCCATACAAACCCTCTTAACCCTATAGGAAGAATCAGAGACAGTGGGTTGCTTCGAAGTTCTATCAATAACAAAGAGGTACTTCCGTCCAATTAAAGAATTAAATTCAACAGGATGGGAGCTGAATTTCGAGCCTACAATTATAAACCAAACCATAACTCAATTATTCCAATACATATATCATCTCTCATACTAAGCATATACTAACAACTTAAAACATAACACCTTAACAAACCTTTGCCTGAGCAACAAAATAAGCACAAGATTTTTCCATAATATAGCTCATCTCAGAATCAAACATGACAAACACCCCAGATGTGTTGCCATCAGTTACCTCAAGCTTCACCATAAACCTAGAATGATCAAATTCATCCAATTATCTTACCAATTAAGTACTAACAATAAGAATTGTGTTTATATCAATTAAACTTACAATTACAATAAGTAATCCAATTTAATACCTTGGAACCACTTGAAAGACATGCCTGTCACAAGCGGAACAAAAATATGATTCGAAATCAGGTATGACGCCTTTGTGACACTTGCAAGCCGGATACCACCAATTAGCACCATCTCTAACACCAACAACCTCAACACAAACTGTAAAACGGCATATTTTCCAGCTCAGCAATCGTCTTTTTTGGATGCATACGAAGAAACTCCTCATCAAAAGATGGCTTCGCAGGCTCACCAATCAATGGAACAGTCGCATCCAATTCCACACCGTGCACATCAACACTAAATCATAAAAGATAACATTTATAAATGTGAACAGTCAACTTGATATTATTAAACAAACAACAAAAATCAATCTCAAATAACATTTTAAAAAAATCATAACTTATCTTTGAACTTCTCAACTTCAGGTATATCTAGGTTTACTAAGATCCTAGTTGTGTTGATAACATTCTGCAAGGATGCTTTATATGCAACAAATACTCAAAGGTAAACACCAGCAACAATATTTGACATATTGTACATTAAATAAACAGTACCTCAAAAATTTTAATCTTCGCAAATTGGACAAAAACTATGGACAAACCACCAATTGTTTTACCCATTTTTTTGTTCAGCTCATCAACATAATCACCAAATAACACACATTCAACTTTACCACTTCAATTAGACATGTTTACCAACCACATCAAATTTAAATAATCCAACACAAGATCTTAATGTTACCACTAAAGACCATGCAAAATTTACAACACCCAAAACAAACATATTACCTATGCTCTGTCAATTCAATGGAAACCATCTTAGTCAACTTGCCATCCCTAACATACTCTCGTTCAGCAGATTTTTCAGTCATTAATCCAATTACATCTACAAATTTTAAAACTGAAATTAACAAAAACAAATATCAATGTCTTACGAATACAAATTCAGACAGATATAACCTTTTACTACTTACCAACCAAGTAGTCATAATCATGAGTGTTAGCAGTAACTTCAGCAATGTCTGTAACATTCAATCCATATTCAGTTATGTCACAAGAACTATCAGACAATGTTACTCTTGTTTTCACCTGGAACACAAGTTTCTGTGGCTGAAGCGTTGGACGATAAGAACCATTCTCAGGAAATACAGTAAAGGATGACATCTCATACACCTTTCCCTCTTCGATTTTGGATTCAAACATATATATCAATTGCTTCCTTATCGTGGCATGAATTTTATCCCCCCTATATAAACAATCGTTAGCAACTATTACATATACCATGGACATATTTACCTATTTATATCACTATTCAACAACAATTTCAGAGTATCAATTATACATAACGACAAACACCAACTTAATATTGGTTACCTTGTTATCCACCAGAATCATCTCAATGGAGCTGCTGTCAGATGGATTGAGAAACGTGGGTACCTTCCACAAACGAATAAACCTTACTTTGATGCGAACATTTTCCTTTCCAAGGCATATATCAGCGACGACATCATACTTACCTTTATAATCAGTGTTCTTGTGATACGCCATTGCTACAGAATCCAATAACGATTGACGTTCTATATAGATAGAGTGAATAAGGGATTTACAGAAACACTGGCTCAAACAATTAGATGAAACCCCAAATTTATAGGTACGCATGTGATGATATGAATTTCTATGGTATTTTAGGTAGTTATATTAGTAATAAATTGACCAAGATAGGCCCAAATACGAAGGAAAACCTAAAGAATCGAAGAAAAGCATCAAGACAAGGCAAGAATACAGAAAAAGACAAGAAAAAATCAAAAAAGTGAAGAAACTACGTTTTCATCGCAGCGATGGGAGCTACTTGCTGGCCAAGAAAACCGAAGAATTAAATCTGAAGAAAATCTGTTCATCGTTCTACGATGGCATGTATCATAGTATGATAACCTTACTTGGCGACCAAGCTGATGAAACGCACAAGATCAATTATAATTTTGAACTGAATTTTTGCATCGCAGCACGATGAGCCCATCGTAGCACAATGGCTTGTTGAGGCCCATTAGGAAAAGTATAAATAGAGCTCCAAATCCCCATTCTAATTCATTCAGAAATAGAAGAACACTCTCTAGTACTCCTAGAGCTGTTCAGAGGAGCTCTACGGGCATAGTTTTCTACCCTTACGGGAAAGTTATACTCAGCAAGGTATGTTTTCTTTAGGCTTTTATGTTTAGATTATTTTTGAAATTATGTTCTCTGGCAGGACAGATGTCTTACACAATGTCTGGGACAATCTGTCAGTAGTCCAGATGTCCTAGACAACTGGTTCGACAACTGGTTATGAGGATCACACGTTATTGCAGTACTAAAGATAAACGAAAGCAATAAACAACACCAGTGATTTGTTAACCCAGTTCGGCAGTTATAACAAGCCCTACTCTTGAGAATACCAATCCAGGAAGTGAACACTACTAATCAGAATCAATACTTAACCTTACAACACTACCAAACACCTTTTGACATGTACGCCTTTTCTTAATCCTAGCAATCTTCTACTCAAGGGCTAACTCCCCCTGAATATGAAAACCTACCCAACTCCCTCTAATCACTAATCTCAAGTGACGAAACTACTTTAAACTTCACAGTTTAAAAGACAAAGTTGAACGACAACATTCAACGACTCAAAGCTTCAAAGTATCAAGAACAATACTAAGAGCCACTAAGTGTTTTGCACAGTGGGTACAAAACTTTGGACTCACAATCTTCAGTTATTGTGGGTTGAGTTTTAAGCTCTATGTTGAGTCCTTTATATAGGCGTGCAATTCTTCAGATAATCTTCATTCTTTTAGATGCACTCAAATAAGAGTTAGTTTTAAAACAAACTTGTTTAAAAAAAAACTCCAAAAAGATAAAGAATTAATCTCTATCCACTAATTAAATATGAATCCAATCGTATCTAACACATAGGATTAATAACAAACTTTATCATTAATCCTAATCTCAGCTTGTTACTAAAAGATTCACGTTTTATCCAAATTAAAACAAACACGCGTGCTTAATGGATAAGCATTATCTTTTAAGTTGAACTGGGTCAAGATGTCCTACCCACATGTCTTGGGACATCTTGTTCATCATGCTGCCTATGCATGCTCTGAACCTAGTGACAAAATGTCTAGGACATCTTGTTCAACATGTTGCATCTGCACATCTTCAATATGCACAAGTGGTTTAGACTTAATTACTTCGGCATTGGTGCTTCAGTTAAGTCACTCTGACCAAGTTGTTTTAGCCTTATGATGGAGCCAATCTCAGAAGAACTACAATTTTATTGTAATTTGAATATTTAGTCTTTTGTAATAGATGCCTTAGGTTGTGGTGGAGAAGATGAACTCCCATATGAATATTTGGGTCATGTGATTGAGTCAAAGTTAAAATAAATGAGTATTCAGTATATGTTTGTTATTTACATTCTTGCACTTTAATAACGGCATTCTCGTATTCTGGTCGGATAAGTGGGAGCGCTCATAGAATAAATATTAGGGTTTACTTTAATATTTGTCCGGAACTAGTAGTAAATATGCTAGATGAATAGACGGTAACATCATGAACTAGTTGTGAGCTGAGCAATTAGAAGCTGAATAGCCCGAAACTAGGATCTAGAGGCATTGGAAGGTTGATGAGCATAAAGCATGTATGTTGAATAACTCACCTAGTAATTTGGGTATGTGACACATCGAGGTTAGGCTCTCGTAGGTACCTTAGTTATTAATATAGGAAAACCTCACATGTATTAGGGTAGTAGTAAGGTGCTACAACAACAAGGATAGAATCAACGCCGAATATTAATCTAAATAATTATGTTATACACCGATCATGCCAAGTATGAGTAAGGGAGGGAGTTCAACCACCATACTTATCCTCTATATATCTGAATTACTATTTTACTTTTCCGCAAAGCATCTCGCTATTTTTATAAAACAAAGCCTTTTTCCAAAACCCAAAGCGAATGCAAAAATCACGAACTTAAATAAAGTTGATAATGCTTTGGCACGATTTATGTGGATACGAACTTATTCTAGACACCTAGAATGTGAATTATTACTCGACGATAGACTGATACACTTGCCAGAATGCAGTCAGCATGACAGCAATTTGAGAATAAAGTATTCGAAATTCAAACCGAACCCAAGCGATAGAGGGGAAAATACCTACAATGTATAGCGGGAAAATAAGGTGTTTACTGGGACATGCTATTTCTATTTCGGTAGCAAAGTACGACCAAATATAACGAACCGGGCATCCCTAACCTAGGTCATGGACAGCGCTACACACACCGCCTATGATGAATGTAACAGAATACGACAAAACTATGTATGCGACAGGCACAAACGACAACAAAATTTATTAAAATAACGAATAAAACTTAAGTGGGTGACATGGCCGCTTCTAAGCATTCTACAGTGTCAAATTATTGATCCGTATGTGTCAAGGATTAGGATTTGCTCCCTCCGTCCTAACTTTAAGACAACAATTAAAAAAATATTAATTTAAATATGTTTTACATATTAGTAACTACTGGTGTATAATTTAATTGACTCTAGTCAACACTTAATCGGTTATTTATCCTCAAAGATTTGATTATTATGCCTACAAAAAAAAAAGTAACCGAGTCAAACTTATTTTAATTTAACTCCTTTTAACTAGGAAAAAAATTTGAAAAAAGTCAACCCTCTCTCTTCCGACAGTCGGACAACCCTCTTCCCCTTAACTCTAGTTTATTTTTTTGTAGGGCTGAGCACAAACTCGAGACCCGACTCGAAACCAATATAACCGACAATATATTGATACTGCGGGTCGGGTCTCGGGTCAACAACTGCAAAAAATTGGGCAAGAATGGTTGCATACGGACGGATGTGGGTTTTGAAAATTCTATCTCTTCATAACCGAAACCGACCGAACAAACATTAAGATGCAATTTTTTTTTTCTTCTCTCCCTCCCTCTGTTAATCCCGTATACACTTTGTTTTGTTGTTTTTATCCATCTTTGATATAAGAGAGAAATGTTATATTTTACAAACTTATAATATGTTGATAAAGGAGGTGCAAAATATATATTTATACTTCTCTTCTATTTGTCTATAATTGTCATTAGATCTACAAAATTTAATTAATGTAACAACATCTCACCCTCTTTATTTTTTCATTTAGTTCTTCTATCATTTGTTACAATGTGAACAACATATTGAATTATTTGAAAAATATGAGTTTTTGAATAATAGAGTTTTAGATATAAATAAAATTTCAACCAAACCCGTAAAAACCGACCCGTTCTACCCGCCAGCCGAACAAACCGAAGATGTAGTCGGTCGAAATTGGGTCCAAATTAAATGGTTGTGGTTTTTGTCGGTTTTGTGATTTTCGGCCCGAACTCGACCGATGATCAGGCCTATTCTTTTGTTCATCCACCAAGGAGGGATGGTTTTAGGGTCAATTTTTGATCCAAAATCACCCCCTCTAAATTGTTTTTCCTTTCATTTTTATTTAAATAAGTGATTATCCACATAGATTTGCTTCTTCATTTTTTGTTTTTTAAGTTTATCGTCGTCTTGTGCGGCGTTTGTTGATTTTAGTGCGGTATTTTGTTGATTCAAATTGACATTTCTACCTCAACTCATTACAGATCCGATGAAGACTTGGACGTCAAAGTTGCAGATCCGAAAGTATGAAGATTTCGGTTACTTTTATTTTGTCATATTTGTAGGCACTTTCATGACATCGTTGTGTGCTGTTAACCTAGGTGCTGCAAGTTTATTTGTAGATTCACCTTTTTCAGTTTTTAGCAATCTTAAATTTGTTATGATTTATGTATTTTTAAATTTAAATGAATGAATTTTTATTTTTGTAAAAACAACTAGGAAGAAAAATTAGATAGTAACAAAGTTTTAGTCCATCTATTTGGTCATACACATATATTTATAAAAGGTAAAAAAATAAAAAATAATGTGTATTTTTACAATAATAAAATAATATATATTTTTATGTGAGTGCAAATAAATAGAGTGATCAAATATTTGTGACTATATAAATATTTTTCTTTAACTACATAAGAATTAAATCAATTCAAAACTTATTGTAAGAAGAAAAAAAAATCAATTCAAAACTCAATTTTAATAGTACCATATCTATTACAATATCCAATCAATTCACTACATGTATGGTACAAGTCAATTTAATTCATCTCTTTGTAATTTATTTTTTAATAGTTATGTGACTTTGTCAATATCTCAAATTAAAATCATATTTTTGTCAAATATTTTTTGAATTAGTCCATTTGTGTGGGTAGAGATAAGTTAACGTGTGATTACTAAACAAAGAACCAATTTAAAAAATATTTAACATTTGATAGATACAAAAACTTTTTTTTTTCTTTCTAGAAGTCCTAACTCAATTAACAACTGCTGAAATTGTTAGGTCGGACATCGTAACCGGGTTCAAACTTGGAATCGTTGTCTACTCTTAAATTTAATTTCAATGAATTAATTACCGTTTCACGTAAGACAAAAAAAAAAAAAAAAAACTATTTTTTTTTACAAAGATAGATAAACTAATTTGAAATATTAATAAATGTATAACTTATTTTAGAGCGAGTTATAAATGCTAGTACCATACATTAACCAATCTAATACAATAATTTAGTAGTTAACTTATCTATAATTATACCTTGTCTTTTCCACTACACACAAATGATCCAAATCCTGAAATATAGATTCGTTGTTGCAAAGAAGTCTTGATTCTGACATGGACACCGTGACACGACACAATGCAGATATTCTGACACCGATAATGTAAAAGACACAGGACACTGATACCACTATATATATGATAATATTTTATTTTAATTATCGATTTATTACTAAAAAATTAAAATATATTCTAATTAAAATTAATATTTTTAATTCTTCATTGATAACATTGTTTCAATACATGTTTACCTTTTTTAGAGTGTTAAAACAAAGAAAAAAATTTCTTTTTTTTTTTAAATTTGGTTGACTATTTCAACAGATGTCATACGAGTATCATACAAATATCGAACACCGACGCGTGTCGAACATCACGACACGCTACCTCCTAGAGGTGTCGTGCTTCATAGCAAACTATGAGTGACAAGTTATAGTTATTCAGCAATTTGATCTAAATCAACTAACAACATCGTTTAACTGCATAAAATTAATGATCTCATGATTCCTAATATGAAAGTGTGGGATAAGGGGAAGATTGAGTCCTTATTTTCTATAGGTGTTGCTCATCGTATTCTTGACATTCCTTTATTTGACATGCTTGATGAAGATAAACTTGTGTGGGTTGATAGCCCTTATGGTCATTATAGTGTCAAGAGTGGGTATAAATTGTTGTTAAATGTCACAGGAAATGTAGTCGATGTTTCTCAACAAAATGATTGGCAAAGTCTTTGGGAAATCCTTGTTCCACCAAAAGCTAAACACTTATTATGGAGAGTTACTAAAGGAGCTAAACACTTATTATGGGTCGAAATCTTGGTTTTAAAGCAAAACAAATTTGGAATGAGTGGTATTCGGTTCAGAATTTGCAGCATGGACATCAACATATTGCACAACAACAACAGCTAAATACTTGGCAAAAACCTCTTCATGGTTGGTTCAAATGTAATGTTGACGCAGGTTTTCACAAGGAGTTGAACAAAACAAGTACGGGTTGGTGTTTGCGTGATCATATGGGTCGTTTTATAAGGGCGGAAACTACTTGGTTAGATGGAAGTTGCTCCATATTGGAAGGGGAATCCTTAGCCTTAATTGACGCTTTGTATGCAATGGAACAAAGAGGCATAACTCATGTTATTATAGAGACGGATTCCAAAAGTGTTGTGGATGCAATTTACCACCTCCGGAGTGGTAGTTCCGAGTTTAGTTTTCTTATTTCCCAAATTAAAAATAGTTTATCTTGTAATCCAAACTTCGAGGTTAAGTTTATTAGGCGGCAAGCGAACATGGTAGCTCACACACTTGCTAGGACGGCCATTTCTTGGTCTCGTCGCTGTACTTTTGATTCATTACCTCTTTGTATTTCGACTTTGCTGAATAATGAAATGAATTAAGCTTTTGTTTGTCAAAAAAAAAAAAAAAAAAAAACTGCATAAAATTAATTGAACAATTTAGACCGTTAGATCTAACATAAATGGCTATCATCAATCATTGTGTTGAAGAAGCTGCATCTAATTCAATTCCTTTTGTGTCCATATGTACTTTCTTGCTTGAAACTCTATCCATTTGTTTCATTTCATTCATCTCTTGTTTCACCTCAAAGTCTGCTAAATTTTCAAACACAATTTTTAAGATAATGAATGAATTCATATAACACAACAATGATAGCACCCATTCTCCAATCAACTTCATTTTCTCCCACAAAACCCAACACACAAATAACAACAACACTTGTTCCTTTACTTCATGTCCTTTCTCTCATACCCAAATGTACTACACTCACAGATCTCAAGCAAATTCAAGCTTATGCCATCAAAACCCATCTCCAAAACAACACCAATGTTATCACAAAATTCATAAATTTCTGCACTTCAAACCCAACAAAAGCTTCTATGGACCATGCACACAATCTGTTCGACCAAATTACTCAACCAAATATTGTTCTTTTTAACACCATGGCATGTGGGTATGCTCGCTCTAACGACCCTCTTAGAGCAATGATTTTGTTTTCTCACGTGCTGTGGTCTGGCCTTGTTCCTGATGATTACACGTTTTCTTCACTTCTCAAGGCTTGTTCAAAGGTTAAGGCTTTGGAGGAAGGGAAACAGCTTCATTGCTTTGCTTTGAAACTTGGGGTTAGTGATGACATTTATGTTGTTCCAACACTTATTAATATGTATACTTCTTGTGGCGAAATTGATGATGCTAGAAGGGTTTTTGATAAGATTGATAAACCTTGCGTTGTTGCATATAATGCAATTATTACGAGTTTGGCTAGGAATAGTCAACCTAATGAGGCGTTGGCTTTGTTTAGAGAGTTACAGGAGTGTGGTCTTAAGCCAACTGATGTTACCATGCTTGTTGCACTTTCGTCTTGCGCTTTGCTTGGATCGTTGGACTTGGGGAGGTGGATACACGAGTATGTTAAGAAGTACGGTTTTGATCGATACATGAAGGTAAATACAGCTCTTATAGATATGTATGCTAAATGTGGAAGTTTGGATGATGCTGTTAATGTGTTTAGGGATATGCCTAAGAGAGATACGCAGACGTGGTCGACAATGATCATTGCTTATGCAACACATGGGGATGGTTTCCAAGCCATATCGATGTTGAAAGAAATGAAGAAGGAAAAAGTACAGCCTGATGAGATAACTTTTTTAGGTATATTGTATGCATGTAGTCACAATGGATTGGTAGAAGAAGGTTTTGAGTATTTTTATAGCATGACAAATGAGTATGGGATTGTTCCTACTATCAAGCATTATGGGTGTATGGTGGATTTGCTTGGTCGAGCTGGGCAGTTGGACGAAGCCTATAAATTCATAGACGAATTACCAATCAAGCCGACGCCGATTCTATGGAGGACATTGCTATCTGCTTGTAGTAGTCATGGCAATGTTGAAATGGGAAAGCAAGTAATGGAGAGAATCTCTGAATTGGATGATTCCCATGGTGGGGATTATATTATTTTGTCGAACTTGTGTGCAAGATACGGAAAATGGGATGATGTGAATCACTTAAGGAAAATGATGATAGACAAAAAAGCTGTAAAAATTCCTGGTTGTAGCTCTATAGAGGTCAACAATGTTGTGCATGAGTTCTTTGCGGGGGATGGAGTTCATTCCATTTCTACCACGTTGCACCGTGCACTTGACGAGTTGATAAAAGAATTGAAGTTGGCTGGGTATGTAGCTGACACATCACTAGTCTTTCATCCAGACATGGAAGATGAAGACAAAGAAACTATTCTTCGATATCACAGTGAGAAAATTGCCATTACTTTTGGACTTCTGAATACGCCCCCCGGAACAACAATTCGTGTCGTCAAGAACCTTAGAGTCTGTGGAGATTGCCATAATGCTGCTAAATTTATATCATTGATTTTTGGTAGGCAAATTATTCTCAGAGATGTTCAGAGGTTTCACCATTTCAAAGATGGGAAATGTTCTTGTGGTGATTACTGGTAGAGTGGTAGCAGCATTCGTTGAGTCAAGATTTAATCTTACAAAATCTAAAGAATTGGTCTATCTATTGCCTCAGAAGTAAGTGCTACTAGTTTTCTTTGGAAGGAACAGCCAGTAAACCACTGCATGGATTGCAGCCTAAAAGATGAATGCTTTATTCGGATTTGGATTTTCTGCTATACATTCACACAGGCAGCACATCAATGATCATTGAATTGAGATTGAATGGTCCATATTTCAAAATCTGTATTGAAATCTAGACTGTCTGAACTTAATCCAACAACCACCAATGTGTTCACTACAGGCGATCTAAATCTGGTTTGTTCCTGCAATCGTGGGAAGGGATCATGATCGTCATATTCGGATAATTATTGAACATATTTACATAATTCATCCTGGTGTAGATTGTTAATTTGGAAAATGAAGTTTCATTCTCATGTAATATAAGTATATAACTTAATCTGTATTGCTGGTAATTTTTTAACATTTTATCCATGTAAATACAATTTGTATATTTAACCTTGTGATAATATATATGCGGCTTAAATATCATTTCAGTCCCTGTACGTTCTCAATTTTTTGGTTTTAGTCCCTGTAAGTTTTTTTGTTCTAAATTAGTCCTTCAATGTGTTAATTTTTTTCGATTTAGTCCCTGCCGTTCAATTCCGTTAAAAAAACGCTTAGATGGCAAACGGAGGGACTAAAACCAAAAAATTTAAAATTCTTGTCTATACTTTTCATTCTGCCTGACACTAAAATTGATCAACGAAAGATCGCAGAGTTGAAAAGGAGGAACCCAATCCAACTCAAATTGAAATACAAAATTTGAACCTCCCAAGTATAGTGAATCTAAATTAGAGAGTTTGGAAAAAGTTTTTTCTAAAATTTCAGAAGAGAAATTATTATAGGCAATAGATAAGTAATGTAAGGATGAGAGGTTTCCTACACTTGAAGGAATTGATCCTTGTAGTTGGTTAAAAGAGAGATCAAGATATATATATCTCAAATTTTGAAGGTTTAGCAAGTTTGAAGGTATCTCACCAAGTATATTGCTCTTATAAAGGTTAAGAAGGGTGAGATTTTTGGTGAGATTAAAAAACCAATTTGGTAATTGAGAGGTGAAGTGAAGTTATTGAGAGAAATATCAAGAAGTTGTTCAAGTCACATTGACTCAACCGTAACTTTAATAGTGAAGGAAGTGTCGCCACTGCTTGAAGCCAATTGGTTTCCTTATCAAGATCAATTCCACTAAGGTCCAGATATTTCAAGGAATTAAGATGTGAAAGCCAATTAAGATTATCCATGTGAAGAGAAACATAGTAGACAGAGGATAAAGCAAGGTAGAAAAGGTTAGATGGATGTGTGATGTTGTGTTGAGTGGCTGGAATTTATCACATCAAATTCATTAAAGCTCAAATCCAAGTAACTGAGAAACTCAAGTTGTAGGATAGAGAAGTTGATCTCACCTTTCAAATGTTGATCATTAATATTAATTTCTGTAACTCTACCAGTAATGTTGTTGCAATTGACCCCTTCCCATGCACAACAATCTTTTTCAGTCAACCATGTTGATATCTTACCATTTGAACTATCATTGATTCCCTTTTTGAAGATCAACAATATATGTCGATCTTTATCATTGCATTGAACCAATTTGTGATGATTTATAGAATGAATGTGCATTGATGGATTGATCAATTTTACTGTCAGGCAGAATGAAAAGTATTGGGCAAGAATTTTAAATTTTTTGGTTTTCGTCTCTTCGTTTACCACTTAAGCGTTTTTTTAATGGAATTGGACGGCAAAGACTAAAATGAAAAAAATTAATACATTGAAGGACTAATTTAGAACAAAAAAACTTACAGGGACTAAAACCAAAAAATTGGGAATATACAGGGACCGAAATGATATTTAAGCCTATATATGCTGATGGCCCTGGTATTTAAGCAATAACTAGTGAAGTGTCTTTCTACATCAACCGCTTGGTCACTTTATTGTTTTAGAAGATTCATCCGTAATTGATTGGTGGTATTTTTTAGGGGTGTCAATATTATCTATTTATTCATTATCCATCAAAATCCATCAATTTTAAATCCATCCAATCTATCTATTAGACAATAAAATTGTTAATAGATTGGATTCAATCCATCCATTTATCTAAATTGATGGATTTGATCCGTCCACCGATTTTTAAAAATCCAATGGTTCCTTGTTTTTTGTTACTTGCAATCCAATGAATTATTTCTTCATAAATTTAAAAAAAAAAAAAAAAAAAACTAATTTAACATATATTATCTGAAATCAAAATATTTTTTTTCCCTCGAAAATAAAAAACAGCCGAAAATACGAAAATCGGCCAAAAACCCAAAAAACACCCGAAAATCCAAAAATCGGCCGAAAACCCAAAAATCGGTCATAAACTCAAAAAAACGGCCGAAAACCCAAAAAATTGGGCGAAAAACCGAAAATCGGCCGGAAATCCAAAAAACATTGGAAAACTAAAAAAAAACGGCCGAAAACCCAAAAATCAATCAAAAACCCAAAAAAAACCCGAAAACCCAAAAATCAACCGAAAACTCAACAAATCAGCCGAAAACCCGAAAAACTAACTTTAGGTTTTCGGCCGATTTTTGGGTTTTCGGCCGATTTTTTAGTTTTTGACCGATTTTTGGTTTTTCGGACGATTTTTGGATTTTCGGGTGTTTTTTGGGATTTCGGCCGGTTTTTTGAGTTTTCGGCCGATTTTTGTGGTTTCGGCCGATTTTTGGATTTTCGGGTGTTTTTTGGGTTTTCGGGTGATTTTTGGGTTTTCGGCCGATTTTTTGAGTTTTCGATTGGTTTTTGGATTTTCGAGTGTTTTTTGAGTTTTCGACCGATTTTCGGTTTTTCAACCCATTTTTTGTGTTTTTGGCCGATGATAGCATATTCAGCAGTTTTTTGGTTTTTCTACTAATTTTTTGTTGTTCGGCCGATTTTTTGTGTTTTCGATCGATTTCAGAATTTTCCACTGTTTTTTGGTTTTTCTGCTGATTTTTTGCGTTTTTGACCGATTTTTGGTTTTTCGATCATTTTTTGATTTTGAATTAATTTTGTTGGATGAATTGGATATTCATCAATTAAAATGATGATAATGGATGAATTGGATGGATTTTATTTCTAAATGGATGGATTGGATTCTTTGATCTCATTTTAATGGATTGTTAATGGACAAATGGAGAAATTTTTTTTCCTACCCCAACAATCTTTTCTATACCCCTACAAATTTTTAAATATTCCTATTTTACCCTTATGTTACTATTTATATAATATTCTTATTTTACTATTTTTAATATTTTATTTTTTTTGGGTATTTTTCATAGTTAAAGCGATCCGGTAAGCGATTTACCGGTACACTTTTTAAAAGTATACCGGTATTCTCAATTTTCCAGAATACACCGGTACTCTTTTTAAAAGTATACCGGTATTCTAAATTTTCCAGAACACACCGGTACACTTCAAAAAAGAGCACCGGTGTAGTTAAGTTTGGAGAACATATCGTACATTTTCAAAACTGTACCGGTATGTTGTTCGAAAACTGTACCGGTACACTTTGGTGTTTTTTTGTTTTTTTTTTTTAATTTTAAAACTTTATTATAAATTTTTTTTTAAAACTTTATTATTTTATTTTGTACAACAGATATGGCTCAAACTGACGATGCAGATCAAATATCAGTAGATACCACAGCTTTTTTTACGACCAATGAAAAATTTAATACACGAGATGAAGTTATAACATGGGCTCAAGATGTTGGAATTGCCAATAAAGTGAGTATAATAATTACTATGTCAGATACAAAGAATGGAACAAGAGGAAGAAATGACAAATTAATTTTGGGCTGTGATAGAGGTGGAAAATATGACTCTTCGAAATGTTCTACGTCAACAGCATCAAAAAAATGTAATTGTCCATTCAAAGTTAGAGCCACACCTTCAACAGATGGTTCGGGATGGAAAGTTCAAGTTAAATGTGGAGTTCACAATCATAGACTACCTGATCAATATGCAGGTCATCCTTGTTTCTCTTATTTGTAATGTTATTTTTTTCATAATATATTATATTTATCTTTGCAATTCAAAAAAAAATAAAAAAAATATGCAGGTCATCCTCGTAAGGCGCGTTTAACCGTAGAAGAAAAAAAACGTGTTGAAGATCTGTCAAAGTGTAATGTAGCACCGAGGAACATCGTTTTAGACCTAAAAAGAAATAATCCAGATTCTGTTGTTGATGCCAACCAAATATATCGAAAAAGACACATGCTACAAAAACAAGAAAGAGGTTCTATATCAGAGATGCAACACGTGCTACAATGTTTAGATGATAAAAAATATGTCACGTGGAATAGAAGAAAAAATGATGAGTCTGATATTTTGAGTGATATTTTTTGGGCACATCCAGAATCAATCAAGTTGTTAAATTTGTTTCCAATTGTTTTGGAAATGGATTGCACATACAAAACAAATAAATACAGACAACCATTGCTTGAAATTATTGGTATAACTTCAACCAAATTGACATTCAATGTTGGATTTGCTTACTTGGAAGCTGAGAAGACGGACAATTATTGTTGGGCATTAGAGAAGTTAAAACAGTTGTTTATTAAGCAAAATAATGTTCCACAAATAATTTTGACCGACAGGGAGCTTGCTTTGATGAAAGCAATTGAAATTGTATTTCCACATACTGTAAATTTGCTTTGTACGTGGCACATAAACAAAAATGTCAGTGGAAGATGCGGCGTACATGTAATTAAGGATATGCGAGAGTTGGTGAAAAATTTATGGCAAAATGTTGTACGTAGTACAAATGAGACGGAGTATCATCAACAGTTGAATGCGCTTGGGCAAGCATGTGTTAACTCAAGTAAGTTTTTTGACTATGTTAGTAAGACCTGGTTGACCCCTCACAAGGAAAAATTTGTTGCAGCATGGACTAATAAAGTGATGCATTTAGGAAACACAACGACTAATAGGTATGATTATGTCAATTTCAAAATTGAATTTTTTTTTCTATTTGTTTTCATTTAATTGACTTTTGTGTGGAATTTAATATTGGGTAAATAGGTCTTTACCCCCTTGCAAAATATGAGAGTTTTGGATTTGCCCCCTGTAAAATTTTTTTGTTGGAATACCCCCTTGCAATGTTCAAAATTTTTTTTGGTAGTGTATTTTACCCCCCTATGTTGAGAAAAAAAAAAATTGGCAAGGAGGGTAAAACACACTACCAAAAAAATTTTGAACATTGCAAGGGGGTATTCCTACAAAAAAAATTACAGAGGGCAAATGCAAAACTCACCTATTTTGCAGGGGGGTAAAGACCTATTTACCCTTTAATATTTAGAGTCGAGTCATCGCATTGGAAATTGAAGCAGATGTTGGGAAACAGCAAAGGTGACTTATTCAAGTGTTTGACATCCATGGATGACAATATAATTCTTCAAGTTGGCAAAGTGAAAGCATCATTTCAAAAAAGTTTTTATTATACGGAGCCTCTACATAGCAATCCGTTTTTTAAGAATTTAAGAAGTTTTGTGTCAAGAGCCGCTATGAATCTAATTTCTGAGGAGTTTCAGAGAGTTGGCATTGTTGGAACCGACAAGGACATTTGTGGTTGTATACTTAGCTAGGTCAACATGTCAGTTGCCTTGTGCATGTGAATTGGGTGGGTATACAAAGAGCGTTGAATCGATACCATTAGAGGCAGTTCATGGTCATTGGAAGAAATTAACTATGGAGGAACCATTAGAGGATGACACAGATGATGGATATGAGTTAGACATGAGTAATGCAATAGATGCAATATGGAGTCGATTTCGATCACTTGATACTGTTGGTAAAAGAGCGTTAAAGAGTAAAGTGTTTGAACTTGCTTATCCAAATACAAGTTCCTTGTGTCCACCGCCTGAAAAAATTAAAACTAGAGGTGGAGTGAAGAACAAAGATAGAGGCAAAGCACTAGAGGGTTATGATGTGTATCGTGATCCGTCATACTTTGAGCATGTTGAAAGAGAAGAGCGTGAATCACAAGGTGCATCAAAGAGGGTGTGTATACAACCATCACAGTCATCTCAGAAGCAACCATCTCAATCATCTCAGAAGCAACTATCTTAGTCATCTCAGAAGCAATCATCTCAATCATCTCAGGAGCAACTATCTCAGTCATATCAGAAGCAACCACCTCAGTCATCTCAGAAGCAACTATCTCAGTCATCTCAGAAGCAACCATCTCAGAAGCAACTATCTCAGACATCTAAAAAAAATATATTTCAAAAGTATTTGTCGCAATTTCCAAAGCTTATACATCCACATGTTGCTCACATTATTGAAGTCATTGCAGATGGAAATTGTGGTTTTAGAGCTATTGCATCTTTACTTGGTTACACAGAGGATGGTTGGCCCATGGTCCGTCGAGAGTTAGACAATGAATTGAAAAGTAATATCAGTTTGTACGAAAAGTTATTCGGCGAACATATACAACTCGTGAAAGAATCGTTGCAGATATCAGGATTAGGCGCTCAGTTAAAAGATAGATGGTTCACCATACCTGCCATGGGTTACTTGGTTGCAAATAGGTATAATGTCATTTTGGTCACTTTGGGTAAACCTAGCACGACTTTCTTTCCTATGATGACATCATATTCCCCTTCAGCAAGGTTTTTCTGAATTGGTTATGTCAATGGAAATCATTGGGTTCAGGTAAATATGAATTTAAACTTAAACATATCAATTTTCAAAATAATAATTATGTTTTTATTTTCTACGAACTTGAACTTATTTTATTTTTCTTATAGGTAAATATGAATCCAGGATTTCCGTTGCCCGATGTGAACCCTGATTGGAAAAAATATTGTTCACCTGAAGCAGAATCTTGGATCGTATGATTAACCGGACGACTACAATTTTAAATCCTCCGGTTAATCATCCTCGTGATGTTGTGGATGTTGTTTGATTTCGAATCGTAGTTGTTTAATTTTGAATCTAAATTTGATACTTTTATTTGTTTAATTTTATGATAGATGACATAATTTATATACACCTCATCAATCATTTTAGTAAACTTATATTAAAGATTATTACACGTAGCGTCATGTGATTATTTGCTTTTTTGGTTTGAATCATGTGATTACTTTAGGACATGAAAATAATTTACATAAATAAACAAGTGCAAGAAATAACTGTAACAAAAATTTCACAAAAGTACATAAATAAGTACACAAGCAAATGTTTGTCAAAAAAGATCACAAGCAAATATCCAATAATGCTAAAAAAAAATAAAAAATACACAAGCAAATGCATCAAGGCACATAATGATCAGGATCAACCTCTACACCTTGGCAAATATCCAATGCCATAAAAAGATCAAAAAAGGCGTCATCTTCTCTCTGAGCGTCAATCTGAGTGATATATCTCTCAAGCGCGGTAGCAGCTTCATGCCTCCAATAATGCTCGCCTCGTGGTGCATCTCTAGCTGGTGCATCCTCTGGTATCGGATCATCCTCTGATATCGGATCATCTTGCTGTGCTGGCTGCTGTACTAGCACATACTGGGGAACTGGATGTACTCCATGTGGTCCATCAACAGGGCGACATAATATAGGATGTGACATCGTATAGTACCACGGCAGATAATCATATGTAGCCTCAGCAGGATATGTCGCTGCACGTGTCGCCTGAAGGATCTGATCAACACAAATATTATAACCGATCCAATCGCTATCAATGACAGCAGTGGCGGGAGCTGAAGGTGGTGGTGGTGGTATATACTGTAAGAATCCATACCGCCTAACACACCTCTTAGGCAAATGAGGAACTACCGCACAACCACGCAGATAACCACTATACATACAAATTGGGTCAAAAGGTCTAATACCCCTGTGATCTTCAAACGGACGCCAAATCACATTAGACGGGGTCAGTGCATCCATGATCGGTCGATACTCATGAACCTTCAGTTTCCCCTGCTTATATCTCCATCGCATAGCTCGAGGGAAACCGGGTGCATTACAAGAAAACCCGGTATCCGCATCCGCCCGCCGACCAAGGCCAGGGAAATACTCGTGAATCCAACACTGTTACAACAAAAAAAAAAATGTCTACGCAACGAAAAAAAATCGCATACTAAATTACATTCTAAACATGCAATATGCATACAAAAATGTCCAAAATTAAATAACATCTACAGTACCGAAAAAGAAATATTACCTGTAGAAGTGTCGCGTACCCTGCAAAAGCCTTTGTGGAGAACACGGAGGCATCATTCAAGTTATCATATAAACAAACTAACGCAGCACTGGCCCAAGAATATGTATGGCATGCAGATAAATCTCTAAACATAGGCAGCCATTTTGCGTCCACGCGCGTGTAGCTTTTATCCGTGAAAATAGTACATCCAACCAACAACAGCATCCACGCCCTACCAGCAAAAACAAATCTCCCATGTTGGCAATTCCTCTTATAACACTCATATAGCCACTGCTGAGAAAAATATCCACCCCTCTGCGATGAAGTTTCTACAATGCGCTCTCAATACTGACCCCCAACAACTCTGCTGCAAGTGATGCAGCTTCTTCCATGCTAACTGATATCGGAGTGTAAAATATACCCCTAACAGGCAGATGCAACAGACATGACACATCGTCGAGTGTAATCGTCATTTCACCAAATGGCATGTGAAATGACGATGTCTCCGGATGCCACCTCTCAATAAATGCTTCTAAAAGGTTTGGATCAAACTTTGTCAAACTCGTCCGCTCAAGCCAGCTCAATCAAGACAATTCCAACCAATTTTTAATAACTGGTGGATGTTGATCAGAAACCCAACCAACTATCTTTGCTCCTAAAGATGCTATCCTCCAAAGTGGACGATCCTGCATATATTTTAAAAAAAAACATTATCAATAATATTTTAACACTACTGTTGATATAACTTCATCAATATAACTTAACAAATAATAACAAAATAAACAATTAGTTACCTGATCAAACCATACATGACGAGATATATGCTGCTCGTATCGTGTCAGAAGCCTGGTATCAATGGGACCTCCAGGCCAGCCCACAGCTGCAGGCTGCTCCGGCACAGGCTGATCCTCTGCCCGACGCTCATGAAAATCACCATGGCTGGTCCCTCCCATACGTCGAATTCTACCGTCTCGTCCTCTGGTGCGCACCACTGAAAAAAAATAAATTAATTTTTTGAAAAAAAAAACTTTTAAAAAAATAGACTTGTAACTGGACCGGTATGAACATACATACCGGTACAGTCATTGAAAAGTGTACCGGTATGAACACTTTGTATAACTGTACCGGTATGCATATTCATACCGGTACTGTACCGGTATGAATATGCATACCGGTACAGTTGCACAAAAGTGTATCGGTATGAATATTCATACCGGTACAGTCACATTAAAGTGTACCGGTATGAATATTCATACCGGTACATTCAAACCAACTGTACCGGTATGCAAGTTTACATACCGGTATACTTTTACACAAGTGTGCCGGTAAACTCACTTTCTCTGCTCTCTCGGTACACTTTGTTTGCAAATGGTAAAAGTGATAAATTTTTCACTCTTTTAATTTATATACGAAGGCATTTTAGTCATTTCAATTTCAAATGTTGGGGTATTGAAAAGATTGTTGGGGTAGGAAAAAAAAATTTCACAAATGGATTACTTTGATCTATCAATTAACAATCCAATCCAAATCAAAATTCATCCAATTCATCCATTTTGACACCCCCTAGTATTTCTTGAGTTCATTTGTTTCAATTCACCCAAAAATTATGCCACCATGTTAAATTGATAAAAAAAGGAAGAAAAAAAATGATTGTTTAGATATCACTATATCAGTATTGAACTAGGTTAATTTTCTTGCATTCTTTTTGTTATCTGTTTGCAATATGAATTTTTACAAATTACTAATAAACATGCATTTTTGTTCAGGAATACAATCTAAGATGGGGGAATTGTAACTTCCTGATTTTCATAACTCGGTATATTTTACTTTACTTAAAATTTCGATAATTTATATCTTTATAACTTGGTCGTTTTTGCCGTGTTTAATATATTTTTGGTTTTGAAAGCTTTTCAGTTAAATTTTTAAAGAGCATGAAATGAGATAATTATTTATAAGAAAAATAGTAGCTATTTTATCTCAATTCATGAAGAAATATTTACACTATTTTATAAAATTACTACCTTAATCTAATTTAAATATAAATGATATGGATCTTTATTTTGATATGCTAAATATTTAGTATTCTATTTTTATTTGTAAAAACTTGATTCTTGTTATATATACACGATTTGTTTTTATGTTCATATATACATATAAGCTAAGTTGTTTTTATATAATATATATAAATATATTGTTTATGTTAATTTTCAAATATATTAGTTCATGTTATATGTCCATACATAATTATTTTACGGAAAATAGTATAAGCTGCATAGAACCTTCATCAACTTTTGTTTAGTCATCATGTTAAACTATGATATTGAAATGGCAATAGTTTTAGTACTATTTATATACGTGAGGGTTTATAGTGTATAGATATTTATAGTACTATCTATATTAATAATTTATTTAGAGAAATAAAAATCAACCATGCATCAAAGTACTTAATGCTTAAGTAATTAAACCAAGTATTCACACCTCATGTTAAGATTCTTTTTACGTGGAAATCATTGAGCCACAACAAAATTCACTCTTATTCAGCATAAAATGAATAGTAAAACTAAGAACACCTCATGCTTCAAATTTACTATAAATAGGCTTAGCTTGTTCCCATTTGATTCTTCAAATATCAGCATATCTCGTTCCACATATGCTCTTTCTAAACCATTTTCTATTAAGTGTGTGTGAGTTTTGAGTATATTTTGTTGTCTAGTCAGTCAGGTTGAGTGAGATATAGTGAGGTTATTTTGGTTCAATTTCTTTTGAGTCGAGTAAATTTTAGTATACCATTGTGCTGCCGATATATCAAGGAATATTGAGTTTTCTTCCGAAAATATACCAAGGTAATCTCTATTTATTTTTAAATACTTTTCTTAATATTATTAAGATGTCGAGATTATGTCCAAATTAACTCATTTATTTTAGATTATATTTCTATATATAATAGAGTATTTATAAAGGTTTTATAATAAATATTTTTACGCCCTTATTAGGCTTCTACTATAATTTTATTTGAAAGATATTTATAAGCTTCTAAAATAATATTTTTAGTCGCTATAGTTTCATGGAGTTATTTAATTACATATTTTAACTACTAGCGAATTATCGGTAATTATGCTGTTAGCAGGATTACCACCGGAGGTGTTGTTTGTCAAGAATTTTATCACGAGCTAAGGTGGGGGCAAGATTTCGTACACGTTGGGACGGTTAGCGTAAAATAGTTTAATATATATATATATATGTGTGTGTAGTGGTCCCCACAACCACTACAACCGATAAATAACTAAGGAGAGCTTATTCTCTTTTAGTGATTTTCATGAATCGCTAAATGAGGTTACGCCGGCCTTAATTATTTATCATAGGAATAATATATGATAATCTGTGTTTGTGTTGTGCTTGTATTACTTGATTAATTGTCTAAATATATACTTGATTATTTGAATGATTCTGATTGTAGACTAAGAATGAGATATACTCTCTAAGGTTAGAAACAACAACATCGTTAGTATAAGATCCCAATAACATAAGGGCAGTTTGTTACTTTGAGTAGTTGTATTCGGTTGGGTTCTAGCTAAGGAAGGACTTGGTAGACTATGTCTCTTACGGTTACCTCTCTATCCTGGGAAGTCAACCATACACTATTTATTGTACGGATTGTACTTATTGTGTAGAAGTGAGGTTTTTGTAAGGAAAGAATGATAAACATACTTTGAGATTATTGATAGAAACTGGCACTCAACCTAGGTGACTAGAGTATATTATAACTAGATTGATTGTTATGATGAATTCTTGAGGTTGAATTAGTACTTAGGGTTTGAGTTGCCATAAGTTGATTGAGAGTGCATATAGAATTGCATTTAAGGATGTGTAAGTCCACTGCTGTGCGGTATGGGACATACGAGGTTGAACAGCCGCCTGAATCCTGACAAGGATTATTGCGCGCTTGGCAAGATAGTGAGATCTTGGTCTGTTTTCTTATGGGCGATCGCCTTATAACACTTGGACTCCATGTGAAGTCAAGTGGCGTAGCTCTTGGTAAATGGGAGTACGTTGGTGGCAAGTGGTCTCGTGATATCTGATCTCGGTAATTGGGAGGATATCCTTGACAGCGTCTAGAGGCCTGAGTCGGCATATAGTCTAGGAATGCATTAGGGTAGATAGAAGCTACTTTGGGAGAAAAACTGTAGAAGATGGGACGATAATACGCTTGATTGATTATTTGTGTTTGACATATATATTCCTATTTTACACCCCATCCCCACTTTCTAAACTTGTACGATGTCTTAGCCCTGTGTTTGTTTTGTCTTGTATCTGTATCTATATATTTAGATCCCACGAAAGAGGAGTTCAAGGCTGAAGAAGGTGCAGTTCTTTCTACTCCTTATACAGTTGGCGATGTAGGTGCCAGTATCGTACAATGATAATCAAGGTCTTGTTTGGATAGCCAGTGTGTCTTTTGTTGTCTTATCCTATTGAGTCTTTTAAAGTATGATGTATTTTCTATGTTTGGTTTCACGTGTACAACGCGGTATCAGATATATCCGCAAACACCTTTGTCTTTATGATATAAATAAAATAAGTTTTTACTTATATTTGCTATCCATTGTTTTTTTATTTAATTTTAATTTCTCTCCTATTTCAACGGTATAAACGGGTTAGAATAGTTACTTCGGTTTCACCGAGACGTTGGGGCGTCTCATTGTTGTATCAGAGCAGGTCGGTTCAGATCGATCTGTGAGTGTCTAGGGTTACACTGGCTGTGTCAGTTTGATTCCATCGTGGATGATAACTATGTATAGATTGGGTAGAGTGCCAGATTTTTACGAGCCTGTATTGGCTATATTCCCCTCGATTAGATCCTATATAAGACAAAGTTTTATGAACTTTGTGACTTATGAACGTGGAACCATATTTTCCTTATGGTTCGATTTAGAATAAGCAATAGGAGAAGGATGACGCACTCTGACGAATGGAAAAGTCAGGTGGTTTGAGGTAATTTTTATTTTATTTTTGAAATAAAGAAAGATTATATTAAACTAAGGAGCAAAAGGCATATCGTTTTGGATATGCTGAAGAATACAAGAGGGAAAATCAGAGGCCCAGTATCTATTGGGCTCTTTCAAAGCCCAGCGCGCTAAAACATGTGCGGCGTTGTTACCATTCCTAGCTACCCACTGTAAAGTCACAGAGCGATTATCTTCCAAAACCCTAGTACACCGGCGAGCCAGTTGGCCCCAGTAACACCGCGGGAATCGCTTGCTTTGAACGGCCTGAACAATCGTTGTAGCATCCATCTCGATGATCATAGAAGAGAGATGCAAATCCTCGACCAGAGTTAAAGCTTTTAGAAGACCTGTAGTTTCCGCGAGCTCCACGTTGCCAGATCCAACATGCACCTTCGTAGCTGCTCCAACGGTGTGGCCATCCTCTCCACGCAGAACCATACCTATCCCCCAACGGCCATCATCAGATAGATGAGCATCCACGTTAAGTTTAAGGCAGTATCTGGGGGGAGGGTTCCAGCTGGTGTTGTTGCAGCCCCTGGAAGGGTGGATCCCGGTGGAGTGAATTTGATCACAAGAGCTGTTGTTTTGGTATTCATGGAGACCTTGGAGAGCTTTTTCAACCGTCAAATTCACAGGTGTGTCTTTATTTTGAAATATTTTGGCATTGCGCACAATCCACATGCTGTAGGAGATATATATAATATTTTGGACACATTCTTTGGAGGCATTAGCTAGCATATAGTTGAACCAATCTCTGTAATTCCTGATAGGGGTGTTAGAGGTGGTGATGGTGAGGGAGGAGTAGAACCAGGTTTGCCTAGCCCAGTCACATAACAGGAAAGCATGGTCAATAGTTTCAGGTCCCTGATGGCATCTAGGGCATAGGGTGTCACAAGTGATCCCTTTGGTCAGGAGGTTAGCTTTAGTGGGAAGAGCATTGTTGAGTAATCTCAACATGAAGTGGATTTGTTTAGGGGGGTTAGCTTGTTTCCAGAGCTTGGTCCAGTTAGTGGTGTTATCCTGTAGGGTGCTTTGCTGAGCCTGATCTTGGTTGCCAACTTCCCAATCAATAATGGCATTGTACCCTGATTTAACAGTGTAGATGCCCTCCTTAGTGCCTGGCCAACATAGCATGTCTTCATCCCAGTGTTATTAAGAGGGATGTTACAGATTGTGCTAGCTTCAATAGGATAAAAGTTGTTGGGTTTTTAGACTTCATTTTGCAAAAACAAGATGCTAGTCTAAAGGTGGTGACAAATGTGGTAACATCTGTCCAGCAACACTGCCAGCTGTGGCCAGCTGGATTTGAAATCCTAGTACGCGCCTTTCAGCGCGCCGCTTTACTTTAAACCCTAATTTCTTTGTTTCAGGTTTAGCTTGCGCGCCAAGACAAGGGAAACCTCACTATTTGCAGAAGCAATATTTTGAAAGATTTATTTTGAAAATATGTGACAATATATTTTAAAATCAAATCTTTTGGTTCAAGGTTATTTTTGAAGGAGATCAAAGACACGAGTTTTCAAAGATTCTGAAGCCTAAATAATTCTTGTAGTCCAAGCAGCTCAGGACTATAAATATATGAAGACCAAGACCTAGTTCTCTTAAGAGAGTTAAGCCGTATTTGGTTTTAGGGTTTAGTGTGTCAAAATCGAGTCTCTTTGTGAGCCTTTCGTGCATTCCATATATGCATGCTTAGGACTGTGTTTATTGAGTTGTAATGTTACTATCTCTGAAGCTTTGAAGCAAAGAGTTAGTGAGTCTAGCACTTGAAGCCTTTAGGTAAAAGTGTTTAGGTGTCTAGGAGGGTGTCTCCAACAACCATTCATTGGAAGTGTGTTTTATACCCCGGTAGGTGTCTAATGGTGTGGTGTAGCATCATTGTTAAGGAAGTGACCTGGGCTGGTCATATCTAGGTTAGGCCTAGGTAGAGTTTGCACAGATAGTGATTGAATGAGGAGGGTTAACGGGTAGTTAGACTCTGAATCAATACTATTATAGTGGATTCGTCCTGGATTGGTATCCCCCTGATTAGGAGCAGTTGCATCCGAACTGGGTTAACAAACCACGCGTGCAATTTTACTTTCTGTCTTTATTTATTGCATTATTAATTGTTCAGTTAACTCTCGTGGAGACAAACGTGGTAACATCTGTCTCCCAGTCCAACGTTCTTGTGACAGGTGTTAGCACATCGGCTATCACATCTATCTACTGATAGTGCCGGAATTTCAATTGGCATCAGAGCAGGCACCCTGCCTGTACTTGGGTGAGATCCAGGGGATACTTTCTGGCAAACATGGACAAGGAAGGAGGTCTCGTTAACAGGCCACCTCAGTTAGATGGTACCAACTACGACTATTGGAAAGCAAGAATGTGTGCTTTCTTGAAATCTCTTGATAGGAAGACTTGGAAGGCTGTTGTTACAGGTTGGAAACAGCCTATGGTGGTTGACAAAGATGGGAAAGTGACGACTGAGCCAAAACCAGAATGAGAATGGTCAAAGGAAGAAGATGATCTGTCGGTAGGAAACAACAAAGCCCTAAACGCTATATTCAATGGGGTTGACAGGAACATGTATCAAGCAGTGCACTGAAGCTAAGGAAGCATGGGAGATTCTGAAGACCACACATGAAGGTACTTCAAAAGTCAAGATGTCCAGGCTGCAACCATTAATCACAAAGTTTGAGAATCTGCAGATGATGGAACCTTGTGAGAAAAATGCTTAGGTCTTTGCCTAAGAAATTCGATATGAAAGTGACTGCTATTGAGGAGATGCAGAACATATCCACTCTGAGGCTTGATGAGCTAGTAGGTTCACTACAAACATTTGAGCTTGGAGCAAATGAGAAGACTGAAAAGAAAAACAAAAATCTGGCATTTGTCTATGAGGATTCTGATAATCTCAGTGAACAAGACATGGATGAAGGTGTGTCAGAGGCTCTGGCCCTAGTAGGAAAGCAATTCAAACGGATGATGAGAAGAAGGGATGGAAGACCCAGGACAGATGTGCAGCACATCTCAGATGACACTGGGAAGCAGACCAATCCTTAGAGGCGCAAAGATGAGGAAAATTCAAATCAGACCAGAAGTGTACAATGCTATGAGTGCAATGGGTTTGGTCACTACAAAACTGAATGCCCAAACTTCCTGAAGAAACAGAAGAAGAGCATGGTGGCCACTTGGTCAGATGATGATAACTTTGAAGGGGTACTCACCTTAGAAGAGCTAGCTGATGCCTACCATGAGCTGTGTCAAGACTATGATGACAGAGTTAGGATTCTCCAACAGCAAAAGCGCCTCATTAATTAGCTGAAGGCAGAGAAGAGTGAACATCTTGCTCAGATTTACCATCTTACTGATGAGGTAATCGTACTAAATTCACAGTTTGAGAACATGAGTAAACAAGTTAGAATGTTGAATGCTGGAAATATCATGCCTGAATAGAGTATATAAGTTGATCAACCTGACAAGAGTTCTAAAGCAATAAGATATGATTATACAAAACTCAACAGAAAACATTCACCATATGGTGAAAGATACAATCCTATAAGAAGAACTGTCAAACCTAGAAAGGTGAGACACATGGTGCAACATCCCAGACCACCACCACCTCCCAGTCAGAATAAGGAACCAAAGGAATGGGCATGCCATCATTGTGGAGAAAAGGGACACATAAGGCCTTTTTGCTACAAACTTTATGGGAGTCCACAAGTTTCAGAACCACAGGAACCTATGAGAAAGACTACAAAGATTAGAAAAGAGTGGAAATATAAGGTTGGGAGGATTGGACTGATTGCTCACACATCATTGAGAGCATCATCCAAAGAAGAATGGTACTTTGATAGTGGGTGCTCAAGGCACATGACAGGTATCAAAGATTATCTAGTTGATCTGAAATCTCATCCCACAGGTCATGTAGTATTTGGAGATGGAGCCAAAGGACAAATCATGGGTCTGGGAAAAATGGTAAATAACAGGCTACCTGAACTTGGAGATGTCCTATTTGTAAAGGGATTGACTGCTAATCTTATTAGCATAAGTCAGTTATGTGATCAAGGACTGAAGGTCAACTTCTCCCAACCAGAGTGCTTAGTCACTGATGCTAAAGGTGTTGTTCTGATGAAGGGAGTAAGATCTAAAGACAATTGCTATCTATGGATACCTAACCAGAAGACACATGTTGCAACATGTATGGTTGCCAAGGAAGATGAAGCAAAGATATGGCACCAAAGGTTAGGCCACTTGAATCTCCGAAGTATGAAGAAAGCTGTCTCAGTTGATGCTATAAGAGGGCTACCAAAGCTTGACATTGTGGAAAGTACAGTTTGTGGAGAATGTCAAATAGGCAAGCAAACTAAAGTTTCACACAAGATGTCGCCACATCTGACTACCAACAGGGTTCTAGAATTACTCCACATGGACTTGATGGGTCCTATGCAGGTTGAAAGCCTCGGAGGAAAGAAGTATGCATTTGTTGTAGTTGATGACTATTCAAGGTATACTTGGATAAACTTTATCAGAAAAAAGACACACACTTACTCTGTTTTTGAAGAGTTATGCATTCAACTACAAAGGGAGCAGGATCTTCTCATAAAAAGAATCCGAAGTGATCATGGTAAGGAGTTTGAGAATTCAAAGTTCTTGGATTTCTGTGCTAACCAAGGTATCAAACATGAGTTTTCCTCACCTATCACCCCTCAGCAAAATGGGGTAGTGGAAAGGAAGAATCGTACTATCCAAGAATGTGCTAGAGTGATGTTGCATGCAAAGAAACTTGCTTACCGATTCTGGGCTGAGGCCATGGACACAGCTTGCTATATACACAATCATGTTACTTTGAGAGCAGGTACTACAACCACTCTGTATGAACTGTGGAAGGGAAGGAAGCCAACAGTAAAGCACTTTCATATCTTTGGAAGTAAGTGTTACATCTTGGCAGATAGGGAGCAAAGAAGAAAGCTGGACCCAAAGAGTGATGAAGGAATATTCCTAGGGTACTCAACAAACAGTCAGGCTTACAGAGTTTACAATAACAGAACCCAGACTGTGATGGAATCCTCAAATATGGTAGTTGATGACTCAGGATTAGTCAGTGATCCAAATGTGGTACCAGATGTTGACACATCTGTCCCTTATGCAGAGACAGAAGCTGAAGAAGATACTCATGAAGTCAACACGCAAAATGAATTGACTGAACCTGCAGCTCTAACTAGTCCAGTTCATGATGCTTCAGTACCCCCTAGTACTCCTGCAACCAAAGGCCCTTCCATCAGAGTCCAGAAGAATCATCCTATTGATCAAATAATTGGTGATCCTAATCAAGGTATCACTACAAGAAGGTCTCTGGATATGATAGCTAGTGCTTTCTTTGTATCAAAGATTGAACCGAAAAATGTGAAGGAAGCCCTAACTGATGAGTACTGGATTGAAGCCATGCAAGATGAGTTTAATCAATTCAAAAGGAATGAAGTGTGGGACTTGGTACCTAGACCAAGAGGAACAAATGTAATTGGTACTAAGTGGGTGTACAAGAACAAAACTGATGAGCAAGGCACTGTCACCAAAAACAAGGCAAGGCTTGTAGCTCAAGGATACACTCAGATTGAGGGAGTAGATTTTGATGAGACTTTTGCTCCAGTGACTAGATTGGAGTCGGTTAGACTACTTCTTGGAGTGGCTTGTATCCTAAAATTCAAGTTGTTCCAGATGGATGTGAAAAGTGCCTTCCTAAATGGGTACTTAAATGAGGAGGTCTATGTAGAGCAACCAAAAGGGTTCGTGGATCCTAATTACCCTGATCATGTGTATAAGTTGAAGAAAGCCCTATATGTGATCAAACAAGCTCCTATAGCTTGGTATGAAAGGATCACTGTTTTTCTGGTGGATCATGGCTACAGAAAGGGTGGAAATGACAAGACCCTGTTTGTAAGGGAAGATAAAGGAAGACTGCTGATTGCCCAGATCTATGTAGATGACATAGTATTTGGAGGGATGTCTGACCAAATGGTGCAACATTTTGTTCACCAGATGCAGTCATAATTTGTAATGAGATTAATTGGTGAACTAACATTCTTTCTTGGCTTACAGGTGAAACAAATGAGTGATACAATTTTTATTTCACAGAGCAAATATGCAAAGAATATTGTCAAGAAGTTTGGAATGGTTAGTTCTCCTCACAAAAGAACACCAGCTGCTACTCATCTCAAATTGACTAAAGATGAGAAAGGTGTTGATGTGGACCAAAGCCTCTACAGGAGTATGATTGGGAGCTTGTTGTATCTCACAGCCAGTAGGCCAGATATAACATTTGCTGTAGGAGTGTGTGCTAGATACCAGGCTGCACCAAAAGTGAGTCATCTCACACAAGTCAAGAGAATTCTCAAGTATGTGAATGGTACAAGTGATTATGGCTTACTGTACTCTTATGGTGAAAGTTATGAACTACTTGGCTACTGAGATGCTGACTGGGCAGGTAGTGCTGATGATAGGAAGAGCACCTCAGGTGCATGTTCCTTCTTGGGTAACAATTTAATCTCATGGTTCAGCAAGAAGCAGAATAGTGTGGCCTTGTCCACAGCTGAAGCAGAGTATATTGCCTTGTCCACAGCTGATGCATATTGATATCAGGCACCACTTCATCAGAGACCTTGTAGAAGACAAGGTGATCACTCTTGAGCATGTAAGCACTGAAAAGCAGATTGCAGATATTTTCACCAAATCTCTTGATGCAAACCGCTTTGAGGAGTTGAGGAGCAAGTTAGGCATCTGCCTATTTGAAGAGCTGTAGCTTTATAGCGTGTGTAATGTGCAACACATCATGATCATACAAGTTGCACAATATTTTTGTTCTACTCCAGTTTTGATTGTCAAATTTATTGCCTAAAAAGGGGGAGTAGTATTGGTTCTGGCAGGTACAGATGTGTCACATGTGCCAACATGTGGATACACAAGACAGGTTGTGGTACTAGTGTATTTCTCAAAATTTTTACACAGGTACTGTATTCAGGGGAAGTAACAAGTAATGCAGGTGTTAAGGGGGAGTAATCCTAATACTGTCTCAAGCAGGTTACAGGTTCTCTGCATTTGCTTGTGCTTGTGCAAGTGAGTTGCACCCTATGTCTGGGAAACGTAGTTTCTCAGTATGCATAACTCCAGGGGGAGTAATAAGCTAGGTATCACTATCTAGCGTCTTGCTGTGTGCTCATATACTGAGCTTGTATTGCTCTTGAAGGCTGAAAGAGTCTTTAGGACTGAAGACCAGGTGTGGTGACAGATGTTGTCACATCTGTTGGTGCCTTGTGCTCTCTACACATTGGCAATGCTTGTGCTTGTGGTTGTGCTCTCTGCACTTGCATATTTTACTAGGAATTTAGGTTCTCAGGATATCAGGGATTTATTTTTCCTGAGCCACGTCTTTGTGGTATATCGCTTTGTAAGGAACTCAGTGTTTCATATTTGAGTCCACTATAGTAGACTATCTCTTCTAGGTGTTGACCTTGAGGCTAGCATTATCTGACCGCTGCCTCTGATCACTTGTACGTTACCTAGTGTAACATATTGCAAAATGTGAAGTTCCTTCTTCATCAAATCACTTAGTCAAAGTTGAAGGAATTTGCTGAAGATTTCTCTCCAGAACGTGCTGAGGTTGTTTTAGCCAAAATTTGCCAAAGGGGGAGATTGTTGGGTTTTTAGATGTTGGCTTCATTTTGCAAAAACAAGATGCTAGTCTAAAGGTGGTGACAGATGTGGTAACATCTGTCCAACAACACTGCCAGCTGTGGCCAGCTGGATTTGAAACCCTAGTACGCGCCTTTCAGCGCGCCGCTTTACTTTGAACCCTAATTTCTTTGTTTCAGGTTTAGCGTGCGCGCCAAGACAAGGGAAACCTCGCTATTTGCTGAAGCAATATTTTGAAAGATTTATTTTGAAAATATGTGACAATATATTTTAAAATCAAATCTTTTGGTTCAAGGTTATTTTTGATGGAGATCAAAGACACGCGTTTTCAAAGATTCTAAGCCTAAATAATTCTTGTAGTCCAAGCAGCTCAGGACTATAAATATATGAATACCAAGACCTAGTTCTCTTAAGAGAGTTAAGCCGTATTTGGTTTTAGGGTTTAGTGTGTCAAAATCGAGTCTCTTTTTCGTGCATTCCATATATGCATGCTTAGGACTGTGTTTATTGAGTTGTAATGTTACAATCTCTGAAGCTTTGAAGCAAAGAGTTAGGGAGTCTAGCACTTGAAGCCTTTAGGTAAAAGTGTTTAGGTGTCTAGGAGGGTGTCTCCAACAACCATTCATTGGAAGTGTGTTTTATACCCCGGTAGGTGTCTAATGGTGTGGTGTAGCATCATTGTTAAGGAAGTGACCTGGGCTGGTCATATCTAGGTTAGGTCTAGGTTGAGTTTGCACAGATAATGATTGAGTGAGGAGGGTTAGCAGGTAGTTAGACTCTGAATCAATACTATTATAGTGGATTCGTCCTGGATTGGTATCCCCCTGATTAGGAGCAGTTGCATCCGAACTGGGTTAACAAACCACGCGTGCAATTTACTTTCTGTCTTTATTTATTGCATTATTAATTGTTCAGTTAACTCTCGTGGAGACAAACGTGGTAACATCTGTCTCCCAGTCCAACGTTCTTGTGATAGGTGTTAGCACATCGGCTATCACATCTGTCTACTGATAGTGCTGGAATTTCAAAAGTTTTGGTTAATAATGTCAATTGCCCAGGTTCATGTTTGAGGGTTAAAGAGATCCTTTACCAAGTGGAGATTGGAGTTGTCAGGTTTGGGGGACCAAATATTAGAGCCCATCTGCTTATGAATCCATCTGTCTTCCGATGTGTTGATAGTGTTACCACTGCCTACCAGCCACCTGCAGCCTTTCTTTAGCACCAAACTAGCTTTTAGGATACTTTGCCAAGCATAGCTGCCCTTCTGCCTTGGTTTGGCCTTTAGGAAATGGGTTTTGGGGGTAATACTTAGCTTTAAGAATAGTAGCTATCAGAGAGTGAGGTTCAGAGATGAGCCTCCATCCCTGCATGGCCCTGAATCCAATACCCCCTCCTTTCTTCTGTTTGCAAGTCTTTTTCCAGTTAACCCAATGGATCTTCCTGCTGTCCACATTGCTTCCCCACCAAAATCTGCTAATCATACTTTCAATTTGGTGGCACATGCCTTTGGGGAGGAGAAAACAACTCATGAGGTAGCAGGGAATAGCTTGGGCAACAGCTTTAATAAGGGTACCCCTGCCTGCAAAAGATAAATTCCTCTCCTTCCACCCTTTGAGCTTCTTCCAAACCCTATCTTGAATGTAGTTAAACACCTGATTTTTAGTTTTTCCAATGTAAGTAGGTAGACCTAGATACTTTGCAAAGTGATCCACCATGGGCATAGGTAGAATGTTGAGAATGGCAACTTTGGATGGGTGAGGGACTCTCTTGCTGAAGATGATTTCTGATTTACCATAGTTCACTAGTTGGCCTGAAGCCTGTTGGTAGGTGTTGATAATAGCTTTTATGTGATTTGTTTCATTTTCAGTACCCTGCAAAAAAGAAGACTATCATCAGCAAACAGTAGGTGAGTTATCTCAGGGGCATTGGGAGCAATTTTTATGCCATGAATGAGCTTATTAGCATGGGCATTAGTTATAAGAGCAGAGAAAACACCAGCACAGAGGATAAAAAGGTAGGGAGAAAGGGGATCTCCCTGTCTAAGACCCCTCTGAGGGTTGAAGTAGCTGGTGGGGTTCCCATTAATAAGAATAGAGAAAGACACAGTAGACACACACTTCATGATTGTATTCATCATCCTACTAGGGAAGTCATAGCCACCAGGGTAGCTCTTAGGAAGTTCCATTCAAGTCTGTCATAAGCTTTGGCCATATCTGTTTTGATGCCAACATAGCCAGTTTTGCTGCTGGTTTGGGATAAGTAGTGAAAGATCTCTTGGGCTATAATGATATTGTCAGTAATTAGCCTGCCTAGGACAAAAGCACTCTGGTTGGGGCTAATAACCTCATGGAGGATGGACTTCATTCTGTTTGCTATTGTTTTAGTGATAATTTTGAGAGTCACATTACAGAGAGAGATGGGCCTAAAATCACTAGGGGTAGTAGGGTTGTTATTCTTAGGAATAAGGCACATATGGGTAGCATTGAAGGGGGAAGGGTCACCATCATTATTGAGGACATTAAGCACAACAGAGGTAACCTCCTTGCCCACAATATCCCAGTAGGTGTGGTAGAACTTAGCAGGGAGGCCATCAGGGCCAAGAGCAGCTAAGCTCTTCATGTTTTTAATGGCATTGGTCACCTCAGCCTCAGTGTAATCCTGGTCAAGGTCCTTGTGAAGGTCACTATTAATCCTGTTATGAACCAGCTGGGTGGTTTCAACAATATTACTAGTAGCTTGGCTAGTGAAGATTTTTTGAAAGTGGTCCAGAAAAATTTGGTCAATCTCCTCCTTATCAGTGTGGTTTGCTCCCATAGGGTCATTTATGGACTCAATTTTGTTCTTCTTCTTTTTGTGGCTAGCCTTTAGGTGAAAAAACTTGGTATTTTTATCTCCATGTGCCAACCAAAGGGCTCTAGAACTCTGACTCCACCACATCTCTTCTTTCTCAAGTAGGTCATCCAGCTCCTTCTCTTTTTCCTGTAGCTTCTGGTGGAAGAGCTCACTGTTACTCTTGGGGTGATTTTGAAGCCTTCCCAGTTCATGTTGAACTTCCTTAATGCGCATGGGAATGATTCCAAAGGTATGTTTCCCCCATTGGTGCATATCTCTGAGGGTGTGCTGTAATTTGTCAGAAATAGTGCCTCTGCTTTTGAGCCAAGGATTTTGGACAATAGATGTGTGCTGCCTGTTAGTAGTCCATATTTGCTCAAATTTGATGCCTGCTTTTTGCTGATGATTAGACCTGTTCTTCATAGGATAGAAACACTCAAAAAGGAGAGGACAATGGTCAGATCGAAATCTTATAAGATGAGAGTTACAATAAGTAGGAAACATAGCTTGCCAGCTAGGAGTAGCAAAGAAACGATCTAGCCTGGATTTTATATGATGGTTTCCTTGTTGTCTATTAGTCCAAGTAAATTGACTGCCTTTGTACCCTAAGTCCTGCAAATCACATAACTCAATAATAGTTCTGAAGCTAGTAATGAGTCTAGGGTCAGGTAGGTTACCCCCCAGCTTTTCATCACCAGTAAGAATTAGGTTGAAATCACCAAAAACAAGCCAGTTTGGGTTGGTATTAATGCTAGAAAGATCACTAATCAGTTGACAAGTAAGATATTTATCACAAGTTCTAGGGTAACCATAGACACCAGTGGCTCTCCAATTATGGGGATTAAGGGGGGAGGAAACAACCATATCAATATAGTTCAAATCATAGTGAGATAAATGCATAGTAATGGTACAAGTATTCCAAATAATAGCCAAGCCCCCAGCTCTACCACCCCCACTGACTGAGCAGTTAATAGAGTGATAGGTGTAGGTGTCTTTGTTAGCCTGAAGGAAAAAATACTGGTCAGATAAGAGTTTAGTTTCCATGAGAAAAACCATATCAGGTTGGTGATTGGCCATGAGTTGCTTGAGAGCTCTGATTGTCTTGGGGTTGCCAAGCCCCCTCTGATTGCTTTGGGCTGGCCTGCTTAGCAAGGCCTACCCTTGTATTGTCTTCAGTTTTCTGCCTCTTTGTTGGCAAGATATGGCCCATAGGTTGCAGAGCAACTTCCTTGCTTCTATCTAATACTTCATAAGTAGGCCCCAGCTGGTGTATCTCAGGATTTTGAATAGTGCCCTGTGTAAGTATTCCTTCCATAGGCATAGCATTAGAGAATAGAGGGTTGTTGTGGTGTTGGTCATAGTGTTGATTCTTGTTTGCTTGGGGTGAGTTGGTGGTTTGCATTTTCATTGCTGCCAGTTTTTCTAGGAGATCTACAGGAACAGGGGGGCTATAGTGCCCAAAATTTGTTGACTGAGAGGGGTTGCTGTAGAACTGCTTCTCCTTGTTAGCCATTTTCCTTCTGCCATATTGAGTGGACCTAATCCATGGTCCTAGTGGGGCTAGGGTACCCATATCCAAAGCTTGGTTCCTGCAGCTACTATCAGCATGCCCAATCAGACCACACTTGAAACCGGCTTGGGGTAGTTTCTCATAACGATAGTCAATCCAGCATGTGCCATCTGTAGGGTGAAGGTGTGAAAAACACAAGAGGGGAGGGGGGGGGGGGGGGGGTGAATTGTGTTTTGGTTAGTTTTAAAAACTTCTTCTAGGTTTTGCAACTTATCAGATTTCGCAACGGGCCAAAACTAAACACAAACAACTTCTGGTATGGTGAAGGTAAAACAGAGTATGAATGAATAAAAACAGAGAGAAGAAAGAAGAGATAACACAAGAGATTTATACTGGTTCCTCTCACAAACCGAGAGTAGTCCAGTCCCCTTGCACTTCCAAGGGATTTCACTATAATCACACAAGATTACAAATGCTCAAGCCAACTGCAAAAGACTTCCTTTGCTCAAGTAACACCTTACAAGAGACATTCAAATGCTCAAGCTCACAGCAAGAGACTTCTAACACAAAACAAATTACAATGTTTTGAACAACTGATAAATAATATCAGAGTTCTGAGAACAAAGAAATACAACTCTAATAACAAGACTATTCTTAGAATCCTTGAAAAGAAAACTAAGGTTCAACAACTGCAAGCCAGAAGTTGAAAACTGTTGTCATGAATTTTGATATAATCTCAAGTTGTATCTAAGTTAAAAAATGCTCTTTGAAATTTAGCAGAATAACAGCTCTTTTGTTCTTCGTAAGTGTTTTGTCACGTCTTCAAATTCTTCCTCCTTTTATAGATGATGTTGGAGCGTCTTGAATTTGAGCGGACACTGATGAAAACAGCTATGTAGTATTGTACTATTATTTTCATTTGAAATGTGCTTAGCCAAATCAAGTAAAGATCAAAATCTGAACCTTGATTTCGAATATTCGCCCAAATCAGGAAAACAAAGATAGTACAATAGTACAAACGTCATTATCATGAGGATAACAGTCTGAAAGATGTTCTTCTGCTCCTTCAGATCTTTTGCCAAATAGATGATAGTCGTTAAGAGAATATAATGTTCTTCTGGCGTCTTCTGCTGTTTCATCGTCATCAGAGTTTACAGATAATAAAATAATCTTCCGATGAGTCAACTTCTGGTTGACTTTGACTTGCAACTTCTGATGACTTCAACTTCTGTGTTGACTTCAGAACTTGCAATTTCCCAACTTCTGGGGATACTTTAGCATAGCAACCAGAACTTCAATTTCTAGTGAATATAAAATTTTAACTTGTATATCTGCACACTAGAGTAAATTATCAGTATTCCCTTTTGTATATTAATACTATTGTTATCATCAAAACTACTTGGGTTACATTAGAACCAACTTTGTTCCAACAATCTCCCCCTTTTTGATTGATGACAAACCAAGTATTAATTTACAATGGTTGTTATTTTAATCACATAATTTCGTCCTTCAGGTTTATGAGTTTTGCAAGCTCCCCCTGAGTTCAGTAAAGAATGATTAAAATAGTTTCAAATTTTAATGTTGAATCCAGAACTTCAATATACACTTTACTTCCAGAAGATAGGTTTGCAAGCTTTCTTCTGTGATCAGATCTACCTAAGAGAAAAGTGCAATCTTCCCTTACGTGTATCATGTATAGCAAGTTCTGATCTCAATAGAAAAATTTCCTTAGAAGAAAAAATAATGATAACTGATAAGATATAATAACTAAAACTTAATGAAATTAAAAATTGAGAATTTTGGCTTCAGTTAGTGTTCTTAAATTAATTTACTCTTATTCCCCCTTTTGTCATTAAACAAAACGAATATTAAAAAAAGTTAAGAATAAAAGAACACGTGACTAAAGAATTAGTCAAGTCAAAAGAATGCATTAAAACAGATGATAAAAGCCACAATTAGTTAATGCAAAAATGAAAAACGAGGTAACTCCTACCAACCAAAATGGCTATAAAAGCGCACCAGCTCTTTGTCATTTCACTCAACACTTCCATGAGAGAAAATAATTTCTTCATCAAGATGAGAGAAAATATTTGTGAGGATAGAAGAGTGATTGAAAGAAATTGGTTTAAGAAATTTTCAAAGAAGAACCAGAGAAGAATCTTATCAACATTAGATGCAGTCTCATGGAATATGATGTCTAAGAAACATCTAAAGATGGTGAAGGGCCTTGCTCCAAAATCAGACGCAAGTTTCTCAACCATCTTCTGTTCTTAGAAGATTAAAGAGTTCTTCTTATGCAGGAGGATGAGCAGGAGTCTCTGACAAGAAGCTCCAAGTTTACAAAACAGTAAATTTGTAGCTCGAGAGGTTTAGAAGCTCCCAGGTTGAAGTTTGGGGCAACATCCTCTTCAGCTTCCTCCTCGCTCATCATCTTGTAAAAATTTCCTTTTAGGTTAGGTAGTTTTATTTTTATGCCAAAAACATCTTTGCTCAGAGAGCAATGATGAAATGCAAAAAAAAAATGTAAAAGAAAAGCAAAAACCAATGTAATGCAGTTTTATATGAATAAAGAAAATATTTTTGAATGCATGAGTTTATGTATTTATGTTTATGCAGCAGTATATAGATCTATCTTCTGAATATAATAAAGAAAATAAACCAACATAACCACAATCACATAATACTAAAAATATTCAAAATAGTAAAAACAAATAGATCCAAAATAACAGGGTTCATCCAGAACATGATAATCAATAATATAAACAAAATAAAAACACAGAATCCTAGGGTTGAGAGGGATTAGAATGGTTCTGCAGCTTGGCTTGAAACTTCTTCAAAGCTTCTTCTGAGATCAAATGAAGCCTCTTGAACACATCTTCTGAGTCCATCTTGTCAACCAGAGATTCAGATTCAGAGTCCACCTTGATAATCTTGTCCAATTCTTGTTCATAGAAGGTAGAAAACTAATCCACAGCCCTAGTCATAACCAAATTCATCTTCTCTTCATGTAACCTCTTGGCTCTTCTGATTCTGTTCTCTTCAGCCTTGAATTCAGTGAACTTGTGCCTTGCAATGTTCATGATAAAGTTCCTTCTGTATTGAGAACTAAGATCACTCATCATTTGCTTGCACATATCTGCAATAGCAGTGCATTCTCCATCCACTTGATCAGGTGCAATAGCAAGAGCAGGTAGATCATGATAAAGTTCCTGAACTTTGTCATTAATGCCCATCAGCACACGCTTAACATCTTCTGGTGTGATGGCTTTGAGAGTGTTAGGAACAGATGAAGACGAGGGATTATCTAGGACAACTAAGGATTGAATGGTTTTATCTTGTTCTGTTGGAGGTGGTGTAATGACTTCTTCAAAAGTTTTAAGAAAGTCATTTTCAGCAATTGTAAGTTGAGGATTTTGAGATTTCTGAGGTGAGGGGTTGCGAAGTTCCAACTCTAATAGTTGTAAAGCATTGGCAGGAATGCCAACTTCAACTATGGTTTCAATTGGAGAAGCTTGATGATCAGATAAGGTCTTCTCAGAGTCATGGGAACTTGTTGAAACAGGTTTATCAGAGACATGTGTAGTAGCTGTAACAAGAGTGGTCTCTTGAGGAATAGCTTCAGAAGTTGCAACCTCTGCATTAACTTCTGATGCTACCTTCTCAATTTTCTCCACAGAAGTAGGAGTAGAAACACCTGCTTCTGTAATCAGGGATAACACATGTTCAGAAAATTGTTTCATAGATTCAGGAGATGGTACAAAGCTAACAACTGGTGTTTCAAAAGAAGCACTAGCTGAAACTTCTTCTATACAGTTAGATTTAGGAGCTAAATCTGAAAGGATTTTTGAAAAAGAGTTTTGAACAAGAACTGTATAGGGGATGTTTTTAGCATGCTTTGGACCATTAATGACATAATCAGGAATATCTTTAACATTGATCTTTTTGTAAATACCTTGATTCGCCAACTTTTGCACAATCTCAGCCTTAGGAATGGGAGCATCAAGAAATTCATTTGGCTCAGCTTCTACTCCACTTTCCCAGCTAGTCTCTTCCCAAGCCTTATAAAGCTCAACTTGCTTTATGGCTTCATCACGCTCAGCATCATCATCTTCATCTTGAAGAATTAACTTCTGCCTCCTCTTCCTTTTCAAATTAGATATGCCCTTCTTAGCAACTTCTGGAGCAGCAATAGCAGCAGATCCAGAAGCACTTGCTTTCTCAATAATTTCCACATCAGCCTCTGCTTGAATAGCAGGCTCAGAGTTTCTAGGTGTTTACCCCGATTTTTAGCAAACAACCGCTAGTTTAATTATTACAAGAAGGATCAACTAGTAAATCCTAGGACATATTGGATTGTGCAGAATTGACGAAAACATTTTCATATTTTCTGGGTTAAATCGGATAATTTGATAAAAACAGTAAAATCACTCGACGCAGTCGAATGGGTTTGCTTAAAGTAAAATGCTTCAAAGTTAAATTTGCAGAAAACTTGTAAATGAATTTGCAGATAAAGTTTAAAGAAGAACTTTGAAAAGTAAAAGCATGCAACAAAGTAAATTGCAGAAAAGGTTTTAAACTTGCAATGAAATAAATTGCAGAAAGGTTTTAAACATGCAATGAAATAAATTGCAGAAAGGTTAAAGTGCATAAACTTTAAATGGAAAGCAAGTAAAATACTTGGAGAATGTAAATTGCATTCATAAATGTAAATTGTTTACAAAGAAAGGTTGGTTACACAGATTCGTACATGTTCCATTTTGCACTCATTTCGCTCGTTGACATGGGTACTCTGAGTTTTGTCAGGAATTTGCATGAGAATTGTGAACCCGTTTCTCATATGAAAAACTAATATTTATAGGCAAACTAAAATAACCGTCAAAACCTACTTAACGTCTAACTAAACTCCACGTGTCTTCGACAATTTGAATTTCTTGGACACTTGGCAAGGCTTTCGAACGTTATCCACTTTGAATAATTTGCTAAGTCCAGAGTATGCTTTCTCCGTACTGCACAATACGTTATACAAGCAAACACACATATATATATATATTATTAAATCATCATGTAAAGCAAACACACAGCAATGTCGAAGCAATCAATCATGTACTTATTAAAATAGGTTCCTGTCGAATTCGACAGCTTCTTCAGACTCGACAGTGAACTTACAAACTACAAGGCTTTCGACGTCGAATGCCTTAATTTTCTCTTGATTTATTAAACAACCAATTTCCAAGAGAATATTAAAATACAATAATGTATATTAAATGAGATTTCATCATCTCACTCCAATTCATTAATGCCTGTCGAAAATACAGGCTAACAAATTGCCCCCTCAAAAATGCCAATTTCGACTGCATGTCGAATACGAAAGGAAGAAATGGCAATTTTGAAGATTCTCTTTCTTTTCAACTTCTGCACGCTTACCAAAGACGGCGCAAACGTCACATTAATGTCAAATCAATCATGACAAAAATGTAACCGTCACCTCAATCCCCTCAAACCATGATTTCCACTTTTTTAGCACAATAGTGGGACACGTGGCAGGATCGGGACGATTGAGACGGAAAATGGTGGTGCTTCAGTTACCAACTGCATGCAAATCTGCAGAGTCTATAAATAGCAAGCATAGTCCAACACTTTCACTTTTCTGAAATCCTAAACATTGAACTTCCCTTCCATAGAGAGCACTCACGCATTTTTCCAAAAACAGTCAAAACAAACTCCAAATCTTGCATTGTTCTTGTGTTTCTGTTGAATCTAAACCAACCAAAACGATTGTCAATCATTTTCGTTCATCATCACCGTTCTTTCCACTGCATTTGAGCAAGAAACAAGTTGATTTTGAAGGTTTTTGAACCTTTGCTACTGTCACCTGTCAAATCTTCATCACCTCAAGAACACCAAGAACATCAAGAAACAACAATGGCTTCTTCTTCAACCACCAGGAATGTGGTTCCTATTGCTGTAGATGACAAAGAGCTTGTCATGATTGAAGATTCAGTGTTTGTGATGGAACCTGCTACTACTGCTGTGACTTCAAAGAAATCACTCCCAAATACTGGGGCTAAGGTATCAAATTTCAAACTAGTATTTTAACTTAGTTTTATTTGCAATTTTTGTCACAAACATTTTGAACCTTTCGTCACTTGACTTACAATGCAGAGTCGAAAAAGAGTCAATGTGGCTTCAGAAAAAACTGGAGAGCCCACCATTCAGAAGAAACAAAAGAAACTCACCATTCAAGAACCAACAGTAAGGCTTTCGACATACCCTTTTAAATTCCTTTTCGACTTCAAAGAAATTTTGTGTTAATAGCCTTAAGGTTTCATTTCAGGCCACTGGTAATGTTCAAGAGAATCCTAGTGCTGCTGCCCCTAGTGGAGAAGGCCAAAGAGACAAAGGAAAGGCCAATGAAGCAACTAGTGAGGCAAGCACACCACCAACAAAATCTGATGCTGACAAACCCCCAAAAAAGAGACTTGACAAGGAAAAGAAGAAGAAGAGGAAGAAAGTTAAGTCCAGCTCTAAAGCTTCTGCAGAACCAGAAAAAGAGGTTGAGATTACTCCTTCTAATCCTCCTGTCGAAGATCAACCAGCACCACACACTGAAACCACCAACATTGAAGTTCCTGCCCCCAGGCAAGAAAATACCAGTTCATGTTCACATGATCTTGGTGCTAAGGTAAAATCTTCTCAACTTTTAAGATTTTGTCAATAGAACAAATTTCTTTTTCTCATAAGTTTTCTCATAACTTCATTTGCCTTGCCTTTCGACAGGATACTAATGATGAAAATGTCAACATGAATGTTGACAATGCAGAAAACCTGACCCAAGGCATTGGTACCAATGATGTCGAGGTCAACCCTAATCAAAGTGACAAAGGTCCAGAGACTGAAGAAAATCCCACCATCAATCTTGACTCTGAAGAAACTATTCTTGATCGTCCTGCTGAGTCTACTCATTCATTAGAAGGCACAGATGTCGAAATGGCATTCGACAACGAAGAAGAAGAGGCTATGCCAGAGGCTGCTGAGGGAGGTTCTGAAATACTCCCAGTTTCCTCAACTTCAAAGTTGTCTGCTGACGTTGGGTTGTCAGAGATGCAATTCATAGCTATGAAGGACTCTGATCCTGCTGCAGCACTAAAGATGCTCCTCTCAAGTAAGAGTAATAAAGAAAAAAGTGCTTCACATCACAGCAGTTCGACAGCTTCTGACTCAGAGATTCATTCGACAATGAGACAAGACTCCTTAATTCTCAAGCTGCACACAGACTACATCAACCAAGACGTCTTCTCATTGATTGAAGCTAATCCCAGCAGTGCTTTTGCCCACTTAGGCTTTCTGAAGAAGTTTCACAACCCAATGACTGATGGTGCTACTCTTGGTAAGGTTATCCAACTTGAAAACCTTATTGATGGTTTCACCAAAGCCATTCAAAAAAGGCAAAGCAATGCCTCAAGGTTGGAAGCTCAAACTCAAGCCCACGCTGTATTGGTCGAGAAAGCAAAAGCTGCTCAGGCAAATGTCGAGCGCCTTGAGAAGGATATTGAGTCGGATGCTGAGATTGCAGGCTATGACAAGAACATTGCTGATTGGGAAAATGAGGTGGCTGAGTTGAACTTGAAAATTCAAAGTCTCAATGCCAAGATAACCAGTGAAAAGGCTAAGCGTGAGGAAGCCAAAGCTAATATTTCCAAGGCAACCAAAGCTATGATTGACAAAGAGGCGAATGCTGGCATCAAGTACTTCAGCCATTCTGCAGCTGTCGAGGAAGAGATCAAAATCTTGATGGATTCTAACATGATTCTCGACGCAGAAGTTGCTTCATTCAAAAGCCTGTATGAAGACTTGAAGAGAAAATTTTAACTTTATAATAGTTTTAGTTTTTATTGTTCTTAGTTTTTTGCTTCAACTATTTGAACAATTTGTTTTGGTTTTTTGGTTTTGTAATCTTGACAATGCCCATTTTGTGGCGAACTCATTTATGATCACCATTTTTCATTATGTCTTACGTTTTATTCTTCGTTAATTTTTATTTCTTGCAACGCTGGTTTATACTTTTTCAAGTACTTACCATTTATAATTAACGAACGTTGTTCTTCTGTTACTTCTTCAATTTCATAAGCACCATTTGAAAAAACTTGAACAACTTTAAAAGGGCCTTCCCAATTTGGAGACCATTTGCCTAAGACTCTGTCTTTTTTATCCATTGGCAAAATAACTTTCCAAACCAAATTTCCAACATTAAAGGTTTTAGACTTAACCTTTTTATTTTAAGCTTTAGCAACTCTTTCTTTCTGTCGAGTTAGCATCTCTAAAGCTTTTACTCTCTCCTCATCTAAATCAACTAATTCATCTAACATCATATCCCAATAATGATCCCTTGGGATTTCTGCCTGCCTTTGAATTCTAACTGACTGCAGATGTATTTCGACAGGCAAGACTGCATCATGCCCATATGTTAGTCGAAAGGGTGTGGTGTTAGTTGATTCTTTTGGAGAATTCCTACATGCCCATAAGACTTGATCTAAAGTCTTGTTCCAATTTCTAGGCTTTTGGGCATTATGCTTTTTAATCAAACCAATGATGATTTTATTAGCAGCTTCTACTTGACCATTTGCTTGGGCATAATATGGTGTAGAGGTTAAAAGTTTAAAACCAGTTTGTTGGGCAAATTCAACCATCTTTCGTCCAGTGAATACTGAACCTTGATCTGTAGTAATAGACTCAGGTATACCAAATCTATAAATGATGTGACTTTGTATAAAACTAATCACTGCTTCTTGGTCAACATTTGGTAATGGAATTGCTTCTATCCATTTGGTAAAATAATCTATACCAACTAAAATATAACGTTGGTTTTTTGACGAACTTGGTTTAATTTCACCAATTAAATCTAAAGTCCATCCTCTAAAAGGCCAAGGTTTTACTATTGAATGGAGTTCACTTGCAGGCACATGTTGTATACCTGAATGTCTTTGACACTCTTGACAACCTTTAGCAAACTCTATACAGTCCTTTAAAATTGTTGGCCAATACACACCTTGTCGAAATAACAACCATTTCATTTTGTGGCCTGCCTGATGAGATCCACATGCACCACTGTGCACATCAGATATAGCCAAATAAGCTTCAGTTTCACTTAAACATTTTAGCAAAACTCCCTCAGGTGTTTTCTTCATTAGTTCATTACCAATGATGACATAACTCAAGGCTTTATATTTGATTTTCCTATTGGTTGTTCCATTTGGATCTTTCAAATATTCGACAAGTTGTTTTCTCCAAACATTGTCAGATAGATTGTCAATGGCAAAAATTTCAAAAATTTCTGAATTTTCGTCATAATCATAAGTGATATCTTGACCACTGTCTTGTGGTAAGTCTGCCCCCACAAGTTTTGGCATTGACAATTCCAATGAAGGAGGTTGATCAACAATGAGTTTATCTTTAATTTCAATCAACTCTTCTAGTTTTTCACTAGAGATTTTATAACCAGAAGCTATTTGAGCCAAATCATTGGCTTCTTGATTTTCTATACGAGGTACATGTTCAAAGATAACTTGGTCGAAACGTTTTAGCAAAGCAATTGCTATGACAAAATACTTCATCAAGTGTTCTTTTATGCATTTGTATTCTTTTGTCAATTGTTTCAATACCAATTCTGAATCACCTCTGATCAAAATATTTTTTGCCCCCAAGTCTAATAAAATTTCCAAGCCTGTTATTAAAGCCTCAGATTCTGCTTCATTATTTGAGCAGAACCCATTGATTTTATATTTGAACTTGGTGGGAATTCTGGAGGGAGAAATGATTAAAATCCCAATTCCAACTCCATGTTTATGTTTAGAACCATCAAAATATAATTTCCAAGGTTCTGAATCTACATAGTTCTGTGGAGTTTCTAGTGCAGAATGATCCACTATGAAATCAGCCACAATTTGGCCTTTGACTGCCTTTAAAGGTTTATAAGTTAGTGAATATTCTGTCAAGGCTAAGGCCCATTTTCCAATTCGACTATGCAGGATTGGTTTAGATAGCATGTGCTTAATGATATCACAATGAGAATAAACAAAAACATCAACAGGCTTTATATAATGCTTGAGTTTCATACAAGAAAAATACAAACATAAGCATAGTTTTTCAATACTACTATATCTAGTTTCAGCATCATTTAAAACCCTACTTAAGTAATAAATGGCTTTTTCTTCGCCATTTTCATCTTCCTGAGCAAGCATACTACCTAGTGTCGAATCTGATGCTGATATATACAACTTCATGAATTTGTTCCTTATTGGAGGCATTAACATTGGTGGGTTTGACAAATAACTCTTGATTTCGTCAAAAGCTTGTTGTTGGTCTTGCCCCCAAGTGAAAACACTTTCTTTCTTGAGTCGAAGTAATGGCGAAAACGGTTGAGCTTTACCACTTAAATTTGAGATGAATCTTCTCAAGAAATTGATTTTCCCAAGTAAGGACTGAAGTTGCTTTTTTGTAGTTGGAGATTTTGTCTCCATAATAGCCTTTGTTTTGTTTTGATTTATTTCAATGCCCTTTTTGTGCACAACAAACCCAAGGAAATCTCCTGCATTAACACAAAAAGCACACTTTAATGGATTCATTTTCAATCCATATTTCCTCATCTTTTCAAAAGATTTTCTCAAGTGATCTAAATGATCATCATTTGACGAGGATTTGACAACTATGTCATCAATATACACTTGCATGAAAGTGTCTATGTACTCATGAAAAATTAGATTCATTGCTCTTTGATAAGTAGCCCCAGCATTTTTCAAACCAAAGGGCATTACTACCCATTCATATGTGCCTAATGCTCCTGGGCACCTAAAGGCAGTTTTGGGTACATCATTCTCAGCAATGAAAATTTGGTTATAACCAGAATAACCATCTAACATACTTAAATATTCAAACCCAGCTGCTAAGTCTATTAACATTTCTGCCACAGGCATAGGATATTCGTCTTTTGGTGTAGCGTTATTTAAATCTCTAAAGTCTATGCATACTCTAAGAGAACCATTTTTCTTAATCACAGGCACTATATTTGCTAACCATTCGACATACCTTGCAGTTCTGATGAATTTGCTCCTTAGCAGCCTTTCAATTTCTTCTTTGATCTTCGACATGATTTCTGGTGCGAATCTCCTAGGCAATTGTTTCACTGGCTTTTTATCTGGTCGAACTGGTAATTCATGTTCCACCAACTTTCTGCTCAGACCTGTCATTTCGTTGTAGTCCCAAGCAAAACAATCTTTAAATTCCACCAGGAGTTGCACCACTTTTGCCTTCAGATCAGGAGGAATGTTTGCACTTATGTACGTTGGTCTTTTTGTCAGACCATCTCCAAGGTCAATTTCTTGCAAAGGATCCTGAGCTTGCATCTTGTGACTTTGACTGATTGGGTCTTTTTCAAATCCTAGGGGTTCGTCATCATAGATGCAATCCAGCTTTTGCATTTCTGGCTTTTGTTTGCCAAATTTTACATCATTGGCTGCAACAGCCATATTTTCTGACAATGGATTGGCTTCCAAAGCCATCTTGATTCTGTTTTCAGCCATATAGGCCGAAATCTTTGCCCAAGTTTGGGACTCAGACATAGTAATCTTCATTGATATTCCACCCAGTTGGGTAGTTCTGGCCTTCATATTCGCCATATTCAATGTCTCCATCTTCTCTTTCCCACAGAAAACCATGTGTGAGGTCCAACTTAATTGAATGGTGAACATTTCTCACTGAACGATATGCAAAATCCCTTTCAGTGCATGGCGAGATAGTTGCCAATTTTTTGTCGAATGAATGCTTTGTGAGATGATGAACTTCAGTTTTGAAGTAGCTTTGGTCTGCTTCAACATTTTCAACAATACCATCATCTCGCCAGATAATCAGGCGTTGGTGCAAGGTAGATGGGACTGCCCCCACGCCATGAATCCACTCTCGTCCTAGGAGCAGATTGTAGTTTGCCTTAGAGGCCACAACCAAAAATAAGGTTGGCCTTATAGTACTTCCAACAACCACATCCACCTGGATTGCTCCTAATGACAAACCAATTTCACCCTCATAATTCGACAGAACTATGTTGTGAGGATGAAGATCCACCAAGGATTTGCCAATCTTTTTCAGAAGAAATTCTGGCATTAGGTTAACAGCAACACCACCATCAATCAGTACTTTGTTGATCCCTACATTATTCACTTTAGCCTGTATGAAGAGAGGCTTCAAGTGATTTTTCATGCCTTCATCTGGCCTCTCAAATGTGGCCATTTGGTCCTCCAAAGCACCGTTGTTCATAACGTAGTAACAAACTGGCCTGTGAAGGGCCATTTGCATTCCAGATTATTCTTCTTCATCTGTTATTTCAGAACAGACGTCGAACTCCCTTGGCAGAATTGACACAACATTCACTATTACATCGAGATCAGGTTCAGAATCCAGAAAATCATTAGCTTCCATGTGTTCGTCTTCGACATCATCAGCAACTGAAGACTCTATTTTTGGTTCAACTAACCTTTCGCTCATTGGCTTCTTAGCCAATTCCACAGGCTTCTTTCCCTTACTATCAGTAGTAATCTGGGAATTTTGAGCAGCCAACTTTTTCTGGCGTTGATATCTACGCCATTGAGATCTTGTCATGGGGTTCTTCCCTTTGTAGTTATTCCTGTAATCATACTTCCTTGATTCAGAATCTTTCTTGGGATTAGAGTTACTGGAACTTCCTTTTTCAAAATTCCTTTGGCAAGAGACCATGTTTCTCCCATGAACCCACTGATTGACAGGTGTCCTGTTTGAGGGGACGAATGATTTCTGTGGTCCCAACCTTTGATGCACAGGTGCCTGTTGGCTATTCAGAATGTTGGAATATGTTGGCCTTTTATTTGGCCAATTGTGTCTGCCCTGACTATGAGGCAAAAATTTGGTGAGGCCTGCAGCAGCCTTTTTGTCGAACATGGCACTACAGTGAGGACATAATGTAGCTTCGCCATCATTCTCTTTGCAGCGTTGAAGAAAATCTAGCAATTTCTCTCCAGCCTGTGGATACACCTCTTCCACTTTGTTTTCGTATTCTTCCTCAGGAATGGAAACCAATTGCCCCCCTTCAGTGAGGTTCAATGCTTCCAACATCAGGCATTCAAATGGCTCTGTGTAAGCAGCATCAGCAATCTGCAATGGATCTTCATCCACCTGCTGTTTGGATTTTGGCTTTTCGCCAAATTTGAGTCTTCCTTCCTGCAGGGCTTTCTGGACCAGATCCCTGAAAAGAACACATTGTGAGGTTTTATGACCCAAGAAATTATGATATTTGCAAAAACCTCTTTTCTTACGTTGTTCCAAAGGTGGAACTTTTAAACCTTTTGGCACAATTATTTGGCCATCAGTAACCAATAAGTCAAAAATTTCATCACATTTAGTAATGTCGAACGTATATGTCTTAGCAACAAATCTATCATTTTTTGGTTCGACAGGATTATTTCCATTTGATGGTTTTAACATTTTACAAGTATAGGGAGGTCCTGGTTTTAATTCAGCAATATTAACCTCGTTATTTTCTATGTAATCCTGACCATCGTCGAACTCATTTTCACTTTCATAAGTTTCTATATACGCCACTTTTTCTTTTTTATGAAATTTAGAATTTCTGACTTTTTCAGCCCTGAGACGTTCGACCTGTCGAACACGATCTGCTAACTGGGCCATATCTCTTAAATGTTGAGTATCTAACTTCTTCCTAATGGAATAGTCAAGGCCACCAGCAGCCATTTCAACCAATTCATGTTCAGGCAGTTGAGTAAAGCACCTTGCCTTAAGGAGGCGAAATCTATTCAGATAGTCATCAATGGCCTCTGAAGTTTTACGTTTCATACTGGCTAATTCTTTGAGGCTAATCCTAGATTGTCCCATATAAAATTGTTCATGAAATAGCCTTTCTAACTGAGTCCAATTATGAATTGAATGAGGGGGAAGTGTGGTGAACCACGTGAAAGCATTTTTTGTGAGGGAATTGGGGAAAAATTTCATTCTTAAATCCTCATTATTTGCTAAATTCCCTGCTTCTGCCATATATCTGGCAATGTGTTCGACAGTAGACTCATTCGTATCACCAGTAAATTTTGTAAATTTGGGGATTTTCCACCCCCTTGGCAGTTCTGCCTGCAAAACATATTCAGACAATGCTTACACGAAATTTGGCCTATGCAATCCTATATTCAAACCATTTTGGGCCAAGATATTTTCTACTAAGTTGGCCAAGTTGTTCTGCCCTACTATGTTATCTTGTCGAACGTTCCTAAGAACATTATCAGCATTTTGGTTTCTATTAACCAATACCACTTCTTGTTCTGGCTGTTCTCCTTCAATACGCAGTGGTTGGGCTTGAACTTCTGGTTGAATTTCTGGGTTTGCACGAGGAACCCTTTGGTTATTTGGAGCATCAGGGGCTCCAAAAAAGTCTGCCATTCTCCCCATTTGATTGGCTAATAACAGGTAACTATCATTGGTCGTCTGTAACATGGGATTAAAAATTGTGCTAATCTGTTGGGTCAACGCGTTCACCATATCATGGTTGCTCTCATCCATTTGTTGCCTTAATACTGCCATTGAATTGTTTGTCAAGTTAAGAGAATTTCCTCTATTTCCCATCGCAGAAGACGAGGGAGAACTTTCTATTGAAGGCCAATTATACAGATTTGCCATCGTTGTTGTTGGCATTCCAAATTGTGGGTTTCTAGGCAACCAGGGTGGTCTTGACGGTGTTCCTCCAATTTGACTACCATCTGTGTATCCATGTGTGTGTGATACGTTTGTTGGCATGGATGACATGTTTGGTTGTGTCATTGCTGCACCATTAGGATTTGGAGGAGGGACTCCTCCTATCATACTTGAAATAACGGCAGGCATTGTTGATCCACTGGCGTTTGCGTCAACGGTACTAGAATTCATCGCAGGGTTCGAATTTCCGCCGTTATTATTATTATTATTATTATTATTATTTGGGATACTTTCAGAATTTGTAGAATTCAATGCAGGACCTGTTGGCCCACCAGTAGAATTGGCGTTAGAAACGCCAGATGCTGGCTGACTAGGTTGCCCTGCTACATTCTGGGGATTTGGATTCAGATTCGTTTCTGATCCATTATTATTGTTATTATTCGCAGAATTGCTTGGTGGTCTCACCATTCTAGTACGAGTACGAGTTGGTATTTTTGAGAAATCTGGGAGAGATTTACCACTCCTCAAATGCATATAAAATTACACACACAATCAAATTTCAACACCAAAAACAATTTTGCAAAAAGTTTCAAAAATAAACAAAATAAATCACACAAACCAATAGTCCCACTGGGCGTGCCAATTTGTTTACCCCGATTTTTAGCAAACAACCGCTAGTTTAATTATTACAAGAAGGATCAACTAGTAAATTCTGGGACATATTGGATTGTGCAGAATTGACGAAAACATTTTCATATTTTCTGGGTTAAATCGGATAATTTGATAAAAACAGTAAAATCACTCGACGCAGTCGAATGGGTTTGCTTAAAGTAAAATGCTTCAAAGTTAAATTTGCAGAAAACTTGTAAATGAATTTGCAGATAAAGTTTAAAGAAGAACTTTGAAAAGTAAAAGCATGCAACAAAGTAAATTGCAGAAAAGGTTTTAAACTTGCAATGAAATAAATTGCAGAAAGGTTTTAAACATGCAATGAAATAAATTGCAGAAAGGTTAAAGTTCATAAACTTTAAATGGAAAGCAAGTAAAATACTTGGAGAATGTAAATTACATTCATAAATGTAAATTGTTTACAAAGAAAGGTTGGTTACACAGATTCGTACATGTTCCATTTTGCACTCATTTCGCTCGTTGACATGGGTACTCTGATTTTTTTTTTTATGATTTAGAATGGAGGGAGTAGTAATTTTTATAATATAAGTTTTAATTGATAGAATTTTTATAATAATATAAGTTTTAATTGATTGGATTTTTATAATGTAAGTTTTAATTAATTGATATAATTGAAATTATTTAGTCTACGCATTTAAAACCAAACCATGCTGGTAACGATCATTCCACTCAATTATGTTGAATGTGCCTAGTCATTTGATGAAAAATATATCTCTATTATTTGTATTGTTTAATTTCAATTCAATCATTTAAATCTTATATTATATTTCTTTATTTATAAATTTATAATCAAATATATCATTCGATCTATATTTTACTAACACTCAATATAACCAATGCCTGTCTTGCGCAGTCCTAAAGGCCTCATTCTTATGTAACAAGCATCAAGCATTGTATTGTAAAACTTCTCTTCATATCAATAAATTAAGTTATTTTCATCTATTTTATGTTTTTGTTCTGGTACTTAGTTCATATAATTTAGTTTATGTTTGTTGTTCATCGTGTATGTCGTCTAGGTGCGAGTAGTGTTGGGAAAAATCGGCATAGAGAAAATATAAGAATAATCAACAACTCAAGAATATAACGTGGAAACTTGAAAATCGGAGAAAAATCACGGCCGTTGTCTAAACCGACAACCAGTGAATAAACACTATATGAAAATTGTTACAACATATAGACTTCACTCTCAACCACCCCATGGCCCCAGTACATCTACACTTTCCAAAGTAAATATTTGAACTACATCCCAAATACTTTAAAACAAGAGTATAAGAGAAAAAGAAACAAACACAAATATAAATTTAAACTGTTTACAAGTGCTACTGTTTGGTATGTTGAAACAAGGAACTTGAGGTCTCTATATATAGCATTGAGCTCCTCCATCATTCACTTATCTAAGCAATGTGAGACTTTTCAAATATAATTTCCTTGACCTTTTTTACATTCATTAGCAATGTGGGACTTACATTGCACTCAACTCCAACAATCTCCACCTTGATGGTAATGGTCTTCAATCTTCATTGTCTACACCGACAATCATAATTCTCATTGTTTATACCGACAAATTAAATTATCATACTCCACCATAAAGAGTACACTACACTTGAAAACCCTCCCAAGAATTTTCTTCACTTGGAACTAAATCATCCCAAAAATTTCTCTCACTTGGAACCAAGTCATCCCAAGATTTTCATCTCGAAACCTTGCTGAAAATTTATGGTGCAACTTCCATGTTGGCTTTCCTGAAAGTTCATCAGCCATCGAAATAACCGCGTACCTTGCATCAATGCTAACAAATGTCATGTATCTAGTGAGAAATGGTTGTCTTATACGAGAGTGAGAGGAATCAATCTAAACCATCAGATTAAATATATGGTTGAGACGTTTTTTTTTTTTTTTTTCTTCTTCACCTCCAAATCAAAATTTCATCACTTAAACATTTTTATAACAATACAGGTAAAGGAGAAAGGCTCCAAGAATTCTCCTAGACTCATCTTCAACCTTGTTGATTCAGCTTTGTAGAGCTCTTGACCTCTTGCATCTTTTGCCCAGCAGTTACTCCTCTATGGATGGTTACAATAATCAGCAGTCCTTCTTGATTTCACCTTCATAGTATCACTCTGTTCTCCCTGCAATACCTCAAGTTTTGAATCTTTTTCTATCATTTCCCTTTGGCCTTCTTTCTCCCCCAACTCTGGTTATCTTCTCTTGATAACCCCTTCTCTGTTCCCTTCATCCTCACCTGCACAATTGAGTTAACAACATCAGTTACCTGAAACTCTGAACACAAACACTACCCAACAAACAACCCAACCCAACAATATGAATATCCAACAACAATCAACTACCCAGAAAATCAATACCCCTCACACTCTCACCATCAGTACAAACCAAAATAGTGACACCAGACAAAACAAGAACCAAATCTTTCAGCAAAACCAATCTTTGGGAAACATGAATCATAACACTCAGACTAATCAGAACCATGGAAACCTCTCCCCCAACCACTCACCAACACAAGATATACCAGAATCCTCAAATACTAAAAATCAACCCCCTCATTCCCCAAACATCCACAGATCCTTTCTTTATTCTGAAACAGAAATCCATGAGGGTCTCTCTGCCTGCAGTCAGAGCATTATAGGCAAGATCATCACAGACAAATCAATCCATGTTAGCTCTATACAGAACGGTATTGAGAGCATCTAGGGAGCTCCAGAAGGCCTCAAGATTCAAGAGATAGGGGGAAAACTCCTACAATTCTTCATGACCATTCAGGCTTATCAAGATAGGATCATACAAGGTAACCCTTGGATATTCAGAAACTCTTGGCTCATTGTCAAACCATGGGAAAGGGGTACTGACCCATATGGATACAACTATGGGGTCTTCCTTCCCACTGCAAAACTAAGCAAATGGGTGCAAGCATTGGGGCTCTAATGGGACAAGTGGAGGCAGCAAAATTCTATGAGTACCCAGGGAAAAAGACTATAATCAAGATCAAAGTAGCTATCAATGACCATAACCCAATCACCTCAGGAATCCATGTGGGAAACCCAACAGATGGTACATGCTGGATAGACTACAGATATGAGAGGTTACCACAAGTTTGCTTTTACTGTGGAATGATAGGTCACTCTGACAAATTATGCAGAAATCAAGCCCTAGCCCTGGAAACTCTAGCACCATTAGGCCCTTGGATTCGTTCTACTCAGTATGGAAAGAGGAAAATGGAGGCCAAAGATAAGAAGTTCTACAGTAACCCCTCTCACTCTAAGGATTTTGGTTACTACAGTCCTCCTGTCCCTGCTGACTTGTTGGAAAAAATGGCAGCCATGAAAGTCAACAACAACAACACTGCTGACAACAGCCAACACCAATCCCCTCACAAAAACTCCAATGAAACATGGCAAAGCCCATCCCAATCACAGGAGGAAAGAGGAAGAAAGGTCCACAGAACTACTGCAAATTATGAAGCAATCAGCATGAACATAGACCAGGGGCAGACATCACAGGAACAAAACACTCAGGCAAAGAGGTAAAACTTGCACAATTACTAGGGGCAGGCACTGCAGGGCAGGCCAACCCACAACCATGAGTATCCTATCTTGGAACTGTCAGGGGCTTGGCAACCCCAAGACAGTTAGGGCTCTTAAGAAGCTCATTGCCAACTACCAGCCTGATATCATTTTTCTAATGGAGACAAAGCTTTTGGATAATCAGTACCAGTTCCTTACCAACTATCATGACCTCTATAACTCTCACATTGTTAATTGCTCTATAACAGGTGGGGGTAGGGCTGGGGGTCTTGCTTTATTGTGGAACCTTTGTACTATCAACTTGGAAATCAAACACTATGACTTGAACTACATTGATGTGTTGATTAGATCTAATCCTAATAGTCTAGAGTGGAGAGCCACTGGAATCTATGGCTACCCCCAAACTCAAAATAAGTATCTTACTTGCAGTTTAATTAATGATCTATCCTGCACTAACGTTTGTTCTAATCCTAGCTGGCTTGTGTTTGGGGATTTCAACCTTGTCCTAACAAATGAGGAAAAATCTGGGGGTAACTCCATTGAGCCCAACATAACCACTAGCTTTAGAAACACCCTGTCTCTCTGTGACTTGTAGGATTTAGGTTACAATGGCAGCAAATTCACTTGGACCAACAGACAGCAAGGAGATCAACAAATCCAATCCAGGCTGGACCGTTTCCTTGCTACCTCTGAATGGATATCTATGTTTCCTATTCACAAAAATAACCACCTTGCCAGATATAAATCTGATCATTGCCCCATAATTCTAAATTTTTCTAACTCTAATATTTGCAGGAATAACTACAAGCCTGTCCATACAAAGAGATTTGAGCAAGTCTGGCTCACAGAAGATCACCACAGAAAAATTGTTATGGATGTTTGGAATAATCAGCAGGGCAGTACAAAGAAAAAACTCAATCACACCCTCAATGCTCTTCACGATTGGGGAAGAAACACCTTTGGCATCATTCCAAAAAAAGTCAAACAAGCCCAGCAGGATCTCCTAAACCTACAACATACCTAGTCTACTCAACTTACCTCCAACACCAATCAAACCATCACTAATCAGCAGCTTAATAATAAAGAAAAAGAGCTGGATGACCTCTTGGAGAAAGAAGAGATGTGGTGAAGACAAAGGTCTAGGGCTCTTTGGCTTACCCATGGGGATAGAAACACTAAGTATTTCCACCAAAAAGCCAACCATAGAAGGAAAAGGAATGAGATTGATAGCATTAAGAATAGCCTTAACCAAACTGTCATTGACCAAGAGGGGATTGAAAACACTTTCATCAATCACTTCCAACTCCTTTTTACCTCCTAAACTACCTATTACATTGAGAACTCTACAAAAGTGGTTCAGAATAGAATTGATCAGGAGATGTATGATTACCTTAATAAGGCTTTCACTGAAGATGAGGTTACTACAACTATCAGAGAGATGAAGAGCCTGACAGCCCCTGGCCCAGATGGCCTCCCAGCTCTCTTATACCACACTTACTGGGACATCATTGGAAAAGACATTACTCAAGAAGCTCTTCAGGTGCTGAACCGTGGTGGTAACCCCCAACCTTTCATTGACATTCATATCTGCCTTATCCCTAAAACAAACAACCCCACCTACCCCAGTGACTTCAGACCCATCTCTCTGTGTAATGTCACCCTGAAAATCATCACCAAAACCATTGCCAACAGGTTAAAGAAAATCCTGCCCAATACCATCAGTCAAAACCAAAGTGCCTTTGTCCCTGGTAGGCTTATATCTGACAACACTATCATTGCCAATGAGATTTTCCACTACCTCTCTAAAACCTCCAGGAACACAGGTTATGTGGGTATTAAAACTGATATGGCTAAAGCCTATGACAGACTTGAGTGGGATTTCCTTAGATCCACCTTGCTTACCATGAATTTCCCCCAGCACCTTGTTGATACAATCATGAAGTGTGTCACTACTGTTTCTTTTGCTATTCTCATTAATGGCAAACCTACCAACCCTTTCTATCCACAAAGGGGTCTTAGACAGGGAGACCCCCTCTCTCCCTACCTCTTTATTCTTTGTGCTGATGTTCTATCTGGCCTTATATCTCAAGCTTAACAGCATAAGCTGATACATGGGGTAAAAATTGCCCCAGGAGCTCCTGAGATCACTCACCTATTCTTTGCTGACGATAGCCTAATTTTTTGCAGGGCAACAAAGGAAGAAGCTACTGAGATTCACTCCATCATCACCCGATACCAAAGGGCTTCAGGACAACAGGTCAATTATAACAAATCTGAGCTAATCTTCAGCAAAAAGGTCCCCTAGAGCAACAAAGATGATATTCAACATATTTTGCCCATGGTTACTGTCACCCACTACTCTAAATACCTTGGTCAACCTACTCAGATAGGCAGATCAAAATCTCAAGTGTTCAACTTTATTCAAGATAAAATATGGAAGAAGCTTAAGGGTTGGAAGGAAAAAATTTGTCCTTTGCAGGAAGAGGCACTCTTATAAAGGCTGTGGCTCAGGCTATACATACTTACTTGATGAGCAATTTCCTAATCCCAAAGGGACTATGTGACAACATGGAGAGTATGATGTGTAAATTCTGGTGGGGTAGTAATATGGATAAAAGGAAAATTCACTGGATAAATTGGAGAAAAACTTGTAAACAGAAGGCCCTAGGAGGCATGGGGTTCAGAAACTTAAGAGCTTTCAATGAAGCTCTCTTAGCCAAGCAAGGATGGAGAATCCTCACTGAACCTGACTCTCTAATGGCAAGAACCCTCAAAGCCAAGTATTTTCCCAAACACCAATTTCTCCAAGCTAAAAGAGGGCATGCACCTAGCTTTACCTGGCAAAGCATACATCATGCCAGCTGGATTCTTAAAAAAGGGTGCTTTTGGCTTATAGGTAATGGCAAGAATATAAACATCTGGGAAAGCAGATGGATTAACCCTAAGGAAGGCAACACCACTTGGACCAGGAAGCCTAATGACTCCTTCTTAGAGACGGTTAGTGACCTAATTGACCAAAATACACAACAATGGAATGCTAATCTCATTAACCAGACCTTCCTCCCTGTGGAAGCTACCAAAATTCTACAAACTCCTCTCTTGGACTCCAATGAAGATGATATGGTGTGCTGGCAGGGATCCAATAATGGTCACTACATTGTCAAGTCCGGGTACCACGCTCAAGTTGAGTGGGAGCTTATTAACTCTGCCTCTGCCCAACCCAGCACCCACCTTGATGGAGAACTTTTTTGGAAAAAACTCTGGAAAATTGAGGCCCCCCCCAAACAAATCCACCTTCTCTGAAGGATCGTTCACAATGCCATCCCTACTAAAACTAACCTCCTTAAGAGGGGTATTATGTGTGACTCTATCTGCCCTATGTGCAACAAAGACCAAGAATCCATTAACCACATCTTCCTACACTGTGAATGGGCCCGGCTAGTTTGGTTTGGATCCCCCCTAATGATCACTACTGCCAATACACAAACTCACAACTTTACAGAGTGGCTTATCTACATGCTTAACCATTCTAAAAAGGACAACCTACAAACTATCGCTACTATAACCTATAGCATTTGGCTAGCAAGGAATACAAGAGTGTTTCAAGGGAGATACCAACCTGCAGCGGAAGTGGTGACAAATGCAATGAAGTCTCTCTCTGAGTATCGCCATCACCAAATTGAAGCAAACCTCGAACGTCACACCCATCCTAGCAACGACAACCGGAATGACAAGAGCTGGAGTCCCCCACCAAGGGCCTACCATAAACTCAATGTGGATGCTCATCTGAGTGATGATGGCCGTTGGGGTTATGGTTTGGTTCTTCGGAGGGAGGATGGCCGCTGCGTCGGAGCGGCTACCCGTGCTCAAGTTGGGAATAGTGATGCATTTTTGGCGGAAGCCACCGGACTTTGGGAAGCGCTCCTTTTTGTGCAAGAACATCAGCTTGACAAAATTTTGGTGGAGATGGACGCTGCAGCCGTAGTCAATGTAGTTAATCAGAGGGTTTTTCCTAGATCGATTTGGGGAAAAGTTGCTCAAAGATGTGCTAGGGTTCTTAGTAGTTTAGCAAACATTTTTGTAACATGGGTCCGTAGAGAGGGAAACCTTGCGGCGCATAGTTTAGCCCGATGGGCCCTTAGTGAGCCCAATATGTATTGGACTGATAACTATCCTGTTTGTATCCTTACCCATGTACAAAAAGATATGGGTCTTGCTCCTTAGGTTCTCAATAAACTTTGACTGTTTTCAAAAAAAAAAAAATGGTTGAAATTTAGTTAGCTTTAAGTGGCTATTATTTAAGGAGTAACATTGGAACACCTTTTATTGCAGTTTCATCTCTTTTGTTGGGAATTGAAGATAAGAGATAGGAATGGTGGTAGGTAGAACTTAAGAGATAGTGATGAAACAAAAGGTAACTAGCGTGCCTGATTTTTTCTTAAAAGCTAACGACGAGTTTTTAATCCGTTTGCTAACGTGTGAAAAAATACATGTGTTCTATTTTGATTGAAAATAGCACCAACAGGACCTAATTACAGGACCTAAGTTTTGTCCGTTTGGTTGTATCTCTTGTCAGTTTGGGATCTCAACATACTTCCTTATGCCCAACAATAGACATCTAGAGCATCAATAAATGCACGCTGCTAAATAACAACACTCGCTCAAGCCTAGAATTAAAAGTCTTGAGTGTGGACAAATACGAGCTTGGGATTAGAACTCTATAGTGTGGACAAATTCAGGTGGCCTAATAACAGATGTAGAATAAGCTCTTATACCATCTTAAAACTTTAGGCAGGTTCGATGCTACCTCGAAAGCTAACTCCAGATTTGATGATTGTTCAAAGGCTTTTAAGGACTATTTAGATCATATCTCTAGTAGAAGTTGGATCTTGTCAATCTTCGCCAACATTTTGATTTTCATGTTATTGAAAATTCTTCTCAAAATAACCAGCAAAAACTTTAACAGAAGAAAAAAAAGGCGGGGAATGAAATCCGATGAGTGCATGAAGTGAATAAATTAATTCCCTCCCCAAATAATTGTATCACAAAGAGATTTTGTTTTTCTTTTCCCCTTTTTCAGTTGTTAAATTGTAAAACCACAATATGATTAGCATAATATGAATATCAGTATCACATACATATCAATTTAGGCTTAGAAATGATAGTCAAACAACCTTATCAAAGAAACCGTACCCGCCACCCTTGGCAGAGGCACTTAAAGGCGTGGAACTGCATATAACAGTGAAAGAAATTGCAAGGATTTAATAGCTAGCTTAGAAAACACCATTCTACAACGAGATCCTTATCCACACACAATAATCAGCAACAGACTAATTTCACTACCTGGACGGAGTCTCAGATGGTTTAAAATCAGAATTCTCCTCAAGAACCAAATGTCGTAGCATACTTGTAAATTGCAATTATCACTGGAAGAAAAAAAAACCATGCCAGTACAAAAATTGTCATTGGAAATAAAATAAATAAATAAATACTTAATATAACAACATTGTAAGTTGCTACTCCTAGTAATCACAGGATCGAAGAGATTCTGATGGATCATGGATCTCATATGAGAATAGACAGGAAAAATCCTTAGAATTCATATTGAATGATTAGATGTTCATAATGATTCATACAGGATCATGGAAGAAATAAATTATAGTGGACATCTTAGAATTAGGTCATAAAATCACAATTGATTCATCTCTTATATTATGAATCAAATTATCAATATCTTATTTACATCAGCATCCAACCTTTACATTATGAGTAAGATATTCATGTTTCTTTAGAGTCAATGAGGCATACCAATTTTTCAAAAATTCATTGAACAAATAATATAAATGATTCATTTCAAATCATTGAGACATCTCATGTTCTATCTCAAGCAACAATTCTCAATCTAGGATTGCAGTAAGAATCATAAAAGGCACAATAGATTCATCCATTATTGTATTTTAAAGGAATAAAATTTCACTACCATTTAAGATAACATCCAACTTCAAAATTATGTGTAGTGTTCACAATGTTTTCTTTAGGATCATCAAAGCATCCAAATACTTGAAACATTTATGGAACAAATTTAATCCATATTTCAGTTTAGGTCATGGAGACATCCCATATTCCATCTCGCAGCGGCAATTCTCCGTCTATATTTGTCTTCAGGGTCATTAAATCACAACAAATCCATCCCTTCTATTATGAATGAATAAAATTCAATTCATATAATATAACATTGAAGGCATCAGGGAACTTTTAAATTATAAGTAAATTGACAATGTTTCCTCTAGTGTGGTTGAAGCAATCCAAATATTTGAAACATTTATAAAATAAATTGTTGTTTTCGGTTTTCAAATACCGTTCAAAATAATTTTCAGCCACCGAAAAGATTACTGGGTTGTGTCGCGGACTAGGTCGCTCTCTTTAAGACGTTTCGCGGCACTGCCCAAAATTGTGCATAGCAGTCTATCAACCATGAAGTCCCTAGGATAAAACAGCCCAGATCAACTGATACCGATAACTACTGCACTATAGATATCGGGCAAGAATTACACCCTCGCTATGGTACTAAAACCGCGCTGTGGTTTTAAGTCCATTCTAATATGGTACTCTGACCACTCTAATAAGGTACTCCGACCAATCAAATATGATACTAAGACCACTCTTAAAACAAATGAATTATGATATTATAACCATTCCAAAATTGAAGGAATTAGTGATACTTTGATCACTCTTAAAAACAAGTATATATACTAATAATATATATTAGTATCACACAACATAGAATAAACATCATCATTCCCTAAACAACTAGGTATAAAACCAAATGCAAATCTTTCCAATTTGTATGATAAAAATAATGTCTAGTCATTATATTATCCTTATTAGCTAGAACAACTCTCCTACGAGTCTTAAACAAAAAAATCAATTATCCAAAAGGAGTTTTGTAGATGAAAAACAATAACATGTAGATATTCATTAACTATTATATCAAAAGAAATTCGGTTCATCTCATATTATCCTAGCGCTTAAATAAAATTAACTCGGAAAGAATGTAAAGAAGGCTATGGGATTATGATCATATAGTAAGACACTAAGACTAATAATATCCCAAAAAAAACCAGAACCGTATATATAGTTTTCAACACATACAACTTGATTTAATTCTTTTCAACATGATAAGAATGATAGCAATACTAGTATGTAACATGAGTACCTATTAAAGACAAAATCCTTACTAACCTTATGAAGGACATAGGTCTCAGAATGTTGCATTCTATATTTTCTCTGTTACGTACTATATATCCACATTCTAGTGGCGGCTGAGGTATATAGTTCTGTTGTGTTGTGTATTTTTACTAGGGTTATTTCTCAAAGGATTTAACACACTTAGCTAAAGGAAAATAACTGATGCTTTTTAATAGGAACATGTGCTCTGACTTATCCTATTACTTTTCCTATTATTTAACAACCGCAAGTGTGTACTCATAACCATTGTTGTCAGAATCCCGATCAGAATCCTAAAATCCATGGATTTTGCGATTTTGCTTACCTCAAAGGATTCGATTCGTGATGGGATTCTAATTTAGAGCAAAATCAATGTAAAATCGCACATAATCGCAGCACAATCGGCGATTTCAGAAGGATTTTATGGATCCTGTACATTTTTATTTTGGGTAATTTTGGAATGGGTAAAGATGACCTGTTTTTGTTTTGCGACCCGATTTAAACCTTTTTTTTAAGTAAAAAACGGCAAAACCCTATTTTTTTTAATATCCCTGTGATGTTTGTGATGTTTACGCTCTAAAACTATTTCTTTCTCCTTCAACCTTGACTCTTGCAATTGCCTTCATCTCTGCTTTTAACAATCAGTAAGTATTACTCTGTTTCTATTATTCCTTACTGAGTCGACATTATTCCTTCATAGTTCATAACATGTATGCTATGTTTCTATTACCCTATTTTTTCTATAGATTTGAGACTTGGTTGTTTCATTAGTGTTTATATATATAATATATGCTATTAATATTATGAGTTGAATCCATCGATTTTGGTTGCGATTTTCGATTATGCGATCTTGATTTCCCTTTCCGATTCAACAAAACGATTTGAGTAGAATCCATCGATTTTGGTTGCGATTTACGATTATGCGATCTTGCCATCCTCTTTCGATTCAAAGTAAACTCTCGATTCTGACAACTTGGCTCATAACAAGGAATATATGATAATAGTATACCTTTTATTATTTTATTATTCTCAAAATACACATTAATATATTAAACATATTAATATGTTCTACTACCCAATGTGGGACTAAAATTTAATTTTCAATTCAGACATAATTGTGTTATATGTTCCAACAATCCCCCACTTGAATTTAAAAGAAAATTCCGAAGTAGTTATAACGTCAAACGTTTCTATAAGATTGTGCATAAGCAAAGGTGAACTAAATCTTGGAACCTTTATATAGCCAGTAAGAGCCCGATTTAACAAGAGTGACGTTTAGTCTTGGAACTCTATCTCAGATTTTTCTCAAACCAGCACACAACCTCTCTTAAGGTGTATCTTAAAAGCCCGTGCTTTAATGGCCCTGCACGTGTATCCCAGTTTCATGAACGCTCTAGGAATTCGCCTCAAAAATCAGGCCTCAGTTCCACATTCATATAGGTGAGTCTATCAAGTGTACTCTTGAAACTCGGTACTCCACTCATACAGAGTATAGATCTCATTAAGAGTTTTATTAACTCATCCTCTCGCGTTCAGGATTCATGCTTCTCTTATCCTTGCATGATCATCTCATATTACTCACAACTTGTTGTTTACCCATTGGAACCTAATTCTTGGGATCTCTAATCTTTTAGGTTGGGTTACCATCATGAGCAACTTGTAGGCATTATAGTCCCATCTTCTTGGATGTATATGGACTTCCACTTTAGCTATTCCTTTCGTCAAAGGATCTGCTAAATTTTCGTCAGTGTGTACATGACCCATTCTTACAGCTTCTTTAGAGAGTAACTCTCTCACTATGATGTGCTTTCTTCTTATTTGACGTCTCTTATCGTTATAATAACGACTCAATTTATGCAATAGCCGCGGTACTATCACAATGGATCAACACATCTGGCATAAATTATTCCATAAAGGAATCTCAGCTAGCAAGTATCTTAACCATCTTGCTTCTTTATTATCATTTCAGACTCCATAGTGGACTTATACATTATATTATGTTTCTTTGATTTCCAAAATACAATGTCTTTAGCTATAATAAATACATAGCCACTAGTTGATTTAGAATCATCTCATGATGTATTTCAATCTACATCATTGTATCCTTTCAGTACAATAGGAAACCTATGATAATTTTATATGAGATTCATGGTCCTTTTAAGGTATCTCATGACTCTCTCAATAGCATATCTATGCTCATTATCAGGTTTACTGATAAACCAGAACAATCATCCCACGGCATATACAATGTCGGGTCTAGTACAATCAGTGACATACTGAATGCCAATAATGCTTACATATTCTGATTGTCTTACACTTTCATCAGTGCTCTTCCATAGTTTTTACACTTGGATCATATAGTATGCAAATAAGTTTGCAGTCAAAGTAAGTATATTTCTTTAAAGCCTTCTCATCACAGTGAGATTGATTTAAGGAAATTCACATTCATGTATTAGTAATCTTAATACCTAAGATTACATCTACTTCTTCGAAATCTTTCATATCAAAGTTGTTAGACAACAATGATTTCACTTCATTCACAACATGAATGTTTTCTCTAAACATGAATAAATCATTTACATAGAGACATATGATAGTGCAAATGTTTCTTATTTATAATAAATGCATTTGTCACTTTCATTCACTTTAAACTCATTTGACATCATCAAATTGTCAAAGTTTCCATGCCATTTTTGTGGCTCATTTAAGACTATACAAAGTCTCATCTACCTTATAGACTTTAATTTTCTTTCCCATGAGTTACAAAATCTTCAGCTTGTTCTATAAAAATTTCTTCTTCCAGTCACCATAAAAACAAAGGAAAAACAGTTTATAGCCATCCATATTGGATACTATCAAGTTATAAATAGTAGCAAGAAATTTTAGTACCATTATGGATGTTATTCTTGTGACAGGAGAAAAAGAGTTGAAGAAATCTATATTTTTTTCTTTATCTAAAACTTTCAGCTACAAGGCAAGCTTTCATTTATCAAAAGTTTCATCAAGTTTTAGTTTCTTTTTTTTCAAAATTCATTTACAACACTTTAGTTTGCAATCAAGAGACAAGTCTAAATATCAAATCTTATTAGACTCTAGAGAATCCATCTCATCTTTTATGACTTGTTGCCATAAATCAACATTCAAGGAAGACAATGCTTCTTGAAAGCTAGTTAAATTCTCTTCTAATATATAAACCATGTAATCACGTTTATACTCTCTAGCAAATTTAGCTTTCTTACCTCTTTGAGGTTCCGTTACATCTTGTTTGATGTTCTCATCACTGCTTCTAATCACTATAATGTGATCAGTTACAATGTCCCAACTAGTGCCCCCACTATTTCTCAATTTAAAGAGAAATTCAATTTCATAAAAATCATATTTTTTTTTTATGATCACTTTAGCCTTTAGGCATATAACCTATAAGCTTTGTTGTTAATTGTGTATCCAATGAATACACATAGGTTCTACTGTAGTGAGTTTGACTCTCTTGGAGTCGTGAATTTGAACCTACGTCAAATTACTCCAAGTTCAAAAACAAGGCAAATTGTCCTTTCTTCAAAATTTCATAAGTAGAAATTTTGTTCTTGTACTTAGGCACTCTATTTAGCGCAAAACAATAAGTTAATGAAATTCCCCCCACTAATGAGATACAAAGCCGAAATTAAACATGACTGTAACAACTAGCTCGGTAAAAAGTTTATATTTTTTTTCTTTACTTTACCGTTCATCTCAAAAGAGTAAGGTGCAGTTGTTTCATGAGTAATTTCATTCTCATTAAAATTGTGGAAATCATATTTTGTGCCTTTATCAAAATTCTTTGATTCTCTTATTGAATAAGTTTTCAATTTCAGTTCCAAAGTATTGAAACATGTCAATAACAACACTTATCGCTTTTATTTTCTCATAGGCTATATGAAACTATAACTTGAACAATCATTAATAAAAGTGATGAAGTATCATTTTGTGTTTCTAGTGTTGTTGTCCGAGACAACAAGCACTTTTTTTTTTTCTGATCTTGCATTACAACTTTTTCTTTGAAAAGAAGACAAGTTATCAGACATTCAAGGTGTATTCTACAGACTTTTTATCCATTCAAACTTGTTCAATTGCATCAAATACAATTGCAATATCATTCTTCAACACATTTGGCAACTCTTTTGTTGCTTTAAAAATATAATTTATTCTTGTAGCCAATGATTGAAGTGATTTCGTTCAAACCAAAACGGTTTGTTCTAGCAACATCATAATCTGAGCGAGTAATTTTTTCGGTAGTCATGGCAGAAACGAAACGTCTTAAAATTATTGTTTTCGGTTTTCAAATACCGTTCAAAATAATTTTCAGCCACCGAAGAGATTACTGGGTTGAGTCGCGGACTAGGTCGCTCTCTTTAAGACGTTTCGCGGCACTGCCCAAAATTGTGCATAGCAGTCTATCAACCACGAAGTCCCCAGGATAAAACAGCCCAGATCAACTGATACCGATAACTACTGCACTATAGATATCGGGCAAGAATTACACCCTCGCTATGGTACTAAAACCAGTGCGCTGTGGTTTTAAGTCCATTCTAATATGGTACTCTGACCACTCTAATAAGGTACTTTGACCAATCAAATATGGCACTAAGACCACTCTTAAAACAAATGAATTATGATATTATTGAGAACAGAAACACAACTTTTGTATATATTCTGATATTATAATTAATACAAACATGGTCTTTATATAGTACCATCGTTGCTATTATAAGAAAACTAGTAAATAGCACACTATTATTTCTTAGCCTTCTAATTACAATAAAGACGTTTTCTTTCCACAAACTTATTATAGAAACTTACTAATTATAACATTAAGTTTATTCAACAAAACTCCCCTATAAACTTAAATGTTCTTTCCATCTATCATGCCTATCAATTTCTTGCCTTTGTCGAAAATTTCTTTCGATAATGGTTTTGTGAAAATATCTGCTGCTTGATCCTTGCTTGCTACGTGCCTCAATTCGACACTTCCTTCCTTCACATGTTCTCGAATAAAGTGGAAACGAACGTCGATGTGTTTGCTTCTTTCATGGTTTACAGGATTCTTTGCTAACTCAATTGCTGATTTGTTGTCCACTTGTATTACTGTTGCACCTACCTGTTTTACCTCCATTTTGCTCAACAATCTTCTAAGCCATATTGCATGACAAACACACAAAGATGCTGCCACATATTCTGCTTCACATGTCGAGAGTGTTACTATCAGTTGCTTCTTAGAAAGCCAAGTAAATGCGGTATTTCCCATGAAGAACACATATCCTGAAGTACTTTTTCGATCGTCTATATCTCCGCACCAATCACTGTCGGAGTAACCAACCAACTTGTAATCTTCTGTTCTTGAGTAAAACATTCCAAATGACAATGTTCCTTGGATGTACCTTAGGATTCATTTCAATGCCTTCCAATGTGAATATACTGGCTCCTCCATGAATCGACTTACAATGCCGACACTTAATGAAATGTCCGGCCTTGTACATGTGAGATAGCGAAGACTACCTACCAAGCTTCGAAATTTGCTTGCTTCGACACGTTCTCCCCCATCAAATTTCGACAGCTTTGCACCTGGTTCCATTGGTGTCGAAACTGGATTACAATCTTTCATTTTGAATCTTTTCAGGATTTCCTTTGCATATGTCTCCTGTGATATGAAGATTCCCGCTTCTTCTTGTCGAACCTCAAGACCAAGAAAGAATCTCATCAGACCTAAGTCTGTCATCTCGAATTCACGTGTCATTGTGCCCTTGAATTCTTCTATCATCTAACCATTGTTACCCAAGAAGATTAGATCATCGACATAGAGAGCATCAAGTAACATATTACTTCCATTCTTCTTTACATACAAAGCATGTTCGTAGGGACATTGTTTGAAACCATTCTCTTTAAAATATGTGTCGATGCGTGTATTCCATGCTCGCAGTGCTTGCTTCAACCCATAAAGCGCCTTCTTCAATTTTAGCACTTTATCTTCTTTTCCTACTTTCATGTATCCGGGTGGTTGTTCGATGTAAACTTCTTCTTCGAGCACACCATTTAAAAATGCTGACTTGACATCCATTTGAAATATTGGCCATTTGAATTGAGCAGCTTGAGAAATGAGCAATCTAATTGTCTCCATTCATGCAACAGGCGCAAATACTTCATCATAGTCAATTCCTGCTTTCTGTTTGTATCCCTTCGCAACAATTCGCGCCTTATAACATTCTATTTCGCCTTGAGCATTCATCTTTTTCTTGAATACCCACTTCACACCAATAGGTTGACCTCCTTTTGGTAATTCTGCTAGTTCCCATGTGTTGTTACGTTCAATGGCCTTAATCTCTTCGTTCATGGTAGTTTTCCATTTTTCATCTCGCAGCGCCTCTTCGAGGTTAATGTTTTCAGTATCTGCCAAAAGACATACAAGGTGTACCTCTTCTGTCGTTTCATACAAATCTTGTAGACTTCGCATTCTGGGTTGTAGAGGTTCATCTTCATTGTCAGACTCTTCAATTTATGTTGAAACGCTTGTTGGTATGGCGACAGATGATTCTTCAACTTCAACATTAACTTCTGTCGAATTGTTCCAGTTCCACTTGCTCGCTTCATTTATTCGAACGTCTCTACTCACTATTACCTTCTTGCTTATAGGATCGAATAGCTTGTACCCTTTTGTCTTCTCATCATACCCAATAAATATGTACTTCTGACTTTTGTCTTCAAGCTTCGTTCTTCGTTGATCCGGTACATGTGCATACGCCACACTACCAAATACTTTGAGATGAGAAACTGTTGGCTTCTGTCCGCTCCATACTTCTTGCGGTGTTTGATCTTCTAACTTCGAATGTGGACATCGATTCTGAACATAAATAGCACATTGTACAGCTTCTGCCCAGAATTCCTTCAGCATGTTCTTGCTTTTAAGCATTGATCGAATCATGTCGAGAATTGTTCGATTCTTCCTTTCAGCTACACCGTTTTGTTGAGGTGAATATGGTGCAGTTAGAAATCTCCTTATGCCCTGCTCTTCACAATACTTCATAAAAGCTGTTGAAATATACTCACCACCTCTGTCAGATCGAACGGCTTTGATGTGTCTATCAGTTGCCTTCTCCACCATTACTTTGAACTTTTTGAACACCTCGAATGCTTCAGATTTTTCTTTCAAAAAATAAACCCAGGTTTTTCGTGAAAAATCGTCGATAAAGGAAATGAAGTACCTTTTGCCACTAAAAGATTCTGGAGTGATTGGCCCACATATGTCGGTATGAATCAGTTCGAGAATATGTTTAGCTTGATATTCTGCCTTCTTTTGAAATGAGGTTCTTGTTTGTTTGCTAAGCACACAATCTTCATAAAACTTTCCTTCATAGTTCATGTCTGGTAGCCCGTGCACCATGTTCTTTTTCGCCAACCTTTTCAAACCAGCATGATGTAGATGACCAAAGCGTAGATGCCACAACGACGCTTTGTCTTCGACATTGACTTGCAAACATTTTTCTTGAACGCTTCTCAAATTCAGTTTGTACATTCGATTTCTCCCCATATCGACTTGAGCAATCAGATGCCCTAGCTTGTCCTTCAAATGCAGTATCCGATCTTTTATAAGAATCGAATAACCTTTTTCTGTAAGTTGCCCCAAGCTCAAGATGTTGGTCTTGAGATCTGGTACATAATAAACATCCTTGATTGATCCAATCAAGCCATCCTTCTGTAAGTAACAGATTGTACCCTTGCCTTCGACTTTCACTTTCGATGCATCTCCGAAAGACACATGACCATCTTCAAGCTTTTGCATTTCTTTAAACAGGTGTTTGTGACCACACATATGATTACTTGCCCCTGAGTCGAGATACCACATGGTGTCATTTTTGGTGTTGATTTCTTTTTGAGCCATCAAGAGAAAGCCTTCATTCGCTTTAGCTTCCAAAACTAGATTGGTTGTTTCTTCTACCTTCTTTTCGATTTGACAATCCTTTGCAAAATGTCCTACTTTACCACAGTTATAACATTTGTAGGAGTTGCAATCCTTCGCGTAATGACCATACTTCCCACACTTGTAGCATTCGAAGTTGGAGTAGTTCGACCGACCACCTCTTTGACCACGTCCTCTGCCACGCGAATTTTGCTGGCTTGACTGTCCTCTCTCGAAGTTACTACCTCGACCATGACCTCCACGACCACGTCCTCTTCCTCGAAAGTTTTGAGAAAAGAGTACCTTTTCGTCTTTAATTGACTCCTTTGTTTGATGTGCTTCCTCGACTGCTTCTTCCTTCTTTTTCATCTTACGTTGTTCGTGTGCTTCGAGAGAACCAGCGAGCTCTTCGACTGAGAGCTTCGAAAGGTCCTTCGACTCTTCTATTGCACACACAATATTCTCAAATTTATCTGTTAAAGACCTCAGGATCTTTTCGACAACTCGTGCATCAGTCACCGTTTCGCCATTTCTATTGAGTTGATTCACCACTGTTTGTACACGTGTGATGTAGTCGGATACAGTTTCTGACTCCTTCATCTGCATCCTCTCCAATTCACCACGAAGAGTTTGAAGTCGAACTTGCTTCACTCGATCCACTCCTTCAAACGCCTTTTTTAACGTGTCCCATGCTTCTTTCGACGTAGCCGAACCGGCAATTTTCTCAAAGCCTGAGTCGTCAACTGCTCGGAACAGCATGTACAATGCCGTCTTATCCTTTGATCGCGTCTCTTTCAACGCCTTGGTTTGAGCTGCCGTATATCCCGCAGTATCTGTTGGATCTTCAAACCCATCGCTGGTCACCTCCCATGCATCTAGAGCTCCAAGAAGAGCTTTCATTTGGACACTCCAGTTATCATAATTTGACTTTGTTAGTCGCGACAACGGCGTTTGACTCATCATGTTTGCCATTTGCTCTGATGCCAATTTGAGAACAGAAACACAACTTCTGTATATATTCTGATATTATAATTAATACAAACATGGTCTTTATATAGTACCATCATTGCTATTATAAGAAAACTAGTAAATAACACACTATTATCTCTTAGCCTTCTAATTACAATAAAGACGTTTTCTTTCCACAAATTTATTATAGAAACTTACTAATTATAATATTAAGTTTATTCAACAATTATGACCATTTTTAAATTGAAGGAACTAGTGATACTTTGATCACTCTTAAAAACAAGTATATATACCAATAATATATATTAGTATCACACAACATAGAATAAACCTCGTCATTCCCTAAACAACTAGGTATAAAACCAAATGCAAAGCTTTCCAATTTGTATGATAAAAATAATGTCTAGTCATTATATTATCCTTATTAGCTAGAACAACTCTCCTACGAGTCTTAAATAAAAAAATCAATTATCCAAAAGGAGTTTTGTAGATGAAAAACAATAACAGGTAGATATTCATTAACTATTATATCAAAAGAAATTCGGTTCATCTCATATTATCCTAGCGCTTAAATAAAATTAACTTGGAAAGAATGTAAAGAAGGCTATGGGATTATGATCATATAGTAAGACTAATAATATCCCAAAAAAAACCAGAACCGTATATATAGTTTTCAACACATACAACTTGATTTAATTCTTTTCAACATGATAAGAATAATAGCAATACTAGTATGTAACATGAGTACCTATTAAAGACAAAATCCTTACTAACCTTATGAAGGACATAGGTCTCAGAATGTTGCATTCTATATTTTCTCTGTTACGTACTATATCCACATTCTAGTGGCGGCTGAGGTATATAGTTCTGTTGTGTTGTGTATTTTTACTAGGGTTATTTCTCAAAGGATTTAACACACTTAGCTAAAGGAAAATAACTGATGCTTTTTAATAGGAACATGTGCTCTGACTTATCCTATTACTTTTCCTATTATTTAGCAACCGCAAGTGTGTACTCATAACAAGGAAAATATGATAATAGTATACCTTTTATTATTTTATTATTCTCAAAATACACATTAATATATTAAACATATTAATATGTTCTACTACCCAATGTGGGACTAAAATTTAATTTTCAATTCACACATAATTGTGTTATATGTTCCAACATAAATAATATTCATGATTCATCGAGGAATCCCATACTTAATCTCACGGCGGCAATACACATTCTACAATTGCATTTAGGAGTATTATATCTCAACGAATCCATCTCTTATACTATAAATGAATAACTTTAACTCATATCAATATCTAATTGAAGGGCATCATAGATCTTTTATATTGTGAAGAAAGTGTTCATAATGTTTTCTTTAGGGTCGGTGAGACATCAAAATACTAACAACATTTCATGGAATATGTAATATATAATATCCATGCTTCATTTCAGATCATCGAGGCATCCAAATATCCATGCTTATTTCAGAATCAATCCATATATTATAAATGAATAAAATTCAATTCATATCAACACAACATCAAAGGCATCTAACGACTTACATCATGAAGAAAGTAACTTTTCTTTAGGGTCAACGAGGCATCCTATCTTACGAACACCATTTTATTGAATAGATGATATCTGTGATTCGTTTCAGGTCATCAAGACATCCAATAATCCATCCCTTATATTATAAATGAATCAAATTCAATTCATAACAGCATCGCATTGAAGGCATCATGTAACTTTTACATTGTGAATGAAGAGTTCAAAATGTTTTTCTACGGTCATTGAGGCATCCAAATATTAGCAACAACTTGTATATCAAAAAATATTAATTGATTCCTTTTGGGTCATCAAGACATCCAATAATCCATCCCTTATATTAAGAATGAATCAAATTCAATTCATATCGATATCGTATAGAAGGCATCAAGCAACTTTTACATTATGAATAAAGAGTTCATAATGTTTTTTAACGGTCAATGAGACATCCAAATACTAGCAACAATTTATATAACAAATAATATTCATTGATTCCTTTTGGTTCATCAAGGCATCCAATAATCCATCCCTTATGAATGAATCAAATTAAATTCATATCAATATCACATCGAAGGCATCAGGCATCCAATGATCCATCATTTATATTATGAATGAATCAAATTCATATCAATATTGCATCGAAGGCATCAGGCAACTTTTACGTTATGAGTAAAAAGTTCATATCATTTTTTAACGGTCAATGAGGCATCCAAATTGTAATACCCCACATTATTATCTAGAATATAATGCAGAATATTATAAATAGTACTGAAATCATTACAATTATATTATTCAAAGTTTGCACGCGAAGGTGCAGAAATACAACAAGTTCAATAATAAAGCGGAAACGAAAGACAACACGATCTGATAATTAGAAAAGCATGGAAAACTAAATGCGATCCTCCAACAGCAGCAGCTACTCCACTACGAGCTTACCTATTCCACCTGTTTTCCTGTTTCAAATAGGGAGTGGGGTGAGACAGTCACTTCGTCCCAGTGAATTCTACTACCCTCCTAGGCTATAAAGCCGGGGCTCCTAATCAGTCATATCATAATCTAATTCATAACATAATATATCATAAGCAATATAAATAAAGGTGTATCACAGAGTTAGTCTTGTTGATTTTAAACCGCAAACACTCTGAGGTGAGCACGTCTCAGAGGCTTGCCTTATCCGCAAACAGAAAGCGTTCCGGCATAAAGCTCACAAGGATTTTCTAATGGAACATCTAAAACGAAGTCCACACTGATATCATAATCATATATTTAATTGACTGATCGCTAAGTTCATAACACACTACCAATAATTCCCAAATCCCGGGGAGCATACAAAGTTCTAAAATTCCTAAGTTATACCTAATAGTCCGACTGTGATTACCTCCTGTTTAACATTATATAATTTATATAGCTGCAAAATAACCATCTCTGATGAAGATAAAAAACGAGTGATCAAGCATTTTGAAAATAGAAAAAGTGAGTGAATTCTGGGTGAGCTCGCTACGGCGAGGTACCAAGCTCGCCATGACGAACTTACAGGTCCTGGCCTAAACAACTCGCTAGGCGAGCCACAGCTCGCCATGGCGAAGTTCATCAGCCCAGAACCTGGAGCTCGCCATGAAGGCTCGCTAGCAACTCGCTATGGCGAGTTCATGCAGAATTGACCCTGTTTTGCGAAAATCATCATTTTTCAAAGCAATCACCTACAATCTTCATCTAGGACGTTGCAGAAATATAAAATAGATAATATAAGACAGAATGGAATGGAAATTGGGGATTAATTCCACTCACACAGCTATACCTATTGATTTCCTAAGTTGCATGCAATTTTCATAAATTTGGGAAAACTAACTAATTATCCTAAGAACCCACCTGTAAATGGAGCTTTAGGCTTTCTCTAAGCTCTACAAACAGCTACTGAACCTCCTAGCAAGACCCACGAATAGACTTGGAGTGTTTGAGCTCCTAGACACTTGAAAACCCTTGCTCTAAGAATGGAATTGTGTTTGATGATTCTAGCTGCTGAGACTGAGGTTATTTATAGTGGAGTTTCCCTGAGAATTCACAGTATTTGAGTTGATCAGAGTTTGATTTGCATGTAACTCTATTGGTAGGAAATGGGGTGAAGTGAAATGTGTTGTTGTGTAGCTTCATGTGAGTTCTTGGGAAGAATAAAGACCTGAGCCTCTGGTTGGATTCCTTTCAGAAGAGAATCTCTGAATTGGTTACTGTTTGGTGTAGTGTTTGAATAGCTACAACATACATGTGAGTGGGTGATTTAAGATTTTGGTCTCTAGTGATGTTGCTATTGTTGTTGGCGTGGGAAGAGAGAAAGAGAGAGCTTGTGCTTCAGATTTTTGGTTAAGTAGTGAGCTTGAGTTGCATGTAGTTGGAGTGAGTGGAGGTAGGTCATTAGTGGGTTTATGACTCACATGAAAGAGGAGGAATTTGAGTGGAGAGTAGAGATTCAAACCCTTTGCATTTCTACACATAAGGCCAATGGTTCTATGACTCATAAGTGAGAGGGAAAATTGAATTCTAGGGTCAATTAACTTAAACTCATGTGATTAGTGTTTTAGGTGTACACTTAGGCTTAGTTAAATTCCAGATTAATACACATAATGCACTAAATCCCTATGAGTAATTAATTGACCACCTCTAATTAATTTCAATTTTAATAGATTTATTCTAATTAAAATTAATTAGGCAATTTAGAAATTAGGGATGTTACAATCTACCCCCCTTAAAGAAATTTCGTCCTCGAAATTCAGAAATTTACCTTAGAATAGGTGAGGATAACTGTTCATCATGTCCGATTCCAATTCCCAAGTGTATTCGCCGTCCGGAGACTGCGCCCATTCAACTTTGACAATTGGAATTCTCTTATTCCGAAGAACTTTGACATCTCGATCAACAATTCGAACAGGATCAGGTTGGTAAGTCAAATCCGGTTGAAGATCTATTTGTTCGATTGCTATCGGCTGGTAGGGATCTGGAATATACTTGCGAAGCTGAGAGACATGGAACACATCGTGTAGCCCTGACATAGAAGGTGGGAGAGCTAACTGGTAGGCTACGGAACCGACGCGTCGAAGAATTTGATAGGGTCCAATATATCTTGGACAGAGTTTCTTGGTTCGGAACACACCACGCAAACCCAACTTCGGAGTAACCTTCAAAAACACATGATCACCTTCCTCAAATTCCAACGGTCTCCTTCTCCTGTCAGTGTAACTCTTTTGCCGACTCTGCGCAACTTTCATCTTTTCGCGGATTGACTTAACCTTTAAAGTTGTCTCTTGAATAAGGTCTGGTCCTAACAATCTGCGATCTCCGACTTCCATCCAACACAAAGGGGTCCTACACTTTCTCCCATATAGGGCTTCAAACGGTGCCATCCCTATGCTGGAATGGTAACTGTTATTGTAAGAAAATTCAATTAAGTGCAAGTAGTTACTCCAACTACCACCATCTTCCAACACACAAGCACGAAGCATATCTTCAAGAGTTTGAATAGTTCTTTCAGACTGTCCATCGGTCTGAGGGTGATGCGATGTACTCATTCTCAACCGAGTACCCATCGCATGCTGAAAGGCTTTCCAAAAGCTAGAAGTAAAGATTGGATCACGATCTTAAATGATACTGAGTGGTACACCATGCAACCTCACAACATGTTCTATAAAAATAGCTGCATACTGAAATGAGCCGACTTGGTCAATCTATCCACAATTACCCATATTGAATCTTGACCTTTCTGGTTTCGGGGCAAACCTCCTACAAAATCCATAGTAATGTGTTCCCACTTCCACTCCGGAACTTCTAATGGTTGCAATGGACCTCTAGGTTTCTGGTGTTCAATCTTCACTTGTTGACAAACCAAACATCTAGACACAAAATCTACGATTTTTGCCTTCATGTTCGGCCACCAGTAATTCTGTTTCAAGTCGTGGTACATTTTGGTGGAACCTGGATGAATCGAGAATCCACTCTTATGTGCCTCGTCAAGAATCAGCCTTCTTAGTTCATCGTCATTAGGTACACACAATCTTCCATCATACAACATGGCACCATCGACTGCTATTGAAAACTCTGAGTTATTCAATCTCCTCTGTAGGTCCATGTCACTTCGTTGCGCCTGCACTACCCTCGAGCGCAGATCGCAGGACAACTCCATACAGTTGATTCTAATGCCGCTCTTTCTGTACACTACATTCAGATTCAGGTCTCTGAACTTCTCATACAATCCACATTGCTGCATTAAGAGTTCAGAAGCATACAAGGCCTTCCTACTCAAAGTGTCTGCCACAACATTCGCTTTGCCAGGATGGTAGTTGAGATTGAAATCGAGATCCTTCAAGTATTCCATCCATCTACGCTGCCTCATATTCAGGTCCTTCTGATCAAACAGGTATTTCAGACTTTTATGGTCGCTAAAAAGATCAAATTGGACACCATACAAGTGATGCCTCCAAATCTTTAGAGCGAAAATAATTGCTGCTAATTCCAGATCATGGGTTGGATAGTTTTGTTCGTGTGGTTTCAACTGCCGAGAGGCATATGCTACCACAGCTCCATCTTGCATTAGAACACATCCAAGACCTTTATGTGATGCATCGCAATACACCACGTACTTCCGATTAGGGTCAGGAATGACCAATACTGGAGCACTGGTCAACTTCTTTTTCAGGGTTCTGAAACTTACTTCACAATCAGCATCCCAAATGAAGGCAGTACCTTTCCTGGTCAAACGAGTCAAGGGTAAGGCAATTTTCGAAAATCCAAGAATGAACCTCTGGTAATAACCTGCTAAGCCCAAGAAACTTCTAACTTCTGATACATTGTTGGGTCTTTCCCAGTTAAGAACCGCTTCTACTTTGGATGGATCAACAGACACACCGCCTTGGGAAATGACATGTCCCAGAAATTTAATCTCTGAGAGCCAGAATTCACACTTGCTGAATTTGGCATACAGTTTCTTTTCTCTAAGAACTTCCAAAAGAATTCTGAGATGTTCAGCATGCTCCTCTTGACTACGGGAATAGATCAAAATATCATCTATGAAGATGACAACAAATTTATCAAGGTAGGGCTGAAAGATTCTATTCATGTAATCCATGAATACAGCAGGAGCATTAGTCAAGCCGAAAGGCATAACCAGGAATTCATAATGCCCATAACGCGTTCTGAACATCGTCTTGGACACATCTGAGGATCTAATTCAGATCTGATGATAGCCGGAACGAAGATCAATCTTAGAGAAGACAGTGGCACCTCTGAGCTGATCTAAAAGATCATCAATCCGAGGCAACGGATACTTGTTTTTGATTGTCACTTTGTTGAGCTGGCGATAATCGATGCATAAGCACATGGTACCGTCCTTCTTCTTAACAAGTAACACGGGCGCTCCCCAAGGAGAGACGTTAGGACGGATGAAATGCTTCTGGAGTAATTCCTCAAGTTGAGTCTTAAGCTCATGGAGTTCTAATGGAGACATTCTATAAGGGGCAACTGAAATGGGCTGGGAACCCGGAACAAGATCTATGGAGAACTCTATTTCACATTCGGGAGGGAGACTCATAATATCATCAGGGAAAACGTCTAAATACTCGCACACTATCGGGATGACGCTAGGACTCAAACTGGACTCATGATCAATAGTAAACAGAACACTGAAACACTTACTGCTAGCTCCTAGGTATTGAATCATCTGGTGAGTATTTTGCAATAAAGCAGATAAGGCTATACTTTCTGCAGAGGTTTTCGAAGGAATGAACAAATTCTTTTCCGCACAACCGATGTACACGGTATTGGCTGAAAGCTAATCCATGCCAAGGACGACATCAAAATCTTTTAGAGGTAAACATATGAGGTCGATGTGGTAGACCTTACTTCCAACTAGGATGAGGCAATTCTGACAGACTTTCTTTGAAGTGACTTTGTCGCCAGTAGTGACAGCGACAGACATTGGTGGTATAAGGGGAACAGAAGGAATTCCTAACCGCATGACACAGTCTACAGCTATAAATGAATTGGTAGCTCCACAATCAAATAAAACTAATACTTTGGACTGTCCTAACAAACAAACATCCATGATAAGAGAATTATTAGATCTTATTTCATTACAGTCTAAAGAATATACCCGACCTTTATTCTTTGCAGATCCACTGGAGTCTCCGTGCTTTTTCAGCTTCGGACACTCGTTCCTGAAGTGGCCAGGTTGCTTGCAGTAATAGCACATATTCTTGCCTTTCATGCATTCGCCGCTATGAGGAAATCCACACTCAGCATAATTATGAGGTGAACGCTGAGAGTGGGTCTGCTTTCCCATGCTGGATGTACCTTTAGACTTCAAATTCAAACCAAACTTCCCAAACAAACCCTTCTTCTTCTAATTGGCCTCATTCTTCTCTTTGTGAATGTTACTGAGTCCAACTTCGGCGTGATAGCTCTTCTGCACTAGATCACCAAAGTTAGTGATCTGCTGCATCGAAACATCGTGAGCTATGTCTGCCCTAAGCCCAATCCGGTATTTCTTCATTTTTCATGCTTCGGTGGGGGCATCATCCCCATCTGCAACATATCGGACCAACTCGTTGAACTTCATGGTATACTCAGCTACAGTCAAATTACCGTGGTTCAACTCAGTTAATTCCATTTCCATCTAGAACTGATAGCTTTCGGGAATATAATGGCCAATAAAGAGATGCCTGAAGTTTTGCCAATTAATCTCCATCTGACTGGCTTCCATGTAGTTCTTGGTACCTTCCCACCAATTACAAGCGTCACCCCTAAAGAAGCGGGAGACGAAGACTACTTTATCTGCTTCTGTGCAGGTCATCGAGTCCAGAATTCCACTCATCCTTTGCAGCCATTCCCTGGCTTTTGTGGGATTATATTCACCATAGAACTCTGGAGGGCTCATTCTACAAAACTCTCGGAAAGCAGCGCTCGACCCCAAGTTCTGAGGAGGGGGAGCATTCATGTGTTGCTGGAATATGGCCATAAACTCCTGATGCTGTTGCGCTTGTTGGGCCTGAAATTGTTGATGTTGATGCATCATCTCTGCCCACATATTGGCGTTAGCATCTCCGAACACTTCTGGTTCCTCATCACTATCATGCCTTGTCCGTGGCCTTCCAAGTCCTCGTCTCGCTCCAGACATTTTGCTCTAACTGCCAATATCAAGTCAAGTTAGCTAGGCTTAAAGTGACATGACACCTAGAACGTATGTAGGGAACCTAGACAACTACTGGGATTGGATTAGTAATTCTAATGACCTCACGCAAGATCTGAATCGACCTGCTCTGATACCAAATGTAATACCCCACATTATTATCTAGAATATAATGCAGAATATTATAAATAGTACTGAAATCATTACAATTACATTATTCAAAGTTTGCACGCGAAGGTGCAGAAATACAACAAGTTCAATAATAAAGCGGAAACGTAAGACAACACGATCTGATAATAAGAAAAGCATGGAAAACTAAATGCGATCCTCCAACAGCAGCAGCTACTCCACTACGAGCTTACCTATTCCACCTGTTTTCCTGTTTCAAATAGGGAGTGGGGTGAGACAGTCAATTCGTCCCAGTGAATTCTACTGCCCTCCTAGGCTATAAAGTCGGGGCTCCTAATCAGTCATATCATAATCTAATTCATAACATAATATATCATAAGCAATATAAATAAAGGTGTATCACAGAGTTAGTCTTGTTGATTTTAAACCGCAAACACTCTGAGGTGAGCACGTCTCAGAGGCTTGCCTTATCCGCGAACAGAAAGCGTTCCGGCATAAAGCTCACAAGGATTTTCTAATGGAACATCTAAAACGAAGTCCACACTGATATCATAATCATATATTTAATTGACTGATCGCTAAGTTCATAACACACTACCAATAATTCCAAAATCCCGGGGAGCATACAAAGTTCTAAAATTCCTAAGTTATACCTAATAGTCCGACTGTGATTACCTCCTGTTTAACATTATATAATTTATATAGCTGCAAAATAACCATCTCTGATGAAGATATAAAACGAGTGATCAAGCATTTTGAAAATAGAAAAAGTGAGTGAATTCTGGGTGAGCTCGCTACGGCGAGGTACCAAGCTCGCCATGACGAACTTACAGGTCCTGGCCTAAGCAACTTGCTAGGCGAGCCACAGCTCGCCATGGCGAAGTTCATCAGCCCAGAACCTGGAGCTCGCCATGAAGGCTCGCTAGCAACTCGCTATGGCGAGTCCATGCAGAATTGACCCTGTTTTGCGAAAATCATCATTTTTCAAAGCAATCACCTACAATCTTCATCTAGGATGTTGCAGAAATATAAAATAGATGATATAAGACAGAATGGAATGGAAATTGGGTATTAATTCCACTCACACAACTATACCTATTGATTTCCTAAGTTGCATGCAATTTTCATAAATTTGGGAAGACTAACTAATTAGCCTAAGAACCCACCTGTAAATGGAGCTTTAACCTTTCTCTAAGCTCTACAAACAGCTACTGAACCTCCTAGCAAGACCCACGAACAGACTTGGAGTGTTTGAGCTCCTAGACACTTGAAAACCCTTGCTCTAAGAATGGAATTGTGTTTGATGATTCTAGCTGCTGAGACTGAGGTTATTTATAGTGGAGTTTCCCTGAGAATTCACAGTATTTGAGTTGATCAGAGTTTGATTTGCATGTAACTCTATTGGTAGGAAATGGGGTGAAGTGAAATGTGTTGTTGTGTAGCTTCATGTGAGTTCTTGGGAAGATTAAAGAGCTGAGCCTCTGAATTGGTTACTGTTTGGTGTAGTGTTTGAATAGCTACAACATACATGTGAGTGGGTGATTTAAGATTTTGGTCTCTAGTGATGTTGCTATTGTTGTTGGCGTGGGAAGAGAGAAAGAGAGAGCTTATGCTTCAGATTTTTGGTTGAGTAGTGAGCTTGAGTTGCATGTAGTTGGAGTGAGTGGAGGTAGGTCACTAGTGGGTTTATGACTCACATGAAAGAGGAGGAATTTGAGTGGAGAGTAGAGATTCAAACCCTTAGCATTTCTACACATAAGGCCAATGGTTCTATGACTCATAAGTGAGAGGGAAAATTGAATTCTAGGGTCAATTAACTTAAACTCATGTGATTAGTGTTTTAGGTGTACACTTAGGCTTCGTTAAATTCCAAATTAATACACATAATGCACTAAATCCCTATGAGTAATTAATTGACCACCTCTAATTAATTTCAATTTTAATAGATTTATTCTAATTAAAATTAATTAGGCAATTTAGAAATTGGGGATGTTACACAAATACTAGCTAGCAACAATTTATATAACAAATAATATTCATTGATTCCTTTCGGGTCATGAAGGCATCCAATAATCCATCCCTTATATTATGAATGAATCAAGTTAAATTCATATCAATATCGCATCGAAGGCATCAGGCATCCAATAATCCATCCCTTATATTATGAATGAATCAAATTCAATTCGTATCAATATCGCATCGAAGGCATCAGTCAATTTTTACATTATGAGTAAAGAGTTCATAATGTTTTTTAACGGTCAATGAGGCATCCAAATACCAGCAACCAGTTATATAACAAATAATATTCATTGATTCCTTTTGGGTCATCGAGGCATCCAATAATCCATCCCTTATATTATGAATGAATCAATTTCAATTCATATTGATATCGCATCGAAGGCATCAGACAACTTTTACATTATGAGTAAAGTGTTCATAATGTTTTTAGTGTCGATGAGCTTTCCAAATACTAGCAACAGTTTATTTAACAAATAATATTCATCGATAAATTTTGGGTCATTGAAGCAGCAAATAGTGTCAAAATTGAGCCTCATATTTTATCTCGCAGTTTACATGAACAATTCACAATGTAACACCCGTAATTATTTATTTTCATTTAATTAGATTATTTTATTTGATTAGATGTTAATTAGCCTTGTTGGAATAATATAGGTTAGATTTAGTAATTAATTTAGCTTTTGGCTAAAAGAGGAAAGAGTAGAGGATAACGAGAAGGGAGTTATGAGTGGAGACTTTTTGAGGTAATATGTGGAGTTTAGCAAAATTAGCTTAAGTTAGTGAGGAGGGCATTATGGTTATTTATTAATTAGGTTTTGAATAGAAACTTGGAGTAGAGAGCAAGAGCTCTCATAACATCATTTTGGTTAGAAGGAGGTAGAGAGAGAAGTCCAAGCTTGAAGAGTGTAGATGGGATTCAAGTGTAGAGCTTGAAGATTAAAGCTGCAAATTAAGGTTAGAGAGTAGTTATCAATTCTTGTGAGATGAACAAAGAGGGTGGAGAAGTCTACTCTCCACACCCAAACCCTCTCATATCTTTTGGTTGGGAATGAGAATCAAGGGAATGTGTTTATAGTTTAATATGTTGTTGTTTGATATTAACATGTTGCTATATGCTTCTATTTCGAATACCCATGATCAAATTCGTACTCTATGAATGATTTGTTGTTGTTGATGTTTGAAAATGAGTTTTTAGTGAAATATAGGAAAATCCTTACTTTTAGCATGAGATGATGTTTGATGATGTTAAAGTTTGTACTTCTAGGCTTATCATGATATATATGCTTAAAGTTGATAGCTTTAGGGATTTGTATGTTGAAAAATGGGATTTTTGATGAATTTGAACTAAAACCCGAAAGCAGAGTTTTCTTGTCTGCAGTAACTCGCTAGGGCGAGCATAGTACTCGCTATGGCGAGTATTCATAGTTCTTGGAGTTTTCCAGAAACCATGAGCTCGCCATGGCGAGTGGTAGCGAGTTGGCTGGCGAGTATGAGGCGAGTTGTTTTAGCTGCTCTCTAACTTGAGCTCGCCTTGAGCTCGCCATGTGCTAGTCTAGACGAGTTGTAGCAGTATGAACAGTGATTTTTGAATATTAAAAGAGGTTTATGTTTGTACTATGATTGAGACATGATCTTATAACATGATATAAGTTAGATTAATTGAATCTTGAGCTTAGACGAGGATGCTACGTTCATGTGTGTGTAATGGATTGAAATGAATGATGATGACTTATGATTATGTGATGTATTAGGTAGTATTATGCTTTGCTTGAATGAATACCTTAGTGATGATATGATGATGAGATTTGATGCGTAATTGAGAAGGAATATTAGGAGGAGTGTCCTTTTATTCATGTGTAGTTGTGTAGGGTTATCATCATTATTTGGTATGTGTTCATTCATGCATGCATGTGTCAACTCGATGTGATGGTCCTCCATGACTTAAAACTGATTCGATGCGATGGTCCTCTACGACTTTAAACTGACTTGATGCGAGAATGCTTATTGTATTCGAAACTCGATGCGGGTACCACATGCATTTAGATGTGTCTAGGTTGAGACATACTAATTGATGGCATTAGTTGCATTAGGAGTAAATGTGCATCTTACTTGCTAAATGATAAGTGCCAATGTCTTCCATTATGATTGTGGATAATTAGATAATGCGATCTTGCCTTAATATCTTATTAATGATGATGAATATGCTATTGCCTTTACCATGAATGTTGTGTTTATGACATGAGACGATTATGCGTCAATTATGATATGATTATTATTATTATGCATGATATGAGTATATGCTATACTTATTATTATGAACTTGAATTATAACTAACTCTCTATTTTGTGTATTTGAATGGTTTGGGTCCAGATTCTTCACTTGAGGAGTGATCCCGTGGCTTGGAAGTTAGCTTGTGTGACTAGATTAGCTTGGTAAGGATGAAGAGTAGAAATTCTAGGAACCTTAGAGGTCTAGGGTTTGCTCTGATACTTTTAAACTTGCTAGAACTAGTATCTTAGTTCGTTTGTTTGAGACTTTGTATGACCTTGCTATATATCTTAATTATTCTATCTGATTTTATGACTTCTATGTTTGAAGGACCTAGTCTAAGTTGTAATATGATTTTATGACTTCTTTGTTTGGATTATTAATTACCTTGAGTAATGTTTATGGATATCGATGCTTCCGTTGCTATTAAAATGAATGTATGCATGTTCATTGTTTTGGAATTTATAACATGTAATGCCTTGATTGATGTATGATTGTTGATTAAAATGAATTATAGGATATATATATCGATTAGGGAAAACGGAAATAGGTACCAACTATAAATCGAAAAGGAAAATCTTTTGAAACAAAATTCCAAAATTCCAATTAAAAAATTGAATTTATATTACCTGAGCAAATGAATAGATTTCTTCTCAAAACTCAGCGCACATTTGAACCCTTATCGCTGCAATCTTCGAAGAGGAACGCAAATTTGTAACACTACACGAATTTGAAGATGCTTCATTTCGGGTCATCGAGGCATCCAATAATCCATCTGATGGTGGAAATTCAAAATCAATCCTTATATTATAAATGAATAAATTCAATTCATATCACACAACATCAAAGGCATCAAACGACTTATATCATAAAGAAAGTAACTTTTCTTTAGGGTCAATGAGGCATCCAAATACTAACACCATTTTATTGAATAAATATATGTGATTTGTTTCAGGTCATCCAGGCCTCCAATAATCCATCCCTAATATTTGAATGAATCAAATTAAATTCATATCAACATTGAATTGAAGGCATCATGCAACTTTTACATTATGAGTGAAGAGTTGATAATGTTTTTCTACACTCATTGAGGCATCCAAATATTAGCAACAATTTGTATAACAAATAATATTCATTGATTCCTTTTGGGTCATCGAGGAATCCAATATTCCATCCCTTATATTTTGAATTAATGAAATTAAATTCATACAAATATTGTATCGAAGGCATCGGGCAACTTTTACATTACGATTGAAGAGTTCCTAATGTTTTTTAACTGTCAATGAGACATCCAAATACTAGCAACAATTTCTATAGCAAATAATATTGATTGATTCCTTTCGCGTCATCCAGGAATCCCATAATCCATCCCTTAAATTATGATCATAAATGAATCAAATTAAATTCATATCAATATCGCATCAAAGGCAGCAGTCAACTTTTACATTATGAGGAAAGAATTCATAATGTTTTTTTTTTATGGTCAATGAGGCATCCAAATACAAGCTACATTTTACATAACAGATAATATTAATTGATTCATTTCGGGTCATCGAGGCATCCATTAATTCATCCCTTATATTATGAACAAATCAAATTCAATTCATACAATATTGCGTCAAAGCCATCTCAAAGCAACTTTTACATTATGAGTAAAGAGTTCATAATGGTTGTATACGGTCAACAAGGCATCCAAATACTAGCAACAATTTATATAACAAATAATATTCATTGATTCCTTTTGGGTCATCGAGGCATCCAATAATCCATCCCTTATATTATGAATGGATGAAATTCAATTCACATCAATATTGTATCGAAGGCATCAGGCAACTTTTACATTAAGATATAATGTTTTTTAACGGTCCATAAGACATCCAAATACTAGCAACAATTTATATAAAAAATAATATTCATTGATTCCTTTCGGGTCATCAAGGCATCCAATAACCCATCCCTTATATTACCAATGAATCAAATTCAATTCATATTGATATTGTATCCAAGGCATCAGGCAACTTTTACATTATGAGTAAGGTGTTCATAATGTTTTTACAGTCGATGAGCCTTCCAAATACTAGAAACAGTGTATATAAGAAATAATATTAATCGATTCATTTCGGGTCATCGAAGTAGCCAATAGTCTCAAAATTTAGACTCATATTTTATCTCGCAGTATATAATTGCATTCAAGTCTTAAAATCTCAATATATACTATTCTTATTTATATTGTGAATACAATTTGACACTCATAATGGATTTAAAGCATTCTAAATTACAACATTATAAAAAAGCTGAAGATTGAAGCATCTTGAATCAAGAGTGAAAAAAATGGAATCCAACAGCAGAAGATTGAAACAGGTACCAACTATAAAACGAAGCGGAAAATCTTTTGTAACGAAATTCAAAAATTACAATCAAAAGATCGAATTTTTATTACCTGGGCAAATGAATATATTGCTTTTCAAAACTCATCGAACGTTTGAACCCTTATCGCTGCAATCTTCGAAGAAGAACGCAAATTTGTAACCCTGCACGAATTTGAAGATGCCACACAAGTTTCAGAGATGATCGATAGACGCAAGATTTAGGGTTTAGAGATCGTAACTCTAATCTTGATTTTTGGGGTTTCTCTTCAGAACGCCCATGAAGAAAAATTTAAAATTCGGTAGCGCTAAGAACTTAATAAGGGGAAACAGAATGAATTAGGGTATGCTATTTATAAGAAAAATTAGGGTGCACTAAAAAGTGTGAAATTGGACTTTGTTTTTAATGGAATGGTTGGCCTCGGGACCAAATATGGTTTGTCTTTATTTTGTCTAAGTTAAAGACGTAAACCACCTAAATGAAATTCTCTCTCATACATTCTCAATAGAAATTGGTTACGTGACATTTAAATTAGTTTTTTTTTTTCTTTTTCTATTTTCTCTAACTCATTATTAAAAAAAGTCGTTGAATATATAATATAATTATGCATATCTTCATAACAACTAAATTAAGCATATTTTCTCAAAGCTATTATTAAAAAAAAATTGATAGATATATATATAACTAAATTAATCGGATATAGTTATTCACATCTACAGTATAACTAAGTTAAGAAATGAGAAATCTCTATCTTTATCTTTATCTTTATATATAGGTTTAATAGATCTTTCGGTTCCTGTATGTTCACAAATTTTTTGTTTTAGTACCTGTGTCTTGTTTTGTTGCAAATAAGTCTCTGAATGTATTTTATTTTTTTTGTTTTAGTTCCCAAAGTCAAAATCCGCAGAAAAATCTGCAGTTTTCGTGGAAATTTTCCTTCGGATTTTCCTGCGGATTTTGACTTTAGGGACTAAAACCAAAAAAAATAAACATTCAGGGACTTATTTGCAACAAAACAAGACACAGGGACTAAAACCAAAATATCGAGAACATACAGGGACCAAAATATCTATTAAACCTTATATATATGTTTCTTAAGTACGTTGAAAAAATTATTTTTGTCCCTTTAATACACTTAGGAGGATTTGTGTACAAAAAATTCTAATTACAAAAAATAATTTAGTTTCTTTACCTGTTGTGATAAATAAAAGGAAAATCACAAAAAAGTAATAATATTGTTATGGCTTAATGAGTTTTTTTTTTTTTTTTTTTTTTTAATGGCTATGGCTTAATGAGTTAAATTGTTGTTTTAATATTGTAAAATAATAAAATAAGACCATAATTTCCCTAATCAGCACATTACGATTATTAAATAAGACCCATTTTAGAATTTTCTATGAAGTGCTCAATTAGAGGAATTGAGTACCTATTAGGTACTATTATTAAAAAATAATAAATTAGTGATATGTTCATGTAGGACTCATTTAAGTATTTAAAGTTGGAGTGCTCTATTGTGAATGCTCTTAAATATCAATTCATAAAAAATAAGTACTCATCATTAGAGACGGTGTTAACGCTTGTAGACTTACCAACATCAATTTGAGGGGATGTCAATAGAATTGAATGACATAATATTATTGATTACTGCAAATTTATTGCCCATTAAAATCAGCAGATTTGCACAGATTATATTTGTTGGAACAAAATTGGTTCTAATATAACCCAAGTAGTTTTGATGATAACAATAGTATTAATATACAATAGGGAGTACTGCTAATTTACTCTAGTGTGCAGGAATATAAGTTAAAATTTTATATACACTATAAAGTGAAGTTCTGGTTACAATGTAAAAAGCGCTCCCAGAAGCTGGGAAAAACAAGTTCTGGAGAATGACACTAGAAGCCAATGTCACCAGAAGTTGCAAGTCAAAGTCAACTAGAAGCTACATTCGTCAGAAGCAGAGTTTACTACTCAAGATTCTGATGACGATGAAACAGTAGAATTTTCCAGAAGAACATTCTATTCCCCATAACGACTGTCATTTATTTGGCAAATTCAGAGAGGCAGAAGAAACATCGTACAAGACCGTTATCCTCATGATAATGACGTTTGTACTATTGTACTATATCTCTTTTCCTGATATGGGCGAATATTCGAAATCAAGGATGAAGATTTCATTCTTTACTTGATTTGGATGAGCACATTTCAAACAGAAATAATAGTACCGTACTATGCAGTTGTTTTCATCTTTGTCCGCTCAAATTCAAGACGCTCCACTATCACCTATAAAAGGAGGAAGAATTTGAAGACAAATAGAGAGAACCACACCAACGAACAAAAGCGTTGTTATACTGTTGAATTCTTAAGAGCATTTTAACTTAGATACAACTTGAGCTTATATCAAAATTCAGGACAAATAGTTTTCAACTTCTGTCTAGTCTAGTCAGTTGTTGAACCTTAGTTTTCTTTTATAAGAATTCTAAGATAAGTCTTGTTTTTGGAGTTGTATTATTTTGTTCAAGAACTCTGATATTGTTTATCAGAAGTTCAAACATTGTCTTTGTAACTTTGTTTTAGAAGTCTCTTGTTTTTGTGCTTGTGCATTTGAAATCTCTTTATTGTGAGCTTGAGCATTGGAAGTCTCTTGTATTGTGTTACTTGAGCATAGGAAGTCTCTTGCCGTGTGCTTGAGCAATTGTAATCTTGTGTGATTATAGTGAAATCCCTTGGAAGTGCAAGGGGACTGGACTACTCTCAGTTTGTGAGAGGAACCAGTATAAATCTTGTGTGTTCATCTCTACTTTCTCTTCTCTGTTTTCATTTCCACTCGTCCAGAAGTTGTTTGTGTTTGATTTATTCTGCTGTTGATTCTGATAAGTTGCAAAACTTAGAAGAAGTTTTTTAAACTATCAAAACACAATTCAACCCCCCCCTTCTTGTGTTTTCATACCTTCAATATTGACATTTACAAAGCCATAGTTGCATGGTAGGAAAGAAAACTTAAATAAATAAAAATCAAATTTAGTTTATTGAATGCCAACACAAATATCATAATGAATATTTCGTATATCTTTTTCTTGCGCAAAAAATATGGCCATGTCTAAGGTGGGTAAGTGGTATAGGTCTCCCATGGTGGGAGATTAATTTTCAACCTTAGATCACAATGGTTTACACTAGACCAAAATAACATTTATATACCATATTCTATTCTCTTTCACTTCCTCTTCTTGTTTTTTCAATAAAACATCCCAATTATTTTTTTAAGAAAAAAATATATTTTATAAATAATTCTATTATATATATATATATATATATATATATATATATATATATATATATATATATATATATATATTAGTACAAATATTAATATAACTATGAGTTTAAAGTTTAATATTGATAAATGTAAATCTCCCAGTACACATATTAATTTAATTGTTAGTATCAATATTAGTTAATAATTTATTATCAATGATTTTAAATCTTTTGTTATATGTAAAATATTATTTTTTGTTATATAGTTTAATATTATAATAATCAACTTTGAATTTGTTTGTAAAATGAAATTTTGTTCTCTAGCAGGACAGATGTCGTACACAATGTCTAGGACAATGTGTCAGTAGTCCAGATGTCCTAGACAACTGGTTCGACAACTGGTTATTAGGATCACGTGTTATTGCAATACTGAAGTAAACAAAAGCAATAAACAACACCAGTAATTTGTTAACCTAGTTCGGCACTTATAACAAGCCCTACTCTGGAGGATATCAATCCAGGAAGTGAACACTACTAATCCGAATCAATACTTAGCCTTACAACACTACCAAACACCTTTTGGCATGTGCGCCTTTTCTTAATCCTAGTAATCTTCTACTCAAGGGCTAACTCCCCCTGAATATGAATCCAATCGTATCTAACACATAGAATTAATAACAAACTTTATCATTAATCCTAATCTCAGCTTGTTACTAAAAGATTCGCGTTTTATCCAAATTAAAACAAACACGCTTGCTTAATGGATAAGCATTATCTTTTAAGCTAAACTGGGTCAAGATGTCCTACCCACATGTCTTGGGACATCTTGTTCAACATGCTGCCTATGCATGCTCTGAACCCAGTGACAAGATATTTAGGACATCTTGTTCAACATGTTGCATCTGCACATCTTCAATATGCACAAGTGGTTTAGACTTAATTACTCCAGCATTGGTGCTTCAGTAAAGTCACTCTGACCAAGTTGTTTTAGCCTTATGATGCAGTCAATCTCAGAAGAACTACAATCTCTCCCATTGGCAAATTATGGCTAAAATAACCACTAACCACTTTGTTGAGTGTGCACTCTTCGGTCTTCAATCTTCAAATTCTTCAATCTTCAAATTGATCTCTGTTGATGCAATCTTCAATTCTGAATCTTCAGGTCTTCAATGTCTTTGATCTTCAGAATCTTTGTGTGTCTTCAATATTCAGGACTTCTTCAATCTTGAATTTGTTATGAACCTTTTCTAGTATGAGACAGTCTTAGTCTTGTCTCCATATGACTCATTACAGTGAATTTTCTAAGTCTAGGGATGAAATACCTAGTGACTTAGTGAACCAAAGTCTTGAGTTGCAGCGGAAAGTACTTAATCAGAGTGATCAAGACTCACTAGACTTCTTAGAGGTTCATATTGAGCATTTAAATTTTGTTCTGGACACACTTATTTTAGCATAGCTTTTTAGTTTTTAATTTTTTTAAGCTTGCTATTTTCATCCGTAGAGCAAGAGATTGATTCTACTTGCCAAAGAGGTGTTCTATTATCAATTATTTCTCCCCCTTTTTACCATAATTTGTCAAAGGTTTTTAAAGGAAAAAAAATTCATTGATTAAAAGTGAACAACATACAAAAGTTTGCACTTTAAGTGTCGGATGTCAAAGCCTCCAATGTCTAAGACATTTGGTAGGCCACAAAAGTTACAGGAGACAGATAGTGTTGGATTGTTGTCTTGTTTCTGTCTCGTGCTGGAGGCGTGCGTGGGATCTTCTGATGGTTGCACACCCCTTTTGGTCTGTAGAAATCTACAGACCTTCATGAATACAGACGCCTAGTGCACTCCTTAATTGTTCAAATCGGAGTGCATCAAGGGGCTTTGTGAAGATATCTGCTAGTTTTCTGTGGCTATGTGTTCTAGAGTAACCACTTTCTTTTCGAAAAGTTCTCTGATGAAGTGATGTCGAATATCAATGTGCTTTGTTCTGCTGTGTTGAACATGATTCTTTGATATGTTGATGGCACTAATGTTGTCGCAGTATAATGTCATGACATCTTGCTCGACATTGTATTCTGTCAACATTTTCTTCATCCAGAGTAACTGTGAGCAGGCACTTCCTACAGCTATGTATTCAGCTTCAGCAGTGGATAGTGACACACAGTTTTGCTTCTTGCTGAACCATGAGATGAGATTATCCCCAAGGAAGAACCAACCTCCTGAGGTGCTTTTTCTGTCATCCGCACTTCCAGCCCAATCCGCATCGCAATATCCAATAAGAGTAGGATTTGCATTGTATGAGTAGAGCATCCCATAATTACAGGTTCCACTGATATATTTGATGATTCTCTTCACTTGTAGTAGATGACTAGTCTTGGGATTTGCTTGGTATCGAGCACAAACTCCTACTGCAAATGCTATGTCAGGTCTGCTAGCAGTTAGATATAGAAGACTCCCTATATCATACTTCTGTAGAGACATTGATCAACATCAACTCCATTCTCATCTTTACTTAATTTGATGTGAGTAGTTGCTGGAGTTCTTTTGTGTGTGGCATTTTCTAGTCCAAACTTTTTCACAATGCTTTTAGCGAATTTTCTTTGTGATATAAAGACAGTGTCTTCTGATTGTTGGACTTGAAGGCTGAAATTCCTGGCATGCTAAGCACAATGCTAGATACAATGCTCTAAGCACCTTAGCAATAAACGTGAAGCGCGATACAATGCTATAAGCTTCTTAACACGTATATCTCAAGATAAAGAAAAACAAATATCTGGATTCTCCACTTGAGAGAATCCACTCTCAAATATCTGAAAGCAAGTAAAAGACACGGGATATTTGTTAACCCGGTTCGGCGCTTAAAACAAGCCCTAGTCTGGGGGATACCAATCCAGGAAGGAATATCACTATAATAGTCCTAGTTGTAAGTCTTCAGCAAACACACGTTTACAACTCATAACCTAGGCAACTACCAATGACTCTTCAACCTAGGAACTCCTAAGTCTGAGATCCCATCTCACTCCCTTACAACCTTACAGACAGCAAGGATTTCAGAACACAAATACAAAATGTTTTTGGAGACACACTCCTAAAACTACACACTTGTACCTAAAGGCTTAGAGTGCTAAAACACACACAATCCTAACTCCGTACTTCAAAGCTTAGGAGAGGATCACAAAGATTACAACACAAGTAAAACACGTCCTAAGCTTGCATCAAGGAGACACAAGAAAGGCTCACAATTGACAATACACACACGCAAAAACCTAAAGAGCTAGACAACACAATGACCGCGTGAACTACTGCTAAAACTAGGTTTAGCACAATCTTTAAATACTCCAGCAGAAGTCCTTGATCCAGAATTAAACATGGGCTTGATTTGTTTGACCCAAGCCAATTGACCACATTGATTAAAATAGATTCTTTCCAAAAATACACTTCAAAGAGATTCTTCAAAAACATATTCTTGACAAGGATCTGAAGCATTAAATGATGACCCTCAAAATAAGCCAGATACACAGGCGCCATGCAAGATTCATGAAAGAGAAATGAATCATTCAATAATTAAAACACGCGCGCGCACACAACCAAAAGCGTGATACGATGTTGAGACATCTTATCACACATCCTGCTGCAAAGTTTATTTCACCAAAAATGCAGCCAATCACCAAAGACTCAACAAAGGCCAAGAAAGTAAGTTAGTTCTCCTACTAGACTCATCTCAAACTCAGAATTCATATGTCGAACATATTGTTCCACCATCTGGTCACTCGTGCCTCCAAAGACTATGTCATCCACATAGATTTAGGCTATCATAATCTCCTTTAGATTCTTCTTCACAAACAATGTCTGTTCTATACCTCCTCTTACATACCCATTGTTGATCAAAAACTCAGTCAATCTTTCGTACCATGCCCTAGGTGCCTGTTTCAATCCATATAGAGTCTTCTTCAATTTGTAAACATGTTCAGGTAAGCTAGAGTCTACAAATCCTTTTGGTTGCTCTACATAGACTTCTTCATGTAAGTATCTACTTAGAAAGGCACTTTTAACGTCCATTTGATGGAGCTTGAACCTCATTGTGCACGAGATGCTTAGTCGTAGCCTTATAGATTCAAGCCTAGCAACTGGTGCAAATGTTTCATCAAAGTCCACTCCTTCTACTAAGTGTATCTTTTAAGTTTATCAGAGAGGCATGCAACAGCGGAACACATAAAACAACTCAGCCTTTAGATGGTCAGGGAAATAAACATTGATAGGATGCTGTAGAGAATGCTTCAACATTTCACAACACATCTCCCCCTGCACATATGCATAGGATGTTGGAGCATCATATCCAACATCTCCCCCTGCAGATCACATCCGTAATACCCCACATTATTATCTAGAATATAATGCAGAATATTATAAATAGTACTGAGTTCATTACAATTACATTATTCAATATGCACGCGCAGGTGCAGAAATACAAACGAGTTCAACTAACATAGCGGAAACAGAAAACAATAACAACACGATAAGATAATAAGGAAGCAAGAAACTATAATGCAATCCTCCAACAGCAGCAGCTACTCCACACACAGCTTACCTATTCCACCTGTTTGCCTGTTTCAAATAGGGAGTGGGGTGAGACAGTCACTTCGTCCCAGTGAATTCTACTACCCTCCTAGGCTATAAAGTCGGGGCTCCTAATCAGTCCATAAGTAATAACTAACATAATATTGTCATAATCATAATTAAATAAAGTGTAACACACAAGAATATCTTATTGATTTTATTCCGCTAAGAAACTTCGAGGTGAGCATGTCTCGAAGGCCCGCCATATCCGCTGATCGATTCGACCACGACATTAAGCTCACAATCATTTTCCTAATGGGTTGTTCCATTGGAAGCCCATAAGCAGCATACTAAACCGCACATGATTGACTGATTCTAAAGTGAATAGCATACTACCATAATAATCCCTTAACCCCGGGAACATACAAACTTAATTCTAAGTTATCCCTAAATTCAGAATTGTGCCTAACTTCCTGTTTAATATTAAACACATTATACAACTGCAATTTATCTATCTCATGTGAGGATATAAAACGAGTGATCAATTATTTTTAAAACAGAAAAAGTGAGTAATTTCTGGGTTAGCTCGCTACGGCGAATTACCAAGCTCGCCATGGCGACCTTACAGGTCCTGACCTAAACAACTCGCTAGGCGAGCTAGAGCTCGCCATGGCGAAGTTCTTCAGCCCAGAACCTTCAGCTCGCCATGAATACTCACTAGCAACTCGCAATGGCGAGTTAATGCAGAAATGGCTCTGTTTTGCGAAAATCAACATTTTTCAAAGGTATCACCTACAATCAATCTCTGAGAAAGTGCAGAAGTATAATATAATCAATATATAACAGAATAAAAGAGAATTTGGGAGCTAATTCTCCTCACACAATTAATTCCTAATTTTCCTAAGTTAACATGCAAATTCATAGTTTAAGGGAATCTAGTTAAACTAGCCTAAGAACCCACCTGTAAATGGAGCTTTAACCTTTCTCTAAGCTCTACAAACAGCTACTAAACCTCCTAGCAAGACCCACGAACAGACTTGGAGAATTTGAACTTCTAGACACTTGAAAAACCCTTTACTTTGTGCTCTACGAATTTGAGTTTGGTTGATGATCAATGAGCTGGGAGTTGGTGTTATTTATAGTGTAATCTCTGAGGGAAAGTACAGTACACGAATTTTGGTTGTTCTTGGGTGCATGCAAAACCATTGGTTTAGAAATAGGTGGAATGAGGGTTGTTGTTGTTATTTGGCATGTGAAGCTCTTTGGGAATCAAAGGTTCAGTACTGAATTGATGCAGATGGGAATCTCTGTTAATAGCTACTGTTATGGGTTGGTGGTAGCAAGAAGAGAGGGCAACATATGAAATAGAAATTGATTGAAGAATTTGGAAGTTTGTTATTGTTGTTGTTGGTATCGTGTGAGAGGGGAAGAGAAATGAGGGAGAGAGCTTCAGATTTCTGAAGTTGTAGAGCAAGAATGAATGGAAAATAGATCCCCTTGCATGTGATATGAGTGGTGGAGTGTAATTGTGAGGTTAGTGCAAGTATGAGTCATAGGAGGGAGGAGGTGAATTTGAATTCTAAATCCTAATTAATTTCATAAGTAGAATTAATGTATGAACCATGTAGTTTTAGATTTAATTGGAACTACTACGTCATACATATAATACTCCTAAATCTCATGAATTAATTAATCAATTATATCTAATTAATTTCAATTTTAATAGATTTATTCTAATTAAAATTAATTAGGCAATTTAGGAATTGGGGATGTTACAATCTACCCCCCTTAAAGAAATTTCGTCCTCGAAATTTAGAAATTTACCTTAGAATAGGTGAGGATAACTGTTCATCATATCGGATTCCAATTCCCAAGTGTATTCGCCGTCCGGGGACTGCGCCCATTCAACTTTGACAATGGGAATTCTCTTATTCCGAAGAGTTTTGATATCACGATCAACAATTCGGACTGGATCTGGTTGATAAGTTAGGTCTGGCTGAAGATTAATCTGTTCAATCTCAATTGGCTGATAAGGATCTGGAATGTACTTGCGAAGCTGAGAGACATGGAACATGTCGTGCAACCCTGACATAGAAGGTGGAAGAGCTAACTGATAGGCTACGGAACCGACGCGCCGAAGAATTTGATATGGTCCAATATATCTTGGACAGAGTTTCTTGGTCCTAAACACACCACGCAAATCCAACTTCGGAGTAACCTTCAAAAATACATGGTCGCCTTCATCAAATTCCAACGGTCTCCTTCTCCTGTCAGCATAACTCTTTTGCCGACTCTGTGCAACTTTCATCTTTTCACGTATTGACTTAACCTTTAAAGTTGTCTCTTGAATAAGGTCTGGTCCCAACAATCCGCGGTCACCGACTTCAGTGCAACACAAAGGAGTCCTACACTTCCTTCCGTATAAAGCTTCAAACGGTGCCATCCCTATACTGGAATGGTAACTGTTATTGTAAGAAAATTCAATTAAGTGCAAGCAGTTGCTCCAACTACCACCATCTTCCAACACACAAGCACGAAGCATATCTTCAAGAGTTTGAATAGTTCTTTCAGACTGTCCATCTGTCTGAGGGTGATGCGATGTACTCATTCTCAACCGAGTACCCATCGCATGTTGGAAGGCTTTCCACAACCTAGAAGTAAAGATTGGATCACGGTCTGAAACGATACTGAGTGGTACACTGACCACGGTCGTTTCGTGATCAAAAGAAGTAATTTAAAAGTAGTAACAAGGTAAGATAACCTTGGTCGTTTCCCAAAGACTCTCGATCAATTAGCAATATTGGAACAAATTAAACTGTAAATTATGGGGTTTTCGATTGAGAAACACAGTAACGAGAAGATGAAATTAATTAATAGAGAAGCAATCAATCCGTTGGTTTTAGGTAAACTTCATTCAATCATCTATCATAGGTTTCTAGAAAATATACTTTTCAATTCTATTCTTGATTGATCGTGAAACTAACTAATCAAGCGTCAATTAGTTTTACAGAAATTCGGACTGATTTAACAAGCGTAAAACAGTTGTTCGATCGATCATGAAAGTAAACAAGCGTCACAAAATATGATCAAGGTCATTACGTGAATTTAATCAATCCTATAAACAAGCGTTATAGACTCTATCAATTTCTATTCGAATTAAATTAAACAAGCGATAATCAATCCGAATAACCTCGCTACAATAATTGCAATCCGAAATTAAACAAGTGATAACTGCGAATTGCATTCAAATTAATCAAGAGGCAACGAAATTGAAAGAGAAAGAACTAGAACATGAATTGAAGTACCTTAACCAACGAATCGACCTAGAGTTTAGTTGCTCATAATTCGTTGCACAAATCCTTATTTTTTTCGTTAAAGACTGAATTCATAACCTAGGGGCGGAATTAGGTTTTTATAAGTAAAGCAAAAACGGGCCACAAAACAATTGGGCCGAAAATTATAAGTTGTGCTGAAAATAATTAAATCTCGTCAGTCTGGAACATTGACGAGTAAATATAACTCCTTTGCGCTCTGAATTAGCTTTCGACTTCAACATGAAAGTTGTAGCTCTTTGTCTTAGCTTTCCAACGCAACTGACCGCGTCTCAATCCAATATTGCTAGCTCCAGTTATGGTCTGCGCAATGAGAGGTGTCAATTTATTATTTATTTAGAAAATAAGTGCGAAAACAAAATAGAGCTATAATTATACTTAAATATAAAAACACACTAAAATAGTAAAAATAGTAAAATAAACTACAGGAATACATGAGTACAATAGTAGAAGAACATGCATTAAAATGCACTGATCATACACCATGCAACCTCACAATATGTTCTATAAAAATAGCTGCATACTGTGTGGCCTTGTAGGTGGACTTCACAGGAATGAAATGAGCTGACTTGGTCAATCTGTCCACAATTACCCAAATGGAATCTTGACCCTTTTGGTTATGGGGTAGTCCTCCTACGAAATCCATAGTAATATGTTCCCACTTCCATTCCGGAACTTCTAGTGGTTGTAAGGTACCTCCAGGTTTCTGATGTTCAATCTTCACTTGTTGACATACCAAACATCTGGACACAAAATCTGCAATTTCTGCCTTCATGTTTGGCCACCAGTAATTTTGTTTCAAGTCGTAGTACATTTTGGTGGACCCTGGATGAATCGAGAATCCACTTTTGTGTGCCTCATCAAGAATCAGCCTTTTCAGTTCATTGTCGTTTGGTACACACAATCTCCCTTCATACAACATGGCACCATCTGAGGCTATTGAAAACTCTGGGTTATTCAATCTCCTTTGTAGGTCCATATCATTTCGTTGCGCCTGCACGACCCTCGAGCGCAGATCGCAAGACAACTCCATTCGATTTATTCTAATGCCACTCTTTCTGTAAACAACATTCAGATTCAAATCTCTGAACTTCTCATACAAGCCACATTGTTGCATCAAGAGTTCAGAGGCATATAAAGCTTTCATGCTCAAGGCATCAGCCACAACATTCGCTTTGCCAGGATGGTAGTTGAGATTGAAATCGAAATCCTTCAGATATTCCATCCATCTACGCTGCCTCATATTCAGGTCCTTCTGATCAAACAGGTATTTCAGACTTTTATGGTCACTGAAAAGATCAAATTGGACACCATACAAGTGATGCCTCCAAATCTTTAGAGCGAAAATAATTGCTACTAAGTCCAGATCATGGGTTGGATAGTTTTGTTCGTGTGGTTTCAACTGCTGAGAGGCATATGCTACCACAACTCCATCTTGCATTAGAACACATCCAAAGCCCTTATGTGATGCATCGCAGTACACCACGTACTTCCGGTTAGGATCAGGAATGACCAATACTGGAGCACTGGTCAACTTTTCCTTCAAGGTTCTGAAACTCACTTCACATTCCGCATCCCAAATGAAAGCAGTACCCTTCCAGGTCAAACGAGTCAAGGGTAAGGCAATCTCCAAAAATCCAAGAATGAACCTCCGGTAATAACCTGCTAAGCCCAAGAAACTTCTAACTTATGATACATTGTTGGGTCTTTCCCAATTCAGAACTGCTTCCACTTTGGACGGATCAACAGACACACCGCCTTGAGAAATAACATGTCCCAGAAATTTAATCTCTGAGAGCCAGAATTCACACTTGCTGAATTTGGCGTACAGTTTCTTTTCTCTAAGAACTTCCAAGACAATTCTGAGATGTTCAACATGCTCGTCTTGGTTACGGGAATAGATCAAGATATCATCGATGAAGATGTTCAGTATGGCTAGAAGATCCTATTCATGTAATCCATGAATACAGCAGGAGCATTAGTCAAGCCGAAAGGCATAACCAGGAATTTATAATGCCCATAACGCATTCTGAACGCCGTCTTGGACACATCTGAGGATCTGATTCTGATTTGATGGTAACCGGAACGAAGGTCAATCTTCGAAAAGACAGTGGCACCTCTGAGCTGATCTAAAAGATCATCGATCCGAGGCAACGTATACTTGTTTCTGATTGTCACTTTGTTGAGCTGACGATAATCGATGCATAAGCGCATGGTACCGTCCTTCTTTTTAACAAGTAACACGGGTGCTCCCCAAGGAGAAACACTTGGACGAATGAAATGTTTCTAGAGTAATTCCTCAAGTTGAGTCTTAAGCTCATGGAGTTCTAATGGAGACATTCTATAAGGGGCAACTGAGATGGGCTGTGAACCCGGAACAAGATCTATAGAGAACTCTATTTCACGCTCAGGAGGGAGACTCATAATGTCATCAGGGAAAACATCTAAATATTCGCACACTACAGGGATGTCGCTAGGACTCAAACTAGACTCCTGATCAATAGTAAACAGAACACTGAAACACTTATTGCTGGCACCAAAGTACTGAATCATCTGGTGAGTATTTTGCAACAAAGCAGATAAGGCTCTACTTTCTGCAGAGGTTTCCGAAGGGATGAACAAATTCTTTTCCGCACAACCGATGTACACGGTATTGGCTGAGAGCCAATCCATGCCGAGAACGACATCAAAGTCCTTTAGAGGTAGACAGATTAAATCAATGTGATAGACCTTACTTCCAACTAAGATGGGGCAATTCTGACAAACTTTCTTTGAAGTGACTTTGCCGCCAGTAGCGACCGCAACAGACATTGGTGGTATGAGGGGAACAAAAGGTATTCCTAACCGCATGACACAGTCTACGGCTATAAATGAATTGGTAGCTCCACAATCAAATAAAACTAACACTTTGGACTGTCCTAACAAACAAACATCCATGATTAAAGAATTATTAGATCTTATTTAATTGCAGTCTAAGGAATATACCCGACCTTTATTCTTTGCAGATCCACTGGAGTCTCCGTGCTTTTTCAGCTTCGGACACTCGTTCCTGAAGTGGCCAGGTTGCTTGCAGTAATAGCACATATTCTTGCCTTTCATGCATTCGCCGTTGTGAGGATATCCACAGTCTGCACAGTTCTTGGGCGAGCGTTGAGAGTGGCTCTGCTTGCCCATGCTGGATGTACCCTTTGACTTCAAGTTCAAACCAAACTTACCAAACAAACCCTTCTTCTTCTGCAAGGTCTCACTCCTTTCCTTGTGAATATTGCTGAGGCCGACTTCGGCGTGATAGCTTTTCTGCACTAGATCCCCAAAGTTAGTGATCTACTGCATTGATACATCGTGTGCTATATCTGCTCGAGGCCCGATCCGGTATTTCTTCATTTTCCATGCTTCGGTGAGAGCATCTTCCCCGTCCGCCACATACTGGACCTGCTCATTAAACTTCATGGTATACTCGGCTACAGTCAGATTGCCTTGCTTCAACTCTGTAAATTCCCTTTCCATCTGAAACTGATAGCTTTCGGGAATGTAATGGCCAATAAAGAGATGCCTGAAGTTCTGCCAATTAATCTCCATCTGGCTGGCTTCCATGTAGTTCTTGGTACCTTCCCACCAATTACAGGCGTCACCTCTAAAGAAGCGGGAGACGAAAACTACTTTATTTGCTTCCGTGCAGGTCATCTAGTCCAGAATTCCACTCATCCTTTGCAGCCATTCCCTGGCTTTGGCGGGATTATATTCTCCATAGAACTCTGGAGGGCTCATTCTACAAAACTCTCGGAAAGCAGTGCTCGACCCCAAGTTCTGAGGAGGGGGAGCATTCATGTGCTGCTGAAACATGGCCATAAACTCCTGGTGCTGCTGTGCTAGCTGGGCCTGAAATTGTTGATGCTGATGCATCATCTATGCCCACATGTTGGCGTTGGCATCACCGAACACTTCTGGTTCCTCATCTTCGTCATGCCTTCTTGGTGGTCTTCCAGGTCCTCGTCTCGCTCCAGACATTGTGCTCTAACTGCCAATATCAAGTCAAGTTAGCTAGGCTTAAAGTGACATGACACCTAGAACGTATGTAGGGAACCTAGACAACTAATGGGATTGGATTAGTAATTCTAATGACCTCACGCAAGATCTGAATCAACCAGGCTCTGATACCAAATGTAATACCCCACATTATTATATAGAATATAATGCGGAATATTATAAATAGTACTGAGTTCATTACAATTACATTATTCAATATGCACGCGCAGGTGCAGAAATACAAACGAGTTCAACTAAAATAGCGGAAACAGAAAACAATAACAACACGATAAGATAATAAGGAAGCAAGAAACTATAATGCAATCCTCCAACAGCAGTAGCTACTCCACATACAGCTTACCTATTCCACCTGTTTGCCTGTTTCAAATAGGGAGTGGGGTTAGACAGTCACTTCGTCCCAGTGAATTCTACTACCCTCCTAGGCTATAAAGTCGGGGCTCCTAATCAGTCCATAAGTAATAACTAACATAATATTGTCATAATCATAATTAAATAAAGTGTAACACACAAGAATATCTTATTGATTTTATTCCGCTAAGACACTTCGAGGTGAGCATGTCTCGAAGGCCCACCATATCCGCTGATCGATTCGACCACGGCAATAAGCTCACAATCATTTTCCTAATGGGTTGTTCCATTGGAAGCCCATAAGCAGCATACTAAACCGCACATGATTGACTGATTCTAAAGTGAATAGCATACTACCATAATAATCCCTTAACCCCGGGAACATACAAACTTAATTCTAAGTTATCCCTAAATTCAGAATTGTGCCTGACTTCATGTTTAATATTAAACACATTATACAACTGCAATTTATCTATCTCAGGTGAGGATATAAAACGAGTGATCAATTATTTTTAAAACAGAAAAAGTGAGTAATTTATGGGTTAGCTCGCTACGGCGAATTACCAAGCTCGCCATGGCGACCTTACAGGTCCTGACCTAAACAACTCGCTAGGCGAGCTAGAGCTCGCCATGGCGAAGTTCTTCAACCCAGAACCTTCAGCTCCACATGAATGCTCGCTAGCAACTCGCAATGGCGAGTTAATGCAGAAATGGCTCTGTTTTGCGAAAATCAACATTTTTCAAAGGTATCACCTACAATCAATCTCTGAGAAAGTGCAGAAGTATAATATAATCAATATATAACAGAATAGAAGAGAATTTGGGAGCTAATTCTCCTCACACAATTAATTCCTAATTTTCCTAAGTTAACATGCAAATTCATAGTTTAAGGGAATCTAGCTAAACTAGCCTAAGAACTCACCTGTAAATGGAGCTTTAACCTTTCTCTAAGCTCTACAAACAACTACTGAACCTCCTAGGAATACCCACGAACAGACTTGGAGAATTTGAACTTTTAGACACTTGAAAAACCCTTTACTTTGTGCTCTACGAATTTGAGTTTGGTTGATGATCAATGAGCTGGGAGTTGGTGTTATTTATAGTGTAATCTCTGAGGGTAAGTACAGTACACGAATTTTGGTTGTTCTTGGGTGCATGCAAAACCATTGGTTTAGAAATAGGTGGAATGAGGGTTGTTGTTGTTATTTGGCATGTGAAGCTCTTTGGGAATCAATGGTTCAGTACTGAATTGATGCAGATGGGAATCTCTGTTAATAGCTATTGTTATGGGTTAATGGTAGCAAGAAGAGGCCAACATATGAAATAGAAATTGATTGAAGAATTTGGAAGTTTGTTATTGTTGTTGTTGGTATCGTGTGAGAGGGGAAGAGAAATGAGGGAGAGAGCTTCAGATTTCTGAAGTTGTAGAGGAAGAATGAATGGAAAATAGATCCCCTTGCATGTGATATGAGTGGTGGAGTGTAATTGTGAGGTTAGTGCAAGTATGAGTCATAGGAGGGAGGAGGTGAATTTGAATTCTAAATCCTAATTAATTTCATAAGTAGAATTAATGTATGAACCATGTAGTTTTAGATTTAATTGGAACTACTACATCATACATATAATACTCCTAAATCTCATGAATTAATTAATCAATTATATCTAATTAATTTCAATTTTAATAGATTTATTCTAATTAAAATTAATTAGGCAATTTAGGAATTGGGGATGTTACAATATCTCATTACTCTAAAACACTCATGCACACAATCAGGTATCAGATCATACAGGTCCACACATACATATACTTCATGCAACCTACTCAACAGATATCTCATAACCATAGCAGTGCAGACTAACAACAGGAGAGATCATAATAAACACACCAAATAAGCAACCAAAATACCAGATTTATACTCCCCCTTTTTGCCACAAATTTGACAAATTAAGCAGTACAGAATTAAGAGGTCCAGGAGCTCCATAGAGAATACAAAACAACAGGGGTGATCACAGTCTATGCCCACACAGCAGAACAAGAACAAAAGTAACAAAAAGAACAAAAGGAACCAAAATAACAGTGCAGTACATAAAACATCCTCTAATCAGAATCACTGGAACCAGTCACCTCCAGCTCCTCTGTATCACCACCAGCTTCTTCATTCAAAGCTGCATCAGATGCTGCAGCATCATTTCCAGCATCATTTCCAATACCTTCTTCCTCACCACCAACACCTTCTTCCTCAGCTTCCTCTTGCCTCAAGGAAGATATAACCAATTCAAGCCCTTTCTTCTGCTCATCCAGAGCTCTCACAGTAGCTTCCAAAGAGGCAATCATGTCCTTCCTATTCAGACTGGAAGGTGGGACTTGCCTTGGCACAGACTTGCTTTTCATTGGCCCTGCTATGTCAGCAGCATGGGCTCCTTCAAACAACTTAAAATGGAGAGAAAGGGGTGCCTCTCTCTTTAGTGGTTCATCAGCAGCAATCAGAATATTTGGGTATTGGTCAAGGATAATTCCACAGATAAGACTAGGAAAAGCTATTGGCATCTTGACAGCCCAAGACTTGCCATGAGCCATAGTTTGCTCAAATATGTAGGTTCCATAATCAGCTATAGTACCAGTTCCAAACCAGTGGCTATATGAGAAGTGTGGGTAGTGGGAACCCAGTTCACAGTGCCTATCATGTTTAAAACTGCATACTTGGCAGAAAGCATGCAAGAAGGTACTTTACCTTTAGAGGGCCACACCTTGACCTGATTAGCAGTGATGGTTTTGCAGACTTCATTATTTGTGACATCAATAGCAGTGTACCCATCTTCTTGCCTACCAAGATACCTGTTGATGATGATTGGAGAGAACTCCACACACTTGTTTCTGACCCACACCTTTTGATATTCATTGCTAAGCGGGTTGTCACAATCCTCAGCTATGTTCACAATAAACTCCTTAACCAGCTTGGCATAGCAATTTCCCAAGCCACTAACTGTCTTCATCAGCCCAACTTCATCCAACAGCTCAATTACCTCTTTCCATGCCAAAGTTTCAGCAGACAACTCTCTTTCCAGCCCAATCCTTCTAGCAAACACATACTTCCACTTTTGGACACTGTCAACAAAATGGAAGGAAACACCATCAATGGGAACATCAGGGACATTGGGTGGTATAAATCTTCCACCAAGCCTCTTCTTAGATGTTGTGATGCTTGGAGCATCGTATTCAGCATCCTCATCTGACACAGCAGCAGCAGCCTTTTTCTTCTTAAGAGCCCTCTTCTGAGGTGAGGGAGTGATGTTTGGAACATCTTCTGCAGCATCATAGTCTGAGTCACTCAGACTAATGGTCTTCCTCTTAGAAGCTTTCTTCTTTTGTTGAGATGGAATCTCAACCTTGCTTGAGCTCCTTTTAGGCCCAACAATCTTCTTTTTGGGAGACTTTGTTGGTGCATTCTTCTTTTTCTTCACAGACTTTGGTGCTTGAACTTCCACCTCAGTCTCTTTGCCTTTTCTCTCTCTAAGTCTCCTACCAATACCAGTTTTCCCTGCATGAGATGTGCCAACAGATTTGACAACTACAATATCTTCTTCTTCTTCACTAACATGCTCTTCAGCAGTCTTCTCAGAGTCATCCTTTGCAACTTCAGATGTTGTAACATCTTTACCAGCATCAGTGACAGCTTCTCCTTTCGCCAAGGATGCTGAAGCAACCGGCGTCGCAGCCTCTTGAGTAATGCTCTTAGCCAAAGATTGGAGGACATCTCCAACAATCTGAGTATCTTCATCGTGTCCATCATCCTCAGGAGAGTCAGGAACAGGTGATTTTGTCTTCTCAGTTTCCAAAACATTTTCCCCCTTTTCAGCATTAGGGATTTGAACAGTGTTGTCATCGATCTGCACAGTTTGAGAGGTTGCTGCAGCATCGGATCCAACATTCAGACTCTTAGAGCCCTGATTAGCAAGAAGGAAACCTTGCATGTCGAAATCAGAGTTGTATCTAGATTTAGATTTCTTGACCTTTGGTTTCTTAGTAGCCGTTGTTTTGGTTTTCTTTGTGGACTTTGGTTTGGATGATGAAGTTTTGTGGGGTTTGAGGTTGAGGGCAAAAGCATATGTTGGGTGAATGGTTGAGATTGGAACAGCATCTGTGACGATGTGGGAAAGAGGATCAATGAGAGGGTTGTCTTGCGATGGTTAGGAATGGTTGGGAGAGACGGTTGCAGGAGAGTTGATTGGGGAAGATTGAGACATGGTGACTGCAAGAGTTTGAAGAAAATAGGATTGAGAGTGAAGAAGTTTTGTAGGTTTGATGAGAAGATTTGAGAGAGAAGTGGAGAGGTTATAGTGGAATGTAAAGTAAAATAGGAAAGAATCAATATGAGAAGATTTGAAAAAGAAATAACCAACCCTTGATAGTGGCGTGTTTAGGGAGGAGTTTGAGCCATGATTACCTTGATTAACGTGCAACACTTGATGAGGGAAATTAAAAATAACTGATGCACGCGCCTGTTTACCCCGATTTTTAGCAAACAACCGCTAGTTTAATTATTACAAGAAGGATCAACTAGTAAATCCTGGGACATATTGGATTGTGCAGAATTGACGAAAACATTTTCATATTTTCTGGGTTAAATCGGATAATTTGATAAAAACAGTAAAATCACTCGATGCAGTCGAATGGGTTTGCTTAAAGTAAAATGCTTCAAAGTTAAATTTGCAGAAAACTTGTAAATGAATTTGCAGATAAAGTTTAAAGAAGAACTTTGAAAAGTAAAAGCATGCAACAAAGTAAATTGCAGAAAAGGTTTTAAACTTGCAATGAAATAAATTGCAGAAAGGTTTTAAACATGCAATGAAATAAATTGCAGAAAGGTTAAAGTGCATAAACTTTAAATGGAAAGAAAGTAAAATACTTGGAGAATGTAAATTGCATTCATAAATGTAAATTGTTTACAAAGAAAGGTTGGTTACACAGATTCGTACATGTTCCATTTTGCACTCATTTCGCTCGTTGACATGGGTACTCTGAGTTTTGTCAGGAATTTGCATGAGAATTGTGAACCCGTTTCTCATATGAAAAACTAATATTTATAGGCAAACTAGAATAACCATCAAAACCTACTTAACGTCTAACTAAACTCCACGTGTCTTCGACAATTTGAATTTCTTGGACACCTGGCAAGGCTTTCGAACGTTATCCACTTTGAATAATTTGCTAAGTCCAGAGTATGCTTTCTCCGTACTGCATAATACGTTATACAAGCAAACACACATATACATACATATATATAATTCGACACATATATAGCAATGTCGAAGCAAACAACATATATTTAATAAAATATGTTCCTGTCGAATTCGACAGCTTCTTCAAGCTCGACAGTGAACTTTAACTAAAAGGCTTTCGACGTCGAATGCCTTAATCTTCTCCTGATTTATTAAACAACTAATTTCCAAGAGAACATTAAATGAGAATTCATCTTCTCTCTCCAATTCATTAATGCCTGTCGAAAATACAGGCTAACAGCGCCACTATCCCAAACGGTAACTGCTATAATTCTTCATGGAGGCAAATTCCTAACTTGCCCCTTAAATTCTCAAACTGCACAGCATCAAGTGCCTTAGTAAAAATATCTGCCACTTGCTCCTTTGTACCAACATGCTCCAAAGTCACAATTTTGTTCTCAACAAGGTCTCTTATGAAGTGATGACGTATATCAATGTGTTTGGTCTTGCTATGTTGAACTGGATTTTTTGAGATGTTTATGGCACTCATGTTGTCACAGTACAATGTTAGAGCATCTTGTTCGACATCGTACTCCTTCAGCATCTGTTTCATCCAAACAAGTTGTGAGCAGCTACTCCCAGCAGCTATGTATTCAGCCTCAGCTGTAGACAATGCCACACAGTTTTGCTTCTTGCTAAACCAAGAAATTAGATTATTCCCTAGAAAGAAGCATCCTCCTGAAGTGCTTTTTCTATCATCTGCACTTCCAGCCCAATCAGCATCACAATATCCATAGAGCATAGAATCTTCACAATGAGAATACATTATCCCATAGTCACTAGTTCCAATTACATATTTCAGAATCCTCTTGACTTGAGTCAAATGGCTCACCTTAGGATCAGCTTGATATCTGGCACAAACTCCAACAGCATAAGTGATGTCAGGCCTGCTTGCAGTCAGGTATAGCAAGCTCCCAATCATACTTCTATAGAGACTTTGATCCACACTTATTCCCTTTTCATCTTTAGTAAGTTTCAAATGAGTAGGTGCTGGTGTTCTCTTGGAGGTGGCACTTTCCATGCCAAACTTCTTGACTATGTTCCTTGTATACTTACTTTGAGATATGAAAATGGTATCATCCATTTGTTTGATTTGAAGTCCAAGAAAGTATGTCAATTCTCCAACAAGACTCATTTCAAACTCAGATTGCATTTGCTTGACAAAATGTTGTACCATCGTATCTGACATCCCACCAAACACTATGTCATCAACATAGATTTGGGCTATGATAAATTTACCTCTTTCTTGTTTAACAAATAGGGTCTTGTCTGAAGCTCCCTTACTGTAACCTTGATCTTCCAAGAACTGAGTCAACCTCTCATACCAAGCCCTGGGTGCTTGCTTCAACCCATATAAGGCTTTCTTCAGTTTGTAGACATGAATTGGGTGTTCAGGATCAACAAATCCCTTTGGTTGCTCAACATACACCTCTTCCTGTAGGTATCCATTTAGAAACGCACTTTTTACATCCATCTGGTAAAGTTTGAACTTGAGAATGCATGCTACACCCAACAGAAGTCTGATGGATTCTAGTCTTGCAACAGGTGCAAATGTTTCTTCAAAGTCAAGGCCTTCAACCTGAGTATATCCCTGTGCCACAAGTCTTGCTTTATTTCTGGTAACAATACCATTCTCATCTGACTTGTTCTTATAAACCCATTTTGTTCCAATTACATTCACATCTTTTGGTCTTGGAACCAGATCCCACACTTCACTTCTCTTGAACTGATTTAATTCTTCCTGCATAGCCTCTATCCATGCTCCATCAGTTAAAGCTTCTTTGACATTCTTAGGTTCAAATAGTGATACAAAACAAGAATTTGAAATGACATCATTTGATCTTCTAGTAGTTATCTCCTGTTCAGGATTACCAATGATCAATTCTGTGGGATGATTCTTCTGAACACGTACTGAAGGACCTTTCTTTTGAGCTTGTTCTTCAGAATTTGTAACACTATCCTCTTCAGCTATTTCTTCATCAGACTGACTGTCACCTAGATGTTCAGATGCTGTAGCATCTTGTTCAGCATCGTCAACAACAGGAATACATTGGTCTTCACCAACAGTTTCTTCCAATGTAGAGTCTTGGACAACAACAATTATGGATTCCATCATTACTTGAGTCTTAGAATTAAAGACTATGTAGGCTCTGCTGTTAGGAGAGTATCCCAGAAAAATCCCTTCATGGCTATTTGGGTCAAGCTTTCTTCTAGGCTCTCTGTCAGCTAGGATGTAGCATTTGCTTCCAAACACATAGAAGTGTTTAACAATTGGTTTTCTATTTTTCCATAGCTCATACAAAGTAGAAGTGGTACCTTTTCTCAGTGTGACTCTGTTGTGAATGTAACAGGCAGTGTTCATGGCTTCAGCGCAAAAGTAATAAGGGACATTCTTGGCATGAAACATGACTCTAGCTAACTCTTGGATAGTCCTATTCTTTCTTTCAACTATTCCATTCTGCTGTGGGGTGATAGCAGATGAGTACTCATGCTTGATTCCTTCAGTAGCACAAAAATCATTGAACTTGGAGTTCTCAAATTCCTTTCCATGATCTGTCCTGATTTTTACCACATTGCTTGCTTTTTCCCTTTGAATCTGAAGACACAATTCCTTGAAGGCTTCAAAAGCATCTGACTTTTCTCTAATGAAATCTATCCAGGTGTACCTTGAATAGTCATCCACCATCACAAAAGCATATCTTTTTCCTCCTAGGCTTTCAACCTGCATGGGTCCCATAAGATCCATATGGAGTAACTCAAGAACTTTGGAGGTTGTCTGATGCTCCAGCATTGGATGCGACATCCTGACTTGCTTACCAATCTGACACTCACCACATTTGTTGCCTTCTATAATCTTCAGTTTAGGCAATCCCCTGATAGCTTCTGATGATATAGCTTTCTTCATCCCCTTAAGTGAAGATGACCTAGCCTTTGGTGCCATAACTTCACTTCATCTCCTGTTGAACTAAGACAAGTGGTATTAAGGGCTTCTTCCTGAGGTATCCATAAGTAGCAATTATCTTTAGACCTGGTTCCCTTCATTAACAGTTGGTCTTCCTCATTGCTCACAATGCACTCAGACTTGGTAAAGTTAACTTTTAAGCCTTGGTCACACAGCTGACTTATACTAATCAGATTTGCTGTGAGCCCTTTAACTAAAAGTACATTCTCCAAATTGGGCAGTCCATGATTCACAAGATCTCCAATTCCTAGTATTTCCCCTTTAGCACCATCTCCAAATGTCACAAAGCTGGTCTTGTAGGGTCTTACATTCTTGAGGTATTTTTCTTCACCAGTCATATGTCTGGAGCATCCACTGTCAAAGTACCAATCTTCCCTTGATGAAGCTCTCAGTGATGTGTGAGCAATCAACCCAACATTTTCTGTTTTGGGCTTCCACTCCTTCTTTATAGGCACATCTTCCTTCACATCTTCCTTTACTTCATTAGCTTTAGGTTGTTGAACAGGATAGCCATGAAGTCTGTAGCAGAAGGGTCTAATGTGTCCTCTTTTTCCACAGTGATGACAAACCCATCTACGATAAACTCTCTGAATCTTAGGCCTTTGATGACCACGAGAATTGGATTCAAGAGCAAACTTGGGAACTGGGTAAGTTCTAGAATGCCGAGCAGGATGCTTCAACATCGTCTCTCCAGTGCAAGGATCAAAAACATCTTCAGCAGATTTGAACTTTGTCTCAAGATTCTGTTGATATTGATTTAAATGTGAGTAGTTATAAACCACTGACTTGGCCTTCCCACTTGGTAGATTTTCCAAGATCTCCTCAAGTATGTTTGTTCCTGAGTTTAGCTGACTTAAACGTTTCTTCAAGTCCTCCATTTGAGCATTGACAAGGGCAACTTCTTCTTGAGCTTCTGAAGTCTTCTCAGCTTGAGCTTTCACTTCAGACTGAAGGAGATTAATAGTATTCTTCTGCTTCTCAAGGAGCCTGCACATTTCTTCAAACCTAGTGAGTAGCTCTTTGTAGGTACTAGCTAGTTCATCATAGGCCACATCACCATCTTCATCAGTATCACTATCTGTGGTACAAATTCCAGTCAAGGCAGTCACATGTTTAGCAGATTCATGCTCTTCCTCAGAATCTTCATCTGACCATGAAACATTCAAACCCTTTTTCTGTCTTTTCAGATAGGTTCCACATTCTGATCTTATGTGTCTATATCCCTCACACTCATGGCATTGAACACCATTGCTTTGGCTATTCTTCTCTTCAGGCTTGAGTTTCTTCAGATTATTTTGCTGTTTATTGATGTCGAATCTGATGCTTGGAGCATTTTGACGATTCCTGCGATCAACTCTTTTCAGCACCTTGTTGTACTGTCTTCCAAGCATGGCAATGGCATCTGCAATGCTTTCTTCTTCTTCATCCTCATCTTGACCATTCTCCTCATCAGTATTAGAGACAAAAGCAATGCTTTTGTTCTTTTTGTCACCACGTTCATCTAAGACAGTTTCAAAGGTTTGAAGAGAACCAACCAACTCATCCATCTTCATAGTAGAGATGTCATGTGCTTCCTCAATTGCTGTTACCTTCATGTCAAATCTTTTGGGAAGAGATCTGAGAAGTTTTCTTGACAGTTTCTCATCAGACACCTTCTCTCCCAAGGCTTCAAACGAGTTAGCAATATCCAAGAGTGTCATATAAAAGTCTTGAATGCTCTCATCATCCTTCATCTTCAGTGTTTCAAACCTGGATGTGAGATGTTGAATCTTTGATTGCTTCACCTTTGTGGTACCTTCATAACAAGTCTTCAAGATCTCCCATGCTTCTTTGGCTGACACACAGTTTTTGATCAGCTTAAAAACATTTGTGTCCACCCCATTAAACAAGGCATATATGGCTTTGTTGTTATAGAGAGCTGCAGCTTCTTCCTCTGTAGTCCACTCAACCTCTAGTTTCTTTACCCCCGTTGAGGTCCCTTCCTTGCTTGCAACAGTGGGATGATCCCATCCAGTCAAAACAGCCTTCCAAACCTTGCTATCAATGGATCTTAGAAAAGCAGTCATTTTGGATTTCCAGTGATCATAGTTGTTTGATCCATTGAGCAAAGGTGGTCTATTCATGTATCCTCCATCCTTTTCCATGATGCCAGAGATTTTAGGTCCTGGATCTCACCCTAGGGACAGGCAGGGTGCCTGCTTTGATGCCAATTGAAATTCCTGGCACGCTAAGCACAATGCTAGATACAATGCTCTAAGTACCTTAGCAATAAATGTGATGCGCGATACAATGCTATAAGGATATGAAGCAAGAGTTAGCAATTTGATCTCTGGATCTGGTGATGACTCGTGCACTTGGATTTCCTATGATGTTGTCAACTGGATGCATCTTCAGAAGTCTTGTGGATGATCCCTTGAATCTAGAAGAAATAGTACTTGGCTCAGTTGTTGGACTGTTTGGCATGATGTCTGGGACATTTGGTTGATCACTTGATGGCTGAGGAGAGTCATCATCATCATCTTCTTCTTTTTCTTCTTCTACAGTGAACGGTTCTTCAGGATTATCATTGAACACAACATTGTTGGATTCTATGATTGTCTTGGTGCATTTGTTGTATACTCTGTATGCTCTACTGTTTGCTGAATATCCCATGAAGATGCCTTCATCACTTTTAGGATCCAATTTTCTTCTCTGCTCTCGATCAACTAGGACATAGCACACAGTACCAAATACATGGAAGTACTTGACTGTTGGTTTTCTTCCCTTCCATAATTCATACTGGGTTGTTTTTGTCCCTTTTCTTAGAGTCACCCTGTTGTGTATGTGACAAGATGTGTGCATTGCTTCAGCCCAGAAGTGATAAGGTAGTTTTTGGGCGTGCAGCATTGCTCTTGTGCATTCTTGTAAGGTTCTCTTTTTCCTTTCCACCACTCCATTTTGTTGTGGTGTGATAGGAGCTGAGAACTCTTGTTCTAGGCCTTTGGTAGCACATAATTCTATGAACTTTGAATTTTCAAATTCTTTCCTGTGATCACTCCTTATTCTGATTACTTCACTTCCCTGTTCTTTCTCAATGAGATAGCACAGTCCCTTGAACATATCAAAAGCTTCAGATTTCTCTCTGATAAATCTGACCCATGTGTATCTTGAGTAGTCATCTATGCACACTAGAACGTATCATTTACCATTCAAGCTTTCAACTTGGATTGGTCCCATAAGATCCATATGAAGCAGCTCTAGGTTTCTTGTGGTGACCGTATGTCGAACCTTCTTGTGTGACATCTTGGTTTGCTTCCCAATCTGGCACTCTCCACATATTTTGCCTTCCTCTATCTTGAGATTAGGCAAACCTCTGACTGCTTCTTCTGTGATGAGTTTTCTCATACTTTTGAGATTGAGATGTCCCAACTTTTGATGCCATAGCTTAGTCTCATCTTCCTTAGTTATCATGCATGAGACGTTCTGACTCTTGTTAATTCAGGTCCATTCAGCTTTCCTATTCCTTTTATTTTTCCTTTAGCTCCATCCCCGAAAGTAACATAGTTGTTGGAATAATTTTTAATTTCTTGAAGATAAGCCTTTTCTTTAGTCATGTGCTTTGAGCATCCACTATCAAAGTATCAATCATCTTTGGAGGTTACTCTGAGTGATGTATGAGCTATTAGACAAGTAAGCTTGCTTAGAGAGTTCTTTGCTTGTCTTCTAGCTGTATATCTGTTCCAAAATTGTTCATGAAACCTTGGGAAACCATATAGCTCAAAGCAAAATGTCCTTATGTGTCCTTCCTTCCCACAGTGATGACAAGTCTTCTTTCTTGTTTTGGATTGAATCTTGTCTTCAGTTGATCTTTGGTTCTGATGGTAGGACATGTGGTTCGACATGTGCTTTTTTCTCTGCTTCCTTGATGATTTTGAACTGTTGCTCTGAATTTTCATTGATAGAGCAATCTCTGAGAGTTTTGTATTTAGCAGTGAGATTTGTTCCTTGATATCATTGTGGACTAATTCTTCATGAAGAGGAGAATCTGAGGGTTTTCTCTGTTGTGGTATCAAACCTGTTCCTTCTTCCTTGTTCCATGGTGAGAGATTTTCTGAAGGATTCTCTTTTGTTATGCATTTGCTAGTGAATGCAAGGTTGATTTCTGTGTCAGGTTCTTTGGGTAGAGTGCTACTCAGTCCCTTCTGTTGTTTTTCCAGATGATTAGGACATTCATATATGTTGTGTCCGTATCCTTTGCACTCAGAACATCTATTTTCTTGACGTGTCTTGCATTGATCGTAGTTTTTCATCTTAAGCTTGATGCCGGACCGGATGACTTGGACATCTGACTTTTTGTTCTTTCCTAGCTTTGCCAAGGACCTGTTGAAGTCGTTGCTTATAAGGGCTATGGCTCTAGATAGGTTGTCTTCGTCTGATTCTTCTTTAGTCAGAAAAGCTTTGTTTTTGATTTTCTTTTTTGATCTGTCATCGAACGCCATCTCAAAGGCTTGTAGTGATCCAATGAGTTCATCCATCTTCATTGTTTTCAAGTCTTGAGATTCTTCAATTGCAGTTACCTTCATGTTGAATCTCTTAGGTAGTGATCTAAGGATTTTTCTTGTCAACTTTTCTTCAGATATTTTCTCTCCCAGAGCAAACGACGAGTTGGCTATATCTCAAATCCTATTGTTGAAATCTGATATAGTCTCATCATCCTCCATCTTAAGATTTTCAAATTCCGTGGAGAGAAGCTACAGCTTTGACATCTTGACCTTGGAGGTTCCTTCATGAGCAGTTTAAAGAATTTCCCAGGCTTGCTTTGCTTCTGTACAAGTGTTGATTAGTTTGAATATATTTTCATCAACACCATTAAAGATGGCATTTAGTGCTTTATAATTGCCATTGGCCTCAGTTTCCTCTTCTGTGGTCCATTCTCCTTCGCCTTTTAATGTTGAAGAGCCATCTTCTGCAGAAACTATTGGGTGATTCCAACCTGTGATGATTGCCTCCCATGCTTTTTGATCCATGGACTTGATGAAGGCAATCATTCTTGCTTTCCAATAGTCATAGTTTGATCCATTCAGAACTGGTGGTCTGTTTATTGATCCTCCATTCCTGTCCATCTTGAACAAAATATATCTCCTTGGAGCTCACCCAGCAGGTTAGGGTGCCTGCTCTGATGCCAATTGTAATTCTGTTCTCTGGCAGGACAGATGTCTTACACAATGTCTAGGACAATGTGTCAGTAGTCCAGATGTCCTAGACAACTGGTTCAACAACTGGTTATTAGGATCACGTGTTATTGCAATACTGAAGTAAACAAAAGCAATAAACAACACCAGTAATTTCTTAACCCAGTTCGGCACTTATAACAAGCCCTACTCTGGAGATTACCAATCCAGGAAGTGAACACTACTAGTCTGAATCAATACTTAGCCTTACAACACTACCAAACACCTTTTGGCATGTAAGCCTTTTCTTAATCCTAGTAATCTTCTACTCAAGGGCTAACTCCCCCTGAATATGAGAACCTACCCAACTCCCTCTAATCACTAATCCCAAGTGACGAAACAACTTTAAACTTTAACAGTTTAAAAGACAAAGTTGAATGACAACATTCAACGACTCAAAGCTTCAAAGTATCAAGAATAATACTAAGAGCCACTAAGTGTTTTACACAGTGGGTACAAAACTTTGGACTCACAATCTTCAGTTATTGTGGGTTGAGTTTTAAGCTCTATGTTGAGTCCTTTATATAGGCGTGCAATTCTTCAGATAATCTTCAGTCTTTTAGATGCACTCAAATAAGAGTTAGTTTTAAAACAAACTTGTTTCAAAAACAAACTCCACAAAGATAAAGAATTAATCTCTATCCACTAATTAAATATGAATCCAATCGTATATAACACATAGGATTAATAACAAACTTTATCATTAATCCTAATCTCAGCTTGTTACTAAAAGATTCGCGTTTTATCCAAATTAAAACAAACACGCGTGCTTAATGGATAAGCATTATCTTTTAAGCTGAAATGAGTCAAGATGTCCTACCCACATGTCTTGGGACATCTTGTTTAACATGCTGCCTATGCATGCTCTGAACCCAGTGACAAGATGTCTAGGACATCTTGTTCAACATGTTGCATCTGCACATCTTCAATATGCACAAGTGGTTTAGACTTAATTAATTCAGCATTGGTGCTTCAGTTAAGTCACTCTGACCAAGTTGTTTTAGTCTTATGATGCAGTCAATCTCAGAAGAACTACTTAAAAAAATAATGGATAACTAATTGATTGAGTAAAATTAGCAATTGAACTAGCATATAAATATAAAATTTGAATATAAAAATCGCGCCAATTATGCGCATTAAAATTACAACCAGGGGGAAACATGCAAGGGGGATTTGAATATCAATAATAATAATAATAGCATAAATATAAATAAATGAGGTATAAATGTAGAGCGTATAATATAATATAAATGCAAGAAACATAAATATGAAGCATGTAAGCATATATCATGAAATGAATTATAAAGCATATAACAAATAATAAATGTGAAGCAAGTAGTAAGATATAAGTGTCATGTGAAACATAAAACAAATAACAATTAATGACAAAATTAACATATAAAACATGAGGGTAGAAATAAACAAAAGCAAAGATTTAACACATCATAAACAAAATAACCAAATAATAAAATAACCTAGATAATACCAAACATTTCCAATTCACATACATGCATATATTTGTTCTAAAAAAAAAGGAAATCAATAAGGTACTTAAGACTAACATATAATGTCATAGAAATATCACCAAAATAAATCAAGCATTTTCAAAATCATATACATGCATACATATATTTTTTAATTGAATGAAGAAAATAATTTACAATTAAACCATACTATTAACAATTAATCACATTAAATCAAAAGCCTAGAGTTAAGTCATGGAAACAAAAATTAAGCATGTTATCAAGCATAGAGCAAATTTAGTGGCAATCAAGAATTAAAAACATCAAGTAAATCATTTAAAACCCTAACATGTAAATCCTATAATTAATTAATGCAATTAAAATATAATAAACAAAAGAAAATCATGTGATCAAGACAAAATGAACCAAAGTCAGAGGGTAACCTTCAACAAAAATTAATTAAAAGTTCATGGCACAATAATAGCATAAGAAAATAATTTTTAATCACATAAGGTTAATTATCAACATTTAAATCTAATTAATAAGTGTCAAAAGATAAAAAAAATCAAATATAATACATGATCATGTATACATCAAGAGGAAAAGTCCAAACATCAACATATCATTCATGTCATATGGTAAATTAAGTAACACAAGCATATTATCAAAAATTAATTAAGTTAAACCTAATTTATACACTAATAAATAGAGAAAATATGGGAAAAATAGCAAATAAATAATTTAAAAAATTATTTAACAATGTATCAGTCAAAAATGGATAGAAACATAATAAAAATAAAAAATTACGTCTCAGAAAATAAAATAAAATCATATACAGAGGGGGGTGCAAATAATAAGCAAAATAAGAAAGGGGGTGTGACGTAGCAAAAAAAAAGCCCAAAACATAAAGCCCAACGCAAAATAAAAAAATCTGAAACCCATTTAGGCCAGGATTGAGTGTGACGCGCAGTAGCGTGATCACGCTTTACCACCGTTTATCTTTCTCAGGAAAGATCAAACGGCTACGCTCATGTTCACGCACGTGCCACTGGATCAATCCTAAGGCCATGATTAAATCTGGGAAAATTGAGGAACACACGTGTGTAGCTACAGATAAGGATCAGGTGCGAACACGTATTGTGGTCCTATCGTCTGACCACCGTCAGATCTTCATTTAATGAGATCTGACGGGTGCGATCAAAGGAGCACACGCGTCGTCAGATTAATCCAACGGGTACGATTTAAACTTGGTGAAGACGGAGACTCACGATGGATCATCGTCTTCGTTCGTCCTTCACTGTCGCGGGCGCTGTTTCCGGCACCGGAGTACCAAAAACAACCCATAAAACATCAAATCATATATGGTTATGCTCGTTTTTTCACAAGGATTCCAAATGTACAATTAGTTTTTCAAAATAACAACTGTAACTCAAAAAACGAACGGAAAAAGAAAAATCAATCAAAACTCAAACTCATGAATAAGCAAGCATCAAGTTCAAATAACAACCCAGATAGTTCAATCATGTAAAAATAAGGCAGAAGGAATTAAAAAGGAAGAGAAAAGCTACCAGAAACGAGCTAGAACAACTTGAGTTTTTCACGAGCTTTCACCTTCAACACAAGCTTCAAATCACCACTGGAGCTTCAAATTGGAGCTTGGGTTTTCGTTCTGAAGGCTTATAGAAGGTTACTAACGTGTTAATTGCAAGAAACAATGAGAAATTCGAGTTTGGGAAATTTTGAAAAGTGAGTGAAAAATGAACTTGTTCTTAGCTGCCTCCTCCTCCAATTCTCCAACCTCTGATGCAGAGAAAATGATGTGGTATTTATAGAAAGGGTTTAGGTCATGAGAAGAGTGATTTTGGGTGAGTAAGAGGGGTATTCTTGAGTTTTTGCAAAAGGGATATTTTGTGATTGTGCTCAATCAAGAGTACAAGTGTGTTGATCTGATGCAAAGAGAATTTTAAGGTATATTCTGAGATCAAATGGTTGGGAGAGGATCATGGGATTTTTTTGGAATTTATTTGATGAAAGAAATAATTTTAAACCAATTTAAAACCATTTTTGTAAATAAATAAATATATGTAAAATGAAAATATTTATGAACAAGGGCAAAAATGTCCATTTTTAGAGTTTATCAAATGCCTAAGTTAGGTTAAAAATAATTGGAAAAAATTTGAAATAGAAAAGTTACTTGTTAATGAAGAAATGAATTTTTGAAATTAAAATGTAAATATGAATAATATAAACTAAAAATGCAAATGAAAGTATAATTAAAATATTTTTATGATGTTCATAATATATAAGGATGATGAAGATGAAATTATAAATCAAAAATCATAAAGAATGAGATTACTTGCAAAAGAAGTTACCTTAATATTTGAAATTTTGAAAAGGGTAGAATGGGGATAAAACTAAATTTATGAGCAAATTATGGTACAAGAGTATATTTGAAAATATATGGTGAAAGAAAAAGTTCAATAAGTCATGTAATTAATTATCTAAAAAATGAGACAGTTAAGCAGCGTAAACAGGATAAAGCACTATTTTTGACAATTTTAAATTAATAAATAATAATAATATGATGAAAATTAATATGCTTTAAAAATGGGCAAAATTAAATAAGAAATTTTGGGTGGTCAAAAAATGGGGTATGACATTACACAATGTCTAGGACAATGTGTCAGTAGTCCAGATGTCCTAGACAACTGGTTATTAGGATCACGTGTTATTGCAATACTGAAGATAAACAAAAGCAATAAACAACATCAGTAATTTGTTAACCCAATTCGGCACTTATAACAAGCCCTACTCTGGAGGATACCAATCCAGGAAGTGAACACTACTAATTCGAATTAATACTTAGCCTTACAACACTACCAAACACCTTTTGGCATGTACGCCCTTTCTCAATCCTAGCAATCTTCTACTCAAGGGCTAACTCCCCCTGAATATGAGAACCTACCCAACTCTCTCTACTCACTAATCTCAAGTGACGAAACAACTTTAAACTATAACAGTTTAAAAGACAAAGTTGAATGACAACATTCAACGACTCAAAGCTTCAAAGTATCAAGAACAATACTAAGAGCCACTAGGTGTTTTGCATAGTGGGTACAAAACTTTGGACTCACAATCTTCAGTTATTGTGGGTTGAGTTTTAAGCTCCAAGTTGAGTCCTTTATATAGGCGTGCAATTCTTCAGATAATATTCAGTCTTTCAGATGCACTCAAATAAGAGTTAGTTTTAAAACAAACTTGTTTCAAAACAAACTCCACAAAGATAAAGAATTTAATCTCTATCCACTAATTAAATACGAATCCAATCGTATCTAACACATAGGATTAATAACAAACTTTATCATTAATCCTAATCTCAGCTTGTTACTAAAAGATTCGCATTTTATCCAAATTAAAACAAACACGCATGCTTAATGGATAAGCATTATCTTTTAAGCCGAACTGGGTCAAGATGTCCTACCCACATGTCTTGGGACATCTTGTTCAACATGCTGCCTATGCATACTCTGAACCCAGTGACAAGATGTCTAGGACATCTTGTTCAACATCTTGCATCTGCACATCTTCAATATGCACAAGTGGTTTAGACTTAATTACTTCAGCATTGATGCTTCAGTTAAGTCACTCTGACCAAGTTGTTTTAGCCTTATGATGCAGCCAATCTCAGCATCCTTCATTGTTTGGTTGAATACATGATCACCAAAGTTGATCTTCTTCTTGGTCCCAATTAGATAGATCATCTTTGCCAGCATTGGAGTGATCCCAGAACCATGATTGGTTGGTGCCCAGTTTGCAGCTCCAATCCTATTCAAGATAGCATACTTCACACTAAGAGTTCCAGTAGATAGTAACCCTTTCTTAGGCCATTCTTCCACTTGGCCTCCTGTAATTTCCTTAGTCACCTCATTGACTAAGTCAACTTCATCAGTCTCAGTTGAAGTGGTTCTCCCAAGGTACCCATTGATGGTGGTGGGGGAGAACTTTACATCTCTTCTTCTTACTCGAACTGTCGTAAACTCCTCACTTCCTTCACTACAGGCACTTGTGATGTTCACTATGAACTCTTTCACAAGCATTTCGTAGCAATCTCCCAAATCCTTGACAGTCTTCATCAACTCAGCTTTCTCCAAAAGCTCCATGATTTCTGCGCACTCTAGAGCATCTTAATGAAGCTCTCTTTCTTGAGCAATCCTCCTTTGATAGACGTACCTCCACTTTTGAGCACTTTCCTCATAGTGGAAAGAGACTATGTCCATTGGAGCTGGAGGGATGTTTGCAGGAATTCTTCTTCCTCCAATCCTTTTTCTTCCAGATGTCGTGATGTCTAGGACATCAGGCTCGACATCAGACTCAGAATCACTTACAGCAACGACCTGTTTCTTCTTCTTTGAAGTCTTTTCTCCAGTGGCTTTCTTCTCAGCTTTTCTCTTCCCTTTCTTCTCAATGACAGGGGTCTCCACTTGCTTGGACCTATACGTCTTAGCCTTGTTCTTGACAGGGATGCTAATATGTACTCCATCACTTTCATCAGAACTTTCATCTTCAAAGTTTTGTTGAGGATGGTTGTCTTTCTTCATTCCTTGAAGAATCTTGGCCAGGGGCACCTCATCTTCATCTTCTTCTTCTTCCATTACTTGATCTTGAACTTCTTATTCAGGACCTTGATCATGACCAGATGTCGCAGCATTTGGTTCGACATCATGTGCAGTAGCCTCTTCTGGGAACATAGTTTGATCCAAGTTAGGATCAGCTTCTTCTTCATGAGGTTCTGATGGAATGTTGGTAGTTTCTGCAGGAGGATCTTCTTTAGCTGGTGGAGAGTTCTGTTCAGCAACGTTGACCTGAGGTTCATCAGCTGATGCTTCATCAGATGGTTTGACAATTGGTTCTTCTAAAATCTTTTGTGGTTCTTGATTCTCAGAAGGCTGGCTTTCAGGAACTTTAGAATCTTGTTCCTGAGTTGTGTCATTCCCTGTTGCATGAGTTTTCGTCCTTTTAGGGTTCTCTTCTTCTTTGAACCCTTGGTCTTCTTCTTCTTGATTTCGCCTTTTGTTGGAGGGATCATGCTGAGTGGTACAACGTTGGTGATAACCCCTTCTTGATCAACGTAAAAGTCTTCAACCCTAGGCATTTGAGAGGATGCCTCTTCTGTTTGCGTCTTTGAATCATCACGATTAGAGTTGTTGTTCTTGGATGATTGTTGAGACATTGTTGAAGAGAGTTCTTTTTAGACGAAAGAGTTTTTGAGTTTTTGGAAGAGATGTATGACAAGATGTTGAGACTTTTGGTAGTGTCACATATGAGGTCTTAGTAGCCTTTTATAGATTGATGGAGAACTTAAGGCTACCTCTTTTTACGTGCAGATTTTTAATGTTTCTTTACTCTGCACGTTACCTCTATAGTGTTTATGACACGTTTTTGAGCGTGTGAATACCCAGAGGCACACTAACGCTCCCAACCAAAATCTCTTCAGCTTCTTGTCCAGTGTACAGATGTTGGGACATCTGGTAGGACATGTTGTCAACTTCTTCCTTGGCAGACAAGCAAGCTATTTCTGGACCATTGTTGTGAGGTGTCCAAGTATAGCACTTATCACTTGGCTTTATCCCTTTCATCACTACTTCTTGATCATTTGCAATGGTGCATTCATGATTGTTGAAGTGCACTCTTAGTCCTTGTTCACAAAGCTGACTAATGCTAATCAAGTTTGCAGTGAGACCTTCTACTAGTAGAACATCATCTAGACATGGAGTATGTTGACCAGATAGTTTTCCAATTCCTATGACTCTACCTTTAACTCCATCACCAAAAGTGACACTTCCTTTGGAGCAAGGTCTTAATTCCCTAAGATATTTCCTATCTCCAGTCATGTGTTTGGAGCATCCACCGTCAAAGTACCAGTCTTCATATGAGGATAGCCTGATACAAGTATGAGCCTTTAGTTTTGAATCTTATTTTGGCCTCCATACCTTTTTGACTTGAGTCTCCTGGCACTTTACTTGTTGAGCAAGTATCTTCTTTTCATTCTTCCTTGGTGATTTTGATCTTTGAGGATAGCCATGAATTTTGAAGCATTCTTTCATAACATGTCCAGACCTTCCACAATGATCACATCTATTAAAAGTTCTTCTATTTTGGGATTATAACTTTTTAAGATGTGGTCTTGGTATGTGCTTCTTCTGCTGCTTGTGAGGTTGACTTAAGTTCCCATTCTTCTTGTATTGAACAGGATGTTGAGACATGTGGCTTGACATCTTCCTTTTTGTTTGGACAGACTGTTGAGATTTGTAGTCTATGATCCTGTTTTTGTGTTTAACATGATGTTGAGACTTTTGACTTGACATCTCCTTCTTGGTCTGAGTATAGTGCTGAGATGTGTGATTTATGATCCTGTCTATGTGGTGAACAGGATGTTGAGACATTTGGCTTAACATCTCTTCCTTGGTCTGAACATAGTGCTGAGATATGTTGTTTATGACCCTGTCGTTGTGTTGAGCAGGATGTTGAGACATCTGGCTTGACATCTGGTCCTTAGGTTTCTGTAGAGGAGGAGTTACCTTTTCTGGAGCAGATTCATCTTCTCTGAAAAGATGATCAATTCCTAATCCAATCATGTCTTCAGCTATTTTCTCAGATTCAGGGAGCTCGTCTTCTGAGTCATAGTCATATTCTAAGCAACTCAAGTATTCAGTCATTCTCTTGAGTTTAGTTTGCAAGGAATCGCGTATTTTCATTAAGGCTACTCGTTCCTGATGCTCCCTGATATGCCTTTTCATGAGTTCATCTTGCTCTAATATTTCAGCTGTGTTTCTTGAAGAGTGAAGAGGTTCTTCATTGTCGTCACTACCTTCAGTGTCTGTGAAGCTTTTGAAGCAATTACTGCAGCTTGTTTCACATATCCCTGAGAATGAATTGTTTGTGTCTTCTTCTTCACTTTCATCCTCAGAGTCAGAGAGAACTGCAGCCATCCGCTTCTTTTGTTTTCTAAGGAAGTTGGGACACTGAGTTCTGATAGACAATCTTCACTTTGGCTTTCCTCAGTTTTGAATGCCAAATTCTTCATCTTCTTTTCAAGTCTATCTTTAAAGGTCATCTCAAAAGTTTGTAATGAGCCAATGAGTTCATCAACCTTCATTGTGCTCAAGTCTTGTGATTTTTCAATGGCGGTTACCTTCATAGAAAATCTCTTAGGAAGTGATCTAAGAATTTTTCTTGCTAGTTTCTCCTCGGGTATCTTCTCTCCCTGGGCAAAGCATGAGTTTGCTATGTCTCGAACTCTAGTGTTGAATTATGATATCGTTTCATCATCCTCCATCTTTAGATTTTCAAATTTAGAAGTGAGGAGTTGCAGCTTTGACATTCTAACCTTGGAAGTTACTTCATGTGTTGTTTGCAGAATCTCCCAGGCTTGCTTAGCTTTTGTACATGTGTTGATCAGTTTGAATATATTCTCATCAACACCATTGAAGATAGCATTGAGTGCCTTGGAGTTGCTATTGGACTCAATCTCCTCTTCTAGGGTCCAATCTCCTTCACCTCTTAATGTTGAAGAACCATCTTCTGCAGAGACTATTGGGTGATTCCAACCTGTGATAATTGCCCTGCATGACTTTTGATCCATGGCCTTGATGAAGGCAACCATTCTTGCTTTCCAATAGTCATAGTTTAATACATCCAGAACTGGTGGTCTGTTTATTGATCCTCCATTCCTGTCCATGTTGAACAAGATTTTGTCTCCCTGGAGCTCACCCAGCAGGTTAGGGTGCCTGCTCTGATGCCAATTGAAATTCTGTTCTCTGGCAGGACAGATGTCTTACACAATGTCTAGGACAATGTGTCAGTAGTCCAGATGTCCTAGATAATTATTAATCCAGTTATTGCAATACTGAAGATAAACAAAAGCAATAAACAACACCAGTAATTTGTTAATCCAGTTCGGCACTTATAACAAGCCCTACTCTGGAGGATACCAATCCAGGAAGTGAACACTACTAATCTGAATTAATACTTAGCCTTACAACACTACCAAACACCTTTTGGTATGTACGCCTTTTCTCAATCCTAGCAATCTTCTACTTAAGGGCTAACTCCCCCTGAATATGAGAACCTACCCAACTCCCTCTAATCACTAATCCCAAGTGACGAAACAACTTTAAATTATAACAGTTTAAAAGACAAAGTTGAATGACAACATTCAACGACTCAAAGCTTCAAAGTATCAAGAACAATACTAAGAGCAACTATGTATTTTGCACAGTGGGTACAAAACTTTGGACTCACAATCTTCAGTTATTGTGGGTTGAGTTTTAAGCTCCATGTTGAGTCCTTTATATAGGCGTGCAATTCTTCAGATAATCTTCAGTCTTTCAGATGTACTCAAATAAGAGTTGGTTTTAAAACAAACTTGTTTCAAAACAAACTCCACAAAGATAAAGAATTTAATCTCTATCCACTAATTAAATACGAATCCAATCGTATCTAACACATAGGATTAATAACAAACTTTATCATTAATCCTAATCTTAGCTTGTTACTAAAAGATTCGCGTTTTATCCAAATTAAAACAAGCATGCGTGCTTAATGGATAAGCATTATCTTTTAAGCTGAATTGGGTCAGGATGTCCTACCCACATGTCTTGGGACATCTTGTTCAACATGCTGCCTATGCATGCTCTGAACCCAGTGATAAGATGTCTAGGACATCTTGTTCAACTTGCATCTGCACATCTTCAATATGCACAAGTGGTTTAGACTTAATTACTTCAGCATTGATGCTTCAGTTAAGTCACTCTGACCAAGTTGTTTTAGCCTTATGATGCAGCCAATCTCAGAAGAACTACAAATTTATTTACTCAAATTTATTTATAAAGATATAAAAAACGAGTGATTATTACTTATATTCTTTATTTTATAAGGTTTTTCTTCACAAATTTATATATGGTTTTTGTTATCATACATATATACGGGACAAAAAAAGAATAGATATCGTCTATAATTGCAGTTCCTAATAAATAAACATACACAAATTAGAAATAATGAAATAAATCGTCTGATGACAAATTATACAACTAATATACTCCAACAAACAAAAATATATAACTAAAATGAAAATAAATTGAAAATAAAATTCCAATAGATAAAAATTAATTTAATAATAGTACTATAAAAAAGATATGTTAAATTAATAAAATGAGATATTTAGTACAATGAGACTTCCTCTTATATGTGTTTCATCTTTCAACCTTTTTTATTTCTAAATTTGATCTTTAAATATTTTTTTTCCACCTTTGTTATTGTTCATGCACACTGTAACGGGAAATATATATATATATATTATATTAAAATTAAATTTTGGCATATAAAAATTGATTTAATAATAACATATAATTAATTTAATAATAATGTATAAATTAAAAAAATGATATTAGTGAAAGAGAAAAAAATATGATGCGGACACTTTGATATAACCTATTATAGATCTTTGTAATCTAAAGGTGAATATTGGTCTCCTACCATGGGAGACCTATCACCCTTACCCATGCTAGAATTGGCCACCTGGTTGAATTCCTCTGTCCATGGACTTGTGCACTCACTTTGGACTTGTTCTCCAACCCATTTTTGGAAAAACTCTACGACTCCTAAAACACACGCATTTCTGATCGATACACATTGGATACGAAGGAAGCTTGCAATACATTTTTCGTTGACATCCTCTCATTACAAGAAATAATTTCTGCGATAAGAACATTACAATTTAAAGGAGGTATATGATTATGTAAGATGTAAATAAGAAAAAAATTAAAAATAAAAATGGATTACCTTTAACACTCATTGCAAGAAGAAATAGGGAAAGAAGGTGAAATATAACATAAAAAAACTTGATGAGTTTAGCCATATATAATTTTAACCCTTTGCAAATTGAAAAGAAATTGCCCAGTTTATATTATATATATGCAAAAGCTTTTTTATACGGCTTAAATAGATTTTAGCACACTTAGTAATAATGTAATATGTTTCTTAACTACTTGAAAATATTATTTTTGTCCCTTTAATACACTTAGGAGGTTGTGTACAAAAATTTCTAATTATAAAAAATAATTTTGTTTCTTTACCTGTTGTGATAAATAAAATGAAAATCACAAAAAAAGTAATAATATTGTTATGGCTTAACGAGTTAAATTGTTGTATTAATAATTTAAAATAAAATTGTTTCTCATGTATTTGTAAATGGACTTGATTTGATGCTTGAAGCTTTGCAAATTAAAAATTCATCCTTAGGTTTCAAACAATCAAGACCTCGTGTAACAAAAAAAAAACAATCAAGACCTCTTATATAACACCCTAAATTCCTAGTTGATTTTATTTATATAAAAGGTTATTTAATTCATTCACAAAAAGGTGTAACATATGCTCAAGGAGATTAATTAATAAACGTTTAAAGAAACACAACGAAAATAAAATTTAAAAACAATAATATAAGCTCTAAAGTCTGAATTAGAACTTGTCAAAAAAAAAATCTGAATTAAAAATTAGTGAAGCAAATTAACATATGGTCTAAAATTCTCAAATGAAACAATTAAAGAAAATAAAGAGAGTTTTTTTTTTTAGATAACATCCTATATTAGAGCGATTCCAAATGAAATACTCAAAGTAGAAAGAGAAGATTGTTGGAACAAAATTCATTTGTTAATCTCTTTAGGAGTTTTGATGATAACAATGTACTAAAACTTCAATTTGATATGCTAATATATGTTCAAGTATGCAAGATTAGTAGATAAAATTTACATGTGCATTGAACATATAAAAGAGCATTTTGGCCGCACAGATGACCAATTAAAATTGGCTATTTGGCAGGCATTTGCCTGGTGCAGGAGAACTTGACCACCGACTGATTCGCTACATAACTAGCGGGCGGCAACAGCAATTTTTTTTGAAAATTCCTCATTCTCACAGCATTCGCTACTTAAATAGCAAAAGAGTAAAATAAAAAAGTAGCGTGTGAGTAATTGGCAAGACGGCAAATTTATATTACATAAGTTGTTTGCATAAGCTCAAAAATAAGTTAATCCAAACGAACCCCTATTTTATTTTTTATTAAGTGCTATTTTTAAAATGTGAGCAGAGTTTCTAAATAGTCGGAATCAATTTTAACATAACAAGATATCTATAATAAATTTGTACCATAGCATGAGTATTTGTCTAGTTATTTTAGGTAATTAACAACGCCAAAAGAATATCTAACTTCTACAATTGTATTTTTAAACAAACTGACAATTACCACAAATTAAACTTGAAAATAACTACGGAAAAAAGAAACTTGAAAAAAAAACTATCAATCATTAGTTGATCCAATATTGATTGACGCTGAACTTAATAGGAACAATCACAATTTGATCATTTACAACCATAATCGAGAAGCGGCTAAACGACTTGATATCAAAAAACTGCTTTGGGTTCGAATCCGGATAAATGTGTTTTTAGCCTAGTTGTTTTTAGGTAATTATCTACAATTATTTTTCTTAGACAAAGTACAATAACTATGAGTCTCGAATTAAAATCTGAACAAATGTTCAATCTAATTAGATTGACATTTATCACTATGTATAACATCTAATTATTTGAAGTTTTCTCTTCCCACCCACCACATATCTTGAAATTCTGTTCTCTGGCAGGACAGATGTCTTACACAATGTCTAGGACAATGTGTCAATAGTCCAGATGTCCTAGACAACTGGTTCGACAACTGGTTATTTAGATCACGCGTTATTGCAGTACTGAAGATAAATAAAAGCAATAAACAACACCAGTGATTTGTTAACCCAGTTCGGCACTTATAACAAGTCCTAATCTGGGGGATACCAATCCAGGAAGTGAACACTACTACTCCGATTAATACTTAGCCTTACAACACTACCAAACACCTATTGGCATGTACGCCTTTTCTCAATCCTAGTAATCATCTACTCAAGGGCTAACTCCCCCTGAATATGAGAACCTACCCAACTCCGTCTAATCACTAATCCCAAGTGACGAAACAACTTTAAACTTAACAGTTTAAAAGACAATGTTGAACGACAACATTCAACGACTCCAAGCTACAAAGTATCAAGAACAATACTAAGAGCCACTAAGTGTTTTGCACAGTGGGTACAAAACTTTGGACTCACAATCTTCAGTTATTGTGGGTTGAGTTTTAAGCTCCATGTTGAGTCCTTTATATAGGCGTGCAATTCTTCAGATAATCTTTAGTATTTCAGATGCACTCAAATAAGAGTTAGTTTTAAAACAAACTTATTTTAAAACAAACTCCACAAAGATAAAGAATTTAATCTCTATCCACAAATTAAATACGAATCCAATCGTATCTAACACATAGGATTAATAACAAACTTTATCATTAATCCTAATTTCAGCTTGTTACTAAAAGATTCGCGCTTTATTTAAAATAAAACAAACAAGCGTGCTTAATGGATAAGCATTATCTTTTAAGCTGGACTGGGTCAAGATGTCCTACCCACATGTCTTGGACATCTTGTTCAACATGCTGCCTATGCATGCTTTGAACCTAGTGACAAGATGTCTAGGACATCTTGTTCAACATCTTGCATCTGCACATCTTCAATATGCACAAGTGGTTTGGACTCAATTACTTCAGCATTGATGCTTCAGTTAAGTCAATCTGACCAAGTTGTTTTAGCCTTATGATGCAGCCAATCACAGAAGAACTACAATCTCCCCCTTTGGCAAATTATGGCTAAAACAACCACTAACCACTTTGTTGAATGTGCACTTTTCAGTCTTCAATCTTCAAATTGATCTCTGTTGATGCAATCTTCAATTCTGAATCTTCATGTCTTCAATGTCTTTGATCTTCAGAATCTTTGTGTGTCTTCAATATTCATGACTTCTTCAATCTTGAATGTGTTATGAACCTTTTCTAGTATGAGACAGTCTTAGTCTTGTCTTCATATGATTCATCACAGTGAATTTTCTAAGTCCAGGGATGAGATACCTAGTGACTTAGTGAACCAAAGTCTTGAGTTGCAGCGGAAAGTACTTAATCAGAGTGATCAAGACTCACTAGACTTCTTAGAGGTTCATATTGAGCATTTTAAGTTTTGCTCTGGACACACTTGTTTTAGCATAGCTTTTTCTTTCTTTTCTTCTCTTTTTTTGTTTTTATTTTTTTTTAAAGCTTGCTAATTTTATCATCCGTTAAAGCAAGAGAGTTATTCTACTTGCCAAAGAGCTATTCTTTAATCAATTATTTCTCCCTCTTTTTACCATAATTTGACAAAGGTTTAAAGGAAAATATTTCATTGATTATAATAAAGTGAACAGCATACAACGTGCACACACAGTGCCGGATGTCAAAGCCTCCAATGTCTAGGACATTTGGTAGGCCACAAAATTTACAGAAGATGAACAGAGAAAGGAAAAATACAAAAGTACTTATTTTCCTATTACCCAGGGTCTGTTCTTCAATCTTCTTTTTCTTGCTCTGCTTCTTCATTCTCAGCTTGAGCATCTCCAAGTTCCACTTCTCCTTCATCCTTCTCCATGATGGACTTGATCAGATTGTCCACATGGGCCTTCCTTGCTGTGCTGACCTTAATGGTTTCTCCCAGTGTCTTGGATATTTGCATCAGTTCAGCCAAGACATCTCCTTTGTTTGCTCTAGGCATAGAGCTTGATGCTTCAACAACCTCCTTCATCTTTGGGGACACAATGTCTGGGACATGTGTACCAGCAAAGAGCTTGTAGTCAAAACTCAGAATTTGGGGCTTCTTGGTTGGAACTTCATCAGGATGCAGGATTGTTGGAAATTGCCTTAGAATCATCCCAGTTATCAGACTAGGAAAGGCAATAGGCAGCTTCACTGCATATGTCTCAGCATGTTTCATTGTTTGGTTGAAAACGTGATCACCAAAGTTGATCTTCTTCTTGGTTCCAATTAGATAGATCATCTTTGCCAGCATTGGAGTGATCCCAGACCCATGATTGGTTGGTGCCCAGTTTGCTGCACCAATTCTGTTGAGAATTGCATACTTCACACTCAAGCAGCCGGTAGATAATAACCCTTTCTTAGGCCATTCTTCCACTTGGCCTCCTGTAATTTCCTTAGTCGCCTCTTTGACTAAGTCAGCTTCATTAGTTTCAGTTGAAGTAGTTCTCCCTAGGTACTCATTGATGGTGGTGGGGGAGAACTTCACATCTCTTCTTCTAACTCGCACTGTCCTGAACTGTTCACTTCCTTCACTGCAAGCGGTTGTGATGTTCACTATGAACTCCTTCACAAGCATTTCGTAGCAGTCTCCCAGATCCTTGACAGTCTTCATTAACTCAGCTTTCTCCAGCAACTCCATAATTTCTTCGCACTCTAGAGCATCTTGATGAAGCTCTCTTTCTTGAGCAATTCTTCGTTGATAGACATATCTCCACTTTTGTGCGCTTTCCTCAGAATGGAAAGAGACTATGTCCATTGGAGCTAGAGGGATATTTGCAGGAATTCTTCTTCCTCCAATTCTTTTTCTTCCAGATGTCGTGATGTCTAGGACATCTGGTTCGACATCAGTTTCAGAGTCGCTTACAGCAACAACTTGTTTCTTTTTCTTGGAATTCTTGTCTCCAGAAGCCTTCTTTGTAGCTTTCCTCTTTCCTTTCTTCTCAGTGATGGGCGTCTCCACTTGTTTGGATGTGTACGTCTTAGCCTTGTTTTTGACAGGAATGCTAATTCGTACTCCATCACTTTCGTCAGAGCTTTCTTCTTCAAAGACTTGTTGATGCTGACTATCTTTCTTCATTCCTTGAAGGATCTTGGCTAGGGGGACCTCATCTTCATCTTCTTCTTCTTCCATTACTTGATCTTGAACTTCTTGTTCAAGACCTTGATCATGACCAGATGTTGGAACATGTGGTTCAACATCAGGTGTTGGACCCTCTTCTGTAGGTAATGGTTGATCCAGGTTAGGATCTTCTTCATGAGATTCTGAGACGATGTTGGTGGCAGTTTCTGATGGAGAAACTTCTTTGGTTGGAGGAGAGCTCTGCTAAGCAACGTGGACCTGAGGTTCATAAGTAGATGCTTCATCAGATGGTTTGACATTTGGTTCTTCTGAAATCTTTTGTGGTTCTTGATTCTCAGAAGGCTGGGTTTCAGGAACTTTAGAATCTTGTTCCTGAGTTGTGTCATTCTCAGTTGCATGAGCTTTCGCCTTTTTAGGGTTTCTTTTCTTCTTTGAACCCTTGGTCTTCTTCTTCTTGATTGCGCCTTTTGTTGGAGGAATCATGCTGATTGGTACAGCGTTGGTGATAACCCCTTCTTGATCAACGCATAAGTCTTCAACCCTAGGCATTTGAGAGGATGCCTCGTTTGCAGTTGTCTTTGAGCCATCTTGATTAGAGCTGTTGTTCTTGGATGATTGTTGAGACATTGTTGAAGAAAGTTCTTTGAGAAGAGTAAATTTTTTTGAGTTTGGAAGAGATGTCTGACAAGATGTTGAGACTTTTGGTAGTGTCACATATGAGGTCTTAGTAGCCTTTTATAGATTGATGGAGAACTTAAGGCTACCTCTTTTTACGTGCAGGTCTTTAATATTTTCTTTACTCTGCACGTTGCCTCTATAATGTTTATGACACGTTTTTGAGCGTGTGAATACCCAGAGGCACACTAACGCTCCCAACCAAAATCTCTTCAGCTTCTTGTCCAGTGTACAGATGTTGGGACATCTAGTTGGACATGTTGTCAACTTCTTCCTTGGCAGACAAGCAAGCTATTTCTGGACCATTGTTGTGAGGTGTCCAAGTATAGCACTTATCACTTGACTTTATCCCTTTCATCACTACTTCTTGATCATTAGCAATGGTGCATTCATGATTGTTGAAGTGCACTTTTAGTCCTTGTTCACAAAGCTGACTAATGCTAATCAAGTTTGCAGTGAGACCTTCTACTAGTAGAACATCATCTAGACATGGAGTATGTTGACCAAATAGTTTTCCAATGCCTATGACTCTACCTTTAACTCCATCACCAAAAGTAACACTTCCTTTTGAATGAGACCTTAATTCTCTAAGGTATCTCTCATCTCCAGTCATGTGTTTAGAACATCCACTATCAAAATACCAATTTTTGTGTGTAGATATTCTTAGAGGAGTATGATCCTTTTGAGGTGGTGTTGGCTTGCATACTTTAGTCAGAACTTCCTTGTCTTTTACTCTTTGAGGTTGGATCTTCTTTTTGTTCTGACTTGGTGATTTAGGCTTCTGAGGATAGCCATGTAGGTAGAAGCATTCTGAAATTAGATGCCCAGTTTTTCCACAATGTTTACACCTTTTCAGTGGTCCCTTGTATTCTTTGTATGGGGGGGACACATGTTGAGCATGATGTTGGGACATGTGGTCTGACATGTGCTTCCTTTGTTGAGCTGGAGGCTGAGGCTTTTGTTCAAACCTTTTCTGTCTTTGTTGAATCAGATGGTGTGTCTTTGTCACCTGTTTCTTTTGTTCAGCGGGTTGTTGAGGTTTGGAACCTGTCTTCTTATGCTTGTGCTGAGAGGGATGTTGTGACTTGTGGTTTGACATGTGGTCCTGAGGTCTATTCTTAGAGGAAATTTTCTTCTCAGGAGCTTTGCTGTAGTTGTCATACCCTAATCCCTTCTTGTCACTTGGGCTTCTACCAAGTTCAAGGACTTCTTCAAGCATGTCAGTTCCCTTGTTCAACATTCTCACAGATTTTGTCATCTCAGTGAGTTTTGAGTTTGACAAGGTAACTTCTTCCTTCAGAGCAGCTGTTGATGCTTCTAGTGCCTCCTTTTCTTGAGCAAGTAGTGTAACTTGTTTTCTCAGGCTGGTTGTTGAGACCTCTAGTGCTTCCTTCTCTTGAGCTAGTTTCTCCATCTCCTCATCTTGTTTTCTTATAAGTTCACAAGATTGTTCCCATTTAATGGTGAGATTGTTGTATTTCTCATCCAATTCTTCATGAAGGAGATCTTCATTGCTCGTGCTGCTGATGGTATTAAATGTTCCAGTGAAGGCTTTATTTGTTGGTTCTTCTTCTTTTTCTTCCTCAGAATCAGATAAGGTAGCCGCCATTCCCTTTTTCTGTTTCCTAAGAAAGTTTGGACATTCTGGCCTGATGTGTCCAAATCCTTCACATTCAAAACATCTCACTTCTTTGTTTTGCTCAGAAGTGTTTTCCTCCTTGGTCTTGCCCTATGACTTGATGTTGTACCTCTTGTCTGGGACATTTGTCCTGTACTTGGCTTGCAGCTTACTTATGGCTCTGTTGAAGTCCTTTGTAATGTAAGCTAAAGCCTGTTCTAGGTCATCATCATCACCTTGGTCTTCCTCAGATTTAAAGGCCAAGTTCTTCATCTTCTTTTATGGTTTGTCATCCAGAGACATCTCAAATGTTTGTAATGAGCCAATAAGTTCATCCACCTTTATTGTGCTCAAGTCTTGAGATTCTTCGATTGCAGTCACTTTCATGTTAAATCTCTTAGGTAGTGATCTAAGGATTTTTCTGGCTAACTTTTCTTCAGGTATCTTCTCACCTAGAGCGAAGGTAAAATTTGCTATATCTCGTATTCTAGTGTTGAACTCAGATATAGTTTCTTCATCCTCCATTCTCAAGTTCTCAAATTTTGTGGTGAGAAGTTGCAGCTTTGACATTCTAACTTTGGAGGTTCCTTCATGTGCAGTTTGAAGAATTTCCCAAGCTTGCTTGGCTTCAGTACAAGTGTTGATCAACTTGAACATGTTTTCATCAACACCATTGAATATAGCATTGAGTGCTTTAGAGTTGCCACTTGCCTCAGTTTCTTCTTCTTGACTCCAATCTGCCATTCCTTTTAGACTTGTGGAGCCATCTTCTGCTGTGATTATTGGATGATTCCACCCAGTAACAATTGCTCTCCATGCTTTTGGATCCATGGATTTGAGAAAAGCAACCATTCTTGCTTTCCAATAATCACAATTTGATCCATCCAAGACTGGTGGTCTGTTGATTGATCCTCTCTTGTCCATCTTGAACAGAATATATCTCCCTGGAGCTCACCTAGCCGGTTAGGGTGCCTGCTCTGATGCCAATTGAAATTATGTTCTCTGGCAGGACAGATGTCTTACACAATGTCTAGGACAATGTGTCAATAGTCCAGATGTCCTAGACAAATGGTTCGACAACTGGTTATTTGGATCACGCGTTATTGCAGTACTGAAGATAAATAAAAGCAATAAACAACACCAGTGATTTGTTAACCCAGTTCGGCACTTATAACAAGTCCTAATCTGGGGGATACCAATCCAGGAAGTGAACACTACTACTCTGAATTAATACTTAGCCTTACAACACTACCAAACACCTATTGGCATGTACGCCTTTTCTCAATCCTAGTAATCTTCTACTCAAGGGCTAACTCCCCCTGAATATGAGAACCTACCCAACTCCCTCTAATCACTAATCCCAAGTGACGAAACAACTTTAAACTTAACAGTTTAAAAGACAATGTTGAACGACAACATTCAACGATTCCAAGCTACAAAGTATCAAGAACAATACTAAGAGCCACTAAGTGTTTTGCACAGTGGGTACAGAACTTTGGACTCACAATCTTCAGTTATTGTGGGTTGAGTTTTAAGCTCTATGTTGAGTCCTTTATATAGGCGTGCAATTCTTCAGATAATCTTTAGTATTTTAGATGCACTCAGATAAGAGTTAGTTTTAAAACAAACTTATTTTAATACAAACTCTACAAAGATAAAGAATTTAATCTCTATCCACAAATTAAATACGAATCCAATCGTATCTAACACATAGGATTAATAACAAACTTTATCATTAATCTTAATCTCAGCTTGTTACTAAAAGATTTGCGCTTTATTTAAAATAAAACAAACACGCGTGCTTAATGGATAAGCATTATCTTTTAAGCTGGACTGGGTCAAGATGTCCTACCCACATATCTTGGACATCTTGTTCAACATGCTGCCTATGCATGCTTTGAACCCAGTGACAAGATGTCTAGGGCATCTTGTTCAACATCTTGCATCTGCACATCTTCCATATGCACAAGTGGTTTGGACTCAATTACTTCAGCATTGATGCTTCAGTTAAGTCAATTTGACCAAGTTGTTTTAGCCTTATGATGCAGCCAATCTCAGAAGAACTACATATCTCTTTCACCTCCCGAATTTCTGATTTTGCCCTTGGTCAAAAAGTTCGGAATGTATTTTCCGAATTTTTTTTTGCCTTGAATATGAATTTCGAATTGTGTTTTCCGAAATTTTTGTCGAATTTACACTTAGGAAAAGTTCGAAAAATACATTCCGAACTTTTTAACAAAGGCAAAATTGAAATATTAAGGGGTGAAAAAGATATAGGGGTGGGAAGAGAAAGCATCTAATTATTCTATCACTTAAAAATAATTTATGTAAATACTGATTTGTTGGGGAGTTTATTCTCAACATGATTAGCCCAATGAGAATGAGCTTTCCGGTGTAAGGATTTGGATCCTCTCCTATGATTTCTCTCCAATTCCCTCTCCAATTCATTGTTTTGTGAGTGTGAAAAGAGAGAAATTAAAAATTAAAAATAAATAAATGATGATGAGAAAGAAAAAATAATGAGAGAGATAGACACATAAAAAAAATTGGAGAGAAAAAAAAGGAGAGGATCCAAATTGCCGGTGTAAACATAGTTCCGCCTCTTTTGGTTTTGGCCATAATAACTCCAAATCCAAACAACCAAACCAAAACAAATTTTGATTTGCACGCCACTCTACCGACCAATATGAAAGCCTTGACTAAAAATATGCATACATGCATACAACAAAATAAGATGATACGTAATATTAATAATAATAATAATAATAATAATTTTTAGCACAAGTTAATTTTTAGTGTAAATTTTTTAAACATAGAAATATATCACGTCTAGAATGATTTTTATAATTTTTTTTGACTAAAGAAAGAATTTTATAATTGTTTTTAATGCAATACCATAATTATTATATTAATATTTGAAAATTGGAAGACGATTTCACCAATTTCAATCTTCCCAGATTCTTTTTCTTTTTCAATAGGTCAATATATATTAATGTTCTTAGATGGTAATTAAAGTTTAAGTAATTATTTATTGAGAATATAATTAATTTTTTTTGTATAAATTGAATATTTAGCACTAAAATGAAGAGATGTAATATTTCAGGAGTAAACATGCAATTTAGTCCCCAAATTATCACTCTCTCACCAACTTAGTCCCTAAACTATTAAAACTAATTAAAAAGTCCCTAGACTATTTTACATCCATCAATTTAGTCCCTACCATTAAGTGGCCGTTAGTGGTCCCGAAACTATTAAAATACTTCAATTTAGTCCCCAAGCTATCTTACAAAACAACAAAAAGTAGTCTCTAAACTATCATAAAAATAAATTTGCATCCCCAACAACTAGTATCCCATTAAAATCACAAACTTGAGTCTCTATAGTCCATTGAACTTTTAAGCCTCGTCATCTTTATCATTCTAGCAATGGTACGTTTAACATAAAACTCATTCTTTTGATCAATACATTGATCTTGCTTAACCATAAATAAAACCATAATCCATTCATTCATTACATAAGCCAACTAAACCGTAATTCATCAAATTCATTACATAAAAGTCAAATAAACCATAATCCATCAAAAGAACTAAATAGAAGGTTCAAACAAAAGACCAAACAAAAGCACAAAGTAGAAGGTCATTCATTGCAAAAAACCAAATATCATTAGGAAGTATCAAACAAAAGCATTAAGTTGAAGGTCCTTCGATGCAAAAAAATCAAATATCATTAGCAAGTATAAAACAAAAGCACTAAGTAAAAGGTCCTTCATTGCGTGCTCCTCGGCTTAATCCTGGAGTCGGCATGAATCTCATCGACATTATCTCATTTGTGTTGTTGTATGCTTTCAACGGATCTACAAGTTTCGAACTGACTACGCTGTTTTTGCCAGCAACGACTGGTTTAAAAACTGGATTCTTTGGTCTCCACAACAGTCCTGCACCATTAATATTTATAGGTTTATCTTGTGTAGGTTTTGCGGCAGGTGCAACAACACTCTGATTCACCTTTGCAGCAGCTTGCTTTGTCACTGGTGCAACAACTTTAAAACATACCATTGCTACAATGATTTAGACGACGAGGTTTAAAAGTTTAATGGATTATAGAGACTCCGGTTTGTGATTTTAATGGGATACTAGTTGTTGTTGGGGATGCAAATTTATTTGATCTTTTACTACATAAGTTTTAAAGGATGATTTTGTAGTTTTTTATCATAGTTTAGAGACTATTTTTAGTTTTTTTTTTTTAAGATAGCTTGGGGACTAAATTGAAGTATTTTAATAGTTTAGGGACCAACCACTTAACGGTAGGGACTAAATTGGTGGATGGGAAATAGTTTAGGGACTTTTTAGTTACTTTTAATTGTTTATGGACTAAGTTGACGAGAGAGTGATAGTTCGGAGACTAAATTGCATGTTTACTCAATAGTTCAGAGTTAGATAGGATCACATGCAGCAAAGCTTTCCTTCTATATTCCTATCAATAACAAACAAAGTTTCCCTTTCAAGAATTTTGTCAAGGATTTTTCTAATCTGTGCAACTTTGCACATGATAAGGAGTAATTAATGCACCATATTTTATAATTTTTTCTAAATTCATTAATGAGTCAATTAAAAGAGTTTTGTTTGTGGTGTTGACCACAACCATTGAATCTGACATCGCATGAACTTGGTTGTATCGCAAACGGCGGAGAAAGAGAAACTCTATCGTTTTATTCTTGCTTCCAACCAAGTATACCAAAAAAATTAAAAGTTTTTTTTTATTTGAACACCCCAACTATAGCTCTCTTTTCTTTGTCTTTCTAACTGTAGATCTGGTTATGCATAATGTTAAAAATTCATTCTTTTTCACTGCAAATCTGGAAAAATCATTCTTTTTCACTGCATATCTTGAAATGGTGGTGGTGGCCGGCGACGGAGATGGAGAACGACTCCGGCGAGCGGGATATAGAATACTCCGTCGAGAGAGATATGAGACTCAGGCGAGGGATGCACGGGGAAGTTGGTGGTGGTCGGTGGTGGTGGTGGATGGGTGCAAGGTTTTAAATAGCAGTCGCGGTCACGTTCGTGGTCGCGTTAAGGATTTCACGATTTCGGCTGTTACGGCTGTTGCGTTACGGATTACGGTCGTCATGATGTGAATTAATCACAATATCGCACAAATCAGATTTGTACTATAATATATGTATAACAACTTAAATTTGAGATAAATGTAAAGTTTTAAACTAGGTAAACTTAAAAAAGGTAACATTTTATAATTTATGTTCATATTTGTATTAAAAATGTGATTTTTATTCATTTCTATTGAAAAAAATGAAAGTCTCTATCTACTAGAATTTTGTCGCGGTCATATTGCGTCTCGTCGCGGTCATATTGCGTTTCGTCGCGACTGTATCGGTGTTTTGTCGCGGCCATATCGGTGTTTTGGCGTGATTTTTTTTCACCATATAAAAACGGTGAAAAGCGGTAACAGTGAGCACCAAAACCTTTTCGTCGCGGCCTTTTTTGCGGTAACAGACCTTGATTTAAAACCTTGGATGGGTGAACACAGAGATTGAGAGTCGTAGAAGACACAATAAAGGAAAAAAATTGCAGTGATGGAGGCGTGGTGTGGCCGGTGATGGCGGTGGTTGTGTTGAAGTGATGAAGAAGAAAAGAGAAACAAAAATAAATTGGAGAGAAGTTACCATCAAACAATAATAAGAGAGAATAAATTGTTTAAATAAAATAGCGGAAAGAGAAAAAAAAAAAAACTCATCAATGAGTTTTAGAAAATCCATAAAATAAGGCATTAACTACTCAAGCTTATCCTGTGCAAAGTTGCACTGATTAGAAAAACCCTTTTGACAATTATCAGAAATTGAACTTGAATTTTTTATTCTCAATTACCACGAATTTCTTCAATTTATACCCATAAAAAAAGTTTTTAAAACTTAAAAATGGTATTTTTTTTATAACCTTAACAGTGATATTTTCTATTCAAATTTATAATTGAGGCAATCAATCACCCTTTTGGGATAAACAAATTACTAGTTTAATAGTAAAAATGTTGAAACACAATTGCAACAAATATATAATAATTGAGCCTAAAAGAATTTAATGTGTATAAATAACCACCTAAATACGGCTAAGATAATAAAATGCTCTCAATACATTCAATATATCGGGATATCACATTTTATATGAAAAAAGATCATAATTTGAATTTTGTCCACTTTAGTTATCCACTTTAAAAATAAAATTTTTAATAACTAAACTACTTAACAAAAAAATTGAACGAGCATTATTTAGTATTTATCCATACTATTCCAATTTCAAATATAAAAATTACCTAACAAAAAAAATGGAGCAAGCATTATTATTTTTTACTTACCCATACTATTCCAATCTTAAATATAAGTAAATATTTTCTTTTTATATTTTCAATAAATAATTTTTGTATTTTGTCTAAAATATAATCCAAATACACAAATCATTCAATAATCTTAAAAAAAGAAATTTTTTTATTAAATTTAAGATCGAAGAAAATATCAAACAAACAATCTTATTATGCAAAAAGAAAAGAAAAACACGAGTAATGCTAAGGACACATTCTTAAACACACTCATTTAACACACTCCAATTATATAAAGCCACGTCACATCTATTTCTCTTTCATTAACCTTTTAACCGGATCTATAGGTTGAAAGGCAACACCACTTTGAATTTTTTAATATTTTTTTATTTAAGATCTAATTGCATCCCTAAGATCTTCCTCAGGACTCTTTGGGTTTCTACTCTCTACATAGCTGCAACGAGCTCTCCACTGACTCTTTGGGTTTCTCATGTTTTGCTCGCTCACTTCTCTTCTGATGTTATCCATCACAATTCTAATAGCTTCACACATACTTTCTTATGTGAACAACCCATTAACCATTTTCTTCACCTTTCTCAATTTTCACACCAACTTTAATTTTTACTCCTCATTCTTGTGTAAACATAGATCTGGGTACAGTAATGGATTATTTTTTCTCAACACCAAATTATGGGTTTTTATTTAAAGTTGGATCTGAGTATTGTGAAGGATTAATTTCTTCTAGATAAGGATTCAAACATTGAAGATTTCACTGATATCTCTTAAATTGAGAGAAGCACCATAAAAATCTTAATGTAAACTTTTGATTTGTCAGTTGATTGATTTCTACATAAAAGATAAATTTGAATTTCTACACCTTGTGCTGGAGATAAATTGATTAAACATTCTAAACAATTATGCCATAATGACAATGTTGTTTTGCTGGTAAAGTATGCTTCGTTATGTCATGTGTGGGCACCAAGGGAGTTGGGAAGAAGATCGTAGTGCAGTAAAGTGAGAGAGGGGTGGAGAACATGAATGGTTAAAAGATTAAATAATTAAAAAATAAATGGTTTTTCAATGTACATCAATATCAGGTATCCGGTAAACCAAGTGACTAGAAGAATAAAAGAAGGCTGATGTGGCTTCATATGATAGGAGTGTCTTAAAAAGGTGTGTTTGAGAGTGTGTCCTTAGCATTACTCAAAAAACACCGACATGTCACAATCGTTATGTTATGCTACGGTTACACAATCTTATTATGCAAAAAGAAAAAAAAAAACACCAATATGTCACAATCTTATTATGCAAAATCAAACAATTTGCTAAGCATATACTGCTAGATACTCTGCCTTTTCAGTTTGCTACCTTCATTTCTTCCTATAAATACATCAATCAATACATTTAAGTCATATCATAAGTCACACATTCAAAACCATAAAATCCTCACTAACTCTATTCAGAAAATAACATTAGTCCAAAAAATGGAGTCCAAAGAGTCAATTTTCATTAAGCTTCTTTTGCTTCTTCAATTATCTGTTCTTTGTGCTTCACAAAATTCACAGGATTTTGATTTCTTCTACTTTGTTCAACAGGTAATATAAATTTTAATTTATTAAAATCATCGTGATTTATTAATTGTGTTTTTAATCCGCATATTTTATTTTGAAACGATAAATACTACATGTATCTGGTCTAAATTTTAGACAAAACACATATATATGCTTTGTTTATATCTAATTGCAGATCAATAAAAATTTTGGGTAGGATTGAAGTTGTGTTAGGGTAGAAAAGTTTTATTCGCTTTAAAATTTGTTATGAACAATTTGTATTAAAATTATTGATTATTTAATGGAATTTTGCATTTGCAGTGGCCAGGATCATACTGTGATTCACAAAAGAGTTGTTGCTACCCAACAAGTGGAAAGCCTGCTGCAGATTTTGGAATTCATGGTTTATGGCCTAATTATAAAGATGGTTCATACCCATCTAACTGTGATCCTAGTAACCCTTTTAAGCAATCTCAGGTATTTTTCTTTTTTTAAAATACCAATTCCTTTTTTATATAATGTTATGGTCTGCAAGTTGTGATATTTTTGCAATTTTCACCGTATAAGTGGTTAATATGTTTCGGTTATATTGAATTGTTTAGAAGAACTCAATTTGAATATTGACTAGAACGATTGATGAATTTCCGATTATTAGTATATTCTTTTATATGATTGTTATAAGTATGATCCTGTTTTAGTCAAAACATTTTAATTTTTAACTTGAAATTAGTTTATTTTTCAAGTCAAAACATTTATGTACAAACATATTCTTTTTATTTTTTGGTCAAATCTATAAATATATTTTTTTTTTCTGTCCAAAATTTTAAATATATTCTACTCTTATAAATAAAAATCAAATTTACAAAATCATATTATTTCAAAATCAGTTATTACTACCATACCATCAAACAAACCAAAGTGAACTTATTATTTTAATGGTTTAAATCAAGTGAACTAGTAAAACACGTTATGTAACCACAATTAGACCATTTAATCATTGTTTTGATTCACAAGTCATTATAAAATGTGTTGGCCTTTCTATTCCATCATCACAAGTCAAACATTTTCTTATCAATTTTCAACTTTACGTTACGGGACGTTAGCTTATATACTTTCTGTTTGTCTTTATAACAACTTTTCAACTTTATCCTAAACTTTTATTAAATATATTATTTGTGACATAACTTCTACGTAGAGAATAAACTAAATAAAAAGACATAGTATAATTTTTTAACAACAAATCAGGATATTCTAAAAAGCAAAACATAAAGTGTGATTATGTTTCAATGATGATTAATTTTCACTAATTTTTGTTTATTATAGATATCTGATCTCACAAGTAGTTTAAAACAAAATTGGCCTACACTAGCATGTCCAAGTGGTGATGGAATTGCATTTTGGACCCATGAATGGGAGAAACATGGAACTTGCTCAGAATCAGTCCTTAATCAACATGACTATTTTGAAACAACTCTCAACTTGAGACAAAAAGCCAACCTCCTCAAAGCTCTTACCAGTGCAGGTAAATCCATCTTAAGTACAAATCATATATAGTTGCTAATACTCTATAAATGTTACATACATTTTTGTGATTTGTATTAGATTTTTACAATACTAACTAAGTCTTGATTATAAAATGGATTTGGATTTGATGTAGTCAGCACCATGACTGGCATGTATTTATTAAAATCAAGTTTTTGTTTGATCAAAGATGTGACGGTTTAGATTTAAGATCAATATTTTAATATCTTATAATAAGGACCATCAAAATTTCATTAAAATATAAACCGTCTTATTTTAATTAGACAGTTTAGACGCACAGACTATATCTTAATTGCATCAAGTCAATTGCTCTGAATCCATTTACTTATAAAACTAACTTATAAGTGAAAAATATCTCTCCGTATAAATTTTAGTTGCATGTTATTTTTTTTAAAACGACATACATAGTCTAAAAATGCTATCTTATCTTTAATCTATGTATCTTGGTATTTCTAATATACCCTCCGAATACTATTAAATTTAGTATATAGATATAATTGGTGTATGACCTGAATTGATTCAATATTAGATTTTTATACAAAATAATTAGTTAGTGAGATGTTTTTTTGGTAAAGTACTAATAAAACATTGATTTTGTGTCAGGAGTACAACCTGATGGAGGATCCTACAGCTTGAGTAGCATCAAAGGAGTAATACAAAATGCAGTTGGGTTTACACCATTCATTGAATGCAATGTGGATTCATCTGGCAACAGCCAACTATATCAAGTGTACTTGTGTGTGGACACTTCTGGATCTGACTTCATTGAGTGTCCTGTTTTTCCTCATGGCAAATGTGGATCGGAGATTGAGTTCCCAACTTTTTAAGTACTAGTTTCTATCAAAATAATTAATTTCTTCAAGTTTACATATTGTACTTTCATGTATCCAATCCAACTTAATTAGTCAAAATGAAAAAAATTGTGTCCAATCCAATATTACTGTGATGACTTAATTTGGACCTTGTTTATCATTAATTGGATTTGTTTTACCTTCATAGCAACATGCAAACTAATCACAATAAGATTAAGAATTGAGTCATGCTAAATCCAACGAAAAATCCTTTAACGAAAACCAAGAATTGCTAGGTGTCTTATTATTAGTGGTTGCCAAAGTTCAGTTTGCTTGTGTGGAAATCATGGATGGGTGGGGCATTGAATTATGAAAGCATCGTGTTTTTCGTTTTTGCACAATTCGTGGAAAAAATCATTTTTCTTAAAAATTTGCACTTCACATTCTAATAATCATCTATAAGGTTGTATAATAAATATTTTAGAAATAAAAAATAAAAAGGATTAAAATTACAAAACAACATGGATGAAATAAACAATACTCATGTCAACAATAACACTATTTATGAAATATGAATTAGGGATTAAATCCCCCCAAAAAAAAAACTTGAATGAAAATATGGTAAGCAATAATAAACATTACTATTTTCTTCACAATATACATGAGAAACTATAAAAATGCATTATTTGAGTGATAATCAAACAATTTTCAATGAGCTATTGTTAAGTATGCTATCTAAGTGAAATTTTAATATGAAAAAGTTCCTTAAGTGGTCCATGGTCGACTAACGTTATAATGAATACGAATTTTACAAAAATCATCGTTGTATTGAAAGTTTATATGATATATAGATCAATCATAAAAAAATTTAGAAAAATTGTAAATTATTTGATATGTTATTAGGATCCATCAAATATATTAACAATATTTAATAAACCGTTAATCTTATTAGGAGTATGAGTAATACATATCCAAATGAATAAGGTAGTTACTTAGTTAGTGACAACCAGACAAGTTAGTTAGGTGGTTAATAAAGTTGGTTGAGTTAGCTTGTGATGCAAGTTAGTTGTATAACCACTATCTAAACATACATTGTAATGTAATCTCTTCAATGCTTAGTGAAAATTTTACATTGCATAACATATCACAATTTTGACAATCCATCATAAACATATCGAAAAATGGAAAGAGAAATAAGCAGCAGTGTCGCGGTGATTTTTGGATATCAAGCTATGGAGAAGCGTTGAATCACAAAATATTTAATTACACCACCGAGCTTTGATTTTTCCGAAGAAGGGAGAAAGTCCGTTAAACACCCTAAATAAAGAGATCGAGGTAAGGGGGTTGGTTACGCAAAGGGAAGGTATTAGCACCCTAGATGTCTATAGTACTCTATAGGAACCTCTTGTATTCTATTCTAAGCGCTTGTTTCTATGTGTTTGCAAATATGTATAAGATTTAGGGCAAATTGAGTGATAATTGAGAAAAAAAGAGTTTTGAGTGACAAAATGCTCTTGGCTTGAGTTCCAAGGTTTTAACCTAATGAAAATGATTTTTGAATTTGAAAATAAGACTTGATTTGAAAAACCAAGTGTTTTTATCTAAAGAAAATAAAGTTTGATTGATTAATGACTTGGTTTAAAATCCAAGTTGTTTTTACTTAAAGAAAATAAATGTTTGATTGATTAATGACTTGGTTTAAAATCCAAGTTGTTTTGAAAAATGTTTGTGATAGATGACATATTTTGGATATTTTTGAGAAGAGGTGTTGACCTCTATTTTTTGGCTAAAAAGGTTAATGGTTCTAGCGATGGTTCTAACGCTTTAACTAAACAACCTAAAACATAATATCGCGCTTAGACATTTTGCAACGACATATAGGTCGAGGCGTCTCCCTTTCTTTGGATTAATATATTAATTATACTAACGAGCAATAATGAGCAAGAATTTTAAAGCATACAATACATTTCGGGGGGGGGGGGGGAACATGCAATGGGGATTGAATTAAATGAATGACGATAATAAATAATCACTGAAAATAAATCGCGCCAATTATGCGCATTCAAAATTACAACTAGGAGGGAAACATACAAAGGGGATTTGAATAACAATAATAATAATAGCATGAATATAAATAAATGAGATATAAGATAGAGCATATAATATAATATAAATGCAAGAAAAATAAATATAAGGCATATAATAATCATGAAGTATAAAATGAATATAAGGCATATAACAAGTAATAAGCATAATGCAAGTGATAAGATATAAGTGTTATGTAAAGCGCAAAACAAATAACAATTAATGGCAAGATTAACACATAAAACATGAGAGTGGAATTAACTAATAACAATCAAAGGCAAAAATTATCACATCATGACAAGATAAATAATTAAATAAAAGTAATTTAGACAACATCAAACATTTTTTAAATCACACACACACACATATGCATTTTGTCTTAGTTAAATTAAAGTAGAGATTGTAAATTAATCAAGGTACTTAAAGCTAAAATATCATGTCATGGAAAATAACATCAAAATCAATCAAGCATTTTCAAACTCATATACATGCATATTTATTTTTGATTAAATGAAAAAGTATTTAACAATTAAATCACAATTATTAAAGATTAATCACATTAAATCAAAAAACATAGAGTTAAATCATGGAAACAAAAATTAAGCATGTTATCAAGTGTAGAACAAATTTAGTAGCAATTAACAATTAAATCATCAAATAAACCATTTAAAACCTTAACATATGAATATTATGATTAATTAATGCAATTAAAATAAAATAAACAAGAGAAAATCATGGAATCAAGGCAAAATGAATCAAAGTCAGAGAGTAACCTTTAGAAAAAGTTAATTAAAAGTTCATAGCATAATAAAAACATAGGAAAATAAATTTCATATTATTTAAGGTTAATTATTAACATTTAAACCTAATTAAATGGTGTTAAACGATAAAAAAAATCAAAATAATACATGATTATTCACACATCAAGATAAAAAGTCCAAACATCCAGATATCATGCATATTATATCATAGATCAAATAACAACACCATTTTATTAAAGATTAATCAAATGCAAGAAATGGGGATTGAATTAAATGAATGACGATAATAAATAATCACTGAAAATAAATCGCGCCAATTATGCGCATTCAAAATTACAACTAGGGGGGAAACATACAAAGGGGATTTGAATAACAATAATAATAATAGCATGAATATAAATAAATGAGATATAAGATAGAGCATATAATATAATATAAATGCAAGAAAAATAAATATAAAGCATAATAATCATGAAGTATAAAATGAATATAAGGCATATAACAAGTAATAAGCATAATGCAAGTGATAAGATATAAGTGTTATGTAAAGCGCAAAACAAATAACAATTAATGGCAAGATTAACACATAAAACATGAGAGTGGAATTAACTAATAACAATCAAAGGCAAAAATTATCACATCATGACAAGATAAATAATTAAATAAAAGTAATTTAGACAACATCAAACATTTTTTAAATCACACACACACATATGCATTTTGTCTTAGTTAAATGAATGTAGAGATTGTAAATTAATCAAGGTACTTAAAGCTAAAATATCATGTCATGGAAAATAACATCAAAATCAATCAAGCATTTTCAAACTCATATACATGCATATTTATTTTTGATTAAATGAAAAAGTATTTAACAATTAAATCACAATTATTAAAGATTAATCACATTAAATCAAAAAACATAGAGTTAAATCATGGAAACAAAAATTAAGCATGTTATCAAGTGTAGAACAAATTTAGTAGCAATTAACAATTAAATCATCAAATAAACCATTTAAAACCTTAACATATGAATATTATGATTAATTAATGCAATTAAAATAAAATAAACAAGAGAAAATCATGGAATCAAGGCAAAATGAATCAAAGTCAGAGAGTAACCTTTAGAAAAAGTTAATTAAAAGTTCATAGCATAATAAAAACATAGGAAAATAAATTTCATATTATTTAAGGTTAATTATTAACATTTAAACCTAATTAAATGGTGTTAAACGATAAAAAAAATCAAAATAATACATGATTATTCACACATCAATATAAAAAGTCCAAACATCCAGATATCATGCATATTATATCATAGATCAAATAACAACACCATTTTATTAAAGATTAATCAAATGCAAGAAATGGGGATTGAATTAAATGAATGACGATAATAAATAATCACTGAAAATAAATCGCGCCAATTATGCGCATTCAAAATTACAACTAGGGGGGAAACATACAAAGGGGATTTGAATAACAATAATAATAATAGCATGAATATAAATAAATGAGATATAAGATAGAGCATATAATATAATATAAATGCAAGAAAAATAAATATAAAGCATAATAATCATGAAGTATAAAATGAATATAAGGCATATAACAAGTAATAAGCATAATGCAAGTGATAAGATATAAGTGTTATGTAAAGCGCAAAACAAATAACAATTAATGGCAAGATTAACACATAAAACATGAGAGTGGAATTAACTAATAACAATCAAAGGCAAAAATTATCACATCATGACAAGATAAATAATTAAATAAAAGTAATTTAGACAACATCAAACATTTTTTAAATCACACACACACACATATGCATTTTGTCTTAGTTAAATGAAAGTAGAGATTGTAAATTAATCAAGGTACTTAAAGCTAAAATATCATGTCATGGAAAATAACATCAAAATCAATCAAGCATTTTCAAACTCATATACATGCATATTTATTTTTGATTAAATGAAAAAGTATTTAACAATTAAATCACAATTATTAAAGATTAATCACATTAAATCAAAAAACATAGAGTTAAATCATGGAAACAAAAATTAAGCATGTTATCAAGTGTAGAACAAATTTAGTAGCAATTAACAATTAAATCATCAAATAAACCATTTAAAACCTTAACATATGAATATTATGATTAATTAATGCAATTAAAATAAAATAAACAAGAGAAAATCATGGAATCAAGGCAAAATGAATCAAAGTCAGAGAGTAACCTTTAGAAAAAGTTAATTAAAAGTTCATAGCATAATAAAAACATAGGAAAATAAATTTCATATTATTTAAGGTTAATTATTAACATTTAAACCTAATTAAATGGTGTTAAACGATAAAAAAAATCAAAATAATACATGATTATTCACACATCAAGATAAAAAGTCCAAACATCCAGATATCATGCATATTATATCATAGATCAAATAACAACACCATTTTATTAAAGATTAATCAAATTAAAACTAATTTAGACACTAATAAATAAAGAAAATAAGGAAAAAAATAGTAAATAAATAATTTTTAAAAAAAATAAATTCATGAGGTATCAGTTTATAATATCCAAAAATGTAATTAAAATAAATAATATGTCTCAGAAAAATAAAATAAAATTTCATATAGACAGGGGGTGCAAATATCAGTTAACATAAAATAGGGGGTGCAATAGCAAAAAGAAGAGCCCAAAGCCCAAGCCCAACATGCAAAAACCAAAAAAATCTGAGGAATGTGGGCTGGAATCGTGTGTGACGCGTATAGGGGTGAGCACGATTTACAACCATATGATCTTCCCTAGGAAGGATCTGACGGTTACGTTCGCTCTCCCACGCGCACCGTTTGATGAAACCAACAGCCCAGATTAAATCTGGCAATTATTGAGAAACACGCGTGCACACATACAGGCACAGATCAAGTACGGATGCGTATAGTGGTCCTATCGTCTGACCACCGTCAGATCTTCATTTAATGAGATCTGACGGGTGCGATCAAAGGAGCACACGCGCCGTTTGATTGATCTAACGGTTACGTTTTAAACTTGGCGTGGACGGAGACTCACGATGGATCATCGTCTCCGTTCAACCCTCGTCGTCGTCGGCGCCGTTTTCGGCACCGGAGTTACAAAATCAACCCAGAAATGGACAAATCTTATATGGTTTTGTTCGTTTTTTCACAAGGATCTCAAATATGTTATTAGTTTTTCAAAACAACTACTGTAGCTTAAAAAACGAATGAGAAAAGAAAATTTAATCAAAACTCAAACTCACAAATACGTAAGCATCAAAGCCAAATAACAACCCAGATAGTTTCAACATGTAATAATAAGATGAAAGGGTTTAAAAAGGAAGAAGAAAGCTACCAGAAAACGAGCTAAAGAGACTTGACTTTTTCACGAGCTTTCACCTTCAACACGAGCTGCAAATCACCTTTGGAGCTTTAAATTGGAGCTTGGGTTTTGATTCTGAAGGCTTATAGAAGGTTATTAACGTGCTAATTGCAAGAAACAGTGAGAAATTTGTGTTTGGGATTTTTGAAAAAAGTGAGTGGAAATGAGCTTGTTCTTAGCTGCCTCCTTCTCCAATTCTTCCAACCTCTGATACAGAAAAACGTGTTGGTACTTATAGAAATGATTTAGGTCATGAGAAGAGTGATTTTGAGTGAGTAAGAGGGGTATTCTTAAGTTTTTGCTAAAGGGATATTTTTGTGATTGTGCTCAATCAAGAGTACAAGTGTGTTGATCTGATGCAAAGAGCATTTCAAGGTATATTCTAAGATCAAATGGTTGGGAGAGGATCATGGGATTTTTTTGGAATTTATTTGATGAAAGAAATAATTTTAGATCAATTTTAAACCATTTTTGTAAATAAATAAATACATGTAAAATGAAAATATTTATGAACAAGGGCAAAAGTGTCCATTTTTAGAGTTTATAAAATGCATGAGTTAAATTGGGATTAATTGAAAAAAAAAGTTTGAATAAAAAGGTTACTTGTTGATTAAGAAATGAATTTTTGAAATTAAAATGTAAATGTAATGATATATAATATAAAATGAAAATGCAAACGAAAATATAATTAAAAATATTTTTGTTATGTTCATAATATATGAAAATGATGGAGATGAAATTTAAATAAAAAATTATAAAGAATGGATGAAAAAGGAGATTACTTGAAAAAGAAGTTACCTTAATATTTGAAATTTTGAAAAAAGGGTAAAATGGGAATAAAATTAAATTTATGAGCAAATTTTGGTGCAAGAATATATTTGAAAATATATGGTGAAAGAAAAAGTTCAAAAAGTCCTATAATTAATTATCTAAAAATAAAACAGTTAAACAGCGTAAATAGGATAAAACACTATTTTTGACAATTTAAAATTAACAAATAATACTAATATGAGGAAAATCAATATGCCTTAAAATTAGGAAAAATCAAATGGAAAATTTGAGGAGGTCAAAAAATGGGGTATGACAGATGCCCCTATTTAAGTTTCTTCTACCGGAAGTTCGAAAGAAGAAAAAGATATTTTTGATGTTTTTGTTATTTTGAAAGGACGGTAGAAGAAACTTAAATATAAAGTACACCATTTTTGACCGACCAGACAGAAATGCTATGATGTTATGTTATGAATGCTATGCTTGTAAATATCTAGAGATGCAAGGTTATGTAAAATTTATCTGATAGGGAAGAGACAGACTCTCTGGGGATAATGGAGACAAAAGCAGTAAAGTCATGTGAGCAGACAGAAGCAGAAAAGTCCTGTAACGGACATAAGCAGTAAAGTCCTGTGAGCGGACAGAAGTAAAGACAGAAAGCAATAAAGTCCCGTGAAGGGACATAAGCAATAAAGTTCTGTGAGCGGACATAAGCAATAAAGTCCTGTAGCGGACATAAGCAATAAAGTCCTGTAGCGGACAGAAGTAAAGATAGAAAGCAATAAAGTCTTGTGAACGGACATAAGCAATAAAGTCTTGTGAACGGACATAAGTAAAGACAGAAAACAATAAAGTCTTGTGAACGGACATAAGTAAAGACGGTGTCTACTAATCACTGCAGGATAGTAACGACACAAGAGGGTGTTATATTGTCTGCTGACATTAAAGACTAGCGAGACATAACAAGGAAAGCAATAAAGTCCTATATGCGGACAGAAGTAAAGACAGAAAGCAATAAAGTCCTGTAGCGGACAGAAGCAGTAAAGTCCTGTAACGGACATAAGCAATAAAGTGTTTACCAATCTTTTGGATATGGTAAGGATCTGACCAAGAGAAAAAACTATTAACTGACATTGTGAGGAAACAAGACGTGTTATGAAAAGAAAAAAGTTGGATTGACCAGATATACTTGGGAACGACTTTTTTTGGGGAATTTGAATGATGATTCGCAGCATTTGCTACTTGAAATACATTTGATGATGAATGTTCTATATGTCTCATGAATACAAGCATATACATGTATGAATGGGTGCATGAATGTGAATGCATGTTTCGAACTTTTATTTGTATGGCAAGATTGACAACACTTGATGATAGACAGAGGAACGATGGGAACAATGAGGCCAGCGTATCCATACGATGTTCCGTCAAATTTCTACCAGGGGTGGTATCCATATAAATAGAACCTGTAGGGTAAATCCCAAGGGTAACACATTTTTTCAACTAGTTCTCGGAGCCAGTTTCACAAATAAAGCCTTCGGTGGAAGTCGCCATTTCACATTCTGAACCGGACCACTCAATACTAGCCATTGCTTTTCATTTCATTTTTTTTTCATTTATCCCTAATTTTTGCCTGGATCGCCCTTTCGGGTTTTCAATCTACCGGGATGCTCATTTTTGCTTAAGCCGCCCTTTTAGGTTTTCAACTTAGCGAGCTAATATTTTCTTTTCTTTATTTCTCTCTTTTTTCTCTTTTTTTTTTGTTTTTTTTTGTTTTTTTTTTTTTTGCAATGGTTGTATCCGCTTCTTTGAGATATGTCCACATTTGAAATACTGTTGTGGCATGCTTATGTGACTCATAAGTTTAAGAAATGTTTGTCATTTTATATTTTCCAAAAGAAAAGACAAGTTTAAAAAAGTTTGACATTATTTTTGAGTTTTTTGCTTCAAGCGTCTTAAAGTTTGAATAAAGACAAGAACATTAAAATTATGAATAAATGAGAATTTCAAATAAAAGGCACAAACTCAAGTTTGCGTAAAAGAGTGAAAACTGGCATAAAGCGCAATCCCACGGATCATTAAAATTTAGAAAATGGTAATTACATGGGGAAGATACATCAAGTACAATGATTACTATTTTCCTTATCAACTTTGAATTCCATTCTAAAAAGACTATGATCTAAGATTGTTTGCTGCTTGAAACATTCCAAGATAAGTGATGCCTGTTCCGATGCAGTTACTTGTCTTCTTTCCTTAACTTTTGCATAGATCGCCTTTTCAGGTTTTCGACCTATCAGGATAATTATTATTATTATTATCATTTTTGTCTCTAATTTTTGCCTGGACCGCCCTTTCGGGTTTTCAGCCCACCGAGACGCTCATTTTTGCCTAAGCCGCCCTTTCAGGTTTTCGACTTAGCGAGCTATTCTTTTTTATTTTTAGACAAAGTATTTCTTGATTGCATCGGCATTCACGGGACGAGGGAGCTCATCACCATCCATAGTTGCGAGGGTCATAGCACCACCAGAGAAAGCTCTCTTAACAACATACGACCCTTCATAATTGGGTGTCCACTTGCCCCTAGCATCAGATTGAAAAGACAGGATCTTCTTAAGCACAAGGTCACCTTCACGAAACTCTCGAGGTCGAACTTTCTTGTCGAAAGCTTGCTTCATTCTTCTTTGGTACAACTGCCCATGGCACAAAGCCGCCATACGTTTCTCTTCAATTAAATTCAGCTGTTCATATTTGTTTCTACACCATTCAGCCTCAGTCAGTTTGGCTTCCATCAAGACTCTCATTGATGGAATCTCAACTTTTACCGGTAACACTGCTTCCATACCATATACCAAAGAGAAAGGGGTCGCCCCTGTTGAAGTGCGCACTGAAGTACGATATCCGTGTAAAGCAAAAGGTAACATCTCATGCCAGTCTTTGTAAGTAACCACCATTTTCTGCACAATCTTCTTAATGTTCTTATTTGCAGCTTCAACTGCACCATTCATTTGAGGTCGGTAAGGAGAAGAATTATGATGCTCAATCTTGAACTCCTCGCACAAATCTTTCATCATCTTGTTGTTCAAATTCGACCCATTATCAGTGATAATCTTGTTAGGAACACAATAGCGACAAATGATGTTATTCTTGATGAAACGAACCACCACTTGCTTAGTAACGTTGGCATAAGACGCCGCTTCGACCCATTTGGTGAAATAATCAATAGCCACTAGAATAAAACGATGTCCGTTGGAAGCTTTTGGGTCAATCCGTCCAATCATATCAATGCCCCACATAGAAAAGGGCCAAGGAGAAGAAATCACATTCAGAGAAGTTGGTGGCATATGAATCTTGTCTGCATAAATCTGACACTTGTGACACTTCCGAGCATGCTTGTGGCAATCCGCCTCCATTGTCAACCAGTAATATCCTGCTCTCAATATTTTCTTGGCCATCGTGTGCCCATTAGGATGAGTCCCAAATGACTCTTCATGTATTTCCTGCATCCAAGAATCAGCTTCACTTTTGTCCACACACCGAAGTAAGACCATATCACAATTTCTCTTGTACAACACATCTCCATTCAGAAAGAAACTGCTAGATAACCTCCTTAGGATCTTCTTATCTTTACTGGACGTCCCAGGGGGATACTCTCGATTCTGAAGGAACAACTTGATATCATGAAACCATGGCTTGTCATCAATCACTTCTTCTGCTGTAAACACATATGTCGGTCTTTCCAGACGACGAATGCTGATGATCGGAACTTCATTCGGACAGTTGACTTGGTACATTTAGGATAAAGTAGCTAAAGCATATGCCATTTGGTTCTCATCACGTGGAATATGATGCAACTCCACCTTGTTGAAGAAAGTCAATAGTCTCCTTGCATAATCTCTATAAGGAATCAGGCCAGTGTGGCGTGTCTCCCATTCTCCTTTGATCTGATTAATCACAAGAGCTGAGTCTCCATAGATGTCAATATTCTTGATCCTCAAATCAATTGCTTCTTTAATACCCATGATACAAGCTTCATATTCAGCAATGTTGTTGGTACAGTCAAACTGTAATTTGGCGGTGAAAGGAATATGAGAACCCTCAGGAGTAACAATAACTTCCCCAATTCCACTACCATAGACATTCACGGCCCCATCAAATATCAGCCCCCACTTGGATTCAGGATCTGGACCTTCCCCAAACAGTGGTTCATCACAATCTTTCATCTTCAAATACATGATCTCTTCATCTGGAAAGTCAAACTTGATTGGCTGGTAATCCTCAACTGGTTGGTGAGCCAAATGGTCAGCCAAGACGCTACCTTTGATTGCTTTCTGAGCACGGTGTTCAATATCATATTCGGACAATAACATCTGCCAACGAGCAATTCTCCCGGTCAAAGCAGCTTTCTCAAAAATGTACTTAATTGGATCCATTTTGGATATCAACCAAGTAGTGTGATTAATCAAGTAATGATGCAGACGTTTGGCATCCCAAGCTAGAGCACAACAAGTCTTCTCAAGCATGGAATATCTAGACTCACAATCAGTAAACTTCTTGCTTAGATAATAAATTGCATGTTCTTTTCTTCCGGTATCATCTTGTTGTCCCAGCACACAGCCCATGGAATCTTCTAACACAGTCAGATACATAATGAGTGGTCTCCCCTCAACTGGAGGAATAAGAATTGGTGGCTCCATAAGATACTTCTTGATACTGTCAAAGGCTCTCTGACAATCCTCTGTCCAGACAATCTCTTGATCCTTGCGGAGTAATTTGAAAATTGGCCCACATGTGGCAGTCATATGGGAAATAAATCTGGAGATATAGTTCAATCGACCAAGGAAACCTCTAACTTGCTTCTCTGTTTGGGGAGCTGGCATTTCTCTGATGGCTCTGACTTTATCAGGATCAACCTCAATACCCTTCTGACTAACAATGAAACCCAAAAGCTTTCCGGACCTAACACCAAAAGTACATTTATTAGGATTCAGCCGGAGTTGGTACTTCCTCAATCTCTGAAACATCTTCAACAAATACTCCACATGTTCTTCTTCAGTGCCTGACTTGACGATCATATCATCCACGTATACTTCAACTTCTTTGTGCATCATATCATGAAACAGACTGGTCATGCCCCTTTGGTAAGTAGCACCTGCATTTGTCAACCCAAAAGGCATTACTTGATAACAAAAAGTACCCCAAGGTGTGATGAACGAAGTTTTCTCCCTGTCTTCAACAGCCATCTTAATCTGATTGTACCCCGAGAAACCATCCATGAAGGAAAAGACTTTGGATTTGGCAGTATTGTCAATAAGTACATCAATATGAGGTAATGGGAAATCATCCTTTGGACTAGCTCTATTCAAATCTCTGTAATCAACACACATCCTGACTTTACCATCCTTCTTTGGAACTGGTACTATGTTGGCCAATCATTGAGGATACTCTGAAGTGATAAGAAAACCCGCATTAATCTGCTTCTGAACCTCTTCTTTGATCTTGAGAGCCATATCGGGGTGAGTCCTTCTTAATCTTTGCTTCACTGGAGGACATTCTGGCTTCAAAGGCAGACGGTGTTCCACAATCTCAGGATCCAAACCAGGCATATCTTGATACGACCATGCGAAGATGTCAACATATTCTCTAAGCAACTCTACTACCCTTGCTTTGACTGATTCTTCCAAACCTGCTCTTATCTTGAAATCTCTTTTCTCTTCCTCAGTACCCAAATTGATGAATTCTGTAGCTTCTTGGTGAGGCTGAATGGCCACATCTTCCCGATCCAACAATCGTCTGATCTCATTAGGAATCTCTTTATTCTCTTCTTCCATAGCCTCATAGACTGGAAACTCAAAGTTGATAGAGGGCCTAGAATCATTGTACTCAACGGGCTTATTGATGTTAATTCTGCATATGATTGATGATTGATTTTATTTTAATAAGAATGCAGAATTTTTATTTGATAAAAGTAATAAGAATAGAAGGTGAAAAATAAAATATATATATTTGGTTTTTTTGTGTTACCATTTTCTAGAATAAAAGGACATAAAGAAAATATAAAAATTAATGATAAAAAACGACGAACTTCATTAATATTCTTGAAGCATTTAAACAAAGCCCAAACATAGTCTCACTCTTGCTTGGGGCAGGACAAGAGGATTTTTCTTTTAAAAACATAAAAAGACAACATAATACTTAGACAGAGGAATGACAGAAGGGACATCAACAACAATCCAGTTGTGGCATATTCGTCCAGGGGTCACAAAAGATGGTGGTCCTTCTTCGTCTTCATCTCCAATAACAGCATTAATCTCTGAGGGATTATTGATAAAACCAGCACTGCGGAAAACATCTTCAAACGGCTCTCTCTTCCCCATCCTGGTAGAAGGAGTAAAACCCAAACCAGCTCTGTTCTTATTCCCTGACAACTGTAGCACTTTTCCCCAACCTGCAGTCTTGCCTTCTTGCACAGCCCTTTGTGCATCCTTCAAAGATGCCATGGATGTCTCAGCTCTGATTGGACCTTTCTCCTCAAGGGAGAGTCCCTGAAACGCTGTACCGTCTGATTCATCCGCACCAATACATGAGAAATTTGACAAATGACTAATAAGTAGGGCTTCCTCCCCATTCACAATTACCAGCTTTCCTTCTTTCACATACTTCAACTTCTGATGTAAAGTGGATGTCACGGCACCGGCCTCGTGAATCCATGGACGTCCCAAAAGACAACTGTAAGCAGCTTGTATATTCATCACTTGAAAAGTAACCTGGAACTCATGCGGACCAACTGCAATAGGTAAATCCACCTCACCAATCACTGATTTCCTTGAACCATCAAACGCCTTCACAATCATTGAACTTGGCCTCATATAGGCATCCTTGTATGAAAGTTTGTCTAGAGTAGTTTTAGCCATCACATTCAGAGACGATCCAGTATCAATCAACACATTAGATAAAGCATCTGACTTGCAAGTAACTGACACGTGCAATGCCAAATTTTGATTTCGTCTTCTCTCGGGAAGTTCTTCATCACTGAAACTCAGATTATTACAAGCAGTCACATTTCCCACTATTCCTCCAAACTGGCTTAAAGTCACATATAGGCATCCTTGTATGAAAGTTTGTCTAGAGTAGTTTTAGCCATCACATTCAGAGACGACCCAGTATCAATCAACACATTAGATAAAGCATCTGACTTGCAAGTAACTGACACGTGCAATGCCAAATTTTGATTTCGTCCTCTCTCGGGAAGTTCTTCATCACTGAAACTCAGATTATTACAAGCAGTCACATTTCGCACTATTCCTCTAAACTGGCTTAAAGTCACATCTTTCTCAACATAGGCTTGATCCAACACCTTTATCAATGCCTCTCTATGGGCATCAGAACTCATCAACAAAGACAACATAGAAATCCTAGACGGAGTTTGCAACAACTGGTCCACTATCTTGTATTCACTTCTCTTGATCAATTTCATAACCTCATCAGAATCTTCATATTCTTTCTCAACTGGCTTACTAGGAACACTGATTGGCACTTTCTCAATAACAGGGGTACTTGGCTTTTGAGGAACTGTCCCTTGGATAACGCGTCCACTTCTCAGAATTCTGCTATTATCTGTAACATTGCTCACTGTAGTCAAGGGAGGAATAGAGGTCTCTACTCCATTTTGTATCATGGTAGCTTGATATCTGTAAGGTATGGCTTTTTCAGAAGTGTAAGGTACAGATCCTGGCACGCGAATTGTAAGTCGGGGAATATTGCACTCTCTGCTGTTGTAAATCATCTCCAAATGATCAGCAGTGCTAAATTCTGGTGTAATACCACAAACTTCCTCATCTTTCTTTGTTACTAAGAGCTCTCCTTTGTCCATTAAACCTTGGATGTCTTTTTGAACTTGGGAACACCCACGAGGATCTGATAGACACACTTCACAAACTGAATGATCATGATCGAACATCTTTGCTTTGCACATTTTGATATGGATAGGAACCAGAGGAGTCTTGATACTTTTCACATGGAGGATGGCATTTGTAGCTAGGCAGGGTTGAATGAAATGAACAGAGGGATTTTGATTTGGTAGAGGGTTAGTTTGAACATTGGAGTTCTTGTCTTTGAAAGTCAACACTTTGCTTCGAACTAGGTCTTGAACAGCCTTTTTGAAAGCAAAACAGCGTTCCACATCGTGGCCGGGTGCCCCTTGGTGGAAAGCACAGGTCAGGTCATTACGGTACCAAGTAGGCAGTATAGCAGGCACTGGAGGTGGTGGCCTTGTCTGAACAAAATTCTTGGCAAGCAAAGCTGGAAGCAAATCAGCGTACTTCATTGGTATGGGATCAAAGGGTGGATATCTGCGAGTGCGATTGAATGGTTGTTGGAAATTTTGAGGGCGAACTTGTGGTGGATATGATTGTTGGGGAGTCATTTGTGGATAATGTGGTTGTGGAGGCATTTGTGGATAATGTGGTTGTGGAGGCATTTGTGGTTGAGGTGCAGGTGCAATGGCTGAGACATGTTGATAATTTGGGTATCTTGGTTGGCAACCTCCTTGAGTTACCATGCCGACTTCAGACTCTTTCTTTTTCGGGAAATTGTGACCATACTTCTTGGTATTGCTGACAGGGGTGTTTTCTTTTGACATTCTTCCTTGGCGAATGGCCTCTTCTAGGCACATCCCCGTTTCCACTACTTCAGTAAAACTTCTAGACACCAGGTTGAACATCTTCTCATAAAAGAACATAATAAGAGTGTGAATGAACATCTTAGACAACTCTCTTTCTTCAATAGGAGGACGAGTCTGAGCAGCTAACTCCCTCCATCTCTGAGCGTACTCTTTGAAGGATTCTTTCTCTTTTTGGGTCATTGCACGGAGCTCATCTCTGTCAGGAGCCATGAAGGAATTGTAATTGTACTGAGACATAAAAGCACTAGCCAGGTCATTAAAAGTGCGGATATCAGCCCTATTCAAATCCATATACCATCTCAAGGCTGCCCCAGACAGGCTATCCTGAAAATAGTGAATCAGGAGTTTATCGTTGCTAGTATGAGTAGACATTTTCCTTGCGTACATAGTTAGATGAGCTCTTGGACAGGTACTTCCCTTGTACTTCTCAAAATCTGGAACTTTGAACTTAGGCGGAACCACAACATCAGGAACTAAGCATAATTCATGAGCATCTTTACCAAACAGATCTTTCCCTTTGAGGGCCCTCATCTCGCGCTGCATTTCATTAAACTTGTCTTGCAGATCTTCCACCCTATCAAAACCTCCCATGCTTTCCGCATGAAAAATAGGCTCTTGGTAATGGGGAACAACATGGACTGCAGGTGCAGTAACAGTAGCAGTGACTTGTGGGAGTGTATTTTCCAACTGAACGAGGGGTGCTTCGGTCACTTGAGGGAAAAATCCTCCTCCAAGAAAACCTTCCGATAATCCCCACGTACAACCTTCAGGCATAGAGAGCCGGGGAGCAGGAATCGGTGCAGATACAGCCGGGGGTGGCACAGGCGCACCACTGGACTGAAGATCTGATGTTGAACCCTGATTCTGACTTGCCAACAGAGAGGTCACCATAGTAGTCAAATTCTCAATCTCGGCTTGCATGCCTGTCACTTGTTCACGAAGCTGGGTATTCTCTTCTTCAACAGTTGCCATCTTTTTCTTAATCTGAGACCGGGTGTTGTAAGTGCGAGTCGCCTTGTAATGGATACGCCGAGCCACTTTAACTGAGGCAGAGTAGAGGGAGGAGAATATGAGACTCTATTTTTTTGGAAATTTATGAATGCAGCATGATGCATGATATGTTTATGCTAAATTATGCAAGTTTTTCCCAATATCGAAAGACTTAGATTAAATTAAATGTAAACATTGCAGAAAAATATCCACTTCATTGATGGTCATAACATTGAAACTTTGAAAGAAAGTACATCAAACAAACTCAAACTCTTGCACTAGATGAATCATCCCTAATCTGAATCTGGACCGGAGAACATATCCATGTTACATCTCATCCTCTTCGGGTCCTTCCTAAGCACAGCATCCTTTTCTCGAAGTTGAACAGTCTTCTGAACATTTATCTGACTTTGGGCCAAGAGTTCGTGTTTCTTAATCTCTAGTTCCCCTTGCAACATCTCATACTTAAGCTTCAACTCTTCATACTTCCTCTTCCAATCATTCTTCTCTTTTGTCACTTCATCTAGGCTTTCTTGGAATCTGACTCTTGTAACAGGTGGTGCAGGTAAGGATGATGATGGTATGGTTGAGGATACAAGCCTCGTCATGTGGTAAGGCATTCCAAACACAGTGGCCCTCTCAATGACCCATTGAGTATAAGACTCATCAATCAAATCCGACTTATTCCCTAGGTGGATCCTACTAAGCCTCTTAATGGAACGCCAAGCTCTCAAAAATATGACTCTCTTGTTTGAAGGATCTTCATGGTTGGTGTAGAATTCACTAGTCAGCTGAAGGTTCACTAGCTTCGTCTTCATTGGATACCCAAACTGTCTCCTGGCAAGCGCCAGGTTGTAGGTAATCCCTCCATACATACCAATAAGGGGCACGTTAGGGAACTCGCCACAACTAAAGATGAACTTTCCAGTGTCGTATGCCGGGTTATACCAAACTATATCTGACGGAGTGAGTGACATGATCTTTTAGGAACAAAGGAGGTTATTAGGATTGGCTAGACGAGAGTGTGTCTGAGGTAAGTGAGAGATGAACCATTTGTAGAGTAGAGGAGTACATCAGATGATAGTGCCACGTTGGGCTGAAGTGCGGTCATGAATGGAATGATATGTGTTGGCTAATAATGTTGGGACTGGGTTCTTTGTGAGGAAGATTTGGATGGCATGAATATCAATGAAGTTTTCAATGTTTGGGAAAAGCAAAAAGCCGTATATGAGTAAAGCTAGAATGGCATGGAAAGCATCATTACTTCCCGCATCGGCAAAAATCAAGTCTTGTTGGTATAAGAATTTGGTGGGTAGGCCTATGAGAGCTTTTTGGGTTAGTGGGTCCTTTTTGGTTGTGATGTTTGCTTGGATGAGGGAGGCTTGGAGATGTAGAGCTTTTGCAATATGTAGAAATCTGGGGGTAGGTTCAAGGCCACTGAAAGGCACTTGATCAAGAATTGGTAGTCCAACCAAGTATGAGTATTCCTCGAGAGTGGGGACAAGTTGGTAATCTGGAAATGTGAAACAATGGTAGATCGGGTCATAAAATTGAACCAAAGTCTCCAAACATCCCTTCTCAACCTTTACATTAAGGAGACTGAGTAACCCTCCATAACTTTTGCGGAAGTCTTCAAATGAAGTCACCAATGCCCCTAATTCCCTTAATTTTGTCAAGTCCCAACCTTTGAGACCATAATCCTTAGTATTTCTTCTCATGATGTCCATATCTATAATGTTTAAAAAGAATTTAATTTAAGCCTTTCAATATCGGATGAGAAAAGGATTTCATGAATGAATGCGTGTATGCATGATTATGCGCAAACATGGTTGGGTTAGGGATAGAATGTTGGAGTCAAGGGTGAGAGCCCCTCCCACATGGTGAGTACTATGGTTTAATTGTACCTACATTTCGGGTTCTACAAAGTCCCCAAAGTTATCAACCGTCTCTTAGTTATTATCGGCTCACGAGATTAACTCTCGGCCCAACAATATCCGCAAGACGATCTCGTTTGAGTGTAGTATCGGGTATTAACCATGTTAAGATGAACTCTTAATTGGTCACCGCACTACATCCTAAAAGCCAAGATGGGTTCAAGGTAACTCTAAAGGTCCATAGCGTCGTCGGTCCCTCGGGAATAGAACGTCGAACACGATTGCTCATGTCAACATTATTACCCCCAAGCTTCCTCAACTAAGTTGTGGTCGTATCATATGCGTGCCATGGTCCGAAATAGACTTCGGGCATGTCGCTTTGATTATACCACTTCCCTATCTTATTGTTTCTCTCAAGTCCGGTTACGACTTGTCTCACTCAAACAGTTTTCCCAAATAAGGCTCATAAACATGCTTACATACATACATACACAAATAAACACACAAGCGCAAAGAAAAAGAATACAAGATGGGCTCAACCCGCTCGGGGGATCCCCAGTGAAGTCGCCATTTCTGTCGCGGAGATTTTTGGATATCAAGCTATGGAGAAGCGTTGAATCACAAAATATTTAATTACACCACCGAGCTTTGATTTTTCCGAAGAAGGGAGAAAGTCCGTTAAACACCCTAAATAAAGAGATCGAGGTAAGGGGGTTGGTTACGCAAAGGGAAGGTATTAGCACCCTAGACGTCTATAGTACTCTATAGGAACCTCTTGTATTCTATTCTAAGCGCTTGTTTCTATGTGTTTGCAAATATGTATAAGATTTAGGGCAAATTGAGTGATAATTGAGAAAAAATGAGTTTTGAGTGACAAAATACTCTTGGCTTGAGTTCCAAGGTTTTAACCTAATTAAAATGATTTTTGAATTTGAAAATAAGACTTGATTTGAAAAACCAAGTGTTTTTATCTAAAGAAAATAAAGTTTGATTGATTAATGACTTGGTTTAAAATCCAAGTTGTTTTTACTTAAAGAAAATAAATGTTTGATTGATTAATGACTTGGTTTAAAATCCAAGTTGTTTTGAAAAATGTTTGTGATAGATGACATATTTTGGATATTTTTGAGAAGAGGTGTTGACCTCTATTTTTTGGCTAAAAAGGTTAATGATTCTAGCGATGGTTCTAACGCTTTAACTAAACAACCTAAAACATAATATCGCGCTTAGACATTTTGCAACAACATATAGGTCGAGGTGTCTCCCTTTCTTTGGATTAATATATTAATTATACTAACGAGCAATAATCAGCAAGAATTTTAAAGCATACAATACATCCGGGGGGGAACATGCAAAGGGGATTGAATTAAATGAATGACGATAATAAATAATGACTGAAAATAAATCGCGCCAATTATGCGCATTAAAAATTACAACCAGGGGGGAAACATACAAAGGGGATTTGAATAACAATAATAATAATAGCATGAATATAAATAAATGAGATATAAGATAGAGCATATAATATAATATAAATGCAAGAAAAATAAATATAAAGCATAATAATCATGAAGTATAAAATGAATATAAGGCATATAACAAGTAATAAGCATAATGCAAGTGATAAGATATAAGTGTTATGTAAAGCGCAAAACAAATAATAATTAATGGCAAGATTAACACATAAAACATGAGAGTGGAATTAACTAATAACAATCAAAGGCAAAAATTATCACATCATGACAAGATAAATAATTAAATAAAAGTAATTTAGACAACATCAAACATTTTTTAAATCACACACACACACATATATGCATTTTGTCTTAGTTAAATGAAAGTAGAGATTGGAAATTAATCAAGGTACTTAAAGCTAAAATATCATGTCATGGAAAATAACATCAAAATCAATCAAGCATTTTCAAATTCATATACATGCATATTTATTTTTGATTAAATGAAAAAGTATTTAACAATTAAATCACAATTATTAAAGATTAATCACATTAAATCAAAAAACATAGAGTTAAATCATGGAAACAAAAATTAAGCATGTTATCAAGTGTAGAATAAATTTAGTAACAATTAACAATTAAATCATCAAATAAACCATTTAAAACCTTAACATATGAATATTATGATTAATTAATGCAATTAAAATAAAATAAATAAGAGAAAATCATGGAATCAAGGCAAAATGAATCAAAGTCAGAGAGTAACCTTTAGCAAAAGTTAATTAAAAGTTCATAGCATAATGAAAACATAGGAAAATAAATTTCATATTATTTAAGGTTAATTATTAACATTTAAACCTAATTAAATGGTGTTAAAAGATAAAAAAAAAAATCAAAATAATACATGATTATTCACACATCAAGATAAAAAGTCCAAACATCCACATATCATGCATATTATATCATAGATAAAATAACAACACTGTAACGCCCCAACTAAATTATTTAGAATATTTAGTCGGAACATTAATAAATGAAATCTGAGTACATTAAAATTACAAAGAAATTAGCTGAATAATAAATTATCATTAAGATAATTTCAGAATGTTCAATACAATCATCGGAAAGGAACTAAAACGGAAAACAAACTAATTAAAAACAAGGAAGAAGAATAAATCTTCTAAGCTGACAATCCAAGCTCGGCTCCAGTCGTCAGATCCAACCTGATCCCTGCTCCGAAATAACCTGTCTTACCTATATCGAAAAGGGAATGGGGTGAGACAGTCACTTCGTCCCAGTGAGTCCTACTACCCTCCTAAAGGCTATAAAGCCGGGGCACCTAATCAGTCGTATCATATTCCATTTCATAACTTAATTATCATAAGCATAATAAATAAATGTGTAACACAGAATTAGTCTTGTTGATTTTAATCCGCAAACACTCTAAGGTGAGCATGTCTCAGAGGCTTGCCTTGTCCGCGAACAGAAAGCGTTCCGGCGGGTAGCTCACAAAGTTTTACTGGTGGAACATCTAAAACGAAGTCCACACGTGATATTATAATCACATACATAATTGACTGATTCTAAATTAATTACATGCTACCATAATTTCCCAAAGTCCCAGGAGCATACATGGTTATAAAATCCTAAGTTATTTCCCTAAATTCCTAAATTGTGTTGACCTCCTGTTTGAGCATTAATTAATTTATATATATATCTGCAAGTTATCTACCTCAGTGATGATATAAAACGAGTGCCTTTAAAAATAGTTTAGAAATAAAATAACATAAGCATTTCTGCACTTAGCTCGCTACGGCGAGTTAACTAGCTCGCCATGGCCTAAATCAACTCGCTAGGCGAGCAGTGCTCGCCATGGCGAGTTTCATCAGCCCAGAACTTGGTGCTCGCCATGAATACTCGCTAGCAACTCGCTATGGCGAGTTCATGCAGAAAGTGCCCTGTTTTACAAAAATCACCAATTTGAAGGGTTACACCTACAATCAATTTCTGAGGTAGTGCAGATACATGAAATAATTAATACAGAACAGAATGTAAGGGAATTTGGGGAGTTAATTCCCTTCACACAATTTATTTCCTAATTCTTAAGTTAACATGCAATTATTTGATTTGGGGAAAAATTATCTAAACTACTTAAGCACCCACCTTATCTGAAGATTTTAACTCCTCTTGTTCCATTCCAATAGTATCCTTGTGCTTGTCTCTTTAACTCTTAAGCTCCCATATCATTGTCCAAAACCATTAAACTCACATGCAGTAACAGATTTAGAGTATGAGGTTAGGATTGAGAGATTGAATTAAAAGGGGGAAACTCATGAGTTCAAGAAAGGTGAGTTTCTTACCTCTAGGTTTTGAACAGAATTTTATCAATCCTTTGAGTACCCAAATCATGCAGTGGCTGAGGTTTAATCACTTCACTCCAAAGCTTGAATCCAAAAGGAGTGTTGAACATGCAAAAGGGTTGATTATTGAGAATTTAGAGAAATTGAAGTTGTACTTCTTAATCTTGTGTGGTAGAGGCGTGAGGGAGAGAAGAAGTTTCTGAGTTTGCTCTCAACAATGAACAAGAAGAAGGCAACAATGGGTTGTGGTTGTTGGATGAAGAGGATGAGCAAAAGAAATGAGGGAGTTTTATGCGTGAGAGAGAAAATGAGAGCTAGAGGGAAGGTTATTTTTATTTTGGTTTTACTGATTCACCACAACTATACCCACTTCCACTATATATTTCCTTTCCTACTCACCAACGTGGGCCTCAATAGTGGTTTCTAAGTCCACTAGTTCCTTTTCATTTTCACTCATGTATAACTTGTGTGAAGGTTTGTCTCATATTGATAATTATTCCAAATGCTATTATACAAAATGGTACTAGCGTCACTTAATAAAATCCCTTAATTCTAACACTCAAACTCCAATAATTGACTTTATTTAATTTTCTTCTATTAAATAAAATTGGGATGTTACAAACACCATTTTATTAAAGATTAATCAAATTAAAACTAATTTAGACACTAATAAATAAAGAAAATAAGGAAAAAAATAGTAAATAAATAATTAAAAAAAAAATTCATGAGGTATCAGTTTATAATGTCCAAAAATGTAATTAAAATCAATAATATGTCTCAGAAAAATAAAATAAAATTTCATATAGACAGGGGGTGCAAATATCAGTTAAAATAAAATAGGGGGTGCAGTAGCAAAAAGAAGAGCCCAAAGCCCAAGCCCAACACGCAAAAAACAAAAAAAATATGATGATTGTGGGCTGGAATCGTGTGTGACGCGTATAGGGGTGAGCACGATTTACAACCATCTGATCTTCCCTAGGAAGGATCTGACGGTTATGTTCGCTCTCCCACGCGCACCGTTTGATGAAACCAATAGCCCAGATTAAATCTGGCAATTATTGAGAAACACGCGTGCACACATACAGGCACAAATCAAGTACTGACGCATATAGTGGTCCTATCGTCTGACCACCGTCAGATCTTCATTTAATGAGATCTGACGGGTGCGATCAAAGGAGCACACGCGCCGTTTGATTGATCTAACGGTTACGTTTTAAACTTGACGTGGACGGAGACTCACGATAGATCATCGTCTCCGTTCAACCTTCGCCGTCGCCGGCGCCGTTTCCGGCACCGGAGTTACAAAATCAACCCAGAAATGGACAAATCTTATATGGTTTTGTTCGTTTTTTCACAAGGATCTCAAATATGTTATTAGTTTTTCAAAACAACTACTGTAGCTTCAAAAACGAACGAGAAAAGAAAATTTAATCAAAACTCAAACTCACAAATACGTAAGGATCAAAGCCAAATAACAACCCATATAGTTTCAACATGTAAAAATAAGATGAAAGGGATTAAAAAGGAAGAAGAAAGCTACCAGAAACGAGCTAAAGAGACTTGACTTTTTCACGAGCTTTCACCTTCAACACGAGCTGCAAGTCACCTTTGGAGCTTCAAATTGGAGCTTGGGTTTTGGTTCTGAAGGCTTATATAAGGTTATTAACGTGCTAATTGCAAGAAACAGTGAGAAATTCGTGTTTGGGATTTTTGAAAAAAGTGAGTGGAAATGAGCTTGTTCTTAGCTTCCTACTTCTCCAATTCTTCCAACCTCTGATACAGAAAAACGTGTTGGTACTTATAGAAAGGATTTAGGTCATGAGAAGAGTGATTTTGAGTGAGTAAGAGGGGTATTCTTGAGTTTTTGCAAAAGGGATATTTTTGTGATTGTGCTCAATCAAGAGTACAAATGTGTTGATCTGATGCAAAGAGCATTTCAAGGTATATTCTGATATCAAATGGTTGGGAGAGGATCATGGGATTTTTTTCGAATTTATTTGATGAAAGAAATAATTTTAGATCAATTTTAAACCATTTTTGCAAATAAATAAATACATGTAAAATGAAAATATTTATGAACAAGGGCAAAAGTGTCCATTTTTAGAGTTTATAAAATGCATGAGTTAAATTGGGAATAATTGAAAAAAAAAGTTTGAATAAAAAGGTTACTTGTTGATGAAGAAATGAATTTTTGAAATTAAAATGTAAATGTAATGATATATAATATAAAATGAAAATACAAATGAAAATATAATTAAAAATATTTTTGTTATGTTCATAATATATGAAAATGATGGAGATGAAATTTAAATAAAAAATTATAAAGAATGGATGGAAAAGGAGTTTACCTGCAAAAGAAGTTACCTTAATATTTGAAATTTTGAAAAAGGGTAAAATGGGAATAAAATTAAATTTATGAGCAAATTTTGGTGCAAGAATATATTTGAAAATATATGGTGAAAGAAAAAGTTCAAAAAGTCCTATAATTAATTATCTAAAAATAAAACAGTTAAGCAGCGTAAATAGGATAAAACACTATTTTTGACAATTTAAAATTAACAAATAATACTAATATGAGGAAAATCAATATGCCTTAAAATTAGGAAAAATCAAATGGAAAATTTGAGGAGGTCAAAAAATGGGGTATGACAAGGAGTGATTCAAAAATCAAATTAAAAATGGTTACACATCATAATAAATTACCTTTAGTGAACAGTATATTTAACGACAGACCGATCAAAAAACTATCATTCCAATAAACTATTCCGTAAATTCAATTTATCAAGGTTAAAACAACCTGATCCAAGTATTAAAAATCATTTTCAATCCTATTCGGGACAAATTCTGTCATTCTCAACGAGACATAATACAATGCATCTATTGTATACCATTAACTCAATTCATGTATTTTTCAACATCTGATATCTCAATTCAATTTATCATATTTATGATATCATTGTGGGACACAACTCAATCCTTCTATTTTCCAACATTCAATATCTCAATTCAATTTATTTAATTTATACCATCCGGACAAATTCTGTCATTCTCAACGAGACATAATACAATGTATCTATTGTATGCCATTAACTCAATCCATGTTCAAACATAAATATGAGTACACACAGGTATGCATGTTCTATATGTCACATAAATATGAGTACACACAGGTATGCATGGGTGCATGGATGCAAATGTATGTTTGAACTTTTATTTGTATGGCAAGATTGACATCACTTATGATAGACAAAGGAATAATGGGAACAATAAGGCTAGCATATCCATGCAATGTTCCGTCAAATTTCTGTTACAGACAGTATCCATGTTAATAGAATCTGCAGGGCCAAACTCAAGGGTAACACATCATTCTTCAGCTAATTCTCAGAGCCAGTCTCACAAATAAAGCCTTTGGTGGAAGTCGCCATTTCATATTCTGAACTGAAACATTCAATACCAGCCATTGCTTTTCATCTTTCCTTCTTTTTCTTTATCCCTAACCTTTGCCTGGATCACCTTTTCAGGTTTTCAATCCACCGGGACGCTCATTTTTTCCTAAGCTGCCCTTTCAGGTTTTCAACTTAGCGAGCTCATTTTCTTTTTTTCTTTTTCTCCTTTTTGCTTCTTTTTTTTGATATATGTCCAAACTCAGGGTACTGTCATGGCATGCTTATGTAACTCGTGAGTTTAAGAGATATGTTTGTCGTTTTATATTTTCAAAGGAAAAGACATGATTAAAAGTTTGACATTATTTTTGAGTGTTTTGCTTCAAGTATCTTAAAGTTGAATAAAGATAAGAAAATTAAAATAATGAATAAAATGAGAATTTTAAATAAAAGCACAGGCTCAAGCTTGAGTAAAAGAGTGGAACTGGCAGAAAGCACAATCCCATGGATCATTATAAAATTTAGAAAATGGTAATTACATGGGGAAGATACATCAAGTACAACGATTACTATTTTCCTTATCAACTTTGAGTTCCACCCTAAGAAGACTATAAAATGAACTAACATCATTTGCTGACTGAAGCGCTCCAAGATAAGTGATGCCTGTTCCGATGCAGTTACTTGTCTTATTTCCTTAACTTTTGCATAGGTCGCCCTTTCAGGTTTTCGACCCATCAGGATAATTTTATTTTTTTTGTCTCTAATTTTTGCCTGGACCGCCCTTTCGGGTTTTCAGCCCACCGAGACGCTCATTTTTGCCTAAGCCGCCCTTTCAGGTTTTCGACTTAGCGAGCTATTCTTTTTATTTTTAGAAAAAAGTATTTCTTGACTGCATCGGCATTCACAGGACGAGGGAGCTCATCACCATCCATAGTTGCGAGGGTCATAGCACCACCTGAGAAAACTCTTTTGACAACATACGGTCCTTCATAATTAGGCGTCCACTTGCCCCTGGCATCAGGTTGAAAGGACAGGATCTTTTTAAGCACAAGATCACCTTCACGGAACTCTCGGGGTCGAACTTTCCTGTCAAAGGCTTGTTTCATTCTTCTTTGGTACAACTGTCCATGGCACAAAGCCGCCATACGTTTCTCTTCAATCAAATTCAGCTGTTCATATCTGTTTCGGCACCATTCAGCCTCAGTTAGTTTGGCTTCCATCAAGACTCTCATGGATGGAATCTCAACCTCTACTGGTAACACTGCTTCCATACCATATACCAAGGAGAAAGGGGTTGCCCCTGTTGAAGTACGCACTGAAGTACGATATCCGTGTAAAGCAAAGGGTAACATCGCATGCCAGTCTTTGTAAGTAACCACCATTTTCTGCACAATCTTCTTAATGTTCTTATTTGCAGCTTCAACTGCACCATTCATTTGAGGCCGGTAAGGAGAAGAATTATGATGCTCAATCTTGAACTCCTCACACAAATCTTTCATCATTTTGTTGTTCAAATTCGACCCATTATCAGTGATGATCTTGTTAGTACAATCAATTGCTTCCTCAATACCCATGATAAAAGCTTCATATTCAGCAATATTGTTGGTACAATCAAACTGTAATCTGGCAGTGAAAGGAATATGAGAACCCTTAAGAGTAACAATAACTGCCCCAATTCCACTACCATAGACGTTCACAGCCCCATCAAATATCAGCCCCCACTTGGATTCAGGATCTGGACCTTCCCCAAACAGTCGTTCATCACAATCTTTCATCTTCAAATACATGATCTCTTCGTCTGGAAAATCAAACTTGATTGGCTGGTAATCCTCAATTGGTTGGTGAGCCAAATGATCAGCCAGGACGCTACCCTTGATTGCTTTCTGAGCACGGTATTCAATATCGTATTAAGACAATAACATCTGCCAACGAGCAATTCTCCCGGTCAAAGCAGCCTTCTCAAAAATGTACTTAATTGGATCCATTTTGGATATCAACCAAGTAGTGTGATTAATCAAATAGTGACGCAGACGCTTGGTAGCCCAAGCTAGAGCACAACAAGTCTTCTGAAGCATGGAATATCTGGACTCACAATCGGTGAACTTCTTGCTCAGATAATAAATTGCATGTTCTTTTCTTCTAGTGTCATCTTGCTGCCCCAGCACACAGCCCATAGAATCTTCTAACACAGTCATATACATAATAAGTGGCCTCCCCTCAACTGGAGGGATAAGAATTGGTGGCTCCATAAGATACTTCTTGATACTGTCAAAGGCTCTCTGACAATCCTCTGTCCAGACAATCTCTTGGTCCTTGCGGAGTAGTTTGAAAATTGGCCCACATGTGGCAGTCATATGGGAAATAAATCTGGAAATATAATTCAATCGACCAAGGAAACCTCTAACTTGCTTCTCTGTTTGGGGAGCTGGCATTTCTCTAATGGCTCGGACCTTATCAGGATCAACCTCAATACCCTTCTGACTGACAATGAAGCCCAAGAGCTTCCCAGACCTAACACCAAAAGTACATTTATTTGGATTCAGCCGGAGTTGATACTTCCTCAACCTCTGAAACATCTTCAACAAATATTCCACATGTTCCTCTTCAGTGCCTGACTTGACGATCATATCATCCACATATACTTCAACCTCTTTGTGCATCATATCATGGAACAGAGTGGTCATGCCCCTTTGGTAAGTAGCACCTGCGTTTGTCAAACCAAAAGACATTACTTGATAACAGAAAGTACCCCAAGGTGTAATGAACGAAGATTTCTCCCTGTCTTCAACATCCATCTTAATCTGATTGTACCCCGAGAAACCATCCATGAAGGAAAAGACTTTGGATTTGGCAGTATTGTCAACAAGTACATCAATATGAGGTAATGGGGAATCATCCATTGGACTAGCTCTATTCAAATCTCTGTAATCAACACACATCCTAACCTTACCATCCTTCTTAGGAACCGGTACTATGTTGGCCAACCACTGAGGATATTCTGAAGTAATAAGAAAACCCGCATTAATCTGCTACTGAACCTCTTCTTTGATCTTGAGAGCCATATCAGGGTGAGACCTTCTTAATCTTTGCTTCACTGGAGGACATTCTGGCTTCAAAGGCAGACGGTGTTCCACAATCTCAAGATCCAAACCAGGCATATCTTGATACGACCATGCAAAGATGTCAACATATTCTCTGAGCAAATCTACTACCCTTGCTTTGACTGATTCTTCTAAACAGGCTCCTATCTTGATTTCTCTTTTCTCTTCCTCAATAACCAAGTTGATCAATTCTGTAGCTTCTTGGTGAGGCTGAATGGCCACATCTTCCCGATCTACCAATCGTTTGATCTCATCAGGAATCTCTTCATTCTCTTCTTCCATAGCCTCATAGACTGGAAATTCAAAGTTGATAGAGGGCATAGAACCATTGTACTCAACGGGCTCACTGATGTTAATTCTGCATATGATTGATGATTGATTTTGTTTTAATAAATAAGAATGCAGAATTTTTATTTGATAAAGGTAAGAAGAATAAAAGGTGAAAAATAAAATATATATATTTGGTTTTTTGGTGTTACCATTTTCTAGAATAAAAGGATATAAAGAAAATATAAAAAGTCATGATAAAAACGACGATTTTCATTAATATTCTTGAAGCATTAAACAAAGCCCAAACATAGTCTCGCTCTTGCTTGGGGCGGGACAAGAGGATTTTTCTTTTAAAAACATAAAAAGACAAACATATTACTTAGACAAAGGAATGACAGAAGGGACATCAACAGCAATCCAATTGTGGCATACTCCTCCTGGGGTCACAAAAGATGGTGGTCCTTCTTCGTCTTCATCTCCAATAACAGCATTGATCTCTGAGGGGGTGTTGATAAAACCAGCACTGCGGAAAACATCCTCAAATGGTTCCCTCTTTCCCATTCTGGTAGAAGGAGTAAAACCCAGGCCTGCTCTGTTCTTATTCTCTGACAACTATAGTACTTTTCCCCAACCTGAAGTCTTGCCTTCTCGCACAGCCCTTTCCGCATCCTTCAAAGATGCCATGGATGTCTCAGCTCTGATCGGACCTTTCTCCTCGATGGAGAGTCCCTGAAACGCTGTACCGTCTGATTCATCCGCACCAATACATGAGAAATTTGACAAATGACTAATAAGTAGGGCTTCCTCCCCATTCACAATCACCAGCTTACCTTCTCGCATATACTTCAACCTCTGATGTAATGCGGATGTCACAGCGCCGGCCTCGTGAATCCATGGACGTCCCAAAAGACAACTGTAAGCAGCTTGTATATTCATCAGCTGAAAAGTAACCTGGAACTCATGCTGACCAACTGAAATTGGTAAATCCACCTCACCAATCACTGACTTTCTTGAACCATCAAACGCCTTCACAATCATTGTACTTGGCCTCATATAGGCATCCTTGTATGAAAGTTTGTCTAGAGTAGCTTTGGCCATCACATTCAGAGACGACCCAGTGTCTACCAACACATTAGATAAAGCATCTGACTTGCAAGTAACTGACACATGCAATGCCAAATTATGATTCCGTCCTTTCTCGAGAAGTTCTTCATCACTGAAACTCAGATTATTACAAGCAGTAACGTTTCCCATTATACCTCCAAACTGGCTTAAAGTCACATCTTTCTCAACATAGGCTTGATCTAACACCTTCATCAACGCCTCTCTATGGGCATCAGAATTCATCAACAAAGACAACATAGAAATCTTAGACGGAGTTTGCAACAACTGATCCACTATTTTGTATTCACTTCTTTTGATCAATTTCATCACCTCATCAGAATCTTCATATTCTTTTTCAACTGGCTTACTAGGAACACTGACTGGCACTTTCTCAACAACAGGGGTATCTGGCTTTTGAGGAACTGCCCCTTGGATGACACGTCCACTTCTCAGAATTCTACTATTATCTGTAACATTGCTCACTGTAGTCAAAGGAGGAATAGATGTCTCCACACAATCTTGTATCATAGTGGCTTGGTATTTGTAGGGTATGGCTTTCTTAGAAGTATAAGGCACAGATCCTGGCACACGAATTGTAAGTCGGGGGATATTGCACTCTCCGTTGTTGTAAATCATCTCTAAATGATCAGCAGTGCTAAAATCTGGTGTTATACCGCAAACATCTTCACTTTCCTTTGTTACCAATAATTCTCCTTTATCCATCAAACTTTGAATGTCTTTTCGGACTTGGGAACACCCATGAGAATCTGACAGACATACTTCACAATTTGAATGATCATGATCGAACATCTTTGCTACGCACATTTTTCTATGGATAGGAACCAAAGGAGTCTTGATACTTTTCACATTGAGGATGGCATTTGTAGCTAGGCAGGGTTGGACAAAATGAACAGAGGGATTATGATTTGGTAGAGGGTTAGTTTGAACATTGGGGTTCTCGTCTTTGAAAGTTAATACTTTATTTCGGACCAGGTCTTGAACAGCTTTCTTAAAAGCAAAACAGCGTTCCACATCGTGGCCAGGTGCCCCTTGGTGGAAGGCACATGTTAGGTCATTGCGGTACCAAGTAGGCAATACAGCAGGTACTGGAGGGGGTGGCCTTGTTTGAACAAAGTTCTTGGCAAGCAAAGCCGGAAGCAAATCAGCGTACTTCATAGGTATGGGATCAAAGGGTGGATATGTGGGAGTGCGATTGAATGGTTGTTGGAAATTCTGAGGGCGGTTCTGTGGTGGATATGATTGTTGTGGAGTCATTTGTGGGTAATGTGGTTGTGGAGGCATTTGTGAGTAATGTGGTTGAGGAAGCATTTGTGGTTGAGGTGCAGGTGCAATGGCTGAGATGTGTTGATAGTTTGGATAACTTGGCTGGAACCCTCCTTGAGTTACCATGCCGACTTCAGACTCTTTCTTTTTCGGGAAATTGTTACCATACTTTTTGGTGTTGCTGACAGGGGTGTTCTCTTTTGTTATCCTTCCTTGGCGGATCGCCTCCTCTAGGCACATCCCCGTTTCCACTACTTCAGTAAAACTTCTAGATACCAGGTTAAACATCTTCTCATAAAAGAACGGATTGAGGGTGTGAATGAACATCTTGGACAACTCTCTCTTCAATGGGAGGACGAGTCTGAGCAGCTAACTCCCTCCATCTCTGAGCATACTCTTTGAAGGATCTTTCTGGGTCATTGCACGAAGCTCATCACTATCTAGAGCCATGAAAGAATTGTAGTTGTACTGAGTCATAAAAGCACTAGCCAGGTCATTAAAAGTGCGGATATCAGCCCTATCCAGGTCCATGTACCATCTCAAGGCTGCCCCAGACAGGCTATCTTGAAAATAGTGAATCAGGAGCTTATCGTTGCTAGTTTGAGTAGACATTTTCCTCGCATACATAGTTAGATGAGCTCTTGGGCAGGTACTTCCCTTGTACTTCTCAAAATATGGAACCTTGAACTTGGGCGGAACCACAACATCGGGAACCAAGCACAATTCGTGAGCATCTTTGCCAAACAAATCCTTTCCTTTGAGGGCCTTCATCTCACGCTGCATTTCATTAAAATTATCTTGCAGATCTTCCATTCTATCGAAACCTCCCATACTTTCCGCATGGAAAATGGGCTCTTGGTAATGCGGAGCAGCATGGACCACTGGTGCAGAGACAATAGCAGTAACTTGTGGGAGAGTATTTTCCAACTGAACGAGGGGTGCTTCGGTCACTTGAGGGAAAAGTCCTCCTCCAAGAAAACCTTCTGATAATCCCCACGTACAACCTTCAGGCATAGAGAGCCGGGGAGCAGGAATTGGTGCAGACACGGCTGGGGGAGGCACAGGCGCACCACTGGACTGAAGTACCGATGTTGAGCTTTGATTTTGGCTTGCCAACAGAGAGGTCACCATAGCAGTCAAATTCTTGATCTCGGCTTGCATACTTGTCATTTTCTCCCGAAGCTGGGTATTTTCTTCTTCAACAGTTGCCATCTTCTTCTTAATCTGAGACCGGGTGTTATAAGTGTGAGTCACCTTGTAACGGATACGCCGAGCCACTTTAACTGAGGCAGAAGAGAGGGAGGAGAATATGAGACTCTGTTTTGGAAATTTATGAATGCAACATGATCCATGATATGTTTTGGAAGTTTTTCATATCGAAGGGCTTATACTAAATTGAATGTAAACATTGTAGAAAGCATCCACTTCATTTATATCATTACAAAGACGAAATACAATGGGTGAAAGCATCCTTTGAAATTGAAAGACAAATCAATAAATAAACTCAAGCTCTTGCACTAGACGGACCATCCTAGTCTGAATCTGGACCAGAGAACATATCCATGTTATACCTCATCCTCTTTGGGTCCTTCCTAAGCGCAACATCTTTCTCCTGAAGTTGAACGGTCTTCTGAACAATTATTTGACTTTGGGCTAAGAGTTCATGTTTCTTTATCTCTAGTTCCCCTTGCAATATCTCATACTTAAGCTTCAACTCTTCATACTTCTTCTTCCAAGCATCCTTTTCTTTAGTCACTTTAGCTAGGCTTTCCTGGAATCTGGCTTTTGTGGCAGGTGGTGCAGGTAAGGAAGATGATGGTATGGTTGGGGATACAAGCCTCGTCATATGGTAAGGCATTCCAAACACAGTGGCCCTCTCAATGACCCATTGAGTATAAGACTCATCAATCAAATCTGACTTATTCCCTAGGTGGATCCTACTAAGCCTCCTAATGGAATGCCAGGCTCTCAAAAATCTCGCCTTCTTGTTTGAAGGATCTTCATGGTTAGTGTAGAATTCACTGGTCAGCTGAAGGCCCACTGGCTTTGTCTTCATTGGATACCCAAATTGTCTCTTGGCAAGCGCCGGGTTGTAGGTAATTCCTCCATTCATACCAATAAGAGGTACGTTAGGGAACTCGCCACAACTAAAGATGAACTTTCCAGTGTCGTACGCCGGGTTATACCAAACTATATCTAACGGGGTGAGTGACATGATCTTCCGGGACCAAAGGAGATTATCAGGATTGGCTAGGCGAGAGCGTGTTTGAGGTAAATGAGAAATGAACCATTTGTAGAGCAGAGGAGTGCAACAGATAATGGTACTACGCTTGGCTGAAGTGCGGTCATGGATGGAATGATATATGTTAGCTAATAATGTTGGGACTGGATTCTTTGTGAGGAAAATTTGAATGGCATGGATATCAATGAAGTTGTCAAGGTTTGGGAAAAGTAAAAGGCCGTATATGAGTAAGGCTAGAATGGCATGGAAAGCATCGTTACTTCCCGTATCGGCAAAAGTCAAGGCTTGTTGATATAAGAATTTGGTGGGTAGGCCTATGAAAGCTTTTTGGGTTATGGGGTATTTTTTGGTTGTGATGTTTGCTTGGACAAGGGAAACTGGGAGATGTAAAGTATTTGCAATATGTAGGAGTTTGGGGGTAGGTTCAAGGCCACTGAAAGGCACTTGATCAAGAATTGGTAGTCCAACCAAGTGTGAGTATTCTTCGAGAGTGGGGACAAGTTGGTAATCTGGAAATGTGAAGCAATGGTAGATTGGGTCATAAAATTGAACCAAGGTCTCCAAACATCCTTTCTCAACCTTCACATTAAGGAGACAGAGCAGCCCTCCATGACTCTTGCGGAAATCTTCAGATGAAGTCACTAATGCCCCTAATTCCCTTAACTTTGTCAAATCCCAAACTTTAAAACCATAATCCTTAGTCCTTCTCCTTACGATGTCCATATCTATAATGTTTAAAAAGAATTTAATTTAAGCCCTTCGATATCGGATGAGAAAAGAGTTTCATGAATGAATGCGTGTATGCATGATTATGCGCAAACATGGTTGGGTTAAGGTAGAATGTTAGAGTCAAGGTAAGAGCCCCTCCCACATGGTGAGTGCTAAGGTTTGCATTGTACCTGTATCACGGGTTCTACAAAGTTCCCAAAGTTATCAACCATCTCGTAGATATTATCGGTTCACGTGATTAACTCTCGGCCCAATAATATCCGCATGACAATCTCGTTTGAGTGTAGTATCGCGTATCGACCAAGTTAAGATTAACTCTTAATTAGCCATCGCACTACCCCTAAAAGCCAAGATGGGTTTAAGGTAACTCTAAAGGTCCATAGCATCATCGGTCCCTCAGGAATAGAACGCCGAACACAATTACTCATGTCAACTTTATTACCCCCGAGCTTCCTCAACTAAGTTGTGGTTGTATCATATGCGTGCCATGGTCCGAAATAGACTTCGGGCATGTCGCTTTGATTATACCACTTCCCTATCTTATTGTTTCTCTCAAGTCCAGGTTAGGACTATCTCACTCAAGCAATTTTCCCAAATAAGGTCCATAAACATGCATACATATATGTACAAACAAATAAACACACAAGCGCAAAGAAAAAATACAAGATAGGCTCAACCCGCTCGGGGGATCCCCAGTGAAGTCGCCAATTCTGTCGCGGTGACTTTTGGATGTCAAGCTATTGAGAAGCGTTGAATCACAAAATTGTTAATTACACCACCGAGCTTTGATTTTTCCGAAGAAGGGAGAAAGTCCGTTAAACACCCTAAATAAAGAGATCGAGGTAAGGGGGTTGGTTATGCGAAGGGGAGGTATTAGCACCCTAGGCATCTATAGTATCCTATAGGAACCTCTTGTATTTTAATCTAAGCGCTTGTTTTTATTTGTTTGCAAAAATGTATAAGATTAGGGAAAATTGAGTGATAATTAGGAAAATGGTTTTTCAATGACAAAATGCTCTTGGCTTGAGTTCCAAGGTTTTAATCTAAGAAAAAATGATTTGAATTTGAAAATACAACTTGATTTGAAAAACCAAGTGTTTTTACCTAAAGAAAATAATTGTTTAATTGATTGAATGACTTGGTTTAAAATCCAAGTGTTTTGAAAAAATTGTTTTTGATGAGTGACATGTTTTGGATGTTTTTGAGAAGAGGTGTTGACCTCTATTTTTGGCTAAAAAGTTAATGGTTCTAGCGAGGGTTCTAGTGTTTTAACTAAACAACCTAAAATATTAGATCGCGCAAAGACATTTTGCAACGACATGTAAGTCGAGGCGTCTCCCTTTCTCCGGATTAATACACTAAACATACAAACGAATAACGATAAGCATAAAAATTTTAAACCATACAATACATCCGGGGGGGAAACATGCAAAGGGGAATTAAATAATGACAATGATAATTGTTGAGTCTTTGGTGATTGGCTGCATTTTTGGTGGAATAAACTTTGCAGCAGGATGTGTGATAAGATGCCTCAACATCGTATCACGCTTTTGGTTGTGTGCGCGCACGTGTTTTAATTATTGAATGATTCGTTTCTCTTTCATGAATCTTACATGGCGCCTGTGTATCTGGCTTATTTTGAGGATCATCATTTAATGCTTCAGATCCTGGTCAAGAATATGTTTATGAAGAATCTCTTTGAAGTGTATTTTTGGAAAGAATCTATTTTAATCAATGTGGTCAATTGGCTTGGGTCAAACAAATCAAGCCCATGTTTAATTCTGGATCAAGGACTTTTGCTGGAGTATTTAAAGATTGTACTAAACCTAGTTTTAGTAGTTGTTCACGCCGTCATTGTGTTGTCTAGCTTTCTAGGTTTTTTGCGTGTGTATTGTTCTTTGTGAGCCTTTCTTGTGTCTCATTGATGCAAGATTAGGACGTATTGTTTTTGAGTTGTAATGTGTGTGATCCTCTTCTAAGCTTTGAAGTACGGAGTTAGGACCTTGTGTGTTTTTAGCACTCCAAGCCTTTAGGTACGAGTGTGTAGTTTTAGGAGTGTGTGTCTCCAAAAACATTTGTATTTGTGTTCTGAAATCCTTGCTGTCTGTAAGGTTGTAAGGGAGTGAGATGGGATCTCAGACTTAGGAGTTCCTAGGTTGAAGAGTCATTGGTAGTTGCCTAGGTTATAAGTTGTAAACGGGAAGTTTGCTGAAGACTTACAACTAGGACTATTATAGTGATATTCCTTCCTGGATTGGTATCCCCTAGACTAGGGCTTGTTTTAAGCGCCGAACTGGGTTAACAAATATCACGTGTCTTTTACTTGCTTTCAGTTATTTGTTTACTCTTATCTTGTGATATACGTGTTAGGAAGCTTACAGCATCGTATCGCACATCACGTTTAGTGCTAAGGTGCTTAGAGCATTGTATCTAGCATTGTGCTTAGCGTGCCAGGAATTTCAATAATAATGACTGAAAATAAATTGCGCCAATTACGCGCATTAAAATATACAACCAGGGGGGAAACATGCAAAGGGGATGGAATGATAATAATAATAATGACATAATTATAAATGATGAGATATAAATATAGAGCATACATAATATAATATAAATGCAAGATACATAAATATAAAGCATAATAAACATGAATCATGAAATGAATATAAAACATAGGACAAATAATAAATGTAAAGCAAGTGATAAAATGTAAGCATCATGAATAATAATGTAAAGCGCAAAAACAAACAACATTTAATGTTAAAATAGCACACAAGACATATAAGGGGTAGAGATATCTAAGGACAATCAAAAACAATGATCTATCATGTCATGAAGGATAAACTAGACAAACACCAAGCATTTTCAATCCATACTCATGAATATATTCATCTTAATTAAATAAAATAAGAAATTGCAAATTAATCAAGGTACTTAGGACTAAAACATCATGCCATGGTAAAAAATATCAAACATTTTCAAAACCATATACATACATGCTTATGAATTTAATTAAATGAAAAATACTTAACAATTAAATCAAGATATTAAAGATCAAACACATTTTAAACCAAGTGCCTAGAGCCAAGTCATGGGAGCAACATTCAAGCATATCAACAAGCATAGAACAAGCTTAATAACACTTAACAAGTAAATCATCAAATAAGATTATTTAAAAACCCTAACATATAAATTCCATGATTAATGAACACAATTAAAATAAAATAAACAAAGAAAAATCATGAAATCATGGTAAAATTGACTAAGGTCAGAGAGCAATTTTTAATAAAAAATATTTAAGAGTTCATACAAAATAATAATAAAGAAAAATGAATTTAATATCATTTAAAACTAATTATTAACACTTATAATTAATTAATAAATGACAAAAATTAAAATAACACATAATTACATGTTTATCAAGACAAAAATCTTCAAACATACATATATCATGCATATTATATCATGGATTAACAAGCAAAACAAATTAGCAAACATTAATTAATTAAAACCTAAATTAAGTGATAACATTTAAAAATATATGAGGAAAATAGCAAATAAATAAATTAAAAATTTATTTCATGATATATCTATTAATAATAGCCTAAAATATAATTAAAATAAAAATAATCATCTCAAAAATTAAAAATAAAATTAAATAACAGGGGAGGTGTGAATATCAAAAAGGATTAAAAGGGGGGTGCAGAAAGTACCTCAATCTAGGCCTAAGCCCAATCTGAAATCCTGTGTATCATAGGAGTGAAGGAACACAGTGGATGTGCACGTTCTGGTACGTCTGATCAGATCTGACGCGCGAGATTTGAACCAGCAGGGAACGAATTCAATGCTTCGCAGGAAGAGAGAGCATGGTGGAACGCGGGTTTCTGGAGCGCAGGATCTAGTTACTAAAGGATCCAACGCGCGCGATTTGAAACGGTGATCAACGGACGCGACTTGTTCCATCGATCTGACGGTTTCTGTACAAACTGGGGAAAGGGAGGAACACCATGACTCTCCTTCTTCTCCGTTAACTCCCGACGGCACCGGCGACGGTGAAACCTCACCGGAGTTTCAAAAACGCCATGAAAACGACGAGTAGGTATACCAAATTTCTCGGAATTTGACGAGTAACATGAATCTGGCCTTGGTTTCTTTAAACAATGATTAAAATTTGAAAAACGACGAGACAAAGTTCAAACTCAAATTTGGGAAAACACGAATTAAACGAAAATTGGGTTAAATTAATCAATGGAAAAGAATCTAGAGGTTATTTGATGATGAATGGGGTTAAAAAACGACAGAAACAGAGGCTAAAAACTCGTACTCAAATCTCACATTTTTGAAGGTTTTGATTCTCTCAAATTATGGGTTGGAGCTTGTGTTTTATGGTTGCTTTATGTTACTGGAAGTGTTTAAAAGCTAATTTGATGAAGAAATTGGAGTTTGAAGGTGGTTTATGAAGAAAATGAATTTTGAGAAAAAAGGGTCAAAAATGAGAGAATTTGGGATGAATTTTGATCTGAGATTTGTGAATTTCGTCTCCCTCTCTCTCCTCACTGAAGAGTGTTATTTGTAGTGGAAAATTAGGTTAAGAATTGACTTCAATTGGATAAGAATCAAAGGGGTATTTTTAAGTTTTTGGTTATGAGATTTTTGTGGGTTTTTGATCAAAAAATGAGAGCACATGCTTGTGCTATGATGAGCTGTGATGCAAAGGAATATGCTAGGATCAATTGAAGAGATAAGATCAAGAGAAATTTGTGGGATTTGAATGTGATGAAAAATTGGTGAAAAAATCAATTAAAATGATTTAATAAAATACATGAAAATGGAAAGAATGAAATGTAAATTGATAAAGAGCAAAGATGTCATTTTTTTGGGTTTATAAAGTGTGTGAATTAGTTTGGAATCAAGTGAAAAAAGTTTGAATAAAAAAGGTTACTTGAAGATGAAGAAATGAATTTTTGAATTTTAAATGTAATAATAATATGAATAAAATAATATAATATAAAATGAAAAATGTGATTGAAATATTTTTGGCATATTCACAAAATATAAAAATGATAGGAATTAAATTATAAGTCAAAATTATGAAAAAAGGATAAAAAATGAGATTACTTGTAAAAGAAGTAACCTATTTATTTATAATTTTTGAAAAGGGCAACATGGGAATGAAAAATGATTTATGAGCAAATTTTGGTACAAGGGTATATTTGGAAATATATGATGAAGAGAAAAGTTCAAAAAGTCATATAATCTTTATACATTTCTAAAGGTTGGTGGTGCTACTCACCCTCCAACCCTAAACCTATTCCTAAGCCAATCAATGCTTGACATTTGGCATCTTAATCTCCATCCATTTGTGTGTGATGCAACTCATCATGTGTGTCCATTTGTCCTTGATCTGGTGTATGCATGTGTATTTGGTTATGTAGCATCTACTACACACTTGGCTTGCATGCATTGGCTGCAGGAGTTGCACACTCCTATAACCACTATTCTTCTTACCACACTCACTCTCTCACCATCGTTCTCTCACTCTCTCTTTTTCTCTCCCATTCTCTGTTTCTTTCATCATCATCCTCACACACCCTCTCCCATTCTCCTCACACTCTCGTGCTCTCCACCTTTCTCTGTCGTTCTCTGTCTCCTCGCCGTCGCTCTCGCCGTCGTTGTCTTCTCCGATCAACATCATCACCGTATCATCCGTGTCTTTTTCTTTCTTTCTCTCTTTTTGTTTCTGTTGCACTGGAGATCGTGAATCTAAATCCCAAAATCACGAGGTATTTGATCTTTGTATTGTATTCAAATTTAATTTTACTGTGTGATTTGTTGGTTTTGTGTTTTTCTCTCCTCAAATCTGTCCATTAACGCTTGCAGGAGAAAGAAGAAGAAGTTTGAGGGTTTGGTTGGTTCGAGTACTGTTCATGGTTGCTAAATTCGTGCTCTGGTCCAGCAAGGAAGGCTTCAAAGTGTAGGCATCATATTATGTATTTTCTTCAATTTATTTTCCAGTTTCGTGTTTGCATGCAATTTTTTATGCTTGTTAGATTTGTTTGATTTTGATGGAAGGGTTTGGTTGGTTCGGTTACTGTTCATGGTTGCCAGATTCATGATCTGGTTCAGCAAGGAAGAACTTCAGAGTATAGGTATGATATCTGTAGTGCAATATTTGTGTCTTTTATCAAATTTAGTTTCCAGATTCGTGTTTGCATGCATGTTTTGATGCTTGGTATATTCGTTTGATTTTGATGGAATGATGTTTTCTAAAAAGAAATATGAGGTGAGTTAATACCAGAATCATAAGGTAATTTTATGGATTTCCAGATTTCCATATTTATGTTTTGGTGTAGCAATGAATAATTTCTGAGTATATATTTTCTTTTTTGCAGTGGTTGATGGTGTTGATTAATTATCTTTATACATTTTCCATGTTTACATGCATGTATTGATCTTTATTTTTATACATCTTTATATATTTTTAGATATCTTTGTAAAGCTTTATGGAAATTTCTAACTCTAATTTCCCTTGATCTATCTTTATCTCACCTATGGCATACAAATGGCTTTTGATGGATACGAGTTGGTAAGGGTTCAACTCTCCCTAATTTCAATTTATTTCTGTTTTTTTTTTATTTATTCCCATTAAACATCACTTTTATTTAACCCTTCTTTGGATTTCTTCTTTATAATCAGATTTCTTCTTTAATATTGGATATTAGGTCTTTGGCCAGGTACTGGAAATTTTATGCACAGTCATTCTGTTTTATCCTGTTTTTGTGATGTTGTGGGTTTTGCAATAATGAATGAAAAAATACATAGTGACATCTTTGTTAAATAATTATGATTGCTATCTAATGAATATTCCTCTTTAAACCAGTTTATGATTATTTGGTTTTTCATGGTGTATATCTCTTTCTTTTTAAAACTCTATTTGGTTTTGATGTTGCATAGGTTTTTATCCTGTTTTTATTATGTTGTGGGTTTTGCAGTAATGAGTGAAAAAAATGTATAATGATATTTTTGTTAAATGATCATGATTACTGTCTAATGAATATTCCTCTTGAAACCATGAATTTCCTATTTTTCCTGGATTGATGTGTTTCATATTTGAGATTTTTTCAGTTTATTTCTGACTTCTCATGTTCAGTGTTTTATGCCTTTAACCTATGCTGTGTGCTTTTGTTGCTAATTCATTGGATTTTGATACCTCAGTTTATGATTATTTTGAAACTATGAATTTCCTATTTTTTCTGGATTGGTGTGTTTCATATTTGAGTTTTTTTTTTTAGTTTATTTCTCACTTCTCATGTTCAGTGTTTTAGTTCTCTAACCTATGCTGTGTGTTTTTGTTGCTAATTCATTGGATTTTAATATCTCAATTTATGATTATTTGGTTTTTTATGGTGTATCTCTCTTTATTTTTTAAACTCTGATTGGTTTTTTATGGTTTATGATATGTTTTGGACACCATCAGGTTACTTATGCCCTCTCATGTTTGATCATTTGAGCCCCTTGCATGTGCTGTGTGCTTTTGATGTTAATTTATTGGTTTTTGGCCTCAGTTTATGATTGTTTGGTTTTGGATAGTGTATGTGCCTATTTTTGTTTTTCCTGTGTGTTTGCGGTTCTGTTTTCGATGTTTTATGGTGACCTAATTTATTTCAATCGTAGGTTTTAATATATTTCAGATTATTCTCATGTGCTCCTGTCTGCTATCTCTCATGAATCCAATTCAGTTGCTAATTGTTATTTTCTTATGGTGTTTGATTTGAATTTTACATTTATATATATGTTTTTGTGTGCCATGGCAATCCAAATTTGTTTTCAAACTTCAATTATCTCAGTGTATTTTAGTAAATCTGCTCATTCTAATTCTTTTCACATTGTTAGTTGTTAATCTGTATTTTTTAATTAACCCTTTATTTCTTATCTATGTTGGGTTTCGAACAACGTATTGTCAATGACTTCTGGATTCTCTAAGCCTCAATAAGGTTTATTTTGGGTCTGTTTTCAGTGTTCTGTTGTGGTATAAGTTTCTCCATAATCTTCCGTACTCAATTTTGAGGTATTTTTTCTCTCATTACTCATATGTCTAATCCTTTTTATTATTCTTATGTTCTCACCGTTATTGTTTTTATTTTGAGTCTAATAGTACAGGGAATTGTCTAATGAATTCTTTTTTTATTTTGTTTCTTTCCGATTATTTCTAAGGTGCTGTTGTGGTGTAAGTTTCTCTGCAGTCTTCGATACTCGATCCTAATGTATTTCTTTCTCTCATTACTCATATGTCTAATACTTTTTTTTTATTTTTACTTCCTTATCATTATTGTTTTGATTTTAAATCTAATAGTAAACATTTGATTAAGCTTTGGTTTTGTACAATATCAGTTATTCTGTTGCTTTTATACCTGTGTTTGGTGGTGCTGCTGCCATGTGTGACGTGTTATTGATCCCTCATCCTATTATTTTCTTACTTATTGTGAGTTTTCCCTTTATTTTTTACCTTTGGGTGCCTCCATTTATTGATTTGTTGGTTTTTATTAATGTCAATTCGTTGTTTACACGTGCAGGTGACTTCTTTTTTGGATATACTTCTGGTCTTTCGCTTGATGGTGGCTTGGCTTTGAGGGTGCATCTCTGATTCTTTTTTATACTATGGTTTGATGTTCGTGGCATGTCAGATCATATGTTGATTTTTTTTATTTTTTATTTTAGATTTGATCCCAATGTCATTGGAGAAGGAGATCTCATCTGAACTTTGAAACCAACCCTTCCACTGCCTAAATTCAAAAGAATTGATTTCCATCACACGTATTGCTGATGTGTTTCTTGATTATGTTGCACTTACTGTCCATGTGCTGGATTCCCTTGTATTTTCTGATAATTTATGAAAATGGTTTATTTTATCTTTTCCCCTCTCTCATTTTGATTTTTGTTTTAATATATTACTTTGTGTATCACCATATTATCCATGACTCTCTTTTTTTTTCTATCTTTCCCTTTTTGTTTCTGTTGCATGCATCACATTTTAAAAAGGGAAAAGGATTCAAATAAGTGTTGATTTATACCGTTGATCTTGCGATTTAATCAGATCTAAATAGAGTATGTGATAACCCTTTTGGATAAAAAGTGAATTAAATATTCTTTGAATTTTATATGTTCTTGATAATCATTTATTTCACATCTCTGAACTATTAATACATTTTCTTTGCGATGATGCTTTGACAACGACACATGGTGGTAGAAGGTGTACTGTTGAGATTTTAGCGGATGTGATGTAATGGACATCTCATCGATTTTTATGTTAGACGGAATCTGAATCCAACAGGATCGAGATTAAAAAGTTCGATTGAGATTGTTGTTATTTGTTAATTTTGTGGGTAAATTCCAATTTGACAAATGCACTTGGACATGAAACCCTGCATTGAAGGGCAGTCCATTCTGTGTGTTTCTGGAGCTGGAACCAATCAATTTTAAATATTTATGTTTGAGATTGATTGATTCTAGCTCTAGGACCACACAGAGTGGGTTGTCTTTGAATATAGGGTTTCGTGCCCTGCTCCATTTTTCGGACTGGGGTTTATGCACAGAGATGGTAAATAACAATTAACTCTTTCTAATTTCTTATCATCGATACTGTTGGTTTCAGATTTCGTCCAACATGTACATCGGTCGCAGGTCTATTCCATTTATTTTCGCTTGAATCTAAACATTAACCCTTTCACTACCATTTTTCTTTGTCGACGCATGCTCGGAAAGAAAATGCATTAGCAGTTTGCAGATGTGGCGAATATGCTAATGAATAACATATAAAATATTTAATCCACTCCCATGGGACATTATGTACTCTACTTTCTTTTTGCAGTATCGCAACATTAACTATTTTGTCAACTCTCTTTTGACTCTATAATAATATAATAATTGTTAGGGAAAGTTATGTGAATTGTTAATCCATCTAACGCCTCTGAAATGCTCATAGGCAATTTTCTCTTTTCATTCCAGGACTCTTGATAACTAATAAGTGGTTATATTAGGCTATTTTCTATTTATCATTTCTTTTTCTTTATAAATTTTATAGCTGCTTATTGATCATTTTGAACATTTTTTTTAGCTTTGCTCCATGGTTATGATCTACAAGAACATCAATTCACATTGTCTTCATCAATGAAGAGGTACCTTACTTATATTTACTCATCACTTTTATTGGTTAAGCATTATGCATTCAAAATGTTATGGTATTTTGTGATAAGATGTTCGTTCTGAACCTTTTTTTTATTTGTTCCATGGTTTCGGGTTACAAGAACATCAATTCACATTGTCTTAATCAATGAAGAGGTATAGTATTTTGTATATCATTATGCTTTGTTGAGTACATAGAGTTACATATGTTTCATTGCACACATTATTCTCTAATGATTTGATCATATCCTTTGCTTACCGAGCATTCTGGGAGTTAGCGTCTCATGGAAGGAGGATACTTTAATGTGGTGGTCACAGATTTTGCATTGGGAGACCAGCATTCCATTGCTTTCCAGTGTCACTCGAGAAGGAAATCCCATATGAACTTTGAATTCAGCCCCTCGACTGCCTAGATTCGAAAGCATGTAGTGGATACCCTTGCATTTTCTTTATAATTTGATATGAGAAAAGGTCTATTTTATCTTTTATCCTTCCTCAATTTGATTTTTGTTTTGTTATATTTCTTTGTGAATTAATTTTTTTTCCATCGTTTTTTTCAGGCCGAAAGTTACAAGTTCATCGAATGATGTGTGGGTTCAATGGTATAATGTACACCCCGTATTCCACGGACCAATTATTCAGCCATGTCTCATGAGTATATCATATGCGTGATGTGGTAATTCAATGTTCTTTTGGGTTTTCCTTCTCGAATGACCTTGGGGGTTCCTTTACATGCATAGCTGGCTGCCGTTCAGCATTTGAGGTATGTATGAAAACTTGATCATCTGTATTCACCTCTATATATATTTTGTAAATCAGATGGTGGTTTCATGGTGTCCCTAACTTGGGCGATGAAAACATTTTATTTTTAGAAATTGGAATTGCATGGCATGATATGGTTGGTTTGGATACTATAATAATGCAGTTCTGTATCTGATGTGGTGTGGTGATCTCCAATTCTCAGGTGCTTCGCTCTATTTTCTAGATCCTTTTGTGATTTTCTCATGCATTTGAATTTGATCTTTGATGTATGAGACAGATGATATGCTCCGTATTTTATTTGTTTGGAGTTTACAATCTACTCTTTATTAAGTTTAGAATTCCCTCTTTATGAATAGTCTGTGGGCGTGTTCCAGTCACATAAAGCTGGTGATTGTAGTTGGTGTTGTGATTTAGGTAAACAATAATAAATTACATGGTGAATTTTTATGTGTTCTTCGCAATCGCTTTCTCCGCAACTCTGAATTGCTAATACAATTTTTTTTGTCGCATTATGTTTGCTAATAACATTAGTAATGAAGGATATAATGTTTGTATTTCAGCGATGGTGAGTGCAATTGACTTACCACCCATCCATCTGTCGAACGAAATCCGAATCCAACAGGATCGAAATAAAGGATCCTGTAAGGGGTTGTTGTTATTTGCTACCTTTGTGTGTGCATCTCCTATTAAAAGATGTAGTTAGACTTGAAACCCTATGTTCAGAGACAGCCCACTTTATTTAGTTTTATAGCTTGGATTGTCTTTAGGACTACATAGAGTGGGTTGTTCTGAATATAGGTTTTCAAGCCCCATTCCATCTTTCAACCCGTGGTTCATACATAAAGCTGGTAAATAATAACAAACTCTTTCCGGTTTCTTATTGTCAATCCTGATGGGATCGGATTTCGTCCGACCGATGAATGGTCTGCAAGTGTATTCCATTCAGTTTTGCTCAAATCTAGAAACTACCTCCTTCATTACCATTGTTCTTTGTCAACATGTGGTGGTAAAAAAGATATGTATTAGCTGTTTGCAAATGCGGCGAAAGTGATGATGGATGACATATAGAAATCATGTACTCTATGCTTTTTTAGTTAGATCACAACTCTGAACTGTTTAAAGCATTTTCTTTGCGAGGGTGCTTCCCTTAAATCTATATGCTACCTCCTTCATTACTCTTTTTTTTTTTGACGACACGTAGTGGCAAAAAATATGTATTAGTTGTTTGCAACTGTGGATTGCATGTTTCATTTGTTTTTTTCAAATGCTGTTGTAACATCCCGACTCTAATTAGTGGAAGAATATTAATTAAAGGTAATTGTTGGAACTAATTGTAGACAAGTGAATAATTAAGAAGGGAAACTATGAGTTACAACTTTACCACTCTCTCCTTCTCTCCACGCGACACATCAACAACAACAACCCAATTGTTGAATCATTCACTCTTTAAAAGCAACAAGTCCCCAACTCTCTCTTTCTTCTATACCAAAACCGTACACCACCTCACAACACAACTCTTATAAACTTTAAACTCCACATTTAATTGCTCTAGCACCACAACCTCACATGCAATCCTTATATGTTATCCTTGAAGAGTTGAGAGGTGATATTCAATAGAAACTTCTCCCTTTTCCCCTCAAAATCGTGTCCCTCACAATCTCTTTGTAAACCACACACTTGAATCAAGGAATGAAGGAGCAGTTCATGCATGCAAGGCCTAGTCATGGAAGTTAAGTTTGTGAATGGTCAAAAAGCAAAGTTGGCATATGAATTTTCTTGGTGTCAATTGGACATGCAATTAAGGACACGGTTGGAAAGAAATGGGTTGGAAAATTGGAATGGAATCAAGGTGGAATTCTGAAGCTAGCCATCATCTTCATCAGCATCATTATCTCATCTCCATCAATTAGATTACTCCAAAAACCACATGCAATTGGATAATCAAGTCTCTTAGGTTTTAAGCTCTAAGGTAAGCTAAATTTCATCTCAATCCTCCCTCTATTCTCCTCAATTTCGTGCCTTTTAATTAATTCCAGAAATGTGTTTCATGTTGCTTGAGGGTTTTGAGGACTAAGAAGCCATATGTAAGAGATTAGGAGTTTGGAATGGAAGAAAGGTGTGAAACCCGTGTTTTATGACAGACCTTTACTAAAACGGTTAGTGCTCTCTGCTCGTAACTCCGTTTCGAATGATTCTTTTTGGACTAGAAAGCTAACTTGAATACGCTCATTTTGGCTTTGATTTCATGAATTTTCATCAAGAAATGAATTCTGGGCGAATTTTTGAAGTTGGATGTTCAACACAGGATTTTGCAGAATTTGTATTTGGATAGGTCTGTGCTAAATCGATCACTACTCTCTCTCTGTAACTCTGATTGAACTGATTCCAGTTGTCATAGTTAGATAACTCAATTTCGGTCGTTTCGATGTAGGTTTCGTAATTTTAGGTTCAGCTTTGAGGTCTGTGGACAAATTTAAAGTAGAGGACCTGATGCAGCAATTATACAAGAAAATTCTATTTTGGGATTTATAATATTTCGCTGCAAATTCAGTTTCTCGGAGAGCTCTAAAGTTGTTAGCTTGGTTTTTAAATCTTCTGAGTTAATGTCAATTTCAGGTGGGTTCTTAGGCTAGTTAGTTTAGTTTCCCCAATTTCATGAACTTTGCATGTTAACTTAGGACAATTAGGAATTAAATTGTGTGATGAGAATTAGCTCCCAAATTCTCATCTATTCTGTCCTATATTATATTTATTCTTGATTGTGATGATTTATTATGAGGATTGTAGGTGTTGTTCTTGAAATTTCTTTGAAAATCGCAAAACAGAGGGTCTACTGCATGAGCTCGCCATAGCGAGTTGCTAGCGAGCAATCATGGCGAGTCATCAAGTTCTGGACTGAGGAATCTCGCCATGGCGAGCATCTGCTCGCCTAGCGAGTTGTTCAGGCCATTACAAGATCTATCGCCATGGCGAGCTAAGTAACTCGCTGTAGCGAGCAATGTGCAGAAAACCTTACTTTTTCATTTTCCTGAAAATTTACACTCGTTTTATATCCTCAAGTTATTTCAGTTATTTCACAATCATGTAATAAATATAAAATAGTGCAGGAGGTCAAGCACAATATGAATCTTAGGGTATAACTTAGAATTTAAGATTGTATGCTCCCCGGGTTTTGGGAAATTATGGTAGCATGAAATTAATTTAGAATCAGTCGAATTATGCGCGATTGTGATATCGCTTGTGGACTTTGTTTTAGATGTTCCACCAGTAAAACTTTGTGAGCTTCACGCCGGAACGCTTTCTGTTCGCGGACAAGGCAGGCCTCCGAGACATGCTCACCTCGGAGTGTCTTGCGGTTAAAATCAATAAGACTAATCAGTGTTACACCTTTATTTTATGCTTTAAGATATTATGATATAAATATGCTATGACTGATTAGGTGCCCCGACGTAGTTCGCCATTAGGAGGGTAGTAGGACTCACTGAGACGAGGTGATTGTCTCACCCCACTCCCTTTTGATATAGGCAAGACAGGTTATTTCAGAGCAGGGACCAGGATGGATCTGACGATTGGAGCTGAGCTTGGATCGTCAGCATTAGAAGACTTAGTCTTCATCCTTGTTTTTATTTAGCTTGTATTCGTTCTGTAGTTCATTTCCGCTGTCTGTATCAAATATTCAGTTATTATCTTAATGATAACATTTTTTTTAGTTAACTCCCTTATAATTTAATGTAGTCAGATTCCAATTTAATGCTTCGACTAAATATTCTAGATACTTTTAGTTGGGGTGTTACAATTGGTATCAGAGCAGGTCGATCCAGTATCGGACCTTGCCATGAGTCATTACAATTCCTTCCTAAGAAGTACGGAACCTTTGGAGTCTGGACTGTTTACGCTGAAACCATCGCATGCTGAGCCCGTACAACTCAGTATTGTGCATGGTAGGCAGGGTATTACAGTTGAAAACCGAAGTGGACCAAGGTGGTCAAGTAAGAAGATCATAGTGGAAGTGCAATTCAGAACCAGTCATTGACAAGAAAATCTTTCTAACTGGATGTTAGAGCTGAAATAATTAGGACTGCAGGAGTAAGTAGTACAATGCCAACGAGCACCCAGAGAATTAAGACGGAGTATATGGATTGAAACCAATAGTGGTAGGAATTCGGGAGGTTGTGTTGAAACAGTTGTTAAGATTGTATAGGGTAAGAACAGTCTGATGGATGTGCTAATCGTTCGAAGTAGAATTGTCATGGAAGAACGTGAGTGGGTAGGTCATTCTTGTATCCGTCTGACACCGTGTGTCAGGTAGATTTCCCGAACTTGAGAGTAACCATACCTCCTAGTGAACATGCTTGTAAGAAGTATGCGGACCAAATAAGGTCGGACCCTTAGTAGATCAAGACTCTTCCTAAATACCTCTTTCAGCCTATAGTAAAACAGAACTCTTCCTAGATGCTTAATTTTACTTGTCAGCCGTGAGATTCATCAGTGATGTTAAATCTGCTTAATACCATACTAGAGGAACCAAGTTGGAATATTCACCCATAGTAACACTCATCTGAAAAATTCCCAATAGATTATCCTAAAGGAAGCCGACTCTTAATGCCTCCCTAAGAATAATTTAGCTTTTCAACATCGTAACTCGTATTCCTACCATACCACCAGGAGTCAGGATCCGTTTAGCATAACAAATAGGATTTCCTTTTAGTGATACCAGTCTAGGTCAGCTAACTCAGCAAACCATTTGAGATCAACCTTGACTAGAGTAACAATTAGGAATCACTTCACAACACTATTTAGATACCTAACTTTATTCGAAAGGCATCATTCGTGAGCGGTAGAAACAAGAATTAACCGAGTTAGCCCTTGTAGGTAACAACCTATAGTTGCATCTTACCACTAGAGGTTGAGCAATATCAGATGTAACAGTTAGGAATTTCACCTTATAAACTCATCACTCATATAGACGTATTGGATATAGTTATTCACTTATCTTGAACCACTAATTTAGTACCACTAGGAAATTCGCCTTTGTAAACTTATTACCCATATAGACTTATTAGGTATAGTTATTCAATTATCTTATCTTGAGCTAGTAACTTAGTTGCCAGGTAGTTTACTTAACACTATCACACATTCCCTACATTAACAGCATAGTGTCGTGGCTTAGGTAGATACCTTGTGAGAGAAACTAAGTTGAACCACCGGTGTTATTAATTTCCTTAGATGCCAACCATTATCGTATCAACTAGTACATTAGCAATAAGGAACTCGTTACAGTAGAACAGTCTACCTCTTGAAATCAGCCTTAGTACCGAAACACTAGTATTCAAGTCTCGATCAATTTAGCAAAAATCAGGAGTTATCATTAGTGCCTTCAGCTATGTAGATCAATCGTGGAGTACCTATGTTAGTTATTTAGAACGAAATCGCTAAGTTGGATTTATTGCTTATCAGCCACTTGACATTTTCATTTATTCAGACCTTCGAGTTAGGAATCTGTTAGAGTCAGCCAGATTTCCATTAAGAGTGCCTATCAGTACCCTGAGTTGAGCAGAAACCATTAGAAGACAAATTCCCAATTCATGATCATTCCTTCGGACTTTTGATAAGCTAAGTTCATCGAACCAAACTATGTTGGATTGGGTATCCATTAGACATGAGAACATGGAACGGGTTCATTCCCTAACTTGCTCGATTATGTCTCGGACAGACAATTCCTTCTCGTGCCCTATCATCTGTTAGTCGTAGTTATCACTCGAAGTAGTTGAAAGGTAAACTTTCCTAATTTTTCGACATCGGTCAGTTAAACCGACATTGTGAGACTTTGCTTACAAGTAATCCTGTTCAATCTTTTCGACCTTTTCAGTTACGTTGTTAGTAACTAAATATAATCCGTGGAATCCAGTTTATCTGGAGATGACACGTGCAAATTCAGTTCAGGCTCTCACTCATCGTGTCGATCTTTTAATCAGCATCATTAGTCAATTATCCGTCAAACTATTATGTTCAGTGTCAGTATCAGTTAATCACTTAGGTCTTTGTGCACCTGAACGACCCATCATCATTTCCAGTGCATTGGGTAAACTTTCGGAGTCTTATCAGCTAAATTCCAGTTAAGTTTCAGATCTTTCCAGTTACGTAGAAATATGAGCTAGTAGAAGTATTAGAATCTAGATACCTCATCAAAACCATTCTCTGAATTCGAGTTTGAACCATTTCATTCTCCGCCGACTGTTTCAGTTTCTCGGTACATTATCAATGATAGATTCAGATCATCATAAATCATATTTCTCGTGTAGAGAAAAAGGACTTTCTTGTTGCGAATTCGACTCACACACTGGCACATTGACTAGTTTGGACAATGGATTTAGATCCATTCTTTGTGTTAAAGGTGCAAATCTCTCGTATTCAGTTAGCCATCCTTAGAATCCGATCACGTCAGCCAGATTTCTTCACCACAATCTATCAGTAGATTATCCAACCAACCTAACTATATCATTAAAGGAAGATTCGAACCTCAGTTCTTGAACATGTAAATGTGCTACTCGATCACAGTGTTGTGCTAGGATGATTGAAATAGTAGGTGGAAAATTCTGTAGTACTATAGACTCGGTTGCAGATGAGTCTAACTCATTAACGAAAGGATCTATAGTGCCTAAGTGTTCTTCACTCGTTTTATATTTTGATTGATCCTGGAGTATTTAAACGACAAATGTGAGATAGTGGTACGTGTGACGTATCACGAGCTGTAGCGTTCGGAATTAAGAAAAACCCTGAAGAGAAATATTTTTGGATTATTCATATCAACACTTAAACTTACCCATTCAGCTATTCATATAGCGACAACCAGGCCAGATACCGATCTGTGGAAGTGAAGTGTAAGATAATATTGAGTACGATATGTTCCGGCGTCGCGAACATGCCAGAGTGTAGTTGAGTATTGAGAATGCAGTCGCATATCTGTCTTCACAAAGTGAAACGAGTATTACTTTGTGAGGATTATCCAACAGAAGGCGTATTGACGGTAGAAGTTAAGCCGGATAAGACGAGATGGCGTGTTACTGTGTTTAGATAATATAGACTAAGGTTGTAATGACGCAGATAAGAGGATGACACTAAGTAGTCGAATCAGAGTGCGCAGCATGAGATCAGATGAAAATGTAGTCAGATGAATAGCCCTTAGGCAAACAACCCTTTGAGAGAGGAAAGTTTTATTCCAAGGGAATAGAGGTGAATGACTATAAGATGACTGACAAATATGTGGCGAGTAAAGTGTGTGTAAGTAAATACTTGAACCCATGGATATGAGGAGTAGAGCGGTGTATTGATGTGACCAGAGCGATATGACTAAGAAGGGATAAGGCAAAAAGGACATATAAAAGATGAAAGCTTACCCAAGAATAGTATTAACAGGATTGTAGTGGAGGATTAGAAACCATGACTTGTGTAATAAAGGATGAAATTACGAATTTCGAGGACGAAATTCTTTAAGGGGGGTAGATTGTAACATCCCGACTCTAATTAGTGGAAGAATATTAATTAAAGGTAATTGTTGGAACTAATTATAGACAAGTGAATAATTAAGAAGGGAAACTATGAGTTACAACTTTACCACTCTCTCCTTCTCTCCACGCGACACATCAACAACAACAACCCAATTGTTGAATCATTCACTCTTTAAAAGCAACAAGTCCCCAACTCTCTCTTTTTTCTATACCAAAACCATACACCACCTCACAACACAACTCTTATAAACTTTAAACTCCACATTTAATTGCTCTAGCACCACAACCTCACATGCAATCCTTATATGTTATGCTTGAAGAGTTGAGAGGTGATATTCAATAGAAACTTCTCCCTTTTCCCTTCAAAATCGTGTCCCTCACAATCTCTTTGTAAACCACACACTTGAATCAAGGAATGAAGGAGCAGTTCATGCATGCAAGGCCTAGTCATGGAAGTTAAGTTTGTGAATGGTCAAAAAGCAAAGTTGGCATATGAATTTTCTTGGTGTCAATTGGACATGCAATTAAGGACACGGTTGGAAAGAAATGGGTTGGAAAATTGGAATGGAATCAAGGTGGAATTCTGAAGCTAGCCATCATCTTCATCAGCATCATTATCTCATCTCCATCAATTAGATTACTCCAAAAACCACATGCAATTGGATAATCAAGTCTCTTAGGTTTTAAGCTCTAAGGTAAGCTAAATTTCATCTCAATCCTCCCTCTATTCTCCTCAATTTCGTGCCTTTTAATTAATTCCAGAAATGTGTTTCATGTTGCTTGAGGGTTTTGAGGACTAAGAAGCCATATGTAAGAGATTAGGAGTTTGGAATGGAAGAAAGGTGTGAAACCCGTGTTTTATGACAGACCTTTACTAAAACGGTTAGTGCTCTCTGCTCTTAACTCCGTTTCGAATGATTCTTTTTGGACTAGAAAGCTAACTTGAATACGCTCATTTTGGCTTTGATTTCATGAATTTTCATCAAGAAATGAATTCTGGGCGAATTTTTTAATTTGGATGTTCAACACAGGATTTTGCAGAATTTGTATTTGGATAGGTCTGTGCTAAATCGATCACTACTCTCTCTCTGTAACTCTGATTGAACTGATTCCAGTTGTCATAGTTAGATAACTCAATTCCGGTCGTTTCGATGTAGGTTTCGTAATTTTAGGTTCAGCTTTGAGGCTGTGGACGAATTTAAAGTAGAGGACCTGATGCAGCAATTATACAAGAAAATTCTGTTTTGGGATTTATAATATTTCGCTGCAAATTCAGTTTCTCGGAGAGCTCTAAAGTTGTTAACTTGGTTTTTAAAGCTTCTGAGTTAATCTCAATTTCAGGTGGGTTCTTAGGATAGTTAGTTTAGTTTCCCCAATTTCATGAACTTTGCATGTTAACTTAGGACAATTAGGAATTAAATTGTGTGATGAGAATTAGCTCCCAAATTCTCGTCTATTCTGTCCTATATTATATTTATTCTTGATTGTGATGATTTATTATGAGGATTGTAGGTGTTGTTCTTGAAATTTCTTTGAAAATCGCTTGTGGACTTTGTTTTAGATGTTCCACTAGTAAAACTTTGTGAGCTTCACGCCGGAACGCTTTCTGTTCGCGGACAAGGCAGGCCTCCGAGACATGCTCACCTCGGAGTGTCTTGTGGTTAAAATCAATAAGACTAATCAGTGTTACACCTTTATTTTATGCTTTAAGATATTATGATATAAATATGTTATGACTGATTAGGTGCCTCGGCGTAGTTCGCCATTAGGAGGGTAGTAGGACTCACTGAGACGAAGTGACTGTCTCACCCCACTCCCTTTTGATATAGGTAAGACAGGTTATTTCGGAGCAGGGACCAGGATGGATCTGACGATTGGAGGTGAGCTTGGATCGTCAGCATTAGAAGACTTAGTCTTCATCCTTGTTTTTATTTAGCTTGTATTCGTTCTGTAGTTCATTTCCGCTGTCTGTATCAAATATTCAGTTATTATCTTAATGATAACATTTTTTTTAGTTAACTCCCTTGTAATTTAATGTACTCAGATTCCAGTTTAATGCTTCGACTAAATATTCTAGATACTTTTAGTTGGGGCGTTACAGCTGTGGAACCAATCACAGATCTGTGTAATGTATAACATTCACATTTGCTGAATTAGGCAGACTACCACTTTGTAACTTACGCTATTTGCATCAGAGTTTTGATAAATGCCGTGGAAAAATGATTTGAATTTTTTAGGCTAGATAAAACCTCTAAAATATCCATCCTATTCTGTTTGTTATTAATGTGATGTATTTTTGGTAAGAAATATGCGTTCGGAAAGCAATCCTCTCTTATGATTGGATGACTGTAGCAAACATTTGTCTTCGTGCATGTTTTAATTACCAATCATAGGTCGATAAGAAGGAACCATGTATTCAGAGGTTAAAAAATGGATGTATGAGTTTCTCTTAACTGCTTTTTAAATGATTAGCTCTTACGAAAATGAGTTCCGTTTTAAGAACTGATGTATGATGAATTGATAATGTTCTTAATGATAATCTCCGGGTTCCCTCACATTTGTTTTTTGAAGGACCAACTATTCTGAATAACAGTTCTGAGAAGGTAGAAGAAAAGAAAATTAATCTTTAGTGTTCTTCTAATTCATCATCGCCGTGCTATGTCAAGAAGTACCGTAAGGTGCATGACCTACTCAGTGTTCCGTTTAGCTCTTGATCTCATGATAAGAGTTTTTCATTACGAAGGTTTGTCTGATTGATGAACCTTTGCAGTGAAAAAATCTTGCCTTGAATCTCAATGTTTGGCGTAGTACTCATTAAGTCATGCACTTTACGATATTTCTTGACATGGCTCGGTAATGTTGAATTAGAAGAACACTCAAGATTTATTTTATTTTCTTCTACCTTCTTAGAACTGTTGATCGGAAAAGTTGTTCCTTCAAAAGACAACTCTGAGAGAATTCTTGGTCTGTCATTGGCAGCGTTAGCAATCTATCTTACGTATATTCTTAAAGTGAAACTCATTTTCGTGGGAGTTGTTCATTCAAGGGGCAGATGAGAGAAACTCATACTTCTATTTTCGAACCTCTGAATATATAGTTCTTTCTTCTTGACCTTTACTTGGTCCTTAAAACATGCATGAATGCAAGTGTTTGCTGCAGTCATCCACTCAGGAGCGAGAATTGCTTTCCGAATGCACATTCCTTATCAAATATACATTAGATTAAATAGAAACAGAATAATATGAATATTTTGGATTTTTTACATGGCCTTAAAATTCAAGTCATTTTCCATGGTATTCATCAAGACAATGGTGCAGATAGCATAAATTACAAAGTGATGGTCTTTCCAATACAACAAATGTTGATGTTATACACTACACAGATACGTGGTTGATTACACAATATCTGAAAAAAATAAATGAAACGTGTAATTTATCAACTAATACATATAATTTCCCCAGCATATGTTGACAAAAAACAATAGTAATGAATAAGATGTCATTTAGATTTTAGTGGCAGTGAACAGAATATGCCCACAAACCATTCATCTATCGGCCGGAGTCTGAACCTAGCATGATCAATGATGAATAATGTATGGGGATTTTAATTTGTTGCATTCTAATGTGTATACAATATAACTTTTTAGTTACCGTGTCAACAATAATTGTGTGTTGAAGATTACTGTATTTCATTGCATGTATTGAAGATATGTTTGATTACTTACTTTCTTATGTTAAATAGACCACTGAAAGGATATTGGCTTTATAGAAGCCAACAATTTAAATTGTTACTTTTCTGATTCTACTTCCTTCTTCTGAGTTTCAAACAGTGTTATACCAACCACCGTTCAATGGACGAGTTTACTGGGCTATGAGGGGGTGGTTCTAACAGCAGCTTCGGTGTTTCCAAGGTAGAATTCAAACTTTTTCCCTAACATGCAATTCTCATTTTAGAAATATGTAATTGGAGTTGTATTATATTTAGTTTTAGAAATTTATAAAAATTTTCCAAACTAATATACCTAGTTATCATGATTTTTGAGTAGAAGATTAGAAGATGATTTATTATTATCATCGTCTGATTACCTATTTATTTTTCTGAATGTAAAGGATTATGGTCAATTACGGTCTTCATTATGCCGTCCTCGCCACCTTAGGATGATCCAGGGAGAGGCGAGCATGCATTCAGTGTTCTACTTAGCACCTGAATGACTGGGTGCCGTTAGATAAGATCACGTAATTGATACTTTCAGATTCTAATTAAGGTTGTTAGCATTAATATTGCAATTTATTCAGTCAAATTGGAATTCTAATTGTGTTTTGAGTGTCATTTTTTTTTAATGACATGGAAACATGTGTTACTCCAATTGATCCAAAATTTCTGAGTTTGTTCTCAGTCCTCGCTTATCTCATATTCTCAGGATCTTCTCTCTATCATTTCTCACATGTCCATTTTATTTATTTATTTATATTTTCTCACCATTGTTGTTTTGAATTTTTCTAATCATTGGTGCAGATGTTTCCTTGGCATGGGTTTAGTGAACAATCTTTTACATTTGGTTCTTCAAATTTGGTGTTGATTTATTATATTGGTAATCAATTTAACTGCACATTGAAGTTTGGTGTTGGCTCCAACAATGAAGTCACCTGCAAATTGTCTCATGGTTGGGTTGATCTGTGTAGATCTTATGATTTGTAAGAGGGCCATAGTGTCAGTTTTTGTGTTGCTCATTCCCCTAATAGTTATACTATGTATGTATGTGTTTATCCTCTGTTAGGAGTCCAAACAACTCTGACTTATGCTTTGAATGATGGCACTCAAGTTCTTTTGTGTGTATCTCAACATCACTTTATTACCCATGGTTGATTTGTTTGGGGTGTGCTTTTAGACATGCAGTCTTCCCCTTTGTATTTTAGTGATCAGTATTTGGAATTTATGTTTTATTTTTAAGTGTATTTTGTTCAATCTACTAAATAAAAGCTATAAATTTCGTCCAATCAGAAACATTAATTCATTCATCCCTTGAATTTTTCTCCCTTTGACATGGAGATGTCCATGCTATATCAGATCTTATTCATAATATACCTTCTTATGCTGGTGCTATCTTATTTTTATATATAGGATAATGTTGGTTTTAGATAAGTATAGGGCCTAATTTCAGATGTTAGCTATATGACAGACCAATAACTATGGTAAAGTAATCGATGTATAATTCCTATATGATTCCCTAATTCATAGCAAAATTTGAAGGTGTTCAATCTCCTTATTTTAAAAATTAAATGCATCTTCATTCTTTCTGTTCATGTTGTGAACCAAATATTCATTGGAACATGGTTTAACTTTAAATTTATTCTTCTATTTTCTCATGATATTCATGTCCTTCCATCCAGTGGTCTGTTTAATCAACTTATTGAACCTTTGTGTTCAGATATATTTTTCTTACATGGTTTTCAGAATTATAAAATTTCCATATTCATGCTTGAGCTTGACATTTTCTGTTTTCATTAACTTAAATCTGCACATGTAATGAGTATCATGTTGATTTCAGGTGTATACTGAAGTTCCTTTTAGTAATGGTACTATCCTGAGATGTTGCAATACACACTCAGAGTTCATTTGAGTTCAGGACCATCTCTTGGGGAGACAAAGATAGTATTGACAGAGATAATATAGGGTGAGTACTAATTAAGTAGGAGGTAATGTTTGTTTCCATCTCAACACTTTTTTAATAACTTTTGTGGTTATATAATATACTTGGATTTTCCAATAAAATATGAAAGTAAAATTTGAAATTGTAAAAATTTACACTGACTAAAAAACATGCAAAACTGAGATTGTGAGATGTGACAATTTAGATATGTTATCTATTTTCTATTGGAAAATGTGCCATTACTTCTATCTTTGCATGCATTGGCGAGTTCAATTCTCCTTATTCTTGCATGCCTTGCTCCAACCATTCAATTAAACCCTCCTCATTATATATACCTTTCCCTCTCAACCATTCTTTATAATAAACCCTCTTCTTCATCTATACCTTTCATACTCTTTTCAGTCATAAATATTTGGATGATTTGGACAATCATACTATGCCCACTTCTGGTGATTACTACTACCAAAAAAGCTATTCATCTTTGGTTGATTTTGTGGATAATGATGGTTCTTTATTTGGTATATGCAAATCATCCCACGGAAAAGAGTTGCATTTCAAGATTTCTCCATTCATCATGGATATTGGCACGACCTTAATTGCACCTGCAACTACAAGACTTTCCTCTCAGCTTAGCTACTTTCTACTATCCATTTCCGCTGCTATTTTATCGGTTATGTTGTACTGTCTTTTATCTTTTGATTTGTAAGTTTCAGATAATTATTGTTAAGTTAATCAATGGGTTATAAGAAGATATTTCCAGATCTAAATTCCATATTTAAATAAGAATAGTATCAATTTAATTATTGTAGTGAGAATCATAGTTTGCAGGGTAATGAATGATATCCTTATCATAGATCATAGCTCCATTATACTTAGTTTCATATTTTGACTCCATGGTCACTTAATTTTAACCTCTAACTGCATTGGTGATATGGATACATGGCCAGCCAACAGATATTGAGCAATTCTTCTGCATAAAATTTCCCTACCCAATCAGAGAACATGCAACTATTTTGCTAATCTCTATCTATATTCATAATCCAGCCTTTGCATGCATTCTCCGTCATAGTTCTCTCTTTCTCATAATAGGCCAGATAGAGGGTAGTTGACATCAAAGAGAATGAGTTTGAGTTGAATCAATAAAGGTAGCACAACTTCAATTGGTTAGATCTCAAATGATATTATTAAGTCCTTTTTTCCATTTTAATGGATTTGTATTTATATCATAACTGTTGTGGCAGAAAGTTGTGCATATTGATCTTTAAAAAAGAAGTAAATCATACTTTATCCCATACCAAAATTAATACCAAATTATACTTTATTTATGGTGTCAAAAATTACATTATCTTGACACTTACTAGCACAGAGAACTAAACATAACATTACATGAAATTACATAAAAATAAACTAGATAATTTTCCCTGCAGTACCTTATACATACTCCATTTTGACTCTTACCATCACCTTCAACTAAACACATCACAACACACTTAGTATCACATTGAATTAAAATTAAATTGCATTCCCTGCATCAGTTGCAGTAGTCCATAGATTCTCTATGGTCTTCTTTAAATTCTCAACAATAGCAACTTTCTCATTTAACATAGAGAGTTCATTTTTCATCTCTTTCAATTCAGCCTGAAAGTTCTTAATAGTCCTACTTTTGGTTAAGATGTTGATTATATGTTCTTGAATTCTGCTTTGAATCTCATGGTCTTCAATTAGCTTCTCCTCATAGCAACTGGCAGCTAAGCTCTTCTCATCTGTACTCATACTTTCTTCCACTGATTTTATTTCCTTCACTAAATCAGTTACTGTTTTGAAATATTGCTTCAGGGTTTCTTCGACCAACCATATGAAAGTAGCATCTACAACCATCTCCTTCTTATATTGAATCAAGCAGTCAAGGAAATGTGATTGTTGGGGTGACAACCTAGGTGAATGAACAACAAATTCATCAACGAGTGATGAAAATCTCCCAACTTCCTTTAGACAGTATTCCAGGCCTTTGTTAAGCATTTCAATGATTTTTTGGATGGAATTAGTTGCTGTATGGTCCATGGTTTTCTTATGGGATTGATGGTTCATGGATGTAGATGGTTGAGTATATAAGGAGCATGCAGCCAGTGATCATTTAGCAAATGTGGGCATCCAACCAAAGAAGTATACACTTGGACATTGAGGATAAATGACAGCTATATGGTTGATATATGTGCGAAGCTGAATTCTAACCAATGATATAACATGCAAAATCCTTTGGAAAGTGTGGAGTTTCTTATACCTTGCATGCATTGGCCTATTTTTGATTATATTTGGTCCAATAAAGCAACACCTCCTGCTTCACCTATCATTGAGGTTGCTTCATTGAAATTATTTTCCATCTAACATACATGTGTCCTCCATGCACACTATACCTCTCTATAAATATGAATCACCTTCTTCTTCACCTATCACTCACAATTATGTTTTTGTTCATAATAAACTTTTCTATTTTCTGTCACATGGTTAGGATTTAAGCCCTTTAATTTAATTTGCTCACTTAGCTTTGATTAAACTCATCATGATGTTTTTTTATGTCAGGAAATGATGATAACTTGAAAGGCTCTGCTTAAATTTGATCTAAAAGGCTATGCTTCTGTTTGTTTGAAACATGCAAAATTAAAATATGAGGATTTGGTTTAAATCAGGTTTGATTTGGGGTTTTTGTTGCATCTCCAGACTTTTTCCTAAATTAGTTGGTGATTTCTGATTATCTGATTTTCTTTTTATGCATGTGAGATGAGGTTTGATTTAGGTTGGCTCCCAGATTTTCTTTTTATGCAGATGCAGATGAGATGATATGAGGTTTTATTTTTAATTTTCTTTTTTTGATTTTCAGCCAAATTTGTTTCTGCATTCTTGCAATATTTATTTGCATGTGTCTTTGATTTCCATTTGATGGTTATCTAATTATTCATTCACACTCACCTAGGCCAACAAATTTGGTTTTTGGAAGCTATTAGAAAAGATCATAATACTAATATTGTTGAGTGATTATTAAGGTTGTTTGAATTAAGGTTGCAATTAATTCAGTTTGAATATCTAATTTATCCTTAATTCCAATAATCTTTGTACCATCATCGTATTGATATAGTGGTATGTTTCTATTGGCTTTCCAAAAACCTAAATTTGTTGCCTTTTTGTTGGATATGGTTGGAAGATATTGTTTATCCTGCAAGCATAGCTTGGTAGTTGAAATTATAGTTTTATTATAGTTTTACAGGTTTGCAAGAGATGGTGCTGAGAGAAAAAAAGAACCCAGTCATTTGAAACTTGCATTTATCCCATATGAGGTGTTGCCATCTCAGATTGGAGACAATACATATGGAATGAGCATAAAATCAACTTGATTAGTGTCATATGTTTCATTGCATGTATGTGTTTGATTACTTGCTTTGATATATGTTAAATAGTCCATCTGATGGATGTTGGCTCCAAAAAAAAGATTAGGTTTGAACTTCCGGAGAATGAGGTATAATTGGAAAAGAAGCTGTCAGTTTAAATTGTTTCTTTTTTTATTCTACCTCCTTCTACTGAGTTCCAAATAATGATACTGAGTGCCATTCAATGGAGGAGTTACTTGGGCTATAAGAGGGATAATTGTAACAACAATTTAATGATTTCTTTGATGCACCTTTTTCCTTAACATGCAATTTATTTATCTTTCTACTTGATTAGGTTTTCATGATCTTTGAATAAATGATTTCCACAGAGAGGTGAGCATCATACAGTGCTGCATTCTACATTTTGGATCATCGAATGCTATTAGATAAGATCGTATAATTGATACTGTTATCAAATTCTAATGAAGGTTGTTAGGGTTAACATTGCAATTGATTCAATCAAATCTATTGCCCTATTAGCTCTAAAAATCTTTGTTCTGACATGATGTTGATTTTGCGACCTTTTTCTAATAGCTTTCAAAAATCCTCATTTAGTTTGGATTCTTCATTTATTCTAATAGATACACTTAATACTTTGTTAAATCTGTCCTAAAATCAGAATCAATAGCATATAAAAAATGAGATGCTATCCCATATACAAGATGAATATTTGTATGTGAGTATTTTGACAAGCTTCTCTATCACAGGTAGACTAAACATACTGCTAGCTTACACTGCATCCTAATTTTCTTTATATTATCTTAGGTTTTATTTAACGATACAGATCTAGAGGCTGGGTTAGTGAGAATTAGTAGAATGAGGAAAGACAAATGATGGCGTTTTTAATCTCATCCACTCAATTATTCTATCATTGGTGCGTTCTTTAATTTTTAATACAACTCATGCGTTCTTTTTTGTACTTCTTATTTTGTTGCAATTTCATTAATTAAATAATGTACTTTATTTTTGCAAGGTTTATGGTGGTTGGAATCATCTATGCAAAGTTCATAGTTTGGCTGAGGATGAAACACTTTCAATTAGGTGTAGATGGTCCTAGGAACATGTTTGTAAAATTTTTCCTTTCAATTTTATCCTTTAGATTGTGGCACTTAGTCATCATTTGTTACTTTGTATTTTAGCTATGAGATTTTGGATTTATATCTTATTTTTTGGATTATGTTTGCAGTATGTTTCATGTTGTTGTTGCCAAATAGGTATCTATTTTCACTACTAAATAATAGTTTCTAATCAAATATTTCTCCCTAACCACAACACACCAAGGAAGTGATCAATCTCTGATTGAAATCACAATGTCTTCATCTACTCAAGGCGTTATTTGTAGCTTTTTAATGATTAATAACTTTTTTTTTTTTTTTGAAGTGGAGATTAATAACTTAAATATGTACAAAAAAATTATGATTTTGCATCTCTCCACTGTCATTCTATATCTCCCCATTTACATCTACCCTTATCTTTAATGAAGGGCATGGTTGTGATTTTCCCCAGTTCAATAATATTCATTATTTCTTACCTATTATCAAACTTAGCTCTTATATGGTTGGATGTTTTGATGGATTTGGATCCTCTCCAATTTTATCTCCAAAATTGTCTCTCCTTTTCTTAATCCAATGGTTGTTAAATTATAAAGACACATGGAAATAAATATTGCAAGAATGCAAAGATGAGAATTTTGATCATTGATAAAAGTTTTTAAATTATTATCACATGTCATTACTGATAAAAATTTATAACTGACAAAGATATGACATTTTTTACCATTTTTTTTCCTAATCCTAATATTTATCTAATCAAAAATTGGCATTGATTGACATTTCTAAAGGTTGGTAATACTTCTCTCCATCCAACCCTAACCCTGCTTTTTGGCCAATCACTGCTCACTATTTGTGCCAAAAACTACAACTCACAAAACCATGATCAAAATTGCAAGCAATGATTGGCACAAATATTAGATGGTGATTGGAGGAAAGTAGCTTTATATATGATCAAACTGATAAGGATTATTTGGGACACATGTCAAATTTTGATTGGTCAAAAGTAGGGTTAGGGTTGCACAAAGAGCAGCATCACCACCTTTAGAAATGTGCATCTTCCTCCGTTTGTGTGTGATGCAATATATCTGGTGTCTATATGTGTCAATGATTCTGTATATCTTTTTTTCCTCTTCATCTCTGCAAAATTTGTTTTCCATAATTTCTTTTTGTTTATTTGTTTTGTTTTGAGTTAGTGATCTGTCAAATGCATAAATGAGGTTGTGTTTACATTTCTAAAGGTTGGTGATGCAGCCCCCCTCCAACACGGTGGTGCTCACCCTCCAACCCTAAACCTAATTATTGGCCAATCACAAGTTGCCATGTGTTCCAATAAGTAATTGGTATTTTGACCAATATGGAGATGTCACACATGCCTATCACATTTCCTCCAATCTCTCTCTCACGTTCTCTCATTCTCTCTTTTCACCCTCATCTCACACTCTCTTCTCTCTCCAAATATTCATCACAAACATTCAAACATTCATCCTTTTTCCAAATTCCGGCGAACAACCGCCGTACCACTCAGATACCGTCGGCGGCGCCACTCATTCACTCACTCATCTCAGTCTCACGCTCCCTCCCTCTTTCTCCAACCTCTCTCTAACCATCCTTCTCTTTGCCGCCGCCGCCACCCTCTCCGGCCGCACACCACCACAATCACACCATCAGTAGCTTCTTTCTGCCCTCGCTTCATCAACCCTAACCCCAAATTTTAATTCCTCGAATTTCAACCTTGCATGTTTGGATTCCATGGTTTTCATCCATGGTTTTCTATAAAACCATTTGCTATATTATTGCAAGTGTGGGGATTTAATTGGTCAATCATCATATATAAACCCTCTTCATTTCTCCACCTCACCAACATTTCTAATCTCACTCTCACTCTCATAGCTCTCCATCTCTATCTCTCTCTCTCACTCTCATACCTCTCCATCTCTCTCTTTCTCTCTCACTCACGCCCACACCACACACATAATTTTTTTCACCCTCTTTCACAACCTACATCACATTAAATCTCCATCTTCTTCCTAAAACCATCACCATCACTACTATTTCACTCTTTTCACCAACAAGTCTTGCATGCTTTGGGTGTTGGAAAGTCAAGGTAAGAACATGGTGAGCAAAGATTTTAGTTTGATTCTTCATATTCTTCTCTCATGATCAATTTCACTAATCTTCATTCTCATGGTTGCATGTGTTAGATTATGCTTAGTTTCATTTGTTTATTTGTTATGTTTTGAGTTAGTGATCTAAGAGATTTGAAACTTTGTTGCAGGACTGTTATTTGTATTAAATGCATAAATGAGATTGTGTTGGTAAGTTAATCTAGATTGCTATTATTATGATAGTTTGGGGTTTAATTTTTGTTAGTTTTCTTATTTTGTTTAAATTGAGTCATGTTTCCAGCAACGAAGAAAATCGTCAACCCTAACCCTCAGACTGTTTAAATCGTTTTGTGTTTCGATACTGTTTCTGTTTAAACAGTCGTTTCAAATTCGTTAAAACACCACCAAAATTGTTTTGATTATGTTTCTGTTAAAACGATTCGATATTTTTTAAAATCACTATTATAAGTTATTATTGATAAAAATTTATAATTCACAGGGAGATGACAATTTTGATCGCCGATAAAAGTTTTAAAATAACTATTACAAGTTATTACTAATAAAAATTTATAATCCGCATGGAGATGACAATTTTGATCGTTGGTTCGTTGTTTTGTGGTGATATTATGATTTGTTAACTTTGGTATTTAGATTCGTTTGAAACACATGAAATTTTACGTCGTATCCCAAATTCAAAGCAGCGACCATGATTGGCATGAATATGCCGTTCCGCCGGACCCGTGCATCGCACGGACATCCTACTAGTTAATTATCTAAAAATAAAACAGTTAAGCAGCGTAAACGGAACAAAACACTATTTTTGACATTTTTAAATTAATAAATAATATTAATATGATGAAAATTAATATACTTTAAAAATGGGAAAAATCAAATGAAAAAAAATGAGGAGGTCAAAAAATGGGGTATGACACTATGCGGTTGTCAATGTCAAATTATCACACTTACCGAAAGATAAGTTCATGTGATCTCTCTTTATTTTATTCTCATCAATATTTGTTTGATTAATTCAACTTATATGTTGTTTATTATTTTGAGTAGGTTCAATTTTTATAACATAAAGTGACAAAATGAAAAGCAAAAAGTCCTCAACACTTAAAGGAGTTTCAATACTCGTGGCAGGGCCTCAACATTACTAAAATTAAATTTTTTTAATTTAATTTTATTAATATTTTTAGAGATTTTATTGATTATTATACCTTAAACCAGTCCTAGTAACAAGCAAGATAATATGAGTTGATTATTGTTTTGCAATAGTACATGAGAGTTTTGTCTCCACTTTCCACATGAAGTTTATAGAGTAGCCACATTTTGCTCATGTGGAAGTACATTAACTTGTACTCCACTTCCGCCTACTCGTATTGCTGCCTTATTTGCCTGAACAATGTAAGATTATGTTAATTAAAAGCCATAAACAAAGTTATTTTGACCATTTTAATATAAAAATTGTATGAAATTCTAAACCAATGGCTGAGACAAAGGCTTCATTGATACTAATTTAATAAAACTCAAAGAAAAATAAATATGTATATCTTAAAACTCAACTCATATACACTTGTTTATTTTTTTTTCAAATCAACATTGTCTAGGTTATCGTCTTAGTTGTAAAAGTGAACAGGACTATAAATTTTTTTACTTCTAGAGACGCTCATTACAAAATAAAAGATATTTTGCAGCAATTTTTGTTGTTAAAAGTTGTTGGCAAACTACCAAATAAAAAGTCGCTATAAAATATATTTTATTTTGTAGTGGCTGTCAATTGTCATTATAGTTAAGCATTAGCCAACCATATGTATACAACCTATTAGAATAGTCCACCGCAAAATCTATCTATATTGATAAAAAAAATTCATCAGAAATTAAGAAGACTTACTTCTTTATCCCAATTGGTGCGCAAGGTGACAATAAGAAAACACACTACTTGCACAACAAGTGCTGTTATAAGACCTAAAAATAGCCCCTGTGTCGATGAAGAATCAAGATAATATTAAATCTAACGGTTCTAAATCAGTAGTTTAGTAGATAGTAGCTACTAAGAAATATAGGAACATATGATTAAAAAAATTGGTTAAATCTTACCTGTCCCTTCATGTGGAAGACAAAAGCAAATACAACAGAAAAAGGAATGCCAACAAGATAATAAGATCCTAGATTAACATATGCACCAAGCTTCTGCCAACCACATCCTCTGGCAACCCCTATTCACAATCAATAATTTAGTTAAGGGAAGCTAAGATTTACATTCTTTTTGTTCATATATTATAGGTAAAATTACACGTTTGGTCATTTATCTTTTTTTTTGTAACATTTTAGTCCTGTATCTTTTATTTATAATATTTTGGTCATTTATCTTATATATTTGTAACACCTTGATCCTTTATCTTTTATTTGTAACACTTTAGTCCTTTATCTTTTATAACATTCATATATAAATCCTTCTTTTCATATTTTTTTTATTAAAAAAATTTTGAATTTTATTTGTTAAGATACATTTTTATTAAAATTAAATAAAAATCATAATTTTGATGAAAATGTTCATCATCTTCATCAATTCTTTCATATTTTAATGTTCTTTAAAGGACCAAAATGTTACAAATAAAAGATAAAGGATCAAAGTGTTATAAAAAAAAAGATAAATGACCAAAATGTTACAAATGAAATATAAAGGACCAAAATGTTACAAAAAAAAAAAAAGATAAATGACCAAACATGTAATTTTGCCTATAATATAATATATACCACTCCAGTCGAATATATAAATAACAAGTAAATTATATTTTGTGGTTTAAAATATAAGTAACTGAAGACAGGAATTTCTATAGTATTTTTAGGTAGTAATAGTAGTAATAAATGACCAAGACAAGCCTGAATACGAAACAAAACCTGAAGAATCGAAGCAAAGCGTGGAAAGGAGCGAGAATACAAGAAAATGCCAAGAGAAGATCAAAAAGTGGAAATAATAAGCTTCCATCGTGCCACGATGGGATTAATTGGTGCACAAGATGATCAGCGCAAAAATCCGTTTTATTTTTGAAGTAAATTCACTTCATCATGGCACGATGAGCATGCTGAGCCGGTTAGAAAAACTATAAATAGAGCTCATTTCCCTCATTATTTTTTCATTCAGAAACTAGTCAAATACCCGTGCTCCTTTTTATCATTATTTTTCATTCAGAAATTGAGAGTATTCTCTAGTACACTAGAGTTGTTCACGAGGAGCAAGGAGAGCAAATGAGCTCTCTACGGGAAGAATTTTCCTCCTTCACGAGAAAGATAACTTCCTCAACAAGGTATCTCTCTTAGGTAGCATAATTTTATTCTTGTAATTAAATTATGTAATCTTTTGTATAGATTTGTTTAGGTTGTGGTTGAGGAAATGAACTTCCATATGAATATTTGGGCTATATGATTGAGTCAAAGTTATAATAAATGATATTTAGTACTATATTTCTTATTTACTTTTTCGCTTTAATACGTATTCCGTAATCTTGCCGGATAAGCGGAAGCGCTCATAGAATAAGTCTTGGTTTCGACTTTAATTCTTGTCCGGATCTAGTAGTAAATAAGGCTAGGGGTATAGAGACGATAACATCCAACACTACCGTTGAACTGAGACGAGTAGAGACGGAATCAGGAACTGCCATTGAACTGAGACGAGTAGAAGTTGAACAATCTGATACTAGGCCCTAGAGACATAAGATGGTTAATGGTCGTAATGCATGTATGTAGGATAACTCACACCGTAGCTGGGGTATGTGACAATCGAGGTAGGCTCTCGTAGGTATTCTAGTTATGGTCGTAGGGAGACTTCGCATATATTAGGTTAATAGTAAGGTATTACCACAACAACGAATAAAATTAACCACCGAATGTTAGACTAAGTAATTATGTTATACACCCTTCATACCAAATACTAGTAGGGGTAGTCCAGCCACCATACCTTTCTTCTATGTTTCTGAATCAACATTTACTTTTATGCATGCATATCGCTCTTTTCAACTAAAACTTTTTTAAAAACCAAAGTGAATGCAAAAACTACAAATTTAAATAACGCTAGTAGCGCATTGGCACGATCCATGTGGATACAAACTCATTCTAGACACCTAGAGTGTGAATTATTACTTGACGACAAACTGGTGCACTTGTCAGACCGTAGTCAGCAACCTAACTTTTTTTCACTTTATTAAATGCTATACTTTTCAAAATACCCTTTAAATAAGCAATTTCTCGTCCTATGAGCTTCGCTTAATTGATAGGACAATATTTCATTATATATGCAACGATCAATCCACTTATCCACCTTAAGAGTGAAATTTCTAGCCACTAGGCTACTTGACAAAAAAAAATCTCATATAAAATGAAAATAAAAGATAATTTCATAAACGCAATTAATTTTTTGATTGCATCAAAAAATTTAATTATGATTAACTTTTATTCTTATTTTTTTACCTACTTAAAATGAAATCAGAAAAAGTAACTATTTTATTTTTAGTCCCTCAAATTTTTGTTTGTTGGTTTTAATCTTAGAAATAAATATGAATATTTACTATTGATCTTATGTTTTGATTTTAGTTTCTATAATATTTTATACATAGAGTTCCTAAAATATGTCAACAATTTTATTTTCAAATAATTATTCAATTTGAACATTATATTATAAGGGCTAAAAAAAAAGCTTGAAAATCAAAGACAAACATTCTTATTTTTATAAACTAGATTCAAAACATTTTGTTGTTCCGACGAAAACAAAAAATATTGAATGCTCTTGAAATTAAACAATTATTTAACCCATAAAAAAATTAAATTTCATACATACATATAAACATAAGATTCGTCTCTAAATGTCTTATAACCCTTTCTTTTTTGCATTAATATTATTCCAAGCAACGTCATATTAAATTGTACTCTTAAACTTTATTTCAATAAAATTTAGGATCAAAGTCATATTAAAATGTGCTTTCTATATTATAGAACTCAATATATAAGAATCATTACCTTGGAGTGTTGTTTGAAATGAATCTACGAAGGCAGAAGTGGCAACAATTGGTGTCATGGAAGTCACATATGTGACTACTTCATGTACGTTGCTAAAAGCTTTGCCCCAAACTTTCCAAGCCGACATAATGAAACCGAACTCTAAAACTCCACATGTTAAGGCTATGAATAAAGTCACTTTGGCAGCTAAATATGCAGCATTTGGACATCCAGCTCCTAGTTCATTTGAGATTCTTGTACTGTTGTGTGAAAATATATTTGTAACAATATAGTCAATCCCAATAACAAATGGAGTTAAATATACTCCTTCCGTCAAATTTTATTGTACAATTTGAAATTATTCAATGTAATCAATATTGCAACAAATTTTAAAAATTAGAGGATGAAATATATTGTTTAAAGTTTATAGACAATAACCCAAATTCGACACGACTAAAAACATAATTAATGAAACTAAATAAATGTGACCAATACCACTTTTAAATATTGCATGCACATTTCTTTGGTATCTGTTTGGATTCTAACTCTATTATAATATTAATAGTTTATTTATTAATTAAAATAATAGTAATATAGTACAACATGAAAACTAACCTTCCAGCAATGCTAATTCCAAATGGAACCATCCAGAACATACCAGATATATTAACACTGGGATAAAAAGTACATTTGGTCATAATTAATAACAAATTAAAGAAATATTTTTTTAAAAAAAAAAATGTAAAAAGAAACAAAACAAAGCTATAACTTGGTATATCTAAATAGCTGTTAAGTGATAAAACTGATGATAGCACAAGATTAGATGAAGTGTAATAATAGTTGAGTTAGTTACTTGTTAGATAAGTAATGTTAGTCTAGAGTTAGCACATGATAACTAAGTGTGTAACAATGTGCAACTATAAATACTTGTTGTATTTACCCTTTTACACTAATGAGAATAATTTCTTTCAATTCCATTTTACTCATAACATGGTATCTAGAGCCTCTAATAGTTTGTTAGAGAGTTTGTTAGAAAGTTAGTTACAACTTTCTCTCATTTTCCATCACTTTCTTGCGTTTTCTATCATTTTCTCATTCATTCTTCCACTTTCTCATCGATTCTCACCTGATTTTCTCACCATGCCTCCACGCGTTGCTCCTCAGCAAGCTCCTCAACCTGATACTGATTCAATATTCTACGTTCATCCTAGCGAAGGTCCCAATTCCGTTGTTGTTTCACCAAAACTCGTTGGATCGAATTACCTTGCATGGCATCGTTCCATGCAGCGCGCGTTAGGAGCCAAAAACAAGCTCAGATTTGTGGATGGTTCTTTGGAGATTCCTCGTTTTGATGATTTGAATCGTGCGCAGTGGGAAATATGTAATCACCTTATTCATTCTTGGATCCTCAATTCAGTTTCAGATCAAATAGCTTCCACCATCGTTTTTCATGAGAATGCAATTGATGCTTGGCGCGATCTGCAAGAACGATTTTCCAAAGCTGGTCGTGTTCATATTGCTTCTTTACGTTCTTCCATCAACAGCTTGAAACAAGGTACCAAAACTGTTCTTGATTATTTCATTGAGTTGAAAGTACTTTGGGAGGAACTCAATTCGCATCGTCCTTTGCCTGTTTGCACTTGCATTCATCAATGCCGTTGTGCAGCTATGCAATTAGTTCGAAACTATCGTCAAGAAGATCAAATTCTTCAATTTCTTCATGGTTTGAATGATCAATTTTATGTGGTCAAGACTCAAGTCCTTTTAATGGAGCCATTACCACCTATTAACAAAGTTTATTCTCTTGTTGTTCAAGAAGAGAGCAATCACAAGTTTGCTCTACCTGTTGATGATTCTTCTACTCTTATCAATGCTGCAAATAGATATGACTCTAAGGGTAAAGGCCCTGCCTATGGCGCTAATTCTAAAGGCTCCAATCGCCAATGCACATTTTGTCATCGCAATGGTCACACTGTAGAGTTTTGTTATAAAAAACATGGTCACCCTAGCTTCAACAAATCCAAAACTGGTGTTAATGCAGTTAATTCTGAAGGTATTGAAGCTTCTTCTTCCTCAGGCAACACTGAAGGTAGCTCTTCATCTGGTTCCAGTTCTTCCATTTCTCAGGAACAATTTGCTCAACTCATGACTTTGCTTCAACAAGTTAATCTTGCTCCTTCATCTTAGGCTTCCACCTCTACACCTGCTTCTGCCTCTAATCAGATTACCATTACTCCTATGACTCAAGGTCTTACACCTACCGAGTCCTCCTCAGGTACATTTTTCACCTTTGCAAATTCTTTGACTGCTAATCCCACTAAATGGCTTATAGACTCTGGTGCCAATGATCATGTATGCACCTCTTCTCAATTTTTCACTTCCCTTTATAAAATTTCACCTGTTCATATTAGATTACCTAATAATGCTTCTGTTATTGTTCATTATGCTGGTAATGTACATTTCTCTAAAGATCTTTACTTAGAAAATGTATTATTTTCCCCTGATTTTCACTTAAATCTCAATTCTGTCTCCAAGCTATGCAAAACCCTAAATTGTTGTTTTCAATTTTCTAATGCCAAATGTTTCATACAGGACCTGAATACCAAGAAGATGATTGGTTTGGGTAGTCAAGTGGATGGTCTTTACCAATTACACATTGATCCTGGCTTGCTTGCTTCCCACGCCACCACTCCTTTGTTATCCAAATCCATTAATCATGTTACTACCTCCAATGTAGTTCCTGTTTCAGCTTTATGGCACTTTAGACTATGCCATGTTTCAAATAAGAGACTCAATACTATGTTTCAATTGTACCCTTCTTGTTCATTTGATAATAAAGTTGTGTGTGATGTTTGTAATTTTGCTAGAAAACGCAAGTTACCTTTCAATTCTAGTGATTCCCATGCTTTACATCCTTTTGACCTTATTCACTTTGATATATGGGGCCCTCTGTCTACTACTTCTTTTCATGGCCATAAATATTTTCTAACCATTTTAGATGATCACACTCGTTATGTGTGGATTGTAATGTTAAAATCTAAAGCTGAGGTTGCTTCCCAAGTTCAAAAATTCATTTTGTTAATTGAAAATCAATTTCATGTTACTCCCAAAGTTGTTCGTACTGGCAATGGTCCTGGATTTTTTCATGATTCCTTTTATGCTTCTAAGGGCATTATTCATCAAAAATCCTACATTGAAACTCCTCAACAAAATGGGAGGGTTGAACGTAAACATCAACATTTGTTGAATGTTGGAAGAGCTTTATTATACCAATCCAAACTACCTAAATCTTTCTGGTCATATGCTATTCTTCATGCTAATTTTAGTATAAATAGTGTTACTACCCCTTTGCTTCATAACAAATCACCTTATCAACTCCTATATACAACCATTCCTGACATCAACTCATTTAGAGTCTTTGGTTGTCTATGCTATGCTACTTCATTGCACCAAAATCGTAGCAAACTTGACCCTAGAGCTCGCAAATCCCTATTCCTTGGTTACACTGTTGGCATGAAGGGTTATACTCTTCTTGATCTTCACACCAAAGAAGTCTTTACCTCTAGGAATGTTTCATTTCATGAAACAATCCTACCTTACACCATTAACTCTCCTTCACCTACTTCCTCTTAGGAATATATCTCCTCTTCTCCTACTTCTTTTGCTCCTTCTCTTTCCTCTATACCTATCCCTGCACTTGTCTTTACTCCTCCTGCTTCCCCACCTATTCCCTCTCCTCCACCTCGTGTTTCTTCTAGACCTAAAACTAAGCCATCTTATCTACAGGATTATGTGTGCCAGACCTCCACTGATTCACCCCAATCATCTTCCACAGGTACACTTTATCCCATTTCTAGTTTTATATCTTATGCTAATCTTTCTCGTGATCATTGTGCTTTTTCCATGTCAATTACATCCCATACTGAGCCCAAGACCTATGATGAAGCAAGCAAGTTTGATTGTTGGAATCAAGCCATGAAAGTTGAACTTGAAGCTCTTGAGAAAACTGGAACTTGGACATTGGTTGATTTGCCTCCTAATGTGAAGCCTATAGGATGCAGATGGGTGTATAGAATCAAGTATCATGTTGATGGTTCTATAGAGCGCTTCAAAGCGCGCCTGATTGCCAAAGGTTACAACCAAATTGAAGGCTTAGATTATTTTGACACTTATTCACTTGTTGCTAAGCTTAGTACTGTCAGGACTGTGATTGACCTAGCTTCCATTAACCATTGGATCATTCACCAGCTTGATGTCAATAACGCCTTCCTTCATGGAGAGTTACAAGAAGATGTTTATATGATCATTCCCCCTGGTGTCACTTCTAGTAAGCCTAATCAAGTATGTAAGCTTGTTAAATCCCTCTATGGACTTAAACAAGCTAGCCGGAGCTGGTACGAAAGGCTTACCAAGTTCTTACAACATCATCAATATATTCAGGCTACCTCTGACCATTCTCTATTCACTAAGCGTACCAAAACATCTTTCACTGTTTTACTAGTATATGTAGATGATGTTATTGTAGCTGGAAATTCAATGGAGGAAATTCAAAGTATTAAGGATGCTTTACATAGTGTGTTTAAGATCAAATACCTTGGCTTACTCAAATATTTACTTGGCATTGAAGTTGCACACTCAAAACATGGCATCTCACTATACCAAAGAAAATATTGTCTTGATCTCTTAGATGATTCTGGCATGCTTTGTTCCAAACCTGCATCTACACCCTCTGATCCATCTACCAAACTTCACCAAGATTCAAGTGGACCATATCATGACATTCCATCATATAGAAGGCTAGTTGGTAGATTATTGTACTTAAATGCTACAAGGTCTGACATCACCTTTAGCACTCAACAACTCAATCAATTTCTGTCTAAACCAACTATGAATCATTTCAAAGCAGCAACTAGAGTGTTAAGATATCTGAAGACTTGCCCTGGTCGTGGAATCATTATGCCAAGAGATTCAATACTACATCTGCAAGGATTTTCAGATGCAGATTGGGCTGGCTGTATTGAAACTAGAAGATCCATATCAGGCCAATGTTTCTTGCTAGGAAAGTCACTTATATCATGGAGAACCAAAAAGCAATTGATTGTATCAAGATCATCTTCAGAAGCAGAATATAGAGCACTTGCTTCAACAACTTGTGAATTGCAGTGGTTGCTATACTTGCTTAAAGATCTTCATGTTGAAAGTATCAAGCTTCCTGTCCTATATTGCGATAACCAGAGTGCTCTACACATTGCAGCTAATCCGGTATTCCATGAGAGAACAAAGCATCTTGAGATCGATTGCCATGTTGTTAGAGAAAGATTGAATGCAGGAATGATGAAGCTGTTACCAATTTCCACAAAGCATCAGTTAGCAGATTTCTTCACTAAGCCATTACTACCTCAACCTTTTCATATGCTGCTATCCAAGTTGGAGATGAGAGATATTTTCAAGCCTCCAACTTGTGGGGGACTGTTAAGTGATAAAACTGATGATAGCACAAGATTAGATGAAGTGTAATAATAGTTGAGTTAGTTACTTGTTAGATAAGTAATGTTAGTCTAGAGTTAGCACATGATAACTAAGTGTGTAACAATGTGCAACTATAAATACTTGTTGTATTCACCCTTTTACACTAATGAGAATCATTTCTTTCAATTCCATTTTACTCATAACAATAGCAATGAAAAATATAGTATCTAGGAACATGGAGTGGCATAATCCTTTAAGAGAAACTAACCATATCGAAAGTACAGAAGTTTGCAATTTTGGATTGGGAAGAGCACCAGATAGGAGTACCATTAGCTCAAATGTCCATGATTCTAAGCTGTAAGATAGAATAGAGATGCAATTAGAAATTCTGCAAGGATAAAATGAATTTCATATTTTTTTTTACTATTGGAATGTTGTGACAATCTTTAAAGGACTGAGATAACATATTACTTTATTATTATTATTTTGACTAAAGATAACATTATTCAGTTTCAAATTCTTAAACATCATTTTTTACTTTTAATTCATGAAAATATAAATTGTTATTAGCCCTTGCATATATATCATTTTTTGTTTTATTTTAATCTATTAAATATTTATGGTTTGTTGAAATCAATTGATCCATGTAAACAAATAAAAGACAAGAACAAAACAATAGTACTATATTTGTTAGATCTAAAAAAATTATCAACAATATATTAAAAATCTTTTTTTGAGAAAATTATCAAATAGTACATTGCTAAATGCAGAAAATGGTATATTTACAATCAACAAAATATATTTAAATCTTCTTATAAACTCATCTATATTCTATATATCAAAGTCAATAATTATATCAACAACCAAAAAATATATCTAAGTCACTTTTGGTTTTGTAGAAATATCATACCAAACCATGACTGCAGAAGGAAATGCAAGTTTGAGAAATTGAGGAATGCTGTGCAAGGACTCCATTGATAAACCAACCCACGTCCTTTTACATGAAGAGGAGAATTTGATATAAAGTGCCAATAGTATCACATTAAGCCAATTTGAGATGCAAATTGCAACAGCAGCTCCTTTAATACCAAGTCCAAATTTTATAACCAAAGCCCAACATAAAACAACATGTGTTATGCTAGTGAATCCATTAGCAAGCACCATAGGAAAAACTATGTTTTGGGTTTGTAGGAATTTAATTATGCACCTAAGAAGGCCATTGGCAGAAAGACTTGGAATAGAGTAACGTGCAAATAGTTGAGCTTGTGCTGCAATAGTTTTATCTTGATGTAGTAGAATCAAAATGGGTTTTAAGTATGTCAAAATAATTGATAATGGTATACTAACTAAGGTAGTAACCAACATTGCTCTTTGTGTATATATTCCAACCATGTGATATTGTTTTGCTCCATATGCTTGACCACAAAATGTGTCTAATGCACTTGACATACCCATCTAAACAAACATCAACATGAGTTTCAAAGAATAGTATGAAATTTTGACCAAAAGAAAAACAATATGGTATAGAGTAAACACATTATATCATGTACAAGATAAGACATAAGTTACAGGCCATTTTGATATTGATGTGTACTTTTCTTGGTGGGTGGAAATTTCACAAACAAAATTAATTTAACTTTAATTATTTTACACATATGGTGTTATTTAAGTGAAACTAAAAATATGAAATGACGATAAAATAAACTAAGTAGACTAATAATTTTTTCAAAAAAATTAATAACAGTCATATATATATATATATATATATATATATATATATATATATATATATATATATATATATATATAATTGACGTACACTACAAAAATTTCGCATATATATATATATATATATATATATATATATATATATATATATATATAAACACTGAACAAAGGGAAAAAAAAACTTGAAGGCATCAAGGCAACAATTGTATATGTATAGTTGATCAAGGTAACACAAATCATTGAACAAAAAAAGAGCAACTTAACAACATAAAAAAATACATGAAGGATAATTTTGAGATTTAAAAAAATAATATATTACTTTCCCTTCCCTCCCCTCCAATTCGTACATGTAGTATATTGATATTTTTAACTTCTTGCTATTCCTTGTTATTTTTCAATTTCTAAGTGAATTAAGTTTTTTCCTACAATAAATAATTATATTTTTGTGATTTTCTATTATAGGATTAAATTTATTTTAAATTTTATAATTCATATAGTGATGAAAACTGGTCAATAAAAGTTTTAAGTTTTTTATTCTATTTCTCCACAACAAAGTCAATGGTTGACATTGACTGAAAATGCAATAGCGACCAATAAATTTTTAAAATTAGTAAATATTTAAGATTTCCTTTCACTAGTCAAAAGATTTTTTTTTTTTTTTTGACACAAGTCAAAAGATTTTTTTGTCTAGTGAAAAAAAGATAATTTTGTATGTAAAAAAGGAGTTATCATTAATGATATACTTTCTTGTAAATATAAGTAAAAATGTTCAATAATTTAGTCTAAATTTTATATTAAATAAACTTTTGTTGACCAGTTTTTATTGTATTTTGACGTGGAGGGAATTTTGAGATAGAGAGAGTATTATTTTCAGTAATATTTTTTGAAAAACGCTAAACAGTGCACTCGATGCACTAATTAAGCAAATTATTATGAAAAATATTTCTTGAAAATTGTGCATTTAATATTTTGAAAGTGTAAAAAATTATCTTATCACTATTACTTTTATCTTTTATTTCCTTTTTATCATGATTAACAAGTATATCGGATACACTATTTAACATGACCTATATTTTTTTCAGCTAGCATAATGTACCATAAACATTTCTATCGTGAGTTTCATACAAGCATAGACATCAATAAAATATTGGAAATCAAAATGAAAAAAAAAAAAAAGACCATGCATGTCAACATACCAAAACATTGAAACCAGTGACGTTGACAAATGAAATAGCCAAAGAAGCACCAGCAAGAAGCAACTCATGATGCAAATGTCCAATAAACATGAGAGATATGATTTGTAAGCTGTTTTGAAACACACACACAAATATCATTGGCCCTGCCAGCCATAGCTGCTTCTTTGCTTCATCTATAATCTCTTTTCTCCCTATTTTCATTGTTCACTCTTTTCTGATATCTCTCTCTCTCTCTCTCTTTGAACTCTCCAAGACTCTCTCTCTCTCTCTTTGAACTCTCCAAGATAAAACACAAAAGTCTTGTCCAAAATGAAACCAACTTTCCCTTATAATGCAAAATGTTGAAATGTGGGCTTTGTTGCTTGATCTTTATTAAAATGTGGTCCGATCTATCTAGGTTGATTTAGAAAAATGAATGTTTTTAAACATATCATTAATTACACCAACATATTTTTTTAGTACTCCGTAAACATTTTCTTTACTCTTTGACTTTTTATATGCCTTTCAATTAAGTTCAAGTTTCAAAGTTATCATTCCTTTTCATAATAAAAAATACAATATTCTGTCCTATATATTTAAGTGGGTTTATATTTTTGTCCTGGGACCTTTCTAGTTTATATTTTTGTCTTTGGGACCTTTTAAATTTGATCTTTATTTTTTGTAAAAAAAAAGTTTTATTTTATTTTTTATTGTTTTTTATATAAAAAAATAAAATTGATAAGTAAAACTTGAATTATAAGGAGTAAAGGCCCCGTTTGGATTAACTTATTTTTGAGCTTATGCAAACGGCTTATGCAATTTTTATGTATTATTATAAGTTTTTCAAGGTAGTTTGTGATAAAATAGCTTATAAAAATATAATTTTCACTAGTTTGAACTTATAAAATAGCATAAAACCTAATTTTTATTGCATAAGTTGTTTGCATAAGCTCAAAAATAAGCTAATCATAACGGGGCCAAAATGTGTACTCGGTCCTTACAATTTGAAAATCATCAAGATGCTATTAAGGATGTTATTTTTAATTTTAATAGGTAATAATTATTTTTAAACTCTTTTTTTATTAATTAAAGACTCATTTTTAATATTCAAAATAGAACTCTAAAATGGTTTAGATGAGAAGATTAAGGACCATATGGAGGTGGTATATTAAAGATTTGTCATGGAAATGGGGGTTGAGTTGCATGAAGATGTCGCACTGCTTGTTTTCTGAATGGTCCCTCCTAAGCTAGTTGGTCTAGGGAAGGTAACGAGTGTGGGTTTCACACTACTCATATCCGCATCTGAAATTAACACTTGAACTCAAATCCAAATTTAAGGGCAGTTCGGGTGGCAAAAAAAATCCACACCCATTGGGTTCGGGGTTTTCCACCCAAACTCAAATCCGCAGCAAGACAATAATAAAATTACAATTAAAATTAAATTACAATAATTTTTTCATGAAAAGGTAAAATATATTAATAAGTGAATTAAACACAATGATACACTAACAAACTATCCAATTAAATTAAATAATTAGATAATTAACTATATATACTTAAAGGCCAAATAAATTACTTTTTATTGCAATTATATATACTTAAGGGACAATTAAATTAGTTAATTGATTATATAAATGGGTGGGTTATGGGTTTCGGATGTCGGTTGGAGTGATCCCAAATCCGCACCCGAAATATCGGATGACAGCATCCAAACTCAATCAACTCGAATTTCACCCATTGACTCGAGTGCGAATATGGGTGGGCCCACGGATTTTGGCTTGTTTGCCATCCCTAAGTTGGTCTCACTTCTGTGTCCATATTAGTCGGGTTTTGCTGTTATGTTTTTACTAGAGTTTTTTATCGGATGTCTCCAAAGAGACCGTGAGTAGAGTTTTTTAGGCAGTGTTGTCCGTGTTGTTTTTATTTAGGTAATCATATGTGGTGACCTTAATAGTGGGCATGTGTCTTATTTTCCCACCATAGGTAAATAGAATCCTCATTGTTTATTTAATAGAAGAAAATCCATTAAATAAGTGAATTCATGCAACTTGTTTCTAAGACATCCACCGTGCACTTTTAATGGCGTGAGTAGAAAAAACATACTTCTTTTTTTCTTTTTTCCTTTCCGGTGGTTTATAAAGTTGTTTATTTTTTTATTGAGAATTTATTTTAATAAATGAGAAAAAAATTTGAAACATCCAATTTTAGGGTCTGTTTGTTTAAGTTTTTCAAAAAATATTTTTAATGCTTTAGTTATGTTTGTGTGTAATTTTTTTGCAAAACACTTGTTTCATTAAAAATTATTTCTATGTTAAAAAAGAATGGTTTTGCTATTGGTGTATTGTGCTTACTTACATCCAAAGACATCCTCTTGCTCAATTGCATAGACTGGCCCCTAATAAGCAACCCATGTTATAACATGCTGTCACGTAACTCCTAATTAGTGTAGCCTAATTACAAGCAAAATTTAATTTAGTGTACGAGTTAAACTTATGTGGCCTTTAACAAAGATGTATGTGTCTTGTTAACCTATTTATTACAAGATCAAGTATAAATACTTGGGATTCAATTCATAAATACGTCTACCTATAAATTGTATAAAAGCGATAAATAAATAGAGGAAATAGAGTGGTTGCACTAAATAATCTTGCTCATAACCAATTATATGTTCTCAAATAATAATAGGGACTTTCATCTAACAAACCTAACCAGGGGATTTAGTTATTCATACATAATAATTAAACAAAAGTTTAAATAATTACATAGTAACCTTACCCTAAAATTGAAGGATACCCCTTTTTAGGGAGGTATGTCTTCCCCTTAAGAGCTCCTTGCTCTCTTGCTCCTTGGAAACTCATTGCTCTCCAACTCTTGCTTGCTCTTCTGCTCTGATGTTGTATGAAATATGGTGAAAAAAGGGCTCAATTTATAGACGGTTGCTGACTTGCTTTTCACGCACCATTGTAGTACGATGGGATGTCATCGTACTACGATGTCTCACATAGCTGCCTCGTGGTACGATGCAGCTCATCGTGTTCCGATGGCTTCTGATTCTCTTCTAAAATTTCACAAATTTTCTTCAAAAAAAATATTCTATCATCGTAGTACGATGACATCTGCTGAAATCTTTATGTTTTGCATTTTTGTTTGCATTTTTTCATCCACTTTTGTCCGGTAGACTTTTAGCTTGAGTCATGTTCCGACTTGGAACGTAGGGGGTATATATTTAGTAATGGTGAATAATGTAGCAATTGTTCTTAGGCTAATTTTCGGTGTGTTTTTAAATGCTTTTTTTATGGGTTGTATTTATAGGCATACAGAGGGGATATGTAACTCCCCACGATCCCATGATTTCCTTCATGGGTGAGCCCGAAGTTGGCGCGTAGTGGGGGGGAAAGCGTTGGCGCCAAGGTTCCCCCGATCGTGGTATAAGCTCATTTTTTCACGTGGTTTTTAGTGATTCGTTGCATAATGGGCCTGGTTAGGCGACATTGGGCTTAGGCGAGATGAATCAGGTCGGGCGAACACACATAGTTCGGATATTGGGCTTTTTAGCAACAATGGATTTGTAGCATAATTGGGCCTGGGCGAACTCGACCGGTACACAGCCCCCAAGCGCAAAGCCGTAAGATGTGCAGCGCTGATAAGTTTTTGGCTTGTTGCGTGTTTTCCTGCTTTTCTGTTTATATATTTATCCGTTGCATGATAGATATTAGTTGTTCCCCTTTTCTGGGCTTCAGCCCCACTATATATACATTTCTTATTATTTGACATATGAGCATATTACAACATGAATAACCCTTTTGTAAAAAAAAAAACACGAATAACCCTGTAGATCTTTTGATTAACACTCTGAAGTCGTTGCTTCTTCATGAACCAGATGACCCGATGGATAACTACGAGGATTTTGTCTCCATGGTTATTGACCTCAGAGATTACTCAGGGCACCTATCCTATCCACCTCTCAGCATCTCTTTCTTGATCGCCTGCTGGTTGTTAGAGACCAAATGGTGAAGGATTTTCCTTATATTGAGTCTGTGGAGGCATCGCGTCTTGATAACTAGAGGTCCATGTCTGCATTGTTTGAAGAAACCTGGCAGGTGAAGGAAGGTATGTGCATGTATGAAGGTACTCTTGCCGCCGCTTTTGATGAGGAAGATTCTATTGATCAACAAATCTGTATGTTGCAGGCCGAGATGACCCAACTGTCTGAAAGAAAGTGCCGGCTGCGGAAAGGAATCTTTGATGACATAACAAAACTGTTGGAGAAACGCCGCCTTTTGATAGAGCTGAAGGATCGCCAGAAAACTCATGGCGAGGTGGCAGCCAAGATCTATGATGATGCGGACATTGCTAGGGAGTGCTTGAAGAACATTGAAGGCATGTGGGCGGATGCACGGGAGGCGGCTGATCGTCTTTAAGTTTATGTACTATGATTTTCTTTGTATTTATGTTTTTGTACAATATGGTGCCTTTAGGGCATCATCATTTTTTATGACAATAAGAATTTTTATTTGGCTGTACAGCCTGTTGTGTTATATTTTGGGCGTTCTGTTTTAACTTTTGGCCTTCTCTTTCGACACGTGTTTGATGGCGTGTGTGGTTACATTCTATTAACCGTTGGATAGCCTTAACGTTTCAACTTTTATTTTAACCGCTGGATAATAGCTTTCCTTATATATATATATATATATATATATATATATATATATATATATATATATATATATATATATATATATATCGGTACTAGTCTTTTACTTTACTAAGTTACTTTGTTTCTTCTCTTTCAATTCCCTCCTCCTCCGAAATTTTTTCTTCGATCCCAGAACTTTGATCGTTAGTCTGTCGTCGTCCATTTTTAAGGTGCGTAAGGTATACCTTTTTCCTCTCTCTCTCTCTCTCTCTCTCTCTCTCTCTCTCTTCTACGGTGATTTTAGTTTTCTACTTAAATGGTTATCCTTCGCGACTTGGATGGCGAAATGGGGGAATCTTCTAGTTTTCCCCCTTTCGATTCTCACCTAGAACGACAAAGTCGTTCGCAATTAACTAGGATAGATGGGTCGTTAAATGAGGAAGGTTATTTTTCGGGACTCTTAGGGCTTACTTTGAGTGATTATGATAGTAGTGACGACAATTGTGTAATAATTCCCCGTTCTTCTTTCACCGGAAAAGAGTTGGTTTTGTTTCAACCTAAAAGTGGCGACGAGATGTCTGTCTACTCGAAGTTTAATTCTGCAGAGAGTATTCAAGTGCTTAGGAGCGCTATAAGTTTTTCTGGTTCGGGGAAGGAGAGTGATGTTATTGTAGAGCCTGTGGGGGTTGACGAGTTGGTGACCGTTGTAAATGACAAAGCCCCTCATTATTTTCTTATGTATAGTGTTGTTGTTCAAACTTTTAATTTATGGTTTCCTCTGACTTCTTTTGAGATGTCAATCCTTCGCATTCTCAACATTCCTCCCATTCAATTGCATCCCAATAGCTGGGGTTATGTTAAAAGCTTTGAAATTATTTGCGACGCCCTGGGTATAGATCCTCGCCATGGCATCTTCTTTTACTTCTGTTACATTAAAGGTCTTACGGAGAAATTCGTTTCTTTGTATGTGCAACCTAACAGGGGTTTCAGGGGTTTGTTTCACCGTTATGCTTCTAACTTCAAAAACTTCCAAGATTCATTTTTTCGTGTTCGTGGAGGTGAAGGGTGTCCTGAAGTGATGTTTGATGATTACGGCGTTGGCTTGTTTCCTTTTTACTGGTCTGAGAATCCCAGGATGGTCAAGGGCGTCAACGAAGAAATGTTGACGCCTTTCGAGTTTGAAACTATAGCATTTTTAAGTAGGTTCGACACATTTGAAACTAAGGCTCTCCTTCGTTTAGAGTCTAATCTTGTGGCGGTCCTCGCCCTTATGAGTAAGTGTCTTTGGTTTAGTTATTTTCTACGCTCTTTCTCCTTTAATAACTAATATGGATATTGTCTTTTCAGGGAAAATCAAGAAGTTTGATAATAAGGAGTTCGTCGCTTTTCTCTTGGCGACCAAGGAGAAGAATTTGCGGCCAAATGACACTGTGGACCCCTCGTCACAGCTCATCGTGGCTGACAGAGCGGCTAGTAAAGGTCGGACGAAAAGGAAGCGGGGTGATGAAGACAGTGATTCTCAAAAAGTTACCAAGGTGGGCGAGGGCGTTGTTGACGATGCCTCTGAGGAAGGTGCGGTTATCTCGGTTTTGATTCCCCCTAGAGGCACTAGGACACTTTGTGCTCGTGGGAGCGGCTCGACCGGCAGGGTGGTGTCTCCTTCTAAGGGAGTGGCGTCGACCACTGATGCTGATAAAAAGGAAGGCGTAACGTCGGAGTCTGCCTCTGCTTGGGGTTCGGACTTTGACCCTATATCTTTTGTGGCTGACAATTTGCGAGGCGACACAAAGAGGTTTGGGACCATGCCTCTGTAAGAGGTGAGGAAGGTGGTCGTTGGTAATGGCTTAAGGTGTATCGGGCTCAACGAGCTGGTTTACAGGCGCTAGAAGAAAGAGGATAGCAGTAGGTTGGACGCCGCTGTGGAAGATATGAACAAGAGCAAGGCTGAGGCTCTGAAGAAAATGAAGGCTGGCTACGAGAAGCAGATGTGGGGTTTGAGGGAGGAGAACAAATCGTTGGCCAAGGACAATCGCAACTTTATGGTGGGGCGTAACGCCGCCATAATGACTCTGGTGAAAGCGTGGAAGGATCTCTCTATTCGTGATGGTTTACAAAAGGATTGGGCAGAGGAAAAGGCTGAGCTGGAGGAGGAAGTCACTGAACTTAAGACAGAAATGGCAGAGAAGTATGTTCACGGTTTCACTGGCGCTCTTGAGCAGATAAAGATGATGTTCCCTGACCTCGATCCCGCCAAGTTGGAGGAGGTGGACATTATGAAGAAGGTTGAGGACGGGAAGGTTGTTCCTCGCTTCGGTTGAAGTTGCACTCTTGATTTGTTTTTCTAAGCTTGTTGTCTTTTGTCCGCTTTTGGCGAGTTTCTATTAATATTTGAACTTGTGCACCCCTTTGGGGCTGTAATATTATATTTGGTACCTTTAAAGATGTTTGTTCTATGATGTTTGAGGGCTGTAGTGGCGTCCTAGCAGTGTCTCAAGAAGGCGTCACAATTTATTTTTGGGAAACTAACTTCTTTTCTTGTGGATTGTTTTGACTGGTCAAATTTCCTTTTTCCAAAACGCATGCCTCTTTTCTTTTCAGGAAATATAAGGAGCAAGAAGCTTCCCTTTCGCCTAATTCTTCTGATTCTGATAGGACAGATGAAGATTATGCTGAGTTTCTGAGGACTTATGATCCTCAAGAATCTTACCCCGGTGTTCTTTCCTCTGAAGAAGAAGACAGATCGCTGCGGAGTCCAAGAAGAATCCGCCAAAGCTGAGGAGGAAGGCATCATGAGGTTTTTTCTTCTGGTGGAGAAGATGGGTCCTTGGGCAACTAAGGGGCCCTGATAGTTGTAGGATTTCATCATTGCTGTTTCATTTGTTGTAATTTTTCACCATTTTTACCTTTGAATTTGTATCTTTATCTCTTCTGTTTCTGAATGAAAAGACATTCTTGGTCGCGACTTTAGAAGGTTCTTTGTCCATTCTTTCCCTGCAATTCTTTACCTGCAATATCGCGTTTTTACCTTTGATAATATTACACGCCAATGTCGTAGTTTTACATCGCGGCTTCTTGCAAGGCCGTCGTTGTAGGACAGGAACAATTTTATTTATCACGCTCAAAGGCGGTTTGAATTTACCATGGTTTCGTGCTTATTTCGCCTGGGGGCGACGCCATTTCTAGGACGAAGTCAGCTAATACTTGGGATTTTATGTTTCCTCTTAGGGAGAAAGTCAGGTCATACTCTGATAACTCTATTGACCATGCCACCATTCTTCCTGCCAAGTCTGGCTTCTTCAACACCTTCTTAATGGGGTGGTCTGTTTTGACTATGGTCTTGTGGCTTTGAAAGTACTGTCTCAACCTTCTAGCTATAAATACCACTGTCAAACAAAGTTTCTCAATATTCTGGTAGCGCAGTTCTGCCCCTCTTAGTGTTCTACTGACGAAATACACTGGTTTTTCATCGCCTTCTATCTCTTGGACTAATGTTGAGCTCATCGCGTTGTCAGATACTGCGAGATACAGGTAGAGGGGTTGTTCTGGGCGAGGTCTTGTTAATATGGGCGGAGAGGATAAGAATTCTTTTAGCTTCTGAAACGCTTCTTCACATTGTTCTGTCCACGTGAATCTTTCTCCTTTCTTGAGGGTGGCGAAGAAATGATATGCTCGTTCCCCAGAGCATGAAAGGAAACGGGATAACGCCGCTATCCTTCCCGTGTTAACTGCTGGACCTCTTTGACGGATGTGGGGCTGCGCATGTTGATGATGGCTTGGCACTTCTCAGGGTTGGCCTCTATTCCTCTGTTGGTGAGTAGGAATCCCAGAAATGTTCCCGCCTATACGCCGAACGAGCACTTTGATGGGTTAAATCTCATGTTATACTTCCTTACAGATGTTAGGATGTCTTCCAAGCCCTTGTAGTGCTCACCTCCTTCTTCTGTCTTGACTACCATGTCGTCAATGTAGACTTCTAGATTTCGCCCAATTTGCTGTGCGAAGACTCTGTCTATTAGGCGTTGATATGTGGCTCCTGCATTCTTTAGCCCGAATGGCATTACCTTATAGTAGTAGTTGCAGATGTTTGTCATGAAAGCTGTGTGTGGTGCGTCCGCAGCGCTCATTTTAATTTGATTGTATCCGGAGTAAGCGTCCATGAAGCTAAGCATCTTGCAACCGGATGCGCCCTCTATGAGTCTGTCGATACTAGGAAGTGGGTATGGATTTTTTGGGCACACCTTGTTTAAATCAGTAAAATCTACGCACATTCTCCATTTGTCGTTATGTTTTTTCACCAAACTACGGTTGCGAGCCACTCTGGGTATTTGATTTCTTCGTTGAACTGCGCCTTTCTGAGCTTCGCTACTTCCTCATCTACTGCATTTCTTCTTTCCTCGCCAAGTTATCTATTTTTCTAGGATACTGGTTTGAAATTAAGCGATATCGCTAGTTTGTGTGTGATTATGCTTTCATCAATTCCCGGCATGTCTTATGGTTGCCATGCAAACAAGTCCACGTTTTTCTTTAGTATGGCGATGACCCTTTCTTTCTCCTCCTTTTCCATGGTTGTTCCTAGCTTTGTTGTCTGGTTCTCCTTTTTTCCTATCTGGATTTCCTCCAGCTCTTCAATTGGGTTGACTCTTCTATCTTGGAATTCTTCCCTTGGGTCGAGGTCCGCTACTTCATTCATGTTGCCGATGTACTTTACTTCCTTCGCCACTTCTTTCTTTTTTACTTTAAGGCTGGACTCATAGCATTGGCGAGCTAATATCTGGTCGCCTCTTATAATTCCCACTCCGCCGTTTTCCAGAGGATATTTCATGGCCAAGTATAATGTTGACATGGCCGCTCCAAGAGTGTTAAATGCGGGTCTCCCTACGATAATGTTGTAGGATGCGGACACGGTTCTTACTACTAGGTATCTTACCTTAATAGTTTTAGAATTCTGCTTGTCTCCAAAGGTTATTAGCAAGGTGATGTGGCCCATTACATCCGCTTGTTCTCCCACAAATCCTACCAGGGTTCCTTGGTAGGGTTGGAGCAGTTCGCTTGCTAGCTTCATTGCTTTGAACGCGTCCCAATATATGATGTCTGTTGAGCTTCCTGAGTCTATCAATACTCTTTTTACGTCGCAGTTCAGAATTTGTACTTTTATTACTAGTGGGTAATCGTCGTGTGGTACGATCCTTGTAGCGCCTTTTGGCGAGAATGATAAGTAAGGGGCCGGTGGGAAAGAGATGTGGCCTACTGATTCTAATCCTCAATCTGATTTTCTCACATAGCGTTTTCTGGCGGCGTTGGAGTCCTCGCCCCCTGCAAATCTGCCAGCGATGGTGTTGACTGTTATTCTTGTCTGCTCCCTTTTTGGCTCTTCCTAGTGCCTGCGATCTGGCGATCCTCGGGGCGTCTTCTTCCTTAAGTCGTTTCATGTAGCTCTTTCTACGAACTTCTTCAAATGGCCACTCCTGACTAATTCCTCTATCAAATCTCTCAAACGATAACATCTCTCTGTGTCGTGCCCCTTGCATCTGTAGTAATGGCACCATTCATCCTTATTCTTTCCCATCATGAAGTCATTTTCTTTGGCCGGCGGGTGCTTGGCCAAGCCCGCGTGTAGGATTTCGTTTAAAACATGTACTTTTGCCCTGTTCAGGCGCACGTACTCTTCATAAGCTTGAAAAAGTCTTCTTGTCGGTTGATAATATGGCCTGTCATGGCCTCCTTGGTATCTGTGGTCTTTTGCTGGCCATCGGCGTCGCTGGTGATCTGATCCTTTGTAGCTCCTTAGGTCTGGTCCCCGTTCCTTGTAATCCATTGATCTTTTTTCTGCGTTGCTTTCCTCGCCCTTGATGTAGCATCCCTCCCTTTTTATAACGTCTTGCATGGTTTTTGCTGGTTTCTGCGCCAAAGATTCATTGAAATGTCCCGCTCTGAGGTCGTTATGAAAGGCTGCCACGAACATCCCTTGGTTTTGATTGGAGACTTTGATGGTAGCTTCACTGAATCTAGCGAGGTATTCTCTAAGTGTTTATGAGCTTCCTTGTCTGAGGCTAAACATGTTCGTGGCGGTTACTTGTATGTGCTTGCTCCCCGAGAATTGATTTATGAATTTTTTGTGAAAATCAGTGAAACCTGTGATGGAGTTTTTTGGTAAATTCATATACCATCTAAGGGCGGCATCCTTGGAAGTGCTAGACAGCAGTTGGCATTTGAGGTGTTCTTCAGCGCCAATGATTGCAGTTTGCGTGCCAACCGCCATGAGATGTTCTAAAGGATCCGTGTTACCGTCAAAACTCGGTAGTTGGGGAATTTTGAAGTTGGCCAGGACTTGAGCATCCCAAAGGTTTTGGGCCAGGGGCTGAGATTCTTCAATCTCGTCTTCTTTGGCGAGCCTGGCCAACTCTTCTACTTTCTCTCTTTCCAAAGACTCCATCTTAGCCTATAAACGGCGAACTTCGGTTTGTAAGTTTGTGTTATGCTGGTTGTTTTGTGCTTCAACCATGATTATGACTTGTTTCTAGTCCTGAGGTCTGGGAGATGTTTTATCAGAGCCCCACGGTGGGCGCCAAATGTTCCGGTGTGGAACGTAGGGGGTTTATATTTCGTAATGGTGAATAATGTAGAAACTGTACTTAGGCTAATTTTCGATGTGTTTTTAAATGCTTTTTTTGGGGGTTGTATTTATAGGCATATAAAAGGGATATGTAACTCCCCACAATCCAACGATTTCCTTCATGGGTGAGCCGGGAGTTGGCGCCAAGGTTCCCCCGATCGTGGTATAAGCTCATTTTTCAAGTGGTTTTTAGTGATTCGATGTGTAATGGGCCTGGTTAGGCGACAATGGGCTTAGGCAAGCTGAATCGGGTCGGGCGAACCCGCGTAGTTCGGATATTGGACTGTTTAGCAACAATGGATTTGTAGCATAATTGGGCCTGGGCGAACTCGACCGCTACAAGTCCCATAAAAAATCTTTAGCTTTTTGCATGGTTTGAGCTTTTAACTTATTAAAACTACTAAAAATTACATAAAATAAACCTAAAAACATACTTAAAATATTATATAATTTCCTGTCATCAGGGTCGTGTGGCTTATCCAAAAGCATTCATAGGTATGAGTTTCCAAGATCTACATCTTGGCTATGGTAGCAAAATAAGGTTGGAGAATTATGACGAAGTCGAACTCATTGGTTGCAAAAGTTTACAAAGCAAGGTATTTTCCTTATTCTTCACTATTTTATTGTCACCTTGGTAGTAACCCAAGTTATGTGTGGTGTAGTATTTGGTTGTCTCATAAAGTTCTAATGCATCGGTGTAGGTGGAGGATAGAAAATGGATCCAACTTTAAAGTCATGAGTGAACTTTGGCTAAGACAGAAGGATGGAGTATGGATGCAATCACTGGAACCTCAAGGTATGCATAATATTACTATTAATCAACTTATGCTACCCAATGCAAAAATGTGGGACAAGGAAAAAATTGAATCTTTATTTCCACTAAATGTTGCAAATTGTATTCTTGATATTCCATTGTTTGATGTGTTTGAGGATGATAAGAAAATGTTGTATGATGATATACATGCTGAATAGAAAATGTTGGATCCTCTTGGTCTTGGAGTCAAGGAAATTGTTCCACTGTTGAAGGTGAAGTTATTGTGCTACTTGAAGCTATGAAAGAAATGGAGTGTTGATGTGTTAATCATGTTATATTTGAGACCGATTCGAAGAATGTAGCGGACGCAATTAATAATTTACGTGTAGGTAATTCAAGCTTTGTGGTGAAGTTCATAAAACGGAAAGTGAATATGGTTGCTCATACGATTACTAGGGCGGCCATTTCATTCTTTAAAGATGTAAGACCAACATAACTTTAACCAAAAAGTAAAATAATTCGTCCATCTATCACGTAAATCTCATGGAACAATCTTATGATTATCAAAGACTCGAAGTGCTGCCTTTAAATCACTCTTGATCACAAATTAATATCCGGCCCTTGCTGTGTGCAAGCTCCATCGTTAAGATATAATTTTTAGACTTAATTTCAATTTTGGTCACCCTATTTTTATTATTTTGCAGATATGATCCCCTATTTTAAAATACGACAGTTTTGGTCCCCCTATCATAATTGTAATTATAAATTAACGATATGATATGTTTTAAACGACGTGGTATATGATCTGATGATGAGAAAATACCAACATAGATGAAATTGTAAGAAAAATCTATTATAATTTCATCCCGTTAGTTATAGCTTTTTTTTAAAAAAAAACATTCACTTATTTTTAAAAAAATAATCACTTTTAAGAATATTACGTCGATTTGTTATAACATTTAAAAAAAACTAGAATCTAAAAACTGCTAAAAATGAAAAACTAAAAATAGTATCTTCTTAAAAAATCTATTTTTTTAGATGAAAGATAAACCAATGGTCAAAAGATGGAGATATTTTTTATCCAAAAATATCTTTACATAAATTTTAATATTCCAAAAATATCCTTATAAAAACTAATTTTTATCATGGTAAACCAACACAAAATAGCTTTTGATTTTTTTGTAAAATCTCTAAAAAATAATCTTTAAATTATGTAAGGTCAAAATCACTTAGTTTTTAATCTATAACAAACAGGCTCTATTTAAAACATGTTGTATCATCATATTTTAGACAAAATATGTGTTAGGGGGCTCAAAATTGTGGAATTTTAAAATAGGAGGATAAATAATTATGCAAAACTGTAACACCCCAACTAAAATGTTTAGAATATTTAGTCGAAACATACATAATTGATATTCGGAACTAACTGAATAATATAATATCATTAGGATAATAATTGTAACATCCCACTCTTTCAATTACCTAATTAATTTTAATTAGAGCTTTGTCTAATAAATTAATATTAATTAGAGGAGATTAGTTAATCAAAATCATGGGATTTAAGTGTAATATATGTGTAAAGTTAGGTATTTTATTTGAAACTAACCTATACACCAATACACTACCTATTTCCCTTGTGATTTAAATTAACTCAAGAACCAATCTCCCCTCCCTCTCCTAGCTCCCTCACGTGTTCATTCCCTTTCTCTCTAATATTAAACACTCACCCAAGTATTCTTCCTCTCACGCATCACACTCTTATGACTCACTTCCCCTTTAATTACCAAGCCTACACCTCATCACCCCCTTAGTGACTCACTTTACATTTTATGACAACACCTCACTACTTCTTTTATTCACATAACTACATGCAACAACCACTTCTCTACTCACTCACTCAACATCAGAAAATTAGAACACAATGTTCTCTCACACGAGCCCCATCACCAACCATAGCAAGTTTCCAAGATCTCCATCTATTCCATTTTCCTTGTTTGTTAATTCTCACAAACCTCACACCAAACAAGTTCTTGTTCTCAGAAATTATTATCACTAGCATGCATTAGAGGGAGAGAAATCAGTGATTCTTTTCATCTCTCACAAACTCTATCATACAACAACAACAACAAGTTCATAAACCTCCCTTTTAATTCAATCTCTCAAACCTTAACCCCATATTTGAAATCCTTGCTGCATGTGTGTTTCTCTTCAAAAACACGATCCCTGCCAACACTGGGTATGTCATGAATGCTGAGGAAAAGTGCAGTATTGGAGAAACTGCAGGTTCTTGTTCTTCGTTCTGTAACGCTCGCCCAGCGACCAGCAGTACTCGCCTGGCGAGGGTTGCGAGGAGCTGCTGCATGTATTCTTTCTTTGTTAGTGCCTGTTCCTAACCTTGAGTAAGTAACTTAGACTCCTTATTATTAGTATTTATCATTCTAGGTCCCTTTTGATCAAAAATTATTGTGAGTTTCATTAATTCCCATTCTTGGTATTGATATTGAGCTTTTGGACTGATGAAACATCAACAAGGGCTGGGAGTTGATGCCTCACCTTTTCCAATCGAAAGCTTCTGAGTTAAACTCAATACAGGTGGGTGCTTACGTAGTTTAGATAATTTCTCCCCATTAATCAATTGCATGCAAACATTAGGGAAATTTAGGGAAATTAGGAGTGGGGAGAAATAACTCCCAATTTCTCCTCCAAACAGTCGTATATTATGCTTATATTATTGTTACAATGGTTTAGTTCGAGGATTGTAGGTGTTAAACTTGAAAACTATGAAATTTTGCAAAACAGGGGCTGTTCACGCAGGTTTCGCCCGGCGAGCAGCCGGCGAGGCTTCTAGCGAGGCAACAATTTCTGGGCAGAGTTTGAATAGCCCGGCGAGCTCTTTGTCACCCGGCAAGCTTAGGCTGGCCCGACGAGGATTAGCTCGCTCGGCGAGACAACTCAGACCAGGCATTGTTACTTGGCTTGGGCTTCCTGGATTGCTTCTTGGGCAAGTCTTGCATGATAGTCCTATTTTTTTAAACATTTTCTAAAAACTAAACACTCGTTTTATATCCTCGAAACTAAGTTAACATTCTGTAATGATATAATTCGCCTAAAATACGAATTGTTTGTTATCACGATGCAATCCTAGGGTATAACTTAGGAATCTAAATTTATGTATGCTCCCCGGGTTTGAGAAATTATGGTAGCATGTAATTAATTTAGAATCAGTCAATTATGTATGTGAAATTATTATCATGTGTGGACTTCGTTTTAGATGTTCCACTAGTAAAAAAAAACTTTGTGAGCTGCACGCCGGAACGCTTTCTGTTCGCGGACAAGGCAGGCCTCTGAGACATGCTCACCTCAGAGTGCCTGCGGTTTAAAATCAACAAGACTAATCAGTGTTACACCTTTATTTATTTATGCCTTATGACAATATGATATGAAATATGATACGACTGATTAAGTGCCCCGGCGTTATAGCCTTTAGGAGGGTAGTAGGACTCACTGGGACGAAGTGACTGTCTCACCCCACTCCCTTTTCGATATAGGTAAGACAGGTTATTCCGGAGCAGGGAACAGGTTGGATCTGATGATTGGAGCTGTACTTGGATTGTCAGCCTAGAAGATTTATTATTCTTCCTTGTTTTAGATTAGCTTGTTATTCTGTTATCAACACTTCCCAATGTTTGTATCGAACATTATAATATTATCTTAATGATATTGTAGTATTCAGTTATATTTCTTTTAATTAATGTACTCAGATTCCAGTTTTTAATGTTCCGACTAAATATTCTAGATAATTTAGTTCGGGCGTTACAATTGGTATCAAAGCAGGTCGATCTAGTATCGGACCTTTCCATGAGTCATTACAATCTCTTCCTTAGTAGTACGGACCCTTTGGAGGCTGGACTGTTTACGCTGAAACCATCACGTGCTGAGTCTGATCAACTCAGTATTGTGCATTGTAGGCAGGGTATTACGGTTGAGAACCGAAGTGGACCACGGTGGTTTAGTAAGAAGATCGTAGTGGAGATGCCGTTCAGAAGCAATCGTTGGCGAGAATTCTCTCTAACCGAATGTTAGAGCTGAAATAAGTTAGGACGGAAGGAGTAAGTGGTGCAACGCCAACGAGTATGCCAAGAGCTAAGATGGATCATATGGATTAAGACCAATAGTAGTAGGAAATTCTGGAGATTATAAGGAAGCAGTTGTTAAGATTATAGAGAGTAAGAATTGTTCATGGAAGAGCGTAGGTGTGTAGGTCATTATAGTATCCAACTGACACCGTGTGTCAGGTAAATTTCCCGGACTTGAGAGTAACCATACCTTCTGGTGAACATGTTCACAAGAAACACGTAAGCCAAGTAAGATTCAACCTTCAGTACATTAGAACTCTTCCTAGATACTTAACCTTACTTGTTAGCCGTGAGATTCATTAGTGATGTTAAATCTGTTCAATACCATACTAGAGAAACCAAGTTGGAATATTAACCCATAACAACACTTATCTGAGAACTCCACAATAGATTATTCTATAGGAAGCCAACTCTTAATGTCTCCCTAAGAATAAATTAGCTTTTCAACATTGTAACTCGTATTCCTATCATATCGCTAGGAGCTAGAATCCGTTTAGCATAACAAATAGAATTTCCTGTTAGCGACACCAGCCTAGGCCAGTTAATTCAGCAAACCATTTGAGATCAACCTTGATTAGAGTAACAATTAGGAATTATTTCGCAACCCCATGTAGATACCTGACTCAATTCATAAGGCATCATTCGTGAGCAGTAGAAATCAGAATCAAACCAAGTTAGCCTTGTAAGTAGCAACCAATAATTATACCTTACCACTAGAGGTTGAGCATTCTGAGATGTACCATTTAGGAATTTCACCTTATAAACTTAGTATCCATATGGACTTGTTAGGCGTAGTTGTCCACTTACATTGAGCCAGTAACTTAGTGCCATAAACTACCCAACCAAGCATATAGGAAAATAGTCGAATTAGATTGCCTTCGATTCAACACTCTCTTACCTTTCGGCATGTCCTGTTACCACTTAGAGAACAACTATGGGTCTAGTAAGATAGTCTCAGCCTAACACATTACACTAGAGATCACACCAAACCACTTGGAACATAACCTCATTCAGAATGACAAGTAGAAACATTTATTGACCATACTTAGTAAACAAATAACCTACTTAACACTATCATGCATCTCCTACATTAATAGTTTAGTGTCGGGGCTTAGGTAGGTACCTTGTGAAAGAAACTAAGTTGACCACCCGTGTTATTAATTTCCTTAGACGTCAGTCGCTATAGTATCATCTAGTACATTGTCTATAGGAACTCATTACCATAGAGCAGCCTACCTCCGTGAGATCAGTCTTAGTACCGTGTCACTAGCATTCCAGCCTCGATCAGATTAGCAGGTCAGAAGTGATCCTTGACACCTTCAGCCATCTAAATCACTCGTCTATTACCTATGTTAGTTATCTCGTATCGAAAATAACCGAGTTGGATTTATTCTTTATTAGCCATTTAGCATTTTCAATTATTCAGACCTTCGAGTTAGAAACCTGTTAGAGTCCGTCAAATTTCCGGTAGGAGCGCCTATCAATAATCTGAATCGAACTTGAATCAAATGATGTCAAATTCTGATCTCATTATCCTTCCTCCAGACCTTAATAAGCTGAGTTCGTCGAACCAACTATTTTTGGATTGGGTATCCATTAGACATGGAAACATGGAACGGGTTCACTCCCTAACTTGTCTGATTACGTCTAGGACAGATAATTCCTCCTCGTGCCCTACCATTTGTTAGTCGTAGTTACCACTCGGAGTAGTTGAAAGATAAACTTTTCAAATTTCTCGACATCGTTCAATTAAACCGACCTTGTGAAGACTTTACTTACAAGTAATCCTGTTCAATCTTTTCGACCTTTCAGTTACATTGTTAATAACTAAATATAATTCGTGGAATCCAGTTTATCTGGAGAGAACACGTGTAATTCAGTTCAAGCTGTCCACCGTCGTCTCGATCTTTTAATCAGTATCACTAGTCAAACTATCCGCCGAACTATTTTGTTCAGTGTCAGTACCAGTTAATTATATAGGTCTTTGTGCACCTGAACGACTCATCAGTAACTCAATTGTGTTGTTTAATCTTTCGGAGTCTTATCAGCTAAATTCCAGTTAAGTTTCAGATTTTTCCTGTTACGTAAGAATAGGAGCTAGTAAAAGTATTAAGTATCTAGATATCTCATCAGAACTATTCTCTGAAATCGAGTTTGAACCATTTCATTCTCTATCAACTGATTCAGTTTCTCTGAACATTATCAACAATAGATTCAGATCATCATCAATTCCTCGTGAAGAGTATAAGAGTTTCCTTATTACGAATCAGATTCATACGATGACACATTGGCTATGGCGAATAAGGGATTTGAAGCTATTCTTTGTGTTGAGTGTGCAAATCTTCTATAATCAGTTAACCGTCATTAGAATCCGAACACTTTAGCCAGAATTCTTTCATGTCAGCCTATCAGTGAGTTGTCTAGCCAACTAACTGTATCCTTGAAGGAAGATTCGAACCTCAGTTCTTGATATGTTAAATGTACTGCTTGACCTCAGTGTTGTGCTGGGATGGATCGAAATAGTAAGTGGAAAATTTTGTAGTACTATGGACTCGGTTGTAGATGAGTCTGACTCATTGGCGAAAGGATCTATAGTGCTTAAGCGTTCTCCGCTCGTTTTATATTTGATTAATCCTGGAGTATTTATACAACACTACGAAACAGTGGTACCTGTGACGTGTTACGAGTTGCAGCGATCGGATTTGAGAAATACCGTCACATACCTGCTCCCACAAAGTAAAACAAGTGTTACCTTGTGAGGTTATTCAATGAGAGACGTAGTAATGGTGGAAGTAAATTAGAAAAGAAGAGATGGTGCGTCACCGTGCTAGATAAATTTGGAGTAAGGTCATGCTGACGCAGATACAAAGGAATGACTATAAGTAGTCGGATCAGAGTGCGCAGCACAAGATCAGGCGGAAATATGGTTAGACGATCAATTTGGACGAATAACCCTTTGAGAGAGGAAAGTTTTATTCCAAGGAATAAAGGTAATCAAGTATTTCTGAGAATAACACCAAAGTTGGAACTACGAGGTGTTTTCAAATGAAGAAATTCTATCCGAAGTGTATAGGACCTTATCAGATCCTTCGACGCGTCGATCCTGTAACATACCAGTTAATTCTATTTCTATCCATGTCGGGGTTGCACGACGTGTTTCAGGTGTCTCAACTTCGGAAATTTATTCTCGATCTTTATCACTCTATAGAGATTAATCTTCAGTCAGCCTTAACTTATCAGCCGGATCCAGTTCGTATAATTGATTGTGGAGTTAAGATATTTTGGAACAAGTTATTACTATCCTCTCTGAGATAAATTTCTTAATTTCAAGGACGAAATTTCTTTAAGGGGGTAGATTGTAACATCCCACTCTTTCAATTACCTAATTAATTTTAATTAGAGCTTTGTCTAATAAATTAATATTAATTAGAGGAGATTAGTTAATCAAAATCATGGGATTTAAGTGTAATATATGTGTAAAGTTAGGAATTTTATTTGAAACTAACCTATACACCAATACACTACCTATTTCCCTTGTGATTTAAATTAACTCAAGAACCAATCTCCCCTCCCTCTCCTAGCTCCCTCACGTGTTCATTCCCTTTCTCTCTAATATTAAACACTCACCCAAGTATTCTTCCTCTCACGCAACACACTCTTATGACTCACTTCCCCTTTAATTACCAAGCCTACACCTCATCACCCCCTTAGTGACTCACTTTACATTTTATGACAACACCTCACTACTTCTTTTATTCACATAACTACATGCAACAACCACTTCTCTACTCACTCACTCAACATCAGAAAATTAGAACACAATGTTCTCTCACACGAGCCCCATCACCAACCATAGCAAGTTTCCAAGATCTCCATCTATTCCATTTTCCTTGTTTGTTAATTCTCACAAACCTCACACCAAACAAGTTCTTGTTCTCAGAAATTATTATCACTAGCATGCATTAGAGGGAGAGAAATCAGTGATTCTTTTCATCTCTCACAAACTCTATCATACAACAACAACAACAACAACAAGTTCATAAACCTCCCTTTTAATTCAATCTCTCAAACCTTAACCCCATATTTGAAATCCTTGCTGCATGTGTGTTTCTCTTCAAAAACACGATCCCTGCCAACACTGGGTATGTCATGAATGTTGAGGAAAAGTGCAGTTTTGGAGAAACTGCAGGTTCTTGTTCTTCGTTCTGTAACGCTCGCCCAGCGAGCAGCAGTACTCGCCCGGCGAGAGTTGCGAGGAGCTGCTGCATGTATTCTTTCTTTGTTCGTGCCTGTTCCTAACCTTGAGTAAGTAACTTAGACTCCTTATTATTAGTATTTTGATCATTTTAGGTCCCTTTTGATCAAAAATTATTGTGAGTCTCATTAATTCCTATTCTTGGTATTGATATTGAGCTTTTGGACGGAAGAAACATCAACAAGGGCTGGGAGTTGATGCCTCACCTTTTCCAATCGAAAGCTTCTGAGTTAAACTCAATACAGGTGGGTGCTTAGGTAGTTTAGATAATTTCTCCCCATTAATCAATTGCATGCAAACATTAGGGAAATTAGGAGTGAGGAGAAATAACTCCCAATTTCTCCTCCAAACAGTCGTATATTATGCTTATATTATTGTTACAATGATTTAGTTCGAGGATTGTAGGTGTTAAACTTGAAAACTATGAAATTTTGCAAAACAGGGGCTATTCAAGCAGGTTTCGCCTGGCGAGCTGCCAGCGAGCTTAGGCTGGCCCGGCGAGGATTAGCTCGCTCGGCGAGACAACTCAGACCAGGCATTGTTACTTGGCTTGGGCTTGCTGGATTGCTTCTTGGGCAAGTCTTGCATGATAGTCCTATTTTCTTAAACATTTTCTAAAAACTAAACACTCGTTTTATATCCTCGAAACTAAGTTAACATTCTGTAATGATATAATTCCCCTAAAATACGAATTGTTTGTTATCACGATGCAATCCTAGGGTATAACTTAGGAATCTAGATTTATGTATACTCCCCGGGTTTGGGAAATTATGGTAGCATGTAATTAATTTAGAATCAGTCAATTATGTATGTGAAATTATTATCATGTGTGGACTTCGTTTTAGATGTTCCACTAGTAAAAAAAAAACTTTGTGAGCTGCACGCCGGAACGCTTTCTGTTCGCGGACAAGGCAGGCCTCTGAGACATGCTCACCTCAGAGTGCCTGCGGTTTAAAATCAACAAGACTAATCAGTGTTACACCTTTATTTATTTATGCCTTATGACAATATGATATGAAATATGATACGACTGATTAGGTGCCCCGGCGTTATAGCCTTTAGGAGGGTAGTAGGACTCACTGGGACGAAGTGACTGTCTCACCCCACTCCCTTTTCGATATAGGTAAGACAGGTTATTCCGGAGCAGGGAACAGGTTGGATCTGATGATTGGAGCTATACTTAGATTGTCAGCCTAGTAGATTTATTCTTCTTCCTTGTTTTAGATTAGCTTGTTATTCTGTTATCAACACTTCCCAATGTTTGTATCGAACATTATAATATTATCTTAATGATATTGTAGTATTCAGTTATATTTCTTTTAATTAATGTACTCAGATTCCAGTTTTTAATGTTCCGACTAAATATTCTAGATAATTTAGTTGGGGCGTTACAATAATTGAATATTTGATACAGACAGCGGAAAAGAAAACTACAATAAGATAACAAGCTAAATAAAAACAAGGAAGAAGACTAAGTCTTCTAAGTTGACAATCCAAGCTCGACTCCAATCGTCAGATCCATCCTGGTCCCTGGTCCGAGAAAACCTGTCTACCTAAAAAAAATTGAATGGAGTGGGGTGAGACTACTAAGTCTCAGTGGGTCCTACTACCCTCCTAATGGCGACTACGCTGGGAACCTAATCAGTCCATATAATATTCTAACATGTCATAAAATGATTCATAAACAAAAATAAAGTGTATCACAGAAAACGTCTTATTAATTTTATTCCGCTAAGAACTTCGAGGTGAGCATGTCTCGAAGGCCCGCCTTGTCCGTCGACCGATTCGATCACGACATTAAGCTCACAATCATTTTCCTATTGGGTTGTTCCATTGGAAGCCCATAAGCAGCATACTAAACCGCACATGATTGACTGATACTAAGTTGAGTTTATACTACCATAATTATCCCAAAGCCCGGGGAACATGCAATCTTAAATTCTAAGTTATACCCTAAGGTTCATAATGTGCTTGACCTCCTGCACTATTTTATATTTATTACATGATTGTGAAATAACTGAAATAACTTGAGGATGTAAAACGAGTGTGAATTTTCAGGAAAAATGAAAAAGTAAGGCTTTCTGCACAATGCTTGCTACAGCGAGTAACTTAGCTCGCCATGGCGATTGATCTTGTAATGGCCTGAACAACTCGCTAGGCGAGCATATGCTCGCCATGGCGAGATTCCTCAGTTCAGAACTTGATGTCTCGCCATGAGTGCTCGCTAGCAGCTCGCTATGGCGAGCTCATGCAGTAGACTCTCTATTTTGCGATTTTCAAAGAAATTTCAAGAACAACACCTACAAACCTCATAATAAATCATCACAATCAAGAATAGATATAATATAGGACAAAATAGAAAAAAATTTGGGAGCTAATTCTCATCACACAATTTAATTTCCTAATTCCTAAGTTAACATGCAAAGTTCATAAATTTGGAGAATCTAAACTACCTAGCCTAAGAACCCACATGTTATGAAGCTTCAATCCTTGTATCTTGGGCTCTACAGCAGCTACAGTCCACCCAGCTAAACCCATGACCAAGCTTTGACAGATTTGGAACTTTAAAGAATGATGAACTTTCTATTTTGCCTCTAAGATTTGAACTGGAGATGATGATTTGAACACTGAGGTGATGGGTTTATGTAGAAGGATTTTCTGGTGATAGTAAAGTAGTGTATTTGCATTGCATGCAGAACCATAGTATTTGAAAGAAGTGGTGTGAGGTTGTATTTTCAATTTGGTAGAGTTTTTAGAAGTATAATGAAAAAGGAAAGAGATTCTGATTGATTCCTTGCTACCGTTGCATGTGGAAATCTCTTGTTGTATAGTGTTGATTTATGAAGAGAATGGGTTAAAGAACAACTTTGGTGTTTAATTTGGAAAAATGAGAGCTTGTAGCTATGTTGTTGTTGTTATTTTCGTGTATGAGGAGAGGAAGAGAGAGCTTGATGTTCTATTTTCTAAAATTGTTGTTATGAGACAAGTGAATCACTTACTCCTTCATAACTTTAGTGTTTTGCATGTTATCTAATGGGTGATAGTGGAATAATGTGTTGGCAAGAGAGGAAGAGTATTATGATGAGGTGTTGACATAATAGGAAATGAGGTGTAGAGTTATGGTGTAGTGGAAGAATGAGTCATGAAGTGAGGTGTTATAAGGAGAAGGAGTATTAACTTGAGTGGGAAATGAGTCACTAGCAAGAGAAATTGAGGGAGGAAAGGTCAAGTCTTAGTATTAATTAATTCTCAAGTGTGAGATTAGAGTGTTAATGTGTAGTTTGAGTTCAATTAGAATTTCTAATTTCTACACATCTTACACCTAAGTTCTCAAGACTTAATTAATTAATTACCCCTAATCAATTTTGGAATTATTGGTCAAACTCTAATTAAATTTAATTAGGTGGATAAAATTGTGGGATGTTACAAAAACGATGAAAATAGAGGGACCAAAATTACTTTTGTTTAAACTTCCTATTATACTCTCATATTTTTTTTATTTTTTATTTTTTATTTTTTTTTATGAATGGCAAATAGTTAGTATATTTACAATATTATGTTAGTTTTTCTCCTTACAAGAACTTGCATCCTGGACCTCCAACTTCTGAACTTTAGTTCAACTAGTTTAACCAATTGAGCTACCCATCCCACCCCTATTTATACTCTCATCTTAATTCACCAATAAATTCATATTTTCTTGCGTAAGCTAAAAAATAAACTATTCCAAACGGGCTCAAAGTTTAAATTTGAATATACCAAGAAATAATTTTTTGTTAAATCCTTTTTTTTAAAAAAAAAAAAAACTTTAGTTTTTCAAATATATATATAAAAGAAAGATTTATTGAAAAAGATAAGTTCAAAAATAAGCTATTCCAAATGGACTCAAAGTTTAAATTTGAAAATGTTCCGGCGAGGAACATAGGGGGTATGTATTTAGTATATTTAGTAATGATGAATAATATAGCAATTGTACTTAGACTAATTTTCGGTGTGTTTTTTGAGGTTGTATTTATAGGCATACAGAGGGGATATGTAACTCCTCACGATCCCACGGTTTCCTTCATGGGTAAGCCCGGAGTTGGCGCGTAGTGGGGGGAAAGCGTTGGCGCCAAGGTTCCCCTGATCGTGGTATAAGCTCATTTATCACGTGGTTTTTAGTGATTCGTTGCGTAATGGGCTTGGTTAGGCGACATTGGGCTTAGGCAAGCTGAATCGGGTCGGGCGAACTCGCGTAGATCGGATATTGGGCTGTTTAGCAACCATGGATTTGTAGCATAATTGGGCCTGGGCGAACTCGCGTAGATCGGATATTGGGCTGTTTAGCAACCATGGATTTGTAGCATAATTGGGCCTGGGCGAACTCGACCGGTACAGAATACAACAAGAAATAATCTTTTGTTAAATCCTTTTTTTAAAAAAAAAACCAAACTTTAGTTTTTCAAATATGTATATAAAAGAAAGATTTTTTGAAAAAGATAAGAGTAATTGACAAAGGGTACAATTGACAAATCATACCTTTAAAATACCAAACAGACAGTTAAATAGGAATACTAAATCCGACAAAAGTGGACAGTTAAAAGGGAACGGAGGAAGTATTATATATTTTTGGGTTAATAGGCTTTAACCCTCCTACAAAGTATGTGAGTTTTGCGTTACCCCTGTAATATTTTTTTTTGAGATTACCCCCTACAATGTGTTTTTATTTTTTCCGCAGTTCATTTCACCCTTGTAGTGTTGTTTTGTTTTACCCCAGTGGGTAAAATGAGCTGCGAAAAAAACAAAAACACATTGCAGGGGGTAATCTCAAAATAATAAATTATAGGGGGTAACGCAAAACTCGTCTACTTTGCAGGGGATAAAAGTCTATTAACCCTAATTTTGTTTATGATGTAATAAACTTTTTCATTAATAAATATAGAATAATTACACATGACTAAGAGGAAAACAGACGACAACTTACATTCTACTCCTTTTTGAATAGCAAATCCAAACGGACCCATAATTTACTAAATCAATTAAAAAATAACCCCATGACCAATAACAAACACTATCAAAATTATAATTTTTTTTTAAGAATTAATTTTTATTTTGAGGTTAAAAATTTATAACAAATTCTATTAAAATTATAAAATATTTTTGAAAAACATATTGTTTTTTCCTTAAGAAAATCCAAAACAAATGGACCCATAATTTTACTAATCAATTCAAAAATAACCCCAATATGGGTCAAGTGGTTTTACTACACTTGGATTGTTGTCTTTCCTGATGCCTCCTCCATAGCCTACATTACAGGGACATAAATAATTGCAGTTCCGGGTCCAAAATTCCAAATACACCCAGTAGTAGCAGGGCTCTATTAAAAATACAGTAATTATTGTTATTATTTTGTTAGATTGTTAGATTTATTTGGTTTCCAATTCTCTAATAAAATATAATACCTCAAATTATAAGAACCAGTTCGATTATTGCACGTATGCCAACGTACAATTTTGATGACTAATATCTTAATTTTCTATTAGTAGAAATATTCATCAAAACAAATTATACAATATCTTATATACTTATATTTATAAAATATTGTTAAAATATAAATGGCGTCGTGTATCAAAAAAAATAAAAATCATAAATGAGGTTATTTTGTGATATTTTTGTAAAACTTATTAAATTAAGTCTTTTTTTTTTATTAAAGTAATTGTCCCGTGTATGATTTTTGTGTAATAAATTATAATTAATAATAAGAAATATTTATTATTCAATTTCTTTTTTTTTTATTAAATCAATTGTCCCGTATATGATTAAATTTTTTTATTAAGACAATTGTCCCGTGTATTATTATAACTGTCGCGGTGATTTTCGGACGTCAAGCTATTGATTAGATTTGACTCGCAAAAATATGAATTCACCACCGAGCTTTAATTTATCCAAGGGAAGGGAAAAAGATCGAAAAAAACCCGATTAAAAGTTTAGAGATTTAAGGTTCGGGGGTTGGTTATACGAAGGGAAGGTACTAGCACCCTAAGTATCTGTAGTACTCTACGGGATCCTTTTGTAAATATTTATTTTTGTGCTAAAATGTTTGTTTGCTTATTGAAATTCTGTTCTCTGGCAGGACAGATGTCTTACACAATGTCTAGGACAATGTGTCAGTAGTCCAGATGTCCTAGACAACTGGTTCGACAACTGGTTATTTGGATCACGCGTTATTGCAGTACTGAAGATAAATAAAAGCAATAAACAACACCAGTGATTTGTTAATCCAGTTCGGCACTTATAACAAGTCCTAATCTGGGGGATACCAATCCAGAAAGTGAACACTACTACTCCGAATTAATACTTAGCCTTACAACACTACCAAACACCTATTGGCATGTACGCCTTTTCTCAATCCTAGTAATCTTCTACTCAAGGGCTAACTCCCCCTGAATATGAGAACCTACCCAACTCCCTCTAATCACTAATCCCAAGTGACGAAACAACTTTAAAATATAACAGTTTAAAAGACAATGTTGAACGACAACATTCAACGACTCCAAGCTACAAAGTATCAAGAACAATACTAAGAGCCACTAAGTGTGACAATCGAGGTAGGCTCTCGTAGGTATTCTAGTTATGGTCGTAGGGAGACTTCGCATATATTAGGTTAATAGTAAGGTATTACCACAACAACGAATAAAATTAACCACCGAATGTTAGACTAAGTAATTATGTTATACACCCTTCATACCAAATACTAGTAGGGGTAGTCCAGCCACCATACCTTTCTTCTATGTTTCTGAATCAACATTTACTTTTATGCATGCATATCGCTCTTTTCAACTAAAACTTTTTTAAAAACCAAAGTGAATGCAAAAACTACAAATTTAAATAACGCTAGTAGCGCATTGGCACGATCCATGTGGATACGAACTCATTCTAGACACCTAGAATGTGAATTATTACTCGACGACAGACTGGTGCACTTGTCAGACCGTAGTCAGCAACCTAACTTTTTTTCACTTTATTAAATGCTATACTTTTCAAAATACCCTTTAAATAAGCAATTTCTCGTCCTATGAGCTTCGCTTAATTGATAGGACAATATTTCATTATATATGCAACGATCAATCCACTTATCCACCTTAAGAGTGAAATTTCTAGCCACTAGACTACTTGACAAAAAAAAATCTCATATAAAATGAAAATAAAAGATAATTTCATAAACGCAATTAATTTTTTGATTGCATCAAAAAATTTAATTATGATTAACTTTTATTCTTATTTTTTTACCTACTTAAAATGAAATCAGAAAAAGTAACTATTTTATTTTTAGTCCCTCAAATTTTTGTTTGTTGGTTTTAATCTTAGAAATAAATATGAATATTTACTATTGATCTTATGTTTTGATTTTAGTTTCTATAATATTTTATACATAGAGTTCCTAAAATATGTCAACAATTTTATTTTCAAATAATTATTCAATTTGAACATTATATTATAAGGGCTAAAAAAAAAGCTTGAAAATCAAAGACAAACATTCTTATTTTTATAAACTAGATTCAAAACATTTTGTTGTTCCGACGAAAACAAAAAATATTGAATGCTCTTGAAATTAAACAATTATTTAACCCATAAAAAAATTAAATTTCATACATACATATAAACATAAGATTCGTCTCTAAATGTCTTATAACCCTTTTTTTTTGCATTAATATTATTCCAAGCAACGTCATATTAAATTGTACTCTTAAACTTTATTTCAATAAAATTTAGGATCAAAGTCATATTAAAATGTGCTTTCTATATTATAGAACTCAATATATAAGAATCATTACCTTGGAGTGTTGTTTGAAATGAATCTACGAAGGCAGAAGTGGCAACAATTGGTGTCATGGAAGTCACATATGTGACTACTTCATGTACGTTGCTAAAAGCTTTGCCCCAAACTTTCCAAGCCGACATAATGAAACCGAACTCTAAAACTCCACATGTGAAGGCTATGAATAAAGTCACTTTGGCAGCTAAATATGCAGCATTTGGACATCCAGCTCCTAGTTCATTTGAGATTCTTGTACTGTTGTGTGAAAATATATTTGTAACAATATAGTCAATCCCAATAACAAATGGAGTTAAATATACTCCTTCCGTCCCAATATATAAAACTTTTTTTGCAAGGGGAGATCCAAACAAATTTTATCGTACAATTTGAAATTATTCAATGTAATCAATATTGCAACAAATTTTAAAAATTAGAGGATGAAATGTATTGTTTAAAGTTTATAGACAATAACCCAAATTCGACACGACTAAAAACATAATTAATGAAACTAAATAAATGTGACCAATACCACTTTTAAATATTGCATGCACATTTCTTTGGTATCTGTTTGGATTCTAACTCTATTATAATATTAATAGTTTATTTATTAATTAAAATAATAGTAATATAGTACAACATGAAAACTAACCTTCCAGCAACGCTAATTCCAAATGGAACCATCCAGAACATACCAGATATATTAACACTGGGATAAAAAGTACATTTGGTCATAATTAATAACAAATTAAAGAAATATTTTTTTTTTAAAAAAAAATGTAAAAAGAAACAAAACAAAGCTATAACTTGGTATATCTAAATAGCTGTTAAGTGATAAAACTGATGATAGCACAAGATTAGATGAAGTGTAATAATAGTTGAGTTAGTTACTTGTTAGATAAGTAATGTTAGTCTAGACTTAGCACATGATAACTAAGTGTGTAACAATGTGCAACTATAAATACTTGTTGTATTTACCCTTTTACACTAATGAGAATCATTTCTTTCAATTCCATTTTACTCATAACATGGTATCTAGAGCCTCTAATAGTTTGTTAGAGAGTTTGTTAGAAAGTTAGTTACAACTTTCTCTCATTTTCCATCACTTTCTTGCGTTTTCTATCATTTTCTCATTCATTCTTCCGCTTTCTCATCGATTCTCACCTGATTTTCTCACCATGCCTCCACGCGTTGCTCCTCAGCAAGCTCCTCAACCTGATACTGATTCAATATTCTACGTTCATCCTAGCGAAGGTCTCAATTCCGTTGTTGTTTCACCAAAACTCGTTGGATCGAATTACCTTGCATGGCATCGTTCCATGCAGCGCGCGTTAGGAGCCAAAAACAAGCTCAGATTTGTGGATGGTTCTTTGGAGATTCCTCGTTTTGATGATTTGAATCGTGCGCAGTGGGAAATATGCAATCACCTTATTCATTCTTGGATCCTCAATTCAGTTTCAGATCAAATAGCTTCCACCATCGTTTTTCATGAGAATGCAATTGATGCTTGGCGCGATCTGCAAGAACGATTTTCCAAAGCTGGTCGTGTTCGTATTGCTTCTTTACGTTCTTCCATCAACAGCTTGAAACAAGGTACCAAAACTGTTCTTGATTATTTCATTGAGTTGAAAGTACTTTGGGAGGAACTCAATTCGCATCGTCCTTTGCCTGTTTGCACTTGCATTCATCAATGCCGTTGTCCAGCTATGCAATTAGTTTGAAACTATCGTCAAGAAGATCAAATTCTTCAATTTCTTCATGGTTTGAATGATCAATTTTATGTGGTCAAGACTCAAGTCCTTTTAATGGAGCCATTACCACCTATTAACAAAGTTTATTCTCTTGTTGTTCAAGAAGAGAGCAATCACAAGTTTGCTCTACCTGTTGATGATTCTTCTACTCTTATCAATGCTGCAAATAGATATGACTCTAAGGGTAAAGGCCCTGCCTATGGCGCTAATTCTAAAGGCTCCAATCGCCAATGCACATTTTGTCATCGCAATGGTCACACTGTAGAGTTTTGTTATCAAAAACATGGTCACCCTAGCTTCAACAAATCCAAAACTGGTGTTAATGCAGTTAATTCTGAAGGTATTGAAGCTTCTTCTTCCTCAGGCAACACTGAAGGTAGCTCTTCATCTGGTTCCAGTTCTTCCATTTCTCAGGAACAATTTGCTCAACTCATGACTTTGCTTCAACAAGTTAATCTTGCTCCTTCATCTTAGGCTTCCACTTCTACACCTGCTTCTGCCTCTAATCAGATTAGCATTACTCCTATGACTCAAGGTCTTACACCTACCGAGTCCTCCTCAGGTACATTTTTCACCTTTGCAAATTCTTTGACTGCTAATCCCACTCAATGGCTTATAGACTCTGGTGCCAATGATCATGTATGCACCTCTTCTCAATTTTTCACTTCCCTTTATAAAATTTCACCTGTTCATATTAGATTACCTAATAATGCTTCTGTTATTGTTCATTATGCTGATAATGTACATTTCTCTAAAGATCTTTACTTAGAAAATGTATTATTTTCCCCTGATTTTCACTTAAATCTCAATTCTGTCTCCAAGCTATGCAAAACCCTAAATTGTTGTTTTCAATTTTCTAATGCCAAATGTTTCCTACAGGACCTGAATACCAAGAAGATGATTGGTTTGGGTAGTCAAGTGGATGGTCTTTACCAATTACACATTGATCCTGGCTTGCTTGTTTCCCACGCCACCACTCCTTTGTTATCCAAATCCATTAATCATGTTACTACCTCAAATGTAATTCCTGTTTCAGCTTTATGGCACTTTAGACTATGCCATGTTTCAAATAAGAGACTCAATACTATGTTTCAATTGTACCCTTCTTGTTCATTTGATAATAAAGTTGTGTGTGATGTTTGTAATTTTGCTATAAAACGCAAGTTACCTTTCAATTCTAGTGATTCCCATGCTTTACATCCTTTTGACCTTATTCACTTTGATATATGGGGCCCTCTGTCTACTACTTCTTTTCATGGCCATAAATATTTTCTAACCATTTTAGATGATCACACTCGTTATGTGTGGATTGTAATGTTAAAATCTAAAGCTGAGGTTGCTTCCCAAGTTCAAAAATTCATTTTGTTAATTGAAAATCAATTTCATGTTACTCCCAAAGTTGTTCGTACTGGCAATGGTCCTGGATTTTTTCACGATTCCTTTTATGCTTCTAAGGGCATTATTCATCAAAAATCCTACATTGAAACTCCTCAACAAAATGGGAGGGTTGAACGTAAACATCAACATTTGTTGAATGTTGGAAGAGCTTTATTATACCAATCCAAACTACCTAAATCTTTTTGGTCATATGCTATTCTTCATACTACTTTTAGTATAAACAGTGTTACTACCCCTTTGCTTCATAACAAATCACCTTATCAACTCCTATATACAACCATTCCTGACATCAACTCATTTAGAGTCTTTGGTTGTCTATGCTATGCTACTTCATTGCACCAAAATCGTAGCAAACTTGACCCTAGAGCTCGCAAATCCCTATTCCTTGGTTACACTGTTGGTATGAAGGGTTATACTCTTCTTGATCTTCACACCAAAGAAGTCTTTACCTCTAGGAATGTTTCATTTCATGAAACAATCTTACCTTACACCATTAACTCTCCTTCACCTACTTCCTCTTAGGAATATATCTCCTCTTCTCCTACTTCTTTTGCTCCTTCTCTTTCCTCTATACCTATCCCTGCACTTGTCTTTACTCCTACTGCTTCCCCACCTATTCCCTCTCCTCCACCTCGTGTTTCTTCTAGACCTAAAACTAAGCCATCTTATCTACAGGATTATGTGTGCTAGACCTCCACTGATTCACCCCAATCATCTTCCACAGGTACACTTTATCCCATTTCTAGTTTTATATCTTATGCTAATCTTTCTCGTGATCATTGTGCTTTTTCCATGTCAATTACATCCCATACTGAGCCCAAGACCTATGATGAAGCAAGCAAGTTTGATTGTTGGAATCAAGCCATGAAAGTTGAACTTGAAGCTCTTGAGAAAACTGGAACTTGGACATTGGTTGATTTGCCTCCTAATGTGAAGCCTATAGGATGCAGATGGGTGTATAGAATCAAGTATCATGTTGATGGTTCTATAGAGCGCTTCAAAGCGCGCTTGGTTGCCAAAGGTTACAACCAAATTGAAGGCTTAGATTATTTTGACACTTATTCACCTGTTGCTAAGCTTAGTACTGTCAGGACTGTGATTGCCCTAGCTTCCATTAACCATTGGATCATTCACCAGCTTGATGTCAATAATGCCTTCCTTCATGGAGAGTTACAAGAAGATGTTTATATGACCATTCCCCCTGGTGTCACTTCTAGTAAGCCTAATCAAGTATGTAAGCTTGTTAAATCCCTCTATGGACTTAAACAAGCTAGCCGGAGCTGGTAGGAAAGGCTTACCAAGTTCTTACAACATCATCAATATATTCAGGCTACCTCTGACCATTCTCTATTCACTAAGCGTACCAAAACATCTTTCACTGTTTTACTAGTATATGTAGATGATGTTATTGTAGCTGGAAATTCAATGGAGGAAATTCAAAGTATTAAGAATGCTTTACATAGTGTGTTTAAGATCAAAGACCTTGGCTTACTCAAATATTTTCTTGGCATTGAAGTTGCACACTCAAAACATGGCATCTCACTATACCAAAGAAAATATTGTCTTGATCTCTTAGATGATTCTGGCATGCTTTGTTCCAAACCTGCATCTACACCCTCTGATCCATCTACCAAACTTCACCAAGATTCAAGTGAACCATATCATGACATTCCATCATATAGAAGGCTAGTTGGTAGATTATTGTACTTAAATGCTACAAGGTCTGACATCACCTTTAGCACTCAACAACTCAGTCAATTTATGTCTAAACCAACTATGAATCATTTCAAAGCAGCAACTAGAGTGTTAAGATATCTGAAGACTTGCCCTGGTCGTGGAATCATTATGCCAAGAGATTCAATACTACATCTGCAAGGATTTTCAGATGCAGATTGGGCTGGCTGTATTGAAACTAGAAGATCCATATCAGGCCAATGTTTCTTGCTAGGAAAGTCACTTATATCATGGAGAACCAAAAAGCAATTGACTGTATCAAGATCCTCTAATATAGAGCACTTGCTTCAACAACTTGTGAATTGCAGTGGTTGCTATACTTGCTTAAAGATCTTCATGTTGAAAGTATCAAGCTTCCTGTCCTATATTGCGATAACCAGAGTGCTCTACACATTGCAGCTAATCCGGTATTCCATGAGAGAACAAAGCATCTTGAGATCGATTGCCATGTTGTTAGAGAAAGATTGAATGCAGGAATGATGAAGCTGTTACCAATTTCCACAAAGCATCAGTTAGCAGATTTCTTCACTAAGCCATTACTACCTCAACCTTTTCATATGCTGCTATCCAAGTTGGAGATGAGAGATATTTTCAAGCCTCCAACTTGTGGGGGACTGTTAAGTGATAAAACTGATGATAGCACAAGATTAGATGAAGTGTAATAATAGTTGAGTTAGTTACTTGTTAGATAAGTAATGTTAGTCTAGAGTTAGCACATGATAACTAAGTGTGTAACAATGTGCAACTATAAATACTTGTTGTATTCACCCTTTTACACTAATGAGAATCATTTCTTTCAATTCCATTTTACTCATAACAATAGCAATGAAAAGTATAGTATCTAGGAACATGGAGTGGCATAATCCTTTAAGAGAAACTAACCATATCGAAAGTACAGAAGTTTGCAATTTTGGATTGGGAAGAGCACCAGATAGGAGTACCATTAGCTCAAATGTCCATGATTCTAAGTTGTAAGATAGAATAGAGATGCAATTAGAAATTCTGCAAGGATAAAATGAATTTCATATTTTTTTTTACTATTGGAATGTTGTGACAATCTTTAAAGGACTGAGATAACATATTACTTTATTATTATTATTTTGACTAAAGATAACATTATTCAGTTTCAAATTCTTAAACATCATTTTTTACTTTTAATTCTTGAAAATATAAATTGTTATTAGCCCTTGCATATATATCATTTTTTGTTTTATTTTAATCTATTAAATATTTATGGTTTGTTGAAATCAATTGATCCATGTAAACAAATAAAAGACAAGAACAAAACAATAGTACTATATTTGTTAGATCTAAAAAAATTATCAACAATATATTAAAAATCTTTTTTTGAGAAAATTATCAAATAGTACATTGCTAAATGCAGAAAATGGTATATTTACAATCAACAAAATATATTTAAATCTTCTTATAAACTCATCTATATTCTATATATCAAAGTCAATAATTATATCAACAACCAAAAAATATATCTAAGTCACTTTTGGTTTTGTAGAAATATCATACCAAACCATGACTGCAGAAGGAAATGCAAGTTTGAGAAATTGAGGAATGCTGTGCAAGGACTCCATTGATAAACCAACCCACGTCCTTTTACATGAAGAGGAGAATTTGATATAAAGTGCCAATAGTATCACATTAAGCCAATTTGAGATGCAAATTGCAACAGCAGCTCCTTTAATACCAAGTCCAAATTTTATAACCAAAGCCCAACATAAAACAACATGTGTTATGCTAGTGAATCCATTAGCAAGCACCATAGGAAAAACTATGTTTTGGGTTTGTAGGAATTTAATTATGCACCTAAGAAGGCCATTGGCAGAAAGACTTGGAATAGAGTAACGTGCAAATAGTTGAGCTTGTGCTGCAATAGTTTTATCTTGATGTAGTAGAATCAAAATGGGTTTTAAGTATGTCAAAATAATTGATAATGGTATACTAACTAAGGTAGTAACCAACATTGCTCTTTGTGTATATATTCCAACCATGTGATATTGTTTTGCTCCATATGCTTGACCACAAAATGTGTCTAATGCACTTGACATACCCATCTAAACAAACATCAACATGAGTTTCAAAGAATAGTATGAAATTTTGACCAAAAGAAAAACAATATGGTATAGAGTAAACACATTATATCATGTACAAGATAAGACATAAGTTACAGGCCATTTTGATATTGATGTGTACTTTTCTTGGTGGGTGGAAATTTCACAAACAAAATTAATTTAACTTTAATTATTTTACACATATGGTGTTATTTAAGTGAAACTAAAAATATGAAATGACGATAAAATAAACTAAGTACACTAATAATTTTTTCAAAAAAATTAATAACAGTCATATATATATATATATATATATATATATAATTGACGTACACTACAAAAATTTCGCATATATATATATATATATATATAAACACTGAACAAAGGGAAAAAAAAACTTGAAGGCATCAAGGCAACAATTGTATATGTATAGTTGATCAAGGTAACACAAATCATTGAACAAAAAAAGAGCAACTTAACAACATAAAAAAATACATGAAGGATAATTTTGAGATTTAAAAAAATAATATATTACTTTCCCTTCCCTCCCCTCCAATTCGTACATGTAGTATATTGATATTTTTAACTTCTTGCTATTCCTTGTTATTTTTCAATTTCTAAGTGAATTAAGTTTTTTCCTACAATAAATAATTATATTTTTGTGATTTTCTATTATAGGATTAAATTTATTTTAAATTTTATAATTCATATAGTGATGAAAACTGGTCAATAAAAGTTTTAAGTTTTTTATTCTATTTCTCCACAACAAAGTCAATGGTTGACATTGACTGAAAATGCAATAGCGACCAATAAATTTTTAAAATTAGTAAATATTTAAGATTTCCTTTCACTAGTCAAAAGAATTTTTTTTTTTTGACACAAGTCAAAAGATATTTTTGTCTAGTGAAAAAAAGATAATTTTGTATGTAAAAAAGGAGTTATCATTAATGATATACTTTCTTGTAAATATAAGTAAAAATGTTCAATAATTTAGTCTAAATTTTATATTAAATAAACTTTTGTTGACCAGTTTTTATTGTATTTTGACGTGGAGGGAATTTTGAGATAGAGAGAGTATTATTTTCAGTAATATTTTTTGAAAAACGCTAAACAGTGCACTAGATGCACTAATTAAGCAAATTATTATGAAAAATATTTCTTGAAAATTGTGCATTTAATATTTTGAAAGTGTAAAAAGTTATCTTATCACTATTACTTTTATCTTTTATTTCCTTTTTATCATGATTAACAAGTGCATCGAATACACTATTTAACATGACCTATATTTTTTTCAGCTAGCTTAATGTACCATAAACATTTCTATCGTGAGTTTCATACAAGCATAGACATCAATAAAATATTGGAAATCAAAATGAAAAAAAAAAAAGACCATGCATGTCAACATACCAAAACATTGAAACCAGTGACGTTGACAAATGAAATAGCCAAAGAAGCACCAGCAAGAAGCAACTCATGATGCAAATGTCCAATAAACATGAGAGATATGATTTGTAAGCTGTTTTGAAACACACACACAAATATCATTGGCCCTGCCAGCCATAGCTGCTTCTTTGCTTCATCTATAATCTCTTTTCTCCCTATTTTCATTGTTCACTCTTTTCTGATATATCTCTCTCTCTCTCTTTGAACTCTCCAAGACTCTCTCTCTCTCTTTGAACTCTCCAAGATAAAACACAAAAGTCTTGTCCAAAATGAAACCAACTTTCCCTTATAATGCAAAATGTTGAAATGTGGGCTTTGTTGCTTGATCTTTATTAAAATGTGGTCCGATCTATCTAGGTTGATTTAGAAAAATGAATGTTTTTAAACATATCATTAATTACACCAACATATTTTTTTAGTACTCCGTAAACATTTTCTTTACTCTTTGACTTTTTATATGCCTTTCAATTAAGTTCAAGTTTCAAAGTTATCATTCCTTTTCATAATAAAATGAAATTCTGGTGGCAAGTGTCAGATGTGTAGCACGATGTGTACACTTTAGGAATCGTACGATGTGTAGCCTAATGTGTCAACATCGTGAACATGCTGAACTTGATGAACAAGTAAACAATTTAAAGTGCAGGAAACAATAAAACACAGTGAGTTTGTTAACCCAGTTCGGCGCTTAAACAAGCCCTAATCTGGAGGATACCAATCCAGGGATGAATCCACTATGGTAGTATCAATTCAAAGCTAAACTCCCCCGTTTACAACTTCTCACTTAATCACTACCCGTGCTAATTCTACCTAGGAACTCCTAGATATGAGAACCTCTGCTCACTCCCCCTCAACCTTACCCAGTAAGGATTTAATAACAAACTCAGTTTGGAGAGACACTCCTAGAAACCTATGCACTCGTACCTAAAGGCTTTGAGTGTTGCACACTCTAACTCCTTGCTTCAAAGCTTTGGAGAAAGAACACTAGAGATTACAACTCTATCAAACTCAGTCCTTACTTGTATCAAAATTATGATTCAAGTGAAGGCTCACAAATAACAATAAAGAGACTAAGACCTAAGACTCGATTTCTTCAACTCTTGGCTTCGTGCTTCATTATGTCTTCAGTCTTCCTTTATATAGAACAAGTTTCATGGGCTTGGATCTTCAATGTTGACAGCTAGCCTTTGTTAATTTCTCCTTGAGATTTATTTGATCATAATCTTTTAATTGTTTGTTTCAAATCTTTTTGATCAAAGTCGGCCAATAAAATAAAACAGAACCATGAAAGATTATCTTGTTCCTTGGCGCGCAAGCTGGCACGATTTAATTTGAAAAACAAATCTTTTCAAAAGATCGCGTCTAAATTTAAAGAAAGCGCGTCCAGCTAGGGCGTCCAGATGTGAAACCTGATGTGCCACACATCATGCTTCACATCATGGAATTAGACTTATTTTACCAAATGAAGCCAACACCCTAAAATCCTCAACATAAAAAATACAATATTTTGTCCTATATATTTAAGTGGGATTATATTTTTGTCCTGGGACCTTTCTAGTTTATATTTTTGTCATTGGGACCTTTTAAATTTGATCTTTATTTTTTGTCAAAAAAAAAAGTTATATTTTATTTTTTATTGTTTTTTATATAAAAAAATAAAATTGATAAGTAAAACTTGAATTATAAGGAGTAAAGGCCCCGTTTGGATTAGCTTATTTTTGAGCTTATGCAAACGGTTTATGCAATTTTTATGTATTATTATAAGTTTTTCAAGGTAGTTTGTGATAAAATAGCTTATAAAAATATAATTTTCACTAGTTTGAACTTATAAAATAGCATAAAACCTAATTTTTATTGCATAAGTTGTTTGCATAAGCTCAAAAATAAGCTAATTCAAACGGGGCCAAAATGTGTACTCGGTCCTTACAATTTGAAAATCATCAAGATGCTATTAAGGATGTTATTTTTAATTTTAATAGGTAATAATTATTTTTAAACTCTTTTTTTATTAATTAAAGACTCATTTTTAATATTCAAAATAGAACTCTAAAATGGTTTAGATGAGAAGATTAAGGACCATATGGAGGTGGTATATTAAAGATTTGTCATGGAAATGGGGGTTGAGTTGCATGAAGATGTCGCACTGCTTGTTTTCTGAATGGTCCCTCCTAAGCTAGTTGGTCTAGGGATGGTAACGAGTGCGGGTTTCACACTACTCATATCCGCATCTGAAATTAATACTCGAACTCAAATCCAAATTTAAGGGCAGTTCGGGTGGCAAAACAAAATCCACACCCATTGGGTTCGGGTTTTTCCACCCAAACTCAAATCCGCAGCAAGACAATAATAAAATTACAATTAAAATTAAATTACAATAATTTTTTCATGAAAAGGTAAAATATATTAATAAGTGAATTAAACACAATGATACACTAACAAACTATCCAATTAAATTAAATAATTAGGTAATTAACTATATATACTTAAAGGCCAAATAAATTACTTTTTATTGCAATTATATATACTTAAGGGACAATTAAATTAGTTAATTGATTATATAAATGGGTGGGTTATGGGTTTCGGATGTCGGTTGGAGTGATCCCAAATTTGCACCCGAAATATCGGATGACAACATCCAAACTCAATCAACTCGAATTTCACCCATTGACTCGAGTGCGAATACGGGTGGGCCCCACGGATTTTGGCTTGTTTGCCATCCCTAAGTTGGTCTCACTTCTGTGTCCATATTAGTCGGGTTTTGCTGTTATGTTTTTACTAGAGTTTTTTATCGGATGTCTCCAAAGAGACCGTGAGTAGAGTTTTTTAGGCAGTGTTGTCCGTGTTGTTTTTATTTAGGTAATCATATGTGGTGACCTTAATAGTGGGCATGTGTCTTATTTTCCCACCATAGGTAAATAGAATCCTCATTGTTTATTTAATAGAAGAAAATCCATTAAATAAGTGAATTCATGCAACTTGTTTCTAAGACATCCACCGTGCACTTTTAATGGCGTGAGTAGAAAACACATACTTCTTTTTTTCTTTTTTCCTTTCCGGTGGTTTATAAAGTTGTTTATTTTTTTATTGAGAATTTATTTTAATAAATAAGAAAAAAATTTGAAACATCCAATTTTAGGGTCTGTTTGTTTAAGTTTTTCAAAAAATATTTTTAATGCTTTAGTTATGTTTGTGTGTAATTTTTTTGCAAAACACTTGTTTCATTAAAAATTATTTCTATGTTAAAAAAGAATGGTTTTGCTATTGGTGTATTGTGCTTACTTACATCCAAAGACATCCTCTTGCTCAATTGCATAGACTGACCCCTAATAAGCAACCCATGTTATAACATGTTGTCACGTAACTCCCAATTAGTGTAGCCTAATTACAAGCAAAATTTAATTTAGTGTACGAGTTAAACTTATGTGGCCTTTAACAAAGATGTATGTGTCTTGTTAACCTATTTATTACAAGATCAAGTATAAATACTTGGGATTCAATTCATAAATACGTCTACCTATAAATTGTATAAAAGCGGTAAATAAATAGAGGAAATAGAGTGGTTGCACTAAATAATCTTGCTCATAACCAATTATATGTTCTCAAATAATAATAGGGACTTTCATCTAACAAACCTAACCAGGGGATTTAATTATTCATACATAATAATTAAACAAAAGTTTAAATAATTACATAGTAACCTTACCCTAAAATTGAAGGATACCCCTTTTGAGGGAGGTATGCCTTCCCCTTAAGAGCTCCTTGCTCTCTTGCTCCTTGGAAACTCATTGCTCTCCAACTCTTGCTTGCTCTTCTGCTCTGATGTTGTATGAAATATGGTGAAAAAAGGGCTCAATTTATAGACGGTTGCTGACTTGCTTTTCACGCACCATTGTAGTACGATGGGATGTCATCGTACTACGATGTCTCACATAGCTGCCTCGTGGTACGATGCAGCTCATCGTGTTCCGATGGCTTCTGATTCTCTTCTAAAATTTCACAAATTTTCTTCAAAAAAAATATTCTATCATCGTAGTACGATGACATCTGCTGAAATCTTTATGTTTTGCATTTTTGTTTGCATTTTTTCATCCACTTTTGTCCGGTAGACTTTTAGCTTGAGTCATTTTCCGACTTGGAACGTAGGGGGTATATATTTAGTAATGGTGAATAATGTAGCAATTGTTCTTAGGCTAATTTTCGGTGTGTTTTTAAATGCTTTTTTTATGGGTTGTATTTATAGGCATACAGAGGGGATATGTAACTCCCCACGATCCCATGATTTCCTTCATGGGTGAGCCCGAAGTTGGCGCGTAGTGGGGGGGAAAGCGTTGGCGCCAAGGTTCCCCCGATCGTGGTATAAGGTCATTTTTTCACGTGGGTTGTAGTGATTCGTTGCATAATGGGCCTGGTTAGGCGACATTGGGCTTAGGCGAGATGAATCGGGTCGGGCGAACACACGTAGTTCGGATATTGGGCTTTTTAGCAACAATGGATTTGTAGCATAATTGGGCCTGGGCGAACTCGACCGGTACACAGCCCCCAAGCGCAAAGCCGTAAGATGTGCAGCGCTGATAAGTTTTTGGCTTGTTGCGTGTTTTCCTGCTTTTCTGTTTATATATTTATCCGTTACATGATAGATAGTAGTTGTTCCCCTTTTCTGGGCTTCAGCCCCACTATATATACATTTCTTATTATTTGACATATGAGCATATTACAACATGAATAACCCTTTTGTAAATAAAAAAAACATGAATAACCCTGTAGATCTTTTGATTAACACTCTGAAGTCGTTGCTTCTTCATGAACCAGATGACCCGATGGATAACTACGAGGATTTTGTCTCCATGGTTATTGACCTCAGAGATTACTCAGGGCACCTATCCTATCCACCTCTCAGCATCTCTTTCTTGATCGCCTGCTGGTTGTTAGAGACCAAATGGTGAAGGATTTTCCTTATATTGAGTCTGTGGAGGCATCGCGTCTTGATAACTAGAGGTCCATGTCTGCGTTGTTTGAAGAAACCTGGCAGGTGAAGGAAGGTATGTGCATGTATGAAGGTACTCTTGCCGCCGCTTTTGATGAGGAAGATTCTATTGATCAACAAATCTGTATGTTGCAGGCCGAGATGACCCAACTGTCTGAAAGAAAGTGCCGGCTGCGGAAAGGAATCTGTGATGACATAACAAAACTGTTGGAGAAACGCCGCCTTTTGATAGAGCTGAAGGATCGCCAGAAAACTCAGGGCGAGGTGGCAGCCAAGATCTATGATGATGCGGACATTGCTAGGGAGTGCTTGAAGAACATTGAAGGCATGTGGGCGGATGCATGGGAGGCGGTTGATTGTCTTTAAGTTTATGTACTATGATTTTCTTTGTATTTATGTTTTTGTACAATATGGTGCCTTTAGGGCATCATCATTTTTTATGACAATAAGAATTTTTATTTGGCTGTACAGCCTGTTGTGTTATATTTTGGGCGTTCTGTTTTAACTTTTGGCCTTCTCTTTCGACACGTGTTTGATGGCGTGTGTGGTTACATTCTATTAACCGTTGGATAGCCTTAACGTTTCAACTTTTATTTTGACCGCTGGATAATAGCTTTCCTTATATATATATATATATATATATATATATCGGTACTAGTCTTTTACTTTACTAAGTTACTTTGTTTCTTCTCTTTCAATTCCCTCCTCCTCCGAAAATTTTTCTTCGATCCCAGAACTTTGATCGTTAGTCTCTCTCTCTCTCTCTCTCTTCTACGGTGATTTTAGTTTTCTACTTAAATGGTTATCCTTCGCGACTTGGATGGCGAAATAGGGGAATCTTCTAGTTTTCCCCCTTTCGATTCTCACCTAGAACGACAAAGTCGTTCGCAATTAACTAGGATAGATGGGTCGTTAAATGAGGAAGGTTATTTTTCGGGACTCTTAGGGCTTACTTTGAGTGATTATGATAGTAGTGACGACAATTGTGTAATAATTCCCCGTTCTTCTTTCACCGGAAAGGAGTTGGTTTTGTTTCAACCTAAAAGTGGCGACGAGATGTCTGTCTACTCGAAGTTTAATTCTGCAGAGAGTATTCAAGTGCTTAGGAGCGCTATAAGTTTTTCTGGTTCGGGGAAGGAGAGTGATGTTATTGTAGAGCCTGTGGGGGTTGACGAGTTGGTGACCGTTGTAAATGACAAAGCCCCTCATTATTTTCTTATGTATAGTGTTGTTGCTCAAACTTTTAATTTATGGTTTCCTCTGACTTCTTTTGAGATGTCAATCCTTCGCATTCTCAACATTCCTCCCATTCAATTGCATCCCAATAGCTGGGGTTATGTTAAAAGCTTTGAAATTATTTGCGACGCCCTGGGTATAGATCCTCGCCATGGCATCTTCTTTTACTTCTGTTACATTAAAGGTCTTACGGAGAAATTCGTTTCTTTGTATGTGCAACCTAACAGGGGTTTCAGGGGTTTGTTTCACCGTTATGCTTCTAACTTCAAAAACTTCCAAGATTCATTTTTTCGTGTTCGTGGAGGTGAAGGGTGTCCTGATGTGATGTTTGATGATTACGGCGTTGGCTTGTTTCCTTTTTACTGGTCTGAGAATCCCAGGATGGTCAAGGGCGTCAACGAAGAAATGTTGACGCCTTTCGAGTTTGAAACTATAGCATTTTTAAGTAGGTTCGGCACATTTGAAACTAAGGCTCTCCTTCGTTTAGAGTCTAATCTTGTGGCGGTCGTCGCCCTTATGAGTAAGTGTCTTTGGTTTAGTTATTTTCTGCGCTCTTTCTCCTTTAATAACTAATATGGATATTGTCTTTTCAGGGAAAATCAAGAAGTTTGATAATAAGGAGTTCGTCGCTTTTCTCTTGGCGACCAAGGAGAAGAAGTTGCGGCCAAATGACACTGTGGACCCCTCGTCACAGCTCATCGTAGCTGACAGAGCGGCTAGTTAAGGTCGGACGAAAAGGAAGCGGGGTGATGAAGACAATGATTCTCAAAAAGTTACCAAGGTGGTCGAGGGCGTTGTTGACGATGCCTCTGAGGAAGGTGCGATTATCTCGGTTTTGATTCCCCCTAGAGGCACTAGGACACTTTGTGCTCGTGGGAGCGGCTCGACCGGCGGGGTGGTGTCTCCTTCTAAGGGAGTGGCGTCGACCACTGATGCTGATAAAAAGGAAGGCGTAACGTCGGAGTCTGCCTCTGCTTGGGGTTCGGACTTTGACCCTATATCTTTTGTGGCTGACAATTTGCGAGGCGACACAAAGAGGTTTGGGACCAGGCCTCTGGAAGAGGTGAGGAAGGTGGTCGTTGGTAATGGCTTAAGGTGTATCGGGCTCAACGAGCTGGTTTACAGGCGCTAGAAGAAAGAGGATAGCAGTAGGTTGGACGCCGCTGTGGAAGATATGAACAAGAGCAAGGCTGAGGCTCTGAAGAAAATGAAGGCTGGCTACGAGAAGCAGATGTGGGGTTTGAGGGAGGAGAACAAATCGTTGGCCAAGGACAATCGCAACTTTATGGTGGGGCGTAACGCCGCCATAATTACTCTAGTGAAAGGGTGGAAGGATCTCTCTGTTCGTGATTGTTTACAAAAGGATTGGGCAGAGGAAAAGGCTGAGCTGGAGGAGGAAGTCACTGAACTTAAGACAAATATGGCAGAGAAGTATGTTCACGGTTTCACCGGCGCTCTTGAGCAGATAAAGATGATGTTCCCTGACCTCGATCCCGCCAAGTTGGAGGAGGTGGACTTTATGAAGAAGGTTGAGGACGGGAAGGTTGTTCCTCGCTTTGGTTGAAGTTGCACTCTTGATTTGTTTTTCTAAGCTTGTTGTCTTTTGTCCGCTTTTGGCGAGTTTCTATTAATATTTGAACTTGTGTGCCCCTTTGGGGCTGTAATATTATATTTGGTACCTTTAAAGATGTTTGTTATATGATGTTTAAGGGCTGTAGTGGCGTCCTAGCAGTGTCTTAAGAAGGCGTCACAATTTATTTTTGGGAAACTAACTTCTTTTCTTGTGGATTATTTTGACTGGTCAAATTTCCTTTTTCCAAAACGCATGCCTCTTCTCTTTTCAGGAAATTTAAGGAGCAAGAAGCTTCCCTTTCGCCTAATTCTTCTGATTCTGATAGGACAGATGAAGATTATACTGAGTTTCTGAGGACTTATGATCCTCAAGAATCTTACCCCGGTGTTCTTTCCTCTGAAGAAGAAGACAGATCGCTGCGGAGTCCAAGAAGAATCCGCCAAAGCTGAGGAGGAAGGCATCATGAGGTTTTTGCTTCTGGTGGAGAAGATGGGTCCTTGGGCAACTACGGGGCCCTGATAGTTGTAGGATTTCATCATTGCTGTTTCATTTGGTGTAATTTTTCGCCATTTTTACCTTTGAATTTGTATCTTTATCTCTTCTGTTTCTGAATGAAAAGAGATTCTTGGTCGCGACTTTAGAAGGTTCTTTGTCCATTCTTTCCCTGCAATTCTTTACCTGCAATATCGCGTTTTTACCTTTGATAATTTTGCACGCCAATGTCGTAGTTTTACATGGCGGCTTCTTGCAAGGCCGTCGTTGTAGGACAGGCACAATTTTATTTATCACGCTCAAAGGCGGTTTGAATTTATCACGTTCACAGGCGGTTTGAATTTATCACGCTCAAAGGCAGTTTTTATTTATCACGCTCACAGGCGGTTTGAATTTATCACGCTCAAAGGCGGTTTGAATTTATCACGCTCACAAGCGGTTTGAATTTATCACGCTCAAAGGCGGTTTGAATTTATCACACTCACAGGCGGTTTGAATTTATCAAGCTCAAAGGCAGTTTGAAACGCTTCTTCACATTGTTCTGTCCACGTGAATCTTTCTCCTTTCTTGAGGGTGGCGAAGAAATGATATGCTCGTTCCCCAGAGCATGAAAGGAAACGGGATAACGCCGTTATCCTTCCCGTGTTAACTGCTGGAACTCTTTGACGGATGTGGGGCTGCGGATGTTGATGATGGCTTGGCACTTCTCAGGGTTGCCCTCTATTCCTCTGTTGGTGAGCAGGAATCCCAGAAATGTTCCCGCCTGTACGCCGAACGAGCACTTTGATGGGTTAAATCTCATGTTATACTTCCTTACAGATGTTAGGATGTCTTCCAAGCCCTTGTAGTGCTCACCTTCTTCTTCTGTCTTGACTACCATGTCGTCAATGTAGACTTCTAGATTTCGCCCAATTTGCTGTGCGAAGACTCTGTCTATTAGGCGTTGATATGTGGCTCCTGCATTCTTTAGCCCGAATGGCATTACCTTATAGTAGTAGTTGCAGATGTTTGTCATGAAAGCTGTGTGTGGTGCGTCTGCAGCGCTCATTTTAATTTGATTGTATCTGGAGTAAGCGTCCATGAAGCTAAGCATCTTGCAACCGGATGCGCCGTCTATGAGTCTGTCGATACTAGGAAGTGGGTATGGATTTTTTGGGCACACCTTGTTTAAATCAGTAAAATCTACGCACATTCTCCATTTGTCGTTATGTTTTTTCACCAAACTACGGTTGCGAGCCACTCTGGGTATTTGATTTCTTCGTTGAACTGCGCCTTTCTGAGCTTCGCTACTTCCTCATCTACTGCATTTCTTCTTTCCTCGCCAAGTTATCTATTTTTCTAGGATACTGGTTTGAAATTAAGCGATATCGCTAGTTTGTGCGTGATTATGCTTTCATCAATTCCCGGCATGTCTTATGGTTGCCATGCAAACAAGTCCACGTTTTTCTTTAGTATGGCGATGACCCTTTCTTTCTGCTCCTTTTCCATGGTTGTTCCTAGCTTTGTTGTCTGGTTCTCCTTTTTTCCTATCTGGATTTCCTCCAGCTCTTCAATTGGGTTGACTCTTCTATCTTGGAATTCTTCCCTTGGGTCGAGGTCCGCTACTTCATTCATGTTGCCGATGTACTTTACTTCCTTCGCCACTTCTTTCTTTTTTACTTTAAGGCTGGACTCATAGCATTGGCGAGCTAATATCTGGTCACCTCTTATAATTCCCACTCCGCCGTTTTCCAGAGGATATTTCATGGCCAAGTATAATGTTGACATGGCCGCTCCAAGAGTGTTAAATGCGGGTCTCCCTACGATAATGTTGTAGGATGCGGACACGGTTCTTACTACTAGGTATCTTACCTTAATAGTTTTAGAATTCTGCTTGTCTCCAAAGGTTATTAGCAAGGTGATGTGGCCCATTACATCCGCTTGTTCTCCCACAAATCCTACCAGGGTTCCTTGGTAGGGTTGGAGCAGTTCGCTTGCTAGCTTCATTGCTTTGAACGCGTCCCAATATATGATGTCTGTTGAGCTTCCTGAGTCTATCAATACTCTTTTTACGTCGCAGTTCAGAATTTGTACTTTTATTACTAGTGGGTAATCGTCGTGTGGTACGATCCTTGTAGCGTCTTTTGGCGAGAATGATAAGTAAGGGGCCGGTGGGAAAGAGATGTGGCCTACTGATTCTAATCCTCAATCTGATTTTCTCACATAGCGTTTTCTGGCGGCGTTGGAGTCCCCGCCCCCTGCAAATCCGCCAGCGATGGTGTTGACTGTTATTCTTGTCTGCTCCCTTTTTGGCTCTTCCTAGTGCCTGCGATCTGGCGATCCTCGGGGCGTCTTCTTCCTTAAGTCGTTTCATGTAGCTCTTTCCACGAACTTCTTCAAATGGCCACTCCTGACTAATTCCTATATCAAATCTCTCAAACGATAACATCTCTCTGTGTCGTGCCCCTTGCATCTGTAGTAATGGCACCATTCATCCTTATTCTTTCCCATCATGAAGTCATTTTCTTTGGCCGGCGGGTGCTTGGCCAAGCCCGCGTGTAGGATTTCGTTTAAAACATGTACTTTTGACCTGTTCAGGCGCACGTACTCTTCATAAGCTTGAAAAAGTCTTCTTGTCGGTTGATAATATGGCCTGTCATGGCCTCCTTGGTATATGTGGTCTTTTGCTGGCCATCGGCGTCGCTGGTGATCTGATCCTTTGTAGCTCCTTGGGTTTGGTCCCCGTTCCTTGTAATCCATTGATCTTTTTTCTGCGTTGCTTTCCTCGCCCTTGATGTAGCATCCCTCCCTTTTTATAACGTCTTGCATGGTTTTTGCTGGTTTCTGCGCCAAAGATTCATTGAAATGTCCCGCTCTGAGGTCGTTATGAAAGGCTTCCACGAACATCCCTTGGTTTTGATTGGAGACTTTGATGGTAGCTTCACTGAATCTAGCGAGGTATTCTCTAAGTGTTTATGAGCTTCCTTGTCTGAGGCTAAACATGTTCGTGGCGGTTACTTGTATATGCTTGCTCCCCGAGAATTGATTTATGAATTTTTTGTGAAAATCAGTGAAACCTGTGATGGAGTTTTTTGGTAAATTCATATACCATCTAAGGGCGGCATCCTTGGAAGTGCTAGACAGCAGTTGGCATTTGAGGTGTTCTTCAGCGCCAATGATTGCGGTTTGCATGCCAACCGCCATAAGATGTTCTAAAGGATCCGTGTTACTGTCAAAACTCGGTAGTTGGGGAATTTTGAAGTTGGCCAGGACTTGAGCGTCCCAAAGGTTTTGGGCCAGGGGCTGAGATTCTTCAATCTCGTCTTCTTTGGCGAGCCTGGCCAACTCTTCTACTTTCTCTCTTTCCAAAGACTCCATCTTAGCCTATAAACGGCGAACTTCGGTTTGTAAGTTTGTGTTATGCTGGTTGTTTTGTGCTTCAACCATGATTATGACTTGTTTCTAGTCCTGAGGTCTGGGAGATGTTTTATCAGAGCCCCACGGTGGGCGCCAAATGTTCCGGTGTGGAACGTAGGGGGTTTATATTTCGTAATGGTGAATAATGTAGAAACTGTACTTAGGCTAATTTTTGATGTGTTTTTAAATGCTTTTTTTTGGGGGTTGTATTTATAGGCATATAAAAGGGATATGTAACTCCCCACGATCCAACGATTTCCTTCATGGGTGAGCCGGGAGTTGGCGCGTAGGGGGGGGGGGGGGGGGGGAAAGCGTTGGCGCCAAGGTTCCCCCGATCGTGGTATAAGCTCATTTTTCAAGTGGTTTTTAGTGATTCGATGCGTAATGGGCCTGGTTAGGCGACAATGGGCTTAGGCAAGCTGAATCGGGCCGGGCGAACCCGCGTAGTTCGGATATTGGACTGTTTAGCAACAATGGATTTGTAGCATAATTGGGCCTGGGCGAACTCGACCGGTACAAGTCCCATAAAAAATCTTTAGCTTTTTGCATGGTTTGAGCTTGTAACTTATTAAAACTACTAAAAATTACATAAAATAAACCTAAAAACATACTTAAAATATTATATAATTTCCTGTCATCAGGATCGTATGGCTTATCCAAAAGCATTCATAGGTATGAGTTTCCAAGATCTACATCTTGGCTATGGTAGCAAAATAAGGTTGGAGAATTATGACGAAGTCGAACTCATTGGTTGCAAAAGTTTACAAAGCAAGGTATTTTCCTTATTCTTCACTATTTTATTGTCACCTTGGTAGTAACCCAAGTTATGTGTGGTGTAGTATTTGGTTGTCTCATAAAGTTCTAATGCATCGGTGTAGGTGGAGGATAGAAAATGGATCCAACTTTAAAGTCATGAGTGAACTTTGGCTAAGACAGAAGGATGGAGTATGGATGCAATCACTGGAACCTCAAGGTATGCATAATATTACTGTTAATCAACTTATGCTACCCAATGCAAAAATGTGGGACAAGGAAAAAATTGAATCTTTATTTCCACTAAATGTTGCAAATTGTATTCTTGATATTCCATTGTTTGATGTGTTTGAGGATGATAAGAAAATGTTGTATGATGATATACATGCTGAATAGAAAATGTTGGATCCTCTTGGTCTTGGAGTCAAGGAAATTGTTCCACTGTTGAAGGTGAAGTTATTGTGCTACTTGAAGCTATGAAAGAAATGGAGTGTTGATGTGTTAATCATGTTATATTTGAGACCGATTCGAAGAATGTAGCGGACGCAATTAATAATTAATAATCATGGTGAAGTTCATAAAACGGAAAGTGAATATGGTTGCTCATACGATTACTAGGGCGGCCATTTCATTCTTTAAAGATGTAAGACCAACATAACTTTAACCAAAAAGTAAAATAATTCGTCCATCTATCACGTAAATCTCATGGAACAATCTTATGATTATCAAAGACTCGAAGTGCTGCCTTTAAATCACTCTTGATCACAAATTAATATCCGGCCCTTGCTGTGTGCAAGCTCCATCGTTAAGATATAATTTTTAGACTTAATTTCAATTTTGGTCACCCTATTTTTATTATTTTGCAGATATGATCCCCTATTTTAAAATACGACAGTTTTGGTCCCCCTATCATAATTGTAATTATAAATTAACGATATGATATGTTTTAAACGACGTGGTATATGATCTGATGATGAGAAAATACCAACATAGATGAAATTGTAAGAAAAATCTATTATAATTTCATCACGTTAGTTATAGCTTTTTTTAAAAAAAAAACATTCACTTATTTTTAAAAAAAATAATCACTTTTAAGAATATTACGTCGATTTGTTATAACATTTAAAAAAAACTAGAATCTAAAAACTGCTAAAAATGAAAAACTAAAAATAGTATCTTCTTAAAAAATCTATTTTTTTAGATGAAAGATAAAACAATGGTCAAAAGATGGAGATATTTTTTATCCAAAAATATCTTTACATAAATTTTAATATTCCAAAAATATCCTTATAAAAACTAATTTTTATCAAGGTAAACCAACACAAAATAGCTTCTGATTTTTTTGTAAAATCTCTAAAAAATAATCTTTAAATTATGTAAGGTCAAAATCACTTAGTTTTTAATCTATAACAAACAGGCTCTATTTAAAACATGTTGTATCATCATATTTTAGACAAAATATGTGTTAGGGGGCTCAAAATTGTGGAATTTTAAAATAGGAGGATAAATAATTATGCAAAACTGTAACACCCCAACTAAAATGTCTAGAATATTTAGTCGAAACATACATAATTGATATTCGGAACTAACTGAATAATATAATATCATTAGGATAATAATTGTAACATCCCACTCTTTCAATTACCTAATTAATTTTAATTAGAGCTTTGTCTAATAAATTAATATTAATTAGAGGAGATTAGTTAATCAAAATCATGGGATTTAAGTGTAATATATGTGTAAAGTTAGGAATTTTATTTGAAACTAACCTATACAACAATACACTACCTATTTCCCTTGTGATTTAAATTAACTCAAGAACCAATCTCCCCTCCCTCTCCTAGCTCCCTCACGTGTTCATTCCCTTTCTCTCTAATATTAAACACTCACCCAAGTATTCTTCCTCTCACGCAACACACTCTTATGACTCACTTCCCCTTTAATTACCAAGCCTACACCTCATCACCCCCTTAGTGACTCACTTTACATTTTATGACAACACCTCACTACTTCTTTTATTCACATAACTACATGCAACAACCACTTCTCTACTCACTCACTCAACATCAGAAAATTAGAACACAATGTTCTCTCACACGAGCCCCATCACCAACCATAGCAAGTTTCCAAGATCTCCATCTATTCCATTTTCCTTGTTTGTTAATTCTCACAAACCTCACACCAAACAAGTTCTTGTTCTCAGAAATTATTATCACTAGCATGCATTAGAGGGAGAGAAATCAGTGATTCTTTTCATCTCTCACAAACTCTATCATACAACAACAACAACAAGTTCATAAACCTCCCTTTTAATTCAATCTCTCAAACCTTAACCCCATATTTGAAATCCTTGCTGCATGTGTGTTTCTCTTCAAAAACACGATCCCTGCCAACACTGGCTATGTCATGAATGTTGAGGAAAAGTGCAGTTTTGGAGAAACTGCAGGTTCTTGTTCTTCGTTCTGTCACGCTCGCCCAGCGAGCAGCAGTACTCGCCCGGCGAGAGTTGCGAGGAGCTGCTGCATGTATTCTTTCTTTGTTCGTGCCTGTTCCTAACCTTGAGTAAGTAACTTAGACTCCTTATTATTAGTATTTTGATCATTTTAGGTCCCTTTTGATCAAAAATTATTGTGAGTCTCATTAATTCCTATTCTTGGTATTGATATTGAGCTTTTGGACGGAAGAAACATCAACAAGGGCTGGGAGTTGATGCCTCACCTTTTCCAATCGAAAGCTTCTGAGTTAAACTCAATACAGGTGGGTGCTTAGGTAGTTTAGATAATTTCTCCCCATTAATCAATTGCATGCAAACATTAGGGAAATTAGGAGTGAGGAGAAATAACTCCCAATTTCTCCTCCAAACAGTCGTATATTATGCTTATATTATTGTTACAATGATTTAGTTCGAGGATTGTAGGTGTTAAACTTGAAAACTATGAAATTTTGCAAAACAGGGGCTGTTCAAGCAGGTTTCGCCTGGCGAGCTGCCGGCGAGCTTAGGCTGGCCCGGCGAGGATTAGCTCGCTCGGCGAGACAACTCAGACCAGGCATTGTTACTTGGCTTGGGCTTGCTGGATTGCTTCTTGGGCAAGTCTTGCATGATAGTCCTATTTTCTTCAACATTTTCTAAAAACTAAACACTCATTTTATATCCTCGAAACTAAGTTAACATTCAGTAATGATATAATTCACCTAAAATACGAATTGTTTGTTATCACGATGCAATCCTAGGGTATAACTTAGGAATCTAGATTTATGTATGCTCCCCGGGTTTGGGAAATTATGGTAGCATGTAATTAATTTAGAATCAGTCAATTATGCATGTGAAATTATTATCATGTGTGGACTTCGTTTTAGATGTTCCACTAGTAAAAAAAAAAAACTTTGTGAGCTGCACGCCGGAACGCTTTCTGTTCGCGGACAAGGCAGGCCTCTGAGACATGCTCACCTCAGAGTGCCTGCGGTTTAAAATCAACAAGACTAATCAGTGTTACACCTTTATTTATTTATGCCTTATGACAATATGATATGAAATATGATACGACTGATTAGGTGCCCCGGCGTTATAGCCTTTAGGAGGGTAGTGGGATTCACTGGGACGAAGTGACTGTCTCACCCCACTCCCTTTTCGATATAGGTAAGACAGGTTATTCCGGAGCAGGGAACAGGTTGGATCTGATGATTGGAGCTGTGCTTGGATTGTCAGCCTAGAAGATTTATTCTTCTTCCTTGTTTTAGATTAGCTTGTTATTCTGTTATCAACACTTCCCAATGTTTGTATCGAACATTATAATATTATCTTAATGATATTGTAGTATTCAGTTATATTTCTTTTAATTAATGTACTCAGATTCCAGTTTTTAATGTTCCGACTAAATATTCTAGATAATTTAGTTGGGGCGTTACAATAATTGAATATTTGATACAGACAGCGGAAAAGAAAACTACAATAAGATAACAAGCTAAATAAAAACAAGGAAGAAGACTAAGTCTTCTAAGCTGACAATCCAAGCTCGACTCCAATCGTCAGATCCATCCTGGTCCCTGGTCCAAGATAACCTGTCTACCAAAAAAAAAATTGAATGGAGTGGGGTGAGACTACTAAGTCTCAGTGGGTCCTACTACCCACCTAATGGCGACTACGCCGGGAACCTAATCAGTCCGTATAATATTCTAACATATCATAAAATGATTCATAAACAAAAATAAAGTGTATCACAGAAAACGTCTTATTAATTTTATTCCGCTAAGAACTTCGAGGTGAGCATGTCTCGAAGGCCCGCCTTGTCCGTCGACCGATTCGATCACGACATTAAGCTCACAATCATTTTCCTAATGGGTTGTTCCATTGGAAGCCCATAAGCAGCATACTAAACCGCACATGATTGACTGATACTAAGTTGAGTTTATACTACCATAATTATCCCAAAGCCCGGGGAACATGCAATCTTAAATTCTAAGTTATACCCTAAGGTTCATATTGTGCTTGACCTCCTGCACTATTTTATATTTATTACATGATTGTGAAATAACTGAAATAACTTGAGGATGTAAAACGAGTGTGAATTTTCAGGAAAAATGAAAAAGTAAGGCTTTCTGCACAATGCTCACTACAGCGAGTAACTTAGCTCGCCATGGCGAGTGATCTTGTAATGGCCTGAACAACTCGCTAGGCGAGCATATGCTCGCCATGGCGAGATTCCTCACTCCAGAACTTGATGTATCGCCATGAGTGCTCGCTAGCAGCTCGCTATGGCGAGCTCATGCAGTAGACTCTCTGTTTTGCGATTTTCAAAGAAATTTCAAGAACAACACCTACAAACCTCATAATAAAGCATCACAATCAAGAATCGATATAATATAGGACAAAATAGAAGAAAATTTGGGAGCTAATTCTCATCACACAATTTAATTTCCTAATTCCTAAGTTAACATGCAAAGTTCATAAATTTGGGGAATCTAAACTACCTAGCCTAAGAACCCACCTGTTATGAAGCTTCAATCCTTGTTTCTTGGGCTCTACAGCAGCTACAGTCCACCCAGCTAAACCCACGACCAAGCTTTGACAGATTTGGAACTTTAAAGAATGATGAACTTTCTATTTTGCCTCTAAGATTTGAACTGGAGATGATGATTTGAACACTGAGGTGATGGGTTTATGTAGAAGGATTTTCTGGTGATAGTAAAGTAGTGTATTTACATTGCATGCAGAACCATAGTATTTGAAAGAAGTGGTGTGAGGTTGTATTTTCAATTTGGTAGAGTTTTTAGAAGTATAATGAAAAAGGAAAGAGATTCTAATTGATTCCTTGCTACCGTTGCATGTGGAAATCTCTTGTTGTATAGTGTTGATTTATGAAGAGAATGGGTTAAAGAACAACTTTAGTGTTTAATTTGGAAAAATGAGAGCTTGTAGCTATGTTGTTGTTGTTATTTTCGTGTATGAGAGGAGAGGAAGAGAGAGCTTGATGCTCTATTTTCTGAAATTGTTGTTATGAGACAAGTGAATCACTTACTCCTTCATAACTTTAGTGTTTTGCATGTTATCTAATGGGTGATAGTGGAATAATGTGTTGGCAAGAGAGGAAGACTATTATGATGAGGTGTTGACATAATAGGAAATGAGGTGTAGAGTTATGGTGTAGTAGAAGAATGAGTCATGAAGTGAGGTGTTATAAGGAGAAGGAGTATTAACTTGAGTGGGAAATGAGTCACTAGCAAGAGAAATTGAGGGAGGAAAGGTCAAGTCTTAGTATTAATTAATTCTCAAGTGTGAGATTAGAGTGTTAATGTGTAGTTTGAGTTCAATTAGAATTTCTAATTTCTACACATCTTACACCTAAGTTTTCAAGACTTAATTAATTAATTACCTCTAATCAATCTTGGAATTATTGGTCAAACTCTAATTAAATTTAATTAGGTGGATAAAATTGTGGGATGTTACAATCTACCCCCCTTAAAGAAATTACGTCCTCGAAATTAAGAAATTTATCTTTAGAAAGAACAGGGACAACTTTTCCCATGTCAGGTTCCCGTTCCTGAATGAGTTAGTCGTCATGAGACTGAGTCCATTCGACCTGGATTATTGGATTTCTCTTGTTTCCGAAGGATATTAACATCATGTTCAACTACACGAATTGGATCCGGTTGATAAGTTAGATCTGACTGAAATTAATCTGTTCAATCTCCGTAGGCTGATAAAGATCAGGAATGAATTTCCGAAGTTGAGACTCATGAAACACGTCATGCAACCCTGACATGGATGGAAATAGAGTTAACTGATAGGTTATAGGACCGACGCGTCGAAGGATCTGATAAGGTCTTTTATACTTCGGGTAGAATTTCTTGGTTTGAAAACACCGTGTAGTTCCAACTTTGGTGTTGCTCTTAAGAATACTTGATTACCTTTATCCCATTTGGAATAAAACTTTCCTCTCTCAAAGGTTATTTGTCCAAATTTGATCATTTAACGATATTTCCGTCTGATCTCGCGCTGCGCACTATGATCCAACTACTTATAGACATCCCCTTTTTATCTGCGTCATCATGGCCTTATTCCAGATTCATCCAACACAGATGCACCATCTCTTGTTTTCCAAATTACTTCTACCATTACTACGTCTTTCATTGAATAATTCTACAAGTAACACTTTTTGGGCTTTATGAAAGCAGCTAGGTGACTGTATTCTCAATACTTTACTACAGTCCAACATGTTCACGACGCCTTAATATACTGTACTCTTAATTATCTCACACTACACTTCCACAGGTCGGTATCTGGCCTGGTTGTCGCTATATGAATAGCTTAATGGAATAGATTTAAGTGTTGATGTCAATAATCCAAAATTTTCTCTTTAGGGTTTTCTCAATTCCGAACGCTGCAGCTTGTGACACGTCACACGTACCACTGTCCCGTTCATGTCGTTTACAAAACTCCAGGATAGATCAAAATATAAAATGAGTGAAGAACGCTTAGGCACTATAGATCCTTTCGCCAATGCGTTAGACTCATCTGCAACCGAGTCTATAGTACTACAGAATTTTCCACCTACTATTTCAATCCATCCTAGCACAACTCTGTGGTCGAGTAGTACATTTAACATATCAAGAACTGAGGTTCGAATCTTCCTTCAATGATACGGTTAGGTTGTTTTGATAATTCACTGATAGGCTGACATGAAAGAATCTGGCTAAAGTGGTTGGATTCTAATGACGGTTAACCGAATACGGAAGGTTTGCACATTCGACACAGAAAATGGATTTGAATCCCTTGTCCAAGAATAGTCAATGTGCAATTGTAAGAATGGAATTCGTAATAAGGAAACTCTTTTTGCTCTACACGAGAATTTGATTTATGATGATCTGAATCTATCGTACAAAGAAACTGAAACAGTCGGCAGGGAATGAAATTGCTCAAACTTGAATTCAGAGAATAGCTTTGATGAGGTGTCTAGATACTAATACTTCTACTAACTCCTATTCCTACGTAACTGGAAGGATCTGAAACTTAACTGGAATTCAGCTGATAAGACTCCGAAAGATTAAACAACACAATTGAATTAATGATGGGTCGTTCAGGTGCACGAAGACCTATATGATTAACCGATACTAACGCTGAACAGAATAGTTCGGCGGATAATTGACTAATGATACTGATTAAAAGATCGATAAGATATGTGAGAGCTCGAGCTGGATTTACATGTGACCTCTCCAGTTAAACTGGATTTCACGGATCATATTCAGTTACTAATAACGCAACCGGGAGGCTGAAAAGATGGAACAGGATTACTTATAACCGACATCCCACTGTGTCAGTTTGACTGACTGATGTCGAGGAATTTGGAAAGTTTAACTCTCGACTTACTACGGTGATAAATATGTCTGACAGATGATAGGGCACGAGAAGGAATTATCTGTCCGAGACATAATCAGACAAGTTAGGGAGTGAACCCGTTCCATGTTCCCATGTCTAATGGATACCCAATCCAATATGGTTTGGTTCGAAGAACTTAGCTTATCAAAGGTCCGAAAGAATGGTCATGACTTTAGAATTTGAGCCCCACTGGAAATTAGGCTCAATTCAGTCTAATGACGGACATTCTTAATAAAGGCTGACTAATTCTGACAGATTCCTAACTCGAAGATTTGAATAAATGGAATGTCAAATGGCTGATAAGGAATAAACCCAACTTAGTGATTTCGTTTCGGGGCAACTAACATAGATACTTAACGGTTGATCTAGGTGGTTGAATGCGTTAATGATAACTTCTGATTTGCTAATTTGGTCGAGGCTTGAGTGCTAATGATTCGGCACTAAGGCTGATTCCAAGGAGATAGACTGTTCTACTGTAGCGTGCTCCTATTAATAATGTACTAGGTGATAAGATAGCGACTGACGTCTAAGGAAATTAATAATACGAGTGGTTCAACTTGGTTCTCCCACAAGATATCTACCTAAGCCACGACACTAAGTTGCTAATGTAGAAGTTTCATGATAGTGTTAAGCAGGCTACTTGGTAACTAAATATGGTCAAGAGATATTTCTACTTATCATTCGGGGTGAGGTTATGTTCCAAGTGGTTTGGTGTGATCTCTGATATAATGTGCCAGGCTGAGACTATCTTACTAGACCTATAGTAATCCCCTAAGTGGTAACTTGACAGGCCGGAAGGTAAGGGAGTGCTAATATCCGGGTGGTGTAAATCGACTATTTTTCTATATACTTGGTTAGATAATCAATGGCATTGAGTTACTAACTCAAGGTAATGGAACAATTACACCTAGTAAGTCTATATAGGTAAAAAGTTTGTAAGGTGGCATTCCTAACTGTTGCATCTATTAGTGCTCCACTTCTAGTGGTAAGGTACAACTATTGGTTGCTACTTACAAAGGCTAATCAGTTTGATTCTAATTCTTACTGCTCACGGATGATGCCTTACGAATTAAGTCAGGTGTCTAAATGGTGTTGTAAAAGGATTCCTAATTGTTACTCTATTCAAGGTTGATCTATAATGGTTTACTGAGTTAACTGACCTAGGCTGGTATCGCAAAAAGGAAATTCTATTTGTTATGCTAAACGGATCCTGGCTTCTAGCGGTATGGTAGGAATACGAGTTATGATTTGAAAGGATGAATTATTCTTAGGGAGGCATTAAGAGTTGGCTTTCTATAGTATAATCTATTGGGGAGTTCTCGGATGAGTATTGTTATGGGTGAATATTCCAACTTGGGTTCTCTAGTATGGTACGGAACAGATCTTACAACACTGGCGAATCTCGCGGCTGACAGGTAAGGTTAAGTATTTAGGAAGGGTCCTGATTTACGGAGGGTTGACTCTTACTTGGCTTACATGTTTCTTATAAACATGTTTACCAGAAGGTATGGTTACTCTCAAGTTCGGAAAAGTTAACTGACACACGGTGTCAGTTGGATACTATAATGACCTACACACCTTCGTTCTTCCATGAACAATTCTACTTCGAGCGATTAGTACTTCCATCAAACTGTTCTTACTCTCTATAATCTTAACAATTGTTTCCTTACCATCACCAGAATTTCCTACTACTATTGGTTTTAATCCATATAATTCATTTTAACTCTTGATATACTCGTTGGTATTGCACCACTTACTCCTTCAGTCCTAACTATTTCAGCTCTAACATCCGGTTAGAGAGAATTCTCGCCAACGACTGCTTCTGAACTGTACCTCCACTACGATCTTCTTACTTGATCACCTTGGCCCACTTCGGTTCTCAACCGTAATACCCTGCCTACCATGCACAATACTGAGTTGCACGGGCTCAACATGCGATGGTTTCAACGTAAACAGTCCAGACTCCAAAGGGGCCGCACTACTTAGAAAGGAATTATAATCACTCATGGCAAGGTCCGATACTGGATCGACCTGCTCTGATACTAATTGTAACACCCCAACTAAAATGTCTAGAATATTTAGTCGAAGCATACATAATTGATATCCGAGTACATTAAATTATAAAGGAACTAACTGAATAATATATTATCATTAGGATAATAATTGAATATTTGATACAGACAGCGGAAAAGAAAACTACAATAAGATAACAAGCTAAATAAAAACAAGGAAGAAGACTAAGTCTTCTAAGCTGACAATCCAAGCTCGGCTCCAATCGTCAGATCCATCCTGGTCCCTGGTCTAAGATAACCTGTCTACCTAAAAAAAATTGAATGGAGTGGGGTGAGACTACTAAGTCTCAGTGGGTCCTACTACCCTCCTAATGGCGACTACGTCGGGTACCTAATCAGTCAATATAATATTCTAACATATCATAACATGATTCATAAACACAAATAAAGTGTATCACAGAAAACATCTTATTAATTTTATTCCGCCAAGACACTTCGAGGTGAGCATGTCTCGAAGGCCCGCCTTGTCCGTCGACCGATTCGATCACGGCATTAAGCTCACAGTCATTTTCCTAATGGGTTGTTCCATTGGAAGCCTATAAGCAGCATACTAAACCGCACATGATTGATTGATACTAAGTTGAGTTCATACTACCATAATTATCCCAAAGCCCGGGGAACATGCAATCTTAAATTTTAAGTTATACTCTAAGGTTCATATTGTGCTTGACCTCCTGCACTACTTTATATTTATTACATGATTGTGAAATAACTGAAATAACTTGAGGATGTAAAACGAGTGTGAATTTTCAGGAAAAATGAAAAAGTAAGGCTTTCTGCACAATGCTCGCTACAGCGAGTAACTTAGCTCGCCATGGCGAGTGATCTTGTAATGGCCTGAACAACTCGCTAGGCGAGCATATGCTCGCCATGGCGAGATTCCTCAGCCCAGAACTTGATGTCTCGCCATGAGTGCTCGCTATGGCGAGCTCATGCAGTAGACCCTCTGTTTTGCGATTTTCAAAGAAATTTCAAGAACAACACCTACAATCCTCATAATAAATCATCACAATCAAGAATAGATATAATATAGGACAGAATAGAAGAGAATTTGGGAGCTAATTCTCATCACACAATTTAATTCCCTAATTCCTAAGTTAACCTGCAAAGTTCATAAATTTGGGGAATCTAAACTACCTAGCCTAAGAACCCACCTGTTATGAAGCTTTAGTCCTTGCTTCTTGGGCTCTACAACAGCTATAGTCCACCCAGCTAAACCCACGACCAAGCTTTGACAGATTTGGAACTTTAAAGAATGATGAACTTTCTATTTTGCCTCTAAGATTTGAACTGGAGATGATGATTTGAACACTGAGGTGATGGGTTTATGTAGAAGGATTTTCTGGTGATAGTAAAGTAGTGTATTTGCATTGCATGCAAAACCATAGTATTTGAAAGAAGTGGTGTGAGGTTGTATTTTCAATTTCGTAGAGTTTTTAGAAGTATAATGAAAAAGGAAAGAGATTCTGATTGATTCCTTGCTGCCGTTGCATGTGGAAATCTCTTGTTGTATAGTGTTGATTTATGAAGAGAATGGGTTAAAGAGCAACTTTGGTGTTTAATTTGGAAAAATGAGAGCTTGTAGCTATGTTGTTGTTGTTATTTTCGTGTATGAGGAGAGGAAGAGAGAGCTTGATGTTCTATTTTCTGAAATTGTTGTTATGAGACAAGTGAATCACTTACTCCTTCATAACTTTAGTGTTTTGCATGTTATCTAATGGGTGATAGTGGAATAATGTGTTGGCAAGAGAGGAAGAGTATTATGATGAGGTGTTGACATAATAGGAAATGAGGTGTAGAGTTATGGTGTAGTGGAAGAATGAGTCATGAAGTGAGGTGTTATAAGGAAAAGGAGTATTAACTTGAGTGGGAAATGAGTCACTAGCAAGAGAAATTGAGGGAGGAAAGGTCAAGTCTTAGTATTAATTAATTCTCAAGTGTGAGATTAGAGTGTTAATGTGTAGTTTGAATTCAATTAGAATTTCTAATTTCTACACATCTTACACCTAAGTTCTCAAGACTTAATTAATTAATTACCCCTAATCAATTTTGGAATTATTGGTCAAACTCTAATTAAATTTAATTAGGTGGATAAAATTGTGGGATGTTACAAAAACGATGAAAATAGAGGGACCAAAATTACTTTTGTTTAAACTTCCTATTATACTGTCATTTTTTTTTATTTTTTATTTTTTTATGAATGGCAAATAGTTAGTATATTTACAATATTATGTTAGTTTTTCTCCTTACAAGAACTTGCATCCTGGACCTCCAACTTCTGAACTTTAGTTCAACTAGTTTAACCAATTGAGCTACCCATCCCACCCCTATTTATACTCTCATCTTAATTCACCAATAAATTCATATTTTCTTGCGTAAGCTAAAAAATAAACTATTCCAAACGGGCTCAAAGTTTAAATTTGAATATACCAAGAAATAATTTTTTGTTAAATCCTTTTTTAAAAAAAAAACAAACTTTAGTTTTTCAAATATATATATAAAAGAAAGATTTATTGAAAAAGATAAGTTCAAAAATAAGCTATTCCAAACGGGCTCAAAGTTTAAATTTGAAAATGTTCCGGCGAGGAACGTAGGGGGTATGTATTTAGTATATTTAGTAATGATGAATAATATAGCAATTGTACTTAGACTAATTTTCGGTGTGTTTTTAAATGATTTTTTGGGGTTGTATTTATAAGCATACAGAGGGGATATGTAACTCCTCACGATCCCACGGTTTCCTTCATGGGTAAGGCCGGAGTTGGCGCGTAGTGAGGGGGAAAGCGTTGGCGCCAAGGTTCCCCCGATCGTGGTATAAGCTCATTTATCACGTGGTTTTTAGTGATTCGTTGCGTAATGGGCTTGGTTAGGCGACATTGGGCTTAGGCAAGCTGAATCGGGTCGGGCGAACTCGCGTAGATCGGATATTTGGCTGTTTAGCAACCATGGATTTGTAGCATAATTGGGCCTGGGCGAACTCGCGTAGATCGGATATTGGGCTGTTTAGCAACCATGGATTTGTAGCATAATTGGGCCTGGGCGAACTCGACCGGTATAGAATACAACAAGAAATAATCTTTTGTTAAATCCTTTTTTTAAAAAAAAAAAACCAAACTTTAGTTTTTCAAATATGTATATAAAAGAAAGATTTTTTGAAAAAGATAAGAGTAATTGACAAAGGGTACAATTGACAAATCATACATTTAAAATACCAAACAGACAGTTAAATAGGAATACTAAATCCGACAAAAGTGGACAGTTAAAAGGGAACGGAGGAAGTATTATATATTTTTGGGTTAATAGGCTTTAACCCTCCTGCAAAGTATGTGAGTTTTGCGTTACCCCTGCAATATTTTTTTTTTAGATTACCCCCTAGAATGTGTTTTTATTTTTTCCGCAGTTCATTTCACCCTTGTAGTGTTGTTTTGTTTTACCCCAGTGGGTAAAATGAGCTGCGAAAAAAATAAAAACACATTGCAGGGGGTAATCTCAAAACAATAAATTATAGGGGGTAACGCAAAACTCGTCTACTTTGCAGGGGATAAAAGTCTATTAACCCTAATTTTGTTTATGATGTAATAAACTTTTTCATTAATAAATATAGAATAATTACACATGACTAAGAGGAAAACAGAAGACAACTTACATTCTACTCCTTTTTGAATAGCAAATCCAAACGGACCCATAATTTACTAAATCAATTAAAAAATAACCCCAATATGGGTCAAGTGGTTTTACTACACTTGGATTGTTGTCTTTTCTGATGCCTCCTCCATAGCCTACATTACAGGGACATAAATAATTGCAGGTCCGGGTCCAAAATTCCAAATACACCCAGTAGTAGCAGGGCTCTATTAAAAATACAGTAATTATTGTTATTATTTTGTTAGATTGTTAGATTTATTTGGTTTCCAATTCTCTAATAAAATATAATACCTCAAATTATAAGAACCAGTTCGATTATTGCACGTATGCCAACGTACAATTTTGATGACTAATATCTTAATTTTCTATTAGTAGAAATATTCATCAAAACAAATTATACAATATCTTATATACTTATATTTATAAAATATTGTTAAAATATAAATGACGTCGTGTATCAAGAAAAATAAAAATCATAAATGAGGTTATTTTGTGATATTTTTGTAAAACTTATTAAATTAAGTTTTTTTTTTTATTAAAGTAATTGTCCCGTGTATGATTTTTGTGTAATAAATTATAATTAATAATAAGAAATATTTATTATTCAATTTCTTTTTTTTTATTAAATCAATTGTCCCGTATATGATTAAATTTTTTTATTAAGACAATTGTCCCGTGTATTATTTTAACTGTCGCGGTGATTTTCGGACGTCAAGCTATTGATTAGATTTGACTCGCAAAAATATGAATTCACCACCGAGCTTTAATTTATCCAAGGGAAGGGAAAAAGATCGAAAAAAACCCGATTAAAAGTTTAGAGATTTAAGGTTCGGGGGTTGGTTATACGAAGGGAAGGTACTAGCACCCTAAGTATATGTAGTACTCTACGGGATCCTTTTGTAAATATTTATTTTTGTGCTAAAATGTTTGTTTGCTTATTGAAATTCTGTTCTCTGGCAGGACAGATGTCTTACACAATGTCTAGGACAATGTGTCAGTAGTCCAGATGTCCTAGACAACTGGTTATTTGGATCACGCGTTATTGCAGTACTGAAGATAAATAAAAGCAATAAACAACACCAGTGATTTGTTAACCCAGTTTGGCACTTATAACAAGTCCTAATCTGGGGGATACCAATCCAGGAAGTGAACACTACTACTCCGAATTAATACTTAGCCTTACAACACTACCAAACACCTATTGGCATGTACGCCTTTTCTCAATCCTAGTAATCTTCTACTCAAGGGCTAACTCCCCCTGAATATGAGAACCTACCCAACTCCCTCTAATCACTAATCCCAAGTGACGAAACAACTTTAAACTATAACAGTTTAAAAGACAATGTTGAATGACAACATTCAATGACTCCAAGCTACAAAGTATCAAGAACAATACTAAGAGCCACTAAGTGTTTTGCACAGTGGGTACAAAACTTTGGACTCACAATCTTCAGTTATTGTGGGTTGAGTTTTAAGCTCCATGTTGAGTCCTTTATATAGGCGTGCAATTCTTCAGATAATCTTTAGTATTTCAGATGCACTCAAATAAGAGTTAGTTTTAAAACAAACTCCACAAAAGCATGTAGAACATTAAATGACGGGGTGGCGTGCAGAGAGTTTATAACGTTAATCATCATTACTTCTGCACAATAAACGAGGTAACTTACTACCTAGTTCCGTCTATAAAAAGCCACCTAGAACATCACTTGTGTCATCACATAAGCTTCAACATCTGGTACGACACTCTCTAAAGTTCTCGCAAAAGAAAATCTCTTCAACAAAATCTCTAACAACATGAGTCAAGAAATCACAATGAGCACCAACAATCAAGAAATCAACAAAGGCGAAGGACCTAGTGATCCAGCTAGGGTTTCAGACTCAAGCAACAATCAACAAGAGGTTGATCTTGACAAATTGGTTGTTCCCATAGGAAGAAGAACAACAACAGGGAAGAAGAGAAGCAGTGCACTGATAGGACCCTTCACTAATCTTACACATAGTGAAGAACCCAAAGAAGGACCTTCGCTAGAAGCCCAATCATCACCAAAAGGGGCTGAAGAGAAAAATGCTGAAGAAACCTTGAAGGAATCCACTCAAACAACAAACATTAAGGTGAAATCAACAGAAGCTGTAGAAGATGTCACAACATCTGACCTTAACATCAAGGATGTGGGAACAAATGTCTCAACATCAAGAGACACCACATCTGAGGAACATCCAATGGAAGAAGATCCAAAGGATGCACATGAGAAGCTCGCCTCAGAAGATGAAGATTCACAATCTCTTGAAGTCATAGAGATTGGGGAAGAAACAGAAAGCGAAGAGATAGCTCCAAGAATAACTCAATCAGTGGCTGATAGAGTGAAAAGAAGCAGAGGGAAGAAGGTGGAGATTCCCAAGTCATTCTTGGAAGAAAGATCACAGAAGAGGAAGAGGAAGCCAGAATCCTCAAGTGACTTTAAACTCGATGTCGAAGAAGATGTCTCAGACATCATGTCAAAGAGAAAGAAATTTGCATCCTCAACATTCTTCCACACTGAAGACAATGAACAGAAGTGGAAAATAGTAAGGCAAAGAAGAATGGTTGTGGAACGGGAGTTAAGCACTGAAGCACTCTCTTACAAGGAGATCACTACACTACTTGAAGAAGCCAAACTCATGAAGACTGTGCTGGGAGTTGGCAAGTGCTATGAAAGGCTGGTTAGAGAATTCTTGGTCAACCTATCAGAAGAGTGTGCTGAAGAAGAAAGTGATGGCTATCACAAGGTACATATGAGAGGAAAATCTATTAACTTCTCTCCAACAGTGATTAATAAGGTCTTGGGAAGAAATAATGAAGCTGAGAGCAAGAAAATCCTATCAATGGACAAAATTGCTGAAGAAATTACCTCAGGGCAAGCTGAACATTGGCCCAAGAAAGGACTACTTCCAACGTCCAAGCTGACTGTCAAGTATGCAATACTCAATAAAATTGGCACAACTAATTGGGTCCCAACCAATCACAGCTCAGGTATTACCCCAACCTTAGCCAAACTCATCTACCTCATAGGAAAAGGAAAGAAATTGGATTTTGGAAAACATGTGTTCGAACAAACAATGAAACATGTAGAGACCACCACAACAAAGCTACCAATAGTCTTTCCCTGTTTGATTACTGAGATTATACTGAGTCAGTACCCAAACATCTTACTTCCTGAGGAATATGCGAGTAAGAGACCTTCACCAATATCCTTCAACCGGAAGCTATTTTCTGAACCACATGTCCCAGACATTGTGCTTAAAGAAAAAGAATCAGCTGAGACCTCTACACCACTGGACAGAAGCTCACAAAACAAGGTGCTGGCTGAGCTCATCCAAGTTTCTAATGAGCTGGAGGAAACCATCAAATCAAGTACGATCAGGAAACTTGTGTGGATCACTTGATTAAACAGCTGACAAAGAAAATTGCTGAAAATGAAGAAGCTGCTCATGCTGAGGATGAGCAAGAAGATGAAGAAGTATGAAGATCAAGAACTGGGTAACGTAGGAAAATAAGTACTTATGTATTTTTCCTTTTTGTTCTGATTATCTTCTGTATTTTGTGGTCTACCAAATGTCCTAGACATTGGAAACTTTGACATCCGGCACTATGTGTGCACGTTGTATGCTGTTCACTTTATAATCAATGACATATTTTCCTTTAATACCTTTGTCAAATTATGGTAAAAAGGGGGAGAAATAATTGATGATAGAACAGCTCTTTGGCAAGTAGAATAACTCTCTTGCTTTAACGGATGATAAAATTAGCAAGCTTTAAAAATAAAAAACAAAAAAAAAGAAAAGAAAAGAAAGAAAAAACAAGTGTGTCCAGAGCAAAACATAAAATGCTCAATATGAACCTCTAAGAAGTCTAGTAAGTCTTGATCACTCTGATTAAGTACTTTCCGCTGCAACTCAAGACTTTGGTTCACTAAGTCACTAGGTATCTCATCCCTGGACTTAGAAAAATTACTGTAATGAATCATATGAAGACAAGACTAAGACTGTCTCATACTAGAAAAGGTTCATAACACATTCAAGATTGAAGAAGTCATGAATATTGAAGACACACAAAGATTCTGAAGATCAAAGACATTGAAGACATGAAGATTCAGAATTGAAGATTGCATCAACAGGCATCAATTTGAAGATTGAAGAATTTGAAGGTTGAAGACTAAAGAGTGCACATTCAACAAAGTGGTTAAGTGGTTGTTTTAGCCATAATTTGCCAAAGGGGGAGATTGTAGTTCTGCTGAGATTGACTGCATCATAAGGCTAAAACAACTTGGTCAGATTGACTTAACTAAAGCATCAATGCTGAAGTAATTGAGTCCAAACCACTTGTGCATATTGAAGATGTGCAGATGCAAGATGTTGAACAAGATGTCCTAGACATCTTGTCACTGGGTTCAAAGCATGCATAGGCAGCATGTTGAACAAGATGTCCAAGACATGTGGGTAGGACATCTTGACCCAGTTCAGCTTAAAAGATAATGCTTATCCATTAAGCACGCGTGTTTGTTTTATTTTGAATAAAGCGCGAATCTTTTAGTAACAAGCTGAGATTAGGATTAATGATAAAGTTTGTTATTAATCCTATGTGTTAGATACGATTGGATTCGTATTTAATTTGTGGATAGAGATTAAATTCTTTATCTTTGTGGAGTTTGTTTTAAAATAAGTTTGTTTTAAAACTAACTCTTATTTGAGTGCATCTGAAATACTAAAAGATTATCTGAAGAATTGCACGCCTATATAAAGGACTCAACATGGAGCTAAAAACTCAACCCACAATAACTGAAGATTGTGAGTCCAAAGTTTTGTACCCACTGTGCAAAACACCTAGTGGCTCTTAGTATTGTTCTTGATACTTTGTAGCTTGGAGTCGTTGAATGTCGTCGTTCAACATTGTCTTTTAAAATATTTGAGTTTAAAGATTGTTTCGTCACTTGGGATTAGTGATTAGAGGGAGTTGGGTAGGTTCTCATATTCAGGGGGAGTTAGCCCTTGAGTAGAAGATTACTAGGATTGAGAAAAGGCGTACAGGCCAATAAGGATTTGGTAGTGTTGTAAGGCTAAGTATTAATTCGGAGTAGTAGTGTTCACTTCCTGGATTGGTATCCCCCAGATTAGGACTTGTTATAAGTGCCGAACTGGATTAACAAATCACTGGTGTTGTTTATTGCTTTTATTTATCTTCAGTACTGCAATAACGCGTGATCCAAATAACCAGTTGTCGAACCAGTTGTCTAGGACATCTGGACTACTGACACATTGTCCTAGACATTGTGTAAGACATCTGTCCTGCAAGAGAACAAAATTTCAAGTTACTGTGCTGGTGATGGTTTTGTTCTGTTGAGACTATGTTGTTCTGAAAATTTAGGGTTTGTGTGTGGAGAATTTGGTGCGGCTGTGTTAGCAAAAATTGGCCTCCTCTTCTCTGATTTTTCTTTCTGTTATATAGCCAAAGAATTTAGGGTTTGGCTTGCATTTCTAGTATGATGGAGTTGAGACTTTCTACTATGAGGGGATTGAATTTCTGTTCTGGAGAAGAAGACAAAGAAACTTGACTGAACACAAAAACGTGAACTGCTTGTGATCCTTCACTCCACTTTTTTTGATTTTTTTTAATTAATTAAAATAACAATAATAATAAAAGATAAAAATAAGAAATAACAATATTAATAATGATAAATAAATAATAATATAAAAGGAAAAAAATAAAATGAGAAAAATTAAAATAAAATAATATTAATAACAATACTAATAATGATGATAATAATAAGAAATAAGAAATAATAAAAAGGACAAAAGAAACAAAAACACAAAATTGAGGTATTTTAAAATACCTCTCTGCCGAAATTTTTCTCGAAACTCGCAACGAACAGTAACGATTATTTTGAATGAAAGAATGGTCGATGAATGCAAAAATTTTGGTCAAAAAATAGGGTATGACAGATGCCCCTATTTAAGTTTCTTTATCCGAAGATTTCTGAAAAAGAGAAAAAAAAAAATTTTTTGAAAAAGAAAAATAGATTTTTTGATTCGACGGATGGAAGAGACTTAAATACAGAGTACACCATTTTTTGACCAAATGAAACTGTATAATGTTATGAATGTAATGCTATGGATGCAAGACTCTGAAACTCGTGAGAAAAGTTGTCACAAGAAACACATTATTATTACGGGGAAAACAGGGACGTTCATAGAGGAATGACACAAGTGACCCGACTGGTGAAGAGAAATAACAAAAGGGATGTCCAAGGATAGGAATCCAACTCCACTGGGAATATGATATAGTTTCACTAGGGATAAGTTGATATGTGTTATCAACTGTTAGTGTAAGGTAGAGGAGAAATGGTGGCTACTGTCAATGTGAGAGCGTAAGACCAATGTATAAGAGGGTATTATTGTCCGCTGTCAAGCGAAGACATAAAAAGAAATTCATTGTCTGCTATCATTGTGGGAGAGCAAGGACATAAAAAAGAAAAGGCATCGTCCGCTATCATTGTGGGAGAGCAGGACATAACAAGAAAAGATACATACCTGCTGTCAATGTAGGAGAGCAGGACACAACAAGAAAAGGTAGTTGTCTGCTGTCAATGTAGGAAAAAGGTAATTGTCTGCCGTCAATGTAGGAGAGCGGGACATAACAAGAAAAGATGATTGTATGCTGTCAATGTAGGAGAGCATGACACATCAAGAAAAGATAAATGTCTACCGTCAATGTAGGAGAGTAGGACATATCAGGAAAAGATAATTGTATGCTGTCAATGTAGGAGAGCATGACATATCAAGATAAATGTCTGCCGTCAATGTAGGAGAGCAGGACATATCAAGAAAAGATAATAGTATGATGTCAATGTAAGAGAGCATGGCATATCAAGATAAATGATAATTGCATGCTGTCAATGTAGGAGAGCATGACATATCAAGATAAATGTCTGCCGTCATTGTAAGAGAGTAGGACATATCAAGAAAAGATAATTGTATGTTGTCAATGTAGGAGAGCATGACATATCAAGATAAATGATAATTGTATGCTGTCAATGTAGGAGAGCATGACATATCAAGATAAATGTCTGCCGTCAATGTAGAAGTACAAGACATATCAAGAAAAGATGATTGTATGCTGTCAATGTAGGAGAGCATGACATATCAAGGAAAGATAAATGTCTGCCGTCAATGTAGGAGAGCATGACATGACTTCTTTTGAGAAAATTAAAATGTAAGTTTGCAAACTGGTTGTTCGTAAAACCTGCCACTTGATGACGACATCTCTGGACCAGATACACTGGGGATAACATCATTCGGGGAAATTGAAAGTTTAATTGTTTGTCTGCAAGCTACTCAAATGAAGAGACTGCCACTTGCTGATTGGAAATAAAACTCGATCAAGGAAAGAACTGGAGAGAAATAGTTAAACAAGACTCTATATCCAATGAGGAATGAACTCGATTGGTAATCTTCTTATCCGTGTATTTGGAAAGGGAAATAACTGAAGCAACCTTCTTCCACGAGGGTGAACTCAATGGGGAATGTAGAAAGGATATACACTTTCTGCTTAGGGCTGACAATCTACTTGAGAGAATGACACATCCACCCTTATTCTCGGGGATAAACACGACCAAGATAAATGAATTAGTGAATATCACGAAACGCAATAATGCATGAGTTATGTAAGGATGTATGTTATGTTTGTATGAATGTATGTATGTAATGTATGCATTATGTATGAATGTAGACAAAACTGACAGGAAGAATTGAACTGGAGGAAAACCAACATCGCAACGTGTCCAAATACTCGGAAAATCTTAACAAGGTGTATATATCACTGGAGATGGACCAAAAGCCACGGACGGGAAAAGTCTGATTATGAAGCTCAAACCTTTCTTGGGATGAAGAAAATTCATGGGGAAGGACCCAACATTAGTCTGAATACATTTCATTTTTTAGTGCTCCTAATTTTTGTCTGGACCGCCCTTTCAGGTTTTCGATCCACCGGGACGCTCTCTATTGCTTAAGCCGCCTTTTTTCAGGTTTTCGACTTAGCGAGCTCTTTTTTTTATATATATATTTTTTTATCAAGCATTGTGTTTTGACTGCGACAACTCTTGTTGAGAGCGGAAGCTCTTCCACAACATTTGGCCATTGACTCGAATCCTTAAAGGATATGCCCCTTGATATGAGGACTTGCCCCTTGATATGAAGGCTTGCCCCTGATTGACATATAGGGTCTTGAGATATCTTGCCCCAATGTGTTAGGAGCGTCTTGAGTCAGTCCGCCCTTGATCAGATCATTGCTCGAACTTCTTTGATGTCAAGTATATGTTTGCAAGCAAAGTTGTTTATTTGAAAGAAAAAAAATTTAATGCACATGCAAGTTTTTGAATCAGAAAATTTCGCAGGAAACACGTATAGTGTGTTCAAAAGTGGTTAGTTATTACTCAACTAACAGGTGGAGTCAGTTTAACAATGACTTTGCTGAATATGCTTTCATAGCGAACCTAACTTCAATTAGGTCTTTTGAGGGTTATAACGTGGCCTGGCTCACGGTTGTTTGAAAAAAAGAATTATTAGGCTCAAAGTTTTATTTTAACCCACCCATTCTTCTTTGATTTCCTTCATTCCTAAATTCAATTAATTCATCGAACACACTTTGGTTGACAAGAGAATCTTTGGCAATGGTATTTGAGATTGACGCTTTGGTCGAAGCTTTGATGAGATTTTTGAAGTGGCAATCACTTCTTTTCATTTACAAGCTCTCTTTTTTTTTGTGTTTTTTTTTTAGGAGATTTGTGATTGCCACTGATTGTTGTGGGCTTTGTCTTCTCATGACCTCTTCCATTTCAAATGACTTGATTATCTTGCATTGAGATATACCATTGAATTAATTGAAAGACTATCATGCCCCGGGTTAAGATTAAGGTTTTTTTTGAAAAGTAGAAAAAACGCCAAACTTCGAGCTCGAAGGGGTTGACTACGGATTATCTCCTTATATCTTCGGTGTTTAGGGAAGTGAAACAATGCCTTACATCGTTAGCCAGATCTTACTATTAAAAGCATATATCAGCAAATTCAAGTTTGAATGTTTACATCATCCTCCCCTCAAGTTTATTAATTGTAGTTCTTCTGAGATTGGCTGCATCATATGGCTAAAACAACTTGATTAAAGTGACTTAACTGAAGCACCAATGCTAAAGCAATTAAGTCTAAACCACTTGTGCATGTTGAAGATGTGCAGATGCAACATGTTGAACAAGATGTCTTAGACATCTGGTCACTGGGTTCAGAGCATGCATAGGCAGCATGTCGAACAAGATGTCCCAAGACATGTGGGTAGGACATCTTGACCCAGTTCAGCTTAAAAGATAATGCTTATCCATTAAGCGCGCGTGTTTGTTTTAATTTGAATAAAACGCGAATCTTTTAGTAACAAGCTGAGATTAGGATTAATGATAAAGTTTGTTATTAATCCTATGTGTTAGATACGATTGGATTCGTATTTAATTAGTGGATAGAGATAAAATCTTTATCTTTGTGGAGTTTGTTTTGAAACAAGTTTGTTTTAAAACTAACTCTTATTTGAGTGCATCTGAAAGACTGAAGACTATCTGAAGAATTGCACGCCTATATAAAGGACTCAACATAGAGCTTAAAACTCAACCCACAATAACTGAAGATTGTGAGTCCAAAGCTTTGTGCCCACTGTGCAAAGCATTATTAGCTCCTCGTATTGTTCTTGATACTTGGTAGCTTTGAGTCGTTGAATGTTGTCATTCAACTTTGTCTTTTAAACTGAGAAGTTTAAAGTTGTTTCGTCACTTGGGATTAGTGATTAGAGGGAGTTGGGTAGGTTTTCATATTCAGGGGGAGTTAGCCCTTGAGTAGAAGATTACTAGGATTAAGAAAAGACATACATGCCAAAAGGTGTTTGGTTGTGTTGTAAGACTAAGTATTGATTTGGAGTAGTAGTGTTCACTTCCTGGATTGGTATCCTCCAGAGTAGGGCTGATTAGCGCCGAACTGGGTTAACAAATCAATGGTGTTATTTATTGCTTTTATTTACTTCAGTACTGCAATAAATCGTGATCCTTATAACCAGTTGTCTAGGACATCTGTCCTGCCAGAGAACAGAATTTCAATTGGCATCAGAGCAGACACCCTAACCTGCTGGGAAAGCTCCAGGGAGACAAAATCTTGTTCAAGATGGACATGAATGGAGGATCAATAAACAGACCACCAGTTCTGGATGGATCAAACTATGACTATTGGAAAGCAAGAATGATTGCCTTCATCAAGGCCATGGATCAAAAGGCATGGAGGGAAATTATCACAGGTTGGAATCACCTAATAGTCTCTGCAGAAGATGGTTCTTCAATACTAAAAGGTGAAGGAGATTGGACCTCAGAAGAGGAGATTGAGTCCAATAGCAACCCAAAGGCACTCAATGCTATCTTCAATGGTGTTGATGAAAACATATTCAAACTGATCAACACATGTACAAAAGCCAAGCAAGCCTGGGAGATTCTACAAACGGCACATGAAGGAACCTCCAAGGTTAGAATGTCAAAGCTACAACTCCTCAATTCTAAATTCGAAAATCTAAAGATGGAGGATGATGAAAAAATATCAGAATTCAACACTAGAGTTCGAGACATAGAAAACTCATGCTTTGCTCTAGGAGAGAAGATACTTGAGGAGAAACTAGCCAGAAAAATTCTTAGATCACTCCCTAAGAGATTTTCTATGAAGGTAACTGCTATTGAAGAATCACAAGACTTGAGCACGATGAAGGTTGATGAACTCATTGGCTCATTACAAACTTTTGAGATGACTTTCAAAGATAGACCTGAAAAGAATATGAAGAATTTGGCATTCAAATCTGAAGAAAGCCAAAGTGAAGATTGTCTATCAGAAGCAGTAGCTCTATTGACCAAGAAGTTCAACAATTTTGTGAACAGGGTCCGAGCTACATGGAGGACAAATCTCCCAAACAAGATGTCCAACAACAAGACACGAGGCATCTCATAAGAAGAGACAAACTCTGAAGAAGAAACAGAGATACGGTGCTACGAATGTGAAGGCTTTGGGTATATCAGAATACAGTGTCCCAACTTCCTTAGAAAACAGAAGAAGGGGCTAGCTGCAATTATCTCTGACTCTGAGGATGAGAATGAAGATGAAGACATAAACAATGCATTCTCAGGGATATGTGAAACAAGCAGCAATAATAGCTTCAAAAGCTTCACAGACACTGAAGACAGTGATAACAATGAAAAACCTCTCCACCCTTCAAGATACACTGCTAAAATATTGGAACAAGCAGCTCTGAGAAAGGAACGTGACTTCTTACAAGCTAAACTCAAGAGCATGACTGAATATTTGAGTTGTTTAGACTATGACTCTGACTCAGAAGATGAGCTCCCTGAAACTGAGTTGTTTAGAACATGATTGGATTAGGATTTGATCACCCTTTCAGAAAGGCTGAGTCTGCTCCAGAAAAGTTAACTACTCCTCTACAGAAACCTAAGGACCAGATGTCAAGCCAAATGTCTCAACATCCTGCTCAACACAACGACAGAGTCATAGACAACATATCTCATCATCGTGTTCAGACCAAGAAAGAGATGTCAAGCCAAATGTCTCAACATCCTGTTCACCACTCTGACAGTATCACAGGCCACACATCTCAGTACTATGTTTAGACCAAGAAGGAGATGTCAAGTCAAAAGTCTCAACATCTTGTTAAGCACAAAAACAGGATCATAGACTACAAGTCACAACAGTCTGCCCAAACAAAATGGAAGATGTCAAGCCACATGTCTCAACATCCTGTTCAACACAAGAAGAATGGGAACATAGGTCAGCTTCACAAGCAGCAGAAGAAGCACATACCAAGACCACATCTTAAAAAGCAATACTCCCAAAATAGAAGAACTTTCAATAGATGTGATCACTGTGGTAGGTCTGGGCATGTTATGAAAGAATGCTTCAAAATTCATGGCTATCCTCAAAGATCAAGATCACCAAGGAATGATGAAAAGAAGATTCTTGCTCAACAGGTAAAGTGCCAGGAGACTCAAGTAAAGAAAGTATGGAGGCCTAAAGAAGATTCCACCTTAAAGGCTCATACTTGTATCAGGCTATCCCCATATGAAGACTGGTACTTTGACAGTGGATGCTCCAAACACATGACTGGAGATAGGAAATATCTTAAGGAATTAAGACCTTACTCCAAAGGAAGTGTTACTTTTGGTGATGGTGCTAAAGGTAGAATCAAACGTGTAGGCAAGCTAAGAGATCCCAGCTCACCATACCTAGATAAGGTTCTACTAGTTGAAGGACTCACTACAAACTTGATAAGCATTAGTCAACTATGTGAACAAGGACTAGATGTGTAATTTAACAACTCTGAGTGCATTATTGCTAATAATCAGAAGGTAGTGATGAAAGGTGTCAAGGCAAAGGACAAATGCTATAAGTGGACTCCTCCCAATAATAGTCCAAAAATAGCTTGCTTGACAGTCAAGGAAGAGAATGACCAGATGTTCTACCAGATGTCCCAACATCTGTACACTCGTCAGGAAGTTGAAACACTTTAACCTGAACGTGGGAAAGGAACTCTAGAGTTCCACACGTCCAAAAGCATGTAGAACGTTAAGTGACGGGGTGGCGTGCAGAAAATTATAACTTTAATCATCATTACTTCTGCATAATAAACGAGGTAACATACTACTTAGTTCCGTCTATAAAAAGCCACCTAGATCATCACTTGTGCTATCACACACGCTTCAACATCTGGTACGACATCCTTCAAAAAACTCTCAAAAGAAATTCTCTTCAACAAAACTCTGAACAACATGAGTCAAGAAATCACAATGAGCACCAACAACCAAGAAATCAACAAAGACGAAGGACCTAGTGATCGAGCTAGGGTTTCAGACTCAACCATCAATCAACAAGAGGTTGATCTTGACAAGTTGGTTATTCCCAGAGGAAGAAGAACGACGACAAGGAAGAGGAGAAGCAGCGCATTGATCGGGCCCTTCACTAATCTTACACATAGTGAAGAACCCAAAGAAGGCTCTCCGCTAGAAGCCCAATCATCGCCAAAAGGGGCTGAAGAGCAAAATGCTGAAGAAACCGTGAAGGACTCCACTCAGAAAACAAATATTGAGCTGCAATCAACAGAAGCTGAGAAGAATGAAGGAGAAGATGTCATGATATCCAACCCCAACATCAAGGATGTCGTAACAAATGTCTCAACATCAAGAGACATCACATCTGAGGAACATCCAATGGAAGAAGATCCAAAGGATGCACAGGAGAAGCTCGCCTCAGAAGATGAAGAAGAAGGTTCACAATCTCTTGAAGTCATAGAGATTGATGAAGAAACAGAAAGCGAAGAGATAGCTCCAAGAAGAACTCAATCAGTGGCTGATAGAGTGAAAAGAAGCAGAGGGAAGAAGGTGGACATTCCCAAGTCGTTCTTGGAAGAAAGCTCTCAGAAAAGGAAGAGGAAGCCAGAGTCCTCAAGTGAATTTGAACCTGATGTCGAAGACGATGTCCCAGACATCATGTCAAAAAAGAGAAAAGCTGCACCCTCAACATCCTTCCACACTAAAGAGAATGAACAAAGGTGGAGGATAGTAAGTCAAAGGAGGATTGCTACTGAAAGGGAGTTAAGCACTGAAGCACTCTCTTACAAGAAGTTCATTACACTCCTTGAAGAAGCCAAACTCATGAAGAATGTGCTAGGAGTTGGCATGTGCTATAAAAGGCTGGTAAGAGAGTTCGTGGTCAACTTATCAGAAGAGTGTGGTGAAGAGGAAAGTGATGGCTATCACAAAGTGAATATGAGAGGAAAAAACATTGACTTCTGGCCAAGCTGAGCAATGGCCCAAGAAAGGACTACTTCCAACGTCCAAACTGACTGTTAAGTACGCAATGCTCAACAGGATTGGCATAGCAAATTGGGTCCCAACCAACAACAGCTCAGGTATTACCCCAAATCTGGCAAAACTCATATACCTCATAGGAAAAGGGAAGAAGGTAGATTTTGGAAAACATGTCTTCGAACAAACTATGAAGCATGTGGAAACCAATACAACAAAGCTACCAATAGCCTTCCCTAGCTTGATTACTGGGATAATTCTTAGTCAACACCCAAGCATCTTACTTCCTGACGAATATGAAAGAAAAAGACCCCCACCAATATCCTTCAATCGCAAGCTGTTCGCTGAACCATATGTCCTAGACATTGTGCTCAAAGAAAAGGAATCAGCTGAGACCTCTGCTCCACTGGATAGAAGCTCACAAAATAAAGTACTGGCTGAGCTAATTCTAGTGTCTAAGGAGTTAGAGGAGACAATCAAGACAAGCACAGTAAGGAAAGTCTGTGTAGACCATCTAATCGAGCAGCTGACAAAGAAAATAGTTGAGAATGAAGGAGCTACTCATGCTGAGGCTGAGCAAGAAGAAGAAGAAGAAGCTTAAAAGAACAGACCTTGGGTAATAGGAAAATAAGTACTTATGTATTTTTCTTTTTTTCTGTTCTACTTCTTGTAAGTATTGTGGTCTACCAAATGTCCTAGACATTGGAGACTTTGACATCCGGCACTATATGTGCACTTTTGTATGTTGTTCACTCTTTTATTAATCAATGAAATATTTTCCTTTTAACCTTTGACAAATTATGGTAAAAAGGGGGAGAAATAATTGATGATAAGTGAAATTCTGGTGGCAAGTGTCAGATGTGTAGCACGATGTGTACACTTTAGGAATCGTACGATGTGTAGCCTAATGTGTCAACATTGTGAACATGCTGAACTTGATGAACAAGTAAACAATTTAAAGTGCAGGAAACAATAAAACACAGTGAGTTTGTTAACCCAGTTCGGCGCTTAAACAAGCCCTAATCTGGAGGATAACAATTCAGGGATGAATCAACTATGGTAGTATCAATTCAAAGCTAAACTCCCCCGTTTACAACTTCTCACTTAATCACTACCCGTGCTAATTCTACCTAGGAACTCCTAGATATGAGAACCTCTGCTCACTCCCCCTCAACCTTACCCAGTAAGGATTTAATAACAAACTCAGTTTGGAGACACACTCCTAGAAACCTATGCACTCGTACCTAAAGGCTTTGAGTGTTGCACACTCTAACTCCTTGCTTCAAAGCTTTGGAGAAAGAACACTAGAGATTACAACTCTATCAAACTCAGTCCTTACTTGTATCAAAATTATGATTCAAGTGAAGGCTCACAAATAACAATGAACAGACTAAGACCTAAGACTCAATTTCTTTAACTTTTGGCTTCGTGCTTCATTATGTCTTCAGTCTTCCTTTATATAGAACAAGTTTCATGGGCTTGGATCTTCAATGTTGACAGCTGGCCTTTGTTAATTTCTCCTTGAGATTTATTTGATCATAATCTTTTAATTGTTTGTTTCAAATCTTTTTGATCAAAGTCGGCCAATAAAATAAAACAGAACCATGAAAGATTATCTTGTTCCTTGGCGCGCAAGCTGGCACGATTTAATTTGAAAAACAAATCTTTTCAAAAGATCGCGTGTAAATTTAAAGAAAGCGCGTCCAGCTAGGGCGTCCAGATGTGAAACCTGATGTGCCACACATCATGCTCCACATCATGGAATTAGGCTTATTTTACCAAATGAAGCCAACACCCTAAAATCCTCAACAATCTCCCCCTTTGGCAAATTTTGGGCTAAAATAATCTTTGAGTCACCCAACAAAACTTGGAGAGATGTGTAGGCACATCAGAGGCATGCAGCAGCGGATCAGAGCCTCACAAATAAAGAGAGAAATAAACTCTCACAAGATAGGAAAGTAACTTCCCAAAGACTGAGAAAAATAAATTCTCAGACACATACAAGCATTAGATTCCATGCACACATAAGGGAGGGTAGCAAACCCAGTAGTAGTTTACTCCCCTTTGAACTAGAGCACTTTCCATGTACTCCCCCTAAATCTCATATTCCCTATAGGCTTCTTCAGAATGCATGACCTAGAGAGATATAGAGAAGCTTTAAACTTGGCTTCTTAAGAATACATGACCAAGTTAAAACTCACAGATGTGTCAAACATCACACAAAATAGCAACTTCTATAGGCTTCTTAAGAATGCATCACCATGTAGAAATCATACAAATGGATCAACCATTACACAAATTAACATCTTCAATTGGACTTCTTAAGAATGCATCACCCAGTTGAAAACGTACAGATTAAGTCTTCAGAAAAAACATGCTTTAGAAAACTAATTCTTCAAAAAGTTGTTGAGAAAACTTTTGAAGAAAAATAAGCATGTATGCCAGATGTGTAGTCAGATGTGCCACACATCACAATTTGCTGCAGTTTTAAGACTTCAAAGAATTGTTCATTTTTACTCCCCCTTTTTAGCCATAAATTTTGACAAATATAGTCAAACGCACAGAGAGTGAGTAAAACACCATAGAATGCAGATAGCATGAGATGTAGAGATGATGGTGCATGAACAGAAAAAGGCACTCAGGCCATTAATAGTGCAGCAGTACAAGAACAGGCACACAAAGGTGCTACAGAAATCCAGGGCATTGCCCACAAAATACAAGCAAAACAACAGGAAATACTGAGTACAGGGAAATAATGAATTACAAGGATTCAAATATCCTGGCTCCCATCAGTTTCCTCAGCTTCAGAGTCATTGGGCTCCTCCTCCTCCAATTCCTCATCCTCAGCCATTGTTTGCTCATCCTCAAGCTCCAGTCCAGCAATGACTGCTTCCAGCTTGGCCTTCTTCTCATCCAGAGCCTTACAGGTCTCCTTTAAAGCAGTGATCATGTCTGTCCTAGACATTGCATTAGTTGAGCTGGATGTGCCCACATCAGGAGTCACATCAGACTGCTTGAGACTAAAAGAAATAGCAGACTCTCTTCTGCAAGACAAATCATCCTTGCCCAGAACATCAGGTCTCTGGCTCAATATGATTCCACACAGCAGGGAAGGAAATGCAATGGGTAGTTTGACAGCTAGAGTTTTGGCATGTTTGATAGTCTGATAAAAAATATAAGTACCAAAATCAAAGTTAATTTTGTTACCTACAGTATAGATGAACCTAGCCAAACCTGTGGCCATATCACAGTTGTGTGTGGTAGGCACCCAGTTAGCAGCAGCAATCCTATTCACGATGTTGTAGATTGGAGTGAGATTGCTTGCTTGCAACTTTCCCTTCTTAGGCCAAGTCTTGACCTTTCCAGCTGTGATGGCCTTGATTATGTAGTTGTCATTGGCCTCCATCTCAGCAAAGGGCTCCTCACTTCTGCCCAGAAATTTGTTGATCACAGTAGGAGAGAAGTGAATTTCTTTGCCTCTCACAAAGACTGTTTGATACTCCTTGTCCAAAGGATTATCACAGCCAGCAGGAATGTTTACCAAAAACTCCTTGACTACTTTCTCATAGCAATCACTCAGCCCAGTAACAGTTTTCATCAAGCCAGCACGCTTGATCAACCTCATAACCTCCTTGCACTGCAAGGCTTCAACACTTAGCTCCCTCTCCAGAGCTAACCTTCTGTGAGCAATGTACTTCCATTTACCAGCATGTGCAGGGTTGTGGAAGGAAATCAAATCAACTGGGATGTCAGGAATTCCCTGAGGAATTTTCTTCTTCCCATAGCTCTTCTTTACAACAGACTCAATGTGGATTACATCAAGCTCCACATTCTGCTCCTCAGCAGATTCTTCCTCAGACTCACTGATGTGAGCTACATCCTGCTCCACATCGTATTCTGAGTCACTTGTAGGTGGCTCTTTTCTTTTCTGAGTTTTCTTCTTTGCAGGTGGAACCACAGCTTTACTAAATCCCTTCTTGGGACCATACAGAACTTGCCTCTTGACAGGCTTCTTCTTCTCCTTGGTAACAGTAGGAGATTCACTAACAGTAGCAGGACCTTTTCCACTTCTGGTCCTTCTAGCTATGTTATCTTCAGCAATCTTCTTTAAAGGGATGTCAGAATTGTAGCCTTCTACATCCACAACAATTGTATCTCCATCAACATCCTTGTCAGAAGGATTGGAGTTTTCCACATCTTCAGAACCTTTGGCTTCTTTACCCTTGTCAGACTGGGTATCATCTTCAGGTTCTTCAACCTCAACAGGTTGATCTTCTTCAAATATTTCCTGTTCTGGAGAATCAGGAATGACAGGTTGTTCTTCAGCAGCAACAGTCTCTTCTTCAGCAGTAGGAGACTTTTCTTCACCTTGTGGCAATGATGTGCCCACATCTGCCACAACATCAGGTTCTTGCAGGGCCTGAAGTACAGAATCAATGATCTTCTGAGTCAAGGGGTGTCTTTGACCCTCAGAGATCTTCACAGCAGCCTTCTCAGGGTTAGGGTTTGAAGAACCTATACCCACAGATGCTTCAGCATCAGCATCACCAGATTTAGCAGGAAGGGGATCAATGTGCAGGCTTTCCATGGTGTGAACCCTCTTGGGTGAGCCAGTCTTTGGCTTCTTGCTTTTCTTCTTCTTCTTCTTTGGTTTTTCTGTGGAAGGAGAAGGAACAACATCTTCCTCTGCAGCAATGGGGGTTGATTCCCTTCTTGATCGTTTAGACTTCTTCTTCTTTGATCCAGATGGTTTGATCATTGAGACGGGAGTGGCATCGACGATCATGTCACCTTGAATATCTTCTCGACGTGGGGAATTAGGTTTTGGTGATGATGGAGGAGTGTTTGTTTTTGTGGAACGAGATGTTTTGGTTGCAGTAGACATGATGATGATGATGATTTGGTATGAAGATTTCAAAGAAAAATTGCAGAAAGATGAACAGAGGTTTTGAGAGATCAAAAAGAAATTTCAGGTTGTTTGAGTGTTTGAGAAACAAATGTGGTGAACAATGTGGTAGGCAATAAGAGAAATATCTTGAATAAACGGATTTCTTGGAGAAAATCGCAAAATAGCCGTTAGAAAATTTTTGTAATCATTGCCTTTGGATTGCGTGCAACTGTGGATGGAGGGAAAGGTAGGTAACCGTTGCACGCCTAAATAGCTATTATGGCTATTGATCCTCAAAGAGGCAAATACCAAGTTTGCCCCTTAACACCTCAAACCTATTTGCATCTAAAGCCTTTGTGAATATATCTGCCAGTTGATTCTCTGTGGCAACATGCTCTAGAGTCATAATATTGTCTTCAACAAGATTTCTAATAAAATGGTGACGTATATCAATGTGCTTTGTCCTACTATGTTGGATAGGATTTTTGGAAATGTTTATAGCACTTAGATTGTCACAGTATAATGTGAGCACATCTTGCTGCACATTGTACTCACCCAACATCTGCTTCATCCAAAGTAGCTGAGAGCAACTACTTCCTGCTGCAATATATTCAGCCTCAGCTGTAGAAAGAGAAACACAATTTTGTTTCTTGCTGAACCATGATATAAGGTTGCTTCCCAAAAAGAAACATCCACCAGAAGTGCTCTTCCTATCATCAGCACTACCTGCCCAGTCAGCATCACAATAACCCAACAATCTTGTGTCTTCACCATGAGAGTAGAGAATTCCATAATCACTTGTACCACTAACATACTTAAGAATCCTTTTGACTTGATTCAGATGACTCATCTTAGGCTCAGCTTGGTACCTTGCACACACACCAACAGCAAAGCTAATGTCAGGTCTACTTGCAGTGAGATAGAGTAGACTGCCAATCATGCTTCTGTATAGACTTTGATCAACATTGACACCATGCTCATCTTTAGAGAGTTTGAGATGGGTTGCTGCAGGAGTTCTCTTGTGATTTGCATTCTCCATTCAAAATTTCTTCACAATGTTCTTGGCATACTTTCTTTGAGAGATGAAAATTGTATCTTCCATCTGTTTGACTTGCAGACCAAGAAAGTAGGTAAGTTCACCTACAAGGCTCATCTCAAATTCAGACTGCATCTGATTCACAAACATCTTGACCATTGGATCAGACATTCCTCCAAACACAATGTCATCTACATAGATTTGTGCAATCATGAACTTGCCCTTTTCTTCTCTGACAAACAAGGTTTTATCTGATTCTCCTTTTCTATAACCTTGCTGCACAAGAAATTTGGTTAGCCTTTCATACCATGCCCTAGGAGCTTGCTTTAATCCATATAATGCCTTCTTCAATCTGTAGACATGATCTGGATGATTTGGATCAACAAATCCCTTGGGCTGCTCCACATAAACTTCCTCATTCAAGTAGCCATTGAAGAAAGCACTCTTCACATCCATCTGGAATAGCTTGAATTTCAAGATACATGCTACTCCCAAAAGTAACCTTATGGACTCAAGACGTGCCACAGGAGCAAATGTTTCATCAAAGTCTACTCCTTCAATCTGAGAGTAACCTTGAGCCACAAGCCTAGCCTTGTTTCTAGTCACAACACCACTTTCATCAGATTTATTCCTATAAACCCATTTAGTACCAATGATGTTGACTCCTTCAGGTCTAGGAACTAAAACCCACACTTCATTCCTCTTGAACTGGTTCAGCTCCTCTTGCATAGCTTCAATCCAAAACTCATCTGTCAAGGCTTCTTTTACATTCTTTGGTTCTACCTTTGACACAAAACAAGCATTGGATACAACCTCTCTTGACCTTGTCATAACCCCTGACCCAGGATTCCCTATTATGAGTTCTTTTGGATGATTCTTTTGAACTCTAACAGAGGGACCCTTGTTCACTGGAGTCACATCTTCTTGCTGATCAGTCTTCTCAGGAATCTCTATAACTTCAGAGTCTTCAGGCAGGGGGTGAGATGTGTCCACATCAGGATCAACATCAGGCACATTGTCTGAACAGTCATCTATGACAACATTGATGGATTCCATCATAGTTCTTGTTCTGTTGTTGAAGAGTCTATAGGCTCTGCTGGTTATGGAATAGCCTAGAAAGATTCCTTCATCACTCTTGGGATCCATCTTCCTCATTTGCTCTCTGTCAGCTAAGATATAGCACTTGCTACCAAAGACATGGAAGTGTTTGACAGTTGGTTTTCTTCCTTTCCATATCTCATACAGTGTGGTTGAAGTACCTTTTCTCAGAGTCACCCTGTTGTGTACATAGCATGCAGTACTCATGGCCTCTGCCCAGAAATAGTAAGGTAGCTTCTTGGCATGTAGCATAACTCTTGCAGCCTCTTGCAAGGTTCTGTTCTTCCTTTCAACTGCACCATTTTGTTGGGGTGTGATTGGTGAGGAGAACTCATGCCCAATTCCTCCATCAGCACAAAACTCAGAGAATCTTGAATTTTCAAACTTCTTCCCATGATCACTTCTGATTCTAACAATGCCACTATCCTTCTCTCTTTGTAGTCTAAGGCATAGTTCTTTGAATGCATCAAAAGTGTCAGACTTCTCTCTGATGAAGCTAACCCAAGTGAACCTTGAGAAATCATCTACAACCACAAAGGCATATCTTTTGCCACCAATACTCTCTACCTGCATTGGTCCCATCAAGTCCATATGTAGCAGTTCAAGAACTCTGGATGTCACCTGATGTTGCAACATTGGGTGTGACATTTGAGCCTGCTTTCCAACTTGACATTCACCACAGATACTGCCTTCAACAATCTTAAGCTTTGGTAGTCCTCTAATAGCTTCCTTGGACATAATCTTCTTCATTCCTTTTAGATTCAAATGACCAAGTCTTTGGTGCCAAAGCTTAACTTCTTCTTCCTGACTAATAAGACATGTAGTAGAGTGAGCAGTTTCATCAGGAATCCATAGATAGCAGTTGTCACTTGACCTAGATCCTCTCATCAACAATTCTCCTTTGTCAGAAGTAATAAGACATTCATTCTTTGTGAAGTTGACTTTGAGACCTTGATCACACAATTGGCTTATGCTGATAAGATTAGCCTTCAAGCCTTTAACAAGTAACACATCATCTAGGTCAGGTAAGCTTTTGCTGCTGAGTTTACCACTGCCCTTGATTTCACCTTTTGCTCCATCACCAAAGGTTACAAAGCTTGTTGTATGAGGCTTGATATTAGTGAGAAATTTCTCAACACCAGTCATATGCCTAGAACAACCACTATCAAAATACCAATCTTTACTGGAAGATGCTCTGAGAGAAGTGTGAGCAATATGAGCAGTTTCAGAAACTTTTGGCTTCCACATCTTCTTAGGAGTGACCCTTGCTGATTTGGCTTGGACCTGAGGCCTTTTCTTGGGATACCCATAGAGTGTGTAGCATAAGGGCTTGATGTGACCATTCTTCCCACAGTAGCGGCATCTCCAAGCATTAAACTTCTCTTTGCCAGCAGGTCTCTGATGTGGGGTGTGATGTGTCCACATTCTGCCAGGGTCAGGTTTCTTCTAAGCAGGAACAAACATAGTATTTGTATTCTTGTTGTGATGTTTGTTCTTAAATCCTACACCAGATGAGTCACCAGCATGCTTTCCCACTTTCAAAATCTCATCAAGCATGTCAGTTCCAGTATTGAGCATCTTTACAGACTTGGTCATATTTTTCAAGTTAGTTGACAGTAACTTGACTTCACTTTCAAGACTAACTACTTGGTTCTGCAGTTGAGCCTTCTCTGTCTCTAGTTGACTGATAACCACCTTCTGTTCTTCATTGATTCTGCATAGTTCCTCACTTTTGATGGATAGCTTTTTGTAGACTGAGGCTAGTTCATTAAAGGTGAGTTCTTCATCATCAGAATCAACATCAGTACTACACACACCAGTCATGGCACTCACATGATTAGCAGCAACATTCTCTGAGTCAGTGTCAGAGTCTTCATCAGACCATGATACAGTTAGGCCTTTCTTTTGCTTCTTCAGATATGTGCCGCATTCAGCTCTTATATGACCAAAGCCTTCACATTCATGACATTGAACACCCTTGTTCTGAGTTGGCTTATCATCAGTTTTGGTTTTTGTTGAGGTGTTACCTAGTTTACTGATGTCAGTCTGGATGTTCCTCACATTCCTCCTTGGTCTTTTATCCACCCTCCTTTGAAGCTTGTTGAATTGTCTTCCTAGCATAGCTATGTCATTTGAGAGATCATCATCTGACTCATCAGCTTCTTCCTCTTCACCAGCACAAGATACAAAGGCTATACCTTTTCCTTTCTTCTCAGTTTGCTCACCTAAGTTCATCTCAAAAGTTTGAAGAGAGCTCACAAGTTCTTCAAGTTTCATACTTGGGATGTCTTGAGCTTCTTCAATAGCAGTGATTTTCATGTTAAATCTCTTGGGTAGAGACCTAAGCATCTTTCTCACAAGCTTTTCTTCAGACAATTTCTCACCTAGAGCCTCAAAGGAATTGTCTACCTCAAGCAAATTCATGTGAAAGTCATGAATTGATTCTTCTTCTTTCATTCTGAGGTTTTCAAACTTAGTGTTGAGAAGTTGAATTCTTGAGCTTTTTACCTTGGCATTACCTTCATGAGTGGTTCTGAGTATCTCCCAAGCATTCTTTGCAACAGTACACTGCTTGATCAATCTGAACATGTTCTTGTCCACTCCATTGAATAAAGCATTCAAAGCTTTGGAGTTTCCAAGTGATGCAGTGTCTTCTGCAGCTGACCAGTCTTCCTCTGGCTTGAGTACACCAGTGTCAACACCATTAGCATCCAAAATTTTGGGATGCTCCCAGCCTTTGAGCACAGCTTTCCAACTCCTGCTGTCAAGTGACTTTAGGAAGGCAATCATCCTTGGCTTCCAGTAGTCATAATTAGTTCCATCCAGGAGGGGTGGTTTGTTGACCATTGTGTTGGAACAAAATTATGATTTTGTATCTCCTTAATTGATTTTGATGATAACAATGTATTTAAGGTTAAATTGGAGTACTAATAATTTAATTCAGTGTGCAGGATTAAAAGTTAAAATTTGCGTACTAAAGAACCCTAGAATTTCTGAAGGAATTACTTCTGAGCTCACCGGATCTGAAGCAAGTAATTCTGAGCCTATGAAACTCTGAAGTTATTATCTGAACCTTAGAATTTCTGAAGGAATTACTTCTGAGCTCACCAGATCTGAAGCAAGTAATTCTGAGCCTATGAAACTCTGAAGTTATTATCTGAACCTTAGAATTTCTGAAGGAATTACTTCTGAGCTCACCAGATCTGAAGCAAGTAATTCTGAGCCTGTGAAACTCTGAAGTTATTATCTGAACCTTAGAATTTCTGAAGGAATTACTTCTGAGCTCACCAGATCTGAAACAAGTAATTCTGAGCCTGTGAAACTCTGAAGTTATTATCTGAACCTTAGAATTTCTGAAGGAATTACTTCTGAGCTCACCAGATCTGAAACAAGTAATTCTGAGCCTATCAAAATCTGAAGAACATCTGAGCTCACCAGATCTGAAACAAGTAATTCTGAGCCTATCAAAATCTGAAGAACATCTGAGCTCACCAGATCTGAAACAAGTAATTCTGAGCCTATCAAAATCTGAAGGCTCGTCAGATATAAGTGTTAAGCTACATTTGAGAGTACAATTTTATTGAAGACTGTGCCTGACTAAGTCCAAACGCAGAAACCAAGAATGAAAAGGTTTGACCATGGAAAGGTCCTTTTCAAGTCAGGCTTCAGAAACGATTATTTCCTTATTTGGCTTTCACCAAGGTTCAAATATCAAAAGCCAAAAGGAATCTCTCATTTTGTAGTAAACGTTAAGCTCCTAAGCTACTGCAAATCAGAACAGCTAATAAGCTCACTGATCTATACAAAGGAGCGTCTCAATTCTTCAAACGGCTATAATCTTCAACGTTCATTTTGTCATCTATAAAAGGAAGAAGATTTGTGAAGAAATGTAATAAAGACTTAAGCTTCTGAACGTGCTGAAACTCTGTAAAATTCTGAAGCTATCAAACACTTAGAAACTTTGTGATAATTTTCTAAGTTAGTCTTGTAACTGCATTGTATTTTGTAAACACCTCTGATTGTATATCAAGTGTTAATCTCTTATCTTTATTAACATTAAAACCAGTTAGAAGTCTCTTGCTTTGTGCTTGAGCAGTTTGAAGTCTCTTGCTTTGTGCTTGAGCATTTGAAGTCTCTTGCTTTGTGCTTGAGCATTGGAAGTCTCTTGCTTTGTGCTTGAGCATTGGAAGTCTCTTGCTTTGTGCTTGAGCATTGGAAGTCTCTTGCTTTGTGCTTGAGCAGTTAGAAGTCTCTTGCTTTGTGCTTGAGCAGTTTGAAGTCTCTTGCTTAGTGCTTGAGCATTTGTAATCTGAGTGATTATAGTGAAATCTCTTGTGAAGGACAAGAGGACTGGACTACTCCTGTTAGTGGGAGGAACCAGTATAAAAATTCTGAGCATCTCTCTCTAACCCTATCCTCATATATTGTGTGTGTTATACCTTATCCGCTGCAATTTGTTTTAACTTAGAAAAAGTCTCACACAATTCAACCCCCCCCTTCTTGTGTGTTTTTCAACCTTCAATTGGCATCAGAGCTCCGGTCTGTTGCTCTTCACTTAACAGTGAAACAGTAAAAGATCTAGGGGTACTTAGTTGAAAAACATGTCTGGTGTTACCTCTCCTTCTGCTTCCTCTGGACCTGATCACTCTGCTGTTCCACCTCCTCACAACTATGATAGGGAAAGGAACAGTGATAATCACAGAGACAAACCACCTTACTTCAACAGTGATCCTACTACTTTTCCTTTCTGGAAAACCAAGATGTATAGTTACATCATTGGGACCGATGATGAGTTATGGGATATCATTGAAGATGGTATACATTTTGAACACATGGATGATGAAGGTGTTGTAAGAAATACCTACAGAAAGTTCTTTGATGCTGAAAAGAAGAAACAGTATAAGAAGCATCATACTGTTAAGAATATGCTTATTGGTGCAATATCTCATGCTGAGTATTTAAAAATATCCAACAAGTCATGTGCCAAAACTATCTGGGACTCTCTATGTTCCACCTATGAAGGAAATAAGCAAGTCAAAGAAGCTAAGGCAAACTTATTAGTTCATCAATATGAGCTGTTCAGAATGAAGGAAGATGAAGATATTGAAACCATGTATTCAAGGTTTCAAACCCTTGTCTCTGGTCTTCAAGTTCTGAAGAAAAGCTACACTGCATCTGATCACGTGAAGAAAATTCTGAGGAGCTTACCTTCCAAATGGAGACCAAAAGTTACAGCTTTTCAGGAATCCAAGGATTTGGACAATGTGACTCTTGAAGATTTAATAAGCTCACTCAGAAGTCATGAGCTAGAACTTATGTCAGATGAACCTGTCAAGAAGATGAAGTCCTTGGCTCTAAGCTCTGTTCAGACTTCCTCAAAAGCTGCAAAGATCAAAGTGTCTGAACAAGAGGAAGAAACTTCTGATGATATGATGGATGAAAATTCTGAGAATGAAGAAATGGCACTAATGGTTAGAAGGTTTCAGAAATGGAACAAGAAATACAAAAGGTTTCCAAACAAAGGAAACAACTCAAGAAGTTCCTTTTCAAAGGACAAAAAGGAAGAACTGAACAACTGCTATAACTGCAAGAAATCTGGACACTTCATTGCGGACTGTCCAGAAATGTCATCCAAGGACAAAGGAAAGAATAAGAGCTTTGGGAAAGAAAAGTACAAAGAAAAGGTAAGGAAGAGTTTGTTAGCCACTTGGGAGACCATTGAGAATGACTCTGAAGGAGAAGATGATGAAGAAGGCAATCTGGCTTTAATGGCAAGAACTTCTGAAGGTAACAACTCTGATAGAGATTCTGAAGATGACTCAGATGATGAAAATGAGGTATACTCTAACATGACTAAATCTGAATTAATTGATTCTCTTAAGATTGCCGTGAAACATTACTCTCGTATAGTAAGTCAACACAAAATTCTGAAGAATGTTCATGAATCATTGAAAAAGGATGCCAAGATTCTTTATGATGAAAATGAATCGTTAAACATTCGTATTTGTCATGTTGAATCTAACTATGTCTTGGCAGACAAGCTCAATGATGATCATGAAGATGCTCTTCACGAATTTATTCGTTGTACCTTCAATAGGAGTAAAATGGCTTCCATGATTTATCATATGACTCGTAACTATGGTGAAGGCATTGGTTATTCTCGGTTTAAGAACTGGGATAAACCTCTGAAATCATATAGTGAGGATGATACTCCACCTGAATTATTCTCTACCTTTGTTAAAAGTGGTACACTTGATCTGAAGGCATCCAACTCTGAAGGAGGTTCTGAACCTGAACCCAAAGACTCAGAAGTTCCAAGTTCTTCTGAACCTAAAATTTCTGAGTCCAAAAGTTCTCAAGTTAAGGCTCAGAAGTCATCTGAACCTCTGAGAAATCAAGGTAAAGTTACTTCAGATCCTTGCTTGACCTTTGGAACTGTGATATACTCCAGATCAAAATCCAAGAATCAAATTAAGCCTAAACATTCTTGTCAAAGCTTAATTAATTCTAGATCTTGTGTTGATCATAGAAAACAAAGAAGGAATACTATTCAGAAGACTAACTCTAAAGGACCCATCAGAATATGGGTACCAAAATCTGAAATAATGTTTGCTTCAGATGCTCATGCAAGGAAAGGTAAAACAGCAGCCCTGGTACCTGGACAGTGGTTGCTCACGACATATGACGGGAGAAAAGCATATGTTCCAAACCCTAACTCTGAAAGAGGGAGGCTCTGTGGGATTTGGAGGAAAACAAAAAGGGAAGATCATTGGTACAGGTACAGTTGGTAATTCTTCTCTTTCCATTAAAGATGTTTGGTTAGTTGATGGACTTAAACACAATCTATTGAGCATTAGTCAATTTTGTGACAATGGGTGTGTTGTTACATTTAATAAGGAATCATGTACTGTATCAAAAGACTCTGACAAATCTGTAGTATTCAAGGGAATGAGAGTTGGCAATGTTTATAAAGTAAACTTTTCTGATTTGGTTGACCAAAAGATTATATGTCTTTTGTCTCTGGGTGATGAGAAATGGCTATGGCACAAGCGTCTTGGTCATGCTAACTTGAGGTTGATCTCTAAGCTTAGCAAACAAAAGCTTGTTAGTGGTTTGCCTGACATTGATTATCACTCAGATGCACTTTGTGGCTCATGTCAAAAAGGAAAATTTGCTAAGACTTCATTCAAGTCTAAAAACATTGTCTCTACTTCCAGACCCTTAGAATTGCTTCACATTGATCTGTTTGGTCCTGTTTCGACAGCCTCTATCAATGGTAAAAAATATGGATTGGTCATGGTTGATGATTTCAGTAGATGGACTTGGGTGAAATTCCTACGTTCTAAGAGTGAAGCACTTGTGGTGTTCAGTGACTTCTGCACACAAATACAAAGTGAAAACGATCTTCGGATTCTGAAGGTTAGAAGCGACCATGGGGGAGAGTTCGAAAATGACTCTTTCGAATCTTTCTGCTCAGAGCATGGAGTAATCCATGAATTCTCTTCTCCTAGAACACCACAGCAGAATGGTGTTGTAGAAAGAAAGAATAGATCTTTGCAAGAAATGGCTCGTACCATGATGCTTGAGTCTAACCTAGCTAAGTTCTTGTGGGCAGAAGCCGTGAGTACTGCTTGCTATGTTCAGAATAGAATCTACATCAGACCTATTCTGAACAAAACTGCTTATGAACTGTTCAAAGGAAGAAAACCAAATATTTCTTATTTTCATCAGTTTGGATGTACTTGTTATATTCTAGACAACAAGGTCTATCGAAAGAAATTTGATGCTAGAGCTTATAAGGGTATCTTTATAGGCTACTCTGAACGCTCAAAAGCATACAGATTGTATAATTCTGAAACTCACACAGTTGAAGAATCTATACATGTTAGATTTGATGATAAAGAGCCTGACGATAAAATGTCAGAGCAAGCTGAGACTTTTGCAGAATTTCAAGTTTCCTCAAATTCTGAGTGTGAAGATCTCTCCATTGCTGTATATCCATCTGAGACTCAAAATGAAGATATCTCTGAAGGCCTTGAAACTGAAGACCCTTCAGAAACTGAACCCTCTCAGACACCTGCTCCACCTAAGAGTAAATTCAAGTATAGATCATCTCATCCTGTTGGTAACAAGGATAGCCCAAGAAAGACCAGATCTGCTTTCAAAGAGGATGAATCCCTAGTTGGGTTAATTTCATTAATTGAACCCACAAACATAGAAGAAGCACTCTCAGATGATGGGTGGATTGTTGCAATGCAAGAAGAACTCAATCAATTTGAAAGAAATGATGTTTGGGATCTGGTACCAAAACCCAAACACAAGAACATTATTGGAACAAAATGGGTATTCAGAAACAAGTCAAATGAAAAGGGAGAAGTTGTCAGAAATAAAGCTAGACTGGTTGCACAAGGTTATAGTCAGCAAGAAGGCATAGATTTCACTGAAACCTTTGCACCAGTAGCAAGACTTGAGGCAATTAGACTTCTCTTGTCCTATGCAGTTAATCATGACATCACTCTATTTCAAATGGATGTTAAGAGTGCATTTCTGAATGGAGTAATTTATGAAGAAGTCTATGTTAAACAACCTCCTGGCTTTGAAGATATAAAGTGTCCTGATCATGTTTACAAATTGAAGAAATCTCTGTATGGTTTGAAACAAGCTCCAAGAGCTTGGTATGAAAGGTTAAGTATATTTCTTCTAGAAAATGGTTTTGAAAAAGGACATGTTGATAACACTCTCTTTAGAAAAACCTTAAAAACTGATATTTTGATTGTTCAGATTTATGTTGATGATATTATCTTTGGTTCAACTAATGCTTCTCTTTGCAAGAATTTCTCTAAGCTTATGCAGGATGAATTTGAAATGAGTATGATGGGAGAACTAACATTCTTCTTGGGAATTCAAATCAATCAAAGAAAAGAAGGAGTATATGTGCATCAAACCAAATACACAAAGGATTTACTGAAGAAATTTGGTCTTGAAGATTGTAAACCAATGTCAACTCCTATGCATCCCTCTAGCTGTCTTCTGAAGGAAGAATCTGAAGGAAAAGTAGATCAGAAATTATACAGAGGTATGATTGGTTCCCTCCTTTATCTCACTGCATCTAGACCAGATATCTTGTTCAGTGTATGCTTGTGTGCTAGATTTCAATCAGATCCTAGAGAGTCTCATCTAACTGCTGTTAAGAGAATCTTTAGATATCTGAAAGGAACCACTAATCTTGGATTACTTTATAAGAAATCCTTAGATTATCAGCTTATTGGATTCTGTGATGCTGACTATGCTGGTGATAAAATTGAAAGGAAGTCCACTAGTGGAAACTGTCAATTTCTAGGTGAAAACCTTATATCATGGGCTAGTAAGAGACAAGCAACTATTGCTCTATCTACAGCAGAAGCAGAGTACATCTCAGCTGCTAAGTGTTGCACACAATTGCTCTGGATGAAACATCAGTTGGAGGACTATCAGATAAGGATAAGTAGTATACCACTTCTCTGTGATAATACTGCTGCTATCTGTTTGTCTAAGAATCCTATTTTGCATTCAAGAGCTAAACACATTGAGATCAAACATCACTTCATTAGAGACTATGTTCAGAAGGGAGTAATTAAGATTCAATTCATTGATACTGAGCATCAATGGGCTGATATCTTTACCAAACCTCTTGCTATTGATCGTTTCGATTTTATCAAGAAAAATCTGAACATGGTTTTTATTTCTGAATGATATCTCTGAATGCTGTTAACTCTGAATGAATAAACTGGTTCTGAAGGGCCTCAGAAGTTTGGACGGCTCAGAAACTATTATATAGGTTCTGAAGCACTCTCTCATCTGAAGCAATCAGAATTATTTATTATTAAATATGATTTCTTGTGACTCAGATACCTACTCTAAGTGTTAGTTGACCACTCAGTTTCTCTAACTGACAGCTGGCTTCTGAAAACACTACTTATCTGTGTAACTTCCCATCATGTCTAGTAACCGCTGGGTAATGAAGGAGAGCTAATGATGATTTTATTAAAAGTAACTGCCAAGCCCCCATTACGTCACTATCACTTCTCACGTTTTCAATATTTTGAAACTTCCACTATAACCATTTCTGACACTCCTAAATCCCCTCAGAAATCTCCTATTAAAGATTCTGAGTCTACCTCAATAGCAATGGACGTAGACCAATCTGAACCCTCAAATGTTCAAAATTCTGAAGTCCCTGCTGAATCCCAAACTGAACCCCTTCAGACTTCATCTCCTAAGCCAACCACTTCTGAACCAAACCCCTCATCCATTCAAACCACTCCACCTTTTCCTGGAACTGATTCAGATCTTGAAGAAACTCGTCTTCATTCTGAAACAATTCCCTGTTTCACCATGGTACTTAACAATTCCCTTTTACCGTTGAATGCATTTACTGCTGGTGGTTGTTTGCTGTGTGCATTTACTACCCTGTAACTTGTGCTTTGACTGACCCGTTTTTGATAATGACAAAGGGGGAGAAAATATTATTTCATTTCCTATGGCAGTGAAATTATTTCTGAAGCTCTAAAGATCACATTTTCTGAACTCTACTCATGTTAAGTTATATTAAAGTCTTTTAAACTTTTAATGAGGGGGAGTAATAAATTTTGTCCAACATAAATTCATATAATATAAGATACGCTTGCAAACCATATCTTATATTTGTCAATCTGAAGAAATAGAGCTTGCAAACCTCTAATTCTGAAGGTAGAATATATGAAATTATATTTGACATTAAATATTACTCTTAGACTGTTTTATATTTATCATTGATAAACTTTTGAAGCTTATCAGACTCAGGGGGAGCTTGCAAACCTCAGAACCTGAAGTCAAGATGTTAAATAAAAACAACAACAATTGATTTTAAATACATATAGTTGTCATCATCAAAAAGGGGGAGATTGTTGGAACAAAATTATGATTTTGTATCTCCTTAATTGATTTTGATGATAACAATGTATTTAAGGTTAAATTGGAGTACTAATAATTTAATTCAGTGTGCAGGATTAAAAGTTAAAATTTGCGTACTAAAGAACCCTAGAATTTCTGAAGGAATTACTTCTGAGCTCACCGGATCTGAAGCAAGTAATTCTGAGCCTATGAAACTCTGAAGTTATTATCTGAACCTTAGAATTTCTGAAGGAATTACTTCTGAGCTCACCAGATCTGAAGCAAGTAATTCTGAGCCTATGAAACTCTGAAGTTATTATCTGAACCTTAGAATTTCTGAAGGAATTACCTCTGAGCTCACCAGATCTGAAGCAAGTAATTCTGAGCCTGTGAAACTCTGAAGTTATTATCTGAACCTTAGAATTTCTGAAGGAATTACTTCTGAGCTCACCAGATCTGAAACAAGTAATTCTGAGCCTGTGAAACTCTGAAGTTATTATCTGAACCTTAGAATTTCTGAAGGAATTACTTCTGAGCTCACCAGATCTGAAACAAGTAATTCTGAGCCTATCAAAATCTGAAGAACATCTGAGCTCACCAGATCTGAAACAAGTAATTCTGAGCCTATCAAAATCTGAAGAACATCTGAGCTCACCAGATCTGAAACAAGTAATTCTGAGCCTATCAAAATCTGAAGGCTCGTCAGATATAAGTGTTAAGCTACATTTGAGAGTACAATTTTATTGAAGACTGTGCCTGACTAAGTCCAAACGCAGAAACCAAGAATGAAAAGGTTTGACCATGGAAAGGTCCTTTTCAAGTCAGGCTTCAAAAACGATTATTTCCTTATTTGGCTTTCACCAAGGTTCAAATATCAAAAGCCAAAAGGAATCTCTCATTTTGTAGTAAACGTTAAGCTCCTAAGCTACTGCAAATCAGAACAGCTAATAAGCTCACTGATCTATACAAAGGAGCGTCTCAATTCTTCAAACGGCTATAATCTTCAACGTTCATTTTGTCATCTATAAAAGGAAGAAGATTTGTGAAGAAATGTAATAAAGACTTAAGCTTCTGAACGTGCTGAAACTCTGTAAAATTCTGAAGCTATCAAACACTTAGAAACTTTGTGATAATTTTCTAAGTTAGTCTTGTAACTGCATTGTATTTTGTAAACACCTCTGATTGTATATCAAGTGTTAATCTCTTATCTTTATTAACATTAAAACCAGTTAGAAGTCTCTTGCTTTGTGCTTGAGCAGTTTGAAGTCTCTTGCTTTGTGCTTGAGCATTTGAAGTCTCTTGCTTTGTGCTTGAGCATTGGAAGTCTCTTGCTTTGTGCTTGAGCATTGGAAGTCTCTTGCTTTGTGCTTGAGCATTGGAAGTCTCTTGCTTTGTGCTTGAGCAGTTAGAAGTCTCTTGCTTTGTGCTTGAGCAGTTTGAAGTCTCTTGCTTAGTGCTTGAGCATTTGTAATCTGAGTGATTATAGTGAAATCTCTTGTGAAGGACAAGAGGACTGGACTACTCCTGTTAGTGGGAGGAACCAGTATAAAAATTCTGAGCATCTCTCTCTAACCCTATCCTCATATATTGTGTGTGTTATACCTTATCCGCTGCAATTTGTTTTAACTTAGAAAAAGTCTCACACAATTCAACCCCCCCCCCCCCCCCCTTCTTGTGTGTTTTTCAACCTTCACATTGTTCCATCCTTGTCCATGTTTGCAGAAAGTAACTTCCCTGGAGCTCACCCTCAAACAGGCAGGGTGCCTGCTCTGATGCCAATTGAAATTCTGGTGGCAAGTGTCAGATGTGTACACTTTAGGAATCGTACGATGTGTAGCCTAATGTGTCAACATCGTGAACATGCTGAACTTGATGAACAAGTAAACAATTTAAAGTGCAGGAAACAATAAAACACAGTGAGTTTGTTAACCCAGTTCCGCACTTAAACAAGCCCTAATCTGGAGGATACCAATCCAGGGATGAATCCACTATGGTAGTATCAATTCAAAGCTAAACTCCCCCGTTTACAACTTCTCACTTAATCACTACCCGTGCTAATTCTACCTAGGAACTCCTAGATATGAGAACCTCTGCTCACTCCCCCTCAACCTTACCCAGTAAGGATTTAATAACAAACTCAGTTTGGAGACACACTCCTAGAAACCTATGCACTCGTACCTAAAGGCTTTGAGTGTTGCACACTCTAACTCCTTGCTTCAAAGCTTTGGAGAAAGAACACTAGAGATTACAACTCTATCAAACTCAGTCCTTACTTGTATCAAAATTATGATTCAAGTGAAGGCTCACAAATAACAATGAACAAACTAAGACCTAAGACTCAATTTCTTTAACTCTTGGCTTCGTGCTTCATTATGTCTTCAGTCTTCCTTTATATAGAACAAGTTTCATGGGCTTGGATCTTCAATGTTGACAGCTGGCCTTTGTTAATTTCTCCTTGAGATTTATTTGATCATAATCTTTTAATTGTTTGTTTCAAATCTTTTTGATCAAAGTCGGCCAATAAAATAAAACAGAACCATGAAAGATTATCTTGTTCCTTGGCGCGCAAGCTGGCACGATTTAATTTGAAAAACAAATCTTTTCAAAAGATCGCGTGTAAATTTAAAGAAAGCGCGTCCAGCTAGGGCGTCCAGATGTGAAACCTGATGTGCCACACATCATGCTCCACATCATGGAATTAGGCTTATTTTACCAAATGAAGCCAACACCCTAAAATCCTCAACAATAAGAACAGCTATTTGGCAAGTAGAATCTTCTCTTGCTTTACGGATGAATAATGGCAAGCTTTAAAAAAAATTAAAAACTAAAAAGCTATGCTAAAATAAGTGTGTCCAGAGCAAAACATAAAATGCTCAATATGAACCTCTAAGAAGTCTAGTAAGTCTTGATCACTCTGACTAAGTACTTTCCGCTGCAACTCAAGACTTTGGTTCACTAAGTCACTGGGTATCTCATCCCTGGACTTAGAAAATTCATTGTAATGAATCATATGAAGACAAGACTAAGACTGTCTCATACTAGAAAAGATTCATCACACATTCAAGATTGAAGAAGTCCTGAATATTGAAGACACACAAGATTCTGAAGATCAAAGACATTGAAGACCTGAAGATTTCAGAATTGAAGATTGCATCAACAGAGATCAATTTGAAGATTGAAGAATTTGAAGATTGAAGACTGAAGAGTGCACATTCAACAAAGTGGTTAGTGGTTGTTTTAGTCATAATTTGCCAAAGGGGGAGATTGTAGTTCTTCTGAGATTGGCTGCATCATAAGGCTAAAACAACTTGCTTAGAGTGACTTAACTGAAGCACCAATGCTAAAGCAATTAAGTCTAAACCACTTGTGCATGTTGAAGATGTGCAGATGCAACATGTTGAACAAGATATCCTAGACATCTTGTCAATGGGTTCAGAGCATGCATAGGCAGCATGTCGAACAAGATGTCCCAAGACATGTGGGTAGGACATCTTGACCCAATTCAGCTTAAAAGATAATGCTTATCCATTAAGCGCACGTGTTTGTTTTAATTTGAATAAAACGTGAATCTTTTAGTAACAAGCTGAGATTAGGATTAATGATAAAGTTTGTTATTAATCCTATGTGTTAGATACGATTGGATTCGTATTTAATTAGTGAATAGAGATTAAATCTTTATCTTTGTGGAGTTTGTTTTAAAACTAACTCTTATTTGAGTGCATCTGAAAGACAGAAGACTTTCTGAAGAATTGCACGCCTATATAAAGGACTCAACATAGAGCTTAAAACTCAACCCACAATAACTGAAGATTGTGAGTCCAAAGCTTTGTGCCCACTGTGCAAATCACTAGTAGCTCCTCGTATTGTTCTTGATACTTGGTAGCTTTGAGTCGTTGAATGTTGTCATTCAACTTTGTCTTTTAAACTGAGAAGTTTAAAGTTGTTTCGTCACTTGGGATTAGTGATTAGAGGGAGTTGGGTAGGTTCTCATATTCAGGGGGAGATAGCCCTTGAGTAGAAGATTACTAGGATTAAGAAAAGGCATACATGCCAAAAGGTATTTGGTAGTGTTGTAAGACTATGTATCGATTCGGAGTAGTAGTGTTCACTTCCTGAATTGGTATCCTCCAGAGTAGGGCTGATTAGCGCCGAACTGGGTTAACAAATCACTGGTGTTATTTATTGCTTTTATATACTTCAGTACTGCTGTCATATCCCATTTTTTGACCTTCTTACCCCTTTCATGTTTTTCTCATTATTAGAATATTTTGATTTTTTATTATTATTATTTTATTATTATTAATTTAAAAATGTCAAAAAATAGTATTTTATTCTATTTACGCTGCTTAACTGTTTCATTTTTTTTATAATTAATCATTTAGCTTTTGAATTTGTTTTTCATCATATATTTCCAAATATACCCTTATTTAATATTTTCACATTTTTGTCATTTATTCCCAGTTTGCCCTCTTCAAAAATTCTAATGAATGAAGTTACTTGTTTTACAAGTAATCTCACTTTATCCCATCTCATTGTGATTTTTGCTCAAAATCTTATTTCCCCTATTTTTATAATTAACAAATATATCCAAGATATTTTTATTTCAATTTTATTTTATTCATACTATTATTATATTTAAATTCAAAAATTGATTTCTTCCACCACAAGTAACCTTTTTCATTCAAACTTTTTTTCAATTATTTTCAATTTAATCCATTCATCTTATAAACCCTAAAAAAATGACATTTTTGCCCTTGCTCATGCACATTTCATATTTTCACATAATTATTTATTTACAATATTTCTTTTAAATTGTTTTAAAATTATTTTTCATCACAAATTAAATCCCAAAAATTTCCTTGATCCTTATCCATCCAATTGATCCCAGAATATGCCCTTTTAACACAATGCATCAGATCAAAACAAGTGTACACTTGATTGATCAAAAAACCAAAAATATCCATTTTGCAAAAACTCAAAAATGCCCCTTTCTTTCTCCTCAATTCAATCTTATCTTGACCTAAACTTTCCCTATAAATAACAAGCTTCATTTCAGAGCTAAGGGTTGGGAAAAATTCGAGAGAAATTCACCTAACACGAGCTCAATTTTCATCACTTTTTTCAAAATTCCAAAAATACAAAATCAACATTATCTCTTGCAATTAACACATCAAACACCTTCTATAAGCCTTCAGAATCAAAAACCCATCACAGATATGCGAGGAAGATGTCAACCCAGACCAGTAATGATAAACTCTTGATTTACTACTTCCAAGATAGCTTGGATGGAGCAGCTTTAAGGTGGTATATGGATCTTGATAGAGCTGATATCCGTACTTTTAATGATTTGGCTAGTGCTTTCATGACTCAGTATAACTACAATTCTTACATGGCTCCGGACAGAGATGAGCTCCGAGCAATGGCCCAGAAAGAGAAAGAGTCTTTCAAAGAGTATGCCCAGAGGTGGAGAGAATTGGATGCTCATACTCGTCCTCCTATCGAAGAGAGAGAATTGTCTAAGATGTTCATCCATACTCTCAGTCCTTTCTTTTATGAGAAGATGTTTAACATGGTGTCTAGAAATTTTACCGAGATAGTGGAGACGGGGATGTGCCTGGAAGAGGCAGTCCGCCAAGGAAGGTTGACAAAAGAAAATACCCTTGTTAGCAACACCAAGAAATATGGTCACAATTTCCCGAAGAAGAAAGAATCAAAAGTCGGCATGGTAACTCAAGGAGGGTTTCAGCTAAGATACTCAAACTACCAGCATATCTCAGCCATTACACCCGCATCCCAACCACAAATGAGCCAAACACTACCTCCGCAATATCCACAATCCTACCAACAAATGCCTCCACAACACCCCTACCCACAGTAGAATCGCCCATAAAATTTCCAACAACCTTTCAATCGCACTCCAAGATATCCACCATTTGACCCTATACCCATGAAGTATGCTGATTTACTCCCGGCCTTGCTTGCTAAGAACTTTGTTCAAACAAGGCCACCCCCACCTGTACCTGCTATATTACCCACTTGGTACCGCAATGACCTAACCTGTGCCTTTCACCAAGGGGCACCTGGCCATGATGTAGAGCGTTGTTATGCTCTTAAGAAAGTTGTTCAAGACCTGGTTCGAAACAAAGTGTTGTCCTTCAAAGATGAGAACCCCAATGTTCAAACTAACCCTTTACCAAATCACAACCCCTCTGTTCATTTGATCCAACATTGCCTAGATGCAAATGCCATCCTCAATGTGCAAAGTATTAAGACCCCATTGGTTCCTATCCATAGAAAAATGTGCGAAGCGAAGATGTTCAATCATGATCATGCAGTTTGTGAAGTATGTCTGTCAGATCCTCAAGGATGTTCCCAAGTTCAAAAAGACATCCAAGGGTTGATGGATAAAGGAAAGTTACTAGTAACAAAGAAAAGTGAAAATGTTTGTGGTATAACACCGGAATTTAGTGTTGCTGACCATTTGGAGATGATTTATAATAGTGGTGAATCTAATATCCCCCGGCTTACAATTCGTATGCCAAGACCTGTGCCTTATACCTCTCAGAGAGCCATACCCTACAGATACCAAGCTACTATGATACAAGATGGTGGAGAGACACCTATTCCTTCTTTGACCTCTGTGAGCAATGTTACAGACGGTGGTAGAATCTTGAGAAGTGGACGTGTTATCCAAGGGGCAATCCCTCAGAAGCCAAATGTCCCCACTGTTGAAAAAGTGCCAGTCTGCACTCCTGGTAAACCATTTGAGAGGGAATACGAAGATTCGGACGAGGTATTGAAGTTGATCAAAAGAAGTGAGTATAAAATAGTGGATCAGTTACTACAAACTCCATCCAAGATTTCTATGTTGTCTCTGTTGATGAATTTTGATGCTCATAGAGAAGTATTAATGAAGGTGTTAGACCAAGCTTATGTGGAAAAGGATGTGACTTTGGGTCAATTCGGAGGTATAGTAAGAAATGTGACGGCTTGTAACAATCTGAGCTTCAATGATGAAGAACTCCCCGAGAAAGGGCGGAATCATAATTTGGCATTACATGTATCAGTTACTTGCAAGTCAGATGCTTTATCCAATGTGTTGGTGGATACCGGGTCGTCTCTGAATGTAATGGCCAAGACTACTTTAGACAAACTCTCATACAAAGATGCTAATTTGAAGCCAAGTACAATGATTGTGAAAGTGTTTGATGGGTCAAGGAAGTCAGTGATTGGTGAGGTGGATTTACCTATTTCAGTTGGTCCGCATGAGTTTCAGGTTACCTTTCAAGTGATGAATATCCAAGCTGCATACAGTTGCCTAATAGGACGTCCATGGATTCACGAGGCCGGTGCCGTGACATCCACATTACATCACTGATTGAAGTATGTGCGAGAAGGGAAGCTGGTGATTGTGAATGTAGAGGAGGCTTTGCTTATTAGCCATTTGTCAAACTTCTCATATATTGGTGCGGATGGATCCGACGGTACTTCATTCCAGGGACTCTCCATTGAGGAGAAAGGTCCGAACAAAGCTGAAACATCCATGGCATCTCTGAAAGATGCTCAAAGAGTTGTGCAAGAAGGCAAGACTTCTGGTTGGGGAAAGATGTTGCAATTGTCAGAGAACAAGAATAGATCAGGTTTGGGCTTTACTCCGTCTACAAGAATGGGAAAGAGGGAACCGTTTGAAGATGTCTTTCGCAGTGCTGGTTTATTATCAATGCTCCGTCAGAGATCAATGCTGTTATTGGAAATGAAGATGAAGAAGGACCACCGTCTTTTGTGACCCCAGGAGGAATATGTCGTGATGGGATTGCTGTTGATATCCCTTCTGTCACTCCTTTGTCTAAGTAATATGTTTGTCTTTTTATGTTTTTCAAAAAAAAAATCCTCTTGTCTCGTTCCAAGCAAGAATGAGACTATGTTGGGTTTTGTTAATGCTTCAAGTATGTTAATGAAAATCGTCTTTTTATCATGACTTTTTATATTTTATTTATATCCTTTTATTCTAGAAAATGGTAACACAAAAAACCAGAATACATATATATATTTTTATTTTTCACCTTCTATTTTTCTCACTTTTATCAAATAAAAATTCTGCATTCACTTATTTGCTAAAAAATCAATCATCAATCATATGCAGAATTAACATCAATGAACCCATTGAGTACAATGATTCTAGGCCCTCTATCAACTTTGAATTTCCTGTTTACGAGGCTATGGAAGAAGAGGATGAAGAGATTCCCGATGAGATCAAACGGTTATTGGATCGGGAGAAAAAGGTCATTCAGTCTCACCAAGAAGCTATATAATTGATCAATGTAGGTATTGATGAGGAGAAAAGAGAAATTAAGATAGGGGCATGTTTAGAAGAATCTGTCCAAGCAAGTAGTGGTCCGTTTTATCAAGAATCATATTATTTGTCGCTATGGTGTTCCTAGCAAGATTATTACGGATAACAGAACGAATTTGAATAACAAGATGATGAAGGATCTCTGTGATGAGTTTAAGATTGAGCACCACAATTCTTCTCCTTACCGGCCTCAAATGAATGGTGCATTTGAAGCAGCAAACAAGAACATTAAGAAGATTGTGCAGAAAATGGTGGTTACTTATAAAGACTGACATGAAATGTTGCCCTTCGCTTTACATGGGTATCGTACTTTAGTGCGTACTTCAACAGGGGCAACCCCTTTCTCCTTGGTATATGGTAGGGAAGCAATGCTCCCGGTAGAGGTTGAGATTCCGTCAATGAGAGTTCTGATGGAAGCTAAATTGACTGAGGCTGAATGGTGCCGAAACAGATATGAACAGTTGAACTTGATTGAAGAGAAACGTATGGCTGTTTTGTGTCATGGTCAGTTGTATCAGAGAAGAATAAAACAGGCTTTTGACAAGAAAGTTCGACCCCGTGAATTTCATGAAGGTAACCTTGTGCTCAGAAAGATTTGGTCCTTCCAACCTGATGCCAGGGGCAAGTGGACGCCCAATTATGAAGGACCGTATGTTGTCAAAAGGGCTTTCTCAGGAGGTGCTATGACCCTCGCAACTATGGATGGTGATGAACTCCCTCGTCCTGTGAATGTCGATGCAGTCAAGAAATACTTTGTCTAAAAAAAATAAAAGAACCGCTCGCTAAGTTGAAAACCCGAAAGGGCGGCTTAGGCAAAAATGAGCGTCTCGGTGGGCTGAAAACCCGAAAGGGCGGTCCAGGCAAAAATTAGAGACATAAACAGAAATAATTATCCTGATAGGTCGAAAACCCGAAAGGGCGGCCTATGCAAAAATTAAGGAAATAAGACAAGTAACTGCATCGGAACAGGCATCACTTATCATGGAGCGCTTCAGTCGGCAATGATCTGTTTTGTTTATAACCTTTTAGATTGTGGAACTCAAAGTTGATAAGGAAAATAGTAATCATTGTACTTGATGTATCTATCCCATATAATTACAATTTTCTAAATTTTATAATAATCTATGGGGTTGCGATTTCCGCCAATTTCCATTCTTTTACTGAAGTTTGAGCCTGTGTCTTTTATTTAAAATTCTCATTTTATTTGTAATTTTAATTTTCTTATCTTAATTTAATTTTAAGATACTTGAAGCAGAAAACTCAAAAATAATATCAAAACATTTTCAGTTGTGTCTCTTCTTTTGAAAAACATAAATGACAAACATGTCTCTTAAATTCATGAGTCACATAAGCATACACTAACAGCACCCCAAATGTGGACATATTTCATAAAGCAGATACAGTCATTGCTAGAAAAAAGAAAAAAAAAAGAAAAAAGAAAAAAAGAAAAAAAGAAAAAAAAGAAAAAAAGAAAAAAAAGAAGAAAAGAAAATAGCTCGCTAAGTTGAAAACCCGAAAGGGCGGCTTAGGCAAAAATGAGCGTCCCGGTGGATTGAAAACCTGAAAGGGCGATCCAAGCAAAAATTAGGGACTGAAAAAGAGGGAAAGGAAAATGAAAAACCATGGCTGATAGTGGACATTGTGGTTCAGAGTATGAAAGGGCGACTTCCACCAAACTCTTCACTCATAAGACTCACCCCAAGAACTAGTCATAGAATGATGTATTATCCTTGGTTTGCCCCGCAGATTTTGACTCCATAAAAGGATGTTATCCCCATTCATGCATACATAAGTGTTCATACTCATATGCAACACATAATCAAAACATCCATACAATAATCATTACGAGTCTTGCCACAGCATGTTACAGAGGAGTCATCCCCAGTGTATCTGGTCTAAGATGTCATTATCAAACATATCTCGAGTAGCAAATGCTACGAACAATCATTCAGTTCCCCAAAAAGGTCATTCCCAATACATCTGGTCAATTCAGTTCATCGTTTTATAACATGTCTTGCTCTCCTACAATGTCAGTTGACAGTTCGTTTCCTTAATTATATCCCTACCATATCACAATGATTGGTAAAACACTGTTTTTGCTTCTGTCTGTTTACAGGACTTTGTCGTTCATGTCCGTTTACAGGACTTTATCTCTTTCCTTGTTAAGTCTTGCTTGCCTATATAGACAGCAGACAATTTAACACCTTGTTGTGTCTTTACCATCCCGCAGTGTTGGTAGACACCGTCTTTACTTCTGTCTGCTTACAGGACTTTATCGCTTTCCGTCTCCGTCTTTGTCCGTTTACAGGACTTTATTGCTTTTGTCTGTTCACAAGACTTTATTGTTTCTGTCCGTTTACAGGACTTTACCGCTTCTGTCCGTTTACAGGACTTTACCGTTTCTGTCTATTCACAAGACTTTATTGCTTTTGTCCACTTACAGGACTTTACCGCTTCTGTCTGCTCACAAGACTTTATTGCTTTTTGTCGTCATTACTCATGTTCCCCAGTAAACCTGTCTCTTTCCTCGTCATATAACTCTCATGATCTTGCATTTTCAAACATTTACAAACATAACGCTCATAACATCATATCACAGCATCTTCAGTTTCTGTCGGTCAAAAAATGGTGTACTTTGTATTTAAGTCTCTCCTACCGTCTCTTCAAAATATAAAAACATCAAAATTATCTTTTTCTTTTTCAAATCTCCGGTAGAAGAAACATAAATAGGGGCATCTGTCATACCCCATTTTTTGACCTTCTTACCCCTTTCATGTTTTTCTCATTATTATAATATTTTGATTTTTTATTATTACTATTTTATTATTATTAATTTAAAAATGTCAAAAAATAGTATTTTATTCTATTTACGCTGCTTAACTGTTTCATATTTTTTATAATTAATCATTTAGCTTTTGAATTTGTTTTTCATCATATATTTCCAAATATACCCTTATTTAATATTTTCACATTTTTGTCATTTATTCCCATTTTGCCCTCTTCAAAAATTACAATGAATGAAGTTACTTTGTTTTACAAGTAATCTCACTTTATCCCATCTCTTTGTGATTTTTGCTCAAAATCTTATTTCCCCTATTTTTATAATTAAAAAATATATCAAAAATATTTTTATTTCAATTTTATTTTATTTTATATTATTTTATTCATATTAATATTATATTTAAATTCAAAAATTGATTTCTTCCACCACAAGTAACCGTTTTCATTCAAACTTTTTTTCAATTATTTTCAATTTAATCCATACATCTTATAAACCGTAAAAAATGACATTTTTGCCCTTGCTCATGCACATTTCATATTTTCACATAATTATTTATTTACAATATTTCTTTTAAATTGTTTTAAAATTATTTTTCATCACAAATTAAATTCCAAAAATTTCCTTGATCCTTATCCATCCAATTGATCCCAGAATATACCCTTTTAACACAATGCATCAGATCAAAACAAGTGTACATTTGATTGATCAAAAAACCAAAAATATCCATTTTGCAAAAACTCAAAAATGCCCTTTTCTTTCTCCTCAATTCAATCTTATCTTGACCTAAACTTTCCTTATAAATAACAAGCTTCATTTCAGAGCTGAGGGTTGGAAAAATTGGAGAGAAATTCACCAAGCACGAGCTCAATTTTCATCACTTTTTCAAAATTCCAAAAACACAAAATCAACATTATCTCTTGCAATTAACACATCAAATACCTTCTATAAGCCTTCAGAATCAAAAACCCATCACAAATTTGAAGCTCCATAGCCAGTTTCAAGCTCAAGTTGAAGAAGAAAGTTCGTGAAAATCTCAAGTTCCTACAGCACGATTTTGGTAGCTTTCTCTTCCCTTTTTACTCTGTTTCATCTAATTAAGGTGTCTAGAAACTATCTGGGTTATTATTTTGTTTTAATTCGTGCTTAACTGTGAGTTTGAACTTTGATTTGAAAAACTTTTTCCTTTCGTTTTTGTCGTTCTAAGCTTTGTCTTGAAAAACTATTTGTATATTTGGAATCCTTGTGAAAAAACGAGCAAAACCATATAGATTTCATAAATTTCTAGGTTGTTTTTACAACTCCGGTGCCGGAAACGGTGCCGGCAACGGTGAGGGGTGAACGGAGACAATGATCCATCGTGAGTCTCCGTCCTCACCCAGTTTAAAGCATGATCACACATGTGTGCGTCACACACAATCCAGGCCCACATGGGTTTCAAATTTTTTTTATTTTTTCGCCTGGGCTTTTTTTTGCTTCTTTGTACCCCCTTTTATTTTTAATCTGCTATTTACACCTTCCCCTCATTTAATTTTATTTTTTAATTTATGAGATGATTGTTTTTGTTGTAATTATATTTTAGGTTATTATTGACTGACTTACCACAAAATTAATTTTTTAATTTATTTATTTGCTATTTTTCTCATATTATTCAAATGTTTATCACTTAATTATGTATTAATTAGTTAATGATTGTTTAATTTATTTTACTTATGAACTAATGATGCAAGTTGCTTGGTATATGCTTATTTAAACTATTTTAGCCTATTAAGCACAAAGTTGAGGTTTATCTTAATTTTTTTCTTTTTTGGCCATTATTATTTAATTTAATTATTGTTAAATATTTTTTTTATGTTATTAACTTAGTAATTATAGATCTTATTTTTTACAAATCTTTAAGTTTTTTTATTGAAAATATTACTCTATGCCCTTTATTTATTCTTGTTATTATTACATGATCTTTAATTTTTATTTATTAATTAATTGCAAAATTCACATGCTAGGTTTATTTAGTTAAATGTTACTTGCTATTTTTGATTTATTATTCCTATTTAATTTTTTACATCATGCTTTGAGAATATGCTTGAGTCCTAATTCATGTTAGTTCTAGGCTTGATAATCATGTTATGTCTTGACTTATTTATTTTGATTAATTGTGTGTGTTTTTATGTTCTTTATTTAATTAAATTCACACGAAATGTTTGCATATTAGGTTAAGTACTTGATCAATTTTATGATATTCCCATGACATATTAGTTTGATATCTTTGATTATCTTCATGTCATGTTGGTAATTGTTTATCTTGTGCTTTATACTTATTATTCATTATATGTTTTACATTTATATGCTTTACATTGTATCATATTATATGCTTTATATTTATTATCCATTATTATAGTAATTATTCATGTTAATTTATTCTAAGTCCCCTTAGCATGTTCCCCCCCCCCCCCCCCCCCCCCCGGTTGTATTGTTTGGTACGCGTAATTTGCATAATTTATAATTGTTTATTTATTATTATCATTTTCAATATCCCCTTTGCATGTTTCCCCCCCGGTTGTATTGTGTGATTAAATTTACTTATGCATTTATTATTGTTTATTTGTATGATTAGTATAGTAATCCGAGGAAAAGGAAGTCGCCTCGATCTATATATCGTTGCGGAGTGCCTTCGCGCATAATTTAACGCTTTAGGATGTTTAGTTCAAACGTAGTATCCGCGCTTAAACCATTACCCTTTTATCCAAAACTTGAGGTAAACACCTCTTTTCAAAAATACCCAAAACATGTCATCTATTAAATCATTTTCAAAACACTTGGACTTTAAACCAAGTATTTAATCAATCAAACAATCATTTTCTTTAGGAAAAACGCTTGGTTTTTCAAACCAAGTCGCATTTTCAAATCCAATCAATTTTCTTTCTAGTTTAAAACCTTGGACTTCAAACCAAGAGCATTTTATCATTCAAAACCATTTTCTCAATAAATCACTCATTTCCCTAATTCTTATACATTTTGCAAGCAAACTAAAAATAAAGCGCATAGATAGATAATACAAGAGGTTCCTATAGGATACTATAGATATTTAAGGTGCTAGAACCTTCCCTTCGTATAACCAACCCCCTTACCTCGATCGCTTTAAATAGGGTATTTAACGGACTTTCTCCCTTCTTCGGAAAAATCAAAGCTCGGTGGTGTAACTTAAAAATTTGAGATTCGAAGCTAATTAATAGCTCGACATCCAAAAATCACCGCGACAACTGCAATAAATCGTGATCCTTATAACCAGTTGTCTAGGACATCTGGACTGCTGACACATTGTCCTAGACATTGTGTAAGACATCTGTCCTACTAGAGAATAGAATTTCATTAATAAATTATATATAAAAAGAAAAGAGTGAATACGAATGGATGAATTCAAAAAGCATGCATGCTCATTTCATTAAAATGCTAATAAAAAAGTACAACTTTAAAAGTAAACAAATACTTGACAAGAAAGAAATTACAACACGAGATGAAAAGGCCTAGTGATCCTAGGAATGAACTTCTTGATAATCTTGAATCATTTGACAAAGGATCCATGGTTAGGCAGAGGATAACATGTTGGTACGAACCAAATTCTGAACCTCTTTCCTAAGTGCATAACAGTCTTCAACATCATGACCTGGTGCTCCTTGATGGAAAGCACATGTGAGGTCAGAACGATACCAAGCAGGCAGTCTTTCAGGCACACGAGGAGGTGGTTTGGTATGGACAAGATTTTTTGCAAGTAGAGCAGGAAGCAAGTCTGCGTACTTCATTGGTATAGGGTCAAATGATTGCTTTCTTTGAGTACGACTTTGTTGGTTGAAAGGTTGTTGAGGAGCCTGTTGTCGAGGCTGGTATCCTGAATTGGTGGCAGCAACCTGGTGTTGTTGGTAATTAATTCCTCTTAGTTCTCTTTGGGATACCATACCGACCTTTCGCTCTTTGACTAGTCGTCCTTTGCGGACCTCCTCTTCAAGACGCATACCTATCTTTACCATCTCAGTGAAGTCACTAGATGCATTGGCGATCATTCGCTCATAGTAAAATGAATCAAGAGTTTTCAGAAAAATCTTGGTCATGTCACTTTCTTCTAAAGGTGGGCTAACCTGAGCGGCAACCTCTCTCCACCTTTGAGCATACTCCTTGAAAGATTCCTTGTCCTTTTGGGCCATAGCTTCGAGCTGGTCCCTATCCGGTGCCATGTCCAAATTGTACTTGTATTGGTGAATAAATGCTTCTCCCAAGTCATTGAAAGTTCGGATGTTGGCGCTATCTAGACCCATATACCATTTTAAGGCAGCACCGGTCAAACTATCTTGAAAGTAGTGGATGAGCAGCTGATGATTATCTGTCTGAGTAGACATCTTCCTAGCATACATCACCAAATGACTTTGAGGACAGGAGTTCCCTTTGTATTTCTCAAACTCAGGGACCTTAAACTTAGGCGGGATCTTAACATTTGGCACTAAGCAAAGGTCGTGGGCACTTTTCCCAAATAAATCCTTCCCACGGAGGGCTTTAATCTCAAGTTGCATCTTGTCAAACTGAGCTTGGAGATCATTCATATAGACATATGCCCCTATATTGTCAGCTGGTTCTTCATGATAGACTGGCTCATTCACATATGGAACATTATGAACTATAGAAGTTGGAAGATTCCTTGTTAACAGGGGAACTGACTCATTAGCTTGAGGAAATGTTGTCACATGTTGGGGAACGACATTTGCATGCTGCACAATAGAAGTTGGAACCCCAGAAGTAGGGAAGTGAAACCCTTCAATTAAATTAAGAGGCATGCCCCATGGGTACCCTTCAGGCATAATATGTTGTGGAGCACTGACGGGTACTGTTGAAACTGGGATGGTGTCAATTTCAGAAATGACAGCTGCCTGAGGAGTACTAGCCGGTGGTGGAGTTAGTGGTTGATTCTGTGCATCCATCAACGTAGCTATCTGGGCACTCATCCTTTCAATCTCAGCCCTAAGTGTTGTTACCTGATCACGGAGTTCAACATTCTCTTGCTCCATTGTATTCATTTTCTTTTTCTGATTTGCCCGAGTGTTGTACTCACGAGTTGGCTTTGGACGAGGTCTGCGGGCCACTTTGAGACAGGTTAACCCTTAAGAAAGAGCAAAGCATAAGGCTCAAACTCTTAAAACCATGAATGTAAAAAAATGATGCATGATGCGCTATGCAAAAGAAAGTTTTTATTATTTTTTTACTTTTTGTAAAGGACTTTAAGATGATAGGACAATTGTGAACACCACAAAATATCTCATTTTATTAACAAATCAAAAAGACTAAATTGAGTTCTTCTTCAAAACAAAGCTGGCAAAGTAGAGGATACCCGTGATGTTTACAAAACAATTCCTCTAAGTCCTTTGAAATTAATGAGAATTTTTTTTACATGAATGCATGGTTATGCAGGGATATAGTCCGGGATAATATAAGTACAAGTTAACTTAAAAAGAATCTGAGCCCCCCATCCTCACATGTAGAGATTCTAAACAAAGGGTCCCTAATAACACGTTTCAGGGTGCTAGACTGGTTTAAAAGGTCCCTAGAGTCGCTGACCCAACAAGAAGACATTATTGCCAATGCAAATCCTCGCAAGACAATAACACCCCCAAGAGGATCTACTCTAGGCGGGATTTTCATGCCAACCTTACAAGATATCCACCAGGAAGATCAACAATAAAACCCCTAACTTAACTTAGTTCTTCTCAAGTTCGGGTACAAGACTTATCTCTCAAAATGTCAGACCCAGAATCCCAAACAAATATATCAGAGAAAGCAATATAAACAATATACAAGCAAATAAATATATACAAACAAAATATTATACAAAAATAGCACAAAAACAGATATATACAAGTTAGGATTAATCCTCTTGGGGTGTCCCCAAGGAAGTCGTCATTTCTGTCGCGGTTGTTATACCCCAATTTTGGGTCACCTTTTATTTTGGTATTTTTATTATTATTTTTACCATTTCTAGGTTTTTTAATTGTGCCTTTGTTTTTAAAAAAAAATAATAATATTTATTTCTTTGTTAAAAAAAAAATAATAATGATGTAGTTGCTTGGTGCACAAGTCACCAAAAAAAAAATCAAAATCATTTTTTTAATCCCTCTCATTATCCCTTAAACCATTTTTTCCTTCATATGAACACAAGCCTACCTCCAAACCTTCAAAACCACCCTCCAAGCCTAGGTAACCACCTCCTAGCCTAAGTAACTACCCCCTAGCCTAAGTAACTACCCCTAACCAAGCTCCAAGCCTAAACCTTACCTTATAAAATGATTTTTCTCTCATTTTCCACATGATTCACTCATTTTCCACTCACTTCACAAAACCTCTCTCAATTTTCCAACACTTTCTCTCATTTTCCTCCACATTTTCCAACAATTTCTCTCACAAAATTCATCATCCACAGTAGCAATTCATCATCATCATCATCATCATCATAACAATCATCACCTCCATCATCTTAATCATCAACAATTCAAGAAATTGAAAAAAATCAAAAAAGGAAGAAAAATGCAAGAAAGATGCAATTGAAGATTCAAATCAAATTCTGGAATTTCAGCACATAGAAGACAAGAGTAAACAAGAAGATTAGCGGCTGGAAGTGCATTCAAGGTGGCCGGAAAATCAACCACTGCACCGGAGAAACCACCAACTCGACGGAAAACCAAATTTCGAGCAAAATACGTTCCTTCTTCATTCTAACTGTTTCTAATCGATTCTAATCGCTTAATTATATGCATCTCCGCCATTTATTGCATTCATTTCGTGCTCGAGAACAATATTTAAGCCTACAGTTTTAGTTTAGAGTTTTGTCGCAATTTAAGAATCACAGTGAGATTTCGAGGTTTTGGTGAACGAATTCGAACTCAGGAAGCAATTTAGAACAAGTCTGAACCATTTTTGATGTTGAACAATGGCGTTTTGGCCAAAACGGAGTAACTCCGGTCAAGAATGTGCGGCGGGAAGCTTGAGTCGAGCAAGATTTAAGCACCTATTGGAAAAACCGACGGTATCTTCATGATCCTTGAGAAAAATCAAGTGGATTAGCGTTTTGTTTCGCAAGATTCGGTGAAGATTCGTAGAAAACGGATTTGGCCGAGAAGCTTGTGTTCTTCGCGCGTCCATGAAGCTGCTTGAGGAAGAAGATGATCCACGATGAACCTCCAATCTCCAGATTCAATTAGGAGCGTTAGATCCTTTGATTAAGACGCAACCGTTGATCCGCTTGTGAGCTATCGTTCGTTGGATCGTTTTAAAATCGGATCCTACGCGTGATAACGCGCTTGCACCATGATCCTCGCCTTCTGCGTCGCACCAAATCATTGTTTCATTTATTTTAAATCACACGCGTCCGTTAAGATCAGAAGGCCCAGAGCGCGCGTGTCCACAATGCATCTCCTTCCTGTGCCACACAGGATTAGGCAGATTGGGCTTTTAAGCCCAGGATCCAGGTTTTGCTTTCTGCACCTCCCTTATCTTGCTATCTGCACCCCCCCTGTGCGCGCCAAAATTTCAAATAATTTTTAATTTCTCGAGTTAATTTCATTTTTCTCGATTAATTTTTTAAAACACTTTTTTATTAAAAACAAAGTGATAAAAGGGTTGATCTAGCATTTGCCTTTTCACACCCCGGTTAATTCCTATCCTTGCAGCTTTGCTTGCGATCTAGGAATTAACCTCACTTCTAAATAACGATTTCGCAATAAATGAACGAAAAAGGGTTGATCTGACGTCTGTATTTTCACACCCCGGTTAATCCCTATCCTCGCTGTATTGCTTGTGATCTTGGGATTATCCTCGTTCCAGAGGCCTTAAAATTAACCAAACTCACCTAAATCATCTTTTTTGCAAAATGAACCCGATGTTTGTTTTATCCATTCCCCTGATGCATACAAGCTTAAGCCTCCAATCGCGAGCATACAAGCTTGAGCCTCCAATCGCGAGCATACAAGCTTAAGCCTCCGATCGCGAGCATACAAGCACTGTCGTATCAGTGGAATGCGACTTAAACACTATCGGTTTATTAACCTCCTTCTCAAAAGCGAGTAATGTTTTATCCATTCCTCCGACACATACTTACGCTTAAGCCTCCTATTGCGAGCATACAAGCACAGTTGTATCGGCGGAATGCGACATAAACGTTATTAGATAAAAACAACAAACACATAAACAATTTCTACCCAAAGAACTACGTAAGCTTTGAATTCCCTATTGCACCTGGGGATTTGCATCTTGATGTAACATCGTACTTTGTACACGTCTTTGCAAATTCAATAAAATTCCTTTTAAGCTCGTCTTGTCTATTTTTCTTGCTTTTTGCTCTAATTGTTTACACAATGTGATTTATTTCTGACAAATAATGCATTTAAACATTGAAAATAAAAAGCTTTTTGAAAATGGCTAAACTGCTTTGATGTCGGAAGTGTTTAAAGGAAGATCAATAGTTTAACATTGGTATCTTGGTTATAAGCACATGACGTCCCAACGATCATCTTGATCCAGTCAAATGAAGAGCCGATTTGCCTCAATGATGTTCCGACGAAGGCAGCGTGACCTCCTTCCTCAGCAGGTTTACAATATGACTTTGTTTTCCCCCAGCAGGTTGGCCAGGGAAAATTTTCTCCAAGCAGATACATGGTCTCTCCCCAGCAGAATGGTAGATGAAACCACTTCCTAGTAGAACGGCTGACAAAGCTCCCTCCTTGCCAAGATACGAAAGGCTGCAGGGTGCCTGGTATCTTCCCAGCAAGTTTCAAAAAATGGGGTCCTCCTATGCCGACGAAACCTCAACTTTCCACAGGGCGACTGGCCAGTACCTATACTTATCAAGAGCCCAAGCGGCCACTTCACCATTGGAAGAAACATTTAGGACCCAAGCGTCGAGGAGAGCTGAAGTTTAACAAATACTCATGCATTTAATCACACATGTCATCTGCATTAGATTCGCATTCTAGGCATCAAACATGCATCAATCATCATTACATCATCTAAAGCATGCATTCATAGGCAGGTTAAAAGATTCCCCAGTAGAGGGTAATCCTCAGAACTCGGACCCCAAGAAGGGCTGGTCAGCCTCCTTGCATGGGTTCCAGCCCCAGCAGTCCTCCTCAATAAGACATCTCCGCAAGTATGCGTTATCAAACCATCATCAAGGGGCAGCGAAGGTTCGCTATTATTAATCCATATACCACTCGTCAGAAGTGAACAGGGCTAACAGGTTCCCTCGGGGCTTCCCCCAATAAAGTTTTGCCATCAAGGCTAGTTTGTTCGGAAATTTTCCAGAGTGAGTGGAAGATGAGCAAACTCAGTATTTTGTTTTGAGCATTCGGTCTGTATCGGAAATTCTCCAGATTGCGTGGGGAATGATCCAGGTCGGTCTCTTTTGTGTATCCAGTTTGTTCGGAAATTTTCCAGAGTGAGTGGAAGATGAGCAAACTCAGTCTTTTGTTTTGAGCTTTCGGTCTGCATCGGAAATTCTCCAGAGTGAGTGGGGAATGGTCCAGGTTGGTCTCGTTTTGTGTTTCCGGTTTTTTCGGAAATCTTCCAGAGTGAGTGGGGGATGAACAAGCGCTGCGGAAACATTATCTCGTTTGTTTTGTTATCTTGTCCCGTCTTGTCTGCTCAGGCAAAATTGGGGCATGTTGTATTTAATTAACTTTTACCACGAGCCTGTAAAGACAAAGGTCATTCACACTCTCGGGTCCAAAATAATTAAATAGGGGCAGCTGTTATACCCCAATTTTGGGTCACCTTTTATTTTGGTATTTTTATTATTATTTTTACCATTTCTAGGTTTTTTAATTGTGCCTTTGTTTTAAAAAAAATAATAATATTTATTTCTTTGTTAAAAAAAATAATAATGATGTAGTTGCTTGGTGCACAAGTCACCAAAAAAAATCAAAATCATTTTGTTAATCCCTCTAATTATCCCTTAAACCATTTTTTCCTTCATATGAACACAAGCCTACCTCCAAACCTTCAAAACCACCCTCTAAGCCTAGGTAACCACCTCCTAGCCTAAGTAACTACCCCCTAGCCTAAGTAACTACCCCTAACCAAGCTCCAAGCCTAAACCTTACCCTATAAAATGATTTTTCTCTCACTTTCCACATGATTCAGTCATTTTCCACTCACTTCACAAAAATTCTCTCAATTTTCCAACACTTTCTCTCATTTTCCTCCACATTTTCCAACACTTTCTCTCACAAAATTCATCATCCACAGTAGCAATTCATCATCATCATCATCATCATAACAATCATCACCTCCATCATCTTAATCATCAACAATTCAAGAAATTGAAAAAAATCAAAAAAGGAAGAAAAATGCAAGAAAGATGCAATTGAAGATTCAAATCAAGTTCTGGAATTTCAGCACGTAGAAGACAAGAGTAAACAAGAAGATTAGCGGCTGGAAGTGCATTCAAGGTGGCCGGAAAATCCACCATCGCGCCGGAGAAACCACCAACTCGACGGAAAACCAAATTTCGAGCAAACAAGGTTCCTTCTTCATTCTAACTGTTTCTAATCCATTCTAATCACTTAATTATATACATCTCCGCCATTAATTGCATTCATTTCGTGCTCGAGAACAATATTTAAGCCTAGAGTTTTAGTTTAGAGTTTTGTCGCAATTCAATCATCACAGTGAGATTTCGAGGTTTTGGTGAACGAATTCGAACTCAGGAAGCAATTTAGAACAAGTCTGAACCATTTTTGATGTTGAACAATGGCGTTTTGGCCAAAACGGAGTAACTCCGGTCAAGAATGTGCGGCGGGAAGCTTGAGTCGAGCAAGATTTAAGCACCTATTGGAAAAACCGACGGTATCTTCATGATCCTTGAGAAAAATCGAGTGGATTAGCGTTTTGTTTCGCAAGATTCGGTGAAGATTCGTAGAAAACGGATTTGGCCGAGAAGCTTGTGTTCTTCGCGCGTCCATGAAGCTGCTTGAGGAAGAAGATGATCCACGATGAACCTCCAATCTCCCGATTCAATTAGGAGCGTTAGATCCTTTGGTTAAGACGCAACCGTCGATCCACTTGTGAGCTACCGTTCGTTGGATCGTTTTAAAATCGGATCCTACGCGTGATAACGCGCCTACACCATGATCGTCGCCTTCTGCGTAGCACCAAATCATTGTTTCATTTATTTTAAATCACACGCGTCCGTTGAGATCAGAAGGCCCAGAGCGCGCGTGTCCACCATGCATCTCCTTCCTGTGCCACACAGGATTAGGAAGATTTGGCTTTTAAGCCCAGGATCCAGGTTTTTCTTTCTGCACCTCCCTTATCTTGCTATCTGCACCCCCCCTGTGCGCGCAAAAATTTCAAATAATTTTTAATTTCTCGAGTTAATTTCATTTTTCTCGATTAATTATTTAAAACACTTTTTTATTAAAAACAAAGTGATAAAAGGGTTGATCTAGCATTTGCCTTTTCACAAGTCTTTTCACACCCCGGTTAATTTCATTGCTTGTGATCTTGGGATTATCCTCGTTCCAGAGGCCTTAAAATCAACCAAACTCACCTAAATCATCTTTTTTGCAAAATGAACCCGATGTTTGTTTTATCCATTCCCCTGATACATACAAGCTTAAGCCTCCAATCGCGAGCATACAAGCGTTGTCGTATCCGTGGAATGCGACTTAAACACTATCGGTTTATTAACCTCCTTCTCAAAAGCGAGTAATGTTTTATCCATTCCCTCGACACATACTTACGCTTAAGCCTCCTATTGCGAGCATACAAGCACAGTTGTATCGGCGGAATGCGACATAAACGTTATTCGATAAAAACAACAAACACATAAACAATTTATACTCAAAGAACTATGTAAGCTTTGAATTCCCTATTGCTTTACCTTCCCGGATTACCAGCTTGTCCCCACTCTTAAAGAATACTCCTACCTGGTCGGACTACCAATACTCAACCAAACACCTTTCAGTGGCCTTGAACCCACCCCTAAGCTCCTACACATTGCAAATGCCCTCCATCTTCCAGTCTCCCTTGTCAAAGCAAACCTCACGACCAAAAAAGATCCCATAACCCAAAAAGCTCTCATAGGCCTACCTACCAAATTCCTCTACCAACAAGCCTTCACTTTTTCCGATGCGAAAAGTAATGAAGCATTCCACTCTATCCTAGCCTTACTCATATACGGCCTCTTACTTTTCCCAAACATCGAAGACTTCATTGACATCCATGCCATCCAAATATTCCTCACAAAAAACCCAGTCCCAACATTACTAGCTAACACATACCACTCCATCCATGATCGCACTTCAGCGAAACGTGGAACCATCATATGTTGCACTCCTCTACTCTATAAGTGGTTTATCTCTCATCTACCTCGGATTCACTCTCGAGTAGCAAACCCTGACAATCTTCCTTGGTCCCAGATAATTATGGCCCTCACCCCATCAGATTTGGTTTGGTATAACCCCGCATACGACACCGGGGAGTTCATCTTCAGTTGCGGTGAATACCCCAATGTGCCCCTCATCGACATGTATGGAGGAATCACCTACAACCCAACACTTGCCAACCGACAGTTTGGGTATCCGATGAAGACAAGGTCGGCAAGCCTTCCTTTGGCTAGTGCGTTCTATTTGAACCATGAAGACCCGTCAGATGAAAGAGGGAAATTCTTGAGAGCTTGGCGTGCCATTTGGGGGGTAAATCGGATCGAGTTGATGGGTCTTACGTCCAGTGGGTCATTAATAGGGCTGCAGTTCTTGGAATGCCTTATCATATGACAAGGGTCGTATCCTCTATTGTACCATCCGCATCTCTACCTGTACCTCCTGCCACTAAGGAGAAATTCCAAGAGATTTTGGACGAGTTAACCCGTGAGAAGAACGCTTGGAAGAGGAGATATGATGAGGTCGAGCTTAAGATTGAAGCCTTGAAAGGAGAGATAGAGCAAAAGGATTATCAGCTTCTTGCCCATAGTCGGCTAATCGTCAAGAAGACCATCCAGCTCCGGGAGAAGGATGCTGCACTAAGGATGAAGGTTGAAAAACACACAAGAAGGGGGGGTTGAATTGTGTGTTGACTTTTTAAAGTTAAAACAAATTGCAGCGGATAAGGTATAACACACACAATATATGAGGATAGGGTTAGAGAGAGATGCTCAGAATTTTTATACTGGTTCCTCCCACTAACAGGAGTAGTCCAGTCCTCTTGTCCTTCACAAGAGATTTCACTATAATCACTCAGATTACAAATGCTCAAGCACTAAGCAAGAGACTTCAAACTGCTCAAGCACAAAGCAAGAGACTTCTAACTGCTCAAGCACAAAGCAAGAGACTTCCAATGCTCAAGCACAAAGCAAGAGACTTCAAACTGCTCAAGCACAAAGCAAGAGACTTCCAATGCTCAAGCACAAAGCAAGAGACTTCAAATGCTCAAGCACAAAGCAAGAGACTTCCAATGCTCAAGCACAAAGCAAGAGACTTCTAACTGCTTTTAATGTTAATAAAGATAAGAGATTAACACTTGATATACAATCAGAGGTGTTTACAAAATACAACGCAGTTACAAGACTAACTTAGAAAATTATCACAAAGTTTCTAAGTGTTTGATAGCTTCAGAATTTGACAGAGTTTCAGCACGTTCAGAAGCTTAAGTCTTGATTCCCATTTCTTCACAAATCTTCTTCCTTTTATAGATGATAAAATGAACGTTGAAGATTATAGCCGTTTGAAGAATTGAGACGCTCCTTTGTATAGATCAGTGAGCTTATTAGCTGTTCTGATTTGCAGTAGCTTAGGAGCTTAACGTTTACTACAAAATGAGAGATTCCTTTTGGCTTTTGATATTTGAACCTTGGTGAAAGCCAAATAAGGAAATAATCGTTTCTGAAGCCTGACTTGAAAAGGACCTTTCCATGGTCAAACCTTTTCATTCTTGGTTTCTGCGTTTGGACTTAGTCAGGCACAGTCTTCAATAAAATTGTACTCTCAAATGTAGCTTGACACTTATATCTGACGAGCCTTCAGATTTTGATAGGCTCAGAATTACTTGTTTCAGATCTGGTGAGCTCAGATGTTCTTCAGATTTTGATAGGCTCAGAATTACTTGTTTCAGATCTGGTGTGCTCAGATGTTCTTCAGATTTTGATAGGCTCAGAATTACTTGTTTCAGATCTGGTGAGCTCAGATGTTCTTCAGATTTTGATAGGCTCAGAATTACTTGTTTCAGATCTGGTGAGCTCAGATGTTGTTTGCTCAGAAGTAATTCCATCAGAAATTCTAATGTGCTTTTGTACGCAAATTTTAACTTTTAATCCTGCACACTAAATTAAATTATTAGTACTCCAATTTAACTTTAAATACATTGTTATCATCAAAATCAATTAAGGAGATACAAAATCATAATTTTGTTCCAACAATCTCCCCCTTTTTGATGATGACAACTATATGTATTTAAAATCAATTGTTGTTGTTTTTATTTAACATCTTGACTTCAGGTTCTGAGGTTTGCAAGCTCCCCCTGAGTCTGATAAGCTTCAGAAGTTTATCAATGATAAATATAAAACAGTCTAAGAGTAATATTTAATGTCAAATATAATTTCATATATTCTACCTTCAGAATTAGAGGTTTGCAAGCTCTATTTCTTCAGATTGACAAATATAAGATATGGTTTGCAAGCTTATCTTATATTATATGAATTTATGTTGGACAAAATTTATTACTCCCCCTCATTAAAAGTTTGAAAGACTTTAATATAACTTAACAAGAGTAGAGTTCAGAAAATGTGATCTTTAGAGCTTCAGAAATAATTTCACTGCCATAGGAAATGAAATAATATTTTCTCCCCCTTTGTCATTATCAAAAACGGGTCAGTCAAAGCACAAGTTTTGAAAAAATAAAAATAAAAATTGATAAGAATTAATAATAAGAAATAAGCCATAAAATCAAAAGAAATTTAAGCAAAATATTCAAAACATAACCAAGATAAAATTGTTCAGAAAAGAAGAAGTTGAAAACGTGAGAAGTGATAGTGACTAGTGTGTGATAAGTGATTATAGTGTAAGTTTCAAAATATTGGGGGAAACAAGATAGTGACGTAATGGGGGCGTGGCAGTTACTTTTAATAAAATCATCATTAGCTCTCCTCCATTACCCAGCGGTTACTAGACATGATGGGAAGTTACACAGATAAGTAGTGTTTTCAGAAGCCAGCTGTCAGTTAGAGAAACTGAGTGGTCAACTAACACTTAGAGTAGGTATCTGAGTCACAAGAAATCATATTTAATAATAAATAATTCTGATTGCTTCAGATGAGAGAGTGCTTCAGAACCTATATAATAGTTTCTGAGCCGTCCAAACTTCTGAGGCCCTTCAGAACCAGTTTATTCATTCAGAGTTAACAGCATTCAGAGATATCATTCAGAAATAAAAACCATGTTCAGATTTTTCTTGATAAAATCGAAACGATCAATAGCAAGAGGTTTGGTAAAGATATCAGCCCATTGATGCTCAGTATCAATGAATTGAATCTTAATTACTCCCTTCTGAACATAGTCTCTAATGAAGTGATGTTTGATCTCAATGTGTTTAGCTCTTGAATGCAAAATAGGATTCTTAGACAAACAGATAGCAGCAGTATTATCACAGAGAAGTGGTATACTACTTATCCTTATCTGATAGTCCTCCAACTGATGTTTCATCCAGAGCAATTGCGTGCAACACTTAGCAGCTGAGATGTACTCTGCTTCTGCTGTAGATAGAGCAATAGTTGCTTGTCTCTTACTATCCCATGATATAAGGTTTTCACCTAGAAATTGACAGTTTCCACTAGTGGACTTCCTTTCAATTTTATCACCAGCATAGTCAGCATCACAGAATCCAATAAGCTGATAATCTAAGGATTTCTTATAAAGTAATCCAAGATTAGTGGTTCCTTTCAGATATCTAAAGATTCTCTTAACAGCAGTTAGATGAGACTCTCTAGGATCTGATTGAAATCTAGCACACAAGCATACACTGAACAAGATATCTGGTCTAGATGCAGTGAGATAAAGGAGGGAACCAATCATACCTCTATATAATTTCTGATCTACTTTGCCTTCAGATTCTTCCTTCAGAAGACTGCTAGAAGGATGCATAGGAGTTGACATTGGTTTGCAATCTTCAAGACCAAATTTCTTCAGTAAATCCTTTGTGTATTTGGTTTGATGCACATATACTCCTTCTTTTCTTTGATTAATTTGAATTCCCAAAAAGAATGTTAGTTCTCCCATCATACTCATTTCAAATTCATCCTGCATAAGCTTAGAGAAACTCTTGCAAAGGGAAGCATTAGTTGAACCAAAGATAATATCATCAACATAAATCTGAACAATCAAAATATCAGTTTTTAAGGTTTTTTTAAAGAGAGTGTTATCAACATGTCCTTTTTCAAAACCATTTTCTAGAAGAAATATACTTAACCTTTCATACCAAGCTCTTGGAGCTTGTTTCAAACCATACAGAGATTTCTTCAATTTGTAAACATGATCAGGACACTTTATATCTTCAAAGCCAGGAGGTTGTTTAACATAGACTTCTTCATAAATTACTCCATTCAGAAATGCACTCTTAACATCCATTTGAAATAGAGTGATGTCATGATTAACTGCATAGGACAAGAGAAGTCTAATTGCCTCAAGTCTTGCTACTGGTGCAAAGGTTTCAGTGAAATCTATGCCTTCTTGCTGACTATAACCTTGTGCAACCAGTCTAGCTTTATTTCTGACAACTTCTCCCTTTTCATTTGACTTGTTTCTGAATACCCATTTTGTTCCAATAATGTTCTTGTGTTTGGGTTTTGGTACCAGATCCCAAACATCATTTCTTTCAAATTGATTGAGTTCTTCTTGCATTGCAACAATCCACCCATCATCTGAGAGTGCTTCTTCTATGTTTGTGGGTTCAATTAATGAAATTAACCCAACTAGGGATTCATCCTCTTTGAAAGCAGATCTGGTCTTTCTTGGGCTATCGTTGTTACCAACAATTAGCTCTTCAGGATGAGATGATCTATACTTGAATTTACTCTTAGGTGGAGCAGGTGTCTGAGAGGGTTCAGTTTCTGAAGGGTCTTCAGTTTCAAGGCCTTCAGAGATATCTTCATTTTGAGTCTCAGATGGATATACAGCAATGGAGAGATCTTCACACTCAGAATTTGAGGAAACTTGAAATTCTGCAAAAGTCTCAGCTTGCTCTGACATTTTATCGTCAGGCTCTTTATCATCAAATCTAACATGTATAGATTCTTCAACTGTGTGAGTTTCAGAATTATACAATCTGTATGCTTTTGAGCGTTCAGAGTAGCCTATAAAGATACCCTTATAAGCTCTAGCATCAAATTTCTTTCGATAGACCTTGTTGTCTAGAATATAACAAGTACATCCAAACTGATGAAAATAAGAAATATTTGGTTTTCTTCCTTTGAACAGTTCATAAGCAGTTTTGTTCAGAATAGGTCTGATGTAGATTCTATTCTGAACATAGCAAGCAGTACTCACGGCTTCTGCCCACAAGAACTTAGCTAGGTTAGACTCAAGCATCATGGTACGAGCCATTTCTTGCAAAGATCTATTCTTTCTTTCTACAACACCATTCTGCTGTGGTGTTCTAGGAGAAGAGAATTCATGGATTACTCCATGCTCTGAGCAGAAAGATTCGAAAGAGTCATTTTCGAACTCTCCCCCATGGTCGCTTCTAACCTTCAGAATCCGAAGATCCTTTTCACTTTGTATTTGTGTGCAGAAGTCACTGAACACCACAAGTGCTTCACTCTTAGAACGTAGGAATTTCACCCAAGTCCATCTACTGAAATCATCAACCATGACCAATCCATATTTTTTACCATTGATAGAGGCTGTCGAAACAGGACCAAACAGATCAATGTGAAGCAATTCTAAGGGTCTGGAAGTAGAGACAATGTTTTTAGACTTGAATGAAGTCTTAGCAAATTTTCCTTTTTGACATGAGCCACAAAGTGCATCTGAGTGATAATCAATGTTAGGCAAACCACTAACAAGCTTTTGTTTGCTAAGCTTAGAGATCAACCTCCAGTTAGCATGACCAAGACGCTTGTGCCATAGCCATTTCTCATCACTCAGAGACAAAAGACATATAATCTTTTGGTCAACCAAATCAGAAAAGTTTACTTTATAAACATTGCCAACTCTCATTCCCTTGAATACTACAGATTTGTCAGAGTCTTTTGATACAGTACATGATTCCTTATTAAATGTAACAACACACCCATTGTCACAAAATTGACTAATGCTCAATAGATTGTGTTTAAGTCCATCAACTAACCAAACATCTTTAATGGAAAGAGAAGAATTACCAACTGTACCTGTACCAATGATCTTCCCTTTTTGTTTTCCTCCAAATCCCACAGAGCCTCCCTCTTTCAGAGTTAGGGTTTGGAACATATGCTTTTCTCCCGTCATATGTCGTGAGCAACCACTGTCCAGGTACCAGGGCTGCTGTTTTACCTTTCCTTGCATGAGCATCTGAAGCAAACATTATTTCAGATTTTGGTACCCATATTCTGATGGGTCCTTTAGAGTTAGTCTTCTGAATAGTATTCCTTCTTTGTTTTCTATGATCAACACAAGATCTAGAATTAATTAAGCTTTGACAAGAATGTTTAGGCTTAATTTGATTCTTGGATTTTGATCTGGAGTATATCACAGTTCCAAAGGTCAAGCAAGGATCTGAAGTAACTTTACCTTGATTTCTCAGAGGTTCAGATGACTTCTGAGCCTTAACTTGAGAACTTTTGGACTCAGAAATTTTAGGTTCAGAAGAACTTGGAACTTCTGAGTCTTTGGGTTCAGGTTCAGAACCTCCTTCAGAGTTGGATGCCTTCAGATCAAGTGTACCACTTTTAACAAAGGTAGAGAATAATTCAGGTGGAGTATCATCCTCACTATATGATTTCAGAGGTTTATCCCAGTTCTTAAACCGAGAATAACCAATGCCTTCACCATAGTTACGAGTCATATGATAAATCATGGAAGCCATTTTACTCCTATTGAAGGTACAACGAATAAATTCGTGAAGAGCATCTTCATGATCATCATTGAGCTTGTCTGCCAAGACATAGTTAGATTCAACATGACAAATACGAATGTTTAACGATTCATTTTCATCATAAAGAATCTTGGCATCCTTTTTCAATGATTCATGAACATTCTTCAGAATTTTGTGTTGACTTACTATACGAGAGTAATGTTTCACGGCAATCTTAAGAGAATCAATTAATTCAGATTTAGTCATGTTAGAGTATACCTCATTTTCATCATCTGAGTCATCTTCAGAATCTCTATCAGAGTTGTTACCTTCAGAAGTTCTTGCCATTAAAGCCAGATTGCCTTCTTCATCATCTTCTCCTTCAGAGTCATTCTCAATGGTCTCCCAAGTGGCTAACAAACTCTTCCTTACCTTTTCTTTGTACTTTTCTTTCCCAAAGCTCTTATTCTTTCCTTTGTCCTTGGATGACATTTCTGGACAGTCCGCAATGAAGTGTCCAGATTTCTTGCAGTTATAGCAGTTGTTCAGTTCTTCCTTTTTGTCCTTTGAAAAGGAACTTCTTGAGTTGTTTCCTTTGTTTGGAAACCTTTTGTATTTCTTGTTCCATTTCTGAAACCTTCTAACCATTAGTGCCATTTCTTCATTCTCAGAATTTTCATCCATCATATCATCAGAAGTTTCTTCCTCTTGTTCAGACACTTTGATCTTTGCAGCTTTTGAGGAAGTCTGAACAGAGCTTAGAGCCAAGGACTTCATCTTCTTGACAGGTTCATCTGACATAAGTTCTAGCTCATGACTTCTGAGTGAGCTTATTAAATCTTCAAGAGTCACATTGTCCAAATCCTTGGATTCCTGAAAAGCTGTAACTTTTGGTCTCCATTTGGAAGGTAAGCTCCTCAGAATTTTCTTCACGTGATCAGATGCAGTGTAGCTTTTCTTCAGAACTTGAAGACCAGAGACAAGGGTTTGAAACCTTGAATACATGGTTTCAATATCTTCATCTTCCTTCATTCTGAACAGCTCATATTGATGAACTAATAAGTTTGCCTTAGCTTCTTTGACTTGCTTATTTCCTTCATAGGTGGAACATAGAGAGTCCCAGATAGTTTTGGCACATGACTTGTTGGATATTTTTAAATACTCAGCATGAGATATTGCACCAATAAGCATATTCTTAACAGTATGATGCTTCTTATACCGTTTCTTCTTTTCAGCATCAAAGAACTTTCTGTAGGTATTTCTTACAACACCTTCATCATCCATGTGTTCAAAATGTATACCATCTTCAATGATATCCCATAACTCATCATCGGTCCCAATGATGTAACTATACATCTTGGTTTTCCAGAAAGGAAAAGTAGTAGGATCACTGTTGAAGTAAGGTGGTTTGTCTCTGTGATTATCACTGTTCCTTTCCCTATCATAGTTGTGAGGAGGTGGAACACCAGACATGTTTTTCAACTAAGTACCCCTAGATCTTTTACTGTTTCACTGTTAAGTGAAGAGCAACAAACCAGGCTCTGATACCAATTGAAGGTTGAAAAACACACAAGAAGGGGGGGTTGAATTGTGTGTTGACTTTTTTAAGTTAAAACAAATTGCAGCGGATAAGGTATAACACACACAATATATGAGGATAGGGTTAGAGAGAGATGCTCAGAATTTTTATACTGGTTCCTCCCACTAACAGGAGTAGTCCAGTCCTCTTGTCCTTCACAAGAGATTTCACTATAATCACTCAGATTACAAATGCTCAAGCACTAAGCAAGAGACTTCAAACTGCTCAAGCACAAAGCAAGAGACTTCTAACTGCTCAAGCACAAAGCAAGAGACTTCCAATGCTCAAGCACAAAGCAAGAGACTTCAAACTGCTCAAGCACAAAGCAAGAGACTTCCAATGCTCAAGCACAAAGCAAGAGACTTCAAATGCTCAAGCACAAAGCAAGAGACTTCCAATGCTCAAGCACAAAGCAAGAGACTTCTAACTGCTTTTAATGTTAATAAAGATAAGAGATTAACACTTGATATACAATCAGAGGTGTTTACAAAATACAACGCAGTTACAAGACTAACTTAGAAAATTATCACAAAGTTTCTAAGTGTTTGATAGCTTCAGAATTTGACAGAGTTTCAGCACGTTCAGAAGCTTAAGTCTTGATTCCCATTTCTTCACAAATCTTCTTCCTTTTATAGATGATAAAATGAACGTTGAAGATTATAGCCGTTTGAAGAATTGAGACGCTCCTTTGTATAGATCAGTGAGCTTATTAGCTGTTCTGATTTGCAGTAGCTTAGGAGCTTAACGTTTACTACAAAATGAGAGATTCCTTTTGGCTTTTGATATTTGAACCTTGGTGAAAGCCAAATAAGGAAATAATCGTTTCTGAAGCCTGACTTGAAAAGGACCTTTCCATGGTCAAACCTTTTCATTCTTGGTTTCTGCGTTTGGACTTAGTCAGGCACAGTCTTCAATAAAATTGTACTCTCAAATGTAGCTTGACACTTATATCTGACGAGCCTTCAGATTTTGATAGGCTCAGAATTACTTGTTTCAGATCTGGTGAGCTCAGATGTTCTTCAGATTTTGATAGGCTCAGAATTACTTGTTTCAGATCTGGTGTGCTCAGATGTTCTTCAGATTTTGATAGGCTCAGAATTACTTGTTTCAGATCTGGTGAGCTCAGATGTTCTTCAGATTTTGATAGGCTCAGAATTACTTGTTTCAGATCTGGTGAGCTCAGATGTTGTTTGCTCAGAAGTAATTCCATCAGAAATTCTAATGTGCTTTTGTACGCAAATTTTAACTTTTAATCCTGCACACTAAATTAAATTATTAGTACTCCAATTTAACTTTAAATACATTGTTATCATCAAAATCAATTAAGGAGATACAAAATCATAATTTTGTTCCAACAAAGGAGTGATCCCAAGAGGGTGAAGTATACCATGGATTTATTCTCTAGCCCAGACTCAGATTCAGATGGCCCGTCTACTGCGAGAGCTTGAAAGTTTCTTTATTGTTTTTATTTTTCCTTTCAAATGTAATGAAAAAGAAAATATTTCGCTTTGAATTATTATTTTGAGTTGGTATTTGAAATGTTTGTTTTCTATAATGTTTACATTTAATTTGGTATAAGTCATTCGATATCACGAAAAATTTGCATATTTAGCATAAACATATCATACATCATATCGCATTCATAAGTTTCAAAAACATACAGCTTCAAAGCAACAAAAACAGAGTCTCTTATTCTTCTCTTTCTCTTCTGCCTCAGTTAAAAGTGGCTAGGCGTATCCGGTATAAAGCAACCCGTATCTACAACACTCGGTCCAATTTAAGGAAGAAAATGAGTAATTTTGCGGAAGAAAACGTCATACTCCGGGAGAAGATGACAGATATGCAGGCTGAGATTGAGAATTTGATTACTATGGTGGCTTCCTTGTTGGCCAACCAGAATCAAGGCCCAGCATCAGCTCCTCAGTCTAGTAATGCGCCTCTACCTCCTCCAGTTTCATCTGCGCACGTCAATGCTCCTCGACTCACTATGCCTGAAGGTTGTACATGGGGGTTATCGGAAGGTTTTCTTGGAGGAGGATTTTTCCCTCAACCGACTGAAGCACCCCTCGTTCAGTTGGAAAATACTCTCCCTCAAGTTACTGCTACTGTCTCTGCACCTGTGGTCCATGCTGCTCCGCATTGCCAAGAGCCCATTTTTCATGCAGAAACTATGGGAGGTTTTGATAGAATGGAAGATCTGCAAGATAAGTTTAATGAAATGCAGTGTGAGATGAAGGCCCTCAAAGGGAAAGATCTGTTTGGCAAGGACGCTCACGAACTGTGCTTGGTCCCTGATGTTGTGGTTCCGCCCAAGTTCAAGGTTCCGAATTTTGAGAAGTACAAGGGAAGTACCTGCCCAAAGGCTCATCTAACTATGTATGCGAGGAAAATGTCAACTCAAACTAGCAACGACAAGCTCTTGATTCACTATTTCCAGGATAGCTTGTCTGGGGCAGCTTTGAGGTGGTATATGGACCTGGATAGAGCCGATGTCCGTACTTTTCATGACTTGGCTAGTGCTTTTATGACTCAGTACAACTACAATTCTTTTATGGCTCCAGATAGAGATGAGCTCCGTGCAATGACCCAGAAAGAGAAGGAATCCTTCAAATAGTATGCTCAGAGGTGGAGAGAGTTAGCTGCTCAGACTCGTCCTCCCATTGAAGAGAGAGAATTGTCCAAGATGTTCATCCACACCCTTAATCCTTTCTTTTATGAGAAGATGTTTAACATGGTGTCTAGAAATTTTACTGAAGTAGTGGAAACGGGGATGTGCCTAGAGGAGGCAATCCGCCAAGGAAGGATGACAAAAGAAAGTACCCCTGTTAGCAACACCAAGAAATATGGTCACAATTTCCCGAAGAAGAAAGAGTCTGAAGTTGGCATGGTAACTCAAGGAGGGTTTCAGCCAAGATATTCAAACTACCAACACATCTCAGCCATTACACCTGCGCCCCAACCACAAATGAACCAAACACTACCTCCACATTACCCACAAATGCCTCCACAACAACAATACCCACAACAATCCTACCCACAACAGAACCGCCCACAAAATTTCCAACAACCTTTCAATCGCACTCCAAGATATCCACCATTTGACCCTATACCCATGAAGTACGCTGATTTGCTCCCAGCCTTGCTTGCTAAGAATTTTGTTCAAACAAGGCCACCCCCTCAAGTGCCTGCTATATTGCCCACTTGGTACCGCAATGATCTAACCTGTGCCTTTCACCAAGGGGCACCCTGCCATGATGTGGAGCGCTGTTTTGCTCTCAAGAAAGCTGTTCAAGACCTGGTTCGAAACAAAGTATTGACTTCCAAAGATGAGAACCCCAATGTTCAAACTAATCCTCTACCAAATCATAATCCCTCTGTTCATTTTGTCCAACCCTGCTTAGCTACAAATGCCATCCTCAGCGTGCAAAGTATCAAGACTCCTTTGGTTCCTATCCATAGAAAAATGTGTGAAGCGAAGATGTTCAATCATGAACATTCAACTTGTGAAGTGTGTCTGTCAGATCCTCATGGGTGTTCCCAAGTTCAAAAGGACATCCAAGGTTTGATGGACAAAGGAGAGTTATTGGTAACAAAGAAAAGTGAAGATGTTTGTGGTATAACACCAGAATTTAGCACTGCCGATTATTTGGAGATGATTTACAAAAGCGGGGAATCTAATATCCCCGGCTTACAATCCGTGTGCCAGGATCTGTGCCATATACCTCCGAGAAAGCCATACCCTACAGATACCAAGCCATTATGATACAAGATGGTGTGGAGACACCTATTCCTTCTTTGACCTCTGTGAGCAATGTTACGGACAGTAGTAGAATCTTGAGGAGTGGGCGTGTCATCCAAGGGGCAGCCCCTCAGAAGCCAAATGTCCCCGCTGTTGAGAAAGTACCAGTCTGTGTTCCTAGTAAGCCATTTGAAAGAGAGTATGAAGATTCAGATGAGGTGATGAAATTGATCAAAAGAAGTGAGTATAAGATAGTGGATCAATTGTTGCAAACTCCGTCTAAGATTTCTATGTTGTCTCTGTTGATGAATTCTGACTCCCATAGAAAAGCATTGATGAAGGTGTTGGATCAAGCTTATGTTGAGAAAGATGTGACTTTAAGCCAGTTTGGAGGTATAATGGGAAATGTGACTGCTTGTAACAATCTGAGTTTCAGTGATGAAGAGCTCCCCGAGAAAGGGCGGAATCATAATTTGGCATTACATGTGTTAGTTACTTGCAAGTCGGATGCTTTATCTAATGTGTTGGTGGATACTGGGTCGTCTCTGAATGTGATGGCCAAAACTACTTTGGACAAACTTTCATACAAGGATGCTTATATGAGGCCAAGTACAATGATTGTGAAAGTGTTTGATGGTTCAAGGAAGTCAGTGATTGGTGAGGTGGATTTACCTATTTCAGTTGGTTCGCATGAGTTCCAAGTTACTTTTCAGGTGATGAATATTCAAGCTTCTTACAGTTGCCTTTTAGGACGTCCATGGATTCACGAGGCCGGTGCCGTGACGTCCACTTTACATCAAAGATTGAAGTACGTGTGATAGGGGAAGCTGGTGATTGTGAATGGAGAGGAGGCGTTACTTATTAGTCATTTGTCAAATTTCTCATGTATTGGTTCGGATGAATCAGACGGTACTTCATTTCAGGGACTCTCCATTGAGGAGAAAGGTCCGAACAAAGTTGAGACATCCATGGCATCTCTGAAAGATGCACAAAGGGCTGTGCGTGAAGGCAAGACTTCTGGTTGGGGAAGAGTGCTGCAATTGTTAGAAAACAAGAATAGATCAGGTTTGGGCTTCACTCCGTCTACCAGAATGGGAAATAGGGAACCATTTGAAGATGTTTTCCGCAGTGCTGGTTTCATCAATACTCCTTCAGAGATTAATGCTGTTATTGGAGATGAAGACGAAGGAGGACCACCGTCTTTTGTGACCCTAGGAGGAATATGCCACAATTGGATTGCTGTTGATGTCCCTTATGTCATTCCTCTGTCTAAGTAATATGTTTGTCTTTTTTATGTTTTCAAAAAGAAAAATCCTCTTGTCTCGCCCCAAGCAAGAGTGAGACTATGTTTTGGGCTTTGTTTAATGCTTCAAGTATATTAATGAAAATCAACATTTTTATCATGACTTTTTATATTTTCTTTATATCCTTTTATTCTAGAAAATGGTAATACAAAAAAAAACCCAAAATATATATTTTATTTTTCACCTTCTATTCTCCTTACTTTTATCAAATAAAAATTCTGCATTCTTATTTATTAAAAATCAATCATCAATCATACGCAGAATTAACATCAATGAGCCCGTTGAGTACAATGATTCTAGGCCCTCTATCAACTTCGAATTTCCCGTCTATGAGGCTGTAGAGGAAGATGATGAAGAGATTCCTGATGAGATCAAACGGTTATTGGATCGGGAGGATGTGGCCATTCAGCCTCACCAAGAAGTTATAGAATTGATTAATTTGGGTACTGAGGAAGAGAAAAGTGAAATCAAGATAGGGGCCTGTTTAGAGGAATCTGTCAAAACACGGGTAGTAGATTTGCTCAGAGAGTATGTTGATATCTTTGCATGGTCGTATCAAGATATGCCCGGTCTGGATCCTGAGATTCTGGAACACCGTCTGCCTTTGAAGCCAGAATGTCCTCCAGTGAAGCAAAGGTTAAGAAGATCTCACCCTGATATGGCTCTCAAGATCAAAGAAGAGGTTCAGAAACAGATTAATGCTGATTTTCTTATCACTTCAGAGTATCCCCAATGGTTGGCCAACATAGTGTCAGTTCCTAAGAAAGATGGTAAGGTCAGGATGTGCGTTCATTATAGAGATTTGAATAGAGCTAGTCCAAAAGATGATTTTCCTTTACCTCACATTGATGTACTGGTTGACAATACTGCCAAATCTAAAGTCTTTTCCTTCATGGATGGTTTCTCGGGGTACAATCAGATTAAGATGGCTGTGGAAGACAGGGAAAAAACTTCGTTCATCACACCTTGGGGGACTTTCTGTTACCGAGTAATGCCTTTTGGGTTGACAAATGCAGGTGCTACTTACCAAAGAGGCATGACCACTCTGTTTCATGATATGATGCACAAATAGGTTGAAGTATATGTGGATGATATGATCGTCAAGTCAGGCACTGAAGAAGAACATGTGGAATATTTGTTGAAGATGTTTCAGAGGTTGAGGAAATATCAACTCCGGCTGAATCCTAATAAATGTACTTTTGGTGTTAGGTCTGGAAAACTCTTGGGTTTCATTGTCAGTCAGAAGGGTATTGAGGTTGATCCTGATAAGGTCCGAGCCATTAGGGAAATGCCAGCTCCCCAAACAGAGAAGCAAGTTAGAGGTTTCCTTGGTCGATTGAATTACATTTCCAGATTTATTTCCCATATGACTGCCACATGTGGGCCAATTTTCAAACTACTTCGCAAGGACCAAGAGATTGTCTGGACAGAGGATTGTCAGAAAGCTTTTGACAGTATCACGAAGTATCTTATAGAGCCACCAATTCTTATTCCTCCAGTTGAGGGGAGGCCACTTATTATGTATTGACTGTGTTGGAAGATTCTATGGGCTGTGTGCTGGGGCAACAAGATGATACCGGTAGAAAAGAACATGCAATTTATTATTTGAGCAAGAAGTTTACCGAATGTGAGTCCAGATATTCCATGCTTGATAAGACCTGTTGTGCTCTAGCTTGGGCTGCCAATCGTCTGCGTCACTACTTGATTAATCACACTACTTGGTTGATATCCAAAATGGATCCAATTAAGTACATTTTTGAGAAGGCTGCTTTGACCGGGAGAATTGCTCGTTGGCAGATGTTATTGTCTGAATATGATATTGAATACCGTGCTCAGAAGGCAATCAAGGGTAGCGTCCTGGCTGACCATTTGGCTCACCAACCAATTGAGGATTACTAACCAATCAAGTTTGATTTTCTAGATGAAGAGATTATGTATTTGAAGATGAAAGATTGTGATGAACCACTGTTTGGGGAAGGTCCAGATCCTGAATCCAAGTGGGGATTGATATTTGACGGGGCTGTGAATGTCTATGGTAGTGGAATTGGGGCAGTTATTGTTACTCCTAAGGGTTCTCATATTCCTTTCACCGCCAGATTACAGTTTGATTGTACCAACAACATTGCTGAATATGAAGCTTGTATTATGGGTATTGAAGAAGCAATTGATTTGAGGATAAAAAATATTGACATTTATGGAGATTCAGCTCTTGTGGTTAATCAGATCAAAGGAGAATGGGAGACTCGCCATGCTGGCTTGATTCCTTATAGAGACTATGCAAGCAGGTTGCTGACTTTCTTCAACAAAGTAGAGTTGCACCATATTCTTCGTGATGAGAATCAAATGGCAGATGCCTTAGCCACTTTGTCTTCAATGTACCAAGTTAACCACCGAAATGAGATACCAACTATCAGTATTCGGTGCCTTGAAAGGCCAGCATATGTGTTTGCAGCTGAAGAAGTGACTAATGATAAGCCTTGGTTTCATGATATCAAGGTGTTCCTTCAAAGTCAAGAATATCCCCCGGGAGCATCTAATAAAGACAAAAAGACTTTGAGAAGATTATCCAGCTATTTCTTCCTGAATGGAGATGTGTTGTACAAGAGAAATTTTGATATGGTCCTGCTTCGGTGTGTAGACAAGAATGAGGCTGATTTGTTGATGCATGAAATACATGAAGGGTCATTTGGGACCCACCCTAATGGGCATACGATGGCTAAGAAAATGTTAAGGGCAAGATACTACTGGTTGACGATGGAGTCTGATTGCTATAAACATGCCAAGAAATGTCACAAGTGTCAGATCTACGCGGATAAGATTCATATGCCGCCAACTTCTTTGAATGTTCTCTCTTCTCCCTGGCCTTTTTCTATGTGGGGCATTGATATGATTGGTCGGATCGAACCAAAGGCTTCCAATGAACATCGTTTCATTTTAGTGGCTATTGATTACCTCACCAAGTGGGTCGAAGCGGCATCTTACGCCAATGTTACCAAGCGAGTGGTGGTTCGTTTCATCAAGAATCACATTATCTGCCGCTATGGAGTTCCTAGCAAGATCATTACAGATAATGGGACCAATTTGAATAACAAGATGATGAAGGATCTGTGTGATGAATTTAAGATTGAACACCACAATTCTTCTCCTTACCGGCCTCAAATGAATGGTGCAGTTGAGGCTGCAAACAAGAATATCAAGAAAATTGTGCAGAAAATGGTGGTTACTTATAAGGACTGGCACGAAATGTTACCTTTTGCTTTACATGGGTATTGTACTTCAGTGCGTACTTCAACAGGGGCAACCCCTTTCTCTTTGGTATATGGAATGGAAGCAGTGCTCCCCATAGAGGTTGAGATCCCGTCGATGAGAGTCTTGATGGAAGCCAAATTGACTGAGGCCGAATGGTGCCAAAACAGATATGATCAGCTGAACTTGATTGAGGAGAAACGCATGACGGCTTTATGCCATGGGCAGTTATACCAAAGAAGAATGAAGCAAGCCTTTGACAAGAAAGTTCGACCCCGAGAGTTCCGTGAAGGTGATCTTGTGCTCAAAAAGATCCTGTCCTTTCAGCCTGATTCCAGGGGCAAGTGGACGCCCAATTATGAAGGACCGTATGTTGTGAAGAGAGCTTTCTCAGGTGGTGCTATGACCCTCGCAACTATGGATGGTGATGAGCTCCCTCGTCCTGTGAATGCCGATGCAGTCAAGAGATACTTTGTCTAAAAATAAAAATAGCTCGCTAAGTCGAAAACCTGAAAGGGCGGCTTAGGCAAAAAAAAGAGCGTCTCGGTGGGCTGAAAACCCGAAAGGCCGATCCAGGCAAAAATTAGAGACAAAAATAATTATCCAGATTGGTCGAAAACCTGAAAAGGCGATCTATGCAAAAGTTAAGGAAATGAGACAAGTAACTACATCGGAACGGGCATCGCTTATCTTGGAGCGTTTCAGTCAGCAAACGATTTTAGTTCATTTTATAGTCTTTTTAGAGTGGAACTCAAAGTGGATAAGGAAAATAGTAATCATTGTACTTGACGTATCTTCCCCATGTAATTACCATTTTCTAAATTTTATAATGATCTGTGGGATTGCGCTTTATACCAGTTCCACTCTTTTACTCAAACTTGAGCCTGTGCTTTTATTCAAAATTCTCATTTTATTCATAATTTTAATTTTATTATTTTATTCAATTTTAAGACGCTTGAAGCAAAAAAAAAACTCAAAAATATTGTAAAACTTTTTAATTTTGTCTTTTCTTTTGAAAAATATAAAATGACAAACATCTCTTAAACTCATGAGTCACATACGCATGCTACAATAGTACTTCAAATGTGGACATATTTCAAGAGGCGGATACAGCCATTGCAAAAAAAGAGAAAAAGAAAAAGAAAACAAAGAGCTCGCTAAGTCGAAAACGTGAAAGGGCGGCTTAGGCTAAAAAAAAAAATCTTCCCAGTGGATTGAAAACTCGAAAGGGCGATTCAGACAAAAGTTAGGGATTCAAAAAAAAAAAAAAAACAAAAAAAGAGCATGATTGATAGAACAAAACCATGAGCTGGCAATTCGGTCTCGGTTTACAATGGCAACTCCTGCCAAACTTTTGTTTAATGGGCTTGATCCCCTAATTTGGTTTACTTTCACCATCAACTGATACACTGTACCGGGTCTTATCCCGATGATTTGTTTACCTTAGTTACAAGGATGATGTCCCCAGTGGAGGTCTGATGAGTGGTTGTACGGATACGCCGGCCTAGTGCTCATCTTATCTACTCAATTCTTTTGTCTCATCAAATTATGAACAAATATCAATCTAGTCATACAAATACAAGTTTCATACCATACAGTCATGCATATAATCATTCATACATTCATATGTACATTCATATTCATATATAACACACAATCAAAATCGTACATACATGTTGCATTGATCATCATGAGTCTTACTCCAATATCTTATAAAAGAGTCATCCCCAGTGTGTCTGGTCCAAAGATGTCTGTTAATCTTTCAAAAGAATGTCATCCACAGTATACCTGGGCCAGGATGTCACAGTCAAAATTCAAGTAGCAGATGCTGCACACGATCATTACTTTTAATTCCCCCAAAGAAGTCGTCTCTAGTACGTCTGGTCAAGTCAACGCCTTTTCTTGTTATGTCCTGCTCTCCCACAATGACAGCAGACATTTTATCTCTTTGTTGTGTCTTTACCATCTCACAATGTTGGTAGACACTGTCTTTACTTATGTCCGTTCACAGGACTTTATCGCCTTTTGTTTTTAATTATGTCTGTTCACAGGACTTTACTGCTTATGTCCGTTCACAGGACTTTATCGCCTTCTGTCTTTAATTTTGTCCGCTCACAGGACTTTACTGCTTATGTCCGCTCACAGGACTTTATTGCTTTCCGTCTTTAATTCTGTCCGTTCACAGGACTTTACTGCTTCTGTCCGCTCATAGGACTTTATCGCTTTTTATCTTTAATTCTGTCCATTCACAGGACTTTACTTATGTCCGTTCACAGGACTTTACTTATGTCCGCTCACAGGACTTTATTGCTTTCCGTCTTTACTTTTGTCCATTCACAGGACTTTACTCCTTCTGTCTGCTCACATGACTTTATCGTTTTTTGTCTTTAATTCTATCCATTCACAGGACTTTACTTATGTCAGTTCACAGGACTTTGTCGCTCTCTGTCTTTAATTTTGTCCGCATGCAGGACTTTACTGCTCTCTGTCAACATACAGGACTTTACCGCCTTCAGTCTTCATTACTCTCGTCTCTAGCAAACTTATCTTTTTTTCAGTCAGATAACTCTTAGTGTCTTACATTCAAACACTCATAAGCATTCATAATATTACATCACTGCACTTTATAGTTTGAGTCGGTCAAAAAATGGTGTACTCTGTATTTAAGTCTCTTCTACCATCAAAATCAAAATAATAAAAAAAACATCAAAAATCATCTTTTTTCTTTTCATTTCTCCGGTAGAAGAAACTTAAATAGGGGCATCTGTCATACCCCATTTTTTGACCATCTTCATTTTTTAATTTTTTTTTCTCATAAATCATCACATTTTTTTATCATTCATTTTTATTCATTAAATTCAAAAATATCAAAAATATCAAAAAAATAATATTTTTATTTCATTTACGCTGCTTAACTCATTTAATTTTGGATAATTAACCATTTAACTTTATGCGTTTATTTTTTCACCATATATTTTTAATACTCTTTTGTACCCACATTTACTCATAAACACTTTTTATTTCCATTTTTACCCTTTTACAAAAAATACAAAAAGATTTCTTCATTTTGCAAGAAAATCAAAACTTATCTTTTCTATGTTCTTTTTTTATATATAAATTTGCTTCATTCATGTTTTTTTATAGAAAATACTAAAAATATCTTAATTGCACATTTCATTTTTTTTAATATTATTTTCATATTTTTATTCAAAATTAGATTTCTTCCATCACATGCAACCTTTTTATTTCAATTTCTTTCACATTTCATCCAACTAATTTTAACATCTCATAAAGCCCAAAAAATGACCATTTTACCCCTTGTCTCCTATTATTTCATTTTTCACATTTTTATTTACTTACAATAATCATTTTTAATTATTTTCACCCATTTTTATCACCAATAAAATTCCCAAAAATTTCTCTAACAATCTTTCCCTCTCATTTTGACCTTGAATGTTCTATTCCTCATCACCTCACACAAGTGTGAGCACACACATGTGCAAGAGCATCAAAACTCTATTCATTCCTCAAATCAAAAACCCAAATTACCCTTCCTTGGTCACAAAGCATGAAGCATCAAAACTCTATTCATTTCCTATAAATAGAAGCCTTACTCCATCAGAAAAAGGGCCCCAAAATTGAGAGGAATCACCCTATTCCCGAAATCCTTTTATCTCATTTTTCAAAAATTCAAAAACACTAAGCAAGCTTCAAACCTTGAAACTAGACCATCAAACATCATCCCTAGAGTTCCAGAAACACGAAACAAACCCCAAACTCAAGCTCTAACACCAAATACTGACCCATTCACGAAACTCTTTTTTGAAGAAAACCAAAGTTGTTCATAGCCTATTTTGGTAAGATTCGAGCCTTACTTTTGCTTTATTTCATCATAAAATCAACTCTGGAAACTATACTAACCTTCAATCGAACCAATTCTGGACTATATTGTGATATCTCATTTTTAATTTAGAAACTTTTTCCCTTCGTTTTTAAAAATCTAAGAGGTATTTTGAAAAACCAAGACCGGATTCGTGTTCCTTGTTGAATTTCGCGTCGTTTCATATACCTAGAAACTTTTTCTGGGCAACTTTTGAACTCCGGCGAGGTTACCGGCACCGAAAACTGGGTTTCCTCGCTGGAGAAGATGAAGTTCTTCATTTCGTTTCCAGATTTAATCTCAGCCGCTGGATTATCGCGCGCGAACTAACGGTCATGATTTGAACACTTTGTTTTAAAAAGCGTTCGTCCGATGGATCGGACGGTCAACATCTCGCCTCTGGCATTGCCCGCGTTTTCTCGCGTAACACAGAATCAGGTGACGGGCTGGGCGCGAGTTGGGCCGTTTGGGCCTAGCTTAGCTGGGAAGGCTTTGCTTCCTTCAACCCCCTCTCCTGTATTTTAATATTTGCACCCCTGACTTAAATTTAATATTTTTTTTATGAAATAAGTGCTTATGGCTTTGGTCCATTTTAAGCTATTATTAGCACGAAATTGAGACTTCTAACAATTTTTTTCTATTTTTTATTTATTTTGGTTTATTTTAATTAATTTCGTAACATTTAATTAATTGTCTTTAATTTCTTTTCTCATATAAGTTAATAATATAAGCACTTTCTAACTCACTAACTTAACATTTTATTTATGCTTATTAATTTTTATTACTAACTCACTAACTTAACATTTTATTTATGTTCATTAATTATTGTTACTAACTCACTAACATTTTATTTATGCTTATTAATTTTTATTACTAACTCACTAACTTAACATTTTATTTATGTTCATTAATTATTGTTACTAACTCATTAACTTAACATTTTATTTATGCCTTTATAATTATTGTTACTAACTCACTAACTTAACATTTTATTTATGCCTTTATAATTATTGTCACTAACTCATATTATCTCTAACCTAACATTTTATTTATGCTCTTTCACTTTTAATAATTCATTACTCATTGCTAACCTAATATTTTATTTCTTGCTTACTTTTTAATTCGTTAACTAAAATCATTAATTCTCTCTAACTCTCACCAATATGACTTTATGCTTATGCTCATTTATTTTATGAAATTACTTTCATCTCATCATATTCATTTATTATTTTTTATGCTCTTATATTATTGTAATTTATTTTTTTCTCTTGCATTTTTATTTCATTTATTTTCACTTAGAATGTAAATAGGGACAAATGAAATCATAAATGAAAATTGCATCTCATGCATGTCTACCTTTATCGCTTTCCCCAAATACGCGTAGCGGTAAATTCCGAGGGAAAAGGCGTCTCTTTGATCAAAATATCATTGTGGATTGTCTTCGCACTTAGTTTAATTTTTAGGACGTTTTAAGTTAGTGTCATTTTGTGCGCGTAACTTTTACCTAATTTTTCTCTAAAAAAAATGAGGTCAAAACCTCTTTCAAAATACCAAAACAATTTCCTTTCAAAATATAATCAAAACACAAAAAAACATTTTCATTATCAAATCTTTTTAAACATTAAAAAACGCTTGGACTTCAAACCAAGTCGCATTTTCTCAATCAATCAATCAAACATTTCTCTAATCAAAAATCTTGGATTTCAAACCAAGTGTCTCTTTTATTATTCAAACACTTTTTCTTTAATCAAAAACCTTGGATTTCAAACCAAGTGTTCTTTTCAAATCAAACTAATTCGCTTCTCTTAAAACCTCGGATTTTAAACCGAGTGTTCTTTTTTCAAACATTTTCAAAACCTTGGATTTTAAACCAAGTGTTCTTTTCAATCAAACATTGTCTAAACCTTGGATTTTAAACCAAGTGTTCTTTTCAAATCAAACAATTTCTTTCCTCTTAAAACCTTGGATTTTAAACCAAGTGTTCTTTTCAATCAAACATTGTCTAAACCTTGGATTTTAAACCAAGTGTTCTTTTCAAATCAAACAATTTCTTTTCTCTTATAACCTTGGATTTTAAACCAAGTGTTCTTTTCCAATCAAACATTGTCTAAACCTTGGATTTTAAACCAAGTGTTCTTTTCAAATCAAACAATTTCTTTTCTCTTAAAACCTTGGATTTCAAACCAAGTGTTCTTTTCCAATCAAACATTGTCTAAACCTTGGATTTTAAACCAAGTGTTCTATTCAAACCAAGCATTTTCTTTCCTCTTAAAACCTTGGATTTTAAACCAAGTGTTCTTTTCATTCAAACTCTTTCCTTAATAAAAAAACCTTGGAATTCAAACCAAGTAATTTTTGTCACTTAAACTCTTTTCTTAAAAAACCTTGGAATTCAAACCAAGTAATTTTTACACACTTAAAACTTCGTTTCGCAAAAAACCTTGGATTTCAAACCAAGTGTCCGCGTTAGTCTTTTTCTCAATCAAATTTCAATCAATCTTAAGTCACTTAGACTTTCTTTCAAATTTAAAATCAACCAACCTCACATTTTATGACACTTTGGCTTTTATCTTTAAAACCATTTTCAAAACCTTAAAATCAACAAACAAATTCACTCGCAATTTCTAGCCCGAACTACGGTGGATTTGATCCTTCGGGTACGTAGTGCAAAAGGCTTTCAAGTCTTCCCATATCATATAAAATAATAAAAACATTTTTCTCTTGTCTTAATCATTAAAAAATATCAAAAACATTTCCTTTTACAAACTTAAAACATTTTCTTAGTCAAAACCCTTTTCTCAATCATCACTTTAATTCCCTAACTCTTATACATTTTTGCAAGCAAATAAAATTAAAGCGCTTAGATGAATTAGAACAAGAGGTTCCTATAGGCTACTATAGATACTTAGGGTGCTAGTACCTTCCCTTAGTATAACTAACCCCCGGACCTTGATCCTCTAAAAAATAGGGTTTTTAACGAACTTTTCCCCTTTCCCTCGAAAATATTAAAGATCGGTGGTGGAACATTAAATTGAGATTCGAAGCTAATCAATAGCTCGACATCCAAAAATCACCGCGACAGAGACACACTCCTAGAAAACTATGCACTCGTACCTAAAGGCTTTGAGTGTTGCACAATCTAACTCCTTGCTTCAAAGCTTTGGAGAAAGAACACTAGAGATTACAACTCTATCAAACTCAGTCCTTACTTGTATCAAAACTATGATCCAAGTGAAGGCTCACAAATAACAAAGAACAACTAAAGAACTAAAACCCTAAGTCTCAATTTGTAGACTTAGCTTCTTAATTTCAGTTGATGAATAATTAGTCTTCAGTCTTCCTTTATATAGAACAAGCTTCATGGACTTTGACGAGTTGGCCTTCATAAATTTTCCCTTGAGATTTATTTGATCATAATCTTTTAATTGTTTGTTTCAAATCTTTTTGATCAAAGTCGGCCAATAAAATAAAACATATCCATGAAAGATTATCTTGTTCCTTGGCGCGCAAGCTGGCACGATTCAATTTGAAAAACAAATCTTTTCAAAAGATCGCGTGTAAAATAATAAAAGCGCGTCCAGCTAGGGCGTCCAAATGTGAAACCTGATGTCCCACACATCATGCTCCACATCATGGAATTAGACTTATTTTACCAAATGAAGCCAACACCCTAAAATCCTCAACACACCCTAATAAAAAAAACCTTTTTTGTTTAAATAAAAATGGAGTGGAAAATGATAAGCGGATAACTAACAGTTAAACGGATATATTAGACTTCGAGCGCACAACATGGTTCCTTAAACGGTTCCCGTTGGATACAACGGACGCGAGAGGTGCTAGCACCTTCCTCTCGCGTAATCAACTCCCGAACCCGGAAATGGTTGCGATGACCATCTTTCCATTGTTTTCTCAAGGTTTTATCGATATTTTCCTTTTGCTTCGGGAATAAATAAAGTTCGGTAGCGACTCTGTGTCAGCCCAAGTGTCTTTGCACTCAGGCGTTTTTCGCGCCGCTTCAGCGGTGATTTTCGGACATCAAGCTATTGATTAGCTTTGACTCGAAATATGAAATCACCACCGAGCTTTAATTTATCCAAGGGAAGGGAAAAAGATCAAAAAAACCCGATTAAAAGTTTAGAGATTTAAGGTTCGGGGGTTGGTTATACGAAGGGAAGGTACTAGCACCCTAAGTATCCGTAGTACTCTACGGGATCCTTTTGTAAATATTTATTTTTGTGCTAAAATGTTTGTTTGCTTATATATCACTTGCTTGTAAAATTGTTTGAAGAAACAAGAAAAAGAAAATATTTTTGTTAGTTTTGATATTAAGAAAATATAGGGAAAAAAAAAGAAGTTTATTATTAATTTTGAAAAGAAAAAAGAAAATGGTTTATTAATTTTGATATCTTAAAAAAATATAGGAAAAAAAGAAGTTTATAATTAATTTTGATTTGGGAAGACACAAGATCTTTTGCACTACGTACCCGTGAAGGATCAAAATCCCGTAGTTCGGGATAAAATTTTAAAAGTGGTTTGTTGATTGATTTTAGGAGGAAAGACGAGTTGATTGATTTTAGGATAAAATTTTAAGTTTAAACTCCTTTTGACCGGCCACGAACATACTGAAAAATTTATTATTTTTCTAGCCATATGTCATGGGGTAAAATGAATTCTCGACTAGAGATGACTCACGTCTAAACTCTTTGTAAAAAAACACAATTGAACGGTTGACGCTATCCGTTGCTTTTTTATTTACTACCAGCTTGGTTTCATCATGATGCTGCCACCCCTCCATCACGTTAAAACTTTCAATCCCTTAATTTACAAATCAAACATTAGATTCCACTCCTTCACTAAGCTTCCCCCACATCAATGGCTCCCATATTTCCACCAATTTCAAGTTCCTTTCAAACACAATTTCTTCACAATCTCACCCACCACACTCTCCACCAATAACAAACCCAATACCCAATTTCAACTCACCATCACTCTTTTTTTGGACTGGTTGTTTTGTTTTTGATTATTGGGATCAACTTGTTAGCATTGTTGTTGATTTCCTTTGTGTCTTTTTAATGCCCACCATGTGTTTGTTAAAATTCCGCAACCAAATGTATTTGTTTTAAAACTCTTTAAATCTATGAACACTTTCAATTTCCTATTCCCTTTTTTCACTAATCTCACACTTTTTCCTCCTCTTATTTCAACATTTTCCTTTCCACAACATGATTTTTCTTCATATCTTTTCCTAAGTTGTTGCTCACCTCTTATTTGATTAATTCCCTCAATCAAACAGTGTTACTTGAAACATTTTATTTTTGCGTCCGATCATAACTAATCTAGCTTGTGTAGCGGAGAGGCACAATTTTGCATTGTCCAATGAGTTCTACTCAAATAGGAGGTTTACATTGTCCCATTTGAGAATTTCATTGTTGCATGGATGGTAGGGATGGGAGTAAAGGTTTTAATCGTTTGGTGGCTCATTGTAAATCACTACACCTATGTGATGACGAGCGGAAAAGTACGATTCGTGAAGCTATTGAGAGAGATTTGGATTTGTTTTTGGCGGTGGAGGACTCTCTTGGAGGGCTTGGGCAATGGTTGTGTGGAAAATGCATGAGTATTCGTGCCTTGAGCCGAGCATGTCATCATTCCAATGGTTTGGCTAGGGTTACTCTTACGACAGAAGGGGTTGAGAGCCACATAGTAGGTATTCTAAAACCATCTACAAAGAACCTTGATACTCTTGATGTTAATGAGGGTTTGGTTTTTGATGCATATCTCTTAGAGAAAATTCTTCATGTGCCTATCTTAACTGTGAAGAGTATACCCCATAGTTGTCATCTTGCGTTCTCTCTTGCACTAAAAGAAGCTCTTTATAAGGTGGTTGTTGCACCTCGTTCTAATGGTGCTTGGGTTCAATTGTTACTTCTTCCACGATGCACGTTACAGGTGGTCAAGCCTCAGAATAGGCGAGATCGTAGGTCTGGGAATAGGAAGTCCTTGCAACAACATCATATTTTGGGGTGTTTGGCTACATGGAGAGAACCAAATGGTCTTGCCAAATTAGTTGATAATGTGTTGGGCAGTCAAGAGAGTCTAGGTCATGGAAGAGACAGTATTGAGGAGGGTGATGACAAGATGAACACAAATATCAAGCAATGCCTCCGTAAACTTGCAGATGGGCACTTCACAGCCGCCGTGAAAGTGTTGGGATCATCCGGAGTAGCCCCCTATAATGAAGACACTATGAGAGTTTTAGAGGAGAAACACCCGTACATGCCACCTCCCTCTACACCAACCATGATGTTTACTGAAGCTTCTCTTGTGGCGGAAGTTGACACTGTTCTCAAGTGCATTCAGTCGTTCCCTAAAGGGACGTCATGTGGTAGAGATGGATTGCGTGCCCAACACCTATTAGACGCTATGTGTGGAGAAGGTTCTCCGGTGGCAAGAGACCTTTTAGATGCTATCACCCTAGTGGTTAACTTATGGCTTGGAGGGAGATGCCCTATCAGTCTAGCAGAGTTTGTAGCTTCTGCACCCTTGACTCCGCTACTAAAGCCCGATGGTGGAATACGACCTATTGCAGTAGGTACTATTTGGAGGTGTTTAGTATCCAAGGTCGCTTTGAAAGGAGTGGGAAAAGATATGGCTAAATACCTCAATTATTTTCAATTTGGGGTAGGAATACCAAGCGGCGCAGAGGCTATTTTGCACAGTGCCAACAGGGTACTAAGTCAGCGACATGAAGATGGTTCTTTGGCAATGCTCACGGTAGACTTTTCAAATGCTTTCAACATGGTTGATAGGTCGGCACTGTTACATGAGGTGAGAGTGCGATGCCCATCTATTTCTTTGTGGGTTGAGTTTCTTTATGGTCAGGTAGCGAGGTTGTACCTTGGGGACGGACATATTATGGCAGTTGTTGGAGTGCAACAAGGTGACCCATTGGGACCACTCCTTTTTGCTCTTATGTTACACCATCTCATTCATAAGATTAGAGACAACTGCAACCTTCATGCTTGGTATCTTGATGATGGGACTATCATAGGAGATTCAGATGAAGTGGCTAAATCCCTTGATATCATTCGAGCGACAGGTCCAGGATTGGGCCTTCATTTGAATATTCATAAAACAGAGATATTTTGGCCTTCTTGTGATGGAAGCAAACTTCGCAAGGGGTTGTTCCCTTCGGATATTGGGAGGCCGTTGTCGGGGGTGAAATTGCTCGGAGGTGCTGTTAGTCGATATAGAGGTTTTATTGGGGAGGTGGCCATGAAGAGAGCTATCAGGGCTGTTGAGTTAATGCATCTTCTTCCCAAGTTAAGAGATCCACAAAGTGAACTTCTTCTACTTCGGTCATGCATGGGTATCGCCAAACTTTGTTTTGGCCTCAAGACTTGCCAACTAATTTACATGGAGGAAGCGGCTGTTTTGTTTGATAAAGAGTTGAGAGCGGCAGTTGAAAACATTGTGGTTGGGGGAGGTCCTTTTTTTAGAGACCTACAATGGAGGCTGGCTTCTTTACCTATTAAGTTTGGAGGGCTAGGTTTGTACTCAGCAGTAGAGGCCACCTCATATGCATTTGTGGCTTCTAGGGCCCAATCCTGGTTTTTGCAAGATCATATATTGTTATACAGCGGAGTATGTGGTATGGACATGGATTTTGACCATGCTTTGGACGGTCTTCGAGATACGATTCCGACTTTTGACTTTAGCAATTTTGCTAGCAAGGACACCGTCCCCCCTAAAGCCCAACATGTTTTGGCGAGTGTCCTTTTTGGTAAGATTGTTCAGGACATGGAAGTTAGTTTTAACATGACCACAAGGAAAAAAGCAGTTTTTGGGTGTTTGAAAGCGGAACATGCTCAAGACTTTCTCCTCACTATTCCTATTGATGGGTTAGGCCAACATATGTCACCGGTTGAGTATCGTACCATCCTTAAGTATCGCCTCATGATTCCGTTATTTCCTATGGATGAGGTTTGCCCTGTTTGTCGTAAAGCGTGTCTTGATATTTTTGGGGAGCATGCTACTCATTGTAGGGAGCTTCCAGGTTTCAAATATAGGCATGACTTTGTCCGAGATGTGCTTTTTGATATTTTTAGGCGTGCGGGAATCTCTGTGAAGAAAGAAGCACCAGTGAACTTCTTGACAGACCCACAAGAAGGGAGATCGACACTTCGGCCAGCGGATGTTCTGGTGTATGGATGGATAGGAGGGAAACATTCTTGTGTAGATTTGACTGGAGTTTCCCCACTTGTCGGACTAGGGGTTGGAGATTTTACTGTAGGACGAGCAGCCCTCAAAGCTGCTTCAAGCAAAATGGTCAAACATGAAAAAGCGTGTTCTGACAATCAACACATTTTTATACCGTTTGCTTTTGACACTTTTGGCTTTCTAGCACCAGATGCAGTAGATCTTCTAAAAAGGATTCAAAGGGTCATGCATAGTAATGTGGTGTCGCCTATGTCTCATAATGTAGTTTTTCAGAGATTGGTTTTTACTATACAGAAAGGTTTAGCGGCGCAGAAAGGTTTAGGAGCAACTCATAACGATAAATTATTCCATTGGATTCAAACAAAAAAAATTGCAGATAATAATACATGGCATATTTTGCATAAAGAATAAATAACAAATAACATTGCATATTTTTGTATTTTTTACAAACGAGAAATAACTAAATAAAAGGCATGCATATTTTTGATATTATCTAAACATAACATAATAAACACAGATGATAGATAAATGACATTAGACAAAAATAGAGCGATTAAACCGATTAAGAAATAAAAACAACACACAAAAAAAATAGTGAAACAGGGGGTATATACAGCAGTATGGGGATGGGGCACAACAACTGAGGGGAGGAGAGTTTTTTTATCTGTTGGGCCTAAAGCCCTGTTTTGCCAAAAATATGAGGGAGTATATAAGCTTGTTTAAACACAAAAAATTCATTTTTATAAACTTCACTCTCTCTCTACTCGTTTCTCTCTCTGAATGCTCTCTCACGTTCTCTCCCTCACCCACTCAATCGTTTCCAGATTCCGGCAATAATAAGAACACCGGCGCGGTGGCCGCCGGGCCAGACGGAACCAAAAACTAGCCCAAAAATTAAACTTGTAAACCCATAATCTAATTTCCTAACCTCCTAAACCCAAATCCGGAGTCCAAATCCCCAGAAAACTCACCTATCGACCGAATCGAGTATGAACAGCGGCGGTAGGATCTTTATTTGCTTTTGAAGGTGTGAAAAACACAAGAAGGGGGGTTGAATTGTGTTTTTGGTTAGTTTTAAACACTTCTTCTAAGTTTTGCAACTTATCAGATTTCGCAGCGGGCCAAAACTAAACACAAACAACTTTTGGTATGGTGAAGGTAAAACAGAGTATGAATGAGTAAAAACAGAGAGAAGAGAGAAGAGATAACACAAGAGATTTATACTGGTTCCTCTCACAAACCGAGAGTAGTCCAGTCCCCTTGCACTTCCAAGGGATTTCACTATAATCACACAAGATTACAAATGCTCAAGCCAACTGCAAGAGACTTCCTTTGCTCAAGTAACACCTTACAATAGACTTCCAAATGCTCAAGCTAACAGCAAGAGACTTCTAACACAAAACAAAATACAATGTTTTGAACAACTGATAAATAATATCAGAGTTCTGAGAACAAAGAAATACAACTTTAACAACAAGACTATTCTTAGAATCCTTGAAAAGAAAACTAAGGTTCAACAACTGACAAGCCAGAAGTTGAAAACTGTTGTCTTGAATTTTGATATAATCTCAAGTTGTATCTAAGTTAAAAAATGCTCTTTGAAATTTAGCAGAATAACAGCTCTTTTGTTCTTCGTAAATGTGTTGTCACATCTTCAAATTCTTCCTCCTTTTATAGATGATGTTGGAGCGTCTTGAATTTGAGCGGACACTGATGAAAACAGCTATGTAGTATTGTACTATTATTTTCATTTGAAATGTGCTTATCCAAATCAAGTAAAGATCAAAATCTGAGCCTTGATTTCGAATATTCGCCCAAATCAGGAAAACAAAGATAGTACAATAGTACAAACGTCATTATCATGAGGATAACGGTCTGAAAGATGTTCTTCTGCTCCTTCAGATCTTTTGCCAAATAGATGATAGTCGTTAAGAGAATAGAATGTTCTTCTGGCGTCTTCTGCTGTTTCATCGTCATCAGAGTTTACAGATAATAAATAATCTTCTGATGAGTTCAACTTCTGGTTGACTTTGACTTGCAACTTCTGATGACTTCAACTTCTGTGTTGACTTCAGAACTTGCATTTTCCCAACTTCTGGGGATACTTTAGCATAGCAACCAGAACTTCAATTTCTAGTGAATATAAAATTTTAACTGGTATATCTGCACACTAGAGTAAATTATCAGTATTCCCTTTTGTATATTAATACTATTGTTATCATCAAAACTACTTGGGTTATATTAGAACCAACTTTGTTCCAACAATCTCCCCCTTTTTGATTGATGACAAACCAAGTATTAATTTACAATGGTTATTATTTTAATCACATAGTTTCATCCTTCAGGTTTATGAGTTTTGCAAGCTCCCCCTGAGTTCAGTAAAGAATGATTAAAATAGTTTAAAATTTTAATGTTGAATCCAGAACTTCAATATACACTTGACTTCCAGAAGATAGGTTTGCAAGCTTTCTTCTGTGATCAGATCTACCTAAGAAAAAAGTGCAATCTTCTCTTACGTGTATCATGTATAGCAAGTTCTGATCTCAATAGAAAAAATTTCCTTTAGAAAAAAATAATGATAACTGATAAGATATAATAACTGAAACTTAATGAAATTAGTCAAGTCAATAATAAAAAGAATGATAACTCTTACTCCCCCTTTTGTCATTAAACAAAAAGAATAATAAAAAGTTTAAGAATAAAAGAACACGTGACTAAAGAATTAGTCAAGTCAAAAGAATGCATTAAAACAGATGATAAAAACCACAATTAGTTAATGCAAAAATGAAAAACGAGGTAACTCCTACCAACCAAAATGGCTATAAAAGCGCACTAGCTCTTTGTCATTTCACTCAACGCTTCCATGAGAGAAAATAATTTCTTCATCAAGATGAGAGAAAATATTTGTGAGGATAGAAGAGTGATTGAAAGAAATGGGTTTAAGAAATTTTCAAAGAAGAACCAGAGAAGGATCTTATCAACATTAGATGCAGTCTCATAGAATATGATGTCTAAGAAACATCTGAAGATGGTGAAGGGCCTTTCTCCAAAATCAGACCCAAGTTTCTCAACCATCTTCTGTTCTTAGAAGATCAAAGAGTTCTTCTTATGCAGGAGGATGAGCAGGAGTCTCTGACAAGAAGCTCCAAGTTTACAAAACAGTAAATTTATAGCTCGAGAGGTTTAGAAGCTCCCAGGTTGAAGTTTGGGTCAACATCCTCTTCAGCTTCCTCCTCGCTCATCATCTTGTAAAAATTTCCTTTTAGGATAGGTAGTTTTATTTTTATGCCAAAAACATCTTTGCTCAGAGAGCAATGATGAAATGCAAAAAAAATAGATAAGAAAAGCAATGATGAAATGCAAAAAACCAATGTAATGCAGTTTTATATGAATAAATGAAAATATTTTTGAATGCATGAGTTTATGTATTAATGTTTATGCAGCAATATATAGATCTATCTTCTGAATATAATAAAGAAAATAAACCAACATAAAATAACCACAATCACATAATACTAAAATATTCAAAACATTAAAGAAATAGATCCAAAATATAACAGGGTTCAACCAGAACATGATAAAGAATAACATAAACAAAATAAAAACACAGAATCCTAGGGTTGAGAGGGATTTGAAGGGTTCTGCAGCTTGGCTTGAAGCTTCTTCAAAGCTTCTTCTGAGATCAATTGAAGCCTCTTGAACACATCTTCTGAGTCCATCTTGTCAACCAGAGATTCAGATTCAGAGTCCACCTTGATAATCTTGTCCAATTCTTGTTCATAGAAGGTAGAAAACTGATCCACAGCCCTAGTTATAACCAAATTCATCTTCTCTTCATGTAACCTCTTGGCTCTTCTGATTTTGTTCTCTTCAGCCTTGTATTCAGTGAACTTGTGCCTTGCAATGTTCATGATAAAGTTCCTTCTGTATTGAGAACTAAGATCACTCATCATTTGCTTGCACATATCTGCAATAGCAGTGCATTCTCCATCCACTTGATCAGGTGCAATAACAAGAGCAGGTAGATCATGATGAAGTTCCTGAACTTTGTCATTAATGCCCATCAGCACACGCTTAACATCTTCTGGTGTGATGGCTTTGAGAGTGTTATGAACAGATGAAGATGAGGGATTATCTAGGACAACTGAGGATTGAATGGTTTTATCTTGTTCTGTTGGAGGGGGTGTAATGACTTCTTCAAAAGTTTTAAGAAAGTCATTTTCAGCAATTGTAAGTTGAGGATTTTGAGATTTCTGAGGTGAGGGGTTGTGAAGTTCCAACTCTAATAGTTGTAGAGCATTGGCAGGAATGCCAGCTTCAACTATGGTTTCAATGGGAGAAGCTTGATGATTAGATAAGGTCTTCTCAGAGTCATGGGAACTTGTTGAAATAGGTTTATCAGAAACATGTGTAGTAGCTGTAACCAGAGTGGTCTCTTGAGGAATAGCTTCAGAAGTTGCAACCTCTGCATTAACTTCTGATGCTACCTTCTCAATTTTCTCCACAGAAGTAGGAGTAGAAACACCTGCTTCTGTAATCAGGGATAACACATGTTCAGAAAATTGTTTCATAGATTCAGGGGATGGTACAAAGCTAACAACTGGTGTTTCAAAAGAAGCACTAGCTGAAACTTCTTCTATACAGTTAGATTTAGGAGCTAAATCTAAAAGGATTTTTGAAAAAGAGTTTTGAACAGGAACTGTATAGGGGATGTTTTTAGCATGCTTTGGACCATTAATGACATAATTAGGAATATCTTTAACATTGATCTTTTTGTAAATACCTTGATTTGCCAACTTTTGCACAACCTCAGCCTTAGGAATGGGAGCATTAAGAAATTCATTTGGCTCAACTTCTACTCCACTTTCCCAGCTAGTCTATTCCCAAGCCTTATAAAGCTCAACTTGCTTTATGGCTTCATCACGCTCAGCATCATCATCTGATTCTGCAAGAATCAACTTCTGCCTCCTCTTCCTCTTCAAGTTTGTTCTGCCTTTCTTAGCAACTTCTGGAGCAGCAATAGCAGCAGATCTAGAAGCACTTGCTTTCTCAATAATTTCCACATCAGCCTCTGCTTGAATAGCAGGCTCAGAGTTTTCAGGGTTCACTTCTTCTGTAGCAATGTTCTTACCAGCAACTTCTGGAGTATTCTTCACACCAGAAGTACTTCCAGACTTCTTCTGGGGTGTAGAACTTCTTGCTGTTTTGGGTTGGGGTTCTGTAGATTCTGATTTCTTTCCAGTCTTCTTCTTCTTCTTTACTTGAATAGGCAACAACTGTTGTGTGGCTAGTCTTTCTTCCAACTTCTGATCAACTCCTTCTTCCAGAAGTTTCTTATGCATACCAGCAATAAGAGAAACTTCTTTTGTAGACACAGAGGTGATATAAAAGTACTTATCACTCTCATCCTTCCTTGGTCTATATTGAACTTGTGGAGTAATCACAGGTGCTTGAGACTTCAAAACTTTCTTCACAAATAAACCACTTATCACAGAGGGATAAGCATCAATGACAGATGCATAACCAGGAAATGTAGTTCTCAGATGCATAACCAGATATTCATCTCGAGGTATTGAGTTACAAAGAGCCACTTGTGCCTTCATCCAAAAATCCTTCACAATTTCTGGATAGACAGGTCCATTAAGACAATCTAGATAAGTTGTCAACTTTTGAGCCACAAACGCTTCCTTGATCCTATCACAACCATTAACCCTGATTGCTTCAAAGTCGACTGGTCTCTCAATATGCAGAAATAGGTCCGAAATAGGAAAGCTTACTCTGTCTTTAGAGAGAACACCAGGAGTAGATGCTTTGATGTCAGCAATCGGTGGTACACTTGAATGCCTTTCTCCTAGAGATTGAATACGCTTGGTAGAAGATGCCATGATTCTGAGTTTTGGGGGTTAGGGTTTGCTAATTTTGACAGAAGAAAGAAATTGCTCTGAGTTTTAGAAGAGATGAAGTGTGGGTAGTGAATGTGTAAGTGTGTGAATGTGAACAGTTAGTGTTTAAAAAGGAAAGAAAAACAAAACCGCGCAAAAACGTACTAACTGAAGGGACAGGGGTAAAAGAGTAACTTAACAATTCACAAATTGAATTAGAACACAATCATCACTAACCAACTTCTTTCTCTAATAGCAAACAGACACGTGTATTAGAGGATTAATTAAATATCTGACACGTTAGCAACATCAGTTGAAGAGGTAACTCAACAGTTACTGCCACATCACGTTCAGAACCACTCACAAACCTCTGATAGAAATACAGAAGATGGATTTGTCAACTTCTGATACACAAGTTCAAACTCCCCCTATCTTCTGATATAAGATATCAAAAGATGGTTAGCCTAAACTTCTGATAGAAAGGTCTGACTCCCCCTAACTTCTGATAAACTTCCAGAACTTCCTAAAATAATATTCTTCACCAGAGTTTTAGCTTATTCACAGATTTCCATCATATTAAGATTCCTTTTGATAAAATCAAATCTTTCAACAGCTAAGGGTTTTGTAAAGATATCAGCCCACTCAATATGCTTAGCTCTTGAGTGTAGAATAGGATTTTTAGAAAGATGAATGGCAGCAGTGTTATCACAATATAAAGGAATATTATGACTGCTTATTTGATAATCTTCTAATTGATATTTCATCCAAAGTAGTTGTGTACAACACTTGGCTGCTGAAATGTATTCTGCTTCTGCTGTTGACATAGCTATGGTGGTTTGCCTTTTACTGGCCCAAGAAATCAAATTCTCACTAATGAATTAACAATTTCCACTAGTAGATTTTCCTTTAAGTTTATCACCAGCATAGTCAGCATCACAGAATCCAATCAGTTTATAATCATTGGATTTCTGATACAGCAATCCAATGTTACAAGTAGCCTTCAGATATCTAAAGATTCTCTTTACAGCAGTAAAATGAGATTCTCTAGGATCTGATTGAAATCTTGCACACAGACATACACTGAATAAGATATCAGGTCTAGAAGCTGTTAGATAGAGAAGAGATCCAATCATTCCTCTATATAACTTCTGGTCAACTTTACCTTCAGACTCACCTTTGCCAAGACTTGATGTAGGATGCATTGGAGTGTTCATGGGTTTGCAGTCTTCAAGATTGTACTTCTTCAGAAGATCTTTGATATACTTTGACTGATGAATGAAGTTTCCTTTCTTTGTTTGATTGATCTGAATTCCCAGAAAGTACTTCAATTCTCCCATCATGCTCATCTCAAATTCATCTTGCATCATCTTAGAAAAGTTCTTGCAAAGTGTAACATTAGTTGATCCAAAAATGATGTCATCAACATAAATTTGAATGATTAGAATGTCTTTCTTCATGGTCTTCTTGAATAGTGTATTGTCAACTTGACCTTTTACAAAACCATTGTCAACCAAGAAGTTACTTAGTCTCTCATACCAAGCTCTGGGAGCTTGTTTGAGTCCATAAAGTGACTTCTTTAGTCTGAACACATGATCTGGATTAGAAATATCTTCAAATCCTGGAGGTTGTTTGACATATACTTCTTCAGAGATTACACCATTTAGAAATGCACTCTTAACATCCATCTAATAAAGTGTAATGTTGTTGTTGACAGCATAAGAAGTAAGTAATCTTATAGCTTCCAATCTTGCAACTGGAGCATAAGTCTCTGTATAATCAATGCCTTCTTGTTGACTATATCCTTGTGCAACAAGTCTAGCTTTGTTTCTTGTTACTTCTCCTTGTTAATTCAGCTTGTTTCTGTATACCCACTTTGTTCCAATAATGTTCTTGCCTTTAGGTTTGGGTACCAGATCCCATACATCATTCCTTTGAAATTGATTCAGTTCTTCTTCCATTGCAACTATCCAAGCATTATTAGATAATGCTTCATCAGTGGTTTTAGGTTCAATCAAGGAAACTAGACCCAATAAGGATTCTTCATCCATAAAGCTTGATCTTGTTTTCCTAGGACTGTTCTTATTACCAATGATAAGCTCTTCAGGATGTGATGACTTATACTTGAAGGTATTCTTGGGAATAGTTGTTTCTTCTTGTTCATGATCTTCTGTTGGTGTTGTTTGATGATCTTCAGATTCTGGAACTTGATTGTTCTTTGGTGCTTCCAGAAGTTGAGGAGTGGAAATAGGTTCACAATCTTCATCTTCTGAGTCTTAAGAATCTGAAATTTCTATAGAAGGCTCTGATTTTTCATGATCAGGCGCTTTATCATCAAACTTTACATGCATAGATTCTTCAACTGATTGAGTTTCAGAATTATACACTCTGTATGACTTGGAGCGCTCAGAATATCCAATAAAGATACCCTTACTAGCTTTATGGGGGTGTATTGGATTAGGATTTTATAGGATTTTAAAAGACTTTTTTATGATGAAAAAATCTTCTGGTATTCAATCAAGATTTTTACAAAAGTTAAATAAATCACGTGGTATTCAATTAAAACAATCAAGATTTTTTTTTCATTCCAACAAAATTTGTTGGTATTCAATTGAGATTTCTTAACCTTTCTAAATTGTCTATTGGTATTCAAAAGTTTGCGGATTTTGATGGATTTTGTTATGTGATGGATTTTGAAAGACTTTTTGATTCAAAATACACATAAAACATCAATCCAACAATCTCACTCAAACCCTCAAGACTTTTTATGATTTTCCAAGACTTTTTTTTTAGCCGACTGCGCGTGACTACAACAGGAACATTATTCACTGTTTCATCTTTTCTTCATATAGAATGTTGTTCATCGTTTCTTCATATATGCAAAACCTTTCCGGAATGATTTCCAAGGTTTGAATCTTTCCCAAATATTGTTCATCGTTTGATATATATGCAACAGGAACAACACCATAATTTTTATATACTATAGTGTCACGATTCATTATATAAGATATATAATCATATGATTGGAAAAAAAATCCATATACAAAGCAACAGGTTTCTACAATTTTGTTTCACTTCATTGTTGATTGATTCATGTTGTTTTTTGTTCATTTTTTTAAAATTGTTTTATGTCTATTTGATTTATTCATAATAAAAGAATTTTTTTACAAGATTTTAAAGGTTTCGAACTCATTAGCACTTGATTTGCAAAGAATGTTGTTCTAATGATTTTTTAGAGAAATCTATTGACGAGTCTCATATTCGGTGTTACCAAATCACGAAAACAAGAATTTGTTGTTCAAACACAAAAGAAAGAACGAGAAGATACTAACATTATTTTAATGTGTTGCACTCTCATAGAAACGTATAGGAACAGAGCAGCGGCCGAACGAAAATAAGAGAGGAAAACGCTAAAAAATCACTACATGTAACAAAAAAGAGAAAATTTTGGGATTTTTTTAAAAAAAATTTGCTGCATTTAATTTAAAATTCAATGTCCTTTGAAATCTTATAAATCCATAAAGTCAATCAAAATCATATAAAATCTCATCATTTAAATCCATTGAAATTCAAATTACAAATCTTAATTGTCTTTAAAATCTTAAAAGTCATTAAAATCTGGCACAATCTTTTAAAATCCACAAGATTTTTTTATGTAAAAATTGTCTTTCAAAAATCCTAATCCAATACATCCCCCTTAGAGTCAAATTTCTTTAGATAGACTTTAGTATTCAGAATGTAACAAGTATAACCAAATTGGTGAAAATAAGAAATGTTAGGTTTCCTTCCTCTAAAAAGTTCATATGTTGTTTTATTCAGAATAGGTCTAATATAGATTCTGTTCTGGATATAACAAGCAGTGTTTATAGCTTCTGCCCAAAAAGATTTTGCTAAAGAATGTTCATGCATCATGGTTCTAGCCATCTCTTGCAAAGATCTGTTCTTTCTTTCTACAACTCCATTTTGCTGTGGAGTTCTAGGAGAAGAGAACTCATGGAAAATTCCATGTTCTTCACAAAAAGTTTCAAAAGGTTCATTTTCAAATTCTCCACCATGATCACTTCTAACTTTTAAAATACTTAAATCTTTTTCATTTTGAATTTGGGCACAGAAGACACTAAACTTTTCATATGTATCATTCTTAGATTTCAGAAATCTTACCCAAGTCCATCTACTATAATCATCAACAATGACTAGTCCATACTTCTTTCCATTGAGTGAAGCAGTGCTAACTGGTCCAAACAAATCAATGTGCAGAAGTTCTAAAGGTCTAGAGGTAGAAACAATGTTCTTAAGTTTAAATGAGCTTTTGACAAATTTCCCTTTTTGACAAGAGTCACAAAGAGAATCTGAGTGATAAGTCAATTTAGGAAGGCCTCTTACAAGACTGTCTTTGCTAAGCTTAGAAATTAATCTCCAGTTAGCATGACCCAATCTCTTATGCCAAACCCATTTCTCATCACTTAGAGTCAACAAACAAAGCACATTTTGATCTTCCAGATCAGATAGATTAACTTTATAAACATTGCCCTTTCTAAAACCTTTAAACAGGATAGACTTGTCAGAGTTATTAATTACAGTACATGAATTCTTATTAAACACAACATCATAATTACTGTCACATAATTGACTTATGCTAAGTAAATTATGTTGTAGTCCATCAACCAACCAAACATCAGAAATAGAAAGTGAAGAATTACCTACTTTACCTATACCAATGATTTTGCCTTTCTGGTTCCCACCAAATCCTACAGTTCCTCCCTCTCTCAGAGTCAGGGTGAGGAACAAGTGCTTGTCTCCTGTCATTTGTCGTGAACATCCACTATCCAGATACCATGAGCTTTGCCTTTTTCTTGGGGTGCATACCTGCAGTCAACATTATCTCAGACTTTGGTACCCATATTCTGATGGGTCCTCTAAAGTTAGTTCTTTTATCCTTCTTCTGTCTCTTGTAATTTACAGAGGGTCCATAGTGAGGTGAGCCTTTGAAAACAGGTTTAGGCTTAACCTTTCCTTTGGACCTTGACCCAGAGTGTGTCAGCAAACCAGCTTTCAAGTTTGTACAGCCTGATCCCATGCCCCGAGTACTCATAGGCTTGAAGATCTTTTGTACTCCTTTATAAGACTTGGATACTGAAGCAATGGGAGCAGAGGTTTTCAAAGACTCCACGCTTACTTGAGCATCTGACACCTTTGGATTTTCTGTACTATTACTAGAAACAAAATTAGAATAAAGATCAGAAGGTGTTTTGCTAATACACACAGACTGATTTGAGTTTCCTTTGACAGTACTTCCCAAACCCTGTCCAGTGTATTTGCCAGCACCATAAATCATAGAGGCTAATTTATGCTTGTCAATATTGTGATGAACAAACTCTTGAAGAGCAATCTCATGCTTATCATAGGGTTTGTTACATGTTCTGCAACCATTTTCAAGAACTTGAATAGTCTTTAAGGACTTCTTATAGTCTTCTTGAATATGATTGACCTTATCATTGAGCATGTCAAACTTTTGTTTAAAAAGTTCTAGCTCATTTGATTTTTCCATGTATTTCATCACAGTATCTTTCAAAGCCTTAGAGAGTTGAGTATCAGAGAGTTTAGAAATAACCTGTTCAATATCTTCTGAATCTGACTCAACATCACTTTCAACATCTGATTCTGCTGTGGCCATGAGTGCCAAGTTAGCTTCTGCATCTTCAGCTTCATAATCAGACAGCTTGTCAAGATCTTCCCATGTGGCTAGAAGACTCTTCTTAGCTTTGTTTTTGAAAGTGCTCTTCCTCTATTTTCCCTTGGTGCTCAAGTCAAGACAATCAGCAATGAAGTGTCCAGGCTTGTTGCAGTTGAAGCAATTCTTAGATTCATCCTTCTTTTCTTTATTTCCAGAACTTCTGTAACCAGAACCTTTGGATCCAGAACTTCTACCAGAATATCTTGGCTTTCTTCTTTCCCACTTCTAGAACCTCTTGGTCAGAAGTGCAAATACATCATCATCTGATCCCTCTTCTTGATCATCTGCAGAAGATTCTTCTGTCTCAGATTCAACAACCTTAGCCTTGAGAGCCTTAGAAGGTCCAGAAGTAGCTGGCAGAGCCAAAGACTTCGTTCTCTTCTGAGGTTCATCAGAGGATAGCTCAATCTCATGACTCATGAGTGAACTAATTAAACCCTCTAGACTTAGGGTGTCAAAATCCTTTGCCTACTGAATAGCAGTGACCTTAGGTCTCCACTTAGCAGTTAAGCTTCTAAGAATCTTCTTCACCTGATCAGAAGTAGTATAACTTTTCTTCAGAACTTGAAGACCTGCAACCAGAACTTTGAATCTTGAAAACATAGATTCAATGTTCTCATCTTCCTTCATTCTAAAGAGTTCATACTGTTGGATCAAAAGTGTTGCTTTTGCCTCCTGCACCTATTTGTTTCCATCATAAGATGAGCATAAAGAATCCTAGATACTCTTAGCAGTAGATTTATCTGTGATCTTAAGGTACTCCTCATGAGATATGCAGCTTATCAAGATATCCTTGACCATGTGGTGCTTCTTGTACGCTTTCTTGTCCTTGTTAGTGAAAGCTTGCCTTGTATCATAATCTAATCTTCCTCTTTCATCCAAACCTTGAAATGTAGTTCCTCTTTCAACTAAGTCCCTAAGGTCATCATCAATACCAACTATATGACTGTAGATTCTATCTTTCCACCAGGAGAAGGTAGAACCATCACCATTGAACTTGAGAGCTTTGCTGTTGTTGTTTTTATCTTCAACATCATAGTTGTAAGGAATTTCTATTTCTTGCTTTGATCACCAGGTCCAGACATAGTGTTTTATCACAACGAATAACTGTCTCACTGCAAAGTGATATAACAGAACCGGACTCTAGATGCCAATTGAAGGTGTGAAAAACACAAGAAGGGGGGTTGAATTGTAATTTTGGTTAGTTTTAAAAACTTCTTCCAAGTTTTGCAACTTATCAGATTTCGCAGCGGGCCAAAACTAAACACAAACAACTTCTGGTATGGTGAAGGTAAAACAGAGTATGAATGAGTAAAAACAGAGAGAAGAGAGAAGAGATAACACAAGAGATTTATACTGGTTCCTCTCACAAACCAAGAGTAGTCCAGTCCCCTTGCACTTCCAAGGGATTTCGCTATAATCACACAAGATTACAAATGCTCAAGCCAACTGCAAGAGACTTCCTTTGCTCAAGTAACACCTTACAAGAGACTTCCAAATGCTCAAGCTCACAGCAAGAGACTTCTAACACAAAACAAAATACAATGTTTTGAACAACTGATAAATAATATCAGAGTTCTGAGAACAAAGAAATACAACTTTAACAACAAGACTATTCTTTGAATCCTTGAAAAGAAAACTAAGGTTCAACAACTGACAAGCCAGAAGTTGAAAACTGTTGTCTTGAATTTTGATATAATCTCAAGTTGTATCTAAGTTAAAAAATGCTCTTTGAAATTTAGCAGAATAACAGCTCTTTTGTTCTTCGTAAGTGTGCTGTCACATCTTCAAATTCTTCCTCCTTTTATAGATGATGTTGGAGCGTCTTGAATTTGAGCGGACATTGATGAAAACAGCTATGTAGTATTGTACTATTATTTTCATTTGAAATGTGCTTATCCAAATCAAGTAAAGATCAAAATCTGAGCCTTGATTTCGAATATTCGCCCAATTCAAGAAAACAAAGATAGTACAATAGTACAAACGTCATTATCATGAGGATAACGGTCTGAAAGATGTTCTTCTGCTCCTTCAGATCTTTTGCAAAATAGATGATAGTCGTTAAGAGAATAGAATGTTCTTCTGGCGTCTTCTGTTGTTTCATCGTCATCAGAGTTTACAGATAATAAATAATCTTCTGATGAGTTCAACTTCTGGTTGACTTGGACTTGCAACTTCTGATGACTTCAACTTCTCTATTGACTTCAGAACTTGCATTTTCCCAACTTCTGGGGATACTTTAGCATAGCAACCAGAACTTCAATTTCTAGTGAATATAAAATTTTAACTGGTATATCTGCACACTAGAGTAAATTATCAGTATTCCCTTTTGTATATTAATACTATTGTTATCATCAAAACTACTTGGGTTATATTAGAACCAACTTTGTTCCAACAGCTTTTGTTTGTTTCGTTTTGTTTTCTTTCTTCTTCCTCCCTCGTTCCTCCCTCATTCTCTGTTTCTTATTGTGCGAGTTCGATTTTGTTGTTCGGTGTGTGCAGTGCTTGTTTGATTTCTGAGGGTGTTACTGTGTGAGTTGTGACTGTATGTGTGTTGTTGTTGTGAACGTGTTGGTGGGTTCTAAGATAGGGTTGTTCTGGAGAAGAACAACTTGATGTTGTTGTGTTTATTCTGGGTTTGGGTTGATATTGGTTTGCGGTTACTGTGCTGGTGATGGTTTTGTTCTATTGAGACTATGTTGTTCTGAAAAATTAGGGTTTGTGTGTGGAGAATTTGGTGCGGCTGTGTTAGCAAAAATTGGCCTCCTCTTCTCTGATTTTTCCTTCTGTTATATAGCCAAAGAATTTAGGGTTTGGCTTGCAATTCTGGTATGATGGAGTTGAGACTTTCTACTATGAGGGGATTGAATTTCTGTTCTGGAGAAGAAGACAAAGAAACTTGACTGAACACAAAAACGTGAACTGCTCGTGACCCTTCACTCCACTTTTTTTGATTTTTTTTAATGAATTAAAATAATAATAATAATAATAATAATAATAATAATAATAATAAAAGATAAAAATAAGAAATAACAATATTAATAATGATAAATAAATAATAATATAAAAGGAGAAAAATAAAATCAGAAAAATTAAAATAAAATAATATTAATAACAATACTAATAATGATGATAATAATAAGAAATGAGAAATAATAAAAAGGATAAAAGAAACAAAAACACAAAATTGAGGTATTTTAAAATACCTCTCTGCCGAAATTTTTCTCGAAACTCACATCGAACAGTAACGATTATTTTGAATAAAAGAATGGTCGATGAATGCAAAAATGCAAAAATTTTGGTCAAAACATGGGGTATGACAATAACATATATTCATCAACAATTATTCCGTGTATTATTATAATATATTATTCAATTCCTTTTATTTTTTATTAAAGCAATTGACCTGTGTATGATTAATTTTTTTATTAAAACAATTGTCCCATGTGTTATTACAATATATATTTACCCCTTAATTATTATAATATATATTCATCAATAATACGCTTCTCCTGTATTTTTTATATAAAAGGAAACAAAAATATAGTAGATTTTTTTATAATAAAGATAGAGTATAATTTAACTATTTTATAGAAAAATAGTAAATTGAAAAATATAATTTATTTTTTTACGAAATAGAAGATTTGAAATATTTTTAAGAATTAATGAGGACAAATTAAGACTTTTAGTAGTAATAACTTTAATATATTGGAGCCGTTTGAATTTGGCTTATTTTTAAGCTTATGAAAATACTTTATGATTATTAATTTATAAATAAACTTTTATGTTATTTCTTTAGGTTTTTTTACGCATGTTAATATATAAGTTTTCGCTGACAAAAATTATATCTTTATAAGCTGTTTTCATAAACAACAATAAAAAACTTATAATAATACATAAAAGTTTCTATATTTGCATAAGTTATTTCGCGTAAGATCATAAATAAGTCAATCCAAACCGGCTCATTGTGTTTTTTTTTATGTTTTTTTTTTTTTTATTTTTAAGCTCATAAATAAGTATATTTTTTTATTAGGTTCTTCTATTTTTATTTTTTATATATAAGTTTTTATATGTTAGATTGAGTTACTATTTTTGACGCGTATCTTTTATCGTGATTTTTGTTTATATTTTTATGCGTAAATTTATTTTAATTAATTTTTTTTGTTCCTATTGTTGAAGTTAAAATAGATTGGATTATGATCTTATTTTTAGAGGTGCGTTGTTATTTTTATGGGAAGATTTCTTTTATGTTTTTTTTTTGTTTAGAGATTGTGATTTTTAATGCTATTTTTGTGGAAAGATTTATTTTAGGCATATCTTTCTTTCTTTTTTTTTTTTTGTGTTTTTTTATTAGTTTAGAGATAAAATTACATTTAAGGGCGCAAAACTTGAAACATCGTTAAAAGTGATAAGAACAAATTTGGATTTTTAATAGTAGTTTCTTTTAATATATTGTAAGTAGATAGATGATAATTATCGGTGAAAAATATTTAAATTGTCTTGTTTTAAAAAACAATATTTAAATTGTCTTGTTTTAAAAAACAATACGTTAATTTTTATGTTTATCTTTAGAAGTGGTTTCTATTGCTATGTATAAATTTGTTTTATTCTCTTTTTTTAAAATCTATCTTTAGAAGTTTTTTTTTTATGAGTAGATTTGTTTTATGCTTATCCTTTTATTTTTTATTTTTTTTTGTATCTTTTTTTCATTAGTATATTCGTTTTATGTTTATCTTCTTTATTTATTTTTTTGTTACTTTTGTTTTGTATTTTTTTTAGTTTAAAGTTAAAATTACATTTAAGGGCATAAACGGTGAAATATTATTAAACGTGCTAAGGACAAAAAAAATTTTTTAGTAGTAGTTTCTTTTAATACTAGTATGGACATCCGTGCCAAGCACGGGCTAAAAATTCATTTTTTTTCATAAATTTTAAAAATGCTTGTCATATATATATATATATATATATATATATATATATAGGATATATCACATGAGAATGCTATATTTATGTGAGAATGATAAGAATAATTGTACACCATTAGATTGAAAATAGAGGGTTGAGAATTAAAGTTTAACCATGTGTCTCTCCTTATTTTATCCATCATGTACCCATTCCCAAATTCATCTTCTACAAAACCCCAAAACCATATTTTGAAAATGTGAGGATTAATCTCTATTTAAAATCATTGAAATCTTTAATTAATCTACAAACAACAAACTCTGCATTCTCTTCATTTTCATTTTCCAAATAACTTTCACAACAACAACAACAATGTTAATTATTCTCAATCATCAAATCACAATATGGCTACATGTGTTATTCAAATCAAAGGGTTGAAAATTAAAAGTCTCTCTCTCTCTCTCTCTCTCTCTCTCTCTCTCTCTCTCTCTCTCTCTCTCTCTCTCTCTCTCTCTCTCTCTCTCTCTCTCTCTCTCTCTCTCTCTCTCTCTCTCTCTCTCTCTCTCTCTATATATATATGTACGATTCTATTTTAAAATTAATTAATATTTTAGAGGTGGAAAATTGTCCGCGTTATATGTGAGTTTTCATTCCTAAAATTATATTAATTTTGGATTACTTTTTTTGTTAGAATTAATGATTTTAGACTTTAATGTGCACATACATGCATCTTTCTTTTATTCTTGTTTTGGTAGAAAATTCAATTAATCTATCAAGAGGATTTCATTTTAATGGAAGAGGATAATTTCTTATGGGATGAATAACTCATTGAATAGCAACTAACCTTAAGCATTGTATTTTGACCATTAGGTAAAAAAGTTTCGATTAAATATCAAAATGTATTTGATCTAACGGAAATAACTAAATCAAGACGGTGTAAAAAGTAAAACATAATTGAAATCAAAATCTTAAACCTCGCATCTTTACTATTTTTTGTAAAAAGTTCAATTAAAATATTCAAAGAGATATCCGGTCAAACAGAAGAGGCGTAATCTCTTAACATGTGAAGAACTAAATTAAGCACACGTAAAAAATTAAGAAATTGAGACGATACCCTTAGACCTCGAATCTTAGTTATTTTTATAAAATGTTCAATTAAAATATTAAAAGGAATTTGATCTAACAAATCAGGGTTAATCTCTTACGGTGGGAAGAACTAAATCAGGCCCGTGTATAAAAATAAAGCAATTGAGACCATAATCTTAAGTCTCACTTCTTAATTATTTTTGTAAAGAGTTCAATTAAAATTTTAAGAGGGATTCCATCTAGCTAACAGAAGAAAGTAATTTCTTACAGTGTGAAGAACTAAATTAAGTCTCTGTAAAAAGTAAAGCTCGTAATCTTTTACATCTCAGATATTCTTGTAAAATGTTAAATTAAAATTTCAAAAGAGATCTGAACTAACGGAATAATGTAATCTCTTACAGCGTGAAAAACTAAATAAAGTCCGTGTAAAAAGTAAAGCAATTGAGATCATAACCTTAGGTCCCACATCTTAATTATTTTTATAAAACTTCAATTAAAATATCAAGGGAAATTTATTCTAACGGAAGATTGTAATCTCTTAAGGTGTGAAGAATTAAATAAAGACCGTGTAAAAAGTAAAGCAATTGAGATCGTCTTAAATTAATTTTTTTCAAAGTTCAATTGAAATTTTAAGAGGAATTTTGAAGCGGCCGGAAAAATGCGCGGGCAAAAACGCTCGCTAGACAATAAAGTCGCCACCGGATTTTATTTATTCCCAAAGGAAAAGGAAAATATCGATAAAACCTTGAGAGAAATGGAAAGATGGTCATCGCGACCAAATTTCGGGTTCGGGAGTCGGTTATGCGAGGGGAAGGTATTAGCGCCCCTCGCATCCGTTGTACTCAACGGGAACCGTTAATTAAATTAGCTTAAAAATAAGTGTTAGTTCATGTTTATTTGTCTTATTAAAAAAAGGTTGCAAAGAGTGAAAGAGAAAATAAAATATTAACAAAAAAAAAAAAAGGTTTTTTATTAGGGTGTTTGACGGTTGTTGAATCCCGCTCCTACGTATTCCCAAGTGCAATGGGAAATTCAAAGCTACGTAGTTATTTGCAGAAAATATTTGTTTGTTGGTTTATTTTATTTATGAAAAAAAATTTGTCGCGCTTGGGCGAAAAAGTTTGTTTGTTTGAAAAATGCGGACTCGCACTTGGGCGATGATATCCGTTTGAAAAAGGTTTAAACGCGCATGGGCGTGAAAAAGATCAAAGTTTGGTGGGTTGAGATTGATTTTAACTGGAGGACGAATATTTAACTGGGAACGAAGTGTCGACCTCGTTTCCGAAATATTCGAGGAAGCGTCGAGTGTCTACCCGATTTATCCTTTTTCACTCGCACGAGGAAAAGACTTATTTTATTATTTTTGAAGTATTTGAACGTATATTCGAACATATGACGAATTTAAGACAACAAATTATATACATTTTTTTTTTTATGTTTTTATAATATATAAAAAGAAAACAAAGGAAATTTTTTTTTGGTATTTTCAATAATATATAAGTAAAATAAACATATTTTTTGGATTTTTAGATATTTTGAGAATAAATAAAGAAACATATTTTTTAGAATTTTTGAATGTTTTTAATAATATTTATAAAAGAGATAAAAGAAAATAAAACCAAAAAACAAGGGTTTTTAAAAAATAGAGGTAGCTGGGTGTTGAACCGATGACCTCCAGCTTTTTGTGAAATTGTTTTTTCCATAGCCATAACATTGTGTAAGACATATGTCCTGCAAGAGAACAAAATTTCACAAACACTATAAGAACCCTAAAATTTAAGTTTGAAATTAAATTTTATACATGAACAATAAATGCCCAATACCTTAGGGCTATTATTCCTCACATTGAGATAAACATGAATGGACCAAGAATGAACTCAAATGATGCTCAAATAAGTGAGTTCGAAATTTCAAGAACCTTACCAATTGGAGAAAGTCCAATGCTTCTTCTCAGGGTGTTTCAAGATGTAAAAATGATCCCTTTAGCTTATTTGAGTCCCCAGGAACGTAATGGAATGTTTACTTTGGCTTGAAACCTTCTCAAACGTTCTACGCAATTCAAGTTGAAAGTGACAAAAATGGAGGTTGTAAGATGGTGATGGTGGTGTTTCAGTTAGTGTTTAATGCATACAGAAGTTTATTCATGATGTATTGATGATGTTTTTATTGATAAAACTCGAAGAAATTGAAGGGTTTGAAGATTTCAAAAATTTGGATTTCAAGCTTCTTTAATGGAGATTTTTGAGAGATTTTGTGGATGTCTTGTTCTGAGCTCATGAAGGCCTTTTATAGAGGTCTCAATGTGGTCTCAGAAGTGAATGAAATGGACTTTGGTTGTATCTCAATGTTGGTTGTCTCAAAAGTTGCAAAAGTGATCTTTTTCTTTAAAAGCTTCATGGTTTCAAGACAACAAAGGTGGAGTGATTTTGGGGGAAGGGAAGCTTTTCAGAGTTTGCATGCATTGCCTCTGGTGTTTAGATGGAGTTAAATCTCAGCAAAATCAATTCACAAGGCTCAATGCAAAGTGGTTGAGAAAAAACAAATGTGTAAGAGACTTTATGCAAAAGTGCTCTATAAAGGATATTTGATTGGACAATGCTTATGACACTCTTTTAATACACCTTTAAGCCTATAATTCATGTTCATTTACTGAGATTTAGTGGTACAATAGGTCTGCAAAAGAGGATCACAATGTTGGATTTGGTTTGAGCAAGCTCTTGACATGATTTTTGGCCCATAAATCTGCTGCATCATGCCACCTTCTCCTCTTCGAAACTTGCTGCTCGTGCCATGAAAATTCTTGATCTTCGTATCAGTGGAAAGAAGGCATGACATTCTACAACGTTGATGTTGAAGACTTGAGCTGAATCAATTTTTATCATATAGAAAAATGGCCATTAATATTGAAATTTGTCACAGACAACATTTAGAAAAACAATTGGTCTTCTAGTATGCTCACTTCATCTCTTCGAAACTTTGTGCTCAAACAAAATAAATTCATGGTCTTGATACAAATGGAAAGAGGCCATAGCATGCTACAACTTTGATGTTGAACACATGACCTGAATCAACTTGGATCATATATAAAACTGACCATCAAAATTTAAAATTATCAGTGAAAAACACAGAAAAAATTTCTAAGTTTCCAGATTTTTCAACAACTTGAAACATCAACTTTGGAACTTCTCAACTTCCAATTTCCATGAGCTTTTGGTTAAATCTTTCCATGATAATGAAGTATGCAGTGTCATCTTTAAGTACATCCGTCTAGTATGAAAAATGATTGCTTGGATTGATCACAAGTTGGCCATAAAGTCATGCACTTGATAAGGTCAAAAACTCTTAGAAAAAATTCTAAGTGTCAAAATTCCTAACAACTTGGAATATCAATATTGGATATAAATTTAAGCACTTTATTGATCCTTATGACCTCAAATCTTTTAAACATCTTGAAATTTGCCATGAGATCATGAAATAAAGTCCTTGTTTGTACACTTTAGTGACTTGGGGAGGAAGTTACAACCATGAGAAGTCACCTCCATGAACATGAATTCTTGGTACTTAGAAAAAATCAAATCACAAGTAAATATGTAATTTCACACCTCATTTGTATGATTGTGAGATTGTTGACCTTGTGAATAAATGCAAATAAATGTGAAGCATAAAAAAAATAAAAAAATAAAATGTCGGGAAAAAATTGGGCTGCTACAGCTGCCCCTACTTAATTATTCCTCAACGTAGAGTATGCGAATATTGTGGGTATTCGCAAACTCTTTGTGAAGGGTAATTAAGTATGAAGTACCCAAATTTTGTCCTAGAAATAAAAAATATGAGTGAAACATGTGTGAGATGTCGTCACTCGGGAAGGGTTGATCATATCTAGCCGCTTGCATTAGAGGTAGATCCTTGAGGATAAAAGGTAAAAGTGATCATATTCAGCCGCCTGCACTGAAGGTTGATTTGCTAAGGATAAAAACAAAAGTGATTTTATTCAGCCGCCTGCACTGAAGGTCAATCTACTGGGAAATAAAAATGATTTTATTCAGCCGTCTGCACTGAAGGTCAATCTACTGAGGATAAAAATAAAACTGATCTTATTTAGCCGCATGCACTAAAGGTCGATCCTATTAAGGTAAAAGGTTATCTTATTAAGCCGCCTGCACTGAAGGTCAATCTGCTAATGAAAAAGTAAAGGTGGTCATATTTAGCCGCCTGCACTAAAGGTCGATCTACCGGGGAAAAGTTAAAGGGGATCTTATTCAGCCGCCTGCACTGAAGGTCGATTCTACTAAGGATAAAAGTAAAGGTGATTTTATTCAGCCGCCTGCACTGAAGGTCAATCTACTAGGAAATAAAAATAATCTTATTCAGCCGCCTGCATTGAAGGTCGATTCTAAAAGGATAAAAAATATTTGATTGATCATTGCCAGGTGGGCCCTAGTGAAATGATAAAGAATGAAATGATATGATTAGTCTGATGTTGGTGAAATGGTAAATGTATGATATGATCATTGCCAGTCTGCCGCTGATGAAACGATAAATGAAATGATATGATAGTTACCGGTATACTCACTAGAGGAGTTCTAGCTGCGGAAATTCAGTGGATATGAGTAAATCTACTAGAGATTAGGGCAGTTAAGGGAGAGATCCGCTGAGGGATTTTCAAGACTTGTTGGGAATCTTTTGAGATGTTCACTAGGGAACATGGCTTGACATCTGCTCGGAGATTTAGAATGACGTTCACTGAGGAACACTGAAATGACTCGCTTGGGAGTATTTGAAACCTTACTGGTGAAGGGATTTCATGGGGGGACAAATATGATATGATATGAGATGAATGCTAATGAATGTGTATAGTTGTAATATGATGCATGTGATATGCTGACTCTTGGGAATGCGAATGACATGTTGGGCTTTGAAGATTTTTTTTTTTTGGGCAAAGTGGTTAAATTATGGTGTTTGGAGATTTGGCCCTTCGACATTCGCAATACCACACCCTTTGAAAGTTCAGATGCATGGCTGCTGATGGAGCCTTTTGACATTGCGTGACCGCTTGTTGTATAGCTGCTAATTCGGCTATGAGAGAGTAATTAGTCGTGGTTGCTCTGAGAATGTTGGGAATCGTTGATTTCCTTTTGATATTTTCAAATTCAAATGATCATGATTTTCAAAAAATTTAAGTTATTTTTTTTTTTAAAATTTCAAAGTTATATCATCAAAAAAAATAAATAGCAATTATTGAGGACGAAGCAAAGACAAAAGTAAATGAGAAAGATGCATTTTATTGATGGCCAAACATGACTTCGTACATGGAATGGTAGTACACTAAAGGTGTAACTCCATGAAAAGAGTAGAAGAAAATGAAAATGGCAATAGAAAAAAAAAATTGGAAATTCCCATTGAGTCGTAATGACCACCACTTTCTTGATGCAGTTACTTGCCTTTTTTCTTTTCCCAACTTTTGCCTAAGTTACCTTTTTAGGTTTTCGACTTAGCGGGTTTTCTTTTGTTTTTTGTATCCCTAACTTTGGCCTGGACTGCTCTTTCGAGTTTTCAGTCCACCGGGATGCCCCTTTTTGCCTAAGCTGCCCTTTCAGGTTTTCAACTTAGCGGACGTTCTTTTGTTTTTAGGCATAGTATTTCTTGACTGCATCGGAATTCACAGGGAGCGGAAGGTCATCTCCGTCCATTGTCGTGAGAATCAAGGCTCCTCCAGAGAAAGCTTTCTTCACTACGTAAGGTCCTTCATAGTTCGGGGTCCACATCCCACGAAAATCCTTATGTATGGGTAAGATCTTCTTGAGTACCAGGTCGCCTTCTTGAAACTCTCGAGGACGGACCTTCTTGTCGAATGCCTTCTTGAGTCTGCTTTGATATAACTGACCATGACATAATGCTATCATCCGCTTCTCATCGATGAGGTTTAGTTGGTCAAACCTTCCTTGGACCCATTCTGCTTCTTCCAATTTGGTCTCCATTAAGACTCTCAATGAGGGGATTTCCACTTCAATGGGGAGGACTGCTTCCATGCCATATACCAGTGAGAATGGGGTTGCCCCTGTCGAGGTGCGAACCGAGGTCCTATAGCCATGTAAGGCAAATGGAAGCATCTCATGCCAATCTTTGTAAGTTTTTACCATCTTTTGAAGGATTTTCTTGATGTTTTTGTTCGCTGCTTCTACGGCGCCGTTCATCTTTGGCCGGTATGGTGAAGAGTTGTGGTGTTCAATTTTGAAACTTTCACACAGCTCCTTCATCATTTTGTTGTTCAAGTTAGTGCCATTATCAGTGATGATCTTGTTGGGAAGCCCGTAGCGACATATTATTTCCTTCTTGATGAATTGAACTACCACTTGCTTGGTTACATTGACGTATGAAGCAGCTTCAACCCATTTGGTGAAATAGTCGATGGCGTCTAGGATGAACCGGTGTCCATTTGAAGCTCGAGGTTCAATGAGTCCAATCACGTCAATGCCCCACATAGAGAATGGCCAAGGTGATGCCATCACATTCAAGGGAGTTGGAGGGACATGCACTTTATCAGCATAGATTTGGCACTTGTGGCATTTTCTTGCATAGTTGAAACAATCAGATTACAAGGTCAACCAATAGTAACCAGGCCTTAGAATTTTTCTAGCCATTGCATGTCTATTGGCATGGGTGCCAAAAGACCCTTCGTGGATTTCTTCGATGAGCAAGTCTGCTTCATGTTTGTCTGCACATCTTAGAAGAACCATGTCGTGGTTTCTTTTGTAGAGCACCTCACCGTTCAGGAAGAACTTAGCTGCGAGCCGCCTTAAGGTTTTCTTGTCTCTGTTTGAAATATTGGCAGGATATTCTTGATCTTTGAGGTAAACCTTGATGTCATGATACCATGGTTTGCCGTCGGATGCCTCTTCGATTGATTGGCAGAATGCTAGTTCGTCTTTGCGTTCCACCTTTATAAGTGGCACCTCGTTATGGAACTTTACCTTATACATTGATGATAAGGTAGCCAAGGCATCCGCCACTTGATTCTCCTCTCGAGGGATATGGTGGAAGGTGATTTCATCAAAGTACTCCATTAGCTTCAGAACATGAGCACGGTATGGGATCAGATTAGGATGACGGGTTTCCCAGTCTCCCTTTACTTGATAGATGACTAGAGCCCAGTCTCCATACACTTCCAAAATCTTGATTCTGTAGTCGATGGCAGCTTCGAGACCAAGGATACATGCTTCATATTCAGCCACATTGTTCGTGCAATCAAAACATAATCTTGCTGTGAAGGGGATATAACCATCCTTGGGAGAGATTAGAACAGCTCCAATTCCATTCGCCATGACATTAGATGCACCGTCAAATGCAAGCTTCCATCGAGACCCGGGCTCAGGTCCTTCATCATCCCCTATAGGTTCTTTGTAGCTTAAGACCATGATGTCCTCATCGGGGAAATCGAATTGTATGGGCTGATAATCGTCCAGTGGTTGGTGAGCCAACTGGTCTGCTAGCACACTTCCTTTGATAGCTTTCTGAGTTACGTAAATGATATCATACTCAGATAACAACATTTGCCAACGGGCAATCCTTCCAGTCAAAGCGGGTTTCTCAAAGATGTACTTGATTGGATCTATCTTCGATACCAGCCATGTTGTGTGACAAATCATGTATTGTCTCAATCGACGAGCAGCCCATGTCAAGGCACAACAAGTTTTCTCTAATTGGGTGTATCTAATTTCACAATCGGTGAATTTCTTGCTTAGGAAGTAGATGGCATGCTCTTTCCTACCAGTTTCGTCATGTTGCCGCAACACACATCCCATGGATTCATTCAAAACTGTTAAGTACATGATGAGAGGTCTTCCAGGAACAGGCGGTATCAGGATGGGTGGTTCTTGCAAGTATTGTTTGATCCTTTCAAATGCCCCTTGGCAATTCTCGTTCCATATGATGGCTTGATCTTTGCATAGTAGTTTGAAAATTGGCTCACAAGTAGCAGTGAGATGAGAAATGAACCTAAAGATGTAGTTCAATCTCCCTAGAAAACCACGGACTTCTTTTTCGGTACGAGGAGCAGGCATCTCTTGGATGGCACGTACCTTGTCAGGGTCAACCTCGATCCCTCGTTGACTAACAATGAAACCAAGTAACTTTCCATATCTGACGCCAAATGTGCACTTAGCCGGATTGAGTCGCAGCTTGTACTTCCTTAGACGTATGAATAACTTTTGCAAATGAAGAATGTGGTCTTCTTCAGTTTTGGACTTGGCAATCATGTCATCCACATGTACCTCTATTTCTTTGTGCAACATGTCATGGAAGAGAGCCACCATTGCCCGTTGATAGGTTGCCCCGGCGTTCTTCAAACCGAAAGGCATTACCTTGTAACAATAAGTTCCCCATGGGGTGATGAAGGTAGTCTTCTCCATGTCTCCCGGAGCCATCTTGATTTGGTTATAGCCAGAGAATCCATCCATGAACGAGAAGACTGCAAATCGGGTTGTATTGTCTACCAACACATCGATGTGAGGTAATGGGAAGTCATCCTTAGGACTTGCTTTGTTCAAATCTCGGTAGTCGACACACATTCGTACTTTGCCATCTTTCTTGGGTACTGGTACTATGTTAGCAACCCATTGTGGATACTTCGCTACGGCTAGGAATCCTGCGTCAAACTGTCTTTTGACCTCTTCTCTGATCTTGAGTGACATGTCTGGTCTTGTCCTTCTCAATTTCTGTTTTACCAATCCCGGCATCCTGGACGGAGAGGCAATTTGTGCTCAACTATATCGGTATCCAATCCCGGCATATCTAGGTATGACCATGCGAACACATCTGAATATTCCTTCAAGAGTTCAACCAGCTTCTCACGCTCTTTTGCTTTCAAAGACGATCCAATCTTGACCTCTCTTTTGTCATGCTCAGTCCCCAAGTTGATTAACTCTACGGGCTCTTGATTTGGTTGTATTTCTTTAGACTCTTGGTCTAACAGTCTCGCTAACTCATCGGGAAGTTCACAATCACTTTCATAATCCTCTTCAGCTTGGTTAATGGGGAGCTCAAAGTTATTTGGGATTATAGCGGTATCATACTCAATGGGTTTATTCTGAGATCTGCATATGTTTTATGATGATTTTTATTTTAGAATGATGAACAAGATAAAATTGAAACAAGAGAAAAGATTGCCATTTTTTAACATAAATGCAAAAATGAAAGAATAAAAGTAATGGAAAACAAAGTGCTTTTTATTGATTGATGATTCAACATCTGAAATGAAAAGGGTGCCCTACAAAGCTATCCTTATGCCTTGGGCAGAGCAAAAGGATTTGAAAAACATGATGAAAATTACTTTGAAAAAGAAAACATCTCTGGGATTTCAACAGCAGTCCAGTTGTTGAGGCTTGCATTCAGAGAGCAACGGTAGGCCAAACAAGGCATCTCCCCATCATCTGGAGCATCTTCAATGACAGCCACTTGATCTTTATGAGCAAAACCCGCACCGCAGAAGGTTTCTTGAATATTACCAATGGGCATCTTTGCAGCATTATCTTCCTCTATGGATGGTTTGTATCCCAATCCATACTTGTCCTTTTTCATAGGCATATCCCACAGTTGCTCGCAACCTTTTGAGTCTCTTCCTTTAGCCAACAATCTGTCATTCTTCCATGAGATAGGAGGGACTTTAGGTTTTTCAACACGAGTCTTCTCAAACACTGCCCCAGCATTGGCGACTTCTAAGGCTTGAAAAGCAATTTCCATAGCTTCTCCACTTGCTTCCACATATTGGAAAGAAGACAGATGACTTACAAAGATGTCCTCTTCGCCAGCCACAATGATTAGTTTGTCACCCACCGCGAATTTCAATTTTTGATGCAAAGTAGATGTCACAGCACCGGCCGCATGGATCCATGGTCGTCCCAATAGGCAGCTATAGGCTGGGTTGATATCCATCACCTGGAAAGTAATATCAAAAGTATGTGGACCTATTTGGACGGGTAGGCATATCTCTCCGATGACAGTCCTCCTAGACCCATCAAAAGCTCTTACGATCAAAGCGCTAGGCTTCATGAAGACTCCGTCAATGGACATCTTGTTGAGAGTAGGCTTTGGCATAACATTCAATGATGAACCATTATCAACCAACACACTTGCAAGGACTGTTCTATGACACGTTGTAGAGATGTGTAATGCCTTGTTGTGAGCCCTTCCTTCCACAGGTAAGTCTTCATCATTAAAACTTAAGCAGTTATTAGCAGTGATATTGGCAACTATCCCATCAAAATGGTCCACGGTAACATCTTGGGTCACATGAGCTTGATTCAACACTTTCAGCAGTGCCTTCCTATGCGCCTCAGAATTCAGCAGTAGCGATAGGATAGATATCTTGGAAGGAGTTTGATTTAGTTGATCAACTATCTTGTACTCGCTTCTTTTGATGATTTTTAGGAATTCATCATCTTCTTTTGATGCTGGCTGATTATCAGATTCTTGCCCTTTGTCTTGACTAGGTGTTTCTATCACCACCTCATTGGTTCCTTTTCTAAGCTTTTCGGGAGCAAAGATTCGACCACTTCGAGTAATACCACTGCTTTTAGAAATATGGGAAACACCATCTATTGCTTTCATGGGTTCACCTTCCTCCCTTACTTTTGATTCTTGAACAAAGGTAGTTGCCTCATAATCCCAAGGTACTGCTTTGGAGCTATTATAAGGAAATGGAGATGGAACACAGATGACAACAGGCTGCTTCCGATTCATGAATGGCTGAGCATCTTCCTTCTGATAAACGATCTTGACAGGTTTCGGGATTCCTTTGTTGCTTTCAAAGTATGGCTCAATGACCGAAACATCTTCCGTTTTTCTCGCTCGGCTGATTTGCAATATGCCTTGATCAATCAATTTTTGCATTTCATTTTTGACCATTTGGCAACCTTGGAAGCTCAAGGCGCATTCTTCGCAATTGTCATGACTTCCTTGAATCACACCACATTTGGCTAGCTTGGCATAAAGCATCAATAGAGGAGTTTTTACTTCTTCAACATTCTTGATCACATCAAAATCAGAATTTTCTTCCACAGCATTGATATTTGAGCCATTGTAACCCGGCAGAGGGTTATTCTTTACATCAGGCCCTTTCTCTTTGAAGGAGAGACTCTTGTTGTTGATTAGCTCTTGCACTATCTGTTTAAGCGCTCTACAGTCTTCGATAGAGTGACCAATTGCCCCAGAATGAAACTCACATTTGGCATTTGGATTATACCAATGTGGATATGGTGGTTCCAAAGGCTTAACATTTCGAGGCACCGCCAAAGAATTCTTTATCAATAGAGGCCAAAGTTGGCTATATGGGATAGGTATCGGCTCAATCTGACTTGTTCTTTGATTGTAAGGAGGCCGATATTGATTCTAACCTGGAGTTTGAGCCCAGTGATTTGGACGAGCAGGCTGATACTGAGGCCTTTGAGGTGGTGGAGGTTGATATTGCACAGGTGCTGCTGCGGCAACATAATATTGGCCTTGATATGGTACTTGAAGAGCTGAGTGATGATAAGTATTAATGGGCGGACGATAGAAATTTCGAGGATCATTCATCACAGCATTTGTTTCTCCTTCCTTCTTTTTGGGAAAAGAGGTTGGAAATTTCTTCGAAACAGCTTGAGCACTTTGAACATTATGGATCTTTCCGTTCTTTAGACCCAATTCTACCATCTCTCCAGTGATGACCAGATCAGAGAAACTAGAAGAGGCACTTCCTATCACATTTCCATAATATGGAGCTTGCAAAGTGCTTATGAAAATTCTCACAAGGTCCCCTTCACGCAAAGGGGGTTCAACTTGTGATGCTAGCTCTCTCCATCGTTGTGCATATTCTTTGAATGTTTCTGTTTCCTTTTTGGTTAAGTTTTGCAATTGCATCCTATCCGGTGCCATGCCCATGTTATACTTGTATTGTTTGACGAAAGCTTCGGCCAAATCTTTCCAAGTTCGGATTCTACTCTTCTCGAGATGCATGTACCAATTCAAAGAAGCTCCACTGAGGCTATCTTGGAAGAAGTGGATGAGGAGCTTATCGTCTTGGGCAGCTGCACCCATTTTTCTACAATACATGATCAAGTGATTGCGAGGACAAGTCAATCCTTTGTACTTCTCAAAATCTGGCACTTTGAATTTGGGAGGAAGTACCACATTCGAGACTAAACACATATCAAGCGCATCAAGTCCAAATTCACTATTCCCTTCCATTGCTTTCATACGTTCCTCTAAAGCAAGAATCTTTCCTTTAGCCTCTTCATCTTTAACCGTTGCGGGTGGTCGTCCATTCAATGAAGGTTCAGTATTCGCCCTTGGAGGGTTGGAAGAATGATACACCAATAACGGGTTTTCTGTCGTACCTTGAGGCATTGGAAAGCCGGTAGCAACATCAGCATTTTCTTGTATCGCATGAGTCCCAAATGGACGAGGTACTGGTGCTTGAGCAAGACGAGGCTGAGACGGACCACCCTCGGTCGGGTTCTCCATTGACGGAGGCGTGTAACCTGAAGGAAGACCAAATTGAGGCCAAACAACAATTGCGGCAGGAGCTGGATGTGGCTCGGGGATAACATTCTCCACTAGTGCGGGCTGCGTGTCTTGCGCCCGGTTGGCAATTCCTTGGAGAGTTTCCATCATTCGATCAAACTTTTCGTTCAACCGATCGATGTCTTGTCTCATGACTTCTTCATTTTGCTGAACTATTTCCATGACTCTTTGTGCGTTCCTTCGAGTGTAATGCGAATGTCGAGGAGCGGGCTCTCAGACCGACTGACTTCTTGGCTTTCTGGCTATGATGAAATGTTTCCTAGAGTTTTGAAGGGGGAAAGATATGAGTTTTTTTTTGCATGATGAATTGTATGTTATGCAATGTGAGTGAACTTAGCATGAATGCATGCAAAAGCTTTTATTTTATTTTATTATATATTTTTTTTGGGGAAATTGCAAGACTTTTAGATGTTATCGCAAGTATCTAACAATTGTAAAGACATTGAGATAAAGAGAAACAAAAGTGGCCAAAAGGATTTTTCATTCATAATCAAAGAGCCATACAAGTAGGGAAGTTACAAATTTTTTCAAACTTTCTTAATCTTCTCCCTAAAGTCTCTTAGCATAGTCTTACAAAATTCAACAAAATCAATGACTTCAGAAGGGGTGTTCAAGGGGTGCATTGCCGCATCGGCTTCTTTCAACTTTTCAGGGATGGTTCCAATCACATCATTGGCCAACTTTACTAACTTTGAGAACTTATCCTCCCAATGTGCACCCTCATGACGGAGTATTCGAAAAAGGGTTCCTCTTTCAATTTTATCAACCAAGTTCAAATAGCGGTGTTCCCATCCTTCATTTGCTCTTTTGAGGTCTTCACAAGTTTCTCCTTGACGGTCGCAAAACTTCCCGTATTCCTCCAAATTCTCCAATGCCTTCTTCAACTCAAATTCACTCCTTGCAAGTTTTCTCTCTAACACTTCTTTTTGCAGCCTCTCACTCAACACATATCCTTCATACTCATCTGTCATGCCATTAAGTTGTTGCTTTGCATCTTTGAGCTCTTCTTTTAGCTTTTTCCCTTCGGCTTGAGATTTTTCCAATTGCTCTTTCAATTGGCCTGCTATACCCAAAAGTTCATCTCGCTCTTTGTTCTTGCGCTTGAGTTGAGAATTTGCTCCTCCCAAACATTCTTTCACCTTGCGCTTTTCATCCTCCTCAAATTTCAACCTTTTGTTGTTACCCTCAATGATTTGGTCCCTTTGGACTCGTTCCCATTTCAGCTCGCAGTTTTCTTGAGTAGCTTTGAATAGACTAGCTTGAAACTCTTCTTTTTCTTTGTTGAGTTGTGCAATGGTTGCTTTGAGCTCGTTGGCTTCCTCAACTGAGACAGGAATAGGCTCGGGGGAACTTGGTGAAATAGGAGCCTTGACAAAGAATGGTAGTTTCACCTCTTGGACTCTTTCTTTAACCCATGGTCGGTAACTTTCTTTGTCGACGCCAGCCTTGCGTTTCAAATCACTTCCTTTCTTGTTAACTCTTCCCCAAGCTCGAATAATCCTTTGTAACATTGGAGGATCTTTGGTACCCATATCATGCAATACTAGACATTCCAAGGATATTGCTTCGGGCTTCTCCCACATAGGACGTCCCAACTGTCTTAGGGCCAAAATCGGGATGTAGTTTATTCATGATTTGGACCCTATGAGAGGAACATTTGGAAAGTCTCCACAACTGATGATGATTTCTTTGATGTTGAGCTTTTTTGGATACCAACGAATCTCATTTTCAGTAAGGGATGCCAAAAATTGAGACCATTCCTCCCTATCCATCTTGTTCATTTCTGATTGCTCCTTGCACATGTGAGATGTGAACCAACAATAGAGTAAAGGGAAACAACAAATGAGGTTGCCACCCTTCTTATCGTGACGTGTGTGAAGAGTGTAGTACACATCGGCCAAGAGTGCGGGAACTGGATCTTTGTCTTTGGTAAGGACACCCCAAAAGACACTAATTGCAGCTAAATCAATGAAGTTTTCGGTTGATGCGAACAATACCAAACCATAAACAAGGAGAGCTAGCACGTTGTTGAAAGACTTCATATCTCGGGACTTGGCAAAGTCACAAGCCTTTTTCTCTAATTAACTTCGGAGGAAACCGCGAACCTTCGCTTTAGTCGTCACATTGCCACAAAATTCGAGCTCGTCAATGTTTAGAGCTTCGGCCAATTTTTTAATTTTTGGAGGATGACCAATTTCCACAAATAGACCCTTGTCTTTTGGAGGAATGCCCACAATTCTATTGAATTCTTCAAGTGTGGGTGCTAGCTGAAAATCTTGGAATAAGAAACTTCTCATTGGAGGGTCATAGAATTGTGCTAGCGCGGTGAGAGCGTCACCTTGAACATTGGTGAACAAAAGATCAAGGATGTTGCCATAGTTGGAGACAAAAGCGGTCCTTGAAATTGATGCTAACTCGGTGGTCAAAACTCTAAGACTTTCCAAATTTGGGAGCTTGACTTTCAAAGGCAGAGTTCCTCTTTTCTCGGAAGCCATGTTCAATTTGTTAGACACTTGCAACACAATTTTAGCCTTTGCAATTTCCTGAAACAAACTTGTATGCTAAGAAAATGGTTTTATGCAAATGGATGCAATGCATGTATGATTTGTAATGAGTTTGGATAATCGGGAATCAAACTTAGAGGGGAGGCTCCATAAGGGGGCTTAGTTCTATGTGCTTTTATATCAAGGTCCTCACCAAGGATAGTTCTAAAGTTTTTGAATTAGGAACACCTAGAGTTGTGGAAGCATCTCGGAATTTTGCCATAATAACGGGTTAACCACCATATGACAAACCTTTCACGAGCGCCTCTCGTCTAGGCGAGGTTTGCACCAACTAAACAAGATGTGTACCTCGAAAGCCAATACAAACACCAAATTTGAAAAAAAGGTTCTAAGAAGAAGGTCCTTGGAGTTAAGGGTCCAATTCAAAATTTCGCCATTATAACGGGTTAACCATTATATGACTATCTTTCACGAAGAGGACCATCTCCAAGCGGGGTCTTTGTGTTGACTAAACGAGAGTGTCTACCTCGAAAGCCAACACTACACAATCACCATCCTAAACCTAAGTTTTTTTCGAACTCGGGTGTAGAGCTCCACTCAAAAGTTTTTTTTTTTTTTGAACCTCATAAACCCTCAATACGATAGCACAATAATATGAATATGAAAATCAATAAAATAGAAAATAAAATAAAGATAATAACATAAAATATAACCAAACATGGAAAACAAGAAACTAACACTAAAAGCTAACCTAACTAACTACGTTCGACTCACTAAGACAAAGCTTAATCTCCCCAGTGAAGTCGCCAGCTGAAGCGGCCGGAAAAATGCGCGGGCGAAAAACGCTCGCTAGACAGTAAAGTCGCCACCGGATTTTATTTATTCCCAAAGGAAAAGGAAAATATCGATAAAACCTTGAGAGAAATGGAAAGATGGTCGTCGCGACCAAATTTCGGGTTCGGGAGTCGGTTATGCGAGGGGAAGGTATTAGCACCCCTCGCATCTGTTGTACTCAACGGGAACCGTTAATTAAATTAGCTTAAAAATAAGTGTTAGTTCATGTTTATTTGTCTTATTAAAAAAAGGTTGCAAAGAGAAAATAAAATATTACCAAAAAAAAAAAAAAAAAAAAAAGGTTTTTTATTAGGGTGCTTGACGGTTGTTGAATCCCGCTCCTACGTATTCCCAAGTGCAATGGGAAATTCAAAGCTATGTAGTTCTTTGCAGAAAATATTTGTTTGTTGGTTTATTTTATTTATGAAAAAAAATTTGTCGCGCTTGGGCGAAAAAGTTTGTTTGTTTGAAAAATGCGGACTCGCACTTGGGCGATGATATCCGTTTGAAAAAGGTTTAAACGCGCATGGGCGTGAAAAAGATTAAAGTTTGGTGGATTGAGATTGATTTTAATTGGAGGACGAATATTTAACTGGGAACTAAGTGTCGACCTCGTTTCCGAAATATTCGAGGAAGCGTCGAGTGTCTACCCGATTTATCCTTTTTCACTCGCACGAGGAAAAGACTTATTTTATTATTTTTGAAGTATTTGAATGTATATTCGAACATGAGACGAATTTCAGACAACAAATTATATACATTTTTTTTTATGTTTTTATAATATATAAAAAGAAAACAAAGGAAATTTTTTTTTGGTATTTTCAATAATATATAAGTAAAATAAACATATTTTTTGGATTTTTAGATATTTTGAGAATAAATAAAGAAACATATTTTTTAGAATTTTTTAATGTTTTTAATAATATTTATAAAAGAGATAAAAGAAAATAAAACCAAAAAACAAGGGTTTTTAAAAAATAGAGGTAGTTGGGTGTTGAACCGATGACCTCTTCATGAAAAACCAAACCCCCAGCCAACTGTGCCAGCAGCGATTTTGTGTTTTAAAAAGCACCAATTAAAATGTATATTAAACCTGCCATTTAAAAAACAAATAAACCGCGCATCTGCTTTTTCTTCCTCCAGCTTTTCGTGAAATTGTTTTTTCCATAGCCATAAATCGAATTTCTTCATTTTTTCACCAAATAGAACATGTGAATATACCATTTTGCTCACAATTTCGAGAGGAATCCAAATATAATATTTATATTAACTGTAATAAACTGAATAATGCTAATTTAACCAAACTGTAGTTCTGCTGAGATTGGCTGCATCATAAGGCTAAAACAACTTGGTCAGATTGACTTAACTGAAGCATCAATGCTGAAGTAATTGAGTCTAAACCACTTGTGCATATTGAAGATGTGCAGATGCAAGATGTTGAACAAGATGTCCTAGACATCTTGTCACTGGGTTCAAAGCATGCATAGGCAGCATGTTGGAACAAGATGTCCAAGACATATGGGTAGGACATCTTGACCCAGTTCAGCTTAAAAGATAATACTTATCCATTAAGCACGCGTGTTTGTTTTATTTTGAATAAAGCGCGAATCTTTTAGTAACAAGCTGAGATTAGGATTAATGATAAAGTTTGTTATTAATCCTATGTGTTAGATACGATTGGATTCATATTTAATTTGTGGATAGAGATTAAATTTTTTATCTTTGTGGAGTTTGTTTTAAAATAAGTTTGTTTTAAAACTAACTCTTATTTGAGTGCATCTGAAATACTAAAGATTATCTGAAGAATTGCACGCCTATATAAAGGACTCAACATGGAGCTTAAAACTCAACCCACAATAACTGAAGATTGTGAGTCCAAAGTTTTGTACCCACTGTGCAAAACACCTAGTGGCTCTTAGTATTGTTCTTGATACTTTGTAGCTTGGAGTCATTGAATGTTGTCGTTCAACAGTGTCTTTTAACTGTTAGAGTTTAAAGATTGTTTCGTCACTTGGGATTAGTGATTAGAGGGAGTTGGGTAGGTTCTCATATTCAAGGGGAGTTAGCCCTTGAGTAGAAGATTATTAGGATTGAGAAAAGGTGTACATGCCAATAGGAATTTGGTAGTGTTGTAAGGCTGTTGTTTATTGCTTTTATTTATCTTCAGTACTGCAATAACGCGTGATCCAAATAACCAGTTGTCTAGGACATCTGGACTACTGACATATTGTCCTAGACATTGTGTAAGATATCTGTCCTGCAAGACAACAGAATTTCAATTGGCATCAGAGCAGGCACCCTAACCTGCTGGGTGAGCTCCAGGGAGACAAAATTTTGTTCAAGATGGACAGGAATGGAGGATCAATAAACAGACCACCAGTTCTGGATGGATCAAACTATGACTATTGGAAAGCAAGAATGATTGCCTTCATCAAGGCCATGGATCAAAAGGCATGGAAAGCAATTATCACAGGCTGGAATCACCCAATAGTCTCTGCAGAAGATGGTTCTTCAACATTGAAAGGTGAAGGAGATTGGACCCCAGAAGAAGAAATTGAGTCTAATAGCAACTCCAAGGCACTCAATGCTATCTTCAATGGTGTTGATGAAAACATATTCAAACTGATCAACATATGCACAGAAGCTAAGCAAGCCTGGGAGATTCTGCAAACAACACATGAAGGAACTTCCAAGGTTAGAATGTCAAAGCTGCAACTCCTCACTTCCAAATTCGAAAATCTAAGGATGGAGGATGATGAAACAATATCAGAATTCAACACTAGAATTCGAGACATAGCAAACTCATGCTTTGCCCTGGGAGAGAAGATACCTGAGGAGAAACTAGCAAGGAAGATTCTTAGATCACTTCCCAAGAGATTCTCTATGAAGGTAACCGCCATTGAAGAATCACAAGACTTGAGCACAATAAAGGTTGATGAACTCATTGGCTCATTACAAACTTTTGAGATGACCTTTGAAGATAGACTTGAAAAGAAGATGAAGAATTTGGCATTCAAAACTGAGGAAAGCAAAAGTGAAGATTGTCTATCAGAAGCAGTGGCTCTGTTAACCAAGAAGTTCAACAACTCTGTAAACAGGGTCCGAGCTATATGGAGGACAAATGTCCCAGACAAGATGTCCTACAACAAGACACAAGGTATCTCAAAAGAAGAGACAAACCCTGAAGAAGAAACAGAGAAGAGGTGCTATGAATGTGAAGGCTTTGGGCACATCAGAAAACAATGTCCCAACTAACTGTAGTAATGAGAGTGAAGAAGAAGGGGATGGCTGCAGTTGTTTCTGACTTTGAGGATGAGAGTGAAGAAGAAGACACAAACAATGCACTCTCAGGGATGTGTGAAACTAACTGTAGTAATTGCCTAAAAAGCTTCACAAGCACTGAAGACAGTGATAACTATGAAGAAGGTCTTTACTCCTCAAGAAAAACTGTTGAAAGATTAGAGCAAGAAGAACTCATTAAAAGGCGTATCAGGGAGCACCAGGAACGAGTAGAATTAATAAAGATACGCGATTCCTTGCAAGCCAAACTCAAGAAGATGACTAGACACTTGAGTCGCTTAGAATATGACTATGACTCAGAAGACGAGCTCCCTGAAACTGAGAAAATAGCTGAAGACATGATTGGATTAGGACTTGGTCATCTCTTCAGAGAAGAAGAATCTATTACAGAAAAGGAAACTCCTCCTCTACAGAAATCTAAGGACCAGATGTCAAGCCAAATGTCTCAGCATCCTGCTCAACACAATGACAGGGTCATAGACAACATATCTCAGCACTATGTTCAGACCACAAAGGAGATATCAAGTCAAAAGTCTCAACATCTTGTTAAACACAAAAACAGGATCACAGACTACAAATCTCAACAATCTATCCAAACAAAAAGGAAGATGTCAAGCCACATGTCTCAACATCCTGTTCAAATCAAGAAGAATGGGAACCTAAGTCAGCCTCACAAGCAGCAGAGGAAGCACATACCAAGACCACATCTTAAAAAGTTATACTCCCAAAATAAAAGAACTTTTAATAGATGTGATCACTGTGGAAGATCTGGACATGTTATGAAAGAATGCTTCAAAATTCATGGTTATCCTCAAAGATCAAAATCACCAAGAAAGAATGAAAAGAAGATACTTGCTCAACAAGTAAAATGCCAGGAGTCCCAAGTCAAAAAGGTATGGAGGCCAAAAGAAGATTCAAAACTAAAGGCTCATACTTGTATCAGACTATCCGCATATGAAGACTGATACTTTGACAGTGGATGCTCCAAACACATGACTGGAGACATGAAATATCTCAGGGAATTAAGTCCTTGCTCCAAAGGAAGTGTAACTTTTGGTGATGGAGCTAAAGGTAGAATCAAAGGTGTAGGGAAGCTAAGAGATCCAAGCTCACCATACCTAGATAAGGTTCTACTAGTTGAAGGACTCACTACAAACTTGATAAGCATCAGTCAACTATGTTAACAAGGACTAGATGTGTACTTCAACAACTCTAAGTGCATCATTGCAAAAAATCAAAAGGTAGTGATGAAGGGTGTCAAGGCAAGAGACAAATGCTATAAGTGGATCCCTCTCAACAATGATCCAAAAATAGCTTGCTTGACAGTCAAGGAAGAGAATGACCAGATGTTCTACCAGATGTCCCAACATCTGTACACTAATCAGGAAGTTGAATCACTTCAACCTGAACGTGGGAAAGGATCTCTAGAGTTCCACACGTCCAAAAGCGTGTAGAACATTAAGTGACGGGGTGACGTGCAGAGAGTTTTAATCATCATTACTTCTGCACAATAAACGAGGTAACCTAATACCTAGTTCCGTCTATATAAAGTCACCTAGAACATCACTTGTGTCATCTCATAAGCTTCAACATCTGGTACGACACTCTCTAAATCTCTTGCAAAAAGAAAATCTCTTCACAAAATCTCTAACAACATGAGTCAAGAAATCACAATGAGCACCAACAACCAAGAAATCAACAAAGGCGAAGGACCTAGTGATCCAACTAGGGTTTCAGACTCAACCATCAATCAACAAAAGGTTGATCTTGACAAATTAGTTGTTCCTAGAGGAAGAAGAACAACAACAGGGAAGAAGAGAAGTAGTGCATTAACAGGACCCTTCACAAATTCAACATTCAGTGAAGAAATCATAGAAAAGTATCCGTCAAAAACTCAATCGTCACCAAGGAGGGCTGAAGAACAAAACCTCAAAGAATCATCTCTGAAAAAGGCTACTCAAAACCAGAACCTTGAGTCTCAAACAGAAAAAGAAAAGAATGATGAGGATGATGTCAGGACATCCGGTCTCAACAACAAGGATGTTGCAACAGATGTCTCAACATCAAGAGACACCATAGCTGAGGAACATCCAATGGAAGGAGATCCAAAGGATGCAGAAGATTAGATCGCCTCAGAAGATGAAGACTCAAAATCTCTGGAAGTTATAGAGATTGATGAAGAAACTGACAGTGAAGAGACACCCCCAAGAAGAACTCAATCAGTAGCTGATAGAGTAAAAAGAAGCAGAGGGAAGAAGGTGGAAATTCCCAAGTCATTCTTGGAAGAAAAATCTCAGAAGAGGAAGAGGAAGCCAGAATCCTCAAGTGATTTTGAACTTGATGTCGTAGAAGATGTCTCAGACATCATGTCAAAGAAAAGAAAAACTACGCCCTCAGCATTCTTCCACACTGAAGACAATGAACAGAAGTGGAAAATAGTAAGGAAAAAGAGAATGGTTGTGGAAAGGGAACTAAGCACTGAAGCACTATCTTATAAGGATATCACTACACTTCTTGAAGAAGCCAAACTCATGAAGACCGTACTAGGAGTTGGCAAGTGTTATGAAAGGCTGGTTAGAGAATTCTTGGTCAATCTATCTGAAGAGTGTGCTGAAGAAGAAAGTGATGGCTATCACAGGGTACACATGAGAGGAAAATCTATTAACTTCTCTCTAACAGTGATTAATAAGGTCTTGGGAAGAAGCAATGAAGCTGAAAGCAAGAAAATTCTATCAATGGACAATATTGCTGAAGAAATTACCTCAGGGCAAGCTGAACATTGGCCCAAGAAATGACTACTTCCAACGTCCAAGCTGACTGTCAAATATGCTATACTCAATAGGATTGGCACAGCGAATTGGGCTCCTACAAATCACAGCTCAAGTATTACCCCAACCTTAGCCAAACTCATCTACCTCATAGGAAAAGGAAAGAAATTGGATTTTGGAAAACATGTGTTCGAACAAACAATGAAACATGTAGAGACCACCACAACAAAGCTACCAATAGCCTTTCCCTGTTTGATTACTGAGATTATACTAAGTCAGTACCCAAACATCCTACTTCCTAAGGAATATGAAAGTAAGAGACCTCCACCAATATCCTTCAACCGGAAGCTATTTGCTGAACCACATGTCCCAGACATTGTGCTCAAAGAAAAGGAAACAGCTGAGACCTCAACTCCACTGGACAGAAGCTCACAAAACAAAGTATTGGCTGAGCTCATTCAAGTATCTAAAGAGTTAGAGGAGACAATCAAGACAAGCACAGTAAGGAAAGTCTGTGTAGACCATCTTATCAAGCAGCTAACAAAGAAAATAGCTGAGAATGAAGGAGCTGCTCATGCTGAGGATGAGCAAGAAGATGAAGAAGTATGAAGAACAGCTACTGCGTAATGTAGGAAAATAAGTACTTTTGTATTTTCCTTTTAGCTATGTTCTACTTCTGTAACTATTTGTGGTCTACCAAACGTCCTAGACATTGGAGACTTTGACATCCGGCACTATGTGTGCACGTTGTATGCTGTTCACTTTATAATCAATGAAATATTTTCCTTTAATACCTTTGTCAAATTATGGTAAAAAGGGGAAGAAATAATTGATGATAGAACAGCTCTTTGGCAAGTAGAATAACTCTCTTGCTTTAACGGATGATAAAATTAGCAAGCTTTAAAAATAAAAACAAAAAAAATAGAAGAAAAGAAAAGAAAGAAAAAACTATGCTAAAACAAGTGTGTCTAGAGCAAAACTTAAGAATGCTCAATATGAACCTCTAAGAAGTCTAGTAAGTCTTGATCACTCTGATTAAGTACTTTCCGCTGCAACTCAAGACTTTGGTTCACTAAGTCACTAGGTATCTCATCCCTGGACTTAGAAAAATTACTGTAATGAATCATATGAAGACAAGACTAAGACTGTCTCATACTAGAAAAGGTTCATAACACATTCAAGATTGAAGAAGTCATGAATATTGAAGACACACAAAGATTCTGAAGATCAAAGACATTGAAGACACGAAGATTCAGAATTGAAGACTGCATCAACAGACATCAATTTGAAGATTGAAGAATTTGAAGATTGAAGACTGAAGAGTGCACATTCAACAAAGTGGTTAAGTGGTTGTTTTAGCCATAATTTGCCAAAGGGGGAGATTGTAGTTCTGCTGAGATTGGCTGCATCATAAGGCTAAAACAACTTGGTCAGATTGACTTAACTGAAGCATCAATGCTGAAGTAATTGAGTCTAAACCACTTGTGCATATTGAAGATGTGCAGATGCAAGATGTTAAACAAGATGTACAAGATGTCCTAGACATCTTGTCACTGGGTTCAAAGCATGCATAGGCAGCATGTTGGAACAAGATGTCCAAGAAATGTGGGTAGGACATCTTGACCCAGTTCAGCTTAAAAGATAATGCTTATCCATTAAGCACGCGTGTTTGTTTTATTTTGAATAAAGCGCGAATCTTTTAGTAACAAGCTGAGATTAGGATTAATGATAAAGTTTGTTATTAATCCTATGTGTTAGATACGATTGGATTCGTATTTAATTTTTGGATAGAGATTAAATTTTTTATCTTTGTGGAGTTTGTTTTAAAATAAGTTTGTTTTAAAACTAACTCTTATTTGAGTGCATCTGAAAGACTAAAGATTATCTGAAGAATTGCACGCCTATATAAAGGACTCAACATGGAGCTTAAAACTCAACCCACAATAACTGAAGATTGTGAGTCCAAAATTTTGTACCCACTGTGCAAAACACCTAGTGGCTCTTAGTATTGTTCTTGATACTTTGTAGCTTGGAGTCGTTGAATGTTGTCGTTCAACAGTGTCTTTTAACTATTAGAGTTTAAAGATTGTTTCGTCACTTGGGATTAGTGATTAGAGGGAATTGGGTAGGTTCTCATATTCAGGGGGAGTTAGCCCTTGAGTAAAAGATTACTAGGATTGAGAAAAGGCGTACATGCCAATAGGGATGTGGTAGTGTTGTAAGGCTAAGTATTGATTCGGAGTAGTAGTGTTCACTTCCTGGATTGGTATCCCCCAGATTAGGACTTGTTATAAGTGTCGAACTGGGTTAACAAACTCACTGGTGTTGTTTATTGCTTTTATTTATCTTCAGTACTGCAATAACGCGTGATCCAAATAACCAGTTGTCGAACCAGTTGTCTAGGACATTTGGACTACTGACACATTGTCCTAGACATTGTGTAAGACATCTGTCCTGCAAGAGAACAATAAATGCCCAATACCTTAGGGCTATTATTCCTCACATTGAGATAAACATGAATGGACCAAGAATGAACTCAAATGATGCTCAAATAAGTGAGTTCGAAATTTCAAGAACCTTACCAATTGGAGAAAGTCCAATGCTTCTTCTCAGGGTGTTTCAAGATGTAAAAATGATCCCTTTAGCTTATTTGAGTCCCTAGGAACGTAATGGAGTGTTTACTTTGGCTTGAAACCTTCTCAAACGTTCTACGCAATTCAAGTTGAAAGTGGCAAAAATGGAGGTTGTAAGATGGTGATGGTGGTGTTTCAGTTAGTGTTTAATGCATACAGAAGTTTATTCATGATGTATTGATGATGTTTTTATTGATAAAACTCGAAGAAATTGAAGGGTTTGAAGATTTCGAAAATTTGGATTTGAAGCTTCTTTAATGGAGATTTTTGAGAGATTTTGTGGATGTCTTGTTCTGAGCTCATGAAGGCCTTTTATAGAGGTCTCAATGTGGTCTCAGAAGTGAATGAAATGGACTTTGCTTATATCTCAATGTTGGTTGTCTCAAAAGTTGCAAAAGTGATCTTTTTCTTTAAAAGCTTCATGGTTTCAAGACAACAAAGGTGGAGTGATTTTGGGGGAAGGGAAGCTTTTCAGAGTTTGCATGCATTGCCTCTGGTGTTTAGATGGAGTGAAATCTCAGCAAAATCAATTCACAAGGCTCAATGCAAAGTGGTTGAGAAAAAACAAATGTGTAAGAGACTTTATGCAAAAGTGCTCTATAAAGAATATTTGATTGGACAATGCTTATGACACTCTTTTAATACACCTTTAAGCCTATAATTCATGTTCATTTACTGAGATTTAGTGGTACAAAAGGTCTGCAAAAGAGGATCACAATGTTTGATTTGGTTTGAGCAAGCTCTTGACATGATTTTTGGCCCATAAATCTGCTGCATCATGCCACCTTCTCCTCTTCGAAACTTGCTGCTCGTGCCATGAAAATTCTTGATCTTCGTATCATTGGAAAGAAAGCATGACATTCTACAACTTTGATGTTAAAGACTTGAGCTGAATCAATTTTTATCATATAGAAAAATGGCCATTAATATTAAAATTTGTCACAGACAATATTCAGAAAAACAATTGGTCTTCTAGTATGCGCACTTCATCTCTTCGAAACTTTGTGCTCAAACAAAATAAATTCATGATCTTGATACCAATGGAAAGAGGCCATAGCATGCTACAACTTTGATGTTGAACACATGACCTGAATGAACTTGGATCATATATAAAACTGACCATCAAAATTCAAAATTATCACTGAAAAACACGGAAAAAATTTCTAAGTTTCCAGATTTTTCAACAACTTGAAACATCAACTTTGGAACTTCTCAACTTCCAATTTCCATGAGCTTTTGGTTAAATCTTTCCATGATAATGAAGTATGCAGTGTCATCTTTAAGTACATCCGTCTAGTATGAAAAATGATTGCTTGGATTGATCACAAGTTGGCCATAAAGTCATGCACTTGATAAGGTCAAAAACTCTGAAAAAATTCTAAGTGTCAGAATTCCTAACAACTTGGAATATCAACTTTGGATATAAATTTAAGCACTTTAATGATCCTTATGACCTCAAATCTTTTAACCATCTTGAAATTTGCCATGAGATCATGAAATAAAGTCCTTGTTTGTACACTTTAGTGACTTGGGGAGGAAGTTACAACCATGAGAAGTCACCTCCATGAACATGAATTCTTGGTACTTAGAAAAAATCAAATCACAAGTAAATATGTGATTTCACACCACATTTGTATGATTGTGAGATGTTTGACCTTGTGAATAAATGCAAATAAATGTGAAGCATAAAAAAAATAAAAAAATAAAATGTCGGGAAAAAATTGGGGTGCTACAAATTTGATGTAATAAAAGAGAGTAATTTTTTACGGTGTGAAGAACTAAATCAAACATGTGTAAAAAGTAAAACAATTGAGACCATAACCGTAGGTCTCACATCTTAATTATTTTTGTAAATTTTTTGATTAAGATATCAAAATGGATTTCATATAATAGAAGAGGATAATCTCTTACAGGTGTGAAGAACTTATTCAAGCTCGTGTAAAAAGTAAACCAATTGACACTATAATCTTAGGTCTCGCATTTTTATAATAATTGTAAAATGTTCAATTAAAATTTCAAGAGAGATTTGCTCTAAATAAAAAGAGTAATTTATTACGGTGTGAAGAACTAATCAATCTCGTGTAATAAGTAAAACAACTTGGACCATAATTTTAGTCCTCATAACATATTTATTTTTATAAAATGTTCAAGTAAACTATTCAAAGAGATATGATCCAATGGAAGAGGGTAATCGCTCTTACGACTTGAAGAACTAAATGAAGTCCGTGTAAAAAGTAAATTAATTGATATCTGTTCTGGTAAAAATAATAGGGGGGTGGTCCAAGTATATTCATGAGCAATAATGATACTTAGGATCTTTATTTACCAAAAAGTTGAACCCTTTACAATGAGTGTTTCTTCTCTATTTATAGAGGGAATAATGATCAGAAAATATCTAAAACCACCCCACTCCCCTCTCATGGAGGTCGTGGGTGGTTTTCCACCGTGTCCACCGTGTCTCAAGGGTGGTTATGGGTGGTTACTCCTCTCCTCCGCGTTTCTGTGGTGGTAGTGGGCGGTTGTCCGCTACTGGGCGACGTAATTGTATCCTGAGGGCGTCACCCCTAACCTTCTGGATCTCGCCCCCGCCTTATCTTTCCCGCCAAGTATCTATTTGAATTGTTTGGGCCAATTGTTGGATCATTGAGTTATTGGGCCTATAATATTTTGTCCGGTACATAGCCCCCCAAGCACGAGGCTCAAAAAGGCGAAGTGCTGATAACGGCCGGACGTGGTGTGATAACCGCCCACTCCTCATGATCACGTTCTTTATCCTCGGGCTATAAATGTGAGTTCCGCAACATGCCATTCAATTCGTTTTTCTTACTCTGCATCTCTTGCCTTTTGTAATTATGTCTTCTCCTACTGCCATTCAGGAATCGCCTGCCATGCCAGTTTTGCTCCAATTGAGGAACATTTTGTGTTATGATACTGAGGACTTGTGGGATGAAAAGGAGGATTTTTCTTCCATGGTCAAAGAGTTGCAGGACTATTCTTGGAGGTTGACGGATGAGCAAAAGCAATTTCTGGCTGTGGTGCAAGAGTTGAATAAAAGGTTCCTAGATGACAGTGCTTTCATTGCAACCACTGAGAATGTGGAACACTGTTAGAGGGAACTTGCGGAAGCCCTGGAGAGGAGGATCGAGATGGTGAAGGAACTCATAACTTCTCAGGAAAAAGGTGATGGCGCTTTCTCTTTCGGCTGAAGAAGCCGTAGACAGCAGAATCGACGAGTTGGAGAGTCAACTCAGACCTCTCGTGAAGAGGAAAAGGTCTCTGCAAATGGATATCCAATATGACGTCGCCAAACTGATCCGAACTCGTTCACATTTGTGTCGTCTTCAGGAGAGAGATGATGCTCTTAACGACAATATGAGGAAGATTTCCCAAGACTCCGATGCGGCGAAGAAATTGAGGGGCTTGATGGAGGATTGTCATGCTCGTGCTGTTGAGGCTGCTTACAAGGCCTTTAAGTAGTTTTTCTTTATTTTCCTTCATTTATATGATGCTTTGTGATTCCTCCAAATGGCGTTGAATATGTTCCGCCTTGCTTTGTAATTTGTTGAATTTCCTTCAATGAAATGATATTCCTTTCCTTAAATTTATGAATTTCCTTTCCGCCATGTATTCTTGATTAATTCTATATATATACTTGTTCTCGCCCGTTGGCGGGGTCGTTGAATTTCAAACGTTCGGCCTTCTCGCCTGCCTTAGGATACGTGTCCAGGCGTACGCGTAATGCTGACACGCGTTGTGGTACCTTATTTTACCCATTGGATATTAGGACGTTTCGTTTACCCTGCAACTTTCCTATAAAACAGGGACTTCAAATTATTTTCATCAACTCTTCCTTCGTTTGTTCCGATTCTCAACGTTTTTTCCCCAAATTTCAAACACGTTTTGCGCGGTATAGTAATTAGCAAACCTCCCTTCACACGATCTCCACTACATTTCCACTTCATTTATTTAAGGTAACTTCTCTTCCTTCTTTGTAACTGTCTTTGTTCTTTTTACGTTCCCATTTCGATTTCTAGGGTTAGGAAAAAATGGTTATCTTACGTAGCTTGAGTGACGACGAAGAGGGGGGTTTTACCAAAATTTCTCCTCGTGGTTCTGCCTTAGAGACTCAAATACGTAACCATCATACAAGGGCCGATGGTTCTCTTGATTATGATGGTTACTTCAAATCTTTGATGAATGTTGAAATTAGTTCTAACGATACTGAGAGTAGTGATAGTGACTGTGTGATAATCTCGCCTTCGTCTTTCACAGGAAAACGAAGGGACACGACTCTTGCAATTTTTGTCGCCCCAACTCCTCCCGAGATCATGGACGTAGCTTCGATGTATTTAGACTGGGAATCCGTGGTGGCGTATAGGCGGAAAACTGTTGTTTCTGGTTCTGAGGACGAGAACAACATCATCACTGAACCTGTTGGTGAGGATGAGATCGTCACTGATGTCAACACCCAAATAACCTCATTACTTTTACATGCACACCTCCATTATTGACTCCTTCAATGTCTGGTTTCCTTTCACCCTTTTTGAAGTTCAAATGTTTAAAACCTTGAATGTCGCCCCCTGTCAACTGAGTCCTAACAGTTGGGGATATATGAAAGCTTTTCAATTGGCCTGTTTAGGTCTAGAAATTGAGAAGCCCTCTGTCGTTGTCTTCTTTTCTTTCTATACCATTAAGAGTATCTCGCCTGACTCTCAGGTCTTTCTTTCGAGTCAGCCAGGCCGAAAGCGCTTTGAGTTGTATACCTCTAATTTCAAAAACTTTAAAAACACTTTTCTTCGCGTCCGTGGTAGGGAATCTTTCCCTTACGTGATGTTTGATGAGAACCAAGAACCTTTGTTTCCCTTTTATTGGACTCAGAATCCCCGAGTTATCAAAGGGACTCGTTATGAATGTCTGGACGAGTTTGAGAAAGAATGCGTCGCCTATATTGAGACGCTGTGTATTTTGAATGTGGGTGACCTTCTTAAGGCTGAGGGTTACATAGGACAATTGGTTGAATATATGGGTGAGTCTCTTTATTATTTTCTTGTCTCGCCTTTGTCTGTTCTTTTCTAGAGACTAACCTTTTTTTTTCTTTACTTTTTGCAGATAGGATGAAGTCTGTCTCCCAAGAGAAGAGGATGGAGTTTTTGCTGAGGGCTAGGGCCAAGAAGGAGAAGGATGCCGCCCTTGCCGCTTCTGGGGAGCCTGTTGCTGTGGTTGACCCTTTGAGTCAACTGGTGGTGGCGGACAATGATGCCGCCAAGGGTAGGAATAAGAGGAAGAATGAAGGACGAATTTCCGTCGCCATTCCTGCCAAGAACCTTGAGCTAGGCGGTAGTTCCAGGAGTGAACAGCCTATTTCCAAGAAGCTGAGGTCTTCTACTTCTGGGGCTACCTCTAATGTGGAAGTTGCTCCAATCCAGGGTGAGGATCCTGAGAAGACTCCTTCTCCACATCCTTCTATTGCTACGGTGAATGTGATCTCGCCCCCTCCTTCCGCTCCTTTAAACAACACGGCGCCAACATCTTGGGATCCTCTTCTGAATCTCGAGGTCTTTATTGAGAAGGCTATGGATCTGTCTGGCGGGGGAGCTCGTTTTGATTCTACTTCGACTGAAGATTTGGCCAGGCTCTCCATGGGTTATGAGTTGAAGGGGGTCTTGCTTAACTATGCCTTGGCGTCTCGCCAAAAGCTTGCTGTCTCCTCTGCTGAGGAAAGGATGAAGGTTGTTCGCCAGGAGTTGAATGCCATGGAGGAGAAGGTCAAAGCTGCCCAGAACAAGTTTGTTGCTGACATGGAGGCTGCCAAGGCTGAAAGTAAGAAAGCCTTGGACGACCTAGAGGAGAAGCATGAGGCCGCCTTGAAGAAGTTGAAGGACGACCACGCCGCCGAGGTCAAAGCATTGGAAGACTCGTCTGCTGATAAAGACGACCAAATTAAGTGGCTATCTGAGGATCGAGACGTCCTGCTCAAGGAGAAGGCGAGCTGGTCTGAGGAGAAAGCGGGTTTGGAAGAAAGCATTGGAGCCCAATTTGAAGATGGCTTTAACTTCGCTGTCGAGCAAGTTAAAGTTTTGTTCCCTGATATTGATGCTGGGCGTCTGGGCGAGGCCAGTGTGTTAATGGTCATCAAGGATGGCCAGCTGGTTCCTTACACTCCTCCTGTGGATCCTGTTCCATGAAGCTTTTTCAATCCTTTTGTTTTTCTCTTTTAATCTTGTACGCCCCCTGGTGGCTTTTGATAATTTTGTATGCCCTTTGTGGCTTTTGGTAAACTTTTGTATGCCCTGCTGTGGCGATAATGACAATGCTCCTCGCCCCTTGTGGCCTTTAATATTACATCTTTTCATCTATATGCTTGCGTCTTCTTTCTATTGTCTTGTTTTATTTTGAGAATATTTATCTGTATGTAACTTTGTAGTATCTGTGTAACCTTCTTGCCAATGCGTCCGAGGCGAGGTAAGTACTTAGGCGTGGTACCGCTAAGCTGTGGCGTCGTCTGTGAACCATTTTTCGAGAATTTTTCGCGGATATCAATGTGGTCAGCATAACTGTTTTATTCTTTCGCCGTTTTCTATGCAGTCAAACATGGAAAATTGCAACCCTTTGACTACATTTATTGCTCACCGTCCAGAAATTTCCTTATAAATACCCTCTTTCACCTTCAATTTTCTGCACATCACTTCTCATTTGTTTTCAATTTTTCTTTCGCTGAATCTCTCTTCTTTTTCTCTGATTGTTTTCATTCTTCTTCCTTCTTGCTTTCATTGATCCCTCCATGGATCACAAAAATAAACCCAAAAAGAAAAGTGTGGCTTCTAAATCAAAATCTCAGAAAAAGAAACGTAGGATAGAGATCTCAGTTTCTAAATCTAGGCGAGATAAGCCCTCTTATAATATCAAAATGGAAACTCTTGCCATTTCGTCAGATTCTTCCGGCTCTGCTGATGAAGATTTCATTGAATACCTGAGGACTTCCATTTCTCGGGGACCTTCACCTGATGTTGAATCTTCTGGTAGAGAAGAAGGATCCCGGATTATTACGGAGGCTGGGGAGAAGCCACGGAGGATATCATGTACAGCCTCAGGGAAAACTCCAGGGTAGTTCTGCTCTGATGAGTTGTTCCTTCTCCTGATGGCAGCCTCTTGGTGAGGGACTGGGGTCACGCCTCCAGGTTTTCCCTCTACCATTAAAGACTCGGGAGATTTCCACCCGATTTCTTTCTCTTGTGGCGGGGAGCTGATATCTTGTGGAGATGAGGAACTATTGAGACTGCCTCCAGTTTTTTCTTCTCTTCCCTGAAGGAGCTGGATCCTTTGTTAGATTTAGGATTTCTTTTTCTTTGAATTTGCATCTTGATTTCATTGTAATTTTCTTTATCTTTGTCTTTGAATTTGTATCTTGATTTCATTGTAATCTCTCTTATCAATGAAAAGATGAATGTTTCTAATATTGTCTCTTTTTCTGCACTGTTGTGTTATATAATATTGTAAGGAATAATAAAATAACGACATGCATTATACCTTTAATTTCTTTTGGCGTTTTTTGGATTTCGCCTTTAACATTACTGTTTCTGATGTCGCCGACGCCTTGCGCCTTTTTATTTTACCGTCATATCCAACTCGTAAGATTTAGGGATAACGCCATTTCTATTTTTGATATGTCCAACTCGTTAGGTTTACAGATCATACCATGGTGTTTCAACGTCTTTCCGTCGTACCCAGCTCTTAGGGCTTTTAAGGGTATCGCCGTTTCTATTTTAGACATGTTCAACTCGTAAGATTTACAAATCATGTCATGGTGTTTCAACGCCTTTCCGTCGTACCCAGCTCTTAGGGCTTTTAAGGGTATCGCCGTTTCTATTTTAGACATGTTCAACTCGTAAGATTTACAAATCATGCCATGGTGTTTCAACGCCTTTCCGTCGTACCCAGCTCTTAGGGCTTTTAAGGGTATCGCCGTTTCTATTTTAGACGTATCCAACTCGTAAGACTTACAGATAACGTCATGGTGTTTCAACGCTTTTCCGTCGTACCCGGCTCTTAGGGCCTTTGGGGGTAACGCCGTTTCTTTTTTAGACGTATCCAACTCGTAAGATTTACAGATAACGTCATGGTGTTTCAACGCTTTTCTGTCGTACCCGACTCTTAGGGCCTCTGGGGTAACGCCGTTTCTTTTTTAGACGTATCCAACTCGTAAGATTTACAGATAACGTCATGATGTTTCAACACTTTTCCACCTTCGTTGTCTTCATGTATAATATTTAGATAATGATAAACCATCTGCAAACATTGGAACAATGACTTTTTGATTAAAGAAATTTTTTTTTGAATTTTTGTTGATGAGTCTCGTTAAAAACTCCTGCTTTCGCCGGAGAAAAGAGTTTCTCATCATTCAGATTCTTAATACATCCATATGCATTTTCTTTTTTGAAAATAAAAACAAGAAATGAAAGTAAAAACAAGAAATATCTTTGGGGTGGCGTGGCGAGGCTTGATGATGTTCTTTGGAGTGCATCTCGCCCATAGGCGTTGTTGGCATAACTGTAGTAAAATCTGAGATTTGAGATATTCCACGTCCTGTGCAGGACCTCGCCTTCCATAGTTTTCAACCTGTATGCTCCACCCTCAAAGACTTTGTTGATTCTGAATGGTCCTTCCCAATTTGCTGACAATTTTCCACCCTTATCTCTTCTCATTGGTCTCTTCAGGACTAGGTCGCCTTCTTTGAATTTTCTTGGTATTACCCTTGTGTTGTATTTTCTTCCTACTCTTTGTTTAGTGGCGAATTCTCTGAAATGCGCTTTATCCCTTACTTCTTGTATTAAGTCAAGATTTTCCTGCAATGCTTCGTTGTTCTCTTGAGTTGTCGAGGTTTCACGTCGCCAACTTGGGGGATTTATTTCTGCAGGAATCATGGCATCTGCGCCATAGACCATGGTGAAGGGAGCTTCTCCTGTTGATGATTGTGGAGTTGTGTGATATGACCATAATATGGCGGTGAGGTGAGCTACCCAAGCTTCTCCTTTGCTTGACAGTCTCCTTTTCAGGGCCCTCAATATGACTTTGTTGGCCGACTCGGCCTGCCAATTGGCTTGAGGGTGCTCAACTGATATGAAAGTGTTTTGGATTCCTTTCTCCTTGCAAAATGTGACAACCTTCTCACTTGCGAATTGTGTGCCGTTATCTGATACAATGTACTTAGGAAGGCCGAATCTGCATATGATATTCCTCCAGTAAAACTTTTTGACTTGCTCTGCCGAGATGTTTGATAAAGGTTGTGCCTCTACCCATTTGGTGAAGTAATCCACAGCGACTATGATCCATCTGGTTTGTTTCCATGAGGTAGGGAAAGGACCCAATATATCTACTCCCCACATGAAGAAAGGCCAAGGCGAAAGGACTGATTTGAGGGGTTCGCCTGGGGCGTAGTGCAGGTTTAAGAATCTTTGGCATTTATTACATGCTCTCACACACCTCCCTGCGTCACTATGCAGTTCTGGCCAAAAGAATCCTGCTCTAAGGATCTTACCTGCTAACGATCTCGCTCCTATATGACTCCCACATGATCCTTCATGAACTTCTTCTAAAATTCCCTTGGCTTCTTCCTTGCTTACACATAGCAATAAGAGGGTCGAGAATCCCCTTTTATATAGCTTATCTCCCATCATGGTATACCATGATGCCATTCTTCTGACTTTGTACGCCTCTTCTCTAGGTTTTGGGAGTTCGTCCCTTTGTAAATACTTGATAATGGGAGTTCGCCAGTCTTCTTCTTCTATGACCATGTGAATTTCTTCTTCGTTGATGTTGGGGTTTGCAATGGTTTCTTGGATGAAGGTTCTGTTGCTTCCCGGTTTCTTGGTGCTGGCGAGTTTGGATAACAAATCCGCCCTGGCGTTCTGTTCTCTAGGCACATAGATCAATTGAAATGAGTTGAAACACTTCGCCAACTTGTTTACCTTTTCCAGATATTTGATTAACTGGGTGTCTCTTGTTTGGAATTCCCCTGACACTTGGATGGTTACCAATTGTGAGTCACTTTTTACTCTGAGGTCCGTGACCTCCATTTCCTTTGCTAACTTCATTCCTGCTAGAAGGGCCTCATATTCAGCCTGGTTGTTACTTGCTTTAAAAGCGAACCTTAGAGATTGTTCTATGAGTACTCCATCAGGTCTTTCTAGAACTACTCCTGCTCCACTTCCTTTTAGGTTAGACGCACCATCTACTGAAAGTGTCCAAGGTTCCTCGCTGTTTTCTTTAGGCGGGGTTCATAATTCCAGTATAAAATTCGCCAGAATTTGTGATTTTATTGCGCCTCTAGGGGAAAAGGTTATGTCAAACTCTAACAATTCCACTGCCTATGCAACCATTCTCCCTGCTAGGTCAAGCTTCCTTAGGACTTTCTTTATGGGATAGTCCGTCATAACCACTACCTTGTGACTCTAAAAGTATTGCCTTAACTTCCTCGCGGTGTTGACGACGGCTAAGGACAGTTTCTCTATCTTTTGGTACTTTGCTTCAGCACCTTTGAACGTTATGCTCACAAAATATATTGGCTTCTCTTCGCCCTTGACTTCTTGCACCAATGCTGAACTAAGGGCGTTGTCTGAAACTGCCAGGTATAAGTATAAGATGTTACCTTTCTGAGGGCGAGTCAATATTGGTGGTGACGCCAAAAAACTCTTAAGCTTTAGAAAAGCTTCTTCGCACTGAGGGGTCCATATGAATCTCTCACTCTTTCTTAGGGCCGAGAAAAAGTGAAATGCTTTCTCTTTAGAACAAGATAAAAATCTTGACAACGCTGCGATCCTTCCTGCTAGCTGTTGGACTTCCTTTACTGTGGTTGGACTTCTCATGTCAATTATGACTTGACATTTGTCCGGGTTAGCTTCTATTCCTCTGTTTGTGAGCATAAAGCCCAAAACTTTTCCTGACTGAACCCCAAAAGAACACTTCGCTGGGTTCAATCTCATATTGTATTTTCTTACCGAGGCAAGGATATCGCCTAGATCCTTGTCATGTTCGCCCTCTTCCGTGGTTTTGACTACCATGTCGTCTATATACCCTGTCCATCAGTCTCTGGTACATGGCTCCTGCGTTTTTTAGGCCAAACGGCATAACATTGTAAAAGTAATTGCAAGTGTTAGTCATGAAGGCAGTGTGAGGCGCGTCTGCAGGATTCATCTTTATTTGGTTGTATCCCGAGTATGCATCCATAAAGCTTAACATTTTGTATCCGGAGGCTCCATCAATAAGCCTATCTATATTAGGCAAGGGATATGGATCTTTTGGGCAGGCTTTGTTTAAATCTGTAAAATCCACGCACATCCTCCACTTGCCATTTGCCTTCTTCACCATTACTACATTCGCCAACCATGACGGATACTTTATTTCTTCAATGAATCCTGCTGCCTTCAGTTTGTCCACTTCTTCATTTACTGTTGTTCTTCTTTCTTCTCCATTTTTCCTCTTTCTTTGCGAGACCGGTTTGACGTTGGGCGCGATAGATAATTTGTGTGTTATCACGCTTTCGTCTATTCCGGGCATATCAGATGGCTTCCATGCGAATAGGTCTATGTTCTTTTTTAACATAGCTACGACCTTTTCTCTCTCTTCTGGTTTCAAAGTGGTTCCTATGTTGGTTACCTGGTGTGGCGCATCGCCAATTTGGACTTGTTCTAATTCTTCAATGGGGCTCATCCTTCTTTCTGTGAAATCTTCCCTTGGATCAAGGTCTAGGGGCGAGACCATGTTGACTCCGCCTCCATTCTTGGGTGACGCCATTGACTCCACCTTGAAGGTTTGTCTGTGTTTGATTTTCAGGCTAGATTCGTAGCATTTCCTGCAATGCTTCGTTGTTCTCTTGAGTTGTCGAGGTTTCACGTCGCCAACTTGGGGGATTTATTTCTGCAGGAATCATGGCATCTGCGCCATAGACCATGGTGAAGGGAGCTTCTCCTGTTGATGATTGTGGAGTTGTGTGATATGACCATAATATGGCGGTGAGGTGAGCTACCCAAGCTTCTCCTTTGCTTGACAGTCTCCTTTTCAGGGCCCTCAATATGACTTTGTTGGCCGACTCGGCCTGCCAATTGGCTTGAGGGTGCTCAACTGATATGAAAGTGTTTTGGATTCCTTTCTCTTTGCAAAATGTGACAACCTTCTCACTTGCGAATTGTGTGCCGTTATTTGATACAATGTACTTAGGAAGGCCGAATCTGCATATGATATTCTTCCAGTAAAACTTTTTGACTTGCTCTGCCGAGATGTTTGATAAAGGTTGTGCCTCTACCCATTTGGTGAAGTAATCTACAGCGACTATGATCCATCTGGTTTGTTTCTATGAGGTAGGGAAAGGACCCAATATATCTACTCCCCACATGAAGAAAGGCCAAGGCGAAAGGACTGATTTGAGGGGTTCGCCTGGGGCGTAGTGCAGGTTTAAGAATCTTTGGCATTTATTACATGCTCTCACACACCTCCCTGCGTCACTATGCAGTTCTGGCCAAAAGAATCCTGCTCTAAGGATCTTACCTGCTAACGATCTCGCTCCTATATGACTCCCACATGATCCTTCATGAACTTCTTCTAAAATTCCCTTGGCTTCTTCCTTGCTTACACATAGCAATAAGGGGGTCGAGAATCCCATTTTATATAGCTTATCTCCCATCATGGTATACCATGAGGCCATTCTTCTGACTTTGTACGCTCTTCTCTAGGTTTGGGGAGTTCGTCCCTTTGTAAATACTTGATAATGGGAGTTCGCCAGTCTTCTTCTTCTATGACCATGTGAATTTCTTCTTCGTTGATGCTAGGGTTTGCAATGGTTTCTTGGATGAAGGTTCTGTTGCTTCCCGGTTTCTTGGTGCTGGCGAGTTTGGATAACAAATCTGCCCTGGCGTTCTGTTCTCTAGGCACATAGATCAATTGAAATGAGTTGAAACACTTCGCCAACTTGTTTACCTTTTCCAGATATTTGATTAACTGGGGGTCTTTTGTTTGGAATTCCCCTGACACTTGGTTGGTTACCAATTGTGAGTCACTTTTTACTCTGAGGTCCGTGACCTCCATTTCCTTTGCTAACTTCATTCCTGCTAGAAGGGCCTCATATTCAGCCTGGTTGTTACTTGCTTTAAAAGCGAACCTTAGAGATTGTTCTATGAGTACTCCATCAGATCCTTCTATAACTACTCCTGCTCCACTTGCTTTTAGGTTAGACGCACCATCTACTGAAAGTGTCCAAGGTTCCTCGCTGTTTTCTTTAGGCGGGGTTGATAATTCCAGTATAAAATCCGCCAGAATTTGAGATTTTATTGCGCCTTTAGGGGAAAAGGTTATGTCGAACTCTGAAAATTCCACTGCCCATGCAACCATTCTCCCTGCTAGGTCAGGCTTCCTTAAGACTCTCTTTATGGGATAGTCCGTCTTAACCACTACCTTGTGACTCTGAAAGTATTGCCTTAACTTCCTCGCGGTGATGACGACGACTAAGGACAGTTTCTCTATCTTTTGGTACTTTGCTTCAACAACTTTGAACGTTCTGCTCACAAAATATATTGGCTTCTCTTCGCCCTTGACTTCTTGACCAATTCTAAACTAAGGGCGTTGTTTCTTCGCGCTGAGGGGTCCATATGAATCTCTCACTCTTTCTTAGGGTCGAGAAAAAGTGAAATGCTTTCTCTCCAGAACAAGATAAAAATCTTGACAAAGCTGCGATCCTTCCTGCTAGCTGTTGGACTTCCTTTACTGTGGTTGGACTTCTCATGTCAATTATGGCTTGGCATTTGTCCGGGTTAGCTTCTATTCCTCTGTTTGTGAGCATAAAGCCCAAAAATTTTCCTGACTGAACCCCAAAAGAACACTTCGCTGGGTTCAATCTCATATTGTATTTTCTTACCGAGGCAAGGATATCGCCTAGATCCTTGTCATGTTCGCCCTCTTCCGTGGTTTTGACTACCATGTCGTCTATATACCCTGTCCATCAGTCTCTGGTAAGTGGCTCCTGCGTTTTTTAGGCCAAACGGCATAACATTGTAAAAGTAATTGCAAGTGTTAGTCATGAAGCCAGTGTGAGGCGCGTCTGCAGGATTCATCTTTATTTGGTTGTATCCCGAGTATGCATCCATAAAGCTTAACATTTTGTATCCGGAGGCTCCATCAATAAGCCTATCTATATTAGGCAAGGGATATGGATCTTTTGGGCAGGCTTTGTTTAAATATGTAAAATCCACGCACATCCTCCACTTGCCATTTGCCTTCTTCACCATTACTACATTCGCCAACCATGACAGATACTTTATTTCTTCAATGAATCCTGCTGCCTTCAGTTTGTCCACTTCTTCATTTACTGCTGTTCTTCTTTCTTCTCCAATTTTCCTCTTTCTTTGCGAGACCGGTTTGACGTTGGGCGCGATAGATAATTTGTGTGTTATCACGCTTTCGTCTATTCTGGGCATATCAGATGGCTTCCATGCGGATAGGTCTATGTTCTTTTTTAACATAGCTACGACCTTTTCTCTCTCTTCTGGTTTCAAAGTGGTTCCTATGTTGGTTACCTGGTGTGGCGCATCGCCAATTTGGACTTGTTCTAATTCTTCAATGGGGCTGATCCTTCTTTCTGTGAAATCTTCCCTTGGATCAAGGTCTAGGGGCGAGACCATGTTAACTCCGCCTCCATTCTTGGGTGACGCCATTGACTCCGCCTTGAAGGTTTGTCTGTGTTTGATTTTCAGGCTAGATTCATAGCATCTCCTCGCCAGCTTTTGGTCTCCTCTGATGGTTCCTACTCTTCCGTTGTCCAAAGGATATTTGATGGACAAATAGAGGGTTGACAGTGCCGCCTCAAGTGGGTTGAATGCTGGCCTTCCAATGATGATGTTGTATGAAGTGAATGGAGTTTTGACTACTAAATATCTTACTTTGATGGTCTTGGCGTTCTCCTCTTCTCCAAACGTGGTTAGGAGGGTAGTGTAACCCATAACTTCTACTTGCTCGCCGGCGAAGCCTACCAACGTGCCGTTGTAGGGTAATAGGTATTCATCTGATAATTGCATTGCCTTGAAGGCTTCCCAATACATTATGTCCGCTGAACTTCCTGAGTATATTAGCACTCTCTTGACATCACAGTTTAATATCTGTACTTGTATCACAAGGGGGTCGTCATCGTGTGGTATGACTTCCCTTTTGTCTTCTTTGGTGAAGGATAGATCAGGGATGGGCGTCACCTCTGTGTGACCTATGAATTTCTCATTTTGTTCCATTCTTCTAACATAACGCCTTCTCGCACTTGAGGATTCTCCTCTTCCTGCAAATCCGCCTGCAATGGTGTTGACGGAGATTCTCTTGCCCTTTCCTGGTTCTTCTCCTTCAGAACGGTCCTTTGTTTGATTATGCTGTACCTTCGGGACAACCACCTTCCCAGCCGCGGAGTCCTCTATAAACTTCCTCAGGTGACCGCTCTTTATCAGTTCCTCGATTAAGTCCCTTAGCCTGAAACACTTCTCAGTGTCGTGACCTCTGCATCTGTGATAAGCACACCAAGCATTGGGGTTTAATCCCATAGTGTGTTCCTTGTTTCTTGGAGGGGGTAGTCGCCCTAATCCTGTTTGTAGGATTTCTTCCATGATGTAGACTCGGGCACGGTTTAGTGGTGTGTATTCCCTCCTTTCCTCTTGAAAGTGTCTTTGAGGTTGGTACAGTTTCCTGTGACGGTCAATTCTGTGATGGTTAGGGACTGGGCGTCTATGCTGATGGTAAAATTCGCCTTGTCCGTTGTTTTTGTTGACCGGGCCTCTTTCTCTGGCGTCTCTCATTTTCTTTTCGGTGTTACTCTCTTCGCCTTTTATGTATCCTTCCGCTCTTCTTGTGACTTCCTGCATGGATGTGGCCGGCTTTTGTGCCAGGGACTCGTTGAAATGTCCCGCCTTGAGACCATGATGGAAGGCGGAGACGAACATTTTTTGGTTTGGATTGCTCACTTTGCTCGTGGATTCGCAGAATCTCGCCAGATACTCTCTCAGAGATTCGTTGTAGTTTTGTCTTAATGAAAACAAACTTGTCGCCGTCACCTTGATGTGCTTGGAGCCGGCGAATTATTGTGTGAATTTTTGCTGAAAATCTGCCCAACTTTGAATCGAATTCTTGGGTAGGTTCATATACCATTTTAGTGCCGCTTCCTTCAGCGTGCCTGAGAGGAGTTTGCACTTCAGGTGATCCGCTGCACCGATGATGGCGGTTTTAGTTCCTACCGCCATTAGGTGTTCTGTGGGATCAGTTTTCCCATCAAAGTCTGGGAGATGGGGTGTTCTGAAATTGTCTGGTACTCTCGCATCCCAGAGGTTTTGGGCAAGTGGTTGGGAGTTGGTGATGTTGGTTTCTTCCGTCTCATCGACTCTGTTTGCTTTTTCCTGGTCGATCTTTTGAATCTCGGCTTGCAGGCGACGTAATTGTGCCACTGCATCTGTCAAGGTTATGTTGTTGTTTTGGTTGTCATTTGTTTGTTGTCCTCCTGCCATTTTCTTGAGGAAGACTTCAAATTTCGTCTGGTTTTAGTGGTAGGCTGGGAATCGTTTTACCGCAGCCCCACGGTGGGCGCCAAAATGTTCTGGTAAAAATAATAGGGGGTGGTCCAAGTATATTCATGAGCAATAATGATACTTAGGATCTTTATTTACCAAAAAGTTGAACCCTTTACAATGAGTGTTTCTTCTCTATTTATAGAGGGAAAAATGATCAGAAAATATCTAAAACCACCCTACTCCCCTCTCATGGAGGTCGTGGGTGGTTTTCCACCGTGTCCACCGTGTCTCAAGGGTGGTTATGGGTGGTTACTCCTCTCCTCCGCGTTTCTGTGGTGGTAGTGGGCGGTTGTCTGCTACTGGGCGACGTAATTGTATCCTGAGGGCGTCACCCCTAACCTTCTGGATCTCGCCGCCGCCTTATCTTTCCCGCCAAGTATCTATTTGAATTGTTTGGGCCAATTGTTGGATCATTGAGTTATTGGGCCTATAATATTTTGTCCGGTACAATAACAAATTTGTTTTTTTTTAAAATAAAGATAATCATAACAAATTTGAATATTTTTATCTAACAAATCTCATCTTTTGTTATTTATTTTATCTAAAGATTTTAGATATTTTTTTTTAATTCTTTAAGGGGGCGGCCCAAAAAGCCGTTGGCCCAGCCCATGATGGCCCATTAAAAAAATAGGCCCAGGGGCCCAGCCCAATAAGGCCCAAATAATTATTTTTTTGAAGCCCGGCCCAGCCCGCATAAAACTATAGGGCTAATGGGCCGGCCCGATAGCCCGGCCCATTTTTACAGCTCTACTTAAAATGGAATATCAGTGCTTCATTCTTTCTCAATCTCAAAACTTGCTGAGTTGACACGAGGAACGAGAAAACAATCATTTTAATTTGTTCGGTTTAATTTTCAATTTGAATTAAAAAATCAGTTTTTTTTTTTTTTTTTTAAATTAGTTTGAATTAGACATGTTAAAATAATCCACAAAATTGATTTCAAGTTTTTTGTTTAAATTGATTCAATTGAGTTTTTCTAATTCGCTTATACCCCCAAGTGCAAGAACATAAAGGCATATGGCGGTGGCCATAATGGTAATTTTGTAAGACTACGCAAACAAATCCTCATACGCCACATGTGTCTACGATTCATTCCTCTTCTCTTCTCAGTACCAATTTCACCATTCCTTTTTTCATTCTTTTGCATCAAACTTCAAACTTACACTTTCTTTGTTTTCCCCGCTCTGAAACTTTCCCCTCTTATTCTGTTTCATTTCTGGTTCGATTCAATAATCATCAAATAATGGGTGGAGAAGTTAAGATCTGGAATCCCGTTGAAATCGCAGAACAAGCTCGTAATGACTACGCCTCGCAGATTTTTCCCTCTCTTCTCACCATTGATCCCTCTCTCTCCCTTCCTCAAATGTCACCTCTCGTCATGTTCGTAATTCTCAACCTTTTTTCTTCAAACTTCTTTCTTTTCTTTATGTTTTATTTGTTCCTGTTTCTTTGAATTATTCAATTCTTTTAGATTTTGAATCTTTGAGTTGTGTGAACTGTTCTTGATTTTCAATTATTAAGTATTGTGGTTTTTGCAATTCAATGTTTGTTTCCAGAAATTGATTTGTGCAATTTAATGCAGTAATTTGTGCAAGGACATGTTCAAGGCTTGGTCAAAATTTGATGATTCTTGCTTTAAAGTTGAGCAAATTTCTGGAGGAATAACAAATATGTGTAAGTGTTTTCTCGTCATCATTCTCATTTTAGCCTTAAAATAAGGGATGCAAAATTAATGATAATGGTTTACTTTCTATATCCATAAAAATGACGCTTAATTACTTCTCTACAAGCAATCCATGTGGATGTGGACCAGTACTTAAAAAATATTAAAATTAAGTTATTGGTCACCATCATTTTTATGAATGAAATAATGACTTAATTGATACTGGTTTGATTATAACAACGGAAAATAAATATGTAACTCGGATTAAATTGACGCCAATTATGTCATTATTTTAGTCATTAAGGTGGAGAGAGTTGTGATTTTTTACTTTTGAAGAGTCTTGCCGAGTGTCATTTGAATTTCTAATAATTTTTAGCATTGATCCACGATGGACCACTTATGCTGTAGAATTAGCCGTGTTTTGTATTTGATAATTTTTTCAATATCTGTCAGTACTGAAGGTCTCGGTTAAAAAAGGGGATTCTATTGATGAGATTATAACCATCAGATTGTATGGACCCAACACTGAGTACATCATTGATCGCCATAGAGAATTGCAGGTTAGACAATGTACTATATTGATATTGCTGTTTTGATTTTGTTTTGTTTCTTGTGGACTTCTTCTTCTTTTGCAACAGAAACAATAAAGTGAGAGGGAGAGAGAGAGAGAGAGAGAGAGAGAGAGAGAGAGAGAGAGAGAGAGAGAGAGAGAGAGAGAGAGAGAGAGAGAGAGAGAGAGAGAGTAAAAAATGAGAGTATGAGAGGGAGTTGTCCAAAAGTTGTCAACTTTTGGTTGTTCAAATATAATTCTCTTGATAATAGGCAGTGATGCATTAAACCTCTCATAAACTTATATATCTTATAGATTTAGATGTTAAAATATCTGTTTATGTGCCTAAAATTACAAAACAGAAACCAATTTTGCATTTGTACTCATACTATACATTAAAATTACTGTAGAGATATGCACATAGGATCTCGGTTGTGATCAGAAAAAAATATGAATTCTAAGTGCTAATTTTGGTTGATTCTTGAAACTAAGTCAAACAGTAGGATAGATTAATTGCATCTATTTATAAACTAAATAGCTTACTTAATGTTTCTACATCGTAATTGCTTGTGAAATGGTGTTTAGGCCATCAAATACATCACTGCTGCAGGATTTGGTGCCAAGTGGCTTGGAATATTTGGAAATGGCATAGTGCAATCTTTTATCAGTGCGCATACTCTTACTCCATCAGGTACAAATTAGAAACCTAATATTTGGATCACAAATAAAATGCCAAATTGAAAAATGTAATTAGATTTTGTTAGATGCTCACTTTTTTCTGTTATTGATAGAATTTATAAGAAAATTAAGTATCACTAGACAGCGAATCTATATCTAATATTTCATTTTGTATTTATGGAAATTTCATTTTTACTGAATTTCGCATATGTAGGGATGATATTAGGGACTATAATCTTGTAGAGTTCAGTAAACTGCTTACTAGATATGTACCAAAACTTACCTTCTCAATCAATTTCAGGATTACATCAATCGGTGACTAGGTTTTAACCTTAGGAGGCCATAGTCCTGAAGTAGATTCCTTGATGAATTTGTATTGTATCAGGATTGCTTGGTTTTGAGCTGTTCTTCCCCAACCTTGAACTCTTTTCTGCTAACAATTTACCGTGACAAAGCTCTAAGCGGAAGTTATCGTTGTTACTAACTTAACACACATTATGACATTATGTTATTTAACCCAAGTTTTTTAATTAAATACTTAACCCAAGTTATCGTTGATAGCTCTGTAGTACATGTTTATGCATATGTTTGAAAATCGGGTTGAGGAGTAGTGGTCTGTGAAGTGCGGGGATGCATATGTTTGAAGAAGAAGGGAATTGAAGAAGAGGGGAATTGAAGAACATAGGAAAACACCCTCTGCAGATAAAATGCATAAAGGAAGAGTTTGTTGGAACCTGGAAGAGTTGGGAAAGGAGGCTATAACAACAGGAACACTGTCATGTGTTAAGGAGAGGAAGGAAGACAATAATTTAGTAGGGTGGAATAGTTTTAGGGTGGGTTGTGATATTTTGTTCTTCTGCAGAATCTCCTTTATCTTGTTTCCTGTATTCTGCATTTCCAGTTTTAATAGAGGGCTGCATTTGCTTGTAATGAGCTTGTCCTCCCTATATTCTAATCCAATTCCAAGTTCACACACATACAACATTGCTTTTTAGAAATGTATTAAATAAGCATCATTTGGAGTAAGCTTATCCTATGATTTTGGCTTTCATTCAATTACGTACTTTTAACGCTTTTCACAACCTGTATACAACCTGATTAATGCATCACAAATGCTCTTCCTCCCTGGCAGATATGCGGGACCCAAAACTGGTTGCTAAAATAGCTAAACAACTTCGAAGATTTCACCATGTGGAAATTCCAGGTTCCAAGGAACCTCAATTATGGAATGATATATGGAAGTTTTATGAGAAAGGTTCTTTCTTCTTCCTTTTAACTAATGAGTTCTTTGTTCAATTCTCTTACGTTTGTTTTAGTTACTTCTGTAATATTTTTGTTTAAGGTGAATTGGATTTGTGTTGATCGAGTTGTAGGATTTTCACTCTAAGGCTAAATTTTGAGTTTCCCTCTTAATTTTAACGCATCCCCTGTTTTCATATATGAGAAATATCTTATGATACTAGAATGATTTAGTTTGCTATGTGAAGAATCTCTTGGGTTGTTGCCCTAATTGGCTTAGAATTCATCTATTTTTTGTCCACATATTTTAATTAGAGGGTCCTTACATTTGTCATTCTTTCTCCTTATTCCTATCCAAAAAGTACTTCCCTCGTGTAGTATATGGTTGTAACTTGTAAGGTTGGTATTATTAATATTAGAGTTGCTTCAATTTTATTTTTTTTGATTTTATTTACAGCTTCTGTTCTAAAATTTGATGATGGAATAAAGCAAAAGACTTACGAGACAGTTTCATTCAAGGAACTTCATGAAGAAATTCATGATCTCCAGGTGCTATTTCTTTTCATACTATCTTAGATGTCCTGTTAAATTTCTAATCACTACTATCTTTCCATACAATAACAACTAATAAGTGACTTTGGCTGTTTCAAAAAAAAATCTTGTCCTGTTAAATTTCTAATCACTTTACCTAGGCCCTGTTTACTTTGTAAAAACATTTTCTATTTTCATTTTCTAAGATGTATTTTTCGATTTAACTTACTAAGAAGAAAATGTGATACTATTGAAATGATCCATTGTGATGTGGAGAAGATGAAATATTGGTAAAAGATGATACATTTTTGAAAATAATGAAAACAATATTTTGACATTTTAGAGTCTAGTATCTTCTTATTAGCAATTAAAATTAACACAACTTTTAAGAAATGAAAATAGAAAACGTTTTCACAAAGTAAACCAGCCCTAATATTTTCACATTATAACTGGGGCCAAGACAGAAAGTGCCCTGATGAATGCAATTAATAAGTTCTCCAAATTATACAAGTAATGTATATGAGTCAGCTCTTTCCTATGAGATTGTTGTTTCAATTACCAGTTACAAATTCTAGAGTGATTCTAAAGTGCCAATATATTACGTTATAGAATTTAAGCTAAAATAACAAAATTTGTAGAGCAAGAACACAGATACAATAATAAATTCACAGTTTACAAGTAGCTACGATTTGATTGGCCCCAAGCCTAATCCTGTGCAATCTTTACACCCCTTTCAATTATGGTTTAGAGTCCAAATATAATGATAAAATCCAAATTTGTAGATAAACTTCAATACCTCTAGACCTTAATACTTTGGCTGAAACTGATCGAAATGTCCGTTAAGCTCAGTATGACGCTGAGTTTGGACACACAAGACTGAGGCATTTACTAGTGTGCACTAAGTCAAAATTATGTTGTGTTTTTAAGCCATGTGTGTACACAGTTGCTAACACGCCTTGTGTCTATATGCACAGTATACAAAATAGAATACTCCTTTCCTTTTTCCTATGTAGTTAAACAGAAGACTTCTGTGTCCACATTGGCTTCCTTCGTCAAAATTGATCGAAATGTCCGTTAAGCTCAGTATGACGGTGAGTTTGGACACACAAGACCGAGGCATTTACTAGTGTGCACTAAGTCAAAATTATGTTGTGTTTTTAAGCCATGTGTGTACACAGTTGCTAACACGCCTTGTGTCTATATGCACAGTATACAAAATAGAATACTCCTTTCCTTTTTCCTATGTAGTTAAACAGAAGACTTCTGTGTCCACATTGGCTTCCTTCGTCTTCCAATAAATGCGATAAGTTGATTGCAATATCTCTTCAATCTTTGAATACCGAGTCACGAAATAACAAAGAACTCTATCTCATTGAAAACGAAATGAATGGAAAATAGTCTTCATAATGGTGGCAGTGAATGGAAATTGGTTTATGAATAAGATTTGGTAATATTTGAAAAGCAGATGAAATAGCGGCAGTGAATGATGTATTTTATATTTTTAAAAAATAGTCTATTGACATATACATATATTTTTTATTTTGCAATAGGTGCTGTGTGACCGTCTCAAATCTCCTGTCCGTTTTTCTCACAATGACTTGCTTTCTGGAAACATAATGATTAATCATGAAGAAGGTATATACCTCAATTATGGAATGATTATGCTTCCACTTTGTTGCTGTGTGTGTATCTCATTTTTATTTATTTTTTAATTCATACTCCGTATTTTGTTAGGTTCTTGCTATTTCGTATGCTTTCCATTCTGTATATGTGGCATTTATATGAACCTTTGAGAGTTTTTAGTATGACTATATATCTTTTACTTCACCAAAAAATTATATTTGTAAAAGTTTATTTTTATGTTACCTTTCTCTTTATCCTTCCTAAACTGTGTCGATGTTATTGAAACTTCAAATACATACTTTAAATTACTCCCTCCGTTCCTTTTTGTTTGTTGTTTGAGAAAAAAAGGCCAAATTAATAAAGTGTAGCACTTTATTTTCCTATTGTACCTTTTTTTGAAATATATTGTACTCTAATTTTAATCCACAAAAAATTACTATTTTTTTGCACACACTTTATCTTTCCAAAAAATTAAAACCACCAAAATAATTAAAGGGGGATCGTAACAAACCAATTTTTTTGTTTTTGCCTTTTAAAAAAAAAATCAGTTTTTTGAAGAAGTTTAGTAAAAAAAAAGATACAATAAAAAGATTATATAAAATTTAATCAATAAAAAAATTAGGAAGGTGGGTATAATAGACAAAATATAACGTTCAATTATCAAAACAACAAACAATTTGAAACAAATTTTTTTCTAAAACAACAAACAAAAAGGAACGGAGGGAGTACTTGTTATTGATATGGGAGAAAGTTTAAATGTAATGGTGCTGCATTGTATGTTATAAAGTAATATGTATGTGTTCTAATGTTTGTGATATGCTTTAGTACAAAATTTACCTTAAAGGTCATGAGCTTCGTCTAATATCTCCCGTTTTAATGTTGAGGAATTAAATTGAAGCACGAAAACTCGATTATAAAAGATTAATCATGATCTAAAACTTATCGGGTTTGTTTGATAACAGGAATTTATGATGTGAATATATTCTATTTGTTTATAACAAAGTCATAAACAGACAAACATTTCTCCGGAATCACATTTGTAATCAGAAATTATGTAATATTCTCATATCAAGAGAGAATGGCTACTTAACCCGCTTATTTATTAGTTCGTCTGAGTTTTTAATCTTTGATATGTTCTGATAAATGTGCAGATAAACTCTACTTAATTGATTATGAATATGCATCCTACAACTACAGAGGATATGATATTGGGAACCACTTTGCAGAATATGCTGGTTTTGAATGTGACTACTCCTTGTAAGTTCTTTATGCTTGCTTTTCTCGATTTACATGGTCATGATTAATTTCTTAGTTATTCAACATTGTATCATGCAGGTACCCAAATATGAATGAACAATATCATTTCTTCAGGCATTACTTACAGCCTGACAGACCTCATGAGGTAATCATAGTGTAGGGGATTAATATTTAAAATTGCATTTTATTTCACTGTTTCCAGATTATCAGTCATCTTTGAAATTATATAATACATAGTCTATCGATTATGGCCATGATCATCAACCTTTATATCAGGCATGTTTATTTAGGTTTTTACTGTCTAGTATTAAAATACCATTTCAGTGCTACTTTGCATTTCTAACGTATCTTTTTTTATTTTTGGGTGGGGGAGGTGTGTTACATTGGCAACAATTTCTCATACTACAAAATTCTCTGATCCGTCAGTGATTAATCTCTTTATTGGTCTCGTGAATTAAAAATGTCAAATTGATACTTAGGAAATTATTTGACCACAGTGGTGGTGATTTCTTATATAAATTGTTTGGTCACTCCTATGCTGGGCTACAGTCTTTTAGTGCATCAGTTGTATGTCTGCTTTACAGTTTGTCAAGAGGTTGATGTAGAATTGTTTTTGGACCAGTGGTGGTTCTTGTTACTCCAACATATAAATTATTTGGTCATTCCTAAGCCGGGCTACAGTCCTTTATTGAATCAGTTGTATTTGACCCGCTTTACAGTTTGTCAAGAGGCTGATGTATCTTTGACATAACATTGGAATCACTTTCTAACATAACCGTCTTTATTCCCAGCACTTTTTGAATCTTGACTCAGACTTGAGACTCTGTATAAAATGGACCAGTAAAAAGTTTGTTTAGATCATCTACCAAATCAACTCTTTTTCTCACTTCCCTTAAGAGAGAAAACACTCTTCGCAGGTGTGGGAAACGGTGCAGGAGTTACATTGGGATTAGACTGTGGGTATGGTGGTAGAAACATCTGTGGCGGTTGCACCCGGTTGAGGTGGCAGTGGTACGATGTCATTTGGGTCGAGTTTAGGATATGGAGTGTAATTAGTGGTGAGAGTGAGAGTCAAAGTCTTCAAGTTCTTACACTTGAAGAATGAAACAAGTGTTCATTCTCTGATAGGACTTGATTGCCCTGTAGCACTTGAGAAAGTTTAAGTTATTGGTATATATTAACTTAGCAATTTAGGTTCTTTTCTTTTCCGCCTGTATTTTATTTCATTAAGATCTTTAATACCACTTCACAATGCAGGTGCCAGAGAATGATCTTAAAACGTTGTATGTTGAGGCAAACACATATGCACTGGCATCACACCTTTTCTGGTCTTTGTGGGGACTAATTCAGGTACTATATTTACTTGTTTTCATTCTTTGTTTTGCTTTCTTAATTAAATGAAATATCCCTGACTATTGATATTTCTTTGCATGATAAACAGGCAAAGATGTCCCCAATAGATTTCGATTATCTTGATTACTTTTTCCTTCGATACAAGGAGTACAAAAGGCAGAAAGAAAAGCATGTATCGATGGCGCTATCCTACCTTTCGGAATGCAGGAATGAATAGAGATAGATTCCACTTCATCAATCACTCATGGGTTGGTATGTCAAGTTTTTAGCACAAGGCCCTGATTCATGTAGTTTAATGTTTCTTGATAAAAAATTCTAGTTAAATGTTTGTGTAAAATATCTTTTGTAGACGGTCATTACGATGAAGGCAACGTTAGGCATTTAATTTGAGCTCAGGTAGCTCCTTATTGTTGTAATCTTGAAATTTAGGCTTTCAAAACTATCATTCTTTCTCCCTGTATTGTAATAATCTTTGCAAATTTTGATCTAGTTACTATTGATCCAGCACCTCCTACTAAAATATCCCTAGGTTTTAGGTGTACTTCTAGACGGCATGATCTGCAGAGTGAAATTTAATTTTTATAATAATGAATTATTAATAACTTATATATATTACGGGAATAAAACAAATCTCGTCTACTTTGTAGGAGGTAAAAACTTATTAACTCTATCATGTGGTTGTATTTATCCCTCACCAATTCCATTCCAAGGTGGGTATGGTAGGTGTGGCTTCACCTGCCATTAACAGTCACCAGTGCAAGTCAGTGTAACAAGTCAAGCCCCTCATCTACCCATTTCTTTTGATTAAGAAAACACACCAAATCGATGTTACTTTGTATGTTTTTCCACCTCACACACAACAAAATCATCAAACTTTACCTGTCTATTTCAATTATGATTTGTTGTTGTCTTCAAAATCTCCAATTCCTTGTTCCCTAAAAGGTAGGTGGTGGCTGCTTACCTATATTTTCTTGGGTATCATATTATAAAGTGCTTAACAAAAAGATGTTACAAACAATAATGAGATATAAAATTCACCCTTTTAAACACACTACTAAATCACAAGACAGAAACATTTTTTGTAACACTTTTCTTTGGTTACTCTCGTTTGATCATTATGATTATGCTCTTGTAACACAAAGATTTTATGAGTCAAATTTACGAATAGATTCTACTTAGACGAGCTGAGGTAAAACCTCGAGTCTAATAACCTTGATGAAGACCATAATGACAGCCAAGTCACCACACGACTCTTCATTCTCCTTCTCAAGAAGGTATTTCCATTGGAAAAAGAAGGCTTTGGATGAGGATGATGAAGAAGAAATCCTCAACATAAGTTCATCATCACATTTTCCTGAGGATGATGGTGAGAATAAGGAGGATCATCCTCAACATCACTATAATAACTTCAGAATCCAAATTCCAGTAGAAATTGCTGCTCTTGAAAAGAAGAAGAATTCAAAGTCAAAACTCAAGTCAGCACTAACAATTCTCACAAAGAATCGTTCACTTCACAATTCTAGCTCCCTTGGAACACGTATGGTGGGTACCATTTTCGGCTACCGTCGTGGACATGTCCATTTTGCATTCCAAGAGGATTCAAAGTTGAGCCCTGCATTCTTGATTGAGCTAGCAACACCAACAAGCGTTTTGGTTAGGGAAATGGCTTCTGGGGTGGTGAGAATTGCATTGGAGTGTGAGAAGAAATTAGGAGGAGGGAGAAATGGTTTGAAGTTGCTTGAAGAACCCATTTGGAGGACTTATTGCAATGGAAGGAAATTTGGTTATGCATATAAACATGAATGTGGTTCAGAGGAATGGAAGATATTGAAAGCTGTGGAACCTATTTCAATGGGTGCTGGTGTGTTGCCAATGCCAAGTAGTGGGAATGGAGCTGAATTTGAAGGTGAACTCATGTATATGAGAGCTAAGTATGAGAGGGTTGTTGGGTCTAAAGACTCTGAAGCTTTCTACATGATGAACCCTGTTGGTAGTGCTGGTCCTGAACTCAGCATTTACTTGCTTAGAGTTTAACATAGGCACTGTATGTATCGGTGTCTCTATATCTATGAGAGCTAAGTATGAGAGCTCATGTATATGAGAGCTAAGTATGAGAGGGTTGTTGGGTCTAAAGACTCTGAAGCTTTCTACATGATGAACCCTGTTGGTTTATGTAATTTTGATATGTATGTTTTTGCATTCATGTGTAATGAAGTTGCAGAGACCATGGTTTTAAGTTATGGTTGTGGTTACGCTTTGAACTTTTATATTACCGTAAAATGCGGATAAATACTGTCATTGCAGCTGTGATTTCAGTTATGATGTTGCCAAAACCTCAAAATTCTTTATACTGGATTTAGGGATGCAATTGGAGTTGCATAGTGCAATTTAAAAATATGCAACAGAATATGTAATTTTACCCTTTATTGACCTTTTGAATTTAGATTACGGGGTCGGAGTTTAGAAGTGGTGTACTTATAATTAGTGGTCATGTTCACTTAGAAATTGTATGATTTTTTTCATTTCGAATGAAGAAGTGTGAAGATGCGATAAAATAGATTATCTATAGGTCAGACTGACGGTGCAGTAAGTTATATATTGTTAGATTAAGATAGTTTTTGTCTGCATAGTACAGCCTAACGATGTACGATTGACTGCACTATAAAGCCAACTGAAGAGATCCATTAAACAAATGCAATAGTCGCGTCGCTCGAATTCCAATCCAATGAATTCAACAGTTTATGCTCTTCATAGAGTTGTGGTTCTTTAAATTTCTTTTATTTTTTTAAAGACATCTTAACATCCATGTTAGGATTTGAATATTTTTAATTCAAATCTTGTATTGTTTAGAAATTCCATCAACAAAAGATAAAATAAATGAGATTATAGAAAATATATCTTTAGAATTTAGACTACTTTTTATAATTCTAAGACAAAGAAGACTACTCATTCATGGCCATGGTGAGTAGCACTGAAAACAAAAAATGCATGTAAATAAGAACACTTAGTTTTTTTTTTTTTGACACAAATAAGAACACTTAGTTAGAATGAGAACAAATTACAATTACTAAGTGAATGGTTGATGATATGACTAAGATTACAAGCCTTTATATAGACATTAGGAGCCTTTAATTTCTTGCAATTAAGTTGGAACTAGACTTAAGTACTAATTATTACACAAATCCATTCATTTTCACAAAGCGTAATTGACGAAAATTGGTCATGATTCTGATTTGGAACTACAGGTGACCGCAACCCTAATCCAGACTTGGATACTTATGATTGAACTAGACTTAAGTAGTAAAATGTTGTCACAAACTGGCTGAGAGGTTCTTTTAAGATATATGTTACAACTTACAAGTAATTCCCCTATATTTGGAATTGGTATAGTATTTGGATTTCTCAAATGGCATCGTTGTAAAATTCATGATGGATCCTCGATTAATATTTGAGCTGAATCTTAGCTCATAATTCAGAGAATGTATCCCATTATATATCTAATTTTCATTTACAGTGAACCAACTGATTAATTATGATACAGCCACTTGAAAAGAAGTTGGTATCATGGTGTGGAAGAGATGCTAAACATTCCTTTATTGAGGTTACATGGTGCAACTGCAAATGAAATTATCTGGAGATATGAGATTAGGAAGTTGTTATCATGGTGTGGAAGAGATTCTAAACATTTCTTGGATCTCACGCACGATCATGGCACGATAAGATTGCATTGTGACACGATGTCTCATTAGGCTTCATCGTGGTACGATGAGGTCCATCGTGGTACGATTCCGTTTTCAAAATTACGCAAATTTGCTACAAATTAATCCCACTGCATCGTGGTACGATGCACTCCCATTGTGGTACGATGACTTCTGCTGAAAATCTTCATTTTTTGCCATTTTTTTTTTCCCACGTTTGTTCAACTGGTGTGTAGCTTGAGTCATTTTAGTTTTCTTAAGCTTTTTCCATGCTTTGATCTAACAACTTATTAAAACTACTAGAAATTACATAAAATAAACCAAAATACATACTAAAAATGTCATATATTTTTCTGTTACCACTAGGGCTGGCAATGACCCGAGTCAACTCATGAATAGTTCAAAGCTCGATTCAGTAATTGACTCGTGAACTTGGTTCGTGAACCAAATGAGCTGAACTTGAGTTAAAAATTAAGTTCGTTAAATAAATGAGCTGAACATAAACTATATATAATTCGACTCGTTTGACTCATGAACTAGCTCTAATATATATATATAAATTTAATTGTACACAACATTAAAGAATATTTTGAGAATAATTGTGGAATTTTTGTTGGTTTTTACTTTATTAGTTTACGCCTATTTGAATTTTGTACGCGTTTATCCATTATTCACTTGAGATGACTTTTTCTTTTAATTTAATATTTGTGTTTTCTTTTTTAAAATATAGTTTAAAAGGCTAGATATCAAATTTTGAAATTTTGACAAAAAATTGACTTTAAAATCATGTGATTTGACTTAACGAGCCGAACCAAACTATTGGTTAACTTTAAACGAGCCGAACTCGAGCTAAAAAAAGGGTTCGTGTCAAACTTGAGCCGACTTTTGAACTGAACCAATTTCTATCGAGCCGAGTCGAGCTCATACGAGTTCGACTCAGCTCGATTCATTTTCAGCCCTAGTTATCACAACTCCAAACTTAAATTGTTGTTTGTTCTCAGGTAACAGGTCTGTCAAACAAGATCGTCGGTAAGTTAACAAATAAATTTAGATGACAGGAATTTCACAACCTTTCGTTATTGTCGGTAATGATGCCACCTATCTTCACTTTAGCGGTCCTGTATGTCGTGGCAAAAAAAAAAAAAAAAAAAAACAGAGACACCACCGAATTTTATTTATGAAGTAACAAGATATGTCACAAGAAAGGGGGGGGGGGGGGGGGGGGGGGGTTTGAATTGTGACCTTTTAAAATTTTGCTGCAACACTAAAAGTTGTTAGATAAAATGATTAGTAAAAATCACACAGTTAGAAGAGCACTTAGAGAGCGTTCTCAGACTGGTATGTTAAGTTATAAGTGATGTGTGTGATTTGTGTTTGATTAAGATAAAGATAAGGGAAAGAGAGAATCAAACACCAATGATTTAATCCTGGTTCACCCTCAAATGATAAGGGCTAGTCCAGTCCCCACTTGCTTGAGATTATCCAATAATAATCTAGATCAAGATTACAATCAACTTCAAACCCTTAACCTAATTCAAGGTTAAGAAACCAATCAGTAATCACCTACTGATTTAACACCACTACTCAATCAATTCTTCCTAATTGACTTGAGTTTACAACTAACAAATGATTTGTATATGAAGTGGATCTTTAAAGCTTATACTAACCTAAACTAGTTTGTATAGTTTATAAATAAAATACACTCAGGATACTCAAAGATATTTAGATCCTATATTCTATTTGAGCTTTGGAGTATGAGTGAAAAGAAGAGCTTAGATTGCTTTGTGATTGCTTGTAAAACTCTTGCTCTTCAAAGTTGCCATCACATGCTATTTATAGATGAAGAAGTTCTTTGGATATTTGAACTTCAAATATGACAGTTGGGAGTGCCAAAGTAGCCGTTGTGAGTGAGGCAAAAATGTCCAGTCAGATGTTGTACTTTTAAGTAGTTCTGGAGAACATTCTTCTGATGGTCTCTAAAAAGTACAGTTGAGAGGATGTCAGATTTATCCGTTCTTGACAACTGTAATGGGTTGTAATTGATCATATATCTGTTGTAAAATAATAGCCCATGTGTGGAAGTAGGTTGGTACAGTTTTGGATAAGGATGAAGCTTCCACTCACAAAATCTGAGAGACCGTTCTCCTGGTTGTGAGAGACCATAGTCTTTATATGAGAGAGTAGCGCCAACTTGCTTGTTGAGTTGTTGCAAGCTGTGTGACAGTTGTTAAACACAAAGGAAGGTTGTAGAGTAGCTACTATTCATGTGTCCTTGCAAGGACGTGTGAATTGTAAGACAATGGTACTTATTCCTTTAAACTTTGCCAAGTGTTTGTACTTGATTATATTTAAATCTTCTTCACAAACTGGTACAACCTTGTTGTCTATTCCTCATTGGTCTAGATTAAAACTTTAATGATGTCTTTGGAGAACATGAAGCCTTTACAATAATTTGTGATATTGATGTTCTTAACTTTGCTCCATGGAGAAGGTTTATAATTCAAAAACGATTTCTTGCCTTAAATGACTTATTCCAAAACGTTGTGATACTGTAAATAACTCTTGAGAAAAGTTCTTTGTTGTCTTGTATCACGTTGACTCTATTAAGTGCTTATTCAATGCTATGTATGTCCTGGAGACCGTTCTGAGATCATTCTCCAAGGTAGAAATTGAGATTCTTCTTAACTTGTGAATAAAAGATAGTGATTTTCATTCCTTGTATCTGTCTTATATTAAATCACTCAAAAGCACTTGTAAGATCACAAGATGATCAGAATCTAATTAAAATTTAATTAAGATTATTTGTAATCTTTAAAACATCAAAATAGATTTTTTCTCAACAATCTCCCCATTTTTTATGATGACAAAAACTTAATTAGATTTTAGATTGTGATTCTGATTAAATAAAAATGAGTAATAATACTTAATGTTTTAATCAAAGAGCTCCCCCTCAATTTTTGCATTCTATATCAAGTTATGAAATTGTGCATATGCAAATTGAGTAAGAATTTAAAAACACAGGATTTTGAATCAAAGAAGAAGTATCAGAGTATGATTGTTTCAAAGTTTTAAATTTTGATATGATCTATCATATCAAGAGAAGATATGTAATTCCTAAGCATGAATTAGATTTGATCATAGCAAGTTAATGATACTTATACATTCTTCATTCATTCAAAAATTCATAATTAAAACAACATAGTAGGAGAAGTATAAAAACTTCGCATCCTATCTCAAAAGATTCTGAATTGCATACAAATTTAAACAGATAATTCATAAGACAAAAGTAGACAACAAAGGCAGACAACAAACAAACAGTCTTTTAATTTGAAACAGGAAACATTTGAATTTTTTCTTTTCTTCTCTCCTCCCCCTAAAATCTTCAGAATCTCTCCCCCTTTTGTCATCAGCAAAAAAAAAGGCACTTGGGGAGGTATCACACTCAGCTACTGTGGAACAGTAGGAGAGGAGTCATCTGAACTTGTGGAGGAGTTAAACTTGGGCAATTCCTGGGCTGGTGGAGCAGGGTTGAATGGTGGTGGATTGACACGCATACCTGGACAGAATTCTTCAACAAGCCAAGTTCTGAAAATTTCATGTTCCTTCATCATGTAGGACATCATGGTATTTTGAATACACATGGTTTCAAATAGCTTGGCCATATCCTTCCTAGTCCTTGATACGTCCTTCTCAACCTTCGACCTCTTGGGAGGCCTTATATCATGAAGTGAAATGTTCTCATGACTTGGAAATGCAATAGGATCACTCATAGGAGGATTAGTGCAAAAGGAGTTGAAAGAAGCAAAATTCTGAGGAAAAGAGGGCAATGATGTCCTTGCATCAGTGAAAATTGGGAGATATGATCAAAGATCTTAAAAACTCAGAGTTTTGGACGGATTCAAAAGCAGACTGTGGTGAGGTTGTTAGCTGGGGAAACATGGTGGTGTTGACAGGATTATCTATGGTTGACAGATTGTCAAGTAACACAGTTGTAAACTTGTTTACATAGCTATCTATTATGGAACCTAAAGCATCATCAAATCCTAAGGAGACTGTTAGGCCTAATTTTTTAAACAGAGACATAGGAATTTTGGGGAAACACTGGATTACCTTCGTCAAGGATTTGTTTGCCTTTAGCATTTGTTGCAAAGGCAGGGAGAATGGTCTTTGAATGGTCTTTTGTTGTGGTTACCACTTCAGCTAGGAGCTCCAGGTTATCCATAAAAGCTTCTTGATCCTCAAAAACTTCTCTTTTTCTCTTTGTCCCTTGTTAATCAGTTGTGTGATCTTCAAAATCACTTGAGTGTTTTATTCTTCCAACATTCTTCAAAGAGAAAGTGGTTGATGAGTTCAGGCCTTGTTCTCCTCCAAAGTCAACCTTGAAGTGTTGGAACACTTTGGTTAGGAACATTCCATAGGGCAAGGTGACTTTTCTGGTTCCATGTTCGATTGTGTAGATTATGTGTTGGATCAACACATATGGTAGGTTTAGCTTGATTCCTTTTGACATATGATAGATCATCATCATGTCATTTTCTGTTACTTTGTCTTTGCCTCCTTTTCTGGGGAAGATGGAGTGAAGACACATGTTGTGAAGCATCTTGAACTCATGTTTGAGATTTGAGGAAGGTGGTTGTTTTGAAAAGGTAGTGCCAGGTTCAAATAGGTCACTCATAAGGGTGCTTTTCTCAATGTTTATCATTCCAAACCAAGAGGATCCATAAACCTTGTTTCCTGTATTGGGAAGGTTTAAGAGTCCTGCAAGCAGCTCTTCAGTGATCTTGATCTTTTTGCCCTTAATCTCAGAGGCAATTTGATTTCTTTCTGAAGAAATTGAAGCATTGAAGTAAAATGCTTTAATCAAAGAAGGGTAATGGGTTTCTCTCATGGCGAAAAGATGAGTCCAGCCAAGAGGGTTAGTAAATTTGGTCAGGTCATGATTTGTGTTTATGAGTTCATCAAAGTTGTAAACTCTACCAGGAAGCACAGGCTTGTTCTTGGCAAATTTCTCAAAACTTTCCAAATGAGTTTCAACAATCAGAGGAGGGGATTTTTTGAGTTGTTTGATAGGGATATCGTCATCTTCTAAGGTAAGGGGTTTCTTGGAAGATTTTTGCTTAGGTTTAGAAGATGAGCCTTTTCTAGAATGGGTAGTAGTTGGAGCAGATTTTGGTGAATCTTAGCTTTCTTCTTCAGGATCATTGTCAGAGATTTCATACACATTTGTGTCTATTGCAGGTTTTCTTCCTCCACCAGAGTCAATCCTATTTGACCTACGAATTTTGGAGGAGTCAAAGGATTTTATTTTCTTGGCTTTATGGGAGAAAGAGGCAGTTTTGGTAACTGTCTTGGCTTGGGAAGGTGGTGGTGTAACAGTTACATTTTCAGGAGTGATTGTGGTGTTAATATCGATTTGAGAACATTGAATAGGTTCAATGTTGTGAGAAACAGTTACATGAGCAATAGGAACTGTGCTAATAGGGATTGGAATGGTTCCAATGTAGATTTGGCTAATCTCAAGGGTTTTGACTGGAGTTTGGTTTGCATGTTCAGGAAATTGAACATTTAGAGCACGAGGTTGGGTTTCAAACTCATTATAATGGTCAGAAAGTGATTTGTAAAAAGAGTTGGAAGAGGTTTGTTCACCTGAGGAATTTGGAGGTGAAGTAGAAGAGGGTGGTGAAAGAGAACGAGTGGATGATGATGATGAGGTTTCCCTTCTGTACTTGTTTCCTGGCATTTTTGTTCTTGCCATTTTCATGAGAGAAGAGGAAGAGAATGAGGGTTTGAAGGTGAATAGTGAAAGAGGAAAGGTGTTTTGTGAATAGTGAAGAAGTTGGTAATTTTTACGGAGAGAGAGAGAGAGAGATATTGGGTGAGGTGAAAAAGAATTGATGTTTTGTCTTGAATAAATAAAGAAAGATGATTTGAGAGAGTGTATGGAGAATAGGAAAGGCTTGGGATAGGTTAGGTGTAGCTTAGTACTCATAACACTATTGAGTTGTACTTTGGGAAGAGTAATTAGAAATAATTATAATAATGAGGTGAGAGAGAGAGAGAGAGAGAAATAATTGCCAGCGTGAAGTATTTTTGGGAGAGGAAGAGTTCTGAATTATGATTTTAATTTTGAAGGAGTTAATTTTAGAATAGTAAGAAAATATTATCACACAAAAAGGGTTATATTCATTTTTGAGAGAACGTTCTCTTGACGTTCTCCAGAGCCTATGATTTTGATCAACAATGCTTAGTTGAGATTTTTAATGATTTTTAAATTTTCTTTAATAAAATTAAATCTATCTTCAACTAAAGGTTTTGTAAATATATCAGCTAATGGATACTTAGTATCTACAAATACTAATTCAACATCTTTTTTGCAAACATGATCACATATGAAATGATGTTTAATTTCAATGTGTTTTGATCTAGAATGTTGAATGGGGTTCTTTGACATATTTATAGCACTAGTATTATCATAGAGAATTTTAATATTTGTGTACCTTAATGAAAAATCTTCAAGTTGGTTTTTGATCCATATCACTTGAGAACAACAATTTGCAGCTAATTCATATTCTGCTTCAGTTGTTGATAGTGCTATGGTATTCTGCTTTCTACAACACCAACTAACAAGAGCTTCACCAAGAAATTGACATGCCTCACTTGTGCTTTTTCTTTCAATCTTATCTCCAGCATAGTCAGCATCACAGTAGGCTTTCAAATCAAAATTGGACCCCTTTTTGTACCAGAGACCAACATCAGAGGTTCCCACCAAGTATCTGAATATTCTCTTAACTGCAGTAAGATGTGATTCTCTTGGAGAGGTTTGAAATCTAGCGCATAGACCAACTGAGAAAACAATGTCTGGTCTACTAGCAGTTAAATATTGAAGTGTTCCAATCATCCCTCTATATTCCTTCTCAGATACATGCTTGCCATCTTCATCTTTGTCCAGATTTGTTGATGGATGCATGGAGTAGTCATGATCTTTGCTTCATTCATCTTATATTTTTTTAGGAGATCTTTAATATATTTTTCTTGACTAATGAAGATTCCAATTTCTTGTTGCTTGATTTGCAAGCCAAGAAAGAATCTGAGTTCTCCCATCATACTTATTTCAAATTCACTTTGCATAAGGTTTGAAAAATCCTCACACATTTTTTCATTTGTAGCACCAAATATGATGTCATCAACATATACTTGAAAAATTAATAAATCTTTATTATTAGTTTTTCTAAAAAGGGTGGTGTCAATTTTTCCTCTAGAAAAACCATTTTCAAGTAAAAATGTACTTAATCTTTCATATCAAGCTCTAGGAGCTTGCTTAAGTCCATAGAGAGCTTTGGTCAGTTTAAAAACATGATTTGGTTTATGTTCATCTTTGAAACCAGGAGGTTGATGTACATAAACTTCCTCATTTAGGAAACCATTTAAAAATGCACTCTTGACATCCATTTGAAAAAGCTTAAAACATTTATGGGATGCATATGCAAGTAAAATTCTAATTACTTCTAACCTTGCTACATGTGCAATAGTTTCATCATAGTCTATTCCTTCTTGGTGATTGTAGCCTTGTGCAACAAGTCTAGCCTTGTTTCTTATCACCTTACCATTTTCAATAAGTTTATTTCTGAAGACCCGTCTGGTACCAATGATGGAATGATCTTGTGGATATGGCACCAACTTCCAGACTTCATTTTTCTCAAATTGTAGCAATTCTTCTTTCATGGCATCAATCCATGATTATTCTATGATTGCTTCATCAATTGTCTTTGGTTCAATCTGAGAGATCATTGCTAGATTATTTTCTGTAACTTGAAAGGACCTTCTGGTTCTTACACCATCTGTGGTATCTCCTATAATCTGCTCTTGAGGGTGATATCCTACTGTTCACCAGGTCTTAGGAGATTCTTGAGAAGGAGTTGAAAGATCTTCAGTTTGATCTTTTACAGGAGGTTGTTCCTCTTCTTCATCATTTATAGTTTGACTAGGTAGATCTTCAAACTCATCAAATTTAACATGCATACTTTCTTCTAAAGATTTTGATGTTAAATTGTAAACTCTATAGGCTTTAGAGGTTAGAGAGTATCCTAGGAATATACTTTTATCTGATCTAGCATCAAACTTTCCTAAGTTTTCTCTGGTGTTTAAAATGTAGCAATAACATCCAAAGATATGAAAATAAGATACGTTTGGTTTTTTATCATTCAATAATTCATAAGGAGTTTTATTTAAAATCTTTCTTATGGTGCATCTGTTTAAGATACAGTATTAATTGCCTCAGCCCAAAAATATTTTTCAACATTTGATTCATCAATCATTGTCCTGGCCATTTCCCGTATGGTTCTATTTTTCCTCTCAACAACTCCATTTTGTTGATGAGTTCTTGGACAAGAGAAATTATGAGAAATGCCACTTTCATTAAAGAATGATTCAAATTGATAATTTTCAAATTCTCCACCATGATCACTTCTTACAAAGATGATATTTGTTTCTTTTTCATTTTGAATCCTTTTACAGAAAGTTTTAAATGATTCAAAAGATTCATCTTTATGTTTTAGAAAAAGAACCCATGTGAATCTTGAGTAATCATCTACAATGACAAAACCATAATTCTTTCCTCCTAGGCTAGTAGTTTTGACAGGTCCAAAAAGGTCAATGTGAAGTAGTTCAAGAGGTTTCTTTGTTGAAATAAAGTCTTTAGGTTTAAAACTACTTTTGGTTTGTTTACTCTTTGTACAATTTTCACATAGTTTATCTTTGTCAAAATTTATCTTTGGTAATCCTCTAACTATATCAAGCTGAGAAAGTTTTGCCATTGTTCTCATGCTTATATGTCCTGCTCTTTTATGCCAAATCCATTTGTCTTTTTCAAGAGATACAAAGCATGATTCAACAGGCAGTTCATCTAAGTACAGAACATACACATTTTTCTTTCTTGATCCATAAAAGAGTATTTTTCCAGAAGATGTTTGTTTTATTTCACAGGTTTGAGTTTTGAAAATAACTTCAAGACCATTGTCACAAAGTTGAGTAATGCTTATTAGGTTATGTTCAAGACCCTCAACATAGTGAACATTTTCAATTTTAGCTGAATTAATCTTACCAATAATTCCTTTACCTTTGATGCTAGCTTTTTCATTGTTTCCAAAGGTGACTGAACCTCCTTCTTTCTTTTCAAAAGAAAGAAAGCTATGTCTGCTCCAGTCATATGCCTTAAGCAACCACTGTCCAAGTACCAAGGCTTTCTCTTGACTGTTAGGAGACATTCCTGCATTTGAGGTTAGTAATGTTTTTGGTACCCATACTGATTTGGGTCCTTGAGAGTTAGTGTTTCTATAAATTTGTCTGTTTTTGTTAAGATTTATATTTCTTGGGAGACTGTTCAGAGAATGGTCTCTTTTGTGATGTAGTGTTTTTCTTTTGAAACAAAAATATTTAACATGACCATTTGTTAAGATTTATATTTTTTAGTTTGTTTTTCTTTAATAGGCACAAAAAACTTTTCATATAATTTTTGTTTTTGATGAGTTTTGAAACCTATACCAGCTTTGTCAAAAATTCCAATTTGTGAGCTCATAATGTTTTCAAATGTTTTAGTAGAAGTTACAAATTTGGTTAGATCTTTTTCTAATATGGTCATATTTTGTTTTAGGCTTGTATTTTCCTTTTGTAAACTACTACCTAAGATTTTTTCAGATTTTTCAGATTGCATAAGTTTTTGTTTTAAGGTTTCAATTTCCTTTTTACAAAGATCTCTTTCTTGAGTTATCTTAGTGATTTCATTTTTGAGTTTACTGTTTTCTTCAGTGGTAATTTGACAGTCATGTAAAAGATTATCAAAAAGATGTTCTGTTTTTATGCTTGAAGAACAAGGTTCTAGTGTTACCTCTTCCTTATCTGATTTTGTCATCAGACAAACATTTGCTTCTTCTTCTTGTGTTTCTGGTGAGTCTTCTAGATCATCCCATGTTGCCATCATTGACTTCTTGAAAGGTGGTTTGTTTTGCTTTAGTTTTGGACAGTCATTTTTGAAGTGTCCAAGTTGATTGCAACCATAACATCTTATCTGACTCATATCAATTTCAGATTTTGAGACATTTCTTCTTGCTGGGAATGATCTTTTGAATTGATTTCTTCTCATCATCAGTTGTTGGATTCTTCTTGTTAGAAAGGCTAGTTATTCTTCATTATCATCTTGAAGCATATCATCATCTTGAATTTCTTCTTTCTTTGATTGCTCTTTAACTTGAGATTCAAGAGCAATCATTTTCTTCTTTTGAGGTCTTTCTTCCTGCAATATGGCTTCATGGGCCTTTAGAGATCCAATGAAATCTTCTAGCTTCATTTCAGCAAGATTTTTGGATTATGTGATAGCAGTAACTATATGTCTCCAATGTTTTGGAAGACATCTCAGTATTTTTCTGATTCTCTCATGTGAATTGTATTTCTTTCCAAGAGAGTTTAACTCATTGATAATGATTGTGAACCTTCCATACATTTGATCCACAGTTTCATCTTCCTGCATTTCAAACAGTTCAAATCTTCTTATACCAATATCAATTCTTGTTTCTTTTATACGACTGGTTCCTTCATGATGAGTTTGGAGAGTGTTCCACATTTCTTGAGCAGTTTTTCATTCCATAATCCTGTCATATTCTTCCCTGCACAAAGCACATTTAATAAATAATTTAGCTTTAGTATTTAGGAGTACCCTATCAGCTTCTGCAGTGAGCCATTCAGCTTGAGGCTTTGGAGTGTTTGTGTCTTCCCTGCACAAGTCCTTTGGATATTTGAACTTCAAATATGACAGTTGAGAGTGCCAAAGTAGCCGTTGTGAGTGAAGCAAAAATGTCCAGTCAGATTTTGTACTTTTAAGTAGTTCTGGAGAACATTCTTCTGATGGTCTCTAAAAAGTACAGTTGAGAGGATGTCAGATTTATCCGTTCTTGACAACTGTAATGGGTTGTAATTGATCATATATCCGTTGTAAAATAATAGGCCATGTGTGGAAGTAGGTTGGTACAGTTTTGGATAAGGATGAAGCTTCCACTCACAAAATCTGAGAGACCGTTCTCCTGGTTGTGAGAGACCATAGTCTTTATATGAGAGAGTAGCGCCAACTTGCTTGTTGAGTTGTTGCAAGCTGTGTGACAGTTGTTAAACACAAAGGACGGTTGTAGAGTAGCTACTATTCATGTGTCCTTGCAAGGACGTGTGAATAGTAAGACAATGGTACTTATTCCTTTAAACTTTGCCAAATGTTTGTACTTGATTATATTTAAATCTTCTTCACAAACCGGTACAACCTTGTTGTCTTTTCCTCATTGGTCTAGATTAAAACTTTAATGATGTCTTTGGAGAACATGAAGCCTTTACTGTAACATCCCAACTTTAATTAATAGATGAATATTAATTAGAGCAAATTATTGAATATTTGAGAATTATCCTTATAAAGAAAATGAGTTAATTGGTAGTAAGTGGAAGGGCAAGGTGGTAATAATACAAGGATTGTATGTCTTGACATTATATAAGGTGAACTCTAGTGAACCAAACCATTCACTTATTCCATTTCTAATTCTTCAAGTCAGTAAACAAAATCTCATATTCTGTCAAAAACCTCTCTTCTCCCACGCCACTACCAACTTAAATCACACCCTTGTTCTTACACCAACCAAGCTTGCATGTTGTTAAACCAACACAGCCCTACTGTCATTGTTCCCAAGCACCAAACCAACAACAAACTCACCATTTCATTTCTCTTCTCCTACGTGAGCAACAACCCAACAACTTCTTAATGTTCCTTATTTTTGGTTGCATGTTTATAATTCCTCAATCCTAAGGTTACTGTAGGTTGGATATTCAAGGAATTAGTTGGATATGGACTAGATTGTGTTTGAGGTTGAAGAAATCAAGGAAAATGGAAGAACCAATAAGAAATCCGTATTCTGGATAGACCTTCCCTAAAACGGTAATTTCTCACTCTTTGTAGCTTCGATTGGAACGATTCCAGTTTCTGTGGTTAGCTAACTCAATTCTGGTCATTTCGACGTACGTTTCGTAATTTTTAGGTTAGTATTGAGATCGGTATGAATTTTTGAAGTTGGAGGTTCGAAACAGGAAATGTGATGAACATGGCTGCACTAAATCAGTAAGTGCTCTTTCCTCGTAAATCCGATTCAAATGATTCTTTTTGTTATAGTTAGCTAACTTAAATCCGGTCGTTTGGAGACCAATTTCATGAATTTTGGCCCAGTAACGAAGTCTGTACGAATTTTTGAAGTTCAATGTTCATCACAGGATTTTTACAGAATTCATAATGGAAACAAGACCTCTGGTAAAACAGTCATTACTCTCTCCTCGTAACTTTGTTTGGAACGATTCCTTTTCCTATGAAAAGATAACGAAATTCCCTTCGATTTGAGTAGCAATTTTATAGGTTTTAATTTGGTAATGAGGTCTAGAGATGTGTTCAAAGATGGGGTTTTGATGCTGAGAGTTTGGCTGCGGGTTCTACATGATTCAAGTCCTATCATCAGCACTGTGTGTTCGTCAAACGAGGTGGGTTCTTAGGCTAGTGTAGTTAGATTCCCAATTTATGAACTTTTGCATGTTAACATAGGAAAATTAGGGAAAATATTGTGTGAGAGGAATTAAACCCCAAACTCCTCTCCATTCTGTCGTAAATTATGTTAATTATATGTATGCATTGATTTAAATGAGGATTGTAGGGGATTCTTTGGAAAAACTGTTGAAATCGCAAAACAGGGTGCCTTTTGCATGAGCTCGTCATATCGAGCATGCATGGCGAGTTACCATGTTCTGGGTTGATGATACTCACCATGGCGAGCAATTGCTCGCCAAGCGAGTGACTTCAGGCCTCTACATGTTTTCTCGCCATGGCGAGCTAGAGCTCGTTGTAGCGAGCAGGGGCAGAATAAACCTTATTTTATATTTTAAACAACAAAATAGCTTCTCACTCGTTTTATATCCTCTATTAATTCAGTTTTCTTGCAAATCGTATAATTAATATAATGTATGCATAGAAGGTAAGACACAATGGAATCTTAGGGATATAACTTAGGGAATTTAGAATTTGTATGCTCCCCGAGTTTTGGGATATCATGGTAGTATGTAACTCAACAATTTAGTATCAGTCAATCATGTGCGGTTTATTATGCTGCTTATGGGCTTCCACTGGAACAACCCATTAGGAAAATGATTGTGAGCTTAATGTCGTGATCGAATCGGTCGACGGACAAGGCAGGCCTCTGAGATATGCTCACCTCAGAGTGTCTTAGCGGAATAAAATCAATAAGACGTACTTTGTGTTACACTTTATTTATGAATTATGTTATGATATGTTATGAATATGTTATGACTGATTAGGTACCCGGCGTAGTCGCCATTAGGAGGGTAGTAGGACCCACTGAGACTTAGTAGTCTCACCCCACTCCAATGTTTTTTTAGGTAGACAGGGTATTTCGGAGCAGGGACCAGGATGGACCTGACGATTGGAGCTGTGCTTGGATTGTCAGCTTAGAAGACTTAGTCTTCTTCCTTGTTTTTATTTAGCTTGTTATCTTATTGTAGTTCGTTCCGCTGTCTGTATCAAATATTCATTTACTATCTTAATGATAATATATCATTCAGTTAGTTTCTTTATAATTTAATGTACTCGGATATCCATTAGGTATGCTTCGACTAAATATTCTAGACATTTTAGTTGGGGTGTTACATTTACAATAATTTGTGATATTGATGTTCTTAACTTTGCTCCATGGAGAAGGTTCATAATTCAAAAATGATTTCTTGCCTTAAATGACTTATTCCAAAACGTTGTGATACTGTAAATAACTCTTGAGAAAAGTTCTTTGTTGTCTTGTATCACGTTGACTCTATTAAGTGCTTATTCAATGCTATGTATGTCCTAGAGACCGTTCTGAGATCATTCTCCAAGGTAGAAATTGAGATTCTTTTTAACTTGTGAATAAAAGATAGTGATTTTCATTCTTTGTATCTATCTTATATTAAATCACTCAAAAGCACTTGTTAGATCACAAAATGATCAGAATCTAATTAAAATTTAATTAAGATTATTTGTCATATTTAAAATATCAAAATAGATTTTGTCTCAACAATTTATCCCAAGAAGAGGGAAAAGAAAATATCGATTAAGAAAATCGTCAGGGGTCCAATGTGTCCGGAGCGGAAAAAGCCATATGTAGAAGCAATGATTAAGTAGAAGCAATTCTTACAAATGAATTAATGCAGGAACAATTAAATAAATGAACAGTGTTTGTAATTTAAATACACAATTTAAGAGACGAACAATGATTAAGTAGAAAATTAAACTAGTAAGACAAAATAAATAAATAAATCAAAGGGTTTATATAAAAAATAATTAAATCAAAATAGGTGTTCTAATTAGAAGCAGCTTTGTTAGTGTAAAAATTAAAGTCAATAAGTTTAAACAAGCAAATTATTACAATAAGCACTTATTACATAAGCTAAAAAGCAATCAAGTGAACAAGAATGACTTATAAAAATAAGCTAATAATTTAAAACAAGTGATTTGAAAAGGTCACTAATATTATTGCAAAAATTTGACTCAAAAAGCTAAAATAAGCTATTTGTTCAAATAAGAACTTATTTTTGTAAGTTAAAATCAATTAATTAAGCAAGAATGCCTTAAAAAAAAATAAGTTAATAATTTAAAACAAGTGATCTGAAAAAGTGCAAAAATTTGACTCAAAAAGCTAAATCATGTTGGAGCAAAGTGGGTCTGATAAAAGTCTCCCTAGAGGTTTCTATGTTTTGATGATAACAAGAGTATTAAAATGACAATTGGTATTACTCATTATTGTTCTAGTGTGCAGGATCATAGATTAAAATTTTATAAGCCACTTAGAACATTACAAACAAGAAGTATGTCAGGCTCTTGCAATCTGAAGACATAAGAAGATGACAAGAATGTCAAGCTCTGAAGATCTTCGGAAGATGCAAGTAGTCAAGATATGAAGAGTGCATCAGAGGATGAAGACCATTAGATGATACATCATCGGAACTTGAAGAAGTTGATTAATTATATCTGAAGAACGTCACTTTGCTATTGGAATGTTTGAAGAATAATTCCTTTGTGACCGTTTGGATGAAAGAATAATCATGGTACACATTTCTTATCTTTTGGAGAAGCATATAGTACTATTCTACTATATTGGCTCAAAATGGTAAAGGTGCCTTCCGGTTTGAACAAGTAGTGGAAATTTATTTCCTATCTGAGCAAAGGATCAAACAATCAAGCAACGATCATCTTCAAATCTCTCAATAAATAGAAGACCTCATTTGAAGATCAAAAACAAGCTTTACACGCAAATCATTGAATTGTTGCTCTGCAAAAATATTTACAATATCTTGAAGCTATAACAAACATTTAGATAAATCCATCAAACACTTAAGTCTTGTAATATTTGTGTTGTATTTTGTAAACACCTCTAATAGTATTTTGAAATAGAAATATAAAGGATGGGTATGGTGGTTTGGAGTCCCTCCCCTACTACTATTCAACATGATCAGTGTATAACATAGTTAACTAGCCTAACAAGCGGCGTCGATTCTATTTTTGATGTTGCAATACCTTACTACTGCCCTAATATATATAAAGTTTCCCTATAATTATAACTAGGATACCTACGAGTGCCTATCTCGTTTGTCACATACCCTAACTACAACCTGAGTTATTTATATATATGCATTATGCCCATCAACAATTGCCTCTAGGGCCTAGTATCAGACTGTTCAGCCTCTAATTGCTCAGTTCACAACTAGTTCCTGATTCCTCCTCTACTCCTCTCAATTTGAGGGTAGTTCAGGATTTAGGATGTTACCGTCTCTATACACCTATATATATTTATTACCAGTTCGGGATCATCATTAGTTTATCCAAATAATCAATTCTGTGAGCGTTTCTGTTAGGGTTTTGTATGTTGGCTTTATTTTGGTAAAACAAAGTTACACCAAGATGTTGGATACAACCTTTCAACATCTGGATATGCATCCAGGTTTCGTTGTGTGCGCGTCGCATTAATGCGCCTTTGGTTATTTAAGGAATCCACGCCTATATTAAAGGCTCTTATTACATATACATGGTCGGAGTATCTATAGCATTCATTTCCTAAAACATATCTCTACGTGTGAGCTGGAAATGTTCTAGAAGACTTGAATTCCAACTTGTGAAACAGCCCATGAAGGCCTAAGTATTTAAGCTTGTTTGTAAAACCTAATTAGGTTACGTGTGTATTATTGTTATTGCAGCAACAACGTTTGCATTAGGGTTTTGAGTAGTTTTGTTGTGAGCCTACCTTGTGTCACCTTGATGCAAGACTAGGACTTAGATTTGAATTGTAATCTTGTATACAACTCCTAAGCTTTGAATTACGGAGTTAATTTGTTTTTGAAAGTGTTTTCAATTATTTTCTATTGAGTTGTAATCACGGGTTGTGTGATTGAGTAGAAGTGAGATGGGATCTCAAGCTTATGAGTTCCTAGGTTGAAGTTTCACGGGTAGTTGCTATGTCATAAGTTGTAAACTGAAGGTTTACTGATAGCTTAGGATTAGGACTACTATAGTGGATTTCCTACCTGGATTGGTATCCCCCAGAGTAGGTTGCTGTTTGCGCCAAGCTGAGTTAACAAATAACCTGTGTCATTTATTTTTGTCTTTTACTCTGTGTTGATAAGTGTCATACCCCATTTTTTGCCACCTAGAGTTTTAATTTCTTTTTTCTCATCTTATGCCGTATTGTTTTTTTCATCATTATTATTTTATTTATTAAAACAAAAATATCAAAAAATAGTAATTTTAATTCATTTACGCTGCTTTAACTCATTTAATTTTAGTTTATTGCTCTTTTGGTTTTTGCATTTACTTTTTTCACCTTTTATTTTTAAATTCCTTTTTGGTCCAACATACATTCATAAACATTTTTTTATTCCATTTTTACACTTTTCTAAAAAATGCAAAAAGATTTTTTCATTTACAAGAAACTTCAAATTTATCTTTTATGATTCTTTTTTCTATGATTTTGTTTTTTTCCCCTTTTTTTCCATGCTTATTTCTTATATAAAAATATCAAAAATATTTTTCATTTTTTCATTATTATTCATATTATATTTCATATATTAAAATTAGATTTCTTCGATCACAAGTAACCTTTTTCCTTTCACATTTCATCCAACCAATTTTAACATCTCATAAAACCCAAAAAATGACAATTTTACCCCTTGTCCATTTATATTTCATTTTTCACATTTTTATTTATTTACAATAATTCATTTTAATTATTTTTCACCCATTTTCATCACAAATAAAATCCCTGAAAAATCATCAACCATTTTCCCTCATGAACTGAGACCTAAAATGTTCCTAAAATCACAGTTCATCCCATCACACAACATGTGCTCTCATTTGAATCAAAAACCACAAAAATATCTCATAAACAAAAACTCAAAACTACCCTTTCTTTCCCTCCAATTCAAGCCACATTTTAACCTAATTTTTCATTATAAATAGAGCCCTTCCCTGAGGAGAGAGAACGCACGAAATTCCCTCAGATCCAAAAACAACACAATTCTCTTCTCCATTTTCTCATTTTTGTCAAAATTCCAAATCTCAAAACAAAGCTTCAAATCACAAATCTAAACCATCAAACACGTTCCATACACTTCGAGTAGCAAGAATCCAAAAACCTATGATTTGAGAGAATTAAAAGCTCAAAAACCTTCAAAAATATGAGAATTGAGTACGAGATTCTAGCCACAGTTTCAGTTCATTTTCAACGCTATTCATCATCATTTCATACCTAGATACTTTTCCATTCATCAATTGTGCTTAATTCGTGACTTTCCAAATTTTCCATTCGAACTTTATCTCATCGTTTTTCAAAATTGAAGCATTGTTTGATGAAACCAAGGACGGATTCGTATTCCTCGTGAAATTTCGAGTGAGATAGAGTATTTGAGAGCAGGTTTTGGCACCATTTTTGACCTCCGGCAATGTTCGTCACCGCGCCGGTGAAGCTTCGGCCAGTTCTGGGCACGAGGAAGAGGAAGAAGACGTACTGTAGTCATTCGCGTTTCCATATTTGATATCACGCGTTGGATCAAAAGAACATAACGCGTCCGTTGGATCAGTTTTTTTAATCACGCACGTTCATTTATATTTAGAACCAGATCCTGCGTACCCGAATACGCGTTCCACTATGATCTTTCATTCCTGTACCGCACCAGATCATTTCCCAAATTAATTTGAATTCCGGTCATTTGATTAATCGAAAGGTCCTGATCTAAGATTTTTGCAGTGCACTCTGTTTAACTACCACATCAGATTTTTTTTTGTTTGACTTGTTTGTTTTTTGTTGACTCGCTTGTGGGCTTGGGCTGAGAGCCCAGAAACTGTTATTCACACCCCCTTCCTGTTTCATTTTAATTTCTGCACCCCCTATTCTAGCTTAATTTTAATTTATTTTTAGCTTATTTTGAGAGTAGCTTTTCATTTCAATGACTTTTCTAGGTCATTTTGAACAAAATTAAGCTACTAAAATTAATTGTAGGATTTAAGTTGATTTTTATTTTTTTTCATTAATATTTCCATGTTATTAATTAATTGTGCATTTTATTTTGTTCATAAGCTTATGAGTTAAGTGCTTTTGGCATAAGCTATTTTTTTAGCTATTTTCAGCCTTGTAAATCATGAAGTTGAGGCTTATTTTATTTTTCTAGTCTTATATTTATTTATTTATTTATGCTTATTAATTATAATTATTGTTATTAATTCTCTCTAACTTAACATTTATTTATGTTTTTAATGTCTCTAACTCTCACTAACTTAACATTTATTCATGCTTATTTATTTCTATGCAATTATTTCATTTCATCTCATCGTATTCATTTATTGTACTTTTATATTTGTACATTTATTATCTTATGCTTTGATGTTGTTGTAATTTATTTTATTGCTCTTGTAATTATTATTTATTTATATTGCTTTTTGGCCTTAGAATGTATTTAGGACCAATTGTAAATTATAAATAAAAATGCATAACATCCCCCTCTCTTGCATAGTGATCCGCTGTCGCACACGGGTCAAAAACGAGTTTTAAAAGGTAGTTTAGAATAAGCGACACTCGAGTATCGTATCGCAAGGACTCTCAATTGGTTTATCAATATTAGAATCAAATGAAGAATTGTAAATTTGAGGGGTTTTGGTTTTGATGAAATAGTTGAAAAAGAGTTCGGAAATTCAATAATCAAAGACAATCGATTCATTGGTTTTAGGAAAAATTCGTTCATTATATATCCATCATAGGTTACTCATATATTCATTCAAAGGTCTATGCTTGGCTGGTTACGAAACTAATTAAACAAGCGATAATCAGATTCGTAGGAATTCATTCGATTAAGCAAGGAATGTCTTCAACCAACCATGAGCAATGAACAAGCGCCATTAGAACACGGTTGATATCATTAGAAAATTCAGCCAACCCTTTTGCTAAGCGCAAAAGCTTATATCAATTCTATTCAAATTAATTTAAACAAGCGGAAAATTAATTCGAATAATCTCAACGGCATAAACTCATCACAAAATAATTAAGCATCATTAGCAATGAAATTCATATAGAATAAAGAGGCATGAATTGATACAAGACAACATAGACATGTAAACGAAATTGTAATTAGAATTCGAACCTCAGGAACACATGAACGAAGTTTCCGTATACCAACGAATCAACCTAGGGTTGCTAGTTCTCCATGAGAAAGTAGCAGCCTTTCTTTTCTAATTTGTGTGAACTCAGCATGCCTCTCCCTAGGCTGATTTATCAGTTTATATAATACAAGGAATATTGAAATCCAAAAGTCATGGAAGAATTACAAAAGACCAAAATTAAACTTCCACTTAGGCCAATAAGTCTGCCACTTTCCACGAATTATTAAGGACTTTTGCATTCTGAAACAGCTCCTCCACTCAACATTAAACTTGTAGCTCTGTCTCTTATCTTTCCAACGCAACTGACCGCACCACAATCCGATACTCGAAGCTCCAGTTATGAATTTATTCGTGCAGACTGCTAATGCTGAAAAATAAAATACGAAAATAAAATAAAGGCTAAAATAAACTTAAATCTAAAAACACAATAAAATAGTAAAAATATTAACACAAACTAGAGAAATGCCTAAGTACAATAGTAGAAGAATGTGCATCTAAATGCACTGATCAAATTCCCCCACACTTGAACTTTTGCACCCCTGAGCAAAATTTAAGAAAAAGACTTCAAAAAAATGGAAGAGAAAGAAAACAAGGCATAATGCAAAGTCATAAGCAATCATCACATTCCAAGATTCAAGGAGTATAACAATCATGAACAACATCTTAAAACAGGTGCAATGAACAAGGTGGCTATAAGACTAAAAAGTGCTTCAAAAATGATAGAACCTCACGGAATATTTGTATAAAGTGCACTCAATCACTCAATCACTCAAAAATGGAGTGTCAAGAATAGTGTTTACGCTCAAAGCACATCATCAAAGTTAGCACTGCCATAGGCTTGACAAGCCTCTACCGTCCCCAAAGATGGAGGACATCCACACAATGAAACACATGCACACAAAGATCAAAAGGTCTTTATTGAGGTTGTAACGGGGCCAAGGTGAAGGTGGTGTAACCTAAGGGAAACTAGGCTATAAAATCTAAGAAGATAAAGAAGCATGAAATTCAAATCAACTCAATAAGCATGAGGGTTAATGGAGCTCAACAAAGTGCAGTGACATAGTAGAACATGTCAAATCAACTCAAAATATTTGAACTAAACAACATAACTCCTTCACATCCTAAGATATTTTTCTTTTCACACCTTGAAATCCAAATTTGCCCATTTCTTCTTCCTTCTCTCTCTTTTTTTTTTCACATTTCTTTTTCTGTCTTTTTTTTTTGTATATTTTTCTTCTTTTCTATTTTTTTTCATACCAACTAAGCATCATACCAACAAGACATTTCCCTTTCACAATTCATATCAACATTAGAACCAAATTTTGAGCACCCCCACACTTATCATAATTAAAATTCAAGCTCTTTATCCCCTAGACTGGGACACAAAAAGAATGGATACAAACAAAGGCTTAATCGGCTTGTAATGAGTTATAAAACCAATAATGGGAATAAAAGGCTCAAAGGGGCTTAACAAGGGATAAAATATCAGGGTAAGCTTATTTGGCTAAAAGTAGCTTATGAAAGAAAATTGCCTAGATCATTTCAGTACATGCATGTGAAACAAGTGCTTCAAGAGTCAAGTCAAGTTTTAGAAGTAACTAACAATATGAGTGAACCACACAAGAAACAACGAATTGCTAGAGGCTCAAAATCTCACAAAGTTTCAATGTTCTATCACAAATGACGCACAATCTAGTATCAAGTCAACTCATCACACGACACAAGCAAAAATGTTATCCATATCATGACATACACCTCTAGGCCTAGAACAATGAAATTACTCATAACAGTTGCATGCATGCCAAAAACTTTTTTTTTGATTTTTTTTTTGATATCTTGATTTTTTTTTTTATTTAAAAAGAAAGACTAAAATTAAAAATAAAATAAAACAACTAGATGTAAATTGTTCCCCCCCACACTTAAATCAGACATTGTCCGCAATGTAAAAATAAGTATATAGTGAGAAAAAGGAAGGAACACACCCGAGAGTTTAAGGTGTAGCAGCTGTAGCTTCCATGTCTGGTGGTTTTGGTGGAGGCCTTTCCGCATTACGAACACATGAAATAGGCAAAAGTGAATCGCAAGTGAACTTGAATTGTAGTAAAAATTCTGGTGGCTTAAGAGGGATAGCCAACACATACGGTAAGCCTGCAATAACAAAAGCATGGATATCAAACAATCCACAGTTAGTTTGTGAGTCATATAAATTGGGAGGAAGAGATGCACAAATTGTGAAAGACAACTGCTTGTTGCGTGGCTTAATCAGAGGTTCCACCAACAATCTTTGTGCTATAGACAATGGTTGCTTCCGGCTAAAATCCACATTTTTTGTTTCACCTTCAAGAGTTATTGAATTTGTTGGGATTTCGGCACAAGTGGTTGTCGGCATCAAAATGTCCTCTCCTAAAATGGCTGCACTGATCTCATGACAAATATTACAAACACCACATTCACAAACAAATATTTCACAAGATTTATCAACTTCAAGAGAAGTATATAATTCATCCAAATCAGAGTTCAAGAAATTTTGTGGTGTAATCTCTTTCATGCATTCACTTGAATTTTTGTTGCTTATTTTGTGTTCATCAGAGGAAATAAACACTCTTTTAATAGACTCACCTGGAGATTCATCAAGACTATCACATTGCATTACCTCTAATAGTGCAACGGGTTGTACATCATCATGAGACATCTTGTTCTGCCGAATTTGATTGGCATTGGAGACTATTTGCTCAACTTGGACTGCTAAACTTTGAAGAGAGGATTGCATCCATTCATCCATTTGCTTATTATATTCATCCATCTGCTTTATCATTTCTTCCAAACTAGGTTGTGGCTCAACCACCAATGAATGATTTTGTTGAAACTGTGGATGTGACCAAATAGGCTGCTCCGCAAGATAGGAATTTTGCTCTTGATAGTATTGTCCTTGAAAATTACCTACAAATTGAGTCTCACCACAAAAAGTAGTATCTAACAACAAAGGACATGCATTGCTACCATGAAAATTGGAACAAATATTACAAATCGCAAGTGGAATATGATTTTGATAGCATGATTGTTGTTCTCTTGCTCCCAAGCAACTAAGGATATAAGCCAACTGATCCAACGAGTCTCCCATTTTTATTTTGTTTTTTATTTTTGGTAAAAATAAAATAAAATAAAGAGAAAAAAGAAAAATCTAATTACATAAAATCTAAAAAATTAAATAAAAATACAGCCTAAAATCTCTACAAATCAAAAGAAACTGAGTCTAATATTGGCTAAAATCAATAGAGAGTCCCCGGCAACGGCGCCAATTTGATCCGCTGTCGCACACGGGTCAAAAACGAGTTTTAAAAGGTAGTTTAGAATAAGCGACACTCGAGTATCGTATCGCAAGGACTCTCAATTGGTTTATCAATATTAGAATCAAATGAAGAATTGTAAATTTGAGGGGTTTTGGTTTTGATGAAATAGTTGAAAAAGAGTTCGGAAATTCAATAATCAAAGACAATCGATTCATTGGTTTTAGGAAAAATTCGTTCATTATATATCCATCATAGGTTACTCATATATTCATTCAAAGGTCTATGCTTGGCTGGTTACGAAACTAATTAAACAAGCGATAATCAGATTCGTAGGAATTCATTCGATTAAGCAAGGAATGTCTTCAACCAACCATGAGCAATGAACAAGCGCCATTAGAACACGGTTGATATCATTAGAAAATTCAGCCAACCCTTTTGCTAAGCGCAAAAGCTTATATCAATTCTATTCAAATTAATTTAAACAAGCGGAAAATTAATTCGAATAATCTCAACGGCATAAACTCATCACAAAATAATTAAGCATCATTAGCAATGAAATTCATATAGAATAAAGAGGCATGAATTGATACAAGACAACATAGACATGTAAACGAAATTGTAATTAGAATTCGAACCTCAGGAACACATGAACGAAGTTTCCGTATACCAACGAATCAACCTAGGGTTGCTAGTTCTCCATGAGAAAGTAGCAGCCTTTCTTTTCTAATTTGTGTGAACTCAGCATGCCTCTCCCTAGGCTGATTTATCAGTTTATATAATACAAGGAATATTGAAATCCAAAAGTCATGGAAGAATTACAAAAGACCAAAATTAAACTTCCACTTAGGCCAATAAGTCTGCCACTTTCCACGAATTATTAAGGACTTTTGCATTCTGAAACAGCTCCTCCACTCAACATTAAACTTGTAGCTCTGTCTCTTATCTTTCCAACGCAACTGACCGCACCACAATCCGATACTCGAAGCTCCAGTTATGAATTTATTCGTGCAGACTGCTAATGCTGAAAAATAAAATACGAAAATAAAATAAAGGCTAAAATAAACTTAAATCTAAAAACACAATAAAATAGTAAAAATATTAACACAAACTAGAGAAATGCCTAAGTACAATAGTAGAAGAATGTGCATCTAAATGCACTGATCACATAGCATATCATGTTTATTTTCTTGTAATACCTTAGAATGTATTTAGGATTCAATGTAAACCTATAAATGAAAAATTGCATCTCATCCATATTTACTTTTTTATCGCTTTCCGCAAATACGTGTAACGTTAAATTCCGAGGGAAAAGGCGTCACTTTGATCAAAATATGATTGTGAATTGCCTTCGCGCTTATTTTAATTTTAGGATGTTTTAGTTTAGCCTCGCTTGTGCGCAATAACCATTACCTATTTTCTTTCTCAAAAATGAGGTCAAAACCTCTTTCAAAATACCAAAATAATCTCCTTTCAAAACATCGTCGAAAATCAAAAACATTTTCATAATCAAACATTTTCTTTAATCGAAAACGCTTGGACTTTAAACCAAGTCGCAATTTCTACACTTAATCAATCAAACTTTTTTCTAATAAAAAAACTCTTGGATTTCAAACCAAGTGCTTTTCATCACTTTAACATTTTTTCTTTAGTCAAAAACCTTGGACTTCAAACCAAGTGATTTTTCTCGCTTAAACTCTTTTCTCAAAAAACCTTGGACTTCAAACCAAGTGTTCGCGCATCTTTTTCTTAATCAAATCTCAATCAATTTAATCATCTAGACTTGTCTTTACAATTTAAAATTAAAAATCAACCTCACATTTGTTGCCATTTTCAAAATCTTAAAATCAAACAAACAAATTTACTCGTAATTTCTAACCCGAACTATGGTGATTTTGATCCCTCTCGGGTACGTTGGCAAAAGACTTGTCTTTTCAAATCAATAAAAATAACAAAAACATCTTTTCTCTTCTCTTAATCAATAAAATCAACAAAAACATTTTTCTTCTTTTTAGTTACTTAAAACTTTTTCTTCAAACATCACTTTAATTCCCACACTTATACTTTTTTTTTACAAGCAATTAAAATAAAGCGCAAAGTTAAAATTAAAACAAGAGGTTCCTATAGGATACTATAGATACTTATGGTGCTAGTACCTTCCCTTCATATAACCAACCCCGAACCTTGATCTCTAAAAATAGGGTTTTAACGAACTTTTTCCCTTTCCCTTAAAAAAATTAAAGATCGGTGGTGAACCTTTAAATTGCTAGTCGATGCTAAATTATAGCTCGATATCCAAAAATCACCGCGACAATAAGGTAGTTTATATGTCTGTGAATGTTCCAACATCACATACAATATTTATAGTGTTGAAACATTACATTGAACATCCAATACCCGTGTGCCGGAATTTCAGTTTCCTCTATCCGAAAGGATTTCGGAAACGTGATTAAAGCAGGAAAATATATAAGACAAATAGTACTAGAAAAAATTTATTATAACTTTGATTCAATCAAAGACTCCAAATATTCATAGGGGAGTTCATCTTCTCCACCACAACCCTAGGATCTATTACAAAGGATTACATAATTTAAATTACTAGAATAAAAATAATGCTAGCCTAAGTGTTGAAGATTTTAGGGTGTTGGCTTCATTTGGTAAAATAAGCCTAATTCCATGATGTGGAGCATGATGTGTGGCATATCAGGATTCACATCTGGACGCGCCTTTATTCTTTTACGCGTGATCTTTTGGAAAAAGATTTGTTTTTCAAATTAAATCATGCCAGCTTGCGTGTCAAGAAACAAGATAATCTTTCATGGTTCTGTTTTATTTTATTGGCCGACTTTGATCTTAAAGATTTGAAACAAACAATTAAAAGATTATGATCAAATAAATCTCAAGGCAAATTTATTGAAGGCCAACTCGTGAAAGCCCATGAAGCTTGTTCTATATAAAGGAAGACTGAAGACATTATTATTGACGAAGCCAAGTATTGAAGAAATTGAGTCTTTAGGTTTTAGTCTTTTCTTTGTTATTTGTGAGCCTTCACTTGGATCATACTTTCGATACAAGTAAGGACCGAGTTTATAGAGTTGTAATCTCTAGTTGTCTTTCTCCAAAACTTTGAAGCAAGGAGTTAGATTGTGCAACACTATAAGCCTTTAGGTACGAGTGCTTTGCTTGTCTAGGAGTGTGTCTCCAATTGAGTTTGTTTATTAAATCCTTACTGGGTAAGGTTGAGGGGGAGTAAGCAGAGGTTCTCATATCTAAGAGTTCCTAGGTAGGATTAGCACGGGTAGTGATTAAGTGATAAGTTGCAAACGGGGGAGTTTAGCTTTGAATTGATACTACGTACCATAGTGGATTCATCCCTGGATTGGTATCCTCCAGAATAGGGCTTGTTATAAGCGCCGAACTGGGTTAACAAACTCTGTGTGTTTATTGTTTCCTGCACTTTATATTGTTTACTTGTTCATCAAGTTCAGCATGTCCACGATGTTGACACATTAGGCTACACATCGTACGATTCCTAAGGTGTACACATTGTGATGCACATCTGACACTTGCAACCAGAACTTCACTAAGGAAAAGATTACCTTGTTGAGGAAGTAGCTTTCCCGTGAAGGAGGAAAGTTTCTCCAATTGAGTTCCTCTAGAACAACTCTATAGTAATAGAGAAGTTCTCAAATTTCTGAATGAAAAATAATGAAGGAGAGGAGTTCTATTTATGGTTTTCTAAACGGGCCTCAGCAAGCCATCATACTGCGATGGTCCTATCGTACTACGATAGGTTGATTTTTTTGCAAAAATAAAACTAAATCTTGCACGTAGACTTCTTGGCCATCAAGTAATTCCCATTGTAGTAATGGGAGTCATCGTACTGCAATGGCTGCACAAGTTGATATTTTTGCTTTCTTTCTTGGCATTTCCGTGTATTCTTGCTCTTTTTAGTTCTTTGCTTCGATTCTTCAGGTTTTCTTCGTATTTTGGCTTGTCTTGAGTCATTTATTTCTAATACCTAAAATACTGCAGAAATTCCTATCATCAGTAATGCTTCTAAAACCACAAATGCATCTGAATCTATAGCTCTTGAAGAACCAAAACTATGAATAAACATTCCCCTTAACATGAAATTACCTGAACCTACCCCTCAAACTGAACTAGGAATTGAACACCTACCCATTCTGAAGGTTCAACACATTCTTCAAAATCTTCTAAACTTCACATAGATTCCAAGGTTGTACTTGAACACCTAAGGACTCACCAATGTGAAATGCAGCAATCTGATGAATTAAATGTGGTTGATGTTGAGTGTCACAACCTTCATTTGTAATTCTTAAGACAACAACAAAGCTCTGAGGATTCATAACATGATCTGAATTCTGAGACTTTGCTAGCCACACCATCCAAACAATCTCTCATCCCTGATCAAACTCCCTCAAATACAACTTCACTCACTCCCATCCCTGAAACTTCCAAAAATCTTTGCAAATCTACACTTCTTGATTCTATAAGGTGTAAAGATTTGAGAAGAATTATAGAATCTTCATTATTCTCAATCTACCCACTACCTCACAATCCATAACAACTCCCATGGACACTGATATAGCTCATGAAACATCTTCCGAATCAATGATTCCCTCATCCTCCATTCTACCAAACCTTAACTCACCAATCATTATTTCTTCTAAAATATATGATCAAGCTCTGGAGCTCTATTTAAAAGACTCCATAGCTGTGACACGAAATTTTTATCCCCATAGTTTTGGTGTTCAACGAAATGACCTTAGTTTCATGAGACAAAGATTCAAAACTCGCCCAACCAAGCCCAAGCCTGCTATCTACAAATAGCCTTACACACAAAACATCCTCAACAAACCAAACCCTGAGCTACTAGGTTTTCAGATGATTGGTGATCTCAATATGGCTTACTAAGCATGAGGAAAGATGCTCTCATCTTTCCTTCTGATGTGGATGCAGAAGCTGAAGCTCTGAGAGCCAAGTTTGACCATGCTCTGAAGTACTACTCTGATGTAGTAAAGGAAGAGATAAAAGGCATAGGCATGGAAACTCTGAGGCAAGTCTAGTCTTATGCTGAAAGTTCTAATCCCAAGAGGATAACTGAGGGTTCAGTGCTCAACTATCATGACTACATATCTCTGGCAATCATTGACTTTATTGTTAATGAGGAGCTTGGACAATGGGATATCAAGATGATAGCTGAAGAAAAAGAGGTTCAAAGGAAGGCTGAAGAGGATCAGAAAAAGAAAGAGGAAGAGGAGAAAAGAAGAAAAGTTGAGGAGGAAGAAAAGAGAAAGGAAGAAGAAAAGAAAAGGGCCGAGGAAGAAATTGAAACAAAGACGAGAGGAGCTGAGTTGGCAGCTATTGCTGAGAAAATCCCAGTGAAAATGTCATTGGGTGAAGAGTCTACACATCCCTGTTCAGAACTTGTGCATATTCCTAATGACAAACCAAGTACTTTTCATGGTGTTGTTCCTCCAGTACATGCACATTATGATGTGGATACCAGGACTATGGTTGAAAAGTAGCAAGTAATGTTAAATTCCTCTACAGAGGATAATCATGCTCTGAGAACTTCTTTTGCAATCATGGCTGAAGACCAGAAAGATATGATGCAAAGCATCAACCTTATTTTGGCTCTACTCATGAAGCAAGTGCAAGAAGAGAAGAAACCACCCTTTAATCCCAACCATTAGGATTTCTTTGTTTTGCACTTATTATGTTTATGCATTATTGTCTTGTTGCACTTCTTTTGTTATATCATTATTGTCAATATCTGAACTTGGTTTGTTATCTACTTATTATGACAATATATGATTATTCAGTTTATGATTGTGTTGTGCATATTTGATTATTATTTGTGTTGTTATGTTATCAAAGTCGAAATCGCAAAATAAAACAAATATTACACACAGTGAAAGGAACAAGAAATAAATTTTTATTCAATTTTTTATTACATAAGATGCAAAAATTCTATTTTGACTCTGTGTCAGAAACATCTAGAGTAGGAGTTTCCTTCCTTGCATCTGATGTTTCTGAATCTCTTTTTTCTGGATCATATGTCCTAAAAAACGCCATGTAATCTGAATCCCCAACAGAGTCAAATGATGATGGTGACTCTTGCTTGATCTTAGAGCGTGTCTGGTAAGTGTTTTGTTTTGATGCTCTGAGGGACCTCAAAAGATGCCTTAGTGGTGGTCTTCTTCTTGGCATTTTCTTGAGATTCTTTTCCTCTAATCACTCCTTCTTTCTCCATCTTTTGTGTGAAATGAAGAGGAATGTTCTCTTATTTATAAGCATTTCTATAATGCTTGAGTCACATGTATGTCAACAAGTTCATTTAATTGGACCATTGAGATTGTTTTACTATATAAGTAATTTAAACCGTCTGATCTCAAATGAACAGTCCATATCTATTATTGCATGAAAAAACGTGATAATTTTAGTGCAATCCCATCTCTATACCTTTGATGGGGGCACAAAGCAAAACAATTACACTTTCATTAAACCAAAGAGATTTTGAGAATCCAAATTCAGACTAGTAGATAAATACAGCAAAATTCTCATAGTGGCCAATAAGGGACCACTTAACCTCTCACGAAACTCAACACCTCAAAGTGGAAAAGGAAAAGATAAATGACATTTATATGTAATGTAATTTATATACCTTTCTCAGAATGTTGTTAGCTAGATGGTATTGTTTTTATTGCCTTTCATATTCTCACTTTGAAATTGAAAGTGTTAGTTACCATCAAGCATTTATGTTCTTATTACTTTTGTATTTAGGAAACTTGAAACTGAGTCATGAACCAATTTTTCCAGCTATGCCTATAGGTACCTATAGGTGCTCCTTACATGGCTAAAATCTCCCTCATGATAGCACAAATTGTCAAAAAGGTAGCACTTTCTTTTTAGTGGTTTTCTAAGTTGTAACGGTAACTCTAGTTATAAATGAATACATCACTTCAATTTCATTTAGTAATATATAATTTTTTATTGTCTTTTATGGTTGATTGATGGTTGAAAATTGAATTCAATTATTTTGGTCCATTAATTAAATCTTAGATAAGGAAATGGAGTTTGTATAAATGAGTCCATTTACATTCTTAAGCTGCGTGCACTCTTGTTCAATTCATCAAAGATATTTGAGTGATTTTGTGATTTATGAAAGTTGCAGAAATGGGAGTTCCTTGCAGTCCAAAGCGCCAAGCGAGAAGTATAGTGGCAATTCTGTTTTGGACTGAAGGGAGCTCCTAGTTCTTCGCTTTCATCCTTTTTATATACTTCATCTCTTTCAATTCAAAGGTTTAAATTTTCTTCCTATTGTTATTTGTTTTTTATGCCTACATGTTTGAAGTACATGTTTTGTTATGTTAATTTCTCATCTGCTTACATATAAGCCATGCAAATTTCTTTAAAAAGTATTTGAAGATGTGAGTTTTTTCTGTATTTTATGCTTGATATTTCCCTTATGCTTTATATTTCCACCATATGTCAATCGCTATTCGCTAATCTTTTATGGTCACAACAATTCAAACAATCTCCATTATGCAAGTATAATTCCACACAAACAATGTTAGTAATTTTTGCGTACCACAACATACTCTTCCCTATCCTAACACATACAAGTATTTAATTGTTGAAAAATGTAACAATTTTAGTATATTTGAAGTATTCAACCCTTTTAATTTACTTTCAACCATGTACAATAGGATCTTAGTTCTTCATACAATTGGTAGTCATATCTCATTTTGTTATGAAAATATAACAGTATTTACCGTTAAGCTAGGATAACAATAATTTATAATTTATAATTTTCAATTTCTTTTTATTATTATTTCAGGTCGGACCAATTGATAATTATATACATAGTAGCAAGTTCATAGCAATTGATCGGCCAATTTTTTTCTTTTTACAAATTGAAACATGAAAAAGATGGAATGCAGTGTAGCACAAGGACTTTTCAGAAGATCATCTATCTCTTATCTCTACCAAATACACTTAATTATGAATTTTTATGGAATTTAGTATACCAGTGCCGTATGATTGCACATATGGACCACCCAATATTTCTATTTTACCCTATGTTGTTGGGTAAATTATTTGAGAAAAAAGGGAAAAGAAAGTTCAGTTGATTTGAGTTTCAGGAGAAAGAATGATTATTACACATTATTTATACAGAAACAAAATGGGTTTATGTATTTCTTAAATGCAGCCAATCTTATGGATTTTTGCTAAATGATATTAATATATAACATGTTAGTATGAAAAAGAAGGCAACTGATCTATCTGGTATATAATGCAAGTCATAGATAGGATATAATGGAACAATACTTATATTATACAATATTATGCAAATAAATTTCTGCAGAGTTGGTTACAAGCACAGGAAGAAAATACAGTAACACCTACTAGTAACTAACACAACATCTAGGAATTAGAGACTAGGCTCTCTCAACCAAATCAACGTAAAAACAACCGAATGCAATAAATGTCCATCATTATTCTATTTAGGGATAAATATGTTTCTGGTCCTTATAAATATTCCAAGTTTTGTTTTTAGTCCCTCTAAAATTTTTCTTCTACTTTTAGTCCCTAAAAAATTTTCAATTAACATTTTTAGTCCCTACTTTTAAATCAACTCATGTGTAGACTTCATATTTTTGAATAAATTTTTTTATGAATGTTTAAAATATTATAAGAATTTCTCCCAATTTTTTTTTTGAATTTTTTAACAAAGCATAAATTAAATATAAATTTTTATGTTATTGGTGCTTAAAAAAATCATATTTAATTCATGTTTTGTTAAAAAAATCAAATTTTTTTTGTGTGTGATTATTAAAATATTCTAAACTTTTCTAGAAATTTTCATTAAAAAATATGAAGTCTATATATGACTTAATTTAAAAGTAGGGACCAAAAGTATTAATTGAAAATTTTAGAGGGACCAAAAGTCGAAGAAAAATTTTAGAGGGACTAAAAACAAAACTTGAAATATTTATAGGTGGGACCAGGAACATATTTATCTCTTCTATTTAATACATCTAAATAAACTATAATGGGCTTGCTAACAACAACCTCAAAGGTAGATGTTTTAGACAAATACTTTTACCACCCTATGGGTTACTCGCGTGCTCTACGAAATGACTATTTTACCCTTCTGATATGGGGTTTTTAGAGGGTGTCTGCGACTTAAGGAACAGACGGGGGTAATTTTGTCATTTCGTAGGGCACGACCCATAATCCATAGGGTGACAAAAGTAATTTTCATGTTTCAAGTTCTATGTGTGCATAATCTTTAGAACTATTGTAAATGAATATTTCAAAACCCCTTTGGCCACTGTATGATTTCTAGAGTTATATAACAATAAGATAAGATTTATATTCAAAGCTGTCACCGAAACATTGCAGATGATCCTACAAATTTGACGAAGAACCAATTGGTTGTTTTGAATGTAATTCACTACCGTTAATATTTTTATCTGGGAATGCCCAAGAGGAAATAAGGTGATGGGCTATTGCAAAGGGTCCAGGAACAAACATTGGTGCAAGTTCACCACTTTCCACATTGAAATCTGTAGACAAGCTGTGAGTTTTTTCTACTCCTTTACACATTTGTTCTACCTTCGCTGCTGCAGTTGTTTGAGCTTTCTTGTACTCGGCAAATGTCAGAGCTTTTCTTACCTCTTCTCTACTGTGCCACTGAGCATCTACATAAGCAAGTTGAAGCATATTATGTCACTGATCATAAAAAACAATACTGTGATATAAATGGGAGTTTGTGTGAAGTGAATACTTGAAAAGTTCAACCATTACATAGTTGTAATTTACACAAAACTGTGCTGTTGAATTAGGATTGGAAGGCTTGGCTTGCTAGATAAGAATTCAAATGGGGGTTAAGGGAAATGAGACTTCAATTAAACACTCTTTATCTAAATACACTATTTTCCATTCACCCTTATCTAAAGGTTCTGGCTAATAATATTAATATGTATATATATTTTGAAAGTAATTACATAATCTTCTCATGGTATCTGAACTTCAAAACAAAACACCATTAAAAAATTCACTTTCTTCAAAACTCAAGTACTTGCAACTAGACATGATGTATGGACAAGTATGACCTATATCTCAGCTGCATGTGCATAAGCATAGGGGCTCAATCCTCACCGCTCATAATTAGTAAGTGCATAAGCATAGGGGCTCAATCCTCACCGCTCATAATTAATAAGTTGTTCGCTCACTGCTTGATGTCATGCATATAAATCAAGGAAAAGGGGGATGCATTAGATGGGGAGTGGGTAATAAGTAAATTTAACGAAACACTGATGGCTAATATACCTTCCAACTCCTCCTTGTCGACATTAATTTCAAGGGATTTAGCATATGCAAAGAATCCAACCATCAGCTGACATGGCATGCTGTTTGGTCCAACTAGAAACGCCAAATAGAGAAAAAAGTATTAACATGCAAAAGATACGAAAAATATTTATAATTTTGATGAGAAAAGATAATACAAAGAATGTATTCATTTTGTACATTAGACTACTTTGCAGCTCTTGAAAACTGACTACATCTAACAAAAAATAACAATATTCATGTAGACTAATCATAATCAAAGACATTAACTCAGATTTATTTAATTTAGGGTAAATAGGTCTTTACCCCTGCAAAATAGGCGAGTTTTGCGTTACTCATGCAATTGTTTTTTGTAGGAATACCTCTGCAATATTTTTTTTTATAGTGTATTTTACCCACTGTTTTGGGAGAAAAAAATTCAGCAGGGGGTAAAATACACTATAAAAAAATTGTAGGGGCTATTCCTACAAAAAAAATTGCAGGGATAACACAAAACACGCCTATTTTGTAGCGGTAAAAGACCTATTTAACCTTTAATTTAAATATGATAAAAAACACCACACAAGTGATTAAATTGCTTGTTAGATTATTGTAAAGGAAGAAATAGTGTATCCTATACCTTTGTTTCTATGCTCTTTTATTTTAATAATATTGATTAGGGTGCTACAACTAATAGGTGGTGGACTTAGGTTCCAACATAGTTGTGATATCAACTATGTCATGTGATGTCTTTGCACCCAAATTTTTGCTTAAAAAAATAACAGATCCTGGACTGAAGTAAGGTGAAAATTCGGAGAAAAGAATTAGTTAACACTGACCAATAGCCACTAGCCACGTGTAATTAGCTAAAATCAAGAATTGCGACCATACATCACAGACATAATTTATTTTACCTGCCTTCACAATGTTTGTTTTGCTGGAAAGGTTTAGATTTTTCTTTTGAGATAGTGGATCATGGGCAAAGTTATAAGAGATAAAATGTGTAGTTATTTAAAAAGAAAATTAGATGGGTCACGGGTCAACCCGCAAATCCGCAGATTTAACCCACATAATCCACGGTCTGGTCCAATCCATATGACCCAAAATATAAATGGGCAAATAAAATTTGGTCTTAACCTGTGCGGGTTACGGGTTAAATGGCTTGGTTCACGGGTCTTAGCCCACATACCCAGCTCTACATATAAGATGTAAGCATCTGCGTTGATTTTCTTACTAGTAAATTATACTAAAAGTTTAGCATAAAAGACTCCATAAACTAAATAGAAGTCTCATATTCAATCTGGTCAGTGGTCATCCTTAATATCGCAAAAGATCATTGTAGAAGAAAGAAAAAGCCAGAACCAAAACTGAAACCGAAACATTTCTTGTTTTTACTAAATGTATAAGTTAGCGCATCGACTATACATTTTTCGTATTTTGTCTGATAGAAACAATGGAGAAAATAATAACAGTACGAGACCTAATTAAATAAAATTGTGATACAAAATATGTTATACCAGGCCATGGCTGAGAACTGTGATATACAACTTCTCCAACTTCAATACCAGTCTCCTCCCATGTTTCTCTTCTCACAGCCTCCTCCAAGCTTTCCCCTGGCTAAATGCAACACCCGGAGACAAACAAATAAGTTTTTAAAATATAGTGATAAAATATTACAACTAAAACAAAAAAAAAAAACATTCATGCATAAACTAAAAAATAATATCATGTCAAAGAAACCTTAAATAAGGTGAAGAATGCACCTCTATAAAACCTGCTAAGCAGCTCCACATTCTAGGCACAAATCTAGATTGTTTGCTCAAAAGGGCACGATCATTCTCTTGATCTATTACCAGCATAATGACCACCTGCATAAGATAAGATCAATTGACAAGAATCTTCAGCAAAACACTGAAACATTCAATTGATCACTCAAAACATAGAATAAAAGATAGCAAACTTTTTTTTTGATAAATGAAAATATTTATAGATTTTATTTATAGCAAACCGGATCAACTCGTGGATATATCCTCTTTTTGCATGATTCATTCGAACACTGCTTCCGTCTCCCAGCTTCCATAGGGACTGTTTTCTCTCCACAATGTCCACAAAAAAGTGATATCTTATGCCATTCTAACAGTGCTCTGGCCTGGACAAATCTAAAAATTAGTAACATAGCATTTCCTAAATTCCTATTCGTTTTGCAATATGAAAATATCTTATAACAGGTGTCAACGAACTAGAAAAATAACATAACTGCAGAAGCTTGCACAAGTATTGTGGTGTTGTCACAAAGAAATATGATGTATTCACAAAATAATACAATAACTAACTCTGAAAATTATAAAAAAATATTACCTAATTCTCAGACATTGAGAATTTATATGGGAACAAAAAGGAGGGAAACTAATGTAGGAGATGAACATAAGCAAAGTGAGAATAATTTTCTCCCGTAATTTGATGCCAAACATCTAAAGTGAATAAAATTTAAAGAAAAATAAAAAAACTATCACATATTCAATCCTAACAAAATTTTGGGTACATCGTATTTTCAAAATAATAATCACATTTGGATGTTCTTTTCATTTTCTTTCAAATTATTTAGAGATTAATCTGAGAATAATTTAATTCAAATATTCTGCCTATGAAAGTCGGTCCATCTGATGAGATCAGCCACCATCCGTCAACAATAACATGATGGGTAACATTCTGAAAAAGCAGAAGAAAACATGACATTGGTTTCTACTTTCTAAGATGACAAAATTCATATACCATTAAATTATGTTTGGAACACCACCACCACCAAACAGTTTTTACTCAATAATCATGTATGGTAATAAAAATGGTGTGGTTTTGATTTGTAATGTACTTATGTTCGTTTTAATTATTATACAATATAATATCAATAATATATCCATGTAGAATATAATGGTGATGGCTGTGGACAACAATAAACCATGAGTCAGATCCTAAATGTAACATTTTTCAATCCAATGTCTAGTTCTGTTATATTTTAGTTACAAAATAGATCAAATAAGCTATGTCTCGACTGACCAAGTAGGCCATTCGGTTAGTGAGCTGAGGAAAGCAAAAGGACTTCTATATGTACTAATCTTGGTTTGAAACAAAAACAATCGATTACTTGATTTATGAGGTTGTTGATGATATTTTTATTTGTCAAATTCCGTTTAAATTCTGAAAGAATAATCAGAAAATGTGCGTAAGTAATCATGTTTGGTGTCAGAAACACTTTTTGAATCCGTCACCTCAACATTAAACTACAGGGTAAACTCTTTTTAACAGAATTATAAAGAAGGACCAATTTGTTAAAAAAAAAACTTATAAAACTAACTTGTTACAAACATCTAACCGCAAAATGTATATGGCCACTAATTTACTAACAACTAACATTTGCCAATCCAATAAAAAAAGATAGCATCAATCACATATTATCCCGCAAAACAATGTTTTTTATTGTTTACGATAGAGCTGAGAATCGAACCCAGAATCTCTAGCGTACTACCAAAACCTCTCACCACAGGACCAAACCTAGTAATTTATTTACTAAACAGTGTCATTACTCAATAAAAAGTAAAAACACAACAAAAAGGAACTTACATGACCAGCAATAGCCAAGTTTCCCATGGATTTGGAATCAACCCAATTAGTGGCAACCATAAGCGTCCTAAGCTCCACAAAGCTAAACCGCACACCACCAAATTCAGGAACAAACCCACTCTCTCCAGACACATCAATCGTCCAGTAAACCGCATCTTCGTCAGCATTCGAACCAAGATAAACAAACGAATCACCGCCAGATTCAGGACTCAATGCTCCACCGAGTTCGCCTAGACCGATCCATCCGACATGCCATGACTCACCGCCAATTGAAGTCGCGAGGGGCTTCCCGTTTCTGAATGGAAGTACCTTGAAATTAGGAGATTGATGATGAGTATTGTCGGTGATTCGGGATTTGAGAGTTTCGAGTGCGGTTGTGGGTGAAAATAAGTCGTTATTGCTCGGTGTTTTGGATCTCAGTGGATTTCCGGCGAAGGCGTGGGTGGTTATGGACATGGTGGTGGCGGTGGTGATGCTACGGAAGGAGGGATTGTAATTGTAATGAGATAAAAGGCTTGTGAGAATTTGGGATTTACAAGAGAGGTTCTTATGGAGAGAAATTAAGGATAAGAATTTTGAAAATTGTAGGAGATTCACCATGTTCTTTTTCCATGAAAGTGTTCTAGTTTTGATGGACAAATGAAAATTAAATATGAAATTAAAAGTGTTAATAGTTCTTTATCCCCTACAAAGAAAGAGAGATTTGTTTTACCCTGTAATTTTTTTTTTTTAGATTCGATCCTTCCAAAGTGAAGAATCTCTGCATTTGGCCCTCGACCAGCCAACTGTACATGGAATTTATTTTTGATGATGTGGCATGCACATGTGGATGCTGATTGGACGAAGATGATGATATGGCTTGTTGAGTTGGCTTTTTTATTTCTTTTCCATTTATTTTAATTCCATCTATATTAATTTTTAATTAACAATTATATAAAAAATAAAAACAATAAAATAAAATAAAAAAATACTAAAAAATAAAAGGAAGAACAAGAACATGATTTCCTCCTCTTTCTCTCTGTTCCTTCACAAAAAATTCATTTTTCAAAAAAGCTTCTCTCTCTTCTCTCACATCCCTCTCTTCTTCTTCCGTCGTCGGAGAAGGACGGGACGGCGGTGCCACCGTCTTCTCTGGGGAAACTTGCCGGTAAACTAACCCCAAATAAAAAATTTATAACGCCAACCCTATATTATTTGCTCTCCCTAACCCAAATCTGAACTCAAAACTCTCAAAAAACTTACCAATCGGCCGGATCGGAGGTATAAAGCGACGGAATCTGCTCTTCTCTCTCGTTCTGTTTCTGCTCTTTTTCTTTTCTTCTTTGTTTTCTTTTTCAATTCTATTTTGTTTTTTTTTTTTTTTTTTTGGCGAGTTTGTGTGCGTGGCTGTGTGGGAGCAAGTGTTGTTTGTTGATTTTTAGATCTGCGACTTGTTTGTTCACAAGTTGAGGATGAGGATTATTGATTTCTCTTCGACTTCGTTTTCCTAGAAGCAGCATTGATTTGATTTTGAAGTTTGAAATTAGTGAGTGGGTGAATAATACAGCATGAGCAACAAACAAAACCTGAATAATACAGCATGAGTAACAAAACAAGATCCAAACCCACACTTGGAAATAACCAACCAAGAACACCAACTCCAAATCAACCAACTAAGCTAGAAATTTCTTCTTTCCCTTTAAAAATAAAATAATAAAATTGCAAAATTTCTTCTTTACCTTTAAGCTAGAAACTTATGAATTTGATTTTTTTGTCCTGGACTTATTCTGGTTTTATATATAAGTAAAATTTTACTTTCTAACTTCACAAACAAAAATTTATTTGCTAACAATCACAACCTCATTTCTATAAGGGTTAATAGGTCTTATCCTTGTTAAGTGGGCGTGTTTTGCGTTACCCCCTTGTTAATTCCTTTAATTTTTCCCCCTTGCAAAGTCATTTTTTCTTGGTTTTTCCTCCTTGGGTGCACTTTTTAAATCGGTTATTTTGATCAACCGATTGAAAAAGTTATATTTTTTAAATCGGTTATTCTGTTCAACCGATTTAAAAAGTGCAAATTTTTTGCACCCAAAGGGCGATAAGGGGGAAAAACAAAAAAAAATTACTTTACAAGGGGGGAAACTTAAAGGAATTTTTAGCAGGGGGCAACGCAAAACACGTCCACTTTGCAAGGGGGTAACAACCTATTAACCCTTTCTATAAACACAAACACGAACGTCATGTAATCACATTCCAATAACCACACGAAGAAATACCAATCATAAAAAAGTCACACTTCAATCAAGGCATACGTCACAAAGTCGCTCCCACCCAAAAAATATTTGTCCGAGGATTATTGCTCTGTTACCAAATTTCCGTCGTTTTGCTCTCCTAGGGTTGGGAGTGAAACCCAGCGCCGCCACCCTCATGGGTCGTTGCTCCTCCACTGGGCCTCCCTTGTGAGATGTTCCGCTCCATCTGGTTTGTATCTCAAACCTAGATGCTTCCTCTGTTTCTTATAAAACCACTTTTCCCATAGTTTTATGCCTTCACAACAAATACGATACCCACTATATGCAAACCCATCACCATCGTTTCCAATTAACCTTTCTGTTTTTGCTTTTCCTCGCTGCTGCAATCATGTCGGAACCCAACATCTCCCTTGATGGGCTCTGCCTGTCGAACGAAGGGCTCACTCTGAACCTTGAAGCCGACCCATCAACAACTGAAATTTTGGACCATTGTTTGATCGGCCGTGTTCTGGGCCTATTGGCCGAACCCCAGCCTTTGCTCTGTTTAGAAGCTGCTATTTTGGATGATTTTGTGTGAAATTGAAAAAGAGGAAACGTGCCAAGGCTGCCATTGATATCCAAAGTGACAAGCACATTGAACAATAAGCTGAGAATCTGCAAATTGGTTTAGAGGACATTGTTAGCATAGGTACTAGTCTAGGACATGGGAGGGATATTGTAATGTTTGTTCTTGACAATCCTATGTATGATGAAAATGTTGTAACGGTAGGTCCTGATGATCAGGCCTGCCGAGGATTATGAATCTTGTAAGTTGGAACTGCCGGGATTTATGTAGCCCGAGCGCAGTTTCTAACCTTAAGTACCTAGTTATGTTGGAACAAAGTTGGTTTTGACATAACCCAAGTAGTTTTGATGATAACAATAGTATTAATATACAATAGGGAATACTGATAATTTACTCTAGTGTGCAGATATACTAGTTAAAATTTATTATACACTAGAAGATTCAAGTTCTGGTTGCCACGTTCTAGTATCCCCAGAAATTGGGAAAATGCAAGTTCTGAAGCCAACACAGAAGTTCAAAACATCATAAGTTGCAAGTCAAAGTCAACCAGAAGATGAAGTCATCAGAAGATCATTGATTATCTGCAAATTCTGATGATGATGAAACAGCAGAAGACGTCAAAGAACATTCCATTGCCTTAACGACTATCATCTATATGGAAAAGGATCTGAAGAGGCAGCAAAACTTAATTCAGACCGTTATTCTCTTGACAATGACGTTTGTACTATTGTACTAACTTTGTTTTCTTGATTTGGGCGAATATTCGAAATCAAGGATCAGAAGTTGATCTTTACTTGATTTGAATAAACACATTTCAAACGAAAACAATAGTACAGTACTACCTAGCTGCTTTCATCAGTATCCGCTCAAATTCAAGACGTTCCAACAACGCCTATAAAAGGAGGAAGAATTTGAAGACGTGATACAACATATACAACTACGAAAAAAGAGCTGTTATTCTGCTAAATTTCAAAGAGCTATTTTTAACTTAGATACAACTTGAGTTGATTATTCAAATTCAAGCATTAGTTTTCAACTTCTGGCCTGTCAGTAGTTGAACCTTAGTTTTCTTTAAGAATTCTAAGAACAGTCTTGTTATATTAAGTTGTATTTCTTTGTTCTCTGAACTCTGATAATTGTTTATCAGTCGTTCAAAACATTGTATTTGTTTTGTGTTAGAAGTCTCTTGCTTGTGAGCTTGAGCATTGGAAGTCTCTTGTAAGGAGTTACTTGAGCATTAGAAGTCTCTTGCTGTGAGCTTGAGCAATTGTAATCTTGGTGATTATAGTGAAATCCCTTGGTAGTGCAAGGGGACTGGACTACTCTCGGTTTGTGAGAGGAACCAGTATAAAATCTCTTGTGTCATCTCTTCTCTCTGTTTTATTTCTCTCATACTCTGTTTTCTGTATCTTCACCAGAAGTTGTTTGTGTTTGAGTTTTGGCCCGCTGCGAAATATGATAAGTTGAAAAACTTAGAAGTTTTTAATTTAACCAAAACACAATTCAACCCCCCCTTCTTGTGTTTTTCACACCTTCAATTGGCATCTAGAGCCCGATTCTGTTATATCACTTTGCAGTGAGACAGTTATTTGTTGTGACAAAACACTATGGGTGAACCTGGTAACAACAGCAAGAAAACTGAGATTCATTACAACAATGAGGCTGAGGAGAAAAACAACAGCAAAGCTCCTAAATTCAATGGTGATGGTTCTACCTTCTCCTGGAAAGATAGAATCTACAGTCATCTAGTTGGTATTGATGATGACCTTTGGGACTTGGTTGAAAGAGGAACTACGTTTCAAGGTTTGGATGAAAGAGGAAGATTAGATTATGATACAAGGCAAGCTTTCACTGACAAGGATAAGAAAGCGTACAAGAAGCACCACAAGGTCAAGGATATCTTGATAAGTTGCATATCTCATGAAGAGTACCTTAAGATCACAGATAAATCTACTGCTAAGAGTATCTATGATTCTTTATGCTCATCTTATGATGGAAATAAACAGGTTCAGGAGGCAAAAGCAACACTTTTGATTCAACAGTATGAACTTTTTAGAATGAAGGATGATGAGAACATTGAATCTATGTTCTCTAGATTCAAAGTTCTGGTTGCAGGCCTTCAAGTTCTGAAGAAAAGTTATACTACTTCAGATCATGTGAAGAAGATTCTTAGAAGCTTACCTGCTAAGTGGAGACCTAAGGTCACTGCTATCCAGGAGGCAAAGGATTTGGACACCCTAAGTCTAGAGGGTTTGATTAGTTCACTCATGAGTCATTAGATTGAGCTATCCTCTGATGAACCTCAGAAGAGAATGAAGTCTTTGGCTCTGCCAGCTACTTCTGGACCTTCTAAGGCTCTCAAGGCTAAGGTTGTTGAATCTGAAACAGAAGAATCTTCTGCAGATGATCAAGAAGATGGATCAGATGATGATGTATTTGCACTTCTGACCAAAAGGTTCCAGAAGTGGGCAAGAAGAAAGCCAAGATATTCTGGTAGAAGTTCTGGATCCAAAGGTTCTGGTTACAGAAGTTTTGGTAATAACGATAAGAAGGATGATTCTAAGAATTGCTTCAACTGCAACAAGCCTGGACACTTCATTGTTGATTGTCCTGACTTAAGCACCAAGGGAAAAGGAAGAAAGAGCACTTTCAAGAACAAGGCTAAGAAGAGTCTTCTAGCTACATGGGAAGATCTTGACAAGCTGTCTGATGATGAAGCTGAAGATACAGAAGCTAATTTGGCACTTATGGCCACAGCAGAATCAGATGTTGAAAGTGATGTTGAGTCAGATTCAGAAGATATTGAACAGGTTATTTCTAAACTCTCTGACACTCAACTCTCTAAGGCTTTGAAAGATACTGTGATGAAATACATGGAAAAATCAAATGAGCTAGAGCTTTTCAAGCAAAAGTTTAACATGCTCAATGATAAAGTCAATCATATTCAAGAAGATTATAAGAAGTCCTTAAAGACTATTCAAGTTCTTGAAAATGGTTGCAGAACATGTAACAAACCCTATGATAAGCATGAGATTGCTCTTCAAGAGTTTGTTCATCACAATATTGACAAGCACAAGTTAGCCTCTATGATTTATGGTGCTGGCAAATACACTGGACAGGGTTTGGGGTGTACTGTCAAAGGAAACTCAAATCAGTCTGTGTGTATTAGCAGAACATCTTCTGATCTTTATTCTAATTTTGTTTCTAGTAGTAGTATAGAAAATCCAAAAGTGTCAGATGCTCAAGTAAGCGTGGAGTCTTTGAAAACCTCTGCTCTCGTTGCTTCAGTATCCAAGTCTTATAAAGGAGTACAGAAGATCTTCAAGCCTATGAGTACTCGGGGCATGGGATCAGGCTGTACAAACTTGAAAGCTGGTTTGCTGACACACTCTGGGTCAAGGTCCAAAGGAAAGGCTAAGCCTAAACCTGTTTTCAAAGGCTCACCTCACTATAGACCCTCTGGAAACTACAAGAGACAGAAGAAGGATAAAAGAACTAACTATAGAGGACCCATCAGAATATGGGTACCAAAGCCTGAGATAATGTTTACTGCAGGTATGCACCCCAAGAAAAAGGCAAAGCTCATGGTATCTGGACAGTGGATGTTCACGACAGATGACAGGAGACAAGCACTTGTTCCTCACCCTGACTTTGAGAGAGGGAGGAACTGTAGGATTTGGTGGGAACTAGAAAGGCAAAATCATTGGTATAGGTAAAGTAGGTAATTCTTCTCTTTCTATTTCTGATGTTTGGTTGGTTGATGGACTACAACATAATTTACTTAACATAAGTCAATTATGTGACAGTAATTATGATGTTGTGTTTAATAAGAATTCATGTACTGTAATTAACAATTCTGACAAGTCCATTTTATTTAAAGGTTGTAGAAAAGGCAATGTTTATAAGGTGAATCTATCTGATCTTGAGGATCAGAATGTGCTTTGTTTGTTGACTCTAAGAGATGAGAAATGGGTTTGGCATAAGAGATTGGGTCATGCTAACTGGAGATTAATCTCTAAGCTTAGCAAAGACAATCTTGTAAGAGGCCTTCCTAAATTGTCTTATCACTCAGATTCTCTTTGTGACTCTTGTCAAAAAGGGAAATTCGTCAAAAGCTCATTTAAACCCAAGAACATTGTCTCTACCTCTAGACCTTTAGAACTTCTGCACATTGATTTGTTTGGACCAGTTAGTGCTGCTTCACTCAATGGAAAGAAGTATGGACTAGTCATTGTTGATGATTATAGTAGATGGACATGGGTAAGATTTCTGAAATCTAAGAATGATACATATGAAGAGTTTAGTGTCTTCTGTGCCCAAATTCAGAATGAAAAGGATTTGAGGATCTTAAAGGTAAGGAGTGATCATGGTGGAGAGTTTGAGAATGAGCCCTTTGAATCATTTTGTGAAGAACATGGAATTTTCCATGAGTTCTCTTCTCCTAGAACTCCACAGCAAAATGGAGTTGTAGAAAGAAAGAACAGATCTTTGCAAGAGATGGCTAGAACCATGATGCATGAAAACTCCTTGGCAAAATCATTTTGGGCAGAAGCAATAAACACTGCTTGTTATATTCAGAACAGAATCTATATTAGACCTATTCTGAATAAAACAATATATGAACTTTTTAGAGGAAGGAAACCTAACATTTCTTATTTTCACCAATTTGGTTGTACTTGTTACATTCTGAATACAAAAGTCTATCTAAAGAAATTTGACTCTAAAGCTAGTAAGGGTATCTTTATTGGATATTCTGAGCGCTCCAAGTCATACAGAGTGTATAATTCTGAAACACAATCTGTTGAAGAATCTATGCATGTAAGGTTTGATGATAAAGTGCCTGATCATGAAAAGTCAGAGCCTATTATAGAAATTTCAGATTCTCAAGACTCAGAAGATGAAGATTGTGAACCTATTCCCACTCCTCAACTTCTGGAAGCACCAGAGGATAATCAAGTACCAGAATTTGATGATCATCAAACAACACCAACAGAAGATCATGAAGTAGAAGAAACAACTATTCCCAAGAATACTTTCAAGTATAAGTCATCACATCCTGAAGAGCTCATCATGGGAAATAAGAACAGTCCTAGGAAAACAAGATCAAGCTTTAGGGATGAAGAATCCTTATTTGGTCTAGTTTCCTTGATTGAACCTAAGACCATTGATGAAGCATTATCTGATGATGCTTGGATAGTTGCTATGGAAGAAGAACTGAATCAATTTCAAAGGAATGATGTATGGGATCTGGTACCCAAACCAAAAGGCAAGAACATTATTGGAACAAAGTGGGTATACAGAAACAAGATGAATGAACAAGGAGAAGTAACAAGAAACAAAGCTAGACTTGTTGCACAAGGATACAGTCAACAAGAAGGCATTGATTATACAGAGACTTATGCTCCAGTTGCAAGATTGGAAGCCATAAGATTGCTTACTTCTTATGCTGTCAACAACAACATTACACTTTATCAGATGGATGTTAAGAGTGCATTTCTAAATGGTGTAATCTCTGAAGAAGTATATGTCAAACAACCTCCAGGATTTGAAGATATTTCTAATCCAGATCATGTGTTCAGACTAAAGAAGTCACTCTATAGACTCAAACAAGCTCCCAGAGCTTGGTATGAGAGACTGAGCAATTTCTTAGTTGACAATGGTTTTGTTAAAGGTCAAGTTGATAATACATTATTCAAGAAAATCATGAAGAAAGACATTCTGATCATTCAAATCTATGTTGATGACATCATTTTTGGATCAACTAATGCTGGACTCTACAAGAACTTTTCTAAGATGATGCAAGATGAATTTGAGATGAGCATGATGGGAGAATTGAAGTACTTTCTGGGAATTCAGATCAATCAAACAAAGAAAGGGAACTTCATTCATCAGTCAAAGTATATCAAAGATCTTCTGAAGAAGTATAATCTTGAAGACTGCAAACCCATGAACACTCCAATGCATCCTACATCAAGTCTTGACAAAGGTGAGTCTGAAGGTAAAGTTGACCAGAAGTTATATAGAGGTATGATTGGATCTCTTCTCTATCTAACAGCTTCTAGACCAGATATATTATTCAGTGTATGTTTGTGTGCAAGATTTCAATCAGATCCTAGAGAATCTCATTTTACTGCTGTAAAGAGAATCTTTAGATATCTGAAGGCTACTTGTAACATTGGATTACTGTATCAGAAATCAAATGATTACAAACTGATTGGATTCTGTGATGCTGACTATGCTGGTGATAAACTTGAAAGAAAATCCACTAGTGGAAGTTGTCAATTCATTGGTGGGAATTTGATTTCTTGGGCCAGTAAAAGGTAAACCACCATAGCTATGTCAACTGCAGAAGCATAATACATTTCAGCAGCCAAGTGTTGTACACAACTACTTTGGATGAAATATCAATTAGAAGATTATCAAATAAGCAGTCATAATATTCCTTTATATTGTGATAACACTGCTGCCATTCATCTTTCTAAAAATCCTATTCTACACTCAAGAGCTAAGCATATTGAGATTAAACATCATTTTATAAGAGATTATGTACAGAAGGGAGTAATTGATCTCAAGTTTATTGATATTGAAAATCAATGGGCTGATATCTTTACAAAACCCTGTAGAGAGATTCGATTTTATCAAAAAGAATCTTAATATGATGGAAATCTGTGAATAAGCTGAAACTCTGGTGAAGAATATTATTTTAGCAAGTTCTGGAAGTTTAACAGAAGTTAGGGGGAGTCAGACTTTCTATCAGAAGTTTAGACTAACCATCTTCTGGTATTTAATATCAGAAGATAAGGGGAGTCAGAACTTGTCTATCAGAAGTTGACAAATCCATCTTCTGTATTTCTATCAGAAGATTGTGAGTGGTTCTGAACGTGACGTGGCAGTAACTGTTGAGTTACCTCTTCAACTGCTGTCACTTACGTGTCAGGTATTTAATTAACCTTATAATACACGTGTCTGTTTGCTATTAGAGAAAGAAGTTGGTTAGTGATGATTGTGTTCTAATTCTTTTGTGAATTGTTAATTTACTCTAGTACCCTCTGTCCTTTCAGTTAGTACGTTTTTGCGCGGTTTGTTTTTCTTTCCTTTTTAAACACTAACTGTTCACATTCACACACTTTACACAATCACTACTCACACTTTCATCTCTTCTAAAACTCAGAGCAATTCTTTCTTCTCTCACTTTAGCAAACCCTAACCCCTAAACTCAGAATCATGGCCTCCTCCTCTGTCAAGCGTATTCAAACTCAAGCTGAAAGAAACACGAATGTACCCCCAATTGCTGATATCAAAGGATCGAAACCTGGTGTTGTTACTCCGGATAGGGTAACTTTTCCTATTTCAGAATTATTTCTTCACATTGAAAGACCAGTCGATTTCGAAGCTCTAAGGGTTAATGGTTGTGGGAATATGAAGCAAGTATTTGTCCATCAGAAGATGACAACATACCTAGATTGCCTTAATGGACCTGTCTATTCAGAGATTGTTAAAGATTTCTGAATGAAGGCACAAGTTTGTGTGAGCAATCAGATTCCTGCAGAAGAATACTATGGCAAGGAAATTCGTTCAGAAGTTGGTGGTGTTCTAATCAGAATCAGACCAGAGCATATCAGACAAGCAGTACAGTTACCCCGGCACGGTATTATTCCATCTAATGCTGAAGATGTGAGTCTTATTATTCAAGAGGAACTTTATGGGAAGAAGTCTACGTCCAAGAACAACAACGATATGGTACCTTTCTACAAGATGCTTTACAGGATCCTCTGTGACTCAATTTTACCCAAGGTTGGTTCATCTGACCAAGTTTCCAACTTATATAAACTTGCTTTATATTATTTTGGAAAGGAGGTTGATATGGACCGTGGCCTTCTAATTTTTGAGCACATGTGTAGGGCAATCACTGATAGTCAGACCAAGCGTAGGACTAATGCTCATTACTGCAGACTGCTCTCTTTCATGTTTCACAGAAGTTATTTGATTCAATCTCTCAAAACCACTTTTCCTGGTTATGCATCTAGCATTGATGCTTATCCCTCTATAATTGGTGGTTTGAGTGTAAAGAAAGTCCTTAAGACTCAAAGACCTATAATTACTCCTCTGAATCAATATAGACCAAGGAAGGATGAGAGCAACAAGTACTTCTTCATGACTCGTGTGTCTATGGAAGAAGTTGCTGAAATTGCTGCCAAGCACAAGAGAATTTTGGAAGAAGGAACTGATGTTAAAATGGAAGACAGGCTAACAACACAGAGGTTGTTGCTTGTGCAAGTGAAGCAAAAGAAGAATTCAAGAAGAACAGAATCTGTATCTGAGGAACCACAACCTAAAAGGACAAGAAATTCTACACCCCAGAAGAAGTCTGGAAATACTCCTGGTGTGAAGAAGACTTCAGAGGTTGCTGGTAAGAGTATAGTCATTAAAGAAGTGAACCCTGAAAATTCTGAACCTGCTGCTCAAGCAGAGGTTGATGCTGAAGCCACTCAGAAGGCTAGTGCTTCTGGACCTGCTGCTCCAGAAGTTGTTAGGAAAAGCAGAACTAATCCAAAGAGGAAGAGAAAGCAAAAGTTGCTGATTCTTGAATCAGATGAGAATGCTGAGCGTGATGCTGCTATTGCTGAGGTTCAAATGTATAAGGCCTAGGAAGAAACAAGTTGGGAAAGTGGGATTGAAGCTGATCAAAATGATTTTCTGGATGCTCCCAGTTTGAAAATATAATTGATCCTGTGCGTTTCATCAGCGTGGTCACCAAGTAATGTCATCGTACTGCGTTGAGGTCCATCGCAACAAGATGCTAAGATTTTCTTCAAAAATATAATTTTTGATGTCTTGGCGAACAAGCAGCTCTCATCGTGTCACATTGGGAGGCATCGTGGCACGATGAGCTGCTTTTCTTCATTTTTTGACTTTTTCTTGTCTTTTGCGTGTCTTCACTTTGTCTTGACGCTTTTTCTTGATTCTTCAGGTTGTTCTTGATATTTGGGTCTGTTTTGGTCAGTATACTACTAATAATACTACCTAAAATACTGCAGAAATTCCTGTTATCAAGTATCTTCCTCCTACCTAGTTCCATTATCTCTTCTATCGAGAAGATGATGAATTCTTTCTGGTGGGGCTGTGTCATACCCTAATTTTGCCCCATACATTTTTTATTCCCATTTTACCATTGGATTAATAAATTTAGGTTTATTTCATATTTTTGCATAAAAATCATAAAAATCCATAAAAATGCATAACTGCTTCACAAAAATTCCTAAAAATATTTTCTTTAATTATTTAATTATTTTTCATAAATTATTTATTTATTCATGAAATTTTCCTTTTTATTTACATTTTCTTTCTCATTTCTTTTTAGAATACTTCATGAACAAGTAATCATTTTTCTTCATCATTTTTCATTGTAACCAACATCATTCTCATAGCCAATTTAAAATCAAAATCATTACTCATCATCATGCATATTCATTTTTGTGTATTTATCATTTATTCTTATTATTTTATGTATATTTAACTCTTTCTTTTTATTTCAAAAATCATAGAAAATTCACAAAAATAATTCAATCACTAACACATCATTATCTTTATCATAAAATCACCTAGAACCTTCTCAAATACACACATCATCAATAGTACAATCATTATCCACATTTAAACATTTTTGAAAAATAAAAAAAAATCACATTTTGTACTATGTCCTATATAGCCTTATTCCTATCAGCCCTGACCTAATTTGATCCATATATAAGCACCCAATCATTGGGATTGCGCAGGCAAGGCCAGAGGAATCGGAAATTCATCCCAAAAAACTCAAATTTTTCTCTCATTTTCCAAAATTTCGAAATCAAAGAAAACCACCTTCAAACTTCAATTTCTTCATCAAATAAGCTTCCAATAACTTCCAGTAGCACAAAACAATCATAAAACACAAGCTTTCACCCATAAAGTTGCGTGAATTCAGAGCTCAAAAACCTCCAAAAATGTGAGAATGGAGTAGGAGTTTCTAGTCTCTGTTTCATTCATTTTTCAACACTATTCATCATCAAATAACACATAGATCCTTTTCCAATCATTAATCGAACTTAATTCCACTCAAATCGCGTTTTTCCCAATTTTTAGTTTGAACTTTTTCTCGTTATTTCTCAAGTTTGAAGCACCTATTGAAGAAACTAAGGACAGATTCGTGTTCCTCATGATTTTTTGAGTAATATGGACTATTCTTGAGCAAGATTTGACGCCGTTTTGAAGCTCCGGTGAAAGTCACCGTCGCCGGCGCCGTTGTTCTTCGCGAGGAGGAAGAAGCTTCACCATACTCCCTCGTGTTTCCAGATCTGTTTCTGTCTGTTGGATCTCACGTTTATAACGTGACCGTTGGATCGTTCTGCTCAAATGGCGCGCGTTGGATCCTTTAGTGACCAGATCTTGCGTCAGATAACACGCGTTCCACCGTGGTCTTCTTTCCTGCGTAGCTCATGATTACGTTCTAACTTAGTTTGAATCTCAGCCACTTGATCAGATCCAACGCACCAGAGGCGCGCGCGTCCACCATAGTCCCCTTCTCCTGTGGCGCACAGGATGTCTGAGTGGGCTATTGGGCCCAGATCCAGGTAACTTCCTGCACCCCCTTTTTACTGCGCCTATATAAAATGCACCACCCCTGCTGATTTTAATTTTTCAATTAATTTTAGCTTATTTGCAAAAGCACTTATGTGACTTATAGCTTATTTAAGTTATTTAAGTCACTGTTTATGCTTATATCTTATTAACTTTAGTTATGAATTTTTTTAATTTGTTTAAGTGATTATTTCTAATTAATTTGCCTTAAACCTAAAATTAACTAAGTGCTTATTGATTATTCTAATTAGCTTTTTAGCTTATTTGATCTCAACACTTGCACAACATTGATTTAAATACAGTATTTACTGTATACAACTCATTTTCAAATTTTTAAAACTTATTTTCATAAGTGATTTTCAATTAAGTGATTTTTATCATAAGTGCTTATTTAGGGTTTCAAAAATCTCTTTAGCTTATTTGACCCTAACTTTTAACAATATCAATTTAAATACAGTATTCACTGTATATAAAAATTTCCAAATTTTAAAAACTTATTTTGATAAGTGATTATGCCATTAAGTTGTTTTAACAATAAGTGCTTATTTGTGTTTTCAAAAAGCTCTTTAGCTTATTTGATCCAAATTTTTTCACAAGATTAATTTAATTACAGTAGCTATTGTATACAATTTTTTCCCAAATTTTTAAACTTATTCTCATAAGTGATTCTTAATTAAGTTGTTTGATGTATAAGTGATTATTTGAACTTAAGGCTTTTCAGCTTAATTGTATGATTTCCTTTACATTAATAATTGAGTTTTAACACTAATCCTCCATCTTAATTCATGTCTTATGTTATAAGTTATCTTGATTAGCTCTCTTTAATAAAAAACTAAAATAACCTTTTTATAATAAATAAGTGAAAAAAGGGGAGTCTGACGTATGACTTTCTCACCCTGGATGATCTGGGCCCCTGACGTATGGCTCGTGGCACTGGATCATCCTCACTCTAAAACCATCTTGATTATCTCTCTTTAGAGTTCATTTTAATTTAATTAAACATTTTGCATGTTGTTCGTTACTTAAATTATTTCTTGAACTGTGCTATGCTCATTCATTTGTCATTCATGTACATTGCATATTTATGCATTTATGTGATTATTCATTGATGATGTTGATCTCTTCTCTCCTCTTTTCTTTTCATTATTTGCTTGGTCTGTTCAGATTGAGTTTTCATAATAAAATTAAATAACGCTTTCATAATAACAAGTGAAAAAAGGGGAGTCTGACGTATGGCTTTCTCACCCTGGTTGATCTGGGCCCCTGACGTATGGCTCGTGGCACTGGATCATCCTCACTCTTAAAATGATAAAATCAACACAACTCACTTAAACTTTTCTTTTTTAAGAATAAACCCGATATTGTTTTATCCATTCCTCGGATATATACTTACGCTTAAGCCTCCTATTACGAACATACAAGCACAATTATGTCGGCGGAATTCGACCTAAACGCTATTGGTTAATTAACCTTTTTCTTAAACGCGGATAATGTTTTATCCATTCCTCCGACACGTACTTACGCTTAAGCCTCCTATTGTGAGCATACAAGCACAGTTATGTCGGCGGAATGCGACTTAAGCGTTATCCGTTAAAAACAACAAACATGCAAGTCTTTTTTACCAGAACTACGAGAGTTTTGAGTTTCCCATTGCAGCCGGAAATACGTAGGAGCGGGCTCCTACAACCGTCAAACTCAATAAATAAAAACCTATTTTTTAATCAATAGTGGAGTAGAATTTAATAAGCAGTTAATCAGCAGTTAGAGCAGTTAAGTAAACCTAAAAGCAACCAGCCTTAAAACCTCTGAATGGTTCCCATCGAGTACGATGGGTGCGAGGGGTGCTAATACCTTCCTCTCGCACAACCAACTCTCGAACTCGCCAAGGTTCTTTAGCCATGTTAACTAAAGGTTTTCGCGGTATTTTCCTTTCCCCCTTTTTGGGATAAATAAACGTCGATGGCGACTTTATTGTTTACGAAAAATCTGAAGAATTTTTCCAGCCGCTACAGCTGGCGACTTCACTGGGGACTCTTGAGAGTTAAGCCTAGTTTAGGGGTTTATTGCTTGTTTGCTTAGCCAGGTTTGTCGTATCTGCCCTATCTTTTATTATATTGATATTATCTGCTTGGATTATCTGTTTCTTCTACTTCTACTCCTTCTTTTTTCTTTTTGCCCTAGTGGCTTTGGTTACTCTGGTACTGTGTGAAGCTCTGCACCCGAGCTTGAGAAAAACTTAAGTTAAGTTAGGAATCTTTGTGCTGGCCTCCCTGAAGTATGACTCGTGAGAGTTGGCACAAATGATTCCGCCCGAGGTAGATTCTCTTGAGAACGTTGGCCTTCCTGACGTATGACTTGTAAGAGTCAAAGTTCTCTTGTGGAGTCCGTGATCTTGAGGACCTTGTTGACCGGTCTAGAACCTTGAACCTTGTTATTAGGGACCTCTGTTTAGAACCTGTGTCAAGATCACGCGATGTTAGCCCTCCCGGTTAGCACGGTGATCTCACCTAGAGGAGGTTGGCATTTTGGCGATATTTGTCGTGAGCTTTCGCAATAACGACGTTGTTTCCAAAGAGCCAACCAAGTCTAACAAAAACCCTAGAACAACATGTGAGAGGGATGGGATGCAGGTAACCTCGGACCTTTCGACCTCAATCGTTATGTTTGAACCCTTGCTTCGTGGTGACTTGATGTGTTACGCAAAGTGCATTCATGCATACATTACATTCATTCATGTTAGATGTTCATAGATCAAAATTCTGGTTTTTCAGGGAATCAAAAGACATTGTTAGAATAAGCATAAGGGATTATGGCACTTGAAAAGAGAAACACTTATCCTTACACTTTATGGGATTTGAAGTGGAACACTCTCCTAGCTATGGAATCCAAGTTAACAAGGATCAGTGGGCCCAGTTTTCGCTCTACTTATGGGTCCATTCTTGAGCTTCTGCATGTCAAGGTTGATACTAAGGTCCTAGTCACTTTCTCTCAGTTTTATGATCCTCACCTCAGATGCTTCACCTTTCAAGATTTTCAACTCCTTCCAACCATAGAGGAATTTGAGAATATCTTGGGTATTTGCCAAGAAGTTCAAACTTGCTACATGAGAGAGATTGCTTCTACACAAAGCATAGCCAAAGCCTTACACCTCAAAGATGAAGAAGTTGAATCTCTTTTTGAAGATTGGAATGGTACTAAGGGGTTCTCTAAGGAAGCTTTAGAATCCAAAGCTCAAAGTGCCTTATCTGCCGGTAATTGGAAAGCCCACAACGCTTTACTAGCCCTCTTGATCTATGGGTTGGTGATGTTTCCAAGCGTGAATAACTTTGTTGATCTAGCTGCTGTTGGGGTATTCTTAAGTGGGAATCCTGCTCCCACACTCTTAGCTGATTTCCTTTACTCTCTTCATGACAGACATGGTACCAAAAGAAGGGGACAAGTCAACTGTTGTGCTCCCATAGTGATGAAGTGGTTAATGTCTCATCTCCCCAATAGAGGACTCTTTGTGGAAGACAAGAGTGTCAAGTGGTCTAACAAGCTAAGCTCTCTCTCCGAAAAGAACATTCGTTGGTATTCACCTGAGGTAGATTTTTCAAGGGTACTTCTTAGATGTGGAAAGTTTGCTAATGTCCCTCTTGTGGGAACTCGTGGGTGTATCAATTACAATCCCATACTTGCATATCGCCAGTTGGGATATCCCATGGAAGGTGCACCCTCAGAAGCTTTGGTAGCCAGCTTTGTTTTGAAAGAAGAGAAGGATAACCCGGAACTATGGGGGGATATCCAAAGGGCTTGGAAGAATGCCAAGAAGACTCTTATGCCACCTAAGAATTGTATAGCCAGAGAAGCTTATACAATGTGGGTACGAGAGCGGGTTGAGAAGATCAAGATGCCTTTTGTTGTCAAGGCACCTGTTGAGCCTCAAGTGTCGGAGCCAATCACAATGGTTCCAATTGAAGAAGCTGAATTGTGGAAGGCACAAGTGGTAGCCCTCCAAAAGAAGAATCAAGAGTGGTGCTTGAAAGACCTTGAGATGGAAGGAAATCTGATGAGGCTCAAAAGAGAAAGGGATGAGCAAGAGAAAGAGATCTGCAACGCCAAAAAGAAAATGATGAAGATCAAAGATGAGGTGAAGCAAGCAAAGGAGGGGTACCATAGTGCAAATGCCAATCTCAAAGCCAAGAATGAATTGATCAAGAAGATGGAGCTCTCGTATCTAACTATGCAAGACACCGGGGCTATGGCCATGAAAGCTCAAGGTGAATGGCAAAAGAAATACCGAGACCGAGAACAAGAGATACTAGAGCTCAACCGGAAGTGTCAAGGGTTGATTCAAAAAGAGGTGTTTAAAGAGCAAAAGTGGGAGAAGACTCTACTCAAAGTGAACCTTGAGCACAAGGGGCATATTGAGAACTATGAGAGGAGCTTAGCCCAAATCACCCAAGATCATGATGAGCAAATGAATGCCAAAGAAGAAACAATCCGAATGCTAGAAGGACAGTTGATCCAATGTCAAGCACAAAGGGTTGCATTTGAGAGGAAGACAGTTGAAGAGATGGAGAGCATGGGAAAAGCTTTGAAGCATCATAAGCTATGCATTAAGGTGGCCCAGTAGGATAGGAAGGTGTGGAGAGATGCCTATATCAAGATGGCTACCCTCTCCAACTCTATCATAGACTGTTTGCCCCGAAATCTGAAGGCAGCGGAATGGGAGTTATCACTCAACCCTGCTCCTGTTCCTGAAAGTGTCAAAGGCTTCATGGGATTCTGTAGAGAGCTTCTGGAGGGCTACAAGGAGATTGTGTGGAAGGCTAGGAGACACCGTTAGACTTGTGCCTGATTTCTGTTTTGATGTAAAAAGTACAAGATACTGTTGATTTGTATTTGTCTTTAATTGAAGGATCTTTGTTTCTTTTTGATGTAACAAACTCTTGTTGGGATTAATGCAATTTGATGTTCAAGAATGTGATGTGTTTTCTTTTCACGCCTACTTCCCGAAATGCTTATACTATTCATATGTCTGCGATTCCCTAAAAAACAAATAATAATAATAATAACAATGCATAAAACATTCCTTTGCATGCATGCATATAGTTATCTCATTCAATTTCATTCAAAACAGCTTCCCCGTCGTTATTATTGGACTAGAAGCACTTCAAGAGTTGTCATGGAAAACTGGCAAGAACAGCACGACAATCTGAAAGAGGTGGTGAATCAGTTAGCCGGCAAGTTGGATCAGGTGTTGGAAAGACTGTCTAATCCTCCGCCCCCACCACCGCCTGTAATTAGTGAAGGTCCCGAAGTTACCAATGCTGAAGTGGTATGGCCGAGATGGGGTCTGCCCCAAGGTTTCATTCCTCAAGGTTATGTGCCTCCCCCTCATGGAGCAAATGGTTCCCTATCGAATGTTGGTCCTCAAGTGAGTCAAGTGCCAGGTGTTACTACTGAAAGCCCAGTCAGGGTCACTCCACAATTAGAGACTCAAGATGATCCTCGCTTTGTCTATCAAGGCCCTGAAATGCCTGCTGTTGAGCCCAAGTTTGATTTTGCTATCCCTCAGTTAGAAGAAGCTAATTTGAAGTTCAAAGCTATTGAGGACCGTTTAAACACAATGGAAGGAGGCAGTGACCCTCTTGATTTCTCCAGCATGTGCTTAGTGCCTGACTTGGTGCTGCCTCCCAAGTTCAAAGTTCCGGAGTTTGAAAAGTACAAGGGCTTAAGTTGCCCTAGGAACCACCTGATTATGTACAGCCAGAAGATGGCCTACTATGCAAATGATGACAAGTTGATGATCAAAAGTGGTAGAATTCCAGCGACTACCAACACTCAGAGTAATGCTAGAAAACCTGCCAACAACTTTGGCAAGAAACGGGAAGGAGAAACAAATGTTGTGGCTTCCCAAAACAGTCTTGCTCGTCCCACCATGCCCTACTATCCATACATGGCCGCAACACAACACCAGCCACGACAAGGGTACCCTCTGCAAGTGCCTGTGTCTTCAGCGCCTCAACAAGGCCAAAAAGTTCAACAATATCAGCAACAAGTGAGAAAGACTTTTGATCCCATTCCAGTGCCATATGGTGAACTTTTGCCTTATCTGGTACATAGTAAGATGGTAACTCTCAGGGTTTTGAAACCTATGACTCCACTATTTCCAGCGTGGTATGATCCTAAGGCTAAATGTGAATTCCATTCTGGGGTCGAAGGACACACTATTGAAAACTGCAAAGCTCTCAAACACAAGGTTCAAGACCTTATTGATCAAAAGTTGTTATCCTTCAAGTCAGAGGGACCAAATGTGAAAGATGATCCCTTGTCTGGTCATGCGGGGTCTAGTGTGAATCAAGTTGAAGAAGCGGGAGAATTGATAAAGGACGTCTCTATGATCAAAACTCCTTTGTCAGTTGTTAGAGAAACTTTAATCAGCTACAACCAATTCGCAAACATGCATTCTGATTGCAAAGTTTGTGAAAAGGATCCAAACCATTGTGTCAAAATGAAGGATTGCTTGCAAGAACTGATGGATCAAGGGTTGGTACAGATTGGGTACACCAAGAAGGAACCTCTGGTAGCTATGTTAGAGCAACATGAGCATGAAAAAGGAGTAAAACCTATTGAAATCATATACCGGAAAGTGGATGCAAGATCTTCTGTGGGGAAGATAGAACCTCTAGTTGTGCAAGTGCCTTCACCTTTTGCTTTCAAAAACAACAATGCGGTACCCTGGAACTATAACTCAACAGCCTATGTGCAAGGAAAACCCTTGGTGATTCCAGAACCATTAGTGATCAATATTGATGGAACGGGGAAGATGACCAGGAGTGGTAGAGTGTACGCTCCTGAATTACCTCAGAAAAATGTTGAATCTGTTAGTCCTCCCAAGGAAACAGATTTGCCAAAAGAAGATGTTGGAGTTGAGACTTCAAAAGGGAAAGCTAAACAAGATGAGCCAGATGAGTTCCTAAAGATCATCAAGAAGAGTGACTACAAAGTGGTTGACCAGCTTAGTCAGACACCTTCAAAGATTTCAATCTTATGCTTATTGATGAATTCTGAAGCCCATAGGGTTGCTCTGTTGAAACTCTTGAATGCTGCCCATGTTAATCAAGATATCACAGTGGCTCAATTTGATGGGGTGTGCAATAACATCACTGCCAGCCGTTGTTTAGGATTCATTGATGCGAAGTTACCATATGAGGGGAGAGCACATAACAAAGCTCTGCATATATCCATGAAATGTCAAGACAATACCATTACAAGAGTGTTAGTGGATACTGGCTCCTCTTTGAACGTCATGCCCAAGACAACTCTGATCAAGCTCTCTCTAGTTGATCCAGTGTTGAAGCATAGTAATTTGATTGTCAAAGCCTTTGATGGGTCTCAGCGAGAAGTGATTGGAGAAATTGAACTGCCTATGATGATTGGTCCTCATGTGTTTACTATTTCATTTCAAGTCATGGACATCCATCCCTCCTATAGTTGCTTATTAGGAAGGCCTTGGATTCATGATGCCGGTGCTGTCACTTCCACTCTTCATCAAAAGTTAAAATTCATTCTGGATGACAAACTGGTGATTGTGTCAGGTGAAGAGGACACTCTAGTCAGTCATTTATCATCGTTCCGATATGTTGAAACGGAGGAAGGTGCTCTTGAGACCCATTTCCAAGCATTAGAAATTGCAAATGCTACTTTGATGGACTTGGGAGGGGCTCGTCATATACCATGAACTCCTGCTGTTTGTTGGAAGAGTTTTGTTAATGTTCTGTTGATTGGCTTATTTTGGTATAACAACTTAGTGTTGCAATGTTGGATGCAATGTTTCAACATCCGGATACCTTTCCAGGTTGAGTGAAACGCGCGGCTCATTTATTGCGCCACCCTTTGATTATGGAATACGCGTCTTATGGTTGTGCTTTAATTATGCTTGATTTATTAGAAGATCTCTACGTGATTATTTCCAAAAGAACTCTGCATAGCTTATGGAAACATTTGACCAAGCTCACTAATCACGTGTTGAATTGTGCAAAGAATATTGAAGCCCAAGTTTCAAAGAAGCCCATGAAGACTCTTAGTATATAAGCTTCTTTGTAACCCTAGTTTTGTACGTATGTTGCATTCTGAAAGTATTTCATTTGTGTTAGGGTTTGTGTTAGAAAGCTTGTGAGCCTACCTTGCATTTCCTTTATGCAAGACTAGGACATAGGATATTGTATGTGTGTTAACTACTCCTAAGCTTTGAAGTACGGAGTTGTTTTGTATTGGAGTGTGTTCTCAAACAATTATATCTTTGTCTATTATCACAGGTTGTGTGATTGATTAGGAGGTGAGATGGGATCTCAGACTTAGGAGTTCATAAGTTGAAGTTACATGAGATAGTGTCTAAGTCATAAGTTGTAAACGGGTGTGTTTAGCTTAGGATTAGAACTATCATAGTGGACTCCTCTCCTGGATTGGTATCCCCCAGACTAGGGCTTGTTTAAGCGTCGAACTGGGTTAACAATTGAACTATGTCCTTTATTTGTTGTTATTGTTATTTATTGTATTGTTCGTTCTCTCTGGTGAATGTTCCAACATCGTATTCAACATCTCAAGTGTTGGAACATTACATAGCACATTCCAATCCTGCGTGCCAGAATTTCATTTGGCATCAGAGCAGGCACCCTGCCTGTACCTGGGTGAGATCTAGGGAAGTTATCTTCTGGCGCTATGGAAAAGGAAGGAGGATTTGTCAACAGACCACCTTTGTTGGATGGGACGAACTATGATTACTGGAAGTCGCGCATGGCCGCCTTTCTCAAGTCCATTGATTCCCAAGTTTGGAGAGCAATCTTGTCAGGTTGGGAGGCTCCTGTTGTCACTGACAAAGATGGGAACAAAACCAGTGTTCTAAAAGCAGAGCTTGAGTGGACTAAGGAAGAACAAGACTTGTCTACCTACAACTCTAAAGCCATCGATGCTCTTTTCAATGGAGTTGATAGAAGCATGTTTCGTCTGATAAAGAAATGTGTGGTTGCCAAAGAAGCCTGGGACATTTTGGAAACAGTTCATGAAGGAACATCTAAGGTAAAAATGTCTAGACTTCAACTCCTTACCACAAAGTTTGAAAGTTTAAAAATGAAAGAGGATGAAAGCATTCATGAGTTTTATATGAACATTCTGGATATAGCCAACTCCTTTGATGTGCTTGGTGAAAAGATGAGTGATGCTAAGTTGGTCAGGAAAATACTTAGATCACTCCCTAAAAGGTTTGATATGAAAGTTATAGTTATAGAAGAAGCACATGACATCAAAACTATGAAGGTTGATGAGCTAATTGGTTCTCTTGAAACTTTTGAATTGGCTATAAATGAAAGAGGAGACAAAAAGAGCAAGAGTATAGCTTTTACTTCCAACACTGATGACGGTGAGTCTACTGATTGTCTTGATGAAGATGATGGATTCTCTGAAGCACTTGCCATGGTTGGTAGAAAACTAAGACAAGCTTGGAGACAAAAACCAAATGGGCAGAACATCCGATTCAACATCAACACTCAGGCTGATAAGTTCAAAAGAGGTAAGAGTGATGAGAAGCAAGCTCCATCAAAAGGTGTACAATGTCATGAATGTGAAGGGTATGGTCACATAAGGACTGAATGTGCTACCTTCCTCAAGAAACAAAAGAAGAGCATGACTGTTACTTGGTCTGATGAAGATGACTCTGAGGAAGATAATGAATCAGCAAAATGTGTAACTGTTCTTGCTGGAGTATGTGCATCAGATGTAGAGTCAGTTGATGAAGGATTGTCATATGATGATCTTCTTGCCTCTTATAGAGACTTGTATGAGAAGGACCTGGAGATAAACAAGGTCCTACACAGGCAAAAGAAGACCATTGTTCAACTCACCACTGAAAGAGATGAAGGATTGAAGAAAATAGCTGGGCTGACTGATGAAGTTGCTCAACTCAACTCTCAACTGGAGAATACAATGAAGCAGATCAGGATGTTGAACACTGGAACAGCTGTTTTAGATGAAATTCTGGATGGGCAAGAAAAGAACAAAGGTGTTGGAATAGGATTTGACTATAGGAAGATGAAACAGCACAATAATACAGAAAAGTTCATACCTGCAGAAAGTGTATATGATCCTACATCTGGAAAACAGATGTTGAAACGTCCTGTTCAACATCATGGATCCAGTTCCAACAGAAGACCTAGAAGATGGGTTTGTCATCATTGTGGCAAAAGAGGACACATAAGGCCTTACTGCTTCAAATTATATGGATATCCTCAGTGGTATCATCACAATAAAGGTGAGCAAGTTAACACATCCACACAGCAGCCTGAGAAAGAATGGAAACCAAAGAATGAACCTAAGGAGACAGCTCAGATTGCTCACATTGCACTTAAAGCTACCTCTAGAAATTGTTGGTATTTTGATAGTGGATGCTCAAGACACATGACTGGAGAAGATGGTTACCTAGATGAACTAGAATCCTATGCTACCAACTATGTGACATTTGGTTGTGGAGCCAAAGGTGAGATTGTTGGCATTGGGAAAGTGGTCAAGAAAGGACTGCCAAGGCTAGAGAAGGTTTTGCTTGTGAAAGGTCTGACTGCCAACCTGATCAGTATCAGTCAGTTATGTGATCAAGGTATGAGAGTTAGTTTCACTGACTCTAAGTGTGAGGTTAGAAATACACAAGGTAAAGTTGTAATGACAGGAATGAGATCAAAGGATAACTGCTATCACTGGATTGATGCTGAAGAAGCAAACATATCTACTTGTCTGGTTAGCAAGGAAGAAGAAGTTTGGTTGTGGCATCAAAAGTTGGGTCACCTGCATCTGAGAGGAATGAAGAAAGCCATCTCTACTGGAGCTATAAGAGACTTGCCTAAACTCAACATTGAAGAGGGAAAAATCTGTGGTGAATGTCAGATTGGTAAGCAAACTCGAATGCCTCATCAGAAGTTGGAACATCAGGTAACTACTAAGCCACTAGAACTACTGCACATTGATCTAATGGGACCAATGCAAGTGGAAAGTATAGGTGGAAGAAGGTATGATCTGGTAGTGGTTGATGACTTCTCAAGATTCACATGGGTGAACTTCATCAAAGAGAAATCAGAAAGCTTTGACACCCTCAAACTTCTTTGTCTACAACTTCAAAGAGAGAAAGACTTATCTATTGTAAGGATCAGAAGTGACCATGGAAGGGAATTTGAGAATGCTAAGTTTTCTGAGTTTTGTGAAGCTGAAGGAATAAAACATGAGTTTTCCTCTCCAATCACCCCACAACAAAATGGAGTAGTGGAAAGGAAGAATAGGACCTTACAAGAGTCTGCAAGAGCCATGTTGCATGCTAAGAAGCTGCCATATCACTTTTGGGCTGAAGCCATGAACACTGCCTGCTATGTTTATAATAGGGTAACCATGAGAAAAGGTACCAACTGCACTATTTATGAACTCTGGAAAGATAGGAAACCTACGGTGAAATACTTCCATGTCTTTGGGAGTAAGTGTTACATTCTAGCAGACAGAGAACATAGAAGAAAAATGGATCCAAAGAGTGATGAAGGGATTTTCTTGGTATACTCAACAAATAGTAGAGCTTACAGGGTCTACAATTCCAGGACTATGACCATGATGGAATCCATTAATGTTGTGATTGATGACCTTGGCACTGAAACTGAGCCAGATGTTGAAGCAAATGTTGAAGCATTCCCAACTTCAGGAACATCCTCTGAAGTCAGGACAGAGACTCAAGAAGAAGAAGAAATAAGGGAGCCTCACACTGTCAGCAAAGGTCCCTCAGTCAGAGTCCAGAAGAACCACCCTCAAGAACTCATTATTGGTGATCCTCAACAAGGAATCACTACCAGAAGAACTAATGAGGTAATTAGTAATTCTTGTTTTGTATCTCTGATTGAACCAAAGAATGTCAAGGAAGCTCTTAAAGATGAATACTGGATTGAGGCCATGCAAGAAGAGCTCAATCAATTTAAAAGAAGTGAAGTTTGGGACCTGGTACCAAGACCTAGTGGAGTCAATGTCATTGGCACTAAATGGGTCTATAAGAACAAGTCTGATGAAAAGGAAGTAGTCACTAGAAACAAGGCAAGGTTGGTTGCTCAAGGCTACACTCAAGTGGAAGGTCTTGACTTTGATGAAACCTTTGCACCAGTAGCAAGGTTGGAAGCTGTCAGACTGTTATTAGGAGTAGCATGCATACTGAAGTTTAAACTGTATCAAATGGATGTCAAAAGTGCTTTCCTAAATGGGTACTTACAGGAGGAAGTATATGTTGAGCAGCCTAAGGGGTTTGTAGACACCAAGTTTCCTGATTATGTGTACAGATTGAAGAAGGCTTTATATGGATTGAAGCAAGCTCCTAGAGCTTGGTATGAAAGACTTACTCAATTTTTAGTGAATCATGGCTACAGGAAGGGAGGATCAGACAAGACTCTATTTGTTAAAGAAAGTGAAGGAAAATTGATGATAGCCCAGATTTATGTTGATGATATAGTGTTTGGTGGGATGTCGGATCAGATGGTCCAACATTTCATTTCCCAAATGCAATCTGAGTTTGAAATGAGTTTGGTAGGAGAACTAACCTACTTTCTGGGACTACAGGTCAAACAAATGGAAGACACAATTTTTATCTCTCAAAGCAAATATGCTAAAAATATTGTGAAGAAGTTTGGTTTAGATTCTACTAGTCACAAGAAGACATCAGCACCTACTCATTTGAAGTTGACCAAGGATGAAAGTGGTATTTCTGTTGATCAAAGTCAGTATAGGAGTATGATAGGAAGCTTGCTCTACCTTACTGCAAGCAGGCCAGATATTACCTTTGTTGTAGGGGTGTGTGCCAGATATCAAGCTGATCCAAAAGTCAGTCACCTTGCTCAAGTGAAGAGAATCTTAAAATATGTCAATGGAACTTGTGATTATGACAATCTATACTCCCATAGTGAATGCTGCAAATTGATTGGCTATTGTGATGCAGATTGGGCAAGAAGTGCTGATGACAGAAAGAGTACCTCTGGTGGTTGTTTCTTCCTAGATAATAATCTGATCTCTTGGTTTAGTAAAAAACAAAATAGTATGGCCTTATCTACTGTAGAGGCAGAATATATTGCAGCTGGTAGTTCTTGCTCCCAAATGATGTGGATGAAACAAATGCTTCAGGAATACAATGTTGAACAGGATGTTCTAACATTGTACTGTGATAATCTGAGTACGATTAACATCTCCAAGAACCCTATTCAGCATAGTAGAACTAAACATATTGACATTCGTCATCATTTTATAAGGGATCTTGTTGAGGATAATATTATTACATGGGAACATATGAATACTGAAGAACAGATTGCAGATATATTCACAAAGGCATTGGACTTGAAGCAATTTGAGAAGCTCAGGGGTAAGTTGGGTATTTGCTTGCATGAGGAGTTATAGCAGTTAATGGGCTTTCGGCGTGCAACTGTCACTTTTCCCTCTCTCACATATTTTTGCACGCAATCCAAGGAAAATCTGAAACACATCATTACTTTCCTTTTTCAACCGCTCCAAACACGTTATATACCTCACTACTCAACTTCTTGTGTTATTAATCCTAATTTTATTTTCGTTGCCGTCACAAACCTCTCACTGTCTCTCAACTCTCTGCAACGATCCTCAACCATTGGTCAAATCATGTCTTCATCTACCAAAACTCCCACAAAATCACGATCAACCACCACCGCTCCTTCCGCTATCAACCCATCTGTCACTAATGAAGTTCCTCTGAATGCTGACCCTATCTCAACAGTCTTTCCTGATGAAACTATTGCTATCACGCCTCCCAAGGCAAAGTCTAAGAAGAAGAAATCCAAGAAAAGTACCAAAGCAGCCAAAGAATCCCAATCGTCTGCTGAACCTAAAAAGAAGGAAAGAAAGCTGAAAAGGGGTGAATGTAGATTTCCGTTGAACATGGATGATCTTCTCACAAAGGATGATCCATTCAATCTCAAGGCCAAGGGTAATGTTGAATCATCTGAGAAACCTGTCAAAGATGTTGATGTTGAAGCATCCTCTAAGGCTCCTGCTACTGTTGATTCTACCAAATCTGATAAAGGTAAAATTTCTAACACTCTAGGATCTGCTGAAAACCTAGGTTTAGATGCCTTAAATGATGCTATAGAAAATATGGATGTTGATACAACTGCTGTAAGAGTTGAAGAAAAAGGGGGTGATGTTGTTCATCGAACCCCTGAGATTCCAGAGAAAACTCAGGATGTTGGACTGGATGTTGAAACATCCTTGGACCAACAGGCCAACAACTCTGAAGGGAATACAGAGGTCGATGCTGGTAAGAATGACAGTTTGATGAGTGCTGAGAAGGAAGTTAGTAAGCGATCTAGTGCTTCTAACCTGGCTAAGAGTGATCAGGCTATGCCTGAGGCTACTGTTGAACTTCACTCTGAAGATGAAGAAACCTCTGTTCATCAGGAACATGAGGTCATTAATGTGGCTGATACTGCTGATGATGATGTTGATGAGGTCCCTATCTCTCAAGCTTTTGGAATCTCCAAACGTCTTAGGAGTAGCAAGGGAAAGAGTATTGCTGGTTTGGTAGAAACACCTCAACCTGTGAAGAAAAATACAGGCAAAGGTGTGTTAATTGGACCCAAGAAAGGGTGGAGTAAAGTGACTCCCAAAGTTTCTGCTGTGAAGACAAGGAAGAGGAAGGCTGCTACCTCTAGTGACACTGAGTACAATGTTGAAGAGGATGTGCCAAACATCCCAGCTACTAGCTCTGTTGTGAAAAATTTTGTGGTTAAATATGTGGTTAAAAGGGTTCCCCCTACTGTCAAATCAGTGCCAACTGATAAGATATCTTTCCATTATCCTGAGTATGCACATAGGTGGAAGTTTATCTATCACAGGAGATTGGCTTTGGAAAGAGAACTAGGTGTTGAAGCTATGAAGGTGGTTGAGATTGTGGATCTGATTCGAGAAGCTGGTCTTATGAAAACTGTTTCTAAATTGGGACCCTGCTATGAACAACTGGTAAAGGAATTTCTGGTCAATATTCCTGAAGATTGTGATGATCCCAAGTCTGATGATTTTCTGGGTGTAGTAGAAGAGGAATGTGAAAAACTGGAAGTGTCTGATTCTCAGGTTTGCAAGGTGATAACTGCAAACCAAATCAAAGTTTGGCCCAAAAAGGGTAAGATTCCCTCTGTCAAATTGTCTGTGAAGTATGCTATGTTAAACAGGATAGCTGCAACCAATTGGGTTCCTACCACCCACTCATCTGATGTAGCTACAGGTTTGGGGAGATTGATCTTTGCTATTGGTACTCACAAGAAGCTGAATCTGGGTGAGTTCATTTTTGAGCAAACCATGAAACATGCCAAGACAACTGCTATCAAACTTTCAATTGCTTTTCCTACATTGTTGTGTGACTTGATTCTTGACCAACAACCTGCTCTCAAGTATGTTACTGATGTGGCCAAGCCTAGAGAGGCACCACTCTCCTTTCATTTCAAGCTGTTTGCCAAGCACCATGCTCCAGACATTGTTGGAACATCTGGAACCCCAGCCCCAGAGGCCACCATGTCAAGGAAATAAATTGTTGCTGCTCTGAAGGACACCTGTGTTATGCTGGATGAGAAGAAGACCTTATTTAAGAAAATGATTGCTGCACTTGAGAAAGAGGAAGAGGGTGCTGAAGCTGAGGGTAGTCAGAACCAAGAGGACAATGCAACAGAAGGTCAGTTTGCTGAGTCTAAGGCTGCAAGCTCTGATGATGAGGAAGGAACTGCTAGCAGCTCTGAAGAATGAATAACCACTTGTGGTTCTCCTGTTTTTTTGATGCTTTTTATGTTTCCTTTATTCTGTGTGGACAACCTTTATTTTTGATGCTGGTCTGTAATATTGGGCTAGGCCCTGACTACCTGTGTGGATTTGTTGGTTTATTTCCTGCTTAATGGTATGCCTTTATTTGGCAAATTTTGTGACTAAAAGGGGGAGTAAAGTTCTGATATGATATGATCCTATGTGCTGGTTATTTTTTTTCTGATTACTGTGATTGTGATGTGCCATGAAATGTTGAAGCATCTACCCTACTAGATTGAGGGGGAGTGATATTGTTCGTACAGGTAATTAGTGATTGAGGGGGAGTGTGCCTATGTTTATCCCTCAATGCTTTACAAGATGTTGAAACTTCCTAACATTCTTCTTAAGAACCTTATGGCAAATTTTGTGTGCTTCTGCTGTGTGTTTTGCCTCTGATGTTCATCTTAAGTACAAAAGTAGTGTATGAATGCTTTCTTGATTTGTGTGTTTGTGTTGATCTGAAGATTCATGCCATCTGTGCTATGGATGTTGGTCTACAAGGTTCTGGGTTGTTTTAGCCAAAAATTTCGCCAAAGGGGGAGATTGTTAATGTTCTGTTGATTGGCTTATTTTGGTATAACAACTTTGTGTTACAATGTTGGATGCAATGTTTCAACATCCGGATACCTTTCCAGGTTGAGTGAAACGCGCGGCTCATTTATTGCGCCACCCTTTGATTATGGAATACGCGTCTTATGGTTGTGCTTTAATTATGCTTGATTTATTAGAAGATCTCTACGTGATTATTTCCAAAAGAACTCTGCATAGCTTATGGAAACATTTGACCAAGCTCACTAATCATGTGTTGAATTGTGCAAAGAATATTGAAGCCCAAGTTTCAAAGAAGCCCATGAAGACTCTTAGTATATAAGCTTCTTTGTAACCCTAGTTTTGTACGTATGTTGCATTCTGAAAGTATTTCATTTCTGTGTTAGGGTTTGTGTTAGAAAGCTTGTGAGCCTACCTTGCATTTCCTTTATGCAAGACTAGGACATAGGATATTGTATGTGTGTTAACTACTCCTAAGCTTTGAAGTACGGAGTTGTTTTGTTTTGGAGTGTGTTCTCAAACAATTATATCTTTGTCTATTGTAACATCCCGCAATTTTATCCACCTAATTAATTTTAATTAGAGTCTCATCTAATAAGTTAGAATTGATTAGAGGTGATGGAATAATTAAGTCTTGAAAATTTAATTGTATTATGTGTAAAATTAGAAGTTTATTAAAATTAAACCTAACCTACACATATATACACTATCTATTTCCATTTAGGTTTAATTAAACAAAGAGCTAAAGTTCCCTCATAGAAACACCTAACCTTGTGACTCATTCCTTCCTCTCATGAGTGCAACACCTCATAAAAAATACAGCCACTTAAAATGCATGCATAAAGCCCATGACTAGTGTTATCATACAACTCCCTTCTTCTATTATTTCATCACAATAGGAAACTGAAACTCTCTCTTTTTCTCTTGCTCACAACAACAACAAAATCAAATACTTCACTTTTTCCTTCAATTTCAACATCCATGTTATCATTTTCCTTCAAACCATTAATCCAAACTCTATTCTGCAGAGAACTTCTGCATGCACTGTTAAATAGAAACTCAAGCCCCTCCTTTCCATCTTCCTCAAATTCATCAATCAAGAAACAAGTTCATGAACCTTCCCTTTTTGATTCAAACTCTCAATTCTAACTCATTCTTGAAGATTCCTTACTGCATGTGTTATTATCCCCAAAAATACGAGTCCTGCAACATTGGAAACGTTCTGGGTACTGAGAAAAGGCGAAACCTTGGAAAAATGCAGCAAAATTGCGTGGTTGGTGTTGCTGAAGCTGCACAACTCGCCATGGCGAGTGAGACAGGAAGCCAGGAAGTGCTTCTCAGCTCATTTCCTCTGTGTGCAGTCTCTTGGTGGGAATCAATCGTTCCTTCTCGCCTCTGTCAAGCTGAATTCGTGCCCTTAACATTGTATTAGAGTTGTTTCCTCTCAAACCCTTGGAAGCATGAATAGGTAACTCAAGCTTCAATCCCTCTTTTAATTTCAAATTCGTGCTTTCCTTCTAATCACAATATGGACTACCTTGCATGTTGGATACGCTGGGTTCTGGGTGCTACAAGTGATGCCTTAATAACCAAGAAATTAGAAGGACCAATATTCTCCAAAATTTTCAAGAATTCTGTCAAAGGGATTCGTGAGTGTAGCTGAGGATTTTGCAGCTGTGTAGAGCCCAAGGAGCAAGTTAAAGCTTCTATTATCAGGTGGGTTCTTAGTTAGTTAGTTTAGATTCCCAAATTATGAAATCTTGCATGTTCACTTAGGAAATTAGGGATTAATTGTGTGAGGAGAATTAAACCCCAAGTTCTCTTCTATTCTGTCATATATTATATCTATTATGTGTTTGCACTGTTTTATTTGAGGATTGTAAGTTGTTCTTTTGAAAAATCTTTGAAAATTGTAAAACAGAGTATTTTCTGCACTAGCTCGCCATAGCGAGCTACTGGCGAGTCTTCATGGCGAGTGAACAACTTCTGGGCTGATGAAACTCGCCATGGCGAGCATTTGCTCGCCTAGCGAGTTGATTTAGGCCAGACCTTGTTAGTTCGCCATGGCGAGTTGGTGACTCGCTGTAGCGAGCAATGTGCAGATTGACCTTTTATCTTCAACTTCTGAAAATTCAACACTCGTTTTATATCCTCGGATAATTCTGATATTTTGCAGACTACATAATTAATATAATGTGGTACAGGAAGTCAAACACAATTGGAATCTTAGGGAATAACGTAGGGAATTTAGAATTATGTATGCTCCCCGGGCTTTGGGAAATTGTGGTAGCATGTAATTAATTTAGAATCAGTCAATTATGTATGTGATTATATTATCACGTGTGGACTTCGTTTTAGATGTTCCATTAGTAAAAACTTTGTGAGCTGCACGCCGGAACGCTTTCTGTTCGCGGACAAGGCAGGCCTCTGAGACGTGCTCACCTCAGAGTGCTTGCGGTTTAAAATCAACAAGATTAATCAGTGTTACACCTTTATTTATTTATGCTTATGACAATATGATATGAATTATGATACGACTGATTAGGTGCCCCGGCTTAATAGCCTTTAGGAGGGTAGTAGAACTCACTGGGACGAAGTGATTGTCTCACCCCACTCCCTTTTCGATATAGGTAAGACAGGTTATTCCAGGAGCAGGAACCAGGTTGGATCTGACGATTGGAGCCATGCTTGGATTGTCAGCTTTGAAGAATTAGTCTTCATTCTTGCTTTTATTTAGCTTGCCATTCTCTGTAGTTTCGTTTCCGCTGCCTGTATCGAATATTCATTATTTCTTAATGATATTGTATTATTCAACAATATTTCTTTTAATTAATGTACTCAGATTCCGGTTTTTAATGTTTCGACTAAATATTCTAGATAATTTAGTTGGGGCGTTACATCTATTATCACAGGTTATGTGATTGATTAGGAGGTGAGATGGGATCTCAGACTTAGGAGTTCCTAAGTTGAAGTTGCATGAGATAGTGTCTAAGTCATAAGTTGTAAACGGGTGTGTTTAGCTTAGGATTAGAACTATCATAGTGGACTCCTCTCCTGGATTGGTATCCCCCAGACTAGGGCTTGTTTAAGCGCCGAACTGGGTTAACAATTGAACTGTGTCCTTTATTTGTTGTTATTGTTATTTATTGTATTGTTCGTTCTCTCTGGTGAATGTTCCAACATCGTATTCAACATCTCAAGTGTTGGAACATTACATAGCACATTACAATCCTGCGTGCTGGAATTTCAAGTTTGAAGAAGGCCATAGATGATGGTAAAGCTTTAGAGGGGTGGGGGCAATTGCTGTTGATCCCTGAGAAGAAAGACCGTTTTGGCGTGGGCTATCGTCCACATGGAAGAATGGTAGCAAGGAAAGGTCAAGGGTTGATCCCGTATATTCAAGAGACTTTTCATAGCGCTGGGTTCAGGTCTGCTGACCAGATTTCTATGATAGAAGAAGGAGAGGCTGATCAAGAAGGCCATAATTGGGTGCATCAATGTTCATCAGGCACCGTCCTCTTCAATTGGAAAGTTGTTGTGATTCCAGAAGTTGCTCTAGCTTCAAAGTAATTTTTGCTTGTTTTCAAAAACTTCCCTTGCCACGCCCGGGGCAAGTGGATTAGCTTGTAAGGGCTGTTATGTTTTAAGGACTTAATTATCAATAAATAAAAGTATTTTATGTGCATAATTTGTCTTATTTCATTTCTTTATTTTTCCAGTTTCAAAAAGATAAAGATAATAAAATGGCAATAACTTCTTGCATATCATGATCCTTCTTGCATCCATCCTAAAATCAAATATATATATATATATATATATATATATATATATATATATATATATATATATATCATGCAGAAATGAATCCATGAATCATAACAGTGTGGTAACTCTTCCTGATTTCGAATTACCAATTAATCTGGCTGAAGAGGATGAAGAGGAAAATTGTGAACTTCCGGAAGAATTGGCAAGACTGTTGGATCAAGAACAAAGAATGATACAGCCTCATCAAGAACTAGTGGATGTGATCAATCTAGGGACTGATGAGGACAAGAAAGAAGTTAAGGTAGGGGCTTCCCTGCAATCTGATGTGAAAGTGGAGTTGGTCAAGCTGCTTCAAGAGTATATGGATGTCTTTGCATGGTTTTACCAGGATATGCCCAGGTTGGACACCAACATAGTTGAAGACAAGCTTCCACTCAAGCCCGAGTGCCCTCCAGTCAAGCAAAAGTTGAGAAGAACTAGGCCTGATATGGCACTCAAGATACGAGAAGAAGTCAGGAAACAGTTTGATGCGGGTTTCCTTGCAGTGGCCAAGTACCCCGAATGGATTGCCAACATTGTACCCGTCCCAAAGAAGGATGGTAAGGTACGAATGTGTGTGGATTATCGGGATCTAAATAGAGCAAGCCCAAAGGATGACTTCCCCTTACCTCACATTGATGTATTGGTGGATAACACAGCTAGATTCCCAGTTTTCTCTTTCATGGATGGTTTTTCTGGTTATAATCAAATCAAGATGGCACTTGAAGACATGCAGAAGACTACTTTCATAACCCCCTGGGGTACCTTTTGCTACAAGGTAATGCTATTCGGTTTGAAAAATGTCGGGGCATCTTATCAGCGTGCCATGGTCACTCTCTTAAATGATATGATCCACAAGGAGATTGAGGTGTATGTAGATGATATGATTGCTAAATCCTCATCAGAAGAAGAACATCTTCAACACCTTTGAAAGTTGTTTGCAAGGTTGAGAAAGTATCAGTTGCGTTTGAATCCCAGTAAATGCACTTTTGGTGTGAGATCAGGAAAATTGCTAGGATTCATTGTCAGTCAAAGGGGAATAGAGGTTGATCCCGACAAAGTCAGTGCAATTCAGAATATGCCTACGCTACAAACAGAAAAAGAAGTACGAGGATTCCTTGGCAGATTGAACTACATCTCCAGGTTTATCTCTCATCTCACTGCTACTTGTGAACCGATCTTCAAATTATTAAGGAAAGATCAAACTGTTGAGTGGAATGAGGACTGTCAACGGGCCTTTGATAAGATCAAGCAATACTTGCAAGAGCCCCCAATTCTAACACCTCCAGTTCTGGGGAGACCTCTCGTTTTGTACCTGCATGTGCTTGAAGAATCTATGGGCTGTGTTTTGGCTCAACAAGATGAAACCGGCAAGAAAGAGCATGCTATATATTACTTGAGCAAGAAGTTCACTAGTTGTGAAACCAGATATTCATTTCTAGAGAAAACTTGTTGTGCTTTGACTTGGGCTGCTCGCCGTTTAAGACAGTACATGGTGTGCCATACTACAATGTTGATCTCTAAGATGGACCCAATCAAGTATATCTTTGAGAAGCCTGGTTTGAGTGGAAGGATTGCCCGTTGGCAGATGTTGTTGTCTGAGTATGACATTCAGTATGTTCCTCAGAAAGCCATCAAAGGAAGTGTATTGGCTGAGCACCTAGCTCACCAACCTTTAGAGGATTATCAACCTGTGCATTTTGACTTTCCGGATGAGGATATTATGGCCTTAAGTGCAAAACCTCCCTTAGGAGATGATGAGGGGCCTGAACCGGGATCTCAATGGAAGCTTATGTTTGATGGTGCGTCTAATGCTTTGGGGCATGGTATAGGGGTTGTCTTGATTTCTCCAAAGGACACCTATACGCCTTTTACAACAAGACTCCCGTTTGATTGTACCAACAACATTACTGAATTTGAAGCATGTATCCTGGGCCTAAAAGGGGCAATTAATCTGAGGATTAAGATCTTGGAGGTGTACGGAGACTCTGCTCTAGTCATTTATCAAGTCAAAGGAGAATGAGAGACTCGTCACCCCAATCTGATTCCATATTGGGATCATGTTATGAGACTGGTAGAATACTTTGATGAGATAACTTTCCATCACATGCCTAGAGAAGAAAATCAGTTGGTTGATGCCTTGGCCACTTTGTCATCCATGTACAAGGTAACTTGGCCTAATCATGTGCCTCTCATTGAGATCAACCGTCGAGAAAGACCTGCTTATTGCTTGACAGCTGAGGTAGGGCGGGACGAGAGACCATGGTACTATGACATCAAGAATTATCTCCAAAAACAATAGTATCCCATGGGTGCATCCAGTGGCGATAAGAAAACTCTGAGAAGGTTAGCATCTGGTTTCTTCCTATGATCTGGTACTCCTTCGTTGTGTGGATAAAAGGGAAGCTGATATGCTTATTGAAGAAATCCATGAAGGGACCGTTGGTACACATGTGAATGGGCATGCCTTGGCAAAGAAAATCCTTCGGGCTGGTTATTACTGGTTGACCATAGAGACAAATTGCTTGAATCATGTTAGAAAATGCCACAAATGTCAGATCTATGCAGACAAGATACATGTGGCACCCACTCCTCTCAATGTGTTGACAGCGCCATGGCCTTTCTCCATGTGGGGCATAGACATGATTGGAATGATCGAGCCAAAAGCCTCAAATGGACATCGTTTCATCCTGGTTGCCATTGACTACTTCACCAAGTGGGTAGAAGCAGTATCATATGCCAATGTCACAAGACAAGTTGTTGCCAAGTTCATCAAGAAAGAGATAATCTGTCGTTATGGAATTCCTAACAAGATTATCACCGATAATGCCAGCAATTTGAACAATCGCACCATGAAGGAATTGTGTGACAGCTTCAAGATTGAACACCACAACTCTTCACCATACCGGCCCAAAATGAATGGAGCGGTAGAAGCAGCAAATAAGAATATCAAAAGAATCATACAAAAGATGGTGAAGACGTACAAAGATTGGCATGAAATGCTCCCTTTCGCACTTCACGGGTATAGAACGGCAGTTCGCACTTTAACAGGGGCAACTCCTTTCTCTTTGGTTTATGGTATGGAGGCAGTCCTCCTAGTGGAAGTGGAGATTCCCTCATTTAGAGTATTGATGGAAGCCAAGCTTAAAGAAGCAGAGTGGGTCCAGACCCGGCTTGACCAACTTAATCTTATTGAAGATAAAAGAATGACAGCTTTGTGCCATGGTCAGTTGTACCAGCAAAGGCTAAAAAGGGCATTTGATAAGAAAGTCCGTCCTAGGCGGTTCAAGGAAGGTGACTTAGTGTTGAAAGTCATACTACCTATTCACAAAGATAATCAGGGAAAATGGACCCCTAATTATGAAGGGCCATATGTTGTGAAAAAGGCGTTCTCGGATGGAGCCTTGATCTTAGCTACTATGGACGGAGAAGAGTTTCCACTCTCAGTGAACTCTGATGCAGTTAAAAAGTACTATGCCTAAAGAAAAAGAAAAAGAAAATAAAAGCTCGCTAAGTTGAAAAACCTGAAAGGGCAACTTAGGCAATAGAGAACGTCCCAGTGGACTGAAAACCTGAAAAGGCGGTCCAGGCAAAAATTAGGGGCATCAAAAAAGGAAATTCAAACCCGCTAACTTGAAAACCCGAAAGGGCGGCTTAGGCAAAAGTTAGGGAAAAATTATAAGAAAAAGCTGAAGGTTGAAAAACACACAAGAAGGGGGGGGGGGGGGGGGGGGGGGTTGAATTGTGTTGAGACTTTTTCTAAGTTAAAACAAATTGCAGCGGATAAGGTATAACACACACAATATATGAGGATAGGGTTAGAGAGAGATGCTCAGAATTTTTATACTGGTTCCTCCCACTAACAGGAGTAGTCCAGTCCTCTTGTCCTTCACAAGAGATTTCACTATAATCACCCAGATTACAAATGCTCAAGCACTAAGCAAGAGACTTCAAACTGCTCAAGCACAAAGCAAGAGACTTCTAACTGCTCAAGCACAAAGCAAGAGACTTCCAATGCTCAAGCACAAAGCAAGAGACTTCCAATGCTCAAGCACAAAGCAAGAGACTTCCAATGCTCAAGCACAAAGCAAGAGACTTCCAATGCTCAAGCACAAAGCAAGAGACTTCAAACTGGTTTTAATGTTAATAAAGATAAGAGATTAACACTTGATATACAATCAGAGGTGTTTACAAAATACAACGCAGTTACAAGACTAACTTAGAAAATTATCACAAAGTTTCTAAGTGTTTGATAGCTTCAGAATTTGACAGAGTTTCAGCACGTTCAGAAGCTTAAGTCTTGATTCCATTTCTTCACAAATCTTCTTCCTTTTATAGATGATAAAATGAACGTTGAAGATTATAGCCGTTTGAAGAATTGAGACGCTCCTTTGTATAGATCAGTGAGCTTATTAGCTGTTCTGATTTGCAGTAGCTTAGGAGCTTAACGTTTACTACAAAATGAGAGATTCCTTTTGGCTTTTGATATTTGAACCTTGGTGAAAGCCAAATAAGGAAATAATCGTTTCTGAAGCCTGACTTGAAAAGGACCTTTCCATGGTCAAACCTTTTCATTCTTGGTTTCTGCGTTTGGACTTAGTCAGGCACAGTCTTCAATAAAATTGTACTCTCAAATGTAGCTTAACACTTATATCTGACGAGCCTTCAGATTTTGATAAGCTCAGAATTACTTGTTTCAGATCTGGTGAGCTCAGATGTTCTTCAGATTTTGATAGGCTCAGATTTACTTGTTTCAGATCTGGTGAGCTCAGATGTTCTTCAGATTTTGATAGGCTCAGAATTACTTGTTTCAGATCTGGTGAGCTCAGAAGTAATTCCTTCAGAAATTCTAAGGTTCAGATAATAACTTCAGAGTTTCACAGGCTCAGAATTACTTGCTTCAGATCTGGTGAGCTCAGAAGTAATTCCTTCAGAAATTCTAAGGTTCAGATAATAACTTCAGAGTTTCATAGGCTCAGAATTACTTGCTTCAGATCTGGTGAGCTCAGAAGTAATTCCTTCAGAAATTCTAGGGTTCTTTAGTACGCAAATTTTAACTTTTAATCCTGCACACTGAATTAAATTATTAGTACTCCAATTTAACCTTAAATACATTGTTATCATCAAAATCAATTAAGGAGATACAAAATCATAATTTTGTTCCAACAAAAGCATAGTACTACTTATCATTGCCCAAGCAAAGCCAGCTCCAGATGGAAAGAATGGCCTGACCTCCATACTCAAAGGCAAAGAGTTGGGAATTTGAAATCAAGTGGAAGGACGACATTGTTATGATTCCATGGAAATCATTTATCTTTCATTGCCATTTATCTTAGCTTCAATTAGCAATCACCTCTTTTAAGGGATTTGCTTTCAATTGTAATGACTTTCCGCACGTTTATGTGCCATTAATAAAATTCATGTTTTCCAATCAATCTGCTGTTTTAGCTTACTCTTATTGCTCTAATTATGTGCATTTATGCTGTTTATTTTTGACAATAAAACCATAAAACATTGGAGATAATAAGCATTTTGAAATTTGCAAAACATACTTCGATACTCAACTTGACTGAAGGAAGATCATTGGCATTCAATGAGGTGTTTTGTTCACAAGCCTATAATACTGGGGCAAGCCCTACTCACCTGGTCAAGCAGAAAGCTACCATTCTATATAAGAGGATTGACAGGTTAAGCGAAACATAATCTGAATCACCAGTGGTCCACCTCTTCTCTCAACAAGATCAAATTCTCCAAGGCGACGGGGAAATCCTAATTCATGCATCCCCATGCATTCAGCTAAAGCATGCATATCATGCATTCATATACTTAGACTTAGACACTTAGCCAGGCTATGCATCTATATTAGTCTTGCATTCTAGGCAGAAAACAAATAAATAGACATTGCATTCCAAACATGCATTCATAAAAGCAGGTTCAAAAAAAAATCATCCTAGAAAGGATGTAATATTTGGTTACCAAAAGTAGTGTGATTACACTTCACTAAGCAGGTTAACAGGTGAAACTTGTGTCACCAAATTGATTGATACTCCATTTTCCCCAGTAAGGTCTTTGGAAGAACCCCTCTGGATGATGCTTTTCAATCTAAGCACCTATTCAGGCGACGATTTCTCTTCAGTCTAAGCACCTATTAAGGAGACGACTTATCTTTCATGAATCCAAGCACCTATTTAGTCGACGATTTACTTTATGGATCTAAACACCTATTCAGGCGATGGTCCATTCTTCAGTTGATACCTATTATAGGAGTCAACACACTTTCAAGGTTCAACGTCCAGGATTGGGCGGTAATCTGTTTGCAGTCAATCATGGATGAGGAATTGACTTGCTAAAGAAATAATCTAAGCACCTATTTAGGCGACGATTTCTGTTCAATCTAAGCACCTATTTAGGCGACGATTTCTGTTTAGTCCAAGCACCTATTGAGGCGACGACTTATCTTCATGGATCTAAGCACCTATTTAGTCGACGGTTCATCCTTTTCAGTCCAAGCACCTATTTAGGCGACGACTTATCTCGTAGAATCTAAGCACCTGATTTAGGTGATGATTGTATTACCTCAGAGTTCCTCCGAAAGGAGTGATAAACGGGTACACTCGATCCTTATCTCATAAGCATCAGTGCAAAATTAGGGCATTTCGTATTTAATTACCTTTTACCACAAGAGTATGAAGACTTATGTTCTTCATACCCATGAGGTCTAAGATAATTAAATAGGGGCAGCTGTGATACCCTAATTTTGCCCCATACATTTTTTATTCCCATTTTACCCTTGGATTAATAAATTTAGGTTTATTTCATATTTTTGCATAAAAATCATAAAAATCCATAAAAATGCATAACTGCTTCACAAAAATTCCTAAAAATATTTTCTTTAATTATTTAATTATTTTTCATAAATTATTTAATTATTCATGAAATTTCCTTTTTATTTACATTTTCTTTCTCATTTCTTTTTAGATTACTTCATGAACAAGTAACCATTTTTTTTCATCATTTTTCATTCTAACCAACATCATTCTCATAGCCAATTTAAAATCAAAATCATTACTCATCATCATGCATATTCATTTTTGTGTATTTATCATTTATTCTTATTATTTTATGTATATTTAACTCTTTCTTTTTATTTCAAAAATCATAGAAAATTCACAAAAATAATTCAATCACTAACACATCATCATCCTTATCATAAAATCACCTAGAACCTTCTCAAATACACACATCATCAATAGTACAACCATTATCCACATTTAAACATTTTTGAAAAATAAAAAAAAATCACATTTTGTACTATGTCCTATATACCCTTATTCCTATCAGCCCTGACCTAATTTGATCCATATATAAGCACCCAATCATTGGGATTGCGCAGCCAAGGCCAGAGGAATCAGAAATTCATCCCAAAAAACTCAAACTTTTCTCTCATTTTCCAAAATTTCGAAATCAAAGAAAACCACCTTCAAACTTCAATTTCTTCATCAAATAAGCTTCCAATAACTTCCAGTAGCACAAAACAATCATAAAACACAAGCTTTCACCCATTAAGTTGCGTGAATTCAGAGCTCAAAAACCTCCAAAAATGTGAGAATGGAGTAGGAGATCCTTTTCCAATCATTTATCGAACTTAATTCCACTCAAATCGCGTTTTTCCCAATTTTTAGTTTGAACTTTTTCTCGTTATTTCTCAAGTTTTAAGAACCTATTGAAGAAAATAAGGACAGATTCGTGTTCCTCGTGATTTTTCGAGTAGGATGGACTATTCTTGAGCTAGATTTGACGCCGTTTTGAAGCTCCGGTGAAAGTCGCCGGCGCCGTTGTTCTTCGCGAGGAGGAAGAAGCTTCACCATACTCCCTCGTGTTTCCAGATCTATTTCTGTCTGTTGGATCTAACGTTTATAACGTGATCGTTGGATCGTTCTGCTCAAATCGCGCGCGTTGGATCCTTTAGTGACCAAATCCTGCGTCAGATAACACGCGTTCCACCGTGGTCTTCGTTCCTGCGTAGCACAGGATTACATTCTAACTTAGTTTGAATCTCAGCCACTTGATCAGATCCAACGCACCAGATGCGCGCGCGTCCACCATAGTCCCCTTCTCGTGTGGCGCACAGGATTGCTAAGTGGGCTGTTGGGCCCAGATCCAGGTAACTTCCTGCACCCCCTTTTTACTGCGCCTATATAAAATGCACCCCCCTGCTGATTTTAATTTTTCAATTAATTTTAGCTTATTTGCAAAAGCACTTATGTGACTTATAGCTTATTTAAGTTATTTAAGTCACTGTTTATGCTTATATCTTATTAACTTCAGTTATGAATTTTTAATTTGCCTTAAACCTAAAAGTAACTAAGTGCTTATTGATGATTCTAATTAGCTTTTTAGCTTATTTGATCTCAACACTTGCACAACATTGATTTAAATACAGTATTTACTGTATACAACTCATTTTCAAATTTTTAAAACTTATTTTCATTAGTGATTTTCAATTAAGTGATTTTTATCATAAGTGCTTATTTAGGGTTTCAAAAAGCTCTTTAGCTTATTTGACCTAAATTTTTACACAACATTGATTTAAATACAGTATTTACTGTATACAACTCATTTTCAAATTTTTAAAACTTATTTTCATAAGTGATTTTCAATTAAGCGATTTTTATCATAAGTGCTTATTTAGGGTTTCAAAAAGCTCTTTAGCTTATTTGACCCTAACATTTACACAATATCAATTTAAATACTGTTGGAACAAAATTATGATTTTGTATCTCCTTAATTGATTTTGATGATAACAATGTATTTAAGGTTAAATTGGAATACTAATAATTTAATTCAGTGTGCAGGATTAAAAGTTAAAATTTGCGTACTAAAGAACCTTAGAATTTCTGAAGGAATTACTTCTGAGCTCACCAGATCTGAAGCAAGTGAAACTCTGAAGTTATTATCTGAACCTTAGAATTTCTGAAGGAATTACTTCTGAGCTCACCAGATCTGAAGCAAGTAATTCTGAGCCTGTGAAACTCTGAAGTTATTATCTGAACCTTAGAATTTCTGAAGGAATTACTTCTGAGCTCACCAGATCTGAAACAAGTAATTCTGAGCCTATCAAAATCTGAAGAACATCTGAGCTCACCAGATCTGAAACAAGTAATTCTGAGCCTATCAAAATCTGAAGAACATCTGAGCTCACCAGATCTGAAACAAGTAATTCTGAGCCTATCAAAATCTGAAGAACATCTGAGCTCACCAGATCTGAAACAAGTAATTCTGAGCCTATCAAAATCTGAAGGCTCGTCAGATATAAGTGTTAAGCTACATTTGAGAGTACAATTTTATTGAAGACTGTGCCTGACTAAGTCCAAACGCAGAAACCAAGAATGAAAAGGTTTGACCATGGAAAGGTCCTTTTCAAGTCAGGCTTCAGAAACGATTATTTCCTTATTTGGCTTTCACCAAGGTTCAAATATCAAAAGCCAAAAGGAATCTCTCATTTTGTAGTAAACGTTAAGCTCCTAAGCTACTGCAAATCAGAACAGCTAATAAGCTCACTGATCTATACAAAGGAGCGTCTCAATTCTTCAAACGGCTATAATCTTCAACGTTCATTTTATCATCTATAAAAGGAAGAAGATTTGTGAAGAAATGCAATCAAGACTTAAGCTTCTGAACGTGCTGAAACTCTGTCAAATTCTGAAGCTATCAAACACTTAGAAACTTTGTGATAATTTTCTAAGTTAGTCTTGTAACTGAGTTGTATTTTGTAAACACCTCTGATTGTATATCAAGTGTTAATCTCTTATCTTTATTAACATTAAAACCAGTTAGAAGTCTCTTGCTTTGTGCTTGAGCATTGGAAGTCTCTTGCTTTGTGCTTGAGCATTGGAAGTCTCTTGCTTTGTGCTTGAGCATTGGAAGTCTCTTGCTTTGTGCTTGAGCATTGGAAGTCTCTTGCTTTGTGCTTGAGCATTGGAAGTCTCTTGCTTTGTGCTTGAGCATTGGAAGTCTCTTGCTTTGTGCTTGAGCAGTTAGAAGTCTCTTGCTTTGTGCTTGAGCAGTTTGAAGTCTCTTGCTTAGTGCTTGAGCATTTGTAATCTGAGTGATTATAGTGAAATCTCTTGTGAAGGACAAGAGGACTGGACTACTCCTGTTAGTGGGAGGAACCAGTATAAAAATTCTGAGCATCTCTCTCTAAGCCTATCCTCATATATTGTGTGTGTTATACCTTATCCGCTGCAATTTGTTTTAACTTAGAAAAAGTAACACACAATTCAACCCCCCCCCCCCCCCCCTTCTTGTGTGTTTTTCAACCTTCAATTGGCATCAGAGCTCCGGTCTGTTGCTCTTCACTTAACAGTGAAACAGTAAAAGATCTAGGGGTACTTAGTTGAAAAACATGTCTGGTGTTACCTCTCCTTCTGCTTCCTCTGGACCTGATCACTCTGCTGTTCCACCTCCTCACAACTATGATAGGGAAAGGAACAGTGATAATCACAGAGACAAACCACCTTACTTCAACAGTGATCCTACTACTTTTCCTTTATGGAAAACCAAGATGTATAGTTACATCATTGGGACCGATGATGAGTTATGGGATATCATTGAAGATGGTATACATTTTGAACACATGGATGATGAAGGTGTTGTAAGAAATACCTACAGAAAGTTCTTTGATGCTGAAAAGAAGAAACAGTATAAGAAGCATCATACTGTTAAGAATATGCTTATTGGTGCAATATCTCATGCTGAGTATTTAAAAATATCCAACAAGTCATGTGCCAAAACTATCTGGGACTCTCTATGTTCCACCTATGAAGGAAATAAGCAAGTCAAAGAAGCTAAGGCAAACTTATTAGTTCATCAATATGAGCTGTTCAGAATGAAGGAAGATGAAGATATTGAAACCATGTATTCAAGGTTTCAAACCCTTGTCTCTGGTCTTCAAGTTCTGAAGAAAAGCTACACTGCATCTGATCACGTGAAGAAAATTCTGAGGAGCTTACCTTCCAAATGGAGACCAAAAGTTACAGCTTTTCAGGAATCCAAGGATTTGGACAATGTGACTCTTGAAGATTTAATAAGCTCACTCAGAAGTCATGAGCTAGAACTTATGTCAGATGAACCTGTCAAGAAGATGAAGTCCTTGGCTCTAAGCTCTGTTCAGACTTCCTCAAAAGCTGCAAAGATCAAAGTGTCTGAACAAGAGGAAGAAACTTCTGATGATATGATGGATGAAAATTCTGAGAATGAAGAAATGGCACTAATGGTTAGAAGGTTTCAGAAATGGAACAAGAAATACAAAAGGTTTCCAAACAAAGGAAACAACTCAAGAAGTTCCTTTTCAAAGGACAAAAGGGAAGAACTGAACAACTGCTATAACTGCAAGAAATCTGGACACTTCATTGCGGACTGTCCAGAAATGTCATCCAAGGACAAAGGAAAGAATAAGAGCTTTGGGAAAGAAAAGTACAAAGAAAAGGTAAGGAAGAGTTTGTTAGCCACTTGGGAGACCATTGAGAATGACTCTGAAGGAGAAGATGATGAAGAAGGCAATCTGGCTTTAATGGCAAGAACTTCTGATAGAGATTCTGAAGATGACTCAGATGATGAAAATGAGGTATACTCTAACATGACTAAATCTGAATTAATTGATTCTCTTAAGATTGCCGTGAAACATTACTCTCGTATAGTAAGTCAACACAAAATTCTGAAGAATGTTCATGAATCATTGAAAAAGGATGCCAAGATTCTTTATGATGAAAATGAATCGTTAAACATTCGTATTTGTCATGTTGAATCTAACTATGTCTTGGCAGACAAGCTCAATGATGATCATGAAGATGCTCTTCACGAATTTATTCGTTGTACCTTCAATAGGAGTAAAATGGCTTCCATGATTTATCATATGACTCGTAACTATGGTGAAGGCATTGGTTATTCTCGGTTTAAGAACTGGGATAAACCTCTGAAATCATATAGTGAGGATGATACTCCACCTGAATTATTCTCTACCTTTGTTAAAAGTGGTACACTTGATCTGAAGGCATCCAACTCTGAAGGAGGTTCTGAACCTGAACCCAAAGACTCAGAAGTTCCAAGTTCTTCTGAACCTAAAATTTTTGAGTCCAAAGTTCTCAAGTTAAGGCTCAGAAGTCATCTGAACCTCTGAGAAATCAAGGTAAAGTTACTTCAGATCCTTGCTTGACCTTTGGAACTGTGATATACTCCAGATCAAAATCCAAGAATCAAATTAAGCCTAAACATTCTTGTCAAAGCTTAATTAATTCTAGATCTTGTGTTGATCATAGAAAACAAAGAAGGAATACTATTCAGAAGACTAACTCTAAAGGACCCATCAGAATATGGGTACCAAAATCTGAAATAATGTTTGCTTCAGATGCTCATGCAAGGAAAGGTAAAACAGCAGCCCTGGTACCTGGACAGTGGTTGCTCACGACATATGACGGGAGAAAAGCATATGTTCCAAACCCTAACTCTGAAAGAGGGAGGCTCTGTGGGATTTGGAGGAAAACAAAAAGGGAAGATCATTGGTACAGGTACAGTTGGTAATTCTTCTCTTTCCATTAAAGATGTTTGGTTAGTTGATGGACTTAAACACAATCTATTGAGCATTAGTCAATTTTGTGACAATGGGTGTGTTGTTACATTTAATAAGGAATCATGTACTGTATCAAAAGACTCTGACAAATCTGTAGTATTCAAGGGAATGAGAGTTGGCAATGTTTATAAAGTAAACTTTTCTGATTTGGTTGACCAAAAGATTATATGTCTTTTGTCTCTGAGTGATGAGAAATGGCTATGGCACAAGCGTCTTGGTCATGCTAACTGGAGGTTGATCTCTAAGCTTAGCAAACAAAAGCTTGTTAGTGGTTTGCCTGACATTGATTATCACTCAGATGCACTTTGTGGCTCATGTCAAAAAGGAAAATTTGCTAAGACTTCATTCAAGTCTAAAAACATTGTCTCTACTTCCAGACCCTTAGAATTGCTTCACATTGATCTGTTTGGTCCTGTTTCGACAGCCTCTATCAATGGTAAAAAATATGGATTGGTCATGGTTGATGATTTCAGTAGATGGACTTGGGTGAAATTCCTACGTTCTAAGAGTGAAGCACTTGTGGTGTTCAGTGACTTCTGCACACAAATACAAAGTGAAAAGGATCTTCGGATTCTGAAGGTTAGAAGCGACCATGGGGGAGAGTTCGAAAATGACTCTTTCGAATCTTTCTGCTCAGAGCATGGAGTAATCCATGAATTCTCTTCTCCTAGAACACCACAGCAGAATGGTGTTGTAGAAAGAAAGAATAGATCTTTGCAAGAAATGGCTCGTACCATGATGCTTGAGTCTAACCTAGCTAAGTTCTTGTGGGCAGAAGCCGTGAGTACTGCTTGCTATGTTCAGAATAGAATCTACATCAGACCTATTCTGAACAAAACTGCTTATGAACTGTTCAAAGGAAGAAAACCAAATATTTCTTATTTTCATCAGTTTGGATGTACTTGTTATATTCTAGACAACAAGGTCTATCGAAAGAAATTTGATGCTAGAGCTTATAAGGGTATCTTTATAGGCTACTCTGAACGCTCAAAAGCGTACAGATTGTATAATTCTGAAACTCACACAGTTGAAGAATCTATACATGTTAGATTTGATGATAAAGAGCCTGACGATAAAATGTCAGAGCAAGCTGAGACTTTTGCAGAATTTCAAGTTTCCTCAAATTCTGAGTGTGAAGATCTCTCCATTGCTGTATATCCATCTGAGACTCAAAATGAAGATATCTCTGAAGGCCTTGAAACTGAAGACCCTTCAGAAACTGAACCCTCTCAGACACCTGCTCCACCTAAGAGTAAATTCAAGTATAGATCATCTCATCCTGAAGAGCTAATTGTTGGTAACAAGGATAGCCCAAGAAAGACCAGATCTGCTTTCAAAGAGGATGAATCCCTAGTTGGGTTAATTTCATTAATTGAACCCACAAACATAGAAGAAGCACTCTCAGATGATGGGTGGATTGTTGCAATGCAAGAAGAACTCAATCAATTTGAAAGAAATGATGTTTGGGATCTGGTACCAAAACCCAAACACAAGAACATTATTGGAACAAAATGGGTATTCAGAAACAAGTCAAATGAAAAGGGAGAAGTTGTCAGAAATAAAGCTAGACTGGTTGCACAAGGTTATAGTCAGCAAGAAGGCATAGATTTCACTGAAACCTTTGCACCAGTAGCAAGACTTGAGGCAATTAGACTTCTCTTGTCCTATGCAGTTAATCATGACATCACTCTATTTCAAATGGATGTTAAGAGTGCATTTCTGAATGGAGTAATTTATGAAGAAGTCTATGTTAAACAACCTCCTGGCTTTGAAGATATAAAGTGTCCTGATCATGTTTACAAATTGAAGAAATCTCTGTATGGTTTGAAACAAGCTCCAAGAGCTTGGTATGAAAGGTTAAGTATATTTCTTCTAGAAAATGGTTTTGAAAAAAGGACATGTTGATAACACTCTCTTTAGAAAAACCTTAAAAACTGATATTTTGATTGTTCAGATTTATGTTGATGATATTATCTTTGGTTCAACTAATGCTTCTCTTTGCAAGAATTTCTCTAAGCTTATGCAGGATGAATTTGAAATGAGTATGATGGGAGAACTAACATTCTTCTTGGGAATTCAAATCAATCAAAGAAAAGAAGGAGTATATGTGCATCAAACCAAATACACAAAGGATTTACCGAAGAAATTTGGTCTGGAAGATTGTAAACCAATGTCAACTCCTATGCATCCCTCTAGCTGTCTTCTGAAGGAAGAATCTGAAGGCAAAGTAGATCAGAAATTATACAGAGGTATGATTGGTTCCCTCCTTTATCTCACTGAATCTAGACCAGATATCTTGTTCAGTGTATGCTTGTGTGCTAGATTTCAATCAGATCCTAGAGAGTCTCATCTAACTGCTGTTAAGAGAATCTTTAGATATCTGAAAGGAACCACTAATCTTGGATTACTTTATAAGAAATCCTTAGATTATCAGCTTATTGGATTCTGTGATGCTGACTATGCTGGTGATAAAATTGAAAGGAAGTCCACTAGTGGAAACTGTCAATTTCTAGGTGAAAACCTTATATCATGGGCTAGTAAGAGACAAGCAACTATTGCTCTATCTACAGCAGAAGCAGAGTACATCTCAGCTGCTAAGTGTTGCACGCAATTGCTCTGGATGAAACATCAGTTGGAGGACTATCAGATAAGGATAAGTAGTATACCACTTCTCTGTGATAATACTGCTGCTATCTGTTTGTCTAAGAATCCTATTTTGCATTCAAGAGCTAAACACATTGAGATCAAACATCACTTCATTAGAGACTATGTTCAGAAGGGAGTAATTAAGATTCAATTCATTGATACTGAGCATCAATGGGCTGATATCTTTACCAAACCTCTTGCTATTGATCGTTTCGATTTTATCAAGAAAAATCTGAACATGGTTTTTATTTCTGAATGATATCTCTGAATGCTGTTAACTCTGAATGAATAAACTGGTTCTGAAGGGCCTCAGAAGTTTAGACGGCTCAGAAACTATTATATAGGTTCTGAAGCACTCTCTCATCTGAAGCAATCAGAATTATTTATTATTAAATATGATTTCTTGTGACTCAGATACCTACTCTAAGTGTTAGTTGACCACTCAGTTTCTCTAACTGACAGCTGGCTTCTGAAAACACTACTTATCTGTGTAACTTCCCATCATGTCTAGTAACCGCTGGGTAATGAAGGAGAGCTAATGATGATTTTATTAAAAGTAACTGCCAAGCCCCCATTACGTCACTATCTTGTTTCCCCAATATTTTGAAACTTCCACTATAATCACTTAACTACACACTAGTCACTATCACTTCTCACGTTTTCAATATTTTGAAACTTCCCCTATAACCATTTCTGACACTCCTAAATCCCCTCAGAAATCTCCTATTAAAGATTCTGAGTCTACCCCAATAGCAATGGACGTAGACCAATCTGAACCCTCAAATGTTCAAAATTCTGAAGTCCCTGCTGAATCCCAAACTGAACCCCTTCAGACTTCATCTCCTAAGCCAACCACTTCTGAACCAAACCCCTCATCCATTCAAACCACTCCACCTTTTCCTGGAACTGATTCAGATCTTGAAGAAACTCGTCTTCATTCTGAAACAATTCCCTGTTTCACCATGGTACTTACCAATTCCCTTTTACCGTTGAATGCATTTACTGCTGGTGGTTGTTTGCTGTGTGCATTTACTACCCTGTAACTTGTGCTTTGACTGACCCGTTTTTGATAATGACAAAGGGGGAGAAAATATTATTTCATTTCCTATGGCAGTGAAATTATTTCTGAAGCTCTAAAGATCACATTTTCTGAACTCTACTCTTGTTAAGTTATATTAAAGTCTTTTAAACTTTTAATGAGGGGGAGTAATAAATTTTGTCCAACATAAATTCATATAATATAAGATACGCTTGCAAACCATATCTTATATTTGTCAATCTGAAGAAATAGAGCTTGCAAACCTCTAATTCTGAAGGTAGAATATATGAAATTATATTTGACATTAAATATTACTCTTAGACTGTTTTATATTTATCATTGATAAACTTTTGAAGCTTATCAGACTCAGGGGGAGCTTGCAAACCTCAGAACCTGAAGTCAAGATGTTAAATAAAAACAACAACAATTGATTTTAAATACATATAGTTGTCATCATCAAAAAGGGGGAGATTGTTGGAACAAAATTATGATTTTGTATCTCCTTAATTGATTTTGATGATAACAATGTATTTAAGGTTAAATTGGAATACTAATAATTTAATTCAGTGTGCAGGATTAAAAGTTAAAATTTGCGTACTAAAGAACCTTAGAATTTCTGAAGGAATTACTTCTGAGCTCACCAGATCTGAAGCAAGTGAAACTCTGAAGTTATTATCTGAACCTTAGAATTTCTGAAGGAATTACTTCTGAGCTCACCAGATCTGAAGCAAGTAATTCTGAGCCTGTGAAACTCTGAAGTTATTATCTGAACCTTAGAATTTCTGAAGGAATTACTTCTGAGCTCACCAGATCTGAAACAAGTAATTCTGAGCCTATCAAAATCTGAAGAACATCTGAGCTCACCAGATCTGAAACAAGTAATTCTGAGCCTATCAAAATCTGAAGAACATCTGAGCTCACCAGATCTGAAACAAGTAATTCTGAGCCTATCAAAATCTGAAGAACATCTGAGCTCACCAGATCTGAAACAAGTAATTCTGAGCCTATCAAAATCTGAAGGCTCGTCAGATATAAGTGTTAAGCTACATTTGAGAGTACAATTTTATTGAAGACTGTGCCTGACTAAGTCCAAACGCAGAAACCAAGAATGAAAAGGTTTGACCATGGAAAGGTCCTTTTCAAGTCAGGCTTCAGAAACGATTATTTCCTTATTTGGCTTTCACCAAGGTTCAAATATCAAAAGCCAAAAGGAATCTCTCATTTTGTAGTAAACGTTAAGCTCCTAAGCTACTGCAAATCAGAACAGCTAATAAGCTCACTGATCTATACAAAGGAGCGTCTCAATTCTTCAAACGGCTATAATCTTCAACGTTCATTTTATCATCTATAAAAGGAAGAAGATTTGTGAAGAAATGCAATCAAGACTTAAGCTTCTGAACGTGCTGAAACTCTGTCAAATTCTGAAGCTATCAAACACTTAGAAACTTTGTGATAATTTTCTAAGTTAGTCTTGTAACTGAGTTGTATTTTGTAAACACCTCTGATTGTATATCAAGTGTTAATCTCTTATCTTTATTAACATTAAAACCAGTTAGAAGTCTCTTGCTTTGTGCTTGAGCATTGGAAGTCTCTTGCTTTGTGCTTGAGCATTGGAAGTCTCTTGCTTGTGCTTGAGCATTGGAAGTCTCTTGCTTTGTGCTTGAGCATTGGAAGTCTCTTGCTTTGTGCTTGAGCATTGGAAGTCTCTTGCTTTGTGCTTGAGCATTGGAAGTCTCTTGCTTTGTGCTTGAGCATTGGAAGTCTCTTGCTTTGTGCTTGAGCAGTTAGAAGTCTCTTGCTTTGTGCTTGAGCAGTTTGAAGTCTCTTGCTTAGTGCTTGAGCATTTGTAATCTGAGTGATTATAGTGAAATCTCTTGTGAAGGACAAGAGGACTGGACTACTCCTGTTAGTGGGAGGAACCAGTATAAAAATTCTGAGCATCTCTCTCTAACCCTATCCTCATATATTGTGTGTGTTATACCTTATCCGCTGCAATTTGTTTTAACTTAGAAAAAGTAACACACAATTCAACCCCCCCCCCCCCCCCCCCCCCCCCCCCCCCCTTCTTGTGTGTTTTTCAACCTTCAAACATTCACTGTATATAAAAATTTCCAAATTTTTAAAACTTATTTTGATAAGTGATTATGCCATTAAGTTGTTTTAACAATAAGTGCTTATTTGTGTTTTCAAAAAGCTCTTTAGCTTATTTGATCCAAATTTTTGCACAAGATTAATTTAAATACAGTAGCTATTGTATATAATTTTTCCCCAAATTTTTAAACTTATTCTCATAAGTGATTCTTAATTAAGTTGTTTGATGTATAAGTGATTATTTGAACTTAAGGCTTTTCAGCTTAATTGTATGAGTTCCTTTGCATTAATAATTGTGTTTTAACACTAATCCTCCATCTTAATTCATGTCTTATGTTATAAGTTATCTTGATTAGCTCTCTTTAATAAAAAACTAAAATAACCTTTTTATAATAAATAAGTGAAAAAAGGGGAGTCTGACGTATGGCTTTCTCACCCTGGATGATCTGGGCCCCCGACGTATGGCTCGTGGCACTGGATCATCCTCACTCTAAAACCATCTTGATTAGCTCTCTTTAGAGTTCATTTTAATTTAATTAAACATTTCGCATGTTGTTCATTACTTAAATTATTTCTTGAACTGTGCTATGCTCATTCATTTGTCATTCATGTACATTGCATATTTTTTTTTTATGCATTTATGTGATTATTCATTGATGATGTTGATCTCTTCTCTCCTCTTTTCTTTTCATTATTTGCTTGGTCTGTTCAGATTGAATTTTCATAATAAAATTAAATAACGCTTTCATAATAACAAGTGAAAAAAGGGGAGTCTGATGTATGGCTTTCTCACCCTGGTTGATCTGGGCCCTTGACGTATGGCTCGTGGCACTAGATCATCCTCACTCTTAAAATGATAAAATCAACACAACTCACTTAAACTTTTCTTTTTTAAGAATAAACCCGATACTGTTTTATCCATTCATCGGACATATACTTACGCTTAAGCCTCCTATTGCGAGCATAAAAGCACAGTTATGTCGGCGGAATGCGACCTAAACGCTATTGGTTAATTAACCTTTTTCTTAAACGCAAATAATGTTTTATCCATTCCTCTGACACGTACTTACGCTTAAGCCTCCTACTGCGAGCATAGGGAATGCGACTTAAGCGTTATCCGTTAAAACAACAAACACGCAAGTCTTTTTTACCAGAACTACGAGAGTTTTGAGTTTCCCATTGCAGGTGGAATACGTAGGAGCAGGCTCCTACAACCGTCAAACTCAATAAATAAAAACCTATTTTTTAAGCAATAATGGAGTAGAATTTAATAAGCAGTTAATCAGCAGTTAGAGGCAGTTAAGTAAACCTAAAAGCAATCAACCTTAAAACCTCTGAATGGTTCCCCATCGAGTACGATGGGTGCGAGGGGTGATAATACCTTTTCTCTCGCACAACCAACTCCCAGAAACCCGCCATGGTTCTATAGCCATGTTAACTAAAGGTTTTCGCGGTATTTTCCTTTCCCCCCCTTTTTTGGGATAAATAAACGTCGATGGCGACTTCATTGTTTACGAAAAATCTGAAGAATTTTTCCAGCCGCTACAGCTGGGCGACTTCACTAGGGACTCTTGAGAGTTAAGCCTAGTTTAGGGGTTTATTGCTTGTTTGCTTTTCCAGGTTTGTCGTATCTGCCCTATTCTTTTATTATATTGATATTATCTGCTTGAATTATCTGTTTCTTCTACTTCTACTCCTTCTTTTTTCTTTTTGCCCTAGTGGCTTTGGTTACTCTGGTACTGTGTGAAGCTCTGCACCCGAGCTTGAGAAAAACTTAAGTTAAGTTAGGAATCTTTGTTGCTGGCCTCTTCCCCTGAAGTATGACTCGTGAAAAGTTGGCACAAATGATTCCGCCCGAGGTAGATTCTCTTGAGAACGTTGGCCTTCCCTGACGTATGACTTGTAAGAGTCAAAGTTCTCTTGTGGAGTCTGTGACCTTGGGGACCTTGTTGACCGGTCTAGAACCTTGAACCTTGTTATTAGGGACCTCTGTTTAGAACCTGTGTCAAGGATCACGCGATGTTAGCCCTCCCGGTTAGCACGGTGATCTCACCTATAGGAGGTTGGCATTTTGGCGATATTTGTCGTGAGCTTTCGCAATAACGACGTTGTTTCCAAAGAGCCAACCAAGGTCTAACAAAAACCCTAGAACAACATGTGAGAGGGATGGGATGCAGGTAACCTCGGACCTTTCGACCTCAATCGTTATGTTTGAACCCTTGCTTCGTGGTGACTTGATGTGTTATGCAAGTGCATTCATGCATACATTACATTCATTCATGTTAGATGTTCATAGATCAAAATTCTGGTTTTTCAGGGAATCAAAAGACATTGTTAGAATAAGCGATAAGGGATTATGGCACTTTGGAAAGAGAAACACTTATCCTTACACTTTCCGGGATTTGAAGTGGAACACTCTCCTAGCTATGGAATCCAAGTTAACAAGGATCAGTGGGCCCAGTTTTCGCTCTACTTATGGGTCCATTCTTGAGCTTCTGCATGTCAAGGTTGATACTACGGTCCTAGTCACTTTCTCTCAGTTTTATGATCCTCACCTCAGATGCTTCACCTTTCAAGATTTTCAACTCCTTCCAACCATAGAGGAATTTGAGAATATCTTGGGTATTTGTCAAGAAGTTCAAACTTGCTACATGAGAGAGATTGCTTCTACACAAAGCATAGCCAAAGCCTTACACCTCAAAGATGAAGAAGTTGAATCTCTTTTTGAAGATTGGAATGGTACTAAGGGGTTCTCTAAGGAAGCTTTAGAATCCAAAGCTCAAAGTGCCTTATCTGCCGGTAATTGGAAAGCCCATAACGCTTTACTAGCCCTCTTGATCTATGGGTTGGTGATGTTTCCAAGCGTAAATAACTTTGTTGATCTAGCTGCTGTTGGGGTATTCTTAAGTGGGAATCCTGCTCCCACACTCTTAGCTGATTTCCTTTACTCTTTTCATGACAGACATGGTACCAAAAGAGGGGGACAAGTCAACTGTTGTGCTCCCATAGTGATGAAGTGGTTAATGTCTCATCTCCCCAATAGAGGACCCTTTGTGGACGACAAGAGTGTCAAGTGGTCTGACAAGCTAAGCTCTCTTTCCGAAAAGAACATTCGTTGGTATTCGCCTGAGGTAGATTTTTCAAGGGTACTTCTTAGATGTGGAAAGTTTGCTAATGTCCCTCTTGTGGGAACTCGTGGGTGTATCAATTAAAATCCCATACTTGCATATCGCCAGTTGGGATATCCTATGGAAGGTGCACCCTCAGAAGCTTTGGTAGCCAGCTTTGTTTTGAAAGAAGAGAAGGATAACCCGGAACTATGGGGGGATATCCAAAGGGCTTGGAAGAATGCCAAGAAGACTCTTATGCCACCTAAGAATTGTATAGCCAGAGAAGCTTATACAATGTCGGAGCCAATCACAATGGTTCCAATTGAAGAAGCTGAATTGTGGAAGGCACAAGTGGTAGCCCTCCAAAAGAAGAATCAAGAGTGGTGCTTGAAAGACCTTGAGAAGGAAGGAAATCTGATGAGGCTCAAAAGAGAAAGGGATGAGCAAGAGAAAGAGATCTGCAACGCCAAAGAGAAAATGATGAAGATTGAAGATGAGGTGAAGCAAGCAACGAGGGGTACCATAGTGCAAATGCCAATCTCAAAGCCAAGAATGAATTGATCAAGAAGATGGAGCTCTCGTATCTAACTATGCAAGACACCGGGGCTATGGCCATGAAAGCTCAAGGTGAATGGCAAAAGAAATACCGAGACCGAGAACAAGAGATACTAGAGCTCAACCGGAATGCGACCTAAACGCTATTGGTTAATTAACCTTTTTCTTAAACGCGAATAATGTTTTATCCATTCCTCCGACACGTACTTACACTTAAGCCTCCTATTGCGAGCATACAAGCACAATTATGTCGGCAGAATGCGACTTAAGCGTTATCCGTTAAAAACAACAAACACGCAAGTATTTTTTACCAGAACTACGAGAGTTTTGAGTTTCCCATTGCAGCCGGGAATACGTAGGAGCGGGCTCCTACCACCGTCAAACTCAACAAATACAAACCTATTTTTTAATCAATAATGGAGTAGAATTTAATAAGCAGTTAATCAGCAGTTAGAGCAGTTAAGTAAACCTAAAAGCAATCAACCTTAAAACCTCTGAATGGTTCCCATCGACTACGATGGGTGCGAGGGGTGCTAATACATTCCTCTCGCACAACCAACTCCCGAACCCACCATGGTTCTTTAGCCATGTTAACTAAAGGTTTTCGCGGTATTTTCCTTTCCCCCTTTTTGGGATAAATAAACGTCGATGGCGACTTCATTGTTTACGAAAAATCTGAAGAATTTTTCCAGCCGCTACAGGCTGCAGCGGTTCTAATAATAGAGGGATCCATTGGATGTCGTGCGAGCGACTGTCGATGCACAAGAATCACGAAGGTATGGGGTTCAAAGATCTTACTGCTTTTAATTTAGCAATGTTAGGTAAGCAAGGCTTGAAATTCCAAATAGACACTGAGTCATTGGTTTCGCACATTTTCAAGTCTCGATATTTTCCTCATGGTACTTATTTGACAGCCTCTTTGGGACATAACCCTAGTCATGTTTGGCGCAACATTTTACAAGCCCTCTTTATTGTGAGGGGTGGGTTTCGCTGGTGTATTGGCACAGGTTCGACTATTCCTATCTTCTGTGAACCGTGGCTTTCAAATGGGGAGTGTATTGAGGGTAACTACGATTTGTCGCACCTTATATCCGGTCCTTCTGTTCAAAGTCTTATAGATCCTACTGATAAGACATGGAACTGGGATGTCGTGCATCAGACTTTTAGCCCCGAGGTTGCTAGTTTAATTTTGAACACGTCTTTGGTTGATCAAGTGACCGAGGACAGGCTAATCTGGAAGGTGGAGAAAAACGGGTACTATTCGGTTAAAAGTGCTTACAGGTTATGTGTTGAGGTTCTCATTGATTCCTCCCACCTTCGTCAAGAGGGCTTCTGGCAGGGTATATGGCGTCTTAAAGTTCCTCCTAAAATCAAAAATCTGATTTGGCGCATTTGTAGGGATGTAGTACCTACCCGACGGAGATTACAGGACAAAGAAGTTCAATGTCATTTGATGTGTGTTGTTTGTAATAATGTGGAGGAGGATCTTGATCATGTTTGCTTTAATTGTCCTTTTTCTATGCAGGTTTGGAAAAGGATAGGTTTCTGGAGTTCCATTGCACAGGCTCGCGTTAATGCGGGGTCAGTGTCAGAATGCATTTTTGCTCTTCTACAGCACTATAATGTAGAAAATTATCAGCGCTTTATTGCTATCCTCTTGAGCCTGTGGAAGCGCCGTAATCTCGAACTTTGGCAAAATGTTAATGAAACCGTGGCCCAAGTGATTGATAGAGAATTCCACCTAATCGACAACTAGTGTACAGTTAACTCCATTATTCATAAGTCGAGGCTTTCCAATGATTCTTCCCAAGGGATGCCGAGCGCCTATCTCAACCCGGCTTCGGTAGCCTGCCCGCCTTGACATGGCAACATCCTCAACAAAGTAGACTAAAATGTAAGATTGATGCCTCGTTTTCTGAATCCTTGAATAGGACAGGTATTGGTGTGTGTATTCGAGACGCTAAAGATATTTTTGTTTTGGCCAAGATGCTCCACGTCTCTCATAAATGTTCGGTTCCCCTTGGTGAGGCAATGGGTTTGCTCTACGCACTTCAGTGACTTCGTGACATGTCCTTTGATCATATTGACTTCGCCTTAGACTCTAAAAGTGTCACAGATGCCTTTCACCATCAACGGCCGGACATCTCAGAGTTTGGTCAAGTTTTGTCTGCGTGTAGAAGTCTTCATTCCTCATCATTTATAAACTCTCGGGTTGAGTTTAATCGGCGACAAACAAATGAGGTGGCTCACGTTTTAGCTAGGGTTGCCCTTTTTTCTGCTAGACCCACTATTTATATTAATGTACCCCATTGTATTGAACAAATTATTATAAATGAAATGCTATAAGCATCTTTCCTTCAAAAAAAAAAATGTAACATCCCGGATTTTTAATAAACGAAATCACTAGAAACACTTTATTTCTTTAAAAAGGTGACTATAATAAATTTTTTTTTCTAAAGAATAATAATTATTTAAGCTTATAAATAATAATCATACACTGATAAAAATATTTCATTCAAATTACAAAGTAATAAAACCCATATTTATTTAGCCCCGCACACGTACAAGCAATATATCAACTTCACATACTTTATCTTTAGCACCTACAACAATAATTATGTAAGGGTCAATTTTCATATCCATATTGAATCATACTCACCATAAAAATATGCCATAAAACAATTACAAAACACTTCGCCTTAACAAAAATATAATTATTATTTTTCTTAAAAAATAACTTTAGTGATTAAATATATAAATATAGGAAGTTGAAGGTGTGAAAAACACAAGAAGGGGGGGTTGAATTGTGTTTTGGTTAGTTTTAAAAACTTCTTCTAAGTTTTGCAACTTATCAGATTTCGCAGCGGGCCAAAACTCAAACACAAACAACTTCTGGTATGGTGAAGGTAAAACAGAGTATGAATGAATAAAAGCAGAGAGAAGAGAGAAGAGATAACACAAGAGATTTATACTGGTTCCTCTCACAAACCGAGAGTAGTCCAGTCCCCTTGCACTTCCAAGGGATTTCACTATAATCACACAAGATTACAATTGCTCAAGCTCACAGCAAGAGACTTCCAATGCTCAAGTAACATCTTACAAGAGACTTCCAATTGCTCAAGCTCACCAGCAAGAGACTTCTAACACAAAACAAAATACAATGTTTTGAACAACTGATAAACAATATCAGAGTTCTGAGAACAAAGAAATACAACTTAAATAACAAGACTATTCTTAGAATCCTTAAAAAGAAAACTAAGGTTAAACAACTGACAAGCCAGAAGTTGAAGACTCTTGTCTTGAATTTGAATATAATCTCAAGTTGTATCTAAGTTAAAAATGATCTTTGAAATTTAGCAGAATAATAGCTCTTTTGTTCTTCGTAAGTGTGTTGTCACGTCTTCAAATTCTTCCTCCTTTTATAGGCGATGTTGGAGCGTCTTGAATTTGAGCGGACACTGATGAAAACGGCTAAGTAGTACTGTACCATTGTTTTCGTTTGAAATGTGCTTATTCAAATCAAGTAAAGATCAAAATCTGAGCCTTGATTTCGAATATTCGCCCAAATCAGGAAAACAAAGATAGTACAATAGTACAAACATCATTATCATGAAGATAACGGTCTGAAAGAAGTTCTTATGCTCCTTCAGGTCTTTTGCCAAATAGATGATAGTCGTTAAGAGAATGGAATGTTCTTCGACGTCTTCTGCTGTTTCATCATCATCAGAGTTTGCAGATATTAAATGATCTTCTGATGACTTCAACTTCTGTGTTGACTTCAGAACTTGCATTTTCCCAACTTCTGGGGATACTTAAGCGTAGCAACCAGAACTTCAAATCTTCTAGTGAATATAAAATTTTAACTTGTATATCTGCACACTAGAGTAAATTATCAGTATTCTCTATTGTATATTAATACTATTGTTATCATCAAAACTACTTGGGTTATATTAGAACCAACTTTGTTCCAACAATCTCCCCCTTTTTGATTGATGACAAACCAAGTATTAATTTACAATGGTTGTTATTTTAATCACATAATTTCGTCCTTCAGGTTTATGAGGTGTGCAAGCTCCCCCAGAGTTCAGTAATGAATGATTAAAATAGTTTAAAATTTTAATGTTGAATCCAGAACTTCTATATACACTTGACTTCCAGAAGATAGGTTTGCAAGCTTTCTTCTGTGGTCAGATCTACCTAAGAGAAAAGTGCAATCTTCTCTTACGTGTATCATGTATAGAAAGTTCTGATCTCAATAGAAAAATTTCCTTAGAGAGAAAATATTGATAACTGATAAAATGTAATAACTGAAACATAATGAAATGAAAAATTTTAATTTTGGCTTCAGTTAGTGTTCTTAAATTAATTTACTCTTACTCCCCCTTTTGTCATTAAACAAAAAAGAATAATAAAAAAGGTTAAGAATAAAAAGAACACGTGACTAAGGAATTAGTCAAGTCAAATAATGCATTAAAATAGATGATAAAAACCACAATTAGTTAATGCAAAAACGAAAAACGAGGTAACTCCCACCAACCAACATGGCTATAAAAGCACACCAGCTCTTTGTCATTTCACTCAACGCTTCCATGAGAGAAAATAATTTCTTCATCAAGATGAGAGAAAATATTTGTGAGGATAGAAGAGTGATTGAAAGAAATGGGTTTAAGAAATTTTCAAAGAAGAACCAAAGAGGAATCTTATCAACATTAGATGCAGTCTCATGGAATATGATGTCTAAGAAACATCTGAACATGGTGAAGGTCCTTGCTCCAAAATCAGACGCAAGTTTCTCAACCATCTTCTGTTCTTAGAAGATCAAAGAGTTCTTCTTATGCAAGAGGATGAGCAGGAGTCTCTGACAAGAGGCTCCAAGTTTACAAAACAGTAAATTTGTAGCTCGAGAGGTTTAGAAGCTCCCAGGTTGAAGTTTGGGGCACCATCCTCTTCAGCTTCCTCCTAGCTCATCATCTTGTAAAAATTTCCTTTTAGGTTAGGTAGTTTTATTTTTATGCTAAAAACATCTTTGCTCAGAGAGCAATGATGAAATGCAAAAAAAAAAAAATGTAAAAGAAAAGCAATGATGAAATGCAAAAACCAATGTAATGCAGTTTTATATGAATAAAAATGTTTGAATGTATGATTGTATGTTTTATGTTTATGCAGCAGTATATAGATCTATCTTCTGAACGAATAATAAAGAAAATAAATCAACATAACAAAACCACAATAACATAAACCAAAACAGAATATTCAAAGAAACATCCAAACAGATAAAATAAACAGGGTTCAAACAGAACATGATCAACAACATAAACCAAAATAAAAACAAAGAAATCCTAGGGTTGAGAGGGATTAGAAGGGTTCTGCAGCTTGGCTTGAAGTTTCTTCAAAGCTTCTTCTGAGATCAACTGTATCTTCTTGAACACATCTTCTAAGTCCATCTTGTCAACCATAGATTCAGATTCAGAGTCCACCTTGATAATCTTGTCCAATTCTTGTTCATAGAAGGTAGAAAACTGATCCATAGCCCTAGTCATAACCAAATTCATCTTTTCTTCATGCAACCTCTTGGCTCTTCTGATTCTGTTCTCTGCAGCCTTGGATTCAGTGAATTTTTGCCTTGCAATGGTCATGATAAAGTTCCTTCTGTATTGAGAACTAAGATCACTCATCATTTGCTTGCACATATCTGCAATAGCAGAACATTCTCCATCCACTTGATTAGGTGCAAAAGCAAGAGTAAGTAGATCATGATGAAGTTCCTGAACTTTGTCATTAATGCCCATCAGCACACGCTTAACATCTTCTGGTGTGATGGCTTTGAGAGTGTTAGGAACAGATGAAGATGGGGGTTTATCTAGGACATTTGAGGGTTCAATTGTTTTATCTTGTTCTTTTGGAGGGGGTGTAATGACTTCTTCAAAGGTTTTAAGATAGTCATTTTCAATATTTGTGAGTTGAGGAGGTTGAGATTTCTGAGGTGAGGGTTTGTGGAGTTCTAGCTCTAATAGTTGCAAAGCATTGGCAGAAGTGCCAGCTTCAACTATGGTTTCAATGGGAGAAGCCTGGTGAATAGATAAGGTCTTCTCAGAGTCATGGGAACTTGGTGAAACAGGGTTAGCAGAAACATGAGTAGTAGGAGTGGTCTGTTGAGGAATAGCTTCAGAAGTTGCAACCTCTGCATTAACTTCTGTTGCTACCTTCTCAACATTCTCCACAGAAGTAGGAGTAGAAACATCTGCTTCTGTAATCAGGGATAACACATGTTTAGAAAACTGTTTCATTGATTCAGGGGATGGTACAAAGCTAGCCACTGGTGTTTCAAGATAAGCACTAGCAGAAACTTCTTCTATACAGTTAGATTTAGGAGCTAAATCTGAAAGGATTTTTGAAAAAGAGTTTTGAACAGGAACTGTATAGGGGATGTTTTTAGCATGCTTTGGACCATTAATGACATAATCAGGAATATCTTTAACATTGATCTTTTTGTAAATACCTTGATTTGCCAACTTCTGAACTAACTCAGCTTTAGGAATGGGAGCATCAAGAAATTCATTAGGCTCAGCATCAATCCCACTTTCCCAGCTAGTTTCTTCCCAAGCCTTATAACGCTCTACTTGCAATATGGCTTCATCACGCTCAACATCATCATCTGATTCAGCAACAATCAACTTAGGCTTCCTCTTCCTCTTCAAATTTGATCTGCCCTTCTTAGTAACTTCTGGAGCAGCAATAGCAGCAGATCCAGAAGCACTAGCTTCCTCAGCAATTTTCACAACAGCCTCTGAAGTTTTCTTCACACCAGAAGTACTTCCAGACTTCTTCTGGGGTGTAGAACTTCTTGCCCTTTTGGTTTGAGGTTCTGTAGATTCTGATTTCCTTACAGTCTTCTTCTTTTTCACTTGAACTGGCAACAACTGTTGTGTTGCTAGTCTTTCTTCCAACTTTTGATCAACTCCTTCTTCCAGAAGTTTCTTATGCATACCAGCAAGAAGAGAAACTTCATTTGTAGACACAGGGGTGATATAAAAGTACTTATCACTCTCATCCTTCCTTGGTCTATATTGAACTTGTGGAGTAATCACATGTGCTTGAGATTTCAAGACTTTCTTCACAGATAAACCACTTATCACAGAGGGATAAGCATCAATGAAGGATGCATAACCAGGAAAAGTAGTTCTCAGAGATTGAATCAAATAACTTCTGTGAAACATGAAGGAAAGCAATCTGCAGTAATGAGCATTTGTTGTACCCTTGTTCTGACTGTCATTAATAGCTTTACACATGTGCTCAAAAATTACTTTGGCAAAGTCCACCTCAATCTTCCTTCCCAAATAATATAAAGCAAGTTTATACAAATTGGAAACTTGGTCAGATGAACCAACCTTTGGTAAAATAGAGTCACACAAAATCTTGTAAAGTATCTTGTAGAACGGTGTCATGTCATTGTTGTTCTTGGAAGTAGACTTCTTGCCATAGATTTCTTCTTGAATGTAATGACTCACATCATCAGCGGCAATAGGAACAATACCCCGAAGTGGTAACTGTACTGCTTGTCTTATATGCTCAGGTCTGATTCTAATGCAAACACCACCAACTTCTGAGCGAATCTCTTTACCGTAATATTCATCTTGTGGTATAGAGTTACAGAGAGCCACTTGTGCCTTCATCCAAAAATCCTTGAAAATTTTCTGGATAGACAGGTCCATTAAGACAATCTAGGTAAGTTGTCAACTTTTGAAACACAAACACTTCCTTGATCCCGTCACAGCCATTAACCCTAATTGCTTCAAAGTCGACTGGTCTCTCAATATGCAGATATAGGTCTGAAATAGGAAAGCTTACTCTGTCTTTAGAGAGAACACCAGGAGTAGATGCTTTGATGTCAGCAATTGGTGGTACACTAGCATTCCTTTCTCCTAGAGTTTGAATACGCTTGGTAGAGGATGCCATGATTCTGAGTTTAGGGGTTAGGGTTTGCTAATTTTGAGAGAAGAAAGAAATTGCTCTGAGTTTTAGAAGAGATGAAAGTGTGGGTAGTGAATGTGTAAGTGTGTGAATGTGAACAGTTAGTGTTTAAAAAGGAAAGGAAAAACAAAACCGCGCAAAAACGTACTAACTGAAAGGACAGGGGTAAAAGAGTAACTTAACAATTCACAAATTGAATTAGAACACAATCATCACTAACCAACTTCTTTCTCTAATAGCAAACAGACACGTGTATTAGAAGATTAATTAAATACCTGACACGTTAGCAACAGCAGTTGAAGAGGTAACTCAACAGTTACTGCCACGTCACATTCAGAACCACTCACAAACTTCTGATAGAGATACAGAAGATGAATTTGTCAACTTCTGATACACAAGTTCTGACTCCCCCTAACTTCTGATATAAAATATCAAAAGATGGTTTGTCTAAACTTCTGATAGAAAGTCTGACTCCCCCTAACATCTGTTAAACTTCCAGAACTTTCTAAAATAATATTCTTCACCAGAGTTTTAGCTTATTCACAGATTTCCATCATATTAAGATTCTTTTTGATAAAATCAAATCTTTCTACAGCTAAGGGTTTTGTAAAGATATCAGCCCATTGATTTTCAGTATCAATAAACTTGAGATCAATTACACCCTTCTGTACATAGTCTCTTATAAAATGATGTTTAATCTCAATATGCTTAGCTCTTGAGTGTAGAATAGGATTTTTAGAAAGATGAATGGCAGCAGTGTTATCACAATATAAAGGAATATTATGACTGCTTATTTGATAATCTTCCAATTGATATTTCATCCAAAGTAGTTGTGTACAACACTTGGCTGCTGAAATGTATTCTGCTTCTGCAGTTGACATAGCTATGGTGGTTTGTCTTTTACTGGTCCAAGAAATCAAATTTTCACCAATGAATTGACAACTTCCACTAGTGGATTTTCTTTCAAGTTTATCACCAGCATAGTCAGCATCACAGAATCCAATGTTACAAGTAGCCTTCAGATATCTAAAGATTCTCTTTACAGCAGTAAAATGAGATTCTCTAGGATCTGATTGAAATCTTGCACACAGACATACACTGAATAGTATATCAGGTCTAGAAGCTGCTAGATAGAGAAGAGATCCAATCATACCTCTGTATAACTTCTGGTCAACTTTACCTTCAGACTCACCTTTGCCAAGACTTGATGTAGGATGCATAGGAGTGTTGATGGGTTTGCAGTCTTCAAGATTGTACTTCTTCAGAAGATCTTTGATATACTTTGACTGATGAATGAAGTTTCCTTTCTTTGTTTGATTGATCTGAATTCCCAGAAAGTACTTCAATTCTCCCATCATACTCATCTCAAATTTATCTTGCATCATCTTAGAAAAGTTCTTGCAGAGTCCAGCATTAGTTGATCCAAAAATGATGTCATCAACATAAATTTGAATGATTAGAATGTCTTTCTTCATGGTTTTCTTGAATAGTGTATTGTCAACTTGACCTTTTACAAAACCATTGTCAACCAAGAAGTTACTTAGTCTCTCATACCAAGCTCTGGGAGCTTGTTTGAGTCCATAGAGTGACTTCTTTAGTCTGAACACATGATCTGGATTAGAAATATCTTCAAATCCTGGAGGTTGTTTGACATATACTTCTTCAGAGATTACACCATTAAGAAATGCACTCTTAACATCCATTTGATAAAGTGTAATGTTGTTGTTGACAGCATCAGAAGTAAGCAATCTTATAGCTTCCAATCTTGCAACTGGAGCATAAGTCTCTGTATAATTAATGCCTTCTTGTTGACTGTATCCTTGTGCAACAAGTCTAGCTTTGTTTCTTGTTACTTCTCCTTGTTCATTCAGCTTGTTTCTGTATACCCACTTTGTTCCAATAATGTTCTTTCTTTTTGGTTTGGGTACCAGATCCCATACATCATTCCTTTGAAATTGATTCAGTTCTTCTTCCATAGCAACTATCCAAGCATCATCAGATAATGCTTTATCAATGGTTTTGGGTTCAATCAAGGAAACTAGACCAAATAAGGATTCTTCATCCCTAAAGCTTGATCTTGTTTTCCTAGGACTGTTCTTATTACTAATGATAAGCTCTTCAGGATGTGATGACTTATACTTGAAGGTATTCTTGGGAATAGTTGTTTCTTCTTGTTCATGATCTTCTGTTGGTGTTGTTTGATGATCATCAGATTCTGGAACTTGATTGTTCTCTGGTGCTTCCAGAAGTTGAGGAATGGGAATAGGTTCACAATCTTCATCTTCTGAGTCTTGAGAATCTGAAATTTCTATAGAAGGCTCTGACTTTTCATGATCAGGCGCTTTATCATCAAACCTTACATGCATAGATTCTTCAACTGATTGAGTTTCAGAATTATACACTTTGTATGACTTGGAGCGCTCAGAATATCCAATAAAGATACCCTTACTAGCTTTAGAGTCAAATTACTTTAGATAGACTTTAGTATTCAGAATGTAACAAGTACAACAAAATTGGTGAAAATAAGAAATGTTAGGTTTCCTTCCTCTAAAAAGTTCATATGTTGTTTTATTCAGAATAGGTCTAATATAGATTTTGTTCTGAATATAACAAGCAGTGTTTATTGCTTCTGCCCAAAAAGATTTTGCTAAAGAATGTTCATGCATCATGGTTCTAGCCATCTCTTGCAAAGATCTGTTCTTTCTTTCTACAACTCCATTTTGCTGTGGAGTTCTAGGAGAAGAGAACTCATGGAAAATTCCATGTTCTTCACAAAATTTTTCAAAAGGTTCATTTTCAAATTCTCCACCATGATCACTTCTTACATTTAAAATCCTTAAATCTTTTTCATTTTGAATCTGGGCACAGAAGACACTAATCTTTTTCATTTTGAATCTGGGCACAGAAGACACTAAACTTTTTCATTTTAGAAATCTTACCCAAGTCCATCTACTATAATCATCAACAATGACTAGTCCATACTTCTTTCCATGGAGTGAAGCAGTGCTAACTGGTCCAAACAGATCAATGTGCAGAAGTTCTAAAGGTCTAGAGGTAGAAACAATGTTCTTAAGTTTAAATGAGCTTTTGACAAACTTCCCTTTTTGACAAGAGTCACAAAGAGAATCTGAGTGATAAGTCAATTTAGGAAGGCCTCTTACAAGATTGTCTTTGCTAAGCTTAGAGATTAATCTCCAGTTAGCATGACCCAATCTCTTATGCCAAACCCATTTCTCATCACTTAGAGTCAACAAACAAAGCACATTCTGATCTTCCAGATCAGATAAATTAACTTTATAAACATTGCCCTTTCTACAACCTTTAAATAAAACAGACTTATCAGAGTTGTTAATTACAGTACATGAATTCTTATTAAACACAACATCATAATTACTGTCACATAATTGACTTATGCTAAGTAAATTATGTTGTAGTCCATCAACCAACCAAACATCAGAAATAGAAAGTGAAGAATTACCTACTTTACCTATACCAATGATTTTGCCTTTCTGGTTCTCACCAAATCGTACAGTTCCTCCCTCTCTCAAAGTCAGGGTGAGGAACAAGTGCTTGTCTCCTGTCATATGTCGTGAACATCCACTGTCCAGATACCATGAGCTTTGCCTTTTTCTTGGGGTGCATACCTGCAGTAAACATTATTTCAGACTTTGGTACCCATATTCTGATGGGTCCTCTAAAGTTAGTTCTTTTATCCTTCTTCTGTCTCTTGTAGTTTCCAGAGGGTCCATAGTGAGGTGAGCCTTTGAAAACAGGTTTAGGCTTAGCCTTTCCTTTGGACCTTGATCCAGAGTGTGTCAGCAAACCAGCTTTCAAGTTTGTACAGCCTGATCGCATGCCCCGAGTACTCATAGGCTTGAAGATCTTCTGTACTCCTTTATAAGACTTGGATACTGAAGCAATGGGAGCAGAGGTTTTCAAAGACTCCACGCTTACTTGAGCATCTGACACTTTTGGATTTCCTGTACTATTACTAGAAACAAAATTGGAATAAAGATCAGAAGATGTTTTGCTAATACACACAGACTGATTTGAGTTTCCTTTGACAGTACTCCCCAAACCCTGTCCAGTGTATTTGCCAGCACCATAAATCATAGAGGCTAATTTATGCTTGTCAATATTGTGATGAACAAACTCTTGAAGAGCAATCTCATGCTTATCATAGGGTTTGTTACATGTTCTGCAACCATTTTCAAGAACTTGAATAGTCTTTAAGGACTTCTTATAGTCTTCTTGAATATGATTGACTTTATCATTGAGCATGTCAAACTTTTGTTTAAAAAGCTCTAGCTCATTTATTTTTCCATGTATTTCATCACAGTATCTTTCAAAGCCTTAGAGAGTTGAGTGTCAGAGAGTTTAGAAATAACCTGTTCAATATCTTCTGAATCTGACTCAACATCACTTTCAACATCTGACTCTGCTGTGGCCATGAGTGCCAAGTTAGTTTCTGCATCTTCAGCTTCATCATCAGACAGCTTGTCAAGATCTTCCCATGTAGCTAGAAGACTCTTCTTAGCTTTGTTCTTGAAAGTGCTCTTTCTTCCTTTTCCCTTGGTGCTCAAGTCAGGACAATCAGCAATGAAGTGTCCAGGCTTGTTGCACTTAAAGTGAAATTCTGGTGGCAAGTGTCAGATGTGTAGCACGATGTGTACACTTTAGGAATCGTACGATGTGTAGCCTAATGTGTCAACATCGTGAACAACTGAACTTGATGAACAAGTAAACAATATAAAGTGCAGGAAACAAAAGAACACGTGAGTTTGTTAACCCAGTTCGGCACTTATAACAAGCCCTATTCTGGAGGATACCAATCCAGGGATGAATCCACTATGGTAGTATCAATTCAAAGCTAAACTCCCCCGTTTACAACTTCTCACTTAATCACTACCCGTGCTAATTCTACCTAGGAACTCCTAGATATGAGAACCTCTGCTCACTCCCCCTCAACCTTACCCAGTAAGGATTTAATAACAAACTCAGTTGGAGACACACTCCTAGACAAGCAAAGCACTCGTACCTAAAGGCTTAGAGTGTTGCACAATCTAACTCCTTGCTTCAAAGCTTTGGAGAAAGACAACTAGAGATTACAACTCTATAAACTCAGTCCTTACTTGTATCAAAACTATGATCCAAGTGAAGGCTCACAAAGAACAAAGAACAACTAAAGAACTAAAACCCTAAGACTCAATTTGTAGACTTAGCTTCTTGATTTCAGTTGATGAATAATTGGTCTTCAGTCTTCCTTTATATAGAACAAGCTTCATGGGCTTTGACGAGTTGGCCTTGATAAATTTTGCCTTGAGATTTATTTGATCATAATCTTTTAATTGTTTGTTTCAAATCTTTTTGATCAAAGTCGGCCAATAAAATAAAACAGAACCATGAAAGATTATCTTGTTCCTTGGCGCGAAAGCTGGCACGATTTAATTTGAAAAACAAATCTTTTTCAAAAGATCGCGTTTAAATAAATGAAAGCGCGTCCAGTAGGGCGTCCAGATGTGAACCCTGATGTGCCACACATCATGCTCCACATCATGGAATCAGGCTTATTTTACCAAATGAAGCCAACACCCTAAAAGGTCTCAACAATCTCCCCCTTTGGCAAATTTTGGGCTAAAATAATCTTTGAGTCACCCAACTAAACTTGGAGAGATGTGTAGGCACATCAGAGGCATGCAGCAGCGGATTAGAGCCTCGCAAATAAAGAGAGAAATAAACTCTCACAAGATAGGAAAATAAATTCCCAAAGACTGAGAAAAATAAATTCTCAGACACATACAAGCATGAGATTCCATGCACACATAAGGGAGGGTAGCAAACCCAGTAATAGTCTACTCCCCTTTGAACTAGAGCACTTTCCATGTACTCCCCCTAATTCTCATATCCCCTATAGGCTTCTTCAGAATGCATGACCTAGAGAGAAATAGAGAAGTTTTAAACTTGGCTTCTTAAGAATGCATGACCAAGTTAAAACTCACAGATGTGTCAAACATCACACAAAATAACTTCTACAGGCTTCTTAAGAATGCATCACCATGTAGAAATTAGATAACATCTTCAATTGGACTTCTTAAGAATGCATCACCCAGTTGAAAATGTACAGAAAAGGTCTTCAGAAGAACATGCTTTAGAAAACTAATTCTTCAAAAATTTGTTGATAAAATATTTGAAGAAAAATAAGCATGTATACCAGATGTGTAGTCAGATGTGCCACACATCAGAACTTCAGAAGTTGGAGAAGCTTCAGAAGCTGAGCAGAGCTTCAGAAGCTGAGCAGAGCTTCAGAAGTTATAGAGCTTCAGAAGCTGAGCAGAGCTTCAGAAGTTGTAGTGCTTCAGAAGCTGAGCAGAGCTTCAGAAGTTGTAGTGCTTCAGAAGCTGAGCAGAGCTTCAGAAGTTGTAGTGCTTCAGAAGCTGAGCAGAGCTTCAGAAGTTGTAGTGCTTCAGAAGCTGAGCAGAGCCTCAGAAGTTGCAGAGCTTCAGAAGTTGAGAAAGTTTCAGAAGTTCAGAAGTTCAGAAGTTGCCCCATGTGGATGAATAGAATCTTTTTCTTAATTCTCGTCTCAATTCTCTCGTTCTATTCTCTCTAATAACACATCACAATTTGCTGCAGTTAAGACTTCAAAGTTGTTCATTTTAATTTTTACTCCCCCTTTTTAGCCATAAATTATGACAAACATACTGAGAGTAAGTAACACACCATAGAATGCAGATAGCATGAGATGTAGAGATGATGGTGCATGAACAGAAAGAGGCACTCAGGCCGTTAATAGTGCAGCAAGTACAGAACAGGCACGCAAAGGTGCATCAGAAATCCAGGGCATAGCCCACAAAATACAAGCAAAAACAAGGAAATACTGAGTACAGGGAAATATTAATGAATTACAATAATTCAAATATCCTGGCTCCCATCAGTTTCCTCAGCTTCAGAGTCATTGGGCTCCTCCTCCTCCAATTCCTCATCCTCAGCCATTGTTTGCTCATCCTCAAGCTCCAGTCCAGCAATGACTGCCTCCAGCTTGGCCTTCTTCTCATCCAGAGCCTTGCAAGTCTCCTTTAAAGCAGCAATCATGTCTGTCCTAGACATAGCATTGTTTGAGCTGGATGTGCCCACATCAGGAGTCACATCAGACTGCTTGAGACTAAAAGAAATAGCAGACTCTCTTCTGCAAGACAAATCATCCTTGCCCAGAACATCAGGTCTCTGGCTCAATATGATTCCACACAGTAGGGAAGGAAAGGCAATGGGTAGTTTGACAGCTAGGGTTTTGGCATGTTTGATAGTCTGATCAAAAATATAAGTACCAAAATCAAAGTTAATTTTGTTACCTACAGTATAGATGAACCTAGCCAAACCTGTAGCCACATCACAGTTGTGTGTGGTAGGCACCCAGTTAGCAGCAGCAATCCTGTTCAGGATGTTGTAGATTGGAGTGAGCTTGCTTGCTTGCAATTTTCCCTTCTTAGGCCAAGTCTTGACCTTTCCAGCTGTGATGGCCTTGATTATGTAGTTGTCATTTGCCTCCATCTCAGCAAAGGGCTCCTCACTTCTGCCCAGATACTTGTTGATAACAGTGGGAGAGAAGTGAATTTCTTTACCTCTCACAAAAACAGTTTGGTATTCCTTGTCCAAAGGATTGTCACAACCAGCAGGGATGTTTACCAAAAACTCTTTGACTACCTTCTCATAGCAGTCACCTAGTCCAGTAACAGTCTTCATCAAGCCAGCACGCTTGATCAACCTCATAACTTCCTTGCACTGCAAGGCTTCAGCACTGAGCTCCCTCTCCAGAGCTAACCTTCTATGAGCAATGTACTTCCATTTACCAGCATGTGCAGGGTTGTGGAAGGAAATCAAATCAACTGGGATGTTAGGAATTCCCTGAGGAATTTTCTTCTTCCCATAGCTCTTCTTCACAGCAGACTCAATGTGAATCACATCAAGCTCCATATTGCGTTCCTCAGCAGATTCTTCCTCAGACTCACTGATGTGAGCTACATCCTGCTCCACATCGTACTCTATGTCACTTGTAGGTGGCTCTTTTCTTTTCTGAGTCTTCTTCTTTGCAGGTGGAACCACAGCTTTACTAAATCCCTTCTTGGGACCATACATGACTTGCCTCTTAACAGGCTTCTTCTTCTCCTTAGTAGCAGCAGGAGAAATTTCAACAACAGCAGGACCTTTACCACTTCTAGTCCTTCTTGCAATACTCTCCTCAGTAAGCTTCTTCAAGGGGATGTCAGAATTGTAGCCTTCTACATCCACAACAACTGTATCTCCATTAGCATCCTTGTCACAAGGATTGGAGTTTTCATGATCTGAACCTTCAACAGTTTCTTTACCCTTGTCAGACTGGGTATTATCTTCAGGTTCCTCAACCTCAGCAGGTTGATCTTCTTCAACAAATTCCTGTTCAGGAGAATCAGGAATGACAGCAGGTTTTTCAACAGCAGCAGTCTCTTCTTCAGCAGGAGACTCTTCTTCACCTTGTGGCAATGATGTGCCAACATCTGCCACAACATTAGGTTCTTGCAGGGCCTGGAGCACAGAATCAATGATCTTCTGAGTCAAGGGATGTCTTTGACTCTCAGGGATCTTCACAGCAGCCTTCTCAGGGTTAGGGTTTGAAGAACCTACACCCATAGATGCTTCAGCATTTGCATCACCAGATTTTGCAGGAAGAGGTTCAACATGCAGACTTTCCATGGTATGAACCCTCTTTGCTGAGCCAATCTTTGGCTTCTTGCTTTTCTTCTTCTTCTTTTTGGATTTTTCTGTGGAAGTAGAAGGAACAACATCTTCCCCTGCAGCAATGGGGGTTGATTCCCTTCTTGATCGTTTAGACTTCTTCTTCTTTGATCCAGATGGCTTGATCATTGAGACAGGAGTGGCATCGATGATCATGTCACCTTGAATATCTTCTTGATGTGGGGAATTTGGTTTTGGTGATGATGGAGGAGTGTTTGTTTTTGTGGAAGGAGATGTTTTGGTTGCAGTAGACATGATGATGATGATGATTTTGTATGAAGATTTCAAAGAAAATTGCAGAGAGATGAACAGAGGTTTTGAGAGAGATCAAGACAAGTTCTTGGTCGTTTGAGTGTTAGAGAGATGAATGTAGTGATCAATGTGGTAGGCAATAAGAGAAAATCTTGAATAAACGGATTTCTTGAAGTTTTGATCGTGAAATAGCCGTTGGAAATATTTTTGTAATGATTGCCTTTGGATTGCGTGCAACTATGGATGGAGGGAAAGAACAGGTAACCGTTGCACGTCTAAATAGCTATTATGGCTATTGATCCTCAAAGAGGCAAATACCAAGTTTGCCCCTTAACACCTCAAACCTATTTGCATCTAAAGCCTTAGTGAAAATATCTGCCAGTTGATTTTCTGTGGCAACATGCTCTAGAGTCACAATATTGTCTTCAACAAGATCTCTAATGAAATGGTGACGTATATCAATGTGCTTTGTCCTACTATGTTGGATAGGATTTTTGGAAATATTTATAGCACTTAGATTGTCACAGTATACTGTGAGCACATCTTGCTGCACATTGTACTCACCTAACATCTGCTTCATCCAAAGTAGCTGAGAGCAACTACTTCCTGCTGCAATATACTCAGCCTCAGCTGTAGAAAGAGAAACACAATTTTGTTTCTTGCTGAACCATGATATAAGGTTGCTTCCCAAAAAGAAACATCCACCAGAAGTGCTCTTCCTATCATCTGCACTTCCTGCCCAGTCAGCATCACAATAACCTAACAATCTTGTGTCTTCACCATGAGAGTAGAGAATTCCATAATCACTTGTACCACTGACATACTTGAGAATCCTTTTAACTTGATTTAGATGACTCATCTTAGGCTCAGCTTGGTACCTTGCACACACACCAACAGCAAAGCTAATATCAGGTCTACTTGCAGTGAGATAAAGTAGACTGCCAATCATGCTTCTGTATAGACTTTGATCAACACTGACACCATGCTCATCTTTAGAAAGTTTGAGATGGGTTGCTGCAGGAGTTCTTTTATGATTTGCATTCTCCATTCCAAATTTCTTCACAGTGTTCTTGGCATACTTGCTTTGAGAGATGAAAATTGTATCTTCCATCTGTTTGACTTGCAGACCAAGAAAGTAGGTAAGTTCACCTACAAGGCTCATCTCAAATTCAGACTGCATCTGATTCACAAACATCTTGACCATTGGATCAGACATTCCTCCAAACACAATGTCATCTACATAGATTTGTGCAATCATGAACTTGCCCTTTTCTTCTCTGACAAACAAGGTTTTGTCTGTTTCTCCTTTTCTATAACCTTGCTGCACAAGAAATTTGGTTAGCCTCTCATACCATGCCCTAGGAGCTTGCTTTAATCCATATAATGCCTTCTTCAATCTGTAGACATGATCTGGATAATTTGGATCAACAAATCCCTTGGGCTGCTCCACATAAACTTCCTCATTCAAGTAGCCATTGAGGAAAGCACTCTTCACATCCATCTGGAATAGCTTGAATTTCAAGATACATGCTACTCCCAGAAGTAACCTTATGGACTCAAGACGTGCCACAGGAGCAAATGTTTCATCAAAGTCTACTCCTTCAATCTGAGAGTAACCTTGAGCCACAAGCCTAGCCTTGTTTCTAGTCACAACACCACTTTCATCAGATTTATTCCTATAAACCCATTTAGTACCAATGATGTTGACTCCTTCAGGTCTAGGAACTAAATCCCACACTTCATTCCTCTTGAACTGGTTCAGCTCCTCTTGCATAGCCTCAATCCAAAACTCATCTGTCAAGGCTTCTTTCACATTCTTTGGTTCTACCTTTGACACAAAACAAGCATTGGATACGACCTCTCTTGACCTTGTCATAACCCCTGACTCAGGATTCCCTATTATGAGTTCTTTTGGATGATTCTTTTGAACTCTAACAGAGGGACCCTTGTTCACTGGAGTCACATCTTCTTGCTGATCAGTCTTCTCAGGAATCTCTATAACTTCAGAGTCTTCAGGCAGGGGGTGAGATGTGTCCACATCAGGATCAACATCAGGTTCATTATCTGAACAGTCATCTATGACAACATTGATGGATTCCATCATAGTTCTTGTTCTGTTGTTGAAGACTCTATAGGCTCTGCTGGTTATGGAATAGCCTAGAAAGATTCCTTCATCACTCTTGGGATCCATCTTCCTCCTTTGCTCTCTGTCAGCTAAGATATAGCACTTGCTACCAAAGACATGGAAGTGTTTGACAGTTGGTTTTCTTCCTTTCCATATCTCATACAGTGTGGTTGAGGTACCTTTTCTCAGAGTCACCCTGTTGTGTATATAGCATGCAGTACTCATGGCCTCTGCCCAAAAGTAGTAAGGTAGCTTCTTGGCATGTAGCATAACTCTTGCAGCCTCTTGCAAGGTTCTGTTCTTCCTCTCAACTACACCATTTTGTTGGGGTGTGATTGGTGAGGAGAACTCATGCCCAATTCCTTCATCAGCACAAAACTCAGAGAATCTTGAATTTTCAAACTCTTTCCCATGATCACTTCTGATTCTAACAATGCCACTATCCTTCTCTCTTTGTAGTCTAAGGCATAATTCTTTGAATGCATCAAAAGTGTCAGACTTCTCTCTGATGAAGCTAACCCAAGTGAACCTTGAGAAATCGTCTACAACCACAAAAGCATATCTTTTGCCACCAATACTCTCTACCTGCATTGGTCCCATCAAGTCCATATGTAGCAGTTCAAGAACTCTGGATGTCACCTGATGTTGTAACATTGGGTGTGACATCTGAACCTGCTTTCCAACTTGACATTCACCACATATATTGCCTTCAACAATCTTAAGCTTTGGTAGACCTCTAATAGCTTCCTTGGACACAATCTTCTTCATTCCCTTCAGATTCAAATGGCCAAGTCTTTGGTGCCAAAGCTTTACTTCTTCTTCCTGACTTATCAAACATGTAGTGGAGTGAGCTGTTTCATCAGGAATCCATAGATAGCAGTTGTCCCTTGACCTAGATCCTCTCATCAACAATTCTCCTTTGTTAGAAGTGATAAGACACTCATTCTTTGTGAAGTTGACCTTAAGACCTTGATCACATAGTTGGCTTATGCTGATAAGATTAGCCTTCAAGCCTTTAACAAGTAACACATCATCTAGGTCAGGTAAGCTTTTGCTGCTGAGTTTACCACTGCCCTTGATTTCACCTTTTGCTCCATCACCAAAGGTTACAAAGCTTGTTGTATGAGGCTTGATATTAGTGAGAAATTTCTCAACACCAGTCATATGCCTAGAACAACCACTATCAAAATACCAATCATTACTAGAAGATGCTCTAAGAGAAGTGTGAGCAATATGTGCAGTTTCAGAGACTTTAGGCTTCCACATCTTCTTAGGAGTGACCCTTGCTGTTTTGGCTTGCACCTGAGGCTTTTTCTTGGGATACCCATAGAGTTTGTAACAGAAGGGCTTGATGTGACCATTCTTCCCACAGTAGTGGCATCTCCAAGCATTAAACTTCTCTTTGCCAGCAGGTCTCTGATGTGGAGTGTGGTGTGTCCACATTCTGCTAGGGTCAGGTTTCTTCTGAGCAGGAACAAACTTAGTATTTGTCTTCTTGCTGTGATGTTTGTTCTTAAATCCTACACCAGATGAGTCACCAGCATGCTTTCCTACTTTCAAAATTTCATCAAGCATGTTGGTTCCAGGGTTGAGCATCTTTACAGACTTGGTCATATTTTTCAAGTTGGTTGACAGTAACTTAACTTCACTTTCAAGACTAGCAACTTGACTCTGTAGTTGACCCTTCTCTGTCTCCAGTTGACTGATGATTTCCTTCTGCTCTTCATTGACCTTGTACAGTTCCTCACTCTTGATAAATAGCTTTTTATGGACTGAGGCTAGTTCATCAAAGGTGAGTTCTTCATCATCAGATTCAACATCAGTATTATCCACCCCAGTCATGGCACTAACATGATTAGCAGCAACATTCTCTGAGTCAGTGTCAGAGTCTTCATCAGACCATGATACAGTTAGGCCTTTCTTCTGCTTCTTCAGATATGTGCCACATTCTGATCTTATATGACCAAAGCCTTCACATTCATGACATTGAACACCCTTGTTCTGAGTTGACTTATCATCAGTTTTGGTTTTTGTTGAAGTGTTACCTAATTTACTGATGTCAGTCTGGATGTTCCTCACATTCCTCCTTGGTCTTCTGTCCACCCTCCTTTGAAGCTTGTTGAATTGTCTTCCCAACATGGCTAAGTCATTTGAGAGATCGTCATCTGATTCATCAGCTTCTTCTTCTTCACCAGCACAAGATGCAAAAGCTATACCTTTTCCTTTCTTCTCAGTTTGCTCACCTAAGTTCATCTCAAAAGTTTGAAGAGAGCTCACAAGTTCTTCAAGTTTCATACTTGGGATGTCTTGAGCTTCTTCAATAGCTGTGATTTTCATGTTAAATCTCTTGGGTAGGGATCTAAGCATCTTTCTCACAAGCTTTTCTTCAGACAATTTCTCACCTAGAGCCTCAAAGGAATTGTCCACCTCAAGCAAATTCATGTGAAATTCATGAATTGATTCTTCTTCTTTCATTCTGAGGTTTTCAAACTTAGTGTTGAGAAGTTGGATTCTTGAGCTTTTTACCTTGGCATTGCCTTCATGAGTGGTTCTGAGTATCTCCCAGGCATTCTTTGCAACAGTACACTGCTTGATTAATCTGAACATGTTCTTGTCCACTCCATTGAATAAAGCATTCAAAGCTTTGGAGTTTCCAAGCGATGCAGTGTCTTCTGCAGCTGACCAATCTTCCTCTGGCTTGAGTACACCAGTGTCAACACCATTAGCATCCAAGATTTTGGGATGCTCCCAGCCTTTGAGCACAGCTTTCCAAGTTCTGCTGTCAAGTGACTTTAGGAAAGCAATCATCCTTGGCTTCCAGTAGTCATAGTTGGTTCCATCCAGGAGGGGTGGTTTGTTGACCGTTGTTCCATCCTTGTCCATGTTTCCAGAAAGTAACTTCCCTGGAGCTCACCCTCAAACAGGCAGGGTGCCTGCTCTGATGCCAATTGAAATTCTGGTGGCAAGTGTCAGATGTGTAGCACGATGTGTACACTTTAGGAATCGTACGATGTGTAGCCTAATGTGTCAACATCGTGAACAACTGAACTTGATGAACAAGTAAACAATATAAAGTGCAGGAAACAAAAGAACACGTGAGTTTGTTAACCCAGTTCGGCACTTATAACAAGCCCTATTCTGGAGGATACCAATCCAGGGATGAATCCACTATGGTAGTATCAATTCAAAGCTAAACTCCCCCGTTTACAACTTCTCACTTAATCACTACCCGTGCTAATTCTACCTAGGAACTCCTAGATATGAGAACCTCTGCTCACTCCCCCTCAACCTTACCCAGTAAGGATTTAATAACAAACTCAGTTGGAGACACACTCCTAGACAAGCAAAGCACTCGTACCTAAAGGCTTAGAGTGTTGCACAATCTAACTCCTTGCTTCAAAGCTTTGGAGAAAGACAACTAGAGATTACAACTCTATAAACTCAGTCCTTACTTGTATCAAAACTATGATCCAAGTGAAGGCTCACAAAGAACAAAGAACAACTAAAGAACTAAAACCCTAAGACTCAATTTGTAGACTTAGCTTCTTGATTTCAGTTGATGAATAATTGGTCTTCAGTCTTCCTTTATATAGAACAAGCTTCATGGGCTTTGACGAGTTGGCCTTGATAAATTTTGCCTTGAGATTTATTTGATCATAATCTTTTAATTGTTTGTTTCAAATCTTTTTGATCAAAGTCGGCCAATAAAATAAAACAGAACCATGAAAGATTATCTTGTTCCTTGGCGCGAAAGCTGGCACGATTTAATTTGAAAAACAAATCTTTTTCAAAAGATCGCGTTTAAATAAATGAAAGCGCGTCCAGTAGGGCGTCCAGATGTGAACCCTGATGTGCCACACATCATGCTCCACATCATGGAATCAGGCTTATTTTACCAAATGAAGCCAACACCCTAAAAGGTCTCAACATAAAGCAATTCTTAGAATCATCCTTCTTATCTTTATTTCCAGAACTTCTGTAACCAGAACCTTTGGATCCAGAACTTCTACCAGAATATCTTGGCTTTCTTCTTGCCCACTTCTGGAACCTCTTGGTCAGAAGTGCAAATACATCATCATCTGATCCCTCTTCTTGATCATCTGCAGAAGATTCTTCTGTTTCATATTCAACTACCTTAGCCTTGAGAGCCTTAGAAGGTCCAGAAGTGAACTAATCATCCTTCTTCTTGATAGCTCAATCTCATGACTCATGAGTGAACTAATCAAACCCTCTAGACTTAGGGTGTCCAAATCCTTTGCCTCCTGAATAGCAGTGACCTTAGGTCTCCACTTGGCAGGTAAGCTTCTAAGAATCTTCTTCACATGATCAGAAGTAGTATAACTTTTCTTCAGAACTTGAAGACCAGCAACCAGAACTTTGAATCTTGAAAACATAGATTCAATGTTCTCATCTTGAAAACATAGATTCAACAACTGACAAGCCAGAAGTTGAAGACTCTTGTCTTGAATTTGAATATAATCTCAAGTTGTATCTAAGTTAAAAATGCTCTTTGAAATTTAGCAGAATAACAGCTCTTTTGTTCTTCGTAAGTGTGTTGTCACGTCTTCAAATTCTTCCTCCTTTTATAGGCGATGTTGGAGCGTCTTGAATTTGAGCGGACACTGATGAAAACAGCTAAGTAGTACTGTACCATTGTTTTCGTTTGAAATGTGCTTATTCAATCAAGTAAAGATCAAAATCTGAGCCTTGATTTCGAATATTCGCCCAAATCAGGAAAACAAAGATAGTACAATAGAATAGCTCAATCTCATGACTCATGAGTGAACTAATCAAACCCTCTAGACTTAGGGTGTCCAAATCCTTTGCCTCCTGAATAGCAGTGACCTTAGGTCTCCACTTGGCAGGTAAGCTTCTAAGAATCTTCTTCACATGATCAAAAGTAGTATAACTTTTCTTCAGAACTTGAAGACCAGCAACCAGAACATTGAATCTTGAAAACATAGATTCAATGTTCTCATCTTGAAAACATAGATTCAACAACTGACAAGCCAGAAGTTGAAGACTCTTGTCTTGAATTTGAATATAATCTCAAGTTGTATCTAAGTTAAAAATGCTCTTTGAAATTTAGCAGAATAACAGCTCTTTTGTTCTTCGTAAGTGTGTTGTCACGTCTTCAAATTTTTCCTCCTTTTATAGGCGATGTTGGAGCGTCTTGAATTTGAGCGGACACTGATGAAAACAGCTAAGTAGTACTGTACCATTGTTTTCGTTTGAAATGTGCTTATTCAATCAAGTAAAGATCAAAATCTGAGCCTTGATTTCGAATATTCGCCCAAATCAGGAAAACAAAGATAGTACAATAGTACAAACGTCATTATCATGAAGATAACGGTCTGAAAGAAGTTCTTCTGCTCCTTCAGGTCTTTTGCCAAATAGATGATAGTCGTTAAGAGAATGGAATGTTCTTCGACGTCTTCTGCTGTTTCATCATCATCAGAGTTTGCAGATATTAAATGATCTTCTGATGACTTCATCTTCTGGTTGACTTTGACTTACAACTTCTGATGACTTCAACTTCTGTGTTGACTTCAGAACTTGCATTTTCCCAACTTCTAGGGATACTTAAGCGTAGCAACCAGAACTTCAAATCTTCTAGTGAATATAAAATTTTAACTTGTATATCTGCACACTAGAGTAAATTATCAGTATTCCCTATTGTATATTAATACTATTGTTATCATCAAAACTACTTGGGTTATATTAGAACCAACTGTGTTCCAACAGAAGTATGTAAACAAAAACAATACAACACGGTAGTACATTTCAATACACATTCCAAACTAAATAGCAAGCCAAATAAAAGAAAAGCAGCACCCGTTTTTATTTATTTATTTACGTTTTATATGAAGTGCAATGCGACTAAGATAACTCTATATGAGACGCAAGACACATAATCCGAATAAAAAGGCCTATACCAATGAGAAAAACCAACTACACAGACTCCAACCACATAGACTAAAAATATTAATCCAACCACACATACTAAAGCCATAAAAGCTAAAAATTAATCAAGCCACAAAGGCTAAATTAAGACCTGAAAATGAAGAAAAACAGCCCCTCGTGTCACGATGGCACTCAACGTGACACGATGGAAGCTACTTGCTCGCCAAGACAAGATTAATTATATTTTTGAAGAAAATCTAAGCATCGTATCACGATGGTGCACAACACAGTACGATGACATTACTTGGTGACCACGCTGATGAAACACACAGGACCAGTTATATTTTCAAACTGAATCTTCCCATCGTGCCACGATGGACCTATCGTGTCACGATGGCTTGATGAGACCCATTACGAAAAGTATAAATAGAGCCTCCATAATTCATTACTTTTCATTCAAAAATAGAAGAACTTTCTATTCCTTTTGGAGAGAAGTTCGGAGGAGCTCTAAGGGCATAGTTTTCTCCCCTTACGGGAAAACTAACTCAGCAAGGTATGATTTCTTTAGGCTTTTGTAGTTGAATTCTTGTAATTGAAATATGTAGTCTTTTGTAATAATTTCTTAGGTTGTGGTGGAGAAGATGAACTCCCCGATGAATACTTGGGTCATGTAATTGAGTCAAAGTTATAATAAATCGCATTTATAAATTACTGTTGTTATTTGTTTTCTTGCTTAAACAACGTTCGCTTGAATCTGGCCGGATAGACGACAACGCCTTTAGAATAAATAATTAGGGTTTACTTTAATAGTAGCATATTAGGGTTCTCACTATTATTTGTCCAAAACTAGTAATAAATAACATTAGATGTGTAGAAATGGTAAAACATCCTGAACTAGTTGTGACTTGACAATTAGAGGAGGAATCAAGAACTACTTGTGACATAACAATTAGATATTGAACAGCCTGATACTAAGATCTAGGGGCATTGGATGGTCGATGGTCATAATGCATGTATATAAATAACTCTATCTAGTAATTAGGGTATGTGACAAAGCAAGGTTAGGCTCTCGTAGGTGCCTTAGTTGCAAAAGTAGGAAGACTTTGCCTACATAGTGTAGCAGTAAGGTGCTACTTAAACAAGGATAAAAATCGACACCTAATAATAATAAGAATGACTATGTTATACACCGATTATGCCAAGCATGAAGGAGGGAGTAAGTTTAACCACCATAACTATCCTCTATGTTTCTGAATCAAAACTTTTACTTTTCTTGCAACGCATATCGCTTCTTTTTATAAATTAAAAACCTTTTTTTCCAAAAACCAAAGCGAATGCCAAAATCCACGAACTAGAATAGCACTAGCAAGGGTTTGATACGATCCCTGTGGATACGAACTCATTCTAGACACCTAGAGTGTGAATTATTGTTTGACGACAAACTGGTCCACTTGCCAGAACGTAGTCAAGCTTTTAACGCCGCTGTCGGGGATTGTGTTAACAAAACTTTGTTAGAATTATTCTAGTTTGTCAAAAAAATTTAAAAATACAAAAAAATTAAAAAAATCAATTTTTTTTAATGATTGTGAATTTTGATCTGTGAAATTCTGGCTAAGGCAAAGTCAAGGTATTTAAGCGATCTTAGTGATCCACCTCACTTACCTGGGAATTTTCACGGTGACAAAGACACATGAAATAAAACCAAAAATATTTAAAAATATCTTTTCCAGTGCTACTGATGGTATTCATTGGTTGAGCTTGATAAACAGATATCCTAGAGTTTAAGTACTTCGACAAACCAGAGAAAGAGCTAAGGAAAAGACTGAGAGCTCTAAAGCTAGCAGAATCCAGTAATCTCGAGAAAGAGGGAGAGCCTACCACCAAAGCCATGGGGGACGAACAAAGAATCACTATGGGAGATTACTGTAAGAGGACTGACAATGATCAGATCTCACTGGGGTTCCAGCCGGCAAACCCAGCTAACTTTGATATCAAAGGTAACGTTCTTATAGGTTTACGGGAGAACCAGTTCAACGGCCGCACCAACAATGATCCGTAGGATCATTTGTCAAAGTTTTTAGAGACTTGTCAGATACAGAAGGTGCCGGAAAATGTCACAGAGGACCAGAAGAAGTTGCGGTTGTTTGCTTTTTCTCTTACAAGTCCAACAAAAGATTGGCGTCAGTGCTTGCCAAGGGGATCAATCAACACATGGAAGGAGCTTGAAGACAAGTTCCTTGAAAAGTTCTTTACCCACACTTTATTCCAGAAGCCTAGAGACCAATGCAGAGACCAAGGATCTAGTGGAACAGATGTGTCAGAAAGAATACAACATGAGTTATGACAGGAATGAGAAGACACCTGGAATCATCAAGGTGGACAAAGAAGTTGCTTACAAAGTAGAGATTGAGCTGCTAAAGAGGTAACTTGCTGAGAAAGAGAAAGAGGTAAAAGAAGCTAGTGTGAAACGGGTAGAAGGAGTCTGTGACTTCTGCCTAGAAGATCACCCAAACGGACAGTGTTTGCCAGGAGGTGAAGAGCAGGTAAACTATATGGGAAACAACTATAACCCAGGTTGGAGTAAGTACCCAACTTTACGTTGGGACCAGACCGGAAACCAAGTTCAAGCAGCACCTCAACCAAGAAAACCATCTCCTTTGGTGGAGTTACTCACAAAGTTTGCATGCATGAGCAAGACAAATTTTGAAAGCATCCAGGACACAATTGCCAACCAGGGGGCAACAATCAAATGTCTTGAAATCCAAATTGGTCAGCTGTCCAAACTGGTAAGTACTCATTTTTCTAAAGACATTGCAGGTAACACGGTGGACAACCCAAAGGAGGAGTGCAAAGCGTTGAAAGAGGCAGAACCAGAACGCGAGCACGGTGAAGAGAAGCTAATAGATTTTAGAGAGTTCGAGGAATGGTTCAATATGCTAGTAATGACTGTTAAAGAAGCCTATGATGAGTTCTTAGGTGAGCTAGAAGAATACAGAGAAAGCCTAGCAAAGAGGACCAAAGCTGCCACCCAAAAAGAAAGATCCTAGAAGCGTCACCATGGTCTGTCAGATTGGGGAAGAAGGAGTTAATGCATTATGTGATGTGGGCTCAAGTGTGAATGTCATACCATTATCTTTGGCAGACAAATTCAAGCTCAAATTACCAATTGCAGGTACAGCTAAAGAACTCATATTAGCTAACCAATCAACCATTCGATCAGCAGGTACAGTGGAAGATGTCCTGGTGAAAGTCCAAGACCTGGTTTTTCCAGTCGACTTTATGATCCTAGACATTGGAGAAGATGAAGAACATCCCATCATCTTGGGAAGACCATTCCTAACCACTAGCAGGGCCATCATTGACATGGATTTTGCTGAGATAACACTAATGAGTGGAGAACAGGTAATCACCATTCCAACTTCCAAGACGAACAGGGAAGAATGCTGCAAGCTCGAATGAAAGAATGAAGAAGCTACACCATCGACTCTAGCTCAGGTGAATTTGAAGATAGAGATAGAGGAGTTGGGGGATGCAATGGCGCAGTTACAGGTAGAAGCAAAGGCCGAGGAGGAACCCGAGGGGCTGACTGACAAAATGACGAGGCTGACTATTGAGGTAGATATCCAGGTACCATGGGTCAAAGCATGGGGAAGAAACCGAAAAAAAATAGTCTCTACAAAAAAAATATAATAATAAGAAAAGAAAAAGAGACGGGAGAACATCAAAACTCCCTAAAAAAATAGTCTTTACAAAAACAGTGATAGAAAATGAACCGGAGAGACATACACAAAAAGGCAAAAACAGCCTTAGGTTCTATTCTCTGAAAATACCAAAAATCAAAAGGTACCCTATGAAATAAAGTTGTGTACACAAAAAGGAAACAATGTAGTACTTAACTCCAAGTTTAGCATACTTATCCCAAAAATGTCCTACCTTGACCCTAGCCACGTTATAACCCTTAAAGACCTCCAAAAATGCATATTTATTAAATTTTGACAGGTTACTTAGAACTTTTGCAAGCCCATGGTAAAATGGCAGGTTGTGCGATGATTGAGAGTGACCCTTTCAATTTCGAGCGAAAATGTGAGAGAGAGAAAAGGTTGAACACGGACTCTTGCAGACACTAGTCCGACTCGCTACTATCAACGTCTCTGGAACCAAGCAGGATTGGGCATTGCACGCTGCGGTAAGAATCAGCAGTACCATTGCTGAACAAGTAAGGGTGTGAAATTCCTATCATCTTTATTTATTTCTTAACTCACTAACGATCTTGTCTGAGAGCATGTTACTTGAGGACAAGCAACAGTTTAAGTTTGGGGTTGTGATGACAGGAATTTCTGCAGTATTTTAGGTAGTATTATTAGTAGTAAATTGACCAAGACAGGCCCAAATATCAACAAAAACCTGAAGAATCGAGAAAAAGCTTCAAGACAAGGTGAAGAAACACAAAAGACATGAAAAAGCCCAAAAATGAAGAAAAACAGCCCATCGTGTCACGATGGCTCTCAACGTGACACGATGGAAGCTGCTTGCTCGCCAAGACAAAATCAATTATATTTTTGAAGAGAATCTTAGCATCGTATCAGGATGGCTCACAGCGTAGTACGATGGCTTTGTGTGGTGATCACGCAGATCAAACGCAAAGGATCAGTTATAATTTTGAACTGAATCTGCTCATCAAGGCACGATGGACCTAGCATGCCACGGTGGCTTGCTGAGGCCCATTACGAAAAGTATAAATAGAGCCTCCATAATTCATTATTTTTCATTTAGAAATAGAAGAACTTTCTATTCCTTTTGGAGAGAAGTTCAGAGGAGCTCTAAGGGCATAGTTTTCTACCCTTACGGGAAAACTAACTCAGCAAGGTATGATTCTTTAGGCTTTTTATAGTTTGATTCTTGTAATTTAATTATGTAGTCTTTTGTAATAATTCCATAGGTGGTGGTGGAGAAGATGAACTCCCCGATGAATGTTTGGGTCATGTAATTGAGTCAAAGTTATAATAAATGGTCTTTATAAATTATTATTTGTTATTTGTTTTCTTGCTTTAATATCGTTAGTCGAAATCTTGGCCGGATAAACGGTGACGTCTTAGAATAAATAATTAGGGTTTACTTTAATAGTAGCATATTAGGGTTCTCTCTATTATTTGTCCAGAACTAGTAATGAATAAAACTAGGTTAAAGGATCGGCAAAACAATTTTGAACTAGTTATGACTTAATAATTAGAGGAAGAATCAGGAACTAGTTGTAATACAAGGATAAAATCGACGCCCAATAATAATATGAATGACTATGTTATACACCGATTATGCCAAGTATGAAGGAGGGACTAAGTTTAACCATCATACCTATCCTCTATGTTTCTGAATAAAAAATTTTACTTTTCTTGCAACGCATATCGCTTCTTTTTATAAATTAAAAACCTTTTTCCTAAAAACCAAAGTGAATGCAAAAACTCACGAACTAGAATAGCACTAGCGAAGGTTTGACACGATCCCTGTGGATACGAACTCATTCTAGACTCCTAGAGTGTGAATTATTGCTCGACGACAAACTGGTCCACTTGCCAGATAGTAGTCAAGTACCTTGGCTTCCTTTGTGTCCACTTTTGGAACTTGTTGGTCAGAAGAGCAAAAACTTCATCATCTGATCCATCTTCTTGATCATCTACAGAAGATTCCTTAGCTTCTGATTCAACAACCTTAGCCTTTAGAGCCTTAGAAGAATTTAAAGTAGATGGCAAGGCCAGAGACTTTATTCTCTTCTGAGTGTCCAAATCTTTAGCTTCCTGTATAGCAGTGGCCTTAGGTCTCCACTTAACAGGCAGAATTCTCAGAATCTTTTTCACATGATCAGAAATTGTATAACTCTTTTTCAGAACCTGAAGACCAGCTATCAGAACCTTGAACCTAGAGAACATGTTTTCGATATTCTCATCTTCTTTCATTCTGCTTCCTGTACCTGTTTGTTTCCTTCATGAGTAGAACAATAAGAAATCATATATACTCTTGGCAGTAGATTTGTCTGTAATGGTAAAATATTCATCATGAGATATACAACCAATAAGAATGTCTTAGACTTTGTGATGTTTCATGTAAGCTTTCTTCTCTTTTTCAGTGAACTTTTGTCTTGTCTCAAAACTTTGTTTTCCTCTTTCATCTAAACCTTGAAAATTAACTCCTCCTTCAACTAAGTCCCAAAGCTCATCATCAATACTAATCAGATGACTATATATTCTATCTTTCCACCAGGAGAAGGTAGAACTATTTCCATTGAACTTCAGTGCTTTACTGTTGTTTTTATCTTCAACATCATAGTTGTAAGGAACAGTAGTGCAATCATTCTTCGGCTCACCAGACATAGTGTTTTTCAGTGACTGGCAACTGTCTCACTTGTGAGGTGATATAACAGAACCAATGCTCTATATGTCAATTGAAGGTGTGAAAACACAAGAAGGGGGGTTGAATTGTGTTTTAGAGTTTTAAAAGAACTTCTTTTAAGTTTTTCAACTTATCAAAATGTGCAGTGGAGTTAAAACACAATAACCTTAAAAACAAAGTATAAGGTGAGAGAGAAAGAGAGAGAGATAGACACAGAGATTTAAACCGGTTCCCCTCACAAATCGAGAGTACTTCAGTCCCCTTGCACTTCCAAGGGAGTTCACTATAATCTCAAAAGATTACAATTGCTCAAGCACACAACAAGAGACTTCCAATGCTCAAGTAACAACTTACAAGAGACTTCCAAATGCTCAAGCACACAAGCAAGACACTTCTAAACAGTTTACAAAGAAACAGATACAAGTTTGAACACTTGATATAAAATATCAATGTTCTGAGTAAATAAGTACAACTTCTAACAAGATTGTTCTTAGAATCCTAATGAAAGAATATTAAGGTTTAACTACTGAGATGATCAGAAACTGTTTGTCTTGAGTTTTGAATTAACTTCAAGTTGTATTTTGCAAAGTGTTTTTGTGCTCTGTAGAATTTGACAGAACAACAGCGTTTTTCTTGATTGATCGTGTCTGCACAAAAACTTCAATTCATCCTCCTTTTATAAGCAGTAGTGGAGCGTATGAATTTGAATTCATTGAGGTGAAGATAGTCAGCTGGAGATGTACGAATTTTCTTCACATGGTATATTTAACCAAATCAAGTAATGATCATCTTTTTCTTCGTTGATTTAGAATATTCGCCCAAATCAGGTAATGAAATAGTACAAAAGTACTAACATTACTATTGAGGGATAAAGATGATGTACTATGGTTATTCTCCATCATGAATTTTGCCAGAAAGATTATAGTCTTCAGTCATATGAAGTATAGAAGGTTCTTCTGACAAAACGGCTAACTCAGTGAATATCAGAATCTTGTGTTTCCAACACAGCTTCTGATAGGAGAACTTCTGATACGCTTTGACTTACAGCTTCTGCCTTCTGGTTGTTGCATATTCTGATATTAACGTCCAGAACTTGTAAGTCATCTTCTGATATAACTTGGAATGCGTTTCAGAATTTCTCATATTCTGATATTAACGTCCAGAACTTGTTGAAGTTATCTTCTGATATAACTTGGAATGCGTTTCAGAATTTCTCATATACTCATTGTTGAAGTAATCTTTTTTTTCTTTCTCCCTTCAATTTGTGTTTACAAGTTATTCTTATTCTCTTAATCTACTTTTTTGTCCCTTTCGATTTTGAGTGGTATACGTATCATATTTGACCGGTATATCGATACCGTATAGAAGGTGTAACTTCTCGAACGATTATCAACCGTATAGTTGATAATCGTAAAGTGAACTGGGTTGTTTTATTCTAGAGACGCACAGCTTATAATTTACTTTGCACAAACTTTGGTTAGAGTCGTGAAACATCTTAATAAGAGCCATCTGATCGTAACTCAACCCGATAAATTTTTCGGTGATTTTCCTATTCAGGTATTTTCGAAATTTAAAACCAACAGTACATATATAAAGACACTTGAGTGTATCAATAATAATAATAATCATAGAATACATTTCTTATACAAACAACAGAAATATCTCACAAAGGCACTGCATCCTGCTAATTTTCGTCGCCTGCTTGAGGAGGTGTGTGTTGAAGTGTTAGTTATAATTCAGTTGAGATTGCACCTTACAAGGGACTAGCTAGAGTGTGATTTATCATGCAAGTTACATGGAATTTGAATAACTAACTTTTTTGCATTAGCTGGTAGTATAATTAAATTAGCTCCAAAGTGTTAATTAAATGACATATAAACTTACACTAAGACGACTCTTTCGGTTTGAGTTGAATCAAATGCTATTTTTTCAATTTTTCTGTTATCTACTCTTAGAATTGAGTATTATATTGAGTCTAGCTCATCCTTACAAAACTGGTTTGTAAAATGAGAATTGTCTCTACTTTACAAACACATATTTATGTCATCTCACAATATATGTGGAACTTCTTAACACACCCCCCTCACGTTCAGCACTGTTGGGCTTGAGGTACGGATATAAATGGTGGATGACCCGATCAGAACTTGATAGCAGGAGGATAGTGAATCGTGAAGAGACTCTGATACCATCTTACAAAACTAGCTTGTAAGGTGAGAATTGTCTCTAGCTACTTTATAAACACATATTCAGACCATCTCACAACCGAATCGGTTTTATAAGGATGAATTAGATAAGAAATATTTCATGTTAACTCTAATGTTATATAAACTATTGGCTTAGAATCGAAATTCCAAACAAAACAATTTAGTTTGAATCTTGACATTAATTAAATATGACATGCTTTTTATGAATATCTGGTGTATCTGATGTGGATAGCTAGAAAAGAAATATTACAAAACAATAATAGGAAAATAAGAGAATCCGACATATGGACATAAATGGACCTGCACTTTGTATCCATGCTATATTCTTGGGAACTTGTTCACTAAAAGTGGGTTACATTGCTTAACATCTTCAAAGCATAAGCTCAGAATATTTTGATAACTAAATAATAGGGAACAGTTAGAAAGGAAGAATCTATATATGCTTTTTGACTCAACATCCACATACCAAAATTTCTATCATGTCAATCAAGGAAAACAATCAAGGAATATTAGTCACTGTATTTATTTCAAATATACAAAACTGACTTGTAAGGTGAATATTGTCTCTACTTTGTAAACACGTCATCTCACAACCGATGTCCAGCGGATCGTCGAGGAGGCTCTGATACCAACTTAGAAATGAGTATTGGGTCTAACTCAACCTTTCAAAACCAATTAGAAAGGTGAGGATTATCTCTACTTTATAAACACATATTCAGATCATCTCGTAACCGATGTGGGACTTCTTTAACACACCTAAACAAATTAATTAAGGATATAATTTACTTGACTTGTTTGGAGTTTACTTGTAGCTTTCAACTTTTATCTGGTGGATCAGGTTCTTTTCCATAATCCATTCATTTATTTTCATGTTTGGCATTTTCTTGCTTTTGAAGCAACTACAAACCAGATTTTGAATTGATTGCAATTTTTAGAAGTGTTGTTGAATCTATTGCTTTTATGATCATCCAATACATGGATATACATTCTCTTACAATTCAAAAACAATGAAATTCATTATTTTGACCACCCCAAAGGAAACATCTGAATAATATAAAAGTTAAAAATTCTCTATTTTCTCTCTTTTTTTTTCCTCTGCCTCTCACAAATTCATTTCATTTAGGGATATGGTTTTAAATAGAGGTGACTGTAATAGTTGTGGTAGCATTGCGATCCTTGTTATTACGGGGATTCGAGGTCAAAATAGGTCAATGCAGCCTCAGTTGCAGTCCGGTGGTTTTAGCAACATAAAAAAATTGTGATGTGGTGGCCACGATCGCGTCTTTTTGAAAACCGGATGCGAATAATGGGAGTGAAAGATATAATTTGACATAATATATTTGGATTTTCATTAGTTTCTTGTCAAAACATCTAGCACAATAACAAAAAGAAAAAACTTCCTAGTGAAGAAACATAGGCTGTGATGCTAACAAAGGACCTTTGTCCATGATTACTCAAGACATTGGGAGAACATGATAAAAAGTTATTTGCAGAAGAAAGCTTTGATGAGAAGTCAGTGACAAATTGAATTCTTCTTTCAATCCGAACCACCTGAAATAGAAATGGTATATGCATCAGCATCATGGAGCAGAGGCTTAATAGCATACACTATTAAACTATCAATATTTTTTGTTTCAGTAGGAGAAAAAGTAATGAAGGTTAAACTTTTCATACCAAAACTTTTGGGTGTTTTGCACTTGAAGCATTCAGTTCTGCTAGCATAATTGTGCACTCCACAGCCATATCTAAAACACAAGCAGAAAAGAAAAAAAAAATGTATTCATATGTTATTTCATATCAGTTTTTATTTGACTCTGTAGTCACTAGTGACGGATTTTTTTTTGTCAAGTAGTGTAGTCATTAAAAATTTCAACATAAAAGTGAATAAATGGAGTGTCTTAGATTCAAACTCCGACTCGTACATATATAATGCGATGTCCCTAATAACTGAGCTAAACTCTAGTGACGGATTTTATATCCTCTCTAGAATGGTTTATAGATGGACATTAGATTGCAAACCAAATTCAATACATGAAAATGCAGCATTTTTGAGTGAACTTAGTTTGAAAATATGTGATAATGATGATGTGAACTGACCTAGTGCAAATCCAGTCACCAGTTTTCCATCCAGGAGGGTAATTGCAATCAGATCCATATCCTCCAGAAGCCTCCATGTTCCCTCCAAATCCACACGAGTAACCATTTTTCAATGCACCACATCTATAACAGCTTGTTCTGCTGGCATAGTTGTGAGCTCCACAGTTCATACCACTGCAATACCAGTCCCCTGCCAATGTTTCAGTCCAGTTATATCTATAAGTATCTGGATCAGGGCCTCCAATCTTAGGGTATCCACAATTTTGGCATGCATCCCTCTTCTTGAAATTTATGTGCTGGCATGAGTTACACATCCAATCTCCTCCTGACCAGCTCATTTTTCCTGTTACATGTATAAAAAATTTGGTTTTATTTTCCTATCAATTCTCAATGCAGCCAGAAACATATATAACATAACTTCCTTGCATGTATCATTGAAATAAAACATGTCAATGAGAAATACTAGTAACCTACAGCACTGATACTTCAGATCGAGAGTGTGTGTTTGGTATCTGACAGGTACCAAAACATGTGGCTACATTCAAATATTTCGATTTCTCAAATTATTATAAGTCTCAATGTAACATTGTCGTTAATGGTATCCTTGTTGTGTCGGTTCTTCATAGCTAGTAGCTTTTATATATTAAAAGAAATGCAATTAGAAAGAAGTGCCCTTTTATGTATAGAGGTGTGTTATTTGAATAACCAATTTTTTGATGACTTACGAGATAATTAAAATATAGAAGCAATGTTTTTGTCAAAAAAAAAAATATAGAAGCAATGTGAGTATTGACACGGAAATCAAAGCGAATAAATAAGTATTAAAAAAACTAAAAGAACTTCATATGAAGAGTTGTCCATAAGTTGTACAAGAATGGTTGTGAAAATATCATTTCTCTTATGTATATGATTGAACTGATGGAGGTTCCAGTTTAAAAAGGTAGATCGTATATGACAATCATGTATAGTTAAATTATGATCTATGATTTGAATTATAAACACAAAAACAAGAAGTTTACCTTATAGAAGATTGAAAATGAATAATAGAAGTATGAGACAAGTAATTGTTTGAGGTTCTTTGTGTTGTGGTTTAAGAACTCCTTGTAAAGTTGTAAGTCTATATGGTTTGGTTTGGTGAATTTTAAATGCTTAGGTTTGTGAGGCTATATATACTAGGTGGTAACTTATTGTGTGGCGAACATATGAAGAAATGTCTATTTTAGTACTTTTGTAATGTAGATATCAAAGAACTATCGCTTTTGAAATCTTAAGCTCCTTTTTAAGTTCTGAAATCACTTGTAACATATTCTTGTTTCCTTACTTTTCCCTCCAAAAAAGATGAGTTTATTGTCTATGGACTGATTATGATTTCTTTACACAACCGTCTAATCCCAATTTCAATTTGCTACGGTTACAGATCACACTTTTTCATATCTGAGCAAACATATCAGACAATTCAGATTAATTATGTCATAAATTAATCAGTTAAAACGATCTCGACCGTACGATTTGAAAAGGACGGCTATGTTAAAACCTACGACATATAATCTGTTTCCGTTTAATGCTATATATTATGTAACTTTATATTAGCATTTCTAAAATATCTCAATAAATTAAAAATCTACATCATAGTAAGATTTGATTACACGACTCTATAATTTTTTCTATGATCTTAAACATATATAGTAGTCGTTAAACTCATACAAACTATCTAATATATTTTACTCATATTCTGTAAATAAGTATATCTCAATTTGATGTTATTTTATTAAAGTTTGTATAGTTGATCTAATTAAGCAATAAGATTCTGAGTGTGGTAACTTGGTTTAAACATGATTCTTTCTCTTAAACAATATTTCAGAGTTTCATATTGGACGAGATAAAGTCTAAATATGTGTTTATAAGTCTTGAAAATCAAAATCGCTGACTATCGACTCAGCCAATTGAACCGAAGGATTCAGTCTGATTTTTACAAAATTAAATCGTAGGGATATAAAAAATTTTGGTGTCACGGTCCAGAAGTGGACTTCTAATTTTCTAAAGGTGGGAAAAAAATATGTGCTTGTTCGCCCTCCTCCCTTCCCCTTTTTCCTTTTTTCATATAAAATCCCGCTTTTGCCCTTCTTTAAACGATTCCAATGCATTATTGTAGAACATATCCATGGTATGAGGGGTAGTTTTTATATATGTGGCAGACTGCAACAGAATCCAATAACCCCTGAACCCCACCTTAAATATTACGACGACACGGTTATATATAATATCCAATGTTTTACAAAACAGTCAGTTATTGCGAAAACAGCCGTAACAAAACGGTTTGGTTGTATTTAAGGGTGGCAAAATGGGTATGTTCGGAACAGCCGTAACAAAACGGTTTGGTTGTATTTAAGGGTGGCAAAATGGGTATGTTCGCTCCGTTTAGGGCCATTCCATTTAAGCCCGCTCAAAAATGAGGTGGGACGAGGCGGGCCAACTTAGGTGTGCGGACTCAAAATTCAAGTTCGCTCGTTTATTGGCGGGGTTGTGAGTTGGCGGGCATGCCCGTCAAATTTTTTTTTTTTTTTTTTTTACAATTTGAATTACAACTTCAAAATTCAATGTTAAAAAAATATTAAACAGGTTGAATTATAATAACTTCACAATTCCCTGCAATTCTTACCTCATATTTTTAAACCATTTCTATTATAGTTGATGCTATTCTTACCTCCTATTCTTACCTCCTATCTAATATATTTTACCTCATCAAGACTAGCAAGAAAAAAATACGCGTTTTCTCTTTCATCTGTTTTTCTCTCCACCTTCTCTCTACAGCCAAACCCTAACCGCGCCGCCGCCCCTTTCCCTAAAAGCATCCAAATCGCGACGGCGAGATGTAGATTCCGGCATCGGTGGTGCGACGAGCATGCTGGCTCCATATCACCAAGTTTTTTTCCGTCCACCGTGTTCCGTCTCTGAATGTCTGGTTCTCTGTCCACTGTACCCGCGTTTTCTCCTCCATCTGTGGTTGTTTTCCGTCTCACTGCTCTGCTTTGTGCTTCTGTCTGGCTTGCTGCTGCTCCTTGCTGCTGCGTTTTGGTGCTATGCGTTGGTGTTGCTCCTCGCCGGAGCTCCTTTCTTCTCCGGCGGCGGGTCTTGGTTTGGGTGGTTTGGTTGCCTATGGTGTTGGGATCTGGTATGGTGTGTCGTTACAAGGGGTGGGGTGTTGTTCCTCGCCGGAGTTCCTCCTTCTCCGGTGGTGGGTCTCAGTTTTTGGGTGGTTTATGTTGTTTTGGTGTTGGAACAGGCGGTGGTTTTTGGTAGTTTTGGTGTTTGGCTGGAGGTGGCAGCGAAGGTAGCAGTGAAGTAGCCGGGGTGAATTGGTTATAGTGTTGGGGATGGTGGAGGTGGTGAGGTGGGGCGGCTGTGTTTGGTGAGGATGGGTGGGGTCTTGTGCAGGGGTGGAGTGGCCGGAGACGATGTGGAATGGTGGGGTAGACGGAGGTTGAGGGCGGTCCTTTTGAACTGTTTCTTGGTGTTGGTGCTGTTGGTCTGGTGGGGTTTGTTTTGGAGTTGTCTGACAGTGGTGGTGGTGGTGGTTGGCTGAGGCGGTGTTTTGGCTGAGGTTTTTCCTTGGCCTTGGGATTTGTCCTGGCGTGCCCGAAAGAGCGAGGTACGTAGGCTCTCCGTGTTGACGGATGATGTTGCCTTATCGTACCTCCAAGACGTATTGGTGTGGGAGTGGTGTTGGATGGTTAAGGCCGGGTGTGAGTGGATTCTCCCGGATACAAGAGTCTCTGACCATTTTCAAATCTGGTGAGGTTTGCAGGACTCTTGGAGTCGCTGAGGGGTGTTCAAGTCTGTTGAGACTTGCAGGTCTCTGGTATCTGGTCGAATTCTTCTGCATTAGGTGTTGACTGTCGATTCTCTGACTACCGGGGTTCCTCAACCTCTGACTTCTGGGGCTACTGTCTGGATCTGATGGGCCGAGTAATTTTAATTCGAGTTCGGAAGTTAGAGCCAAGTGGTGTCTCCTAGGGTCGGGTAGGGGTTTTCTCTGGGGGTTTAGCGAATCATTATTGGTGTATGGGTGGTTTGGGGTGTTGAATTGGTGTTGGTAATTGTGTTATATCACGTTACCTTTTGTTTGTATGTTTCCACGATAATTCCTTTCACTTCTTGTGGAGGAATTGTCTTTTAATAAAATTTAGCCGTTTCAAAAAAAAAAAATATAACTATAATAGGGATAATTAAGAGAAAATTGCAGTAGAGAATAGAGATAATTAAACTAAAAGAAACATTAACAAGCAATTCTTTATAATTATGCTTAATTAAACTATCAAATCATCAACTAAGTTAATATGTACTCCTTACAATATAAGATAAAACGATAAATACTAGAGAGGTGGAAAAACGGGCATGCCCGCCCCCGTTTAGGCCCGCACCATTTAAGCCTGCTCAAAAACGGGGTGGGGCGGGGCAGGCCAACTTAAGGTAGCGGGCCGAAAACCTCACCCCAGCCCGTCAAAAATTGCAGGTCAAACGGGTCGGTCCGGCGGGCTCGGCCCGTTTTGCCACCCCTTGTATTCATTACCGTTTTCTTCCATTTTAATAGAGTGATTGAAAATCATGAAATCAACTGCGACAAAACACCGTTATGCTGCGACGAAATCCGTTAAGCCATGAGTTGGATTTACTAGTGATTAATTTGTATTTTATAGAAGAAAAAATTTCTTTAAAAGTTATGAATATGCATTACAATCATGAAACCATGAAGAATTGTGAAGTATTGTAATTAATTCACACTGCGATAGCTGCAATCTTAAATGCATCATATTGAAAACAACCGAAATTGCAAAATCCTTTAATGTGACCTCGACAACTATTTAAAAATTTTATAGTCCTGTGAACTTAGTTCTATTGGTGAAATTTCTAGTCATTAAACCATTTAAAAAAAGAAAAGAAAGAAAAAAAAAAATATCCAACCAAAGACTTTGTTTTATACATCACACTTCACACTCATCCAACTTGCAAATAAACCTTCACTAAGAAATGGGTAGGCTTAATGTAGAGCATGGTGTTGGTGTCTGTTTAGTTAAAGGACTTGTGAAAAACATACATTATGGGGGAATTGATTCCTTATTCATGGCCATTTGCCCATCTCCATTATCAACTTCTTTTTTCTCTGTTTTGAATCACTTTATAGCAATAATAGAAATGCTATTCGAATATTCATATCCAAGCCAACAAAACAAATAATTAATATCAATACTTTGCTTCTTTTCTCTCTTTTATTAGTAGTCCGGTAGCTAAACTTAAAAATGGAGAATTTCAACTTCGAAATGAGACCTCTGCAAATTAATATTTTTACGGTTGTCAAGTTTATATTTGTAGGACCACTGTTTCTTTATTATGGATATTTTTACAGTTGCCAACCGAATTATATTTACAGGATCACTGCTTCTTTCTGTATTATGCATGTCCAATTTTTAGGGTAATTGTTAGTGTTACATTGAATGAGAGATAGTTTGAATATGAATTTATATGTAATCTGCACCTTACAAACTGATTTTGAAAGATTGAATTAAATAAAATTTAAAATTATAAGATAGTATTAGATTCTAATTCAAGATCCACTAGACAATTTACAATTAGTTTTTTACCATCGGACCACCCATCATTTACTTTCAAGCACAAAACCCAATAATCTGGACATAAAATTACATGCAATCCACATCATCCGAGCAGATTTATAAAATTAAGTTAAACACAATTCAAAATTCTAGAAGAGATAACATGAACTCAAAGTAAAATTGCAAACTACAAGATATGACTCTGCTTATTATGGTTACTCACGCATTCTAGCATACGCATATTGTAACAATTGTATATAAAAAACCCTTGAAGTATGGATTTTGACACGGAAATCGTGATACAAAACAGACACAAATATTTCGACACCGTTAATTTAAAAAATATAGAACACAAATTCTTGCTACATATTTAAAAAATATCTAAATTGAAAATCAAAATATATAATGTGAATCTAAGTTGAGCAAGTTTTTTATTAATTTTTTTTAAAAGAATATACGATAGTACATTTAACCTTTATTCATTCATCTATTATCGAAAAACTAAAAAAATGTAATAAAAATGTAATATATTTAATCGGTCATTGATCAACATTATTATTTCGACACATTTTTAATCTTTGTAAATATATTTAAGGAGAGTAGATGCAAAGAAAAATTGTAATTTTTTTGAAGCACATATCCGACACATGTTGTACGAGTATCTTAAGTGTCAGACACCGATCTAATTAAGGAGTGTCAAAGTAAATGAAAAACTAATTTTTTTACATCTATCTAATAGGTGTCGTACAAATGTTATACGAGTGTCGGACATCAACACGTATCTGAAAAATAGTAATTTTTTTACATCTATCTGATAGGTGTCGTATGAATGTTATGAGACAAAATCTTATTTTCATATTTTAAAGATGACAAACATTCTTAATTAAAATTTGATTAGATTCTGATCATCATTTGATCTAACAAGTTATTTTGAGTGATTAAGATCATTTTGTTTTAACCACAAGTTAAAGAATTTCTAATTCTCCCTAGGAGAATGGTCTCAGAACGGTCTCCAATGTTCACAAGCTGTTTAGATAATCACTTATTTAAGTCAACTTGGTACAAGACAACAATGAACTTTACACAAGACTTATTTATAGTATCACAATAGTTTGGAATAAGTCATTTAAGGGAAGGAATCAATTTTGAGTAATGGACTTACTCCATGAAGCAACGTTAAGAACATCAAGCTCACATATCATTGATAAGACTTTATGTTCTCCAAGAACATCATTAAAGATTTAATCTAGACCAATGAGAAGTAGACAACAAATGTTATTAGTTTTCAAAGAGAGTTCAAAACTAATCCAAGTACAAACACATGGTAAGGGTAGGCTACATTATCTCATGGCAAATGTCCTTATTTTACTATCACTCGTCCTTGCAAGGACTGACGAATAATGGCTACTCTATGGCTTCTATTTGTGTTTAACAACTGTCATACAGCTTGCAACAAGTAACCAAACACGTTGGCTTCAATTCCCTCTGATAGGAGAATGGTCTCCCAGATTTTGAACACACAAGCTACAACCTTATCCAAAATTGTACCAAATCATTTCCACACATGGGCTATTGTTCTACAACAGATATATGATCAGAAGCAACTCATTTACAGGTTGCATAACGAATATTTCTAACATCTTCACAGATGCATATCTCAGAGACCATCAGAAGAATGTTCTCCAGTATCACTAAAAGTATAAATCTGATAGGACTGTTTTGCCTCACTCACAACGACTATTTTGACACTCTCAACTGTCGTATTTGAAGTTCAAATATGGGAAGAACTTCTCCATCTATAAATAGCAAGCTTGGCATCATTGAAGAGCAAGTGTTTCAAAAGAAAGCAAAGCCTTCATACTTGTATCACAAGGCAATCTAAGTTCTTCTTTTTCCCTCATACTCCAAAGCTCTATAGAATATAGGATCTAAATATCTTTGAGTATCTTGAGTGTAATTTTTCTTGTAAGTTATACAAATTAGCTTAGGTTAGTATAAGCTTGAAAGATCCACATCATTTGCAAATCATTTGAAAGTTGTAACTCAACTCAATTAGGAAGAATTGATTGAGTAGTGGTTCTAAATCAGTAGGTGATTGTTGATTTACATCTTACCCTTGGATTAGGATAAGGGTTTGAAGTTATTGTAATCTTAGTCTAGATTATAGTGGACAATCTCACGCAAGTGTGGACTGGAGTAGTTCATACTATTGAGGGGTGAACCATGATAAATTTGTGGTGTTTGATTCTCTTTTTCCCTTCTCATTTACTTTGAGCAAACACATATCACATTTATTTCTATTTTACATACTGCTGAGAACGTTCTCTGAACAGTCTCATAATTGTGTGATTTCCATTTGTTACTTTGATTAACATTTATTAGTCGGGCAGCAAAATTTTTTAAAGGTCACAATCCAAATCCCCCTTTCTTGTGACAAACTCTATTACTTCAATGTATATCAGTAGAATTTTCAATGTAGAAGCTCGTGAACATGTTGGAAGAGCTAAAGTTGTTGGCTCCAAGACCTGGTTGGGGTATGTCCCGACTTTTAGTCAAACACATTGTAACCTTATTCCTTTTTCTGGTTGAGAACAACTGGAATTTCAAAAAATAAAAATATATGCATCTCTTTCTATTTTTGTTTACTCTTAATAATTTTAGGGTTAATAGGTTTTTACCCCCTGCAAAGTAGCCGTGTTTTGCTTTACGACCTTGTGAAAAATAATTTTAAGTTTTTCCCTTTGCAAAACATTTTTTTTTTGCTTTTCCCCAGACATTTTTAAATTGGTTAAACAAAATAACCGATTTAAAAAGTGTATCCAAGGGGAAAAACCAAATCGGTTAAACATTTTCCCCCCTTACAATTATTTTTTTAATTTGTCTTGACCCAGTGCACACCATGGCAACTGACTGGGAAGAATCTCCACGTGGTATGTCCATGTGGAATTTTTTCTTTTTTAATTTAAATTTAAATGCCACATCAATGGACACGTACAATTTTCTTTTATTTAACTTTTTTTTGTTAAATAACATGTGTTTTATGATTATAATTATTTTAAAATTGAATTAAAAATAAAAGAAAAAAAACAAAAGGACAAATGCAGAGGACCTTCATGGTGTTGCTGCTACTTCTGCAGAAACACCTCATTCTCAAAAAAATTTCTCTTTCTTCTCTCATTTTTGGTGCTCTCTCCCTCTTCAATCTCTCTCTAAATTTAAGAACGCCTTCATGGTGTTCATACTTCTGCAGAAACCGGTGAAAATTTGGTGGTGGTGCAGCGGCCGGCGAGGTGGTCGTCGCGGCGGCCCCACCACTGGAAGTTAAAAAGATCCTTTTTTAAAAAAAAAAAACTTTTTTCTATAACCTTTTCTTGTCTAGATATTGGAAATCAATTTATTTTTTGAAAAAAACCCTTGTAAACCCCTTAGATCTAGACTTTTACTTTTCGGAAAAAAATTTAAATTTCTACCTTTTGTTTCCTGATTTGATTTCAGATTCGATTTTCTTTTTTGTTTTGGATGTTTCTGGTTGATGAAGGGATTTGGTTTGTGTTATCTGATTTACATTTGTTCAGAATTCATTTTCTTGTTGTTAAGCCAAGCCTGTGTTCACTAAGTTTGCTAGTGATTAGTGGCAAATAAAGTGCATCATATTCTTGCATATGACTTACTAGAAGGGAAACATCCTTTTCTAATGGCATCTTCCTATTCTCTATCTTCTGTTCTCTACAGATGAATTTAATCATGTGGTATCAGTGAGTTAATTGTGTCTATTATTGTGTAGGAAATTAAGTTTGAACCAAATGTCATGTGTGAGCCTGTTTATAAGAAATTAACATTTAAAGAAAGTTAGGTATAGTACATAAGCAGTTGAAGCACACCAAATATCAATGTTTGATGGCTTTGTTCTTGCTTTTTCTGGGTTTGAGAAAGGTTGCGTTTTGAGCAAATTAGACTAACCTCCCTTGAGGTCTTCTTAAACAACACAAACATCCCTTCTATTTTTTAACTAAACACTAACCTCCCTTATTTTGTCATTAAATTGACAAACACCTCCCCTTTACTTTAACCCCGTTTAATTTCCGTTAACTCCATATTCTTTTTGTGATTTTTTTTAACGGATGAAATATCAACTCTCACATCATCCACACACCAAAACCCTTCTATTTTCTATCTTCTTTATGGCTCTGTTCTACAACGGTAGGTGTAGGTGTAGCTAAGTTCTATATTTCCAATTCCATGTCACACTGCAAACCCTTCGTCTGTAATTACACAATATCTAATTTCCATTTGCCAAAAATTTTCTATTTTTCTTTGGCTTTCTTTAACTGTAATTATCCAACATTCTCTTAAATTTGCTATATAAAATGGAATTTAAAAGACAAGAAGAGAGTGAAAAATTAAAGCGCAAATAGGATCTTTCAAGTCAATAAAATTAAGACAATAAAAGAGATGAATCTAAAACCAACCAACAATGAGAGTGAAAAGGTATGATCTTTCAAGTCATGTGTGTTGCTTTTATGGTTGAAGAAAACTTTTAAGGTGCTGGTTTTTAGGAATGAAAAGGCATGGTTCACGCACACAAGTGTTCTAATTTTCAAAAAAAAGTAACAGAAGTTAACGGTGTTAAACTATAGGGGAGGTTTGTGGTGAGTGAAAAAATAGAGAGGGTGTTAGTTATATTTGTGTATACCTCAAGGGAGGTGAGTGTAATTTTCCCTTGCGTTTTTATGAATTTTTGGTCTGTGTAATTTTTGTGGAATTGTTTCTGGTGGCTTTTTGGCTTCGTGAATTTTTCTGTGTGAAAAATTGTAACATCCCACTCTTTCAATTATCTAATTAATTTTTATTAGAGTTTTATCTAATAAAAATAGGAGTTGATTAGTGGTGATTAATTATTTAAACCTTGAGAATTAGGTATATTATGTGTAAGAATTAGAAATTCTAATTGAACTCAAACTACACACTTATACTCTAATCCCACATGTGTGAATTAATTCCATCATTCCCTCCCAATTACACTCTCTCTCGTGTGACTCATCTCTCCACCAAATCTACACCTCATCACTCATCTTACCAACTCAATATTGCATGCAAGCCTTCAATAAACACCTCATTAGCTTAACACCAATTAGAGGGCATGCACAAGTTACCAAACCACTTCCAATTCACTCATTTTTCTCACTTCTTTACTGCAGCAACAAAACACAAAAACTCTCTTCTCTCATCTCTTCTTTCGGCCAACAACAACAACCATCAAGCTTCAAAATCTTCATCTTTCCCATGTCACATCTTGTTGGTCACTACCCATAACACACTCTTGCTTACAGAATCTCTCATCACATGCAACAACAACATAAGGAATCACACTGAAACCTTTCCCTTCTTAATTCTCAAGCTCACCAAATGAGCTGACACAATATCAATCCCATTTTCTTTACCCACTAGAGTTGCATGTAATTTTAACCCTCTACTGCCTATGCTTCAGAAACCTTCCCTATTTTAACCCCTTCATCTCAGATTGATTCAAACATCAAACAAGTTCAATCTTAGAAGCAAAATAGGAGAGTTCCTCATTATTCCAAAATTCCAAAATCTGTCCAAAGGGCGTGGGTAGTGCTGGAAGTTGCTGTAGCTGTATTAAAGAGCCCAGAAGCAAGGATTATAGCTTCATAACAGGTGGGTTCTTAGGCTAGTGTAGATAGATTTCCAAAATCATGAACTTTGCATGTAAACTTAGGAATTAAGGATTTTGTTATGTGAGGGGAAATAGCTCCCAATTTTCCCTCCGTTCTGTTCTATATTATATGTTTTACATTACTGCACTGTTACAACTGAGGATTGTAGGTGTTTCTCCTTTAAATTGATGATTTTCGTAAAACAGGGGTTATTCTGCATGAACTCGCCATAGCGAGTATCAAGCGAGTGTTCATGGCGAGTTGGGTTTCTGGGTTGATGAAACTCGCCATGGTGAGCTCCTGCTCGCTAGCGAGTTGATTTAGGCCAGGACCTATAATCTCATCATGGCGAGCTGGGTGCTCGCTGTAGCGCGCTAAGTGCAGAAAGTCCCTATCTTTTAACGTTCCTAAAAATTCCACAGTCGTTTTATATCCTCATATGTTTCAGATAAATTGCAGTAGTCTAATTAGTATAATGTTAAACAGAATGTTAATCACAGATAACTATTAGGGCACAACTTAGGAAATTTAGAAATATTGTATGCTCCCCGGATTTGGGAAATTATGGTAGTATGAATTAAATTAGTATCAATTAATTATGTGCGGTTTGTGATGTCGCTTTATGGACTTCCCTCGGAAGTATCCATCAGGATATGTTTTGTGAGCTGTATGCCGGAACACCTCGTGTTCGTCGGACAAGGCAGACCTCTGAGATATGCTCACCTCAAAGTGTCCTTGCGGTTAAAATCAATAAGAGTTAATTATCAGTGATCCACCTTTATTTATTATGCTTTATGATATTATGTTATGATTATGAATATGCTATGACTGATTATGTATCCCCCGGCGTAGTCGCCACTAGGAGGGTAGTAGGACTCACTGAGATTTAGTAGTCTCATCCCTTTTTTTAGGTAGACAGATTATTTCGGAGCAGGGACCAGGACTGACCTGACGGTTGGAGCTGAGCTTGGGTCATCAGTTTAGAAGACGTTGTCTTCTTCCTTGTTTCTATTTAATTTGTTATTTTGCTGTCAATACTTTCCACTGTTTGTACTAGATATTTTATTATTATTTTAATGGTAATATGTTATTCAGCTAAATTAATTGTAATTTAATGTACTCGGATTTCAATTATGTATGCTTCGACTAAATATTCTAGACAATTTAGTTGAGGGTTATAAAAATTCTGTGTATTGATTTTTTTTTTAGATTAATTTTGGCTCCCTCACAACCCACAACAACCCAAGAAACAAAAACACAAAACAAAAGCAAACAAAATGAAGGAGGGAGAGAGAGAAACTAAATGGAAAATGAATGAATGAGGATGGAGTTCCTCTTTGCATTTGTCCTTTTGTTTTTTTTCTTTTATTTTTAATTTATTTTAAAATAATTATAATCATTAAACACATGTTTAATAACAACAAAAAGTTAAATAAAAGAAAATTGTGATGTGTCATTGATGTGGCATTTAAATTTAATTTAAAAAATGAAAAAACTCCACGTGGACATGCCACGTGGAGATTCTTTCCAGACAGCTGCCATAGTTTGCACTTAGGGGGCCAAGACAAATAAAAAAATAATTACAAGGGGGGAATCCTTCAGAAATTTTTTCCAAGGGACTATTACAACTTTCGCCTATTTTGCAGGGGGCGAACCACCTATTTATCCATTAAAGTATATCTTTTTGGAACTTGGGTTTTAAGGTAGACCCTAATCATTATTATTATCTATTAAGTTAGACCTAACAATTCCTCCATTAGTATTAAGATTTCTTGCAACACTAAATTGATAAACTATACATATTTTTGGAACTCACCTATTCATTACATTACATACATAATATTAAAAGGCTTGAGTGCATTTTGGTCCTCCTATTTTTAATTTTTTGTTATTTTGATTCTCCTATTTTAATAATTAACTTTTTGGTCCCGTATTTTAATTTTTTTTTTTTTAATTTTGATGCCGTGTCTCATTTAAAATTCATTTTTGCTAATGTGGCTTTATCATTAATGATGTGTCATTGCTATGGTTGGAAATAGGTCAGGCGGCCTCCAAGGGCCTACGGCCTGGCTTGACTTAGGTCTAGCATGGCCTGACCTGTTTATTAAAAATGTCAAGCTCAGGCTTTGAAAAGAGCCTATTTACATAAATAGGTCAAGTTTAGACTTTTAAAAAAGTCTACAAAGCCTATTAGACCGGTCTGTTTATAGTTAATAATTATTATTTACATAATATTATTATTTATAGGCAAAATTACATGTTTGGTCCTTTATCTTATTTTTTTGTAACATTTTGGTCTTTTATCTTTCATTTGTAACATTTTGGTCATTTATCTTATCTTTTTGTAACACTTTGGTCCTTTATTTTTTATTTGTAACACTTTGATCCTTCAAAAAAACAGGAAAATATGAAAAAATTGATGAAAATGATGAATATTTTATCAAAATTATGATTTTTATTTAATTTTAATAAAAAAGTATCTTAACAAATAAAATTCAGAATTTGTCAATAAAAAAATATGGAAAAAAGGATTTATATGTGAATGTTATAAAAGATAAAGGACTAAAGTGTTACAAATAAAATATAAAGGACAAAAGTGTTACAAATATATAATATAAAGGAATAAAGTGTTACAAATAAAAGATAAAGGACCAAAATGTTAAAAAAAATAAGATAAAGGACCAAACATGTAATTTTGCCTTATTTATATCATCTTGTATAAAAAATAAATATTATTTATATAAAGACAAAATATTTATTAGAGAAATTTTTTTTTTTCCTTTTGACAATGACATATTATATTTGTTAGATAAAATAAAAATTATTGTGCTAATCATTTTATTAGCTTTTTTTTAATGTTGTAGAAATTATTAAAATTTAAATGTGAAATAGGCTTTAAGGCCTCTTTAATTAGCCTATTTAAAAAGACTATATAGAGGCATTTCTGTAACACAAGCTTTTAAACAGGCTACCAGGTCGGGTTTTAAACAGGCTAGGCAAAAAAAAAAAAAACATTTGATAGGTCGTAAGCCATGCTTAGACTAGAATGAGTTCGTATCCACAAGGATTGTGTCAAACCTTCGCAAGTGCTATTCTAGTTCGTGTGTTTTTGCATTCGCTTTGGTTTTTAGGAAAAAGGTTTTAATTTATAAAAATAGCGATATGCTTTGCAATAAAAGTAAAAGTTTTGATTCAGAGACATAGAGGATAGGTATGGTGGTTGAACTTACTCCCTCCTTCATACTTGGCATAATCGGTGTATAACATCGTCATTCGTACTATTATCGGGCGTCGATTCTATCCTTGTTTTAGTAGCACCTTACTACTACCCTATGTAGGCAAAGTCCCCCTACTTTTGCAACTAAGGCACCTACGAGAGCCTAACCTCGCTTTGTCACATATCCTAATTACTAGATAGAGTTATTTCCAAACATGGATTATGACCATCGACCATCCAATACCCCTAGATCTTAGTTACGGTTATTCAGTTTCTAATTGTTATTACAACCAGTTCCTGATTCTTCCTATAATTATTAAGTCATAACTAGTTCAAGATTGTTTTGCCGTTCCTTTAATCTAGTGTGATTTATAACTAGTTCCGGACAAATAATAGTGAGAACCCTAATATGCTACTATTAAAGTAAACCCTAATTATTTATTCTAAGGTGTTACCGTTTATCCGGCCAGATTCCGACTAACGATATTCAAGCAAGAAAACAAATAACAAATAATAATTTATAAATGCGATTTATTATAACTTTGACTCAGTTACATGACCCAAGTATTCATCGGGGAGTTCATTTTCTCCACCACAACCTAAGAAATTATTACAACAGACTACATAATTAAATTACAAGAATTCTACTACAAAAGCCTAAAGAAATCATACCTTGCTGAGTTAGTTTTCCCGTAAGGGGAGAAAACTATGCCCTTAGAGCTCCTCTGAACTTCTCTCCAAAAGTAATAGAAAGTTCGTCTTTTTCTGAATGAATAATAATGAATTTTGGAGGCTCTATTTATACTTTTCGTAATGGGCCTCAGCAAGCCATTGTGACACGCTAGGTCCATCGTGTCACGATGCCCAGATTCTTTCTAAAATTATAACGGATCCTGTGCGTTTCATCAGCGTGGTCACCAAGCAAAGCCATCGTACTGCGTTGAACTTCATCGTGGTACGATGTTAAGATTCTCTTCAAAAATATAATTGATTTTGTCTTGGCGAGCAAGTAGCTTCCATCGTGTCACGTTGAGTGCCATCGTGACACGATGGGCTTATTTTCTTCATTTTTGGGCTTTTTCTTGTCTTTTGCGTTTCTTCACCTTGTCTTGAAGCTTTTTCTCGATTCTTCAGGTTTTTGTTGATATTTGGGCCTCTCTTGGTCATTTTACTACTAATAATACTACCTAAAACACTACAGAAATTCCTGTCACCATAACCCCAAACTTAAAATGTTGCTTGTCCTGAAGTGAAATTCTGGTGGCAAGTGTCAGATGTGTAGCACGATGTGTACACTTTAGGAATCGTACGATGTGTAGCCTAATGTGTCAACATCGTGGACATACTGAACTTGATGAACAAGTAAACAATATAAAGTGCAGGAAACAATAAAACACACAGAGTTTGTTAACCCAGTTCGGCACTTATAACAAGCCCTATTCTGGAGGATACCAATCCAGGGATGAATCCACTATGGTAGTATCAATTCAAAGTTAAACTCCCCCTTTTACAACTTCTCACTTAATCACTACCCGTACTAATTCTACCTAGGAACTCCTAGATATGAGAACCTCTGCTCACTCCCCCTCAACCTTACCCAATAAGGATTTAATAACAAACTCAATTGGAGACACACTCCTAGACAAGCAAAGCACTCGTACCTAAAGGCTTAGAGTGTTGCACAATCTAACTCCTTGCTTCAAAGCTTTGGAGAAAGACAACTAGAGATTACAACTCTATAAACTCAGTCCTTACTTGTATCAAAACTATGATCCAAGTGAAGGCTCACAAAGAACAATGAACAGACTAAAAACCTAAGACTCAATATCTTAAATACTTGGTTTCGTCAATAATAATGTCTTCAGTCTTCAAAATATTCCATGTCTAGATGATGTTCTACTAGTAGAAGGCCTCACTACAAACTTGATTAGCATTAGTCAGCTGTGTGAACAAGGGCTAAAAGTGCACTTCAACAATCAAGAATGCACTATTGCTAATGATCAAGAAATAGTGATGAAAGGAATAAAGTCAAGTGATAAGTGCTATACTTGGACACCTCACAACAATGGTCCAGAAATAGCTTGCTTGTCTGCCAAGGAAGAAGTTGACAACATGTCCTACCAGATGTCCCAACATCTGTACACTGGACAAGAAGCTGAAGAGATTTTGGTTGGGAGCGTTAGTGTGCCTTTGGGTATTCACACGCTCAAAAACGTGTCATAAACATTATAGAGGTAACATGCAGAGTAAAGAAAATATTAAAGATCTGCACGTAAAAAGAGGTAGCCTTAAGTTCTCCATCAATCTATAAAAGGCTACTAAGACCTCATATGTGACACTACCAAAAGTCTCAACATCTTGTCAGACATCTCTTCCAAATTCAGAAACTCTTTTCTTCTAAAAACAACACTCTTCAACAATGTCTCAAAAATCATCCAAAAACAACAGCTCGAATCAAGATGATTCAAAGACAACTACAAACGAGGCATCCTCTCAAATGCCTAGGGTTGAAGACTTATGCGTTGATCACGAAGGGGTTATCACCAACGCTGTACCACTCAGCATGATTCCTCCAACAAAAGGCGCAACCAAGAAGAAGAAGACCAAGGGTTCAAAGAAGAAAAGAAACCCTAAAAAGGCGAAAGCTCAAGCAACCGAGAATGACACAACTCAGGAACAAGATTCTAAGGTTCCTGAAAGCCACCCTTCTGAGAATCAAGAATCACAAAAGATCTCAGAAGAACCAAATGTCAAACCATCTGATGAAGCATCAACAGATGAACCTCAAGACAATGCTGCTGAGCAGAGCTCTCCTCCAACCAAAGAAGTTTCTCCATCTGAAACTGCCACCAACATCTTCTCAGAATCTCATCAAGAAGATCCTAACTTGGATCAACTTATGCCTACAGAAGAGGATCCAACACCTGATGTCGAACCAAATGCTGCGACATCTGGTCATGATCAAAGTCCTGAACAAGAAGTTCAAGATAAAGTAATGGAGGAAGAAGAAGATGAAGATGAGGTCCCCCTGGCCAAGATTCTTCAAGGGATGAAGAAAGATAGTCTACCTCAACAAAGTTCTGACGAAGAGGAATCTAATGAGAGCGATGGAATACGAATTAGCATTCCTGTCAAAAACAAGGCTAAGATGTACACATCCAATCAAGTGGAGACGCCCATCACTGAGAAGAAAGGGAAGAGGAAAGCAACAAAGAAAGCTTATGGAGACAAAACCTCAAAGAAGAAGAAACAAGTTGTAGCAGTCAGTGACACTGAGTCGGATGTCGAACCAGATATCTTAGACATCACGACCTCAGGGAAAAAGAGAATAGGAGGAAGAAGAATTCCTGCAAACATTCCTCCAACTCCAATAGACATAGTCTCTTTCCACTCTGAGGAAAGTGCTCAAAGATGGAGGTATGTTTATCAGCGCAGAATAGAACAAGAGAGAGAACTCAACAAACAAGCTCTCGAATGTGAGGAGATTATGAAACTATTAGAAGCTGCTGAACTGATGAAGACTGTCAAGGATCTAGGAGACTGCTATGAGATGTTGGTAAAGGAGTTTATTGTCAACATCACCAGTGCTCGCAGTGAAGGAAGTAAGGAATTCAGGACAGTGCGAGTAAGAAGAAGAGATGTGAAGTTCTCCCCCACCACCATCAATGAGTATCTTGGGAGAGACACTTCAACAGAGACTGATGAAGCTGACTTAGTCAATGAAGTGACTAAGGAAATCACAGGAGGCCAAGTGGAAGAATGGCCTAAGAAGGGACTACTATCAACAGGAACTCTTAGTGTGAAGTATGCTATCTTGAATAGGATTGGAGCTGCAAACTGAGCACCTACCAATCATGGGTCTGGGATCACTCCTATGCTGGCTAAGATGATATATCTCATAGGAACAAAGAAGAAAATCAACTTTGGCGATCATGTCTTCCATCAGACAATGAAACATGCTGAGCCATATGTAGTGAAGCTACCTATTGCCTTTCCAAGTCTGATAACTGGGATGATCCTAAGGCAATTTCCAACAATCCTGCATCCTGATGAAGTTCCGACCAAGAAGCCCCAAATTCTGAGTTTTGACTACAAGCTCTTTGCTGGTACACATGTCCCAGACATTGTGTTCCCAAAGATGAAAGAGCCTGCTGAAGCATCAAGCTCTATGCCCAGAGCAAACAAAGATGATGTCCTGGCTGAGCTGATGCAAATTTCAAAAACCTTGGGAGAAACCATCAAAACCAGCACAACAAGGAAACAACATGTGGACGATCTGATCAAGTCCATACAAGATGCTGCTGCTGAAGGTGAAGAAAATGAAGAAGGAGGAGATGGTGAAGAAACAGAAGAAGCTTGAAGAACAGACCTTGGGTAATAGGAAAATAAAGTACTTTTGTATTTTTCCTTTTTGTTCTGTTCGTCTTCTGTATTTTGTGGTCTACCAAATGTCCTAGACATTGGAGACTTTGACATCCGTCACTATGTGTGCACGTTGTATGCTGTTCACTTTATAATCAATGAAATATTTTCCTTTAATACCTTTGTCAAATTATGGTAAAAAGGGGGAGAAATAATTGATGATAGAACAACTCTTTGGCAAGTAGAATAACTCTCTTGCTTTAACGGATGATAAAATTAGCAAGCTTTAAAAATAAAAAAAAATAAAAAAAAAGAGAAGAAAAGAAAAGAAAAGAAAGAAAAAGCTATGCTAAAACAAGTGTGTCCAGAGCAAAACTTAAGAATGCTCAATATGAACCTCTAAGAAGTCTAGTAAGTCTTGATCACTCTGATTAAGTACTTTCCGCTGCAACTCAAGACTTTGGTTCACTAAGTCACTAGGTATCACATCCCTGGACTTAGAAAAATTACTGTAATGAATCATATGAAGACAAGACTAAGATTGTCTCATACTAGAAAAGGTTCATAACACATTCAAGATTGAAGTCATGAATATTGAAGACACACAAAGATTCTGAAGATCAAAGACATTGAAGACATGAAGATTCAGAATTAAAGATTGCATCAACAGACATCAATTTGAAGATTGAAGAATTTGAAGACTGAAGACTGAAGAGTGCACATTCAACAAAGTGGTTAAGTGGTTGTTTTAGCCATAATTTGCCAAAGGGGGAGATTGTAGTTCTGCTGAGATTGGCTGCATCATAAGGCTAAAACAACTTGGTCAGATTGACTTAACTGAAGCATCAATGCTGAAGTAATTGAGTCTAAACCACTTGTGCATATTGAAGATGTGCAGATGCAAGATGTTGAACAAGATGTCCTAGACATCTTGTCACTGGGTTCAAAGCATGCATAGGCAGCATGTTGGAACAAGATGTCCAAGACATGTGGGTAGGACATCTTGACCCAGTTCAGCTTAAAAGATAATGCTTATCCATTAAGCACGCGTGTTTGTTTTATTTTGAATAAAGCGCGAATCTTTTAGTTACAAGATGAGATTAGGATTAATGATAAAGTTTGTTATTAATCCTATGTGTTAGATACGATTGGATTCGTATTTAATTTGTGGATAGAGATTAAATTCTTTATCTTTGTGGAGTTTGTTTTAAAACAAGTTTGTTTTAAAACTAACTCTTATTTGAGTGCATCTGAAATACTAAAGATTATCTGAAGAATTGCACGCCTATATAAAGGACTCAACATGGAGCTTAAAACTCAACCCACAATAACTGAAGATTGTGAGTCCAAAGTTTTGTACCCACTGTGCAAAACACCTAGTGGCTCTTAGTATTGTTCTTGATACTTTGTAGCTTGGAGTCGTTGAATGTTGTCGTTCAACAGTGTCTTTTAAACTATTAGAGTTTAAAGATTGTTTCGTCACTTGGGATTAGTGATTAGAGGGAGTTGGGTAGGTTCTCATATTCAGGGGGAGTTAGCTCTTGAGTAGAAAATTACTAGGATTGAGAAAAGGCGTACATGCCAATAGGGATTTGGTAGTGTTGTAAGGCTAAGTATTGATTCGGAGTAGTAGTGTTCACTTCCTGGATTGGTATCCCCCAGATTAGGACTTGTTATAAGTGCCGAACTGGGTTAACAAATCACTTGTGTTGTTTATTGCTTTTATTTAACTTCAGTACTGCAATAACGCTTGATCCAAATCAACCAGTTGTCGAACCGGTTGTCTAGGACATCTGGACTACTGACACATTGTCCTAGACATTGTGTAAGACATCTATCCTGCCAGAGAATAGAATTTCACATGACCAAGTTAAAACTTCACAGATGTGTCAAACATCACACAAAATAAAATTCTTCAAAAATTTGTTTAGAAAACATTTGAAGAAAAATAAGCATGTAGGCCAGATGTGTAGTCAGATGTGTACACATCACAAGTTGCTGCAGTTAAGACTTCAAAGAATTGTTCATTTTTACTCCCTCTTTTTAGCCAGAATTTTGACAAATAAAGTCAAAAACATGGAGAGTAAGTGAAAACACCATTAGAATGCAGATAGCACAGAAGTAGAGATGATGGTGCATGATCCGTAAAAGGCACTCAGACCATTAATAGTGCAGCAAGTACAAAATAGGCACACATAGGTGCTACAGAAAATCAGGGTACAGCCCACAAAATACAAGCAAAACAAAGGAAATACTGAATACAAGGAAATATTAATGAATTACAAAATTCAAATATCCATGCTCCCATCAGTTTCCTCAGCCTCAGAGTCATTGGGCTCCTCCTCCTCCAATTCCTCATCCTCAGCCATTGTTTGCTCATCCTCAAGCTCCATTCCAGCAATGACTGCTTCCAGCTTGGTCTTCTTCTCGTTTAGAGCCTTACAAGTCTCCCTTAAAGCAGCAATCATGTCTTTCCTAGACATTGCACCGGTTGAGCTTGATGTGCCCACATCAGGAGTCACATCAAACTGCTTGAGACTAAAAGAAATAGCAGACTCTCTTCTGCAAGACAAATCATCCTTGCCCAGAACATCAGGTCTCTGGCTCAATATGATTCCACACAGCAGGGAGGAAAAAGCAATGGGCAACTTAACAGCTAGAGTTTTGGCATGCTTGACAGTCTGGTAAAAAATATAAGTACCAAAATCATAGTGAATTTTGTTACCTACAGTATAGATGAATCTAGCCAAACCTGTAGCCACATCACAGTTGTGTGTGGTTGGTACCCAGTTAGCAGCAGCAATCCTATTAAGGATGTTATAGATTGGAGTGAGCTTGCTTGCTTGCAGCTTCCCTTTCTTAGGCCACGACTTGACCTTTCCACCAGTGATGGCTTTGATAATGTAGTTGTCATTGGCTTCCATCTCTGCATAGGGTTCTTCACTTCTGCCCAAAAACTGGTTGATAACAGCAGGAGAGAAATTGATTTCTTTTCCTCTCACAAAAACAGTCTGGTACTCCATGTCCAGAGGATTGTCACAGCCAGCAGGAATGTTTACCAAAAACTCCTTGACTACCTTCTCAAAGCAGTCATTCAACCTGTCACAGTCTTCATCAAGCCAGCATGCTTGACCAGCTTCATAACCTCCTTGCACTGCAAGGCTTCAACACTAAGCTCTCTCTCCAGAGCTAATCGTCTGTGAGCAATATACTTCCATTTGCCAGCATTGGCAGGATTGTGGAAGGAAATCAGATCAACAGGGATATCTGGAATTCCCTGAGGAATTTTCTTCTTCCCATAGCTCTTCTTCACAGCAGACTCAATGTGGACTACATCAAGCTCCACATTATGCTCCTCAGCAGATTCTTCCTCAGACTCACTGATGTGAGCTACATCACGCTCCCCATCATACTCTGAGTCACTTGTGGGTGGCTATTTTCTTTTCTGAGTCTTCTTCTTTGTTGGTGGAACCACAGCCTTACTGTATCCCTTCTTGGGACTATACATAACTTGCCTCTTGACAGACTTCTTCTTCTCCTTAGCAGCAACAGGAGAACCACTAGTAGTAGCAGGACCTTTACCACTTATGGTCCTTCTTGCAATGCTATCCTCAGCAACTTTCTTCAAGGGAATTTCAGAGTCATAATCCTCCACATTCACAATAGTAGTGTCTCCATCAGCATCCTTGTCAGAAGGATTGGAGTCTTCCACATCTTCAGAGCCCTTGGCTTCTTCACTCTGATCAAACTGAGTGTCATCCTTGGGTTCTTCAACCTCATCAGGTTGTTCTTCTTCAACAAATTCCTGTTATGGAGAATCAGGAATTACAGGTTGTTCTTCAGCAGCAGGAGTCTCTTCTTCGTCAGCATGAGACTCTTCTTCTCCTTGTGGCAATGATGTGCCAAAATCTGCCACAACATCAGGTTCTTGCAGGGCCTTGAGCACATAATCAATGATCTTCTGGGTCATGGGGTGCCTTGAGTCACCAGAAGTCTTTAAAACAACCTTCTCAGGGTTAGGCTTTGAAGATCCTTCACCAATTGATGCTTCAGCAGCAACATCAACATTCTCAGAGGGAAGAGGGTCAAGATGTAGGCTTGACATAATGTGAGCCCTCTTGGGTGAACCAGTCTTGGACTTCTTGCTTTTCTTCTTCTTCTTCTTCTTTGGTTTCTCTGTGGAAGGAGAAGGAATAATAACTTCCTCTGCAGCAATGGGGGTAGATTCCCTTCTTGATCGTTTAGACTTCCTTTTCTTTGATCCTGACGGTTTGATCATAGAAACAGGGGTTGCATTGACGATCATATCACTTTGAATATCTTCTTGATGTGAGGAATTAGGTTTTGGTGATGATGGAGGAGTGTTGGATTTTGTGGAAGGAGAAGTTTGATTTGCAGTAGACATGATGATGAGTGTTTGTGAGATGAAGGTTCAAAAGAGAATTGCAGAGAGATGAACAGAGAGGGTTTGAGAGAGATCAAGAAAATTTTTGGTCGTTTGAGTGTGTGAGAAACAAATGTAAAGAATAATGTGATAGGCAATGTGATAAAATCTTTGACAAATGGATTTCTTGGAGATAATCGCGAAATAGCCGTTGGAAAAATATTTGATATGATTGCCTTTGGATAGCGTGCAACTATGAATGGAGGGAAAGACAGGTAACCGTTGCACGCTGGAATAGCTATTAAGGCTATTGATCCTCAAAGAGGCAAATACCAAGTTTGCCCCTTAACACCTCAAACCTATTTGCATCTAAAGCCTTTGTGAAAATATCTGCCAGTTGATTCTCAGTGGCAACATGCTCTAGAGTCACAACATTGTCTTCCACAAGATCTCTAATAAAATGGTGACGAATATCAACGTGCTTTGTCCTACTATGTTGGATAGAATTTTTGGAAATATTTATAGCACTTAAATTGTCACAATATAATGTGAGCACATCTTGCTGGACATTGTACTCACCCAACATCTGCTTCATCCAAAGTACCTGAGAGCAACTACTTCCTACTGCAATATACTCAGCCTCAGATGTAGAAAGAGAAACACAATTTTGTTTCTTGCTGAACCATGAGATAAGGTTGCTTCCCAAGAAGAAACATCCACCAGAAGTGCTCTTCCTGTCATCTGCACTACCTGCCCAGTCAGCATCACAATAACCCAACAATCTTGTGTCTTCACCATGAGAGTAGAGAATCCCATAATCACTTGTACCACTGACATACTTCAGAATCCTTTTGACCTGATTCTAATGACTCATCTTAGGCTCAGCTTGGTACCTTGCACACACACCAACATCAAAACTAATGTCAGGTCTACTTGCAGTGAGATAGAGTAGACTGCCAATCATGCTTCTATATAGACTTTGATCAACACTGACACCATGCTCATCTTTAGAAAGTTTGAGATGGGTTGCTGCAGGGGTTCTCTTGTGATTTGCATTCTCCATTCCAAATTTCTTCAGAATGTTCTTGGCATACTTGCTTTGAGAGATGAAAATTGTGTCTTCCATCTGTTTGACTTGCAGACCAAGAAAGCAGGTAAGTTCACCTACAAGGCTCATCTCAAATTCAGATTGCATCTGATTCACAAACATCTTGACCATGGGATCAGACATTCCTCCAAACACAATGTCATCTACATATATTTGTGCAATCATGACCTTGCCTTTTTCTTCTCTTACAAACAAGGTTTTGTCATTTTCTCCTTTTCTATAACCTTGCTGCACAAGAAATTTGGTTAGCCTCTCATACCATGCCCTAGGAGCTTGCTTTGATCCATACAATGCCTTCTTCAATCTGTAGACATGATCTGGAAAATTTGGATCAACAAATCCCTTGGGCTGCTCCACATATACTTCCTCATTCAAGTATCCATTGAGGAAAACACTCTTCACATCCATCTGAAATAACTTGAACTTCAAGATACATGCTACTCCCAAAAGTAACCTTATGGCTTCAAGACGTGCCACAGGAGCAAATGTTTCATCAAAGTCTACTCCTTCAATCTGAGAGTAACCTTGAGCCACAAGCCTAGCCTTGTTTCTAGTCACAACACCACTCTCATCAGATTTATTCCTATAGACCCATTTAGTACCAATGATGTTGACTCCTTCAGGCCTAGGAACTAAATCCCAAACTTCATTCCTCTTGAACTGGTTCAGCTCCTCTTGCATAGCTTCAATCCAAAACTCATCTGTCAAGGCTTCTTTCACAATCTTTGGTTCTACCTTTGACACAAAACAAGCATTGGATACAACCTCTCTTGACCTTGTCATAACACCTGAATCAGGACTCCCTATTATGAGTTCTTTTGGATGATTCTTTTGAACTCTAACAGAGGGACCCTTATTCACTGGAGCCACATCTTCTTGCTGATCAGTCTTCTCAGGAATCTCTTCAATTTCAGAGTCTTCAGGCTGGGGGTGAGATGTGTCCACATCATGATCAACATCAGGCACATTGTTAAAACAGTCATCTATGACAACATTGATGGATTCCATCATAGTTCTTGTTCTCTTGTTGAAGACCCTATAGGCTCTGCTGGTTAAGGAATAGCCTGGAAAGATTCCTTCATCACTCTTGGGATCCATCTTCCTCATTTGCTCTCTGTCAGCTAAGATATAGCACTTGCTACCAAAGACATGGAAGTGTTTGACAGTTGGTTTTCTTCCTTTCCATATCTCATACAGTGTGGTTGAAGTACCTTTTCTCAGAGTCACCCTGTTGTGTACATAGCATGCAGTACTCATGGCCTCTGCCCAGAAATAGTAAGGTAGCTTCTTGGCATGTAGCATAACTCTTGCAGCCTCTTGCAAGGTTCTGTTCTTCCTTTCAACTACACCATTTTGTTGGGGTGTGATTGGTGAGGAGAACTCATGCCCAATTCCTTCATCAGCACAAAACTCAGAGAATCTTGAATTTTCAAACTTTTTCCCATGATCACTTCTGATTCTAACAATGCCACTATCCTTCTCTCTTTGTAGTCTAAGGCATAGTTCTTTGAATGCATCAAAAGTGTCAGACTTTTCTCTGATGAAGCTAACCCAAGTGAATCTTGAGAAATCATCTACAACCACAAAGGCATATCTTTTGCCACCAATACTCTCTACCTGCATTGGTCCCATCAAGTCCATATGTAGCAGTTCAAGAACTCTGGATGTCACCTGATGTTGCAACATTGGGTGTGACATCTGGACCTGCTTTCCAACTTGACATTCACCACAGATACTGCCTTCAACAATCTTAAGCTTTGGTAGTCCTCTGATAGCTTCCTTGGACACAATCTTCTTCATTCCCTTTAGATTCAGATGACCAAGTCTTTGGTGCCAAAGCTTTACTTCTTCTTCCTGACTAATAAGACATGTAGTAGAGTGAGCAGTTTCATCAGGAATCCATAGATAGCAGCTGTCTCTTGACCTAGATCCTTTCATCAACAATTCTCCTTTGTTAGAAGTGATAAGACATTCATTCTTTGTGAAGTTGACTTTAAGACCTTGATCACACAGTTGACTTATGCTGATAAGATTAGCCTTCAAAACTTTGACAAGTAACACATCATCTAGGTCAGGTAAACCTTTGCTGCTGAGTTTACCACTGCCTTTGATTTCACCTTTTGCTCCATCACCAAAGGTTATAAAACTTGTTGTATGAGGCTTGATATTAGTAAGAAATTTCTCAACACCTGTCATATGCCTAGAACAACCACTATCAAAATACCAATCTTCTCTGGAAGATGCTCTTAGAGAAGTGTGAGCTATGTGAGCAGTTTCTGAAACTTTTGGCTTCCACACCTTCTTAGGAGTGACCCTTGCTGATTTGGCTTTAACCTGAGGCTTCTTGGGATACCCATAGAGTTTGTAGCAGAAGGGCTTGATGTGACCATTCTTCCCACAGTAGTGGCATCTCCAAGGATTGAACTTCTCTTTGCCACCAGGTTTCTGATGTGGGGTGTGATGTGTCCACATTTTGCCAGGGTCAGGTTTCTTTTGAGCAGGAACAAACTTAGTATTTGTATTCTTGTTGTGATGTTTGTCCTTAAATCCTACACCAGATGAGTCACCAGCATGCTTTCCAAATTTCAAAATCTCATCAAGCATGTCAGTTCCAGTATTGAGCATCTTTACAGACTTGGTCATATTCTTCAAGTTGGTTGACAGTAACTTGACTTCACTTTCAAGACTAACTACTTTGTTATGCAGTTGAGCCTTCTCTGTCTCCAGTTGACTGATAACCACCTTCTATTCTTCATTGATTCTGCACAGTTCTTCACTTTTGATGGACAACTTTTTGTAGATTGAGGCCAATTCATCAAAGGTGAGTTCTTCATCATCAGAATCAACATTAGTACTGCACACACCAGTCATGGCACTAACATGATTAGCAGCAACATTCTCTAAGTCAGTGTCAGAGTCTTCATCAGACCATGATACAGTCAGGCCTTTCTTCTGCTTCTTCAGATATGTACCACATTCAACTCTTATATGACCAAAGCCTTCACATTCATGACATTGAACACCCTTGTTCTGAGTTGACTTATCATCCGTTTTGGTTTTTGTTGAAGTGTTACCTTGTGTAACGCCCATATTAATTTAATTTCTTTTAGTTACTATTTGAGTACTTTCTATGGTGTTATATGACTTTATTTTAATATATACGACGTTATGTGTATAATGTGTGATTTAAATGATGATATGATGTTTTATGTGATATGTGGTGTATTATTATTTTATTATAAGGATTGTTTAGAAAAATGTAAAAGAAATAATATTATTTGTGTGATTTAAGATTAAATAGGAGTAGAATAATATTCATTTGAGTTAAGGGGGAATAAGTGGAATTAATAGGAATTAAAAAGGGAGTTAATTGTTATTAGTGGGGAGTTACACTTTTCAATAAAAGAAAAACAAAGAAAGTCATACCAAACATATTTCACGTACTGAGAAAAAGGGAGTTTTTGAGAGAGTTTGAGAAGAACCAAGAGGAAGCTAGGAGAGGGCTAAGGAGGAATCATTGCTGTAGAATTGCTTTTCATTGCTGAATTAAGGTAAGGGTGGGATTCCTTTCACTAATTATATATACATATATATATATATATATATATATATATATATATATATATATATATATATATATATATAATTTCTGAAATTGAAGAATTGATGTTCTTGATTTATAGGTTTAGAAAAGTTTATGATGATTGCTATAATGTGATGATCTGCGTGGTTTGATGCACGATTTTGTGTTTTTTTGGTTGCTATGTTGTATACCTAACCTGTAAACATTGTTCTAATTCGATTTGGGGTTAGGTGACCAAAAATTGGGTTTTGGGTGAAAAATGTCACTTTTCCCGAGAGCTGCAATGTGACAGCATCTCTGTTTCGAGTTCTTGCGTCTTTTTCACATGTTTCTGTTTGAACTGGGTTTTGGTGTAAACACGAAAGTTGTAGATATGGATTTTAGCTTTCCAATGGCGTTGGTTTGACCTCAAAACTGTTTTTAGAACTTAAGTTATTGTCGAATTACTACACGTAGGTCACAGTGAAGTTTCAGCTTCTGTACCCGAATTTGAATTAAAAACTGGTATTGATAGGTACAGAATTAGTCTTAGGTGTAAACATGAAAATTGTAGATAATTGAGTTAGCTTTCTGATGGCTTTGGAATGACTAGAAAATTGTTTGTAGATTTTGAATTATGATAAAAATAGTCCAAGTGGATTTTTTTAGAAAACTTTAAGAAAAATTAGCATAACTAATCCCAAGTTAGTCCAAAAACTTATGGTTGGCTTCCCAACCTCAAACTTAACTATTAGGGATTTAGTTGAAGTATTTTATGAGTATTTGGCTTATGTCATGTTGATCAAACTTGATTTGCTTTTGAAAAATGTTTGGTTTGATACGAATGTAATTGATTAATGTATATGTGCTAAGTTGATATCCTTGAATGATTTGAGTATTGTGTCGGTGTTGTCAAAGTTTGGGAGGATGGTTCAAAGAGCCTAGGCGCAATTATTATTGTTGTCAAGTCAGTGTAAAGTTGTTAACTTGTTTAAGTTATAAGTGGAGTCCATTGCATATGCATAAAAGTGGCGATGGAGCTTTTGCTCAAAGTGGCGATGAAGCATATTAATGCTTAAAATATGGTACCACATGCATGATGTCTAAGTGTAGTGTTGCATTGTCAGGTCGTGCAGTCGTTTAAGTGATGATGTGATGGTGATAGTGTTAATTTCGTGGCGTGATTATGATGAATAAAAGTGGTGAAATCGTGATATGCTTTACTATGATAAATGCTATCTATTATGTTGAAATAATGCTATCTTGCTAGGATATGATTAAAGTGATGATTTCATGTTGATTATCATTAATTATTGAATTATATGATATATATTATTGGCTGTGTTTCTCACCCCTTCTGCTTGAAAATGTTGCCCTTCGTATGGGTAACTTGCAGGTGATCAGCCTTAGGTGCGTACGTGAGGATTCCGTTGTGTGAGGTGTCTTAGGATGCACGGATACGTAACGGGATGGGGATATTTGTTATTTGTTTCTATCCTTTACGTATTGTTTAAGAATTAATTATTTACGATTTGGTTGTTAAACATTTTATGAGATTTTTGATGAGGCCTTGTGCCAAGACCTTCTTGAAGGGATTTATTTGATGTTGAATTATCCTTGAAAAGATTTGGATTTTAATTTATGAATTCCGCTGCCATATTGAATAATGATGAGGAATAAATTATTATTCATTTTTGTTTAGTGATTTTATGATATGTGACATCCTGAATGTGTTAAACTCTGATAACATATGAAATTTTTATGTTGGAATTTTCGGGATGTTACAATTGGTATCAGAGCAAAGGTTGGTCCGTCCGGCCTAGTAGAGAGTCAAGTGGCGTTGTCTAGAGTTAGAATATTATAGTTATTTTATTCTAACTAATGTTTACCTTGAAGAACCTTGAGATGGCTGATAGAAACGATGTTGCTCTTGCTGCTGCCCTACAAGCTATGGCTAATGTTGTGGGTAATCAGAATAATGCTGGTGGAAACGAAATGACGAGGATGATGAAAACTTTTCTGAGAAATCACCCTCCTACTTTCAAAGGAAGGTACGACCTTGACGGGGCTCAGACATGGCTAAAGGAGGTAGAAAGAATCTTCAGAGTCATGCAATGTGACGATGCTCAGATGGTGCGGTTTGGCACCCATATGCTGGCTGAAGAAGCTGATGATTGGTGGGTTAGTGTACAACCCATTCTTGAAGTTGGAGGTGCTGCTGTTACATGGCCTGTGTTTAGGAGGGAGTTCCTGAACCCTTACTTTCCTGGGGATGTTCGCGGGAAGAAAGAAATAGAATTCCTTGAGCTAAATCAAGTTAACATGTCGGTGACTGAATATGCTGCGAAGTTTGTGGAGCTTGCTAAGTTCTATCCACACTATGCTGCTGAGAATGCTGAGTTCTCCAAGTGTATCAAGTTTGAGAACGGTTTGCGTCCTGACATCAAAAGGGCAATTGGCTATCAGAAGATAAGAAACTTCTCTGAATTAGTGAGTAGTTGTCAGATTTATAAAGAAGACACTAAGGCTAACTATAAGATTGTGAACGATAGAAAGGCGAAGGGTCAGTCGAGTCGTCCTAAGCCATATGATGCTCCTAGAGACAAGGGTAAGAAAAGAGTTAATGATGAGAGACGGCCTCAGAAGAAAGATGTTCCTGCTGAGATTACTTGTTATACTTGTGGTCAGAAGGGCCATAAGAGTAATGCTTGCCCGGGGGATGTGAAGAGCTGCTATCGTTGCGGTCAGAAGGGGCATACTACTCCGGAGTGCAAATCCGATGATGTGGTGTGTTTTAATTGTAATGAGAAGGGACATATTAGCACTCATTGCAAGCAGCCGAAGAAGGCTAGGACCACTAGAAGAGTGTTTGCTTTGACTGGCACCCAGACCGAGAATGAAGATCGTTTGATCAGAGGTACTTGCTATATTAATGATACACCTTTAGTTGCTATTATTGATACCGGTGCTACTCATTGTTTTATTGCTTTTGATTGTGTTACCAAGTTGGGTCTTTCTATGTCTATTATGAATGGAGAGATGGTTGTCGAAACCCCAGCTAAGGGTTCGGTGACTACTTCTCGTGTATGTGTGAGTTGTTCTTTGTCTATGTTTGACCGTGATTTTGAGATGGATTTAGTTGTCTACCTTTGAGTGGTATGGATGTGATTCTTGGTATGAATTGGTTAGAATACAACCATGAGCATATCAATTGTTTTCGTAAGACGGTGTATTTCTCTTCCGAGGAAGAAGAAAGTGGAGTTGAATTTTTATCTATCAAGCAGCTGAAGCAATTAGAGCGTGATGGGATTTTAATGTTTTCTTTGATGGAATTTTTGTCTATTGAGAATCAAGAGAATATTGATAGATTGCGAGTGGTGTGTGATGTTGGAACAAAATTATGATTTTGTATCTCCTTAATTGATTTTGATGATAACAATGTATTTAAAGTTAAATTGGAGTACTAATAATTTAGTTTAGTGTGCAGGATTAAAAGTTAAAATTTACGTACTAAAGCACATTGGAATTTCTGAAGGAATTACTTCTGAGCGTACAATATCTGAGCTCACCAGATCTGAAGCAAGTAATTCTGAGCCTCACAAATTCTGAAGGCTCATCAGAGATAAGTGTAAAGCTACATCTGAGAGTACAACTTTATTGAAGACTGTGTTTGACTAAGTCTAAGCGTAGGAACCAAGAATGAAAAGGGTTGACCATGGAAAGGTCCTTTTCAAGTCAGGCCTCAGAAACGAGTATTTCCTTATTTGGCTTTCACCAAGGTTCAAATATCAAAAGCCAAAAGGAATCTCTCATTTTGTAGTAAACGTCAAGCTCCTAAGAACTGCAAATCAGAACAGCTAATAAGCTCACTGATCAATACATTGGAGCGTCTCAATTCTTCAAACGGCTATAATCTTCAAACGTCCATTTTATCATCTATAAAAGGAAGAAGATTTGTGAAGAATTATTATCAAGACTAAAGCTTCTGAACGTGCTAAAACTCTGTCAAATTCTGAAGCTATCAAACACTTAGAAACTTTGTGATAATTCTCTAAGTAGTCTTGTAACTGTGTTGTATTTTGTAAACACCTCTGATAGTATATCAAGTGTTCATCTCATATCTTTATTATCATTAAAACTTGTGAGAAGTCTCTTGCGTTTGTGCTTGAGCATTGGAAGTCTCTTGCTTTGTGCTTGAGCAATTTGAAGTCTCTTGCTTTGTGCTTGAGCATCTGTAATCTTAGTGATTGTAGTGAAATCTCTTGTGAAGGACAAGAGGACTGGACTACTCCTGGTAGTGGGAGGAACCAGTATAAATTCTGTGCGTCTTTCTCTATCTTTATCCTCCTATATTGTGTGTGTTAATCATTATCCGCTGCAAATAGTTTTAACTTAGAAAAAGTCTTAACACAATTCAACCCCCCCCTTCTTGTGTGTTTTTCATCCTTCAATTGGCATCAGAGCTCCGGTCTGTTGCTCTTCACTTAACAGTGAAACAGTAAAAGATCTAGGGGTACTTAGTTGAAAAACATGTCTGGTGTTACCTCTCCTTCCTCCTCCTCTGGACCTGATCTTAGTGATGTTCCACCCCCTCACAGCTATGACAAAGAAAGGAATGGTGATAATCACAGAGATAAACCACCTTACTTTAACAGTGATCCTACAACTTTTCCCTTTTGGAAAACCAAGATGTATAGTTACATCATTGGGACTGATGATGAGTTGTGGGATATCATTGAGGATGGTATACACTTTGATCACATGGATGATGAAGGTATTGTAAGAAATACCTACAGAAAGTTCTTCGATGCTGAAAAGAAGAAACAGTATAAGAAACATCATGCTGTCAAAAATATGCTTATTGGTGCTATATCTCATGCTGAGTATTTAAAAATATCCAACAAATCTTGTGCCAAAACTATCTGGGACTCTCTATGTTCCACCTATGAAGGAAATAAGCAAGTTAAAGAAGCTAAGGCAAACTTGTTAGTTCATCAATATGAGTTGTTCAGAATGAAAGAAGATGAAGATATTGAAACCATGTATTCAAGGTTTCAAACCCTCTCTTGAAGATTCTGAGGAGTCCTGAAGAAAAGCTATACTGCATCTGATCATGTAAAGAAAATTCTGAGGAGTCTACCTTCCAAGTGGAGACCAAAGGTTACAGCTTTTCAGGAATCCAAGGATCTGGACAATGTCTCTCTTGAAGATTTAATAAGCTCACTCAGAAGTCATGAGCTAGAGCTTATGTCAGATGAACCTGTCAAGAAGATGAAGTCTTTGGCTCTAAGTTCTGTTCAAACTTCTTCAAAAGCTGCAAAGACCAAAGTTGCTGAACAAGAAGAAGAAACTTCTGATGATATGTTAGATGAGAATTATGAAAATGAGGAAATGGCTCTAATGGTTAGAAGGTTTCAGAAGTGGAATAAGAAATACATAAGATTTCCAAACAAAGGAAATGGCTCAAGAAGTTCCTTCTCAAAAGACAAAAAGGAAGAACTGAACAAGTGTTATAACTGCAAGAAATCTGGACACTTCATTGCTGACTGTCCAAAAATGTCATCCAAGGACAAAGGGAAGAGTAAAAGCTTTGGGAAAGAGAAGTACAAAGAAAAGGTAAGGAAGAGTTTGTTAGCCACTTGGGAGACTATTGAGAATGACTCTGAAGGAGAAGATGATGAAGAAGGCAATCTTGCTTTAATGGCAAGGACTTCTGAAGGTAACAACTCTGATAGAGATTCTGAAGATGACTCAGATGATGAGAATGAGGTATATTCTAACATGACTAAATCTGAATTAATTGATTCTCTTAAGATTGTTGTGAAACATTATACTCAGATGGTAGGTCAACATAAAATTCTGAAGAGTGTTCATGAATCATTGAAAAAGGATGCCAAGATTCTTTATGAAGAAAATGAATCTTTAAACATTCGTATTTGTCATGTTGAATCTAACTATGTCTTGGCAGACAAGCTCAATGATGATCATGAAGATGCTCTCCATAAATTTATTCGTTGTACCTTCAATAGGAGTAAGATGGCTTCCATGATTTATCATATGACTCGTAACTATGGTGAAGGCATTGGTTATTCTCGGTTTAAGAATTGGGATAAGCCTCTGAAATCACATAGTGAGGATGATACTCCACCTGAATTATTCTCTACCTTTGTTAAAAGTGGTACACATGATCTGAAGGCATCCAACTCTGAAGGAGGTTCTGAACCTAAACTCAAAGACTCAGAAGTTCCAAGTTCTTCTGAACCTAAAATTTCTGAGCCCAAGAGTTCTCAAGTTAAGGCTCAGAAGTTATCTGAACCTTTGAGAAATCAAGGCAAAGATACTTCAGATCCTTGCTTGACCTTTGGAACGGTGATATACTCCAGATCAAAATCCAAGAACAAAATTAAGCCTAAACACTCGTGTCAAAGCTTAATTAATTCTAGATCTTGTGTTGATCATGGAAAACAAAGAAGGAATACTATTCAGAAGACTAACTCAAAAGGACCCATTAGAATGTGGGTACCAAAATCTGAAATAGTGTTTGCTTCAGATGCTCATACAAGGAAAGGTAAAACAGCAGCCCTGGTACCTGGACAGTGGTTGCTCACGACATATGACGGGAGAAAAGCATATGTTCCAAACCCTAACTCTGAAAGAGGGAGGCTCTGTGGGGTTTGGAGGAAAACAAAAAGGGAAGATCATTGGTACAGGTACAGTTGGTAATTCCTCCCTTTCCATTAAAGATGTTTGGTTAGTTGATGGACTTAAACATAATCTATTGAGCATTAGTCAATTTTGTGACAATGGATGTGTTGTTACATTTAATAAGGAATCATGTACTGTATCAAAAGACTCTGACAAATCTGTAGTATTCAAGGGAATGAGAGTTGGCAATGTTTATAAAGTAAACTTTTCTGATTTGGTTGACCAAAAGATTATATGTCTTTTGTCTCTGAGTGATGAGAAGTGGTTATGGCACAAGCGTCTTGGTCATGCTAACTGGAGGTTGATCTCTAAGCTTAGCAAACAAAAGCTTGTTAGTGGTTTGCCTGACATTGATTATCACTCAGATGCACTTTGTGGCTCATGTCAAAAAGGAAAATTTGCTAAGACTTCCTTCAAGTCTAAAAACATTGTCTTTACTTCCAGACCCTTAGAATTGCTTCACATTGATCTGTTTGGTCCTATTTCTACAGCCTCTATCAATGGTAAGAAATATGGATTGGTCATTGTTGATGATTTCAGTAGATGGACTTGGGTAAAATTCCTTCGTTCTAAGAGTGAAGCATTTGTAGTGTTCAGTGACTTCTGCATACAAATACAAAGTGAAAAGGATCTTCGGATTTTGAAGGTTAGAAGCGACCATGGGGGAGAGTTCGAAAATGAGTCTTTCGAATCTTTTTGCTCAGAGCATGGAGTAATCCATGAATTCTCTTCTCCTAGAACACCACAGCAGAATGGTGTTGTAGAAAGAAAGAATAGATCTTTGCAAGAAATGACTCGTACCATGATGCTTGAGTCTAACCTAGCTAAATATTTGTGGGCAGAAGCAGTGAATACTGCTTGTTATGTTCAGAATAGAATCTTTATTAGACCTATTATGAACAAAACTTCTTATGAACTGTTCAAAGGAAGAAAACCCAATATTTCTTATTTTCATCAGTTTGGATGTACATGTTACATTCTAGACAACAAGGTCTATCGAAAGAAATTTGATGCTAAAGCTTATAAGGGTACCTTTATAGGTTATTCTGAACGCTCAAAAGCATACAGATTGTATAATTCTGAAACTCATACAGTTGAGGAATCTATACATGTTAGATTTGATGATAAAGAGCCTGACAATAAAATGTCAGAGCAAGCTGAGAATTTTGCAGAATTTCAAGTATCCCCAAACTCTGAGTGTGAAGATCTCTCCATTGTTGTATATCCATCTGAGACTCAGAATGAAGATGCTTCTGAAGGTCTTGAATCTGAAGACCCTTCAGAAAATGAACCCTCTCAGATACCTGCTCAACCTAAGAGTAAATTCAAGTATAGATCATCTCATCCAGAAGAGTTAATTGTTGGTAACAAGGATAGTCCAAGAAAGACCAGATCTGCATTCAAAGATGATGAATCCTTAGTTGGTTTAATTTCATTAATTGAACCTACAAACATAGAAGAAGCACTCTCAGATGATGGATGGATCATTGCAATGCAAGAAGAACTCAATCAATTTGAAAGAAATGATGTTTGGGATCTAGTACCAAAACCCAAACACAAGAACATTATTGGAACAAAATGGGTATTCAGAAACAAGTCAAATGAAAAGGGAGAAGCTGTTAGAAACAAAGCTAGACTGGTAGCACAAGGTTATAGTCAGCAAGAAGGCATAGATTTCACTGAAACCTTTGCACCAGTAGCAAGACTTGAAGCAATTAGACTTCTTCTATCCTATGCAGTCAATCATGACATTACTCTATTTCAAATGGATGTTAAGAGTGCATTTCTGAATGGAGTAATTTCTGAAGAAGTCTATGTTAAACAACCTCCTGGCTTTGAAGATATAAAGTGTCCTGATCATGTTTTCAAACTGAAGAAATCCTTATATGGTCTGAAACAAGCTCCAAGGGCTTGGTATGAAAGGTTAAGTATTTTTCTTCTAGAAAATGGTTTTGAAAAAGGACATGTTGATAACACTCTCTTCAGAAAAACTTTAAAAGATGATATCTTAATTGTTCAAATTTATGTTGATGATATTATTTTTGGTTCAACTAATGCTTCTCTTTGCAAGAATTTCTCTAAGCTTATGCAGGATGAATTTGAAATGAGTATGATGGGAGAACTAACATTCTTTTTGGGTATTCAAATCAATCAAAGAAAAGAAGGAGTATATGTGCATCAAACCAAATACACAAAGGATTTATTGAAGAAATTTGGTCTTGAAGATTGTAAACCAATGTCAACTCCTATGCATCCCTCTAGCAGTCTTCTCAAGGAAGAATCTGAAGGCAAAGTGGATCAGAAACTATATAGAAGTATGATTGGTTCCCTCCTTTATCTCACTGCTTCTAGACCAGATATTTTGTTCAGTGTATGCTTGTGTGCTAGATTTCAATCAGATCCTAGAGAGTCTCATCTAACTGTTGTTAAGAGAATCTTTAGATTTCTGAAAGGAACCACTAATCTTGGATTGCTTTATAAGAAATCCTTAGATTACAAGCTAACTGGATTCTGTGATGCTGATTATGCTGGTGATAAAATTGAAAGGAAGTCCACTAGTGGAAACTGTCAATTTCTAGGTGAAAACCTTATATCATGGGCTAGTAAGAGACAAGCAACTATTGCTTTATCTACAGCAGAAGCAGAGTATATTTCAGCTGTTAAGTGTTGCACTCAATTACTCTGGATGAAACATCAGTTGGAGGATTATCAGATAAGGATAAGTAGTATACCACTTCTCTGTGATAATACTGCTGCTATCTGTTTGTCTAAGAATCCTATTTTACATTCAAGAGCTAAACACATTGAGATTAAACATCACTTCATTAGAGATTATGTTCAGAAGGGAGTAATTGAGATTCAATTCATTGATACTGAGCATCAATGGGCTGATATCTTTACCAAACCTCTTGCTATTGATCGTTTCGATTTTATCAAGAAAAATCTGAACATGGTTTTTATTTCTGAATGATGATTCTGAATGCTGTTAACTCTGAATGAATAAATTAATATTGAAGGGTCTCAGAAGTTTGGACGGCTCAGAAACTATTACGTAGGTTCTGAAGCACCCTCTCATCTGAAGCAATCAGAATTGTTTATTATTTAAATATGATCTCTTGTGACTCAGATACCTATTCTAAGTGTTAGTTGACTGCTCAGTTTCTCTAAACTGACAGCTGGCTTCTGAATCACTACTTATCTGTGTAACTTCCCATCATGTCTAGTAACCGCTGGGTAATGGAGGAGAGTTAATGATGATTTTATTAAAAGTAACTGCCACGCCCCCATTACGTCACTATCTTGTTTCCCCCAATATTTTGAAACTTCCACTATAATCACTTATTCACACACTAGTCACTATCACTTCTCACACTCTCGCTTCAACTTTCTTTTCTAAAACCTCCGTCTCTCTCAAATTCTCTTTCTCTCTTCTTCAATCTTCAACATCAATGGCCTCTTCATCTACTGCTCGTACTATTCCAAAACCCATCAATGTTGAATCTCAAGAAGACGTATCCAGAAATCCTGAACCCTCACCTGTTCGTTTTGATCAACTAGAGCTTGTTGCAGAAAGTCCAATCGACTTTGAATCGTTTAGGATAAACGATTTGGATTTGAAAAGTTACTTTCAGAATCAAGGGTGGATGAACTACTTTGATATGCTGAACGGTGTCATTTATCCTAATTTGGTCAAAGAATTCTGGGTTGGCGCGGAAGTTTTCACAAAGGAAAAGGCTACAGCGGAATTAGAAAAGAAAATTGCAGAGAATCCAGAAGTTAACAAGAATAAGTCAAGCGAGGAATTAGGTCTAAAACCTTACATTGGTCCTGAAATTCGTTCAACAATTCTTGGAGTACCTGTCTCAATCACTAGGAATCACTTAGCTGAACTTCTTCAGATTCCTAATGAGGGATTCTTTCAAGTTGAAACTGACAAACCTCCAGCTCTCACCAGGTACAGACCTGATATTAAAGCTGCTTTATATGAAGACCCCACGCATATGGGAAGAACTTCTAGGCTGTTTAAGATTGCAAAACTTCTGCATAGGGTACTTCTTGCTACTATAATTCCAAGAGTTGGTGGAACTGATTAAATCTCCTGGGATCAAAGGCATATGCTTCTTTTCTTAGTAAAAGGTACTAAGTTAAACTTGCCAGCTTATCTATTCCATTACCTTTGTACCTATGTCAGAAACACTATAGACAAGTATAAGCACTGGGTTGCATTCCCAAGGTTGCTCTCTGAGCTCTTTTATCAATGGCGGTTGGTAGACAAGTTAAGAGAATTTGGGGCTGAGGATACCACTGTTGAAACAAGAAGTTCTTTCTTGTCTGCTGAAAATTTGTGTAATGTGCACAAAATTTCTAAGAATGATCTGAAGTATCCTCACTCCCCTACCAAGAAAAGGGCTACTTCTCTCAGAGATGATGTTCATCATATTTACAAGAATGAACCAATGGAAGTCATTGCTCACTACATTGCTGCTAGAAGAGCAGAAGGTGTTTATCTGACCCTTGATGATTTACAATCTGAACCTGAGGATTATTATGTCGTTAAGAAGAGGAAGCGCCCAATCAAGAAGAAGGATTCTGAGGCAGCTGAAGCCCCAGAAAAGAAAAAGGCTAAGAAAGAGAAGAAGGTGAAGACAAAGAAGGTTTCTGAGGCTGTTGCTCAATCTGAACGGGTACCTTAGTCTAGAGAAGAACCTTTTGTGACACATGTTGATGATGATTCAGAAACTGAAGATGATATGCCTCTGAGCCGCACTATCAGAATAAGGAAACCGGTTCAGAAATCTACCTCAGACACCCCTTCAGGTATTCCTTCATCTTCTGTAGATAATATTATTGATAATGCACAAACTGTTGAACCAACTTCTGAACCAACTCAACCTCCTCCCCAATTCACTGAAACCACATCTGAACAACCTCAAACTCAATCTCACTTTCCCACAAATCCATCCATTGATCACCTATCTATTGATGAATCTCAACCCATCAATATGATGCTTCCTGGCAGTGATCAAGTTTTCCCTGCCATTCACAATCTTTCAGATTCCCCCACTGATTCTGAACATCAAAAAGCTGTGGATCATGCAACAGAGTCTATTGACACTGTTGCATCTCAGAGAAATGAAACCCTTCATCAAATTCACTCCAAACTTCAACAACTCCATGACCTCCAACAACAAGAATCTCCACAACAACCAAAATCTCCACCTCCTCAATCCACAGATAACTTACATAATCTTGAACAACATCTTCATGGTGACCTTGTATTTTCCTCATCCTCCCCTCAGAAATCACCCATCCATTCCACTTCCACTTCTGCACCTGCAGTCACTGCTGAAACCATCCCTGAGACCACAAACTCCCCTCAGAAATCTCCTGCTATAGATTCTGAGTCTGCTCCCTCAGCAATGGAAATTGATCAATCTGAACCATTAATTGATCAATCCTCTGATATAATTTCTGAACAACCATCTGAACCAACTAAAGCCACATATCCTAAATTACCTACTCAAGATCCCAACACCTCTGTTGTTCAATCCACTCCACCTCCATCACCTGGAACTGATTCAGACCTTGAAGAAATTATTCTTCACTCTGAAACATTTCCCTGTTTCACCATGGTGCTAAACACTGACCCCCCTACATCATTCAGACCACCCAGACGAGTCATTAACATTTCTGACTCTGACTCAGATTCTGAAAGTTCCTTTGCTTCAGAATCCTCTTATGAACATCTCCCTAGACCACCACCACCTCCTGTATCCAATGACCTGTTTGTGCGTATCAGTAATAAAATTTACAGGAAGCCAAAAGCACTTCATGATGTTAGGCGTTCACTTATGAATCCAAGAGCCTATATCATTGCTTGGTCTGAACTGAGGGAGGAAATTCTTAGTGATATCTATCATCTGGTCAATGGGGATCTGAATGAAATGGTGGACTATCAGCAAGCTCTGAAGGATTGGTTGGATAAGATTAAGGAAGGTCATCTGAAGCTCTCTCAGAAGGAAGCACGCCATTGGCATGAAGAGTACCTCAGCAACCATTTCTCACTATCTATGCAGAGCTCACTCTCAACCCATCTCAAGTTCTCTTTGGATCCTGGTGATTTGTTTGTGAGTAAGTCTGTGATGGACCATGTTGCCTCTTCCTCAGAAATGACTGCTATTCAGAAAGAGCTTGAGGCTCAGAAGCAAGCTGAACTGGATACCAAGATTGATCAATTTGCAGCTCAACAGAATGAGAAATTTGAGCGCCTTGAGGCAAAGCAGGATGAAATGGCCAATGATCTGAAGACCCTTATCACTCTTCTTACTCCCAAACCTTGAGGCACTATTTCTTTAAATTTCTGAACAATTTCTCTTGGTTTTTTATTTTGGTTATTATGTTTGAACTTTATTCTGCAATTATGTTGTGTTCTTGTTGGTTGCTTATTATTTTCGTCATTACTCTTAACTTTCTTAAAAACATTCAAATTTTTTATTAATAAGCATTCAGTAGTACATTTTCAATCAAACATTACATTTTTTTTTTTAAAATAAAAATACTACTCTGCTTCATCTTCTGGCTTCTTTCTTCCATACTTCATGAGGCTCTCAACAAGTTGGCTGGCTTTTCTTTCAATCTCCAGCACTGCCTCTAGACGTCGATCCAAACGCTCCTTTCTCTCCTTCATCATTCTGACCTCTTCTTCTAAGCTTTGCTTCTCCATGTCTCTGCGTATCTGCTCTTCATTTTCTCTGTCCATTTTTCTTATTTTCTCTTTGAAAAACTGATGGTTTTTGCATCTATGAAGTCCCTCTTTTATAGCATGTTTTTCACCTCATACCAAGCGTTTTCAAAATTTTACCGTTGAATGCAATTACTGCTGGTGGTTGTTTGTTGTGTGCATTTACTACCCTGTAACTTGTGCTTTGACTGACCCATTTTTTATAATGACAAAGGGGGAGAAAATATTATATTCTGTGGCAGTGAAATTAAATTCTGAAGCTCTAAAATCTTAAATTTTCTGAACTCTTCTCTTGTTAAGTTCTATTAAAGTCTTTTAAACTTTTAATGAGGGGGAGTAATAAATTTTGTCCAAAATAAATTCATATAATATAAGATAAGCTTGCAAACCATATATTATATCTGTCCATCTAAAGAAATAGAGCTTGCAAACCTCTAATTCTGAAGATAGAATATATGAAATTATATTAGACATTAAATATTACTCTTAGACTGTTTTATATTTATCATTGATAAACTTCTGAAGCTTATCAGACTCAGGGGGAGCTTGCAAACCTCAGAACCTGAAGTCAAGATGTTAAATAAAAACAACAATAATTGATTTTAAATACATATAGTTGTCATCATCAAAAAGGGGGAGATTGTTGGAACAAAATTATGATTTTGTATCTCCTTAATTGATTTTGATGATAACAATGTATTTAAAGTTAAATTGGAGTACTAATAATTTAGTTTGGTGTGCAGGATTAAAGGTTAAAATTTACGTACTAAAGCACATTGGAATTTCTGAAGGAATTACTTCTGAGCGTACAATATCTGAGCTCACCAGATCTGAAGCAAGTAATTCTGTGCCTCACAAATTCTGAAGGCTCATCAGAGATAAGTGTAAAGCTACATCTGAGAGTACAACTTTATTGAAGATTGTGTCTGACTAAGTCTAAGCGTAGGAACCAAGAATGAAAAGGGTTGACCATGGAAAGGTCCTTTTCAAGTCAGGCCTCAGAAACGAGTATTTCCTTATTTGGCTTTCACCAAGGTTCAAATATCAAAAGCCAAAAGGAATCTCTCATTTTGTAGTAAACGTCAAGCTCCTAAGAACTGCAAATCAGAACAGCTAATAAGCTCACCGATCAATACATTGGAGCGTCTCAATTCTTCAAACGGCTATAATCTTCAAACGTCCATTTTATCATCTATAAAAGGAAGAAGATTTGTGAAGAATTATTATCAAGACTAAAGCTTCTGAACGTGCTAAAACTCTGTCAAATTCTGAAGCTATCAAACACTTAGAAACTTTGTGATAATTCTCTAAGTAGTCTTGTAACTGTGTTGTATTTTGTAAACACCTCTGATAGTATATCAAGTGTTCATCTCATATCTTTATTATCATTAAAACTTGTGAGAAGTCTCTTGCGTTTGTTCTTGAGCATTGGAAGTCTCTTGCTTTGTGCTAGAGCAATTTGAAGTCTCTTGCTTTGTGCTTGAGCATCTGTAATCTTAGTGATTATAGTGAAATCTCTTGTGAAGGACAAGAGGACTGGACTACTCCTGTTAGTGGGAGGAACCAGTATAAATTATGTGCGTCTTTCTCTATCTTTATCCTCCTATATTGTGTGTGTTAATCATTATCCGCTGCAAATAGTTTTAACTTAGAAAAAGTCTTAACACAATTCAACCCCCCCTTCTTGTGTGTTTTTCAACCTTCATGTGAGTTCCCCGAAGTTTTTCCTGATGAAATACCTGATGTGCCACCAGAGAGGGAGGTTGAATTTTCGATTGAACTTGTGTCGGGTACGAAGCCTGTGTCGATGGCTCCTTACCGTATGTCAGCTTCTGAGTTGGCAGAGTTGAAGAAACAATTAGAAGACTTGCTTGATAAGAAGTTTGTGAGACCGAGTGTTTCACCTTGGGGAGCGCCTGTGTTGTTAGTGAAGAAGAAAGATGGTAGTATGAGGTTGTGTATTGACTATCGTCAGTTGAACAAGGTAACTATAAAGAATAGATATCCACTCCCTAGAATTGATGATTTGATGGATCAGTTAGTGGGTGCACGTGTATTTAGCAAAATTGATTTGAGGTCAAGTTATCACCAGATAAAAGTGAAAGATGAAGATATGCAGAAGACGGCGTTTAGGACGCGATATGGTCACTATGAATTTAAAGTGATGTCTTTCGGTGTTACTAATACATCTGGTGTGTTTATGGAGTATATGAACAGAACTTTCCATGCTTTCCTGGATAAATTTGTTGTGGTATTTATTGATGATATTCTAATTTATTCTAAGACCGAAGAGGAACATGTATAGCATTTGAAGATTGTTTTGCAGGTGCTGAAAGAAAAGAAGTTGTATGCAAAGTTGTCGAAGTGTGAGTTTTGGTTAAGTGAAGTAAGTTTTCTTGGCCATATTATTTCTGGTAGTGGTATTGCTGTAGAGCCGTCGAAAGTTGAAGCGGTATCACGATGGGAGACTCCTAAGTCAGTTACGGAGATTAGAAGTTTTCTTGGTTTGGCTGGTTATTATAGAAGATTCATTGAGGGATTTTCTAAGTTGGCACTTCCGTTAACGCAGTTGACCTGTAAAGGTAAAGCTTTTGTGTGGGATGCTCGGTGTGAAAATAGTTTCAATGATTTGAAGAAGCGGTTGACAACAGCTCCTATTTTGATCTTACCGAAGCCGGAAGAACCTTTTGTTGTTTATTGTGATGCGTCCAAGTTAGGCTTGGGTGGTGTGCTTATGCAAGATGGTAAAGTGGTAGCGTATGCTTCGAGGCAGTTGAGAATACATGAGAAGAATTATCTCACGCATGATTTAGAGTTGGTTGGCCACCACATCTTTCGAACTTACATGATGTGTTTTATGTGTCGCAACTTCGGAAGTATATAGCGGATCCTTCGCATGTTATTCCTATAGATGATGTGCAAGTTAGAGACAACCTTACGGTGGAGACTTTACCTTTGAGGATCGATGATCGCAAGGTGAAGACGTTGAGGGACAAGGAGATACCTCTAGTGAGAGTTGTTTGGGGTGGAGCAACTGGAGAAAGTCTTATTTGGGAGTTGGAAAGTAAGATGCAAGAGTCATATCCTGAGTTGTTTGCTTGAGGTAAGATTTCGAGGACGAAATCCTTTTAAGTTTGGGAGAGTTGTAACGCCCATATTAATTTAATTTTTTTTAGTTACTATTTGAGTACTTTCTATGGTGTTATATGACTTTATTTTAATATATACGACGTTATGTGTATAATGTGTGATTTAAATGATGATATGATGTTTTATGTGATATGTGGTGTATTATTATTTTATTATAAGGATTGTTTAGAAAATGTAAGAGAAATAATATTATTTGTGTTATTTAAGATTAAAGAGGAGTAGAATAATATTCATTTGAGTTAAGGGGGAATAAGTGGAATTAATAGGAATTAAAAAGGGAGTTAATTGTTATTAGTGGGGAGTTACACTTTTCAGTAAAAGAAAAACAAAGAAAGTCAGACCAAACACATTTCACGTACTGAGAAAAAGGGAGTTTTTGAGAGAGTTTGAGAAGAACCAAGAGGAAGCTAGGAGAGGGCTAGGGAGGAATCGTTGCTGTAGAATTGCTTTTCATTGCTGAATTAAGGTAAGGGTGGGATTCCTTTCACTAGTTATATATATAATTTCTGAAAATTGAAGAATTGATGTTCTTGATTTTTAGGTTTAGAAAAGTTTATGATGATTGCTATAATGTGATGATCTGCGTGGTTTGATGCACGATTTTGTGTTGTTTTGGTTGCTATGTTGTATACCTAACCTGTAAACATTGTTCTAATTCGATTTGGGGTTGGGTGACCAAAAATTAAGTTTTGGGTGAAAAATGTCACTTTTCCCGAGAGCTGCACTGTGACAGCATCTCTGTTTCGAGTTCTTGCGTCTTTGTCACACGTTTCTGTTTTGAACTGGGTTTTGGTGTAAACCCGAAAGTTGTAGATAAGGATTTTAGCTTTCCAATGGCGTTGGTTGGACCTCAAAACTGTTTTTAGAACTTAAGTTATCGTCGAATTACTACACGTAGGTCACTGTGAAGTTTCAGCTTCTGTACCCAAATTTGAAATAAAAACTGGTATTGATAGGTACAGAATTGGTCTTAGGTGTAAACATGAAAGTTGTAGATAATTGAGTTAACATTCTGATGGCTTTGGAATGACTAGAAAATTGTTTGTAGCTTTTGAATTATGATAAAAATAGTCCAAGTGGATCTTTAGAAAACTTTAAGAAAAATTAGCATAACTAATCCCAAGTCAGTCCAAAAACTTATGGTTGGCTTCCCAACCTCAAACTTAAGTATTAGGGATTTAGTTGAAGTATTTTATGAGTATTTGGCTTATGTCATGTTGATCAAACTTGATTTGCTTTTGAAAAATGTTCTGGTTTTATACGAATGTAATTGATTAATGTATATGTGCTAAGTTGATATCTTTGAATGATTTGAGTATTGTGTCGGTGTTGTCAAAGTTTGAGAGGATGGTTCAAAGAGCCTAGGCGCAATTATTATTGTTGTCGAGTCAGTGTAAAGTTGTTAACTTGTTTAAGTTATAAGTGGAGTCCATTGCATATGCATAAAAGTAACGATGGAGCTTTTGCTCAAAGTGGCGATGGAGCTTTTGCTCAAAGTGGCGATGAAGCATATTAATGCTTAAAATATGGTACCACATGCATGATGTCTAAGTGTAGTGTTGCATTGCCAGGTCGTGAAGTCGTTTAAGGGATGATGTGATGGTGATAGTGTTAATTTCGTGGCGTGATTATGATGAATAAAAGTGGTGAAATCGTGATATGCTTTACTATGATAAATGCTATCTATTATGTTGAAATAATGCTATCTTGCTAGGATATGATTAAAGTGATGATTTCATGTTGATTATCATTAATTATTGAATTATATGATATATATTATTGGCTGTGTTTCTCACCCCTTCTGCTTGAAAATGTTGCCCTTCGTATGGGTAACTTGCAGGTGATCAGGCTTAGGTGCGTACGTGAGGATTCCGTTGTGTGAGGTGTCTTAGGATGCTCTGATACGTAACGGGATGGGGATATTTGTTATTTGTTTCTATCCTTTACGTATTGTTTAAGAATTAATTATTTACGATTTTGTTGTTAAACATTTTATGAGTTTTTTGATGAGGCCTTGTGCCAAGACCTTCTTGAAGGGGTTTATTTGATGTTGAATTATCCTTGAAAAGATTTGGATTTTAATTTATGAATTCTGCTGCCATATTGAATAATGATGAGGAATAAATTATTATTCATTTTTGTTTAGTGATTTTATGATATGTGACATCCTGAATGTGTTAAACTCTGATAATATATGAAATTTTTATGTTGGAATTTTCGGGATGTTACAATTGGTATCAGAGCAAAGGTTGGTCCGTCCGGCCTAGTAGAGAGTCGAGTGGCGTTGTCTAGAGTTAGAATATTATAGTTATTTTATTCTAACTGATGTTTACCTTGAAGAACCTTGAGATGGCTGGTAGATACGATGCTGCTTTTGCTGCTGCCCTACAAGCTATGGCTAATGCTGTGGGTAATCAGAATAATGCTGGTGGAAACGAAGTGACGAGGATGCTGAAAACTTTTCTGAGAAATCACCCTCCTACTTTCAAAGGAAGGTACGACCTTGACGGGGCTCAGACATGGCTAAAGGAGGTAGAAAGAATCTTCAGAGTCATGCAATGTGACGATGCTCAGATGGTGCGATTTGGCACCCATATGCTGGCTGAAGAAGCCGATGATTGGTGGGTTAGTGTACAACCCATTCTTGAAGTTGGAGGTGCTGCTGTTACATGGCCTGTGTTTAGGAGGGAGTCCCTGAATCGTTACTTTCCTGAGGATGTTCGCAGGAAGAAAGAAATAGAATTCCTTGAGCTAAAGCAAGGTAACATGTCGGTGACTGAATATGCTGCGAAGTTTGTGGAGCTTGCTAAGTTCTATCCACACTATGCTGCTGAGAATGCTGAGTTCTCCAAGTGTATCAAGTTTGAGAACGGTTTGCGTCCTGACATTAAAAAGGCAATTGCCTATCAGAAGATAAGAGACTTCTCTGAATTAGTGAGTAGTTGTCGGATTTATGAAGAGGACACTAAGGCTCACTATAAGATTGTGAACGATAGAAAGGCGAAGGGTCAGCCGAGTCGTCCTAAGCCATATGATGCTCCTAGAGACAAGGGTAAGCAAAGAGTTAATGATGAGAGACGGCCTCAGAAGAAAGATGTTCCTGCTGAGATTACCTGTTATACTTGTGGTCAGAAGGGCCATAAGAGTAATGCTTGCTCGGGGGATGTGAAGAGCTGCTATCGTTGCGGTCAGAAGGGGCATACTACTCCGGAGTGCAAATCCGATGATGTGGTGTGTTTTAATTGTAATGAGAAGGGACATATTAGCACTCAATGCAAGCAGCCGAAGAAGGCTAGGACCACTAGAAGAATGTTTGCTTTGACTGGCACCCAGACCGAGAATGAAGATCGTTTGATCAGAGGTACTTGCTATATTAATGATACACCTTTAGTTGCTATTATTGATACCAGTGCTACTCATTGTTTTATTGCTTTTGATTGTGTTACCAAGTTGGGTCTTTCGATGTCTATTATGAATGGAGAGATGGTTGTCGAAACCCCAGCTAAGGGTTCGGTGACTACTTCTCGTGTATGTGTGAGTTGTCCTTTGTCTATGTTTGACCGTGATTTTGAGATGGATTTAGTTGTCTACCTTTGAGTGGTATGGATGTGATTCTTGGTATGAATTGGTTAGAATACAACCATGTGCATATCAATTGTTTTCGTAAGACGGTGTATTTCTCTTCCGAGGAAGAAGAAAGTGGAGTTGAATTTTTATCTATCAAGCAGCTGAAGCAATTAGAGCGTGATGGGATTTTAATGTTTTCTTTGATGGAATTTTTGTCTATTGAGAATCAAGAGAATATTGATAGATTGCGAGTGGTGTGTGAGTTCCCCGAAGTTTTTCCTGATGAAATACCTGATGTGCCACCAGAGAGGGAGGTTGAATTTTCGATTGAACTTGTGTCGGGTACGAAGCCTGTGTCGATGGCTCCTTACCGTATGTCAGCTTCTGAGTTGGCAGAGTTGAAGAAACAATTAGAAGACTTGCTTGATAAGAAGTTTGTGAGACCGAGTGTTTCACCTTGGGGAGCGCCTGTGTTGTTAGTGAAGAAGAAAGATGGTAGTATGAGGTTGTGTATTGACTATCGTCAGTTGAACAAGGTAACTATAAAGAATAGATATCCACTCCCTAGAATTGATGATTTGATGGATCAGTTAGTGGGTGCACGTGTATTTAGCAAAATTGATTTGAGGTCAGGTTATCACCAGATAAAAGTGAAAGATGAAGATATGCAGAAGACGGCGTTTAGGACGCGATATGGTCACTATGAATTTAAAGTGATGTCTTTCGGTGTTACTAATGCATCTGGTGTGTTTATGGAGTATATGAACAGAACTTTCCATGCTTTCCTGGATAAATTTGTTGTGGTATTTATTGATGATATTCTAATTTATTCTAAGACCGAAGAGGAACATGTATAGCATTTGAAGATTGTTTTGCAGGTGCTGAAAGAAAAGAAGTTGTATGCAAAGTTGTCGAAGTGTGAGTTTTGGTTAAGTGAAGTAAGTTTTCTTGGCCATATTATTTCTGGTAGTGGTATTGTTGTAGACCCGTCGAAAGTTGAAGCGGTATCACAATGGGAGACTCCTAAGTTAGTTACGGAGATTAGAAGTTTTCTTGGTTTGGCTAGTTATTATAGAAGAATCATTGAGGAATTTTCTAAGTTGGCACTTCCGTTAACGCAGTTGACCTGTAAAGGTAAAGCTTTTGTGTGGGATGCTCGGTGTGAGAATAGTTTCAATGATTTGAAGAAGCGGTTGACAACAGCTCCTATTTTGATCTTACCGAAGCCGGAAGAACCTTTTCTTGTTTATTGTGATGCATCCAAGTTGGGCTTGGGTGGTGTGCTTATGCAAAATGGTAAAGTAGTAGCGTATGCTTCGAGGCAGTTGAGAATACATGAGAAGAATTATCTCACGCATGATTTAGAGTTGGTTGGCCACCACATCTTTCGAACTTACATGATGTGTTTTATGTGTCGCAACTTCGGAAGTATATAGCGGATCCTTCGCATGTTATTCCTATAGATGATGTGCAAGTTAGAGACAACCTTACGGTGGAGACTTTACCTTTGAGGATCAATGATAGCAAGGTGAAGACGTTGAGGGGCAAGGAGATACCTCTAGTGAGAGTTGTTTGGGGTGGAGCAACTGGAGAAAGTCTTATTTGGGAGTTGGAAAGTAAGATGCAAGAGTCATATCCTGAGTTGTTTGCTTGAGGTAAGATTTCGAGGACGAAATCCTTTTAAGTTTGGGAGAGTAGTAACGCCCATATTAATTTAATTTTTTTTAGTTACTATTTGAGTACTTTCTATGGTGTTATATGACTTTATTTTAATATATACGACGTTATAAGGATTGTTTAGAAAAATGTAAGAGAAATAATATTATTATTGTTATTTAAGATTAAATAGGAGTAGAATAATATTCATTTGAGTTAAGAGGGAATAACTGGAATTAATAGGAATTAAAAAGGGAGTTAATTGTTATTAGTGGGGAGTTACACTTTTCAGTAAAAGAAAAACAAAGAAACTCAGACCAAACATATTTCACGTACTGAGAAAAAGGGAGTTTTTGAGAGAGTTTGAGAAGAACCAAGAGGAAGCTAGGAGAGGGCTAGGGAGGAATCGTTGCTCTAGAATTGCTTTTCATTGCTCAATTAAGGTAAGGGTGGGATTCCTTTCACTAGTTATATATATAATTTCTGAAATTGAAGAATTGATGTTCTTGATTTTTAGGTTTAGAAAAGTTTATGATGATTGCTATAATGTGATGATCTGCGTGGTTTGATGCACGATTTTGTGTTGTTTTGGTTGCTATGTTGTATACCTAACCTGTAAACCTTGTTCTAATTCGATCTGGGGTTGGGTGACCAAAAATTGGGTTTTGGGTGAAAAATGTCACTTTTCCCGAGAGCTGCACTGTGACAGCATCTCTGTTTCGAGTTCTTGCGTCTTTTTCACACGTTTCTGTTTTGAACTGGGTTTTGGTGTAAACATGAAAGTTGTAGATAAGGATGTTAGCTTTCCAATGGCATTGGTTTGACCTCAAAACTGTTTTTCGAACTTAATTTATCGTCGAATTACTACACGTAGGTCGCAGTGAAGTTTCAGCTTCTGTACCCGAATTTGAAATAAAAACTGGTTTTGATAGGTACAGAATTGGTCTTAGGTGTAAACATGAAAGTTGTAGATAATTGAGTTAGCGTTCTAATGGCTTTGTAAACAGAATTGTTTGTAGCTTTTGAATTATGATAAAAATAGTCCAAGTGGATCTTTAGAAAACTTTAAGAAAAATTAGCATAACTAATCCCAAGTCAGTCCAAAAACTTATGGTTGGCTTCCCAACCTCAAACTTAAGTATTAGGGATTTAGTTGAAGTATTTTATGAGTATTTGGCTTATGTCATGTTGATCAAACTTGATTTGCTTTTGAAAAATGTTCTGGTTTTATACGAATGTAATTGATTAATGTATATGTGCTAAGTTGATATCCTTGAATGATTTGAGTATTGTGTCGGTGTTGTCAAAGTTTGAGAGGATGGTTCAAAGAGCCTAGGCGCAATTATTATTGTTGTCGAGTCAGTGTAAAGTTGTTAACTTGTTTAAGTTATAAGTGGAGTCCATTGCATATGCATAAAAGTAACGATGGAGCTTTTGCTCAAAGTGGCGATGGAGCTTTTGCTCAAAGTGGCGATGAAGCATATTAATGCTTAAAATATGGTACCACATGCATGATGTCTAAGTGTAGTGTTGCATTGTCAGGTCGTGAAGTCGTTTAAGTGATGATGTGATGGTGATAGTGTTAATTTCGTGGCGTGATTATGATGAATAAAAGTGGCGAAATCGTGATATGCTTTACTATGATAAATGCTATCTATTATGTTGAAATAATGCTATCTTGCTAGGATATGATTAAAGTGATGATTTCATGTTGATTATCATTAATTATTGAATTATATGATATATATTATTGGCTGTGTTTCTCACCCCTTCTGCTTGAAAATGTTGCCCTTCGTATGGGTAACTTGCAGGTGATCAGGCTTAGGTGCATACGTGAGGATTCCGTTGTGTGAGGTGTCTTAGGATGTTCTGATACGTATCAGGATGTGGATATTTGTTATTTGTTTCTATCCTTTACGTATTGTTTAAGAATTAATTATTTACGATTTGGTTGTTAAACATTTTATGAGATTTTTGATGAGGCCTTGTGCCAAGACCTTCTTGAAGGGATTTATTTGATGTTGAATTATTCTTGAAAATATTTGGATTTTAATTTATGAATTCCGCTGCCATATTGAATAATGATGAGGAATAAATTATTATTCATTTTTGTCTAGTGATTTTATGATATGTGATATCCTGAATGTGTTAAACTCTGATAATATATGAAATTTTTATGTTGGAATTTTCGGGGTGTTACACCTTGTTTACTAATGTCAGTCTGGATGTTCCTCACATTCCTCCTTGGCCTTCTATCCACCCTTCTCTGAAGCTTGTTGAATTGTCTTCCTAACATAGCTATGTCATTTGAGAGATCCTCATCTGACTCATCAGCCTCTTCCTCTTCATTAGCACATGATACAAAAGCTATACCTTTTCCCTTCTTCTCAGTTTGCTCACCTAAGTTCATCTCAAAAGTTTGGAGAGAGCTTACAAGTTCTTCAAGTTTCATACTTGGGATGTCTTGAGCTTCCTCAATAGCTGTGATTTTCATGTTAAATCTCTTGGGTCGGGATCTAAGCATCTTTCTCACAAGCTTTTCTTCAGACAATTTTTCACCTAGAGCCTCAAAAGAATTGTCTACCTCAAGCAAATTCATGTGAAAGTCATGAATTGATTCTTCTTCTTTCATTCTGAGGTTTTCAAACTTAGTGTTGAGAAGTTGGATTCTTGAGCTCTTCACCTTGGCATTGCCTTCATGAGTGGTTTTGAGTATCTCCCAAGCCTTCTTTGCAACAGTACACTGCTTAATCAATCTGAACATGTTCTTGTCCACTCCATTGAATAAAGCATTAAAAGCTTTGGAGTTTCCAAGTGATGCAGTGTCTTGCAGCTGACCATTCTTCTTCTGGCTTGAGTACATCAGTATCAACACCATTAGCATCCTGAACTTTGGGATGCTCCCATCCTTTGAGGACAGCTTTCCAAGTCCTGCTGTCAAGTGACTTTAGGAAGACAATCATCCTTGGCTTCCAGTAGTCATAATTAGTTCCATCGAGAAGAGGTGGTTTGTTGACCATTGTTCCATCCTTGTCCATGTTTCCAGAAAGTAACTTCCCTGGAGCTCACCCTCAAACAGGCAGGGTGCCTGCTCTGATGCCAATTGAAATTCTGGTGGCAAGTGTCAGATGTGCAGCACGATGTGTACACTTTAGGAATCGTACGATGTGTAGCCTAATGTGTCAACATCGTGGACATACTGAACTTGATGAACAAGTAAACAATATAAAGTGCAGGAAACAATAAAACACACAGAGTTTGTTAACCCAGTTCGGCACTTATAACAAGCCCTATTCTAGAGGATACCAATCCAGGGATGAATCCACTATGGTAGTATCAATTCAAAGTTAAACTCTCCCGTTTACAACTTCTCACTTAATCACTACCCGTGCTAATTCTACCTAGGAACTCCTAGATATGAGAACCACTGCTCACTCCCCCTCAACCTTACCCAGTAAGGATTTAATAACAAACTCAATTGGAGACACACTCCTAGACAAGCAAAGCACTCGTACCTAAAGGTTTAGAGTGTTGCACAATCTAACTCCTTTCTTCAAAGCTTTGGAGAAAGACAACTAGAGATTACAACTCTATAAACTCAGTCCTTACTTGTATCAAAACTATGATCCAAGTGAAGGCTCACAAAGCACAATGAACAGACTAAAAACCTAAGACTCAATATCTTCAATACTTGGTTTTGTCAATAATAATGTCTTCAGTCTTCCTTTATATAGAACAAGATTCATGGGCTTGGATCTTTAATGTTGACAGCTGGCCTTTGTAAATTTGCCTTGAGATTAATTTGATCGTAATCTTTTAATTGTTTGTTTCAAATCTTTTTGATAAAAGTCGGCCAATAAAATAAAACATATCCATGAAAGATTATCTTGTTCCTTGGCGCGCAAGCTGACACGATTTAATTTGAAAAACAAATCTTTTTCAAAAGATCACGCGTAAAAGAATAAAGGCGCGTCCAGCTAGGGCGTCCAGATGTGAATCCTGATGTGCCACACATCATGCTCCACATCATGGAATTAGGCTTATTTTACCAAATGAAGCCAACACTCTAAAATCCTCAACATGAAGTAACATGCTGTCAGACAAGATCGTTAGCGAGTTAAGAAATAAATAAAGATGATAGGAATTTCACACCCTTACATGTTCAGCAATGGTACCGTTGATTCTTACCGAAGCGTGCAATGCCCAGTCCTGCTTGGTTCAGGAGACGTTGATAGTAGCGATTCAGACAAGTGTCTGCAAGAGTCTGTGTTCAACCTTTTCTCTCTCTCACATTTTCACTCGAATTGAAAGGGATACTCTCAATCATCGCACAACCTGCCATTTTACCATAGGCTTGCAAAAATTCTAACCTGTCAAAATTTAATAAATATGCATTTTTGGAGGTCTTTAAGGGTTATAACGTGGCTAGGGTCAAGGTAGGATATTTTTGGGATAAGTAGGCTAAATTTGGAGTTAAGTACTACTTTGTTTCCTTTTTGTGTACGCAACCTTATTCCATAGGGTACCTTTTGATTTTTGGTATTTTCAGAGAATAGAACCGGAGAGACGTTTGTGGTTCTTTTTCTATCACTGTTTTTGTAGAGACTATTTTTTAGGGATTTTTGATGTTCTCCTGTCTCTTTCTTTTTTATATATATTTTTGTAGAGACTATTTTTTAGGGATTTTTCCCGTCTCTTTTTTCTATTTTTTTCATTTTTTTGTAGTGATAGTTCTCTGTATACCCACCCCAAACTTGAATTGTTGCTAGTTCCATGAGCAACCCTAAACTTTGATTGTTGCTATGATCAGAGAACTATTACCTAACTCCAAAAGAGGGTAATTTATTGTTTTTCTGATCTATAGGCTTGTATCGTTGTTTGTCACCGAAAGAAAAAGGATATATATATTTCTTACGGCTCAAAGTGGTTAGCAAAGGACAATAAGATTTATCAGGGTGGCTTGAAAAAGGCTCGGAGTTATAACAAAAAAATTGCCTCAATGCATAATTTAATAAATTAACCAATTACAGAGAATTGGAGCAAGTTCTGAAAAATAAACAAGTGCGCGGTACTCTCATAGATCGAAAGAAATTGGTAATACCTTTTGGAAATATTTGGCTGAAATTCTCACTTGGCTTAGCTATCTAAAGGCGTGAACCCTTATCAGCAGACACCGCTTCATCACTCGTCTCATTGTCTCCCGAACTTCCGCTTTTCGGAGCATTCACCTTTGGTGTTTATGTTAAGGTGCAAAATTCGGAACATCGAAATTTACAACTCACTTCGCTGCAATCTTGCCTATAACAGTTTCTCATGCACAAGATAATAAACAGCAACAATTATTTAATTTTTTGTAAGACAGGGGTTAAATAGATGAATATGACATGCTGAAATTCTGAGTACATGTTATTGAATTGAAAATACGGAAACAAATTACTGAATTGAAATACTGAAACAAAATACTGAATTGAAAATACTTAAATAATAAACCCTGAGTTGCCTCCCAAGCAGCGCTTGTTTAGCGTCTCATTAGCTTGACCGATTTCCTCCATTACAGAGGATAGGTTTGCATGTCTCGTTTGTGCTTTTCTTGTACATTCCCGAGCACTTACCATCTTCAGTATTTTCACAATTTCAGTAGTACAGCTTAGCTTCACTACTCCCTCGACTATCCCTGTTGGCGGCTTATTTTCAGGTTTAGCTTCATAGAGCGTAGTGTTTTACCCCAAACTTGCATGACTGTCATCTGGGTGACTTTGCGGCTGGTTCTCCTGTAAGCTTTCATTCCCGATAGTTTTTTCCGTCCCATATCATCTTCTCAAATGGTTCCCTTGGTACCAAAACCATTTTCTGTTATAGCCCCTTATTTGCTTCTTGAAATTTTCATTATTTCTTCGAAAGCCTCTTAGTTCAATGATCCTCCTGATCATTAACCGTTTTTTTGCAGCTTTCTCTTTTACAATTTTGCTCAGGTTCCCCTCCTTGGGAATTTTAGTCAGAATGTTGTCTTTAGTTGGATGTTTTCAGCCTCTCTTGCCTTGGGGTACCTGTCTACATGCACTCAACAAATACCTTAGTAGCATTGGTAGAGATATTTTTAAATATTTTTGGTTTTATTTCATTTGTCTTTGTCACCGTGAAAATTCACAGGTAAGTGAGGTGGATCACTAGGATCGCTTAAATACCTTAACTTTGCCTTAGACAGAATTTCATAGATCAAAATTCACAATCATTAACAAAAATTTTGATTTTTTAATTTTTTTGTATTTTTAATATTGTTGACAAACTCGAATAATTCTAACAAAGTTTTGTGAACACAATCCCCGGCAACGGCGCCAAAAGCTTGACTACGTTCTGGCAAGTGGATCAGTTTGTCGTCGAGCAATAATTCACACACTAGGTGTCTAGAATGAGTTCGTATCCACAGGGATCGTGTCAAACCTTCGCTAGTGCTATTCTAGTTCGTGTGTTTTTGCATTCGCTTTGGTTTTTAGGAAAAAGGTTTTAATTTATAAAAATAGTGATATGCTTTGCAATAAAAGTAAAAGTTTTGATTCAGAGACATAGAGGATAGGTATGGTGGTTGAACTTACTCCCTCCTTGATACTTGGCATAATCGGTGTATAACATAGTCATTCGTACTATTATCGGGCGTCGATTCTATCCTTGTTTTAGTAGCACCTTACTGCTACCATATGTAGGCAAAGTCCCCCTACTTTTTCAACTAAGGCACCTACGAGAGCCTAACCTCGCTTTGTCACATTCCCTAATTACTAGATAGAGTTATTTACAAACATGCATTATGACTATCGACCATCCAATACCCCTAGATCTTAGTTACGGTTATTCAGTTTCTAATTGTTATTACAACCAGTTCCTGATTCTTCCTCTAATTATTAAGTCATAACTAGTTCAAGATTGTTTTATCGTTCCTTTAATCTAGTGTTATTTATTACTAGTTGTCATACCCTAATTTTGCCCCATATATTTTTTATTTCCCATTTTACCCTTTTAGTTAATAATTTAGGTTTATATTATATTTTTGCATAATAATTCATAAAAACCCATAAAAATGCATAAATGCTTCACAAAAATTCATAAAAGTATTTTCTTTATTTATTTGATTATTTTTTATAAATTATTTAATTATTCATGAAATTTCCTTTTTACTTGCATTTTCTTTTTTCATTTCTTTTTAGATTACTTCATGAACAAGTAACCATTTTTCTTCATTATTTCTCATTCTCATATTAGATTTAAAATCAAAATCATCATTCATCATCATGCATATTTATTTTATGTATTTACCATTTATTTTCATTATTTTATGTGTTATTTAACCTTTTCTTTTTGTCCAAAAATCCTAGAAAATTCACAAAAAATAATTCAAACACTAACACCTCACCATTCTTATCATGAAAACACCTAGAATCTTCTCAAATTAACACATCATCAAATAGTACAACATTATCTTCAATTAAACATTTTTGAAAAATCAAGAAAAATCACATTTTTGTACCATTGTCCTATATACCCTTATTCATCTATTTCTGACCTAATTGGAACCATATATAAACCCCAATCATTAGTGTTTGCGCAGCTGAAGGCAGAGGAAATCAGAGAGAGTCATAATTCTTCACTCAAAACTCAAACATTTCTCATTTTTCTTCATTTTTCGAAAATCCATTTCAACACCAAAAGCTATCATTTTTTCTTCATCAATCACTCTCTGAGATTCCTAGAAGCATAACTGGTAACTCAAATAAAAGGAAACACGAAGGATTGAAGCTCTAGAAGCTCAAAGTGGCCAAACGGAGTTTGAAGGTGAAGAGAACGAAACCAACCTCAAAACAGGTAGTTACTGACTCAAACCTTCCTATTTTTGCATGATTAAGCATTCTGGGTTGATAATTTGTTCAAAAATGTGATAAATTGAAACTTTGAAAATTTTCCTTAAACTTTGACTCAATCGTTTGTTGCTTTTAAGTTGTTTTTTTTGAAAACTATTGATGGATTCATGATCAGCGCGAAAAATCGTGCAATATAGTATATTTTTTCGTAAATTTTGATGAGAAATCGCGAAAATTCGTTGTTGGCCGAAGTGTTGTTGTTGCTGTTCATGCGTGTTCTGTTCTTGCTCATGAGGAGGGGAGGTTGAAGACGATGATGTGGCAGCGCGTCATTGGCTCCCTCCCCCAGTTTAAAACGTGGCTGTTTGATCAGTTTAAAGGCCCAGATCTGTTTTAAATTAGTTTAAATCACAGCCACAGGATTAAATCGTAAGGCCTGAATCTGTTGTCTGTAGCGCGCGCCTCATGGGCCTCCCACACAGAATAACTCGTTTTCTTTCTGCACCCCCTCCCTGTTGCTTTTAGCACCCCCCGTCTGAAACTTAATTTTAATTAAATTTTTAGCTTATTTCAAAAAGCACTTTTGTGAACTCTAGCTTACTTAAGCTTATTGTTCACATGTTTATGCTAAAATTATGTTAGTCATTTTTGACTCCATTTCAAATTTTTAAACTTATTTTAATAAGTGATTATTCACTTAATTGATTTTTATCATAAGTGCTTATTTAGGGTTTCAAAATGCTCTTCAGCTTATTTGACCTAAACTTTTACACAATATTGATTTAAATACAGTGTTTACTGTATACAAGTGATTTTCAAATTTTTAAAGCATATTTTAATAAGTTATTATTCACTTAATTAATTTTAATCATAAGTGCTTATTTAGGGTTTCAAAAAGCTCTTTAGCTTATTTGACCCTAATTTTTACACAACATTAATTTAAATACAGTATTCACTGTATATAAAAATTCCCAAATTTTTAAAACTTATTTTGATAAGTGATTATGCCATTAAGTTGTTTTAACCATAAGTGCTTATTTGTGATTTCAAAAAGTTCTTTAGCTTATTTGATCCAAATTTTTGCACAAGATTAATCCATATACAGTGGCTACTGTATACAAATTTTTCCAAAATTTTTAAACTTATTTTCATAAATGATTCTTAATTAAGTTGTTTTACTCATAAGTGCTTATTTGTGATTTCAAAAAGTTCTTTAGCTTATTTGATCCAAATTTTTGCACAACATTGATTCATATACAGTGTTTACTGTATACAAATTTTTTCTAAATTTTTAAACTTATTTTCATAAGTGATTCTTAATTAAGTTGTTTTGTTCCTAAGTGCTTATTTGCGATTTCAAAAAGCTCTTTAGCTTATTTGATCCAAATTTTTGCACAAGATTAATTCATCTACAGTGGCTACTGTAGAAAAAATTTTCCAATTTTTTAAAACTTATTTTCATAAGTGATTTTTAATTAAGTTGTTTAGTTCATAAGTGCTTATTTGAACCTTAGGCTCTTTAGCTTGATAGTATTTAGTTCTTTGCTTTAATGATTTTGTTCCAACACTAATCCTTCATTTTAATTCATGTCTCATATTATAAATCATCTTGATTAACTCTCTTTAGAGTTTAATTAGTTTAATTAAGTATTTTTGAACATTGTTCGCTACTAACTTGTATATTTAAATCACATAATTATTGCATGCATTATTATCATCTCTTGTTAATTTATGCTACATTGTTCTCTTTTCTTATATATATATATATATATATATATATATATATATATATATATATATATATATTTATATATATATATATATAAATATATGTTTGCTTGGTCTGTTTGGCTCCGGTTTTCATTAATAAAAAACTAAACAAGAATTTTCATAATAATTAAAGGATGAAAAAGGGGGAACCTGACGTATGGCTTGTTTCCGCCCCGGACATCTTGGACCCCTGACGTATGGCTTGTGGTCGCAAGTTGTCCTCATTCTAAAAACGCTAAAATTAACCCAACCCACATTAAATCCCATTCTTTCAAAATAAAACCCGGTTTTGCTTTATCCATTCCTCTGACACATACAAAGCTTAGTTCCTGATTAGGATATACAAGCGATGTTGTATCAGCGGAATGTGAATTAAGCATCATCCGTTAACAACTCTTTCTTAAAAAAGGATACATGTTTTATCTATTCCTCTGACACATACACAGCTTAAGCTCCTGATTAGGACATACAAGCAATGTTGTATCAGCGGAATATGAAATAAATATTATCCGCTAAAAGGGTCCAACCCCTTGGAAGTGTTGGGTTCCCTGCCGTTTGGCTTGTGAGCGCCAATATTTTCTCGTGGGGTCAGCGACTCTAGGAACCATGTTGACTGGTCTAGAACCATGAACCTTGTTACTAGGAACCTCTATTTAAAACCCGAGTCAAGGTCACGTGATGTTGGCCCTCCCGGTTAGCACGGTGATCTCACCTTGAGGAGGTTGGCATTTTGGCGATATTTGTCGTGAGCTTTCGCAATAACGACGTTGTTTCCAAAGAGCCAACCGAGTCTAACAAAACCTAGAACAACATGTGAGGGGGATGGGTTGCAGGTAACCTTGGACCTTTTGACCTCAATCATTATGTTTGAACCTTTGCTTCATGGTGACTTGATGTGTTACACAAAGTGCATTCATGCATACATTACATCCATCCATGTTAAATATTCATACAAAAAAATTATGGTTTTCAGGTAATCAAAGGACATTGTTGGGATAAGCATAAGGGATATGGCATATGAAAGGAAGAACACTCGTCACTGCAACTTCAAGGCTCCCATGGTTGGTGGTCTCTTGGCTATGGAAGAGAAATTGACAAACAACAGCTGAGCAAACATTCAAACTAATTATGGTTCAGTGTTGGATCTTCTGCATGTTAAGGTTGATACGACTGCACTGACTACTTTGGCTCAGTTTTTTGACTCCCCACTCAGATGTTTTACATTCCAAGATTTTCAACTTCTCCCTACAATGGAAGAGTTTGAACATATTTTGGGGCGTAATATGGAGGGACGAGCATGTTATATGAGAGGTGTTCCTACTTTAGAGAACCTTGCATCAGCTTTACATCTTAAGGTTGAAGAAGTTGCGTCTCTACGTGAGTTTAGGGGTGTGGACGATTTCTCTGAGAGAGCTTTGGTGACCAAGGCTCAAGATGTGTTGTCAGCGGGAAATTGGAAAGCCTACAATGCCTTATTAGCTCTTTTGATATATGGATTGGTCTTGTTTCCTAGTTTAGATCACTTCATTGATTTACCAGCTGTCGGTGTCTTTTTGACCGGGAATCCGGCCCCAACTTCATTGGCTGACTTTATCTATTCCCTTCATGACCGCTATGTTTCAAAGAGAGGGGGGGCTAGTCACTTGTTGTACTATTCTAATCATGAAATGGTTGTTATTTCATTTGCCCAACAAAGTATCTTTCGTGGAAGACAAGAAAGTCAAGTGGCCAGAAAAGTTGAGTTCCATTTTCGAGAAGAACATCCGTTGGTACCCAAGGGAGGTAGAAACTTCAAGAGTACTTCTCAAGTGTGGGGATTTTGCTAATGTCCCTCTTGTGGGAACCCGTGGATGCATCAATTACAACCCCATACTTGCATATCGCCAGTTGGGCTATCCTATGGAAGGTGCACCATCAGAAACTTTGGTAGCCGGCTTTGTTTTTAAAGAAGAAAAAGATAACCCAGAATTGTGGGGAAAGATTCAAAGAGCTTGGAAGAATGTGAGCAAGGCCTCTATGCCACCAAAGAATTGCTTAGCAAAGGAAGCTTACACTACTTGGGTACAAGAAAGGGTTGAGAAGATCAAGATGCCTTTCACTGTCAAAGCAACTATTAAGCCTCAAGCACCGGAGCCAATCACAATGGTTCCAATTGAAGAAGTTGAAATATGGAAGGCGCAAGTGGCAGCCCTCCAAAAGAAAAACCAAGAGTGGTGCTTTAAAGACCTTAAGAAGGAAGGAAATCTAATGAGGCTCAAAAGAGAAAGGGACGAGCAAGAGAAAGAGATCTGCAATGCCAAAGAGAAAATGATGAAAATCAAAGATGAGGTGAAGCAAGCAAAGGAGGGCTACCATAGTGCAAATGCCAATCTCAAAGCCAAGAATGAATTGATAAAGAAGATGGAGCTCTCGTATCTAACTATGCAAGACACCGGGGCTATGGCCATGAAAGCTCAAGGTGAATAGCAAAAGAAATACCGAGACCGTGAGCAAGAGATACTAGAGCTTAATCGGAAGTGTCAAGGGTTGATTCAGAAAGAGGTGTTTAGAGAGCAAAAGTGGGAGAAGACTCTACTCAAAGTGAACCTTGAACACAAGGGGCACATTGAGAATTATGAGAGGAGTCTGGCACAAATCACCCAAGATTATGATGAGCAAATGAATGACATAAAGGAAACAATCCGAATGCTAAAAGAACAGTTGAGTCAGTGTCAAGCACAAAGGATTGCATTTGAAAGGAAGGCAGTTGAAGAAATGGAGAGCATGGGGAAGGCTTTGAAGCAGCACAAGTTGTGCATGGAGATGGCTCGGCAAGATAGGAAGGTGTGGAGAGATGCTTACATCAAGATGGCAACTCTCTCCAACTCTATCATAGACTGTTTGCCCCGAAATCTGAAGACAGCGGAGAGGGAGTTATCAATCAACCCTGCTCCCGTTCCTGAAAGCATTAAAGGTTTCATTGGATTCTGTAGAGAGCTTCTTGAAGGTTACAAGGAGATTGTGTGGAAGGCTAGGAGACACCGTTAGATTTGTGTTTGGTTCCTGTTTTGATTTGTATTTGTCTTTAATTGAAGGATCTTTATTTCTTTTGATGTAACAAACTCCTGTTGGGATTAATGCAATTTGATGTTCAAGAATGTGATGTGTTTTCTTTTCATGCCTATATCCCAAAATGCTTACACTATTCATGTGTCTGCGATTCCCTAAAAAAACACAAATAATAATAATAATAATAATGCATAAAGATTCCATTGCATGCATGCATATAGTTATATGTCATCTCATTCTATTTCATTCAAAATAGCTTCCCCGTCGTTCCTATTGGACTAGAAGCACTTCCAAAGCAGTTATGGAAAACTGGCAAGAACAGCACGATAATCTGAAAGAGGTGGTGACTCAGTTGGCCGGAAAGTTGGATCAAGTGTTGGAAAGACTGTCTAATCCTCCTCCCCCACCACCGCCTACAGTTACTGAAGGTCCCGAAACTACCAATGCGGAATTGGTATGGCCAAGATGGGGTCTGCCCCCAGGTTTCACTCCTCAAGGTTATGTGCCTCCCCCTCATGGAACAACTGGTTCCCCATCTAATGCTGGTCCTCAAGTGAGTCAAGTGCCCGGTATTACTATTGAAAGCCCAGCTAGGGTCACTCCACAACAAGAGACTCAAGATGATCCTCGCTTCGTCTATCAAGGCCCTGAAATGCCTGCTGTTGAGCACAAGTTTGATTTTGCTATTCCTCAATTAGAAGAAGCCAATCTGAAATTCAAAGCTATTGAGGAACGTTTGAACACCATGGAAGGAGGCAGTGACCCTCTTGATTTCTCCAGCATGTGTCTAGTGCCTGACTTGGTGTTGCCTCTCAAGTTCAAAGTTCCAGAGTTCGAGAAGTACAAAGGCTTAAGTTGCCCAAGGAACCACCTGATTATGTACAGCCGGAAGATGGCGTACTATGCAAATGATGACAAGCTTATGATACATTGCTTTCAAGATAGCCTGGTTGGAGCTTCTTTGAATTGGTACATACAGCTAGAGAACAGTCGCATCCGTTCTTGGAGAGACTTAGCAAATGCCTTCATTAAGCAATACCAATACAACTTGGACATGGCTCCCAGTCGTACTGTGTTGCAAAATATGTCACAAAAGCAAGGCGAATCTTTCAAAGTGTATGCCCAAAGATGGAGGGAGCTAGCCTCTCAGTTGCGTCCTCCACTCTCAGATGCTGATTTAATTGAAACATTCACCAACACTCTTCAAGGTGTATATTTTGAAAAGATGGTTGGAAGCGTCGTGTCAAATTTTGCTGATTTGGTCTTGATCGGAGAAAAGATTGAGAATGGAATCAAAAGTGGTAGAATCCCAGTGACTACCAGTGCTCAGAGTAATGCTAGAAAACCTGCCACTAACTTTGGCAAGAAACGGGAAGGAGAAACAAATGCTGTGGCTTCCCAAAACAGTCATGCTCGTCCAACCATGCCTTACTATCCATACATGGCTTCAGCTCAACACCAGCCAAGACAAGGGTATCCTCTGCAAGTGCCTGTGTCTTCAACGCCTCAACAAGGTCAAAAAGCTCAGCCATATCAGCAACAAGTGAGAAAGACTTTTGATCCCATTCCAGTGCCATATGGTGAACTTTTGCCTTATCTGGTACATAGCATGATGTTAACTCTCAGGGTTTTGAAACCTATGACTCCACCATTTCCAGCGTGGTATGATCCCAAGGCTAAGTGTGAGTTCCATTCCGGGGTTGAAGGACACACTATTGAGAATTGCAGAGCTCTCAAACAAAAGGTTCAAGACCTTATTGATCAAAAACTGTTATCCTTCAAGTCGGAAGGGCCTAATGTGAAAGATGATCCCTTGTCTGGTCATGCGGGGTCTAGTGTGAATCAAATTGAAGAAGAGGGGGAATTGATAAAGGACGTCTGTATGATCAAAACTCCTTTGTTAGTTGTTAGAGAGACCTTGATCAGCTACAACCAGTTTGCAAACATGCATTCTGATTGCAAAGTTTATGAAAAGAATCCAAATCATTGTGACAAGATGAAGGATTGCCTACAAGAACTAATGGATCAAGGGTTGGTACAGATTGGGTATACTAAGAAAGAACCTCTGGTAGCTATGTTGGAACAACATGAGCATGAAAAAGGGGTGAAGCCTATTGAGATCATATACCGGAAAGTGGATGCAAAATTTTCTGTGGGGAAGATCGAACCTCTTGTTGTGCAAGTACCTTCGCCTTTTGCTTTTAAAGACAATAGCGCTTGGAACTATGGTTCAACAGCTTATGTGCAAGGGAAACCCTTGGTGATTCCAGAACCACTAGTGATCAATATTGATGGTACAGTAAAAATGACTAGGAGCAGTAGAGTGTATGCTCCTGAATTGCTTCAGAAAAGTGTTGAACCTGTTGGTCCTCCCAAGGAAACAGAGTTGCCAAAAGAAGATGTTGGAGTTGAGACTTCAAAAGGGAAAGCCAAACAAGATGAGTCAGATGAGTTCCTAAAGATCATCAAGAAGAGTGACTACAAAGTGGTTGATCGACTTAGTCAAACACCTTCAAAGATTTTGATCTTGTCATTATTGATGAATTCTGAAGCCCAAAGAGTTGCTCTGTTGAAACTCTTGAATGCAGCCCATGTTAGTCAAGATATCACAGTGGCTCAGTTTGATGGGGTGTGCAATAATATTACAGCCAGCCGTTGCTTGGGATTCATTGATGCGGAGTTACCATCCGAGGGAAGGGCACATAACAAGGATCTGCATATATCCATGAAATGTCAAGACAATACCATTGCAAGAGTGCTAGTGGATACAGGCTCCTCTTTGAATGTCATGCCAAAAGCAACTTTGAACAAACTCTCCTTAATGGGACCAATGTTGAAGCATAGTAACTTGGTTGTCAAAGCCTTTGATGGGTCTCAACGAGAAGTGATTGGGGAAATTGAACTACCTATGATGATAGGTCCTCATGTGTTTACTATTTCATTTCAAGTTATGGACATCCATCCCTCCTATAGCTGTTTATTAGGAAGGCCTTGGATTCATGACGCCGGTGCTGTTACTTCCACTCTTCATCAAAAGCTGAAATTTCTTGTGGATGACAAACTGGTGATTGTGTCAGGAGAAGAGGATACTCTAGTCAGTCATTTATCATCATTCCGATACATTGAAGAGGAAGAAGGTGCTCTTGAGACCCATTTCCAAGCATTAGAAATTGCAAATGCTACTTTGTTGGAATTGGGAGAGGCTCCTCGTATACCAAGAACTCCTGCTGTCTGTTGGAAGAGTTTGAAGAAGGCCATAGATGATGGTAAAGCCTCAGTGGGGTGGGGGCAATTGCTGTCGATTCCTGAGAAGAAAGACCGTTTTGGCATAGGCTATCGTCCAAATGGAAGAATGGTAGCAAGGAAAGGTCAAGGGGTGATCCCGTATATTCAAGAGACTTTTCATAGCACCGGGTTCAGATCTGCTGATCAGATTTCTGTGATAGAGGAAGGAAAGGCTGATCAAGAAGGCCATGATTGGGTGCATCAATGTTCATCAGGCACTGTACTCTTCAATTGGAAAGCTGTTGAGATTCCGAAAGTTGCTCTAGTTTCAAAGTAATTTTTTCTTGTTTTCGAAAAAACTTCCCTTGCCACGCCCGGGGAAAGTGGATTCGCTTGTAATGGCTGTTATGTTTTAAGGACTTAATTATCAATAAATAAAAGTATTTTATGTGCATGATTTTGTCTTATTTCATTCTTTATTTTTTCAGTTTCAAAAAGATAAAAATAATAAAATGGCAATAACTTCTTGCATATCATAATCCTTTTGCATCCATCCTAAAATCAAAATATATATCATGCAGAAATGAATTCATGGATCATAACAGTGTGGTAACTCTTCCTGATTTCGAATTACCAATTAATCTCGCCGAAGAGGATGAAGATAAAAATTGTGAACTTCCAGAAGAGTTGGCAAGACTGCTGGATCAAGAACAAAGAATGATCCAACCTCATCAAGAACTAGTGGATGTGATCAATCTAGGGACTGATGAGGACAAGAAAGAAGTTAAGGTAAGGGCTTCCCTGCAATCTGATGTGAAAGAAGAGTTGGTCAAGCTGCTTCAAGAGTACATGGATGTCTTTGCATGGTCTTATCAGGATATGCCCGGGTTGGACACCAACATAGTTGAACACAAGCTTCCACTCAAGCCCGAGTGCCCTCCAGTCAAGCAAAAGTTGAGAAGAACTAGACCTGATATGGCACTCAAGATAAGAGAAGAGGTCAGGAAACAGTTTGATGCAGGTTTCCTTGCAGTGGCCAAGTACCCAGAATGGATTGCCAACATTGTACCAGTCCCAAAGAAAGATGGCAAGGTGCGAATGTTTGTGGATTATAGGGATCTAAATAGGGCAAGCCCAAAGGATGACTTCCCATTACCTCACATTGATGTATTGGTGGATAACACAGCTAGATTCCCTGTTTTCTCCTTCATGGATGGCTTTTCTGGTTATAATCAAATCAAGATGGCACCAGAAGACATGGAGAAGGCTACTTTCATAACACCTTGGGGTACCTTTTGCTACAAGGTAATGCCATTTGGTTTGAAAAATGCCGGGGCAACTTATCAGCGTGCCATGGTCACTCTCTTCCATGATATGATCCACAAGGAAATTGAGGTGTATGTTGATGATATGATTGCTAAATCCTCATCAGAAGAAGAACATCTCCAACACCTTCGAAAGTTGTTTGCAAGGTTGAGAAAACGTGTTTTTCTGCAAAACAGGGGCTGAATACGCAGTTCTCGCCCGGCGAGCCTTCTAGCGAGTGAACAATTTCTGGGCAGAGTATGAATGGCCCGACGAGCCTTTGCTGGCCCGGCGAGCTTAGGCTGGCCCGGCGAGTGATAGCTCGCTCGGCGAGCATACTCAGAACAGACCTTGTTCCTTGCTTGGGCTTGTTGGAGTGCTCTTTGGGCAAGGCTAGTATGATGGTCCTATTTTTAATAATATTTTCAAAAATGTGTACACTCGTTTTATATCCTCGAATTAAATTAATATTTTTGTAACAATAGAATTTATATAAAATACGAGTTGTTTGTTATCACGATACAATCCTAGGGTATGACTTAGGATATTAGGAATTATTGTATGCTCCCCGGGCTTTGGGAAAACTATGGTAGTATGAAATAAATTTAGAATCAGTCGATTAGGTGCGATTGTGATATCGCTTGTGGACTTCCTTTTAGATGCTCCACCAGAAAAACTTTGTGAGCTGTATGCCGGAACGCTTTCTGTTCGCGGAGATATGCTCACCACAGAGTGTCTTGCGGTTAAAATTAACAAGACTAATTGTGTGTTACACCCTTATTTAATTATGTTTTATGATTATATGTTATGAATTAAAATATGTTATGACTGATTAGGTGCCCCGGCTTAGTAGCCACTAGGAGGGTAGTAGGACCCACTGAGACTTAGTAGTCTCACCCCACTCCATTTTTTTTTTAGGTAGACAGGTTATTTCGGAGCAGGGACCAGGATGGACCTGACGATTGGAGCTGTGCTTGGATTGTCAGCTTAGAAGACTTAGTCTTCTTCCTTGTTTTTATTTAACTTGTTATTCTGTCGTCAATTCTTTACGTTGTTTGTATTTGACATTCTATTATTATCTTAAGGGTAATAAGTTATTCAGTTATATTTCTTTTAATTAATGTACTCAGATTCCAGTTATTAATGTTCCGACTAAATATTCTAGATATTTTAGTTGGGGCGTTACAATTGGTATCAGAGCAGGTCGATCTAGTATTGGACCTTGCCATGAGTCATTACAATTCCTTTCTATGTAGTACGGACCCTTTGGAGTCTGGACTGTTTACGCTGAAACCATCGCGTGCTGAGTCTGATCAGCTCAGTATTGTGCATGGTAGGCAGGGTATTACAGTTGAGAACCGAAGTGGACCACGGTGGTTAAGTAAGAAGATCGTAGTGGAAGTATAGTCCAGAAGCAATCGTTGGGGAGAATTCTCTCTAACCGGATGTTAGAGCTGAAATAGTTAGGACTGAATGAGTAAGTGGTGCAACGTCAACGAGTAAACCATGAGCTGAGATGGATTATATGGATTAAGACCAATAGTAGTAGGAAATTCTGGAGATTGTAAGGAAACTGTTGTTAAGATTGTAGAGAGTAAGAACAGTTTGATGGAAGTACTAATCGCTCGAAGTAGAATTGTTCATGGAAGCACGTAGGTGTGTAGGTCATTATAGTATCCAACTGACACCGTGTGTCAGGTAAATTCCCCGGACTTGAGAGTAACCATACCTTCTGGTGAACATGTTTACAAGAAACACGTAAGCCAAGTAAGATTCAACCTTCAGTGAATCAGAACGCTTCCTAAATACTTAACCTTATTTGTCAGCCGTGAGATCCACCAGTGATGTTAGATCTATTCAATACCATACTAAAGAAACCAAGTTGGAATATTCACCCATAACAACACTTATCTGAGAACTTCCCAATAGATTATCCTATAGGAAGCCAATTCTTAATGCCTCCCTAAGAATGTTTCAGCTCTTCAAATCATAACTCGTATTCCTACCATACCGCGAGAAGCCATGATCCGTTTAGCATAACAAATAGAACTTCCTTTTAGCAATACCAGCCTAGGTCAGTTAACTTAGTAAATCATCTGAGACCAACCTTGAGTCGTAGAAACCAGATTTGAACCGAATTAGCTTCTCTAAGTAGCAACCAATATTTATACCTTACCGCTAGAAGTGAACATTAACAGATAAACTATTAAGGAATTGCACCTTATAGACTTGGTTACCTATATAGACTTGTTAGGTATAGTTATTCACTTATCATGAACCAGTAACTTAATGTCCCAAGCTACCCAGCCATGAATATAGGAATTAAGTCGAATCACCGTATCATTAAAATGCCAACCGCTACCTTATCACCTAGAACATTATCAATAGGAGCTCGTTACAATAGAACAGTCCACCTCTTTGAAATCAACCTTAGTGCTGAATCATTAGCATTCAAGCCTCGATCAAATTAGCAAAACAGAAGTTATCATTAGCGCCTTCAGCCATCTAGATTAATCATTGGGTACTTATGTTAGTTGCCGAAACAAAATCACTAAGTTGGATTTACTCCTTATCAGCCACTCGACATTCTCATTTATTCAGACCTTCGAGTTAGGAATCTGTTAGAGTCAGCCGGATTTTTCCTTTAGGAGTGCCTATCAATAACCTGTTTTGAGCCGGAACCATTAGAGGTTAAAATTTCAATTTCATGACCATTCCTTCGGACCTTTGATAAGCTAAGTTCATCGAACCGAACTATGTTGGATTGGGTATCCAGTAACCATGGGAATATGGAACGGGTTCATTCCCTAACTTGACCGATTATGCCTTGGACAGATAATTCCTTCTCGTGTCCTATCATCTGTTAGTCGTAATTATCATTCGGAGTAGTTGAAAGGTAAACTTTCCAAATTCCTCGATATCAGTCAGTTAAACCGACATTGTAAGACTTTGCTTACAAGTAATCTTGTTCAATCTTTCAGCTTTTTCAGATATGTTGCTAGTAACTAAATATAATCCGTGGAATCCAGTTTAACTGGAAAGGACATGTGTAAATTCAATTCAAGTTCTCACTCGTCTTATCGATCTTTCAATCAGCATCTTTAGTCAATTATCCACCAAACTATTCCGTTCTGTATCAATATCAGTTAGTCATATAGGTCTTTGTGCACCTGAACGACGCATCATTAATTCCAGTGCATTGAGTAAACTTTCGGAGTCTTATCAGCTAAATTCCAGTTAAGTTTCAGATCTTTCTAGTTACGTAGAAATAGGAGCTAGTAGAAGTATTAGTATCTAGATACCTCATCATAACTAATCTCTGAATTCACGTTTGATAGTTTCATTCTCTGCCGATTGTTCAGTTTCTCTGTACATTATCAACGATAGATTTAGATCATCATCAATCAAATTTCTCGTGTAGAGCGAAAGAGTTTCCTTATTGCGAATTCCATTCTTACAATTGCACATTGGCTATTTTTGGACGAGGGGTTTGAATCCATTCTCGGTGTTAAGTGTGCATATCTTCCGTACCCAATTAGCCAATCCTTAGAATCCGATCACGTTAGCTAGATTCTTTCACTTCAGTCTATCAACAAAATTATCAATCCAATCTAACCGTATCATTGAAGGAAGACTCAAACCTCAGTTCTTGATACGTTAAATGTACTACTCGACCACAGTGTTGTGCTATGATGGATTGAAATATTAGGTGGAAAATTCTGTAATACTATAGACTCGGTTGCAGATGAGTTCGACTCATTGGCGAAAGGATCTATAGTGTTTAAGCGTTTCTCACTCGTTTTATATTTTGATCTATCTTGGAGTATTTTAAACGACATGAACGGGACAGTGGTACGTGTGGCGTGTCACTGTGTTAAATGAATTTGGAGTAAGGTCATGATGACGCAGATGTAAAGGGGATGACTATAAGTAATCGGATCAGAGTGCACAGCACGAGATTAGACGAAAATATAATTAAACGATCAAATTTGGACGAATAACCCTTTGAGAGAGGAAAGTTTTATTCCAAAGAATAAAGGTAATCAAGTGTTCTTGAGAATAACACCAAAGTTGGAACTACGAGGTGTTTCCAAACGAAGAAATTCTATCCGAAGTGTATAAGACCTTATCAGATCCTTCAAACGCGTCGGTTCAGTAACCTATCGGTTAGCTCTATCTTCATTCAGATCAGGGTTACACGACGTGTTTCATGTGTCGCAACTTCGGAAATTCACTCCCGATCCTTATCATCCTCAAGAGATTAATCTTCAGCCAGCCTTAACATATCAGCCGAATCCAGTTCGTATAAGTTGATTGTGAAGTTAAGATCCTTTGGAACAAGAGAATTCCAATAATCCAAGTCGGATGGGCTCAGTCCAATGACGACTAACTCACTCAGAAACGGGAATCTGACACAGGAAAAGATGTCTCTATTCTTTCTAAGATAAATTTCTTAATTTCGAGGACGAAATTTCTTTAAGGAGGGTAGATTGTAACATCCCACTCTTTCAATTACCTAATTAATTTTAATTAGAGCTTTATCTAATTAATTAAAATTAGTTAGTGGTGATTAATTAAATAAGTTTTGAGGATTAAGTGGAAACGTGTAAATTTTGTGAGTTCTAATCGAACCTAAACTATACACTAATACCTTAACCTCACAATATGACTTTAATTAACACAAGGTATTCAATTTTCCCTCTCAAATTCTCTTGCCCATGACTCATTTTCCACTCAATGGAGTACTCCCTCTCATAGAGACACCTCACCACATGCAACCACCTATGTAGCATGCTAAGCCAACACCTCATCACCTCTATTATATTCAAGAAAAGCAAGCATGCAACCATTGTAACCATTTCTCACAACTTCAGAAATTGGAACATTAAAAACTCCTCCTTCTCCTCTCATCATTCACGAGCTCCACCCTCACAAAACAACAAACTTCCTAAACAATTTCACTTCCTCATTTCATGAGCTTATCATTCTTTAGAAGCTCTACACTTTAACACTGTCATATTTTCAGAGATTCTACATGCAAGTGCAGCAAAGAAAACAACCATAATCCCATTCCTTTCATCTTCCCAAACTCATCAATGAACAACAACAACACATGCAATTAGTGCAATTCACTCCTTGAAGCAAGGGCTTTAGAACAAGGTAAGAAACATTTCAAATCCTCCTTTTCCTTCTCAAATTCGTGCTCTAATTATAAGGGTTTCAACTCAGAAACTTATTTGCATGCAAGGGTTCAAGTGACTTGGGAATTGGAACAAATTGTCAAACCCGTATTCCTGGATATACCCTCAGAAAAACGGTCAGTGCTCTCTCCTCACAACTCCGTTTCGAATGATTCTTTTTGGACTAGAAAGCTAACTTGAATACGCTCATTTTGGCTTTGGTTTCATGAATTTTCATCGAGAAACGAATTCTGGGCGAATTTTTTAAGTTGACTGTTCAACCCAGAATTTCCAGAAAATTCGTGTTTGAACAGAGCTCTATTCAAAATGTAATTTCTCCTTCTCTGTAGCTCTGATTCTGTTTCCGCTTGTTGGTATGGAAAGCTAACTCAATTCCGGTCGTTTGGAGACCAATTTCGTGAATTTAGGCCAAGGAATGAAGTCTGTAGGTTGTTCCGAAGTTAGAGGTTTGAAGCTGTCAAATAGGAAATGGATTAAACAAGAGCTGGAAGCTAGGTGGATCGATGGTTTAGCAATGAATTTGTAAAGCTTCTGAGTTAATCTCAATTCAGGTGGGTTCTTTAGGCTAGTGTAGCTAGAATTCCCAATTTAAACTTTGCATGCAAACATAGGAATTTAGGAAAATTATGTGTGAGGAGAAATAACTCCCAATTTTTCCTTCAAACAGTTGTAATTTATGTTTATAATATTGTTACAATGATTTACTTTGAGGATTGTAGGTGTTTAATTTGAAAAACGTGTTTTTCTGCAAAATAGGGGCTGAATACGCAGTTCTCGCCCGGCGAGTAGCCGGCGAGCCTTCTAGCGAGTGAACAATTTCTGGGCAGAGTATGAATGGCCCGACGAGCCTTTGCTGGCCCGGCGAGCTTAGGCTGGCCCGGCGAGTGATAGCTCGCTCGGCGAGCATACTCAGAACAGACCTTGTTCCTTGCTTGGGCTTGTTGGAGTGCTCTTTGGGCAAGGCTAGTATGATGGTCCTATTTTTAATAATATTTTCAAAACTGTGTACACTCGTTTTATATCCTCGAATTAAATTAATATTTTTGTAACAATAGAATTTATATAAAATACGAGTTGTTTGTTATCACGATACAATCCTAGGGTATGACTTAGGATATTAGGAATTATTGTATGCTCCCCGGGCTTTGGGAAAATTATGGTAGTATGAAATAAATTTAGAATCAGTCGATTAGGTGCGATTGTGATATCGCTTGTGGACTTCGTTTTAGATGCTCCACCAGAAAAACTTTGTGAGCTGTATGCCGGAACGCCTTCTGTTCGCGGACAAGGCAGGCCTCTGAGATATGCTCACCTCAGAGTGTCTTGCGGTTAAAATTAACAAGACTAATTGTGTGTTACACCCTTATTTAATTATGTTTTATGATTATATGTTATGAAATAAAATATGTTATGACTGATTAGGTGCCCCGGCTTAGTAGCCACTAGGAGGATAGTAGGACCCACTGAGACTTAGTAGTCTCACCCCACTCCATTTTATTTTTTTAGGTAGACAGGTTATTTCGGAGCAGGGACCAGGATGGACCTGACGATTGGAGCTGTGCTTGGATTGTCAGCTTAGAAGACTTAGTCTTCTTCCTTGTTTTTATTTAACTTGTTATTCTGTCGTCAATTCTTTCCGCTGTTTGTATTTGACATTCTATTATTATCTTAAGGGTAATAAGTTATTCAGTTATATTTCTTTTAATTAATGTACTCAGATTCCAGTTATTAATGTTCCGACTAAATATTCTAGATATTTTAGTTGGGGCGTTACAGATCATCACTGATAATGGCAGCAATTTGAACAATCGCACCATGAAGGAACTGTGTGACAACTTCAAGATTGAACACCACAACTCTTCCCCATACCGGCCCAAAATGAATGGAGCCGTAGAAGCAGCAAATAAGAATATCAAGAGAATCATACAAAAGATGGTGAAGACGTACAAAGATTGGCATGAAATGCTCCCTTTTGCACTTCACGGGTATAGAACGGCAGTTCGCACTTCAACAGGGGCAACTCCTTTCTCTTTAGTTTATGGCATGGAAGCAGTCCTCCCGGTGGAAGTGGAGATCCCCTCATTGAGAGTATTGATGGAAGCCAAGCTTGAAGAAGCAGAGTGGGTCCAGACCCGGCTTGACCAGCTTAATCTTATTGAAGAGAAAAGAATGACAGCTTTGTGCCACGGTCAGTTGTACCAGGAAAGGCTAAAAAGGGCATTTGACAAGAAAGTCCGTCCTAGGCAGTTCAAGGAAGGTGACTTAGTGTTGAAAGTCATACTACCTATTCACAAAGACAATCGAGGAAAATGGACCCCTAATTATGAAGGGCCATATGTTGTGAAAAAGGCGTTCTCAGGTGGAGCCTTGATCTTGGCTACTATGGACGGAGAAGAGCTTCCACTCCCAGTGAACTCTGACGCAGTCAAAAAGTACTATGCCTAAAGAAAGAAAAAGAAGAAAATAAAAGCTCGCTAAGTTGAAAATCTGAAAGGGCAACTTAGGCAATAGAGAGCGTCCCGATGGACTAAAAACCTGAAAAGGCGGTCTAGGCAAAAATTAGGGGCATCAAAAAAGGAAATCCCGCTAAGTTGAAAACCCGAAAGGGCGGCTTAGACAAAAGTTAGGGAAGTTTATAAGAAAAGGCATAATACTGCTTATCATTCCCCAATGAAGCCAGCTCCAGATGGAAAAGAATGGTCTGACCTCCATACTCAAAGGCAAAGAGTTGGGAACTTGAAATCAAGTGGAAGGACAACATTGTTATGATTCCATGGAAATCATTTATTTTCCATTGCCATTTATCTTAGCTTCAATTAGCAATCGCCTCTTTAAGGGATTTGCTTTCTATTGTAATCACTTTCCGCATGTTTATGTGCCATCAATAAAATTCATATTTTCCAATCAATCTGCTTTTTAGCTTACTCTTATTGCTCTAATCATGTGCATTTATCCTGTTTATTTTTTATAATAAAACCATAAAACATTGGAGATAATGAGCATTTTGAAATTTGCAAAAACATACTTTGATACTTAGCTTGACTGAAGGAAGATTATTGACGTTCAATGAGGTGCTTTGTTCACAAACCTACAATACTTTGGCAACTCCTAACTCATCTGGTCGAGCAGGAAGCTACCATTCAATATAAGAGGATTGACAGGTTAAGCAAAATATAGACTGAATCACCGGTGGTCCACCTCTTCTTTCAACAAGATCAAACTCTCCAATGCGACGGGAAATCCAAAATCATGCATCTTCATGCATTCGGCTAAAGCATGCATATCATGCATTCACATATTCAGACTCATACACTTAGTTAGACTATGCATTTATGTTAGTTTTGCATTCTAAGCAGTCAAACAAATGGACAATCATTGCATTATCCAAAACATGCATTCATAAAAGCAGGTCCAAAAATCATCCTAGAAAGGATGTAATACTTGATTACCAAGAGCAGTGTGATTACACTTCACTAAGCAGGTTAATAGGTGAAATATGTGTTACCAAATTGATACCTCACTTTCCCCAGTAAGTTGGTCGGAAAACTATCAGCAAACCTTTTAAGGAATCAAGTGTCATTTCTCCCTCAGCAAGGTCTTTGGAAGAACTTATTTTCGTGGAGCCAAGCACCTATTCAGGCGACAGTTTCTTTACAGTCTAGGTACCTATTGAGGGGGCGACTTATCTTCATGGATCCAAGCACCTATTCAGGCGATGGCCCATTCTTTAGTTGATACCTATTATAGGAGTCAACATACTTTCAAGGTTCAACGTCCAGGATCGGGCGGTAATCTGTTGGCAGTCGATCATGGTTGAAGAATTGACTTGCTCTAATCAAGCCAAGCACCTATTCAGGCGACGGTTTCTCTACAGTCTAGGTACCTATTAAGGGGATGACTTATCTTCATGGATCTAGGTACCTATTTAGGCGACAGTTCATCCTTTCAGTCCAAACTTAGGCGAGGACTTATCTCGTAGAATCTACACCAAATTTGGATGATGATTCTATTACCTCAGGGTTCCTCCTTAGGGAAGGAATAAAACGGGTACACTCGGTCCTTATCTCTCATAAGCATCAGTGCAAAATTAGGGCATTTCGTATTTAATTACCTTTTACCACGGAAGTATGAAGACTTAGGTCCTTCACACCCCTGTGGTCTAAGATAATTAAATAGGGGCACCTCTCATACCCTAATTTTGCCCCATATATTTTTTATTTCCCATTTTACCCTTTTAGTTAATAATTTAGGTTTATATTATATTTTTGCATAATAATTCATAAAAACCCATAAAAATGCATAAATGCTTCACAAAAATTCATAAAAATATTTTCTTTATTTATTTAATTATTTTTTATAAATTATTTAATTATTCATGAAATTTCCTTTTTACTTGCATTTTCTTTTTTCATTTCTTTTTAGATTACTTCATGAACAAGTAACCATTTTTCTTCATTATTTCTCATTCTAATTAATTTCATTCTCATATTAGATTTAAAATCAAAATCATCATTCATCATCATGCATATTTATTTTATGTATTTACCATTTATTTTCATTATTTTATGTGTTATTTAACCTATTCTTTTTGTCCAAAAATCCTAGAAAATTCACAAAAAATAATTCAAACACTAACACCTCACCATTCTTATCATGAAAACACCTAGAATCTTCTTAAATTAACACATCATCAAATAGTACAACATTATCTTCAATTAAACATTTTTGAAAAATCAAGAAAAATCACATTTTTGTACCATTGTCCTATATACCCTTATTCCTCTATTTCTGACCTAATTGGAACCATATATAAACCCCAATCATTAGTGTTTGCGCAGCTGAAGGCAGAGGAAATCAGAGAGAGTCATAATTCTTCACTCAAAACTCAAACATTTCTCATTTTTCTTCATTTTTCGAAAATCCATTTCAACACCAAAAGCTCTCATTTTTTCTTCATCAATCACTCTCTGAGATTCCTAGAAGCATAACTGGTAACTCAAATAAAAGGAAACACGAAGGATTGAAGCTCTAGAAGCTCAAAGTGGCCAAACGGAGTTTGAAGGTGAAGAGAACGAAACCAACCTCAAAACAGGTAGTTAATGACTCAAACCTTCCTAGTTTTGCATGACTATGCTTTCTGGGTTGATAATTTGTTCAAAACTGTGATAAATTGAAACTTTGAAAATTTTCCTTAAACTTTGACTCAATCGTTTGTTGCTTTTAAGTTGTTGTTTTTGAAAAATATTGATGGATTCATGATCAGCGCGAAAAATCGTGCAATATAGTATATTTGTTCGTAAATTTTGATGAGAAATTGCGAAAATTCGTTGTTGGCCGAAGTGTTGTTGTTGTTGTTCATGCGTGTTCTGTTCTTGCTCATGAGGAGGGGAGGTTGAAGACGATGACGTGGCAGCGCGTCATTGGCTCCCTCCCCCAGTTTAAAACGTGGCCGTTTGATCAGTTTAAAGGCCCAGATCTTTTTTTAATTAGTTTATATCACAGCCACATGATTAAATCGTAAGGCCTGAATCTGTTGTCTGTAGCGCGCGCCTCATGGGCCTCTCACACAGAATCACTCGTTTTCTTTCTACACGCCCTCCCTGTTGCTTTTAGCACCCCCCGTCTGAAACTTAATTTTAATTAAATTTTTAGCTTATTTCAAAAAGCACTTTTGTGAACTCTAGCTTACATAAGCTTATTGTTCACATGTTTATGCTAAAATTATTTTAGTCATTTTTGACTCCATTTCAAATTTTTAAACTTATTTTAATAAGTGATTATTCACTTAATTGATTTTTATCATAAGTGCTTATTTAGGGTTTCAAAAAGCTCTTTAGCTTATTTGACCTAAATTTTGACACAATATTGATTTAAATACAGTGTTTACTGTATACAAGTGATTTTCAAATTTTTAAAGCTTATTTTAATAAGTGATTATTCACTTAATTGATTTTAATCATAAGTGCTTATTTAGGGTTTCAAAAAGCTCTTTAGCTTATTTGACCCTAATTTTTACACAACATTAATTTAAATACAGTATTCACTGTATATAAAAATTCCCAAATTTTTAAAACTTATTTTGATAAGTGATTATGCCATTAAGTTGTTTTAACCATAAGTGCTTATTTGTGATTTCAAAATGTTCTTTAGCTTATTTGATCCAAATTTTTGCACAAGATTAATCCATATACAGTGGCTACTGTATACAAATTTTTCCAAAATTTTTAAACTTATTTTCATAAATGATTCTTAATTAAATTGTTTTACTCATAAGTGCTTATTTGTGATTTCAAAAAGCTCTTTAGCTTATTTGATCCAAATTTTTGCACAACATTGATTCATATACAGTGTCTACTGTAGCAAAAATTTTCCAATTTTTTAAAACTTATTTTCATAAGTGATTCTTAATTAAGTTGTTTAGTTCATAAGTGCTTATTTGAACCTTAGGCTCTTTAGCTTGATAGTATTTAGTTCTTTGCTTTAATGATTTTGTTCCAACACTAATCCTTCATTTTAATTCATGTCTCATATTATAAATCATCTTGATTAACTCTCTTTAGAGTTTAATTAGTTTAATTAAGTATTTGTGAACATTGTTCGCTACTAACTTGTTTATTTAAATCACATAATTATTGCATGCAATATTATCATCTCTTGTTAATTTATGCTACATTGTTTTCTTTTCTTATATATATATATGTTTGTTTGGTCTGTTTGGCTCCGGTTTTCATTAATAAAAAACTAAACAAGAATTTTCATAATAATTAAAGGATGAAAAAGGGGGAACCTGACGTATGGCTTGTTTCCGCCCCGGACATCTTGGACCCCTGACGTATGGCTTGTGGTCGCAAGTTGTCCTCATTCTAAAAACGCTAAAATTAACCCAACCCACATTAAATCCCTTTCTTTCAAAATAAAACCCGGTTTTGCTTTATCCATTCCTCTGACACATACAAAGCTTAGTTCCTGATTAGGACATACAAGCGATGTTGTATCAGCGGAATGTGAATTAAGCATCATCCGTTAACAACTCTTTCTTAAAAAAGGATACATGTTTTATCTATTCCTCTGACACATACACAACTTAAGCTCCTGATTAGGACATACAAGCAATGTTGTATCAGCGGAATATGAAATAAATATTATCCGCTAAAAACAAACAAAAACACAAGTCTTTTTTACCAGAACTACGAGAGTTTTGAGTTTCCCATTGCAGCCGGGAATACGTAGGAGCGGGCTCCTACAACCGTCAAACTCAATAATAAAAAACCATTTTTTAGTTAATAATTGGAGTAGAATTTAATAGGCAGTTAATTAATAATTGGACAATTTAATCAAACCTAAAAGCAATCTACATAAAACCTCTAAATGGTTCCCATCGAGTACGATGGGTGCGAGGGGTGCTAATACCTTCCTCTCGCACAACCAACTCCCGAACCCGCCATGGTTCTTTAACCATGTGAACCAAAGGTTTTCGCGGTATTTTCCTTTTCCTCTTTTGGGATATATAAACATCAATGGCGACTTCATTGTTTACGAAAAATCTCTCTATCGAAGAGAATTTTTTCTGGCCGCTACACTAGTTACGGACAAATAATAGTGACAACCCTAATATGCAACTATTAAAGTAAACCCTAATTATTTATTCTAAGGTGTTGCCGTTTATCCGGCCAGATTTCGACTAACGATATTCAAGCAAGAAAACAAATAATAAAGTGGCTAACAAATAATAATTTATAAATGCGATTTATTACAACTTTGACTCAATTACACGACCCAAGTATTCATCGGGGAGTTCATCTTCTCCACCACAACCTAAGGAATTATTACAAAAGACTACATAATTAAATTACAAGAATCTAACTATAAAAAGCCTAAAGAATCATACCTTGCTGAGTTAGTTTTCCCGTAAGGGGAGAAAACTATGCCCTTAGAGCTCCTCCGAACTTCTCTCCAAAAGGAATAGAAAGTTCTTCTATTTCTGAATGAATAATAAGGAATTTTGAAGGCTCTATTTATACTATTCGTAATGGGCCTCAGCAAGCCATCGTGACACGCTACCCAGATTCTTTCTAAAATATAACTGATCATGTGCGTTTGATCAGCATGGTCACCAAGCAAAGCCATCGTACTGCAATGAGCTTCATCGTGGTATGATGCTAAGATTCTCTTCAAAAATATAATTGATTCTGTCTTGGCGAGCAAGTAGCTTCCATCGTGTCACGTTGAGTGCCATTGTGTAACGATGGGCTGATTTTCTTCATTTTTGGGCTTTTTCTTGTCTTTTGTGTTTCTTCACCTTGTCTTGAAGCTTTTTCTCGATTCTTCAAGTTTTTGTTGATATTTGGGTCTGTCTTGGTCATTTTACTACTAATAATACTACCTAAAATACTACAGAAATTCATGTCATCACCCACGTTCTCCATTATTCAAATTGCCTTCGTATTGGGAGCACTTGAAGCAATCGAACTCAAATTCTCCTTCTGAAAATACAGATAAAAATATCCTAAGTCCATAATTATGCAATGGCTTTCGATTAGCTCATATTGATAATCGAAGCGTTAAGACTTCAAGGATGGCAACAATGTTTCCATTTAAAGCTTTGAAATAAAGCTCTCCGTTTTCAAACTTTAGAAGCAAAGAGGGCTAATGAGCTCTCAAGGGAAGGCAACTCTCCTCCATAAAAGGGAGATGAAACTTCCTCTGCATGGCATTAAGGTTATTTTTATGCATTGTTTTGTTTATTATTGTTTAATATGCCTATTAGTAGCTAAATACCTTTAGGTTAGGTCAAGTAGATGACCTCCTCTAAGAATGCTTGAGACTATGTAATTTGGTTTACAAAAGTTTATGTTAATTGTTATTCAGTTTATTATTTATTATTGTCTTGTTTTAATCCTTTATTCATAATACAGACCAATATTGTTGAATGAACTCATAGGATTAGGTGATATCGTGACAACACTACTAATCCCGAACTATAAAGATAATATAACTAGTCGGAATTGGGAACGGTAGTACAAGTACTCGAGGCTTGGGGTTAGTAGCATTAAGAGTTGCACCATTGTTAAATTCTGCATGTTTGCAACTATTTAATTACGGTAAGGTAAACGTTGAGAACTTGTTAAAGGCTAACACGTGACATACAAGGGTTTTCTTATCACGGTTAATAATAGTGTCTTCACTTGCAATAGGGTAATTTTAATATGTGATAGCACATCTTACCACTTCGAAATTAATCCACCAAATAATTAATAAAAAGAATAGTGATAATATAATGTCAAATTACCAAGCAGAAGTAGAAGAGGGATTCGAAAAGCATTTAACCTATTCTCTAAACCTTGTCTCTTTTTGTGTCAAAAAAAAAACCTTGTCTCTTTTATCTTCTATTATCTAATTTATGTTTTAAACTCTATCCAACTATAAGCGTAGTGTTAACCTACTGCAAAATTCAACTCATGCAATCCTTTTATCACAATTCTCATAAAGTCTTATCATCTGATAAAATTTAGTTGGTAAGGTTTCAAACGCAAAATTTGGATAATTTGATGTAGAGCTATATAACACATATATGTTATATATCAGTGGTTATAAATTATAATGATTTATAATAATACTTTATTATGTAGCCTGTACCAAGATTAAAAGGGGTTATTAAGAACAAAGAGCTGTAGATTGGAAAAAGATCATGGAATGTGAAATTGCTCCATTGTCATGACAATAACAATGGTCGACACCTTTCGGCGGGTTGGCCCCTATTTGTTAGTGAAAGTGGACTAAAACTAGGAGATGTTTGTGTCTTTGATATGATAAACAAGAAAGATTTCGTTTGAAAGTTCATATTTTCTAAAAGGGACAAAGTGAATGTAACTATTTTGAGTAAGTATATTCCTTTCCATTAAATGGATGAAGTCAAATGCCCGTTAGTTTTGGTTGTACACTACAAGAAAAACAGCATTTACTGATGGCCAAAAGCCCTCACAAACTGCTTAAAACCATCAAAAAGTGCATATTTACTGACGGCCAAAGTTTGTCGGTAAATCACTCGTCGGTAAATTTCTAGACGGCCTAAACCGTCAAAAACAAAAGGACCAAAAATTATTGAGGGCCTGAACCATCTATATCTGTTTCTGCTACAAAATAAAAAGCTGCTCTTTTCTAGCCCAAACCGCTAGTAATTCCGTCAGTTGATTTTTATTATTATTATTTTATTTTGATGCCAGTAATTTTGTCAGTCTATTATTATTATTATTATTATTATTATTATTATTATTATTATTATTATTATTATTATTATTATTATTATTATTATGTTTGTTGGGAGAGTGATGACCGAGAGAAGCTTTTGATTTAACCATATCACAATAACACCACCATTGATTCTAATTTCAGATCTAACCAATAACACCACCATCATTGATTCTAACCTTCAGATCCAAACTCCACCATCTCCGTTCACCGATTCCAACTGGACCAACCTTGAACTTCTTTCACTCCTCAAGATCACATCTACCACCCACAATTTCTTTCCAGATCAACTCGTCACATGGTATCACCGGTACATCTCTTTCGAAACCATGGACATCGCCGATGGCAAGAAGAAGCAAGAAGGAAAAACATATTTTTATGTTAGACAGAGCAAGAAGCAAGAAGAAGCAAGACGCATCTCAAGCTGGCAAGAAGAAATTAATGATGGAAATGATAGAAGTTTGGTTCAAGAAAGAAAAACCCATTTTTGCTCTTGCTTTTTTCCACTTCTTCTACTGCAGAGAGTAACATTGAAGAGAGAGAATGTGAGAGTGAGAGGTGGTTGGTACAAGTAGACGAGAGATGAATCGTGTTTGTGTATATGTTAGACAGTATAACTCCTCTTTGTTTTTTCTTTCTATTAACTCTCAATTCCTATAATAAAAAATTTGATAATAGCTCACACTTTATTGGCGACTTTGGCCGTGATTAAATGGAAGAAAGCTTTTTCAGTATTACAAACTTCCAGTAAATTATATAATTTTTTTTAAAAAAATTATGTTTTTAATATTTGTGAGGGTTTTTTTCACTTACAGAGGGTTTAGACCGTCAGTAATTTATTGAAGGCTTAAGCCCTCAATAAGTGTTATTTAAATCCGTCAGTAAATCAATGTTTTTTTGTAGTGGTAGTTGAATTTGATTTGAGTAACTTTATTTTACTAAAAATAGCTTCCAATTAATTATAAATGTTATCGTAGCTAATCTCAGTTTGTCTTGTAGTGTATAGGAGGGGCAAAATCCAAAGTATTATAAAATAGGGGGTAAAATTCTAGATTAGGGTTGGTAAAATTCCAAATTTTAAAATAGAGGGGTAAAAGAGAGGGTAAAATTCCGATTTATTTAAAATAAAGGAGTAAAACTTCATTTAAGCCTTAAATTTATTTATATGATAAAACACACTCCCTCTTTTTTATAATATCAATATTTATAGGAATAAATATGTAAAAATATCTCTATGAGCATAATTTAATTGATACGAAATTGCATTTTATATGCAGAAGAGAGAGTTCAAACTCCAGACACTTCACTTAATCATTTTTATGGTGGAATTTTAATCACTGAACAATTTGACAAAGAATATGTAAAAAATATCTAACTTTTTGACAAGTTTATTACTACAACTATTAATAATTTAATACTCATGAATTTTATTGAACGCTTTAAAATAAAAAACAAGAGGAGTATATTAAAAATTCGAAGTAAAATAAAATTAAAACAAATTAAATAGATACTAGTAGCTAATAACAATTTCCGTGAGCATAATTCGATTGATAGTAGCATTGCAATATGAAGAGTTAGGATTCGAACCCAAATTTTTTTATTTATTCACCTAAAAGGTGAAATTATGATTTTCAACATTACAAATCTATTATTGTTGAATAACAACTTTGAGGTCAAAATTGTTAAGCGACAAACAAATATGATTGTTTATTCTTGGGCAAGAGCGGCGTATTTCATGTCTAGTCGTCGTCTTTTCTTTTTTTTTGACAGAATGTGCATATAGGATTTCATTTATAATAATTTGTTCAATACAATAGGGTACATGAATATAAATAGCGGGACTAGCGGAAAAAAGGGCAACCCTCGCCAAAACGTGAGCTACCTCATTTGCTTGTCACCGATTAAACTCAATCCGATAGTTTGTAAACGATGAGGAAAGAAGACTTCTACTAGCAGATATAACTTAACGAAACTCTGAGATGTCCGGCCGTTGATGGTGAAAGGCATCTGTGACAATTTTAGAATCTAAGGCGAAATCAATATGATCCAAAGTCATGTCACGAAGCCACTGAAGTCTATAGAACAAACCCATGGCCTCACCAAGAGGAACCGAACATTTAGATGAGAAGTGGAGCGTCTTGGCCAAAACAAACGTACCTTCAGCGTCTCAAATACACACGCCAATACTTGTCCTATTCAAGGATTAAGAAAATGAGACATCAATGTTACATTTCAGTCTACCTTGTTGAGGATGTTGCCATGTCAGGGCGAGCGAGGCTACTGAGGTCGGATTGAGATGGACACTCGGCATCCCTTGGGAAGAATCATTGGAGAGCCCCGCATTTTGAATGATAGATTTAGCTGTACACCAATCTTCAATCAGATGGAATGCTCTATCTATCACTTGGGCTACAATTTCATTAACATCTTGCCAAAGTTTAAGATTACGTCGCTTCCAAAGGCTCCAGAGGATGGCAGTAAATCGCTGGGAATTTTCGACATTATAATTGTTGTAGAAGAGCAAAAATACATTTTGACACTGACCCCGCATTAACGCGAGCTTGTTCAATGGAACTCCAGAAACGTATCCTTTGCCAAACCTGCATAGAAAAAGGACAATTAAAGCAAATATGACCAAGATCCTCATCGGCACTATTACAGACAACACACATCAAAGGACATTGAACTCCCTTGTCCTGTAATCTCCACCGGGTAGGTACTACATCCCTACAAATGCGCCATATCAGGTTCTTAATTTTAGGAAGAACTTTGAGACGCCATATACCCTGCCCGAAGCCCTCCTGACGAAGCTGGGAGGAATCAATGAGTACCTCAACATATAACCTGTAAGCACTTATAACCAAATAGTACTCGTTTTTCTTCACCTTCTAGATCAGCCTATCCTCAATCACTTGATCAACCAAAGGTGTGTTCAGAATTAAACTAGCAACATCGGGGCTAAAAGTCTGATGCACGATATAACACCCCAACTAAATTGTCTAGAATATTTAGTCGAAGCATCCATAATTGAAATTCGAGTACATAAAATTTCAAAGAATTAACTGCATAACATATTACCATTAAGATAATATTAGAATATTCAATACAAACCACAGAAAGAATTAATAACAGAATAACAAGCTAAATAAAACAAGGAAGAAGACTAAGTCTTCTAAGCTGACAATCCAAGCTCAGCTCCAATCGTTAAATCCAGCCTGGTCCCTGCTCTGAAATAACTTGTCTACCTAAAAAAAAAATGGAGTGGGGTGAGACTACAAAGTCTCAGTGGGTCCTACTACCCTCCTAAAGGCGACTACGTCGGGGCACCTAATCAGTTGTAACATATTATTATTCATAACATAATATCCTAAAGCATAATAAATAAAGGTGGATCACTTATTAAAACTCTTATTGATTTTAACTGCAAGACACTCTGAAGTGAGCATCTCTCAGAGGCCTGCCTTGTCCGACGAACAGAAAGCGTTCCGGCATACAGCTCACAAATTATTTCTGATGGAACTTCGGAAATGAAGTCCATAAGCGACATCACAAATCGCACATAACTGACTTATACTAAATTAATTCATACTACCATATATTCCCAAACCCGGGGAACATACATCATTTCTAAATTCCCTAAGTCAAACCCTAATAATTATCTGTGATTACATTCTATTTAACATTATATTATTTAGACTACTGCAATTTATCTGAGACACATGAGGATATAAAACGAGTATGAGGTTTTTAGAAAACAATTGGAAAGATAGTGACCTTCTGCACTTAGCTCGCTACAGCGAGCAAGCCAGCTCGCCATCGAGAGATTATAGGTCCTGGCCTAAATTAACTCGCTAGGCGAGCAGAAGCTCGCCATATTGAGTTTCATCAGCCCAGAAACCCAGCTCGCCACATGCTTAACAACCATCCAATCATGCCGCTCGAATACGCTATCCCGCGATAGATTTTCCTGCATAGTTTAGCTACCGACTTCAAACTTTAAAAACACCTACAGACCTCATCCCTAATCGAAAATTCACAAAACTGGCACCATAACGACCGTAATCGAGTTAGCTATCCATAGAAATAAACGACATCTCAAACCAAGTTATAGAGAGGGCGCAGTTAACCTTTAAGTGCAGCACTGTCCAAACACGTTTTCGGTAGAAATCCTGTTTCTGACTTTGAACTTCAAATGCGTCTCCAAAACTCATTACTGCGTTAAAATTCACCAAATTAGTCTCCAAATGACCGGAATTGAGTTAGCTAACTATACCAAAAAGAATTGTTTGAAACAGAGTTGTGAGTAGAGAATAATCACCGTTTTACTGAGGCTCTGTCCTAGAACACGGGTTTTTCAATTCTTCACCAATTGCTTCCAAATTTCATACCCATGGCTTCCTTGTTCTTAAAACCCTCATGCAAGGTGAAATCAGAGTTGGGCTTGAGTAAAAAGGGCACGAAATTGAAGGAAGGTTACAAGGAAATTGGAAACAAAAAACATTACCTTGCTTATAATAACATTAGGAAGCTAATTGTTGGATTGCATGTTGATTTGGGGTTTGAATCCACTGAGATAAGGGGTTTGCATGTGATAGTTTCTGTGAAACAAGTGGTTTGATATAACATTTGTGAAGAGTTGACAAACACAAGAATGAGGACAATTGGAAATTTTGGGAGTTTTAATGTTGTTTGTTGTTGTTCGTGTGAGAGAAGGGAAGGAGAGCTTTTGGGAAGTGTTGCTCATCAGTTCTGAAGTTATAACACAAGTGAAGTGGGTTGCATGTATATTAAGTGATTAAACTTTGGTGAGGTGTAAGATTTGGAGAGAAAGTGACATGTATGAGAAAAATGGGAAGATGAATTCCCTTGGTTGTTGTTAGTGTGGTTTGGCCGAGAGAGAGAGAGGAAGAGAGTTTGAGGGAATGTGTGAGTTCTCATGTTGTATACTTAAGTGAAGGAATGAATTTTTAAACACTTGCATGTTTTCTCATTGGTGTAAGATTTTGATCATGTGTGGTTGTATGAGAGGGACACATGAGAGAGAAAGGGATGGAGAGTGGTTCAATGCTAGACACCTCATTGGAAGTAGATTTATCTTAAGGTTTATGGTAATTAAATTATAAGTGTGAGATCAATGTATTATTGTGTAGTCTTGGTCCAATTAGAACTCCTAATCTTACACATAATTTACTTAATCTCAAGACTTAATTAATTTAAGGCTTAAATATGCTTTTGGTCCCTGTAATTATGCCTTGTTTTGAAAAGAGCCCCTGTAAAAAAAATATTTTGATTTTAGTCCCTGCAATATTTCAAAACTTTCAAAATAGCCCCTGACTGGATTTCTTCATAATTTGCAGGGACTAAAATCAAATTTTTATTTTTTTACAGGGACTAAAATCAATTTTTTATTTTTTTACAGGGGCTATTTTCAAAACAAGACATAATTGCAGGGACAAAAAACATATTTAAAAATTGGCCACGTCAGCTCAAAATCCAGTCAGAGGCTATTTTGAAAGTTTTGAGATATTGCAGCGACTAAAATCAAAATATTTTTTTTACAGGGACTCTTTTCAAAACAAGACATAATTGCAGGGACCAAAAGCATATTTAAGCCTTAATTTAATTACCTCTAATTATTTCTAATTTATTAGGCAAGGCTCTAATAAAAAGTAATTAGGTAATTGAAAGAGTTGGATGTTACAATCTACCCCCCTTAAAGAAATTTTGTCCTCGAAATTGAGAAATTTTATCTTAGAAAGATAAGGATAACTTTTCTTCATGTCAGATTCCTGTTCCCAAGTGAATTCGCCGTCCGGGGACTGAGCCCATTCGACTTTGTCACTAGAAATTCTCTTGTTCCGGAGGATCCTAACTTCACAATCGACTATAGGAACTGAATTCGGCTGATAAGTTAAGACTGGCTGAAGATCAATCTCTATAGAGTGATAAAGATCGGAAATGAATTTCCGAAATTGAGACACATGAAACACGTCGTGCAACCCCGACATGGATAGAAATAGAATTAACTGATAGGTTACAGGATCGACGCGTCGAAGGATCTGATAAGGTCTTATACACTTCGGATAGAATTTCTTCATTTGAAAACACCTCGTAGTTCCAACTTTGGTGTTACTCTCAAGAATACTTGATTACCTTTATTCCTTGGAATAAAACTTTCCTTTCTCAAACGGTTATTCGTCCAAATTTGATCATCCAACTATATTTTTGCCTGATCTCGCGCTGCGCACTCCGATCCGACTACTTATAGTCATCCCCTTTTTATTTGCGTCCTCACGACCCTTATCCCCAAATTATCTAAACACTGCGACACGCCATCTCTTCTTTTCCAACTTAACTTCTTCCATTACTACGCCTTTCATTGATTAATTCCACAAAGTAATACTTGTTTTACTTTGTGAAAGCAGGTATGTGACGGTATTCTCAATATCCTACTACAGTCCAATATGTTTGCGACATCTTAGCAATATCGTACTCACTATTGTTTCGCACGATACTTCCACAGGTCGCTATCTGGTCTGGTTGCCACTATAAGAATAGCTGAATGGAATAAGTTTAAGGGTTGACATTAATAATCCAAAATTTCTCTTCAGGGTTTTCTCAATTCCGAACGCTGCAGCTCGTGACACATCACACGTACCACTGTCCCATATTGCTGTATAAAAACTCTAGGATTAATCAAAATATAAAACGAGCGGAGAACGCTTAAGCACTATAGATCCTTTCGCTAATGAGTCAGACTCATCTGCGACCGATTCCATTGTACTACAGAATTTTCCACCTACTATTCCAATCCATTCTAGCACAGCACTGTGATCGAATAGTACCTTCAACATGTCGAAGAGCTGAGGTTCGAATCTTCCTTCAAGGATACAATTAGGTTGATTTGATAATTTTGCTGATAGGCTAATGTGATCGGATTCTAATGGTGGCTAACTGATTACGGAAGATTTCACATTTAACACAGCGACTGGATTTAAACCCCTTGTCCATATTAGTCAATGTGTTTGTGTAAAAATTGGATTCGCAACAAGGAAACTCTTTTACTCTACACGAGAGATTTGATTGATGATGATTTGAATCTATTGTTGATAATGTACAGAGAAACTGAAACAGTCGACAGAGAATGAAATAATTCAAACTCGAATCCAGGGAATAGTTTTGATGAGGTAGCTGGATACTAATATTTCTATTATCTCTTATTTCTACGTAACTGGAAAGATCTTAAACTTAACTGGAATTTAGCCGATAAGACTCCGAAAGATTAAACAATACAATTGAATTAATGATGGGTCGTTCGAGTGCACGAATACTTATGTGATTAACTGACACTGAACAGAATGGTTCGGCGGATAATTGACTAATGATACTGATTAAAAGATCGCTACAATGAGTGAGAGCTTGAACTGAATTTACATGTGTCCTCTCCAGATAAACTGGATTCTACGAATTATATTTAGTTCCTAACAATGTAACTGAAAAGGCCGAAAAGATTGAGCGGGATTACTTATAAGTGAAGTCCCACAATGTCAGTTTAACTGACCGATGTCGAAGAATTTGGAAAGTTTACCTTTCAACTACTCCGAGTGATAATTACGACTAACAGATGATAGGGCACGAGAAGGATTTATTTGTCCAAGACATAATCAGACAAGTTAGGGAGTGAACCCGTTCCATGTTCCCATGTCTAAAGGATACCCAATCTAATATGGTCTGGTTCGAAGAACTTAGCTTATCAAAGATTCGAAAGAATGGTCATGCATTTGGAATTTGACTTCTATTGGTTCCAGCTCAAATCAGGATATTGAGGGGTATTCTTAATGGAAATCTAACTAACTCTAACAGATTCCTAACTCGAAGGTCTGAATAATTGAAAATGCCAAGTGGCTGATGAAGAATAAATCCAACTTAGTGATTTCGTTTCGGGCAACTAACATAGATATTCAACGCTTGATCTAGGTGATGAAGGCGTTAATGAAAACTTCTGATTTGCTAATTTGATCGAGGCTTGAACGCTAGTGATTCGGCACTAAGGTTGATTTCAAAGAGATAAGTTGTTCTACAGTAATGAGCTCCTATTGATAATATACTAGGTGATAAGATAGCGGGCTAGCTATAACACCCCACATATTTATCTAGAATAATAGTGGAATTATTATTATTGGTAACCGAGTACATTATTATTACAATAGAAAGTTATGCACACGCAGGTGCCAAAAATATAACAAGAGTTCGGAAATAACAGCGGAAGACAACATGAATCACAACCCTAAAGGGAAAACTAATACAACAAGATACAACATAAAAAGAAAGCATGAAAGAAATGCCATCCAAAGCACAGCTATGAGCACACCAACCAGCATACCTTTAGCCAACCTGCTTATCTGAAAAAAAATTGAATGGAGTGGGGTGAGACTACTAAGTCTCAGTGGGTCATACTACCCTCCTAATGGCGACTACGCCGGGGCACCTAAACAGTCATAACATATACATTTCATAACATTATATCATAAAGCATAGATAAAGGTGTATCACAATTATTAGTCTTATTGATTTTAACTACAAGGACACTCTGAGGTGAGCATCTCTCAGAGGCCTGCCTTGTCCGCTGAACACGAAGTGTTACCAGCATACAGCTCACAATTATTTTCCTGATGGAAGCTTCCGAAGGAAGTCCATAAAGCGATATTACTAATCGCACATAATTGACTGATGCTAAATTAATTCATACTACCATAATTCCCAACCCGGGGTGCATACATCATATCTAAATTCCTAAGTCAAGCCCTAATAGTCCGACTGTGATGACCTCCTGTTTAACATTATATAATTTATATGACTGCAAAATAACTATCTCTGATGAGGATATAAAACGAGTGATCAGATATTTTGAAAATGAAAAAGGTGAGTAATTTCTGGGTTAGCTCGCTACGGCGAGTTACCAAGCTCGCCATGGCGAACTTACAGATTCTGACCTAAACAACTCGCGAGGCGAGCTAGAGCTCGCCATGGCGAAGTTCTTCAGCCCAGAACCTTCAGCTCGCCATGAAGGCTCGCTAGCAACTCGCTATGGCGAGTTCATGCAGAAACTACTCTGTTTTGCGAAAATCATCAATTTTTGAAAGTTTCACCTACAATCCTTATCTGTGATGTTGCAGAATTATAAAATAAAAAATAATAGACAGAATAGAGTGAAATTTGGGGGTTAAATTCACACACACAGCTATACCTATTAATTTCCTTAGTTTGCATGCAATTTCATAAATTGGGGAAAACTAGCTAACTAGCCTAAGAACCCACCTGGAATGAAGCTTTATCTCGCCTCTGGGCTCATCTAACCAGCTACTGAATTCCTCATAGCAACCCCACGAACTCCAGACCAGAACTTTGAAACTTGACACTTGAACCCTCTAGTTTTTGTTCTAAGGAAGAAAGGATTGTTTGATGAATGATTTAGCTGAGGATTAGGGGTATTTATAGTACACGAATTTGTTCTGTTTGGTGGCTGCATGCAATTTCATTGGATAGAAAAAGGGTGTGAATGAGAGTGTTGTTGTTTTGCAAATTGAAAATGTAAATGTGAGATGCTCAGGTGTGATTCCCTGATCCTCAAGGTTTGCAGATGGGAATCTCTGCTGTTAACATTGTTTGAGGGTGTTTGTTTATGAGGAGATTGACAATACATGCATTGGAATCTATAAGAATTGGAGGGTTGTGGTTGTTGGTGATTCTCGTGGGAGAGAAATGAGAGGAGAGGGAGTTGATACTTCAGTTTTCTAAAGTTAGAAATGAATAGAGGGAATTGGGGTGCATGCATCCTAAGTGGTAGAAGTCATGTGATGAGGTGTAGTCTCATAGTGGAACTATGAGTCATAGGAAAAGGAGGATTTAGGAGGGAGTTTGAATTCTCATGAGTTAATTAATTCCACATGTATGAGATTAGTGTATTAGTGTATAGGTTAGGTTCAATTAAAATCCTTAATTTTACACATAATAATCTTAATCCTCAAAGATTAATTAATTAACCATTTCTAATCAATTCTACTTTTGTTAGATAATTAATTAGGAATTTTAGAATTCGGGATATTACAATCTACCCCCCTTAAAGAAATTTCGTCCTCGAAATTAAGAAATTAACCTTAGAATAGGTGAAGATAATTCTCCTTCATATCGGACTCCAGTTCCCATGTGAATTCACCATCAGGAGACTGAGCCCATTCTACCTTGACGATTGGAATTGTAACATCCCCAATTTCTAAATTGCCTAGTTAATTTTAATTAGAATATATCTATTAAAATTGAAATTAATTAGAAGTGGTTGATTAATTAAGTCATAGGATTTAAGTGTGAAGTGTGTGAGATTAAATGATTCCTCTTGAATTTACGCTACACATTAAACCTTAACCTCATGAATTTGATTTAATCAACATTACTAGAATTCAAAATTCTCTTGCTAGTGACTCACCACTATGACTCACTCTCTTGTGATCTTAACATCTCACCAATGTCTTAACCATTCAAAATACATGGAAACTACCATTTTCCTATTCATTCTTCCACTTCAGAAAAATCAGAAGCTAAACTCTCTCCCTCAATTCTCTCCTCTCACGCCAAAAACAACAACCACAACAATAATTCCAAACTCCTCAATCTTTCCCCTTTCACATGGTATTGTCTTTTCCATCACAAGCACCACACCACACTGCAGAACAGAGATTCCTTTCACATGAACTACATCAGGGGCTGAATCTCTGATACCTCATAAAATCACAAGACCAAAGCCTCACATGAAACAAAACAACAAACAAACTCATTTCACCTTTCTCCTAACCAATGGCATTGCATGCAAACCACTCCTGAGCCAATTTATTATTATTCAAGTCTTAGAAAACATCCTATATAAACCCCTTCACCTCAGTTGATTCAATCACCCAAGACATTCCAATCCTTAGTGCAATTTAGAGGGTTCAAGTTCAACATATTCCAAGTTCTGTCCCGTTTGGTCCGTGGGTTAGCTGAGGGTGAGCTGTAGCTATTAGAGAACTCAGAAGCAAGGATTTAAAGCTTCCATCAGGTGGGTTCTTAGGCTAGTTTAGCTAGATTCCCAAAATTATGATTATTGCATGTTAACATAGGAAAATTAGGAATTAATTGTGTGAGGAGAAATAACTCCCAATTTCTCTTCTATTCTGTTCTATATTGATTATATTATGTTTCTGCACTTTCTCAGAGGATGATTGTAGGTGAAACTTTTGAAAAATGTTAATTTTCATGAAACAGGGTAGCTTCTGCATTAACTCGCCATAGCGAGTTGCTAGCGAGCCTTCTTGGCGAGCTGAAGGTGTTGGGCTGAAGAACTTCGCCATGGCAAGCTCCAGCTCGCCTAGCGAGTTGTTTAGACCAGGACCTGTAAGTTCGCCATGGCGAGCTTGGTAACTCGCCGTAGCGAGCTAACCCAGAAATTACTCACTTTTTCCCTTTTCAAAATAATGATCACTCATTTTATATCCTCATCTGAGATAGACAATTTGCAGTTATATAATGTGTTCAATGTTAAAAAGGAAGTAAGGCACAATTCTGAATCTTAGGGATAACGTAGAATTAAGTATGCATGTTCCCCGGGTCTTGGGATAACTACGGTAGTATGAACCTTAGTTTAGAATCAGTCAATCATGTGCGGTGTAGTATACTGCTTATGGGCCTCCAATGGAATAACCCATTAGGGAAATGATTGTGAGCTTAATGCCGTGGTCGAATCGATTGACGGACAGGGCGGGCCTTCGAGACATGCTCACCTCGAAGTGTCTTAGCGGAATAAAATTAATAAGACGTTTTCTGTGATACACTTTATTTATGCTTATGACTATGACAATATTATGTTAGTATATCACTCATGGACTGATTTAGGTACTCGGCTATTTAGCCATTAGGAGGGTAGTAAAATCCATTGAGACGAAGTGACTGTCTCACCCCACTCCCTTTTTGATACAAGCAAACAAGTTGAATAGGTAAGCTATGTTTGGGAGTAGCTGCTGCTATTGGAGGATTTGCATTATTAGTCTTTCCATGCTTTTCTCATTTTCTGATCGTGTTGTATCTTGTTTCCGCTGTGTTTTATCGCTTCGTGTGTATTCAGCACCTGCATGTGCTTGAATTTGAATAATGTAATTGTAATGAACTCAGTACTTTTTATAATATCTTGCATTATATTCTAGACAATAATGTGGGGTGTTACAGTTGGTATCAGAGCAGGTCGATTCAGATCTTGCGTGAGGTCATTAGAATTACTAATCCAATCCCAGTAGTTGTCTAGGTTCCCTACATATGTTCTAGGTGTCATGTCATTTTAAGCCTAGCTAACTTGACTTGATATTGGCAGTTAGAGCGAAATGTCAGGAGTGAGATGAGGACCTGGAAGGCCACCAAGAAGGCATGACGATGATGAGGAACCAGAAGTGTTCGGTGATGCCAACGCCAACATGTGGGCGGAGATGATGCATCAGCATCAGCAATTCCAGGCCCAGCAGGCTCAGCATCACCATGAATTTATGGCTATGTTTCAGCAGCACATGAATGCCCCTCCTCCCCAGAATCTTGGGTCGAGCGCTGCTTTCCGAGAATTTTGTAGAATGAGCCCTCCAGAGTTCTACGACGAATATAACCCCGCTAAAGCCAGGGAATGGTTGCAAAGGTGTAAGTGCACCAGTTCATCCTCATGTTTTAATAATTGTCAAAACACATGAAAATAGAGTGGAACATATTTTGGCAACATTACAAATGACTTGACAGCGAAAAACTATTTTTTAAACTTTGAAAAATTGATTTTTAGGTATGTTGTGTCGATACATAATCATCTGTATCGATACAAATGTCCTGAAACTACTTCTGACTGATTTTGTGCATTTTGTATCGATACATTCATCACTTGTATCGATACAAAACTGGTCTCTCAAAGGCAGAGAGTCACCTGTGTATCGAATCATGCTTGCATGTATCGATACACACCTAACTCTTTCAAAAGACCAGAGAACGCATGTTGTATCGAATAATGCTTGCATGCTTCGATACATATCAGTCAAGATTTCTAGAAACTGATATATGTATCGATACACAGACGTGTTTGTATCGATACATAGGTCAAATATTTCAAATTTGTACGCTGGTCAAAGGGTTTGTATCGATACAAACCATCATATGTATCGATACATGTCTGTTCAGTTTTGCCTAAATTTGCTCAATTCTATTTTCTCTATAAATAGCTATGTGCTTTGTTGTTGTAAAAGAGAGAAAATCTGTGAGAAAGTGAAAAACTCTTTGGATATCAAATTGGGTGAATAATTTGGATCAAAGGGTTATTCTTCACAAAATCATCATCTTCCATCAAATTGCAATTCATTGAAGAGTGAGTATGGGATCATTCGGATAAAGGTTGTACATTTGATCGATAACGTTCGGTACGGCTTGCGGTGAATCAGAGTCGTGATCGAGTTGATTTGTGAAGAAGGTTTGGGTTTTCTTCGGAATTCAATATTGTGCGATATCTTGAAGGATCAACAATGAAGAAGCGAGGTACTCAGCTCGACGATCGGTGCGAGGATTTGCGCATGGTTAGGATCGTTGGAATCAGAGGGAGAAGCTTCATTACTTGTTGAGGTTATTACGCATAGTTTACATTAGATTCGATATAGGGTTATTGGAGTCTTTGTAAATTGTTCACTATAGTTCAATCGTTTTTAATCAATAAACGCTCAAATAACCCGTTTGGTTATTTGGGGGGAGACGTACCCGGCCGACCGCGAGGACGACACAAAAGCCGTTGGGAACTCCCTAATCAAATCGTTTGTGTCTTTCTTCCTTAATCTTTTACTTTACGCAATTGCTTTAATTTTCGATTCAATTGAATTTTCGTATTCGTAAGTGTGCACCAAAATTCAATTGACATAAATCTTGATTGTGATTGGATTAGCTTTAAATTCTCGTAACTTGATTGGATTGTGTTATTGGATCGTTTAATTCGAATATTTTGCACACGAACGTTTCTTATCCATTATCATCGCACGTTCAAGGCTATACTACCTTTCCAGTGATCAATCGGGTGCAAAGAGACTACCGATCCGGTGGTGCTTCCGCGCGTACCTTTTGAACTAAATTTTTAAAATCAACATTGTTTAAAAGGGCCACTTATTCAACCCCCCCTTCTAAGTGGTTAGCCAAGTAGTCTAACAAGTGGTATCAAGATCCCGGTTCAATTTTGTTCACAAAATTCGGTGGATTGTGCCAATTATTAGAAAACATGGCTTTTGCACCTAAAGGGGCTTATAATCGGACACCTATATTCAATGGAGACCATTTTGATTATTGGAAAAGTAGTATGCGCATACACATCAATTCTTTTGATGGTGAAGTGTGGAATGCTATCGAGAACGGTCCGTTTGTTCCGACAAACACCGATCAAAATGGCATTGTCACCAATAAGCCTATGGCACAATGGACGGACGATGATAAGAAAAAGGTCAATTACGATGCAAAGGCACAAAACATACTTATTTCATCCCTTGTGGATAGAGATTAACTTCTTTATCTTTGTGGAGTTTGTTTTAAAATAAGTTTGTTTTAAAACTAACTCTTATTTGAGTGCATCTGAAATACTAAAGATTATCTGAAGAATTGCACGCCTATATAAAGGACTCAACATGGAGCTTAAAACTCAACCCACAATAACTGAAGATTGTGAGTCCAAAGTTTTGTACCCACTGTGCAAAACACTTAGTGGCTCTTAGTATTGTTCTTGATACTTTGTAGCTTGGAGTCGTTGAATGTTGTCGTTCAACAGTGTCTTTTAAACTGTTAGAGTTTAAAGATTGTTTCGTCACTTGGTATTAGTGATTAGAGGGAGTTGGGTAGGTTCTCATATTCAAGGGGAGTTAGCCCTTGAGTAGAAGATTACTAGGATTGAGAAAAGGCGTACATGCCAATAGGGATTTGGTAGTGTTGTAAGGCTAAGTATTGATTCGGAGTAGTAGTGTTCACTTCCTGGATTGGTATCCCCTAGATTAGGACTTGTTATAAGTGCCGAACTGGATTAACAAACTCACTGGTGTTGTTTATTGCTTTTAATTTAACTTCAGTACTGCAATACCGCGTGATCTAAGTAACCAGTTGTCTAGGACATCTGGACTACTGACACATTGTCCTAGACATTGTGTAAAACATCTGTCCTGCAAGAGAACAGAATTTAAAAAAGGAAAAAGAAAAGGATAAGAGGTCCATTGCTCTAAAGGCCTCCACATCCAAGTCTAAAAAGGTAGAGCAAGTGGAAAGTAGCTCAAGCGAAGACGATTCCGATGATGAGGAAATGGGGCTCTTCGTTTGACGCTACAACAGATATGTGAGAAAGAATGGGATAAGACATTCCGATGACAATCTTAAGAAGTTTCGGAAAGATAGTGGTTACCGCCGGAAGAGTGATAGTGGTAGATACTCCAAGAAAGGGGCATGCTATGAATGCGGCCATGTTGGTCATTTCAAGCCGGATTGCCCTAAGCTCAAGAGAAAAGAGAAGGAGTCACCGTCATTCAAAAAGGGAAGCAAGGACAAGGGAAAGAAAGCTTATGTTGCATGGGAGAGCGGAAGCTCATCTTCTTCTTCATCATCAAGCTCTAGCTCAAGTAGTGAAGATGGATTGGCAAATGTGTGCTTGACATCCTATGATCGTAAGAAACTTGCTCCTAAAAAGGTAAACCAAAATCCCTCTAGCTCACATACGCTTTTAGAATATCATGATTTGCAAGTCGCTTTTGAAAAGTTACACAAAGAAACTCGTGAGGCTTTTCAACGACTAAAAGGTTTGATGCAAGTCAATAAATACCTTGAGGTAAAAGTTTCGGAAACGGAGCTTGAGTTGAAAACCCTCAAAGAGTCTATGATTCAAAAACCTCTTGTGACTTTTGATAGTTACGGTAACGATAGAACCGGATGTGATGGATGCTTTTACTTATATAGAGACTTGCGAAAGTTACAAGATAAGCTAAAAGAACCATCCAAGCCGGAGATTACTTTTGCGGTTGATCCATCTAAATTCAACAAATCGTTAAAACCTAGAAATAAAAAATATAATTTGTTGAAAAGGATCCTAAGAAAAGTAATCCTCATATCGTTTGTCATTATTGTTGTGACAAGGGTCATACTATTGCAAAATGCCATGCTCGAAAAACCTTGGTACCTAAAGGAATAATGCAATGGTTACCTAAGTTAAGCAATAATGTTGCTACTAACCAACTAGGACCCAACATGAGTTGGGGACCTATTTCAAATGTCTAAGTATGTAGGAAAACGTCTTGAACCATTGACGAAAGACACCGACAACAGTGGAGTTCAAGACTTATGAACAAGGAAAATGATGAGAAAAGCTTCAACTCAACACTTACAAAGTTGTGGAAATTGATCACTTCCTCCACTTAACACTTAAGGGAAGATCCTATTCTCTACTTTTACCTTTATACTTTTTTTTACTTAGCATTTGTACATTGGTTCATATACATATAACTTTTACCTTCATATGATATTTGCTTTGATAATTGTCTAATCCTCCATTTCCAAGAATTTTACTCAAAAATATTTTTAAGTTTTTGAGACTCATATGTTTAAAATGGGGAGTTGACAAAAATCATTACAAATGCCATATTAAGTTCATACTTGGTTTGTATATGCTTGTTTTGTTCTTATATGTGACCTTCTGTGCATACATACACATATATATCCTCATATGATTAATTTTTGGTACTTTGATTCATTTATGTGAATGTTTTATCATGCATATATGGTTTAACATGTGTTCTCAGGTTATAATGTGCTTTGGTATTGTTTGTGCTCACAAACATAAGTATGTACCTTGTTGATTATATGTGTTTCATACATACATGTTATTTGGAAGTCATAAAAAATACTTCTCAAACTTATAAGTTCATGTGTTTTGAGAAAAATTGAAAATAATGCATTTTGGATCGATACAAATGAAGATTGTATAGATACATGTTAGTTATCCTGCAGATTTTCAAACTGAACTGATATGTATCGATACATATGATGATTGTATCGATACATAGCTCTTCAATTGGGACAGACACTGTCTCATGTATCGATACATGCTGGCATGCTTCGATACATGCTGCAGAACACTGACTTGTATCGATAGAAACACGAGTTTGTATCGATACCTACGCGAGAAAACAACTTTATGTATCAGTTTTCATCCATTCATTCATCAAACATCAAAAATTTCTTCTTCTACACGAGCCACACTCCAAAAACCCTCATTCCCAAATTCTCAATCTCCCTCAAAACTCAACCAAAACTCACAAAACTTGACCCTAAACTACTTCAAATTCATTACCCATTCACATTCCTTCATCAATTTCGTGGTTCAAGCTTCATAATCTCCACATTCACGACAAGGGTTTCTTCAATTTGGGTTTGTGAAATTCTTCATGCTCTTCAAACATTCAGCAAGGTAACATTACACTAATCCTCTCTTTAAGAATGTCTACTAGCAATAGAAGTAAGAATGGTGGTAGGACTAAGAATACTGCTAAGATAATAAGGGATACTGATCATGATGACAATTTTAGGGAAGAAAATTTTATCCATGAGAATTACTTGAACTTCTATATTAGAACTTGCAAGGAAAAGAAAGTAATTCCTCAAAATGCTGTTGATGTTGAGAACCTTGAGGAATTACATTTAAGTGAAGTTGCCGAGATCATTAAGAGAGAAAATCTCATTACCTTTTGTAACCTGAAGAGACCTTACATAGAGGACTTAATTAGGATTTTCTACTCTGGATTACAAGAGCAAAAAGTTGCTGAGTTTGAGTTCTGTATAGGAAAGAAGATTTACAAGTTCACTAACAATCTTTGGTTCAAACTATTTGGCATGGTAACTGATAAGAACTTAAAAAAGTTTACCGATGTTGATGGTCCTAAGTACAATATGACTGAGTTTGCAAGCACTCTAACGAGGAATAGTAAAAGTTCAAATGGAAAGGCCGGTAGACTCAAGAAGGGTCCAAGAGTTTTACTTTGGATTGTGAATCACATTCTAAGGCCTAGAGGTGGATCCTACTCTAGACTTTATTGGAAGGACATTGATCTTATGTACATTATGATGGAAAGAAAGAAAATAGATTGGCCACACTACATCGTGAGCCGTTTATTTGCCTTGAGAGATTCTAAAAAGGATCATTGTTCCGGATATTCAAGTTGGATCTCCATTATCTTAGACCACTTCAAAATAACCGACCAAGTAGCGGGATCTTGGATTAACCCAAAAAGCGATCAAATCTTCAGCATGACTCAAATGAAAAAGATGGATTATAAGTGGAATGATGAGATTGAAGATTATGAGTTTTGTGGAAAGGAAGATGAAGATGAAGAACCAATTCAAGGTAATCAAGAAGAAAGGGGTAAGAGACCAAGAGTGGAAACTCATGGAAGTGAAAGCGTGGAGAGTGATCCTTTAGAAATTAGTAATGGTGCAATTATGGAAACGTTAAAAGAAAAGAGCTTAAGACAAGTTAAGTTCCAAAATGAGGTCACCATTAGAGTTGATGATATGCATGCTTATAACGTCTCAAGGTTTGATCATCTACAAAATCAATTGGATGAATGCATCAAGCAACAAACTCCCGTTGACCAATACTTCAATCCTAACCAAAACCCGGATGGCATGAATGAATGATGATGATGATGCTTGACTCTGTTTTTATTTTCTTTTACCGCATGAACAATTTTATTTCGTTATTTCTTATGACTTCGTTTATTTCGATATGGTTGTACGGATAATTTTAATATTTTCATGTTTGGACAACATTCATTTTGGTTTTGTATAACTTGTTATTTTGGATAATTTTGTTTGTATGGATAATCATGTTATGTTTATGCATTTGTTGCATTGCTTTGTTTATTTCGTCCCATATTTGGATATGTTACTTGATTAAAATGTCGATGTGTTATGATATTCATGCGTTGGTTTTGGTTTGTTTTTCTACATTCCATATTTGTCATTGAAATTCCTGGCACGCTAGTTACGATGCTGTATGCAATGCTATAGCTTCTCAGCACTGAAGACGTAATGCTGTAAACGATGCTATAGCATCCTACTGCGTAAAAACTTAAGAAGAATAAAAACAAATATCAGAAAGCAAGTAAAGAACACGGGATATTTGTTAACCCAGTTCGGCGCTCAAAGCAAGCCCTAGTCTGGGGGATACCAATCCAGGAAGGAATATCACTATAATAGTCCTAGTTGAAAGTCTTCAGCAAACACACGTTTACAACTTAAAACCTAGGCATCTACCAATGATTCTTCAACCTAGGAACTCCTAAGTCTGAGATCCCATCTCACTCCCTAACAACCTTACAAACAGCAAGGATTTCAAACACACAAGAAAAAGTATTTTGGAGACACACTCCTAAAAACTAACACTCGTACCTAAAGGCTTAGAGTGCACAAATACACACAACCCTAACTCCGTACTTCAAAGCTTAGGAGAGGATCACACAAAGTACAACTCAATAACACACGTCCTTACCTTGTATCAAGGTGACACAAGAAAGGCTCACAAAATAACACACGCAAAAACCTAGGAGACTAGACACAAAATAACAACGGCGTGAACAACCACAAATTAGGTTTTGCATAACATATATATACTCCAGCAAAGTCCTTGATTCTGAAATAATCATGAGCTTGATTCTTCTTGACTCAAGCCTTTGACCACATTAATTAAAAAGGATTCTTTCCTAAAATATTCTTCAAGGATATTGTTCATAGAAATATTCTAGTCAAGGATCTGAAGTAATAAATGATGATCCTCAATAAAAACCAAACACAAAGGCGCCATGCAAGATTCATGAGAGAGAAGAGCGAATCGTGCTTATTGTTAGCCTTGGTGTAATTGCGTCTGTATACATATTGCAATTTTATTGCATATTAGGTATAGGCTTAGTTAGCTTATGCAAAGTTTTGACAATTATCAAAAAGGTGGAGAATGTAAGTGCACCAGTTCATCCTCATGTTTTAATAATTGTCAAAACACATGAAAATAGAGTCGAACATATTTTGGCAACATTACAAATGACTTGACAGCGAAAAACTATTTTTTAAACTTTGAAAAATTGATTTTTAGGTATGTTGTATCGATACATAATCATCTGTATCGATACAAATGTCCTGAAACTACTTCTGACTGATTTTGTGCATTTTGTATCGATACATTCATCACTTGTATCGATACAAAACTGGTCTCTCAAAGGCAGAGAGTCACCTGTGTATCGAATCATGCTTGCATGTATCGATACACACCTAACTCTTTCAAAAGACCAGAGAATGCATGTTGTATCGAATCATGCTTGCATGCTTCGATACATATCAGTCAAGATTTCAAGAAACTGATATATGTATCGATACACATACGTGTTTGTATCGATACATAGGTCAAATATTTCAAATTTGTACGCTGATCAAAGGGTTTGTATCGATACAAACCATCATATGTATCGATACATGTCTGTTCAGTTTTGCCTAAATTTGCTCAATTCTATTTTCTCTATAAATAGCAATGTGCTTTGTTGTTGTAAAAGAGAGAAAATTTGTGAGAAAGTGAAAAACTCTTTGGATATCAAATTGGGTGAATAATTTGGATCAAAGGGTTATTCTTCACAAAATCATCATCTTCCATCAAATTGCAATTCATTGAAGAGTGAGTATGGGATCATTCGGATAAAGGTTGTACATTTGATCGATAACGTTCGGTACGGCTTGCGGTGAATCAGAGTCGTGATCGAGTTGATTTGTGAAGAAGGTTTGGGTTTTCTTCGGGATTCAAGATTGTGCGATATCTTGAAGGATCAACAACGAAGAAGCGAGGTACTCAGCTCGACGATCGGTGCGAGGATTTGCTCATGGTTAGGATCGTTGGAATCAGAGGGAGAAGCTTCATTACTTGTTGAGGTTATTACGCATAGTTTACATTAGATTCGATATAGGGTTATTGGAGTCTTTGTAAATTGTGCACTATAGTTCAATCGTTTTTAATCAATAAACGCTCAAATAACCCGTTTGGTTATTTGGAGGGAGACGTACCCGACCGACCGCGAGGACGACACGAAAGCCGTTGGGAACTCCCTAATCAAATCGTTTGTGTCTTTCTTCCTTAATCTTTTACTTTACGCAATTGCTTTAATTTTCGATTCAATTGAATTTTCGGGTTCGTAAGTGTGCACCAAAATTCAATTGACATAAATCTTGATTGTGATTGGATTAGCTTTAAATTCTCGTAACTTGATTGGATTGTGTTATTGGATCGTTTAATTCGAATATTTTGCACACGATCGTTTCTTATCCATTATCATCGCACGTTCAAGGCTATACTACCTTTCCAGTGATCAATCGGGTGCAAAGAGATTACCGATCCGGTGGTGCTTCTGCGCGTACCTTTTGAACTAAATTTTTAAAATCAACATTGTTTAAAAGGGCCACTTATTCAACCCCCCCTTCTAAGTGGTTAGCCAAGTAGTCTAACAAAAGGATGAGTGGAATTTTGGACTCCCACTTCTTTAGGGGTGACGCTTGTAACTGGTGGGAAGGTACCAAGAATTACATGGAAGCCAGTCAGATGGAGATAAATTGGCAGATAAAGTAGCCTAAGCAGATAAAGTAACATTCGTCTCCCACTTCTTTAGGGGTGACGCTTGTAACTGGTGGGAAGGTACCAAGAATTACATGGAAGCCAATCAGTTGGAGATAAATTGGCAGATAAAGTAGCCTAAGCAGATAAAGTAACATTCGTCTCCCACTTCTTTAGGGGTGACGCTTGTAACTGGTGGGAAGGTACCAAGAATTACATGGAAGCCAGTCAGATGGAGATAAATTGGCAGAACTTCAGGTGCCTCTTTATTGGCCATTATATTCCTGAAAGCTATCAGTTCCAGATGGAAAGGGAATTAACAGAGTTGAAGCAAGGCAGTTTGACCGTAGCCGAGTATACTATGAAGTTTAATGAACTGGTCCGATATGGGGCAGACGGTGAAGATGCTCCCACGGAAGCGTGGAAAATGAAGAAGTATCGGATTGGGCTTCGAGCGGATATAGCTCACGATATCTAGATGCAACAGATCACTAACTTTGGTGATCTGGTGCAAAAGAGCTGTCACGCCGAAGCAAGCCTCAGTAATATTCACAAGGAAAGGAGTAAGACCTTGCAGAAGAAGAAGGGTTTGTTTCGAAAGTTTGGTTTGAACTTGAAGTCGAAGGGTACGTCTAGCATAGGTAAGCAGAGCCACTCTCAACGCTCACCTCGAAACTGTGCTGAGTGTGGATTTCCTCACAGTGGCGAATGCATGAAAGGCAAGAATATGTGCTATTACTGTAAGCAACCTGGCCACTTCAGAAACCAGTGTTCGAAGCTGAAGAAGCACGGAGACTCCAGAGGATCCACCAAGAACAAAGGTCGGGTATACTCTCTAGACTGTAATGAAATAAGATCCAATAATTCTTTAATCATGGATGTTTGTTTGCTAGGACAGTCCAAAGTATTAGTTTTGTTTGATTGCGGAGCCACGAATTCCTTTATAGCCGTAGACTGTGTCATGCGATTAGGAATACCTTCTGTTCCCCTCATACTACCAATGGCCGTCGCTGTATCCAAGACGGCGTTCAGAACGCGTTATGGGCATTATGAATTCCTAGTTATACCTTTTGGTCTGACTAATGCTCCTGCTGTATTCATGGATTACATGAATAGAATCTTCCAGCCTTACCTTGATAAATTTGTTGTCATCTTCATCAATAATATCTTGATCTATTCCCGTAACCAAGAGGAGCATGCTGAACATTTGAGAATTGTTTTGGAAGTTCTCAGAGAAAAGAAATTGTACGCCAAATTCAGCAAGTGTGAATTATGGCTCTCAAAGATTAAATTTCTGGGACATGTTATTTCCCAAGGCGGTGTGTCTGTTGATCCGTCGAAAGTGGAAGCAGTTCTTAATTGGGAAAAACCCAGCAATGTGTCAGAAGTCAGAAGTTTCTTGGGCTTAGCAGGATATTACCGGAGATTTATCTTTGGATTTTCGGAGATTGCTTTGCCTTTAACTCGTCTGACTAGAAAGGGTACTGCTTTTGTTTGGGATGCTGAATGTGAAGTAAGTTTCAGAACTTTGAAAGAAAAGTTGACCAGTGCTCCAGTGTTGGTCATCCCTGATCCAAATCGGAAGTATGTGGTGTATTGTGATGCATCGCATAAAGGACTTGGATGTGTTTTAATGCAAGATGGAGCTGTGGTAGCATATGCCTCTCAGCAATTGAAACCACACGAGCAAAACTATCCAACCCATGATCTGGAATTAGCCTCTATTATTTTCGCTTTAAAGATTTAGAGGCATCACTTATATGGTGTCCAATTTGATCTTTTCAGCGATCATAAAAGCCTGAAGTATCTCTTTGACCAAAAAGACTTGAACATGAGGCAGCGCAGATGGATGGAATATTTGAAGGATTTCGATTTCAATCTCAATTATCATCCTGGCAAGGCGAATGTTGTGGCAGATAAGCCCTGTATGCCTCTGAACTCTTAATGCAACAATGTGGGTTGTACGAGAAGTTCAGAGATCTGAACCTGAATGTCGTGTACAGAAAGAGTGGCATTAAAATCAATCGAATGGAGTTGTCATGTGATCTGCGCTCGAGGGTAGTGCATGCCCAACGGAGCGATATGGATTTATAGAGGAGACTGAATAATCCTGAATTTTCAATAGCATCTGATGGTGCCATGCTGTATGAAGGGAGATTATGCGTACCAAATGATGATGAATTGAAAAGGCTGATTCTTGAAGAGGCACATAAAAGTGGATTCTCGATTCATCCAGGATCCACCAAAATGTACCATGACTTGAAGCAGAATTACTGGTGGCCAAACATGAAGGCAGAAATTGCAGATTTTGTGTCCAGATGTTTGGTATGTCAGCAGGTGAAAATTGAACACCAGAAACCTGGAGGTCCATTGCAACCTTTAGAAGTTCTGGAGTGGAAATGGGAACATATTACCATGGACTTTGTAGGAGGATTACCCCGTAACCAGAAAGGTCACGATTCAATTTGGGTAATTGTCGATAGATTGACAAAGTCAGCTCCTTTCATCCCTGTGAAGTCCACCTATAAGGCCACACAGTATGCAGCCATTTTTATAAAACATATTGTGAGGTTGCATGGTGTACCGCTCAGTATCGTTTCCGATCGTGATCCTATCTTCACTTCAAGGTTTTGGAAAGCTTTTCAGAATGCAATGGGTACTCGTTTGAGAATGAGTACATCGCATCATCCTCAGACATATGGTCAGTCTGAAAGAACCATTCAAACTCTTGAAGATATGCTTCGTGCCTGTGTGCTGGAAGATGGTGGTAGTTGGAGCAACTACTTACACTTGATCGAATTTACTTATAATAACAGTTACCATTCCAGTATATGGATGGCACCGTTTGAAGCCTTATATGGAAGAAAGTGTAGGACTCCCTTGTGTTGGACCGAAGTCGGTGATCGCGGATTGTTAGGACCAGTCCTTATTCAAGAGAAAAGTTTAAAGGTTAAGTCCATCCGTGAAAAGATGAAAGTTGCTCAGAGTCGGTAGAAGAGTTATGCTGACAGGAGAAGGAGACCTTTGGAATTTGACGAAGGTGATCATGTATTTTTGAAGGTTACTCCGAAGTTGGGATTACGTGGTGTTTTCAGAACCAAGAAACTCTGTCCAAGATATATTGGACCTTATCAAATCCTTCGACGCGTTGGTCCGGTAGCCTATCAGTTAGCTCTTCCACCTTCTATGTCAGGGCTACACGACGTATTCCATGTCTCTCAGCTTCGAAAGTATATTCCAGATCCATATCAGCCGATAGAAATCAAACATATAGATCTTCAGCCAGACCTGACTTACCAGCCTGATCCTGTTCGAATCATTGATCGTGATGTCAAAACTCTCCGGAATAAGAGGATTCCCATTGTCAAAGTTGAATGGGTGCAGTCTCCGGACGGCGAATACACTTGGGAATTGGAATCTGACATGATGAACAGTTATCCTCACCTATTTTAAGGTAAATTTTTGAATTTCGAGGACGAAATTTCTTTAAGGGGGGTAGATTGTAACATCCCCAATTTCAAAATTGCCTAATTAATTTTAATTAGAATATATCTATTAAAATTGAAATTAATTAGAAGTGGTTGATTAATTAAGTCATAGGATTTAAGTGTGAAGTGTGTGAGATTAAATGATTCCTCTTGAATTTACGCTACACATTAAACCTTAACTTCATGAATTTGATTTAATCAACATTACTAGAATTCAAAATTCTCTTGCTAGTGACTCACCACTATGACTCACTCTCTTGTGAGCTTAACATCTCACCAATGTCTTAACCATTCAAAATACATGCAAACTACCATTTTCCTATTCATTCTTCCACTTCAGAAAAATCATAAGCTAAACTCCCTCCCTCAATTCTCTCCTCTCACGCCCAAAACAACAACCACAACAATAATTCCAAACTCCTCAATCTTTTCCCTTTCACATGGTATTGTCTTTTCCATCACAAGCACCACACCACACTGCAGAAAAGAGATTCCTTTCACATGAACTACATCAGGGGCTGAATCTCTGATACCTCATAAAATCACAAGACCAAAGCCTCACATGAAACAAAACAACAAACAAACTCATTTCACCTTTCTCCTAACCAATGGCATTGCATGCAAACCACTCCTGAGCCAATTTATTATTATTCAAGTCTTAGAAAACATCCTATATAAACCCCTTCACCTCAGTTGATTCAATCACCCAACACATTCCAATCCTTAGTGCAATTTAGAGGGTTCAAGTTCAACATATTCCAAGTTCTGTCCAGTTTGGTTTGTGGGTTAGCTGAGGGTGAGCTGTAGCTGTTAGAGAACTCAGAAGCAAGGATTTAAAGCTTCCATCAGGTGGGTTCTTAGACTAGTTTAGCAAGATTCCCAAAATTATGATTATTGCATGTTAACATAGGAAAATTAGGAATTAATTGTGTGAGGAGAAATAACTCCCAATTTCTCTTCTATTCTGTTCTATATTGATTATATTATGTTTCTGCACTTTCTCAGAGGATGATTGTAGGTGAAACTTTTGAAAAATGTTAATTTTCGTGAAACAGGGTAGCTTCTGCATTAACTCGCCATAGCGAGTTGCTAGCGAGCCTTCATGCCGAGCTGAAGGTGCTGGGCTGAAGAACTTCCCCATGGCGAGCTCCAGCTCGCCTAGCGAGTTGTTTAGGCTAGGACCTGTAAGTTCGCCATGGCGAGCTTGGTAACTCGCCGTAGCGAGCTAACCCAGAAATTACTCACTTTTTCCCTTTTCAAAATAATGATCACTCGTTTTATATCCTCATCTGAGATAGACAATTTGCAGTTATATAATGTGTTCAATGTTAAACAGGAAGTCAGGCACAATTCTGAATCTTAGGGATAATGTAGAATTAAGTATGCATGTTCCCCGGGTCTTGGGATAACTACGGTAGTATGAACCTCAGTTTAGAATCAGTCAATCATGTGCGGTGTAGTATACTGCTTATGGGCCTCCAATGGATTAACCCATTAGGAAAATGATTGTGAGCTTAATGCCGTGGTCGAATCGATTGACGGACAGGGCGGGCCTTCAAGACATGCTCACCTCGAAGTGTCTTAGCGGAATAAAATTAATAAGACGTTTTCTGTGATACATTTTATTTATGCTTATGACTATGACAATATTATGTTAGTATATCACTCATGGACAGATTTAGGTACTCGGTTATTTAGCCATTAGGAGGGTAGTAGAATCCATTGAGACGAAGTGACTGTCTCACCCCACTCCTTGTTGGAGGATTTGCATTATTAGTCTTTCCATGCTTTTCTCATTTTCTGATCGTGTTGTATCTTGTTTCCGCTGTGTTTTATCGCTTCGTGTGTATTCAGCACCTGCGTGTGCTTGAATTTGAATAATGTAATTGTAATGAACTCAGTACTTTTTATAATATCTTGCATTATATTCTAGACAATAATGTGGGGTGTTACAGGAATTCTCTTGTTCCGAAGGGTTTTGACATCACGATCAACGATTCGAACTGGATCTGGTTGATAAGTTAGGTCTGGCTGAAGGTCTATTTGCTCAATCTCTATCGGCTGATATGGATCAGGAATATACTTTCGAAGCTAGGACACATGGAACACGTCGTGTAGCCCTGACATATATGGAGGAAGAGCTAACTGATAGGCTACAGGACCGATGCGTCGAAGAATTTGATAAGGTCCAATATATCTTGGACAGAGCTTCTTGGTTCTGAAAACACCACGTAATCCTAACTTCAGAGTAACTCTTAAGAACACATGATTGCCTTCTTCGAACTCCAAAGGTCTTCTCTTTCAGTCGGCGTAACTTTTCTTCCGACTTTGAGCAATTTTCATTTTCTCGCGGATGGACTTAATCTTTAAAGTCGTCTCTTGAATAAGATTTGGTCCCAAGAGTCACCAACCTCAGTCCAACACAGAGGAGTCCTACAATTCCTACCATAAAGAGCTTCAAAGGGTGCCATCCCGATGCTGGAATGGTAACTGTTACTCCAGCTATCACCATCCTCAAGCACACAAGCACGGAGCATGTCCTCTAAGGTTTGAATGGTCCTTTCCAACTGACCATCTGTTTGCGGGTGGTGCGACGTACTCATTCTCAATTGAGTACCCATCGCATTCTGAAAGGCCTTCCAAAACCTTGAGGTGAAAATTGGATCTCTATCTGATACGATGCTAAGACGTACACCATGAAGCCTTACAATCTGCTCTATAAAAATAGTTGCATACTGTGTGGCTTTGTAGGTAGACTTTACTGGAATGAAGTGAGCTGACTTGGTTAATCTATCCAGGATTACCTAGATTGAATCTTGACCTTTTTGTTTACGGGGTAGCCCTCCTACAAAGTCCATGGTAACATGCTCCCATTTCCATTCAGGGATATCCAGAGGTTGCAAGGGTCCGCCAGGTTTCTGGTGTTCGATCTTGACTTGCTGACACACCAGACATCGAGATACAAACTCCGCAATCGCAGCTTTCATATTGGGCCACCAATAATTCTTCTTCAGATCGTGATACATTTTGGTGGATCTAGGATGAATCGAGAATCCACTTTTATGGGCCTCTTCTAGGATCAATCGTTTCAATTCATCATTGCTTGGTACACACAGCCTACCTTCATACAGTATGGCACCATCAGATGCTATTGAAAACTCAGGGTTACTCAGCCTCTTCTGCAATTCCAGATCACTTCGTTGTGCCTGCACTATCCTCGCACGCATATCACAAGATAACTCCATCTTGTTAATTCTTATTCCACTCTTCCGGTACACTACATCCAGGTTCAGATCTCTGAACTTCTCATATAGACCACACTGTTGCATAAGTAGTTCAGAGGCATATAAGGCTTTCCTGCTTAAGGCATCCGCTACCACGTTCGCCTTACCAGGGTGGTAGTTAAGGTTGTAGTCGAAATCCTTCAAATATTCCATCCACCTTCGTTGTCTCATGTTTAAATCCTTCTGATCAAACAGATACTTCAAACTTTTATGATCACTAAAAAGGTCAAACTGGACACCATATAAGTGATGCCTCCAGATCTTTAAAGCGAAGATAATGACGGCTAATTCCAGGTCATGATTTGGGTAATTCTGCTCATGTGGTTTCAATTGCCGAGAGGCATATGCTACCACCGCACCATCTTGCATTGATACACACCCAAGCCCTTTATGCGATGCATCACAATACACCACATATTTTCGGCTTGGATCAGGGATTACCAATACTGGTGCACTAGTCAACTTTTCTTTCAAAGTTCTGAAACTCAGTTCACATTCAGCGTCCCACTCAAAGGCAGCTCCTTTTCTGGTCAATCTAGTCAAAGGCAAAGCAATCTTCGAAAATCCTAAGATGAATCTCCGGTAATAGCCTGCTAAGCCTAGAGAGCTTCTGACTTCAGACACATTCCTAGGTCTATCCACCTTGGATGGGTCAACTGCCACACCGCCTTGTGATATGACATGTCCCAAAAAGTTGATTTCTGAAAGCCAAATTTCACACTTGCTGAACTTAGCATAGAGCTTCTTATCTCTTAAGATTTCCAATACAATTCTCAGATGTACAACATGTTCCTCCGAATCACGGGAATAAATAAGGATGTCATCTATAAAGATAACAACGAACTTATCCAGGTAAGGTTGGAAAATCCGGTTCATATAATCCATGAACACACCTGGAGCATTAGTTAGACCAAAAGGCATAACAAGGAATTCATAGTGTCCGTAACGCGTTCTGAATGCCGTCTTGGGCACGTCTTATGATTTGATGCGAATCTGGTGATATCAACACCGAAGATCTATTTTTGAAAAGACAGTGGCACCTCTAAGTTGGTCTAGAAGGTCATCAATACGGGGCAAAGGATACTTGTTCTTTATGGTGACCTTATTGAGTTGACGGTAATCAATACAAAGACGCATTGAACCGTCCTTTTTCTTAACCAACAGAACTGGTGCTCCCCAAGGAGAGACACTTGGACGAATGAAGTGCTTTTGGAGTAGTTCTTCTAATTGTGGTTTAAGTTCATGCAACTCTAACAGAGACATTCGGTACGGAGCGACTGATATAGGCTGAGAGCCGGGAACGAGATCAATGGAAAATTCCACCTCTCTCTCTGGAGGTAAGTTCACAATATCATCTGGAAAGACATCTAAATACTCACAAACCACTGGAATATCTGAGGGGCTCAAATTGGGCTCAGGATCGACAGTAAACAAGATAAGTAATCTATTTCTTTGTAATTTTTGAAAAGGGTAAAATGGGAATAAAATATTATTTATGTGTAAATATTGATATAAGAAAATATATGGTAAAAAAATAAATTCAAAAAGCTAAGTGGTTAATTATCTAAAAATGAAACATTTAAGCAGCGTAAACGGAATAAAATACTATTTTTTGACATTTTTTGTTTTAATGAATAATATAAAAATAATGAAAATCAATATGCTCTAAAAATGAGAAAAAACAATGAATATTATGTAATATTATGCTTGTGAGTGTTGAAAATATAAGACGACGAGAGTTATCTGGCTGGGAAAGAGACGAGTTCACTGGGGAACAAGAATGATGCAGACAGAATGCAGTAAAGTCCTGTATGCGGACAGAAAGCAATAAAGTCCTGTGAACGGACGGAAGCAATAAAGTCCTGTGAACGGACAGAAGCAATAAAGTCCTGTGAACGGACATAAGCGGTAAAGTCCTGTAAACGGACAAAAGCAATAAAGTCCTGTGACCGGACAGAAGCAATAAAGTCCTGTGAACGGACAGAAGCAATAAAGTCCTCTGAACGGACAGAAGCAAAGACAGAAAGCGATAAAGTCCTGTAAGCGGACAGAAGTAAAGACAGTGTCTACCAATCATTGTGATATGGTAGGGACATAACAAGGAAATAAACTGTCTGCTGACATTGCGGGAGAGCAAGACTTGTTATAAAAAGATAAACTGACTTGTCTAGATGTACTGGGAGTGACCACTTTGGGGAATTGGATGTAAATGATTGTTTATAGCATTTGCTACTTGAGACATGTTTGACAATGACATCTCTGAATCAGGTACACTGAGAATGACATTTTTATTTTGTGAAATAATGGAAGCAAGACACTGGATAGTCAATGCAATCATGTATGAATGATTCTTTTTCTCTTTTTTTTGTATGTTGTGTGAATGTTTATGCGTATGTATACATGTAAAAATGTATGTATTAAAGTATGAATGATTGTACGGTATGACTGAATGTGTATGAATGTAGCTTATATTAAGGTATGAATGACTGTATGTTATGAATATATGTATAACTGTATGATATGAATGTATGAAGGTGGTTTGTAGATGTAATGTTATGAATGCGAGGCTTTGAATTTTGTGAGAAAAGATGCCCCAAGAAGCAAATTATTATCACTGGGGAGACTGAGACAAACACAAAGGGAATGACGCAAGTGACCCAACTGGCGAAGAGATAACAAAAGGGATATACAGGTCTACAAAAGAGAGGAATTCGACTCCACTGGGGGTATGATATAGTTTTACTGAGGAAGATATTACTTATTATACGAGTGATAATTTGAATGAGGACAAGTATGAAAATATCAGACATTATCTAATATCAACGAGGGACAGCACATCGAGACAAAGACTAAGGTTACCCACTACCATACGAATGATAGTATACCGAGACCACATAAAAAAAGAACATTATCTACTATCAAACAAAGTGATAGCTTACCGAGACAAATGAACGAATACTACCCATTATCGTACAAACAATAATATATTGAGGCAAAATGAAAGGAAGGACATCATCTACTATAGAACAAAGTGATAGCTTGCTGAGACAATGACTGAAGACTACCCATTATCGTACAAATGATAATATACCAAGGCAATATGAAAGAAAGGATATCATCTACTATCGAACAAAGTGATAGCTTACTGAGAAAATGACTGAATACTACCCATTATCGTACAAACGATAATATACCAAGGCAATATGAAAGAAAGGACATCATCTACTATCGAACAAAGTGATAGCTTACTGAGACAATGAAGGAAGACTACCCATTATCGTACAAATGATAATATACCAAGGCAATATGAAAGAAAAGACATCATCTACTATCGAACAAAGTGATAGCTTACTGAGACAATAAACAAAGACTACCCATTATCATACAAACGATAATATACCAAGGCAATATGAAAGGAAGGACATCATCTACTATCGAACAAAGTGATAGCTTACTGAGACAATGAACGAAGACCACCCATTATCGTACAAACGATAATATATTGAGGCTCTGGGAGAGGAAAGACATCATCTGGGGAAAGTGAAAGTTTAATTGTTTGTATGCAAGCTTCTCAAATAAAGAGACTGCCACTTGTTGTTTGGAAAAAGAGCTCAATCCAGGAAAGAACTGGAGAGAAAATAGTTAAACAGTACTCTATACTCAATGAGGAATGAACTCGATTGGGAGACAACTGAAGCAACCTTCTTCCACGTGGCTTAACTCGGTGGGGAATGTAGGAAGGATAGACACTTTCTGCTTATGACCGACAATCTACTTGGAAAGAATGACACGCCCACTCTTATTCTCGAAAATAGACACGACAAAGACAAGTGAATTAATGAATATGTGGAAAAATGTAGTCATGCATGAATTGTGTGCTATGTATATTATGTATGAATGAATGTATGTATGATTCTTGTATTTGTATGACTGTACATAAGATGGACGAGACAAGACTGGACAGGTAAGATAGGAAGCGGCCCGGCATAGCTTGTACAACCACTCGGCAATTCTTCATTGGGGATAACACCCATGTAGATGAATAAAATCAAATCATCGGGGCGAGGCACGGTACACAGTATCAGCTGATGGCGAAATGAACATTTTCTCGGAGGTAATGCCCATTAATCCGAAATTTGGCAGAAGTCGCCATTTCACACTCTGAACCACAATATCCACTATCAGTCATGCTTATTCATTTTCCGTTTCCCCCTTCTTTTTTTTTTTTTTTTTTTGAGTCCCTAATTTTTTCCTGGATCGCCCTTTCAGGTTTTCAATCCACCGGGACCCTCATTTTTGCCTAAGTCGCCTTTTCAGGTTTTCAACATAGCGAGCTTTTTTTTTTTTTTTTTTTTTAGCAATGACTGTGTTGTTGCATGCTTCTACGACTCATGATGCTTCAATCGGAAGTACTCTAACAGCTGAGGTACCCCAAGTGAATGAAACATTGACTTTAAATCCTTGAAAGATATGCCCCTTATTGGCAGGATCTTGAAATAAGTTTCCCCAAGCTAGGGAAACCTTGGCTTCAAATCTTCGAAGAGAATGCCCCTGGATATAAGGACTTGCCCATATTATCAAACCTTAAGTTGATCCACTCTTGATTAGACCATTTGCTTGAATATCTTTGATGCTAAACATAAGCTTGCGAATAAAATTGTTTCTTTTGAAAAGTATTTCTGACGTAATGTTCATGCAAGTTTTGGAATCGAAAAAGATTTTATAGAAAACACGTGTAGTGTGTGTAAAAGATAGTTACTCAACAAACAGGTGGAGTCAGTTTTAACAAGGTTTTGCCGATTATGCTTTCAAAGTGACCCAATTTCAATTAGGTCTTTTGAGGGTTATAACGTGGCCTGGTTCACGGTTTTTAAAAAAAGATTTTTAGGCTCAAATTTTTGTTTTTACCCACCCACTCTTCTTGGATGTCCTTCATTCCTAGATATTCAATTAATTCATCAGACACGCCTTGATCCTCCAGAGGATTTCTTTGACAATGAACGCTTGAGATCGATCCTTTGGACGTCTCCTTAATGAGATTCTTGGAGTGGCAGTCACTTATTTATTCACAAGCCTGCTTTTGATCCCCTATTTTTATGGACTATCGGGATGCCCTAAATTTTTTGCTTCTGATTAAATGTAAACATTGTTGAGGATTTTAGGGTGTTGGCTTCATTTGGTAAAATAAGCCTAATTCCATGATGTGGAGCATGATGTGTGGCACATCGGGTTTCACATCTGGACGCCCTAGCTGGACGCGCCTTTATTCTTTTACGCATGATCTTTTGAAAAAGATTTGTTTTTCAAATTAAATCGTGCCAGCTTGCGCGCCAAGGAACAAGATAATCTTTCATGGTTCTGTTTTATTTTATTGGCCGACTTTGATCAAAAGATTTGAAACAAACAATTAAAAGATTATGATCAAATAAATCTCAAGGTAAATTTACAAAGGCCAGCTGTCAACATTGAAAATCCAAGCCCATGAATCTTGTTCTATATAAAGGAAGACTGAAGACATTATGAAACACGAAGCCAAGAGTTAAAGAAATTGAGTCTTAGGTCTTAGTCTGTTTATTGTTCTTTGTGAGCCTTCACTTGGATCATGGTTTTGATACAAGTAAGGACTGAGTTTATAGAGTTGTAATCTCTAGGTTTCCTTCTCCAAAGCTTTGAAGCAAGGAGTTGGATTGTGCAACACTCTAAGCCTTTAGGTACGAGTGCTTTGCTTGTCTAGGAGTGTGTCTCCAATTGAGTGTGTTTATTAAATCCTTACTGGGTAAGGTTGAGGGGGAGTGAGCAGAGGTTCTCATATCTAGGAGTTCCTAGGTAGAATTAGCACGGATAGTGATTAAGTGAGAAGTTGTAAACGGGGGAGTTTAACTTTGAATTGATACTACCATAGTGGATTCATCCCTGGATTGGTATCCTCCAGAATAGGGCTTGTTATAAGTGCCAAACTGGGTTAACAAACTCATCGTGTTTTATTGTTTCCTGCACTTTATATTGTTTACTTGTTCCTCAAGTTCAGTATGTTCACGATGTTGACACATTAGGCTACACATCATACGATTCCTAAAGTGTATACATCGTGCTACACATTTGACATTTGCCACCCGAATTTCAATTGGCATCAAAGCAGGCACCCTGCCTGTTTGAGGGTGAGCTCCAGGGAAGTTACTTTCTGGAAACATGGACAAGGATGGAACAATGGTCAACAAACCACCTCTTCTGGATGGAACTAATTATGACTACCGGAAGCCAAGGATGATTGCCTTCCTAAAGTCACTTGACAGCAGGACTTGGAAAGTTGTGCTCAAAGGATGGGAGCATCCCAAAATTCTGGATGCTAATGGTGTTGACACTGGTGTACTCAAGCCAGAAGAAGATTGGTCAGCTGCAGAAGACACTGCATCACTTGGAAACTCCAAAGCTTTGAATGCTTTATTCAATGGAGTGGATAAGAACATGTTCAGATTGATTAAGCAGTGTACTGTTGCAAAGAATGCTTGGGAGATACTCAGAACCACTCATGAAGGCAATCCCAAGGTGAAAAGCTCAAGAATCCAACTTCTCAACACTAAGTTTGAAAACCTCAGAATGAAAGAAGAAGAATCAATTCATGACTTTCACATGAATTTGCTTGAGGTAGACAATTCTTTTGAGGCTCTAGGTGAGAAATTGTCTGAAGAAAAGCTTGTGAGAAAGATGCTTAGATCCCTACCCAAGAGATTTAACATGAAAATCACAGCTATTGAGGAAGCTCAAGACATCCCAAGTATGAAACTTGAAGAACTTGTGAGCTCTCTTCAAACTTTTGAGAAGAACTTAGGTGAACAAACTGAGAAGAAGGGAAAAGGTATAGCCTTTGTATCTTGTGCTGATGAAGAGGAAGAGGCTGATGAGTCAGATGAGGATCTCTCAAATGACATAGCTATGTTAGGAAGACAATTCAACAAGCTTCAGAGAAAGGTGGATAGAAGACCAAGGAGGAATGTGAGGAACATCCAGACTGACATCAGTAAACAAGGTAACACTTCAACAAAAGCCAGAACTGATGATAAGTCAACTCAGAACAAGGGTGTTCAATGTCATGAATGTGAAGGCTTTGGTCATATAAGAGCTGAATGTGGCACAAATCTGAAGAAGCAGAAGAAAGGCCTGATTATATCATGGTCTGATGAAGACTCTGACACTGACTCAGAGAATGTTGCTGCTAATCATGTGAGTGCCATGACTGGTGTGTGCAGTACTGATGTTGATTCTGATGATGAAGAACTCACCTTTGATGAACTGGCCTTAGTCTACAAAAAGCTATCCATCAAAAGTGAAGAACTGTGCAGAATCAATGAAGAAGAGAAGATGGTTATCAATCAACCAGAGACAGAGAAGGCTCAACTGCAAGATCAAGTAGTTAGTCTTGAAAGTGAAGTCAAGTTACTGTCAACCAACTTGAAGAATATGACCAAGTCTGTAAAGATGCTCAACACTGGAACTGACATGCTTGATGAGATCTTGAAAGTTGGAAAGCATGCTGATGATTCATCTGGTGTAGGATTTAAGAACAAACATCACAACAAGAATACAAATACTAAGTTTGTTCCTGCTCAGAAGAAACCTGACCCTGGCAGAATGTGGACACATCACACCCTACATCAGAGACCTGTTGGCAAAGAGAAGTTTAATGCTTGGAGATGCCACTACTGTGGGAAGAATGGTCACATCAAGCCCTTCTGCTACAAACTCTATGGGTATCCCAAGAAAAGGCCTCAGGTTCAAGCCAAATCAGCAAGGGTCACTCCTAAGAAGATGTGGAAACCAAAAGCTTCAGAAACTGCTCATATTGCTCACACTTCTCTCAGAGCATCTTCCAGTGAAGATTGGTATTTTGATAGTGGTTGTTCTAGGCATATGACTGGTGTTGAGAAGTTTCTCACTAATATCAAGCCTCATACAACAAGCTTTGTAACCTTTGGTGATGGAGCAAAAGGTGAAATCAAAGGCAGTGGTAAGCTCAGCAGCAAAAGTTTGTCTGTGTTACTTGTCAAAGGTTTGAAGGCTAATCTTATCAGCATAAGCCAACTGTGTGATCAAGGTCTTAAAGTCAACTTCACAAAGAATGAATGTCTTATTACTTCTGACAAAGGAGAAGTGTTGATGAAAGGATCTAGGTCAAGAGACAACTGCTATCTATGGATTCCTGAAGAAACAGCTTATTCTACTACATGTCTTATCCGTCAGGAAGAAGAAGTAAAGCTTTGGCACCAAAGACTTGGCCATCTGAATCTGAAAGGAATGAAGAAGATTGTGTCCAAGGAAGCAATTAGGGGACTACCAAAGCTGAAGATAGTTGAAGGCAGTATCTGTGGTGAATGTCAAGTTGGAAAGCAAGTCCAGATGTCCCACCCAATGTTGCAACATCAGGTGACATCCAGAGTTCTTGAACTACTACATATGGACTTGATGGGACCAATGCAGGTAGAGAGTATTGGTGGCAAAAGATATGCCTTTGCGGTTGTAGATGATTTCTCAAGGTTCACTTGGGTTAGCTTCATCAGAGAGAAGTCTGATACTTTTGATGCATTCAAAGAACTATGCCTTAGACTTCAAAGAGAAAAGGATAGTGGCATAATCAGAATCAGAAGTGATCATGGGAAAGAGTTTGAAAATTCAAGATTCTCTGAGTTTTGTGCTGATGAAGGAATTGGGTATGAGTTCTCCTCTCCAATTACACCCCAACAAAATGGTGTAGTTGAAAGAAAGAACAGAACTTTGCAAGAGGCTGCAAGAGTTATGTTACATGCCAAGAAGCTACCCTACTACTTTTGGGCAGAGGCCATGAGTACTGCATGCTATGTACACAACAGGGTGACTCTGAGAAAAGGTACATCAACCACACTGTATGAGATATGGAAGGGAAGAAGACCAACTGTCAAACACTTCCATGTCTTTGGTAGCAAGTGTTATATCTTAGCTGACAGAGAGCAAAGGAGGAAGATGGATCCCAAGAGTGATGAAGGAATCTTCCTAGGCTATTCCTTAACCAGCAGAGCCTACAGAGTCTTCAACAACAGAACAAGAACTATGATGGAATTCATCAATGTTGTCATAGATGACTGTTCAGATAGTGTGCCTGATGTTGATCCTGATGTGGACACATCTCACCCCCAGCCTGAAGACTCTGAAGTTGTAGAGATTCCTGAGAAGACTGATCAACAAGAAGATGTGACTCCAGTGAACAAGGGTCCCTCTATTAGAGTTCAAAAGAATCATCCAAAAGAACTCATAATAGGGAGTCCTGATTCAGGTGTTATGATAAGGTCAAGAGAGGCTGTATCCAATGCTTGTTTTGTGTCAAAGGTAGAACCAACGAATGTGAAAGAAGCCTTGACAGATGAGTTTTGGATTGAAGCTATGCAAGAGGAGCTGAACCAGTTCAAGAGGAATGAAGTATGGGATTTAGTTCCTAGACCTGAAGGAGTCAACATCATTGGTACTAAATGGGTCTATAGGAATAAATCTGATGAAAGTGGTGTTGTGACTATAAACAAGGCTAGGCTTGTGGCTCAAGGTTACTCTCAAATTGAAGGAGTGGACTTTGATGAAACATTTGCTCCTGTGGCACGTCTTGAATCCATAAGGTTACTTTTGGGAGTAGCATGTATCTTGAAGTTCAAGCTATTTCAGATGGATGTGAAGAGTGCTTTTCTCAATGGATACTTAAATGAAGAAGTATATGTGGAGCAGCCCAAGGGATTTGTTGATCCAAATTATCCAGATCATGTCTACAGATTGAAGAAGGCATTGTATGGATTAAAGCAAGCTCCTAGGGTATGGTATGAGAGGCTAACCAAATTTCTTGTACAGCAAGGTTATAGAAAAGGAGAAACTGATAAAACCTTGTTTGTCAGAGAAGAAAAAGGCAAGTTGATGATTGCACAAATCTATGTAGATGACATTGTGTTTGGGGGAATGTCTGATCCAATGGTCAAGATGTTTGTGTATCAAATGCAGTCTGAATTTGAGATGAGCCTTGTAGGTGAACTTACCTACTTTCTTGGTCTGCAAGTCAAACAGATGGAAGATACAATTTTCATCTCTCAAAGCAAGTATGCCAAGAACATTGTGTAGAAATTTGGAATGGAGAATGCAAATCACAAGAGAACTCCTGCAGCAACCCATCTCAAACTTTCTAAAGATGAGCATGGTGTCAGTGTTGATCAAAGTCTATACAGAAGCATGATTGGCAGTCTACTATATCTCACTGCAAGTAGACCTGACATTAGCTTTGCTATTGGTGTGTGTGCAAGGTACCAAGCTGAGCCCAAGATGAGTCATTTGAATCAGGTCAAAAGGATTCTAAAGTATGTCAGTGGTACAAGTGATTATGGAATTCTCTACTCTCATGGTGAAGACACAAGATTGTTGGGTTATTGTGATGCTGACTGGGCAGGTAGTGCAGATGATAGGAAGAGCACTTCGGGTGGATGTTTCTTTTTGGGAAGCAACCTCATATCATGGTTCAGCAAGAAACAAAATTGTGTTTCTCTTTCTACAGCTGAGGCTGAATACATTGTAGCTGGAAGTAGTTGCTCTCAGCTACTTTGGATGAAGCAGATGTTGGGTAAGTACAATGTGCAGCAAGATGTGCTCACATTATACTGTGACAATCTAAGTGCTATTGATATCTCCAAAAATCCTATCCAACATAGTAGGACAAAGCACATTGATATACGTCACCATTTTATTAGAGATCTTGTTGAAGACAATATTGTGACTCTAGAGCATGTTGCCACTGAGAATCAACTGGCAGATATTTTCACTAAGGCTTTAGATGCAAATAGGTTTGAGGTGTTAAGGGGCAAACTTGGTATTTGCCTCTTTGAGGATCAATAGCCATAATAGCTATTCCGGCGTGCAACGGTTACCTACCTTTCCCTCCATCCACAGTTGCACGCAATTCAAAGGCAATCATTACAAATATTTTCTAACGGCTATCTCGCGATTTTATCCAAGAAATCCGTTTATTCAAGATTTTTCTCTCATTGCCTACCACATTGATCACTACATTCATCTCTCACACACTTAAACGACCAAAGAGTTTTCCTGATCTCTCTCAAACCCTTGTTCATCTCTCTGCAAATTTTCTTTGAATCTTCAAACTCACATAATCACTCATCATCATGTCTACTGTAACCAAAACATCTCCTTCAACAAAAACCAACACTCCTCCATCATCAGCAAAACCTAATTCCCCACACCATGAAGATATTCAAAGTGACATGATCGTCAATGCAACTCATGTTTCAATGATCAAACCATCAGGATCAAAGAAAAGGAAGTCAAAACGATCAAGAAGGGAATCAACCCCCATTGCTGCAGAGGAAGCTGCTGTTCCTTCTCCTTCCACAGAAAAATCAAAGAAGAAGAAGAAAAAGAGCAAGAAGTCCTAGACTGGTACACCCAAGAGGGTTCACACCACGGAAAGCCTGCACACTGATCCCCTTCCTTCTGAAACTGTTGATGCTACTGTTGATGCATCTGTTGGTGATGGTTCTTCAAACCCTAACCCTGAGAAGGCTGCTCTAAAGATTTCTGGTGATCAAAGACACCCCATGACCCAGAAGATCATTGATTCTGTGCTCAAGGCCTTGCAAGAGCCTGATGTTGTGGCAGATGTTGGCACATCATTGCCACAAGGTGAAGAAAAGTCTCCTGCTAATAAAGAAGAGACTACTGCTGTTGAAGAACCTGCTATCATTCCTGATTCTCCAGAACAGGAAATTGTTGAAGAAGATCAACCTGATGAGGTTGAAGAACCTAAAGACATTACCCAGTCTGATAAGGGTAAAGAAGCTGAAGGTTCAGATCATGAAGACTCCAATCTTTCTGACAAGGATGCTGATGGAGATACAATTGTTGTGGATGTAGAAGGCTATAACTCTGACATCCCTTTGAAGATGATTGCTGAGGACATCATTGCAAGAAGGACTAGAAGTGGCAAAGGTCCTGCTACTGCTAGTGATTCTCATGTTGCTGCTAAGGAGAAGAAGAAGCCTGTCAAAAGGCAAGTTCTGTATGGTCCCAAGAAGGGATTCAGTAAAGCTGTGGTTCCACCGACCAAGAAGAAGACTCAGAAAAGAAAAGAGCCACCTACAAGTGACTCAGAGTACGATGTGGAGCAGGATGTAGCTCACACCAGGGAGTCTGAAGAAGAATCTGCTGAGGAGAGCTTGATGTAGTCCACATTGACTCTGCTGTGAAGAAGAGCTATGGGAAGAAGAAAATTCCTCAAGGAATTCCTGATATCCCTGTTGATCTGATTTCCTTCCACAACCCTGCCAATGCTGGCAAATGGAAGTATATAGCTCACAGAAGACTGGCTCTGGAGAGGGAGATAAGTGCTGAAGCCTTGCAGTGCAAGGAAGTTATGAAGTTGATCAAGCATGCTGGCTTGATAAAGACTGTGTCTGGGCTGAGTGACTGCTATGAGAAAGTGGTCAAGGAGTTTTTGGTGAATATCCCTGCTGGCTGTGACAATCCTTTGGACAAGGAATACCAGACTATTTTTGTGAGAGGAAAGGAAATACACTTCTCTCCTACTGTTATCAACAAGTTTTTGGACAGAAGTGAAGAGCCCTTTGCTGAGATGGACGCCAATGACAACTACATTATCAAGGCCATTACTGGTGGAAAGGTCAAGTCCTGGCCTAAGAAAGGGAAACTGCAGGCAAGCAAGCTCACTCCAATCTACAACATCCTTAACAGGATTGCTGCTGCTAACTGGGTACCAACCACACACAACTGTGATGTGGCTACAGCTTTGGCTAGGTTCATCTATACTGTAGGTAACAAAATTAACTATGATTTTGGTACTTATATTTTTTATCAGACTGTCAAGCATGCCAAAACCCTAGCTGTTAAATTACCCATTGCTTTTCCTTCCCTGTTGTGTGGAATCATATTGAGCCAGGGACCTGATGTTCTGGGCAAGGATGATTTGTCTTGCAGAAGAGAGTCTGCTATTTCTTTCAGTCTCAAGCAGTCTGATGTGACGCCTGATGTGGCCACATCCAGCTCAACTGGTGCAATGTCTAGGCAGACATGATTGCTGCTTTAAAAGAGACTTGTAAGGCTCTGGATGAGAAGAAGACCAAGCTAGAAGCAGTCATTGCTGGACTGGAGCTTGAGGATGAGCAAACAATAGCTGAGGATGAGGAATTGGAGGAGGAGGAGCCCAATGACTCTGAGGCTGAGGAAACTGATGGGAGCCAGGATATTTGAATTTTGTAATTCATTAATATTTCCCTGTACTCAGTATTTCCTTTTGTTTTTGCTTGTATTTTGTGGGTTGTGCCCTGGATTTCTGTAGCACCTCTGTGTGCCTGTTCTGCACTGCTGCCTTAATAATGGCCTGAGTGCCTTTTACTGTTCATGCACCATCATCTCTACATCTATGCTATCTGCATTCTATGGTGTTTTCATTTACTCTCTATGTGTTTGACTATATTTGTCAAAATTCTGGCTAAAAAGGGGGAGTAAAAATTAAAATGAACAATACTTTGAAGTATTAACTGTAGCAAATTGTGATGTGTGACACATCTGACTACACATCTGGCATACATGCTTATTTTTCTTCAAATGTTTTCTCAACAAATTTTTGAAGAATTAGTTTTCTAAAGCATGTTTTTCTAAAGATTTACTTTGTACATTTTCAACTTGGTGATGCATTCTTAAGAAGTCCAATTGAAGATGTTTATTTGTGTAATGGTTGATCCATTTATATGATTTCTACATGGTGATGCATTCTTAAAAAGCCTGTAGAAGTTACTATTTGTGTGATGTTTGACACATCTGTGAAGCTTTGTTTTAACTTGGTCATGCATTCTCAAGAAGCCAGGTTTAAAACATCTTCATGTCTCTCTACTAGGTCATGCATTCTGAAGAAGCCTATAGGAGATATGATATTTAGGGGGAGTACTTGGAAAGTGCTCTAGTACAAAGGGGAGTAAACAACTACATGTTTGCATGAATCTATGCATAGCTGTGTTTGCTACCCTCCCTCATGTGTGCATGGAATCTCATGCTTGTATGTGTCTGAGAATTTATTTTTCTCAGTCTTTAGGAATTTATTTTTCCTATTGTGTGAGAGTTTATTTCTCTCCAATTATGTGAGGCTCATATCCGCTGCTACATGCCTCTGATGTGCCTACACATCTCTCCAAGTCTTGTTGGGTGACTCAAAGATTATTTTAGCCCAAAATTTGCCAAAGGGGGAGATTGTTGAGGATTTTAGGGTGTTGGCTTCATTTGGTAAAATAAGCCTAATTCCATGATGTGGAGCATGATGTGTGGCACATCAGGTTTCACATCTGGACGCCCTAGTTGGACGCGCATTTATTCTTTTACGCGTGATCTTTTGAAAAAGATTTGTTTTTCAAATTAAATTGTGCAAGCTTGCGCGCCAAGGAACAAGATAATCTTTCATGGTTCTGTTTTATTTTATTGGCCGACTTTGATCAAAAGATTTGAAACAAACAATTAAAAGATTATGATCAAATAAATCTCAAGGTAAATTTACAAAGGCCAGCTGTCAAGGATTGTGCAACACTCTAAGCCTTTAGGTACGAGTGCTTTGCTTGTCTAGGAGTGTGTCTCCAATTGAGTGCGTTTATTAAATCCTTACTGGGTAAGGTTGAGGGGGAGTGAGCAGAGGTTCTCATATCTAGGAGTTCCTAGGTAGAATTAGCACGGGTAGTGATTAAGTGAGAAGTTGTAAACGGGGGAGTTTAACTTTGAATTGATACTACCATAGTGGATTCATCCCTGGATTGGTATCCTCCAGAATAGGGCTTGTTATAAGTGCCGAACTGGGTTAACAAACTCATCGTGTTTTATTGTTTCCTGCACTTTATATTGTTTACTTGTTCATCAAGTTCAGTATGTTCACGATGTTGACACATTAGGCTACACATCGTACGATTCCAAAAGTGTACACATCGTGCTACACATCTGACACTTGCCACCAGAATTTCAAACATTGTAGAAAACATCCACTTCATTTGATAACTATAACATTACAAAAATAAAAAGAAAATACAATGAATAAAAACACTTTCTGCTTATGACCGACAATCTACTTGGAAAGAATGACACGCCCACTCTTATTCTCGAAAATAGACACGACAAAGACAAGTGAATTAATGAATATGTGGAAAAATGTAGTCATGCATGAATTGTGTGGTATGTATATTATGTATGAATGAATGTATGTATGATTCTTGTGTTTATATGACTGTACATAAGTTGGACGAGACAAGACTGGACAGGTAAGATAGGAAGCAGTCCGGCATAGCTTGTACAACCACTCGGTAATTCTTCATTGGGGATAACACCCTTGTAGATGAATTAAATCAAATCATCGGGGCGAGGCACGGTACACAATATCAGCTGATGGCGAAATGAACATTTTCTTGGAGGTAATGCCCATTAATCCGAAATTTGGCAGGAGTCGCCATTTCACACTCTGAACCACAATATCCGCTATCAGTCATGCTTATTCATTTTCCCTTCCCTTTTCCCCTTTTTTTTTTTTTTTTTTTGAGTCCCTAATTTTTTCCTGGATCGCCCTTTCAGGTTTTCAATCCACCGGGACCCTCATTTTTGCCTAAGTCGCCTTTTCAGGTTTTCAACTTAGCGAGCTTTTCTTTTTTTTTTTTTTAGCAATGACTGTGTTGTTGCATGCTTCTACGACTCATGGTGCTTCAATCGGAAGTACTCTGACAGCTGAGGTACCCCAAGTGAATGAAATCTTGACTTTAAATCCTTGAAAGATATGCCCATTATTGGCAGGATCTTGAAATAAGTTGCCCCAAGCTAGGGAAACCTTGGCTTCGAATCTTCGAAAAGAATTCCCCTGGATATAAGGACTTGCCCATATTATGAAACCTTAAGTTGATCCACTCTTGATTAGATCATTTGCTTGAATCTCTTTGATGCTAAACATAAGCTTGCGAATAAAATTGTTTCTTTTGAAAAGTATTTCTGACGTAATGTTCATGCAAGTTTTGGAATCGAAAAAGATTTTATAGAAAACACGTGTAGTGCGTGTAAAAGATAGTTACTCAACAAACAGGTGGAGTCAGTTTTAACAAGGTTTTGCCGATTACTCAACAATTTCAATTAGGTCTTTTGAGGGTTATAACGTGGTCTGGTTCATGGTTTTGAAAAAAAGATTTTTAGGCTCAAATTTCTGTTTTTACCCACCCACTCTTCTTTGATGTCCTTCATTCCTAGATATTCAATTAATTCATCAGACACACCTTGATCCTCCAGAGGATTTCTTTGACAATGAACGCTTGAGATCGATCCTTTGGACGCCTCCTTAATGAGATTCTTGGAGTGGCAGTCACTTATTTATTCACAATCCTGTTTTTGATCCCCTATTTTTATGGACTATCGAGATGCCTTAAATTTTTTGCTTCTGATTAAATGTAAACATTGTAGAAAACATCCACTTCATTTGATAACTATAACATTACAAAAACAAAAAGAAAATACAATGAATAAAAACACTTTTTTTTTTTTTTTGGAAACTAAAAGAAAATACAATAAATAAACAAACTTAAACTCTTGCAAAAGATGGATCATCCTAGTCTGAGTCTGGGCCAGAGAACATGTCCATATTATACTTCATTCCCTTCGGGTCTCTTCTAAGCGCAGCATCCTTCTCTTAAAGCTGGATGGTCTTCTGGACAATTATCCGACTTTGGGTCAAAAGCTCATGCTTCTTTATCTTTAAATCTCCTTTCAACGTTTCATGCTTAAGCTCTAATTCTTCATGCTTCTTTTTCCAAACACTCTTCTCACGAGATAACTCGGCCAATTGTTCTAGTAACTCTTCTTTGGTGTCAGCAGTCATTGTGAGCTTTGTCCTCCTAATTTCTGGTATCTCAGACAAATGGATCCTCTTGCATCAAGATGTATCATTGAATTAATTGAAAAACTACCCTGCCCCGGATCAAGATTTAAGGGTTGTATTTTTGTAAAGAAAGAACACAACCTTCTGGCTCAAAGGGGTTGAATACGGATTATCTCCTCATTTCTCCGGTGTTTGGGAAGTGAAACAATGCCTTACATCGTCAACCGAGTCTTATCAATGAAAGCATGTATCAGCATATATCAGCAATTTTAAATCAATTTGTTTACATCATCCTCCCCTCAAGTTTGTTAATGTGAGAAGTGAAAAACATAGAAAAAGAGTGAATACGAATGGATGGATTCCAAAATATGCATGCTCATTGTTTTTAGAAACATTAATTTAAAAGATACAACTTTAAAATGCAAAGAAATGCTGGCAAGAAAGAAATTGCAATAAAAGAGCCTAATGATCCTATGAATGAGCTTCTTTGTTGGCCTACTAACTTTACGGGATGCCTCTTGTCTCATGAATTAACTGGCGCATTAGTGTCTGAATCCTTGAAGGAGAGAATATTATCCCGAATTAACCTTTGGACTTCTGACTTCAAAACCAAACAATGCTCAGTACTGTGTCCAGATGCCCCTTGATGGAAAGCACAAGAGAGATTAGGTTTGTACCACCATGGTAATTTTGCAGGTACTCGAGGAGGTTCTCTAACTCGAACAAGGTTCCTCTCAATCAAAGTGGGAAGCAGCTCTGTATAAGACATTGGGATCGTGTCAAACCTTTCTCTAGGCTTGTTTCCTGAACTGACAGCGGGTGTAGCAGCAGCAACATGATGTTGTTGGTAATTACCTCTCCTTGGCCTCCCTTGGGCCACCATACCAACTCCAGGCTCCTTCTTCTCTGAAAAGTTGTCGCCATACCTCTTGGCATTATTGGCTGGAGCATTTTCTCTTGTCAACCGCCCTTCGCGGATTGCCTCTTCTAAGCGTACTCCTATCTCCACTATTTCAGTGAAATTCTTGGACACGCTAACAACCATTTTCTCATAGTAAAAGGGGCTAAGAGTATGAAGGAACATCTTGCGCAAATCTTTTTCTTCTAAGGGTGGACGAATTTGTGCAGCAAGTTCTCTCCATCGCTGGGCATACTCTTTGAATGATTCATTTTCTTTTTGGGTCAGGGCTCGTAGTTCATCGCTATCAGGGGCCATGTCCAAATTGTACTTGTATTGGCGGATAAAAGCTTCGCCCAAGTCATTGAAAGTTCGAATGTTGGCGCTATCTAGACCCGTATACCAATTTAGAGCAGCACCAGTTAAACTATCTTGGAAGTAGTGGATGAGCAGCTGATCGTTATCCGCATGAGGAGACATTTTCCGGGCGTACATCACTAAATGACTTTGGGGACAAGAATTTCCTTTATACTTTTCAAACTCAGGGACCTTAAACTTAGGCGGGATCTTGACGTTTGGCACTAAACAGAGGTCGCGGGCCTTCTTGACAAATAAATCTTTCCCGCGAAGAGCTTTGATCTCAAGGCGCATCCTATCAAACTTGTCTTGAAGATCATTCATGCGACCATATGCCCCTACATCTCCAATTGGTTCTTCATGATAGACAGGTTCATTCATACAGGGAACATTGTGACCTGTAGAAGTGGGAAGAGTCCTCGTTAAAGGTGGAATCGAAGCACTAGTTTGAGGAAACGTTGTCACATGTTGGGGAATAACACTTGTATGCTGCACAATAGAAGTCGGGACCCCAGAATTAGGGAAGTAAAACCCTTCGATGGAGCTACGAGGCATGCTCCATGGGTATCCTTCAGACATAGTTAACTGAGAAAGGCTGGTGAGCACAGTAGTTAGTTGAACCAGAGAAGTGCTAGTGAGTTGGGGGACAGACACCTGAGCTTGAGCTTGATTAACCAAAATACCAGTCACTATGGCAGTTAACCTCTCTATTTCCCCTTTCATATTTGTTACTTGCTCACGGAGCGCTTGGTTCTCTTGCTCGAGACGTTCCATCTTCCTAACTTGCTCGAGTGTTGTAAATAAGGGTAAACTTGTAGTAAAAATGCCGGGCCACTTTCTTTGACTGAGGCAGAGAGAAGAGGAGAAGTATGAGACTCGGTGTTGGAGACTTATGAATGCAGGATGATGTATGATGTGTTCATGCTAAAATATGCAAATGTTTTTTTTTTTTATATCGAAAAACTTATGCTAAATTGATTGTAAACATTGTAGATAAGATTTATTACACTTGAAAATCTGATACATTACAAGGAAGTTCTCTTTTTTTAAAACAGAGCCTAGGAACATTACAAAGTAGTTGACAAGTCCGGCTTTTTGAAATTAAATTTCCTAATGCCTCTTACAATATCCATATCTACGATGTTTATAAAAAAATTAATTTAAGTCCTTCGATATCGGATGAGAAAAATTTTTATGAATAAATGTATGTATACATGATTATGCGCAAACATGGTGGGGTTAAGGTAAGATGTTGGAGTTAAGGGTAAGAGCCCCTCCCACATGGTGAGTACTAAGGTTTATTTTGTACCTGTATCACGGGTTCTACAAAGTTCCTAAAGTTATCAACCGTCTCGTAGATATTATCGGCTCACGAGATTAACTCTCGGCACAACAATATCCGCAAGACTATCTCATTTGAGTGTAGTATCGCATATCGACCAAGTTATGATGGACTCTTAATTAGCCACCGCACTACATCCTAAAAGCCAAGATGGTTTAAAGGTAACTCTAAAGGTCCATAGCGTCGTCGGTCCCTCGGGAATAGAACGCCGAACACGATTGCTCATGTCAACATTATTACCCCAAAGCTTTCTCAACTAAGTGTGATTATATCATATGCGTGCCACGGTCCGAAATATACTCCGGGCATGTCGCTTTGATTATACCACTTCCCTATCTTATTGTTTCTCTCAAGTCCGGGTTAGGACTTATATCACTCAAGCAATTTTCCCAAATAAAGCACATAAAACATGCATATATATATATATATATATATATATATATATATATATATATATATATATGTGTGTGTCTGTGTGTGTGTGTGTGTGTGTGTACAAATAAACAAACAGACAAGCGCAAAGAAAAAAAGAATACAAGATAGGCTCAACCCGCTCGGGGGGTCCCCAGTGAAGTCTCCATTTCTGTCGCGGTGATTTTTGGATATCAAGCTATTGAGAAGCATTGAATCTCAATGTTTTAATTACACCACCAAGCTTTGATTTTTCCGAAGAAGGGAGAAAGTCCGTTAAATACCCTAATTTAAAGAGATCGAGGTAAGGGGGTTGGTTATACGAAGGGACGGTTTTAGCACCCTAAGTATCTATAGTATCCTATAGGAACCTCTTGTATTATCTAATCTATGCGCTTGATTTTAATCGTTTGCAAAATGTACAAGATTTAGGGAAATAGAGTGACTATGGAGAAAAGAGGATTTGACTAAGAATATGAATTAAGTTTGTAAAAGAAAATATTTTTGTTATTTTGTGTGATTTGGGAAGACTTAGAGCCTTTTGCACTACGTACCCGAGGGATCAAAACCACCGTAGTTCGGGTAAAAATTGCGAGTAAATGTGTTGGTTGATTTTAAAGTTTTGAAATTGGTTTTAAAAGTAAAAGCCCAAAGTGGCATAAAAGAGTGAGGTTGATTGATTTTAAATTGAAATAAAAGTCTAGGTAATTAGAGATTGATTGAAGTTTGATTGAGAAAGAATGACGTGAACACTTGGTTTGAAGTCCAAGGTTGTTTTTGAGAAAAATATGTGACTTGGTTTGAAATCCAAGTGTTTTGAAAATTATTTGATAATGACGTGTTTTTGGTATTTTTGAAATTAGGTGTTGACCTCAAGTTTTGGATAAAAAAGGGTAATGGTTTAAGCGTAGGTGCTACGTGGGGGGGGGGGGGGGGGGGGACATGCAAAGAGGAATTAAATGATAATAAATGATGAACAACTATAAATTGCGCCAATTACGCGCATTAAATTATACAACCAGGGGGGAAACATGCAAAGGGGAATTAAATGATAATAATAATAATGATGAACAAATATAAATTGCGCCAATTACGCGCATTAAATTATACAACCAGGGGGGAAACATGCAAAGGGGAATTATATGATAATACCAATGACTAATTATAATAATGAAGAATAAATATAAAGCATACACAATATAATATGAATGTAAAACATGAATATAAAGCATAACAAATATAAAGCATGTAATGAATGTAAAATATATAATGAATAATGAACGTAAAGCGCGAAACAAGCGATATGAACATGATAAAGTAAAATATGAAACACATACATGAGGTGAAGATAATCAAAAATAATAAACTAACATGTCATGGGAATAACATAAGAATCATCAAACATTCCTATAAAACAAACCCACAATTAATTAATACAATTAGACCAAGACATACTACAATCAACAAACCTAGAGCTAACATGAAACCAAGACTGAAGCATATTCTCAAAGCATAAGGTAATAAATCCAAGATATTAAGCAAAAATTAATTACATAAACCTAGCATATGAATTTTGCATTTAAATTTAATAAATAAAAACAAATAAATAATAAAAAAAAATCATGTGATAATAATGAAAATAAATAAATGACAGAGAGTAATAGTTCCTAATAAAAACTTAAAGAGATATAAAAAAAAATGATTAAGAGTTACTAATTTAATAACATTAAAAGGGATTTAATAATAATTAAATTAAATAATTAATGATGAAAAATGGAAAAAATTAGGGTAAACTTCAACTTTGTGCTTAATAGGCTAAAATAGCTTAAACAAGCATATGTCAAGCAACTTGTATCATTAGTTCATAAATAAAACAAATTAAACAATAATTAACTAATTAATAACTTAATTAAGAGATAAATAATCAAATAAATATTTAAAAATAGAAAAATAATAAAGTAAAAATTAATTTCATGATAAAACAGACAAACATAGCCTAAAACATGATTATATCAAAAGCAATTATCTCAAAAGCTAAAATTAAAATTAAAACAGGCAGGGGTGCAAATATCAAAACGAATTAAAAGGGGGGTGCAGAAAGTACCTCAATCTGGGCCTAAGTCCAATCTGCAATCCGGTGTGGCACAAGAAAGGAAGGCCAGGGTGCACACGCGCGTTCTGGGCCTTCGGATGAGATCTAGTGGTCAGGATTCAAAATCACCAAGAAAATAGATCCAGTGCGTTGCAGGCTTGGAAGACCAAAGTGGAACACGTACTCTGGTACGCAGGATCTGGTTATGAATATGATCAAACGCGCGAGATCAAAAAAAGGATCCAACGGACGTGACTTGTTCTGTTGATCCAACGTGCGAGATTAAGCCTGGAAATGTGAAGGATCAGCGTAGACTCTTTCTTCTCCGGCCAGCTTCACGCACTTCCGGCGACAGGAATTTCATCGGAGTTTCAAAACATGCTCGAAAACGATGAATAAGCATACGAATCCACTCGGAATTTCGCGTAGATAACGAATCCAAACTTAGTTTCTCCATACAGTGCTTCCATTTTGAAAAAGATAAGAAAAAGTTCAAACTCAAATTTGGTGAAACACGAATTAAGCGAAAATTGAATGGAATTAATCAATGGAAATGCATCTTAAGGTTATTTTATGATTAATGGAGTTGATAAATGACTGAAACAGTGGCTAGAATGTTGTACTCAATTCTCACATTTTTGGAAGTTTTTGAAGTTTTGGTTCACGCAAATTACGTGTTGGAGCTTGTTTTTTATGGTCGTTTTGTGCTACTGGAAGTTATTAGAAGCTAATTTACTGAAGAAATTGAAGTTTAAAGGGAGTTAGAATGGATTTCGAAAATTCAAAGAAAAGGGTGAAAAGTGAGAAAAATGGTATTGATTTTTTGATCTGAATTGTGGTGAATTTCGTGTCTTCTCTCTCCTCACTGATGAGTGTTATCTGTAGTGAGAAATTAGGTTAAAGGTTGGCTTCAATTGGATAAGAACAATGGGTATTTTTGAGTTTCGTATTATTAGATATTTGTTGGTTTTTGATCAAAAAATGAGAGCACATGTTGTGCTATGATGAGCTGTGATGCAAAGGAATATGCTAGGATCAATTGAAGAGATAAGGATCAAGAGAAATTTGTGGGATTTAAATGTGATGGAAAATTGGTGAAAAATCAATTAAAATGAATTAATAAAATACATGAAAATAGGAAAAATGAAATGTAAATTGATAAAGGGTAAAAATGTCATTTTTAAGGTTTATGAAGTGTGTGAATTAGTTTGGAAAAAAGTGAAAAAAGTTTGAGTAAAAAAGGTTATTTGTGGTGGAAGAAATCAATTTTTGAATTTAAATATGAGAATAATATGAATAAAATAATATAAAATAAAATAAAAATGTAATTAAAATGTTTTTGACATATTTATAAAATATAAAAGGAATGAAAATAAGATTGTGAACCAAAATCATAAAGAAAAGGGAAAAATGAGGTTACTTGCAAAAGAAGTAATCTATTTCTTTGTAATTTTTGAAAAGGATAAAATGGGAATAAAAAATTATTTATGTGTAAATATTGATATAAGAAAATATATGGTGAAAAAATAAATTCAAAAAGCTAAGTGGTTAATAATCTAAAAATGAAACAGTTAAGCAGCGTAAACGGAATAAAATACTATTTTTTGACATTTTTTGTTTTAATGAATAATATAAAAATAATGAAAATCAATATGCTCTAAAAATGAGAAAAAACAATGAAAAATTTAGGGAGGTCAAAAAATGGGGTATGACATAATGCATTATTAGATTTAATCTTATCACAGTCAAGTGAGTAAACCCGACCTTTGCTTTTTGATGCACCACTGGAATCTCCATGCTTCTTGAGCTTTGGAGACTCCTGCTTGAAATGACCAGGTTGCTTGCAAAAGTAGCAGATATTCTTCCCCTTCATACACTCTCCACTGTGGGGAAAGCCACATTCTGAATAATTCTTCGGCGAACGCTGCAAAAAACTCTGCTTGCCTTTACTTATAGAACCCTTAGTCCTCACTTGCAGATTGAACTTCCCAGAGTCCCTTCTTTTCTGAAACAATTCATTCTTCTCTATCTGAATATTGCCAAGGTCTGCCTCGACATGGTAGCTCTTCTGCACAAGTTCACCAAAGGAGGTAATGTGCTGCATGGAAACATCGTGGGCAATATCTGCCCTCAAACCAATCCGGTACTTTTTCATTTTCCAAGTCTCGGTAGGAGCATTGTCTCCATCTGCCAAATAGCGAACTAACTCATTAAACTTCATTGTGTATTCTGCCACGGTCATATTCCCCTGCTTCAATTCTGTCAACTCACGTTCCATTTGGAATTGGTAACTCTCCAGGATGTAGTGTCCCACGAAGAGTCATTTGAAATTTCCCCAGTTTAACTCCATACCACTAGCTTCCATATAAGACATGGTTCCGTCCCACCAGTTGCACGCGTCGCCCCTGAAAAAGCGGGAGACGAATACAACCTTGTCAGCTTCTGTGCAATCCATTGAGTCCAAAATCCCACTCATACGCTGGATCAATTCACGGGCCTTAGTCGGATCCTATTCTCCATAAAATTCTGAGGGACTCATCCTACAGAATTCTCTAAAAGCAGCACTTGTGCCCTGATGCTGAGGAGGAGGAGGAGGTTGATTCATATGCTGCTGAAACATATTTGAAATTCCGGCACTATCAGTAGACAAATGTGATTGCCGATGTGCTAACACCTGTCACAACAACGTTGGACTGGGAGACAGATGTTACCACGTTTGTCTCCACGAGAGTTAACTGAACAGATAACAATGCAATAAATAAAGATAGAAAGTAAATTGCACGCGTGGTTTGTTAACCCAGTTCGGACGCAACTGCTCCTAATCTGGGGGATACCAATCCAGGACGAATCCACTATAATAGTATTGATTCAGAGTCTAACTACCCGTTAACCCTCCTCACTCAATCACTATATGTGCAAACTCTACCTAGGCCTAACCTAGATATGACCAGCCCAGGTCAATTCCTTAACAATGATGCTACACCACACCATTAGACACCTACCGGGGTATAAATCACACTTCAATGAACGGTTTGTTGGAGACACCCTCCTAGACACCTAAACACTTTTACCTAAAGGCTTCAAGTGCTAGACTCACCAAATCTTTGCTTCAAAGCTTCAGAGATAGTAACATAACAACTCAATAAAACACAGTCCTAAGCATGCATATATGGAATGCACGAAAGGCTCACAAAGAGACTCGATTTTGACACTCTAAAACCCTAAAACCAAATATGGCTTGACTCTCTTAAGAGAACTAGGTCTTGGTCTTCATATATTTATAGTCCTGAGCTGCTTGGACTACAAGGATTTATTTGTCTTCAGAATCTTGAAAACGCGTGTCTTTGATCTCCTTCAAAAATAACCGTGAACCAAAAGATTTGATTTTAAAATATATTTTTACATATTTTCAAAATAAATCTTTCAAAAATATTGCTTCAGCAAATAGCGAGGTTTCCCTTGTCTTGGCGCGCAAGTTAAACCTGAAACAAAGAAATTAGGGTTCAAAGTAAAGCGGCGCGCTGTAGGGCGCGTATTAGGGTTTCAAACCCAGCTGGCCACAATTGGCAGTGTTGCTGGACAGATGTTACCACATCTGTCTCAACCTTTAGACTAGCATCTTGTTTTTGCAAAATGAAGCCAACATCTAAAAAACCCAACAATCTCCCCCTTTGGCAAATTTTGGCTAAAACAACCTTAGCACGTTCTGGAGAGAAGTCTTCAGCAAATTCCTTCAACTTTGACTAAGTGATTTGATGAAGAAGAAACTACACATTTTGCAATATGTTACACTAGGTAACGTACAAGTGATCAGTGGCAGCGGTCAGATGCTGCTAGCCTCAAGGTCAACACCTAGAAGAGGTAGTCTCCTATAGTGGACTCAAAATATGGAACACTGAGTTCCTTACAAAGTAACATACCACAAAGACATGGCTCAGGAAAAGATAAATCCCTGATATCCTGAGAACCTAAATTCCCAGTAAAACATGCAAGTGCAGAGAGCACAAGCACATGCATTCCCAATGTGCAGAGAGCACAATGCACCATCAGACGTGACAACATCTGTGTCCACACCTGGTCGTCAGTCCTAAAGACTCTTTCAGCCTTCAAGAGAAATACAAGCTCATATTTTTGAGCACACAGCAAGACGCCAGATAAAGATACCTAGCGTAATACTCCCCCTGGAGTTATGCATACTGAGAAACTAAGTTTCCCAGAAATGGGGTGCAACTTATTTGCACAAGCACACACAAGTGCAGAGAACCTGTAACCTGTTTGAGAGAGTGGATTACTCCCCCTTAACACCTGCAGTACTTGTTACTCCCCCTGAATACAGTACCTGTGTAAATTTTTTTGAAAAATACACTAGTACCACAACCAGTCTTGTGTATCCACATGTTGGCACATGTGACACACCTGTACCTGCCAGAACCAATACTACTCCCCCTTTTTAGCCAATAAATTTGACAAATAAAACTGGAGTAGAACAAGAATACTGTGCAACTTGTATGATCATGGTTTGTTGCACATTACACACACTGTAAACCTACAGCTCTTCAAATAGGCAGATGCCTAACTTGCTCCTCAACTCCTCAAAGCAATTTGCATCAAGAGCTTTGGTGAAGATATCTGCAATCTGCTTTTCAGTGCTTACATGCTTAAGAGTGATTACCTTGTCTTCTACAAGGTCTCTAATGAAGTGGTGCCTGATATCAATATGCTTGGTCCTGCTGTGTTGAATAGGATTTTTGGAGATATTGATTGCACTTAAGTTGTCACAGTATAATGTTAGCACATCTTGCTCAACATTGTATTTCTTCAACATTTGTTTCATCCATAACAGTTGAGAACAACTACTTCCAGCAGCAATATACTCTGCTTCAGCTGTGGACAAGGCCACACTATTCTGCTTCTTGCTGAACCATGAGATTAGATTGTTACCCAAGAAGAAACATGCACCTGAGGTGCTCTTCCTATCATCAGCACTACCTGCTGAGTTAGCATCACAGTAGCCAAGTAGTTCACAGCTTTCACCATGAGAGTACAACAAGCCATAATCACTGGTATCATTCCATACTTGAGAATTCTCTTGACTTGTGTGAGATGACTCACTTTTGGTGCAGCCTGGTATCTAGCACACACTCCTACAACAAATGTTATATCTGGCCTACTGGCTATGAGATACAACAAGCTCCCAATCATACTTCTGTAGAGGCTTTGGTCCACATCAACACCTGTCTCATCTTTAGTCAGCTTGAGATGAGTAGCAGCTGGTGTTCTTTTATGAGGAGAACTGTCCATTCCAAACTTGTTGACAATATTCTTTGCATACTTGCTCTGTGAAATAAAAATTGTATCACTCATTTGTTTCACCTGTAAGCCAAGAAAGAATGTTAGTTCACCAACTAAGCTCATTTCAAATTCTGACTGCATCTGGTGAATGAAATGTTGCATCATCTGGTCAGACATCCCTCCAAATACTATGTCATCTACATAGATCTGGGCAATCAGCAATCTTCCTTTCTCTTCCCTTACAAACAAGGTCTTGTCATTTCCACCCTTTCTGTAGCCATGATCCACCAGAAAGACAGTGAGCCTTTCATACCAAGCTCTAGGAGCTTGTTTGAGCCCATATAGGGCTTTCTTCAACTTTTACACATGATCAGGATAATTAGGATCCACGAACCCCTTGGGTTGCCCTACATAGACCTCTTCATTTAAGTACCCATTAAGGAAGACACTTTTCACATCCATCTGGAACAGCTTGAATTTTAGAATACAGGCCACTCCAAGAAGTAGTCTAACCGACTCCAATCTAGCCACTGGAGCAAAAGTTTCATCAAAATCCACTCCTTCAATCTGAGTGTATCCTTGAGCTACGAGCCTTGCCTTGTTCTTGGTGACAGTGCCTTGCTCATCAGTTTTGTTCTTGTACACCCACTTAGTACCAATTACATTTGTTCCTCTTGGTCTAGGTACTAAGTCCCACACTTCATTTCTTTTGAATTGATTCAAGTCATCTTGCATGGCTTCAATCCAGTACTCGTCAGTTAGGGCTTCCTTCACATTTTTCGGTTCAATCTTTGACACAAAGCAAGCACTAGCTATCATATCCAGAGACCTTCTTGTAGTGATACCTTGATTAGGATCACCAATTATTTGATCAATAGGATGATTCTTCTGGACTCTGATGGACGGCCCTTTGGTTGCAGGAGTACTAGGTGGTACTGGAACATCATGAGCTGGACTGGTTGGAGCTGCAGGTTCAGTCAATTCATTCTGTGTGTTGACTTCATGAGTATCTTCTTCAACTTCTGTCTCTGCATAAGGGACAGATGTGTCAACATCTGACACCACAGTTGGATCACTGACTGATCCTGAGTCATCAACTACCACATTTGAGGATTCCATCACAGTCTGGGTTTTGTTATTGTAAACTCTGTAAGCCTGACTGTTGGTTGAGTACCCTAGGAATATTCCTTCATCACTCTTTGGGTCCAGCTTTCTTCTTTGCTCCCTATCTGCCAAGATATAGCACTTACATCCAAAGATATGAAAGTGCTTCACTGTTGGCTTTCTTCCCTTCCACAGTTCATACAGAGTGGTTGTAGTACCTGCTTTCAAGGTAACACGATTGTGTATATAGCAAGCTGTATCCATGGCCTCAGCCCAGAACCTGTAAGGAAGTTTCTTTGCATGCAACATCACTCTAGCACATTCTTGGATAGTACGATTCTTCCTTTCCACTACCCCATTTTACTGAGGGGTGATAGGTGAGGAAAACTCATGTTTGATACCTTGGTTAACATAGAAATCCAAGAACTTTGAATTTTCAAACTCCTTGCCATGATCACTTCGGATTCTTTTTATGAGAATATCCTTTTCCCTTTGTAGTTGAATGCATAACTCTTCAAAAACAGAGTAAGTGTGTGTCTTTTCTCTGATAAAGTTTATCCAAGTATACCTTGAATAATCATCAACTACAACAAATGCATACTTCTTTCCTCCGAGGCTTTCAACCTGCATAGGACCCATCAAGTCCATGTGGAGTAATTCTAGAACTCTGTTGGTAGTCAGATGTGGCGACATCTTGTGTGAAACTTTAGTTTGCTTGCCTATCTGACATTCTCCACATACTGTACCTTCCACAATGTCAAGCTTTGGTAGCCCTCTTATAGCATCAGCTGAGACAGCTTTCTTCATACTTCGGAGATTCAAGTGGCCTAACCTTTGGTGCCATATTTTTGCTTCATCTTCCTTGGCAACCATACATGTTGCAACATGTGTCTTCTGGTTGGGTATCCATAGATAGCAATTGTCTTTAGATCTTACTCCCTTCATCAGAACAACACCTTTAGCATCAGTGACTAAGCACTCTGGTTGAGAGAAGTTGACCTTTAGTCCTTGATCACATAACTGACTTATGCTAATAAGATTAGCAGTCAGTCCCTTTACAAATAGGACATCTTCAAGTTCAGGTAACCTGTCATTTACCATTTTTCCTACACCCATGATTTGTCCTTTGGCTCCATCTCCAAATACTACATGACCTGTGGGATGAGATTTTAGATCAACTAGATAATCTTTGATACCTGTCATGTGCCTTGAGCACCCACTATCAAAGTACCATTCTTCTTTGGATGATGCTCTCAATGATGTATGAGCAATCAGTCCAATCCTCCCAACCTTCTGTTTCCACTCTTTTCTGATCTTTGTAGTCTTTCTCATAGGTTCCTATGGTTCTGACACTTGTGGATTTCCATAAAGTTTGTAGCTGAAAGGCCTTATGTGTCCCTTTTCTCCACAATGATGGCACGCCCATTCCTTTGGTTCCTTATTATGACTGGAAGGTGGTGGTGGTCTGGGATGTTGCATCATGTGTCTGACCTTCCTAGGTTTGACAGTTCTTCTTATAGGATTGTATCTTTCACCATATGGTGAATGTTTTCTGTTGAGTTTTGTATAATCATATCCTATTGCTTTAGAACTCTTGTCAGGTTGATCAACTTCTATACTCTCTTCAGGCATGATATTTCCAGCATTCAACATTCTAACTTGCTTACTCATGTTCTCAAACTGTGAGTTTAGTACGATTACCTCAACAGTAAGATGGTGAATCTGAGCAAGATGTTCCCTCTTCTCTTCCTTCAGCTGATTAATGAGGTGCTTTTGCTGTTGGAGAATCCTCACTCTGTCATCATAGTCTTGACACAGCTCATGGTAGGCATCAGCTAGCTCTTCTAAGGTGAGTACACCTTCAAAGTTTATGTCAATCACACACCTTCCAGTGAATGCTGTATCTCTCTTTCCTTCAGCTTCTGTATCTGAGTTATCATCATCTGACCAAGTGGCCACCATGCTCTTCTTCTGTTTCTTCAGAAAGTTTGGGCATTCAGTTTTGTAGTGACCAAACCCATTGCACTCATAGCATTGTACACTTCTGGTCTGATTTGAATTTTCTTCATCTTTGCGCCTCTGAGGATTGGTCTGCTTCCCAGTGTCGTCTGAGATGTGCTGCACATCTGTCCTGGGTCTTCCATCCCTTCTTCTCATCATCCTCTTGAATTGTTTTCCTACTAGGGCCAGAGCCTCTGACACACCTTCATCCATGTCTTGTTCACTGAGGTTATCAGAATCCTTAGAGACAAATGCCAGATTCTTGTTTTTCTTTTCAATTTTCTCATTTGCTCCAAGCTCAAATGTTTGTAGTGAACCTACTAGCTCATCAAGCCTCAGAGTGGATATGTTCTGCATCTCCTCAATAGCAGTCACTTTCATATCAAATTTCTTAGGCAGAGACCTAAGCATTTTTCTCACGAGCTTCTCTTCACTAATCTTTTCTCCTAGTGCTTCAAAGGAGTTGGCAAAGTCAAGTATGTTCATGTGAAAGTCATGAACGTTTTCATCTTCCATCATCTGCAGATTCTCAAACTTAGTGGTTAATAGTTGCAGCCTGGACATCTTGACTTTTGAAGTACCTTCATGTGTGGTCTTCAGAATCTCCCATGCTTCCTTAGCTTCAGTGCACTGCTTGATAAGTCTGAACATGTTCCTGTCAACCCCATTGAATATGGCATTAAGGGCTTTGTTGTTTCCTACCGATAGGTCATCTTCTTCCTTTGACCATTCTCCTTCTGGTTTTGGCTCAGTCGTCACTTTCCCATCTTTGTCAACCACCATAGGCTGTTTCCAACCTGTAACAACAGCCTTCCAAGTCTTCCCATCAAGAGATTTCAAGAAAGCACACATTCTTGCTTTCCAATAGTCGTAGTTGGTACCATCTAGCAGAGGTGGCCTGTTAACGAGACCTCCTTCCTTGTCCATGTTTGCCAGAAAGTATCCCCTGGATCTCACCCAAGTACAGGCAGGGTGCCTGCTCTGATGCCAATTGAAATTTCGGCACTATCAGTAGACAGATGTGATAGCCGATGTGCTAACACCTGTCACAACAACGTTGGACTGGGAGACAGATGTTACCACGTTTGTCTCCACGAGAGTTAACTGAACAGATAACAATGCAATAAATAAAGACAGAAAGTAAATTGCACGCATAGTTTGTTAACCCAGTTCGGACGCAACTGCTCCTAATCTGGGGGATACCAATCCAGGACGAATCCACTACAATAGTATTGATTCAGAGTCTAACTACCCGTTAACCCTCCTCACTCAATCAATATCTGTGCAAACTCTACCTAGGCCTAACCTAGATATGACCAGCCCGGGTCAATTCCTTAACAATGATGCTACACCACACCTTTAGACACCTACCGTGGTATAAATCACACTTCAACGAACGGTTTGTTGGAAACACCCTCCTAGACACCTAAACACTTTTACCTAAAGGCTTCAAGTGCTAGACTCACTAACTCTTTGCTTCAAAGCTTCAGAGATAGTAACATTACAACTCAATAAAACACAGTCCTAAGCATGCATATATGGAATGCACGAAAGGCTCACAAAGAGACTCGATTTTGACACTCTAAAACCCTAAAATCCTAAAACCAAATACGGCTTGACTCTCTTAAGAGAACTAGGTCTTGGTCTTCATATATTTATAGTCCTGAGCTGCTTGGACTACAAGGATTTATTTGTCTTCAGAATCTTGAAAACGCGTGTCTTTGATCTCCTTCAAAAATAACCTTGAACCAAAAGATTTGATTTTAAATATATTTTTACATGAAATTCCTGGCACGCTAAGCACAATGCTAGATACAATGCTCCAAGCACCTTAGCACTAAACGTGATGTGATGTGCGATACAATGCTATAGCTTCTTAACACGTATACCTCAAGATAAATAAAACAAATATCTGAAAGCAAGTAAAAGACACGGGATATTTGTTAACCCAGTTCGGCGCTTAAAACAAGGCCTAGTCTGGGGGATACCAATTCAGGAAGGAATATCACTATAATAGTCCTAGTTGTAAGTCTTCAGCAAACGTCACGTTTACAACTCATAACCTAGGCAACTACCAATGATTCTTCAACCTAGGAACTCCTAAGTCTGAGATCTCATCTCACTCCCTTACAACCTTACAGACAGCAAGGATTTCAATAACACAAATACAAAATGTTTTGGAGACACACTCCTAAAAATTACACACTCGTACCTAAAGGCTTATAGTGCTAAAAAGAACACAAATTCCTAACTCCGTACTTCAAAGCTTAGGAGAGGATCACACACATTACAACTCAAAACAATACGTCCTAAGCTTGCATCAATGAGACACAAGAAAGGCTCACAAAGAACAATAAACACGCAAAACTTAGAATACTAGACACAACACAATAACGGCGTGAACAACTAGTAAATTAGGTTTTGCACAACCTTTAAATACTCCAGGCAAAATTCCTTGATCCAGAATTAATCATTGCTTGATTTGTTTGACCTAAGCAATTGACCACATTGATTAAAAAAGATTCTTTCCAAAAATACTCTTCAAGGAGATTCTTCATAAAAATATTCTTGACAAGGATCTGAAGCATTAGATGATGATCCTCATAATAAGCCTGATTAAAAACGTGATTAAATGTGTCAGATATGATTCATGAGAGAGAAACACGATTTCCATAAATAGAACACGCACGCGAACACTTCCAGAAGCCTGATACGATGTTGAGGCATCTTATCGCTACAAAGTTTATTTTACCAAAAATGCAGCCAATCACCAAAGACTCAACATTACATATTTTCAAAATAAATCTTTCAAAAATATTGCTTCAGCAAATAGCGAGGTTTCCCTTGTCTTGGCGCGCAAGTTAAACCTGAAACAAAGAAATTAGGGTTCAAAGTAAAGCGGCGCGCTGTAGGGCGCGTATTAGGGTTTCAAACCCAGCTGGCTACAGCTGGCAGTGTTGCTGGACAGATGTTACCACATCTGTCTCAACCTTTAGACTAACATCTTGTTTTTGCAAAATGAAGCCAACATCTAAAAAACCCAACAATATTCATGAATTCCTGATGCTGCTGGGCCTGTTGGGCATGGAATTATTGATGCTGATGCATCATCTCCGCCCACATATTGGCATTGGCATCACCGTAAACTTCTGGTTCCTCATCATCGTGCCTCCTTGGTGGCCTACCAGGTCCTCGTTGTGCTCCTGACATGCTGCTCTAACTGCCAATATCAAGTGAAGTTAGCTAGGCTTAAAGTGACATGATACCTAGTGTGACAACATGTGTCCCATTGGTGGAATTCTACTCTTTATTAGGAAGAAAAATGTAAACAGGAAATTTTAAAACAATGATGTACATAAGTTAAAACAAAACACACAAAAGATGACGACGATTGACTAACCAAAAAGACGAACACCATACTGGCTGTATAAACAAAAATGCTCCATGTCCCAAAAAGTCGCCATTCCACCTCCATCTGAACAAATGTCTAGGGATCTCCCGGATGATAAGAAGATGTAGTTGAATTCTCAGTTGAAGCACGTTGATCCCTATACACTTGTGCTCTGCCACGTTCACGACCTCGCCCTCGATAGACCTGACCAAATAGACGGCGATAATTACGGGCATCTCCAACTATACGTCTTCTGTTCAGGTTTTCTGGAGCAGGTTCGTGAGCATGGCGATGGCTCTCCCAGATATGGTGGAATGGTACTCTTTGGGTAATTTGAACAGGAGCTGTGAAGAAAGCATCATACATCCCATGACTTCGGTATATATATGTCACGGAACCGGTATAGATCAGAGTGTTAGTAGTGTCGTATATCCTCCAACCTCCTCCATCCTCTTCGTCGTCATGGTACTGAATCTCAAGGGTACTCCAGATCCTCTGACCCGGAGCTATTCTGATGTGGGTTGGTACATGGCCTGCCATCTGTAAGGATGTACCACAAATACCAAACATAGAGAAGACATGGGCTAAGACATTTGTACAAGTATAAAAAGTGGGGATGGGGTGTAAAATAGAAATATATATGTTAAACACAAATAATCAATCAAGCGTCCTATCCTCTAGTGTTTGTTTATCTATGCTAATGCATTCCTTAACTATATGCCGACTCAGGCCGCTAGACGCTGTCAAGGATATCCTCCCAATTACCGAGATCAGATATCACGAGACCACTTGCCACCAACGTCCTCCCATTTACCAAGAGCGACGCCACTCTACTTCACATGGAGTCCGAGTGTTATAAGTCGATCGCCCCTAAGAAAACAGGCCAAGATCTCACTATCTTGCCCAACAAAAACCAATAAGTTAATAGTTAACACGACAAAAACCAATAAGTTATAAAGAAATAAGATATCGAAGTTTAAGTAAAATATATCAAAAATCGGGGCATTACACCTAGAACATACGTTGGGAACCTAACGACTACTGGGATTGGATTAGTAATACTAATGAACTCACGCAAGATCTGAATCGACCTGCTCTGATACCAATTATAACACCCCACATATTTATCTAGAATAATAGTGGAATTATTATTATTGGTAACCGAGTACATTATTATTACAATAGAAAGTTATGCATACGCAGGTGCCAAAAATATCACAAGAGTTCAGGAATAACAGCGGAAGACAACATGAATCACAACCCTAAAGGGAAAACTAATACAACAAGATACAACATGAAAAGAAAGCATGAAAGAAATGCCATCCAAAGCACAGCTACGAGCACACCAACCAGCATACCTTTAGCCAACCTGCTTATCTGAAAAAAATTTGAATGGAGTGGGGTGAGACTACTAATTCTCAGTGGGTCCTACTACCCTCCTAATGGCGACTACGCCGGGGCACCTAAATAGTCATAACATATACATTTCATAACATTATATCATAAAGCATAGATAAAGGTGTATCACAATTATTAGTCTTATTGATTTTAACCGCAAGGACACTCTGAGGTGAGCATCTCTCAGAGGCCTGTGTTAATGTTTTGTTGATTGGCTCATTTTGGTATAACAACTTTATGTAACAATGTTGGATGCAATGTTTCAACATCCGGATACCTTTCCAGGTTGAGTGAAACGCGCGCCTCATTAATGTGCCGCCCTTTGATTATGGAATCCGCGCCTTTTGTTTGTGCTTTAATTATGCTTGCTTTATTAGAGTATCTCTACGTGATTATTTCCAAAAGAACTCTGCATAGCTTTTGGAAACATTTGACTACACTCATTAATCACGTGCTGAAGTGTGCAAGGAGTATTGAAGCCCAAGATCCAAAGAAGCCAATGAAGACTCTTATTATATAAGCTTCTTTGTAACCCTAGTTTTGTACGTGTGTGTTGTATTCTGAAAGTGTCTCATTGTACTAGGGTTTGTGTGTTAGAAAACTTGTGAGCCTTCCTTGCATTTCCTTTATGCAAGACTAGGACATAGGATCTTGTATTTGTGTTAACTACTCCTAAGCTTTGAAGTACGAAGTTAGTTTGTGTTAGAGTGTGATCTCAAACAATTATATCTTTGTCTATTATCACAGGTTGAGTGATTGATTAGGAGGTGAGATGGGATCTCAAACTTAGGAGTTCCTAAGTTGAAGTTGCATGAGATAGTGTCTAAGTCATAAGTTGTAAACGGGTGTGTTTAGCTTAGGATTAGAACTATCATAGTGGATTTCTCTCCTGGATTGGTATCCCCCAGACTAGGGCTTGTTTAAGCGCCGAACTGGGTTAACAATTGAACTATGTCTTTTATCTTTTTGTTAACATTATTTACTGTACTGTTCGTTCTCCCTGGTGAATGTTCCATCATCGTATTCAACATCTCAAGTGTTGGAACATTACATAGCACATTCCAATCCTGCGTGCCGGAATTTCAATTGGCATCAGAGTAGGCACCCTGCCTGTACCTGGGTGAGATCTAGGGAAGTTATCTTCTGGCGCTATGGAAAAGGAAGGAGGATTTGTCAACAGACCACCTCTGTTGGATGGGACGAACTATGATTACTGGAAGTCGCGCATGGCCGCCTTTCTCAAGTCCATTGATTCCCAAGTTTGGAGGGCAATCTTGTCAGGTTGGGAGGCTCCTGTTGTCACTGACAAAGATGGGAACAAAACTAGTGTTCTAAAGGCAGAGCTCGAGTGGACAAAGGAAGAACAAGACCTGTCTACCTACAATTCTAAAGCCATCAATGCTCTCTTCAATGGAGTTGATAGAAGTATGTTTCGTTTGATAAAGAAATGTGTGGTTGCCAAAGAAGCCTGGGACATTTTGGAAACAGTTCATGAAGGAACATCTAAGGTAAAAATGTCTAGACTTCAACTCCTTACCACAAAGTTTGAAAGTTTAAAAATGAAAGAGGATGAAAGCGTTCATGAATTTTATATGAACATTCTGGATATAGCCAACTCCTTTGATGTGTTTGGTGAAAAGATGAGTGATGCTAAGTTGGTCAGAAAAATACTTAGATCTCTTCCTAAAAGGTTTGATATGAAAGTTACAGCTATAGAAGAAGCACATGACATCAACACTATGAAGGTTGATGAGCTAATTGGTTCCCTTGAAACCTTTGAATTGGCTATAAATGAAAGAGGAGACAAAAAGAGCAAGAGTATAGCTTTTGCTTCCAACACTGATGACTGTGAGTCTACTGATGGTCTTGATGAAGATGATGGATTCACAGAAGCACTTGCCATGGTTGGTAGAAAACTCAGACAAGCTTGGAGACAAAAACCAAATGGGCAGAACATTCGATTCAACATCAACACTCAGGCTGATAACTTCAAAAGAGGTAAAAGTGATGAGAAGCAAGCTCCATCAAAAGGTGTACAATGCCATGAATGTGAAGGATATGGTCACATAAGGACTGAGTGTGCTACCTTCCTCAAGAAACAAAAGAAGAGCATGACTGTTACTTGGTCTGATGAAGATGACTCTAAGGAAGATAATGAATCAGCAAAATGTGTAACTGCCCTTGCTGGAGTGTGTGCATCAGATGTGGAGTCAGTTGATGAAGGACTGTCATATGATGATCTTCTTGCATCTTATAGGGACTTGTATGAGAAGGACTTGGAGATAAACAAAGTCCTACACAGGAAAAAGAAGACAATTGTTCAACTCACCACTGAAAGAGATGAAGGACCGAAGAGAATAGCTGGGCTAACCGATGAAGTTGCTCAACTTAATTCTCAGCTGGACAATACAATGAAGCAGATCAGGATGTTGAATACTGGGACAGCTGTTCTAGATGAAATTATGGATGGGCAAGAAAAGAACAAAGGTGTTGGGATAGGATTTGACTACAGGAAGATGAACAACAAACAGCACAAGAATACAGAAAAGTTCATACCTGCAGAAAGTGTATATGACTCTACATCTGGGAAGCAGATGTTGAAACGTCCTGTTCAACATCATGGATCAAGTTCCAACAGAAGACCTAGAAGATGGGTTTGCCATCGTTGTGGCAAAAGAGGGCACATAAGGCCTTACTGCTTCAAATTATATGGATATCCTCAGTGGTATCACCACAATGAAGGTGAGCATGTTAATACACCAACACAGCAGCCTGAGAGAGAATGGAAGCCAAAGACTGAACCAAAGAAAGAGACAGCTCAGATTGCTCACATTGCACTCAAAGCTACCTCTAGAAACTGTTGGTATTTTGACAGTGGATGCTCAAGACACATGACTGGAGAAGATGGTTACCTAGATGAACTATAACCCTATGCTATCAGCTATGTGACATTTGGTGGTGGAGCCAAAGGTGAGATTGTTGGCATTGGAAAAGTTGTCAAGAAAGGGCTGCCGAGGCTAGAGAAGGTTTTGCTTGTGAAAGGTCTGACTGCCAACCTGATCAGTATCAGTCAGCTATGTGATCAAGGTATGAGAGTTAGTTTCACTGACTCTAAGTGTGAGGTTAAAAATACACAAGGCAAAGTTGTGATGACAGGAATGAGATCAAAGGATAATTGCTATCACTGGATTGATGTTGAAGAAGCAAACATATCTACCTGTCTAGTTAGCAAGGAAGAAGAAGTTTGGCTGTGGCACCAAAAGTTGGGTCATCTACATCTGAGAGGAATGAAGAAAGCCATCTCAACTGGAGCTATAAGAGATTTACCTAAACTCAACATTGAAGAGGGAAGAATCTGTGGTGAATGTCAGATTGGAAAGCAAACTCGAATGTCTCATCAGAAGTTGGAACATCAGGTAACCTCTAGACCACTAGAACTACTGCACATTGATCTCATGGGACCAATGCAGGTGGAAAGCATAGGTGGAAGAAGGTATGCTCTGGTAGTTTTTGATGATTTCTCAAGATTTACATGGGTGAACTTCATCAGAGAAAAATCAGATAGCAATCATACCCTCAAACTTCTTTGCTTACAACTTCAAAGAGAGAAAGACTCATCAATTGTAACGATTAGAAGTGACCATCGAAGGGAATTTGAGAATGCCAAGTTTTCTGAATTTCGTGAAGCTGAAGGAATAAAACATGAGTTTTCCTCTCCAATCACCCCACAACAAAATGGAGTAGTGGAAAGGAAGAATAGGACCTTACAAGAATCTGCAAGAGCCATGTTGCATGCTAAGAAGCTGCCATATCAGTTTTGGGCTGAAGCCATGAACACTGCCTGCTATGTTCATAATAGAGTAACAATGATAAAAGGTACCAACTGCACTATTTATGAACTCTGGAAAGATAGGAAACCCACTGTGAAGTACTTCCATGTCTTTGGGAGTAAGTGTTACATTCTAGCAGACAGAGAACAGAGAAGAAAAATGGATCCAAAGAGTGATGAAGGGATCTTCTTGGGATACTCAACTAATAGTAGAGCCTACATGGTCTACAATTCCAGGACTATGACCATGATGGAATCCATTAATGTTGTGATTCATGACCTTGATACTGAAACTGAGCCAGATGTTGAATCAAATGTTGAAGCATTACCAACTTCAGGAACATCTTCTGAAGTCAGGACAGAGACTCAAGAAGAAGGAGAAATAAGAGAGCCTCACATTGTCAGCAAAGGTCCCTCAGTCAGAGTTCAAAAGAACCACCCCCAAGAACTCATTATTGGTGATCCTCAACAAGGAATCACAACTAGAAGAACTAATGAGGTAATTAGCAATTCTCTTTTTGTATCTCTGATTGAACCAAAAAATGTCAAGGAAGCTCTTAAAGATGAATACTGGATTGAAACTATGCAAGAAGAGCTCAATCAGTTTAAAAGAAGTGACGTTTGGGACCTGGTACCTAGACTTAGTGGAGTTAATGTCATTGGCACTAAATGGGTTTACAAGAACAAGTCTGATGAGAAGGGAGTAGTCACTAGAAACAAGGCAAGGTTGGTTGCTCAAGGCTACACTCAAGTGGAAGGTCTTGACTTTGATGAAACTTTTGCACCAGTAGCAAGGTTGGAAGCTGTCAGACTGTTATTAGGAGTAGCATGCATACTGAAGTTTAAACTATACCAAATGGATGTCAAAAGTGCTTTCCTGAATGGGTACCTACAGGAGGAAGTATATGTTGAGCAGCCTAAGGGGTTTGTAGATACAAAGTTTCCTGATTATGTATATAGATTAAAGAAGGCTTTATATGGGTTGAAGCAAGCTCCTAGAGCTTGGTATGAAAGGCTTACTCAATTTTTAGTAAATCATGGCTACAGGAAGGGAGGATCAGACAAGACTCTATTTGTTAAAGAAAGTGAAGGAAAATTGATGATAGCTCATATTTATGTTGATGATATAGTGTTTGGTGGGATGTCGGATCAGATGGTCCAACATTTCATTTCCCAGATGCAATCTGAGTTTGAAATGAGTTTGGTAGGAGAATTAACCTACTTTCTGGGACTACAGGTCAAGCAAATGGAAGACACAATATTTATCTCTCAAAGCAAATATGCTAAAAATATTTTGATGAAGTTTGGTCTAGACTCTGCCAATCACAAGAAGACATCAGCACCTACTCATTTGAAGTTGACCAAGGATGAAAGTGGCATTTCTATTGATCAAAGTCAGTATAGAAGTATGATAAGAAGCTTGCTCTATCTTACTGCAAGCAGGCCAGATATTACATTTGCTGTAGGTGTGTGTACCAGATATCAAGCTGATCCAAAAGTCAGTCATCTTGCTCAAGTAAAGAGAATTCTAAAATATGTCAATGGAACTTGTGATTATGGTATTCTATACTCCCAAAGTGAAAGCTGCAAGTTGATTGGATAGTGTGATGCAGATTGGGCAGGAAGTGCTGATGATAGAAAGAGTACCTCTGGTGGTTGTTTCTTTCTAGGTAATAATCTGATCTCTTGGTTTAGTAAAAAACAAAACAGTGTGGCCCTATCTACTGCAGAGGCAGAATATATTGCAGCTAGTAGTTCTTGCTCCCAAATGATGTGGATGAAACAAATGCTTCAGGAATACAATGTTGAACAGGATGTTCTAACATTGTATTGTGATAATATGAGTGCGATTAACATCTCCAAGAACCCTATTCAGCATAGTAGAACTAAACATATTGACATTCGTCATCACTTTATAAGGGATCTTGTTGAGGATAATATTATTACATTGGAACATGTGAATACTGAAGAACAGATCGCAGATATATTCACCAAAGCATTGGATTTGAAACAATTTGAGAAGCTCAGGGGTATGTTGGGTATTTGCTTGCATGAGGAGTTGTAGCAGTTAATGGGCTTTCAGCGTGCAACTGTCATTTTTCCCTCTCTCACATATTTTTGCACGCAATCCAAGGAAAATCTGAAAAATATCATTACTTTCCTTATTCAACCGCTCTATACACGTTATATATCCCTCTACTCAACTTCTTTTGTTATTAATCCTAATTTTATATTCGTTGCCGTCACAAACTCTTCACAATCTCTCAACTCTCTGCAACGATTTCACACCATTGGTCAAATCATGTCTTCATCCACCAACTGTTGCTGAAGCTGTACCACTTAATGCTGATCCTATTTCAACAGTCTTTCCTGATGAAACAATTGCTATCACGCCTCCCAAGGCGAAATCTAAGAAGAAGAAATCAAAGAAAAGCAGCAAGGCAGTCAAAGAATCTCAATCGACTGCTGAACCTAAGAAGAAGGAAAGAAAGCCGAAAAGGGGTGAATGTAGGTTCCCTTTGAACATGGATGATCTTCTCACGAAGGATGATCCGTTTAATCTCAAGGCCAAGGGTAATGTTGAATCATCTAAGAAACACGTCAGAGATGCAGATGTTGAAACATCATCTAAAGCTCCTGCTGGTACTGAATCTGAAAAAGGTAAAAATTCTGAAACCCTAGGATCTGCTAAAAACCTAGGTTTAGATGCCTTAAATGATGCTATAGAAAATATGGATGTTGATAACGCTAATGTAAGAGTTGAAGAAAAAGGGGGTGATACTGTTCATCAAACCCTTGAGATTCCAGAGAAGACTCGGGATGTTGGACCGGATGTTGAAACATCCTTGGACCAACAGGCCAATAACTCTGAGGGTAACACAGATGTAGATGCTGATAAGGATGATGAATCAATGAGTGCTGAGAAGGAAGTTAGCAAGCCACCTAGTGCTTCCAGCTTGCCTCAGAACACTAAGGATGATCAGGCTATGCCTGAGGCCACTGTTGAACTTCACTCTGAGGATGAAGAAACCTCTGTTCATCAGGAACATGAGGTCATTAATGTTGCTGATACTCCAAACGCCTCTGATGATGATGTTGATGAGGTCCCTATCTCTCAAGCCTTTGGAATCTCCAAACGCCTTAGGAGTAGCAAGGGAAAGTGTGTAGCTGGTTTGGAAGAAACACCTCAACCTGTGAAGAAAAATACAGGAAAAGGTGTGTCAATTGGACCCAAGAAAGGGTGGAGTAAAGTTACTCCAAAGGTCTCTGCTGTGAAGACAAGAAAGAGGAAGGCTGCTACCTCTAGTGACACAGAGTACAATGTTGAAGCGGATGTGCCAAACATCCCAGCTACTAGCTCTGCTGTGAAGAAGTCTGTGGTTAAGTCTGTGGTTAAGAGGGTTCCTCTTGTTGTCAAATCAGTGCCAACTGATAAAATTTCCTTCCACTATCCTGAGTATGCACACAGGTGGAAGTTCATCTATCATAGGAGGTTGGCTTTGGAAAGAGAACTAGGAGCTGAAGCTATGAAGGTGGTATAAATTGTTGATCTGATTAGGGAGGCTGGGCTTATGAAGACTGTCTCTAAACTTGGACCCTGTTATGAACAATTGGTGAAAGAATTTCTGGTAAATATTCCTGAAGACTGTGATGATCCCAAGTCTGATGATTTTCAAACAGTGTCTGTAAGAGGAGAAAAGATCAAGTTTTCCCCTGAGGTTATCAACCATTATCTGGGTATAGTTGAAGAGGAATGTGAAAAACTGCAAGTGTCTGACTCTCAGGTTTGCAAGGTGATAACTACAAACCAAGTTAAAGTTTAGCCCAAAAAGGGTAAGATTCCTTCTGTTAAGCTGTCTGTGAAGTATGCTATGTTGAACAAGATAGCTGCAACAAATTGGGTTCCCACTACCCACTCATCTGATGTAGCTACAGGGCTGGGGGAGATTAATTTTTGCTATTGGTACTCACAAGAAGCTGAATCTAGGTGAGTTTATCTTTGAGCAGACCATGAAACATGCCAAGACCACTGTTGTCGAACTCCCTATTGCTTTTCCTACTTTGTTGTGTGACATTATTGTTGATCAACAACCTGCTCTCAAGTATATTTCTGATGTGGCCAAGCCTAGAGAGGCACCACTATCTTTTCACTTCAAGTTGTTTGCCAAGCATCATGTTCCAGACATTGTTGGAACATCTGGGACCCAAGCTCCAGAGGCCACCATGTCAAGGAAAGAGATTGTTGCTGCTCTGAAAGATACATGTGTTATGCTGGATGAGAAGAAGACCTTGTTTGAGAAAATGATTGCTGCACTTGAGACAGAAGAACAGGGTGCTGAAGCTGAGGGAAGTCATGGTCAAGAGGAAGATGTAGCAGAGGATCAGTCAGCTGAGTCTGAGGCTGCAGGTTCTGATGATGAGGAAGGAACTGATAGCAGCTCTGAAAATTGAATGACCTCTTGTGGATCTTTTGCTTTTGTTGTTTTTATTTTCTGTTTCTTTTATTATGTATGGACAACTTATTTGATGGTCTGTAATATTGGGCTAGACCCTGGCATATTTCCTGCTTAATGGCATGCCTTTATTTGGCAAATTTTGTGACTAAAAGGGGGAGTAAAGTTCTGATGATCTATGTGGTTATTTTTTTCTGATTACTGTGAATGTTTGGATGTGCAATGCAATGTTGAAACATCCTCCCTGATTGGATTGAGGGGGAGTGATTGTTCTTAATGTTTTTCAGGTAATCAGTGTTTGAGGGGGAGTGTGCCTATGCTTATCCCTCAATGCCTCATAAGATGTTGAAACATCCTAACATTTTTCTTAAGAATCTTATGGCATATGCTGTGTGCTTCCGCTGTGTGTTTTGCCTCTGATGTTCATCTTAAGTACAAAAGTAGTGTATGAATGCTTTCTTGATTTGTGTGTTTGAGTTGATCTGAAGATTCACGCCATCTGTACTATGGATGTTTTGTCTACAAGGTTCTGGGTTGTTTTAGCCAAAAATTTCGCCAAAGGGGGAGATTGTTAATGTTTTGTTGATTGGCTCATTTTGGTATAACAACTTTATGTAACAATGTTGGATGCAATGTTTCAACATCCGGATACCTTTCCAGGTTGAGTGAAACGCGCGCCTCATTAATGCGCCGCCCTTTGATTATGGAATCCGCGCCTTTTGTTTGTGCTTTAATTTTGCTTGCTTTATTAGAGTATCTCTACGTGATTATTTCCAAAAGAACTCTGCATAGCTTTTGGAAACATTTGACTACACTCATTAATCACGTGCTGAAGTGTGCAAGGAGTATTGAAGCCCAAGATCCAAAGAAGCCCATGAAGACTCTTAGTATATAAGCTTCTTTGTAACCCTAGTTTTGTACGTGTGTGTTGTATTCTGAAAGTATCTCATTGTACTAGGGTTTGTGTGTTAGAAAACTTGTGAGCCTACCTTGCATTTCCTTTATGCAAGACTAGGACATAGGATCTTGTATTTGTGTTAACTACTCCTAAGCTTTGAAGTACGGAGTTAGTTTGTGTTGGAGTGTGATCTCAAACAATTATATCTTTGTCTATTATCACAGGTTGAGTGATTGATTAGGAGGTGAGATGGGATCTCAAACTTAGGAGTTCCTAAGTTGAAGTTGCATGAGATAGTGTCTAAGTCATAAGTTGTAAACGGGAGTGTTTAGCTTAGGATTAGAACTATCATAGTGGATTTCTCTCCTGGATTGGTTTGTTTAAGCGCCGAACTGGGTTAACAATTGAACTGTGTCTTTTATCTTTTTGTTAACATTATTTACTGTATTGTTCGTTCTCTCTGGTGAATGTTCCAACATCGTATTCAACGTCTCAAGTGTTGGAATATTACATTGCACATTCCAATCCTGCGTGCCGGAATTTCAGCCTGCCTTGTCCGCTGAACACGAAGTGTTACCGGCATACAGCTGACAATTATTTTCCTGATGGAAGCTTCCGAAGGAAGTCCATAAAGCGATATTATTAATCGCACATAATTGACTGATGCTAAATTAATTCATACTACCATAATTCTCAACCCGGGCTGCATGCATCATATCTAAATTCCTAAGTCAAGCCCTAATTGTCTGACTGTGATGACCTCCTGTTTAACATTATATAATTTATATGTCTGCAAAATAACTATCTCTGATGAGGATACAAAACGAGTGATCAGATATTTTGAAAATGAAAAAGGTGAGTAATTTCTGGGTTAGCTCGCTACGGCGAGTTACCAAGCTCGCCATGGCGAACTTACAGATTCTGACCTAAACAACTCGCGAGGGGAGCTAGAGCTCGCCATGGCGAAGTTCTTCAGCCCAGAACCTTCAGCTCGCCATGAAGGCTCGCTAGCAACTCGCTATGGCGAGTTCATGCAGAAACTACTATGTTTTGCGAAAATCATCAATTTTTGAAAGTTTCACCTACAATCCTTATCTGAGATTTTGCAGAATTATAAAATAAATAATAATAGATAGAATAGAGTGAAATTTGGGGGTTAATTTCACACACACAGCTATACCTATTAATTTCCTAAGTTTGCATGCAATTTCATAAATTGGGGAAAACTAGCTAACTAGCCTAAGAACCCACCTGAAATGAAGCTTTATCTCGCCTCTGGGCTCTTCTAACCAGCTACTGAATTCCTCCTAGCAACCCCACGAACTCCAGACCAGAACTTTGAAACTTGACACTTGAACCCTCTAGTTTTTGTTCTAAGGAAGAAAGGATTGTTTGATGAATGATTTAGCTGAGGATTAGGGGTATTTATAGTTGAATTTCTGAGCTAAGAACAGTACACGAATTTGTTCTGTTTGGTGGCTGCATGCAATTTCATTGGATAGAAAAAGGGTGTGAATGAGAGTGTTGTTGTTTTGCAACTTGAAAATGTAAATGTGAGATGCTCAGGTGTGATTCCCTGATCCTGAAGGTTTGCAGATGGGAATCTCTGCTGTTAACACTGTTTGAGGGTGTTTGTTTATGAGGAGATTGACAATACATACATTGGAATCTATGAGAATTGGAGGGTTGTGGTTGTTGGTGATTCTCCTGGGAGAGAAATGAGAGGAGAGGGAGTTGATACTTCAGTTTCTGAAGTTAGAAATGAATAGAGGGAATTGGGGTGCATGCATCCTAAGTGGTAGAAGTCATGTGATGAGGTGTAGTCTCGTAGTGGAACTATGAGTCATAGGAAAAGGAGGATTTAGGAGGGAATTTGAATTCTCATGAGTTAATTAATTCCACATGTATGAGATTAGTGTATTACTGTATAGGTTAGGTTCAATTAAAATCCTTAATTTTACACATAATAATCTTAATCCTTAAAGATTAATTAATTAACCATTTCTAATCAATTCTAATTTTATTAGATAATCTGTAATTAAAATTAATTAGGAATTTTAGAATTCGGGATATTACACTAGCGTCTAAGGAAATTAATAATACGGGTAGTTTAACTTAATTTCCTCACAAGGTATCTACCTAAGCCACGACACTAAGTTGTTAAGCAGGCTACTTGGTAACTAAGTATGGTCAAGAGATATTTCTACTTGTCATTCCGGGTGAGGTTATGTTCCAAGTGATTGGTGCAGTCTCTAATGTAAAGGTTAGGCTGAAACTATCTTATTTGGCTAATGGTGATTCCATAGGCAATTGCATGACAGGCTGGAAAATAAGGGAGTACTCATATCTGGGTGGTTCAATTCGACTATTTTCCTATATACTTGGTTTGGTAGTTTATGGGACTAAGTTACTAGTTCGAGATAATGAAATAACTACACCTAATAAGTCTATATGGGTAATAAGTTTATAAGGTGAAATTCCTAACTGTTACACCTGATAATACTCAATCTCTAATGGTAAGGTACAACTATTGATTGCTATTGACAAGGGCTAATTCGGTTGATTCTTGTTTCTACTGCTCTCGAATGATGCCTTATGAATTTAGTCAGGTATCTAAATGGTGTTGTGAAGTGATTCCTAATTGTTACTCTAATCAAGGTTGATCTCAAATGGTTTGCTGAGTTAACTGACCTAGGCTGGTAACGCAAAAAGGAAATTCTATTTGTTATGCTAAACGGATCCTGGCTTCTAGCGATATGGTAGGAATACAAGGTATGATGTTGAAAAGCTGAATTATTCTTAGGGAGGCATTAAGAGTTGGCTTCCTATAGGATAATCTATTGGGAAGTTCTCAGATGAGTATTGTTATGGGTGAATATTCCAACTTGGTTTCTCTACTATGGTACGGAACAGATCTTACAACACTGGCAAAACTCGCGACTGACAGGTAAGGTTAAGTATTTAGGAAGAGTTCTGATCTACTGAAGGTTGAATCTTACTTGGCTTACGTGTTTCTTATAAACATGTCCACCAGAAGGTATGGTTACTCTCAAGTTCGGAAAAGTTTGCCTAACACACGGTGTTAGTTGGATACTACTACGACCTACACACTTACGTTCTAACATCGACTTCATCGCATTCTCCGAATCGTCCTATCACTATTGGTTTTAATCCATGTAACCTGTCTTAACTCTTTGTATACTCGTTGCCGTTGCACCACTTACTCCTACAGTCCTAACTATTTCAGCTCTAACATCCAGTTAGAGAGAATTCTCACCAACGACTGCTTTTGAATTGTGCTTCTACTACGATATTCTTACTTGACCACCTTGGTCCACTTCGGTTCTCAACCGTAATACCCTGCCTACCATGCACAATACTGAGTTGTACGGGCTCAGCATGCGATGGTTTCAGCATAAACAGTCCAGACTCCAAAGGGTCTGTACTACTTAGGGAGGAATTGTAATGAGTCATGACAAGGTCCGATACTGGATCACCTACTCTGATACCAATTATAACACCCCAACTAAATTGTCTAGAATATTTAGTCGAAGCATCCATAATTGAAATCCGAGTACATAAAATTTCAAAGAATTAACTGAATAACATATTTCCATTAAGATAATATTAGAATATTCAATACAAACCATGGAAAGAATTAACAACAGAATAACAAGCTAAATAAAACAAGGAAGAAGACTAAGTCTTCTATGCTGACAATCCAAGCTCAGCTCCAATCATCAAATTCAGCCTGGTCCCTGCTCCGAAATAACCTATCTACCTAAAAAAAATGGAGTGGGGTGAGACTACTATGTCTCAGTGGGTCCTACTACCCTCCTAAAGGCGTCTACGCCGGTGCACCTAAAGCATAATAAATAAAGGTGGATCACTGAATAAAAACTCTTATTGATTTTAACCACAAGACACTCTGAGGTGAGCATCTCTCAGAGGCCTGCCTTGTCCGACGAACAGAAAGCGTTCCAGCATACAGCTCACAAATTATTTCTGATGGAACTTCGGAAATGAAGTCCATAAGCGATATAACAAATCGCACATAACTGACTGATACTAAATTAATTCATACTACCATATATTCCCAAACCCGAGGAGCATACATAATTTCTAAATTCCCTAAGTCAAGCCCTAATAATTATCTGTGATTACATTCTGTTTAACATTATATTATTTAGACTACTGCAATTTATCTGAGACATATGAGGATATAAAACGAGTATGAGGTTTTTAGAAAACAATTGGAAAGATAGTGACCTTCTGCACTTAGCTCGCTACAGCGAGAAAGCCAGCTCGCCATGGCGAGATTATAGGTCCTGGCCTAAATCAACTCGCTAGGCGAGCAGAAGCTCGCCATAGAGAGTTTCATCAGCCCAGAAACCCAACTCGCCATGCATGCTCGCTTGATACTCGCTATGGCGAGTTCGTGCAGAGAGACCCTTGTTTTACGAAAATCATCAATTTAAAAGGGAAATACCTACAATCCTCATCTGTAACAGTGCAGTAATGTAAAACATACAATATATAACAGAACGGAGGGAAATTTGGGAGTTAATTTCCCTCACACAACAAATTCCCTAAATTCCTAAGTTAACATGCAAAGTTCATATTTTGGGAATCTAACTACACTAGCCTAAGAACCCACCTGAAATAAATTGCAGTACCGAGCTGCTCCACACGCTTAACAACCATCCAATCATGCCCCTCGAATACGCTATCCCGCGATAGATTTTCCTGCATAGTTTAGCTACCGACTTCAAACTTTAAAAACACCTACAGACCTCATCCCTTATCGAAAATTCACAAAACTAGCACCATAACGACCGTAATTGAGTTAGCTATCCATAGAAATAAACGGCATCTCAAACCGAGTTATAGAGAGGGTGCAGTTAACCTTTAAGTGCAGCACTGTCCAAACACGTTTTCGGTAGAAATCCTGTTTCTGACTTTGAACTTCAAACGCGTCTCCAGAACTCATTACTGCGTTAAAATTCACCAAATTGGTCTCCAAATGACCGGAATTGAGTTAGCTAACTATACCAAAAGAATCGTTTGAAATGAAGTTGTGAGTAGAGAATAATCACCGTTTTACTGAGGCTCTGTCCTAGAACACGGGTTGTTCAATTCTTCACCAATTGCTTCCAAATTTCATACCCATGGCTTCCTTGTTCTTAAAACCCTCATGCAAGGTGAAATCAGAGTTGGGCTTGAGTAAAAAGGGCACGAAATTGAAGGAAGGTTACAAGGAAATTGGAAACAAAAGACATTACCTTGCTTATAATAACATTAGGAAGCTAATTGTTGGATTGCATGTTAATTTGGGGTTTGAATCCACTAAGATAAGGGGTTTGCATGTGATAGTTTCTCTGAAACAAGTGGTTTGATATAACATTTGTGAAGAGTTGACAAACACAAGAATGAGGACAATTGGAAATCTTGGGAGTTTTAATGTTGTTTGTTGTTGTTCGTGTGAGAGAAGGGAAGGAGAGCTTTTGGGAAGTGTTGCTCATCAGTTCTGAAGTTATAACACAAGTGAAGTGGGTTGCATGTATATTAAGTGATTAAACTTTGGTGAGGTGTAAGATTTGGAGAGAAAGTGACATGTATGAGAAAAATGGGAAGATGAATTCCCTTGGTTGTTGTTAGTGTGGTTTGGCCGAGAGAGAGAGGAAGAGAGTATTCCTAGTGTTGCTCATCAGTTCTCAATTAACAACCCTATATTTCTAAAGCAAGAGTTAATTGAACGGTTATTCCTAGGTCGATTGATTGCCTCTAATGTCTTAGTAAACAAACAATTTGATTCATTACAAAATTGGCCAAATCATGAAAAGCATTAAGCATAAGGAATAAACGACTGGAACTAACTTATAAGTCAAATGAAACTACATGGTTCAAGATTAAAAACAACTAGAATCCCCTAGGATCCAATCATAGAAATTTATCTAGACATAATTGAAATAGAAGCTACAACAATTAAGTAGAAAGAATTCATTACAAGAATGGATTGGATGTGTTTCCACAGTGAAATCCGCACTTCGAAAGCTCTGAACTCGTCTGCAACTCTATTCTTCGCCGTCAAATTTTCTAACCCTTCTTTTGACAGAAAAATCAGAATTAATAGGTCAGCTACGCGTGCCTGCGCCGCGAGCCATCTATCATGCGCCGTGCGCAGGTAGCATATTTGATCACTTAATAAAATTCCTTATTGCGCCGCGCGCAGACATCCCTGCGCCGCGCGCAGGTAGCGGGGTTTGGACTCCTCCAACTTCTTCTTGCTTGTGATTCCAACCTCTTAGGCTTGTTGCAATTATCTTTTATTTGTGCGAAAATGAACTAAAAACAATGTAACTAACATCAAAGTATGTCTCAGAATTAGCTTCAGGAACATGTAATGACATAAAGTCATCAAAACACGGTCTTTAATATAGGAGAACACAGTCGTATGATTCCTACCTATCAGCGAGGGTAGACCAAGATACTTGCCCATCCCAAGAACAGCGTGAACTCCCATAATAGCGGTTAAAGCATGATTAAGAGCATCTGACACATTACGGCTATAAAAAATTTTGTTGAATGCGCCTTAAAATCTCGGTAATAAAGAAGTCAGAAAACCCTTGGAATCTGTCGCTTTGGAGATTTCTTTGGAAAAATATATTTTCTTTGAGGACACTCGGACTTGGATTTGTTTTATTTTAAAATAGATTTGTTACTAATTTTTTGGCATGTATTTTTCTATAAATAGGGATTACTTTATTCATAGAAAAATTGAGATTGAGGGAACAAGGTGTCATACCCCATTTTTTGACCACCCCTAATTTCTTCATTTAATTTTGGCTCATTTTAAACATGTTAATTTTCATCACATTATTATTTGTTAATTTAAAATTGCTAAAAAATAGTATTTTATCCTGTTTACGCTGCTTAACTGTTTCATTTTTAGATAATTAATTACATGACATTTTGATCTTTTTCTTGCACCATAAATTTCCAAATATGCTCTTGTACCATAATTTGTTCATAAACTTGATTTTGTTCCCATTTTACCCTTTTCAAAAATTTCAAATATTAAGGTAACTTCTTTTGCAAGTAATCTCATTCTTCATCCATTCTTTATGATTTTTGAGTTATAATTTCATCTCCATCATTTTCATATATTATGAGCATAATAAAAATATTTTAATTATATTTTCATTTGCATTTTTATTTTATATTATTATATTCATATTTACATTTTAAGTTCAAAAATTCATTTCTTCATCAACAAGTAATCATTTTTATTCAAACTTTTTTCAATTGTTTCCAATTTAACTCATGCATTGTATAAACCCTGAAAAATGACATATTTGCCCTTTATCAATTTATATTTCATTTTCCATATTTTCATGTATTTTCATTAATTCATTTTAATTGATTTTTCACCATTTTTCCCATCACACTTAAATCCCACAATTTTCTCTTGATCCTTATCTCCTCAAATTGATCCTAGTATATTCCTTTCATCACAGCTCATGAGCATAACAAGTGTCCTCACTTCTCTTGATCAAAAACCCACAAAAATCTCATAACCAAAAACTCAAAATTACCCTTGATTCTCATCCAATTGAAGCCAACTCATAACCTAATTTTCCACTACAAATAACACTCTTCAGTGAGGAGAGAGAGGACCACGAAATTCATTCACAAACTCAGAGAAAATCAATCCCAAGTTCTCTCATTTTTACCCTTTTTCTCAAAAATGCAATTTCTTCATAAACCTCATCCAAATCTCAATTTCTTCATCAAATAAGCCTCCAAACACTTCCAGTAGCATAAAAAAACCATAAAACACAAGCTCTAACCCATAAATTTGAGAGAATCAAAACCCCAAAAACCTTCAAAAATGTGAGATTTGAACACGAGTTTTTAGTCTCTGTTTCTGTTGTTTTTTAACCCCATTCATCATCAAATAACCTATAGATGCTTTTCCATTGATTAATTTAACCCAGTTTTCGTTTAATTCGTGTTTTCCCAAATTTGAGTTCAAACTTTGTCTCGTCATTTTTCGAATTTTAAGCGTTGTTCGAAGAATCTAAGGTTATATTCATGTTCCTCATGGAATTCCGAGTCGATTCATATATTTACTTGTGGGTTTTGATTCCGTTTTGAAACTCCGGCCAAATCTCCGTCGCCGGCGCCGTCGTTCGTCCTTGAGGAAGAAGAAGGTGTTACGTGCTCCTCTCCGTTCCAGATTGGGCTTAGGCCCAGGTTTGGGTAACTACTTTCTGCACCCCCTTTTACTCGTTTTTGATATTTGCACCTCCTCTGTTATTTGATTTGATTTTTAATTTCTGAGATGGTTATTATTTTTTAATTATATTTTAGGTTATTATTAATCGATATAACATGAAATTATTTTTAAATTTATTGATTTACTATTTTTTCCTATTTTCTTTATTTATTAGTGTATAAATTAGGTTTAACTTAATTAATTTTTGATAGTATGCTTGTGTTATTTAGTTTACCATATGATATGAATAATATGATAATGTTTGAGACTTTTTATCTTGATGTGTATATAGTCATGTATTATTTTGATTTTTTATCCTTTGGCACTATTTAATTAGGTTTAAATGTTAATAATTAACCTTAGATAAAAATCATTTTTCTATGTTATTGTTATGCCATGAACTTTTAATTATTTTTTGTTGAATGTTACCCTCTGACTTTGATTCATTTTATCTTGATCACATGATTTTCTTTTGTTTATTATATTTTAATTGTATTAATTAATCATAGTATTCACATGTTAGGGTTTTAAATGACTTATTTGATGTTTTAATTATTAATTGCTAGTAAATTTGTTCTATACTTGATAATATGCCTAATTTTTGTTTCCATGATTTAACTCTATGCTTTTGATTTAATGTGATTAATTGTTAATAGTATGGTTTGAATTGTGAATTATTTTCTTTATTCGATTAAAAATATGTATGCATGTGTATGACTTTGAAAATGCTTGATTTATTTTGATGATATTTCTATAACATGATATGTTAGTTTTAGGTACCTTGATTGATTTCCAATTTTTATTTTAGGACAAATATATGCATGTATGTGAATTGGAAATATTTGGTACTATCTAGGTTATTTTATTTAGTTATTTGTTTATTTTATTTATGATTGTGTTAAATCTTTGCCTTTGATTTTTCTTGGTTATTTCTATTCGCGTGTTTTATGTGTTAGTCTCACCATTGATTGCTATTTGTTTTGCGCTTTACATGACACTCATATTTTATTACTTGCTTACACTTATTATCTGTTATATGCCTTATATTCATTTTATGCTTACATGCTTTATATTTATGTTTCTTGCATTATATTATATTATATGCTTTAATCTTATATCTCATTTATTTATATTTATGCTATCATTATTATTGTTATTCAATCCCCTTCGCATGGTTCCCCCCTGGTTGTAATTTTAAATGCGCATAATTGGCGCGATTTATTTTCAGTCATTATTATCATTGTCATTTATTTAATTCAATCCCCTTTGCATGTTCCCCCCCGGATGTATTGTATGCTTTAAATTCTCGCTCATTATTGCTCGTTAGTGTATTTAATGTGTTAATCCGAAGAAAGGAAAAAACCTCGACCTATATGTCGTTGCAGAAAGTCTAGGCGCGATTCAAATATTTTAGGTTGTTTAGTTGAAGCGTTAAAACCCTCGTTAGAACCATTAACCTTTTTTAGCCAAAAATAGAGGTCAACACCTCTTCTCAAAAATATCCAAAATATATTACTCATCAAAAACTCTTTTCAAAACAACTTGGATTTTAAACCAAGTCATTAATCAAACATTTCTCAAAACAACTTGGATTTTAAACCAAGTCCTCAATCAATCAAACTTTATTTTCTTTAGGCAAAAACCCTTGGTTTTTCAAATCAAGTCTTATTTTCAAATTCAAAAATCATTTTCATTAGGTTAAAACCTTGGAACTCAAACCAAGAGCATTTTGTCACTCAAAACTCATTTTTTTTCAATTATCACTCAATTTTCCCTAAATCTTGTACATATTTGCAAACACATAAAATCAAGCGCTTAGAATAGAATACAAGAGGTTCCTATAGAGTACTATAGACGCCTAGGGTGTTAATACCTTCCCTTTGCGTAACCAACCCCCTTACCTCGATCTCTTTATTTAGGGTGTTTAACGGACTTTTCTTCCTTCTTCGGAAAAATAAAAGCTCGGTGGTGTAATTAAATATTTTGTGATTCAACGCTTCTCAATAGCTTGACATCCAAAAATCACCGCGACACAAGAGTTTGTCGTCAAAGGGAAAAGGTTGTTGTTTCTCCTTGGGTAGACTAGGTCAAGTGAGTCTCTTGGCCACGGGAAGAGATTCGGGATTTGGGTAGAATTAGGGTTGCTAATTCCTTGTAACCAATTGTGGGAATTTATTGTAAAGTGATACTCATTGATTCTAGTAGAATGGAGGGGCTGCTCTCTCCCCCCGGAGTAGGTAATTCCGAACTGGGTAAACAAAGATTGTGTGTCTCTCTCTCTCTTGCTTTTGATTTGTCTACTTGCTTACGGATTATTTTCATCGTCTCTATATATTCTTTGATTTTGGTTTCTTGATTCAATTTCTCCACACATCAAGTTTTATTGGTGTGAGTTTATCGTCGAATTCGCAATAATTGGCGCCCACCATGGGGCAAGGATCAATCGTGATAATCAAGTACCATGGGTTCGAAGTTTTATATTGAGAAGTTAACCGGGACTAACGACTTCAGGTTGTGGAAGGTGAAGATGAAGGTTGTTCTAGTCCATAACAAGTGTGTTGATGCCTTGAAGGGTGCACGAATGCCGGAGAGTCTTTCCGATGAGGAGAAGGCTAATTTGAATGAAAGAGCGGTTAGTGCTATTACCTTGTGTCTCGGAGACAATGTGTTGAGAGAAGTCGCAAAGGAGACCAACGTTGTGGTGATGTGGGCTAAGCTTGAATCATTGTATATGACCAAGTCGGCAGCACATCAGTAGTTTCTGGAAGAGAACTCTACTTTTATCGATTGGTGGAGTCGAAGTCGATGACAAAACAAATGGCAGAATTTAACAAGATCATTGATGATTTAGCCAACATTGATATAAAACTAGAAGATAGAGACAAAGCTTTACACCTCATGTGTACGCTACCTAAGTCCTATGAAAGTTTCAAGGATACTATGCTCTACGGTAGGGAAAACCCTATTACCATGGAGGAAGTTCAATCGGCCTTACGGGCGAAAGAGCTATGTCGCGGTGATTTTTGGATGTCGAGCTATTAATTAGCTTCGAATCTCAATTTTATAGTTACACCACCGATCTTTAATTTTTCCGAGGAAAGGGGAAAAGTTCGTTAAATACCCTATTTAAGATATCGAGGTAAGGGGGTTGGTTATACGAAGGGGAGGTTCTAGCACCCTAAGTATCTATAGTATCCTATAGGAACCTCTTGTTCTAATCTACCTATGCGCTTTTATTTTAATTGCTTGTAAAATGTATAATAGTTAGGGAAACGAAGTGATGATTGAGAAAATGACTTTAAGTGATAAAAGCTCTTGGTTTGAATTCCAAGGTTTTTTGCTTAGGGAAAAGTTTTGAATGAAAAAAGACACTTGGTTTGAAGTCCAAGGTTTTTAAACTATAAAGAAAATTTGATTGAATTTTGAAAATGCAACTCGGTTTGAAATCCAAGTGTTTTTGCCTAAAGAAAAGAATTGTTTGATTAATTTTTAGAAAAGATGTGACTTGGTTTGAAATCCAAGTGTTGTTTTGAAAATGATTTGATAATGACATGTTTTTTGGGTATTTTTGAAAAGAGGTGTTGACCTCAAATTTTGGATAGAAATGGGTAATGGTCTAAGCGCGGATACGATACTAAATTAAACATCCTAAAAGTGTTAAATTAAGCGCGAAGGCACTTCGCGACGATATATAGATCGAAGCGACGCCTTTTCCTTGGATTTCTATACCACACATATAAATAAGCAATAATAAATGCGAAGATAAAATTACTAATATGAAAGAAAATCTAATCAAACAATACAACCAGGGGGAATCATGTTATGGGGAAATTCAATGGATAAAATAAACAAACGAGAGTAATAACTATAATAATAATAATAAAATAACAATCATAAAGCACACAATTTATACATATCAAACAATACAACCGGGGGGGAATCATGTTATGGGGAAATTCAATGGATAAAATAAACAAACGAGAGTAATAACTATAATAATAATAAAATAACAATCATAAAACACACAATTTATACATATCAAACAATAAAACCGGGGGGGAAATCATGTTATGGAGAAATTCAATGGATAAAATAAACAAACGAGAGTAATAACTATAATAATAATAATAATAATAATAATAATAATAAAATAACAATCATAAGCACACAATTTATACATGTCCAATAAAGTATCATAAATATGATGAAATGAGATGCAAGTCAATAATATGATATGAGAGAACATTCACATAAGGATAATCAAAGATTAGTCAAAAAAACAAAAAAAGGATAATCAAAGAATTTAGATTTTCATGGTATCTCAACTTCAAAATGACAATGCACATAAGCAACAATTAATCAAGAAAATCAAACATTTGAAACAAAGACATATTAAAATTATTTGAAATTAATGATATGAATCACAAAGCATGAAGCAAGTATTGGACAAAGATTTAAACAAATATTTAAAGCATGGTAAAAGCTAAGTTAAAAAGATAATGACAACTAAATCTAGGGTCATAAGCAAAACTAAATAAATAATCATAAGCATGTTAATTCTACAATTAAAACTAAAAAATACGTTTCTACATCACATAAGAAATAAAGGGGCCGAGGGTAAAGGAATAACTAAAAAGAAATAATGAAGACATAAAGAACAATAAGGTAAGCTTCAAACTTGTGCTTAATAGGCTAAAATAGCTTAAACAAGCATATGCCAAAGCAACTTGCCTCATTAGCTTATAGATAAAACAATTAAATGAACAATTAACTAATTAATAAACTAACAAGTGATAAATAATCAAATAAATATTAAAAAAAATAGAAAATAATAAATCAAACATCAATTTCATGCTAAAACAGACTAAAATGACTTAAAACAAGATTATATCAAAATCAATTATATCATAAACTAAAAATAAAAATTAGATATACAAGGGGTGCATAACTTAAAACGAGTTAAACATGGGGTGCAGAAAGCATTTCTGGGCTCACAGACCCAGATCCAGAAAAAAACAAACTCTAGCAAACTGATGATCCAGTGTGATAACCAAACAGAGTGCATAATAAGCAGTCCAATTATGAGCCTTCTGATTGATCATGTGGATGGTATTTTATAAAGAAAGATCAAATTTGGTGCCTCGGATCAATCAGACGATTTATATTTAAACTGGAAAAAGAAAAAGAGAAAAAAAAGAACTAACCATTCACGTGAAGACACGTGGCGAGGAGAGAGGGACGGACGAAGAACAACTTCTTCTCCGTTCAGTTTCGCGACGCCGGTAGCACCTCACCGGAGCTTTAGAACGACGACGAAACGGACAAATAAATATACGATTCTGCTCGAAATTTTGCGTAGATTTCGAATCCACCCATAGTTTCTTCAATCGGTGCTTCAGTTGTGAAAAATAACGAGAAAAAGTTCAAACTCAAAATTGGGAAAACGCGATTTGAGCGGAATTAAGTTTGATTGATGATTGGAAAAGGATCTATGTATGATATAATGATGAATGGAGTTGAAAAGAGACTGAAACTGTGGCTAGAAGCTCGTACGCAATTCTCACATTTTTGGAGGTTTTTGAGGTTTTGATTCTCTCAAATTATAGGTTAGAGCTTGTGTTTTATGGTTGTTTTGTGATACTGGAAGCTATTAGAAGCTAATGGATTGAAGAAATTGGGGTTCAGGAGTGGTTTCTATGGATTTCGAAAATTGAGAGAAAAGGGTCAAAAATGAGAGAAAGGGTGTTGAATTTTGATCTGAATTGTGGTGAATTTCGTGTCTTCTCTCTCATTAGAGAATGGCTCTATTTGTAGTGAAAAATTAGGTTAAAAAGTAGTTTGAATTGGAGAGAAAGAAAGGGTAGTTTTGAGTTTTTGTTCATGAGATATTTTTGTGGTTTTTTGATCAAATGAGAGCACATGTTGTGATGTTATGAGCTGTGATGAAATAGAATGTTCTAGGCCCAATTGAAAGAGAGCAAAGGTTAGAGAAATTTTGGGACTTTTATGTGGTGAAAAATAATTAAAATCAATTATTAGAAATAAATGAAAATAGGAAAAATGAAATGTAAATAGACAAAGTGTAAAAATGTCATTTTTTGAAGTTTTTGAGGTGTAGGAATTAATTTTAAAACAAGTGAAAAAAGTTTGAATAAAAAAGGTTACTTATATTGGAAGAAATCTATTTTTGAATTTTAAATATGAAGATAATATGAATAAAATTATATAAAAAATTAGAATTAAAATGTTTTTGATATATTTGTAAAACATAAAGAGAATGAAAATAAGATTCATAAGCCAAAATCATAAAAAATGGGAAAAATAGTGTTACTTGCAGAGGAAGTAATCTATTTTCTTTGTAATTTTTGAGAAGGGTAAAATGGAATTAGAAAATTATTTATGTGTAAATATTGATATAAGAATGCATTTGAAAATATATGGTTAAAAAATAAATTCAAAAAGCTAAAAGGTTAATTATCCAAAAATGAAACAGTTAAGCAGCGTAAATGAAATAAAATACTATTTTTTGACATTTTTGATTTAATACAAATAAAATAATAATAATAAAAATCAAAATACTCAAAAAATGAGGAAAAAACAATGAAAAATTTAGGAAGGTCAAAAAATGGGGTATGACAGATGCCCCTATTTAAGTTTCTTCTACCGGAGATTTGAAAAAGAAAAAGATGATTTTGATGTTTTTTGTTTTGAATTGACGGTAGAAGAGACTTAAATACAAAGTACACCATTTTTTGACCGACCAAACTGAAAATGCTATGATATAATGTTATGGATGTCATGCATGGGAGTGTTTGAATGTAAGACACGAAGAGTTATCTGACTGGGAAAGAAACGAGTTCATTGGGGAACAATAGTGATGAAGACGGAATGCGGTAAAGTCCTGTATGCGGACAGAAGGCAGTAAAGTCATGTGAACGGACATAAGCAGTAAAGTCCTGTAAGCGGACATAAAGCAATAAAGTCCTGTAAGCGGACTGAAAACAATAAAGTCCTGTGAGCGGACAGAAGTAAAGACAGTGTTGTCATACCCCATTTTTTGACCTCCCTAAATTTTTCATTTGATTTTGGCCATTTTTAAAGCATATTAATTTTCATCATATAGTATTATTTAAAAATGTCAAAAATAGTATTTTGTTCCGTTTACACTGCTTAACTGTTTTATTTTTAGATAATTAATTATGTGACTTTTTGAACTTTTCTCTTCATCATGTATTTCCAAATATACCCTTGAACCAAAATTTACTCATAAATCATTTTTATTCCCATTTTTCCCTTTTCAAAAATTACAAATAAATAGGTTACTTCTTTTGCAAGTAATCTCATTTTTTATCCTTTCTTCATAATTTTGACTTATAATTTTATCTCTATCATTTTTATATTTTTATGAAAATGCCAAAAATATTTTAATCACATCTTATTTTATATTATATTATTTTATTCATATTATTATTACATTTAAAATTCAAAAATTCATTTCTTCATCTACAAGTAACCTTTTTTATTCAAACTTTTTTCAATCATTTTCAATTTAACTCTTGCATTTTATAAACCCTAAAAAAGGACATTTTTGCCCTTATTCATAAATATTTTCATTTTCACATAATTATTTATTTACAAAAAATGGTTTTTAATTGATTTAAAAGTATTTCTTTCACAAATTAAATCCCAAAAAATTCTTTGATCCTCTCCTAACCACTTGATCTCAGAATATACCCTCAAATGCTCATGGCATCAGATCAAAACACATGTACCTTTGATTGATCAAAAATAAAAAAATATCCCTTTTGCAAAAACTCAAGAATACCACTCTCATTCACTCAAAATCACCCTTATCATTGACCTAAAACTTATCCTATAAATACCAAGTCATTTTTCCTGCATCAGAGGTTGGAGAATTGGAGAAGGAGGCAGCTAAGAACAACACATTTTCACTCATTTTTTCAAAAATTCCCAAACAAGAATTACTCATTGTTTCTTGCAATTAACACGTTAGTAACCTTCTATAAGCCTTCAGAACCAAAACCCAAGCTCCAATTTGAAGCTCCAGTGGTGGTTTGAAGCTCGTGTTGGAGGTGCAAACTCATGAAAAATCAAAGTTATTCTAGCTCGTTTCTGGTAGCTTTCTCATTCCTTTTTAATCCCTTCCATCTTATTTTGACATGATGAAACTATCTGGGTTACTAGTTTGCTCTGAAACGTGTTAAATTGTATGTTTGAGTTTAAATTTGAAAACCTTTTTCTCTTCGTTTTTAATGATTTAAGCTTCATCTTGTAAAACTAATTGCATATTTGGATTCCTTGTGAAAATACGAGAAGAACCATGTATATTTCGTGAATTTCTGGGCACTTTTATGAACTCCGGTGCCGGAAACGGTGCCGGCGACGGTGAGGATCAAACGGAGATGATGATCCACGCGTGAGTCTCCGTCCTTACCCAGTTTTAATCGTAGCCGTTGGATCAATCAAACGACACGTGTGCTCCTTTGATCGCACCCATCAGATCTCATTAAATGAAGATCTAACGGTGGTCAGACGATAGGACCACTATACGTGTTCGCACCTGATCCACGCCTGTTGCTGCACACGCGTGTTTCTCAGAAATTTCCAGATTCAATCTGGGCCGTTGTTTTCATCTGATGGTGTGAGTATGAGCGTAGCCTGAGGAGGATCAGATGGTGGTAAAGTGTGATCACGTAATATGCGCGCCACACGCGATTCTGGCCAATATGTTTCAGATTTTTTTATTTTTGTTGCGTGGGCTTTGGTTTTTGGGCTTTTTGCTGCGCTGCACCCCCTTTTCTATTTCATTTGTTATTTGCACCTCCCCTATATATAATTTTATTTTTATTTTTCTAAGATGCAACTTTTTATTTTAATTATATTTTTGGTTGTTTTAAGCTGGTATGTTATGAAATAAATTTTTAAATTGTTTATTTGCTATTTTTTCCATATTTTCTTCATTATTGGTGCATAAATTAGGTTTAAATTAATCAATCTTTGATGATATGATCTTATTTACTAATCCATGATATAATATGCATGATATGTGTGTGTTTGAGGATTTTGGTATTGATAAACATGTAATTATGTCTTATTTTAATTGTTGTCATTTATTAATTAATTGAAAGTGTTAATAAATAGTTTTAAATGATATTAAATTCATCTCTCTTTATTATTATTTTGTATGAACTCTTAAAATATTTTTTTATTATTTATTTAAAAATTGCTCTCTGCCCTTAGTTTATTTTGCCATGATTTCTTTTGATTATTTTATTCAAATGGTGTTAATTAACCATAGGATTTATATGTTAGGGTTTTAAATGATTTTATTTGATGTTTTGATCATGAATTGTTACTAAATTTGTTCCATGCTTGTCAATATGCTTGAACTTTGCTCTCATGACTTGGCTCTAGGCTCTTGGTCTAAAGTATGTTGGATCCTTAATATCTTGATTTAATTGTTAAGTATTTTTCATTTAATTAAATTCATAAGCATGTATGTATATGGTTTTGAAAATGTTTGGATATCTTTTTGACCATGGCATAATGTTTTAGTCCTAAGTACCTTGATTAATTTTCAAATTTTATTTAATTAAGACAAATGTATGCATGTGTGTGATTTGAAAATGCTTGATATTTGTCTAGGTTATTTTTATTTATTTATTTTCTTTTTAATTATGATGTGATAAATTATTGCTTTTGATTGTTCTTGGTTATTTCTACTCTTATGTCTTGTGTGTTAATCTTGTCATTAAATGTCATTTGTTTTGCGATTTACATGACGCTTACATTTTAGCACTTGCTTTACATTTATTATTTGTTATATGTTTTATATTCATTTCATGATTCATATTTATTATGCTTTATATTTATGTTTCTTGCATTTATATTATATTATGTGCGCTCTATATTTATATCTCATCCTTTATAATTATGTCATTTTTATTATTATCATTCAATCCCCTTTGCATGTTTCCCCCCTGGTTGTATATTTTAATGCGCGTAATTGGCGCAATTTATTTTCAATTATTATTATCATTGTCATTATTTAATTCCCCTTGCATCCGGATGTATTGTATGATTTAAAATTCCTTATGCTTATTGTTATTCGTTTGCATGTTTAGTATATTAATCCGGAGAAAGGGAGACGCCTCGACTTATATGTCGTTGCAAAATGTCTTTGCGCGATCTAATATTTTAGGTTGTTTAGTTAAAACGCTAGAACCCTCGCTAGAACCATTAACTCTTTTTAGCCAAGAAATAGAGGTCAACACCTCTTCTCAAAAGTACCCAAAACATGTCACTTATCAAAAACATTTTTCAAAACACTTGGATTTTAAACCAAGTCATTCAATCAACCAAACAATCATTTTTTTTTAGGTAAAAACACTTGGTTTTTCAAATCAAGTTGTATTTTCAAAATTCAAATCATTTTCTTAGACTAAAACCTTGGAACTCAAGCCATGAGCATTTTGTCATTAAAAAACCATTTTCCTAATTATCACTCAATCTTCCCTAATCTTGTACATTTTTGCAAACAAATAAAAACAAGCGCTTAGATTAAAATGCAAGAGGTTCCTATAGGATACTATAGATGCCTAGGGTGATAATACCTTCCCTTCGCATAACCAACCCCCATACCTCGATCTCTTTAATTAGGGTGTTTAACGGACTTTCTCCCTTCTTCGGAAAAATCAAAGCTCGGTGGTGTAATTAACAATTTTGTAAAGGCACAACAAGGTGTTAAATCGTCTGCTGTCAATGTAGGAGAGCAAGACATAACAAGGAAAGCAATAAAGTCCTGTGAACGGACATAAGCAGTAAAGTCCTGTGAGCGGACAGAAATAAAGACAGAAAGCGATAAAGTCCTGTGAGCGGACAAAAGTAAAGACAGTGTCTACCAACATTGTGGGATGGTAAGGACACAACAAGGAGGTAAATTGTCTGCTGTAATTGTAGGAGAGCGAGACACCACAAGGAAGTAAATTTGTCTGCCGTCATTGTAGGAGAGCGAGACGCAACAAAGAAATAAGTTGTCTGCTGTCAATGTAGGAGAGCAGGACAGAAGAATAAAGCTAATGTATGTCGTCATTGTAGGAGGGCAGGACATGATAAGAAGATAAATCGACTTGACCAGATGTATTGGAAGTGACATCTTTGGGGAATTGAATGTAATTTTGCAAATGTTTGTTTGTAGCATCTGCTACTTGAAATATGCTTGATAATGACATCTTTGATCAGGTACACTGAGAACGACATTTTTTGAGATGTATGATTGATGGAGACATCTCTGGACCAGACACACTGGGGATGACTCTTTTGTAATTGAAATTCTGGTGGCAAGTGTCAGATGTGCAGCACAATGTGTACACTTTAGGAATCGTACGATGTGTAGCCTAATGTGTCAACATTGTGGACATGCTGAACTTGATGAACAAGTAAACAATATAAAGTGCAGGAAACAATAAACACACAGAGTTTGTTAACCCAGTTCGGCACTTATAACAAGCCCATTTCTGGAGGATACCAATCCAGGGATGAATCCACTATGGTAGTATCAATTCAAAGCTAAACTCCCCCGTTTACAACTTATCACTTAATCACTACCCGTGCTAATCCTACCTAGGAACTCCTAGATATGAGAATCTCTGCTCACTCCCCCTAAACCTTACCTAGTAAGGATTTAATAAACAAACTCAATTGGAGACACACTCCTAGACAAGCAAAGCACTCGTACCTAAAGGCATAGAGTGTTGCACAATCTAACTCCTTGCTTCAAAGCTTTGGAGAAAGACAACTAGAGATTACAACTCTAAAAACTCAGTCCTTACTTATATCAAAAGTATGATCCAACTGAAGGCTCACAAATAACAAAGAACAACTAAAGAACTAAAACCCTAAGACTCATTTTGTAGACTTAGCTTCTTGATTTCAGTTGATGAATAATGAGTCTTTAGTCTTCCTTTATATAGAACAAGCTTCATGGGCTTTGACGAGTTGGCCTTCAATAAATTTGCCTTGAGATTTATTTGATCATAATCTTTTAATTGTTTGTTTCAAATCTTTTGATCAAAGTCGGCCAATAAAATAAAACAGAACCATGAAAGATTATCTTGTTCCTTGGCGCGCAAGCTGGCACGATTTAATTTGAAAAACAAATCTTTTTCAAAAGATCACGCGTAAAAGAATAAAGGCACGTCCAGCTAGGGCGTCTAGATGTGAATCCTGATGTGCCACACAACATGGAATTAGGCTTATTTTACCAAATGAAGCCAACACGCTAAAATCCTCAACAATCTACCCCTTTGGCAAATTTTGGCTAAAATAATATTTGAGCCAGCCAATAAGACTTGGAGAGATGTGTAGGCACATTAGAGGCATGCAGCAGCGGATATGAGCCTCACATAATTGGAGAGAAATAAACTCTCACACAATAGGAAAGAAAATTCCTAAAGACTGAGAAAAATAAATTCTCAGACACATACAAGCATGAGATTCCATGCACACATGAGGGAAGGTAGCAAACACAGCTAAGCATAGATTCATGCAAACATGTAGTTGTTTACTCCCCTTTGTACTAGAGCACTTTCCAAGTACTCCCTCTAAATATCATATCCTCTATAGGCTTCTTCAGAATGCATGACCTAGTAGAGAGACATAAAGATGTTTTAAACCTGGCTTCTTCAGGATGCATGACCAAGTTAAAACTTCACAGATGTGTCAAACATCACACAAATAAACATCTTCAAGTGGACTTCTTAAGAATGCTTCACCCAGTTGAAAATGTACATATTAAGTCTTCAGAAAAACATGCTTTAGAAAACCAATTCTTCAAAAAATTTGTTGAGAAAACATTTGAAGAAAAATAAGCATGTATGCCAGATATGTAGTCAGATGGGCACACATCACAATTTGCTGCAGTTAAGACTTCAAAGAATTGTTCATTTTAATTTTCACTCCCCCTTTTTAGCCAGAATTTTGACAAATAAAGTCAAAAACATAGAGAGTAAATGAAAACACCATAGAATGCAGATAGCATAGATATAGAGATGATGGTGCATGAACAGTAAAAGGCACTCAGGCCATTAATAGTGCAGCAGTACATAACAGGCACACATAGGTTCTACAGAAATCCACGGCACAGCCCACAAAATACAAGCAAAACAGGAAATACTGAATACAGGGAAATATTAATGAATTACAAAAATTCAAATATCCTGGCTCCCATCAGTTTCCTCAGCCTCAGAGTCATTGGGCTCCTCCTCCTCCAATTCCTCATCCTCAGCCATTGTTTGCTCGTCCTCAAGCTCCAGTCCAACAATGACTGCTTCCAGCTTGGTCTTCTTCTCATCCAGAGCCTTACAAGTCTCCTTTAAAGCAGCAATCATGTCTTTCCTAGACATTGCACTAGTTGAGTTGGATATGCCCACATCATGAGTCACATCAGACTACTTGAGACTAGAAGAGATAGCAAACTCTCTTCTGCAAGACAAATCATCCTTGCCCAGAACATCAGGTCTCTGGCTCAATATGATTCCACACAATACAGAGGGAAAAGCAATGGGCAACTTAACAGCTAAGGTTTTGGCATGCTTGACAGTCTGGTCAAAAATATAAGTACCAAAATCATAGTGAATTTTGTTACCTACAGTATAGATGAATCTAGCCAAACCTGTAGCCACATCACAGTTGTGTGTGGTTGGTACCCAATTAGCAGCAGCAATCCTGTTAAGGATGTTGTAGATTGGAGTGAGCTTGCTTGCTTGGAGCTTCTCTTTCTTAGGCCAGGACTTGACCTTTCCACCAGTGATGGCCTTGATGATGTAGTTGTCATTGGCTTCCATCTCAGCATAGGGCTCTTCACTTCTGCCCAAAAACTTGTTTATAACAGCAGTAGAGAACATAATTTCTTTTCCTCTCACAAAGACAGTCTGGTACTCCTTGTCCAGAGGGTTATCACAGCTAGCAAGAATGTTTACCAAAAACTCCTTGACCACCTTCTCATAGCAGTCACTCAGCCCAGAAACAGTCTTCATCAAGCCAGCATGCTTGATCAACCTCATAACCTCCTTGCACTGCAAGGCTTCAGCACTGAGCTCTATCTCTCTCTCCAGAGCTAGTCTCTGTGAGCAATGTACTTCCACTTACCAGCATTGTTAGGGTTGTGGAAGGAAATAAGATCAATGGGACATCTGGAATTCCCTGAGGAATCTTTTTCTTCCCATAGCTCTTCTTTACAGCAGACTCGATGTGGACCACATCAAGCTCCACATTCTGCTCCTCAACAAATTCTTCTTCAGACTCACTGATGTGAGCTACATCCTACTCCACATCGTACTCTAAGTCACTTGTAGGTGCCTCTTTTCTTTTCTGAGTCTTCTTCTTGGTAGGTGGAACCACAACTTTGCTATATCCCATCTTGGGACCATACATAACTTGCCTCTTGACAGGCTTCTTCTTCTCCTTAGCAGTAACAGGAGAACCACTAGTAGTAGCAGGACCTTTACCGCTTCTAGTCCTTCTTGCAATGCTATCCTCAGCAACCTTCTTCAAAGGGATGTCAGAATCATAGTCTTCTACATCCACAACAATATTGTCTCCATCAGCATCCTTGTCAGAAGGATTAGAGTCTTCCACATCTTCAGAGCCCTTGGCTTCTTCACTCTGGTCAATCTGAGTGTCATCCTTTGGTTCTTCATCCATAGCAGGTTGATCTTCTTCAACAATTTCCTGTTCTGTAGAATCAGGAATGACAGGAGGTTCTTCAAACACAGGAGTTTCTTCTTCATCAGCATGAGTCTCTTCTACTCCTTGTGGCAATGATGTGCCAACATCTGCCACAACATCAGGCTCTTGTAGGGCTTTGAGCACAGAATCAATAATCTTCTGGATCATGGGGTGCCTTGAGTCACCAGAAGTCTCTAAACCAGCCTTCCCAGAGTCAGGCTTTGCAGATTCTTGACCAATAGATGCTTCAGCATCAGCATCAACATTCACAGAGGGAAGAGGATCAGTGTGTAGGCTTGACATGGAATGAGCCCTCGTGGGTGATCCAATCTTGGATTTCTTGCTTTTCTTCTTCTTCTTCTTTGATTTCTCAGTAGAAGGAGATGGAATAGCAGCTTCCTCTGCAGCAATGGGAGTAGATTCCCTTCTTGATCGTTTGGACTTCCTTTTCTTTGATCCTGATGGTTTGACCACTGAAAGAGGGGTTGCTTCAACGATCATGGCACTTTGATCACCTTCTTGATGTGGGGAATTAGGTTTAGGTGATGATGGAGAACTGTTTGATTTTGTGGAACGGAATGTTTGAGTTGCAGGAGACATGGTGATGAGTGATTGTGAGATGAAGGTTCAAAGAAAGTTGCAGAGAGATGAACAAAGAGGTTTGCAGAGAGATCAAGAAAATTGTTTAGGTCGTTTGAGTGTGTGAGAAACGAATGTGGTGAACAATGTGATAGGCAATGTGATAAAATCTTTGACAAACGGATTTCTTGGAGATGATCGCGAAATAGCCGTTGGAAAAATATTTGATATGATTGCCTTTGGATTGCGTGCAACTATGAGTGGAGGGAAAGACGGGTAACCGTTGCACGCCGGAACTACCAAGTTTGCCCCTTAACACCTCAAACCTATTTGCATCTAAAGCCTTTGTAAAAATATCTGCCAGTTGATTCTCAGTGGCAACATGCTCTAGTGTCTTCCACAAGATCTCTAATAAAATGGTGACAAATATCAATGTGCTTTGTCCTACTATGTTGGATAGGATTTTTGGAAATATTTATAGCACTCAGATTGTCACAGTATAATGTGAGCACATCTTGCTGCACATTGTACTCACCCAACATCTGCTTTATCCAAAGTAGCTGAGAGCAACTGCTTCCTGCTGCAATATACTCAGCCTCAGCTGTAGAAAGAGAAACACAATTTTGTTTCTTGCTGAACCATGATATAAGGTTGCTTCCCAAAAAGAAACATCCACCAGAAGTGCTCTTCCTATCATCTGCACTACCTGCCCAATCAGCATCACAATAACCCAACAATCTTGTGTCTTCACCAAGAGAGTATAGAATCCCATAATCACTTGTACCACTGACATACTTCAGAATCCTTTTGACTTGATTCAAATGACTCATCTTAGGCTCAGCTTGGTACCTTGCACATACACCAACAGCAAAGCTAATGTCAGTTCTACTTGCAGTGAGATAGAGTAGACTACCAATCATGCTTCTGTATAGACTTTGATCAACACTGACACCATTCTCATCTTTAGAAAGTTTGAGATGGGTTGCTGTAGGATTTCTCTTGTGATTTGCGTTCTCCATTCCAAATTTCTTCACAATGTTCTTGGCATACTTGCTTTGAGAGATGAAAATTGTGTCTTCCATCTGTTTAACTTGCAGACCAAGAAAGTAGGTAAGTTCACCTACAAGGCTCATCTCAAACTCAGATTGCATCTGATTCACAAACATCTTGACCATGGGGTCAGACATTCCTCCAAATACAATGTCATCTACATAGATTTGTGCTATCATGAGCTTGCCTTTTTCTTCTCTTGCAAACAAGGTTTTGTCAGTTTCTCCTTTTCTATAACCTTGCTGCACAAGAAATTTGGTTAGCCTATCATACCATGCCCTAGGAGCTTGCTTTAATCCATACAATGCCTTCTTCAATCTGTAGACATGATCTGGAAAATTTGGATCAACAAATCCCTTGGGATGCTCCACATAAACTGTTGGAACAAAGTTGGTTCTAATATAACCCAAGTAGTTTTGATGATAACAATAGTATTAATAACAATAGGGAGTACTGATAATTTACTCTAGTGTGCAGGTATATAAGTTTAAATTTTATATACACTAGAAATTGAAGTTCTGGTTGCTATGCTAAGAAGTGTCCCCAGAAGTTGGGATAATGCAAGTTCTGATTTATGACACCAGAAGTTGTGGTCATCAGAAGTTGCGAAGTCAAAGTCAACCAGAAGTTGAACTCATATCTCAAGATTCTGATGACGATGAAAACAGCAGAGGATGCCAAAAGAACATTCTATTCTCATTAACGATTATCATCTGTTTGGAAAAAACTAAAGAGGCGGAAGAAATCTCTTTCAAGACCGTTATCCTCATGATAATGACGTTTGTACTATTGTACTATCATTTGTTTTCCTGATATGGGCGAATATTCGAAATCAAGGCTCAGATTTTAATCTTTACTTGATTTGAATAAGCACATTTCAAATGAAAACATTAGTACAGTACTACGTAGCTGCTTTCATCGTTGCCCGCTCAAATTCAAGACGCTCCAACATCATCTATAAAAGGAGGAATAATTTGAAGATGTGACAACACACTTTCGAAGAACAAAAGCACTGTTATTCTGCTAAATTTCCTAAGAGCATTTTTAACTTAGATACAACTTACGATTATATCAAAATTCAAGACAAACAGTTTTCAACTTCTGACTAGTCAGTTGTTGAACCTTAGTTTTCTTTTCAAGAATTCTAAGAATAGTCATGTTATTAAAGTTGTATTATTTTGTTCTCAGAACTCTGATATTTTTTATCAGTTGTTCAAACTTTGTAATTTCTATTTTGTGTTAGAAGTCTCTTGCTTGTGAGATTGAGCATTTGGAAGTCTCTTGTATTGTGTTACTTGAGCAAAGGAAGTCTCTTGCAGTTGGCTTGAGCAATTGTAATCTTGTGTGATTATAGTGAAATCCCTTGGAAGTGCAAGGGGACTGGACTACTCTCGGTTTGTGAGAGGAACCAGTATAAATCTTGTGTGTTCATCTCTTCTCTCTTCTCTCTGTTTATTTTCATCCTTGCTCTGTTTTGCTTTCACCATTGCCAGAAGTTGTTTGTGTTCTTAGTTATTCCGCTGCTAATTCTGATAATTTGCAAAACTTATAAGAATTTTAAAACTAGCCAAAACACAATTCAACCCCCCTTCTTGTGTTTTCACACCTTCAATTGGCATCTAGAGCCTGGTTCTGTCATATCACTTTGCAGTGAGACAGTTAATTGTTGTGTCAAAACACTATGTCTGGACCTGGTGAATCTAGCAAGAAAACTGAAATTCCCTTCAACTATGATGTTGATGATAAAAACAACACCAGTAAAGCTCCTAAGTTCAGTGGTGATGGTTCTACCTTCTCCTGGTGGAAAGATAGAATCTACAGTCATCTAGTTGGTATTGATGATGAACTTTGGGACTTAGTTGAAAGAGGAGTAACATTTCAAAGTTTGGATGAAAGAGGAAGATTAGATTATGAAGCAAGACAAGCTTTCACTGACAAGGACAGGAAAGCGTACAAGAAGCACCACAAGGTCAAGGATATCTTGATAAGCTGCATATCTCATGAAGAGTACCTTAAGATCACAGATAAATCTACGGCTAAGAGTATCTATGATTCTTTGTGTTCATCTTATGATGGAAACAAACAGGTACAAGAGGCAAAAGCAACACTTTTGATCCAACAGTATGAACTTTTTAGAATGAAGGAAGATGAGAACATTGAATCTATGTTCTCTAGATTCAAAGTTCTGGTTGCTGGTCTTCAAGTTCTGAAGAAAAGTTATACTACTTCTGATCGTGTGAAGAAGATTCTCAGAAGCTTACCTGCTAAGTGGAGACCTAAGGTCACTGCTATTCAGGAAGCAAAGGATTTAGACACCCTGAGTCTAGAGGGTTTAATTAGTTCACTCATGAATCATGAGATTGAGCTAGCCTCTGATGAACCTCATAAGAAAATGAAGTCCTTGGATCTTCCAGCTACTTCTGGACCTTCTAAGGCTCTGAAAGCTAAGGTTGTTGAATCTGAGACAGAAGAATCTTCTGCAGATGATCAAGAAGAGGGATCAGATGATGATGTATTTGCACTTCTGACCAGGAAGTTCCAGAAGTGGACAAAAAGAAAACCAAGATACTCTAGTAGAGGTTCTGGATCTAGAGGTTCTGGTTACAGAAGTTCTGGAAACAAAGATAAGAAGGATGATTCTAAGAATTGCTTTAACTGCAACAAGCCTGGACACTTCATTGCTAATTGTCCTGAATTGAGCACCAAAGGAAAAGGAAGAAAGAGCACTTTCAAGAACAAAGCTAAGAAGAATCTTCTAGCCACATGGGAAGATCTTGACAAGCTGTCTGATGATGAAGCTGAAGATGCAGAAGCTAACTTGGCACTCATGGCCACAGCAGAGTCAGATGTTGAAAGTGATGTTGAATCAGATTCTGAAGATATTGAACAGGTTATTTCTAAACTATCTGATACTCAACTCTCTAAGGCTTTGAAAGATATTGTGATGAAGTACATGGAAAAATCAAATGAGCTAGAGCTTTTTAAACAAAAGTTTGACATGCTCAATGATAAGGTCAATCATATTCAAGAAGACTATAAGAAGTCCTTAAAGACTATTCAAGTTGTTGAAAATGGTTGCAGATCATGTAACAAACCCTATGATAAGCATGAGATTGCTCTTCAAGAGTTTGTTCATCACAATATTGACAAGCATAAATTAGCCTCTATGATTTATGGTGCTGGCAAATACACTGGACAGGGTTTGGGAAGTACTGTCAAAGGAAACTCAAATTAGTCTGTATGCATAAGCAAAACACCTTCTGATCTTTATTCTAATTTTGGTCCTAGTAATGGTACAGAAAATCCAAAAGTGTCAGATGCTCAAGTAAGCATAGAGTCTTTGAAAACCTCTGCTCCCATTGCTTCAGTATCTAAGTCTTATAAAGGAGTACAGAAGATCTTCAAGCCTAAGAGTATTCGGGGCATGGGATCAGGCTGTACAAACTTGAAAGTTGGTTTGCTGACACATTCTGGATCAAGGTCCAAAGGAAAGGTTAAGCCTAAACCTGTTTTTCAAGGCTCACCTCACCTTGGATCCTCTGGAAGTTACAAGAGACAGAAGAAGGATAAAAGAACTAACTTTAGAGGACCCATCAGAATATGGGAAAGTCTAAGATAATGTTTACTGCAGGTATGCACCCCAAGAAAAAGGCAAAGCTCATGGTATCTGGACAGTGGATGTTCGCGACACATGACAGGAGACAAGCAGTTGTTCCTCACCCTGAATCTAAGAGAGGGAGGAACTGTAGGATTTGGTGGGAACCAGAAAGGCAAAATCATTGGTATAGGTAAAGTAGCTAATTCTTCTCTTACTATTTCTAATGTTTGGTTGGTTGATGGACTCCAACATAATCTACTTAGCATAAGTCAATTATGTGACAGTAATTATGATGTTGTGTTTAATAATAATTCATGTACTGTAATTAACAATTCTGATAAATCCATTTTGTTTAAAGGTTGTAGAAAGGGCAATGTTTATAAAGTTAATTTATCTGATCTGGAAGATCAGAATGTGCTTTGTTTGTTGACTCTAAGTGATGAGAAATGGGTTTGGCATAAGAGATCGGGTCATGCTAACTGGAGATTAATTTCCAAGCTTAGCAAAGACAATCTTGTAAGAGGCCTTCCTAAATTGACTTATCACTCATATTCTCTTTGTGACTCTTGTCAGAAAGGGAAATTTGTCAAAAGCTCATTTAAACTTAAGAACATTGTTTCTACTTCTAGACCTTTAGAACTTCTGCACATTGATTTGTTTGGACCAGTTAGCACTGCTTCACTCAATGGAAAGAAGTATGGATTAGTCATTGTTGATGATTATAGTAGATGGACTTGGGTAAGATTTCTGAAATCTAAAAATGATACATATGAAGAGTTTAGTGTCTTCTGTGCCCAAATTCAAAATGAAAAGGATTTAAGGATTTTAAAAGTTAGAAGTGATCATGGTGGAGAATTTGAAAATGAACCTTTTGAAAACTTTTGTGAAGAACATGGAATTTTCCATGAGTTCTCTTCTCCTAGAACTCCACAGCAAAATGGAGTTGTAGAAAGAAAGAACAGATCTTTACACGAGATGGCCAGAACCATGATGCATGAACATTCTTTAGCAAAAATTTTCTAGGCAGAAGCAATAAGCACTGCTTGTTATATTTAGAACAGAATCTATATTAGACCTATTCTGAATAAAACAACATATGAACTTTTTAGAGGAAGGAAACCCAATATCTCTTATTTTCACCAATTTGGTTGTACTTGTTACATTCTGAATACTAAAGTCCTTCTTAAGAAATTTGACTCTAAAGCTAGTAAGGGTATCTTTATTGGATATTCTGAGCGCTCCAATTCTGAAACTCAATCAGTTGAAGAATCTATGCATGTAAGGTTTGATGATAAAGTTCCTAACCATGAAAAGTAAGAGCCTGCTATAGAAATTTCATATTCTCAAGACTCAGAAGATGAAGGTTATGGACCTAATTCCACTCCTGAACTTCTGGAAGCACCAAAGATCAATCAAGTTCCAGAATCTGATGATCATCAAACAACACCAACTGAAGATCCTGATTTAGAAGAAACAACTATTCCAAAGAATACCTTCAAGTACAAGTCATCACATCCTGAAGAGCTTATCATTGGTAATAAGAACAGTCCTAGGAAAACAAGATCAAGCTTTAGGGATGAAGAATCCTTATTTGGTCTAGTTTCCTTGATTGAACCTAAAACCACTGATGAAGCATTATCAGATGATGCTTGGATAGTTGCTATGGAAGAAGAACTGAATCAATTTCAAAGGAATGATGTATGGGATCTGGTACCTAAACCAAAAGGCAAGAACATTATTGGAACAAAGTGGGTGTAACGCCCCAACTAAAAATATCTAGAATATTTAGTCGGAACATTAAAACTGGAATCTGAGAACATTAATTAAATGAAATGTAACTGAATAAATACATTATCATTAAGATAATAATGAATATTCGATACAGACAGCGGAAAAGAAACTACAACAAACTAAAAAGAAACAAGGAAGAAGACTAAGTCTTCTAAGCTGACAATCCAAGCACAGCTCCAATCGTCAGGTCCAACCTGGTTCCTGCTCCGAAATAACCTGTCTTACCTATATCAAAAAGGGAGTGGGGTGAGACAGTCACTTCGTCCCAGTGAGTTCTACTACCCTCCTAAAGGCTAATACGCCGGGGCACCTAATCAGTCTATATATTATTCTAACATATCATAACATAATAATAAACGTAATTAAGGGTGTATCACAGAGAACGTCTTATTGATTTTATTCCGCTAAGACACTTCGAGGTGAGCATGTCTCGAAGGCCCGCCATATCCGCTGATCGATTTGACCACGGCATTAAGCTCACAATCATATTCCTAATGGGTTGTTCCATTGGAAGCCCATAAGCAGCATATTAAACCGCACATGATTGACTGATACTAATTGTTAAGTTACATTCTACCATATTTATCCCAAGGCCCGGGGAAACATGCAATCTTTAATTTCTAAGTTATACCCTAATAGTCATATTATGCTTGACCTCCTGTACTATTTTATATTTACTACATGATTGTGAAATAACTGAAATAAATTGAGGATATAAAACGAGTGTGATTTTCCAAAAAAATGAAAAAGTAGGCTTTCTGCACATTGTTCGCTACAGCGAGTGACTTAGCTCGCCATGGCGAGTGATCTTGTAATGGCCTGAACAACTCGCTAGGCGAGTAGATGCTCGCCATGGCGAGATTCCTCAGCTCAGAACTTGATGTCTCGCCATGAGTGCTCGCTAGCAGCTCGCTATGGCGAGCTCATGCAGTAAACCCTCTGTTTTGCGATTTTCAAAGAAATTTCAAGAACAACACCTACAATCCTCATATTAAATCATCACAATCAATAATAGATATAATATAGGACAGAATAGACGAGAATTTGGGAGTTAATTCTCATCACACAATTTAATTCCCTAATTCCTAAGTTATCATGCATATTTCATAAATTTGGGAATCTAAACTACACTAGCCTAAGAACCCACCTGGAATTGAGATTAACTCAGAAGCTTTAAACACCAAGCTAACAACTTTGGAGCTCTCCGAGAAACTGAATTTGCAGCGAAATATTATAAATCCCAAAACAGAATTTTCTTGTATAATTGCTGCATCAGGTCCTCTACTTTAAATTCGTCCACAGACCTCAAAACTGAACCTAAAATTACGAAACCTACATCGAAACGACCGGAATTGAGTTATCTAACTATGACAACTGGAATCAGTTCAATCAGAGTTACAGGGAGAGAGTAGTGATCGATTTAGCACAGACCTGTCCAAATACAAATTCTGCAAAATCCTGTGTTGAACCTCCAACTTCAAAAATTCGCCCAGAATTCGTTTCTCGATGAAAATTGATGAAACCAAAGCCAAAATGAGCGTATTCAAATTATCTTTCTAGTCCAAAAAGAATCATTCGAAACGGAGTTGTGAGGAGAGAGCACTGACCGTTTTTCTGAGGGTGTGTTCAAGAATACGGGTTTTCAATTCTTCACCAATTTTGCTTCCAAATTTCATACCCATGGCTTCCTTGTTCTTAAAACTCTCATGCAAGATAAAATCAGAGGTGAGCTTGAGTAAAATGGCACGAAATTGAAGGAAGGTTACAAGGAAATTAGAAACAAAAGACATTACCTTGCTTATAATAACATTAGGAAGCTAATTGTTGGATTGCATGTTGATTTGGAGCACGAATTTGATGAGAATGATGATGGAGATGATGATTGGATTCAGTTCAGCAGAAGATTGGAAGGAATTAAGTTTTGAACACTAAAGGGTTACTTGAATTTAAGGTTGATTCTCACATGCAATCTTCAAAGGGGATGACTTTGGAAGGTTTTTGGTTAGGTGAGAGTTGTTGTTGGCTTAGGTCACGAGAGAGAGAAGGCAGCAAGAGGGAGGGTGTGATCTTGCTGAGTTTGCTAAGCATCAGGAAGTGAGAAAATGAAAAATGAACTTTGGGGTGATTTCTGGTATATAAATACTATTATGACATGTCCAAAGTTAAATTCCCATTTGGTCCTTCCACCTCACAATCTATTTACTTGTATAAATCGATTATTTCTCCACACTAGCTCACATACTTCTCAAATCGCTTCCAATGATACTCCTTTAATTAATAATCTCCTATTAATTAATTTGGGAATGTTACAATCTACCCTTCTTAAAGAATTTCGTCCTCGAAATTCCATCTCTTTCACTCCTCATCAGGGTAAATTGTCTACATCTGCTTCCAAATCTTGGACTTCGCACACTCTCCGATCAGTATCATTCGGTCTCTTGGAATAAAACTTTCATCTCTAAGGGTTACTGGCTAAAGATCGTGTTTACATTCTCAAAGATCTCGTGCTACGCACTCTGATTTACAATCCTATTTTTAACTAATTTAGAAGGTCGGTATCTGGCCTGGTTGCCGCTATTTGCATAGCTGAATGGAATATGTGTAAGAGTTGGCATTAATAACCCAAAATTTCTCTTCAGGGTTTTCTCAATTCCGAACGCTGCAGCTCGTGACACATCACACGTACCATTGTCCCATATTGCCGTATAAAGATTCTAGGATTAATCAAAATATAAAACGAGTGGAGAACGCTTAAGCACTATAGATCCTTTCGCCAATGAGTCAGACTCATCTGCGACCGATTCCATAGTACTACAGAATTTTCCACCTACTATCCCAATCCATCCTAGTACAGCACTGTGATCGAATAGTAAATTTTACATCTCGAAGAACTGAGGTTCGAATCTCTCTTTAATGATACGGTTAGGTTGGCTGGATAATTCACTGATAGGTTGACATGAAAGAATCTGGCTAAGTGATTGGGTTCTAAGGATGGCTGACTGGATACAGAAGATTTGTACACTCAACACAGAGAATGGCTTTAAATCCCTTATTCACCATAGTCAATGTGTCAGCGTATGAATCGGATTTGTAAATAAGGAAATTCTTATACTCAACATGAGGAATTTGATTGATGATGAACTGAATCTATCGTTGATAATGTACAGAGAAACTGAATCAGTTGATAGAGAATGGAATTGTTCAAACTCGATTTCAAAGAATAGTTCTGACGAGATATCTAGATACTAATACTGCTACTAGCTCCTATTTCTATGTAATTGGAAAGATCGGAAACTTAACTGGAATTTAGCTGACGAGACTACGAAAGTATACCCAATGCACTGGAAATGATGATGGATCGTTCAGGTGCACGAATACCCATGTGATTAACTGATACTGACACTGAACAGAATAGTTCGGTGGATAATTGACTAATGATACTGATTAAAAGATCCACACGATGAGTGGGAGCTTGAACTGAATTGACACGTGTTGTCTCCGGATAAACTGGATCCCACGGATTATATCTAGTTACTAACAATGTAACTGAAAAGGTCGAAAGATTGAACATAATTACTTATAAGCAAGTCTCACAAGGTCGATTTAACCGAACGATGTCGAAGAATTTGGGAAGTTTACCTTTCAACTACTCCGAGTGATAATTACGACTAACAGATGATAGGGTATGAGGAGGAATTATCTGTCCGAGACATAATCAGACAAGTTAGGGAGTGAACCCGTTCCATGTTTCCATGTCTAATGGATACCCAATCCAACATAGTTGGTTCGACGAACTTAGCTTATTAAGGTCTGAAGGAAGGATAATGAGATTAGAATTTGACATCATTTGATTCAATTTCGATTCAGATTATTGATAGGCACTCCTAACAGAAATTTGACTGACTCTAACAGGTTTCTAACTCGAAGGTCAAAATAATTGAAAATGCTAAATGGCTGATATGGAATGAATCCAACTTAGTTATTTTGCTTTGGGACAATTTAACATAGATGATCAAGGGTTGGTCAAGGTGGCTGAAGGCGTTAATGGTAACTTCTGACTTGCTAATCCTATCAAGGCTTGAATGCTAATGATGAGGCACTAAGATTGATTTCAAAGAGACAGACTGCTCTACTGTAACGAGCTCCTATCAATAATGCACTAGATAATAAGGTAATGGCTGACGCCTAAGGAAATTAATACTACGGGTGGTTCAACTTAATTTCGTTCACAAGGTATCTACCTAAGCCGCGTCACGAAGTTGCTAATGTTGGAGATGCATGATAGTGCTAAGTAGGTTACCTGATAACTAAGTGTGGTCAGGAAATGTTTCTACTTGTCATTTTGATTGAGGTTATTTCCCAAGTGGGCTGAGTGTGATTTCTAATATAATGTGTTAAGTTGAAACTATCTCATTTGGTATGTAGTACTACCCTATGTGATAACATAACAGGCTGAAGCGTAAAAGAATGTTGAGTCTAAGGTGGCCTAAATCGACTATATTTCCTATATGAATGGTCGGGCAATAAACTGGCACTAAGTTGCTAGCTCAAGATACGTGGACAACCACACTTACAAGTCCATAGAGATACTGAGTTTATAAGGTGAAATTTCTAATTGGTACATCTAATAGTGCTCATCCTCTAGTGGTAAGGTACAACTATTGGTTCTTACTTACGAGGGCTAATTCGGTCGATTCTTGTTTCTACTGCTCACGAATGATGTCTTATAAATTAAGTCAGGTATCTACATGGGTTGCGAAATAATTCCTGATTGTTACTCTAATCGAGGTTGATCTCAAATGGTTGCTGAATTAACTGGCCTAGGCTGGTGTCGCAAAAAGGGAAATTCTATTTGTTATGCTAAACGGATTCTAGCTCCTAGCGATATGGTAGGAATATGAGTTACGATGGTGAAAAGCTAAATTATTCGTAGAGAGGAATTAAGAGTTGGTTTCCTATAGGATAATCTATTGTGAAGTTCTCAGATGAATATTCCAACTTGGTTCCTCTGGTATGGTACGGAACAGATCTAACAACACTGGCAAAACTCGTGTCTGACAGATAAGACTAAGTATTTAGGAAGAGTTCAGATTTACTGATGGTTGAATCTTTACTTGGCTTACGTGTTTCTTATAAACATGTTCGCCAGAAGGTACGGTTACTCTCAATACGGGGTATTTATCTGACACACGATGTTAGTTGGATACTATAAGGACCTACACACTTACGCTCTTCCATGAACAATTCTACTTCGAGCTATTAATACTTTCATCAAACTGTTCTTACTCTCTATAATCTTAACATCGACTCCATCGCATTCTCCGAAATGTCTTATCACTATTGGTTCCAATCCAAATACTCCGTCTTAATTCTTTGTATACTTGCTGGCGCTACACAACTTACTCCTTCAGTCCTAACTATTTCAGCACTAACATCCGGTTAGAGAGAATTCTCGTCAACGATTGCTTCTGGACTATACTTCCACTACGATCTTCTTATTTAACCACCGTGGTCCACTTCGGTTCTCAACCGTAATACCCTGCCTACCATGCACAATACTGAGTTGATCAGACTCAGCACGCGATGGTTTCAGCGTAAACAGTCCAGACTCCAAAGGGTCCGCTCTACTAAGGAAGGGATTGTAATGACTCATGGCAAGGTCCAATACTAGATCGACCTGCTCTGATACCAATTGTAACGCCCCAACTAAAAATATCTAGAATATTTAGTCGGAACATTAAAACTGGAATCTGAGAACATTAATTAAATGAAATGTAACTGAATAAATACATTATCATTAAGATAATAATGAATATTCGATACAGACAGCAGAAAAGAAACTACAACAAACTAAAAAGAAACAAGGAAGAAGACTAAGTCTTCTAAGCTGACAATCCAAGCACAGCTCCAATCGTTAGGTCCAACCTGGTTCCTGCTCCGAAATAACCTGTCTTACCTATATCAAAAAGGGAGTGGGGTGAGACAGTCACTTCGTCCCAGTGAGTTCTACTACCCTCCTAAAGGCTAATACGCCGGGGCACCTAATCAGTCTATATATTATTCTAACATATCATAACATAATAATAAACGTAATTAAGGGTGTATCACAGAGAACGTCTTATTGATTTTATTCCACTAAGACACTTCGAGGTGAGTATGTCTCGAAGGCCCGCCATATCCGCTGATCGATTCGACCACGGCATTAAGCTCACAATCATATTCCTAATGGGTTGTTCCATTGGAAGCCCATAAGCAGCATATTAAACCGCACATGATTGACTGATACTAATTGTTAAGTTACATTCTACCATATTTATCCCAAGGCCCGGGGGAACATGCAATCTTTAATTTCTAAGTTATACCCTAATAGTCATATTATGCTTGACCTCCTGTACTATTTTATATTTACTACATGATTGTGAAATAACTGAAATAAATTGAGGATATAAAACGAGTGTGATTTTCCAAAAAAATGAAAAAGTAGGCTTTCTGCACATTGTTCGCTACAGCGAGTGACTTAGCTCGCCATGGCGAGTGATCTTGTAATGGCCTGAACAACTCGCTAGGCGAGCAGATGCTCGCCATGGCGAGATTCCTCAGCTCAGAACTTGATGTCTCGCCATGAGTGCTCGCTATGGCGAGCTCATGCAGTAAACCCTCTGTTTTGCGATTTTCAAAGAAATTTCAAGAACAACACCTACAATCCTCATATTAAATCATCACAATCAATAATAGATATAATATAGGACAGAATAGACGAGAATTTGGGAGTTAATTCTCATCACACAATTTAATTCCCTAATTCCTAAGTTATCATGCATATTTCATAAATTTGGGAATCTAAACTACACTAGCCTAAGAACCCACCTGGAATTGAGATTAACTCAGAAGCTTTAAACACCAAGCTAACAACTTTAGAGCTCTCCGAGAAACTGAATTTGCAGCGAAATATTATAAATCCCAAAACAGAATTTTCTTGTATAATTGCTGCATCAGGTCCTCTACTTTAAATTCGTCCATAGACCTCAAAACTGAACCTAAAATTACGAAACCTACATCGAAACGACCGGAATTGAGTTATCTAAGTATGACAACTGGAATCAGTTCAATCAGAGTTACAGGGAGAGAGTAGTGATCGATTTAGCACAGACCTGTCCAAATACAAATTCTGCAAAATCCTGTGTTGAACCTCCAACTTCAAAAATTCGCCCAGAATTCGTTTCTCGATGAAAATTCATGAAACCAAAGCCAAGAGGTGAGGGTTGTTGTTGGCTTAGGTCACGAGAGAGAGAAGGGAGCAAGAGGGAGGGTGTGATCTTGCTGAGTTCGCTAAGCATCAGGAAGTGAGAAAATGAAAAATGAACTTTGGGGTGATTTCTGGTATATAAATACTATTATGACATGTCCAAAGTTAAATTCCCATTTGGTCCTTCCACCTCACAATCTATTTACTTGTATAAATCGATTATTTCTCCACACTAGCTCACATACTTCTCAAATCGCTTCCAATGATACTCCTTTAATTAATAATCTCCTATTAATTAATTTGGGAATGTTACAGTGGGTATACAGAAACAAGCTGAATGAACAAGGAGAAGTAACAAGAAACAAAGCTAGACTTGTTGCACAAGGATACAGTCAACAAGAAGGCATTGATTATACAGAGACTTATGCTCCAGTTGCAAGATTGGAAGCAATAAGATTACTTCTTTCTTATGCTGTCAACAACAACATTACACTTTATCAAATGGATGTTAAGAGTGCATTTCTGAATGGTGTTATTTCTGAAGAAGTATATGTGTAGTTCTGCTGAGATTGGCTGCATCATAAGGCTAAAACAACTTGGTCAGATTGACTTAACTGAAGCATCAATGCTGAAGTAATTGAGTCCAAACCACTTGTGCATATTGAAGATGTGCTGATGCAAGATGTTGAACAAGATGTCCTAGACATCTTGTCACTGGGTTCAAAGCATGCATAGGCAGCATGTTGAACAAGATGTCCAAGACATGTGGGTAGGACATCTTGACCCAGTTCAGCTTAAAAGATAATGCTTATCCATTAAGCACGCGTGTTTGTTTTATTTTGAATAAAGCGCGAATCTTTTAGTAACAATCTGAGATTAGGATTAATGATAAAGTTTGTTATTAATCCTATGTGTTAGATACGATTGGATTCGTATTTAATTTGTGGATAGAGATTAAATTCTTTATCTTTGTGGAGTTTGTTTTAAAATAAGTTTGTTTTAAAACTAACTCTTATTTGAGTGCATCTGAAAGATTAAAGATTATCTGAAGAATTGCACGCCTATATAAAGGACTCAACATGGAGCTTAAAACTCAACCCACAATAACTGAAGATTGTGTGTCCAAAGTTTTGTACCCACTGTGCAAAACACTTATTGGCTCTTAGTATTGTTCTTGATACTTTGTAGCTTGGAGTCGTTGAATGTTGTCGTTCAACATTGTCTTTTAAACTGTTTGAGTTTAAAGATTGTTTCGTCACTTAGGATTAGTGATTAGAGGGAGTTGGGTAGGTTCTCATATTCAGGGGGAGTTAGCCCTTGAGTAGAAGATTACTAGGATTGAGAAAAGGCGTACATGCCAATAGGTGTTTGGTAGTGTTGTAAGGCTAAGTATTAATTCGGAGTAGTAGTGTTCACTTCCTGGATTGGTATCCCCCAGATTAGGACTTGTTATAAGTGCCGAACTGGGTTAACAAATCACTGGTGTTGTTTATTGCTTTTATTTAACTTCAGTACTGCAATAACGCGTGATCCAAATCAACCAGTTGTCGAACCAGTTGTCTAGGACGTCTGGACTACTGACACATTGTCCTAGACATTGTGTAAGACATCTGTCCTGCCAGAGAACAGAATTTCAATTGGCATCAGAGCAGGCACCCTAACCTGCTGGGTGAGCTCCAGGGAGATATATTCTGTTCAAGATGGACAAGAGAGGATCAATCAACAGACCACCAGTCTTGGATGGATCAAATTATGATTATTGGAAAGAAAGAATGGTTACTTTTCTCAAATCCATGGATCCAAAAGCATGGAGAGCAATTGTTACTGGGTGAAATCATCCAATAATCACAACAGAAGATGGCTCCACAAGTCTAAAAGGAATGGCAGATTGGAGTCAAGAAGAAGAAACTGAGGCAAGTGGCAACTCTAAAGCACTCAATGCTATATTCAATGGTGTTGATGAAAACATGTTCAAGCTGATCAACACTTGTACTGAAGCCAAGCAAGCCTGGGAAATTCTTCAAACTGCACATGAAGGAACCTCCAAAGTTAGAATGTCAAAGTTGCAACTTCTCACCACAAAATTTGAGAACTTGAGAATGGAGGATGAAGAAACTATATCTGAGTTCAACACTAGAATACGAGATATAGCAAATTCTACTTTCGCTCTAGGTGAGAAGATACCTGAAGAAAAGTTAGCCAGAAAAATCCTTAGATCACTACCTAAGAGATTTAACATGAAAGTGACTGCAATCGAAGAATCTCAAGACTTGAGCACAATGAAGGTGGATGAACTTATTGACTCAATACAAACATTTGAGATGTCTCTGGATGACAAACCAGAAAAGAAGATGAAGAACTTGGCCTTTAAATCAGAGGAAGACCAAGATGATGATGATGACCTAGAACAGGCTTTAGCTTACATTACAAAGGACTTCAACAGAGCCATAAGTAAGCTGCAAGCCAAGTACAGGACAAATGTCCCAGACAAAAGGAACAACATCAAGTCACAGGGCAAGACCAAGGAGGAAAACACTTCTGAGCAAAACAAAGAAGTGAGATGTTTTGAATGTGAAGGATTTGGACACATCAGGCCAGAATGTCCAAACTTTCTCAGGAAACAGAAAAAGGGAATGGCAGCTACCTTATCTGATTCTGAGGAAGAAAAAGAAGAAAAACCAACAAATAAAGCCTTCACTGGAACATTTGATACCATCAACAGCACGAGCAATGAAGATCTCCTTCAAGAAGAATTGGATGAGAAATACAACAATCTCACCATTAAATGGGAACAATCTTGTGAACTTATAAGAAAACAAGATGAGGAGATGGAGAAACTAGCTCAAGAGAAGGAAGCACTAGAGGTCTCAACAACCAGCCTGAGAAAACAAGTTACACTACTTGCTCAAGAAAAGGAGGCACTAGAAGCATCAACAGCTGCTCTGAAGGAAGAAGTTACCTTGTCAAACTCAAAACTCACTGAGATGACAAAATCTGTGAGAATGTTGAACAAGGGAACTGACATGCTTGAAGAAGTTCTTGAACTTGGTAGAAGCCCAAGTGACAAGAAGGGATTGGGGTATGACAACTACAGCAAAGCTCCTGAGAAGTAAATTTCCTCTAAGAATGGACCTTAGGACCACATGTCAAACCACAAGTCACAACATCCCTCTCAGCACAAGCATAAGAAGACAGGATCCAAACCTCAACAACCTGCTGAACAAAAGAAACAGGTGACAAAGACACACCATCCAACTCAACAAAGGCAGAAAAGGTTTGAACAAATGCCTCAGTCCCCAGCTCAACAAAGGAAGCACATGCCAGACCACATGTCCCAACATCATGCTCAACATGTGTCCCCCCAATACAAAGAATACAAGGGACCACTGAAAAGATGTAAACACTGTGGAAAAACTAGGCATCTTATTTCAGAATGCTTCTACCTACATGGCTATCCTCAGAAGCCTACATCACCAAGTCAGAACAAAAAGAAGATCCTACCTCCAAGAATAAAACACAAGGAAGTTCTGACTAAAGTATGCAAGCCAACACCACCTCAAAAGGTTCATACTCCTCTAAGAATATCTCCACACAAAAATTGGTATTTTGATAGTGGATGTTCTAAACACATGACTGGAGATGAGAGATACCTTAGAGAATTAAGGTCTCATTCAAAAGGAAGTGTTACTTTTGGTGATGGAGTCAAAGGTAGAGTCATAGGCATTGGAAAACTATCTGGTCAACATACTCCATGTCTAGATGATGTTCTACTAGTAGAAGGTCTCACTGCAAACTTGATTAGCATTAGTCAGCTTTGTGAACAAGGACTAAAAGTGCACTTCAACAATCAAGAGTGCACCATTGCTAATGATCAAGAAATAGTGATGAAAGGAATAAAGTCAAGTGATAAGTGCTATACTTGGACACCTCACAACAATGGTCCAGAAATAGCTTGCTTGTCTGCCAAGGAAGAAGTTGACAACATGTCCTACCAGATGTCCCAACATCTGTACACTGGACAAGAAGCTGAAGAGATTTTGGTTGGGAGCGTTAGTGTGCCTCTGGGTATTCACACGCTCAAAAACGTGTCATAAACATTATAGAGGTAACGTGCAGAGTAAAGAAAATATTAAAGATCTGCACGTAAAAAGAGGTAGCCTTAAGTTCTCCATCAATCTATAAAAGGCTACTAAGACCTCATATGTGAAACTACCAAAAGTCTCAACATCTTGTCAGACATCTCTTCCAAACTCAGAAACTCTTCTCAAAGAACTCTGCAACAATGTCTCAACAATCATCCAAGAACAACAGCTTTAATCGTGATGATACGAAGACGCAAACAGAAGAGGCATCCTCTCAAATGCCTAGGGTTGAAGACTTATGCGTTGATCAAGAAGGGGTTATCACCAACGCTGTACCAATCAGCATGATTCCTCCAACAAAAGGCGCAATCAAGAAGAAGAAGACCAAGGGTTCAAAGAAGAAAAGAAACCCTAAAAGGACGAAAGCTCATGCAACTGAGAATGACACAACTCACGAACAAGATTCTAAAGTTCCTGAAACCCAGTCTTCTGAGAATCAAGAACCACAAAAGATTTCAGAAGAACCAAATGTCAAACCATCTAATAAAGCATCAACTGATGAACCTCAGGTCCACATTGTCGAACAGAGCTCTCCTCCAGCTAAAGAAGATTCCCCTGCAGAAACTACCAACATTCCATCAGAACATCATGAAGAAGAAGCTGATCCCAACTTGGATCAACCCATGCCTTCAGAAGAGGTTGCTGCACATGATGTCGAACCAAATGCTGCGACATCTGGTCATAATCAAAGTCCTGAACAAGAAGTTCAAGATAAAGTGATGGAGGAAGAAGAAGATGAAGATGAGGTCCCCCTGGCCAAGATTCTTCAAGGGATGAAGAAAGATAGTCTACCTCAACACAGTTCTGATGAAGAAGAATCTAATGAGAGCGAAGGGATACGAATTAGCATTCCGGTCAAAGGGAAAGCTAAGACGTATAAGTCTAACCAAGTGGAGACGTCCATCACTGAGAAGAAAGGAAAGAGGAAAGCTACAAAGAAAGCTTCTGGAGACAAAACCTCAAAGAAGAAGAAACAAGTTGTAGCAGTCAGTGACACTGAGTCAGATGTCGAACCAGATGTCTTAGACACCACGACCTCAGGAAAGAAGAGAATAGGAGGAAGAAGAATTCCTGCAAACATCCTTTCAGCTCCAATGGACATAGTCTCTTTCCATTCTGAGGAAAGCGCACAAAAGTGGAGATATGTCTATCAACGGAGAATTGCTCAAGAAAGAGAGCTCCATCAAGATGCTCTAGAATGCGAAGAAATTATGGAGCTGTTGGAGAAAGCTGAGTTGATGAAGACTGTCAAAAATTTGGGAGACTGCTACGAAATGCTTGTGAAGGAGTTCATAGTGAACATCACAAGTGCCTGCAGTGAAGGAAGTGAGGAGTTCAGGACAGTGCGAGTAAGAAGAAGAGACGTGAAGTTCTCCCCCACCACCATCGATCAATGAGTACCTTGGGAGAACCACCTCAACAGAGACTGATGAAGCTGACTTAGTCAATGAGGTGACTAAGGAAATCACAGGAGGCCAAGTGGAAGAATGGCCTAAGAAAGGATTACTATCTACTGGAACCTTGAGTGTGAAAGTATGTTATCCTAAATAGGATTGGAGCTGCAAACTGGGCACATACCAATCATGGCTCATGGATCACTCCAATGCTGGCAAAGATGATCTATCTAATTGGGACCAAGAAGAAGATCAATTTTGGGGATCACGTGTTCAACTAACCAATGAACCATGCTGAGACATATGCAGTGAAGCTGCCTATTGCCTTCCCTTGCCTAATAACTGGGATGATTCTAAGGCAATTTCCAACAATCCTGCACCCTGATGAAGTTCCAACCAAGAGGCCCCAAATTTTGAACTTTGACTACAAGCTCTTTGCTGGTACACATGTCCCAGACATTGTGTTCCCAAAGATGAAGGAGATGGGTGAAGCATCAAGCTCTATGCCTAGAGCAAACAAAGGAGATGTCTTGGCTGAACTAATGCAAATATCAAAGACATTGGGAGAAACCATTAAGGTCAGCACAACAAGGAAGACTCATGTGGACAACCTGATCAAGTCCATCATGGAGAAGGGTGAAGGTGGAGAAGAAATTGGAACTGCTCATGCTGAAGATGAGCAAGAAGAAGAAGTAGAGTAAAGAATAGGAACTGGGTAACGTAGGAAAATAAGTACTTCTGTATTTTTCCTTTTTTGTTCTGTTCTACCTCTGTAACCTTTGTGGTCTACCAAATGTCCTAGACATTGGAGACTTTGACATCCGGCACTGTGTGTGCATTTTGTATGCTGTTCGCTATTATTAATCAATGAATGTTTTCCTTTTAATACCTTTGACAAATTATGGTAAAAAGGGGGAGAAATAATTGATGATAAAACAGCTCTTTGGTAAGTAGAAATCACTCTCTTGCTTTAACGGATGATAAAATTAGCAAGCTTTAAAAATAAAAACAAAAAAAAAGAGAAAAGAAAAGAAAGAAAAAGCTATGCTAAAACAAGTGTGTCCAAAGCAAAACTTAAAATGCTCAAATATGAACCTCTAATAAGTCTAGTAAGTCTTGATCACTCTGATTAAGTATTTTCCGCTGCAACTCAAGACTTTGGTTCACTAAGTCACTAGGTATCTCATCCCTGGACTTAGAAAATTCACTGTGATGGATCATATGAAGACAAGACTAAGACTGTCTCATACTAGAAAAGGTTCATAACACATTCAAGATTGAAGAAATCCTGAATATTGAAGACACACAAAGATTCTGAAGATCAAAGACATTGAAGACATGAAGATTCAGAATTGAAGATTGCATCAACAGAGATCAATTTGAAGATTGAAGAATTTGAAGATTGAAGACTGAAGAGTGCACATTCAACAAAGTGGTTAGTGGTTGTTTTAGCCATAATTTGCCAAAGGGGGAGATTGTAGTTCTGCTGAGATTGGCTGCATCATAAGGCTAAAACAACTTGGTCATATTGACTTAACTGAAGCATCAATGTTGAAGTAATTGAGTCCAAACCACTTGTGCATATTGAAGATGTGCAGTTGCAAGATGTTGAACAAGAGGTCCTAGACATCTTGTCACTGGGTTCAAAGCATGCATAGGCAGCATGTGAGACCAAAGTTTTGTACCCACTGTGCAAAACACTTAGTGGCTCTTAGTATTGTTCTAGATACTTTGTAGCTTGGAGTCGTTGAATGTTGTCGTTCAACATTGTCTTTTAAACTGTTTGAGTTTAAAGATTGTTTCGTCACTTGGGATTAGTGATTAGAGGGAGTTGGGTAGGTTCTCATATTCAGGGGGAGTTAGCCCTTGAGTAGACGATTACTAGGATTGAGAAAAGACGTACATGCCAATAGGTGTTTGGTAGTGTTGTAAGGCTAAGTATTAATTCGGAGTAGTAGTGTTCACTTTCTGGATTGGTATCCCCCAGATTAGGACTTGTTATAAGTGCCGAACTAGGTTAACAAATCACTGGTGTTGTTTATTGCTTTTATTTAACTTCAATACTGCAATAACGCGTGATCCAAATCAACCAGTTGTCTAGGACATCTGGACTACTGACACATTGTCCTAGACATTATGTAAGACATCTGTCCTGCCAGAGAACAGAATTTCAATATGTCAAACAACCTCCAAGATTTGAAGATATTTAAAATCCAGATCATGTGTTCAGACTAAAGAAGTCACTCTATGGACTCAAACAAGCTCCTAGAGCTTGGTATGAGAGACTAAGTAACTTCTTGGTTGACAATGGTTTTGTAAAAGGTCAAGTTGACAATACATTATTCAAGAAGACCCTGAAGAAAGACATTCTGATCATTCAAATCTATGTTGATGACATCATTTTTGGATCAACAAATGCTGGACTGTGCAAGAACTTTTCTAAGATGATGCAAGATGAATTTGAGATTAGCATGATGGGAGAACTGAAGTACTTTCTGGGAATTCAGATCAATCAAACAAAGAAAGGAAACTTCATTCATCAGTCAAAGTATATCAAAGATCTTCTGAAGAAGTACAATCTAGAAGACTGCAAACCCATGAACACTCCAATGCATCCTACATTAAGTCTTAGCAAAGGTGAGTCTGAAGGTAAGGTTGATTAGAAGTTATATAGAGGAATGATTGGATCTCTTCTCTATCTAACAGCTTCTAGACCAGATATCTTATTCAGTGTATGTTTATGTGCAAGATTTCAATCAGATCCTAGAGAATCTCATTTTACTGCTGTAAAGAGAATCTTTAGATATCTGAAGGCTACTTGTAACATTGGATTGCTGTATCAGAAATCTAATGATTACAAACTGATTGGATTATGTGATGCTGGCTATGCTGGTGATAAACTTGAAAGAAAATCCACTAGTGGAAATTGTCAATTCATTGGTGAGAATTTGATTTCTTGGGCCAGTAAAAGGCAAACCACCATAGCTATGTCAACAGCAGAAGCAGAATACATTTCAGCAGCTAAGTGTTGTACACAACTACTTTCGATGAAATATCAATTAGAAGATTATCAAATAAGCAGTCACAGTATTCCTTTATATTGTGATAACACTGCTGCCATTCATCTTTCTAAAAATCCTATTCTACACTCAAGAGCTAAGCATATTGAGATTAAACATCATTTTATAAGAGACTATGTACAGAAGGGTGTTATTGATCTCAAGTTTATTGATACTGAAAATCAATGGGCTGATATCTTTACAAAACCCCTAGCTGTTGAAAGATTTGATTTTATCAAAAGGAATCTTAATATGATGGAAATCTGTGAATAAGCTGAACTCTAGTGAAGAATATTATTTTAGGAAGTTCTGGAAGTTTATCAGAAGTTAGGGGTAGTCAGGACCTTTGTATCAGAAGTTTAGACAAACCATCTTCTGGTATCTCTATCAGAAGTTAGGGGGAGTCAGAACTTGTGAATCAGAAGTTTGACAAACCATCTTCTGGTATTTCTATCAGAAGTTTACATGAGTGGTTCTGGACGTGACGTGGCAGTAACTGTTGAGTTACCTCTTCAACTGTTGTCGCTAACGTGTCAGATATTTAATTAAGCTTCTAATACACGTGTCTGTTTGCTATTAGAGAAAGAAGTTGGTTAGTGATGATTGTGTTCTAATTCAATTTTGTGAATTGTTAAGTTACTCTTTTACCCCTGTCCTTTCAGTTAGTACGTTTTTACGCGTTTTTGTTGTTCCTTTTAAACTCACTAACTGTTCACATTCACACAGTTGCACACTCACTACCTACACTTTTATTTCGTCTAAAAACTCAGAGAAATTTCTTTCTTCTCCCTAAATTCGCAAACCCTAACCCTAAACTAAGAATCCATGGCATCTTCATCTACAAAACGTAATCAACTTCAAGAATGAGAGAAATTTGTTGATGTACCTCCTATTGCTGATGTTAAGGCTTCTACTCCTGGTGTTCTTACAAAGGATAGAGTAAGTTTTCCTATATCGGACTTATTCCTACTCATTGAGAGACCGGTTGAATTTGAAGGAATAAGAGTTAATGGAGTTGAAGGAATCAAAGAAGTTTTTGAAGCACAAGGGTTATTAGTCTTCTTAGACATTCTTAATGGACCTGTTTATCCAGAGATTGTGAAGGACTTCTGGACGAAGGCAGAAGTGATTCATAGAAATAGGAAACCAGATGAGGAATATCTGGGTAAAGAGATTCGCTCCGAGGTTGGTGGAGTTTGTATTAGGATCATACAAGAGCACATAAGGCAAGCAGCAAAGCTACCATTGTCTGTAATTGTTCCTCATCCTACTGAAGATTCTTGTCACTACATTCAAGAAGAGATTTACAGCAAATACTCAACTTCCAAAAGCAACATTGACATGAAACCATACTACAAGATGATCTACAAAATCATGTGTGATTCACTTTTACCAAAAGCTGGTTCATCTGACCAAGTTTCTCAACATTATAAGACAATCTTATACTATTTGGGAACAAAGGCTCATGTGAACTTTGCCAAAGTTATTTTTGAACACATGTGCAAGGCCATCACAGACAGTCAAACTAGAGGCATCACAAATGCACAATATTGCAAATTTCTGTCTTTCATGTTTCACAGAAGTTATTTAATTCAATCACTAAAGCCTGTTTTCCCTGGATACAGTTCTTTCATTGATGAATTTCCCTATGTTATTAATGGTGCTACTGTGAAGAAAGTTGTGAAGAATCAAGGACCTTTGGTTACACCCCAGGTTGTGTTTAAACCAAAGAAGGTGGAAAATGACAAGTACTTCTTTCTTACTTCTGTGTCTAAGGAAGAAGTTACTCTCATTGCTGGTATGCATAAGAAACTTCTGGAAGGTGGAGATAATCAGAAGTTAGAAGATAGACTTGCTACTAGATATATGTTGCTTGCTCAGGAAAAGAAAAGGAAAGCTAGTAAGAAACCAGAAGCAACAGAGTCTAAAGCTAAGAGAGCAAGAAGTTCTACCCCTCAGAAGAAGTCTGGTAATACTTCTGGTGTAAGGAACACATCAGAAGCTAGTAAGAAGATTGATGTAGAAGAAACCCCTGTAAACTCAGAGCCTGCTCTTCAAGCAGAGGCAAGTATAGAAACAAAGAAGGCAACTAGTACTTCTGGACCTGCTGCTATTGCTGCTCCATAAGTAACTAAGAAAAATGGGACTGCTCCTAAGAGGAAGAGAAAGCTGAAAATGGTCATTGAGGATGATGAGGATGAAGAAACTCAAGATGCTTTAAGGTAAGTCGAAATGTTTAAAGCTTGGGAGGAAACTAGTTGGGAAAGTGGAGTTGATGCTGAACCTAATGCATTCTTGGATACTCCTATTCCTAAGGGTGAGTTGGTACAGAAGTTGGCAAATCAAGGTATTTACAAAAAGATTAATCTTAAAGATATTCCTGATTATGTCATTAATGGTCCAAAGCATGCTAATGTCGCGGTGATTTTTGGATATCAAGTTATTGAGAAGCGTTGAATCACAAAATATTTAATTACACCACCGAGCTTTTATTTTTCCGAAGAAGGGAGAAAGTCCGTTAAACACCCTAAATAAAGAGATCGAGGTAAGCGGGTTGGTTACGCAAAGGGAAGGTATTAGCACCCTAGGCGTCTATAGTACTCTATAGGAACCTCTTGTATTCTATTCTAAGCGCTTGATTTTATGTGTTTGCAAATATGTACAAGATTTAGGGAAAATTGAGTGATTATTGAGAAAATGAGTTTTGAGTGACAAAATGCTCTTCACTTGAGTTCCAAGGTTTTAACCTAATGAAAATGATTTTCGAACTTGAAAATGAGACTTGATTTGAAAAACCAAGTGTTTTTACCTAAAGAAAATGGAGTTTGATTAATTAAAGACTTGGTTTAAAATCCAAGTTGTTTTTGCATAAAGAAAATAAATGCTTGATTGATTAATGACTTGGTTTAAAATCCAAGTTGTTTTGAAAAATGTTTGTGATAAATGACATGTTTTGGATGTTTTTGAGAAGAGGTGTTGACCTCTATTTTTTGGCTAAAAAGAGTTAATGGTTCTAGCGAGGGTTCTAACGCTTTAACTAAACAATCTAAAATATTGAATCGCGCTTAGACTTTTTGCAACGACATATAGGTCGAGGCTTCTCCCTTTCTTTGGATTACCACATTAAATATACTAACGAGCAATAATGAGCGAGAATTTAAAGCATACAATACATCCAGGGGGGAACATGCAAAGGGGATTGAATTAAATAATGACAATAATAAATAATGACTGAAAATAAATCGCGCCAATTATGCGCATTTAAAATTACAACCAGGGGGAAACATGCGAAGGGGTTTAGAATAACAATAATATTAATAGCACGAATATAAATAAATGAGATATAAATATAAAGCATAGAATATAATATAAATGCAAGAAAAATAAATATAAAGCATAATGATCATGAAGTATAAAAAGAATAAGGCATATAACAAGTAGTAAGTATAATGCAAATGATAAGATATAAGTGTTACGTAAAGCGCAAATAATAATTAATGACAAGATTAAAACATGAAACATGAGAATAGAAACAATTAATAAAAATCAAAGGCAAGAATTTACTGCATCATAACAAGATAAGGAAATAATTGAATAAAAGTAAATTAGACAACATCAAACATATTTCAAATCACACACACACATGCATTTATCTTAATTAAGTAAAAAAAGGAAATTGAAAATTCATTAAGGTACTTAAGACTATATCATGCCATAGAAGACATTAATAAATTAAATCAAGCATCTTCAAAAAAAAAAATCATATACATGCATATTTATTTTTAATTACATGAAGAAAATATTTAACAATTAAACCACAATATTAAAAATTAATCATATTAAATCAAAAACTTAGAACTAAATCATGAAAGCAAAAACCAAGCATATTATCAAGCATAGAACAAATTTACTAGCAATTGACAATTAAAACATCAAATAAGTCATTTAAAACCTTAACATATGAATATTATGATTAATTAATACAAATAAAACAAAATAAACAAAGGAAAGTCATGGAATCAAGGCAAAATGAAATAAAGTCAGAGGGTAACCTTCAACAAAAATCAATTATAAGTTCATGGCATAATAATAACATGGGAAAATAATTTTTATATTATCTAAGGTTAATTATTAACATTTAAAACTAATTAATAAGTGCCAAAAGATAAAAAAAAAAATCAAAATAATATGTGACTATATACACATCAAGATAAAAGGTCTCAAACATTATCATATTATTCATATTGTATCATAGATCAAGTAGTAAAATCATATCATTGAATATTAATCAAATTAAACCTAATTTAAACACTAATAAATAAAGAAAATATAGGAAAAATAGCAAATAAATAATTTTAAAAAAATATTTCACAATGTATCAGTTTATAATAGCCAAAAATATAATTAAAATAAAAAATACATCTCAGAAAAATAAAAATAAAATTTAGCAGAGCGGAGGTGCAAATAACAAAACGCATGAGAAAGGGGGTGCAGGAAGCAACATAAGCCCAGAGAGCCCAAGCCCGTTCACGGTACAGTTATGCCAAACAAAAATTCTGAAGCCATGGGTTCTGGATCTAATGCGACGCGCATTATGTGGCTTACGAATTACCACCGTCAGATCCTCGTTAAACCAGATCAGACGGCTACGTTCACTGTCACACGTACGCCCGTTGGATTGATCAAATGGACACGATTAAAACTGGAAAAAGAACAAGATACACGTGCACTCATCTTCTACGGTGAGACTTAAACGTTTCCGGTGACAACTCCGGTCTCCGGAGTTTTCAAAAACGCCCAGAAATTAACGAAACACATACTGTTCTCTTCCTTTTTTCACGAGAAATCCAAAAAAGTTATTAGTTTTGCACAACAAAGCATGAATAAAGAAAAACGAACGAAACAAAATTTCAAATCGAAACTCAAACCATCTACACAGTGCATTTCAAGCAAAAATAACGAACGATAAAGCTCCTACATGTTATAACTAAGCGAAACGAAACTAAAAAGGAGAAGAAAGCTACCAAAAACGCGAGTTGGAAACTTGACTTTTCTTCGAACTTCCTCCTTCGAATTGAACTTGAAAACAGTGCTGGAACTTCGATTTAAGGATGCTTTTACGTTTCTGGAAGCTTATAGAAGGTTATTGAAGTGTTAATTGCAAGAAACAATGAGTAATTCGTGTTTGGGAATTTTTGAAAAAATGAATGAAAATGGGTTGTTCTTAGCTGCCTCCTTCTCCAATTTTCCAACCTCTGATGCAGAGAAAATGATGTGGTGTTTATAGAAAGAGTTTAGGTCATGAGAAGAGTGATTTTGGGTGAGTATGAGGGGTATTCTTGAATTTTTGCAAAAGGGATATTTTGTGATTGTGCTCAATCAAGAGTACAAGTGTGTTAATCTGATGCAAAGAGCATTTCAGGGTATATTCTTAGATCAAATGGTTGGGGGAGGATCATGGGATTTTTTTGGGATTTATTTGATGAAAGAAATAATTTTAAATCAATTTTAAACCATTTTTATAAATAAATAAATACATGTAAAATGAAAATATTTATGAACAAGGGCAAAAGTGTCCATGTTTAAAGTTTATAAAGTTCCCAGGTTAAATTGGGAATAATTGAAAAAGGTTTGAATAAAAAAAAGGTTACTTGTTGATGAAGAAATGAATTTTTGAACTTAAAATATAAATATGAATAAAATAAAATGCAAATGAAAATATAATGAACATATTTTTATTATACTTATAATATATGAAAATGATGGAAATGAAATTATAACTCAAAAATCATAAAGAATGGATGAAAAAGGAGATTACTTGCAAAAGAAGTTACCTTAATATTTGAAATTTTAAAAAAGGGTAAATTGGGAATAAAATTAAATTTATGAGCCAATTTTGGTGCAAGAGTATATTTGAAAATATATGGTGAAGGAAAAAACTCAATAAGTCATGCAATTAATTATCTAAAAATGAAACAGTTAAGCAACATAAACAGGATAAAACACTATTTTTTTGACAAATTTAAAATAATAATATGATGAAAATTAACATGCTTAACAATGAGCAAAATTAAATGAAAAATTAGGGGTGGTCAAAAAATGGGGTATGACAGCTAAAAACATCCCCTATACAGTTCCTATTAAAAACACTTTTTCTAAAATCCTTTCAGATTTATAACCAAAATCCAACTGTATAGTAGAAGTTCCTGCTAGTGCTTCAATTGAAACACCAGTAGTTAGCTTTGTACCATCCCCTGAGTTTATGAGGAAATTTTCTGAAATGTGTTATCACTGGTTACAGAAACAGGTGTTGATACTCCTACTTCTGTGGAGAATGTTGAGCAAGTAGCATCAGAAGTTAATGCAGAGGTTGCAACTTCTGAAGCTATTCCTCAAGAAAGCACTCATGTGGACACAATTTCAATTTTATCTCATGTACATGAGTCTGCTCAACCTGTTTCACCAAGGTCAAATGATTCAGAGAAGACCCTTTCTGATCATCACTCTTCTCCTGTAGTTGAAGCCATTGTTGAACCTGGTATTCCTGCCCATGTTAAAAATACACTACAGCAGCTAGAGTTGGAACTAGATAACCCCTCTCCTCAGAAATCTCAACCACCACAACTCACAAATGACCAAAATAACTATCTCAAAACTTTTGAAGAAGTTATTACAGCCCCTCCATCAGAACAACAAATCACAATCCATCCCACAGCTATCCTAAATAAACCTTCATCATCATCTTCCCCTACACATCAAAAAGCCATCACACCTGAAGATGTTAAACGTGTGCTGATTGGCATTAGTGACAGAATTCTGGGATTTCATCAAGATTTGCCTACCTTTGTTGTTGCACCTGATCTAGTGGATGAAGAGTGTAATGCTCTTTCTGATATGTGCAAGCAAATGCTGAGTGACTATAGTTCTCAATACAAAAAGAGCTATGTCATGAACATTGCTAGGCAGAAGTTCATTGAAGCCAGAGTTGAGAAGGCCAGAGTTAGAGAAGCCAAGAGGGTTTATGATAAGAAGATGAAGTTGGTTATGGCGAAGGCAGTAGATCAGTTCTCCACTCTGTATGCTCAAGAGATGGAAAAGATTATTCAAGTGGACTCTGATTCTGCAGATCTGGTTGGCAAAGTTGATTCAGAAGATGTGTTCAAGAAATTGGAACTTATATCAGCTGAAGCTCTGAAACAACTTCAAGCCAAGATGCTCAACCCTTCTAACCAATCTCAACCTTAGGATTTATGTCACTTTATGTTGTTTATGTTGTTTGTTTTAACTTGTTTTGTTGAACCTTTTGTTTGATTATCTCTTGTTTAATTGCTGGATATTATATTATGTTATGTTATTGTGGTTATGTTATATTGGTTTATTTTTCTTTTCTATCGTTTAGAAGATAGATCTAATTTAATTGCATAAACATAATTGCAATTCAAAATATTTTATTCATATAAAATTGCATTACAATATTTTTGCATTTCATCATTGCTATTTTTTCTAGATTTTTTGCATTTCATCATTGCTCTAAGAGCAACTTTTGCATAAATCCAGAAACTTATAAAAACCTAAAAGGAAATTTTCACAAAAAGATGAGTTAGGAGAGCTGAAAAGAGGGTGTTGACCCAGAATTCAACCTGGGAGTCTGCAACCTAAACCTCTCAAGCTACAAATTTACTGTTTTGTAAACTTGGAGCTTGTCTTCAGAAGATCCTGGTCATCCTCCTGCATGAGGAGAAATCCTTGATCTTCTAAGAACAGAAGATGGCTGAGAAACTTGCATCTGATTTTAGAACAAAGCCCTTCATCGTCTTCATATGTTTCTTAGAAATCATATTCCATGTGATTGCATCTATTGTTGATAAGATCCTTCTCTCGTTCTCCTTTGAAAATTTCTTAAACCCATTTCTTTCAATCACTCTTCTATCCTCATAAATATTTTCTCTCATTTTGTTGAAGAAATATCATGGAAGTGTTGAGTGAAATGACAAAGAGTTGGTGCGTTTTTATAGTAACTCTGGTGGGTAAGAGTTACCTCGTTTTTCGCTTTTGCATTAACTGCTTTGTGGTTTTTATCATCTTTAAATTTTTGACTTGCCTAATTCTTTAGTCACGTGTTCTTTTTATTCTTGACTCTTTCTTTTTCTTTTTATTCTTTTTGTTTAATGACAAAAGGGGGAGTAAGAGTAAATTAATTTAAGAACACTAACTGAAGCCAAAATTAATAATTTTTAATTTCATTGAATTTCAGTTATTGAATATTATCAATTATTGAATATTTTTTAAGGAAATTTTTCTATTGAGATTAGAACTTTCTATACATGATACACGTAAGAGAAGATTGCACTTTTCTCTTAGGTAGATCTGATCAAGGAAGAAAGCTTGCAAACCTATCTTCTGGAAGTCAAGTGTATATTGAAGTTCTGGATTCAATATTAAAATTTTAAAACTATTTTAATCATTCATTACGGAATTCAGGGGGAGCTTGCAAAACTCATAAACCTGAAGGATGCATTCTATGATTAAAATAACAACCATTGTAAATTAATACTTGGTTTTCATCAATCAAAAAGGGGGAGATTGTTGGAACAAATTTGGTTCTAATATAACCCAAGTAGTTTTGATGATAACAATAGTATTAATATACAATAGGGAGTACTGATAATTTACTCTAGTGTGAGGGTATATAAGTTAAAATTTTAGATACACTAGAAATTGAAGTTCTGGTTGCTATGCTAAGAAGCGTCCCCAGAAGTTAGGATAATGCAAGTTCTGATTTATGACACCAGAAGTTGTGGTCATCTGAAGTTGCCAAGTCAAAGTCAACCAGAAGTTGAACTCATCAGAAGCAGAACTTATATCTCAAGATTCTGATGACGATGAAAACAGCAGAGGATGCCAGAAGAACATTCTATTCTCATTAACGATTATGATCTGTTTGGCAAAAACTGAAGAGGCGGAAGAAATCTCTTTCAAGACCGTTATCCTCATGATAATGACGTTTGTACTATTGTATTATCTTTGTTTTCCTGATATATGGGCGAATATTCGAAATCAAGGCTCAGATTTTAATCTGTTGAGTCTTCTGTATTGGCTGCATTTTTGGTGAAATAAACTTTGCTGCAGGATGTGGGATAAGATGCCATAACATCGTATCCGGCTTTTGGTTATGTGCGGGTGCGTGTTCTATTTAAGGAAATCGTGTTTCTCTCTCATGAATCATATCTGACACATTTAATCACGTTTTTAATCAGGCTTATTATGAGGATCATCATTTAATACTTCAGATCCTGGTCAAGCTTACTTTTATGAAGAATCTCCTTGGAGTATATTTATGGAAAGAATCTATTGTAATTAATGTGGTCAAATGGCTTGAGTCAAACAAATCAAGCTCATGATTAACTATGATCAAGGACTTTTGCTGGAGTATTTAAAGGAAGGAGCTAAACCTAGTTTCTTCACCGAAACCAATATATCAAAATGTAGAGTTTTAGTGTTTCGTGTCTTTGTAAGCCTTGTGCTTTATTTGTGAGCCTCTCTTAGTATCATCTTGATGCTTTTGTAGGACTGTGTTTTTTGAATTGTAACTCTGTAGTTTCTCCAAAGCTTTTAAGCATAGAGTATGGTTGTTTCTTGTACATCACTCTAAGCCTTTAGGTATGAGTGGTTTAGTTTCTAGGAGTGTGACTCCATATTTGTGTTTTGAAATCCTTGCTGTTTGTAAGGTTGTAAGGAAGTGAGATCAGGTATATCTCAGATCTAGGCTAGGACCCTAGGTTATAGACAATAGGGGAGTTGCTAGATGGAAAGGGTATAACTTACGGGTTGTTGTCATCAGTCTAGGGCTATTGCTTATTGGACATCTTCCTGGATTGGTATCCCCCAGATTAGGGCTTGTTTGAGCGCCGAACTGGGTTAACAAATATCCCGTGTTCTTTACTTGCTTTCAGATGTTTGCTTTCATATAATTGTATCTCTTCTACTTCGGGTATATCTGCAATTCATAATACACGATAACTTGATTAGTCAACAACTAAGAAGCAAATACAAATCGCAAATAATACAAAAGGGTTATTAATTAAACTTACCAGAAGGTCCAATTTCTTTAAAATCATGCAACCAATTACGTGTACAAATGAGAGCTTGCACAGTTTTAGGGAGTAAGCAATTCCTATACTTATTTAAGATACGACCTCCGATACTAAAAGAAGATTCAGAAGCCACTGTTGTGATTGGAATGCTTAAGATGTCACACGCCATTATTGCAAGTTGAGGAAATCGAACACTATTTGACTTCCAATATTGAAGAATATCCACATCATCATCCAGAAGACACTTTTCATCCAAGTATATTTCAAGTTCAGACTTACCATCATTTGAGATCTTTTGTATCTTTTCTTGACGGTATTCCTAGAATTAGACATACAAAAATTATTCAAATTAAACTTGAATGGAATATAATCAACCCCATTCATGTAAACAAAAAAAATGTAAGCAGTACTAAGAGGGCAACACAACAATTGTTTGACAACAATAGTAGAAATAAGTACAATAGTAGAGTTAACTTATATTAACTTATTTTAACTTTTCTAAGGGGAACATATTAATATATCAATGACAGCAGTACAATAATTATTTGACACATTTATTACTATTTAGACTTTAATTATAGAATTATCAAATTTACTATTATTTAAACTTTTATTATTTGACTTACAACAATAGAAATAAGTACTTTCATAAGGATTTGTAACATTTTATAAACCTTACCTTCAAAAACGACGTCTTCTTAAATGGTTGATCAACTGATTGAGATTGAGTGTTTCTTGATGAACTATCTAAAGATGAGCTTGCTGGATCTGTGTCTTTTTTATATGCATCAAAGAGATCTTGCAAACCATCCTTCACTTTTTTAATCTTGTCTTCATAATTATTTGGGTAAAGTTTCTTAAAGCAAAACTTCAAAAAGTCCAACTTTGATGTTGGATCAAGAACATTTCCAAGTGAAAGAGTAATCGAATATTCACTCCAATACTTGTCAAACTTCTCCTTCATCCTCTTGGTCATATCTTTGATCACTTCATCTTCACTAATCAAATTTTTATTCAAATCCATCTCTATAAGTGCAACTTGCATGAAGTATAAGTTTGAGGTTGTGTAAGATGACCCAGAAATTAAACATGTAATATTATAAAATGGAGCCAAGATATTACAAATGGTTTCTGCTCTTTCCCACTCCTCAGTGCTTGGACAAATGTTGTAGTTCTTATCTTCATAACTCAAGCTAATGAATGCACGTCGATACCTAATAGCACTTTCAAGCATCATATATGTGGCATTCCATCTAGTGCAAACATCCAACCTTAAGAATCCACCTCCTACATTATCTAGTTGCACATCTTGAATGCATTTTCTAAACACCCTCAATCTCCCCTCTGAGGCCTTCACATATTTGACACTCTCTCGGATTTTATGCAAAGTATCACCCGCCGCCTTCAAACCATCTTGAACAATTAGATTCAAGATGTGGGCGCAACAACGGACATGAAAATATTTACCTTTACATAACAACGCATCTTGCAAATTAAGCCTTTGTTTCAAAATTTTTATCATGCTATCATTTGAAGATGCATTGTCCAATGTGAGTGAAAATATTTTACGGTCTATTCCCCAATCCTTAAGAGCACCAAACAATTTTCCAGATAATTCGTACCCTGTATGTACATTATCCAAGTGACAAAATGAAAGTAATTTACTATTTAACTTCCAATCTCGATCAACATAATGAGCAGTGACAGTCATATAACCTTGCGTTGTTACAGCTGTCCATACATCAGAAGTTAGACAAACTCTACCTGGAATGGATGCTAAAACACTCTTTAGTCTTTCCTTTTCACTTGAAAACACACTCATGCAATCAGTTTTTGCAGTGTTTCTACAAATGGGAACAAAATCAGGATTCAATATCTTGTTTGTAGCCAAAACCGCATCATACTCAGCGTAGCTAAATGGAAGATCATGTCGTATGATGCTTCTAGCAAGTGAATCTCTGTAAGCCTTATCATCAAATTGAAACTTCTTCAATAATGTTTCTTTGTCATCCAACATGTGTCCCTCATCATCTTCATCATTGTTTGAAATTTTAGGACAAGAAATAATATGGCGCTTTAAGTGACCAGTGCCTGCACCACATGAATACATACCCTGACAACCATTACATGTACATTTTTCTCCCCCGTCAACTTTACCAATCCTTGTAAAATGTTTCCAAACAGAAGATCTCCTTGGCCTTTTTTTATTAGTATTTTTTGCAACATAATCTCCCTTAACCATGACTACATTACAAAGTACAAACACATTAAAATTAAATTGATCATTAAAATAATATTATAAAAGGTAAGCACAAGAATTACTTATAAGTTATACACAAGAAAGATACAAGAGACAATCAAATGTTAAGGATTATCTAAGATGACAATATCAGACATATATAAATCAATTGTCATGTTTGTTTCTTTCTATCTTGTTGTCTTATACACTGAACCGAACATGACAATATCACTATATCAGACATCTATAAATCATGGTCAATTTACATTGGACGTATAACATTTTGTATATAAGATTATCAAATTTTATGTCGGTCATACTGCTCACATAATGAAGCAATCAACAACATACTTGAAACTCTTATATGGGCATAATTTAAAACAAACATAACAACACATATACACCTAAATAAATAGTGAACTAGTAACAAGTATTGGTGCAACTCATAATATTAATATACATATGTGCTAATAAATTAAAGGCAACTTAATCACTACATTGTAACTATATGAATGAACAAAACCACAAAGTATTAATACATTACCTCTAGTACTCGAAGGTTGTTATATTATGTTACTTTTATTTCGTGACCAATTATAATTTGAATAATTTTTTCTTATACTTTTCTATTTATAATGATTAATTAAAATGTTATTAGTTTTTTTCAAATAAAGATAATCATAACAAACTTGGTTTAATCTTAAAAAAAAAAAACAAATTTGGTTTATTAATTATCTCCTAACTAACAAATCTTATCTTTTGTTACTTAATTATCTAAAGATTTAATGGTAACTAAAACTCCTTATTTTTAGCTAAAATTAGTTTTAGAATTTTTTTCAAAATATTTTTTTTAACTCTTTAAGGGGCCGGCCCAAAAGCCCGTGGGGCCGGCCCATAACGGCCCATTAAAAATATAGGCCTGAGGGGCCGGCCCGATAAGGCCCGATCACCTTTTTTTAAAAGCCCGGCCCGTGTAAAACTATAGGGCTAATGGGCCGGCCCGATAGCCCGACCCATTTTTACAGCTCTAGTCATCAGTCTAGGGCTATTGCTTATTGGACATCTTCCTGGATTGGTATCCCCCAGATTAGGGCTTGTTTGAGCGCCGAACTGGGTTAACAAATATCCCGTGTTCTTTACTTGCTTTCAGATGTTTGCTTTTATTTATCTTGAGATTTACGCAGTAGGATGCTATAGCATTGTATACAGCATTACGTTTCAGGGTTAAGAAGCTAGAGCATTGTATCTAGCATTGTATCTAGCGTGCCAGGAATTTCAATTGGCATCAGAGCTGGCACCCTAACATATTTGGGTGAGATTCATGAATATTTTCTGGCTTTATGGACAAGGAAGAAGAAGATGTTGTTATAGTTTGTGATATAATGCATGCATTCAGGGGGAATAATTGTCTTATAATATGGCATTGAGGGGGAGAAACATGTGATAGGTGTTGTTTGTGCATGATCTCTGTGCTGGTAAGTAGTCTCTTTCATAGCAATATGGTGACTGTTTACTTAGAATCACTTTCATAGAAATATGGTGATTGGGTCTCTTTCATAGCAATATGGTGACCTAGGTAGCTACATTCATAGCAATATGGGTAGCTTTTTGATTGCACAAATGCTGTTGTATGCTCAAGTTGAGGGGGAGCATATGTTTTGATGTTGAGGGGGAGTGCCTCTATGTTGTGATGTTATGCAGAATGTTGAAGCATCCAGTTTGCCTATGTTGAGAAAAAGAAATGTAGTTGAAGTATCTGTTTAAGTATCTGTATGGTCATTATTTGTTTTAGCCAAAAATTTGCCAAAGGGGGAGTTTGTTGAGTCTTCTGTATTGGCTGCATTTTTGGTGAAATAAACTTTGCTGCAGGATGTGGGATAAGATGCCATAACATCGTATCCGGCTTTTGGTTATGTGCGGGTGCGTGTTCTATTTAAGGAAATCGTGTTTCTCTCTCATGAATCATATCTGACACATTTAATCACGTTTTTAATCAGGCTTATTATGAGGATCATCATTTAATACTTCAGATCCTGGTCAAGCTTACTTTTATGAAGAATCTCCTTGGAGTATATTTATGGAAAGAATTTATTGTAATTAATGTGGTCAAATGGCTTGAGTCAAACAAATCAAGCTCATGATTAACTCTGATCAAGGACTTTTGCTGGAGTATTTAAAGGAAGGAGCTAAACCTAGTTTCTTCATCGAAACCAATATATCAAAATGTAGACTTTTAGGGTTTCGTGTCTTTGTAAGCCTTGTGCTTTATTTGTGAGCCTCTCTAGTATCATCTTGATGCTTTTGTAGGACTGTGTTTTTTGAATTGTAATTCTGTAGTTTCTCCAAAGTTTTTAAGCATGGAGTATGGTTGTTTCTTGTACATCACTCTAAGCCTTTAGGTATGAGTGGTTTAGTTTCTAGGAGTGTGACTCCATATTTGTGTTTTGAAATCCTTGCTGTTTGTAAGGTTGTAAGGAAGTGAGATCAGGTATATCTCAGATCTAGGCTAGGACCCTAGGTTATAGACAATAGGGGAGTTGCTAGATGGAAAGGGCATAACTTGCGGGTTGTTGTCATCAGTCTAGGGCTATTGCTTATTGGACATCTTCCTGGATTGGTATCCCCCAGATTAGGGCTTGTTTGAGCGCCGAACTCGGTTAACAAATATCCCATGTTCTTTACTTGCTTTCAGATGTTTGCTTTTATTTATCTTGAGATTTACGCAGTAGGATGCTATAGCATTGTATACAGCATTACGTTTCAGGGTTAAGAAGCTAGAGCATTGTATCTAGCATTGTATCTAGCGTGCCAGGAATTTCATAATCTTTACTTGATTTGAATAAGCACATTTCAAATGAAAACATTAGTACAGTACTACGTAGCTGCTTTCATCTTTGTCCCCTCAAATTCAAGACGCTCCAACATCATCTATAAAAGGAGGAAGAATTTAAAGACGTGACAACACACTTTCGAAGAACAAAAGCGCTGTTATTCTGCTAAATTTTCTAAGAGCATTTTTAACTTAGATACAACTTAAGATTATATCAAAATTCAAGACAAACAGTTTTCAACTTCTGACTAGTCAGTTGTTGAACCTTAGTTTTCTTTTCAAGAATTCTAAGCATAGTCTTGTTATTAAAGTTGTATTATTTTGTTCTCAGAACTCTGATATTTTTTATCAGTTGTTCAAACTTTGTAATTTCTATTTTGTGTTAGAAGTCTCTTGCTTGTGAGCTTGAGCATTTGGAAGTCTCTTGTATTGTGTTACTTGAGCAAATGAAGTCTCTTGCAGTTGGCTTGAGCAATTGTAATCTTGTGTGATTATAGTGAAATCCCTTGGAAGTGCAAGGGGACTGGACTACTCTCGGTTTGTGAGAGGAACCAGTATAAATCTTGTGTGTTCATCTCTTCTCTCTGTTTATTTTCATCCTTGCTCTGTTTTGCTTTCACCATTGCCAGAAGTTGTTTGTGTTCTTAGTTATTCCGCTGCTAATTCTAATAAGTTGCAAAACTTAGAAGAAGTTTTTAAAACTAGCCAAAACATAATTCAAACCCCCTTCTTGTGTTTTCACACCTTCATAAACTTCCTCATTCAAGTAACCATTGAGGAAAGCACTCTTCACATCCATCTGAAATAGCTTGAACTTCAAGATACATGCTACTCCTAAAAGTAACCTTATGGATTCAAGACGTGCCACAGGAGCAAATGTTTCATCAAAGTCTACTCCTTCAATCTGAGAGTAACCTTGAGCCACAAGCCTAGCCTTGTTTCTAGTGACAACACCACTTTCATCAGATTTATTCCTATAAACCCATTTAGTACCAATGATGTTGACTCCTTCAGGCCTAGGAACTAAATCCCATACTTCATTCCTCTTGAACTGGTTCAGCTCCTCTTGCATAGCTTCAATCCAAAACTCATCTGTCAAGGCTTCTTTCACATTCTTTGGTTCTACCTTTGACACAAAACAAGCATTGGATACAACCTCTCTTGACCTTGTCATAACACCTGAATCAGGACTCCCTATTATGAGTTCTTTTGGATGATTCTTTTGAACTCTAACAGAGGGACCCTTATTCACCTGAGTCACACTTTCTTGATGATCAGTCTTCTCAGGAATCTCTTCAACTTCAGGGGCTGGGGTTGAGATGTGTCCACATCAGGATCAACATCAGGCACATTATCAGAACAATCATCTATCACTACATTGATGGATTCCATCATAGTCCTTGTTCTGTTGTTGAAGACTCTATAGGCTCTGCTGGTTAAGGAATAGCCTAGAAAGATTCCTTCATCACTCTTGGGATCCATCTTCCTCCTTTGCTCTCTGTCAGCTAAGATATAGCACTTGCTACCAAAGACATGGAAGTATTTGACAGTTGGTTTTCTTCCCTTCCATATCTCATACAGTGTGGTTGATGTATCTTTTCTCAGAGTCACCCTATTGTGTACATAGCATGCAGTACTCATGGCCTCTGCCCAAAAGTAGTAAGGTAGCTTCTTGGCATGTAACATGACTATTGCAGCCTCTTGCAAGGTTCTGTTCTTTCTTTCAACTACACCATTTTGTTGAGGTGTTATTGGAGATGAGAACTCATGCCCAATCCCTTCATCAGAGCAAAAATCAGAAAATCTTGAATTTTGAAACTCCTTCCCATGATCACTTCTGATTCTGACAATGGCATTATCCTTTTCTCTTTGTAGTCTAAGGCATAGGTCTTTGAAGGCCTCAAAAGAATCAGACTTCTCTCTGATGAAGCTAACCCAAGTAAATATTGAGAAATCATCTACAACCACAAAGGCATATCTTTTGCCACCAATACTCTCTACCTGCATTGGTCCCATCAAGTCCATATGTATCAGTTCTACAACTCTGGATGTCACCTGATGTTGCAACATTGGGTGTGACATCTGGACCTGCTTTCCAACTTGACATTCACCACAGATACTGCCTTCAACAATCTTAAGATTTGGTAGTCCCCTGATTGCTTCCTTGGACACAATCTTCTTCATTCCCTTTAGATTCAGATGGCCAAGTCTTTGGTGTCAAAGCTTTACTTCTTCTTCCTGACTGATAAGACATGTAGTTGAATGAGCTATTTCTTCAGGAATCCATAGATAGCAGTTGTCTCTTGATCTAGATCCTTTCATCAACAATTCTCCTTTGTCAGAAGTAATAAGACAATCATTCTTTGTGAAGTTGACTTTAAGACCTTGATCACACAGTTGGCTTATGCTGATAAGATTAGCCTTCAAACCTTTGACAAGTAACCCATCATCTAGGTCAGGTAAACCTTTGTTGCTGAGCTTACCAATGCCTTTGATTTCACCTTTTGCTCCATCACCAAAGGTTACAAAGCTTGTTGTATGAGGCTTAATATTAGTGAGAAATTTCTCAACACCAGTCATGTGCCTAGAACAACCACTATAAAAATATCAATCTTCTCTGGAAGATGCTCTGAGAGAAGTGTGAGCTATGTGAGCAGTTTCTGAAACTTTTGGCTTCCACGTCTTCTTAGGAGTGACCCTTGCTGATTTGGTTTTAACCTGAGGCTTTTTCTTGGGATACTCATAGAGTTTATAGCAGAAGGGCTTGATGTGACCATTCTTCCCACAGTAGTGGCATCTCCAAGCATTAAACTTTTCTTTGCCAGCAGGTTTCTGATGTGGGGTGTGATGTGTCCACATTCTGCCAGGGTCAGGTTTCTTCTGAGCAGGAACAAACTTAGTATTTGTATTCTTGTTGTAATGTTTGTTCTTAAATCCTACACCAGATGAGTCACCAGCATGCTTTCCAACTTTCAGAATCTCATCAAGCATGTCAGTTCCAGTATTAAGCATCTTTACAGACTTGGTCATATTTCCCAAATTGGTTGACAGTAACTTGACTTCAGTTTCAAGACTGGTTGTCCTGCAGTTGAGCCTTCTCTGTCTCCAGCTGACTGATAATCACCTTCTGTTCTTCATTGATTCTGCACAGTTCCCCACTTTTGATGCACAACTTTTTATAGACTGAGGCTAGTTCATCAAAGGTGAGTTCTTCATCATCAGAATCAACATCAGTACTGCACACACCAGTCATGGCACTCACATGATTAGCAGCAACATTCGTTGATTCAGTGTCAGAGTCTTCATCAGACCATGATACAGTCAGGCCTTTCTTCTGCTTCTTCAAATATGTACCACATTCAGCTCTTATATGACCAAAGCCTTCACATTCATGACATTGAACACGCTTGTTCTGAGTTGACTTATCATCAGTTTTGGTTTTTGTTGAAGTATTACCTTGTTTACTAATGTCAGTCTGGATGTTCCTCACATTCCTCCTTGGCCTTCTATCCACCCTTCTTAGAAGCTTGTTGAATTGTCTTCCTAACATAGCTATGTCATTTGAGAGATCCTCATCTGACTCATCAGCTTCTTCCTCTTCATCAGCACAGGATACAAAAGTTATACCTTTTCCCTTCTTCTCAATTTGATCACCTAAGTTCATCTCAAAAGTTTGAAGAGAGCTCACAAGTTCTTCAAGTTTCATACTTGGGATGTCTTGAGCTTCCTCAGTAGCTGTGATTTTCATGTTAAATCTCTTGGGTAGGGATCTAAGCATCTTTCTCACAAGCTTTTCTTCAGACAGTTTTTCACCTAGAGCCTCAAAAGAATTGTCTATCTCAAGCAGGTTCATGTGAAAATCATGAATGGATTCTTCTTCCTTCATTCTGAGGTTTTCAAACTTAGTGTTGAGAAGTTGGATTCTTGAGCTTTTTACCTTGGCAGTGCCTTCATGAGTGGTTTTGAGTATCTCCCAAGCCTTCTTTGCAATAGTACATTGTTTGATCAGTCTGAACATGTTCTTGTCCACTCCATTGAATAAAGCATTCAAAGCTTTGGAGTTTCCAAGTGATGCAGTGTCTTCTGCAGCTGACCATTCTTCTTCTGGCTTGAGTACATCAGTATCAACACCATTAGCATCCTGAACTTTGGGATGCTCACATCCTTTGAGCATAGCTTTCCAAGTCCTACTGTCAATTGACTTTAGGAAGGCAATCATCATTGGCTTCTAGTAGTAATAATTAGTTCCATCCAGAAGAGGTGGTTTGTTGACCATTGTTCCATCCTTGTCCATGTTTCCAGAAAGTAACTTCCCTGGAGGTCACCCTCAAACAGGCAGGGTGTCTGCTCTGATGCCAATTGAAATTCTGGTGGCAAGTGTCAGATGTGTAGCACAATGTGTACACTTTAGGAATCGTACGATGTGTAGCCTAATGTATCAACATTGTGCACATGCTGAACTTGATGAACAAATGTCACAGTGATTTTTGGATGTCAAGCTATTGAGAAGCATTGAATCACAAAACATTTAATTACACCACCGAGCTTTGATATTTCCGAAGAAGGGAGAAAGTCCGTTAAACACCCTAAATAAAGAGATCGAGGTAAGGGGGTTGGTTACGCAAAGGGAAGGTATTAGCACCCTAGGCGTCTATAGTACTCTATAGGAACCTCTTGTATTCTATTCTAAGCCCTAGATTTTATGTGTTTGCAAATATGTACAAGATTTAGGGAAAATTGAGTGATTATTGAGAAAATGAGTTTTGAATGACAAAATGCTCTTGGCTTGAGTTCCAAGGTTTTAAACTAATAAAAATGAGTTTTGAATTTGAAAATGAGACTTGATTTGAAAAACCAAGTGTTTTTACTTAAAGAAAATAAATGTTTGATTGATTAATGACTTGGTTTAAAATCCAAGTTGTTTTTACCTAAAGAAAATAAATGCTTGATTGATTGATGACTTGGTTTAAAATCCAAGTTGTTTTGAAAAAGGTTTTTAATGAGTGACATGTTTTGGGTATTTTGAGAAGAGGTGTTGACCTCTATTTTTTGGCTAAAAAGGGTTAATGGTTCTAGCGAGGGTTCTAACGCTTTAACTAAACAACCTAAAATATTGAATCGCGCTTAGACTTTTTTGCAACGACATATAGGTCGGGGCATCTCCCTTTCTTTGCTTTGGATTAATATATTAAATATACTAACGAGCAATAATGTGCGAGAATTTAAAGCATACAATACATCCGGGGGGGGGGGGGGGGGGACATACAAAGGGGATTGAATCAATAAAGACAATAATAAATAATGACTGAAAATAACATCGCGCCAATTACGCGCATTAAAATTACAACCAGTGGGGAAACATGCAAAGGGAATTGAATGATACTAATAATAATAGCATGAATATAAATAAATGAGATATAAATATAGAGCACATAATATAATATAAATGCGAGGAACATAAATATAAAGCATATAAGCATAAATCATGAAATGAATTATAAAGCATATAACAAATAATATGTGTAGAGCAAGTGATAAAATGTAAGTGTTGTGTAAAGCGCAAATAACAATCAATGACAAGATTAAAACATGAAACATGAGACTAGAAACAACTAATGACAATTAAAGGCAAGAATTTATCGCATCATAATAAGATAAAGAAATAATTGAATAAATAATTAAGTAAAAAATAATTTAGACAATATCAAACATTTTTCAAATCACACACACACATGCATTTATCTTAATTAAGTGAAAAAAGGAAATTGAAAGTTCATCAAGGTACTTAAGACTATATATCATGCTAGAGAAAACATCACTAAATTAAATCAAGCATTTTCAAAATCATATACATGCATATTTATTTTTAATTAAATGAAGAAAATATTTAACAATTAAACCACACTATTAATAATTAATCACATTAAATCAAAAGCATAGAGTTAGATCATGGAAACAAAAATTAAGCATATTATCAAGCATAGGGCAAATTTAGTGGCAATTAAGAATTAAATAATCAAGTAAATCATTTAAAACCCTAACATGTAAATACTATAATTAATTAATGCAATTAAAATAGAATAAACAAGAGAAATTCATGTGATCAAGACAAAATGAACCAAAGTCAGAGGGTAACTTTCAACAAAAATTAATTAAAAGTTCATGGCATAATAGTAACATAGGAAAATAATTTTTAATCACATAAGGTTGATTATTAACATTTAAACCTAATTAAAGTGTCAAAAGATAAAAAAAAAATCAAAATAATGCATAATTATATACACAAAATAATGCATAATTATATACACATCAAGATAAAAAAGTCCAAACATCAACATATCATTCATATCATATCATAGATCAAATAATAAAACATGTTATCAAAGATTAATCAATTTAAACCTAATTTAAACACTAATAAATAAGGAAAATGTGGAAAAAATAGTAAATAAATGATTTAAAAAATAATTTCATAATATATCAGCTTATAATAGCCAAAAATATAATTAAAATAAAAAACACATCTCAGAAAAATAAAATTTAATACAGGGGAGGTGCAAATAACAAATAAAATAATAAAGGGGGTGCAACGCAGCAAAAAAGCCCAGAAGCCCAAAGCCCATGCCAAAAAATAAAAATCTGAAAACATTTGGGTCTGGATTGTGTGTGACGCGCAATAGCGTGATCACGTTTTACCACCGTTTGATCTTTCTCAGGAAAGATCAAACGGCTACGCTCATGCTCACGCGCGCGCCATTAGATCAAACCAAGGGCCGTGATTAAATCTGGGTAAATCTGAGGAACAAGCGTGTATATCAACAGAGCTGGATCCAGTGTGGACGCGTATTGTGGGACTATCGTCTTATCACCGTCAGATCTTCATTTAATGAGATCTGACGGTTGCGATCAAAGGCGCACACGCATCACACGATTGATCCAACAGACGCGATTTAAACTTGGTGAGGACGGAGACTCACGATGGATCATCGTCTCCGTTCGTTCCTCACCGTCGCCGGCGCCGTTTCCGGCTCCGGAGTATCAAAAACAACCCAGAAACTAACGAATCATATATGGTTTTGCTCGTTTTTTCACAAGGATCTCAAATATGCACTTAGTTTTTCAAAATAACCACTGTAACTTCAAAAAAGAACGAAATAAGAAAAATCAATCAAAACTCAAACTCATAAATAAGCAAGAATCAAGTTCAAATAACAACCCAGATAGTTTAATCATGTCAAAATAAGATGGAAGGAATTAAAAAGGAAGAGGAAAGCTACCAGAAACGAGCTAGAGAAGCTTGAGTTTTTCACGAACTTTCACCTTCTACACGAGCTTCAAATCACCACTGGAACTTCAAATTGGAGCTTGGGTTTTGGTTCTGAATGCTTATAGAAGGTTACTGAAGTGTTAATTGCAAGAATAAATGATGAATTCGTGTTTGGGAATTTTTGAAAAGTGAGTGAAAAATGAGCTTGTTCTTAGCTGCTTCCTTCTCCAATTCTCCAACCTCTGATGCAGAGAAAATGATGTGGTATTTATAGAAAGAGTTTGGGTCATGAGAAGAGTGATTTTGGATGAGTATGAGGGGTATTCTTGAGTTTTTGCAAAAGGGATATTTTGTGATTGTGCTCAATCAAGAGTACAAGTGTGTTGATCTGATGCAAAGAGCATGTCAGGGTATATTCTGAGATCAAATGGTTGGGAGAGGATCATGGGATTTTTTGGGATTTATTTGATGAAAGAAATAATTTTAAATCAATTTTAAACCATTTTTGTAAATAAATAAATACATGTAAAATGAAAATATTTATGAACAAGGGAAAAAGTGTCCATTTTTAGAGTTTATAAAGTTCCTAAGTTAAATTGGAAATAATTGAAAAAGGTTTAAATAAAAAAGGTTACTTGTTAGTGAAGAAATGAATTTTGAAATTAAAGTGCAAATTTAATGATATAATATAATATAAAATAAAAAATACAAATGAAAATGTAATTAAAATATTTTTATTATGCTCATAATATATGAAAACAATGGTGATGAAATTATAAATAAAAAATTATAAAGAATGGATGAAAAAGGAGATTACTTGCAAAAGAAGTTACTTTAATATTTGAAATTTTGAAAAGGGTAAAATGGGAATAAAATGGGATTTATGAGCAAATTTTGGTGCAAGAGTATATTTGAAAATATATGGTGAAGGAAAAAATTCAAAAAGTCACACAATTAATTATCTAAAAATGAGACAGTTAAGCAGCGTAAACAGGATAAAACACTATTTTGACAATTAATAAATAATAATAATATGATGAAAATTAATATGCTTTAAAAAATGAGGAAAAACCATGAAAAAAATTAGGGAGGTCAAAAAATGGGGTATGACAACAAGTAAACAATATAAAGTGCAGGAAACAATAAACACACAGAGTTTGTTAACTCAGTTCGGCACTTATAACAAACCCTATTCTGGAGGATATCAATCCAGGGATGAATCTACTATGGTAGTATCAATTCAAAGCTAAACTCCCCCGTTTACAACTTATCACTTAATCACTGCCCGTGCTAATCCTACCTAGGAACTCCTAGATATGAGAACCACTGTTCACTCACCCTCAACCTTACCCAGTAAGGATTTAATAAACAAACTCAATTGGAGACACACTCCTAGACAAGCAAAGCACTCGTACCTAAAGGTTTAGAGTGTTGCACAATCTAACTCCTTGCTTCAAAGCTTTGGAGAAAGACAACTAGAGATTACAACTCTAAAAACTCAATCATTACTTGTATCAAAAGTATGATCCAAGTGAAGGCTCACAAATAACAAAAAACAACTAAAGAACTAAAACCCTAAGACTCCATTTGTAGACTTAGCTTCTTGATTTCAGTTGATGAATAATGAGTCTTCAGTCTTCCTTTATATAGAACAAGCTTCATGGGCTTTGACGAGTTGGCCTTCAATAAATTTGCCTTGAGATTTATTTGATCATAATCTTTTAATTGTTTGTTTAAAATCTTTTAATCAAATTCGGCCAATAAAATAAAACAGAACCATGAAAGATTATCTTGTTCCTTGGCGCGCAAGCTGGCACGATTTAATTTGAAAAACAAATCTTTTTCAAAAGATCACGCGTAAAAGAATAAAGGCGCGTCCAGCTAGGGCGTCCATATGTGAATCTTGATGTGCCACACATCATGCTCCACATCATGGAATTAGGCTTATTTTACCAAATGAAGCCAACACCCTAAAATCCTCAACAGTAATGTATGATTTAATGGAGACATCTTGGACCAGACACACTGGAGATGACTCTTTTGGTAATGAATGATTGATGGAGACATCTCTAGACCAGACACACTGGGGATGACTCTTTTGTGAAATAACTGAAGCAAGACACTGAATGTTCAATGCAATCATGTATAAATGATTTTTCTCTTTTTTGTATGTTGTATGTATGAATGTTTATATGTATGTATGTATGTATGTATGTATGTATGTATGTATGAATGTTTATATGTTTGTATGTAAAAATGTATAATATGAATGATTATATGATATGACTGAATGTGTATGAGTGTATGAATACAGCCTGTGGATATAATGTCATGAATGCAAGACTCTGAATCTTATGAGAAAAGATGCCACAAGAAACAAATTATTATCATTGGGGGATACTGGGACAAACACGGGGGAATGACGAAATGGACCCGACTGGTGAAGAAAGATAACAAAAGGGATATCCAAGTCCACAACGGAAAGGAATTCAACTCCACTCGGGATATGATATAGTTTCACTGAGAAGATATTACCTACTATCATGCAAGTGATAGCTTAAAGAAGGCAAATATGAAAATATCAGACATTATCTACTATCAACGAGGGATAGCTTATCGAGACAATGACTAAGGTTACACACTACCATACAAATAATAGTATACTGAGGCAAAAAAGATGACATTATCCACTAACACCAACGGGATAGTTTATCGAGACAATGACTGAAAATTACCCACTACCATACAAAAGATAGCACATCGAGGCAATATAAAAGAAAGAACATTATCTACTATCAAAGTGATAGCTTACCAAGAGAATGACTGAATATTACTCATTATCATGCAAATGATAATATATCGAGGCAATATAAAAGAAAGAACATTATCTACTATCAAAGTGATAGCTTACCGAGACAATGACTGAATACTACCCATTATCATGCAAAATGATAACATATCGAGGCAATATGAAGAAAGAACATCATCTACTATCAAGCAAAGTGATAGCTTATCGAGACAATGACTTACCCACTATCATGCAAATGATAGTATATCGAGGTAACATAAAAGAAAGGACATCATCTACTATCAAAGTGATAGCTTATCGAGACAATGAACGGATACTACCCACTATCATGCAAATGATAGTATATCGAGGTAATATGAAAGGAAGGACATCATCTACTATCAAAGTGATAGCTTATCGAGACAATGAATGAATATTACCTATTATTGTACAAACGATAATATATCGAGGCAATATGAAGGATGACATCACTTGGGGAAAATGAAAGTTTAATTGTTTGTATGCAAGCTACTCAAATAAAGGGATTGCCACTTGCTGGTTAGAAGAAGAACTCAATCCAGGAAAGAACTGGAGAGAAAATAGTCAAACAAGACTCTATACCCAATGAAGAATGAACTCGATTGGGAAACAACTGAAGCAACCTTCTTCCGCGAGGATTAACTCAGTGGGGAATGTAAAAAGGATAGACACTTTCTGCTTATGACCGAAAATCTACTTGGGAAGAATGACATGCCCACCCTTACACTCGAGAATAGACACGACCAAGACAAGTGAACTAAAAAATATGTGGAAAAAAAGCAGTCATGCATAAATTGTGTGTTATGTACGTTATGTATGAATGAATGTAAAAAATGTATGAATGTTATGTATGTAATGAATGTATGTATGACTCTTGTATTTGTATGACTGTATGAGACTTGGACGAGACAAGACTCGACAGGTAAGACAGGAAACGGCCCGACATAGCTGTACAACCACTCGGCAGCTCTTCATTGGGGATAACACCCTTGTAGATGAATTAAATCAAATCACCGGGGCGAGGCCCGGTACATAGTATCAGCTGATGGTGAAATGAACATTTCATTGGGATAAAGCCCATTGATCAAAAGTTTGGCAGAAGTCGCCATTTGTAAACTGAAACAGAAGGCTTTCTCATGGTCATGCTTCAACAGTCATGCTTTTTTTTTTTTTTGCCCCTAATTTTTGCTTGGATCGCCCTTTCAGGTTTTCAATCCAACGGGACGCTCATTTTTGTCTAAGCCGCCTTTTCAGGTTTTCAACTTAGTGAGCACTCTTTTTTTTTTTTTAGCAATGACTGTGTTTATCTATCCGTTCTCAGCACAGATGTTGTTGAATGCTTCTATAACTCATGAGTTGGAGAAGAATATGCTTGTAGTTTGTGCTTTAAAAGACATGAGAAAGTTCTGACTAACAGCTTCAAATCCCACTATTGAAGATGTTTCAAATTGGAAGTACTCTGACAGTTGAGGTGCCCCAAATGAGTGAAACCCTGATCTTTGAATCCTTCAAAGGAATGCCCCTGGATGTAAGGTCTTGCCCCTGATTGGCAAAAAACTGAGGTAACTTGCCCCAAGGTTAGGAGTGTCTTGAGTCAGTTCGCCCTTGATCAGATCATTGCTCGAACTTCTTTGATGACAAGTATATATTTGCAAGTAAAATTGTTTCTTTTGAAAAGTATTTTTGGTATAATGTACATGCAAGTTTTGGAATCGAAAAAGATTTTATAGAAAACATGTGTAGTGTGTGTAGAAGATAGTTACTCAATAAACAGGTGGAGTCAGTTTTAACAAGATTTTTGCTGATTTATGCTTTCATCGTGACCTAGCTTCAATTAGGTCTTTTGAGGGTTATAACGTGGCCTGGTTCATGGTTTTGAAAAGAAAAAAAAATTAGGCTCAAAGTTCTGTTTTAACCCACCCATTCTTCTTTGATGTCCTCCATTCCTTAATTCATCAGACACGCTTTGGTCATCCAGAGGATTTTTGACAATAATACTTGAGATTGGCGCTTTGGTCGACAAGAGAATTTCTATGATAATAATGTTTGAGATTGACACTTTGGTCGAAGCTTTGATGAGATTCTTGGGGTGGCAGTCACTTGTTTATTCACAAGCTTGCTTTTATTTTTATTTTTATTTTTTTGTTTTTTTTTTTTTGTTTTTTTTTTTTGTTTTTTTTTTTTTGTGTTAGTCCCTTTTTGATGTAGGACGACTGTGACTGCCACATGCTATTATGAGTTTTGTTTACTCATGACTTCTTGTATCTCAGACAGATTGATCCTCTTGTATTAGGATGTATCATTGAATTAATTGAAAAACTATCCTGACCCGGGTCAAGATTTAAGGGTTGTATTTTGTAAAGAAAAAACACCAACTTCTGGCTCAAAGGGGTTGAATACGGATTATCTCCTTATTTCTCCGGTGTTTGGGGAAGTGAAACAATGCCTTACATCGTCAGCCGAGTCTTACTTAATGAAAGCATGTATCAGCAATTTTAAATCATTTTGTTTACACCATCCTCCCCTCAATGTTTGCTAACGAGTAATAAAAATAGAAAAGAGTGAATACGAATGGATGAATTCAAAAAGCATGCATGCTCATTTTCATTTAAAATGTCAATCAAAAAGTACAATTTTAAAAGTAAACAAATAATTGGCAAGAAAGAAATTACAACACGAAATGAAAAGGCCTAGTGATCCTAGGAATGAGCTTCTTTGTGATCACTAACTTTACGGGATGCCTCTTGTCTCATGATTTGGCAATGGATTAATCTGCACATTTGGATTCGAATCCTTGAAGGAGAGTATGTTGTCCCGAATTAACCTTCAAACTTCTGACTTCAAAACCAAGCAGTGTTCAATGTCATGACCGGGTGCCCCTTGATGGAAAGCACAAGAGAGGTCAGGTTTATGCCACAATGGTAATTTTGCAAGAATCTTAGGAGGCGCTCTAGTTTGAACAAGTTTTTTCTCCATCAGAATAGGAAGCAATTCTCCATACTTCATAGGAATTGGGTCAAACTGAGGTGCTCTTTGAACATGATTCCGCTGATTGAATTGCTGAGGAATCCATTGTCGAGGCTGTTGCTGATATTGTTGAAGTGGTGGTGGGGAAATCACCCATGGTTGTGGGGCTGTGTAGGCCCGTGATGAGTTCAGCGAAGGGCCGTCTTCTCCTCCTAGTACGACTTGTATGACTAGGCTCATTTGAGTTTTCAATTGGTTAACCTCTTCCTTCAACGACTCTTGGCCTTTTCTAAGTTCCTCCACAGCTTCTAGCAGTATGGTTGGTGGAGGAGGTGGTGGCTGATTCTGGCTACCAAGGCATTCAGTCTTTCAAAATCCTCCCTGAGTGTTGTTACCTCTTCAAGGAGTTCAACATTCTCTTGTTCCACTACATCCATTTTCTTTTTCTGATTTGCACGAGTGTTGTACTCACGAGTTGGCTTTGAACAGGGTTTGCGGGCCATTTTCTTTGACTGAGGCAGAGAGAAGAGGAGACTATGAGACTCGGTGTTGGAGACTTATGAATGCAGTATGATGCATGATGAGTTTATGCTAAAATATGCAAAGGTATTTGAAGGACTTTAGGATAATATATTTTTTGTAAACACAATGAAAACAAAAACAAAAGATCACATTAGTAATTTCAAAGGTTACAACCAGTTTTTTAATCATAAGAAAAAAGACAAATAAACATAAAAAGATCAAATCTTAAACTCGAGCTCTTGAAGCTGGTGAACCATCAAAGCCTGGGTCGAGGCCAGAGGAAAATAAATCCCCTTGCCTCTTCTTCCTCCAACTATCCTTCCTCAATAAGGCATCCTTAGCTTTGATCACATCTTCTTTTTCAAGCAGCATACCATCTTGTAGAGAAAACATATCCTCTTGCTCTTTCAACTTCTCTTCAAACTCCTTGATTTTAAGCTCGGACATGTGAAACTTCCTTTCCCAAGTGTCTTTCTCAAGCCTCACCCCATCAAGTATTTCCTGAAATTCTCTTATGGTCTCAAAAGGGATAACAGGAGATGGTGTAGCAGAAGAAGATGCCACTACAGAAGGAGATGATTTTTCAAAACAGTAAGGTAATCCGAGATCCAGACTCCTATTCATGACCCATTCGGTGTAGTCTTTGGAGATGAAACCATTCTTCTTCCCTAGCTGATCCTTCCCTTTCCTATGAATGTTATGCCAAGCCCGTGCGAACTCTGCCCTCATGTCTTGAATTCCTTCTTCATTGAGATAGAATATGCCGGTCAAAAGAATATTATTGGGTCTATCAGCCATGGGATACCCGAACTGTCGCCTAGCAAGAGCAGGATTGTAAGTAATTCCTCCTCGTGTGCCAAGAAGAGGCACATTGGGGAATTCCCCACAATTATCAATTATTACACCGGCATCATAAGCAGAGTCGTACCACACTATATCCGTTGTTGTGAGAAGCATAAGCCTTTGGGACCACCGGAGCTGTTCTGGATTTTCTTTGAAATGATTGGTCCGAGGTAGGTGCGAAATAAACCACCTATATAGCAAGGGTGCACAACAAGTAATGAGTCCTCCTTTGCCAGCCCTTTGATGAATGGAATGGTAAGTCTCCGCGAGCAGAGTGGGGACGGGGTTTCCTCCCAAAAAGATCTGGATGGCACTACTCTCAATGAAGTGGTCGACATTAGGAAATAACACAAGCCCATAAATAAGTAAAGCCAAGATAGCCTCAAAAGCATCCACACTACCCGCTTCGGCCAAAACACCCGTTTTTCCGAATAAGAACTTAGAAGTCAACCCTTGAGACCCTCCCTTGACGGTAAGATTTGCTTCTATGTCATATTTTCTCAAATGAAGAGCCTTTGCAATGACTGCTAATTCGGGGAACTTTTCCGAACCGGTGAAAGGTATCGTGTCGGACACAGGCAAGTCGACCCAATATGAATATTCCTCTAGAGTAGGAACAAGTTGATAATCAATGAACGTGAAACAGCGGTAAATAGGGTCATAGAACTGAACCAGAGTACTGAGGGCCCCATCTGCAACATTAGTCTTAAGAATACTCAAAATCTTCCCATAACGTTTTCTGAAATCATCGGGGAAAGGAACCAGAGCTCCTAGCTCTCTTAGCTTTAAAAGATCTGGCTTTTTGAAGCTGTAACTCTTGGTATTTTTCTTCCTTAGATCCATACCTGTGGTGTTGACAAAAATATATTTCTTAGGTCCTTCCAATGAATGAAAAAAAGGTTTTCCATGAATGCATGATGATGCAACAATCACAAACATGGGTTTTAGGTTGGTCATTCAATGATGGAGTCGAAGGTACGAACCACCCACAAGGTAAGAACTAAAGTTTCATCTGCAACTGTATCACGGGTTCTAAAAAGTTCCCAAAGTTATCAACCTTCTTTCGGATATTATCGGTTTACACGACTACTCCCGGACCAATAATATTCACAAGAAGATCTCATTTGAGTGTAGCCTTGCGTACCGACTAAATACTTGATTTAGCCACCGCGCTACGCCCTAAAAGGCCAAGAGGGGTTAATGTGGTTCTAAGGTCCACAGCTTCACGGGACACTCACATTGAAAGTAATAACACCATCATGACTATTCATGACGACGAGTACTACCGTCGTGAGGCCTCCACTGAGCGGGGTTGTATCACATGTGCATCATAATCCAAATTACTCTGGACATGTCACTATGATTCTACCCCATCCTATCTTATTGTTTCTCTCAAGTCCGGGTGTAGGACTTGTCTCACCACTAAAATAATTCCCAAACAACCATATATACACACATTCAAGCAAGCAAATAAATAATAATAGCGCAAAGATAAAGATTAAAAACAAGTTAGGCTCAACCCGCTTGGGGGTCCCCAGTGAAGTCGTCATTTCTGTCGCGGTGATTTTTGGATGTCGAGCTATTAATTAGCTTCGAATCTCAATTTTATAGTTACACCACCGATCTTTAATTTTTCCGAGGAAAGGGGAAAAGTTCGTTAAATACCCTATTTAAGAGATCGAGGTAAGGGGTTGGTTATACGAAGGGAAGGTTCTAGCACCCTAAGTATCTATAGTATCCTATAGGAACCTCTTGTTCTAATCTACCTATGCGCTTTTATTTTAATTGCTTGCAAAATGTATAAGAGTTAGGGAAACGAAGTGATGATTGAGAAAATGACTTTAAGTGATAAAAGCTCTTGGTTTGAATTCCAAGGTTTTTTGCTTAGGGAAAAGTTTTGAATGAAAAAAGACACTTGGTTTGAAGTCCAAGGTTTTTAAACTAGAAAGAAAATTTGATTGAATTTTTAAAATGCAACTCGGTTTGAAATCTAAGTGTTTTTGCCTAAAGAAAAGAATTGTTTGATTAATTTTTAGAAAAGATGTGACTTGGTTTGAAATCCAAGTGTTGTTTTGAAAATGATTTGATAATGACATGTTTTTTGGGTATTTTTGAAAAGAGGTGTTGACCTCAAATTTTGGATAGAAATGGGTAATGGTCTAAGCGCGGATACGATACTAAATTAAATATCCTAAAAGCGTTAAATTAAGCGTGAAGGCACTTCACGACGATATATAGATCGAAGCGACATCTTTTCCTCGGATTTCTATACCACACATATAAATAAGCAATAATAAATGCAAAGATAAAATTACTAATATGAAAGAAAATCTAATCAAACAATACAACCGGGGGGGAATCATGTTATGGGGAAATTCAATGGATAAAATAAACAAACGAGAGTAATAACTATAATAATAATAAAATAACAATCATAAAGCACACAATTTATACATATCAAACAATACAACCGGGGGGAATCATGTTATGGGAAAATTCAATGGATAAAATAAACAAACGAGAGTAATAACTATAATAATAATAAAATAACAATCATAAAGCACACAATTTATACATATCAAACAATACAACCGGGGGGGAATCATGTTATGAGGAAATTCAATGGATAAAATAAACAAACGAGAGTAATAACTATAATAATAATAAAATAACAATCATAAGCACACAATTTATACATGTCCAATAAAGTATCATAAATATGATGAAATGAGATGCAAGTCAATAATATGATATGAGAGAACATTCACATAAGGATAATCAAAGAATTTAGATTTTCATGGTATCTCAACTTCAAAATAACAACGCACATAAGCAACAATTAATCAAGAAAATCAAACATTTGAAACAAAGACATATTAAAATTATTTGAAATTAATGATATGAATCACAAAGCATGAAACAAGTATTGGACTACGATTTAAACAAATATTTAAAGCATGGTAAAAGCTAAGTTAAAAAGATAATGACAACTAAATCAAGGGTCATAAGCAAAACTAAATAAATAATCATAAGCATGTTAATTCTACAATTAAAACTAATAAATAAGTTTCTACATCACATAAGAAATAAAGGGGCTGAGGGTAAAGGCTTAAATTAAATACCATAAGTGCTTATATTATAAGTGCAGGATGCAATTAAAAAGTTACTAATTACTTATCACAAAAATGCATTAAAAATAACTAAAAAGAAATAATGAAGACATAAAGAACAATAAGGTAAGCTTCAAACTTGTGCTTAATAGGCTAAAATAGTTTAAACAAGCATATGCCAAAGCAACTTGCCTCATTAGCTTATAGATAAAACAATTAAATGAACAATTAACTAATCAATAAACTAACAAGTGATAAATAATCAAATAAATATTAAAAAAAATAGAAAATAATAAATCAAACATCAATTTCATGCTAAAACAGACTAAAATGACTTAAAACAAGATTATATCAAAAGCAATTATATCATAAGCTAAAAATAAAAATTAGATATACAGGGGGTGCATAACTTAAAACGAGTTAACATCCCACTCTTTAAATTACCTAATTAATTTTTATTAGAGTCTTGTCTAATAAAATAGAGTTAATTGGTGGTGATTAATTAAGTTAAACCTTGGGAATTAAATATATTATGTGTAAAATTAGAAATTCTAATTGAACCTAAACTACACATTAATATAATTAGTTTTCATTTGGGATTTAATTAACTCAAGAACTAATCTTTCCTTCCTCTCTTGGCTTCCTCACGTGTTCATTCCCTTTCCCTCTAGTATCAACAACTCATTACTCTACTATTCAATTAGAAATTTACATGCAAGGGAATGACTCATCCTCACATACCCTCTCATAAGAGACACTTCACCCTTATGACTCACTTCTACTTTAAATCCCATGCCAACACCTCATAACTCTATGTTTAAAACCAATTAAATGGCATGCAAAGCTATAACCAAGTAACACATAGACTCAACTCTTGTCCTCCACAATTCAGAAAAATATAACAACACAAACTCTCATTCCTCTCCTCTCTTCCTCTCATGAACTCAATCTCCAACAAAACACCAAGAGATGAAATAACTCATTCTCTCCTCTTCCTTATAATACTGTAGTAGCTCTTCCACCTTCCATTATGTTACAGAAGGGGGATCAAATCAAAGCTAGCAAGCTCTATTTCTTTCTCTCTCGGCCAAACAACAACAACAACAACAACTTCAATCTCTTTTCTTCACCCACCAGAGTTGCATGCAACCAAAAACACTAAGCCACATCCTGTACTGTTCTATCATCAGAAAACCTTCTGTATAACTCTCTAATCTCAGAGGAATCAAATATCAAAACAACTCCAATCTTAGAGCAAGAACTAGAGGTCCATTTCACACCAAAGTTCCAAGTTTTGTCAAGTCTGTTCGTGGGGAAAGCTGAGGGGTTCAATAGCAATTAGAAGAGTCAGGAGCAAGGATTAAAGCTCCATTTCAGGTGGGTTCTTTAGGCTAGGTAGTTAGTTTCCCATGAATTCAAACATGCATGCAAACTTAAGAAAATTAGGGAATTTATGTGTGAGAAGAGTTAACTCCCAAATTCTTCTCCAAACTGTCGTATTATATGTTTATAATATTATTGCATAGGTTTAGTTTGAGGATTGTAGGTGATTTTCTTGAAAAATATGATTTTCTGCAAAACATGGGCTGTTCTCGCAGTTCTCGCCCGGCGAGCAGTCGGCGAGCCTTCTAGCGAGTGATGATTTTCTGGGCAGCTGATGAGTGGCCCGGCGAGCATTTGCTAGCCCGGCGAGCTTCTGCTCGCCCAGCGAGCACTTGCTGGCCCGGCGAGCTCATCCATACCAGAACATGATCACTTGCCTGGGCTTGTATGATTGCTCCCCGTGGCGGGTAAAGTCAGAATAACCCTAATTTTTATTATTTTTCTCAAAACCTTACAGTCGTTTTAGATCCTCGAATTAAATTAATATTTCTTGCAATAATATAATTAATATAGAATATGTATAGTTTGTAATCACGATGCAATCATAGGGTATGACCTAGGAATTTAGAATTATGTATGCTCCCCGGGTTTCGGATAATTATGGTAGCATGAATTAATTTAGCATCAGTCAGTTATGTGCGGTTAATATTATCGCTTTATGGACTTCCTTCGGAAGCCTACATCAGGAAAATGTTGGTGAGCTGTATGCCGGAAACACTTCGTGTTCAGCGGACAAGGCAGGCCTCTGAGAGATGCTCACCTCAGAGTGCCTTGCGGTTAAAATCAACAAGACTAATAATCTGTGATACACTTTTATTTATGCTTTATGAAATAATGTTATGAAATGTATATGTTATGACTGATTAGGTGCCCCGGCGTAGTCGCCATTAGGTGGGTAGTAGGACCCACTGAGACGAAGCGACTGTCTCACCCCACTCCCTTTTGATACAGATAAGACATGTTATTTCGGAGCAGGGACCAGGATGGACCTGACGATTGGAGCTGTGCTTGGATTGTCAGCTTAGAAGACTTAGTCTTCTGCCTTGTTTTATTTAACTTGTTGTTCTGTTGTAGTTTCTTTTCCGCTGTCTGTATCGAATATTCATTATTATCTTAATGATAATGTATTATTCAGGTAACTCCTTATAATTTAATGTACTCATATTCCAATTTTTAATGCTTCAACTAAATATTCTAGATATCTTTAGTTGGGGCGTTACAATTGGTATCAGAGCAGGTCGATCTAGTATCGGACCTTGCCATGAGTCATTACAATCCCATTCTTAGTAGTACGGACCCTTTGGAGTCTAGACTGTTTACGCTGAAACCATCGCGTGCTGAGTCTGATCAACTCAGTATTGTGCATGGTAGGCAGGGTATTACGGTTGAGAACCGAAGTGGACCACGGTGATTAGTTCTTCATTGTTATTGTAATTGGCAGCTTTAACATATTTCCTTTTCTTCAATTCCACACCAAATTCATCTGAGTCAACAACTTCTAAACAAAGCGGGAACTCATCATGAGTCTTATGTGGCTCGGTCAGCAAGCCTAAGACCAAAGGTCGTGCTTGAGATATGTTGCAATCAACCAAAGAAGGAGTGGCTGAAGACACAAGTGAAGTATGGGAAGAAGACGCTGCATTTAGAGTTTTACTGGACTTCACCATGGTGTGTTTTTGGGCACTCAGCAGCCCACTCTTGATTGCTGAAATTTCCTATTGAACCGCTATTATCCGACCATCAAAATTGCCCGCAGTCGGGGGAGAGGTAGTTGGAGTCGCAGCAAAGGTGGAATTAGATTGACACCGTGTACAAGTAGCAATCGCAGCTTGTGGACGGGATGGAATAGGATCTTTGATGTACTTATTAGTAGCCTCTGTACCCATTCACTTAACTAGAGGCCGCGGGTTTTCTCCCCAACTACGAGTGCCATCATTGTGTTCCATATCAAATAATTTTGGGCAGCCTTTGTCCTTGTGTCCTAACAAACCACATAGATAACAAAAAATTCCCAATCTCTCGTATTTGAACAGAATTTGCACATAATTACCTTCATTGGCACGCAATTTCCAGCTTCGTTGCGGAGGATTGTTAACATTGATGCGAACTTTCAGCCTCATGTATGAACTATGGACATAATTGCGAGGATCATATTCTTTTAATTCACTGTGAAAACTACCGACAACTTGTCCGACTTTTGGTTGAATGAACCCAAACGGCAAGTGATGAACCTGCAGCCATATCACTACAAGAAAACAAAGAATTTTTGAGAGCCAAAAGCCCTCAATAATGTACAAAATCCGTCCAAAATGCATGCATTATTGAGGGCTCTAGACACTCAATAAAACGCTCGTCGGTAACTGTTATTGACGGCCAAAGACCCTCAATAACGTTATTGACGGTTTGAGACCGCCAATACACCACTGTCACTGCAGCATGCATTATTGACGGCGTGCAACCCTCAATAATGTCCTCCGTAAATAAAAAAATAAATTAATTATTTAATTATATAAAAATCTTCTGATTTTTAAATAATTAAATAATTAATTTATGTTTTAAAAATTAGAAATTGCCCTATTTAAATTTTAGAAATTGCTTTTTAAATAATTATAAAATGTTTTTTAAAATAGTTAATATTTTTCTTTTTCAAGGGCATTTTGCCAAAACAACCCACAATTGTAACTAAAATTTGGTGACTCCAAACTACTACAATATAATCATGATACTTTTTTTTGAAATGACAAATTTTATTAAACAAGAAATACAACAGATGCACAAGCATCAAACAAACAACAAAAGAAAGAAACCAAGAGAGCACAACACAGCTTCAAGGCCACAAGCTACAAGACAACAAACACCACCTAAAACAAAAGAACTACCCATACTGGCCAAAAAGCACCAGTTTCCACCAATTGACCACACGCCCCACCAAAGCAAAAACAAGCAGCACCTGAACTAGGAAGAGAGAAGATATTGAGCATTCATTGTATGCAATTATCACTTTAGAGGACTAGTAATATTATCTTCAGTGGCAAAAAAATCAATTAAATACAAACATGGCAGATCTAAGGTTGGTGATGCTTTCTCTTCACCGAAAAACACAAACATTTGGTTGGTTATGCTTTCTCTTCAGCACAATTAGATCTCATTTTCCGCAACAAATATAACAAGAAATAGAGTAAAAAACCAGAAATAGAGTAAAAAACATGAATAAAAAACGAGAATAAAAAACAATAAATAGAGTAAAAAAATATAACATCCAGATCTAAGGTTTTTGGGTTTAAAACTGTTATGTTTTGATTGTTTGGATTTCTGGGACTTAATTCATGTTTTGATTTGGGTTTAAAGTGTTAGAAAAATGTTTTGGGTTGATTTGGTAGAGTTTTGGAAATTTCTGGGTTGTTGATGAACACATGAATGTGTTCTTGAGGGAAGGAAGAGAGAGATAGAGAGCCAAGTAGAGAGAGAAAGAAAAAGAGAAAATGGGAAAGAGTTAACGGAATGGGGTATTTATATGCCTAGTTATCCAGTATTCGCAGATCCATTGCAAACCAATATAAGCTTTCCATCATAGCCACTGATCATCATCAGACGGCACAGATCTCTCCTTCCCTGATCAGATCAGGACTGTCTGATCCATCAGACGGCCAGGACAATTACTAATATTTCTATATTCTTTAAAACACACATTTTTCTAGTCTTTAAATATTTTTCCAACATATTTCTCTATTCTTAAAATTACAATTCTTATTTATCAAAAAAAAAAAATTACAATTCTTCTACTTCTAATATATTAAAATCGACAGCTACAAAGTTGTTAATTTATCCTTAGTAGGTTTAACCATGTTTCACGATTTATATCCTTCAATGTAATTAAACTAAAAAAATATTTAAAAAATATAGAAAATACAGAGAAAAAAAAATGATATGCTTAAAAATAGGAATAAAAACATAAATAAAAAATATAGAAAGATACAAATCAGAAATCAAAACCTAGAGAAGAAGATTTCGTGAATGATTCGGTAAATTTGAAGATGTAAGATTCACGAGAGATGAAAATGTAAGTGAGAGAATCACACTGAATGATTCAACGAATTGAACTTATGTGTGGCATCTAACATATCTCTGAGAACGATGACGGAAACTCATATGAACAATCAAACCGAAATACACAAATTACAAATAGAATATAGATGAAGAAAATTGATCGGAGATGAGAGCTATTTCAGATCGAGTTTCGGCGATGAGAGCAGTTTGGGATTGAGTTTCTTAGGGTTAGAGAGAGAAGTTTCTGATACCGTTGGTTGGAGAGAGAGTTTCTTTTCGTTTTGATTTTTTTATTTATTTTTATATTTTGGAAAAGTTTTGGAAAAAAAAACTGATTTTTGATCCATTAGTAACAAAGAGAGTGTTTACATATGTCACACTTTATGAGAAATGTTACAAAATCACCAATATCAGTAACATTTTCTTTTATAAATGTTGCAATGTGAGTGTTAATAAAAGTCAAATATGCAATAGTGTATCTAGCAATAAAAAAATTAATTTTTCTCTACGCTTTTAACTTTAATGATTTTTTGACAAACATTTCGATCTATTCTTTAAAATTAACATTTTTTCTTAAAAAAGTAAGTTAAAATAGATATATTTAGCATTAAAGAAAATGATTTTCCTCTACTTATTATTAAGAATGATTTTCCTCTACTATTTTTTTAATTTTGGTGCGTTATTGACGGCCCCAAGCCCTCTGAAAATGGGCAACGGTCAGAAAGCGTTATTGACGGCCTTGGGCTATCTGTAATTAACGCATTATTGAGGGCCCTGAGCCTTCAATAATGCTTCATGCAGCTTTTCATAAATTTTTACAGGCATTGCAGGTGCACATCTCCCAGTGTGCATTATTGACCGCCCGGAGCCTTCAATAATGGTTATTTTATTTCTCTTTTTTTTTATTAAACCGATTTTGTGCATTATTGAGGGCTTTTGACCCTCAAAAACCTTGGTCAATAATTCAAGGTTTTCTTGTAGTATATGTCGAGGTGGTTCAACTGAATGTTGGATGAAACCACCCCTGGAGCAATTCGCTCAACCATAATGTTGAAATTATCATAAAGCCAAGGACCTTCATCAAGCACTTTTGCAGCATCCAAACGGTGGTTGAACTGAAAAAGAAAGCGGCCGTCGTCGGCCGGTAATATAAAAACCTTCTTCCCTAATTTCCAAACATGGCTCAATCTCTCCTTGAAATAGGAGAATTGAATTTGCTTATTAGTGATGACGCGGCCTATCAAGCAGTGATCAAGGATTTGGATATTGGTGGATTCAGTATCGAGGTTTAGAGTAAGGCCCTCATCAGAGAGTGAAAGGCCATCGAGTGAAAGGTTGGCATCAGTAATGATGGTGATGATAAGAAGCGGGAGACACGAACTGAGTAAGGTTAGACAACAGTGACGGCAGGTATGCATATAGGGAAGAAACATAGCAAGGTTTTTATGTGAGTAAGGTTATGGAGGTTGTTGCTTAAATAGGAGATACATCTAGGTTTGGGACAGAAGACCAGATGGAAGCACAAAACAACTCACAAAGGTGAAGGCCTAGGTGAGAGCGGTGGCCCAAAAATTGGACGGCGGCGCTGGGTTTCTTACCCTAGTAGAGCAAATGCGCTTTTCCGGGTTATAGTACTATTACTACTATTAGCGTATATATTACAAATTAATTTCTTGTTGTATTGATAATTATTTGATTAATAAAATGTATTAAATTTCTTTTGGTCAAAAAAAGACGAAATTATGTTGTTGTTTTTTGGTCATGTAGCATAGTGGCTAGAATTTCACCCCTTAAAGGCGAATAAGTGGGCGTATGAGGGTTCGAACCCCGATCTTTGTACTTTATGTGCAAATGTCCTACCAACTGAATTATGCTCACGGGAGATGCAAAATTATGATCTTAAATTATTTGAAAAAATTAGTCAAAAAAATTTTTCAAAAAAAAAAAAAAAAACAGCTACTAACAAAACGACAGAACATGAAATCGTCATTTCACAATTATGAAACAAACATTGTAAAAGAAGGAATTGAAGAGAGCATAATCCGGGTTTCTCGTTATGTTTTTTAAGGTTACGTTTTACTAATGTAATGAATTTTATTACATAATTAATATAAGAAAGAATTGATAATTTTTAATTAATCCAAATTATTTTGGAGATTTGTAACGTTGCCTTTCCTTTCCCCAAGGATTTCATAGAGGTAGTGTTGTTTGATACATTAATCTCTTTGAAATAAAATGGGGACGAAAAGCAACACCAATTATTCATTCCAATCTGAAAAGGACAATGCAAATAACAAAACCAACAACAACAACACCACCAATGTTGTGTTGAATGTTTATGATCTCACACCTCTCAATAATTACTTTTATTGGTTTGGATTTGGAATCTTTCACTCCGGCATTCAAGGTTCTTTTCCAACTACCATCACCCTTCTTCATTCAAATAATGTTAATTGTTTTCATAATGTTAATATTAATTCTTGTTTTGTTGAAAATAATGTTAATTGTTGGTTTCATCTTCATATGTCTATGGTTTTAATATTTTTCATATGCTGTGTGATTAATTACAAAGTATATCTTAGTATTTTTTATATAGAAAATGTTGGCTAATCTGACATTAGATCCTATCAAATGTCATGAGGTATGTCCCTAACAAAACAACCACCAAAATAACTTTCTATTCTCCAAATGAAATTGGGTTTTCATGTCTTAAATTGATTAATGTTGTCATGAATATTTTATACTAGATGCATTCATGGTAACATCATCCTCAAAAAACATAACGGTAGACATGAAATAGATACAAAACCTCTTAACTACCTTCAAATAAATGGATTGGAATTCAGATGAAGACAATAAGATTAAAACAATATGTTAAAACAGCTCTATTTTTAAGGATGTAAGAACGGTTTGGTGGCTACGGTGGAGGAGTTAAAGAGTGGAGTGATATGGAGGTCAAGGTCTCCAGGGTTCGATCCCCATCCTCAGTAAAACTAACAATACTAACATTTTCGGTTAAAAAGAGTTTTGTTTCTCCATTGGTGCTTGTAAATGTGGTTCCTTTTATACATTTGGAACGCCTCTATTCTCTTAAAGATCACCTAGCGACAACACGCTAGATTGAAGGCATCTCTGGTGTGCAACACAAGTAAGTGTCAGGGTCACATGTGGTGGTTACATTGAATCAATTCCATTTTCTTAAATTATTACCAGTGTCTATGTGTAAGTGTTAATGCAGTGCTTAATGTATAGAAGGAGTTGTTAACATACCATATTTTTGTATTCTTTTTCAAAAGATTGGTTGGTTTTTACTATCAATTATTCTGAAGATTTTATCACTGTTGAAATGATATTTTTGATTGTGTTATTTTAATTCTTTACCTGCTATTAATATGAGGAAGTTCTCTGTGTTTGAATAGTACATGGTAAGGAATATGGATTTGGAGCTCATGACTTCCCATCCAGTGGAGTATTTGAAGTGGAGCCAAGGAAGTGCCCTGGATTTGTATACAGAACTTCTGTCAATTTGGGTGAAGTAAACATGCATCCTTACGAGTTTCGGACATTTATTGAAAACATGGCTAGTGAGTATCATGGAGATACCTATCACCTTATATCTAAGAACTGCAATCATTTCACCGATGATGTCTCATGTAAATTGACCGGAAAACGGGTCCCAGGTTGGGTGAATCGACTTGCTAGATTAGGTATGTATGACCATAACAGTACATTTTCTAAAACACCTTATCTTTCATACTTTTTCGGTACTGGGAAGATATCTCTCGTGAAAATTTTCTGCAGTTGAGTCTTAACCGCTCATTTAGTTCTATAGCTTGTGGTCAAAGTCATTAAGAAGAAATCGAACGGTGAGGATTTTCTCTGGGCTCTCTATTGAAAATCCCACTTGAGAGGATTCATTCCGTTATGTATTTTCTCTCCCCAAACATTGTTGGTTTATGAAGTTCAGTTTCATGTTTAGATTATTTCATGCAAAATATAAAGCTAAATAAAAGCTTCCCGAGTAATATTATAGTCTCTATCATTTCCAACAGATGAAAAGACATTTCTTTAATTTGATGTCAATTGCATTTACAAAGATTATTTCTGCATTTCATTCTATCCATCTATTCAAGTTATATGGTGGTAGAATGTTACATTATCTGAAAATACCAATTAATAGTTGATATAGTTATTTTACGAATTACGATAGCATTATGTTAAGAACATAATTTGGTTGACAAATTTAAATTATTGCATCTCATTCTCTGTTAAAAAATTCAGGTTCCTTATGCAGCTGTCTACTCCCTGATAGTATTCAAGTAACTACTGTTAAACAGCTTCCTGAATACCATTCAGGTGTGTATACTCTATTCCTTACATCTCCGTTAACACTATGTAAACCTTTTTTTTATGCGTATATATCTTGATGAATGTTTGCAGAAGATGAAGTTACCGATTCACTTTCAACTGCAACATCAATGGAATTAGATGATGACCAAGCAAAATCGCTTTTGTCACCTCTTGCTAGCACAGACGATATTTCGTTTGTTAAAGAGACTCCAATAAAATGTTTGCATAGTGTTTGAGCCTTTGAGGTTAGAAAACACATAGGACAATAGAACTACTACTGTCTTCCCTTGAGTACTTGTCCACTTGATTTAGAGAAATTCTTCTTGCTCAGAATTTCTCAATGTTTGGTGGCTTTCTGCTCAACATTGGTTCATTTGTTCATTAAAGGGTTTTTGTGTGCTAGGGTCTAGCTATGCACTGATTTTTGTGTATTAATAATTGTACATGGGACTTAGATATATAGCAATTGTGTGCCAGCCAGGTTTTGTTTATTTTTTGGAGGGATTGATGGAGCTCATAAAACATGTATATGATGACATCCAAGTTTGCAAACTGTCTGAGATATAAAAAGTTCTTTTAAGGTGTATTATTTATCAACTAGTATTTGGTGGATTTATATGAAAAATGTTTAATTGAAATACTGGTGATGTTTTGGTGAGATTTTATTTATATTTTCTTTCTGCAGGACACTCATAAATTTATTTATTTATTTTGACAAAACACTCATAAAATGTTTTTAGAAATATAAAAGAATACAAATTTTGGATGACCAAATCGAAGTTAATTAAAATGCTAGAAAAATCATCAAGTCAGTAAGAGAATTTTACCAGACTTTGTGTGACAAAGATGCAAGAGGTGTTCTGATATAGGAATTGACATCCACTTTTACCACCGTATGCTTTTTCTCGCGCGCCCTATAATTTTACCAAAATACTTTTGTCCGCTACTTAAGTAGCGAATACCCCAAAAAACACCTTACAATTATAACGTCCGCTATTTAAGTAGTGGGAGGATAAAATGGAAAATGCATAGGGCGCACGAGTAATCTGTAGGGAAGTAATTGTCATAGGAATTGGTATTTGATGTACGACTATTGGAACACTTTTAGGCCATGAATGAATGCATCTTATCTTGTTTCCATAAATAACAAACAATGTATAGAATTCAATTGGATGGCTATTATTTTACCATCAATATATATACATTTCTGTATCAAAATTTAAAAATATGAAATTATATTTCATATTTCAATTTTTATTTGAATTCATAAAATCAAGTTTTAGATGAAGATGGATTGCCTGTATTAATCATTTTTTTTCATAAAAATAAAAATAGTGAGTTAAATAGATTAGTAATTTTATGTATAAAGTGTCTTGTAAAAAACAATTAAGTATGAAATATTATAGAAAACATTTTCTAAATCTTTTGTGGACTTAACTTACTAACAAGGAGATAATAGACTATTTAAGTAGAAACAATGGTTGAGTCAAAAAAAAAAAAAGTAGAAACAATGGTGAGCAATTTTTAGAAACAATGAAAATGTTGGAAACTTGTGTTTATTATTTTAAAAAACGCATCATCCCAAATTAACATATTATCTTCTCTTTATACAATGGTTCACTACAAAAGTCTAGTGTCTCCTTATAAATAAAAGTTAAAATAAATACATACTTCATAAAGAAAAAAAGATTTCACAAAGCATGCGGCAACTTTGTGACAAAAAATAGAAGTGCTTGGTTATGAAATTTTGGTAAATGGTTTCTCAGCACAATAAAATAAAAGATTTCAAGACTTATTAAAATTTGGAAAATGCTTGGTTGTCAACAAAGATTATATATATATATTCATACATTTTTCACATCACTCCTACCCTCTAACAAAATTTGGTAAATGTTGAAAAGTGCAGAACAATTAGAGAGGGGTAGAAGAGAAATGAAAAATGTTGCCCAAGGACTCGACAGCAAATTGGCATGTTATCGTCAAAATCATGTGTTCATTAGGAAAGCAGAAAGATACAGCATGCAAAGCATTATTCACTAAAATGTATTCTCCAACAAATACTCATTTTTGTTTCCTTAAACCAATACCCCAGGGTCCTCGCTGAAATTCGCAACTAATATTAAATTAAATTATAGTGATCATAGAAAAAAGAACAATAACTAGTTTTTCATATTTTGGTCCCTTGCTTACGAATGCTAACTAGGCAGCATTGCCTTCGAGTTCCAATTTCGATGTTAGCCAAGCACAAACATCGTCCGTCTCTTCTGGAATTGTGTAGTGGCCAAGCCTGTGTTATGTGCAAGAACCAAAACAAATATTAACACAAAGAAAGGGATAATGATTCTATAAAAACGAGAACAAAAGTTTTAGAAGAATATTTTGTTAATTACCCATTATAAGCTTTAAAAGTTACATCCTGAAACCCATTAGCACTTAAGCACTTGGATGATTTCTCACCAAACTTAAATGGAACCACATCATCACCTGAAATAATATTTGTGCAAATGTTATGTTATATTATCACCATATATACATTACAGAACCTACTGTTCATGTCAGCAAAAGTTATAGACTAATAACCTCTATCAATACAGCGGTTATTTTTTTACAGAATCAATACAGCAGTTTATAGAATATAATTGTAAGATTTATGCAACTGATAAATATATGGAAAAAATTCGACAAACTAGGTAAATAAATATATTGGAGTAAATCCTCAAAATTGTTAGGGTCGAGCAATTTTGTTCCGCAATTAAATAGAAAATTAGTCCCTTAAATTAACATCATCTATCAATATCAATATATATCTTAAGCAAACATCCATTAAAAATCATGAAAGACCTGCATATTGAGTTGAAGAATCTCTTGAATCATCAAGACAAACATAGAACCATTAAAATTGAAGTGCAAAATTTGGAAGGAAAAAAACAAGATTTGACATTTACCGATGTTGTTCATTTTATGAGACTAAATTGCTATTTCACAAATTTGAAATACGAAATTAACCTACCCTTATAATTTTCAAGGACCAAAATGATGATTATATCTCAATATATGGCGCTTGTGTTATTTTACCGCTTCTCTCAAAAGATTGTTTCTAATAATTATTTTTTAATACTTCAAAGAAATTACCTTTTCCATGACACATCAAAATGGGAAAGGACTGAGCACGCCTCGTGGCTTCATCTACCCCTTGTAACTTGTTACTCAAGGTCCTAGACAAGAACATATATGTAACAATTTCATTGTACAAAAAGTGATATTTTTTCCAACTTGAAAAGTTAAAGTAGAATAACGACATACTTTGAACATGGAAGCCAGCCACTTAATCCAACAGCTGCACTTATGTTGGCTGGATAAGCATTGCCATTCCCATATTTCCCAGCAGTAAAGCAGGATGCTGAGTAAAGGGCTGTAGCTGCTCCCATGCTAAACCCTCCAACACCAAGCTTAACTGCCACACACATATCAGAATTGAATTTAATACATTTAATAAAATAAAATCGCTGTGATTGACAAGCACTATACAATCAAGAGAAATATAAATAGCATGAAAGTTTGTTGCCCCTAACAGTATTTGAAATTGCTGATTAATACTTCATTCTAACTTCATAAGCATATATACAAAAACTAATCTTAGACTATGTTTAAACAGTACATTCATAAACATATTTACAAGCATAATTAAATGATTAGAAATGTACTTGTGATAAATAATCAAAATAAGTTGTTTGGACGATTTTCAATTTTATGCAACTTCAAAATTGAACTATAATGAGAAGAGATCTTCATTGTTGGCCAACATTTAAATGTCAACATGAGTCACACAAAGTAGAATTTTACATTTGATTATACAATATAAGGGTGGAAAAGTTTCTTCCTCTTTTCATTTCTTAATTCTATTCTATATTTTGGTATGTAAGTTCATCACTTGCGACTGTAAACAGCGTACTTTCCGGTGTACAATCATTAAGCAATGTACAATCATTAAGCTATGTTTTATGATAACCTTAGCATCAAAATAAGAATTGACAGAAAAAATTTCATATAAGAAACCTACTGTCTGCAGGTTCTGTAGACAACAAATTGGCAACATGTGCAGCTGAAGCATCCAAACCTTCTAGATCATCGGGAGCTGCTTCAGAAAGCTCTTCAACATCAAACCCTAAAAGACAAAAAGTAGCAGTAAAGAAATTTATCAAGGCCTTTCAAGGTTATTTTTAGATTTAAACACGAGTCACCGTCCTTGTATGCAATTGGGTGCGTCAAGTATTATTAAATATCGAAAGGTGAGTAAATTCTACTAATCAATATGACATGGTTATTGTGCGTCTTATGTGCTGCACAACATATGCTTAATTTATTATATGCAAACCTTAAACGCTAAAAGTTGATTTGGAAACAATCAGAGCCTACAAAACAGTCACACTTACAAGCAGTAGAAGGAAAGCCACCAAATATAGACATTGGCCGTGTCGGAGCAGTTGGACATATCCATTTAATCTGCATAGTGCAATTCAATGATATAATAAGCTTTACGATTAGTACAGAAACAATCTTACTGATTCATAGATAGGATAAGCAACTCGTCATTAATCATGTATGTTTTCATTTAACAACCAAAGCTTTGCTTACTTACATTTGGAAGAGGAATGGTCTCTAATAGCTGGGACCAACTGCAAATTCAATGAGTTAAATCACGGTTCTGACTTTAGAGTTATAATAAACACATCATTTAAACGAATGCAAAACATCATGTTAAGTTGAATCAAATTGGTATTTCTGTTTCCCCTTTTCTGATTATCTCTTTTTATGGATTTTTGCATTGGATTCAAAAGAACTGGAGAAGCTTGAAGTGGGAGGTTTTAAATAATATTAAAATCTTCATAAGATTTCCTCTATCAGAGACGGAAGGAATGCACCAAAAACTAAAAAGTTTAATTTATATAATCATATTATCGGAATCTGATATCAAAACTCAAGTCACAATTTCATACCATGATGAACTCTAATCATTCTTTGTACAATTTTAATTTTTTAACACAATGCAACTTCTGGAAAGATGGTTAATAACTTGATATAACTCGAAGATTCGGCCATATAGGTTGAGATCCATAGCAAAGAAGGGGAATGTAAAATTGGCAACACAGATTTTATGGTCCTCCTATAGTGATGAAAAGGATTTCCCTCGTTGCATATAAAGTTTTCTTGCCTGCACACAGCAGAGTGCGCCCGGGTTTCAATGGTTAAATTTTGAAGAAGGTTGTCTCTAGTATCATAAAACCTCAGAGCCTTTGCAAGCAACCATTAGTAGTATTTCAATACACACCATGCCAGCAACCTTTCCTACTTTTCACCTTGAGCACAAGGTGCATGCTTTGAAAGGGAGTATTGGTAGGAGGAGGCTTGTCAGAATGAAGAAAGGGCAAGGGCTGATGGGACCCAAGCTAACCCAATGATTGGTTTCTCAGAGAAGTTAGTTAGTTACTGATAGAACTCAAGAATTTCAATTGAGGAAACTGTATATCATTTGATGGAAATGTGATGAGCCAAACTCTACAATGGTGAAAAGTGGAAAAGAAATGCGGTAATGACTAAACCAGAGTTGCAGAGAACTCCTACCAACCAGAGCACTACTGCTCCTAGACCAGAGTTTCTTTTGCTAACAGACCCAAACTACTTTCTGCAACTAACTATTATCTCCTCACCTCTTCCTTCTCTTTTTTATTAACCGATTGTTCCCATGAAATCAGGAGAATATGTGATAGGTTTTAATGAGTATATATGAATAGAACAGTGAAATAAGTAACAGAAAATGGATGAAAAGCTTGTAGTTGTATTAATGGTGGAAACAAACTACAATAAGAAAGGAAAATGAAAGCCGATAACAAACTGTTAGTGGAGTACTAACAGCCCCAAAAGCAACGCAGAGCTTCCCAAATCACAATCAAGTGACCCCACAAAATAACAACCTCTAGAATGATTATTCTAACAGACTGACACCTCCTTTATACACACACTCTCATGCACAATCCTTCCATCACATAGCCACCTCATCATTCTTAATTCCCTTCATCTGTTGTCATTTGTAGTACACTCTCCAAACTCTAGGTTTAGGCCCTATCTCAAGGCCCACAGAAGGGTCCATGTTTCCATCAATATGCGGCTAACTATTATTCCCTCCCCTTATACTTCTAGACGATGATGCCATGTGAGTGTGTGTGTGATTTGGGTATCAAACCTATGCAGGGCCGGCTGATGGGCCAAGCAACCCAATCAAGCGCTTTACGCTTCAAATTGTTGTAGTAAAAAAAAGGCATCAAAAAATTTAATTTAGTTATAATTACAGTGTGTGTGTGTACCCCCATCCTCTACCTATATCTCATAATAATATATAAAACACAAGCGGGGGGGGGGCTGTATCTTACCCCAAAATAAAAAGTAGTAGAAAATCAATCAAATTGACAAACAAAAAGCCGTGTATCCATTTCTGTGAGACCAATGTAACAAATACAATGTTCAATCTCATACTAGGTTTAGAAGATTAGGTTACTGCTTATGCTTATTTAAGATTCAACTGATATAGACTGATCTCCTTAGCTCCTCCTCTCAACCTGACAAATCTACCATAAACCAGAAAGAAATTCTCCCATATACATCCATTCAATTACTCTGCTGACTATATGATTCCTCCCAGCATGAATCCCGCATCCTCTCCCGCACCTACTAAACTAGGCCAGGAACTGATTGTCTCGTAAAATATTTGAGTTTTATTTTTATTTTATAAAAATATTAGGGACTAATTTGAGTTTTATTTTTGTCAGGAACTGATTGTCTCGTCAAAAATTTGTGAGCGACCAAAATGAATCTTCACTCATTATAATTGATTATTTAATTAATCATATATTTTGCTTAAAACGATCAACGTGTGTGACACTGCTAGTGATATACCATGAGAGATAATAGTGCAAACTTCTGCAATGAGTGTGGTGCACTTTCAAGCACTAAGGACTGTGAAGTATTAAACAGATGTATAGCTTGATTAGATATAATAATTGATGACTTCTATGGAGTTACACATACAAAAATATATCAGCTTTAGCTCTGAGCATTGCTTCAAAAAATATGATTTACTTTTATAAGCAAAATTCGTAAAATAAATGTAGCGTATGTTTGGTTTCGCGTTTCCGCAGCACAGACTTGCGTTTGGCTCTCTCGACGCAATTCTAGTCTTCTTTGAGTATGTTTGGTTTGCTCTTTGTAAATCGATTCTGTCTTCCTAAAGCGCTTCTACCAAAAGCTACGAATCGCAGCTTCTACGTTTAACTCAAAATCAATTCTTCTCTTTTGTGGGGTCACAGCTGTATTATTTCCTTTTATTCCTACATTACCCTTCACTGCTATCATCAATCACCCCCACCGAGACTCATTAGTCAACATTCAGATGCACACAAACAGCCACACCAACAATTTCCACTGCACAAACGTCTGAGATCCGAGAAAAGTGGAAGTTGAAATATTGACAATCAATGGTTATGAAAGAAGATTTGAGTGTTGGGAGAAGATTAGAAGAACATTGAGATATGGACGAAGAAAAAATTTGTGAATTGGAGATGTAGATTTGAGGTATAAAACTATGAAATTTTATGGAAAAATGGAGAGTACGGTGGTGCCGTTGGCATTGAAAGAGAAGAGCACGTTTACATTGGAATTTTTTGGTTTGACAAATCACAAAATTATTGGGCTGAGTTTTCACATAGAGAGAGGTCCAATAAAAATTAGCACTATTTTGGTAATTTACACTTTAAAAGCAATTTTGATTCAAATTATCCAAACACACATTTTATATAAATTGCTTTTACAAAAAAGATATCCAAACATAAATCATTTTACATTCAACTCACTTTTAATCAAAATCAATTCTACAAAATCAATTCATTAAGAATCAATTCTAGGCACCGCTCAACCAAACACACACGTAATTGTTGCACATACAATATTTCTTAAAATACGTTAATCCACAGCATTAATTTTAGAAAGTAGGATTGCCAATTTGCCATACATGTTTTTTTGATTTTCTTATCTCTAAAACAATTTTAAAAAGTAGGACTACCAAACAAATTTCTTGTATTTTTTTTTTTTTTGAAAAGACATTTTAGAAATTGATATACAAAACGGTAATGGAAAACTAAAAACTAAAACACAATCAAACAAGCCCTAAATATTTGTGATGTACCCAAAGACAAAAAGCAAAAAAAAAAAAATATATTATGTCTATTGCATGGACAAATAACAACACACATAAATTGTTCTTGTAAAAAAAGAAAGGGTTCTATACAGAAGACAAATCAGAAAAATATAAAAGCCTGATTGGTTTCTGTTCATAAATTATCTCTTCCATTTTTGCCCCAAAAAACAAATAAAGTCACATTATAAACAATGATAAAATTATCCAAAAGGGGCTCTATCCAAACAATACCAATAACAGATCCTTTTGATGATATATCATGAAATGGATAAAATGTAACTATACAATGTTAAAATCATATAAGTTAAAAGTGCATTAAAAGTGACTAAAAAACCATTTATGAATTTCAGTGCTGTTTATTATAGTTTAGCTTTTACATTAACAGTTCTATTTCTTACAACTAATAATATATCCCTATTTTATTAAAATCATATATAGTTCTAAATTTTTACTACTAAAGAAAATCTCATTTCCCTCACCATTTTTACTTTTGGAAGTACATTTTTCAGAAGCTTATCATATGTGTAGTTTTCACCACCATGTCTGTATCAGATACCTACCGGACACAGATACACTTTGATACGCCATGAGTACATATCATAGAAGTATCGAAATGGATTTCACAATAAAAAATATAAGTTTTGATAAGTTTTAACTTGTGAGTACGCCATAAAATGTTTCTTCGATATGCATCAGGTCTTTTTGCCTTGATCAGTGCATCTTTTCCTATTTTGCTTTGAAAACTAAAACTCCCAATTAATTGCAAATTTCGTTCACCGCTTCAGTCTTATATCATTTTCCCACCAAGTATAATTTTACTTATACACCCAACGTTGTCTTTTTGACAGCCACCTTCATTTCATTACCAAGTCAACATTCACATGAAGGGTGTATAGATACTGAAATCAATGGTGTGCCTTCATTTAGCCGTAAAAAAATTTAGAATATTTTATTCTTAACAATGTGTCAATTGGATTTTAAGGTATTTCAATTTACGTTGGTAAAATCAAAGTTGTAGAAAAGCATATAGGTGATAATTGTATATTTTAATTATGAATGAAAAAGACTCCTTTTATAGGAGAGAAAATATGTCAGCTCCTTTATTTTAGGAGCAATATAATGACTCTTAAATAAGAAAATAAATAATACTAAATAACACCCCCCCTCAAGTTGGTGCGTAGATGTCAATCATGTCCAACTTGCTGATCAAGTATTCAAATGTTGTTTTTTCCAAGCTTTTGGTCAATATGTCAGCAGTCTCTTGATTGGAAGGGATAAATGGCAAGTAGAGAGTACCAGAGTCAATCTTTTCTTTGATGAAATGACGATCGATCTCAATATGTTTTGTACGATTATGTTGAACCGAATTATGAGCTATACTTATAGCTGCCTTGTTGTCACAATACAATTTCAATGGGATTTCTACCTCTATCTTCAGTTCTTTTAGGACTCTGAGAATCCACATACCTTCACAGATTCCTTGGGCCATTGCTCTAAACTCAGCTTCGGCGCTACTTCTTGCAACCACTCCTTGTTTTTTGCTTCTCCAAGTCACTAGGTTCCCCCACACATGTGCAATAACCTGAGGTTTATTTTCTATCAATAATGGACCTTGCCAAATCTGCATCAGTGAATATTGCCACATTTTTATCATTAGTCTTCTTGAAGGGTAATCCTTTTCCAGGAGTTGCTTTTAAGTATCTCAAGATTCCGGGCACAATTCAAGGTGTTCTTCATATGGTGCATGCATGAATTGGCTCACAACACTAACAGAGAAGGCAATGTCAGGGCGAGTATGAGCCAAATATATTAATATTCCAACCAACTTCTAATATCTTCCAGTGTCAACTGGTGTGTCCCCTTTCTCCCAAAGTTTAGCACTTTGGTCTATTGGTGTGTCAGCAGGCTTACAACCACTCATACTTGTCTCTTGTAGGAGATCAAGAACATATTTTCTCTGAGAAACGACAATTCCTTTCTTTGACCTTGCTACTTCCATGCCAAGGAAATACTTGAGGGGACCGTAATCTTTGATTTCAAAATCTGCAGCTAAGTCTATTACTAAGCCAGTCAATAATAGAAGAGTTTTCAGATTTCCAGAACCTGTTATTAGGATGTGTTGTTGCAGGCATTGGAACATCACCTGTAAGAAAACCCAACTTCCATTTGCCCTCTAGAATAAGTTGAGCCATCCAGTTTTTGAACATTAACCTGAAGAGTTATTTTGACCTCCGCCTCCTAAATGATTGTAACCACCATCAAGTGGGTAGCCATAACCGGACCCAAAAAAGTCGGTAAAGTTTTTTGTTTGGATCTCCTCTGCCATGACCGATCCCACCGTTAAAGTTGTTGCTTGTCATGAAATTGGGCATGTCTGGCATGATAAATCCACTTCCTCTGCCGAAATTGTTGTTGGAGCCGCCAAAATTGACGTTGGAGCCGACACCGTCTCCGCCACCGCAACCTCCGGGGGAGGCGTTGTTTGGATAGGGTCAACCATAGTTTGGATCGGTCGGATCGGATAAAACAACGGGTCGGCAGAAAATAGGGTTTACTTTACAATATCACCCTAGCCCTAACAAAGCTCGTGATACCATGTAGAAAAGCATATAGGTGATAATTGTATATTTTATTATGAATGAAAATATTTTCTATTTAGTATTATTTATTTTCTTATTTAAGAGTCATTATATTACTCCTAAAATAAAGGAGCTGACGTTGTATTTTCTCTCCTATAAAATGTGCTTTTTTTATTCATAATAAAATATACAATTATCACCTATATGCTTTTCTACAAAAAGTTCTAGTAAATTTTTATTTGTTTATATCCATATTCTAAACATCCTGTCGTAATTGTTTTGGGAAACGATGTATCGGATACGTATTGTACCCAGTACTCACATCATGTTTGTATCCAAGTAATATGGAGGATATGATATTATGTATTTTATTGAACAAAATTCAAATTTTTACCCATGTTATAAAACCTAGACATGCAAAAGTTCTCTCTGAAACAATTTACAACAATATAAAATTTAATAAAAGGGGATAAAAATTGAACATGCTGCTGAATCTTCCAAAGCTTTTTGCAAGTAACAAGCCAACATTTGTGACATCATTATTCATTTCACAACTATCCAAGTGAATACGCAATTATTATAAATGAAAGTCTGAAAATTAAGTGTGAAAAAATTTCTCCCAACAATAAAATTATAAAAGAATTTTCAGTCATATGAATTTATGAAAGGAAAAAAAAAAAAAGAAATAGGTAATGTCTTATCACCTGGAGCCGTTATCCCCGAGACCGTGCAACCAAACTATAGTTGCTTGGTGTTTGCCTTTAGGCCTGACTACATAGGTTCTTCCAAACTCAAATGCTCTTCCAGCAGACCTACCACCTAAAATCAAGCAATACTAAATATTAAAGACTTATAAGGAATGGATAGTGAAAACAAAGACAAAAGAATAATACAGCATAACGGAATAGTTTTTTCCTTCCAACAACAGAACTCCAGAGTAGATAATTTACACCCAAAAATCAAGTTAGAGTTGCTGTGCTGAGAACAACTTACCAACAGAGCTCATTTTTAGCCTCTAAACAATACACCTTTTATAGTGACCTAATCAAAAAATTAGACAAACAATAAGGATCTACAAAATAATTTAACCAGATTTATCAGTAAATGTAAAGCTATGTATGTTCAATTCTTCATTGCATTCACCATAATTTAAAATAATCAAAATATTAAGGAAAATCATATTTAAGAATCTAAAGCAGACCTCAAGTTTCCAGGAGTTTAAGAAATAAAGGTGAAATCCCATATGGCATTAACAATCAAACATTTTGATGCAAATACAAGGCTGGTTATATTACCCCTCTTTCTTTCTTTTTTGGGTTACCTTGTTATATATAGGTACGATGTTTCCACCGCCATTTACCGGTGCCTAATTTTCATAAGGGAACCTATATAGGGCACACAATGTGGGTTCTCCCCTCCCAACCAATTGTTTTCCATACACACCAGTCAGGGATCAAACCCCTAACCTGCTTAAGGGCACAAGACTCTTATCACTTGAACCAATTCATTGTCGGTAATTACCTCTATAACTATAAGGAGTCCTCAGCCATTTAAAGGACTTGAAAAGGGTAAATAGAAAAAAGGAATTTATTATTACAGAAATAAATAAAATAACCTGTGAAATTAAACTAAGAAAATGAAGATATCATAGTTTTTGAGCTATTGGGTAGGTTAATTATCTAAATACATTGCAATTTGAAGTCAATAAGCCAACAATATTTGCGAAATTATGTTAATAGTTAAACTAGAATGAGAAAAACAACTTGTCCTAATTTGATGCTAAAATATGTTCAGTGGATTAAAATCTCTAATCTTATATTACACAAGAAAAACCGAATTAAGCTAAGTGTCTATACAATTAGGTATTAACCACGTTGTAAGAACAAATTCAATTTTAGGGCACAACAAACAATCCAAGAAAAATGAAATATAAAGGAAAGAAAAAGAGCATTAGATTTTACCAATAAGAGGGAGAAAGGGGTTTAGAAAGAGGAGGATTTCAGTATCGACTTTCTACGAACGCCAAACTAACCTTTATTGGCCGGCAGTGTTGGGACTCTGATAAAGTCCAAAGCTCCGTGTTAGTATTATGGGACAGAACAAATGACAGAACAGGTAAGAATAACACCTCACAAAATTGCATTGGTGAAGAACGAAACAGATAATATTTTTTACATTCGAAAATAATGTTTTGGCTTAATTGCGGTTTTAATTTTTTTATTTTAAATTTTTTTGTAGAATTGGTCCTTTTATTTTCAAAATTTGACAGTTTTGACTCTCTTATCATAATTGTTAATTATAAATTGACGATATGATATGACTTAAACAACATGATATATGATTTGATGATGACAAAATATCAACATTGATGAAATTGTAAGAAAAATCTTTCATAAAGTTAATTTAAAACATATTGTATCATCATATTTTAGACAAAATATATGTTAAGGGGACTAAAATTGTCAAATTTTAAAATAAGAGGACCAAAATTGCAAAAAGTTGAAAATATGTGGACCAAAACTGCAATTAAGCCTAATATTTTTCGTATTTTTTATATTAGGAAATAAAATATTTTTTCATATTTTCGTAAATAAAATGAATATTTTTGTATTTTTTATGGTTGTAGTATGGACACCAAGTTGTCTTGCGGTTTAGTAAAGGACAAAAATTCTTATTTTTATTTTGTCCCTTATGCATATTTTGTCGAGTAACATAATCAGTTTCTGAATTAAACAGGATACAACAAAAGTTGTCCAGTTCATTCCTAAGTTTTTTAGTACATCAAACGCAAATGAATATTTCATATGTATTGGTTCTACAATAAGCAATGTACCTATATTATTTTTGTGGGATCGATTTATAATAATATAGAAGGCTAAACTGCACATTTGGTCCCTTACGTTTATTTTAGGTTTCAATTTGGTCTCTTACGTTTAAAAAGTTTCAATTTGGTCCCTTACATTTATTTTAGATTTCAATTTGGTCTTTTCCGTCAATTTTGTCACATGTGTCAAACGGTTTGCATATGTGGACACACACGTGGACACTTTGACATTGCGACATGCGTCCAATTAAAAGACAAAACTGACGGAAAGGACCAACTTATGCAAACGGTGGAAACACGAGGGACCAAATTGAAACTTTTTAAACGTAAGGGACCAAATTGAACCTAAAATAAACGTAAGAGACCAAATATATAGTTTATTATTATTGTTGAGATATGTTACGTGTACACATGGGATCCAGTTAAGCACTAAAAAATGAGAGTTTCATTGTGGATGCTCTAAAGGCATCTCCAATGCAAGTGGCCGATGAAAACTTAAGCCCTGTTTGGTCCGGCTTATTTTTTACTTTTTTATTCGGCTTAAACGAAATAAAGAAGTATAAAATTATATTTGACAATATTTCTCCATAAAAGTATTAAAGAAATAAAGTAAAGAAGTAAAAAATAAAGAAAAGTGAAGTTAAACACAATTTTTTCGTTCTTTACTATTTTTAAGGAGAAGAAAAAAAGAAGAAAATAAGCCGGATCAAACGGGGCCTTAATACTAAACAACCGGATCTTATTTTAATTTATCATGGTAGTTGAAAGACATGGTACACAAAGCGGCTTAAAAATAAGTAATGGAATTTCATGGAGCAACTCTTACAAAAGGGACTTTAGCAATAACACTCGTTATTTAAATAGAGATTAGTGAGGTTCATACCTATTAATATGGAGTGGTTGTGTTCTTTTGAACCGAAAAGCATTATCTCTTCTCTATAATATACATTACAATATTATTATGAAGCTCTCTCGTGTATTTTGAATAGAAATTGTTTAGGTGATATTCAATCAGAGCTTTTCTATTTTGTTTTTTTCGCATAAAAAAATTATATTTAATATTATATTTTTCTCTTATCTTTGAATAAAAAAATAATATTCTTTTCTCTATTTTTTTTTTTGTATCCAAATAAATACGGAGTATTATATTTTTGATTTTGAAGAAACTCTAATATTAAGAAAATCTTCTCTAACCTAATATTAAAAAAAATTGTTGGATATATACAATTAAATTAATCTGATATAATTATGCACATTTACGATACAACTAAATTAATGATATCATCTCTGACCCATTATTAAAAAAAGGATTGTTGGATAGATAAAACAAAATTAAATGGATATAGTTATGCACATCCATAATCTTGACAAAAAATTTATTTAAGAAATGGTATTGTAGATTTGTTTTAGACATGCCACGTTGGATATAATTTTCCCCCAAACGTAGTGTTTTCCCTCTTTCTTGTGAAAGCGTTTCCGTCTCCGTTCTTGGTGGACAAGTGTGCGATTCCGTTTTACAGGTGCCTGCGATTCTGTATCCTGATCGTTTTCCCTCTTTCACGACTTGGGGAAATTTTGTGCGGTTGTAACTGGTGTAGGGTGTTTACCCCGTTCGTATTTTCCCCCCAAACAGATCGAGGGTTTCTTTCAAAATTCAAATATTGATTCATCTGGTGTGGGTGCTATCTACAATAACCATCTATAAATACATCTCCCATGGTGATTGACTCAACACTACCAATTGCATATCAGGCTCTAATCAATTGCATATAAACAACAGAACAATGGTGTATAACGTGAAGGTTGAAAAACACACAAGAAGGGGGGGGGGGTTGAATTGTGTTGAGACTTTTTCTAAGTTAAAACAAATTGCAGCGGATAAGGTATAACACACACAATATATGAGGATAGGGTTAGAGAGAGATGCTCAGAATTTTTATACTGGTTCCTCCCACTCAGATTACAAATGCTCAAGCACTAAGCAAGAGACTTCAAACTGCTCAAGCACAAAGCAAGAGACTTCTAACTGCTCAAGCACAAAGCAAGAGACTTCCAATGCTCAAGCACAAAGCAAGAGACTTCCAATGCTCAAGCACAAAGCAAGAGACTTCCAATGCTCAAGCACAAAGCAAGAGACTTCAAACTGGTCTTAATGTTAATAAAGATAAGAGATTAACACTTGATATACAATCAGAGGTGTTTACAAAATACAACGCAGTTACAAGACTAACTTAGAAAATTATCACAAAGTTTCTAAGTGTTTGATAGCTTCAGAATTTGACAGAGTTTCAGCACGTTCAGAAGCTTAAGTCTTGATTCCATTTCTTCACAAATCTTCTTCCTTTTATAGATGATAAAATGAACGTTGGAGATTATAGCCGTTTGAAGAATTGAGACGCTCCTTTGTATAGATCAGTGAGCTTATTAGCTGTTCTGATTTGCAGTAGCTTAGGAGCTTAACGTTTACTACAAAATGAGAGATTCCTTTTGGCTTTTGATATTTGAACCTTGGTGAAAGCCAAATAAGGAAATAATCGTTTCTGAAGCCTGACTTGAAAAGGACCTTTCCATGGTCAAACCTTTTCATTCTTGGTTTCTGCGTTTGGACTTAGTCAGGCACAATCTTCAATAAAATTGTACTCTCAAATGTAGCTTAACACTTATATCTGACGAGCCTTCAGATTTTGATAGGCTCAGAATTACTTGTTTCAGATCTGGTGAGCTCAGATGTTCTTCAGATTTTGATAGGCTCAGAATTACTTGTTTCAGATCTGGTGAGCTCAGATGTTCTTCAGATTTTGATAGGCTCAGAATTACTTGTTTCAGATCTGGTGAGCTCAGATGTTCTTCAGATTTTGATAGGCTCAGAATTACTTGTTTCAGATCTGGTGAGCTCAGAAGTAATTCCTTCAGAAATTCTAAGGTTCAGATAATAACTTCAGAGTTTCACAGGCTCAGAATTACTTGCTTCAGATCTGGTGAGCTCAGAAGTAATTCCTTCAGAAATTCTAAGGTTCAGATAATAACTTCAGAGTTTCATAGGCTCAGAATTACTTGCTTCAGATCTGGTGAGCTCAGAAGTAATTCATTCAGAAATTCTAGGGTTCTTTAGTACGCAAATTTTAACTTTTAATCCTGCACACTGAATTAAATTATTAGTACTCCAATTTAACCTTAAATACATTGTTATCATCAAAATCAATTAAGGAGATACAAAATCATAATTTTGTTCCAACAATCTCCCCCTTTTTGATGATGACAACTATATGTATTTAAAATCAATTGTTGTTGTTTTTATTTAACATCTTGACTTCAGGTTCTGAGGTTTGCAAGCTCCCCCTGAGTCTGATAAGCTTCAAAAGTTTATCAATGATAAATATAAAACAGTCTAAGAGTAATATTTAATGTCAAATATAATTTCATATATTCTACCTTCAGAATTAGAGGTTTGCAAGCTCTATTTCTTCAGATTGACAAATATAAGATATGGTTTGCAAGCATATCTTATATTATATGAATTTATGTTGGACAAAATTTATTACTCCCCCTCATTAAAAGTTTAAAAGACTTTAATATAACTTAACAAGAGTAGAGTTCAGAAAATGTGATCTTTAGAGCTTCAGAAATAATTTCACTGCCATAGGAAATGAAATAATATTTTCTCCCCCTTTGTCATTATCAAAAACGGGTCAGTCAAAGCACAAGTTACAGGGTAGTAAATGCACACAGCAAACAACCACCAGCAGTAAATGCATTCAACGGTAAAAGGGAATTGTTAAGTACCATGGTGAAACAGGGAATTGTTTCAGAATGAAGACGAGTTTCTTCAAGATCTGAATCAGTTCCAGGAAAAGGTGGAGTGGTTTGAATGGATGAGGGGTTTGGTTCAGAAGTGGTTGGCTTAGGAGATGAAGTCTGAAGGGGTTCAGTTTGGGATTCAGCAGGGACTTCAGAATTTTGAACATTTGAGGGTTCAGATTGGTCTACGTCCATTGCTATTGGGGTAGACTCAGAATCTTTAATAGGAGATTTCTGAGGGGATTTAGGAGTGTCAGAAATGGTTATAGTGGAAGTTTCAAAATATTGAAAACGTGAGAAGTGATAGTGACTAGTGTGTAGTTAAGTGATTATAGTGGAAGTTTCAAAATATTGGGGAAACAAGATAGTGACGTAATGGGGGCTTGGCAGTTACTTTTAATAAAATCATCATTAGCTCTCCTTCATTACCCAGCGGTTACTAGACATGATGGGAAGTTACACAGATAAGTAGTGTTTTCAGAAGCCAGCTGTCAGTTAGAGAAACTGAGTGGTCAACTAACACTTAGAGTAGGTATCTGAGTCACAAGAAATCATATTTAATAATAAATAATTCTGATTGCTTCAGATGAGAGAGTGCTTCAGAACCTATATAATAGTTTCTGAGCCGTCCAAACTTCTGAGGCCCTTCAGAACCAGTTTATTCATTCAGAGTTAACAGCATTCAGAGATATCATTCAGAAATAAAAACCATGTTCAGATTTTTCTTGATAAAATCGAAACGATCAATAGCAAGAGGTTTGGTAAAGATATCAGCCCATTGATGCTCAGTATCAATGAATTGAATCTTAATTACTCCCTTCTGAACATAGTCTCTAATGAAGTGATGTTTGATCTCAATGTGTTTAGCTCTTGAATGCAAAATAGGATTCTTAGACAAACAGATAGCAGCAGTATTATCACAGAGAAGTGGTATACTACTTATCCTTATCTGATAGTCCTCCAACTGATGTTTCATCCAGAGCAATTGCGTGCAACACTTAGCAGCTGAGATGTACTCTGCTTCTGCTGTAGATAGAGCAATAGTTGCTTGTCTCTTACTAGCCCATGATATAAGGTTTTCACCTAGAAATTGACAGTTTCCACTAGTGGACTTCCTTTCAATTTTATCACCAGCATAGTCAGCATCACAGAATCCAATAAGCTGATAATCTAAGGATTTCTTATAAAGTAATCCAAGATTAGTGGTTCCTTTCAGATATCTAAAGATTCTCTTAACAGCAGTTAGATGAGACTCTCTAGGATCTGATTGAAATCTAGCACACAAGCATACACTGAACAAGATATCTGGTCTAGATGCAGTGAGATAAAGGAGGGAACCAATCATACCTCTGTATAATTTCTGATCTACTTTGCCTTCAGATTCTTCCTTCAGAAGACAGCTAGAGGGATGCATAGGAGTTGACATTGGTTTACAATCTTCAAGACCAAATTTCTTCAGTAAATCCTTTGTGTATTTGGTTTGATGCACATATACTCCTTCTTTTCTTTGATTGATTTGAATTTTCAAGAAGAATGTTAATTCTCCCATCATACTCATTTCAAATTCATCCTGCATAAGCTTAGAGAAATTCTTGCAAAGAGAAGCATTAGTTGAACCAAAGATAATATCATCAACATAAATCTGAACAATCAAAATATCAGTTTTTAAGGTTTTTCTAAAGAGAGTGTTATCAACATGTCCTTTTTCAAAACCATTTTCTAGAAGAAATATACTTAACCTTTCATACCAAGCTCTTGGAGCTTGTTTCAAACCATACAGAGATTTCTTCAATTTGTAAACATGATCAGGACACTTTATATCTTCAAAGCCAGGAGGTTGTTTAACATAGACTTCTTCATAAATTACTCCATTCAGAAATGCACTCTTAACATCCATTTGAAATAGAGTGATGTCATGATTAACTGCATAGGACAAGAGAAGTCTAATTGCCTCAAGTCTTGCTACTGGTGCAAAGGTTTCAGTGAAATCTATGCCTTCTTGCTGACTATAACCTTGTGCAACCAGTCTAGCTTTATTTCTGACAACTTCTCCCTTTTCATTTGACTTGTTTCTGAATACCCATTTTGTTCCAATAATGTTCTTGTGTTTGGGTTTTGGTACCAGATCCCAAACATCATTTCTTTCAAATTGATTGAGTTCTTCTTGCATTGCAACAATCCACCCATCATCTGAGAGTGCTTCTTCTATGTTTGTGGGTTCAATTAATGAAATTAACCCAACTAGGGATTCATCCTCTTTGAAAGCAGATCTGGTCTTTCTTGGGCTATCCTTGTTACCAACAATTAGCTCTTCAGGATGAGATGATCTATACTTGAATTTACTCTTAGGTGGAGCAGGTGTCTGAGAGGGTTCAGTTTCTGAAGGGTCTTCAGTTTCAAGGCCTTCAGAGATATCTTCATTTTGAGTCTCAGATGGATATACAGCAATGGAGAGATCTTCACACTCAGAATTTGAGGAAACTTGAAATTCTGCAAAAGTCTCAGCTTGCTCTGACATTTTATCGTCAGGCTCTTTATCATCAAATCTAACATGTATAGATTCTTCAACTGTGTGAGTTTCAGAATTATACAATCTGTATGCTTTTGAGCGTTCAGAGTAGCCTATAAAGATACCCTTATAAGCTCTAGCATCAAATTTCTTTCGATAGACCTTGTTGTCTAGAATATAACACGTACATCCAAACTGATGAAAATAAGAAATATTTGGTTTTCTTCCTTTGAACAGTTCATAAGCAGTTTTGTTCAGAATAGGTCTGATGTAGATTCTATTCTGAACATAGCAAGCAGTACTCACGGCTTCTGCCCACAAGAACTTAGCTAGGTTAGACTCAAGCATCATGGTACGAGCCATTTCTTGCAAAGATCTATTCTTTCTTTCTACAACACCATTCTGCTGTGGTGTTCTAGGAGAAGAGAATTCATGGATTACTCCATGCTCTGAGCAGAAAGATTCGAAAGAGTCATTTTCGAACTCTCCCCCATGGTCGCTTCTAACCTTCAGAATCCGAAGATCCTTTTCACTTTGTATTTGTGTGCAGAAGTCACTGAACACCACAAGTGCTTCACTCTTAGAACGTAGGAATTTCACCCAAGTCCATCTACTGAAATCATCAACCATGACCAATCCATATTTTTTACCATTGATAGAGGCTGTCGAAACAGGACCAAACAGATCAATGTGAAGCAATTCTAAGGGTCTGGAAGTAGAGACAATGTTTTTAGACTTGAATGAAGTCTTAGCAAATTTTCCTTTTTGACATGAGCCACAAAGTGCATCTGAGTGATAATCAATGTCAGGCAAACCACTAACAAGCTTTTGTTTGCTAAGCTTAGAGATCAACCTCCAGTTAGCATGACCAAGACGCTTGTGCCATAGCCATTTCTCATCACTCAGAGACAAAAGACATATAATCTTTTGGTCAACCAAATCAGAAAAGTTTACTTTATAAACATTGCCAACTCTCATTCCCTTGAATACTACAGATTTGTCAGAGTCTTTTGATACAGTACATGATTCCTTATTAAATGTAACAACACACCCATTGTCACAAAATTGACTAATGCTCAATAGATTGTGTTTAAGTCCATCAACTAACCAAACATCTTTAATGGAAAGAGAAGAATTACCAACTGTACCTGTACCAATGATCTTCCCTTTTTGTTTTCCTCCAAATCCCACAGAGCCTCCCTCTTTCAGAGTTAGGGTTTGGAACATATGCTTTTCTCCCGTCATATGTCGTGAGCAACCACTGTCCAGGTACCAGGGCTGCTGTTTTACCTTTCCTTGCATGAGCATCTGAAGCAAACATTATTTCAGATTTTGGTACCCATATTCTGATGGGTCCTTTAGAGTTAGTCTTCTGAATAGTATTCCTTCTTTGTTTTCTATGATCAACACAAGATCTAGAATTAATTAAGCTTTGACAAGAATGTTTAGGCTTAATTTGATTCTTGGATTTTGATCTGGAGTATATCACAGTTCCAAAGGTCAAGCAAGGATCTGAAGTAACTTTACCTTGATTTCTCAGAGGTTCAGATGACTTCTGAGCCTTAACTTGAGAACTTTTGGACTCAGAAATTTTAGGTTCAGAAGAACTTGGAACTTCTGAGTCTTTGGGTTCAGGTTCAGAACCTCCTTCAGAGTTGGATGCCTTCAGATCAAGTGTACCACTTTTAACAAAGGTAGAGAATAATTCAGGTGGAGTATCATCCTCACTATATGATTTCAGAGGTTTATCCCAGTTCTTAAACCGAGAATAACCAATGCCTTCACCATAGTTACGAGTCATATGATAAATCATGGAAGCCATTTTACTCCTATTGAAGGTACAACGAATAAATTCGTGAAGAGCATCTTCATGATCATCATTGAGCTTGTCTGCCAAGACATAGTTAGATTCAACATGACAAATACGAATGTTTAACGATTCATTTTCATCATAAAGAATCTTGGCATCCTTTTTCAATGATTCATGAACATTCTTCAGAATTTTGTGTTGACTTACTATACGAGAGTAATGTTTCACGGCAATCTTAAGAGAATCAATTAACTCAGATTTAGTCATGTTAGAGTATACCTCATTTTCATCATCTGAGTCATCTTCAGAATCTCTATCAGAGTTGTTACCTTCAGAAGTTCTTGCCATTAAAGCCAGATTGCCTTCTTCATCATCTTCTCCTTCAGAGTCATTTTCAATGGTCTCCCAAGTGGCTAACAAACTCTTCCTTACCTTTTCTTTGTACTTTTCTTTCCCAAAGCTCTTATTCTTTCCTTTGTCCTTGGATGACATTTCTGGACAGTCCGCAATGAAGTGTCCAGATTTCTTGCAGTTATAGCAGTTGTTCAGTTCTTCCTTTTTGTCCTTTGAAAAGGAACTTCTTGAGTTGTTTCCTTTGTTTGGAAACCTTTTGTATTTCTTGTTCCATTTCTGAAACCTTCTAACCATTAGTGCCATTTCTTCATTCTCAGAATTTTCATCCATCATATCATCAGAAGTTTCTTCCTCTTGTTCAGACACTTTGATCTTTGCAGCTTTTGAGGAAGTCTGAACAGAGCTTAGAGCCAAGGACTTCATCTTCTTGACAGGTTCATCTGACATAAGTTCTAGCTCATGACTTCTGAGTGAGCTTATTAAATCTTCAAGAGTCACATTGTCCAAATCCTTGGATTCCTGAAAAGCTGTAACTTTTGGTCTCCATTTGGAAGGTAAGCTCCTCAGAATTTTCTTCACGTGATCAGATGCAGTGTAGCTTTTCTTCAGAACTTGAAGACCAGAGACAAGGGTTTGAAACCTTGAATACATGGTTTCAATATCTTCATCTTCCTTCATTCTGAACAGCTCATATTGATGAACTAATAAGTTTGCCTTAGCTTCTTTGACTTGCTTATTTCCTTCATAGGTGGAACATAGAGAGTCCCAGATAGTTTTGGCACATGACTTGTTGGATATTTTTAAATACTCAGCATGAGATATTGCACCAATAAGCATATTCTTAACAGTATGATGCTTCTTATACTGTTTCTTCTTTTCAGCATCAAAGAACTTTCTGTAGGTATTTCTTACAACACCTTCATCATCCATGTGTTCAAAATGTATACCATCTTCAATGATATCCCATAACTCATCATCGGTCCCAATGATGTAACTATACATCTTGGTTTTCCAGAAAGGAAAAGTAGTAGGATCACTGTTGAAGTAAGGTGGTTTGTCTCTGTGATTATCACTGTTCCTTTCCCTATCATAGTTGTGAGGAGGTGGAACAGCAGAGTGATCAGGTCCAGAGGAAGCAGAAGGAGAGGTAACACCAGACATGTTTTTCAACTAAGTACCCCTAGATCTTTTACTGTTTCACTGTTAAGTGAAGAGCAACAGACCGGAGCTCTGATGCCAATTGAAGGTTGAAAAACACACAAGAAGGGGGGGGTTGAATTGTGTTGAGACTTTTTCTAAGTTAAAACAAATTGCAGCGGATAAGGTATAACACACACAATATATGAGGATAGGGTTAGAGAGAGATGCTCAGAATTTTTATACTGGTTCCTCCCACTCAGATTACAAATGCTCAAGCACTAAGCAAGAGACTTCAAACTGCTCAAGCACAAAGCAAGAGACTTCTAACTGCTCAAGCACAAAGCAAGAGACTTCCAATGCTCAAGCACAAAGCAAGAGACTTCCAATGCTCAAGCACAAAGCAAGAGACTTCCAATGCTCAAGCACAAAGCAAGAGACTTCAAACTGGTCTTAATGTTAATAAAGATAAGAGATTAACACTTGATATACAATCAGAGGTGTTTACAAAATACAACGCAGTTACAAGACTAACTTAGAAAATTATCACAAAGTTTCTAAGTGTTTGATAGCTTCAGAATTTGACAGAGTTTCAGCACGTTCAGAAGCTTAAGTCTTGATTCCATTTCTTCACAAATCTTCTTCCTTTTATAGATGATAAAATGAACGTTGAAGATTATAGCCGTTTGAAGAATTGAGACGCTCCTTTGTATAGATCAGTGAGCTTATTAGCTGTTCTGATTTGCAGTAGCTTAGGAGCTTAACGTTTACTACAAAATGAGAGATTCCTTTTGGCTTTTGATATTTGAACCTTGGTGAAAGCCAAATAAGGAAATAATCGTTTCTGAAGCCTGACTTGAAAAGGACCTTTCCATGGTCAAACCTTTTCATTCTTGGTTTCTGCGTTTGGACTTAGTCAGGCACAGTCTTCAATAAAATTGTACTCTCAAATGTAGCTTAACACTTATATCTGACGAGCCTTCAGATTTTGATAGGCTCAGAATTACTTGTTTCAGATCTGGTGAGCTCAGATGTTCTTCAGATTTTGATAGGCTCAGAATTACTTGTTTCAGATCTGGTGAGCTCAGATGTTCTTCAGATTTTGATAGGCTCAGAATTACTTGTTTCAGATCTGGTGAGCTCAGATGTTCTTCAGATTTTGATAGGCTCAGAATTACTTGTTTCAGATCTGGTGAGCTCAGAAGTAATTCCTTCAGAAATTCTAAGGTTCAGATAATAACTTCAGAGTTTCACAGGCTCGGAATTACTTGCTTCAGATCTGGTGAGCTCAGAAGTAATTCCTTCAGAAATTCTAAGGTTCAGATAATAACTTCAGAGTTTCATAGGCTCAGAATTACTTGCTTCAGATCTGGTGAGCTCAGAAGTAATTCATTCAGAAATTCTAGGGTTCTTTAGTACGCAAATTTTAACTTTTAATCCTGCACACTGAATTAAATTATTAGTACTCCAATTTAACCTTAAATACATTGTTATCATCAAAATCAATTAAGGAGATACAAAATCATAATTTTGTTCCAACATAACGAGCAGCTCAATTCTAATTCAGAGTTAGATGATGTTCCTGAACTGTTGCCTGGGAAAGAAAATCTTCGCATAAAAAGATGGGAAAGTTTGTTGGTGGATTGCCTATTGTTGTTGTCCAATATGCCAAAGTTAAAATTTTGGCTAAATGCATCTATAGGTCCTTTAAGTTTAACGTTTGTAACAGATAGGTCCTTTAAGTTTTTTAAATAACAGATAGGTCCTTTAAGTTTTTGAAGTAACAAATAGGTCCTTTAAGTTTGTAATTTGTAGCATTTAAGTCCTATTTTTTAAGTAATTGAGGGACTTAGATGTTACATATTACAAACTTAAAGGACTTATTTGTTACTTTAAAAACTTAAAGGACTTATTTGTTACTTAAAAAACTTAAAGGATCAATCTGTTACAAACATAAAACTTAAAGGACTTATGAATACATTTTGTCTAAAATTTTTAGAGGTAATCAATCCTTAATACTTGATTTTGAATTATGGTAGAAACAATTGTTAATTAGATTTATTTGTCGTCGAGACTAATTCTAGATTATTTGGACCCATTCTACTGGAAATTTTTTACTAAACTTCACATTAACTACACGTTGAATTTTAAATTACTAATTACCATTTCTCTATTGATATGAGGGCTAAGACTAAAAACAAAAGCCTTCATGTGTGCAATGACCTGCTCCTCATATACGTATGCATGTTCCCACCTGCTTTCTTAGTACAATGTAGTGAGAATTAAGGTTAATCAAAATGTGATAATTAAGCTTGGTAAGTTGAAGATTTTAGAGTCAAATTTCATGTTAGGTGCAGTCTTGTAGTGAATAGCCTTGGTGCTGATAGTGATATTAGCATTTCAGATAGTAGTTGTAAGTTCAGGCTTAATAAGGGGATGGAGGATTAGGTGTTCCATCAGCCGTTTGACATACATACAGTTTGTCCAATCCCAAGTATATTATTTGTCCAATCCCAAGTATTGATAGTTTTTTCTACACTCAATAAAGACACAGCAAAGTATTTTTTCTGCACTTTTTTCTTATAAACTAAGTTAGTCTCATGAAGACACATTAATGACTGAGATCTATTTAAGAAACTAAGTTAGTTTTTTTTTTATAAACTAAGTTTGTATGCGCACTGATCAAGAATAGAACTTCTAACTAAATAATTCAAATGATTCAGCGGCTAAAACATCTTCGACTTGTGTCCTCTGACAATATATCTTTAACAAATTAGATTTATATGTTTGTTCTTTTATGTTATCCTTGCCTAAGTTATTATTGAACGGCTGACTTCACCTAAACAATAACAACATGTGATTGATTAACTATGGAAAAGATAAAAATAAGATTCACAATATTCTTATGTTTAATGCATCATGGCTTAGTGTGAAATTTTGGCCATTTTTAAATTTTTTAAATTTACTGTGTGTGGAAAAAGTTTTTATTCAAAATGTCATCAACACGACAAGGCTACTAAACAATCCAGATATTCCCGAGGTTGAAGGTTTCAAGAACAGGTCTGGTGTTTGTTGTTGAATGCATTATATGTTATTTGTGTTTTGTTTGGCTGTTTATAAGTTATTAATTGTTGTTTTAATCCAGTATTGCTGTTCATGGAATTGAGAAAGAAGCAAAGGTGCCAATGATCGGTGAGTCTGCCAAGCCCTCGATTGAGCATGAGTTTCTTCGGATGCATCCCAAGAAGACACTCCAGGAGATGCTTTGTCTAGCTGAAAGTGGTGTCTTTGTTGTGTGTGCCGAGGTGTGTCGAATCATTGATGGACAAGATTGGTGGTACCCTGCGTGCAAGTGTCGCAATGGCGTTATACCTGATTCTGATTCATATTTCTACACTGCATGTGATAAGCATGTTTTCAATGTGATCCCTAGGTAATTTGTTTTCTTTTTGTTGTTTTGTATTATTGTCACGAGCAAACATTGATGTTGCGATTCATTATCCACAGGTATAGGGTGAAAGTGGAGGTCATTGATGGCAAATCCACTGGTGTGTTTGTTATTTTTGACTCTGATATGAGTTACATAATGGAAAAATCTTGCTCTTTCTTTGTTGCTCAGTCCATGTTAGGTGTAAATGTAGTTTATTGTTGGTCTAATAGATTTGCTACATATGTATTTGATTCGTGGTTTGTGTTGTTGTAGGGTAAGAATCACGGTGCGCATTCGGTTGAATTTGATAGCTTGGTTTGAAACAAGATGTTATTTGCCATTGACTTGTCCTCCAAGCAAGCCGCTGCCTCTGATAGGTCTTACAGGGTCAAGAGGGTTTGTATGGATTCTAAAGTTATTGATTCTTTTTGTGTTGAATGTCCATTTTCAAGTGCATCTAAGGTTTGAATTATTATTTCTATTGTTGTATGTAAGATGAATTAGTTGTTAAATTTTAGTTGATCGTTATTTGGTTATGGTTGATAGTATATTTTTCATATAAAATCCAGGTAATTTATCGAACTATTGATTTGGAGTCTGATGTTGAGTCGCCAAAGTCTGATGAGTGTGAGGATTTGCAGGCAATTGAATTTGCCAGTGATGTTATTGTGACGCCTCCTATGGCTCCCATTAAGGATGATATAGATGACGATGCTCCAATCTCTTTCAAGAGGAACCTCAACAAGGCATTTGATAGAGTGGCTAAGGGCAGAGCAAGGGGTACACTAAAAAGTGTCAAGATTGAGAAGGATTGAGATTCCGCTTTTTCTTTGTTCCATTTGCTAAGGGAAGGTTATGGTCTGGTGGGCGTATTAGTAGTTGTCTGTTGTGTCATGTAGTTCATTTAACATGTTAATTGTATCTGTCTTGGTTTATATGTGCTGATATATAAAGCATGTTCCAAGATAAATGCACTCATTGTTTGTTATTTATCAGTGTTGTCTTTGTATTGTTGTGTCAAGTAGTGGTATTCTATGCAAGAACAACCTAAGTTGTTAGTTTCAAAAGTTGTTGTCTGTTTAGACTATGTTGCAAATCCCACCATAATGAAATAAAAAGTCTTTGTTTTTAATATATATTTATGTGTTTATAGTTCATTACATCTATTTATGTATGTTTTTTTAAAATCTACATGCACACTATTTCTCATTGTAAATGTTGAACAGAATAGTATACAAACAGGTTTACATACATGTGATACTACTTATTAAATTAGCAGCAGTTATACTGATTGATTGTGATGTTATATTGGTATATTGATATTGGATAATGTTATTTACTCCTGCATATGCATTTTAAGGTGGGAAATCTGCATCAATCAGTTGTGGTAATCTTGGACCAATGCTGGTGGCTGGTATTTCATAAGGATTTGTAGCTGAAAGGTAATATGATCATTGCTTTTGTGTATTCTATTACCATGTTAGTGTGTAGCTATTAAATTGATTATTGGGAACTTGCAATCTAGGATAGTGGCGGGCATGAAGTTAGTCATATTATTTTAAGGTGGTATTGTAAGATAATATGTATGCTCTTATTGTTAGTCCTGTGTTTATCATGGACTTTACAAATTCATGTCACCATTATAAGACTCTTTTAATGTCTGGTCTAAAGGCAAAAATAGAAGTATAAATTGAAGCAGTTCGTATATAAGCATCTGTCGTTGTTGTTATACCCCAATTTTGGGTCACCTTTTTATTATTATTTTTACCATTTTTAGGTTTTTTAATTTTTTGCATTTTGTTTTAAAAAAAATATGTGTTTCTTTGTTAAAAAAAAATGCTAATGATGTAGTTGCTTAGTGCATAAGTCAACAAAAAAATCCAAATCATTTTGTTAATCCCTCTCATTATCCCTTAAACCATTTTTTCCTTCATGAGAACACAAGCCTATCTCCAAACCTTCAAAACCACCCTCCAAGCCTAGGTAACCACCTCCTAGTCTAGGTAACTACCCCCTAGCCTAGCTCCAAGCCTAAACCTCACCTTATAAATTTGATTTTCTCTCATTTTCCCTCATTAAGTAACAATTTCACTCATTCTCCACAAAATACACAAAAAACTCTCTCATTCTCTCTCACTTTCTCTCATTACTTTCTCTCATTTTCTTCACAAAATACACAAAACTCCTTCAATTTTCTCACCAAATTCATCATCATCAACACCAAAACAGTAACAATTATCAATAATCATCATCAATCATCAACAATCACCATCATCATCGCCAACAAAATCTCAAGAAATTGAAGAACAACCACACTTTTCTCCAATTTTCATTTTCCATTAAAACCTTCACAAGACTCTAATTTTATTGCTGAATCTTTCTACTGGAACCTTCATCAAGCTTTTTCAATGAAGAAACAGCAAGTGTAGAAGCAAGAAACGTGTTCTCCATTGTTGCAATTTTGAAGGAAGCTTGAAAATTCCAAAACACGTGAAACAAGCTGCATTACAGGTTCTTTATGTTGTAATCCTTCTTCTGTATCTTCTCAGAGTTATTTTAACACAAGAAACGATAAAATCCATGGTTAATTGAGCTTGCACAATGAACGTTTGTTCTTGAACTTATTTGCTTCAATTCGAGCGTTTCAGTGAGAGTTAGGTGAAAATATTAGCATATTCATGATCCTTGAGAAAAATCGAGTGGAGTGGCGTTTTGTTTCGCAAGAATCGGTGAAGAATTGAGGAAAAACGAGTTGGCCGAAGCGTGAGTTCTTCGTGTTCATCGCGTTTCCAGAAATTGCTCACGAGGAAGAAGAAGCTGTACGTTGCTCCCTCACATCGCCAGATTTAATGTAGAACGTTGGATCTGTACGTTAAAACGTGGCCGTTGATTCAAGTTTTAAACTACACGCGTTGGATGCGTATGAAGCCAAATCGTGTGGATCTGAACGCGTGCTGCATCATAAACTGCGCTGCCTGCACCACACACAATCAATTCTTTAATTAATTCAAATCCAGCCGCCAGATCAAATCAGACGTTCCAGAGCGCGCGTCTGCACCATACACCACAGACCTGTGCCACACAGGATTATTTTCTGCCAGACTGGGCTTTTAAGCCCAATATCCAGGTTTTGCTCCCTGCACCCCTCCTACCTTCCTTTCTACACCCCCTGCGCGCGCAAAAATCAAATATTATTTTAAATTTCTCGAGTTAAATTTTATTTTTCTCGATTAATTATTTAAAGACACGTTTTCACAAAAATAAAGTGATAGAAGGGTTGATCTGGCGTTTGCCTTTTCACACCCCGGTTAATTCCCATCCCTGCGGATTCGCTTGCGATCTTGGAATTAACCTCACTTTTAAATAACGATTTCGCAAATAAACGAGCGAAAAAGGGTTGATCTGATGCCTGTCATTTCACACCCCGGACAATCCCTATCCCTGCTGTATTGCTTGTGATCTTGGGATTATCCTCGTTCCAAAGACCATAAAAGTAACACAACTCACGTGAATTTTTCTCACTGCCCTTGTGCAGTCGAAGCAAAATTGTTCTCAGACTCGGATACGTTTATCCATTCTCAGTAACATAAACAGCGCTTAAGCCTCCCGTGCGAGCATACAAGCAAAGTTTAAATACTGGAATGTCGTATAAGCGATATCTATTCTGAAAACATGTTTCTTAGATTCGAATAACGCTTTCCATTTCAGTAATACGAACCGAGCTTAAGCCTCCCGTGCGAGCATACAAGCAGCGTTTAACTACTAGAATGTCGTACAAGCGTTACTCATTCTAAAGACATGTCTCTCAGATTCAGATATCACTTATCCATTCTCAGTAAGACGAACTGCGCTTAAGCCTCCCGCGAGAGCATACAAGCGACGTTTAAATACTAGAATGTCGTATAAACGATACCTATTCTGAAAACCCCTTTTCTTAAAAACGAGTGATGTTTTATCTATTCCTCCGACACATACTTACGCTTAAGCCTCCTATTGCGAGCATACAAGCACAGTTGTATCGGCGGAATGCAACATAAACATTGCCCGATAAAAATAACAAACACACAAACAATTTCTACCCAAAGAACTACGTAAGCTTTGAATTCCCTATTGCACCTGGGGATACGTAGGAGCGGGATCAATGCATCTCGTCAAGCACCCTAATAAATTTTTATTTTTTTGTTTAAATAAAAATGGAGTAGAAAATGATAAGCGGATAATTAACAGTTAAACAGATATATTAAAACTTAAGCGCACAATCTTGTTCCTAAACGGTTCCCGTTGGATACAACGGACGCGAGAGGTGCTAGCACCTTCCTCTCGCGTAATCAACTCCCGAACCCGAAAATGGTTGCGATGACCATCTTTCCATTGTTCTCTCAAGGTTTTATCGATATTTTCCTTTTCCTTCGGGAATAAATAAAGTTAAGTGGCGACTCTGTGTTAGCCCAAGTGTCTTTGCACTCGGGCGTTTTTCGCGCCGCTTCAGCTGGCGACTCTGCTGGGGAGTAATCTCGAGAGTTAGGCCTAGTTTAGGAGTTCATTCGCTTATGTGTTGCATCATGTTTATTATATCTGCTTTATTGTTTATGCATAAATATTATCTGCTTGGATCTGCTGTTTCTTCTTCTTCTACTCCTTCCCTTTTTTCTTTTTTGCCCATGTGGCTTGGTTATTGTGCAAAGCTCTATACCCGGGCTTGAGAAAAACTTAGGCTAAGTAAGGGGTTTTCATTACCGGCCGTCTTGACGCATGGCTTGATTGCGCTGGTATGAAAAATCCCGACCGAGGTAGATTCCCTTGAAAATGTTGGCCGTCCTACTGTAGAGCTCGCTAGTGCCAATATTTTCTTGCGGGGTCCGTGACCTTGGTGACCTTTTGACCAGTCTAGAACCTCGAAACGTGTTAATAGGAACCTCTGTTAGCACCTGAGTCGAGGCCTCGCGATGTTGACATCTCTGGTCAACATAGTGGCCTCACCTAGATGAGGATTTCCTTTGGAGATATTTGTTGTGAGCCTTTGCAACAACAATAGTGTTTCCAAAGGGGCATTCCGTGATTCCGGGAACCTCATTAAACCTAGAACAACATGTGAGATGGGATGGGCTGCAGGTAACCTTGAGCCTTTGTGACCCCAACACAGAAATTCAAACCTTTGCTACAGTAACCCGATCTGCTGTGTGCATCCATGCATCCATATTCATGCATTTTCATAAAAAAAATACATTTTCATAACATATAATCATGCATTTTTCATGCATCCATGAAAAGATTTTGCATGCATTTTCCATAAAAATAAAACAAATTTGTGCATGCATGTTCATTCAAAAAAAAAATCATCTCATTTCTTTCATTCATTCCAACCAGCTACCTCCCCGACACCGATACCGGACCAGAAGCGCCTGTAATCGAACCATGGAAGATTGGCAAGAGCAGCATAATGTCTTGAGGGGTGATGTCGAGCAGATGTCCGGAAAGTTGGACCGTGTCTTAGAAATGTTGACTAATCAGAACCAGCCTCAGCAGCAGGTTGTGGTTCCGAATCCTGCAGTGAATGGTCCGAACCAACAAGGGGATCCGTCAACATCAAATGTAGTGTAGCCGCCATACGGTTTACCAGTTGGGTATACTCCGCCGACTATTGGGAATTCGAGTGTTCCTCAGACCGTCCAGATACCGGTGAACGCTGAGATTCCTATTGAGCAGCCCAGGATGCCTCAAGCTCAGCCAGAGCAAGTGGTGATTCAGGAAAATCTGGAAAACCCAAGGAATGCTTATCAGGGTCCAGACCCACAGAACAGGGGCCCCGGAGTGAATATTGTTATCCCCCAGATAGAGGAAGCTCAGCAGAAGTTCAGGGCCATTGAAGACAGATTGAGAATGATGGAAGGAGGCACTGATCCGCTAGACCTGTAACATCCCCAATTTCTAAATTGTCTAATTAATTAATTAGAGATTATCTATCAAAATTAAAATTAATTAGAGGTGATTAATTAAATTAACTCATAGGAATTTAGTGTATTATGTGTATTATCTTGGAATATAACTAAACCTATGTATACACTTAGACACTAAATTATATGAAGTTCAAATTAATTAAACCAAGTTCAAACTCTCCCTCCCTCATGTGACTCAACTCCCTCATAACACTACACCTCATCAAAGAACCATGAGTCATGATTCCATTAAGCTTAAAATCCCTCTCCTTGCATGCAAACCTCCTAATCATTCATTCACTCTCAAATCAGCAAGGGAACTGAGCTCAACACCCCCACTCTCTTCCCCACTTCACGCCCCAAACAAACAACTAGCAAAAATCCAAACTTATCAATTTCTTGTAACTCTAAAGCTTGGCCCCTTCCTTCACAAGCATTGTCCTTATTTTAACATAGATTCCTTCAGTATACATCTCATCAACTAGAGAATCCCTGATCAGCAATTGATTCCCATGCCAAATTCACATGAAGCTTTACAACAACAACCACCCTCATTTCACCTCTTCTCCATCCAATGAGATTGCATACAGTCACCAACAAAACAAATTCGTGTACTGTACTTGGCTCAGAGAATTCAACTATAAATACTCTCCATCCTCAGCTTAATCATTCATCAAACAATCCTTTCATTCATAGAGTAAAAACTAAGGGTTATTAGTGTCAAGGTTCAAGTTCTGTCCAAGTCAGTTCGTGGGGTTGCTAGGAGTTGCTGTAGCTGTTGTAGAGCCCAGGAATCAAGTTTAAAGCTTCTTTCCAGGTGGGTTCTTAGGCTAGTGTAGCTAGAATTCCCTGAATTTCAATATTGCATGTTAACTAAGGAAAATTTAGGATTTAATTGTGTGAGGAGAATTACCTCCCAAATTCTCTTCTATTCTGTTATATATTGCTTATATTATATATCTGCATTTTCTCAGGGTTTGATTGTAGGTGATTCCTTTGAAAAATGTTGGAATTCGCAAAACAGGGGCTTTTCTGCATTAACTCGCCATAGCGAGTTGCTAGCGAGCACCCATGGCGAGCTCAAGGTTCTGGGCTGAAGAACTTCGCCATGGCGAGCTCTAGCTCTCCTAGCGAGTTGTTTAGGCCAGTACCTGTAAGTTCGCCATGGCGAGCTTGTTAACTCGCTATAGCGAGCTAACCCAGATTTGCCTCACTTTTTCTGTTTTTAAAATGAATGATCACTCGTTTTATATTATTACCTGAGAAAGATAAATTGTAGTTGTATAATGTATTTAATATTGTACGGGAAGTCAGGCACAATTCTGAAATTAGGGATAACTTAGAATTAAGTTGTATGCTCCCCGGATTTGTGAATTATTGGTAGTATGTTATGAACCTAGTGATCAGTCAAATAAAAACATGTTTATGTTATCAGTGTGGACTTCGTTTTAGATGTTCCATTAGAAAATTTATGTGAGCTTTATGCCGGAGCGCTTTCTGCTCGCGGATAAGGCGAACCCCTGAGACGTGCTCACCTTAGAGGGTTTGCGGTTTAAAATGAACAAGATAAACTTTGTGTTACACCTTTATATTATTGCTTATGATAATTATGCTATGGATATAGATTATGATATGACTGATTAGGAGCCCCGGCTTTATAGCCTAGGAGGGTAGTAGAATTCACTGGGACGAAGTGACTGTCTCACCCCACTCCCTATTTGAAACAGGAAAACAGGTTGACTAGGTAAGCGTTGGTCTTGGAGTCGCTGCTACATTTGGAGGATTGCATTTAGTTTTCATGCTTTCTCACTTTCTTATCGTGTTGTATTTGTTTCCGCTGATAATTCATGTACTCTAGTTGTATTTGGCACCTGTGCGTGCAACTGAACTTTGTTGTAATAATAATGAATTCCGTTATCAAATATAATATTCCATGATTATTCTAGATTTATCTATGGGGTGTTATAATTGGTATCAGAGCAGGTCGGTTCAGATCTTGCGTGAGTTCATTAGTATTACAATTCCAATTCCAGTAGTTGTCTAGTTTCCCTACATACGTTCTAGGTGTCATGTCACTTTAGGCCTAGCTAACTTGATTTGATATTGGCAGTTAGAGCGAAATGTCTGGATCGGGACGAGGACCTGGAAGGCCACCAAGAAGGCATGATAGTGACGAGGAACCAGAAGTGTTCGGAGATCCTAACGCCAACATGTGGGCAGAGATGATGCATCAGCATCAGCAGTTTCAAGCCCAACAAGCGCAACAACATCAGGAGTTTATGGCCATGTTTCAGCAGCACATGAATGCTCCCCCTCCTCAGAACTTGGGGTCGAGCGCTGCCTTCTGAGAGTTTTGTAGGATGAGCCCTCCAGAGTTCTATGGTGAATATAACCCCGCTAAAGCTAGGGAATGGTTGCAAAGGATGACTGGCATTCTGGACTCCATGACTTGCTCAGAGACAGATAAAGTAACCTTCGTCTCCCGCTTCTTCAGGGGTGACGCTTGCAATTGGTGGGAAGGTACCAAGCATTACATGGAAGCCAGCCATATGGAGATTAAATGGCAGAACTTCAGGCGTCTCTTCATTGGCCATGATATTCCTGAGAGCTACCAATTCCAGATGGAACGGGAGCTAACCGAGTTGAAACAAGGTAGTCTGACGGTAGCTGAGTATACCATGAAGTTCAACGAGTTGGTCCGGTATGTTGCTGAAGGTGACGATGCCCCTACTGAAGCTTGGAAAATGAAGAAGTACAGAATAGGGCTTCGGGCGGATATAGCTCACGATGTGTCAATGCAGCAGATCACTAGCTTTGGTGATCTAGTGCAGAAGAGCTATCACGCCGAAGCTGGTCTCAGCAACATCCACAAGGAGAAGAATGAGGTGAATCAGAAGAAGAAGGGTTTGTTTGGTAAGTTTGGTTTGAACTTGAAGTCTAAAGGTAACTCCAGCATGGGCAAGCAGAGTCACTCTCAACGCTCGCCCAAGAACTGTTCAGACTGTGGATATCCTCACAGCGGCGAATGCATGAAAGGCAAGAATATGTGCTATTACTGCAAGCAACCTGGTCACTTCAGGAACGAGTGTCCGAAGTTGAAAAAGCACGGGGAAGCCAGTGGATCTGCAAAGAATAAAGGTCGGGTATATTCTTTAGACTGCAATGAAATAAGATCTAATAATTCTTTAATCATGGATGTATGTTTGTTAGGACAGTCTAAGGTCTTGGTGTTGTTCGATTGTGGAGCTACGAACTCTTTTATAGCCGTAGACTGTGTCATGCGGTTAGGAATTCCTTCTGTACCCCTCGTACCTCCAATGTCTGTCGCTGTCGCTACTGGCGGCAGAGTCACTTCAAAGAAAGTCTGTCAGAATTGTCCCATCTTAGTTGGAAGTAAAGTCTACCACATTGATTTAATCTGTCTACCTCTAAAGGACTTTGATGTCGTTCTTGGCATGGATTGGCTCTCAGCCAATACCGTGTACATCGGTTGTGCGGAAAAGAATTTGTTCATTCCTTCAGAAACTTCTGCAGAAAGTAGAGCCTTATCTGCTTTATTGCAAAACACTCACCAGATGATCCAGTATTTAGGTGCCCGCAGCAAGTGTTTCAGTGTCTTGTTCACTATTGATCATGAGTCTAGTTTGAGTCCTAGCGACATCCCTATAGTTAGCGAGTATCTAGATGTTTTCCCTGATGATATTATGAGTCTCCCTCCCGAGCGTGAAATAGAGTTCTCTATAGATCTTGTTCCGGGTTCACAGCCCATCTCAGTTGCCCCTTATAGAATGTCTCCATTAGAACTCCATGAGCTTAAAACTCAACTTGAGGAACTACTCCAGAAGCATTTCATTCGTCCAAGTGTCTCTCCTTGGGGAGCGCCAGTGTTACTTGTCAAAAAGAAGGACTGTACTATGCGCTTATGCATTGATTACCGCCAGCTCAATAAAATTACAATAAAAAACAAGTATCCGCTACCTCGGATTGATGATCTCTTAGATCAACTCAGAGGTGCCACCGTGTTTTAAAAGATTGATTTTCGTTCCGGCTATCATCAAATCAGAATCAAATCCTCAGACGTGTCTAAGACGGCATTCAGGACGCGTTATGGGCATTACGAATTCCTAGTTATGCCTTTTGGATTGACTAATGCTCCTGCTGTGTTTATGGATTACATGAACAGAATTTTCCAGCCTTACCTCGACAAATTTGTTGTCATCTTCATAGATGATATCTTAATCTATTCTCGCAATCAAGAAGATCATGCTGAACACCTCAGAATTGTTCTGGAAGTTCTGAGAGAGAAGAAGTTATATGCCAAGTTCAGCAAGTGCGAATTCTGGCTCTCAGAAATTAAATTTCTGGGACATGTCATTTCCCAAGGCGGTGTGTCTGTTGATCCATCCAAAGTAGAAGCAGTTCTTAACTGGGAAAGACCCAACAATGTATCAGAAGTCAGAAGTTTCCTGGGATTAGCAGGTTATTACCAGAGATTCATTCTTGGATTTTCGGAAATCGCCTTACCTTTGACCCGATTGACCAGGAAAGGTACTCCTTTTGTTTGGGATGCTGATTGTGAAGTGAGTTTCAGGACGTTGAAAGAAAAGCTGACCAGTGCTCCAGTATTGGTCATTCCTGATCCTAATCGGAAGTACGTGGTGTATTGCGATGCATCACATAAAGGTCTCGGTTGTGTTCTAATGCAAGATGGAGCTGTGGTAGCATATGCCTCGCGGCAATTGAAACCACACGAGCAAAATTATCCAACCCATGATATGGAATTAGCAGCAATTATTTTCGCTCTAAAGATTTGGAGGCATCACTTGTATGGTGTCCAATTTGATCTTTTCAGCGACCATAAGAGTCTGAAATACCTGTTTGATCAGAAGGACCTGAATATGAGGCAGCGTAGGTGGATGAAATATTTGAAGGACTTCGATTTCAATCTTAACTACCATCCTGGCAAAGCGAATGTTGTGGCAGACGCTTTGAGCAGGAAAGCCTTATATGCTTCCGAACTCTTAATGCAGCAGTGTGGATTGTATGAGAAGTTCAGAGACTTGAATCTGAATGTGGTGTACAGAAAGAGCGGCATTAGGATCAACCGTATGGAGTTGTCATGCGATCTGCGCTCGAGGATAGTGCAGGCGCAACGAAGCGATATGGACCTTCAAAGGAGATTGAATAACCCAGAGTTCTCAATTGCATCGGATGGTGCTATGCTGTATGAAGGGAGGTTGTGTGTACCAAATGACGATGAACTGAAAAGGCTGATTCTTGACGAGGCACACAAAAGTGGGTTCTCGATTCATCCAGGATCCACCAAAATGTACCACGACTTGAAACAGAACTACTGGTGGCTGAACATGAAGGCAGAAATCGCTGATTTTGTGTCTAGATGTTTGGTTTATCAACAAGTGAAGATTGAACACCAGAAACCTGGAGGTCTATTACAACCACTTGAAATTCTAGAGTGGAAGTGGGAACACATCACTATGGATTTTGTAGGAGGTCTACCCCGAAACCAGAAAGGTCAAGATTCAATTTGGGTAATTGTGGATAGATTGACCAAGTCAGCTCACTTCATTCCTGTGAAATCTACCTATAAGGCCACACAGTATGCAACTATTTTTATAGAACATATTGTGAGGTTGCATGGTGTACCCCTCAGCATCGTTTCAGATCGTGATCCAATCTTTACTTCTAGGTTTTGGAAAGCCTTCCAGCATGCGATGGGTACTCGGTTGAGAATGAATACATCGCATCACCCTCAGACAGATGGACAGTCTGAAAGAACTATTCAAACTCTTGAAGATATGCTTCGTGCATGTGTTTTGGAAGATGGCGGTAGTTGGAGCAACTACTTGCACTTGATTGAATTCTCTTATAATAACAGTTACCATTCCAGTATCGGGATGGCACCGTTTGAAGTCTTGTACGGGAGAAAGTGTAGAACTCCTTTGTGTTGGACAGAAGTCGGTGATCGCGGATTGTTAGGACCATACCTTATTCAAGAGACAACATTAAAGGTTAAGTCCATCCGTGAGAAGATGAAAGTTGCTCAGAGTCGGCAGAAGAGTTATGCTGACAGGAGAAAGAGACCTTTGGAATTTGACGAAGGTGATCATGTATTTTTGAAGGTCACTCCGAAGTTGGGGTTACGTGGTGTGTTTAGAACCAAGAAACTCTGTCCAAGATATATTGAACCTTATCAAATTCTTCGGCGCGTCGGTCCAGTAGCTTACCAGTTAGCTCTCCCTCCTTCCATGTCAGGGCTACACGACGTGTTCCATGTCTCTCAGCTTTGCAAGTACATTCCAGATCCTTATCAGCCCATAGCAATTGAACAGATTGATCTTCAGCCAGATCTAACTTACCAACCAGATCCAGTCCGAATTGTTGATCGCTATGTCAAAACTCTGCGAAACAAGAGGATTCCCATTGTCAAAGTTGAATGGGCGCAGTCTCTGGACGGCGAATATACTTGGGAATTGAATCCGATATGATGAACAGTTATCCCCACCTAATCTAAGGTAAATTTCTGAATTTCGAGGACGAAATTTCTTTAAGGGGGGTAGATTGTAACATCCCCAATTTCTAAATTGTCTAATTAATTAATTAGAGATTATCTATCAAAAATTAAAATTAATTAGAGGTGATTAATTAAATTAACTCATAGGAATTTAGTGTATTATGTGTATTATCTTGGAATATAACTAAACCTATGTATACACTTAGACACTAAATTATATGAAGTTCAAATTAATTAAACCAAGTTCAAACTCTCCATCCCTCATGTGACTCAACTCCCTCATAACACTACACCTCATCAAAGAACCATGAGTCATGATTCCATTAAGCTTAAAATCCCTCTCCATGCATGCAAACCTCCTAATCACTCATTCACTCTCAAATCAACAAGGGAACTGAGCTCAACACCCCCACTCTCTTCCCCTCTTCACGCCCCAAACAAACAACTAGCAAAAATCCAAACTTATCAATTTCTTGTAACTCTAAAGCTTGACCCCTTCCTTCACAAGCATTGTCCTTATTTTAACAGAGATTCCTTCAGTATACATCTCATCAACTAGAGAATCCCTGATCAGCAATTGATTCCCATGCCAAATTCACATGAAGCTTTACAACAACAACCACCCTCATTTCACCTCTTCTCCATCCAATGAGATTGCATGCAGTCACCAACAAAACAAATTTGTGTACTGTACTTGGCTCAGAGAATTCAACTATAAATACTCTCCATCCTCAGCTTAATCATTCATCAAACAATCCTTTCATTCATAGAGTAAAAACTAAGGGTTATTAGTGTCAAGGTTCAAGTTCTGTCTAAGTCAGTTCGTGGGGTTGCTAAGAGTTGCTGTAGCTGTTGTAGAGCCCAGGAATCAAGTTTAAAGCTTCTTTCCAGGTGGGTTCTTAGGCTAGTGTAGCTAGAATTCCCTGAATTTCAATATTGCATGTTAACTTAGGAAAATTTAGGATTTAATTGTGTGAGGAGAATTACCTCCCAAATTCTCTTCTATTCTGTTATATATTGCTTATATTATATATCTGCACTTTCTCAGGGTTTGATTGTAGGTGATTCCTTTGAAAAATGTTGAAATTCGCAAAACAGGGGCTTTTCTGCATTAACTCGCCATAGCGAGTTGCTAGCGAGCACTCATGGCGAGCTCAAGGTTCTGGGCTGAAGAACTTCGCCATGGCGAGCTCTAGCTCGCCTAGCGAGTTGTTTAGGCCAGTACCTGTAAGTTCGCCATGGCGAGCTTGTTAACTCGCCGTAGCGAGCTAACCCAGATTTGCCTCACTTTTTCTGTTTTTAAAATGAATGATCACTCGTTTTATATTATTACCTGAGAAAGATAAATTGTAGTTGTATAATGTATTTAATATTGTACGGGAAGTCAGGCACAATTCTGAAATTAGGGATAACTTAGAATTAAGTTGTATGCTCCCCGGATTTGGGAATTATTGGTATGTTATGAACCTAGTGATCAGTCAAATAAAAACATGTTTATGTTATCAGTGTGGACTTCGTTTTAGATGTTCCATTAGAAAATTTATGTGAGCTTTATGCCGGAGCGCTTTCTGCTCGCGGATAAGGCGAACCCCTGAGACGTGCTCACCTTAGAGGGTTTGCGGTTTAAAATGAACAAGATAAACTTTGTGTTACACCTTTATATTATTGCTTATGATAATTATGCAATGGATATAGATTATGATATGACTGATTAGGAGCCCCGGCTTTATAGCCTAGGAGGGTAGTAGAATTCACTGGGACGAAGTGACTGTCTCACCCCACTCCCTATTTGAAACAGGAAAACAGGTTGACTAGGTAAGCGTTGGTCTTGGAGTCGCTGCTGCATTTGGAGGATTGCATTTAGTTTTCATGCTTTCTCACTTTCTTATCGTGTTGTATTTGTTTCCGCTGATAATTCCTGTACTCTCGTTGTATTTGGCACCTGTGCGTGCAACTGAACTTTGTTGTAATAATAATGAATTCCGTTATCAAATATAATATTCCATGATTATTCTAGATTTATCTATGGGGTGTTATAAGACCTGGCAAGCATGTGTTTAGTACCAGACTTAGTACTTCCCCCGAAATTCAAAACTCCGGATTTCGAAAAGTACAAAGGGCTAAGCTGTCCAAAGAGTCACCTGGTAATGTACAGCAGGAAAATGGCAACCTATGCCCACAACGACAAGCTCATGATGCACTGTTTCCAGGACAGTCTTACTGGGGCATCACTCAACTGGTATATGCAGCTGGAAGGAAGTCGCATCCGGTCATGGAGGGATCTCGCTTGTGCTTTTGTTAAGCAGTATCAGTATAATGTGGACATGGCTCCTGATCGCAATCAGCTACAGAACATGTCTCAGAAGGACGGTGAGTCTTTCAAAACGTACGCTCAACGTTGGAGAGAGTTGGCTGCACAAGTGCGTCCACCACTTCTAGAGTCAGAGCTCGTGGAAACCTTCACCAATACTCTGCAGGGGGTTTATTTTGAGAAAATGGTCGGTAGTACTTCGGCAGGATTTTCCGACTTAGTGAAGGTCGGAGAGCGAATCGAGAACGGGATAAAAAGAGGAAAGATTCAGACTGCAACGGGAACTCAGAGTGGGGTTAAAAAACCTTCAAACAGTCTCCCGAAGAAGAAGGAGGGGGAAACCAATGCGGTTGCTTCCACAGGCAATGGTGCTTATTATCCAGGGCCAACTCAGATGCCATACTTCCAGTACCCGTACTTAGCAGCGGTGCAATATCAACAACCTCAGGGGTTTCCTTTTCAACAAGCAATGCAGCCCATGAATCCGTTCCAGCAGAATTCGTTTGTGCAAAATTCGGGACAGCAACAGAATCAGCAGCAGACCAAGCCTTGGGCCAGCAGAGAAAAGAAGGTCATTGACCCGATCCCTATGCAGTACAGTCAGCTCCTGCCGTACTTGGTGCACAACGGGATGGTGGTTCCCCGAGCTTTGAAGCCAATGACTGCGCCTTTTCCAGCTTGGTACGACCCTAATGCCAAATGCGATTACCATGCAGGTACAGAAGGCCACACTACTGACAACTGTAGGGCGTTCAAGTACAAGGTTCAGGAACTTGTTGATAAGCATTTGTTGACCTTTAAGGAAGAGCTGCCAAATGTGAAGAGTAATCCATTACCGGGGCACGCAGGTGCAAATGTTAGCATGGTTGAAGGTTCGAACAGTGTAGAGCTTCTCAAAGACGCATCCCAGATAAGAACTCCAATGGCGGTGGTCCGAGAAACTTTGATTGGGTACGATCAGTTTGCGGAAATGCACTACGGGTGTGAAGTGTGCAAGATAAACCCCGAGCAATGTGCAAAGATGAAGGAGTGATTGCAGAAGTTAATGGACCAGGGACTGGTGCAAATTGGATATTCCAAGAATGATGTCTCAGTATCAACTTTAGAGCCACATGAACAAAAGGGGAGGACCCCAAGCCTTCAAGAGACTTTCCGCCGTGCTGGGTTGAGATCTGAGGAGCAGATAGTCGCAATCGAAGACGGAAGCGATGAGAGGCACAATTGGGTGTATCGGTGTTCCTCGAGTGCTGGTCTTACAAATTGGAATGCTATTGTGGTCCTTGAGATCACCATGATATCAAAGTAATTTTCTGTTTTCAAACATCCCTTGCCATGCCCAAGGCAAGTGGATGAGCTTTGTAGGGCTCTTTGTTAAAATGACTTGTTTGTCAGTAATAAAATGCATTTTGTTTCCAATTACGTCTATTTTCCTTCTTTTTTCTCAATTTTAAAAAAAGGATAATATAAATGGCAATGTTTTCTTGCATTACATTCTGACTTCGCATTACTCTAAAAAGAATCATAAATCATATCATGCAGAAATGAACCATTTGATCATGACAATGCTATAATCCCCTATGATTTCGAACTCCCAATTAACCACGCTGAAGAATTGGCCCGATTGTTGGAACAATAGAAAAAGATGATTCAACCTCACCAGGAACCAGTGGATGTGATCAATCTGGGGACTGAAGAGGAAAAGAAAGAAGTCAAGATGGGTTCCCTCTTGCAACCCGACGTGAAAGAAAAGCTGGTTAAGTTGCTCCGAGAGTATGTGGACATCTTCGCTTGGTCATACCAAGACATGCCAGGGCTAGATACAAACATAGTAGAGCACAAGCTTCCACTTAAGCCTGAATGCCCGCCGGTAAAGTAGAAGCTAAGGAGAACCAGGCCTGACATGTCCCTCAAAATAAGGGAAGAGGTCAAGAAACAGTTTGATGCAGGATTCCTAGCAGTAGCAAAGTACCCTGAGTGGATTGCTAACATTGTGTCTGTCCCGAAGAAAGACGGTAAAGTGCGAATGTGTGTAGATTATCGGGACTTGAACAAAGTGTAGTTCTGCTGAGATTGGCTGCATCATAAGGCTAAAACAACTTGGTCAGATTGACTTAACTGAAGCATCAATGCTGAAGTAATTGAGTCTAAACCACTTGTGCATATTGAAGATGTGCAGATGCAAGATGTTGAACAAGATGTCCTAGACATCTTGTCACTGGGTTCAAAGAATGCATAGGCAGCATGTTGGAACATGATGTCCAAGACATGTGGGTAGGACATCTTGACCCAGTTAAGCTTAAAAGATAATGCTTATCCATTAAGCACGCGTGTTTGTTTTATTTTGAATAAAGCGCGAATCTTTTAGTAACAAGCTGAGATTAGGATTAATGATAAAGTTTGTTATTAATCCTATGTGTTAGATACGATTGGATTCGTATTTAATTTGTGGATAGAGATTAAATTCTTTATCTTTGTGGAGTTTGTTTTAAAATAAGTTTGTTTTAAAACTAACTCTTATTTGAGTGCATCTGAAATACTAAAGATTATATGAAGAATTGCACGCCTATATAAAGGACTCAACATGGAGCTTAAATCTCAACCCACAATAACTGAAGATTGTGAGTCCAAAGTTTTGTACCCACTGTGCAAAACACCTAGTGGCTCTTAGTATTGTTCTTGATACTTTGTAGCTTGGAGTCGTTGAATATTGTTGTTCAACATTGTCTTTTAACTGTTAAAGTTTAAAGATTGTTTCGTCACTTGGGATTAGTGATTAGAGGGAGTTGGGTAGGTTCTCATATTCAGGGGGAGTTAGCCTTTGAGTAGAAGATTACTAGGATTGAGAAAAGGCGTACATACCAATAGGGATTTGGTAGTGTTGTAAGGCTAAGTATTAATTCGGAGTAGTAGTGTTCACTTCCTGGATTGGTATCCCCCAGATTAGGACTTGTTATAAGTGCCGAATTGGGTTAACAAACTCACAAGTGCTGTTTATTGCTTTTATTTATCTTCAGTACTGCAATAACGCGTGATCCAAACAACCAGTTGTCGAACCAGTTGTCTAGGACATCTGGACTACTGACACATTGTCCTAGACATTGTGTAAGACATCTGTCCTGCAAGAGAACAGAATTTCAATTGGTATCAGAGCAGGCACCTTAACCTGCTGGGTGAGCTCCAGGGAGACTAAAATTTTGTTCAAGATGGACAGGAATGAAGGATCAATAAATAGACCACCAGTTCTGAATGGATCAAACTATGACTACTGGAAAGCAAGAATGATTGCATTCATCAAATCTATGGATCAAAAGGCATGGAAGGCAATCATCACAGGTTGGAATCATCCAACAGTTTCTACAGAAGATGGCTCCTCAACATTAAAAGGTGAAGGAGAATGGACCACAGAAGAAGAAACTGAGGCCAATGGCAACTCCAAAGCACTAAACGCCATCTTTAATGGTGTTGATGAAAATATATTCAAACTAATCAACACCTGCACAGAAGCAAAGCAAGCCTGGGAAATTCTTCAAACCGCTCATGAAGGAACCTCCAAGGTCAAGATGTCAAAACTGCAGCTTCTCTCCACAAGATTTGAAAATCTTAAGATGAAGGATGATGAGACTATATCAGACTTTAACAACAAAATTCGAGATATAGCCAACTCGTCGTTTTCTCTGGGAGAGAAAATACCTGAAGAAAAGTTGACAAGAAAAATCCTTAGATCACTACCTAAGAGATTCAACATGAAGGTAACTGCAATTGAAGAATCTCAAGATCTGAAAACAATGAAGATGGTTGAACTTATGGGATCACTACAAGCTTTTGAGATGACGTTTGATGATGAATCAGAAAAGCTAATAAAAAACAAAGCTTTTCTGACTAAAGAAGAATCAGCTGAAGACAACCTATCTAGAGCCATAGCTCTTATAAGCAAAGACTTCAACAGATCCTTAGCAAAACTGGGAAAGAACAAAAAGTCAAATGTCCCAGCCATCCGGTCCAACATCAAGCTTCAAAGGAGAGACAACGATCAAAGCAATACTCATCAAGAAAATAAATGTTCTGAGTGCAAAGGATATGGACACAACATATATGAATGCCCTAATCATCTGGAAAAACAACAGAAGGGACTAAGCAGCACGATGCACAAAGAACCTGACGCAGAGATCAACCTTGCATTCACCAGCAAATGCATACCACAACAGAGAAAACCTTCAGACTCCCCTCTTCATGAAGAATTAGTCCACAATGATATCAAGGAACAAATCTCTCTGCTGAATACAAAACTATCAGAGATTGCTCTATCAATGAAAATACAGAGCAACAGTTCAAAACCATCAAAGAAGCAGAGAAAGAAACACATGTCAAACAACATGTCCTACCATCAGAACCAAAGATCAACTGAAGACAAGACTCAAACTAACACAAAGAGAAAGACTTGTCATCACTGTGGGAAGGAAGGACACATAAGGACATTTTGCTTTGAGTTATATGGATTTCCAAGGTTTCATGAACAATTCTTGAACAGATATACAGCTAAAAGACAAGCAAAGAATTCCCTAAGCAAACTTGCCTGTCTAATAGCTCACACATCACTCAGAGTAACCTCCAAAGATGACTGGTACTTTGATAGTGGCTGCTCAAAGCACATGACTAGAGAAAAAGGCTTACCTTCAAGAAATTAAAAATTATTCCAATAGCTATGTTACTTTCGGGGATGGAGCTAAAGGAAAAATAAAAGGAATAGGAAAGCTGAATGGACCTGAATTACCAAGCCTTGATAATGTTCTCCTAGTAGAAGGACTCACAGCTAACCTAATCAGCATAAGTCAACTATGTGATCAAGGTTTAAAAGTTAGCTTCAACAACTCTGAATGCATTGTAACCAACAAAGACAAAGAGGTTATGAAAGGGTCAAGGTCCAAGGACAACTATTATCTATGGCAGTCTCAACACAAGAGTCAAGATATCTCATGCATGATAACTAAGGAAGATGAGACCAAGCTATGGCATCAAAAGTTAGGACATCTCAATCTCAAAAGTATGAGAAAGCTCATCACAGAAGAAGTAGTCAGAGGTTTGCCTAATCTCAAGATAGAAGAAGGCAAAATATGTGGAGAATGTCAGATTGGAAAACAAACCAAGATGTCACACAAGAAGGTTCGACATACGGTCACCACAAGAAATCTAGAGCTGCTTCATCTGGACCTTATGGGACCAATGCAAGTTGAAAGCTTAAATGGCAAAAGATACATTCTAGTGTGCGTGGATGACTACTCAAGATACACATGGGTCAGATTTCTCAGAGATAAATCTGAAGCTTTTGATATGTTCAAAGGACTGTGCTATCTCATTGAGAAAGGACAGGGAAGTGAAGTAATCAGAATAAGGAGTGATCATGGGAAAGAATTTGAGAATTCAAAGTTCACAGAATTCTGTACCACCAAAGGAATAGAACAAGAGTTCTCAGCTCCTATCACACCACAACAGAATGGAGTGGTGGAAAGGAAAAATAGAACACTACAAGAATACACAAGAGCAATGCTGCACGCTCAAAAACTACCTTATCACTTCTGGGCTGAAGCAATGCACACAGCCTGTCATATACACAACAGGGTGACTCTAAGAAAAGGGACAAAAACAACTCAGTATGAATTATGGAAGGGAAGAAAACCAACAGTCAAATACTTCCATGTTTTTGGTACTGTATGCTATGTCCTAGTTGATCGAGAGCAAAGAAGAAAGTTGGATCCTAAGAGTGATGAAGGGATCTTCATGGGATATTCATCAAATAGTAGAGCATACAGAGTATACAACAAACGAACCAAGACAATCATAGAATCCATCAATGTTGTGTTCAATGATACTCCTGAAGAACCGCTCACTGTAGAAGAAGAAGAAGAAGAAGAAGATGATGATGACTCTCCCCAGCAATCAAGCGATCAACCAAATGTCCCGGACATCATGCCAAACAGTCCAACAGCTGAGCCAAGTACTATTTCTCCTAGGTTCAAGGGATCATCCACAAGATTTCTGAAGATGCATCCAGTCAACAACATCATAGGAAATCCAAGCGCAGGAGTCATCACCAGATCCAGAGATCAAATTGCTAACTCCTGCTTCATATCCTCAATTGAACCTAAAAATGTCAAAGAGGCACTAAGTGATGAGTTCTGGATAAATGCAATGCAAGAAGAATTGGAACAATTCACAAGGAATCAAGTTTGGGAGCTAGTTCCAAGACCTGAAGAAATCAATGTAATTGGAACCAATTGGGTGTTCAAGAATAAGTCAGATGAACATGGTACTGTCACAAGAAACAAGGTTCGTCTAGTTGCTCAAGGATACACACAAGTAGATGGGGTGGACTTTGATGAAACCTTTGCACCAGTTGCTAGACTTGAATCTATAAGGCTACTACTAAGCATCTCGTGCACAATGAGGTTCAAGCTCCATCAGATGGACGTCAAAAGTGCATTTCTAAATGGATACTTACATGAAGAAGTCTATGTAGAACAACCAAAAGGATTTGTAGACTCCAGCCTACCTGAACATGTTTACAAACTGAAGAAGGCTCTATATGGATTAAAACAGGCACCCAAGGCATGGTACGAAAGATTGACAGAGTTTTTGATCAACAATGGGTATGTAAGAGGAGGTATAGATCAGACACTGTTTGTGAAGAAGAATCAGAAGGAGATTATGATAGCCCAAATCTATGTGGACGACATAGTCTTTGGAGGCACGAGTGACCAGATGGTGGAACAATTTGTTCGACATATGCAGTCAGAGTTTGAGATGAGTCTAGTAGGAGAGCTAACTTACTTTCTTGGACTGCAAGTTCAACAATCAGAAGACACGGTGTTCATATCACAAAGCAAATATGCGAAAAGCATTGTGAAAAAGTTTGGACTAGAAAATGCAACTCACAAGAGAACTCCAGCAGCTACTCACATCAAATTAAGTAAAGATGAGAATGGAGTTGATGTAGATAAATGCCTCTACAGAAGCATGATAGGGAGTCTCCTATACCTAACTGCCAGCAGACCTGACATAGCCTTTGCAGTGGGAGTTTGTGCTCGATATCAAGCAAATCCCAAGGCTAGTCATCTACTACAAGTGAAGAGAATCATCAAATATGTCAGTGGTACCTGTGAATATGGAATGCTCTACTCATACAATGCAAATCGAACTCTAATTGGATATTGCGATGCAGATTGGGCTGGAAGTGCTGATGACAGAAAAAGCACCTCAGGAGGTTGCTTCCTTCTTGGGGAAAATCTCATCTCGTGGTTCAGCAAGAAACAAAACTGTGTGTCACTATCCACTGCTGAAGCTGAATACATAGCTGCAGGAAGTGCCTGCTCACAACTACTCTGGATGAAGCAAATGTTGACAGAATACAATGTCGAACAAGATGTCATGACATTATACTGCGACAACATTAGTGCCATCAACATATCAAAAAATCCTGTTCAACACAGCAGAACAAAACACATTGATATTCGGCATCACTTCATCAGAGAACTTGTTGAAAAGAAAGTGGTTGCTTTAGAACACATAGCCACAGAAGAACAACTAGCAGATATCTTCACAAAGCCCCTTGATGCACTCAGATTTGAACAATTAAGGAGTGCACTAGGCGTCTGCATCCATGAAGGTCTGTAGATTTCTACAGACCAAAAGAGGTGTGCAACCATCAAAAGATCTCACGCACACCTCCAGCATGAGACAGAAACAAGGGAACAATACAACTCTATCTGTCTTCTATAAAATTTGTGGCCTACTAAATGTCCTAGACATTGGAGGCTTTGACATCCGGCACTCAGATATAGTGCAATTTTGTATGCTGTTTCACTCTTACTAATCAATGAATTATTTTCCTTTAAACCTTTGTCAAATTATGGTAAAAAGGGGGAGAAATAATTGATTAAAGAACAGCTCTGTGGCAAGTAGAATAACTCTCTTGCTTTAAAGGATGATAAAATTAGCAAGCTTTAAAAAAAAAAACAAAAAAAAAAAAAAACAAAAGAAAGAAAAAGCTATGCTAAAACAAGTGTGTCCAGAGCAAAACTTAAAATGCTCAATATGAACCTCTAAGAAGTCTAATAAGTCTTGATCACTCTGATTAAGTACTTTCCGCTGCAACTCAAGACTTTGGTTCACTAAGTCACTAGGTATCTCATCCCTGGACTTAGAAAATTCACTGTGATGAATCATATGAAGACAAGACTAAGACTGTCTCATACTAGAAAAGGTTCATAACACATTCAAGATTGAAGAAGTCATGAATATTGAAGACACACAAAGATTCTGAAGATCAAAGACATTGAAGACATGAAGATTCAGAATTGAAGATTGCATCAACAGACATCAATTTGAAGATTGAAGACTGAAGAGTGCACATTCAACAAAGTGGTTAAGTGGTTGTTTTAGCCATAATTTGCCAAAGGGGGAGATTGTAGTTCTGCTGAGATTGGCTGCATCATAAGGCTAAAACAACTTGGTCAGATTGACTTAACTGAAGCATCAATACTGAAGTAATTGAGTCTAAACCACTTGTGCATATTGAAGATGTGCAGATGCAAGATGTTGAATAAGATGTCCTAGACATCTTGTCACTGGGTTCAAAGCATGCATAGGCAGCATGTTTGAACAAGATGTCCAAGACATGTGGGTAGGACATCTTGACCCAGTTAAGCTTAAAAGATAATGCTTATCCATTAAGCACGCGTGTTTGTTTTATTTTGAATAAAGCGCGAATCTTTTAGTAACAAGCTGAGATTAGGATTAATGATAAAGTTTGTTATTAATCCTATGTGTTAGATACGATTGGATTCGTATTTAATTTGTGGATAGAGATTAAATTCTTTATCTTTGTGGAGTTTGTTTTAAAATAAGTTTGTTTTAAAACTAACTCTTATTTGAGTGCATCTGAAATACTAAAGATTATATGAAGAATTGCACGCCTATATAAAGGACTCAACATGGAGCTTAAATCTCAACCCACAATAACTGAAGATTGTGAGTCCAAAGTTTTGTACCCACTGTGCAAAACACCTAGTGGCTCTTAGTATTGTTCTTGATACTTTGTAGCTTGGAGTCGTTGAATATTGTTGTTCAACATTGTCTTTTAACTGTTAAAGTTTAAAGATTGTTTCGTCACTTGGGATTAGTGATTAGAGGGAGTTGGGTAGGTTCTCATATTCAGGGGGAGTTAGCCTTTGAGTAGAAGATTACTAGGATTGAGAAAAGGCGTACATACCAATAGGGATTTGGTAGTGTTGTAAGGCTAAGTATTAATTCGGAGTAGTAGTGTTCACTTCCTGGATTGGTATCCCCCATATTAGGACTTGTTATAAGTGCCGAACTGGGTTAACAAACTCACAAGTGCTGTTTATTGCTTTTATTTATCTTCAGTACTGCAATAACGCGTGATCCAAACAACCAGTTGTCGAACCAGTTGTCTAGGACATCTGGACTACTGACACATTGTCCTAGACATTGTGTAAGACATCTGTCCTGCAAGAGAACAGAATTTCAATTGGTATCAGAGCAGGCACCTTAACCTGCTGGATGAGCTCCAGGGAGACTAAAATTTTGTTCAAGATGGACAGGAATGGAGGATCAATAAATAGACCACCAGTTCTGAATGGATCAAACTATGACTACTGGAAAGCAAGAATGATTGCATTCATCAAATCTATGGATCAAAAGGCATGGAAGGCAATCATCACAGGTTGGAATCATCCAACAGTTTCTACAGAAGATGGCTCCTCAACATTAAAAGGTGAAGGAGAATGGACCACAGAAGAAGAAACTGAGGCCAATGGCAACTCCAAAGCACTAAACGCCATCTTTAATGGTGTTGATGAAAATATATTCAAACTAATCAACACCTGCACAGAAGCAAAGCAAGCCTGGGAAATTCTTCAAACCGCTCATGAAGGAACCTCCAAGGTCAAGATGTCAAAACTGCAGCTTCTCTCCACAAGATTTGAAAATCTTAAGATGAAGGATGATGAGACTATATCAGACTTTAACAACAAAATTCGAGATATAGCCAACTCGTCGTTTTCTCTGGGAGAGAAAATACCTGAAGAAAAGTTGACAAGAAAAATCCTTAGATCACTACCTAAGAGATTCAACATGAAGGTAACTGCAATTGAAGAATCTCAAGATCTGAAAACAATGAAGATGGTTGAACTTATGGGATCACTACAAGCTTTTGAGATGACGTTTGATGATGAATCAGAAAAGCTAATAAAAAACAAAGCTTTTCTGACTAAAGAAGAATCAGCTGAAGACAACCTATCTAGAGCCATAGCTCTTATAAGCAAAGACTTCAACAGATCCTTAGCAAAACTGGGAAAGAACAAAAAGTCAAATGTCCCAGCCATCCGGTCCAACATCAAGCTTCAAAGGAGAGACAACGATCAAAGCAATACTCATCAAGAAAATAAATGTTCTGAGTGCAAAGGATATGGACACAACATATATGAATGCCCTAATCATCTGGAAAAACAACAGAAGGGACTAAGCAGCACGATGCACAAAGAACCTGACGCAGAGATCAACCTTGCATTCACCAGCAAATGCATACCACAACAGAGAAAACCTTCAGACTCCCCTCTTCATGAAGAATTAGTCCACAATGATATCAAGGAACAAATCTCTCTGCTGAATACAAAACTATCAGAGATTGCTTTATCAGAGATTGCTGAATACAAATCTCTCTCCACAATGTTCAAGACGAAAGATTGACAGAGTTTTTGATCAACAATGGGTATGTAAGAGGAGGTATAGATCAGACACTGTTTGTGAAGAAGAATCAGAAGGAGATTATGATAGCCCAAATCTATGTGGACGACATAGTCTTTGGAGGCACGAGTGACCAGATGGTGGAACAATTTGTTCGACATATGCAGTCAGAGTTTGAGATGAGTCTAGTAGGAGAGCTAACTTACTTTCTTGGACTGCAAGTTCAACAATCAGAAGACACGGTGTTCATATCACAAAGCAAATATGCGAAAAGCATTGTGAAAAAGTTTGGACTAGAAAATGCAACTCACAAGAGAACTCCAGCAGCTACTCACATCAAATTAAGTAAAGATGAGAATGGAGTTGATGTAGATAAATGCCTCTACAGAAGCATGATAGGGAGTCTCCTATACCTAACTGCCAGCAGACCTGACATAGCCTTTGCAGTGGGAGTTTGTGCTCGATATCAAGCAAATCCCAAGGCTAGTCATCTACTACAAGTGAAGAGAATCATCAAATATGTCAGTGGTACCTGTGAATATGGAATGCTCTACTCATACAATGCAAATCGAACTCTAATTGGATATTGCGATGCAGATTGGGCTGGAAGTGCTGATGACAGAAAAAGCACCTCAGGAGGTTGCTTCCTTCTTGGGGAAAATCTCATCTCGTGGTTCAGCAAGAAACAAAACTGTGTGTCACTATCCACTGCTGAAGCTGAATACATAGCTGCAGGAAGTGCCTGCTCACAACTACTCTGGATGAAGCAAATGTTGACAGAATACAATGTCGAACAAGATGTCATGACATTATACTGCGACAACATTAGTGCCATCAACATATCAAAAAATCCTGTTCAACACAGCAGAACAAAACACATTGATATTCGGCATCACTTCATCAGAGAACTTGTTGAAAAGAAAGTGGTTGCTTTAGAACACATAGCCACAGAAGAACAACTAGCAGATATCTTCACAAAGCCCCTTGATGCACTCAGATTTGAACAATTAAGGAGTGCACTAGGCGTCTGCATCCATGAAGGTCTGTAGATTTCTACAGACCAAAAGAGGTGTGCAACCATCAAAAGATCTCACGCACACCTCCAGCATGAGACAGAAACAAGGGAACAATACAACTCTATCTGTCTTCTATAAAATTTGTGGCCTACTAAATGTCCTAGACATTAGAGGCTTTGACATCCGGCACTCAGATATAGTGCAATTTTGTATGTTGTTTCACTCTTACTAATCAATGAATTATTTTCCTTTAAACCTTTGTCAAATTATGGTAAAAAGGGGGAGAAATAATTGATTAAAGAACAGCTCTGTGGCAAGTAGAATAACTCTCTTGCTTTAAAGGATGATAAAATTAGCAAGCTTTAAAAAAAAACAAAAAAAAAAAAAACAAAAGAAAGAAAAAGCTATGCTAAAACAAGTGTGTCCAGAGCAAAACTTAAAATGCTCAATATGAACCTCTAAGAAGTCTAATAAGTCTTGATCACTCTGATTAAGTACTTTCCGCTGCAACTCAAGACTTTGGTTCACTAAGTCACTAGGTATCTCATCCCTGGACTTAGAAAATTCACTGTGATGAATCATATGAAGACAAGACTAAGACTGTCTCATACTAGAAAAGGTTCATAACACATTCAAGATTGAAGAAGTCATGAATATTGAAGACACACAAAGATTCTGAAGATCAAAGACATTGAAGACATGAAGATTCAGAATTGAAGATTGCATCAACAGACATCAATTTGAAGATTGAAGACTGAAGAGTGCACATTCAACAAAGTGGTTAAGTGGTTGTTTTAGCCATAATTTGCCAAAGGGGGAGATTGTAGTTCTGCTGAGATTGGCTGCATCATAAGGCTAAAACAACTTGGTCAGATTGACTTAACTGAAGCATCAATACTGAAGTAATTGAGTCTAAACCACTTGTGCATATTGAAGATGTGCAGATGCAAGATGTTGAATAAGATGTCCTAGACATCTTGTCACTGGGTTCAAAGCATGCATAGGCAGCATGTTGGAACAAGATGTCCAAGACATGTGGGTAGGACATCTTGACCCAGTTAAGCTTAAAAGATAATGCTTATCCATTAAGCACGCGTGTTTGTTTTATTTTGAATAAAGCGCGAATCTTTTAGTAACAAGCTGAGATTAGGATTAATGATAAAGTTTGTTATTAATCCTATGTGTTAGATACGATTGGATTCGTATTTAATTTGTGGATAGAGATTAAATTCTTTATCTTTGTGGAGTTTGTTTTAAAATAAGTTTGTTTTAAAACTAACTCTTATTTGAGTGCATCTGAAATACTAAAGATTATCTGAAGAATTGCACGCTTATATAAAGGACTCAACATGGAGCTTAAATCTCAACCCACAATAACTGAAGATTGTGAGTCCAAAGTTTTGTACCCACTGTGCAAAACACCTAGTGGCTCTTAGTATTGTTCTTGATACTTTGTAGCTTGGAGTCGTTGAATATTGTTGTTCAACATTGTCTTTTAACTGTTAAAGTTTAAAGATTGTTTCGTCACTTGGGATTAGTGATTAGAGGGAGTTGGGTAGGTTCTCATATTCAGGGGGAGTTAGCCTTTGAGTAGAAGATTACTAGGATTGAGAAAAGGCGTACATACCAATAGGGATTTGGTAGTGTTGTAAGGCTAAGTATTAATTCGGAGTAGTAGTGTTCACTTCCTGGATTGGTATCCCCCATATTAGGACTTGTTATAAGGGCCGAACTGGGTTAACAAACTCACAAGTGCTGTTTATTGCTTTTATTTATCTTCAGTACTGCAATAACGCGTGATCCAAACAACCAGTTGTCGAACCAGTTGTCTAGGACATCTGGACTACTGACACATTGTCCTAGACATTGTGTAAGACATCTGTCCTGCAAGAGAACATAATTTCACAAAGCAAGCCCTAAAGACGACTTTCCTTTGCCTCACATCGACGTATTAGTTGACAACACAACTCGATTCCCCGTCTTCTCCTTCATGGATGGCTTCTCAGGTTATAATCAGATTAAAATGGCTCCTGAAGACATGGAGAAAACCACGTTCATCACTACATGGGGCACTTTCTGCTACAAGGTTATGCCTTTCGGCTTGAAAAATGCTGGGGCAACATATCAGCGCGCTATGGTCACCCTCTTTCATGAGATGATTCATAAGGAAATCGAGGTGTATGTTGACGATATGATTGCAAAGTCTCAAACAGAAGATGAGCACCTTGTACATCTGCAGAAGTTGTTTGCTAGATTGAGGAAGTATCAACTGCGGTTGAATCCCAACAAGTGCACCTTTGGTGTTAAATCTGGGAAGCTGCTAGGGTTCATTGTCAGTCAAAAGGGAATCGAAGTCGACCCTGATAAGGTCCGAGCAATTCAGAATATGCCGGCACCAAGGACTGAGAAAGAAGTGCGGGGTTTCCTTGGCAAATTGAATTACATCTCCAGGTTTATCTCCCATCTCACTGCAACTTGCAAGCCAATTTTCAAGCTACTAAGAAAGGATCAGACCATTGAATGGGGCGAGGAGTGTCAAAAGGCATTTGATAAAATCAAGCAATACTTGCAAGAACCCCCTATTCTGGTACCACCTGTTCGTGGGAGACCACTCATCATGTACCTACATGTGCTGGATGAATCTATGGGTTGTGTACTGGGGCAACATGACGAGACGGGCAGAAAAGAGCACGCCATCTATTATCTGAGCAAGAAGTTTACTAGCTGTGAAATCAGATACTCATTGTTAGAAAAAACTTGTTGTGCCTTAGCATGGGCTGCTCGGCGTTTGAGACAATACATGGTCTGTCATACCACATTGTTGATCGCCAAGATGGACCCGATCAAGTACATCTTCGAAAAACCGGCCTTGACTGGGAGAATTGCCCGTTGGCAGATGCTGCTGTCTGAGTACGACATTCAATACACTACTCATAAAGCTATCAAGGGGAGCGTACTAGTAGAGTATCTTGCTCACCAGCCCGTGGAGGACTATCAACCCATGCACTTTGAGTTCCCGGATGAAGACATCATGGCCTTGAGTGCAAAACCTCCCATGGGAGACGATGAAGGGCCAGAACCAGGATCTCGTTGGAAGCTTGTGTTCGACGGCGCATCTAATGCTTTGGGACACGGTGTTGGAGCTGTCATAATCTCTCCTAAAGGCACCTACACTCCTCTTACAGCAAGACTATTGTTCGATTGCACAAATAACATCGCGGAATATGAGGCATGCATTATGGGTTTGGAAATGGCAATCAACTTGAGAATCAAGATCCTAGAAGTGTATGGAGACTCTGCACTAGTCATCTACCAAGTCAGAGGAGATTGGGAAACCCGTCACCCTAATCTAATCCCATATCGGGATCATGTGATAAAATTGGCTGAATACTTCGATGAAGTCACTTTCCATTATATCCCAAGAGAAGAAAACCAGCTGGCTGATGCTTTGGCCACATTATCATCAATGTACAAAGTAACTTGGCCGAATCATGTGCCCCTTGTGGAAATCAATCGTCGTGAAAAGCCTACGTATTGCTCCGCAGCTGAAGTTGAATCAGATGGAAGACCATGGTATCATGACATCAAAAACTATCTTCAGAAGCAAGAGTACCCCACAGGTGCGTCACGCGGGGATAAGAAAACATTAAGAAGACTGGCATCCAAATTCTTCTTAGATGGGGAAATGCTTTACAAAAGGAATTATGACATGGTTCTCCTCCGGTGCGTAGACCGACGGGAGGCCGACATGCTCATCGAAGAGATACATGAAGGGTCCTTTGGTACACACGCTAATGGGCACGCTATGGCAAAGAAGATTCTCAGAGCTGGCTACTATTGGTTAACCATGGAGACCGATTGTCTGAACTATGTAAGAAAGTGCCATAAATGCCAGATCTATGCAGATAAAGTGCATATGCCACCCACTCGATTGAATGTCCTCACAGCACCATGGCCGTTCGCCATGTGGGGCATAGACATGATCGGCATGATTGAGCCAAAAGCGTCAAACGGACACCGTTTCATCTTGGTAGCCATTGATTACTTCACTAAGTGGGTGGAAGCAGCATCATATGCCAATGTAACGAGGCAAGTAGTCGCCAGGTTCATCAAGAAGGAAATAATCTGTCGCTATGGTATTCCAAGCAAGATTATCACAGATAATGCCAGCAACTTGAATAACCAGACGATGAAGGAGTTATTTGAGAGCTTCAAAATTGAACACCATAACTCATCACCGTATCGCCCCAAGATGAACGGAGCAGTCGAGGCAGCCAACAAAAATATTAAGAAAATCCTCCAGAAGATGGTGAAAACATATAAGGATTGACATGAGATGCTCCCCTTCGCACTTCACGAGTACAGAACTGCTGTTCGCACATCAATAGGGGCAACACCCTTCTCGTTGGTTTATGGCATGGAAGCGGTGTTCCCAGTGGAGGTGGAGATCCCCTCCTTGAGAGTTTTGATGGAAGCCAAGCTCGAAGAGGCAGAATGGGTGCTGTTCTGGTAAAAATAATATGGGGGTGGTCCAAGTGTATTGATGAATAATAATGATACTTAGGATCTTTATTTACCAAAAATGTGAACCTTTTACAATGAGTGTTTCTTCTCTATTTATAAAGGAAAGAATGATCAGAAAATATCTAAAACCACCCCACTCCTCTCTTAGGGAGGTCGTGGGTGGTTTTCCACCGTGTCCACCGTGTCTCAAGGGTGGTTATGGGTGGTTACTTCCCTTCTCCGCGCTTCTGTAATGGTAATGGACGGTTCTCAACTGTTGGGCGACATGGTGATATTCTGAGGGCGTCACCCCTAGCCTTTGTAACCTCGCCGCGCCTTATCTTTCCCGCCAAGTATTTATTTGAATCGTTTGGGCCAATTGTTGGATCATTGTGTTATTGGGCCTGTAATATTTTGTCCGGTACATAGCCCCCCAAGCGCGAGGCTCAAAGAGGCGAAGTGCTGATAACGGCCAATCGTGGTGTGGTAACCGCCCACTCCTTGTAATCACGTTCTTTACCTTTAGGCTATAAATATGAGTTCCGCGACGAACCATTCAATTCGTCTTTCTCTCTTTACATACTTTGCTTTTTGTGACGATGCCTTCTCCTGCTGCTGTTCCAGAATCTCCTGCCATGCCGGTGTTGTTCCAATTAAGTAGAGCTGTAAAAATGGGTCGGGCTATCGGGCCGGCCCATTAGCCCTATAGTTTTACACGGGCCGGGCTTTTAAAAAAAGGTGATCGGGCCTTATCGGGGCGGCCCCTCGGGCCTATATTTTTAATGGGCCGTTATGGGCCGGCCCCACGGGCTTTTGGGCCGGCCCCTTAAAGAGTTAAAAAAAATATTTTGAAAAAAATTCTAAAAATAATTTTAGCTAAAAATAAGGAGTTTTAGTTACCATTAAATCTTTAGATAATTAAGTAACAAAAGATAAGATTTGTTAGTTAGGAGATAATTAATAAACCAAATTTGTTTTTTTTTTTTTTTAAGATTAAACCAAGTTTGTTATGATTATCTTTATTTGAAAAAAACTAATAACATTTTAATTAATCATTATAAATAGAAAAGTATAAGAAAAAATTATTCAAATTATAATTGGTCACGAAATAAAAGTAACATAATATAACAACCTTCGAGTACTAGAGGTAATGTATTAATACTTTGTGGTTTTGTTCATTCATATAGTTACAATGTAGTGATTAAGTTGCCTTTAATTTATTAGCACATATGTATATTAATATTATGAGTTGCACCAATACTTGTTACTAGTTCACTATTTATTTAGGTATATATGTGTTGTTATGTTTGTTTTAAATTATGCCCATATAAGAGTTTCAAGTATGTTGTTGATTGCTTCATTATGTGAACAGTATGACCGACATAAAATTTGATAATCTTATATACAAAATGTTATACGTCCAATGTAAATTGACCATGATTTATAGATGTCTGATATAGTGATATTGTCATGTTCGGTTCAGTGTATAAGCCAACAAGATAGAAAGAAACAAACATGACAATTGATTTATATATGTCTGATATTGTCATCTTAGATAATCCTTAACATTTGATTGTCTCTTGTATCTTTCTTGTGTATAACTTATAAGTAATTCTTGTGCTTACCTTTTATAATATTATTTTAATGATCAATTTAATTTTAATCTGTTTGTACTTTGTAATGTAGTCATGGTTAAGGGAGACTATGTTGCAAAAAATACTAATAAAAAAAGGCCAAGGAGATCTTCTGTTTGGAAACATTTTACAAGGATTGGTAAAGTTGACGGGGGAGAAAAATGTACATGTAATGGTTGTCAGGGTATGTATTCATGTGGTGCAGGCACTGGTCACTTAAAGCGCCATATTATTGCTTGTCCTAAAATTCCAAACAATGATGAAGATGATGAGGGACACATGTTGGATGACAAAGAAACATTATTGAAGAAGTTTCAATTTGATGATAAGGCTTACAGAGATTCACTTGCTAGAAGCATCATACGACATGATCTTCCATTTAGCTACGCTGAGTATGATGCGGTTTTGGCTACAAACAAGATATTGAATCCTGATTTTGTTCCCATTTGTAGAAACACTGCAAAAACTGATTGCATGAGTGTGTTTTCAAGTGAAAAGGAAAGACTAAAGAGTGTTTTAGCATCCATTCCAGGTAGAGTTTGTCTAACTTCTGATGTATGGACAGCTGTAACAACGCAAGGTTATATGACTGTCACTGCTCATTATGTTGATCGAGATTGGAAGTTAAATAGTAAATTACTTTCATTTTGTCACTTGGATAATGTACATACAGGGTACGAATTATCTGGAAAATTGTTTGGTGCTCTTAAGGATTGGGGAATAAACCGTAAAATATTTTCACTCACATTGGACAATGCATCTTCAAATGATAGCATGATAAAATTTTTGAAACAAAGGCTTAATTTGCAAGATGCGTTGTTATGTAAAGGTAAATATTTTCATGTCCGTTGTTGCGCCCACATCTTGAATCTAATTGTTCAAGATGGTTTGAAGGCGGCGGGTGATGCTTTGCATAAAATCCGAGAGAGTGTCAAATATGTGAAGGCCTCAGAGGGGAGATTGAGGGTGTTTAGAAAATGCATTCAAGATGTGCAACTAGATAATGTAGGAGGTGGATTCTTAAGGTTGGATGTTTGCACTAGATGGAATGCCACATATATGATGCTTGAAAGTGCTATTAGGTATCGACGTGCATTCATTAGCTTGAGTTATGAAGATAAGAACTACAACATTTGTCCAAGCACTGAGGAGTGGGAAAGAGCAGAAACCATTTGTAATATCTTGGCTCCATTTTATAATATTACATGTTTAATTTCTGGGTCATCTTACGCAACCTCAAACTTATACTTCATGCAAGTTGCACTTATAGAGATGGATTTGAATAAAAATTTGATTAGTGAAGATGAAGTGATCAAAGATATGACCAAGAGGATGAAGGAGAAGTTTGACAAGTATTGGAGTGAATATTCGATTACTGTTTCACTTGGAAATGTTCTTGATCCAACATCAAAGTTGGACTTTTTGAAGTTTTGCTTTAAGAAACTTTACCCAAATAATTATGAAGACAAGATTAAAAAAGTGAAGGATGGTTTGCAAGATCTCTTTGATGCATATAAAAAAGACACAGTTCCAGCAAGCTCATCTTTAGATAGTTCATCAAGAAACACTCAATCTCAATCAGTTGATCAACCATTGAAGAAGACGTCGTTTTTGAAGGTAAGGTTTATAAATTGTTACAAATCCTTATGAAAGTACTTATTTCTATTGTTGTAAGTCAAATAATAAAAGTTTAAATAATAGTAAATTTGATAATTCTATAATTAAAGTCTAAATAGTAATAAATGTGTCAAATAATTATTGTACTGCTGTCATTGATATATTAATATGTTCCCCTTAGAAAAGTTAAAATAAGTTAATATAAGTTAACTCTACTATTGTACTTATTTCTACTATTGTTGTCAAACAATTATTGTGTTGCCCTCTTAGTACTGCTTACATTTTTTTTGTTTACATGAATGGGGTTGATTATATTCCATTCAAGTTTAATTTGAATAATTTTTGTATGTCTAATTCTAGGAATACCGTCAAGAAAAGATACAAAAGATCTCAAATGATGGTAAGTCTGAACTTGAAATATACTTGGATGAAAAGTGTCTTCTGGATGATGATGTGGATATTCTTCAATATTGGAAGTCAAATAGTGTTCGATTTCCTCAACTTGCAATAATGGCGTGTGACATCTTAAGCATTCCAATCAACAGTGGCTTCTAATAAGTATAGGAATTGCTTACTCCCTAAAACTGTGCAAGCTCTCATTTGTACACGTAATTGGTTGCATGATTTTAAAGAAATTGGACCTTCTGATAAGTTTAATTAATAACCCTTTTGTATTATTTGCGATTTGTATTTGCTTCTTAGTTGTTGACTAATCAAGTTATCGTGTATTATGAATTGCAGATATACCCGAAGTAGAAGAGATACAATTATATGAAAAATCAAGTGTTCAAGAAGAGACTTAGGCCGAGAAGTTGCTTAATTTATAATTTACTTTATGTATTTTGAATTGTTAGGTTAAAAGTTTAGTTGGTGATGTAAGCTTGAAATTTATTAGCTTTGAAGGTGCACTTTATGAATCATCATCGACATATTTGTGACTTTTGCGTGAATATTTTGTAGTATTTATTATCTCATGAAATCATGACATCCACTTTTTTGTAGTTATTAATTTGTGTGTGATACATATGTAATTTTATTATCCATTGAATTTATTTTGTAAAAAAAAAAATATGTCAAAAAAAATATGAAAGTTTGTCGGACCGGCCCATCGGGCCATGTAGGCCTTTGCTTATCGGGCTGGGCTTAATGGGCCGGGCCATGAGGCTTATTGGGCCGGCCCACTAAAGCCCCTTTATATGTTATGGCCCCCGGGCCGAGGCGGGCCGGCCCCTTTTGACAACTCTACAATTAAGGAATATGTTGTGCTATGACACTGATGACTTACTGGATCAAAAAGATGATTTTGCCGAGATGGTGAAGGAGTTGCAGGATTACTCATGGAGGCTGACGGATAATCAGAAATAATTCTTGGCCGTGGTGCAGGAACTAAACAAACGTTTTCTGGATGATGGGGATTTCATCGAAACTACCGAAACCGTTGATCATTGTCAAAAAGAGCTTTCTGATGCTTTGGAGCGAAGGATAGAGATGGTGAAAGAGCACATAACATCTCAAGAGAAGGTGATGGCGGTTTCCCTGTCAGCCAAGGAGGCCATTGATAACCGTATTGATGAGTTGGAGAGCTAACTCAAGCCCCTTGTGAAGAGGAAAAGAAATATGTAGATGGATATTCAATATGACGTGGCCAAGCTGATTCGGACTCGCTCACACCTGTCTCGTCTTCAGGAGAAAGATGACGCTCTTAATGATGATATATGGAAGACTGACCAAGATTTTGATGCGGCGAAGAAATTGAGGGGTTTGATGGAAGATTGTCATGCCCGTGCTGTTGAGGCTGCTTATAAAGCCTTTAAGTAGTTTTCTTTGTTTTCCTTCATTGTATGTTGTTTTATAATTCCTCCAAATGGCATTGAATGTAGTCCGCCTTCCTTTGTACTTGTTGAATTTCTTTTATAAAATGATGTGTCTTTCCTTCCATTTATGAATTTTCTTTTCGCCACATATTTCTGATTGATTCTGATTATATACTTGTTCTCGCCTATTGGCGAGGTCGTTGAATCTCGAACGTTTGACCTTCTCGCCTGCCTTGGAACACGTGTCCATGGCGTACGCGTAATGCTGACACGCGTAATGGTACCTTCTTTTACCCGTTGGATATTAGGACGTTTCGTTTACCCTCCAATTTTCCTATAAAACAGGAACTTCAAATTATTTTCACCAACCTTCCTTTCATTCGTTCCGATCCTCAGTGTTTTTCCTCAAATTTCAAAACCATTTTTGCGCGGTTCAGCAACTTCTCTTTGCACGATCTCCACCACGTTTCTACTTCATTTATTTAAGGTAACTTCCATTCCTTCTTTGTAACTGTCTTTTACCCTTTTCATATTCCCATTTTGATTTCTAGGGTTAGGAAAAAATGGTTATCCTTCGTAGTTTGAGTGATGACGAAGAGGGGGGTTTTACCAAAATTCCTCCTCGTGGCTCCACTTTGGAAACTCAAATTCGTAACCATCATACAAGGGCCGATGGTTCCCTTGATTATGATGGTTACTTCAAATCTTTGATGAACATTGACATAAGTTCTAGCGACGCTGAGAGTAGCGATAGTGACTGTGTGATAATCTCGCCTTCGTCTTTCACAGGAAAACGAAGGGACACCACTCTTGCAATCTTCGTCGCCCCAACTCTTCCTGAGACTATGGACGTGGCTTCAAAATACACAGACTGGGAGTCTGTGGTGGCGTATAGGCAGAAAACCGACTTGTCCGGTACTGATGATGAGAATGATATTATCCTTGAGCCCGTGGGTGAGGATGAGATCGTCACCGACACTAACACCCAGACACCTCACTATTTTTATATGCATACTTCCATCATTGATTCCTTCCATGTTTGGTTCCCTTTTACTGACTTTGAAGTTCAAATGCTTAGAACCCTAAATGTCGCCCCTTGTCAATTGAGCCCTAATAGTTGGGGTTATATGAAAGCTTTTCAGCTAGCTTGCTTATGTCTTGAGATTGAGAAGCCTTCCGTTGCTGTTTTCTTTTCCTTTTATACCATTAAGAATATCTCTCCTGACTCTCAGGTCTTTCTTTCCAGTCAGCCAAATAGAAAGCGTTTTCAGCTGTATACTTCTAATTTCAAAAATTTCAAAAACACCTTTCTTCGCGTCCGTGGTAGGGAATCTTTCCCTGACGTGATGTTTGATAAGAATCAGGAGCCCTTATTTCCCTTCTACTGGACCCAGAACCCTCGTGTCATCAAGGGAACCCGTTATGAATCTCTGACTGAATTTGAGAGAGACACTGTCGCCTATATTGAGAGGTTGTGTATACTTAGTGTGAGTGACCTCCTTAAGGCTGATGGCAATATAGAGGAGTTGAAGGAGTATATGGGTGAGTTTCTTTATTGTCTTTTTATCTCACTACTGTTTCTTTTTCCTTTCCATATACTAATCCTTTTTCTTTTATCCTTTGCAGGTAGGATGAAGTCTGTTACACAGGAGAAGAGGATGGAGTTCCTGCTGAGGGCCAGGGCTAAAAAGGAAAAGGATGCCGCCCTTGCCGCTTCTCGGGAGACCGTTGCTGTGGTCGACCCTTTGAACCAATTGGTGGTGGCAGACGCTGATGCCGCCAAGGGCAGGAGCAAAAGGAAGAACGAAGGGAGGATTTCTGTTCCTATTCCCTCCAAGAACCTTGAACTAGGTGGGAGTTCCAAAAATGAGGAGCCTAGCTCCAAGAAGCTAAGGTCGTCTGGTTCTGGGGTTGCTTCAAATGCAGAAGTTGTTTCCCAGCAGGAAGAGGATTCTGAGAGGACTCCCTCTCCACGTCCTGCTGCCGTTGTCGACATAACCTCGCCTGCTCCTCCTGCTCCTTCGAACAACACGGCGCCAACATCCCGGGACCCTCTTTTGAATCCGGAGATCTTTATTGAGAAAGCTATGGACCTGTCTGGTGGGGGAGCCCGTTTTGATTCGACTTCTACTGAGGATTTGGCTAGACTCTCCATGGGCTATGAGTTGAAGGGGATCCTGCTCAACTATGCCTTGACGTCTTGCCAAAGACTTGCTATCTCCTCCTCTGAGGAAAAAATGAAGGTTATCCGCAAGGAGTTAGATGACATGGAGGAGAAGGTCAAGGCTGCTCAAGATAAATTCATCGCTGATATGGAGGCTGCCAAGGCTGAAAGTAAGAAAGCCTTGGACGACTTGGAGGAGAAACAGGAAGCCGCCCTGAAGAAGTTGAAGGATGACCATGCCGCCGAGGTCAAAAAGCTGAAAGACTCATCTGCTGACAAAGATGAGCAAATCAAATGGCTGTCCGATGATAGGGATGCTTTGCTCAAGGAGAAGGCGAGCTGGTCTGAGGAGAAGGCGGGTTTGGAGGAAAGCATTGGAGCCCAATTTGAAGACGGCTTTAACTTCGCTTTGGAGCAAGTTAAAGTCTTGTTTCCTGACATCGACGGTGCGCGCTTGGGCGAGGCCAGTGTGTTGATGGTTATTAAGGATGGACAGCTGGTTCCTTACACTCCTCCTGAAGGTCATGTCCCGTGAAGTTTTTCAATCCTTTTGATTCTCGCCCTTTGTGGCTTTATTAACAATGTTCCTCGCCCTCATGGCTTTTGTTATAACATCTTTTGTACGCTCTGCTGTGGCAATATTGACAATGCTTTTTGCCCTTGTTGGCTTTAAATTTAATATCCTTTCATTAACATGCTCGCACTTCTTTCTACTGTCTTGCTTTATTTTGAGAATATTTGTCTGTATGTAACTCTGTAGTCTTTGAGTAACTAGTGTAGCCTTCTCGCCAGTGTATCCGAGGCGAGGTGAGTACTTGGGCGTGATTAACGCTAAACTGTGGCGCCATCTGGTAACCGTTTGTCGAGGATTTTTCGGGGATTTCAATGTGGTCAGCATAACTGTTTTATTCCTTCACCGTTTTTTATGCAGTCAAACGTGGAAAGTTGCAACCGTTTGACTGCACTTAATGCTCACCGTCCATAAATTCTCCTATAAATACCCTCTTTCACCTTCACTTTTCTGCACTTCACTTCTCATTTGTTCTCAACTTTCTTTCGCTGAATCTCTCTTCTCTTTTCTTTCACTGTTTTCGTTTTTCATCATTCCTGTTTTTATTGATCCCTCCATGGATCACAAAAATAAACCCAAAAAGAAACGTGTTGCTTCTAAACCAAAATCTCAGAAAAAGAAGCGTAGTATAGCAATTTCAGTTTCTAATTTTAGGCGAGATAAGCCCTCTTCTAATGTCAAAATGAAAAATCTTGTCATTTCGTCAGATTCTTCCTGCTCTGCTGATGAAGATTTCATTGAATACCTTTGGACTTCCACTTCGTGGGAATTTTCCCCTGATGTTGAATCTTCCGGTAGAGAAGAAGGATCTCGGATCATCACGGGGGCTGAGGAGAAGTCACAGAGGATATTATATACGGCCTCAGGGAAAACTCCGGGGTAGTTCTGCTCTGACGAGTTGTTCCTTCTCCTGATGTCAGCCTCTTGGCGAGGGGTTGGGGTTAAACCTACAGGTTTTCCCTCTACCATTAAAGACTCGGAAGATTTCCATCCGATTTCTTCCTTTTCTGGCGGGGAGCTGATATCTTGTGGATAGGAGGGGCTATTGAGACTGCCTCCAGTTTTTTCTTCTCTTCCTTGAAGGAGCTGGATCCTTTCATGGATCACTTGCATCTTGATTTCATTGTAATTTTCTTTATTTTTGTACCTTGATTTCATTGTAATCTTCTTTTCCTTTGTATCTTGATTTCATTGTAATCTACTTTTCCTTTGTATCTTGATTTCATTGTAATCTCTCTTATCAATGAAAAATGAATATTTCCATATTGTCTTTTTTTTTTTTTTTTTTTTTTTTTTTTTTTTTTTCTGCACCGTTATGTTATATAGTATTTATAAGGAATAAAATAACAATATGCATTATACCTTTAATTTCTTTTGGTGTTTTTTGGATCTCGCCTTTATCATTGCTGTTTCTGATGTCGTCAACGCTTTGCGCCTTTTTATTTTACCGTCGTATCCGACTCGTGAGATTTAGGGATAACGCCGTTTCTATTTTTGATATGTCCTACTCATAAGATTTACAGATCATATCATGGTGTTTCAACGCTTTTCCGTCGTACCTGGCACTTAGGGCCTGGCGCTTAGGGCCTTGGTAGGTAACGCCGTTTCTATTTTAGACATGTTATACTCGTAAGATTTACAAATCATGCCATGGTGTTTCAACTCTTTTCCGTCGTACCTGGCACTTAGGGCCTGGCGCTTAGGGCCTTGGTAGGTAACACCGTTTCTATTTTAGACATGTTCAACTCATAAGATTTACAAATCATGCCATGGTGTTTCAACGCTTTTCCGTCGTACCCGGCACTTAGGGCCTTTGGGGGTAACGCCGTTTCTATTTTAGACGTGTCCGACTCGTAAGATTTACAGATAACGTCATGGTGTTTCAACACTTTCTCTCTTCGTTGTCTTCTTGTATAAGATTTATATAATTCTAACCATCTGCAAGCACTGGAACAATGACTTTTTTTATCAAAGCAATATATGTTTTTTTTTTGTTTTTTTTTTTGAATTTTTACTGATGAGTCTCATTAAAAACTCCTGCTTTCGCCGGAGAAAAGAGTTTCTCATCGTTCATATTCTTAATACACCCATATTGTTTACCCCGATTTTTAGCAAACAACCGCTAGTCTGGTTATTACAAGAAGGATCGACTAGTGAATCCTGGGACATATGGCTTGTGCAGATTTGACGAAAACATATTTCATATTTTCTGGGTTAAATCGGATAAATTGAATAAAAACAGTAAAATCATCCGACGCAGTCGAATGGATTGTTTAAAAATAAATTGCTTCAAAGTTAATTTTGCAGAAAACTTGTAAATGAATTGCAAATAAAGTTTAAAGAAAGACTTTGAAATGTAAAAGCATGCAACAAGTAAATTGCAGAAAAGGTTTTAAACTTGCAATGAAATAAATTGCAGAAAAGGTTTTAAACTTGCAATGAAATAAATTGCAGAAAAGTTAAAAGTTGCAATGAAGATAAATTGCAGAAAAGTTAAAGTGCAGAACTTTAAAATGGAAAGCAAGTAAAGACTTGGAGAATGTAAATTGCATTCAATAGTTGTAAATCGTTTACAAAAGAAAGATTGGTTGCACAGATTCGTACATGTTCCATTTTGCACTCATTTCGCTCGTTGACATGGGTACTCTGAGTTTTGTCGGAATTTGCATGGGAATTGTGAACAACCCGTTTCCCCTATCAGAAACTAATATTTATAGGCAAACTAGAATAACCGTCAGAAACCTACTTAACGTCTAACTAAACTCCACGTGTCTTCGACAATTTGAATTCTTGGACACCTGGCAAGGCTTTCAAACGTTATCCTCTTTGAATAATTTGCTAAGTCCAGAGTATGCTTTCTCCGTACTGCATAATACGTTATACAAGCAAACACACATATATATATAGTATTCGATAAACACACCAATGTCGAAGCAAACAATATATATTAAAAAAAATATGTTCCTGTCGAATTCGACAGCTTCTTCAAGCTCGACAGTGAACTTTAACTAAAAGGCTTTCGACGTCGAATGCCTTAATCTTCTCCTGATTTATTAAACAACTAATTTCCAAGAGAACATTAAATGAGAATTCATCGTCTCTCTCCAATTCATTAATGCCTGTCGAAAATACAGGCTAACAAATTGCCCCCTCAAAAATGCCAATTTCGACTGCATGTCGAATACGAAAGGAAGAAATGGCAGTTTTGAAGATTCTCTTACTTTTCAACTTCTGCACGTTTACCAAAGACGGCGCAAACGTCACATTAATGTCAAATCAATCATGACAAAGTACATAACTGTCACCTCAATCCCTTCAAACCATGATTTCCACTTTTTTAGCACAATAGTGGGACACGTGGCAGGATCGGGACGATTGAGATGAAAAATGGTGGTGCTTCAGTTACCAACTGCATGCAAATCTGCAGAGCCTATAAATAGCAAGCATAGTCCAACACTTCCACTTTTCTGAAACCCTAAACATTGAACTTCCCTTCCATAGAGAGCACTCACGCATTTTTTCAAAAACAATCAAAACAAACTCCAAATCTTGCATTGTTCTTGTGTTTCTGTTGAATCTTGAATCTAAACCAACCAAAACGATTGTCAATCATTTTCGTTCATCATCACCGTTTCTTTCCACTGCATTTGAGCAAGAAACAAGTTGATTTTGAAGGTTTTTGAACCTTTGCTACTGTCACCTGTCAAATCACCATCAACCTCAAGAACACCAAGAACACCAAAGAGCATCAATGGCTTCATCTTCTTCCTCCAGAAATGCTGTTCCTATCGCTGCAGATGACAAAGATCTTGTCATGGTTGACGATTCAATGTTCGTGTCAGAACCTGCCACCACCGCTGTCGAAAGCGCCATATGGGGAAAGGAACTGCTGATTCCTCATAGACTTAAAGGTAAAAATCTTGCCTTTGCAGGCCCTCTTCCTTCGACTACTGATTTTAATGAGGAAGTAAGTAGCATTTTCCCTCTCCATGTCACTTGTGAGCCAAAAATATTTGCCAACTCTGTCTTCGACCTGAGTTTCTTTGAATCTGGCTACAGGGCCTTTAGATCTGCACCCATAGTGACTGAGAGCTATCTTAAATGGCTCAATAAAGTCGAAAAACAATATGCCACGTTTTGGAAAGAGAGTGGTATATTCGACTTAATCCAGCTGTCGAGAGAAGGACCTAGGTACAATGCAGAAATGCTAATAGCTGCCCTTCATTTTTGGGAAAGTTCTACCAACACTTTTCACCTGAAAGCAGGCATGATGACCCCAACTCTATTCGACGTTGCTGCCATTACTGGCTTGAGACCAACAGGACCCACTTTCGACCCCAAGTACACTACCCCAAATCATCAGTTCGACTTTAAAGTCTTATCCTTTTCAGGATTCCTCAAAACTTACCATGACCTCAGTAGTGAAGAGGTTTCATATGAAGAGCATATAGCCTTCCTGACTTACTGGCTATCTCATTTTGTCCTTTGCACTTGCTCTCTGCAAGTTGTAAAAAGGTTAGTTCCTCTCGCCATTATGCTTCACCAGGGTTTGGATGTAGCCTTAGGCAGATTCATCTTGGCTTCCCTTTATGACTCCTTAGGACAAGCTAGTGATCTCCTTAAGAAAACCGACAAAGGATCACAGTTAACCCTTTCTGGACCTATCTGGCTTCTGCAATTATGGCTAAATGCCACCTTTGAAACCAATTTCAAACTTTTCCTCCCTACTCACATGGAGACCTCTGTTGCTTCTCGACAATCAGAAGGCGCTAGGTTGGCCTTGTTGAGGCAAAGAGAAACAAATCTGACCACTCGACAGCTTTTCTTTCATTACTTCAAAATTCTGCTCGCCTTCGACGAGATCACCCCTCAAAACACCCCTTTCATTAAAAGAACTATTGGACCAGCTTGGTTTAAGAAACCATTTCCTGCAACAAATCCAGATGATGAAGAAGACACCAACAACATTTGGAGAATGTTTTTGAACCCAACAATCCTATCATCAAGGCAAGGGATTGACAAGAGACATTTGGGCTTGGTTGGATACCAACCCAATTTGGTTGCTCGCCAATTTGGCCTAAGTCAGTTCAGGCCAAAGAGTTTGTTCAAGAACAAAGATGATCTTGTTTTGGGCAACTCTGGAATGTCTGTTGATTATTTTGAACGTCGTCTGAAGCTTGCTGACGAGCAATCTTACAACCTTACACCTGTTGCCTTTGAAACCTCTCAATACTGCACCTATGAATTTGCTGCATGGTGGAGCTTGCATTATGAAAGGCATGCCAAGGATGAGAAGCTGCTACTGTGTGCATTGAATGCAGGATTCGACGCTTTGCAGTCGAAGACTCCCAAAGGCAAAGGTAACTTGACTAAAAATAATCAAAGTTATATATTTTTTAAATAATGTTTATAATTTTGACTCTTCATTTGATGTTTGGTCCCTTCAAAATTGACAACAGGTGTATCTAATCCCACCAAGACTAAAGAAACCAACATCTCCACTGACTCCAGTGCTCCTGCTGTGAGTTCCAAGAAATCACTCCCAAATACTGGGGCGAAGGTATCAAATTCAAAACTAGTCTTTTAACTTAGTTTTAATTTTCAAAAATTGTTTTTTTTTTTTTACAAAACATTTTTGAACCTTTCGACGCTTAACTTACAATGCAGAGTCGAAAAAGAATCAATGTGACCTCAGAAGAAACTGGAGAGCCCACCTTTCAAAAGAAGCAAAAGAAACTCACCATTCAAGAACCAACCGTAAGGCTTTCGACATACCCTTTCAAGTTCCTTTTTAACTTCGAAGAAATTTTGTGTTAATAAGTCTTAATGTTTCATTTCAGGCCACTGGCAATGTTCAAAAGAAACCCACTGCTGCTGCTCCTAGTGGAGAAGGCCAAAGAGACAAAGGAAAGGCCAACGAAGAAACTAGTGAGGCAAGCATGCCACCAACAAAATCTGATGCTGACAAACCTCCAAAAAAGAGAGGTGACAAGGAAAAGAAGAAGAAGAAGAAAAGAGTTAAGTCCAGCTCTAAGGCTTCTGCAGAAGCAGAAAAAGAAGCTGAGATTACCCCTTCCAATCCTCCTGTCGAAGATCAGACAATGCCCCAGGCTGAAAACACCACCACTGAAGTTCCTTCATTTGCCTTGCCTTTTCGACAGGATACTAATGATGATAATATCAACCTGAATGCTGATAATGAGGACAACGCCCACATGGCTGTCGAAAATGAAGAGGACGTGGCCCAGGGCGTCGGAACCAATGATGTCGAGGTCGATCCAAATCAAACTGGAGAAGACCCAGTAATTGAACAAGTTCCACACATCATTCTAGATTCTGAAGAAACCATTCTTGACAATCCTGCTGAATCCACCCATTCGTCAGAAGGCACAGATGTCGAAATGGCTTTCGACAATGAAGAGGAAGAGGCCATGCCAGAGGCTGCTGAAGGAGGTTCTGATATACTCCCAGTTTCTTCAACTTCAAAGTTATCTGCTGACGTTGGGTTGTCAGAGATGCAATTTATAGCCATGAAAGACTCTGATCCTGCTGCAGCACTAAAAATGCTTCTCTCAAGCAAAAGTAACAAAGACAAAAGTGCTTCACATCACAGCAGTTCGACAGCTTCTGATTCAGAGATCCATTCGACAGTGAGACAAGACTCCTTGATCCTCAAACTGCATTCAGATTACATTAACAAGGATGTCTTCTCATTGATTGAAGCCAACCCTAGCAGCGCTTTTGCCCACTTAGGCTTTCTGAAGAAGTTTCACAACCCAATGACTGATGGTGCTACCCTTGGTAGGGTTATCCAACTTGAAAACCTTATTGATGGTTTCACCAAAGCCATTCAGAAAAGGCAAAGCAATGCCTCAAGGTTGGAAGCTCAAACTCAAGCCCACGCTGTATTGGTCGAAAAGGCAAAGGCTGCTCAGGAAAATGTCGAACGTCTTGAGAAGGACATTAAGTCGAATGCTGAGATTGCAGGCTATGACAAGAACATTGCTGACTGGGAGAATGAGGTGGCTGATTTGAACTTGAAAATCCAAAGTCTCAATGCCAAGATCACCAGTGCAAAGGCCAAGCGTGAGGAAGCCAAAGCGAATATTTCCAAGGCAACCAAAGCTATGATTGACAAAGAGGCAAATGCTGGCATCAAGTACTTCAGCAATTCTGCAGCCGTCGAAGAAGAAATCAAACTTTTGGAGGATTCCAATATGGTTCTCGACGCAGAGGTTGCCTCATTCAAAAGCCTATATGAAGACTTGAAGAAAAAGTTTTAACTTTGTAATATTTTTAGTTGTTCTTGTTCTTAGTTTTTTGCTTCAACTATTTGAACAATTTGTTTATGGTTTTTTGGATTGTAATCTTGACAATGCCCATTTTGTGGCGAACTCATTTTATGATCACCATTTTTCATTATGTCCTAAGTTTTATTCTTCGTTAATTTTTATTTCTTGCAACACTGGTTTATACTTTTTCAAGTATTTACCATTTATAATTAACGAACGTTGTTCTTCTGTTAATTCTTCTATTTCATAAGCACCATTTGAAAAAACTTGAACAACTTTAAAAGGTCCTTCCCAATTTGGAGACCATTTGCCTAAGACTCTATCTTTTTTATCCATTGGCAAAATAACTTTCCAAACCAAATTTCCAACATTAAAGGTTTTAGACTTAACCTTTTTATTATAAGCTTTAGCAACTCTTTCTTTCTGTCGAGTTAACATCTCTAAAGCTTTTATTCTCTCCTCATCTAAATCAACTAATTCGTCTAACATCATATCCCAATAATGATCCCTTGGGATTTCTGCCTGTCTTTGAATTCTGACTGACTGCAGATGTATTTCGACAGGCAAGACTGCATCATGCCCATATGTTAGTCGAAAGGGTGTGGTGTTAGTTGATTCTTTTGGAGAATTCCTACATGCCCATAAGACTTGGTCTAAAGTCTTGTTCCAATTTCTAGGCTTTTGGGCAATGTGCTTTTTAATCAAACCAATAATGATTTTATTGGCAGCTTCTACTTGACCATTTGCTTGGGCATAATATGGTGTAGAGGTCAAGAGTTTAAAACCAATTTGTTGGGCAAATTCAACCATCTTTCGTCCAGTGAATACTGAACCTTGATCTGTAGTAATGGACTCAGGTATACCAAATCTATAAATGATGTGACTTTGTATAAAACTAATCACTGCTTCTTGGTCAACATTTGGTAATGGAATTGCTTCTATCCATTTGGTAAAATAATCTATACCAACTAAAATATAACGTTGGTTTTTTGACGAGCTTGGTTTAATTTCACCAATTAAATCTAAAGCCCATCCTCTAAAAGGCCAAGGTTTTACTATTGAATGAAGTTCACTTGCAGGTACATGTTGTATACCTGAATGTCCGTGACACTCTTGACAACCTTTGGCAAACTCTATACAGTCTTTTAGAATTGTTGGCCAATATACACCTTGTCGAAATAACAACCATTTCATTTTGTGGCCTGCCTGATGAGATCCACATGCACCACTGTGCACATCTGATATAGCCAAATAAGCTTCAGTTTCACTTAAACATTTTAGCAAAACTCCCTCAGGTGTTTTCTTCATCAGTTCATTACCAATGATAACATAACTCAAGGCTCTATATTTGATTTTTCTATTGGTCGTTCCATTTGGATCTTTCAAATATTCGACAAGTTGTTTTCTCCAATCATTGTCAGATAGATTGTCAATGGCAAAAATTTCAAAAATTTCTGAATTTTCGTCATAGTCATAGGTGGTATCTTCACCATTATTTTGTGGTGAGTCTGCCCCCACAAGTTTTGGCATTGACAATTCCAATGAAGGAGGTTGATCAATTATGAGTTTATCTTTAATTTCAATCAACTCTTCTAGTTTTTCACTAGAGATTTTATAACCAGAAGCTATTTGAGCCAAATCATTGGCTTCTTGATTTTCTATACGAGGTACATGTTCAAAGATAACTTGGTCGAAACGTTTTAGCAAAGCAATTGCTATGACAAAATACTTCATTAAGTGTTCTTTTATGCATTTGTATTCTTTTGTCAATTGTTTCAATACCAGTTCTGAATCACCTCTAATCAAAATATTTTTTGCCCCCAAGTCTAATAAAATTTCCAGGCCTGTTATCAAAGCCTCATATTCTGCTTCATTATTTGAGCAGAACCCATTGATTTTATATTTGAACTTGGTGGGAATTTTGGAGGGAGAAATGATTAAAATCCCAATTCCAACTCCATGTTTATGTTTAGAACCATCAAAATATAATTTCCAAGGTTCTGAATCTACATAGTTCTGTGGAGTTTCTAGTGCAGAATGATCCACTATGAAATCAGCCACAATTTGGCCTTTAACTGCCTTTAAAGGTTTGTAAGTTAGTGAATATTCTGTCAAAGCTAAAGCCCATTTTCCAATTCGACTATGCAGGATTGGTTTAGATAGCATGTGCTTAATGATATCACAATGAGAATAAACAAAAACATCAACAGGCTTTATATAATGCTTGAGTTTCATGCAAGAAAAATACAAACATAAGCATAATTTTTCAATACTACTATATCTAGTTTCAGCATCATTCAAAACCCTACTTAAGTAATAAATGGCTTTTTCTTCGCCATTTTCATCTTCCTGAGCAAGCATACTACCCAGTGTCGAATCAGATGCTGATATATACAACTTCATGAATTTGTTCCTTATTGGAGGCATTAACCTTGGTGGATTCGACAAATAACTCTTGATTTCGTCGAAAGCTTGTTGTTGATCTTGCCCCCAAGTGAAAACACTTTCTTTCTTGAGTCGAAGTAATGGTGAAAACGGTTGAGCTTTACCACTTAAATTTGAGATGAATCTCCTCAAGAAATTGATTTTCCCAAGTAAGGACTGAAGTTGCTTTTTTGTAGTTGGAGATTTGGTCTCCATAATAGCCTTTGTTTTGTTTTGATTTATTTCAATGCCCTTTTTGTGCACAACAAACCCAAGGAAATCTCCTGCATTAACACAAAAAGCACATTTTAATGGATTCATTTTTAATCCATATTTCCTCATCTTTTCAAAAGACTTTCTCAAATGATCTAAATGATCATTATTCGACGAGGATTTGACAACTATGTCATCAATATACACTTGCATGAAAGTGTCTATGTATTCATGAAAAATTAGATTCATTGCTCTTTGATAAGTAGCCCCAGCATTTTTCAAACCAAAGGGCATTACTACCCATTCATATGTGCCTAATGCTCCTGGGCACCTAAAGGCAGTTTTGGGTACATCATTCTCAGCAATGAAAATTTGGTTATAACCAGAATAACCATCTAACATACTTAAATATTCAAATCCAGCTGCTGAGTCTATTAGCATTTCTGCCACAGGCATGGGGTATTCGTCTTTTGGTGTAGCATTATTTAAATCTCTAAAGTCTATGCATACTCTTAGAGAACCATTTTTCTTAATCACAGGCACTATATTTGCTAACCATTCGACATACCTTGCAGTTCTGATAAATTTGCTTCTCAGCAGCCTTTCAATTTCTTCTTTGATCTTCGACATGATTTCTAGTGCGAACCTTCTTGGCAGTTGTTTCACTGGTTTTTTATCTGGTCGAACTGGTAGTTCATGTTCCACCAACTTTCTGCTCAAACCTGGCATTTCGTTGTAATCCCAAGCAAAACAATCTTTGAATTCCATTAAAAGTTGCACCACTTTTGTCTTCAGATCTGGAGAAATGTTTGCACTTATGTATGTTGGTCTCTTTGTCAGACCATCTCCAAGGTCAATTTCTTGCAAAGGATCCTGGGCTTGCATCTTGTGACTTTGACTGATTGGATCTTTTTCAAATCCTAGGGGTTCATCATCGTAGATGCAATCCAGCCTTTGCATTTCTGGCTTGGGTTTGCCAAATTTTATATCATTGGCCGCAACAGCCATATTTTATGATAATGAATTGGCTTCCAAAGCCATTTTGATTCTGTTTTCAGCCATATAGGCCGAAATCTTTGCCCACGTTTGGGACTCAGACATAGTAATCTTCGTTGATGTCCCACCCAGTTGGGTAGTTCTGGCCTTCATATTCGCCATATTCAATATCTCCATCTTCAGTTTCCCACAAAAAACCATGTGTGGGGTCTAGCTTGACGGAATGGTGAACATTTCTCACCGAACGATATGCAAAATCCCTTTCAGTGCATGGCGAGATAGTTGCCAGTTTTTTGTCGAATGAGTGCTTGGTAAGTTGATGAACTTCAGTTTTGAAGTAGCTTTGGTCTGCTTCCACATTTTCAACAATACCATCATCTCGCCAGATAATCAGGCGTTGGTGCAAGGTAGATGGGACTGCCCCCACGCCATGAATCCACTCTCGTCCTAGGAGCAGATTGTAATTCGCCTTAGAGGCCACAACCAAAAATAAGGTTGGCCTTATAGCACTTCCAACAACCACATCCAACTGGATTGCTCCTAATGACAAACCAGTTTCACCCTCATAATTCGACAGAACTATGTTGTGAGGATGAAGGTCCACCAAAGACTTGCCAATCTTTTTCAGCAGAAATTCTGGCATTAGGTTAACAGTAGCGCCACCATCAATCAGTACTTTGTTGATGCCTACGTTGTTCACCTTGGCCTGTATGAAGAGAGGCTTCAAGTGATTTTTCATGCCTTCATCTGGCCTTTCAAATGTAGCCATTTGGTCTTCCAAAGCACCATTATTCATAACGTAGTAACAAACTGGCCTGTGAAGGGCCATTTGCATTCCAGATTCTTCTTCTTCATCTGTTATCTCAGAACAGACGTCAAACTCCCTTGGCAGAATTGACACAACATTCACTATTATGTCGAGATCAGGTTCAGAATCCAGAAAATCATCAGCTTCCATGTGTTCGTCTTCGACATCATCAGCAACTGAAGACTCTATTTTTGGTTCACCTAGCCTTTCTTTTATTGGCTTCTTAGCCAATTCCATAGGCTTCTTTCCCTTACCATCAGCAATAATCTGGGAATTTTGAGCAGCCAACTTTTTCTGGCGTTGATATCTACGCCGTTGAGACCTTGTCATAGGATTCTTCCCTTTGTAATTATTCCTGTAATCATATTTTCTTGATTCAGAATCTTTCTTGGGATTGGAGTTACTGGTACTTCCTTTCTCGAAATTCTTTTGGCCAGAAGCCATGTTTCTCCCATGAACCCATTGGTTGACAGGTGTCCTGCTTGATGGAACAAAAGATTTTTGTGGTCCCAACCTTTGATGCACAGGTGCCTGTTGGCTATTCAGACTGTTAGAATAAGTTGGCCTTTTATTTGGCCAATTGTTTATGCCCTGACTATGAGGCAAAAATTTGGTGAGGCCTGCAGCAGCCTTTTTGTCGAACATGGCACTACAGTGAGGACATAATGTAGCTTCGCCATCATTCTCGTGGCAGCGTTGGAGAAAATCTAGCAATTTCTCTCCAGCCTGTGGATACACTTCTTCCACTTTGTTTTCATATTCTTCTTCAGGAATGGAAACCAATTGCCCCCCTTCAGTGAGGTTCAATGCTTCCAACATCAGGCATTCAAATGGCTCTGTGTAGGCAGCATCAGCAATCTGCAATGGATTTTCGTCCACCTGCTGTTTGGATTTTGGCTTTTCGCCAAATTTGAGTCTTCCCTCCTGCAAGGCTTTCTGGACCAGATCCCTGAAAAGAACACATTGTGAGGTTTTATGACCCAAAAAATTATGGTATTTACAAAAACCTCTTTTCTTACTTTGTTCCAAAGATGGAACTTTTAAACCCTTTGGCACAATTATTTGGCCATCAGTAACCAATAAGTCAAAAATTTCATCACATTTAGTAACATCGAACGTGTATGTCCTAGAAACAAATCTATCATTTTTGGGTTCGACAGGATTATTTCCATTTGATGGTTTTAACATTTTACAAGTATAGGGAGGTCCTGGTTTTAATTCAGCAATATTAACCTCATTGTTTTCTATATAATCCTGACCCTCGTCGAACTCATTTTCACTTTCATAAGTTTCTATATACGCCACTTTTTCTTTTTTATGAAATTTAGAATTTCTGACTTTTTCAGCCCTGAGGCGTTCGACCTGTCGAACACGGTCTGCTAACTGGGCCATATCTCTTAAATGCTGAGTATCTAACTTTTTCCTAATGGAATAGTCAAGGCCACCAGCAGCCATCTCAACCAATTCATGTTCAGGCACTTGAGTAAAGCACCTTGCCTTAAGGAGGCGAAATCTATTCAGATAGTCATCAATGGCCTCTGAAGTTTTACGTTTCATACTGGCTAATTCTTTAAGGCTAATCCTAGATTGTCCCATGTAAAATTGTTCATGAAATAGCCTTTCTAACTGAGTCCAATTATAAATTGAATGAGGGGGAAGCGTGGTAAACCACGTAAAAGCATTTTTTGTGAGGGAATTGGGGAAAAATTTCATTCTTAAATCCTCATTATTTGCTAAATTCCCTGCTTCTGCCATATATCTGGCAATGTGTTCGACAGTAGACTCATTCGTATCACCAGCAAATTTTGTAAATTTGGGGATTTTCCACCCTCTTGGCAGTTCTGCCTGCAGAACGTACTCAGACAATGCTGACACGAAATTTGGCCTATGCAATCCTATATTCAAACCATTTTGGGCCAGTATATTTTCTACTAAATTGGCCAAGTTATTCTGCCCTACTACGTTATCTTGTCGAACGTTTCTAAGAACATTATCAGCATTCTGGTTTCTATTAACCAATACCACTTCTTGTTCTGGCTGTTCTCCTTCAATACGCAGTGGTTGGGCTTGAACTTCTGGTCGAATTTCTTGGTTTGCACGAGGAACCCTTTGGTTATTTGGAGCATCGGGGGCTCCAAAAAAGTCTGCCATCCTCCCCATTTGATTGGCTAATAACAGATAACTATCATTGGTCGTCTGTAACATGGGATTAAAAATTGTGCCAATCTGTTGGGTCAACGCATTCACCATATCATGGTTGCTCTCATCCATTTGTTGCCTTAATACTGCCATAGAGTTATTTGTCAAGTTTAGAGAATTTCCTCTATTTCCCATCGCAGAAGACGAGGGAGAACTTTCTATTGAAGGCCAATTATACAGGTTTGCCATAGTCGTTGTTGGCATTCCAAATTGTGGGTTTCTAGGCAACCAGGGTGGTCTTGACGGTGTTCCACCAACTTGACTACCGTCTGTATATCCATGTGTGTGTGATACGTTTGTTGGTATGGATGACACGTTCGGTTGTGTCATTGCTGCACCGTTAGGATTTGGAGGAAGCACTCCTCCTATCATACTTGATGCAACGGCAGGCATTGTTGATCCACTGGCGTTTGCGCCAACGGTACTAGAATTCGTCGCAGGGTTCGAATTTCCGCCGTTATTATTATTATTATTTGGGATATTTTCAGAATTCGTAGAATTCAATGCAGGACCTGTTGGCCCACCAGTAGAATTGGCGTTAGAAACGCCAGACGCTGGCTGACTAGGTTGTCCTGCCACATTCTGGGGATTTGGAACCGAATTAGTATCTGTTCCATTATTATTGTTATTATTTGCAGAATTGCTTGGTGGTCTCACCATTCTAGTACGAGTACGAGTTGGTATTTTTGAAAAATCTGGGAGAGATTTACCACTCCTCAAATGCATATAAAATTACACACACAAATCAAATTCTGACAACAAACAACAATCTTACAAAAAAGTTTTTCAAAAACAAACTAAATAAAAACACACAAACCAATCGTCCCACTGGGCGTGCCAATTTGTTTACCCCGATTTTTAGCAAACAACCGCTAGTCTAGTTATTACAAGAAGGATCGACTAGTGAATCCTGGGACATATGGCTTGTGCAGATTTGACGAAAACATATTTCATATTTTCTGGGTTAAATCGGATAAATTGAATAAAAACAGTAAAATCATCCGACGCAGTCGAATGGATTGTTTAAAAATAAATTGCTTCAAAGTTAATTTTGCAGAAAACTTGTAAATGAATTGCAAATAAAGTTTAAAGAAAGACTTTGAAATGTAAAAGCATGCAACAAGTAAATTGCAGAAAAGGTTTTAAACTTGCAATGAAATAAATTGCAGAAAAGGTTTTAAACTTGCAATGAAATAAATTGCAGAAAAGTTAAAAGTTGCAATGAAGATAAATTGCAGAAAAGTTAAAGTGCAGAACTTTAAAATGGAAAGCAAGTAAAGACTTGGAGAATGTAAATTGCATTCAATAGTTGTAAATCGTTTACAAAAGAAAGATTGGTTGCACAGATTCGTACATGTTCCATTTTGCACTCATTTCGCTCGTTGACATGGGTACTCTGAGTTTTGTCGGAATTTGCATGGGAATTGTGAACAACCCGTTTCCCCTATCAGAAACTAATATTTATAGGCAAACTAGAATAACCGTCAGAAACCTACTTAACGTCTAACTAAACTCCACGTGTCTTCGACAATTTGAATTCTTGGACACCTGGCAAGGCTTTCAAACGTTATCCTCTTTGAATAATTTGCTAAGTCCAGAGTATGCTTTCTCCGTACTGCATAATACGTTATACAAGCAAACACACATATATATATAGTATTCGACAAACACACCAATGTCGAAGCAAACAATATATATTAAAAAAAATATGTTCCTGTCGAATTCGACAGCTTCTTCAAGCTCGACAGTGAACTTTAACTAAAAGGCTTTCGACGTCGAATGCCTTAATCTTCTCCTGATTTATTAAACAACTAATTTCCAAGAGAACATTAAATGAGAATTCATCTTCTCTCTCCAATTCATTAATGCCTGTCGAAAATACAGGCTAACACATATGTATTTTCTTTTTGAAAAGAAAACAAGAAATGAAAGTAAAAACAAGAAATATCTTTGGGATGGCGTGGCGAGGCTTGATGATGTTCTTTGGAGTGCATCTCGCTCGTAGGCGTTGTTGGCCTAACTGTAGTAAAATCTGAGGTTTGAGATATTCCATGTCCTGTGTAGGACTTCGCCTTCCATGGTTTCCAACCTGTATGCTCCACCTTCAAAGACTTCATTGATTCTGAATGGTCCTTCCCAATTTGCTGCCAATTTTCCACCTTTATCTTTTCCCATTGGTCTCTTCAAGACTAAGTCGCCCTCCTTGAATTTTCTTGGGATTACCCTTGTGTTGTATTTTCTTCCCACTCTTTGTTTAGTTGCGAATTCTCTGAAATGCGCTTTATCCCTTACTTCTTGTATCAGGTCAAGGTTTTCCTGCATTGCTTTGCTGTTCTCTTGAGTTGTCGAAGTTTCACGTCGCCAACTCGGGGGATTTATTTCTGCAGGGATCATGGCGTCTGCTCCATAGACCATGGTGAAGGGAGCTTCTCCTATTGATGATTGTGGGGTTGTGTGATATGACCATAATATGGCGGTGAGATGAGCTACCCAAGCTTCTCCTTTACTTGATAATCTTCTTTTCAAGGCGTTCAATATGACTTTGTTGGCTGACTCGGCCTGACCATTGGCTTGAGGGTGCTCAACTGATATGAATGTGTTTTGGATTCCTTTTTCTTTGCAAAATGAGACTACTTTCTTACTTGCAAATTGTGTGCCGTTATCTGACACAATGTACTTGGGAAGACCGAATCTGCATATGATGTTCCTCCAATAAATTTTTTTGACTTGCTCTGCCGAGATGTTTGATAAAGGTTGCGCCTCAACCCACTTAGTGAAGTAATCCACCGCGACTATTATCCATCTGGTTTGCTTCCATGAAGTAGGGAAAGGACCCAATATATCCACTCCCCACATGAAGAAAGGCCAAGGCGAAAGGACCGATTTGAGGGGTTCGCCTGGGGCGTAGTGTAGGTCTGAGAACCTTTGACATTTATCACACGCTCTCACGTACCTTCCTGCGTCGCTGTGTAGTTCTGGCCAAAAGAATCCTGCTCTTAAGATTTTGCCTGCCAGTGACCTTGCTCCTATATGACTCCCACATGAACCTTCGTGGAATTCTTCTAAAATCCCCTTGGCTTCTTCCTTGCCTACACATAGCAACAAGGGGGTCGAAAATCCCCTTTTGTATAGCTTATCTCCCATCATAGTGTACCATGACGCCATTCTTCTGATTTTGTATGCTTCTTCTCTAGGTTTGGGGAGTTCGTCCCTTTGTAAATATCTGATTATAGGAGTTCGCCAATCTTCTTCTTCTATGACCATGTGGACTTCTTCTTCGTTAATGCTGGGGTTTGTAATTGTTTCTTGGATGAAGGTTCTATTGCTTCCAGGTTTCTTGGTGCTGGCGAGTTTGGATAATAAATCTGCCCTGGCGTTCTGCTCTCTAGGCACGTAGATCAACTGAAATGAGTTGAAACATTTCGCCAGTTTGGTTACCTTTTCTAGATATTTGATTAACTGGGGGTCTTTTGTTTGAAATTCCCCTGACACTTGGTTGGTTACCAACTGTGAGTCGCTCTTCACTCTGAGGTCCGTGACCTCCATTTCTTTTGCTAATTTCATCCCTGCTAGAAGGGCTTCATATTCAGCCTGGTTGTTGCTTGCTTTAAAAGTGAACCTTAGGGATTGTTCTATGAGTACTCCATCTGGTCCTTCTAGAACTACTCCTGCCCCACTTCCTTTTAGGTTAGACGCACCATCTACTGAAAGTGTCCAAGGTTCCTCGCTGTTTTCTTTAGTCGGGTTTGACAATTCCAATATAAAATCCGCCAGAATTTGCGATTTTATTGCGCCTCTAGGGGAAAAGGTTATGTCAAATTCTGACAATTCCACTGCCCATGCAACCATTCTCCCTGCTAGATCAGGCTTCCTTAGGACTTTCTTTATGGAATAGTCCGTCTTGACCACTACTTTGTGACTCTGAAAATATTGCCTTAACTTCCTCGCGGTGATGACGACGGCCAAGGACAGTTTTTCTATCTTTTGATACTTTGCTTCAGCACCTTTGAATGTTCTGCTCACAAAATATATTGGCTTCTCTTCGCCTTTGATTTCTTGCACCAATGCGGAACTAAGGGCGTTGTCTGAAACTGCCAGGTATAAGTATAAGGTGTTACCTTCCTGGGGGCGAGTTAATATTGGTGGTGACGCCAAGAAGCTCTTGAGCTTTAGAAAAGCTTCTTCGCACTGAGGGGTCCATATGAATCTTTCACTCTTTCTTAAGGTCGAGAAAAAATGAAAGGCTTTCTCTCCAGAACAGGATAAAAATCTTGATAAGGCTGCGATCCTTCCCGCCAGTTGTTGGACTTCCTTTACGGTGGTTGGACTCCTCATGTCAATTATAGCTTGGCATTTATCTGGGTTAGCTTCAATCCCTCTGTTTGTGAGCATGAAGCCCAGAAATTTTCCTGACTGAACTCCAAAAGAACACTTCGCTGGGTTCAATCTCATGTTATACTTTCTCATCGAGGCGAGGATGTCGCCTAGGTCCTTGTCGTGTTCACCATCTTCCGTCGTCTTGACTACCATGTCATCTATGTATAATTCTACATTCTTGCCTATTTGCTCTGAGAATACTCTGTCCATTAGTCTCTGATATGTGGCGCCTGCGTTTTTTAGGCCAAACGGCATAACATTGTAAAAGTAATTGCAAGCAATGTTTTAAAAACCGGACCGGTTATCGAACCGGCGAGGTTCTGGTTCACTGGTTCATTGGTCGAACCATTGGGTCACTGGTCGAACCGCATGACTAAACCGGATAAAACCGGATAAACCGGTAACTATAACAAAACTCTATAGTAATTAAACCGGTAGAACCGGATGAACCGGACTCTAAAAAAAAATTTCCAACACCTAACAAATGTGAAAATTTGAAAATGTTATAAATCTTAATTTCCACCAGTTAATTGTTAAACTCAAAACATAAACATTGTCATCACACATAGTAAAATAGTACAAATTACAAAATACAAATCCCATCAAAAGTTGTATCAAAGTAAACGAAATAACAAAACAACAAACTCCATCTAATTGCAACATACACGAAATAACAAAATAACTAGTGTTTTGATCAATTTAATTCCAAGGCGCCATCATAGGTTCAAAGTTGGCATCTCCTTCATCAAAAGGTTCCACATCAAAATGAGCCGCAACATCTTCCCCATCAAAAGGCATACTTTGTTCCATGTTACTAGATGAATTGGGTTGTGCATCATCATCAACCTCATCCAAAATTAATTGATCTACAATAATATCAATTTAGAAAGTTTAGCTATTGACATATAATAATAAGTTAAAATAAAAAAAATTTAAACGCAATAACTAACAATATACCAATATCATTTGAAATAGGTTCAATTGTCATATTTTCTAGATCCTTCCGTAGTGCTTCCATCTCTTCTATAGTTAAGAATGGTGGTGAATCCTCCATAACCCAATCAGAATGGTCACCAATTATTTCAAAATTGAGAGGGTCGTAATTTTGTTTCTTCTTGTTTCTATAACATCATTACAAAAAATTATATTATATACTAAACAAACCAATATTGATGCTTGATTAAAAGCAACAGAGGCATTATATATCAGTCATAATTAGTTGCACTATAAATCAAGCTTTAACATATTAAAAGAACATAAAAAATTTAATACCTATTTTTTAGCCTTAAGTTGTAACGAACAAAGACAAGGTCATTGAGTTTTTGATGCTCCAACCTATTTCTTTTCTTTGAATGAATGTGCTCAAACACACTCCAATTTCGTTCGCAACCAGAGGCACTACAAGTTTGACTCAAAATTCGAATAGCCAACTTTTGCAAATTAGGTGCATCAGTTCCATAAGTTTCCCACCATTGATCTACAATAATGCATGTAATAAAATTAAAAAACATTTTTACAATAGATATTGAACTTATACTTAAAATGTTAAACACATAAGTATTATCAATTAGTTTTACCTGGCAAGTCCTTATTTCGATTTTCTACCGCCGTTTTCCTTCCAAAACCATCATCACTATTTTTGAATATTTTCATCTCATCCGTTAATTTATCTCGCAAGTCCTTACTATCATACCCATACTTCTCAATGACATCCAACATGCCATTTGTGGTGGCCTTGTGCTCTTCATATTCCGGACTGAATCTACATGATGGATTTAACCAATAACCAGCAGCATGAAGATTTTTGCGAAGTTGTGAATCCCAACGGTGATTAATGATCTTCAAATACGGCTCCACTTTTTGCTTGTTTCTTCTAAACCTCTTCTCAATCTCATCTCTTGCTTTATAAATAGCTTGGTAGAGAAATCCCATAGCCGGTTTATCTTCACTATCAACAATACGCAACACGCGTACAAGTGGTTCTGTGATTTTAACTATGTCAGCACATTTAGACCAAAAAGTTGAGTCTAAGACTTGTTCCACAAATTGTTTTGCCTTGACATCTTTAGAATAAGTTGTGGCTGTCCATTCTTTAGATGTCACCATGGATCTTAGTGCATCTTTCTGATTCAAAATACTTTGCAGGGCAATGAAATTAGTGGCAAAGCGGGTTTGAGCAGGACGCAATATTTCTCTTCCCCCAGTGTGTTGCCTCATCAAATACAACGCAAAACAATGATTGTATATGAATTTTGTAACTTTTGAAGCATGTGACACTGCCTCATTTACTTCCTCTAATTTCCCCATGTCTTGCAACATTAAATTAATACAATGGGCCGCGCAAGGTGACCAATACAACGTAGGAAACTCTTGTTCTAACTTCCTTCCAGGAGCAACATAGTTAGCAGCATTGTCCGTGACGACTTGAACTACATTTTCAGCGCCAACGTATAACACTACTTCCTTGAAAAGCTTAAACAACATGTCTGCAGTTTTAGAATGTTGAGAAGCATCAACAGACTTTATGAAAACAGTTCCTTTTGGGCAATAAACTAAAAATTTTATGAGAGTTCTCCTGCATCGATCAGTCCAGCCATCTGCCATAAGAGTACAACCTGTAGTTTTCCAAATAGAACGATATTGATCTATCTGCAGCTTCACATCATCAACCCACCTATTCAATAAATTACCACGAAGAGCATGAATAGTAGGAACTTTATATCCACCGCCCATCTGACAAAGAGCATCAGCTGCTTGTTGAAAACAAGGGGAATTTGCAGCATTGAAAGGAATAGATGCATCATAAAACCACTTTGCAATAGCAAGATCACACCTTTCTATCACTTCCTTACTTTGAAGCACACTTTTTATAGTAGGTTGATCTCCTGGATTTGTTCTAGGTAAAAAATAATCATCAATGCGATCATCATTCTTTCCCTTCTTAGATGCACCAACTTTTACTTGCAATTCAGCAGCTGGTCCACTTTCAGAGTCATCTAGAGTTTTTCTTTTCTTCCTTCGTTCATCATAATTTTGTTTCACTTGAAAACGAATTTCTGCGGGGACTTTATTGCAAATTTCGGTATTCCCTGGTACTCCAGCCAAATGTTCTTTTACCCTATGAATTCCCCCTCCACCAAAAACTTTTGCACAATAGATACACACAATAGTATTGCCAACAATTTTACAATGTGCCCAAGCTATATCTTTCTTCCCCCTGACATTCTTTTGAACTAAACTTTGAGCTGAAGAAGCTTCTTGCGATGGTGGTTGCGATGATGGTGTTTCAGAAGATGCCATTTAACTAAATTAAAAAGTAGAAACACAAACCAAACAAAAGATAAGTAATCACATAAAAAAAATTGCAACATAAATTGCAAACATAAACAAAAATTGCAACATTAATTTAATCCTGTTAGCACTTGCAACATAAATTGATCACTAAATACTTGTATATGAGAATCTTATGGATGTTGGAAGCAACAACAACTTTTAATCCTTCGTTTGTATCATGTAAATTGATCACTATTTTATAGTTTAATTTCGTTTCATACATTAATTGTTTCTACCAATAAAAAATTACATGACATCACAAAGATGGAACTTAGTAGCTTAATTGTTTCTACCAAAAATTACATTACATGACAGCTCAAATATTACTCTTTTTTAGTGTGATTCACATGAGATTTTTAATTTTTGTGAGTGCAGGGGTGCAGTATAAGCATACATTCAAACACTAAAATCTATTGTTGTAGAACTAGAAACATTGATATATAATAAATAATAATACTATGAAGAATAGCAACACTGTCACTAACCGATTGAAACGGAAACAGAAACGGCGGCGGGAACACGGCGGCGAACGGAAACGGAAACGGTGGCTAAGCGACGGGAACGGGAACGGCGGCGGCTAGGGTTATGGTTATCGTGAGGATACAGATGAGAGAAGAAGCAAAACACGTTTTTTTTATTTTTTCTTTCTTCTGTTTCTAATTTTGATATTTGTTTCTATTTTAATTTTAATTTTTTTTTTAAAAAAGCAAAACGACGTCGTTTTGATTCAAAAAAAAAAAAAAAAAAAACAAGCGTGCAATTGAACCGCCGGTTTGCAAACAAACCGGTTCCGTCCGGTTCGCTGCATTTTCGATCCAGCAGTTGAACCAGACCGCCCCCCCCTACCGGTTCCCGGCCGGACCGGTCCGACCGGCCGGTCCGGTTTTTAATACACTGATTGCAAGTGTTAGTCATGAAGGCCGTGTGAGGCGCGTCTGCAGGATTCATCTTTATCTGGTTGTATCCCGAGTATGCATCCATAAAGCTTAACATTTTGTATCCAGAGGCTCCGTCAATAAGCCTGTCTATATTAGGCAAGGGATAGGGATCTTTCGGGCAAGCTTTGTTTAAATCTGTAAAATCTACACACATCCTCCACTTGCCATTTGCCTTCTTTACCATTACCACGTTTGCCAACCATGACGGATATTTTATTTCTTCAATGAACCCCGCTGCTTTTAGCTTGTCTACTTCCTCGTTTACTGCTGCTCTTCTTTCTTCTCCAATCTTCCTTTTCCTTTGTGAGACCGGTTTGATCTGGGGCGCGATAGACAACTTGTGCGTTATTACGCTTTCGTCTATTCCAGGCATATCGGATGGCTTCCATGCAAATAGGTCTATGTTCTTTTTTAACATTGCTATGACCTTTTCTCTCTCTTCTGGCTTCAAAGTGGTTCCTATGTTGGTTACCTGGTGTGGCATACTGCCGATTTGAACTTGTTCCAATTCTTCAATGGGACTCATTCTTCTTTCTGTGAAGTCTTCTCTTGGGTCAAGGTCTAAGGGCGAGATCATGTTGACTCCGCCTCCTTTCTTAGGTGACGCCATTAACTCCGCCTTGAGGGTTTGCCTGTGTTTGATTTTCAGGCTAGACTCATAGCATCTCCTCGCCAGCTTTTGGTCTCCTCTGACGGTTCCTACTTTTTCGTTGTCCAAAGGATATTTGATGGACAAGTAGAGGGTTGACAGTGCCGCCTCAAGCGTGTTGAAGGCTGGTATTCCAATAATGATGTTATACGAGGTGAATGGAGTTTTGACTACCAAATACAGTACCTTGATAGTTTTGGCGTTCTCCTCTTCTCCAAACGTGGTTAGGAGAGTTGTGTAGCCCATAACTTCTACTTGCTCGCCAGCGAAGCCTACTAAAGTGCCGTTGAAGGGTAATAGATACTCGTCTGATAACTGCATTGCCTTGAAGGCTTCCTAGTAAATTATGTCTGCTGAACTTCCCGAGTCGATTAACACTCTTTTGGCGTCATAGTTTAAAATCTGTACTTGTATCACCAGAGGGTCGTCATCATGTGGCAAAACTTCCCTTTTGTCCTCTTTGGTGAATGATAGATCGGGGATGGGCGTCACTTCTGTGTGACCTATGAATTTCTCATTTTGTTCCATTCTTCTAACATAACGCTTTCTCGCACTCGAGGATTCTCCTCCTCCTGCAAATCCACCCGCGATGGTGTTGATGGAGATCCTCTTGCCTTTTCCTATCTCTTCTCCTTCAGAACGATCCTTTGTTTGATTATGTTGTACCTTCGGGACAACAACCTTTCCCGCTGCGGCGTCCTCAATAAACTTCCTCAAGTGTCCGCTCTTTATCAGTTCCTCAATTAGGTCCCGTAGCCTGAAACATTTTTCAGCGTTGTGACCTCTTCATCTATGATAAGCACACCAGGCGTTGGGGTTTAATCCCATAGTGTGCTCTTTGTTTCTTGGCGGGGGTAGTCTCACCAATCCTGTTTGTAGGATTTCTTCCATGATGTAGACTTGCGCGCGGTTTAGCGGTGTATACTCCTTCCTTTCTTCTTGAAAATGTCTTTGTGGTTGGTAAGGTTTCCTATGGCGGTCAATTTCGTGATGGTTAGGGGCTGGGCGTCTGTGATGATGGTAAAACTCGCCTTGTCCGTTGTTTTTGTTGATCGGGCCTCTTTCTCTGGCGTCTCTCATTCTCTTTTCGGCGTTACTCTCCTCGCCTTTTATGTATCCTTCCGCTCTTCTTGTAACTTCTTGCATAGATGTGGCCGGCTTTTGTGCTAGGGATTCGTTGAAATGTCCCGCCTTGAGACCATGGTGGAAGGTTGATACGAACATTTCTTGATTTGGGTTGCTTACTTTGCTTGTGGACTCACAGAATCTCGCCAGGTATTCTCTTAGAGATTCATTGTAGTTTTGCCTCAATGCGAACAAACTTGTTGCCGTTACCTTAATGTGTTTAGAGCCGGCAAACTGTTGTGTGAATTTTTGTTGAAAATCCGCCCAACTTTGGATGGAATTCCTGGGTAGGTTCATATACCATCTTAATGCTGCTTCTTTCAGTGTGCCTGAGAGGAGTTTGCACTTCAAGTGATCTGCAGCGCCGACGATGGCGGTTTTAGTCCCTACCGCCATTAAGTGTTTTGTAGGATCAGTTTTCCCATCAAAGTCTGGGAGATGGGGAGTTCTGAAATTGTCTGGTACTCTCGCATCCCAAAGGTTTTGGGCAAGTGGTTGGGAGTTTTTTATGTTAGTTTCTTCTGTCTCATCGACTCTGTTTGCCTTTTCTTGGTCGATCTTTGGAACCTCGGCTTGCAAGCGACGTAATTGTGCCACTGCATCCGTCAAGGTTAGGTTGTTTTCGTTGTTTCGGTTGTTTTGGTTTTCATTTGCTGGTTGTCCTCCTGCCATTTTCACCAGGAAAACTTCCAACTTCGTCTGACTATAGTGGTAGGCTGGGAATCGTTTTACTGCAGTCCCACGGTGGGCGCCAAAATGTTCTGGTAAAAATAATATGGGGGTGGTCCAAGTATATTGATGAATAATAATGATACTTAGGATCTTTATTTACCAAAAATGTGAACCTTTTACAATGAGTGTTTCTTCTCTATTTATAGAGGAAAAAATGATCAGAAAATATCTAAAACCACCCCACTCCTCTCTTAGGGAGGTCGTGGGTGGTTTTCCACCGTGTCTCAAGGGTGGTTATGGGTGGTTACTTCCCTTCTCCGCGCTTCTGTAATGGTAATGGACGGTTCTCAACTGTTGGGCGACATGGTGATATTCTGAGGGCGTCACCCCTAACCTTTGTAACCTCACCGCGCCTTATCTTTCCCGCCAAGTATTTATTTGAATCGTTTGGGCCAATTGTTGGATCATTGTGTTATTGGGCCTGTAATATTTTGTCCGGTACAGGTGCAGACCCGGTTCGACCAGCTGAATCTCATCGAAGAAAAGAGAATGACATCTCTGTGTCATGGTCAGCTATACCAGCAGAGGCTCAAGAAAGCATTTGACAAGAAGGTCCGTCCTAGAGTATTCAAGGAAGGCGACCTAGTGCTGAAAGTGATATTACCCATTCACAAGGATTTACGAGGGAAATGGACTCCTAACTATGAAGGACCATATGTCGTGAAAAAGGCCTTCTCTGGAGGAGCCCTGATCCTTACTACAATGGACGGAGAGGAGTTTCCACTCCCAGTGAACTCCGACGCAGTCAAAAGATACTATGCCTAAAAAAAAAAAAGAAGAAAATAATAAAAGCTCGCTAAGTCGAAAACCCGAGAGGGCGGCTTAGGCAATAGAGAGCGTCCCGGTGGGCTGAAAACCTGAAAGGGCGGCCCAGGCAAAAATTAGGGGCATCAAAAAAGGAAATCAGACCCGCTAAGTTGAAAACCTCGAAAGGGGCGGCTTAGGCAAAAAAGGGTATCCCGGTGGATTGATAACTCTCACTGAGCAATCCAGGCAAAAATTAGGGAAAACGTTCAAAAGAATAAAAGAAAAAGAAAAGGCATAGGACTGCAGCACTTGAGCCTGCAACGACAATAACTGATTCAGATGGAACAGACCGGTCCGAGTCTCCATCTTCAGAAGCAAAGTGTTGTGATTCAGAAATCATGGGTGAAGATGGCATTGTCATGGTCCAACGGAATTCATTTATTTCCATTGCCATTATCCTAGCTGTAGCTTTCTGCGATCACCTCTTCTAGGGATTTGCATCTTGATGTAACATCGTACTTTGTACACATCTTTGCATATTCAATAAAATTCCTTTTAAGCTTGACTTGTCTATTTTTCTTGCTTTTTGCTCTAATTGTTTACACAATGTGATTTATTTCTGACAAATAATGCATTTAAACATTGAAAATAAAAAGCTTTTTGAAAATGGTTAAACTGCTTTGATGTTGGAAGTGTTTAAAGGAAGATCAATAGCATACCATTGGTATCTTGGTTATAAGCACGTGACATCCCAACGATCATCTTGATCCAGTCAAATGAAGAGCCGCTTTGCCTCAGTAATGTTCCGACGAAGGCAGCGTGACCTCCTTCCTCAGCAGGTTTACAATATGGCTTTGTTTTCCCCCAGCAGGTTGGCCAGGGAAATTCTCCCCAAACAGAGACACGGCCTCTCCCCAGCAAAATGGTAGCTGAAACCACTTCCCGGTAGGACAGCTGACAAAGCTCTCTCCTTGCCAAGACACGGAAGGCTACGGGGTGCCTAGTATCTTCCCAGCAAGTTTCAAAATGGGGTTCTCCCATGCCGATGAAACCTCAACTTTCCACAGGGCGACTGGCCAGCACCTATACTTATCAAGAGCCCAAGCGGCCACCTCACCATTGGAAGAAACATTCAAGACCCAAATGTCGGGGAGAGCTGAAACAAATACTCATGCATTTAATCACACATGTCATCTGCATTAGATTTGCATCCTAGGCATCAAACATGCATAATCCATCATTGCATCATCCAAAGCATGCATGCATAAACAGGTTAAAAGAGTCCCTAGTAGAGGGTAATCCTCAGAACTCGGACCCCAAGAAGGGCTGATCAGCCTCCTTCCATGGGTTCCAGCCTCAGCAGTCCTCCTCAATAGGACATCTCCGCAAGTATGCGTTATCAAACCATCATCAAGGGGCGGCGAAGGTTCGCCAGTATTAATCAGATACCAATCGTCAGAAGTGAACAGGGCTAACAGGTTCCCTCGGGGCTTCCCCCGATAAAGTTTTGTCGTCAAGGCTAGTTTGTTCGGAAATTTTCCAGAGTGAGTGGGAAATGAGCAAACTCAGTATTTTGTTTTAAGCATTCGGTCTGCATCGGAAATTCTCCAGATTGAGTGGGGAATGATCCAGGTCGGTCTCTTTTGTGTATCAAGTTTGTTCGGAAATTTTCCAGAGTGAGTGGAAGATGAGCAAACTCAGTCTTTTGTTTTGAGCTTTCGGTCTGCATCGGAAATTCTCCAGATTGAGTGGGGAATGATCCAGGTCGGTCTCGTTTTGTGTATCCAGTTTGTTCGGAAATTTTCCAGAGTGAGTGGAAGATGAGCAAACTCAGTCTTTTGTTTTGAGCTTTCGGTCTGCATCGGAAATTCTCCAGAGTGAGTGGGGAATGGTCCAGGTCGGTCTCGTTTTGTGTCTCCGGTTTGTTCGGAAATCTTCCAGAGTGAGTGGGGGATGAACAATCGTTACGGAAACATTATCTCATCTCGTCTAGTCTGCTCAGGCAAAATTGGGGCATGTTGTATTTAATTAACTTTTACCACGAGCGTGTAAAGACAAAGGTCATTCACACCCTTGGGTCCAAGATAATTAAATAGGGGCAGCTGTTATGCCCCAATTTTGGGTCACCTTTTTATTTTGGTATTTTTATTATTATTTTTACCATTTTTAGGTTTTTTAATTTTTTGCATTTTGTTTTAAAAAAAATATGTGTTTCTTTGTTAAAAAAAATGCTAATGATGTAGTTGCTTAGTGCATAAGTCACCAAAAAAATCCAAATCATTTTGTTATTCTCTCTCATTATCCCTTAAACCATTTTTTCCTTCATGAGAACACAAGCCTATCTCCAAATCTTCAAAACCACCTCCTAGCCTAGGTAACTACCCCCTAGCCTAGCTCCAAGCCTAAACCTCACCTTATAAATTTGATTTTCTCTCATTTTCCCTCATTAAGTAACAATTTCACTCATTCTCCACAAAATACACAAAAAACTCTCTCATTCTCTCTCACTTTCTCTCATCACTTTCTCTCATTTTCTTCACAAAATACACAAAACTCCTTCAATTTTCTCACCAAATTCATCATCATCAACACCAAAACAGTAACAATTATCAATAATCATCATCAATCATCAACAATCACCATCATCATCGCCAACAAAATCTCAAGAAATTGAAGAACAACCACACTTTTCTCCAATTTTCATTTTCCATTAAAACCTTCACAAGACTCTAATTTTATTGCTGAATCTTTCTACTGGAACCTTCATCAAGCTTTTTCAATGAAGAAACAGCAAGTGTAGAAGCAAGAAACGTGTTCTCCATTGTTGCAATTTTGAAGGAAGCTTGAAAATTCCAAAACACGTGAAACAAGCTGCATTACAGGTTCTTTATGTTGTAATCCTTCTTCTGCATCTTCTCAGAGTTATTTTAACACAAGAAACGATAAAATCCATGGTTAATTGAGCTTGCACAATGAACGTTTGTTCTTGAACTTCTTTGCTTCAATTCGAGCGTTTCAGTGAGAGTTAGGTGAAAATATTAGCATATTCATGATCCTTGAGAAAAATCGAGTGGAGTGGCGTTTTTTTTCGCAAGAATCGGTGAAGAATTGAGGAAAAATGAGTTGGCCGAAGCGTGAGTTCTTCGTGTTCATCGCGTTTCCAGAAATTGCTCACGAGGAAGAAGAAGCTGTACGTTGCTCCCTCACATCGCCATATTTAATGTAGAACGTTGGATCTGTAAGTTAAAACGTGGCCGTTGATTCAAGTTTTAAACTACACGCGTTGGATGCGTATGAAGCCCGATCGTGTGGATCTGAAAGCGTGCTGCATCATAAAGTGCGCTGCCTGCACCACACACAATCAATTCTTTATTTAATTCAAATCCAGCCGCCAGATCAAATCAGACGCTCCAGAGCGCGTGTCTGCACCATACACCACAGGCCTGTGCCACACAGGATTATTTTCTGCCAGACTGGGCTTTTAAGCCCAATATCCAGGTTTTGCTCCCTGCACCCCTCCTACCTTCCTTTCTACACCCCCTGCGCGCGCAAAAATCAAATATTATTTTAAATTTCTCGAGTTAAATTTTATTTTTCTCGATTTATTATTTAAAGACACGTTTTCACAAAAATAAAGTGATAGAAGGGTTGATTTGGCGTTTGCCTTTTCACACCCCGGTTAATTCCTATCCCTGCGGATTCGCTTGCGATCTTGGAATTAACCTCACTTTTAAATAACGATTTCGCAAATAAACGAGCGAAAAAGGGTTGATCTGACGCCTGTCATTTCACACCCCGGACAATCCCTATCCCTGCTGTATTGCTTGTGATCTTGGGATTATCCTCGTTCCAAAGACCATAAAAGCAACACAACTCACGTGAATTTTTCTCACTGCCCTTGTGCAGTCGAAGCAAAATTGTTCTCAGACTCGGATACGTTTATTCATTCTTAGTAACATAAACAACACTTAAGCCTCCCGTGCGAGCATACAAGCAAAGTTTAAATACAGGAATGTCGTATAAGCGATATCTATTCTGAAAACACGTTTCTTAGATTCGAATAACGCTTTCCATTCTCAGTAATACGAACCGAGCTTAAGCCTCCCGTGCGAGCATACAAGCGGCGTTTAACTACTAGAATGTCGTACAAGCGTTACTCATTCTAAAGACATGTCTCTCAGATTCAGATATCACTTATCCAGTAAGACGAACTGCGCTTAAGCCTCCCGCGCGAGCATACAAGTGACGTTTAAATACTAGAATGTCGTATAAACGATACCTATTCTGAAAACCCCTTTTCTTAAAAACGAGTGATGTTTTATCTATTCCTCCGACACATACTTACGCTTAAGCCTCCTATTGCGAGCATACAAGCACAGTTGTATCGGCGGAATGCGACATAAACATTGCCCGATAAAAATAACAAACACACAAACAATTTCTACCCAAAGAACTACGTAAGCTTTGAATTCCCTATTGCACATGGGGATACGTAGGAGCGGGATCAATGCATCTCGTCAAGCACCCTAATAAAAAAAAATCTTTTTTTGTTTAAATAAAAATGGAGTAGAAAATGATAAGCGGATAATTAACAGTTAAACGAATATATTAAAACTTAAGCGCACAATCTTGTTCCTAAACGGTTCCCGTTGGATACAACGGACGCGAGAGGTGCTAGCACCTTCCTCTCGCGTAATCAACTCCCGAACCCGGAAATGGTTGCGATGACCATCTTTCCATTGTTCTCTCAAGGTTTTATCGATATTTTCCTTTTCCTTCGGGAATAAATAAAGTTCGGTGGCGACTCTGTGTCAGCCCAAGTGTCTTTGCACTCGGGCGTTTTTCGCGCCGCTTCAGTTGTTTTATGATGGTTGCATCCAATAGTTGCTCAGCCTCTTTAATTGGGAATTTTTAAGTTAGATCAGGAAAGAAATATTTTGAACTTAGTTTTCAAAAAAAGTTTAAAGAAATTTTTTTGGAAATGAAAGAACATACTGAATCTCTAAAAATGACATAACTTGTGTGAGAAATATAGAGAGTGTCCTAAAATTATTGTTAGTTATATTGTTATAGTAGTGTGAAATTGGATTCAATAGATCTTGAACACCCTTCACCATTCACACACTTTTACATATTATAGCTTAGTTATATATGTTAATAATGTTGGTTTAGTTGCATTGTGAAGTACATTTGTTGGTTTAGTTAATTCTACATTCCAATTCTATAATGTATATTAACCAGGTTATTGTAATTAAACCTTATTTATATTTTATATTAAAAGAAGACTCCAAATCCCAAATAAATAGGAAAGTTTGGTGGTATATTAAGAGAGAATCAGACAAGTTGCTTACTATATTGTATCAATTGAATGAAAAAGCTTCTAAATACAGTTGTACAATCAGTGTTTATGGACTGAGCCATGCTAACTTACTGTGACAACTAACCTAGGAATGTATCCTCTCATGTCCTCATATGCTCAATGTGGGTGAGAAAATGAAATGAGCTCAGATACATTGAACTTGTCACTTATAAAAAAAAAATTCTGGTAGGAGGGATAGACTTAGTAAGGAGATATAGAAGTTTATCAAGTCCAGGAATATCGTGGACTGTGATCAGCTTATTCAACACCTTAAACAGATGATAAGTCAAGTTTCAAGTGTTTTGTGAGTGAATAAAGAACTAGGTTGTGGGCTAGAGCTTCGACGCTCTGATTACCACATAAAACCAAAGGAACTTCCACAGAAACATTTATGGTCTGAATGCATTGAAGTTCTGCTGTAACTTGAGCTAGGCATCTATACGTTGGTGTACAAGGTGATGAATCAATGGAATAGTAAGAAGAGGACAAAGACAGCAGCCACAAAATATGAAAGGAAGAATTAATTGCATTGATAAAAGAGTAGCTATTTATACAAAGAGTAAAGTTTGCCACATAGGCCCTAAAACATAAAAACTTAACAGACAAGTTCAAAAAGTACTTAACATAGTAAATACTAAAATACCCTTAAATATAAATTACTTCTAACACCATCCCTTAATTTATATTTAGACAAAACTGACAACACCAATTCCATCCCTCAAACGAAGAAATTGATCAGTTTTGATAGCCTTTGTCAACACATCTGCCAGCTGCTTCTGAGTGCTACAGTGCACAACTTCAAGCACTCCATTCTGAACCTGATTCCTCAGAAAGTGATACTTGGTCTCAATATGCTTGCTTCTTCCATGCAGCACTGGATTCTTGGCAAGATTGATTGCAGACTTGTTATCAATCATCAGCTTCAGAGGCTTGTTTACCTTGATCTTCAGATCCTGCAGTAAGTTCAGAAGCCACACAGCTTGGCATGCAGTCACAGCGCCTGCAATATATTCAGCTTCACAGGTTGATAGAGCAACAACAGGTTGCTTCTTGGAACACCACGAAATAGGACCTCCCAGAAATTTAAATAAATATCCAGAAGTGCTTCTTCTATCAACTCTGTCTCCACACCAATCAGAATCTGAATAACTCAGAAGTTCTGATTCAGTCCTTCCTTCAGAGGGAAATAGCACTCCATGCTTCAGAGTCCCCTTGATATACCTCAGAATCCTGACAGCAGCTTGGTAATGGGACCATTTTGGTTTACTCATAAATCTGCTAACCATTCCAACTGCAAAACAAATATCAGGTCTGGTATTACACAAATACCTCAGAGAACCAACCAACTGTTTGAAGGTTGTAGCATCCACATCCTCTCCATCAGAATCGGAATCCAACTTTTGATTCGTATCAGAGGGTGTGATAGCAACTTTGCAATTCTCCAGCTTAAATCTCTTCAGAAGCTCAAGTTCATACTTCAACTGATGCAAAATGATTCCTTTCTCAGAATATAGAAATTCCATCCCTAGAAAGTAACTCATTTTTCCAAGGTCTGTCATCTCAAACTCATTCATCAGAACCTTCTTGAACTTAGCTATCTCTTGTTCAGAACTTCCTGTCAGCAATATATCATCAACATACAAACATACCAGAATCATATTGCCTTCTGAAGTGTGCTGAACATAAACACCATACTCCAACTCACATTTCTGAAACCCTTGTTTCTTGAAAAATGAATCAATCCTCATATTCCAGGCTCTGGGCGCTTGTTTCAATCCATAGAGGGCTTTATGCAATCTATACACCATCCCTTCCTGATTCTTTTTCTCAAAACCAGGAGGTTGTGACACATATACCTCTTCTTGTAATGGACCGTTCAGAAATGCAGATTTCACATCTAAATGCATCAGAGGCCAATTCCTGTTAGCAGCTATTGCAATTACCAGTCTAATTGTTTCGTGTCTTGCTACAGGTGCAAACACTTCAGAATAATCTAGTCCAGGTTTCTGCAGAAATCCTCTTGCTACTAACCTCGCTTTGTGTTTGCCAATTGATCCATCTGGCTTTAGTTTCTGCTTGAAAACCCATCTGACGCTGATGGCTTTCTTGCCTTTTGGAAGTTCTGATAGCTTCCAAGTCTTGTTCCTCTTTATAGCATCAAGTTCTTCTTTCATGGCCTGCAACCAGACTTGTTGCTTAAGAGCATCTTCTGTGCTCACAGGTTCAGAATCTACTAACATTGCACACTGAATAATTTCTCCCTCAGAGTCTACTTCAGTGTCTTGCAACATTTCAAATCCTGCAAATCTTCTTGGGATGCTTCTGATTCTCCGTAGCCTCTGAACTTGTTCAGAAGCACCTTCAGAAATTCTTTCTTCAGAATTTTGACCTTCAGAATTAGCTTCAGAATTCTGACCTTCAGAATTGGCTTCAGAATTCTGACCTTCAGAATTGGCTTCAGAATTCTGACCTTCAGAATTGGCTTCAGAATTCTGACCTTCAGAATTGGCTTCAAAATTCTGACCTTCAGAATTGGCTTCAGAATTCTGACCTTCAGAATTGGATTCAGAATTCTGACCTTCAGAATTGGCTTCAGAATTCTGACCTTCAGAATTGGCTTCAGAACTCTGACCTTCAGAATTGGATTCAGAATTCTGACCTTCAGAATCAGAGTCAGATTCAGAATCACCATCAGACTCAGAGTCACCATCAGAGTCATCTCCATCTTCTGAATCATCTTCAGAGCCTTCAGATTCTGACTCACCTTCAGAGCCATCCTCTGAGATTCTCACATCAGAATTTGATTGAGACTTGTTCCAATCCCAAATTTCAGATTCCTTCACAATGACGTCTCTGCTGAATTCAATTTTATTAGTCTCTGGACAATAAAGCTTGTACGCACCTGTACTGTGGTACCCCACCAGTAACATTACTTTGCTTCTATCATCCAGCTTCTGTCTTCTGGCTTCTGGAACATGTTTATAGCATACAGATCCAAACACCTTCAGATGACTAACACTTTGCTTCTCTCCAGTCCACTTCTGAATAGGAACTATTTCCTTCAGCTTCTTCGTTGGACATCTGTTGAGCACATATGTTGCAGTGGCAACAGCTTCTCCCCATAAGTGATGAGGAAGCTTCTTCTCTTTCAGCATGCTTCTCACCATATCAAGCAAAGTACGATTTCTTCTCTCAGCAAGACCATTGTGTTGAGGAGTATAAGGAGCTGTAACCTCATGCTCAATTCCATTCTCCTCACAGAAAGTTTTAAACTCGTTAGAATTAAACTCACCACCACCATCAGTTCTGAGAATCTTCAGCTTCTGACCACTCTGTTTCTCAGCCTTCACCTTGAACTTCTGAAACTCAGCAAACACTTCATGCTTGAACTTGATGAGTGTTACCCATGTCATCCTTGTGAATTCATCAACAAAAGATACAAAATACTTGTTTCCTCCAAGTGAAGGTACTGGAAATGGTCCACACACATCAGAATGTACTACTCCCAAGGCATGTTTTGCTCTTGGAGCTACTTCTGATGCAAACGGCAGTCTTGGTTGCTTCCCTTTCATGCACACCTCGCATGATTTTTCAGGCTTCTTGATTATAGGAATTCCATGTACCAGATTCTTTGACTTCAGACGCCCCAAGCTTCTGAAATTCAGATGACCAAATCTTCTGTGCCACAACTCACTATCCTTCTCAACACTTGTTGCACTAAGACATTCAGAGTCTGCAGTTCTAACATTCACCTTGAATGTTCTGTTCCTTCCCTGTTCTGACTCCATAATCAACTTCTGATTACCGTCATATAGCTTCAGAAGATTGTCTTCAATAGTAACTGAAAAACCTTTCTCAATCAATTGACCCACACTCATCAGATTGCTTTTCATGCCTGGTACATACCACACGTTCTGAATCAATGCTGCTTTCCCATTGTTCAAAATGACTTTGACATTTCCCATACCTTCAGCGTTGAGGTATTTATCATCAACACATCTGATCTTTGTACTCTTTCTAGAGTCAAAATCAACCAACCACTTCTTGTTTCCAGTAAGATGGTTTGAACACCCTGTATCCATATACCACCACTCTGAATTCACATCATCAGATTCAGAAGCCATTAGTAAAACAAATTCACTATCAGAGTCATCAGAACTTCTGGCTATATTTGCTTCTTCTGACTTTCTTTCTTTGTTTGACTTGCACTCAGATGCAAAATGGCCAAACTTCTGACAAGAGTAACACCGTACCTTTGTCTTGTCTTTTCCTTTCTGAGCATACTTCTGCTTTCCAGAAGTTGAGGTTTTTGGATTCTGAGCTCCATCAGATCTATTCTTGGCTTCTGACCAAGGCTTTTTCTGAAGCTTCTTCTCAGAGGCTGCTTTCAGAGCATGCTGCTCTACTTCTCTTTCAGAATTTCTCTCAGTTAGACGCAACTCTTGTGCTTCTAGACTGCTCTGTAACTCTTCTATTCTCATGGTTTCCAAATCTTTGGAATGTTCAATAGATACAACAATGTAATCAAACTGAGGGGTAAGGGATCTCAATACCTTCTCAATGATTACTTGTTCTGAAAGAGTTTCTCCACAAGCTTTCATCTCATTAGTAATCAGAATTAGTCTGGAGATGTACTCACAAACCTTCTCATTGTTCTTCATGTTGAGATTCTCATACTGTTTTCTGAGGGTTTGAAGCTTTACCTTCTTTACTGACGCATCACCACCGTAACACCTTGTCAGAAGATCCCAAGCCTCCTTCGCCGTCACTGAATCAGCAATCTTCTCAAACACACTCTCATTCACACACTGATGAATGTAGAACAACGCCTTCTGATCCTTCTTTCTAGTAGCTTTCTGCGCCTCTTTCTGCTCCTCTGTTGCATCTGCTGCAACAGGAACGTATCCTTCAGTGACAAGCTCAAGCACACCTTGAGCACCGAACAATACAAGCATTTGTTTCATCCAACGATTCCAGTTTTTGCCATCAAACACTGGAAGCTTGGTACTCATGCCACCGTTTCCGTTCATCTTAAACCTTGTACAGTACACTCAAATCTCACTAACACTCGTGTTTCCCAATCCCACAAAATCAGAAAAAGTGATTCTGTTCAGATTTTTGTTCAAGATTCAACACAAATCAAGAACCAAAAATCAAACACACACAACTCACGTTTCACTCGTGTTTCCCGTGGATTCTAACCAGGCTCTGATACCAATTTGTTGGTGTACAAGGTGATGAATCAATGGAATAGTAAGAAGAGGACAAAGACAGCAGCCACAAAATATGAAAGGAAGAATTAATTGCATTGATAAAAGAGTAGCTATTTATACAAAGAGTAAAGTTTGCCACATAGGCCCTAAAACATAAAAACTTAACAGACAAGTTCAAAAAGTACTTAACATAGTAAATACTAAAATACCCTTAAATATAAATTACTTCTAACACTATACTCATATTTTGTCCTGGACCTAACAACCACTATTTGTTGTTTCTTTGTTATTGGTTATCTTTTTGGTACTGTTTCTAGGAGCGGCTGGGCACTTTATCTGGAACTGAATTTTCCCTCCCAGGCCAATTTAGGGTAATTTGAAATCTCATTGTTAACCATCTATAACTATGGGTTCAGAGTGGAATTTGTGTATCAAACTTTCCGGTTTGTTTTATGGGAAAAATGGTTTACAATTAGAAGCTTGATGTTGATAAGAAGTTTGGTGATGTTGTTGATATATTATTGCCTGGGAAAGAAGGTGTATGCATCAAGGTTAGGATTACCCGTTTGTGGAAGGTTCCATCTTTCGTCAATCCATCTGAATTTAGCTCTATTGAGATGGTTCTTGTAGGTTTGCTAATTTGTGCTGATGCAATACTATGCTGCACTCTAAAGGTATGTTTAAAATTGATTTCAAATTAATTTGTATATATTTCTCATTATCACATGCTTTCTCTGTACGTAGTACAACTCAGCCTTTTGATGTAAAATAGTAAAGAAAATATTAATAACAATACAAATGCTTGATAAATCTAATGGATCAGATCAAAGATGTTCAATGTTATTTGTGTTTATTGACAGCATTGTCTAGATTGTGTTATATTGCTGCCTAAAGTTTAAGTCAATTTATACTGGCACCCTAAAAGGGAGTTGTATTTTTCTAAATTGCAAGTCGATGCTTGTGACCTAAACCGCTGTTAATCTACTTTCGACCACATATGAGCTATTTTGTAGAGTTGAGTACCGGATTCGTAATTCCCATCATATGTGGACTCTGCTGGACTGCTTTGCTTCACTACATGGGAATTGTGGTCGACGACCACCGTGCCGGGAGTCATCGCCGCCGCGATGATTGCGTTTGGACCATGATCTATGGCTAACACTATATCCTTTCCTCTCACCTTCTTACTTTATTTTTATTTTTTTAAATTTATTTTGTTCAATATTAAACAAATGAAATATTTTTCAGAAGAACTAAGTTGTGTAGGACTTGAAAAAGTGGCAATGGTAAGTATCTTTATGTTTTACTTTTATCAAGTTTTTTTTTAATATGCTCAATTTAACCAAAAAGATAGGATAAAGTTAGAGCTGTTCAATTTGACTAAAAAAAATGAACATGTATTCAAATCATTAAGCACGAATTGTGATTGATTCATGTAGTCTGAAGAAGTAGTAAGTATTGTGTAAAAAAATTTACTGTTTTGTTGCCTGCTAAGTTGAATAGTCTAAGGATAAACATGTTCCAATTGTGAAAACAAAATAAGGAATAGTTAGTTAAGCTTAGTGAATTAATAACTAACTCCAATGTGCGATACTTTAGCATCATAAGTCTCTGAATTTGATTGGTCATTGATGTCTGGTTCCTTTCTGGATTTGATTTTACCAAGTGACATGATAATATTGCTTCTTGGGGATAATGAGATCTAATTTTTCTTTTGCATCTAAATTTTAATACATATATAATAGAATACATGGTTTAATTTGAGCACCTTGTCTGTAAATATGTTATTGTGAAATTCACATCTAAAGAGGCAGAAATGAATGAGTTGTAGCAGTGGAATGACTTGTGAAGGGGAGGTGTACCTTTAAAATTAGTTCGAAAGGAGAAAGCATAAAATATTTCTTAATGAATTTTTTTCAATACGAAAGACGTAAATTCCTTATCTCTTTATTATTTTCAATTGTGAGTTGCACCATCATATGATTCAAATTATCTATATAATAGTACTTCCTGAAAATTTATATATTTTATGTATATGGAAATATTAATTTTTATGATGTGGTATATATTTTATGGGGTCTGTGATAATCACTTAAGTGTGGAATTCCAAGGTTTCTAGGTTTATGTTGAGTTAGAGAAGGAAAGTGCATAGTTAGTAACACTTTGACTAAAAAAATTTGATATTATATCATCAATAGATCTTAGAAGTTAGCTTAAATTCATATTTCTGTCTTATTTTTAAATCATTTGTTTTGTAAATCAAGAAGGAAGTTATAGCAGTTAGGAGGGAGATCCTTTAGAGTGCAGGATAGTATTATGGACACTATAGAATGTTTTTTAAAAATGAATTATGTTTGATTGAGGTATTATATGATCATGTATCATGTTAACCTTTAATTTACTAATAATTAACTAAAATGAATAAATCAGACAAAAATATGTACAAGTATCTCAAACTCATGGATTAATCTATCTAGATTTACAACTGTTATTCTAATAATAATATTCAATAAAGTTGATCTATTTGTTGTCTGCTCTTTATTTTTTCATAAAAGTCCATGATATTTAAGGAGGAGTCACATAATATTCATGTAAATTATGGGCCACCACTATGTCAAGGGTCAACAAAAAAGTCCCAAAAGTTGATTTAGGGTGTGCAAGAGTCCAAATTGGATTCAATAGCATTTTATATTTATTGAATAGGATGTATAGCATTTTCATGGGTTGATGAATGTATGTTTGATGGTATAATAGATAAAATTATGGTTGTAGTAAAAGGATAGCAAATAGGTGAATTTATGGTGTATTTTTTGTGCATTCTTGATGCGAGAACTTAGCAGGACTACATTACAAACTAAGCTTACATTGGTCTTTTACACCATTAAATATTGTTAACGTATGTATCACATGTAAGTATTGATTAAAAATGCAGAAGATAAATATAATAAAATTGTCATTGGTTATATTTGTGTTAATCTGAGTGGTGTTTTGTGTTGTCATTCACTAATTATCTATTTACCATTGGGGTAATAAAGCAAGTCATGCAGTGACATATAGGTGACGTATAAGTTAACATTGGCAAATCACTTTTCCCTCCCAAAAGAAATTTTTGAAATTTATGGCTCACTACATTTTATCTATATATATATATATATATATATATATATATATATATATATATATATATAACTACTAGAAAATTCACTTTTAGCAATCGATTTAGAGACCAAAATATTTCGGTCGCTGTAGAGACCGAATTAGAGACCGATTTCTCGAGCGTCAAAGTAAAAAAAAAATCGGTTGCTAAATTGGTTGCTACTTAATTATAGAGACCGAATTAGAGACCGATAATTAGCATCCATTAAATCGGTCGCTTTAGAGACCGAATTAGAGACTGTTATTTGGAGTTCAAAGCAAAAAAAATCAGTCGCTATATCGGTTGCTATAGAGACAGAATTGGAGACTGTCGCGGTGATTTTCGGACGCCAAGCTATTGATTAGCTTTGACTCGCAAAAATATGAATTCACCACCGTGCTTTAATTTATCCAAGGGAAGGGAAAAAGATCGAATAAACCCAATTAATTTTTAGAGATTTAAGGTTCGGGGGTTGGTTATACGAAGGGAAGATATTAGCACCCTAAGTATTCGTAGTACTCTACGAGATCCTTTTGTAAATATTTATTTTTTGTGCTAAAAATGTTTGCTCGCTTGTATATCATTTGCTTGTAAAAAAAATGCATGAAGAAACAAGAAAAAGAAAATATTTTTGTTAATTTCGATATTAAGAAAATATAGAGAAAAAAGAAGTTTATTATTAATTTTGATTTGGGAAGACACAAGGTCTTTTGCACTACGTACCGTTAAGGATCAAAATCCCGTAGTTCGGGTTAAAAAATTGAAAAGTGATTTGTTGATTGATTTTAGGAAGAAAGACGAGTCGTCATCTTAAGTTTAAACTCCTTTTATCCGCCACAAACATACTGAAAAGTTGATCTTCCTTTTCTGTCATATGTTATGGGGAATATTGAAATTCTCGACTAGAGATGACTCACGTCTAAACTCTTTGAGAAAAGTTTTAATTTGAAAAGCCAAGTGGCAAAAAGTGTTTGAATTTGTTTTTATATTTTTTAGTTTTATGAAAAAAAAAAGTTTAAATATGCTTAAGTGTTTTGAGGCATTTATTGAGAAAAAGAGTTTGAAAAAAGTTTCTCGACGAGAGCCGAGGTTTATTAAAAAAGATTCTTTTTTGAAAAAAGTTTTAATTTTTTTTGAATGTTTTTGTTTTATGTATTTTTAGTTTTTTTTAGAATTTTGAGAATGACAGTTATTCGAATTGCGAACCACAATGGTAAGAACCAGAAATAACCGGGGAGCGAGAGAGCCATACGGCAAACCACCCATTTTTCATTCTTTTATTATATTTTTATTATTGTATTTATACATAAATATATGAGGCGAAAATTTGAAACGTGAGGTTAATGCGATAATCATTTTATTCCCTTGGATTTGAATACAAATAATAAATCAAGAACACATATATTTTTCTGTTTTTCCATATGCGAAAAATAAATAATAAGAGCATTTCCTAAAAAATAAATAAATAAAGATACATATTTTTTGCGTTTTTGATGTAAAATCTAAATAACAAATAAATACGATACAAAAATAAATAAATATAGACATCACATATTTTTTGGAAATTAACATACACAATATAAATATAACAATAATGTGCAAATAAACATAAATGAAATTAAACAAATCGAACGAACAAAATAAATCCAAAAAAAAAATAAAACAAATAGGGGTATAAACAGTAAAATAGGGGTGAGGATAGTAATCTGGGCTGTGAGCTTTTTGTAACATTGGGCCTAGTGGTTTTGTTTTTTTTTGTCCAGAATGGAGGAATGAATCAGGGCTGTCTGATCTAATCAGACGTCCCTGATTTGACCTCAGGGTGATGAGATTTGAAACGTATGATCATGATCAAGGGGCTGAGGGGCGCGCAGGTGCATGGCAGCGCGATAGGTGCGCGCGCACAGGAACAGGGGTTATATAAACAATTTTGTGAAGGAAAAAATTCATTTTTCCTTTCCTTTCTCTCTCAAAACCCGGCTCTCTCTCTTCTCTTCTCTCCTCTCTTTCTCACCAATTATGGGCTTGTTCTTCATCATGAAGAACAGGGTATGAATCTTCATCCCTTCCAGTGGATCTCCGCCTTAGAGCCCAGATTCCGGTGGGTGTGGACGGCGGTAGTCACGGCGCCGCCGCCACCGGAAACCTAAAACAACCTCAAAATACGAACTTTTTTTACCCAAAATCACTTTTCCTAACCTTCTAAACCCGAATCAAGTCTTAGAAACTCCTAAATCCTCTCCAAAAGTTCTAGATCGGAAAAAAAAATTAAAATAAAAATTGGACCTTTTATCTTCTGTTCTTTCTTCTTGTTCCTCTTCTACTTTCTCTCTCGTTATTGTCCTTCTTTTATTTTTTTGAGTTCGGTGTGTGTGTGTGTGTATGTGTGAGTTTTGAAATTCTGATTTGTGTTTGGATTTAATTTGAGATTACTTGTTATTGATTTTTCGGATTTTGAAAGTGTATGGTGTTCTTGTTTTGTGTTGTTTGTCGATGATGAATGATTTCTGAGTTTGTGATTTTGTTGGAGATTCTGAGTACAGATTTTGTGATGTTTGAAATTGAAAAAAAAATTTAGGGTTTGGAATTGTTGTTGTTGCGGCCGTTACAGAAAAAATTGGCCTCCCTTTTTGTTCTGGTTTTTGCTCTGTTATATAACCAAAAAATTAGGGTTTTGTTACACACTGGATTCAAGCTTGGACTGGATACTCTCATTGTTCCTAGGAAATATGGAATTAGACTTTGCAGAGAAAAGGACTGGAGAAACAGATTTTCTGGAAAAGAAAAATCTGGGCGTGTACTGTTCCTGATACATGGATCTCTTTTCTGATCCCTTTTTTTTTATTTTTTAATTAAAGATATAATAATAATAATAATAATTAAAAAATGAAGGAAAGAAAATGAAAGTGGGGGAGAGGGAAGAGATGCAGCCTCACGCTGCATCCTCTCTTTTTTTAACATTTTTTGTTTTATGTTTTTAAATAATAATAATATAATAACAATAATAATAATAGTAAATAAATATCATTTTTTTTTTGAAACAAAAGGATCGATTATATAAAATCACGAGGAAACATGAGCCCTATCTTTTTGGATAAGGCCTTGAATACAATTAGGGTACGAATTATACCAAAAGCAATTGGGCTCTATGGCAGCCCAACGCGCTAAGGAGTGTGCTACAGAGTTACCCTCCCTAGGTGTCCAACACATAGTTATCCCCAAATTTTGATCGAAAAACCTAGAAATCCGGCGAGCTAAAATTCCCCATTGTCTTCTCGGAAATTTTTTGCTGTGAATCACATTGACAGTGCGAGCTGCATCCATTTCAATGATGACTTTATCTAACCCCAGCTGAGTAATCCAAACGGTAGCTTCGTGTAAACCCATAGTTTCCGCCATATCCACATCCTCCAAGCTCTCATGAGTCTTCGTCGCAGCCCCAACGTAGCGGCCATCTTCCCCTCTTAGCACCATACCTAATCCCCAACGGCCATCACCTAAACGGTGAGCATCCACGTTGAGTTTTAGGTGGGTGCTAGGAGGGGGACTCCAGCAGATGTTGTTACTGCCAGAACGAGGACGAGAAAGCTTTTCAGAGGGGCCTGAGGTGTTTGTGTGATGGTATTCATGGAGCGTCTTCAGGGCCTGGTCAACTACCTCATGCGCAGGTTTGTTATGATTTCTGAAAATTAGGGTATTTCTTGCACTCCACATGCTGTAGATAATAATAGCTATAATTTGTAGACATTCCTTGCTTGAGTTTTAAACCATATAGATGAGTCAGTCTGAGAAGGATTTGGTGCTAGTGTTTGTAGTAGTGATAGTAAGAGGGGAGTTAAACCAAACTTGCCTAGCCCAATCACACTCTAGAAAAGTGTGATCAATTGTCTCAGGGGCAAGGTTACATCTAGGGCAAAGAGAGTCACAGAGGATACCTTTAGAGATGAGGTTTGTTTTAACTGGGAGAACTTTGTTTAAGATTCTCCAGATCAGGTGCATATGTTTTGGGGGGTTCCTTAGGCTCCATACCTTAGTCCAGGTTGTGGTTGAGGTGCTAGAATTGCTGGTTTGACCTTGGGAGTGATTTTGTTCCCATTCCATAATGGCATGGTATCCAGATTTGACAGTGAAGTTTCCATCCTTGGTTCCTTGCCAGCTTATCACATCATCTTCCATGGGGTGAACAAGAGGGATAGAGAGAATTTGGGCAGCCTCCATAGGGAAAAAATTTTGGTTGATGGTTTGAGCATCCCAAGTATTAGAGTGGGGGTTTATGAGGTCACTGACCTTTTGAAGGTTGGTGATGGGAGGTTTAGGGGTCCAAGTGCTACTACCAGCTTGAGGATGGATCCATCTATCCTCCCAAATGTTGACCTGAGTGCCATTCCCAATCCACCAGAAGCAGCCCTTCTTGAGTATCCAGCTAGCCTTGAGGATGCTCTGCCAAGAGAAACTGGCTCTGTGACCTTGCTTGGCTTGAAAGAAGTGGGAGTTTGGGAAATATTTTGCTTTTAGGATAGTAGCTACTAGGGAGTTTGGTTCAATAATAAGCCTCCAGCCCTGCTTTGCCAGAAGGGCATTATTGAAAGTAGATAGATCTCTAAAGCCAATGCCTCCAAATTGCTTTTGTTTACAGGTCTTCTTCCAATTAACCCAATGAATTTTTCTTTGGTCAACATTTCTACCCCACCAAAACCTACTAGTCATGCTATCCAGTTTGTTACATAGACCCTTTGGGAGCATAAAACAGCTTATAAGATAAGTTGGAATAGCTTGAGCTACAGCTTTGATGAGGGTCCCTCTGCCAGCAAAAGATAGGGATTTTTCCTTCCAACCCTTTAGCTTCTTCCAGACCTTGTCAAGGATATAGTTGAAAGCTTGATTTTTTGATCTGCCAATGAAGGTAGGTTGGCCCAGATATTTAGAAAAATGAGTTACTTCTTTCATAGGGAGGATTTGCTGTACTATCCTTTTTGCTTCAGGCTTGACTTTTTTGCTGAAAATGGATTCAGATTTTGTGTAGTTTACCAGTTGGCCAGATGCTTCTTGATAGGTAGATATAATATTCTTCATAACTGTGGCTTCTTCCTTAGTTGCCCTACAGAACATTAAGCTATCATCAGCAAAAAATAGATGAGTGATCTCAGGGGCTCTAGGGGCAATTTTGACCCCATGGATTTGCTTATTAGCTTGAGCTTCTGAGATCATGGCAGATAGAACATCAGCACAAATGATAAAAAGATAGGGAGAGAGAGGGTCTACCTGTCTGAGCCCTCTTTGGGGCTTGAAATAAGTAGTAGGCTTCCCATTAATAAGGATAGAAAAAGAAACATTGGTGACACATTTAAGGATGGAGTTGATCAGTTTAGGTGGGAAGTTCATGGTAGTAAGGGTAGCTCTGAGAAAATCCCATTCAAGTCTATCATAAGCTTTAGCCATATCAGTCTTAATGCCCACATAACCAGTTTGCTTTGTAGTATGGTTAAGGTAGTGAAATATTTCGTTTGCTATGAGGGTGTTATCAGTAATCAACCTTCCAGGAATGAAAGCACTCTGGTTGGGGCTGATGAGGGAGTTGAGAATGGGCTTGAGTCTGTTTGCTATGGTTTTAGTGATAATTTTGAGAGTCACATTACATAGGGCAATGGGTCTAAAATCACTAGGTGTGGTGGGGGTTTTGGTTTTGGGGATGAGGCAGAGATGAGTGGTGTTAAGGGGTGCAGGGTTGCCATCATTATTCAAAACATCAAGGGCCATTCTAGTGATGTCAGAGCCAATAATGTCCCAGTAGGTATGGTAGAATTTTGCAGGCAGGCCATCAGGGCCAGGGGCAGCTAGGCCTTTCATATCCTTAATAGCATTCAGAACTTCTTCCTTAGTGAACTCCTTGCTAAGATGATTGTGCATATCCATAGTGAGCCTATTGTTAACAGTCTGAGTGGTTTCTTGGACATGATTAGTGGCTTGACTAGTGAACAAAGTTTTGAAGTGGTTGATGAAGATTTCTTCAATATCTGTTTGGCTGCTGTGATTATTGCCATCTGGATCCCTTATAGAGTCAATTCTGTTTCTTCTTTTTCTCTGAGTAGCCTTTTGGTGGAAATACTTAGTATTCTTGTCCCCTACTGTGAGCCAAAGGGCTCTAGATCTTTGATTCCACCATAATTCCTCTTTTTCCAAGAGATCATCAAGCTCTTTTTCCTTTAGAGTAATTTGCTGAATCATATTTTGGGTGTTGACCTGTTGGTATAAGTTTTCCAACTCCAGTTGGGTCTCCTTGATTCTTTTTGGAATGATCCCAAAGGTCCTTTTACCCCATTTATGGAGGTCATGAAGGGTAGTATGAAGTTTAGTGTCAATGCTCCCATGGCTTCTGTTCCAAGCTTCTTTAACAACAGTAGTGTGATGTTCATTTGTAGCCCAGATTTGTTCATATCTCATACAGAAGGGAGCCTGGTTGCTGGGGTCATAATCAGCATTTTTGTCAAAGGTAAGCAGTAAAGGGCAATGATCAGACCTGTAGCGAGTGAGATGCGTGTTGTTATACTTAGGGAACATAGATATCCAGCTAGGGGTGGCCAGGAATCTGTCCAATCTAGATTGGATGAGATCCCCACCCTGTTGTCTGTTAGACCAGGTGTAGATGCTTCCTTTGTAACCTAAGTCCTGCAAATCACAAAGACTGATAATAGTCCTGAAACTAGAAGTAATGTTAGCATCAAGAGGGTTACCCCCATATTTTTCATCATTAGTCAGAGTAATGTTAAAATCACCAAAAAGGAGCCAATTAGGGTTATGGTTAACACTAGATAGATCACTTATGAGCTGGCAAGTAAGGTACTTGTTTTGCTTTTGGGGATAGCCATAGATGCCAGTGGCTCTCCAGTTTTGGTCAGTTTGGAAATTTGTAATAAGCATATCAATATAGTTTAAATCTGCATTTATTATATTCAAATCAAGGGTACAATGATTCCACATAACAGCAAGCCCTCCTGCTCTACCACCCCCATTGACTGAGCAGTCAATATTATACATAGAGTAGAGGTCCTTATAGTGGTTGAAAAAAGTATACTGGGAGGCCTGTAGTTTAGTTTCCATAATAAAGATGATGTCAGGATGATTGTTGGCCATGAGCTTCTTGAGAGCTCTGACTGTCTTTGGGTTGCCAAGCCCTTGACAGTTCCAAGCTAGGACCTTCATTGCTTTGGGCTGGCCTGCTGAGCAGTGCCTACCCTTGTATTTTCTTCCATCTTCTGCCTTTTAACTTGTAGAAGCATCTCCTGAGGTGGGTTCCCAATATCAATGGTCATAGGTTGTGGCTCTTCATAGTTTGTAATTCTGTGAACTTTCCTGGGCCTATCCTCCTGTTGAGTCTCCTTGGGTTGCTGTGTCTGTTGAGTGGTATGAGTAGGAGCTGGTGTTTGCATTCTCATTGCAGCCAATTTCTCCAACAGATCTGCAGGCACTGGGGGGCTGTATTGGCCAAAATTTTGACTATGTGAAGGGTTACTGTAGTACTTCATGTATTTCTCTTCTAATTTCCTTTTACCATACTGAGTAGATCTGATCCATGGGCCTGGGGGGGCAAGAGTTTCCATGTCTAGAGCCTGGTTCCTGCATAGCTTATCCATGTGGCCTAACATCCCACGTTTGAAACAGAACTGAGGTAGTTTTTCATACCTATAATCAACCCAGCATGTGCCATCAGTGGGATTTCCAACATGGATACCAGATGAGATAGGTCTTTTAGTGTTGATGGCTACCTTGATTTTGATTATAACCTTTTTCCAGGATATTCATAGAACTCAGAGGCTTCAACCTTTCCTAGAAGAGCACCTATATTTTCCCCCATCTGTTTTGTTTTGCAGTGAGGAGGGAGACCCCATAGCTGTATCCACACAGGTACATGGTCAAAATCCATAGAGTGATAATCAGTGTCTCTGTCCCATGGTTTAACCACCAGCCAGGAGTTCCTAAAAATCCAGGGATTTCCCAGCAAGATTCTATCTTGATCATAGGGGTCATTCATAAAGATTTGGAGGAGCTTACCTTCTAGAGCTTGAATTTTCAAGCCTAGTGGGGAGCCCCAGATGCTCTCTAATCCATCTTGTATGGAGCTAGCATGGATGGGTTTGTCAGTTAGGATCTTTCCAATAATGCTTCTCTGACAGGCATTGATACCTTCATTTATAAGATGTTCAGAGTATAGGAATGATTTAGGGATCTGTTGTTGAGGTGTGGGAGATGAGGGCTGGTATGATGAAGATGGAGAGAGGGTGTTTCTGGCCTTTGTAGGTGGAGTATTTCTGGCATTGGATGACTCAGGTATATCAGTATGATGGTTAGGTATATCATTCAGGTCAGTTTGGAAGAAGGTATTAATGGATAGATTCTTGTTATGGGATATGATAGTGGTAGGTTTTTCTTTGTTGGTAGTGATGGTGGATTGATGATTTTGGTTAGACATCTTGCAGGAGAAGATGAAGGAGGAAAAGAGAGAAGAAACAACGGAGAAGAAGGGTTAGAAACAGCAGGGAGAGATCCAGAGGGATCTCACAAGGCAAAGAAATCTGCACTGGAAAGGATCACAGAGCAAGAAATCCAATGAATAAAGTGGATACAGACCTGGGAAAGTGTTGAAAGAACTGCAGAGATGAGGATAACAAGGAGAGAGGAGTAACCATCAACAGAGGAGAAAACTACTGAGCAAGAGATTGCAAACTGGTGAAGAACATTAGAGGAAAAGAGCAAGGATCACATGCAAGATTGAGGAGCAGTAAATAAATATCATTAATTAGCAATAAATATCAAAAATGAAAACAATCATGGTAATATTTATAAAAGGAAATAATAACTACTAAACATTTTTTTTGAGATTTTTAATGATATAATTAAAAACTAAATTGACATATTTTTTATTTTTGTGAAGAAATAAAAAAGGAAATAAACTATACACAATAATAAGTAAACATTATAAAATATATTTTGAATAAAAGATTCTATTATTTATAAAAGAAATTAGAACTAGCACAAATCAAATGTGGAGGGGAAAAGTTGAAACAAAATCGAGTCATGACGAGTATTTTTAGAATACATTTCCGTCGAATTTATTTGAAAAAAAGTATCGATTATTATGGACAAAAATATGACCGATAAATGCAAAAATTTAAAAATTCAGGTAAAAAAATGGGGTATGACAGATGCCCCTATTTAAGTTTCTTCATCCGAAGATGTTTTTTGAAAAAGAAAAAAAAGAATTTTTTTTTGTTTTGATTCGACGGATGGAAGAGACTTAAATACAAAGTACACCATTTTTTGACTAAACTAAAATGTAAAATGCTATGAATGCAATGTTATGATTGCAAGCCTCTGAATCTTGTGAGAAAAGTCATCACAAGAACAAATTATTATCATGGGGAAAACAAGGACGTTCACAGAGGAATGACACAAGTGATTCGACATGTGAAAAGAAATAACAAAAGGGATGTCCAAATCTATAAAGGAACAGGAACCTAACTCTCCTGGGAATATGATGTAGTTTCACTGGGGATAAGTTGCCTACTATCGTATGGATAGCTTAACAAAGACAATGAAAAATGATACCTACTACCGTATGGATAGCTTAACAAGGGCAATGAGAAATGATAAGACACTGTCTACTACCGTATGAATAGCTTAACAAAAGACAAGTGACAAATACTGTCTACTATTGTATGAATAACATGACAGATGTTACCTACTACCATATTGATAGTTTAACAAAGGTAATGGAAAAATATAGGACACTGTCTACTATCGTATGGATAGCTTAACGAAAGACAAGTGACAAATACTGCCTACTACCGTATGGATAGCTTAACGAAAGACAAATGACAATTATCGTCTACCACCGCATCGATGGCTTTGATAGATATTACCTACTACCGTATTGATAGCTTAACAAAGGTAAGGAAAAAATATAGGACACTGTCTACTACCGTATGGATAGCTTAACGAAAGGTAATGACAGATATTGTCTACCACCGTATGGATGGTTTTGATAGATATTACCCACTACCGTATTGATAGCTTATCAAAGGTAATGAAAAAGACAGGTCTCCGCAAAGGGAATCAATAACTCTACCGGGAACTTCAAAAGAGACATGGGTAGGTTAGATTGCAAATACAGATTTCTCATAACGAGAAAACATCTGAAAAGTCTTTGATTAGTGTCTCTCGACCAGATATACTGAGGATGACATCACATGGAGAAATTGAAAATATATTTGTTGGTACGCAAGCTACGCAAATAAAGAGACTGCCACTTGCTGATTGACATTAGAACTCGATCCAGGAAAGAACTGGAGAGAATAGTCAAACAAGACTCTACGTCCAATGAGGAATGAACTCGATTGGGAATCTTCCTATCCGTGTATTTGGAAAGGGAAACAACTGAAGCAAACTTCTTCCACGAGGATGATCTCAATGGGGAATATAGAAAGGATATGCACTTTCTGCTTATGGTTGACAATCTACTTGGAGAGAATGACACACCCAGCCTTATTCTCGGGGATAAACACGACCAAGACAAGTGAATTAATGGATATTAGAAAATGCAATAATGCATGAATTGTGTAAGGATGTATGAATGTATGTAATGTATGTATGTATGTAATGTATGCATTATGTATGCTGACAGAACTGACACGACGAATTGAACTGGAGGTAAACCAGCATCGCAGTGTGTCCAAATACTCGACAAATCTCAACAAGGTGTAGATATCACTGGAGATGGACCAAAAGCCGCTGATGGGCAAAGTCTGATTAAGAAGCTCAAACCTTTCTTGGGAAGGTCCTTTTTTGGTGCCCCTAATTTTTGCCTGGACCGCCCTTTCAGGTTTTCGATCCACAGGGACACTCTCTATTGTTTAAGTCGCCTTTTCAGGTTTTCAACTTAGCGAGCTCTTTTTTTTATTTTATTTTTTTAAGCACTGTGTTTTGACTACGACGGCCCTTGCTGAGAGTGGAAGCTCTTCCACAATTTCGGCTATTGACTTGAATCCTTGAAGTATATGCCCCTTGATGTGAGGACTTGCCCCTTGATTGATAGGATCATGAGGTATCTTGCCCAAATGTATTAGGAGCGTCTTGAGTCAGTTCGCCCTTGATCAGATCATTGCTCGAACTTCTTTGATGTCAAGTATAAGTTTGCAAGAAAATTTGTTTATTTTGAAAAGTATTTTCGGTATAATGCACATGCAAGTTTTTTTGAATCATAAATTTTGTAGGAAACACATATAGTGTGTAAAAAAGGTAGTTATTGATTATTCAATTAACAGGTGGAGTCAGCTTAACAATGACTTTGCTGAACATGCTTTCATAGTGAACCTAACTTCAATTAGGTCTTTTGAGGGTTATAACGTGGTCTGGCTCATGGTTTTTGAAAAAAGATTATTAGGCTCAAAGTTTTGTTTTGACCCACCCACTATTCTTTGACATTCTTCATTCCTATATTCAATTAATTCATCGAACACACTTGGGTTGACGAGAGAATCTTTGGCAATGATGTTTGAGATTGACGCTTTGGTCGAAGCTCCGATGAGATTTTTGAAGTGGCAATCACTTCTTTACATTTACAAGCTCCCTTTTTTTTTAATCCCTTATTTTTGTATGAACCAATTCTTTTGAACTTTGTGGTCCATTGGGATGCCCTTTTTTTGTGCCTAAGTTTGTTTACATGGCGGGCTCTTTTTTTTTTATATATTTTTTTTTGTAGGAGAATTGTGATTGCCACAGATTATGATGAGTTTTGTCTTCTCATGATTTCTTCTATTTTTGATGGATTAATCATCTTGTATTGAGATATATCATTGAATTAATTGAAAAACTACCCTACCCCGGGTTAAGATCAATGATTTTTTCGAAAAGTAGAAAGAACACCAAACTTCAAGCTCGAAGGGGTTAACTACGGATTATCTCCTTATATCTCCGGTGTTTGGGGAAATGAAACAATGCCTTACATCGTTAGCCAGATCCTACTATTAAAAGCATGTATCAGCAAATTCAAGTTTGATTGTTTTCATCATTCTCCCCTCAAGTTTATTAAAAGAAAAGAGTGAATACGAATGGATGAATTCTGAAAACATGCATGTTCATTAAATTCAAGTTTGATTGTTTTCATCATTCTCCCCTCAAGATATATAAAAGAAAAGAGTGAATACGAATGGATGAATTCTGAAAACATGCATGTTCATTAAATTAAAAGGTACTAGTCAAAGGTACAATTTTAAGAGCAAACAAATACTTAGCAAGAAAGAAATTACAACATGAAATGAAAAGGCCTAGAGATTCTAGGGACGGGCTTTCTTGTTGATCCACCAACTTTAAGAGCCGTCTCTTGATGTTCTTGTAATTGTCAATAGGGCGACCATTTATGAATGTGGTTCCTCCTTCAACAGTCGACTACTTATTATCAACCAAGTCTTGTACCATAGTACCCCATTGTGTCCATTCTCTTTTTTCTACTTGCACGAGTATTGTGCTTGCGAGTTGGCTTTGGACGGACTACTTTTAGATGAGACAGTTTTGACCTTTATTAGGAGTAAAACGTAAGGCTCAAACTCTTAAGACTATGAATGCAAGAATGATGCATGATGGTTTGTGTAAAAGATTTTTTTTTCTTCAAAGGACCTTAAGATACAAACATCATAAAAGACCTCATTTTATTAACAAATCAAAATATTACAAAAAGCTCCTCTTATTTTTTTTAAAAGCTTGACAAAATAGAGGGCGTTTACAATGTCATCCCTCTAAGTCCTTTGGAAATTAATGGAAAATGGTTTTTCATGGATGCATGATTATGCAGGGATATAGTCTGACATGGTTCAAATACAAGTTAACTTTAAAAGTATCTGAGCCCCCCATCCTCACATGTAGGGATTCTAAACAAAGGATCCCTAATAACACGTTTCAGGGTGCTAGACTGGTTCAAAAGGTCCCTAGAGTCGCTGACCCAACAAGAGAACATTACCGCCAATTCAAATAATCGCAAGACAATAACATCCCCAAGAGGATCTACTCTAGGCGGAGTTTTCATGTCAACCCTACAAGATATCCACCAGGAAGGTCAGCAATCAAACCCCTAACTTAACTTAGCTTTTCTCAAGTCTGGGTAGAAGACTTATCTCTCATAATGTCAGACCCAGAATCCCAAGCAGATATATCCTAAGAAGAAATATAAACAAAATACAAGCAAACAATATATAACACAAGCAAAATAATAGCACAAAGCAAGATATATACAAATTAGGATTAACCCTCTTGGGGATGTCCCCAGTGAAGTCGCCATTTCTGTCGCGGTGATTTTCGGACGCCAAGCTATTGATTAGCTTTGACTCGCAAAAATATGAATTCACCACCGAGCTTTAATTTATCCAAGGGAAGGGAAAAAGATCGAATAACCCAATTAATTTTTAGAGATTTAAGGTTCGGGGGTTGCTTATACGAAGGGAAGGTATTAGCACCCTAAGTATTCATAGTACTCTACGAGATCCTTTTGTAAATATTTATTTTTTGTGCTAAAAATGTTTGCTCGCTTGTATATCATTTGCTTGTAAAAAAAATGCTTGAAGAAACAAGAAAAAGAAAATATTTTTGTTAGTTTCGATATTAAGAAAATATAGAGAAAAAAGAAGTTTATTATTAATTTTGATTTGGGAAGACACAAGGTCTTTTGCACTACGTACCGTTAAGGATCAAAATCCCGTAGTTCGGGGTAAAAAATTGAAAAGTGATTTGTTGATTGAGTTTAGGAGGAAAGACGAGTCGTCATCTTAAGTTTAAACTCCTTTTATCCGCCACAAACATACTGAAAAGTTGATCTTCCTTTTCTGCCATATGTTATGGGGAATATTGAAATTCTCGACTAGAGATGACTCACGTCTAAACTCTTTGAGAAAAGTTTTAATTTGAAAAGCCAAGTGGCAAAAAGTGTTTGAATTTGTTTTTATATTTTTTAGTTTTATGAAAAAAAAAAAGTTTAAATATGCTTAAGTGTTTTGAGGCATTTATTGAGAAAAAGAGTTTGAAAAAAGTTTCTCGACGAGAGCCGAGGTTTATTAAAAAAGATTCTTTTTTGAAAAAAGTTTTAATTTTTTTTTGAATGTTTTTGTTTTATGTATTTTTAGTTTTTTTAGAATTTTGAGAATGACAGTTATTCGAATTGCGAACCACAATGGTAAGAACCCAAAATAACCGGGGAGCGAGAGAGCCATAAGGCAAACCACCCATTTTTCATTCATTTATTATATTTTTATTATTGTATTAATACATAAATATATGAGGCGAAAATTTGAAACGCGAGGTTAATGCGATAATCATTTTATTCCCTTGGATTTGAACACAAATAATAAATCAAGAACACATATATTTTTCTGTTTTTCCATATGCGAAAAATAAATAATAAGAGCATTTCCTAAAAAATAAATAAATAAAGATACGTATTTTTTGCGTTTTTGATGTAAAATCTAAATAACAAATAAATACGATACAAAAATAAATAAATATAGACATCACATATTTTTTGGAAATTAACATACACAATATAAATATAACAATAATGTGCAAATAAACATAAATGAAATTAAACAAATCGAACGAACAAAATAAATCTGAAAAAAAATAAAACAAACAGGGGTATAAACAGTAAAACAGGGGTGAGGATAGTAATCTGGGCTGTGAGCTTTTTGTAACACTGGGCCTAGTAGTTTTGTTTTTTTTGTCCAGAATGGAGGAATGAATCAGGGCTGTCTGATCTAATCAGACGTCCCTGATTTGACCTCAGGGTGATGAGATTTGAAACGTATGATCATGATCAAGGGGCTGAGGGGCACGCAGGTGCATGGCAGCGCGATAGTCGCGCGCGCACAGGAACAGGGGGTATATAAACAATTTTGTGAAGGAAAAAATTCATTTTTCCTTTCCTTTCTCTCTCAAAACCCGGCTCTCTCTCTTCTCTTCTCTCCTCTCTTTCTCACCAATTATGGGCTTGTTCTTCATCATGAAGAACAGGGTATGAATCTTCATCCCTTCCGGTGGATCTCCGCCTTAGAGCCCAGATTCCGGTGGGTGTGGACGGCGGTAGTCACGGCGCCGCTGCCACCGAAAACCTAAAACAACCTCAAAATACGAACTTTTTTACCCAAAATCACTTTTCCTAACCTTCTAAACCCGAATCAAGTCTTAGAAACTCCTAAATCCTCTCCAAAAGTTCTAGATCGGAAAAAAAAAAAAAAAAAAAAATTGGACCTTTTATCTTCTGTTCTTTCTTCTTCTTCTTCTTCTTCTACTTTCTCTCTCGTTATTGTCCTTCTTTTATTTTTTTGAGTTCTGTGTGTGTGTGTGTATGTGTGAGTTTTGAAATTCTGATTTGTGTTTGGATTTAATTTGAGATTACTTGTTATTGATTTTTCGGATTTTGAAAGTGTATGGTGTTCTTGTTTTGTGTTGTTTGTTGATGATGAATGATTTCTGAGTTTGTGATTTTGTTGGAGATTCTGAGTATAGATTTTGTGATGTTTGAAATTGAAAAAAAAAATTTAGGGTTTGGAATTGTTGTTGTTGCGGCCGTTACAGAAAAAATTGGCCTCCCTTTTTGTTCTGATTTTTGCTCTGTTATATAACTGTTCTGGACTGGGCCTACGCATCCGAGCAGGCCCCATCACTAGTGTCGGGGAGATTCGCCGAGCAGAATCTCCTCCTTTTCTGAACTGGGACTACGCATACGAGCAGGCCCCATCACTAGTGTCGGGGAGGTTCCCCGAGCATAATCTCCTCCATCCACGCAGTGTCAACGCTACGTCGGGCACGCCTGCCCAACAAATACGCATCTATGGCGGGCACATCCTCTGTGTCGAGCACATCCTGTGGTCAAACTATCACGTGCTCTAAATGTCGAGCACGTTCATTCAAGCCTATCCTCTCCGCATTCTACGCATAATGGCTTGACCCAGGATATGGACTGCAACCGTCTTTCCTGCTCCCACGCAGAAATCCTGGCAGTTATCCATTACTGGGCCGTGCCCAACGGCCCAATGTCGAGCACATCCAATTTCCTGCTCGACACCACAGCTCAAGCATATCTACAGCTCAAGCTTACCCATTTTCCTGCTGTCGAGCACATCCGTGCTCGCCACCAATTCCGCACCTGTCAAACGTGCTCCACAAGCCACGTTTTCATCTCAAGCTTATCCGTCTCCCGCAGAACACGGGCTAAGCTTGACTAGGGGGAGAGTCTAACGACTTCTCCAGCTTACTACGCTATCCCTAGCAGTTATCCTCATTGGGCTTGCTCTACACGGCCCAATAGTGATAATCGTTGGCCCCGCGCTGGGGGCTTATAAATACTCCTCATCATTGAGGAGTCAGGTATTCAATTCTCACTCTCTACCTTCTCTCTTGTACTTGTGCTGACTTAGGCATCGGAGTGTCTGCAGGTACAACCCCCCTCCGTTTTCAAAGCGACTATCAACACCGCACGTGACTAGCAGCTGGCCATCGATCGAACGTCCGTTCAGGTACGATCATTGGCGACTTCACTGGGGACGTGAGTCTTCCCCCTTTCTCAAACTGAAAGAAAAACCATCCAGCAAATCTTCAGTCATGGCCACTGGTAGCACACCTTCACCTCAGAACGACAGAACTACTTCTCAGTTCTTTGACGCTGACGGACGTCCCATGTCAACCGTCGTCGAACACCGCGACGACGTCATCGTTCCTAGCAACGAAGACGATCAACAGGCCAACGCCGCCGTCGATCTCGAAGCTGACGAAAGAGACGGACAGGAATGTTCTCCGTTCACCGAAGACGAGGACCAAGTCCTCGAAGTTCCGGGCCCCGACGTCGGAAAAACTAGTTCATCTGGAAAAGCCCCCGCGGCTAACCAAGTTACCGAAAGTCCAGGACAACAAGTCCTTACTATAACTGCAGCAGACTTCAAAACGCTGGTGGACACAATCAAAGAGCAGAATCGCCGATTAGAGTCCCTTGAGAAACAATATCGTCCTTCCCACCATGGCGCCGAGGACCCTAACCGCCGCCGGCCGGCGCAGAAGAAAAGAGGACGAACCCCTCCCCGCGAGGATCGTCCAGCCCAGACTAGCAAGAGAGGAAATGGAATCGTAATCCGCGAACCTTCTCCTCCCCGCAAAACGCGGCCACCAGGCGGAAGTTCCGCAACTACTTCCACGGATCGTGGAAAGAAACACGTGCATCCTAATCCTCCTCCTCCGCCGTACGACGAGGAGCGCTCCCCATCTCTTCGGGAATACAACTCCCCTCGCAATCAGTCGAGCTCGAGTGACGAGGATGACAACCAGGGACCCCTATCTTGGGATATCCTCAACGCTCCTCTCCCTCCAGGCTTAGAGAAACCACCCTCTAACCTGGGGAAGTATGACGGGCTGGGAGACCCTGACGACCACATCAGCAATCTCAATGTCCAGCTGAATTATCGTCAGGTCAAGGGACCCATCAAGTGCAGGCTATTTTCAACGACCCTAACCAAGAGAGCGCTTGACTGGTACAAAGCCCTTCCCCGAGGATCCATTACATCATGGAAAGAACTGTCTGAACGCTTCAAGAACCACTTCACAGCCTCCCGTCGCCCTCCTAAGTCGGTGGCCACACTCGAGCACATTGTTCAAGGAGAGCGCGAATCTCTGCGCGCCTACCTTGACAGGTTTAACAAGGAAGCTGTTCAGGTCCCCACTACAGACATTATGAAGAAGTATCTGATCGAACGGGGTCTCCGCCGCCCCAGCGAATTTGCTAAGTTCATTGGGATCTCCCCACAGGAGACGCTCAACGACCTCCTCCGCAGGGCAAGAGCCTTCATTGAATACGAGGAGAAAGTGGCTGCGGCAAGTGTTCGCAACCCGCGAGCAGAGAGCTCCTCGCCAAGGAGCACGTGAAAACATGAGGCAAGTACCAATGACACAGGGACATGATCTTGGATCCTCCTTCCGAGCTCAAAGCATTGTCCTCCACGTGGCCCTTCGCATGGTGGGGCATACCACATTAAGACCCTGCAAGGGCAAGAACTTACTCGCACTTGGAATGCTCGAAAAATCAAAACAATACTATAGCTAAGGCAACGTCGACCACGACAGCCCATAGCAAAGGAGACGACCAGCCCAAAGACACACGGACTGCCGCTCCTCGACAACGGGCAGACACCAAGGTACAGGTGCCCGCCTCAAAGTTCCATGGAAAAACAAACCCAACTTGGGAAAGCTCAAAACACGAGCCCCCTCGTCCTCGTACCATGGCTCGACCCCCAGCTCGCGATGGGAAGGTGGAGCTACGGCAAACAAACCTCTTCCCTGACGTTTGTGCGCTGTTATGTTCGGGGCCGAACCTCCGAACGCCTGGGCAGTTCCCCAAACTGCTCATGGTAACGCCGAGCAAGAAATCAACCTTCCTCGACGCAATCTATCTTGTCGACCTAGGACACGCCAATGTAGCCATCGTCGAACAGAGCGACAAGGCGAACACAACTTCGCATGATAAAAACCGAGCAACCCTACTTTCAAGTGCGAGCAGAAAAACAAATGTCGAGCATACACACCATGCAGGCAGAAAAATAGATGCCGACCAACCCTGGCATACCTTCATACGCGCGAGCACGTACTCGTGAAAACGCGTGGGGCTACAAATAGACTCGCGAGCACGAATTCGCGAGCTCCCACGTACGTGCAGCAACTACGAATTGAACTGCGAGTGCACGCCTGCGCGCAGCAGTCGCGAATTGAATTGCGAGCGTAGATTTACGAGCACATAAATTTCCTCGTCGACAAGCGACGAATATCTCGTAAATACGAGCGCAAGCTCGCGAAGAACTTCAAAAACTCAGGGGAGTTCAATTTTCTCCTCAACGACACTAAATCTTCTACAAGTCATTACTCTTATGCCTAAGAGCAATAACTTGGGGGGCTCCTGTTCTGGACTGGGCCTACGCATCCGAGCAGGCCCCATCACTAGTGTCGGGGAGATTCGCCGAGCAGAATCTCCTCCTTTTCTGGACTGGGACTACGCATACGAGCAGGCCCCATCACTAGTGTCGGGGAGGTTCCCCGAGCATAATCTCCTCCATCCACGCAGTGTCAACGCTACGTCGGGCACGCCTGCCCAACAAATACGCATCTATGGCGGGCACATCCTCTGTGTCGAGCACATCCTGTGGTCAAACTATCACGTGCTCTAAATGTCGAGCACGTTCATTCAAGCCTATCCTCTCCGCATTCTACGCATAATGGCTTGACCAAGGATATGGACTGCAACCGTCTTTCCTGCTCCCACGCAGAAATCCTGGCAGTTATCCATTACTGGGCCGTGCCCAACGGCCCAATGTCGAGCACATCCAATTTCCTGCTCGACACCACAGCTCAAGCATATCTACAGCTCAAGCTTACCCATTTTCCTGCTGTCGAGCACATCCGTGCTCGCCACCAATTCCGCACCTGTCAAACGTGCTCCACAAGCCACGTTTTCATCTCAAGCTTATCCGTCTCCCGCAGAACACGGGCTAAGCTTGACTAGGGGGAGAGTCTAACGACTTCTCCAGCTTACTACGCTATCCCTAGCAGTTATCCTCATTGGGCTTGCTCTACACGGCCCAATAGTGATAATCGTTGGCCCCGCGCTGGGGGCTTATAAATACTCCTCATCATTGAGGAGTCAGGTATTCAATTCTCACTCTCTACCTTCTCTCTTGTACTTGTGCTGACTTAGGCATCGGAGTGTCTGCAGGTACAACCCCCCTCCGTTTTCAAAGCGACTATCAACACCGCACGTGACTAGCAGCTGGCCATCGATCGAACGTCCGTTCAGGTACGATCAATAACCAAAAAATTAGGGTTTTGTTACACACTGGATTCAAGCTTGGACTGGATACTCTCATTGTTCCTAGGAAATATGGGATTAGACTTTGCAGAGAAAAGGACTGGAGAAACAGATTTTCTGGAAAAGAAAAATCTGGGCGTGTACTGTTCCTGATACATGGATCTCTTTTCTGATCCCTTTTTTTTTTATTTTTTAATTAAAGATATAATAATAATAATAATAATTAAAAAAAGAAGGAAAGAAAATGAAAGTGGGGGAGAGGGAAGAGATGCAGCCTCACGCTGCATCCTCTCTTTTTTTAACATTTTTTGTTTTATTTTTTTAAATAATAATAATATAATAACAATAATAATAATACTAAATAAATATCATTAATTAGCAATAAATATCAAAAATGAAAACAATCATGGTAATATTTATAAAAGGAAATAATAACTACTTAACTTTTTTTTGAGATTTTTAATGATATAATTAAAAACTAAATTGACATATTTTTTATTTTTGTGAAGAAATAAAAAAGGAAATAAACTATACACAATAATAAGTAAACATTATAAAATATATTTTGAATAAAAGATTCTATTATTTATAAAAGAAATTAGAACTAATATATTTTGAATAAAAGATTCTATTATTTATAAAAGAAATTAGAACTAGCACAAATCAAATGTGGAGGGGAAAATTTGAAACAAAATCGAGTCATAACGAGTATTTTTAGAATACATTTCCGTCGAATTTTTTTGAAAAAAAGTATCGATTATTATGGACAAAAATATGACCGATAAATGCAAAAATTTAAAAATTCAGGTCAAAAAATGGGGTATGACAGAGACCGATAATTAACGTTCAACGAATCCGTCGCAAATGTTTTTTTTTTTTTTTTTACAAAGATTTATAAATTATTATTTTTTTTTTCGGTTTTTCACCACCAGTTGAATCTGGTTCGGGGGTCTCTATTTATGATTCCAACATTTAGTTGATTATTTAAAATTTTGTTTCTATACAACTATGTTGGAATCATGTAGCTAGCCCTACCCCGTGGAATACTACTTCTTGTGTTGTAAATGGTTAAGTGGAATATTTTACTATGTGATGATGTGATGGTTTTTCTTGTCTTTCTGGTTTTCATGATTTTTTCTTTGTATTGTTGTTCTTGCCTTATTTTAGCTTTTCTATGTCACATACTTCATAAATAAGTTTAAGGCTATGCCGATCATTAGAAGCATTACAAGAGAATAGATTGACAAGCCAATTGAGGAAGTTGAGTTAAACCCACCAAAATGCAGAGCTGAATAGAACAAAGGATGAAAAATTAAATTTAGGTTAACGTTCCTTTTTTTTTTTAAAGTTATGACAATTTGAGTTATGAATTTGATCTATATATGCATATCATTGATTTAGCTGGCGCTGAGTGAAAAGCAACACGGTTTCGTTCTCAAATTTGCACAGCTAAATCGGTATCATTTTCCTCCATCGGCCGAGGCCCCTTTTTCCCAATCCTTCATCGATTTTGGATACATGTATGGACCAAGGGAGTAAGTCTCCTAAACTTCACATTTCTCTGAATTTTTCTTGTTCGTTATAGCTTTCAAAATATACTTTTGTATTTTATTTTTGTGGTTTAATTTTTATGTGCTTAGGAATTGTGTTCGTGTGTGGGAATTGAAGTTCTTTAAGATGATTGATGAGCTTTTGTATGAATTGTTTTCTATAATTCATATTGAGATAGAAAATATAAGAATTGGTGCATATGATTTACATTTAAGAATTAAGATAGAAAATATAGAAACATTCATAAGGTATAGCTATGAATTTTTTTCCTGAGTTTCTTATTTTACTCTCAATTATGTGTTTATAGATATATCTTTCATCTAGACCCAAACTTACAAAGGTTTGTGCATTTCGACTGGTGTGTAGTTTTTATATTAGGGTGGTAACATAGTAATTGTAGATGGATTGGTTTGGGTTTCAGGTTTGGTTATTGAATGATGTCAGGTTATAAAATGGTTGATAAGTAATAGATTATGAATAAGAGTAAATGGTCAAGTGATTTCTAACGGATAAAAATTGATTATATCATCCTCTCTTTACATGGTTGTGGATTTATAATAGAGGAATTGTTAATTTATATGGTGAAGGGAATCTTTTGTAGGTGATGTGTGAAATAAATAAATCGTTACGTTTTTTATTCATATATTATGTTAGTGTTGATTTACTATTCATAAAATATACCTTTGCAAGTGAAAAATATTTTGTCATGTCTATTTCATGTTATTAGTGCTTGGAGGTTGGAGCAATAGTGTTTAGGGCAAGATAATTTCTAGAGGAACATTCTAAAGTCATCCCTGTTGAAATATAACTATTACAATGGAAGAAATTCTGAAATCAATTGCAATATGAATGTGAACTATAATACATATGTAAGTTTAGAGGGCGGGGCTTGTAACTTCAACTAGTTTTAAATTATTTCCACAAGGCTTCTATCTGTTACTATAAATTTTTGTTTGCACATGTAGTAGTTATTGTCTTGTTTCCTCCCTTTAATTTTCTTTATGCTTTAATTTCTATTGTAGCGTGTTTCGGTTACTTTGGATCTCTCTCATTTTTCTCTCTATATCATACATATTTTCTTTTTCATTCTGTGTTTTAGATGTTATTTGATTTCTTTTAAAACTGTCTGCGACAGCCACTGTACCGATGATGAATCTCTAATAATCGGCGATGTTCTTGCTCAAAGGCATATTCATTCTTGTTCTCAGAGCTCTTCATTGTTGCAGTTGTATCACTCATTCTCATTAGCTGGTAAGTGAATCTCAAATCCCATCTTTATATATTGATTTGTTTGATTCTACTTTGAGTTTAGATTTTTTATTCATGTGCTCCTTCACAAAACCAATCTCATGCCACAAAACACATAAGGTAGGTTCTTCCATTCAAATTTGATTCATGTGCTGATTTTATTTTATTTTTTTCTTGTGGTTTCTCTTTTATTAATCAAGTCATGGAAGCTATTAAGACATTAATGTGAATGACTCAATTTTGGGGGAGTCTTGATTTGGGATAAAATGAAGGCTCAACTACAATATCATATGGCTTCTATTTAATATTGTGGTTTTCATTACAGACTGAGGAGTGTTTGAAACCGGAGAAAGTTAGGGTCGTTACCTGCACTCTAGTAGCGAGCCAAAGTTATTAGAGGTTTGTTCTTTACTTGTTCCATTTTTCAATGTCTGACTTTTTCTTTTTGAATTTTTGAAAGTTCAATATTGATGTTGTTGTTTATTGTCGGCTCTTTATTACGCATCGAGCAATGTAGATTACAACTGCATAAATCACAGTGTGGCTGGGGCTATATAGACCTAGCAGGCTATCTTGTTGTAAGTTTTGAATGCATTGGTTTGGGTTGTGTTAGCAAATGATGTCGTGGTCTGGTGCTCATTATTTTCTATTTTTTTTGGCTTGTGTGTTAGTGTTGTTCTTTGGTGAGGAGTAAGTGGTGTAGGCCTTCTTTCAAGTTAATAAAACTTCAGCATAAGCTAAACTTTTTAGTATATCACGAGGTCAAATTATTAAACAAGGTTTAATTGTAAAAGCTAACCATTAATGTATTCCCATGTCAGTTCTCATCCTTTTCCTATTTTTGTGTGCAAAATCTACTTCTGCTATGTTTTTATAAATGAGGTCTATGAATTAATTTGTGTGGGGTGGTAGACTTCAATACTGGGAAAGCGAAAGTTGCCTTTGGTAATTTTGATACAAAGACACTATGCACTTCTGAATGTGTTCTTTTTTCCAGACATTAAACCAGATGTTCATTGTTAATGGTGGTATTGGATTCAAGCTAATATGGAATGCAGCGAAAGGATTTCTTGATCCAAGGACCACAGCCTAATATCTTTTTGTGCTTTGATTTGACAGTAGAAAGGAATGAGAAGAGTCTAAATGATTCGTGCTGGATTTACAAGTTTTGGGTAACAAGTTTCAGAGCAGACTGTTGAAGATTATAAAGATTATGAAGGTGCTGGAGTCTCTAATAGATTTAGAGTGTATTAGAATGAAAAAAACCAAGCTTTATATAGATATAATTTATGTCTAATGCATGTATATTCCAATGTTACGAGTTGTGTGATTTATGAATTGTATTGTTTCTATTGTAATTTTTTTGTGTAATCTTTGATTAAGCGCGCAGAGCTTTATAAATATTTAATTTACTAATGTGTTTTGTTATGTTTATCTGGGTGTGTATTGTGTGCATATATATATATATATATATATATATATATATATATATATATATTAGATCTGTGTGTGTATTGTGTGCATATATATATTACAGGGGCTACAACTTTGTTTTTCCAAAAAATTGAAATTAGCAACTGAATTAGCGACCATTTTTTTAAAATATAAATAAATTTGGTTGCTAAATCAGTCGCTAAAATTAGTAACTAAATCAGTTGTTGTTAGCGTCGCATATTGTGTTGCAAAATCTGTCTCTAAACAGTTCTTTTAATTCAGTCTCTAAATCAGTCGCTGCTTTCGGTCGTTATTTCAGTCTCTAAATTCAGTTGCTAATTCGGTTGCTAAAAAATCGGTTGCTAACTCGGTCGCAACGGATCAGCAACCAGGGCAGTAGCTACTGCTTTTAATTGGTTGCTATTTCCGTCGCTAATGGAATTAGCGACCGATTTTCATCAAAATCGGTTGCTAATTCGGTTGCTAAACGCGTGTTTTTTTGTAGTGATATATATATATATATATATATATATATATATATATATATATATATATCCACTGTCATGTTAGAGCATACACTGAGCAAGTAACAAACTTCACTATAAACTGAGCCAGTAATGGAGCCACATTCAGGGGATCATATGCAGAAGCTTGAAAGGTTCATCGGTGGGTAGCCTATTAAAAAGCTGCCCAAGCTGTTTGATTCAAATCAAGATGGAGCATGCATTGTTCCTGTTTGGTTTGATTTCGTCGTTGAAGGGATTGATATGTGGTTCAATGATGGTAGAAGCAGTGAATTTACCAGGTAGCTTGATAGCATAATTTAGTGCATCCATTTATTTATTAGCCTTTTTCTATCTTCCTTTTTAATGTCCAGTGTGAAATTTACTGATTTTAAAGCATTTGTTCATCAGATTTAGGATGAAAATGAGAGTCAAGCATGGTGATTGTGTTGCTGTGTTTGAAAATGAGATCCTCTATTGCTTTCAATGGTGCTTTTTTAAATTGAATATATCTTTTAATTTATGTTTAGTTGCTCATTATGCATGCATGTGTGTTTGCAGGGGGGGAAGCTGCTCATTGTATCCAGACGAGATGGAGTGTTTTTATGGAGATGCTTATTTGTGTAAGGTTCAGAAAAGGGATCCTATTGACTTTGATGATTTGCCTGCATTCAATGTGTTGTCTGTTTGCAGTGATGTTGATGTTAACAACGTGTTTTTTGATGAGTTTATCCAGGATGTTGATAGCTTTGTAAGTAGAACAAATATATGTGTGAATTGGATGTTGGTGTCTCTATAACTTTCTGAAATTCTGGTGGCAAGTGTCAGATGTGCAGCACGATGTGTACACTTTAGGAATCGTACGATTTGTAGCATAATGTGTCAACATCGTGGACATACTGAACTTGATGAACAAATAAACAATATAAAGTGCAGGAAACAATAAAGCACACAGAGTTTGTTAACCCAGTTCGGCACTTATAACAAGCCCTATTCTGGAGGATACCAATCCAGTGATGAATCCACTGTGGTAGTATCAATTCAAAGCTAAACTCCCCCGTTTACAACTTCTCACTTAATCATTACCCGTGATAATCCTACCTAGGAACTCCTAGATATGAGAACCGTTGCTCACTCCCCCTCAACCTTACCCAGTAAGGATTTAATAACAAACTCAGTTGGAGACACATGAAGGTGTGAAAACACAAGAAGGGGGGGTTGAATTGTGTTTTGGGTAGTTTTAAAAACTTCTTCTAAGTTTTGCAACTTATCAGATTTAGCAGCGGAATAACTTTAACACAAACAACTTCTGGTTATGGTGAAAGCAAAACAAAGCAGGAATGAATAAAAACATAGAGAAGAGATGAACACAAGAGATTTATAGTGGTTCCTCTCACAAACCGAGAGTAGTCCAGTCCCCTTGCACTTCCAAGGGATTTCACTATAATCACACAAGATTACAATTGCTCAAGCCAACAGCAAGAGACTTCCTTTGCTCAAGTAACACAATACAAGAGACTTCCAAATGCTCAAGCTCACAAGCAAGAGACTTCTAACGCAAATAGAAAATACAAAGTTTGAACCACTGATAAACAATATCAGAGTTCTGAGAACAAAGTAATACAACTTTAATAACAAGACTATTCTTAGAATTCTTGAAAAGAAAACTAAGGTTCAACAATTGAATGGTCAGAAGTTGAAAACTGTTTGTCTTGAATTTTGATATAATCTCAAGTTGTATCTAAGTTAAAAATGCTCTTGAAAATTTAGCAGAATAACAGCTCTTTTGTTCTTCGTAAGATGTGTTGTCACGTTTTCAAATTCTTCCTCCTTTTATAGATGATGTTGGAGCGTCTTGAATTTGAGCGGATAATGATGAAATCAGCTACGTAGTACTGTACTATTGTTTTCATTTGAAATGTGCTTATCCAAATCAGGTAATGATCAAAATCTGAACCTTGATTTCGAATATTCGCCCATATCAGGAAAACAAAGTTAGTACAATAGTACAAACGTCATTATCATGAGGATAACGGTCTGAAAGAAAATTCTTCTGCTTCTTCAGATTTTGCCAAATAGATGATAGTCGTTAATGAGAATAAAATGTTCTTCTGGCGTCCTCTACTGTTTCATCGTAATCAGAATCTTCAGATATTAATTTTGCTTCTGATGAGTTTAGCTTCTGGTTGACTTTGACTTGCAACTTCTGATGACTTCAACTTCAGGTGTCGTCTTCAGAACTTGCATTTTCCCAACTTCTGGGGACACTTTTTAGCATAGCAACCAGAACTTCAATTTCTAGTGTATATAAAATTTTAACTTGTATACCTGCACACTAGAGTAAATTATCAGTATTCCCTATTGTATATTAATACTATTGTTATCATCAAAACTACTTGGGTTATATTAGAACCAACTTTGTTCCAACAACACACTCCTAACAAGCAAAGCACTCGTACCTAAATGCTTGGAGTGTTGCACAATCTAACTCCTTGCTTCAAAGCTTTGGAGAAAGACAACTAGAGATTACAACTCTATAAACTTAGTCTTTACTTGTATCAAAACTATGATCCAAGTGAAGGCTCACAAAGAACAATGAACAGACTAAAATCCTAAGACTCAATATCTTCAATACTTGGTTTCGTGAATAATAATGTCTTCAGTCTTTCTTTATATAGAACAAGCTTCATGGGCTTTGACGAGTTGGCCTTCATAAATTTTGCCTTGAGATTTATTTGATCATAATCTCTTAATTGTTTGTTTCAAATTTTTTGATCAAAGCCGGCCAATAAAATAAAACAGAACCATGAAAGATTATCTTGTCCCTTGGCGCGCAAGCTGGCACGATTTAATTTGAAAAACAAATCTTTTTCAAAAGATCACGCGTAAAAGAATAAAGGGGCGTCCAGCTAGCGCGTCCAGATGTGAATCCTGATGTGCCACACATCATGGAATTAGGCTTATTTTACCAAATGAAGCCAACGCCCTAAAATTCTCAACAATCTCCCCATTTGGTAAATTTTGGCTAAAATAATCTTTGAGTCAGCCAATAAGACTTGGAGAGATGTGTAGGCACATCAGAGGCATGCAGCAGCGGATATGAGCCTCACAGATTTGGAGAGAAATAAACTCTCACATAATAGGAAAAATAAATTCCTAAAGACTGAGAAAAATAAATTCTCAGACACATACAAGCATGAGATTCCATGCACACATGAGGGAGGGTAGCAAACACAGCTATGCATAGATTCATGCAAACATGTAGTTGTTTACTCCCCTTTGTATTAAATATCATATCCTCTATAGGCTTCTTCAGAATGAATGACCTAGTAGAGAGACATGAAGATGTTTTAAACCTGGCTTCTTGAGAATGCATGACCAAGTTAAAACTTCACAGATGTGTCAAATATCACACAAATTAACATCTTCAAATAGGCTTCTTAAGAATGCATCACCCAGTTGAAAATGTACAGATTAAGTCTTCAGAAAAACATGCTTTAGAAAACTAATTCTTCAAAAGATTTGTTGAGAAAACATTTGAAGAAAAATAAGCATGTATGCCAGATGTGTAGTCAGATGTGCACACATCACAATTTGCTGCAGTTAAGACTTCAAAGAATTGTTCATTTTAATTTTTACTCCCCCTTTTTAGCCAGACTTTTGACAAATAGAGTCAAAAACATAGAGAGTAAATGAGAACACCATAGAGTGCAGATAGCATAGATGTAGAGATGATGGTGCATGAACAGTAAAAGGCACTCAGGCCATTATTAGTGCAGCAGTACAGAATAGGCACACATAGGTGCTACAGAAATCCAGGGCGCAGCCCACAAAATACAAGCAAAACAAAGGAAATACTGATTACAGGGAAATATCAATGAATTACAAAAATTCAAATATCCTTACTCCCATCAGTTTCCTCAGCTTCAGAGTCATTGGGCTCCTCCTCCTCCAATTCCTCATCCTCAGCCATTGTTTGCTCATCCTCAAGCTCTAGTCCAGCAATGACTGCTTCCAGCTTGGTCTTCTTCTCATCCAGAGCCTTACAAGTGTCCCTTAAAGCAGCAATCATGTCTTTCCTAGACATTGCACCAGTTGAGCTGGATGTGCCCACATCAGGAGTCACATCAGACTGCTTGAGACTAATGGATATAGCAGACTCTCTTCTGCAAGACAAATCATCCTTGCCCAGAACATCAGGTCTCTGGCTCAATATGATTCCACACAGCAGGGAGGGAAAAGCAATGGGTAATTTAACAGCTAGGGTTTTGGCATGCTTGATAGTCTGGTCAAAAATATAAGTACCAAAATCATAATGAATTTTGTTACCTACAATATAGATGAATCTAGCCAAACCTGTAGCCACATCACAGTTGTGTGTGGTTGGTACCCAATTAGCAGCAGCAATCCTGTTAAGGATGTTGTAGATTGGAGTGAGCTTGCTTGCTTGGAGCTTCCCTTTCTTAGGCCAGGACTGGACCTTTTCACCAGTAATGGCCTTGATGATGTAGTTGTCATTGGCTGGATGTGCCCACATCAGGAGTCACATCAGACTGCTTGAGACTAATGGATATAGCAGACTCTCTTCTGCAAGACAAATCATCCTTGCCCAGAACATCAGGTCTCTGGCTCAATATGATTCCACACAGCAGGGAGGGAAAAGCAATGGGTAATTTAACAGCTAGGGTTTTGGCATGCTTGATAGTCTGGTCAAAAATATAAGTACCAAAATCATAATGAATTTTGTTACCTACAATATAGATGAATCTAGCCAAACCTATAGCCACATCACAGTTGTGTGTGGTTGGTACCCAATTAGCAGCAGCAATCCTGTTAAGGATGTTGTAGATTGGAGTGAGCTTGCTTGCTTGGAGCTTCCCTTTCTTAGGCCAGGACTGGACCTTTCCACCAGTAATGGCCTTGATGATGTAGTTGTCATTGGCTTTCATCTCAGCATAGGGCTCTTCACTTCTGCCCAAAAATGTGTTGATAACAGCAGGAGAGAAATTGATTTCTTTTCCTCTCACAAAGACAGTCTGATACTCCTTGTCTAGAGGATTGTCACAGCCAGCAGGAATGTTTACCAAAAACTCCTTGACTACCTTCTCAAAGCAGTCACTCAACCCTGTCACAGTCTTCATCAAGCTAGCATGCTTGATCAGCTTCACAACCTTCTTGCATTGCAAGGCTTCAGCACTAAGCTCTCTCTCTCTAGAGCTAGTCTTTTGTGAGCAATATACTTCCATTTACCATCATTGCCAGGATTGTGGAAGGAAATAAGATCAACGGGGATATCTGGAATTCCTTGAGGAATTTTCTTCTTCCCATAGCTTTTCTTCACAGCAGACTCAATGTTGACTACATCAAGCTCCACATTCCGCTCTTCAGCAGATTCTTCTTCAGACTCACTGATGTGGGCTACATCCGGCTCCACATCATACTCTGAGTCACTTGTGGGTGGCTCTTTTCTTTTCTGAGTCTTCTTCTTTGTAGGCGGAACCACAGATTTACAATATCCCTTCTTGGGACCATACATAACTTGCCTCTTTACAGGCTTCTTCTTCTCCTTAGCAGTAACAGGAGAACCACTAGTAGTAGTAGGACCTTTGCCACTTCTAGTCCTTCTTGCAATACTATCTTCAGCAGTCATAATCCTCCACATCCACAATAGTAGTGTCTCCATCAGCATCCTTGTCAGAAGGATTGGAGTCTTCCACACCTTCAGATCCCTTGGCTTCTTCACTCTGGTCAATCTGAGTGTCATCCTTGGGTTCTTCAACCTCATCAGGTTGATCTTCTTCAACAATTTCTTGTTCTGGAGAATCAGGAATGCCAGGTGTTTCTTCAAACACAGGAGTTTCTTCTTCATCAGCATGAGACTCTTCTTCTCCTTGTGGCAATGATGTGCCAATATCTGCCACAACATCAAGCTCTTGCAGGGCCTTGAGCACAAAATCAATGATCTTCTGGGTCATGGGGTGCCTTGAGTCACCAGAAGTCTCTAAAACAGCCTTCTCATGTTTAGACTTTGAAGATTCTTCACCAATAGACGCTCCAGCAGCAGCATCAACATTCTCAGAGGGAAGAGGATCAGTATGTAGGCTTGACATAGTGTGAGCCCTCTTGGGTGATCCAATCTTGGACTTCTTGCTTTTCTTCTTCTTCTTCTTTGATTTCTCTATAGAAGGAGATGGAATAGCAGCTTCCTCTGTAGCAATGGGAGTAGATTCCTTTCTTGATCGTTTGGACTTCCTTTTCTTTGATCCTGATGGTTTGACCATTGAAAGAGGGGTTGCTTCAACGATCATGGCACTTTGATCACCTTCTTGATGTGGGAATTAGGTTTAGGTGATGATGGAGGAGTGTTTGATTTTGTGGAAGGGGATGTTTTAGTTGCAGTAGACATGGTGATGAGTGATTTGTGAGATGAAGGTTCAAAGAAACAGAGAGATGAACAAAAGAGGGTTTCAGAGAGATCAAGAAAATTTTTTAGGTCGTTTGAGTGTGTGAGAAACAAATGTGGTGAACAATGTGATAGGCAATGTGATAAAATCTTTGACAAACGGATTTCTTGGAGATAATCGCGAAATAGCCGTTGGGAAAATATTTGATGTGATTGCCTTTGGATTGCGTGTAACAATGAATGGAGGGAAAACAATACAGGTAACCGTTGCACGCCTGAATAGCTATTATGGCTATTTATCCTCAAAGAGGCAAATACCAAGTTTGCCCCTTAACACCTCAAACCTATTTGCATCTAAAGCCTTTGTAAAAATATCTACCAGTTGATTCTCAGTGGCAACATGCTCTAGAGTAACAACATTGTCTTCCACAAGATCTCTAATAAAATGGTGATGAATATCAATGTGCTTTGTCCTACTATGTTAGATAGGATTTTTGGAAATATTTATAGCACTCAGATTGTCACAGTATAATGTGAGCACATCTTGCTGCACATTGTACTCACCCAACATCTGCTTCATCCAAAGTAACTGAGAGCAACTACTTCCTGCTGCAATATACTCAGCCTCAGCTGTAAAAAGAGAAACACAATTTTGTTTCTTGCTGAACCATGATATAAGGTTGCTTCCCAGAAAGAAACATCCACCAGAAGTGCTCTTCATATCATCTGCACTACCTGCCCAGTCAGCATCACAATAACCCAACAATCTTGTGTCTTCACCATGAGAGTAGAGAATCCCATAATCACTTGTACCACTTACATACTTTAGAATCCTTTTGACTTGATTCAAATGACTCATCTTAGGCTCAGCTTGGTACCTTGCACACACACCAACAACAAAGCTAATGTCTGGTCTACTTGCAGTGAGATAGAGTAGACTGCCAATCATGCTTTTGTATAGACTTTGATCAACACTGACACCATGCTCATCTTTAGAAAGTTTGAGATGGGTTGCTGCAGGAGTTCTCATGTGATTTGCATTCTCCATTCCAAATTTCTTTAGAATGTTCTTGGCATACTTGCTTTGAGAGATGAAAATTGTGTCTTCCATCTGTTTGACTTGCAGACCAAGAAAGTAGGTAAGTTCACCTACAAGGCTCATCTCAAACTCAGATTGCATCTGATTCACAAACATCTTGACCATGGGGTCAGACATTCCTCCAAATACAATGTCATCTACATAGATTTGTGCTATCATGAGTTTGCCTTTTTCTTCTCTTACAAACAATGTTTTGTCAGTTTCTCCTTTTCTATAACCTTGCTGCACAAGAAATTTGGCTAGCCTATCATACCATGCCCTAGAAGCTTGCTTTAATCCATACAATGCCTTCTTCAATTTGTAGGCATGATCTGGAAAATTTGGATAAACAAATCCCTTGGGCTGCTCCACATATACCTCCTCATTCAAGTACCCATTGAGGAAAACACTCTTCACATCCATCTGAAATAGCTTGAACTTCAAGATACATGTTACTCCTAAAAGTAACCTTATGGATTCAAGACATGCCACAGGAGTAAATGTTTCATCAAAGTCTACTCCTTCTATCTGAGAGTAGCCTTGAGCCACAAGCCTAGCCTTGTTTCTACTGACAACACCACTTTCATCAGATTTATTCCTATAAACCTATTTAGTACCAATGATGTTGACTCCTTCAGGCCTAGGAACTAAATCTTATACTTCATTCCTTTTGAACTGGTTCAGTTCCTCTTGCATAGCTTCAATCCAAAACTCATATGTCAAGGCTTCTTTCGCATTCTTTGGTTCTACCTTTGACACAAAACAAGCATTGGATACAACCTCTCTTGACCTTTTCATAACACCTGAATCGGGACTCCCTATTATGAGTTCTTTTGGATGATTCTTTTGAACTCTAACAGAGGGACCCTTATTCACCTGAGTCACATTCTCTTGATGATCAGTCTTCTCAAGAATCTCTTCAACTTCAGAGTCTTCAGGCTGGGGGGGAGATGTGTCCCCATCAGGATCAACATCAGGCACATTGTCAGAACAGTCATCTATGACTACATTGATAGATTCCATCATAGTCCTTGTTCTGTTGTTGAAGACTCTATAGGCTCTACTGGTTAAGGAATAGCCTAGAAAGATTCCTTTATCACTCTTGGGATCCATCTTTCTCCTTTGCTCTCTGTCAGCTAGAATATAACACTTGCTACCAAAAACATGAAAGTATTTGACAGTTGGTTTTCTTCCTTTCCATATCTCATACAGTGTGGTTGATGTACCTTTTCTCAGGGTTACCCTGTTGTGTACATAGCATGCAGTACTCATGGCCTCTGCCCAAAAGTAATAAGGTAGCTTCTTGGCATGTAGCATGACTCTTGTAGCTTCTTGCAAGGTTCTGTTCTTTCTTTCAACTACACCATTTTGTTGGGGTGTAATTGGAGATGAGAACTCATGCCCAATCCCTTCATCAGAGCAAAACTCAGAAAATCTTGAATTTTCAAACTCTTTCCCGTGATCACTTCTGATTCTAACAATGGCACTCTCCTTTTGTCTTTGTAGTCTGAGGCATAGATCTTTGAAAGCCTCAAAAGTATCAGACTTCTCTCTGATGAAGCTAACCCAAGTGAATCTTGAGAAATCATCTACAACCACAAAGGCATATTTTTTGCCACCAATACTCTCTACCTGCATTGGTCCCATCAAGTCCATATGTAGCAGTTCAAGAACTCTGGATGTCACCTGATGTTGCAACATTGGGTATGACATCTGGACCTGCTTTCCAACTTAACATTCACCACAGATACTGCCTTCAACAATCTTAAGCTTTGGTACTCCCCTGATTGCTTCCTTGGACACAATCTTCTTCATTCCCTTCAGATTCAGGTGGCCAAGTCTTTGGTGCCAAAGCTTTACTTCTTCTTCCTGACTAATAAGACATGAAGTAGAGTGAGCAGTTTCTTCAGGAATCCATAGATAGCAGTTGTCTCTTGACCTAGAACCTTTCATCAACAATTCTCCTTTGTCAGAAGTAATAAGACATTCATTCTTTGTGAAGTTGACTTTAAGACCTTGATCACATAGTTGGCTTATGCTGATAAGATTAGCCTTCAAACCTTTGACAAGTAACACATCATCTAGGCCAGGTAAACCTTTGTTGCTGAGCTTACCACTGCCTTTGATTTCACCTTTTGCTCCATCACCAAAGGTTACAAAACTTGTTGTATGAGGCTTGATATTAGTGAGAAATTTATCAACACCAGTCATGTGCCTAGAACAACCACTATCAAAATACCAATCTTCTTTGGAAGATGCTCTGGGAGAAGTGTGAGATATGTGAGCAGTTTCTGAAACTTTTGGCTTCCACATCTTCTTAGGAGTGACCCTTGCTGATTTGGCTTTAACCTGAGGCTTTTTCTTGGGATACCCATAGAGTTTGTAGCAGAAGGGCTTGATGTGACCATTCTTCCCACAGTAGTGGCATCTCCAAGCATTGAACTTCTCTTTGCCAGCAGGTTTCTGATGTGGGGTGTGATGTGTCCACATTCTGCCAGGGTCAGGTTTCTTTTGAGCAGGAACAAACTTAGTGTTTGTATTCTTGTTGTGATGTTTGTTCTTAAATCCTACACCAGATGAGTCACCAACATGCTTTCCAACTTTCAAAATCTCATCAAGCATGTCAGTTCCAGTATTGAGCATCTTTACAAACTTGATCATATTCTTCAAGTTAGTTGACAGTAACTTGACTTCACTTTCAAGACTAACTACTTTGTTTTGCAGTTGAGCCTTCTCTGTCTATAGTTGACTGATAACCACCTTCTGTTCTTCATTGATTCTGCACAGTTCCCCACTTTTGATGGACAACTTTTTGTAGACTGAGGCCAGTTCATCAAAGGTGAGTTCTTCATCATCAGAATCAACATCAGTACTGCACACACCAGTCATGGCACTCACATGATTAGCAGCAACATTCTCTGAGTTAGTGTCAGATTCTTCATCAGACCATGATACAGTAAGGCCTTTCTTCTTCTTCTTCAGATATGTACCACATTCAGCTCTTATATGACCATAACCTTCACATTCATGACATTGAACACCCTTGTTCTGAGTTGACTTATCATCAGTTTTGGTTTTTGTTGAAGTGTTACCTTGTTTACTGATGTTAGTCTGGATGTTCCTCACATTCCTCCTTGGCCTTCTATCCACCCTTCTCTGAAGCTTGTTGAATTGTCTTCCTAACATAGCTATGTCTTTTGAGAGATCCTCATCTGACTCATCAGCCTCTTCCTCTTCATCAGCACATGATACAAAAGCTATACTTTTTCCCTTCTTCTCAGTTTGCTCACCTAAGTTCATCTCAAAAGTTTGGAGAGAGCTCACAAGTTCTTCAAGTTTCATACTTGGGATGTCTTGAGCTTCCTCAATAGCTGTGATTTTCATGTTAAATCTCTTGGGTAGGGATCTAAGCATCTTTCTCACAAGCTTTTCTTCAGACAATTTTTCTCCTAGAGCCTCAAAAAAATTGTCTACCTCAAGCAAATTCATGTGAAAGTCATGAATTGATTCTTCTTCTTTCATTCTGAGGTTTTCAAACTTAGTGTTGAGAAGTTGGATTCTTGAGCTTTTTACCTTGGCAGTGCCTTCATGAGTGGTTTTGAGTATCTCCCAAGCCTTCTTTGCAACAGTACACTGCTTAATCAATCTGAACATGTTCTTGTCCACTCCATTGAATAAAGCATTCAAAGCTTTGGAGTTTCCAAGTGATGCAGTGTCTTCTGCAGCTGACCATTCTTCTTCTGGCTTGAGTACATCAGTATCAACACCATTAGCATCCTGAACTTTGGGATGCTCCCATCCTTTGAGCACAGCTTTCCAAGTCCTGCTGTCAAGTGACTTTAGGAAGGCAATCATCCTTGGCTTCTAGTAGTCATAATTAGTTCCATCCAGAAGATGTGGTTTGTTGACCATTGTTCCATCCTTGTCCATGTTTCCAGAAAGTAACTTCCCTGGAGCTCACCCTCAAACAGGCAGGGTGCCAACTCTGATGCCAATTGAAATTATGGTGGCAAGTGTCAGATGTGCAGCACGATGTGTACACTTTAGGAATCGTATGATGTGTAGCCTAATGTGTCAACATCGTGGACATACTGAACTTGATGAACAAGTAAACAATATAAAGTGCAGGAAACAATAAAGCACACAGAGTTTGTTAACCCAGTTTGGCACTTATAACAAGCCCTATTCTAGAGGATACCAATCCAGGGATGAATCCACTATGGTAGTATCAATTCAAAGCTAAATTCCCCCGTTTACAACTTCTCACTTAATCACTATCCGTGCTAATCCTACCTAGGAACTCCTAGATATGAGAACTTCTGCTCACTCCCCCTCAACCTTACCCAGTAAGGATTTAATAACAAACTCAGTTGGAGACACACTCCTAGACAAGCAAAGCACTCGTACCTAAAGGCTTGGAGTGTTGCACAATCTAACTCCTTGCTTCAAAGCTTTGGAGAAAGACAACTAGAGATTACAACTCTATAAACTCAGTCCTTACTTGTATCAAAACTATGATCCAAGTGAAGGCTCATAAAGAACAATGAACAGACTAAAAACCTAAGACTCAATATCTTTAATACTTGGTTTTGTGAATAATAATGTCTTCAGTCTTTCTTTATATAGAACAAGCTTCATGGGCTTTGACGAGTTGGCCTTCATAAATTTTGCCTTGAGATTTATTTGATCATAATCTTTTAATTGTTTGTTTCAAATCTTTTTGATCAAAGTCGGCCAATAAAATAAAACAGAACCATGAAAGATTATCTTGTTCCTTGGCGCGTAAGCTGGCACGATTTAATTTGAAAAACAAATCTTTTTCAAAAGATCACACGTAAAAGAATAAAGGCGCGTCCAGCTAGCGCGTCCAGATGTGAATCCTGATGTGCCACACATCATGCTCCACATCATGATATTAGGCTTATTTTACCGAATGAAGCCAACACCCTAAAATCCTCAACACTTTCTAAGTGCTGATTGTGTTATTATTTTTAATAGATTGAATATCCATTCCATGATTTCAATGTACACCTGAGCGAAGCTGGATTTTTTTACTACTCTGATTGTGGATTTGATGATCCTAAGGAAGATGATGTTGAATATGGTCATGATGCAAAATTGGAAGATGTAGAGATTCCCACTGCATATGCAAAATTATTTTTGTTATTGTAGATTCCACTGTTGGTCTATTTTGGATTAAGTTGTTGATGTTTTTAGTTGTAATATTATGCAGATTGGTCTGCCACCTGAAGCTCACATTGGACATGAAAGTGCACTTATTCCTGCTGGTGTTTCTTGCAATTTGCGTGGGAAAAAGGATCTGAGGCATGGACTGTCAACTTCTATTGAGAAATTTGTGTACTCCAAGTGAAAATCATGTGTTAAGAGAAAGCTTTCGTTTGACAATGATGATGAAGCTTCCAACAAGAAGCACAAGTTTGATAAGCTTCCTGGTGCTGACAATGTGTAGTGTGGGAGATGTTAGATGGTGGTATTCCACCATGGATGTCTGTATTTTGTTTAATAAAATCAGACCATGTGCTGTGATGTCATGTAGGTGTTGTGTATAAGTTATGTAATGTGTGGTTCATTGGAGTATGGTTGGTGTAGTTTGTCATGTGTACTGCCAAACATGCAGGTTGTCTATGGGTTCCTTCTTTATGTTGCTATGTTATTAGATTGGTAGAGTAGTTTCTACCTATAGTCTGCCACACCTGTGTGCTATGATATGTATCCTATTTTCAATAAAATCTAGCCCAATCCTTCATGTGGTGTTTCATTTATGGCATATGATTGAGTTTGTTCATGTTGCTCAGATTAAAAGTATTAAAAAAAAATTCAGTTTTCTTCTTATCACCATAGTGTTAGAATTAAATTAATAAATATTAATTCATATATACATGTTATCATATTATGACATATACTTTAGTGCGGAAACAAAATAGTCATACAAGCATGCATAAGAGAATTCTAGGATCGACAAGATGATCTTTAGGAATACCTGGATCCATGGAAAAAAAAAGCCTTTAGCAGTGATCTTGAAATAGAGAGATTTGGCGGCTTGTATGGTTCTTCCTCAACCGGTACCCTAATGCCTCGATTCTCTTCAGATGGGGAGAAGAGTGATTTTGCTTTCGTACGGTATATTGGGAACCATAAGATATATATAGGGTGATGGCCCATTAGGGTTCCCATTATCCCGAAATGGGCCATCCTGACATCCACCCATTTGAGCCCATATCTAATCAATTAATTAATTCATTCATTCATTCCTAAATAGAAATCCAATTAGCCTTTTAACTTTATTTGATCACTTAATCAATTAGGCTCTTAATTGATAAATAACTAATATAATTATATAAAGATATTTGCCCACATAATATTATTGGAATATCATAAAATATTCCAACACATAGTTAATTTACTAGAACAAAAAAAGAAACTCTTATAATCTAAATATCAATACTAGATTGTTGTATCCTCTGATAGATTGCTATGATACCATACATTTTTAAAAGTCCTATTGTTACTTACACATGCACTTCTATTGCCAATTAAAAAAAAATCATCATACAGGTTGATATTTTACACCATGTTTTATTAAATGTAGTTAGATTTAACATTATTTATTTAATTGAAAATTATGGTTGTATAAACACTTAACCCTATTTCAATGGTGATAACTTTTATATTGAACTAGTATTTGACCCGTGCGTTGCACGAATTTGATTGTGCGATAGATATATAATTGAAGTTAATGTAATAAAAATTGCAACTAATAAAACAAAATGTAATATGTAAAGATAACTAAATTGAAACTTAGAATAGACAACAATACAAATAGAAGTAGTCAATATAATGTTATGACGTAATAATTTTGTCAAATTATATAGAAATAACCCAAAATAGGATTGTCCAACCTCTTAACAAATTAAGTGCTAGACTTGTAATGGTATTGAAATTTGCCATGATGTCCAAACCTCTAAAACAATAAAAGAAGAAGATAAATAGTTATTATTTAGAGAGAGCAGAGGAATTTCGGAGTATGCTTCAGAAATTTGAATTTGGAGAAGAAAAAGAGTTATGGAAAGGAAAGATTGATATAGCACAGAGACAGAAATTTAGAAGGGATGAACTCTAGTCGAGCATAAATTACCAACTTACTTCAGACTTATATGGAAAGGAGGAAAGAGTGAATTCAAATAAAATAGAGAGAAAATAAAAATATATGGAGAAACAATACAATTAATAGGCTGCGATTTTTAAGAAAAGAATTTTATAAGTGCTTTAATATTTTTTCCTCTATGCAATTTTTAAGGAAAAAAATAAAATAAGTGCTTGCATTCAAATAAAATAGAGAGAGAAAATAAAAATATATGGAGAAACAATACAATTAATGGGCTGCGATTTTTAAGGAAAAAATCAAATGAGTGCTTGCATTTTTCCAAGGAAATTTCAAATCAAAGGAAACTGCATTTATGGCTCCGAAAATTAGTTGATTAAGAAAATTAATGAGAGAATTTAGGAGGGAAAATAAACAAAGATAATTAGGGTTAAGAGATGCTAAGTAGGGTTTTAATAATGGCTAAACATAAGTTTTATTAAGATTAAGATAAGATTAAGATTGCTTAAAAAGATAAACAAAATAAAAAAAAAAACGTTAAAATTGAACAACACATAGTTTTCAGTAGAAACAAATAAACTTTTGCATGCTTTGACAAAACAATAAATATTTGTATGGATATGCACATCTTTGTTTGTAAATTATAAGACAAAACAAGATACCAAACGCACCATTAATCCACAATCTTTGATTGTCAAGAATTAACTGCAAGTGGTACTCTCAACGTAATGGTCAAACATTGGTAATAAGTCCCGTCAGATAATGTATGTCTTTGACATCAACCATTATTCACATGGAAAAAAAACTTAATAATTACCACACATTTACCATCACAAGTATGTAATTATCCGGCCAAACTGTGTCTTCCTTTTGGCCGACATAACAGCTCGCATGAATAATTTCACACCACATCTTTTGTAATTTCAATTGAATCAAATCTACACAACAGAGGTTACTTTTGCAACTTGTTGTTTCAACCAACTCAATCAAAGTTACTAGACAATTTAATAAATTGAATACATATGTATAATTATTCGGCCAAACTGCGTCTACCTTTTGGCAGACCAAAATAGCTTGCATGAATAATTTTATACATCCTTTTGTGATTCCAATTGAATCAAATTTATGCAACAGAGGTTACTTTTGCAACATGTTGTTTCAACCAACTCAATCAAAATCACCTGACAATTTATTAAATTAAATGGGAAAAGTCTTAAATTTACAAGGCACTACCAACAAAATGTAGGCCATATCCCTTTATGATGTCGCTTGATAATAAGATTAAATGACATCCCTTATGTGAGAATAAAATCTCACTATCAAACTAAAATTGACATGAAAAAAATATTCGAAGAGCATGACAAAATAAAGTTATTGTAGAAACTTAATAGCAATGAATTCAAACATTATATTCATGCTATAAACCAAATATTTAATTTTAAATAAAATTAAATCTTTATATATATACCAAATCATATTCATGCCACAATTGATTCACATATACCCGATGATTCTTTAAATAAATAAGCAAATAATTCTATAACGATATTTTCCAAAACAAAAGGAAACAATTATTTATATCTCTATAAATAGACAAATAATTCTAGAATCCAAAATTTAAAGAATCAAATCTCTATTTTCTGTACGAAAAAATTTATACATAATATTTTGAGATGCATTAATAATTGCTCTTTATAAGAGAGCAAATTTCATTTTAATATTATATGATAACTGAATATATAATAAACCTTTATAATAAACATTTATTTGTCTTAATTCTCAAAACAAACGTTAAGTATAATTTCATGTGAATCAAGAGACTGAAAGATATAATAATAGTATTTGAAAGTTATGCTAAGCTAAAATATTTGACTTTTAAATCTTTCCAATTAAAAAAAATAAAAAAATCATAATTGTGTAAAACTCAAATCCTTAATTTTAGGAAACATACTGTGATTACTAGGGTTGGGAATAGGCTAGGCTGAGATAGGCTTTGCCAAGCCTAAGCCTGGCCTGCCAAAAAATTGAAGGTCTAAGCCTGGCCTGTGGCTTGTTATAGGCTTATTTTTTAGGCCTGAGCCTGACCTTTTGAAAGCCTGACATGGCCTATTAGTCTGTTTAAAAGCCTATTTCACATGAATATATTTAAATAAATAATTATATTTATTTTTAAATATACTAATGAACTAATAAGTCAATGATATTAAACTTCCTTTTGATATTTAACATCATATTTTAGAGAATTTGACTATATATGACATCGTATTTCAATTTTAGTTTATAATAATACATTTATATATGTGAAAAGTTAATGTAGATTAATAAACTTTAACTACTGAAAAATTTAATAGATTTATAATTTAATCAAAGTACAAATTTTAATATATAATAATAATAATAATAAATGTAAAAATATTATTCATATTTACGTAAATAGGCCGACCTAGTAGGCCTAAAAGGCTTTTTTCATGGCCTGAAGCCTGGCTTTTTTAGCTAAATAGGCTTATTACAAAGCCTTGGCCTGCTCTATTTAAATAAATAGGCCGACCTGGCCTGAGCCTATGTAGACTAGGCCATAGGCCCCTGTAGGCCGGCCTGGCCTATTCCCAACCCTAGTGATTACTAAATGAACAAAACCAAATTTGCAAGTCAATCCTGTCAAATTGATTTTAACAAAATTCTAGAGTGTATTAAAATGTGTATCGATCACATTCCAAAACCGAATGAACGTTACTCTAGACTTAATTTTCTTAATTGGCATAATTATATAATATAATCATCCCTGATTAATGGTTCAAGACTTCTTGTTCCAAAAAAAAAAATGGTTCAAGAGTTTCAAGTTCCGAATCACAAACCGAATAATAAAATCCAGAAACATTATTGGTTCATGTGTTCCAATAGCTAATTGAATCAAAAGAACATAATATGATTCATATTTGATAAATATACTGATCCGAAAAAGAAAAAAAATTGGGAATGAAAATAAATATCAATTACTATCTCAAGGTCAAATATACTGTAATTAAAGGCCATAATTAGAAATGATTTACAATAATATCGACAATCAAAGAAAATAACTGACAAAACCTTATTTAGGAACGAAAAATTGATAGCCATCATATTTGGAAATCTTATCAAATATGAAGATTTGTTTCAAAATTAGAGCCAAAAGAAACAAATTAGAGTTGTATTAATTTATTATTTTTGACTTAAAATAAGTTAAACAAAAAACAAATTCACTCGGTGAAAACAAATAAAATAATTGCTTTAACACCGATTCACCAAAAATTTGCCATGTTTACATGCGATCGGTTGCAAATCCGGATGAAAGTAATCGCATATACACATTAACTAGAAAGGCAACAAATTAGTTTGAATTGTGAAGTAAATTAAGTAACTCAAATTAAGCACGACGGTGATGGACATATGATTGTAGCAAAAGCACAAACATATACAGGAAGAACCAAATGCACATAATTACTATTACTATATATCACAAATAAGTAAGACTGCCATAACTGCAGATAAAACACTAATTCCTGGATCCAAACGGTGACAGAACCAAAAGAAACCACAAAATAAATTATATGATAAATAAACAACCTCGATTATATTTTATTTTGCAGAATCACAAGGTAATCATATTATATAAACAAAGTCAGTCGAAAATACATAATCATAAGATCAAACATGTCCGGCTCTGATACCACTTGTTAGAATTAAATTAATAAATATTAATTCATATATACATGTTATCATATTATGACATATACTTTAGTGCGGAAACAAAATAGTCATACAAGCATGCATAAGAGAATTCTAGGATCGACAAGATGATCTTTAGGAATACCTGGACTTGTATGGTTCTTCCTCAACCGGTACCCTAATGCCTCGATTCTCTTCAGATGGGGAGAAGAGTGATTTTGCTTTCGTACGGTATATTGGGAACCATAAGATATATATAGGGTGATGGCCCATTAGGGTTCCCATTATCCCGAAATGGGCCATCCTGACATCCACCCATTTGAGCCCATATCTAATCAATTAATTAATTCATTCATTCATTCCTAAATAGAAACCCAATTAGCCTTTTAACTTTATTTGATCACTTAATCAATTAGGCTCTTAATTGATAAATAACTAATATAATTATATAAAGATATTTGCCCACATAATATTATTGGAATATCATAAAATATTCCAACACATAGTTAATTTACTAGAACAAAAAAAGAAACTCTTATAATCTAAATATCAATACTAGATTGTTGTATCCTCTGATAGATTGCTATGATACCATACATTTTTAAAAGTCCTATTGTTACTTACACATGCACTTCTATTGCCAATTAAAAAAAAAATCATCATACAGGTTGATATTTTACACCATGTTTTATTAAATGTAGTTAGATTTAACATTATTTATTTAATTGAAAATTATGGTTGTATAAACACTTAACCCTATTTCAATGGTGATAACTTTTATATTGAACTAGTATTTGACCCGTGCGTTGCACGAATTTGATTGTGCGATAGATATATAATTGAAGTTAATGTAATAAAAATTGCAACTAATAAAACAAAATGTAATATGTAAAGATAACTAAATTGAAACTTAGAATAGACAACAATACAAATAGAAGTAGTCAATATAATGTTATGACGTAATAATTTTGTCAAATTATATAGAAATAACCCAAAATAGGATTGTCCAACCTCTTAACAAATTAAGTGCTAGACTTGTAATGGTATTGAAATTTGCCATGATGTCCAAACCTCTAACAACAATAAAAGAAGAAGATAAATAGTTATTATTTAGAGAGAGCAGAGGAATTTCGGAGTATGCTTCAGAAATTTGAATTTGGAGAAGAAAAAGAGTTATGGAAAGGAAAGATTGATATAGCACAGAGACAGAAATTTAGAAGGGATGAACTCTAGTCGAGCATAAATTACCAACTTACTTCAGACTTATATGGAAAGGAGGAAAGAGTGAATTCAAATAAAATAGAGAGAAAATAAAAATATATGGAGAAACAATACAATTAATAGGCTGCGATTTTTAAGAAAAGAATTTTATAAGTGCTTTAATATTTTTTCCTCTATGCAATTTTTAAGGAAAAAAATAAAATAAGTGCTTGCATTCAAATAAAATAGAGAGAGAAAATAAAAATATATGGAGAAACAATACAATTAATGGGCTGAGATTTTTAAGGAAAAAATCAAATGAGTGCTTGCATTTTTCCAAGGAAATTTCAAATCAAAGGAAACTGCATTTATGGCTCCGAAAATTAGTTGATTAAGAAAATTAATGAGAGAATTTAGGAGGGAAAATAAACAAAGATAATTAGAGTTAAGAGATGCTAAGTAGGGTTTTAATAATGGCTAAACATAAGTTTTATTAAGATTAAGATAAGATTAAGATTGCTTAAAAAGATAAACAAAATAAAAAAAAAAAACGTTAAAATTGAACAACACATAGTTTTCAGTAGAAACAAATAAACTTTTGCATGCTTCTTAGTAGTAATAATTATTTTCAATGCAAAAATTGTTTAAAAAAACATTTGTGAATAGTTTATCACGTTTTAATATATACCATGTAGTTTTTGAAAAGGAAAAAAATATCTTATGGTTATATTCAGAAATTAATATATTAAAAAAATACTAAATTAATAATAATATTAGGCATGGGGAAAACCCGAGTTGACTGGGTCTGGGTGCCGGTTTGGATTTTTCCCGATTTTAAAAGACGTGGATGGGGCGGGTGATTGGAACATTTATACCTATCCCGAATCTGTCCCCAAACCCGCCCCGTTTATATAAACATCATATTTTTCTTTTCATAAATTTTATTATCTATAAATAAAAATATATATGTACAAAAAAATTCTTAAATTACATTCATACATTTATTTTTATTTTTAATTGATTATTAAATAAATTGTATTACTTATTATTGTCTTTGTTTAATAAAAGAGAAATGCTATCCTCAAACTCCCTAACAAACTCTTCTAACACACTCAAATATAAAGCCACGTGGCCCTTTTTTTTAGTGATAGCAATTTTAGTTACCGGTTGACCAATTTAAAAAAGTAATTAATATTTATTTTTTTATTTGAATATAACCGCTTGCTTGCAGCGTTGCACGAAATCTCACACCGCCAACAATATCTAGTCTATAGAGAGTGGATTCTCTCAAGTGGGAAAAAAAATTGAGGAAATAAAGTGGGACAATTGACCATTGGATTAGAAATATAAAATAATATTTAATTCTAAAAGTAATGGAAAAAAGGTGATTGATGGTTAAGATGTGAAAATTGAGAAAAATTGAGGGAAAAAAAATTGAGAGGATCCATTCTCCTAGTCTATAGTCTTCTGACAATCCTGCAAAGTGACATTATTTAATTTAAAAGTATAGTAACTAAAAAACAAATGTAAATCATTCGTATATTTTAAATACTTGAATGATTGTTAAACCAAACAAGTTGATCAAGACACAATTATCAACCACTCGTGGATTAAAACTAGTGTCTTGAATGCAAACTGCCACTGCAAATAGTATTTGAATATAAACTAATAGCTCTTTACATTAATTAAGAAGTATATAAGAAAAGATATATGGTTCGTGAAGAGATCTAGCTGATTATAAAATCAGCACTACCAATCTAGTAAAACATCAGTTTGCATAAAAATCCAACAAAAAAACCTACAAAACAAATCTCTAAAACAACTTCATCAACTCCTCGAACCCTCTTGATTTGCCTGTGAAAATGAGAAAAGAAAGACAATTAGGTGAAATTCAAAATGTATCTACTAGCCGAAACATTAAATCAACTAAGTATATGTGTCATAACATTTTTGTTAATGCAACTGTCACTTCACCATTTGAGGTATCTATTGTTTCACTTTCAACAATAACATACTTCAAATCACTTAAAATCACAACAAATATATAACAATGAGAAATCATGTTAAAATAAGATCATTGTAGAAATTTTGATAGGTGGAAATATTCTAACCTTTTTTGTTTTATCTTTAGATGTTCTTTTACAACTTTTTTCTATTCCACTCTTAATTCTTCTTGGAGCACCTTTTGTTTTTTTTTTCTTGAGGATCACGTAGTGGCTTCTCCTGTAAATTGTCATGACTAACTTTTTCCTTGTCTATTTTCAAAGATTGATTGATAATTACACATTGTTTTAGGGCCTCTTCAAGTGCATGGCATGCAAAATCATAACTCTCGAAACTTAATGATCCTTCCTCAAGAAATTCTATAGCATTTTGATACAAATGATCATATCTTTCCTTACTAGAACAAACATCTTCTTTCATTTTTCTTTTGTGATGCTTGCTTCTAACATCTTTGGTCCATCTTCTCAATATATAATGTTGCGGGACAACAAATACACCAACAGCTTGGAGTGCCATTAATGAATGTCTACAAAGATATCCATTATACTCAAACAAGTGACATATGCATGATATCTCCTCTTTCAAGACATCACACTCTACAACAAACTCTTCATTTTTCTGAAAGTCAAAGATTTCAAAAGTGGTAACTTGATTATCTTTATGCTCTTTCACAATATGACAGCCAGATAATCCCAAAATTTCAACTTGAAATTTCTTGAAGACTTCATGTGTATAAATCATTGACATTTGCTTCTCAAAAGGCGATGGAGTCCTAAGAACAGGTTGTTTGTGCCATGTATTAAAATCGGCTTGCATTTCCGCTTCTTCTCTATCTTGTAAAGCAACCTTATATTTTTCAACAAATTCCCTTAATGTAGTTTTCTTACATACATATTTGTCAAAGAAAGAATTAATGCTCTCTGATCTCTGAGTAGTTGACAAGCCACCAAAAAAAGTATCTTTCATGTAAATAGGAACCAAATGTTCACGTTCTTCATATAAAGAGTGAATCCACACATCTCCCGATAGTTGAAATTTTTCTACCATTTCATGCCATGAATATTCAAATTGTTGTTTTGACCAAGACTTATAAATGCATATGTCGAAATATATCTTGAAGTCTCTATGTTTACTCAATACATGACTAAGCTTCTCGGGCACCTTACGAAGTATATGCCAAAGACAAAAGCGATGTCGAGTATTAGGAAATACCTCTTTAATAGCTGCTTTCATTGCTCTATCTTGATCAGTTATAATTGCATTCGGAGGCTTTCCACCCATTGCTCTAAGCCATGTTTTCATCAACCATGTGAAAGTATGTGTGGACTCATCTGAGAGTAATGCACAACCAAGTAACCTTGATTGAAAGTGATTATTTACACCAATAAAAGGAGCAAATGGCATTTTGTACTTATTTGTGATGTATGTAGTATCAAAAGAAATCACATCTCCAAACACTTGATAGTCATCTCTACCTTTTGCATCCACCCAAAATACATTTTTTATACGATCTTCGTCATCTAAATCAATTGCATAAAAGAATCTTGGGTTTTCTTCCTGCATGTAGATAAAACACTCCAACATTGCATTTGCATCTCCTGATTCTAAAGCTAAGCGTCGACCTTTATCTAAATGATTTCTGATATCTTTCTCCAAGCAACCAATGTTTTCATATCCTCCATGTTGTTTGGCCATTGCATCATAAATTTGGCTGGTTCTCACTCCAGCATGTTGCAAAGTTTCAATATAATGCTTTTGAGCTTTATTGATTCCTCTGTGACAAGGAAAATAATGTGCATATGCAGGAAAAAGTTCATGATTATGGTCTTTAATGAAATTGTGAACAATCCAGTTTCCATCACAATTTCTTTTTATACGTAAGCTAGCTTCGCATTCCACTTTCAAACAAGGACGAGGATTTTGTGCAATGGATTCCCGCTTCTTCCCATATCTTGTGCAAGCATAAGTCACATCGATAAACTGTCTCGAAACTTTCGAACGACGACTATGTTTAGTTGATATTCCAAACCCGACAATTTTAGCATAATCACTGTAGAATGAATAAGCATTTTCTTGTGAACCAAATTTCATTCCAGTGTATGGTTCTTTACCATCAACCTCTGAGTCAACAGCACATGAATCATTGTCGGCGGTTTCATTGAAAGTTTGCTCTTCAATTCCATCAACAACATGCTCACCGTTTCCATCACCAACTTCCATGAATTCCTATACTTCAAATAATAAACTAGATATATAAAACAAGTAGCCATATATTACTCAAAACTAAAATAACTAATCATAGTATGCCAAATGAAAAAGAATAAATTTAAGATAAAGTTGATACGTAGCGGTGGGTAACAAAGATTATCAATATTTGTGTTTCAGGAAAAAAATATATTAATTGCAATAGAAAATTAGATGCTAAAACTGATTGTCTACAAGCCACATATATATTGCCATAGAGTTCTAGACTAACTAGTAATTTATCTCAACTTACTTTATGAGATAATAACAGAGTGAAGTAAGTAGTAGTGAATTGAAATATAAGATTTGCATATGTTGGTTTGCATCGAAACAGGGGATGGTAGCATCAACAATTTTTTGACCGAGGAAAGAACAACTTGCAATTTGTGTAGCGGCAAGAAGAATTCACAATGGCGCCAAGGGAAAGAGACTATTTTTGCGGAATTGTGGGTTACAACGTGTGAGTAGTTAAATTCATAAAAATTAAAAAATAAAGTAAAAAAGAGAGGGCAACGAGGCTTTATATTTGAGGGTGTGTTAAAAAGAGTTTGTTAGAGAGTTTGAGGATAGCATTTCTCTTAATGAATCATACTATTGAAACAAAAAAACTCTCAACTTTTAAATCATTTTTTAATTAAAAAATATCAAAATATAATTCGAGTTTATGTGTAGAGAAACGAGACGGGGATATCCGAAACTCATTAGGAATACCCGAACCCCGTCGGATATGAGCAAAACCCGACTCCGTCCTGCCACATTGCCATGCCTAATTAATATTATCTAATTAGTTTGACTATTATTTGTTAAAATTAGATTGAAAAAAAATACGAATTAAAAGCAAATAATCTACTATGTGAGTTAAAATTTTGTAGATAAAATAAAAAAAATTAATTAAATTTGATTTTATGTAGATAATTAATATGTTATTTAGAAGTATAAATTTTAATTGTGTGTTCCACCCATTTATCATAGAAACTTCTTTTCTGATAGATACAAAATAACCTTTTTTTACGTTTCTGTTTCAACTAGATAATAGTGATTTCAGTTATCTAACTTATACTTCTATTTTATTGTGTTCTTTTGGTTTTTTATAAAAAGTTGTATTTTGTGTTAGTATAATATAAATTAAGAAATTTGGACTACCACTTGCTCAACCTTCAAAACACACATGTCAAAAGATACGACTCTATTCTACATATAAAGCTAAAGAGGTATCTTAGCTTACCTATTGTCTCTTCGTTACCAATTGTCCTCTTAGCTTCCAAACTTCATTTCAACGTGAAACCAACAATGGCCAATGAACCTTGTGATCCGATCGTTGGGCTCATTTCAGTCCATCCTAGCATCATAGATGCAGTTTATGAGGTAAGAGTTCTAAGGAGATGGATGGTTGCTCCTTCGTCTAAGCCTAGATCATATGGTGGACTTGACATGGTTTCTGATCGACAAGGATGTGAGTTTCCATAACTAGATCTCTTATAATATTTATAGTTGTCTGCTAACCATTGTAGTTTTTTCAAAAAATCCATATACTAGCATGTTTGATTGATTCATGTTATGTGTTCAAGGGTTTCAAAATTCATGCAACGGTTCCAAGTGATGTTTTATTTTTGTTTGATGATGAAATACAAGAGGGAAAGGTTTATCGTATGTCGAACTTGAGCGTGATTTTCAACCAGGGGGATATGCTGCCAACTTATCATCTTTATAAGCTTATTTTCAATGAAAACTTCAGAGTTGTTCCATCTAGCAATGTTTTGATTCCCTTGCATGGGTTTTCGTTGGTTGTTGTTGAAAGGGTACTTGCTAAGAGGAAGAACTTCAACTATCTTATTGGTTAGTTACAACATTGTTATTTCAAGTTCATGTTTTTTGATCTCTGTTAGGAAATAAATTATTGATGCTGCGTTTTCATTTGATGATAACCTCCAAACGTTGTTGGTGTTGTTACACATATCAAGCATGATAAGAATTTCCATTCCGATGGAAAAGTTACTCAATCGGTGACTTTTAGCTTAAACGATGAAAGGTTTGATTTTTTTTTACTTTGCCCGTTAATAATTATGTATTTCTATTGAATCTAAACATGTTTCGGTAGTAATTGTTGTTTGTTTTTATGTAGAAAATCGTTTTATTGTGAGCTGACTGGCGAGATTGTAGATGAATTTTAAAAAAATGTGAAGTTATCTAGGGATGGCTTGCCCATAGTTGTTTTTCAGTTCGCGCAAGTTAACACTGTCCAAGGTCAGATATTAATTTTTTATTTGTGTGGATCGGATGTTGTTATATGCATATTATTGGCAATGATAGGTTAAGCTTAAGTGTGGTTTCAGGTTCTATATTGGTGAGAGGAGTCAAGGGTGTGACGAGTGTGTTTGTAACGCCCCAACTAAAATATCTAGAATATTTAGTCGGAACATTAAAAACTGGAATCTGAGTACATTAATTAAAAGGAATATAACTGAATAATGCATTATCATTAAGATAATAATGTATATTCGATACAAACAGCGGAAAGAAACTACAACAGAACAACAAGCTAAAAAGAAACAAGGAAGAAGACTAAGTCTTCTAAGCTGACAATCCAAGCACAGCTCCAATCGTCAGGTCCAACCTGGTCCCTGCTCCGAAATAACCTGTCTTACCTATATCGAAAAGGGAGTGGGGTGAGACAGTCACTTCGTCCCAGTGAGTTCTACTACCCTCCTAAAGGCGAACTACGCCGGGGCACCTAAGCAGTCATAGCATATTCATATCATAATATCTTAAAGCATAAAAATAAAGGTGTAACACTGATTAGTCTTATTGATTTTAACCGCAAGACACTCCGAGGTGAGCATGTCTCGGAGGCCTGCCTTGTCCGCGAACAGAAAGCGTTCCGGCGTGAAGCTCACAAAGTTTTACTGGTGGAACATCTAAAACGAAGTCCACAAGCGATATCACAATCGCGCATAATTCGATTGATTCTAAATTAATTTCATGCTACCATAATTTCCCAAAACCCGGGGAGCATACAATCTTAAATTCTAAGTTATACCCTAAGATTCATATTGTGCTTGACCTCCTGCACTATTTTTATATTTATTACATGATTGTGAAATAACTGAAATAACTTGAGGATATAAAACGAGTGTGAATTTTCAGAAAAATGAAAAAGTAAGGTTTTCTGCACATTGCTCGCTACAGCGAGTTACTTAGCTCGCCATGGCGAATGATCTTGTAATGGCCTGAAGAACTCGCTAGGCGAGCAGATGCTCGCCATGGCGAGATTCCTCAGCCCAAAACTTGATGACTCGCCATGATTGCTCGCTAGCAGCTCGCTATGGCGAGCTCATGCAGTAGACCCTCTGTTTTGCGATTTTCAAAGAAATTTCAAGAACAACACCTACACAATCCTCATGATAAATCATCACAATCAAGAATAAATATAATATAGGACAGAATAGACGAGAATTTGGGAGCTAATTCTCATCACACAATTTAATTCCTAATTTTCCTAAGTTAACATGCAAGGTTCATGAAATTGGGAAAACTAAACTAACAAGCCTAAGAACCCACCTAGAATTGAGATTAACTCAGAAGCTATAAACACCAAGCTAACAACTTTAGAGCTCTCCGAGAAACTGAATTTGCAGCGAAATATTATAAATCCCAAAACAAAATTTTCTTGTATAATTGCTGCATCAGGTCCTCTACTTTAAATTTGTCCACAGACCTCAAAACTGAACCTAAAATTACGAAACCTACATCGAAACGACCGGAATTGAGTTATCTAACTATGACAACCGGAATCAGTTCAATCAGAGTTAAAGGGAGAGAGTAGTGATCGATTTAGTACAGACCTGTCCAAATACAAATTCTGCAAAATCCTGTGTTGAACATCCAACTTCAAAAATTCGCCCAGAATTCGTTTCTCGATGAAAATTCATGAAACCAAAGCCAAAATGAGCGTATTCAAGTTAGCTTTCTAGTCCAAGAAGAATCATTTGAAACGGAGTTGTGAGGAGAGAGCACTGACCATTTTTCTGAGGGTGTTGTTTCAAATACGGGTTTGTTTCAATTCTTCACCACTTGCTTCCCAATTTCATACCCATGGCTCCCTTGTTCTTAAGACCCTCATGCAAGGTGAAATCAGAGTTGGGCTTGAGTAAAAGGGCACAAAATTGAAGGAAGGTTACAAGGAAATTGGAAACAAAAGACATTACCTTGCTTATAATAACATTAGGAAGCTAATTGTTGGATTGCATGTTGATTTGGCCGAGGGAGAGGAAGAGAAATGAGAGAGCTTTAGTGTTTGCTTGATGTTGCTGTTGGTTCAGTGAAAGGGGAGAAAAGAGAGAGCTTTGTGATAATAAATTTTTACAATTTGAGAATGAGTGAGAGATGAATGAGTTACAACCACTATTACCCTTAGTGTTTGCATGTTATAGTGGTTAGATTTCAAAATAGAGTAGTGAGGTGGTTGTTATTTTAATGTGGTGTTGACAATTAGAGTGGTGATTCACAAGGGAGAGGAAAGAATTTTTATGAGGTGTTACTTAAGGTGGAGAGTTGAGAGTGAGTCATGGTGGTAGGGTGAGTCGCCAATGAGAGGGAAAATTAAAGAGAGTAAAATGATTCCTAGTGTTTTACTTAAATCACACTAGCAATAGTACTCATTTAATTAATTTTTCCCCTAATAAATTCCTATTTTATGAAAAATAGAATTCTAGGGGAATTAATTAAATTGGTAAGAATTTTGGGGATATTACAGTGTTCATTGATCCAGACGATGCTGAGGTTATTAACTTCAGGAATGGGTATGCTAAATATTAGTATAACATATTTGCACACGAGAAATTAGTTTTTGTTGATATCTTCTGATATGTATTAGTTGATTATTTGATTCTTTTATATTATTATGTAGTTTGATTACATATTTTTGCCGGAGTCCAAATTACCATGGCCTTCGTCGTCCATCAGCTGCTGTGCCATTGTCTCACAGTTTCGATTTCATAAAGGATTATCCAGTCAAGACAGTTGCTGAGCTGAAGAATGATCCTACTCTTGGCACCTTCGTTGTTAATGGTAGGATGATTAACATACTTTATCTCGACCCATGGTGGTACCCCATGTCTGACTGCCATCTGATTTTTGACAAGTATATTGGAGCATTTCACTGCATGAAATGTCGTGCTCGCGAACTTACGGTTGCGCTAAAGTATGTTTGTAAATTTGCTATGTTTGTCGAGATTGCTTGATTATGTCGATAATTAATATTCTTACGTTTCACTGTTTGTTATTATTATTATTAGGGTTAGGTTGACAATTGAAGTTGACGATGAAACCGGCAGTGCTATCTTTACTGCATTTGATCATGTTATGCTCGATGTTGCTGCTGTGAAATTTGATGTCAAGGTTAGAGTTTGATTCAAAATTTATGTCTCCAATTTATTAAATATGTGATTTTGTATTCCTTGATTGCTACCTTCCAATTCTTGATGTAATGGTGAAGGGCTAAATTATGTGATGATTTCAGACTATAAATATTGACAAGTTCTATGAGGCCTTCAAGACTTCTATGGGGAAGAGTGTTATGTTCAATGTTAGGAAATATTCTCACGAGCTCGAGTTCATTGGACCTACCTTTGAGGTCATTCGTGTGTCTGATTGTCCTGCGGTTATTAAATATTTTATTAATAGAGGTTTTTACAACACTCCGTCTAAGGTAAAAGTTATTTAAATTGATATATCACTGTGGAGTTTGTGAAATGTAACGTGGTTCTTATGGTTTGGTTTATTGTTTGATTCATAAAAGGTTTTTGCAAATAAGATACCGAACAAGGGGAAGCGGAACAATGTGTGCAATGTTGTAGTGGTTACACCCAATAATATTGATCGCATTGATGAGTATCTGTCCATGGGAAATCAATCTATAGTGGGGATGGATGTTGGCTCGTCATCTGGTTCGAAGCGTCCCCGCCATTGATCTGCAATGAGTTGCATCTATTTGGTTATGTATAATTAAGTACTAAGTATTTTAAGTGTTGTGTGTACTAAGGCTGTTGTTCAATTGGTTATGTACTCTTGTGGTGCATTTTACATCAAGCTTTCTATGTAATATTTCTCAGTGTTTGGAGACTACTATTGTTGTTTTGCGTTTCAACTAGCCTTTGTTTATTGTTTTGTGTATCCTAGCTGCGTATGGAGTGTGTCTTTTGTTAATGCAGCTATGTCTAATGACTATGTATGTGTTGAACCTATTGTAATTTAAGGTGTTGTGGTGAAATATATTTGTGTTTCATTTGTGTTTATTTTTCTACACATCTCACGTTCATGCATGGTTTTCTATTTTGGTGGACTACTTGGACTTTTACTTTCATATGATGATCCATTGTTGGCCCATTATTGGAAATTTATGTGTGGTCCATAAATAAATAAGCTAAGTGGTTGCTGTTGCTTGTATTCACGTGAGGTGGATGCTAGAAAAAGAGAAAAGTTTTTGCAGGTAAAGAAACACTCTTTTGTGATATATTCCCTCTCCTTTTAATGTATGTATCTGACAGTTCGTTGCAAATATAATATTTTTTAAAAAGAGTGACTTGATATAAATACCTTCCCTGGTGCAATTTACTTCATTCATACTCATCCCAACCTTATAGAATTTTCGCCCAGTTTTGCATCTAATGGAAAGTTCACAAAGGTGAATTGATTTGGCAATTTTGAATTTTATCTTATGCTTTATAATTGTTTCAAATTTAAGTTAAAATTATTGTTTACTTATGCATGATTATCCTTTTGTGTGATACTCTTCCAATCCCCTGCAGTGGTTCTCATTTTAAGCAATTTCATTTATCTTTTAAGTGGGATTTGAAAGTTACACCTGCTATTGCAAGTGCCAAGGATGTCCTGGTAATTATTGTGTTTTTGGTGTTGGTCCTCATTGTGATATGCTCAGTTTTATTTTTTATAATCTTTGCAGAACTTTCCAAGAGACTACTCAAGGAATTGTTTGAGGCAATGTCACGAATACATTCTTATTATGGATGAAACAACTGGAAAGGTCTATAGATCTCCTATTCTTACATCGTCAAGGCACGATGAGGATAAATATATCTATTCCGGATGGAAGAAATACGTCAAGGAAAGGAAATTACGTTCCAGGGACAGACTCATATTTAGTGCACCAAATGGGGATAATTTCTTAGAAGTTCGCGTTGTTCGTCGTAGCCGGGTGCCTTAGGTGGTTTATGGTCTTCAATTGATTGTATTTTTAATTGTGTTTTATATGGATATTATGTCTTAAGTTGTGGTTAATGTTGTGAACCTTTATATTTATTTTTATGTGCCTACTGGTGTTCATTTGATGTTGTTAAATGAGATTTGGAATTCTTAAGACTCAAAGTGTAGCCATCATGTGCACCTTTGCTGGTCTGTTTGTTTTCTTATTTCTCATCCCAATTTCGGCTACCAGTCTATACATCTACAATGTGAAAATTAATTTTGTATTGGTGATGGTGGGTGGCTACTATATTAAATGCAGTCTTATTTTTTCTTACACCCCTATAGCTACTAGAGCATGTGCATGTCATAGTGTCTATACTATCAGTAAATTTATGCCTTGTGACTCCACACATTTGATTTGTGTGTAGCTTTAATCTTAATTGGAAATTGATATACTCAAGCTTCAGTGTGTGGTCAAATTACCCTTGTATGAAGTGCCTAATTTTGCTTTTTATATTTTTTATGAAGATTATACCAATTGTCATGTTAACTGATACTATGCGTGAGAAGCATAAGGCTAAGCATGTGATCCAAATTGTGTAGTGTCTGTATTGGCAAATATACTTATAACACTTATATCCTTAATTACTTGCTACATGATCATACAGGTAGCATGATTTAATGTATGGACATATTACTTGCTACTAGATAAAGCACATTATAACACTTCAAATGACTTCAGCCATATTATTTTGTCCACACATCTACACAAAATATTAGTTCATCTCTTTAAAATTAATAGCTAATAGATATGTAGAGGTTGCTTGAAAAGAGATAGTTTAAATTCAATTCAGAAAAGTTGTATATAAATAACACTCATGGTTGTGAGTTTAGATGTCCACTAATTTAAAAAATATTGCATGTCCATGATAAGTCTTCTTAGCTATTCGATACATATATGTATGAAAAATTTTATAGTGGTCTTGGAGATTGGTTGATGATTAAATTATTGTGAGATGGCCTTTTGTGTTGTATTGAGTAGTAAAAAGATATCAATTTTACTGATTCAATAAATATTTCGAAAAAATCATTCAAACATAGATGGATGACCCACACTTTCGCACAATAATATATAGGCAGAGGCGTATGTTGCGAAAGGAGAAACTACATGTTAAGCGATTGAAACCTCGGGTTGTTCCGCATAAAATAAGTATTCGACGTGGAAGTAAGTTTTGGATGTGTAATATTTGCATGCTTGTGTTGGTTGTTTGGTCCTTTTTTTTTTTTTTAATTTATATTTTTATTCATATCACATGTATTTGTATGTTTTGCATACAGTTTGTCGTTCTAAAGCTGGATGCTCATATCTCAAGAAGAGGAATTTGGATATCACAAATAATCCCCCGTCGTGTAATGTTCCAGAATACTTTCTTTATTATCTTTCCAAATTAGTCTATGTGTATTGGATTTTCCCACTAATGTATATATACATTTCCTTTGGTTTTTATATAGCCAATAATATTGACTTAAACGAGAGTTAATATCGCGTCCGTTATGAGGATTCAAATTTCAAAATTTTCCGACCAAGTGAGGTGCAAGGTAAAATTTTATCACCTGAATTTTCTTATTGTTAATATTGATATTTTAGCAACATAATTATTGTAATTAAATATAAGCACAAATTATATGGATATCGGTGATATGATTGTGAGATGCACTGATTGCAATGCGCTTATATGGTACGAAGAAAGGGCTGAAAAGCATCGAGGAAAAGTTGTTACAAAAATTTCAATGTGCTGTAAAAAGGGCAAAATAACTATACCCTTGATGCAAGAACCCCCACCTCTATTGAGAAGTATTTTCAATGGTCTCCATCCGAAAAGTTCAAATTTTTTGTTAATTATTAAGGCTTACAATAATATGTTCTCATTTACATCCCTCGGTGGAAAGATTGAATCTGATAATGGAACTGGTCCTCGCCCTCCACATTTTGTTATTTCTGGTCAAAATTACCATCGTCTTGGAAGCTTGGCGCTGAACCATGGCCAGACTCCCAAATTTGCTCAGTTGTATAGTTATGATACACAAAATGAGATTAGAAATTGTTTGTCACACTTTAGGTATATTTCCTATTTTAGGCCCCATTTGTATTTGTTATTCCACACAGTCATTTGATTTGTCGATTCTTATAATTTAATAATTATGTAGGTCATTTGAATCCAACGATCCGCCTAATCCATATTTAGCCAAAGAAATATTAAGAGTCATGGATGATCACAACACATTGGTGAAGAGTTTTAGAATGGTTAGGGATTACATTCAAGCGGAGCATACTGTGCCCGTTTCATTGGGATTATTTCGTAATCGTCAACATTATCCACAAACATACAACATGCCACAAGTTGATGAGGTTGCTGCCTTAGTGGTCGGTGATATTGGAGATGGTGAGGATGGCAGGGATATTATTGTGCGTGAAAGAGATGAATATCTACAAAGGTTACACGAAACTCATCATCAGTATATACTGTTACAGTACCCGTTGTTATTTCCATTCGGGGAAGATCAGTATCAAGAAGACATTCCATTGAATGATTTAGAAGACATCGAGGCAGAGAACGGTAGAGTTCATGTTTCCTTACGTGCATTTATATCATTTCGATTGATGGAGAGGGTTGTTGAAGATTCTGTTGTTCTTAGAAGTCGAACACTCTTTCAGCAATTTGTCGTTGATTTGTACTCGATGATCGAGTCTCAAAGATTGTCTTTCATAAGACATAATCAAACAAAGATTCATTCTGATTTTTTGGCTGGTATCGAAGAGGCTGTCAGTCGGGGTGATATCGTTGCATCTTCAATTGGGGCTAGAATTGTATTGCTAATTGTCAAGATGCAATGGCAATATGCAAAAAATATGGTTATCCCGACTTATTTCTGACTTTCACATGCAATCCCAAGTGGCCGGAAATCCAGCGTCATATGGAGAAGTCTCGAAATTATGCAATATATAGACCATACATTAGTTGCCGTGTATTTCAGATAAAGTTGAATCATATGATGGCTGACTTTAGGAAGGGAAATTTTTTTGGTAGAGTTATTGCAAGTAAGTATACATATAACAATGTAATTTTTTTAATACTATATGTTAACATTTGTTTGATACATATGCTTCCCTAATACTCGTGTGTGTTCATAGGTATGTATACAATTGAGTTTCAAAAGAGGGGATTGCCGCACACTCACATTCTACTATGGTTGGATTCTAGGTGTAGTTCTTCTGAGATTGGCTGCATCATAAGGCTAAAACAACTTGGTCAGAGTGACTTAACTAAAGCATCAATATTGAAGTAATTAAGTCTAAACCACTTGTGCATATTGAAGATGCGCAGATGCAAGATGTTGAACAAGATGTCCTAGACATCTTGTCACTGGGTTCAGAGCATGCATAGGCAGCATGGTGAACAAGATGTCCCAAGACATGTGGGTAGGACATCTTGACCCAGTTCAACTTAAAAGATAATGCTTATCAATTAAGCACGCGTGTTGGTTTCAATTTGGATAAAACGCGAATCTTTTAGTAACAAGCTGAGATTAGGATTAATGATAAAGTTTGTTATTAATCCTATGTGTTAGATACGATTGGATTCGTATTTAATTAGTGGATAGAGATTAAATTATTTATCTTTGTGGAGTTTGTTTTTAAAACAAGTTTGTTTTAAAACTAACTCTTATTTGAGTGCATCTGAAAGACTGAAGATTATCTGAAGAATTGCACGCCTATATAAAGGACTCAGCATGGAGCTTAAAACTAAACCCACAATAACTGAAGATTGTGAGTCCAAAGTTTTGTACCCACTGTGCAAAACACCAAGTGGCTCTTAGTATTGTTCTTGATACTTTGAAGCTTTGAGTCGTTGAATGTTGTCATTCAACTTTGTCTTTTAAACTTTTATAGTTTAAAGTTGTTTCGTCACTTGGGATTAGTGATTAGAGGGAGTTGGGTAGGTTCTCATATTCAAGGGGAGTTAGCCCTTGAGTAGAAGATTGCTAGGATTGAGAAAAGGCGTACATGCCAAAAGGTGTTTGGTAGTGTTGTAAGGCTAAGTATTAATTCGGATTAGTAGTGTTGACTTCCTGGATTGGTATCCTCCAGAGTAGGGCTTGTTATAAGTGCCGAACTGGGTTAACAAATTACTGGTGTTGTTTATTGCTTTTGTTTATCTTCAGTATTGCAATAACACGTGATCCTCATACCAGTTGTCGAACCAGTTGTCTAGGACATCTGGACTACTGACACATTGTCCTAGACATTGTGTAAGACATCTGTCCTGCTAGAGAACATAATTTCAATGCATCAGAGCAGGCACCCTAACCTGCTGGGTGAGCTCCAGGGAGACAAAATCTTGTTCAAGATGGACAGGAATGGAGGATCAATAAATAGACCACCAGTTCTGAATGGATCAAACTATGACTATTGGAAAGCAAGAATGATTGCCTTCATCAAGTCCATGGATCAAAAAGCATGGAAGGCAATCATCACAGGTTGGAATCACCCAATAGTTTCTGCAGAAGATGGCTCTTCAACATTAAAAGGCGAAGGAGAATGGACCACAGAAGAAGAAACTGAGGCCAATGGCAATTCTAAAGCACTAAATGCCATCTTTAATGGTGTTGATGAAAATATATTCAAACTAATAAACACTTGCACAGAAGCATAGCAAGCCTGGGAAATTCTTCAAACTGCTCATGAAGGAACCTCCAAGGTCAAGATGTCAAAACTGCAGCTTCTCTCCACGAAATTTGAATATCTTAAGATGGAGGATGATGAGACTATATCAGATTTTAACAACAGGATTCGTGATATAGCCAACTCGTCGTTTGCTCTGGGAGAGAAAATACCTGAAGAAAAGTTGACAAGAAAAATCCTTAGATCACTACCTAAGAGATTCAACATGAATGTAACTGCAATTGAAGAATCTCAAGACTTGAAAACAATGAAGATGGATAAACTCATTGGGTCACTACAAGCTTTTGAGATGACGTTCGATGACAGATCAGAAAAGTTAATAAAAAACAAAGCTTTTCTGACTAAAGAAGAATCAGATGAAGACAACCTATCTAGAGCCATAGCCCTTATAAGCAACGACTTCAATAGGTCCTTGGCAAAGCTAGGAAAGAACAAAAAGTCAGATGTCCAAGTCATCCAGTCAGACATCAAGCTTTAGAGGAAAAACAATGATCAATGCAAGATTCGTCAAGAAAATAAATGTTCTGAGTGCAAAGGATACGGACACAACATATATGAATGTCCTAATCATCTGGAAAAACAACAGAAGGGACTGAGTAGCACTCTGCCCAAAGAACCTGACACAGAGATCAACCTTGCATTCACCAGCAAATGCATACCACAACAGAGAAAACTCTCAGACTCTCGTCTTCATGAAGAATTAGTCCACAATGATATCAAGGAACAAATCTCTCTGCTAAATACAAAACTCTCAGAGATTGCTCTATCAATGAAAATACAAAGCAACAGTTCAAAATCATCAAGGAAGCAGAGAAAGAAACACATGTCAAACCACATGTCCTACCATCAGAACCAAAGATCAACTGAAGACAAGACTCAATCCAAAACAAAAAGGAAGACTTGTCATCACTGTGGGAAGGAAGGACACATAAGGATATTTTGCTTTGAGCTATATGGTTTCCCAAGGTTTCATGAAAAATTCTGGAATAGATATACAGCTAAAAGACAAGCAAAGAACTCTCTAAGCAAACTTACTTGTCTAATAGCTCATACATCACTCAGAGTAACCTCCAAAGATGATTGATACTTTGATAGTGGATGCTCAAAGCACATGACTAGAGAAAAGGCTTATCTTCAAGAAATTAAAAATTATTCCAACAGCTATGTTACTTTCGGGGATGGAGCTAAAGGAAAAATAAAAGGAATAGGAAAGCTGAATGGACCTGAATTACCAAGCCTTGATAATGTTCTCCTAGTAGAAGGACTCACAGCTAACCTAATCAGCATAAGTTAACTATGTGATCAAGGTTTAAAAGTTAGCTTCAACAACTCTAAATGCATTGTAACCAACAAAGACAAAGAGGTTATGAAAGGGTCAAGGTCCAAGGACAACTGTTATCTATGGAAGTCTCAACACAAGAGTCAAGATATCTCATGCATGATAACTAAGGAAGATGAGACCAAAGGCATAGAACAAGAGTTCTCAGCTCCTATCACACCACAACAAAATGGAGTGGTGGAAAGGAAAAATAGAACCTTGCAAGAATGCACAAGAGCAATGCTGCACGCCCAAAAACTACCTTATCACTTCTGGGCTGAAGCAATGCACACAGCTTGTCACATACACAATAGGGTGACTCTAAGAAAAGGGACAAAAGCAACCCAGTATGAATTATGGAAGGGAAGAAAACCAACAGTCAAGTACTTCCATTTTTTTTGTACTGTGTGCTATGTCCTAGTTGATCGAGAGCAGAGAAGAAAATTGGATCCCAAAAGTGATGAAGGCATCTTCATGGGATATTCAGCAAATAGTAGAGCATACAGAGTATACAACAAGCGCACTAAGACAATCATAGAATCCATCAATGTTGTGTTCAATGATACTCCTGAAGAACCGCTAACTGTAGAAGAAGAAGAAGAAGAAGAAGAAGAAGAAGAAGAAGAAGAAGAAGAAGAAGAAGAAGAAGAAGAAGAAGAAGAAGAAGAAGAAGAAGATGATGATGATGATGATGATGACTCTCCTCAGCAATCAAGTGATCAACCAAATGTCCCAGACATCATGCCAAACAGTCCAACAACTGAGCCAAGTACTATTTCTCCTAGGTTCAAGGGATCATCCACAAGATTTCTGAAGATGCATCCAGTTAACAACATCATAGGAAATCCAAGTGAAGGAGTCATCACCAGATCCAGAGATCAAATTGCTAACTCTTGTTTCATATCCTCAATTGAACCTAGGATTAGAGGGAGTTGGGTAGGTTCTCATATTCAGGGGGAGTTAGCCCTTGAGTAGAAGATTGCTAGGATTGAGAAAAGGCGTACATGCCAAAAGGCGTTTGGTAGTGTTGTAAGGCTAAGTATTAATTCGGATTAGTAGTGTTCACTTCCTGGATTGGTATCCTCCAGAGTAGGGCTTGTTATAAGTGCCGAACTGGGTTAACAAATTACTGGTGTTGTTTATTGCTTTTGTTTATCTTCAGTATTGCAATAACACGTTATCCTCATACCAGTTGTCGAACTAATTGTCTAGGACATCTGGACTACTGACACATTGTCCTAGACATTGTGTAAGACATCTATCCTGCCAGAGAACAGAATTTCACTCGGGATAAACTTCGCTCCCCTGACTCAATTGATTCTGTTATTTGTGCCGAGTTACCAGATAATAATTTATTTCCTAATCTCTATTCAGCTGTTTCCAATTTCATGATACATGGCCCTTGTGGTTTTTCCTATAGAGCTTCTCCTTGCATGAAGGACAATCGTTGTTCAAAGTTTTATCCCAAGAAGTTTGTGTCTAGGATATCTTTTGATTCAAATGGATATCCAATTTATAGAAGGAGAGATTTTGGACATACGGTTATGAAAAAAGAAATTGTTTTGGATAATTGAAGTGTCGTACCGTATAATCCAAAACTCCTTATGAAATACCAAGCTCATGTGAATATCGAGTTTTGCAATAAATCAAATAGTATTAAATATTTGTTTAAATATATCAATAAGGGCGTTGATTGTGTGACCACTACCTTTCAAAAATCTGACGATGAATGCCCTGATGAGATACAGCAGTACTATGATTGTCGATTTCTCAGTCCTTCAGAGTCCATATGGAGAATATTTGCATTCAAAATTCACAATCGTGACCCTCCTGTTATTAGATTAACTTTTCATGAAGAAGGAAAATAGAGCATTGTATTTAATGATTCTTCTGATCTGAGTTCTGTTCTAAGGAACAATCGACACAAAAATACAATGTTTTTGGCATGGATGGATGCTAATAGAAGATATCCTCAGGGGCGTCATTTGACCCATGATCAATTTCCATCAGCTTTTACGTATGATATAGATGGTCGATTTTGGAAACCACATAAAAGAAGTGGTTCTGTTGGTCGATTGACATTTATTCCACATAGTAATCGAGACATATATTATCTCAGATTGTTACTGAATAATCAGGTTGGTTGTACAAGTTATGAAGACTTAAGAACTGTGGAAGGTCGGGTGTATGATTCGTATAAGGAGGCTTGTGCTGCTTTGCACTTGCTCGAGGATGATCATGAATTCATTGATTCGTTTGAGGAGGTTGTCGTTCTTGCCTCGGGGTTAACTCTCCGCCGAATGTTTTCTAAGTCGTTAATGTTGAACACGATGAGTGATCCACTTAATGTTTGGGAACATGTTTGGGAGTTATTGGCAGATGACATTCTTTATCAGAAACGCAAGCTCCTTAATAATCCTGGTTAGTTGTACTATATTAACTTATAGTCTTATAAATTTTTTGTGTGTTGATTATATTTAAAAACAATAATTATTATTTTTCTATTATTTGTAGATCTTGATATATCATCTCATGATTTAAGACAATTATGTTTTCTTGATGTTGATAATTTTCTTCGTGAAAATGGAAGATGTCTTGATGATTACAAGTGTATGCCTAAGCTCTCTTTGGATAACAATGGCCGTTTCAACAATGTTCTAATTGAAAATGAATTTAAATACGATCAAAATGACATGAAAGAGCTACACGATCAACATCTTTCTAATTTGAATCCCGAGCAATTGGCTGCATATAATGAGATTGTTGGTGTAGTTGACAATGGAGTTGGGTCTATGTTTTTCGTTGATGGATATGGTGGAACTTGAAAAACGTACTTGTGGAAGACCTTGTCATATAGGATTCGATCGGAGGGGAAGATTGTTTTAAATGTTGCGTCCAGTGGTATTGTGTCAATACTTCTTCCTGGTGGGAGAACTGCTCATTCTCGATTTGGATTACCGTTGGTTTTGACTAAGGAATCGTGATGTAGAATAGAGAAGAGGAGTAAGAAGGCCCAGTTGTTGATGATGACCAGTTTAATCATCTGGGATGAAGCTCCTATGATTCATAAGTTTGCTTTTGAGGCATTTGAGATGACTTTACAGGATATCATGAGTGATGTTGATGTTAAAAATGTTAATCTACTTTTTGGGGGAAAAACCATTGTATTTGGTGGAGATTTCAGACAAATATTACCTGTTGTTCCAAAGGGCACTCGAGCTTACATTGTTATAGCTACTATGAACTCGTCGCATTTGTGGCTTAGGTGTAGAGTGTTGCGGCTTACTAGAAATATGCGATTAGATCAGGCAGAAAATGAAAATTTAGCTCTGTTTGCCAAATGGATTCTTGACATAGGCGATGGGAAAATTGGAGATGTTAAAGATGGTGAATCAATTGTGAAAATTCCTCCAGACCTACTGGTGCATAATGTGACCAATCCAATTGGTGATATTATAGATGCAATTTATCCTGATCTTCTGAAAACATGTTTGTAACAGGTTTCTTTGAAGATAAAGCCATCCTTGCTCCGACGGTAGAGGTTGTTGAAGAAATTAATGATTACGTATTATCATTGGTTCCTGGTGATGTAAGGGAGTATCTTAGTTGTGATTCTATAATATCGATTTATGCTATAGTTTGCTAAAATGTTATTTTTCTACATTGTTTGCTAAAATGTTGTTTTTCTACATTGGCTTCCATATCCATAGTGTTTCAACTCTCCTTATACATTGTTTTTATCAACTTCTTAACAGTCAAATTGAAGTTAATAGGTAAATAACCTTGAAGTTGAATTCAAAACACAAAAAAAAATCATATGAGTGGAACAAAAGAAAAGTCAACCGTGTGGGAGCACGGGTTAAAAGACTAGTTTACAATACAATTAAATTAATCGGATATATATAAGCTTATACAAAGTTATTAATCATATATTTCATATTTCTTCAAGGGGATCACTTATTCAAAATTTTATTTAGCACGATGAAAAGGTATCCACGTGACGAAAAGTGTCTGTAGATGATAATGAGAATTGAACACGAGAATTTTATTGTAAATTTATGAAGGGAAACTAAAATTATTTTCATATTCTTATATAATTAGATCGCACACATTTGAAGACCAAATATCACAGAATAAAGATTGTTTCTTTGTGATCCGCTGACAAGAATTTTTGAAAATATGAACGAGATCAAAGTAGGTTGATATTTTTTTAAAAAATCAATATAGAATTAACAACTATTTTTTGTTGATGGAGGTTCTACGGCGGAGATAAGATATATATATATATATATATATATATATATATATATATATATATATATATATATATATATATATATATATATATATATATATAGGACATATCTTATGAGAATGGTAATTATATATGAGAATGATGATAATGAATATGAGCCTTTAGATTAAAATAGAGGGTTGAGATTAAAACAATTTAAATAAGTCATGTACGACTCAATCCTCATAGAAACTTGCACATCTCTCTGCGTTTCCAGATCATGTTCTTCTCACCAATTCATGGATCTGGAAAAATAAATCTTCATCTTCTTTGCTCATTCACATGCATCTGCTTCTATTTTATTCAGACTTTATATTTTGGATTCTAATTTCACTTTTGAAGCCATTAATATTTGTAAGTGCACCAGTTCATCCTCATGTTTTAATAATTGTCAAAACACATGAAAATAGAGTAGAACATATTTTGGAAACATTACAAATGACTTGACAGCGTGAAACCTTTTAAAACTTTGAAAAACTGATTTTTAGGTATTATGTATCGATACATAAACATGTGTATCGATACAAATGTCCTACAATTACTTCAGACTGATTTTGTGCAATTTGTATCGATACATATATCACTTGTATCGATACAAAATTGGTCACTCAGAGGCAGAAGGTCATCTGTGTATCGAATCATGCTTGCATGTATCGATACACACCCCTGCTTCTCAGAAAACCTGTAAGTGCTTGATGTATCGAATCATGCTTGCATGATTTGATACATATCAGTCAAGATTTCAAGAAACTGATATATGTATCGATACACATACGTGTTTGTATCGATACATAGGTCAAAATTTTCAATTTGAACGCTGGTCAAAGGGTTTTGTATCGATACAAACCATCATTTGTATCGATACATGTATGTTAAATTTTGCCCAAAATTGCTCAATTCTATTTTCTCTTTAAATAGCAATGTGGTGTGTCATTGTAACCGAGAGGAAACTAGTGAGAAAGTTCAGAAAACGCTTTGGATACAAATTGAGTGAGAATTTGCATCAAAGGTTTGATTCATCACAAATTCATCATCTTCATCAAGGATTGCAATCAAATTGGATTTTGAGTATGGGATCAATTCAATAAAGATTGTGTTTTTGTGTGATAACGTTCGATACGGTTCGCAGTGAATCAGAATCGTAGTCGGGTTGAATTGTGTGACGAAGGTTCTAGTGTTTCTCTCAAGTGATTCAAGATCGTGTGTGTCTTGAAGGATTCGACAACAAGAAACGAAGGACTCAGCTGGACGATCGGGTGCGGTTTGGCACAAGGTGGATCGTTGGAATCAGAGGGTGAAGTTTCGTTGTGTGTCGAGGTTATTCGCATTAGTTTACATTTTGTGTCGTTATAGGATTATAAGATTCAATTGTAAACTGTGCAGTCTTTTTGTTCATCAAGTTTTTGATCTATAAACTCTCAAATAACCCGTTTGGTTATTTGGGGGGAGACGTACTCGGACAAACGCGTGGACGACGCGCAATCCGGGGAACTCCCTAATCACATCGTGTGTGTCTCTCTCTCTCTCTCTCTCTCTCTCTCTCTCTCTCTCTCTTGAATTTCATAATTTCGTTAATTTGTTAATCGATTGAATTTTTGGTGTTCGTATTGGTTCACAAAAATTCAATTGATTCTTGCTTGATTGTGATTGATTTGAATATTGATTTGTAACTTGCTTGGGACTGAATTTAAAATTGTTTAATTTCAATTTATTTTGAACTCAAACATTTTCGTATCTTTTCACAAAATCGTTCAAGGCTTAATACTACTTTTCTTTTGGTCAATCGGTGCGTAGACTACCGATCCGGTGGCTCTTCCGCTCGCTTGATTAAATTGAAACATTATTTTTTAAAAACCTCATTGTTTCAAGGATCACTTATTCAACCCCCCCCTTCTAAGTGATAAGCCTAGTAGTCTAACAAGTGGTATCACGATCCCGGTTCAATTTTGTTTACAAAATTCGGTGGATTGTGCCAATTATTAGAAAACATGGCTTTCGCACCGAAAGGGGCGTATAAAAGGGCTCCTATACTCAATGGAGATCATTTTGACTATTGGAAAAGTAGTATGCGCATTCACATCAATTCTTTTGATGGTGAAGTGTGGAATGCTATTGAGGACGGTCCATTTGTTCCAACAATGACCGACCCCAATGGTGTTGTCATAAATAAGCCTATGGCACAATGGACGGATGATGAAAAGAAAAAGGTCAATTACAATGCAAAGGTACAAAACATACTTATTTCATCCCTTGGGATTGAACAATTTTATCATGTGTCGCATTGTTCTACGGCTAAGAAAATGTGGGATACATTAGTTACTCACTTTGAGGGAACTAATGAGGTCAAAATTTCGAAAATAAACACTTTAACCCAAGAGTTTGAGTTGTTCCATATGCAAGATGGTGAAACCATCGCGGATATGCAACAACGATTTGTTAAAATCACCAACAAGTTACATGGTCTAGGCAAACCAATCACTAATCAAGATGCTACTAACAAAATTTTGAGGTGTCTTAATAGGTCATGGCAACCTAAGGTCACCGCAATCAAAGAGGCGAATGATCTTACTACCTTGAGCCTCACAACATTGTTTGGTAAGCTAACGGAACATGAACAAGTGCTTAGTTTGTTGGACAAGCATGAGAAAGGTGAGAAAAAGGAAAAACACCATGAAAAAGAAAAAGAAAATGACAAGAGGTCAATTGCTCTAAAAGCCTTAAAGTCAAAGTCCAAAAAGGTTGAGCATGTGGAAAGTAGCTCAAGCGAAGATGATTCCGATGATGAGGAAATGGGACTCTTCGTTAGACGCTACAATAGGTATGTGAGAAAGAATGGGATAAGACATTCCGATGACAATCTTAAGAAGTTTCGGAAAGATAGTGGTTACCGCCGGAAGAATGAAGATGCTAGGTACTCCAAGAAAGGGGCATGCTATGAATGCGGCCAAGTTGGTCATTTCAAGCTGGATTGCCCTAAGCTCAAGAGAAAAGAGAAGGAGTCGCCATCATTCAAAAAGGGAAGCAAGGACAAGGGAAAGAAAGCGTATGTTGCATGGGAGAGCGGAAGCTCATCTTCTTCTTCATCATCAAGCTCTAGCTCAAGTGATGAAGATGTGTTAGCAAATGTGTGCTTGACATCCTATGATCGTAAGAAACTTGCTCCTAAAAAGGTAAACCAAAATCCCTCTAGCTCATACACACTTTTAGAATATCATGAGTTGCAAGTCGCTTTTGAAAATTTACACAAAGAAACTAAAGAGGCTTTTCAATGATTAAAAGGTTTAATGCAAGTTAATAAATACCTTGAGGCAAAAGTTTCGGAAACGGAGCTTGAGTTGAAAGCTCTCAAGGAATCTATGATTCAAAAACCTCTTGTGACTGTTGATAGTTACGGTAACGATAGATTCGGATGTGATGGATGTTTTTACTTATATAGAGACTTGCGAAAGTTGCAAGATAAGATAAAAGAACCATCCAAGCCGGAGATTACTTTTACGGTTGATCCATCTAAATTCAACAAATAATTAAACCCTAGAAATAAAAAGTATAAATTTGTTGAAAAGGACTCTAAGAAAAGTAATCCTCATATCGTTTGTCATTATTGTTGTAACAAGGGTCATACTATTGCAAAATGCCATGCTCGAAAAATCTTGGTACCAAAAGGCAAATTGCAATGGTTACCTAAGTTAGGCAATAATGGTGCTACTAACCAACTAGGACCCAACATGAGTTGGGGACCTATTTCAAATGTCTAAGTATGTAGGAAAATGTCTTGAACCATTGACGAAAGACACCGACAACAATGGAGTTCAAGACTTATGAACAAGGTATATGATGAGAAAAGCTTCAACTCGATACTTACAAAGTTGTGGAAATTGATCACTTCCTCCACTTAACACTTAAGGGAAGACTCTATTCTCTACCTTTACCTTTATTTTTTTTTACTTAGCATTTGTACATTGGTTTCATATACATATAACTTTCTTCTTAATATAATATTCGTATTGATAGTTGTCTAGTCCTCCATTTCCAAGAATTTTGCTCAAAAATATTTATAAGTTTTTGAGTCTCACATGTTTATAATGGGGATTTGACAAAGATCATTACAATTGCAATATTAAGTTCATACTTGGTTTGTATATGCTTGTTTTGTTCTTATATATGACCTTGTGTGCATACATACACATATATCTTCATATGATTAATTTTGGTACTTTGATTCATTTATGTGAATGTTTTATCCTGCATATATGGTTTAACATGTGTTCTCATGTTATAATGTGCTTTGGTACTTTGTTTTGCTCACATACATAAAAGTGTACCTTATTGGTTATATGTGTTTCATACATACATATTATTTGGAAGTCATAAAAATTATTTTTGAAACTTGTAAGTTCATGTGTTTTGAGAAAATTTGAAAATAATGCATTTTGGATCGATACAAATAAAAATTGCACGGATACATGTTGGTTATTTTTCAAAATTTTAAAATGAACTGATATGTATCGATACATATATGCTTGTATCGATACATAACTCTTCAGTCTGGACAGACACTGACTCATGTATCGATACATGCTTGCATGCTTCGATACATGCTTCAGAAAAACCAACTTGTATCGATACAAACATGATTTTGTATCGATACAAACGCGCGAAAACAGCTTTATGTATCAATTTTAATTCATTCATTCATCGAACATCACAATTCTCTTCTTCTACACGAAAATCTCTCTTAAAACCCTCATTCCCAAATTCTCAATCTCCTTCAAAACTCAACCAAAACCCACAAAACTTGACCCTAATCTACTTCAAATTCATTACCCATTCTCATTCCTTCGTCAATTTCGCGATTCAAGCTTCCTCATCCTCACATTCAAGACAAGGGTTCTTCAAATTGGGTTGTGGATTCTTCAATTCTTCAAACATCCAACAAGGTAACATTACACTAATCCTCACTCTAGGAATGTCTACTAGCAATAGAAGTAAGAATAGTGGTAGGACTAAGAATACTGCTAGGATAATAAGGGATACTAATCATGATGACAATTTTAGGGAAGAAAATTTTGTCCATGAGAATTACTTGAACTTCTATATTAGAACTTGCAAAGAGAAGAAAGTAATCCCTCAAAATGTTGTTGATGTTGCGAACCTTGAGGAATTACATTTAGGTGAAGTTGCTGAGATCATTAAGAGAGAAAATCTCATCACTTTTTGTAACCTGAAGAAACCTTACATAGAGGATTTAATTAGGATTTTCTACTCTGGATTGTAAGAGCAAAGAGTTGCTGAGTTTGAGTTCTGTATAGGAAAGAAGATTTACAAGTTCACTAACAGTCTTTGGTTCAAGCTATTTGGCATGGTAACTGATAAGAACTTGAAAAAGTTTACCGATGTTGATGGTCCTAAGTACAATATGACTAAGTTTGCAAGCACTCTAACTAGGAACGGTAAAAGTCCAAATGGAAAGGCCGATAGACTCAAGAAAGGTCCAAGAGTTTTACTTTGGATTGTGAATCACATTCTAAGACCTAGAGGTGGATCCTACTCTAGACTTGATTGGAAGGACATTGATCTTATGTACATTATGATGGAGAGAAAGAAAATGGATTGGCCACACTACATCGTGAGCCGTTTATTTTCCTTGAGAGATTCTAAAAAGGATCATTGTTACGGATATTCGAGCTGGATCTCTACTATCTTAGACCACTTTAAGATAACCGACCAAGTAGCAGGATCTTGGATTAATCCAAAAAGAGATCAAATCTTCAGCATGACTCAAATGAAAAAGATGGATTATAAGTGGAATAATGCGGTTGAAGATTATGAATTTTGTGGAATGGAAGATGAAGATGAAGATGAAGAAACACTTCAAGGTAATCAAGAAGAAAGGGGTAAGAGAGCAAGAGTAGAAACTCATAGAAGTGAAAGCATGGAGAGTGATCTGTCGGACACTAGTAATGGTGCAATTATGGAAATGTTAAAGGAAATGAGCTTAAGACAAGCTAAGTTCCAAAATGAGGTCACCATTAGACTTGATGATATGCATGCTTATAACGTCTCAAGGTTTGATCATCTACAAAATCAATTGGATGAATGCATCAAGCAACAAACTTCAGTTGACCAATACTTCAATCCTAACCAAAACCCGGATGGCATGAATGAATGATGATGTTGATCCATAACTTTGTTTTTATCACATTTTATTTGCTTTTCTTGAACAATTCCATTTTGTTATTTCTTATGACTTCTATTTCAATATGGTTGTACGGATAATTTTAATGTTGTCATGTTTGGACAACATTTATTTTGGTTATGTATGACTTATTTTGGATAATTTTGTGAATGGATAATCATGTTATGCTTATGCAATTGTTGCATTGCTTTGTTTATTTCGTCCCATATTTGGATATGTTACTTGGTTAAAAATGTCGATGTGTTACGATATTCATGTGTTGGTTTTGGTTTGTTGTTCTACATTCCATGTTTGTCATGATATTTGGTATTCGACATTGATATATTTTGGCATATCTTTGTATGTATTTATATTGGTTAGGAACTTTTATCATATATGTGCATTTCGACAAATGTAAGTGCACGATATGACTTGGGTCAAAATTGATTGAACTTGATACTTCTAATAGACTCTCTTCTTCTTTTTGATATTGTCAAAGGGGGAGAGATTTGGATGCACAAGCTAAGGATAAAAAGCTAAAGTGTCTTGAATATTATCTACTATGACAATCGCATTATGGCATCAACTCAGGGGGAGCATGCTTATTGTTAGCCTTGGTGTTTAATTGCATCTGTATACATATTGCTATTTTATTTCCATATTAGGTATAGGCTTAGTTAGCTTATGCATAGTTTTGACAATTATCAAAAAGGGGGAGAATGTAAGTGCACCAGTTCATCCTCATGTTTTAATAATTGTCAAAACACATGAAAATAGAGTAGAACATATTTTGGCAACATTACAAATGACTTGACAGCGTGAAACCTTTTAAAACTTTGAAAAACTGAATTTTAGGTATTATGTATCGATACATAAACATGTGTATCGATACAAATGTCCTGCAATTACTTCAGACTGATTTTGTGCAATTTGTATCGATACATATATCACTTATATCGATACAAAAGTGGTCACTCAGAGGCAGAAGGTCATCTGTGTATCGAATCATGCTTGCATGTATCGATACACACCCCTACTTCTCAGAAAACCTGTAAGTGCTTGATGTATCGAATCATGCTTGCATGATTTGATACATATCAGTCAAGATTTCAAGAAACTGATATATGTATCGATACACATACGTGTTTGTATCGATACATAGGTAAAAAAATTCAATTTGAACGCTGGTCAAAGGGTTTTGTATCGATACAAACCATCATTTGTATCGATACACGTATGTTAAATTTTGCCCAAAATTGCTCAATTCTATTTTCTCTTTAAATAGCAATGTGGTGTGTCATTGTAACCAAGAGGAAACTAGTGAGAAAGTTCAGAAAACGCTTTGGATACAAATTGAGTGAGAATTTGCATCAAAGGTTTGATTCATCACAAATTCATCATCTTCATCAAGGATTGCAATCAAATTGGATTTTGAGTATGGGATCAATTCAATAAAGATTGTGTTTTTGTGTGATAACGTTCGATACGGTTCGCAGTGAATCAGAATCGTAGTCGGGTTGAATTGTGTGACGAAGGTTCTAGTGTTTCTCTCAAGTGATTCAAGATCGTGCGTGTCTTGAAGGATTCGACAACAAGAAACGAAGGACTCAGCTGGACGATCGGGTGCGGTTTGGCACAAGGTGGATCGTTGGAATCAGAGGGTGAAGTTTCGTTGTGTGTCGAGGTTATTCGCATTAGTTTACATTTTGTGTCGTTATAGGATTATAAGATTCAATTGTAAACTGTGCAGTCTTTTTGTTCATCAAGTTTTTGATCTATAAACTCTCAAATAACCCGTTTGGTTATTTGGGGGGAGACGTACTCGGACAAACGCGTGGACGACGCGCAATCCGGGGAACTCCCTAATCACATTGTGTGTGTGTCTCTCTCTCTCTCTCTCTCTCTTTTGAATTTCATAATTTCGTTAATTTGTTAATCGATTGAATTTTTGGTGTTCGTATTGGTTCACAAAAATTCAATTGATTCTTGCTTGATTATGATTGATTTGAATATTGATTTGTAACTTGCTTGGGACTGAATTTAAAATTGTTTAATTTCAATTTATTTTGAACTCGAACATTTTCGTATCTTTTCACAAAATCGTTCAAGGCTTAATACTACTTTTCTTTTGGTCAATCGGTGCGTAGACTACCGATCCGGTGGCTCTTCCGCTCGCTTGATTAAATTGAAACATTATTTTTTAAAAACCTCATTGTTTCAAGGATCACTTATTCAACCCCCCCTTCTAAGTGATAAGCCTAGTAGTCTAACAATATTTAAATCTTCAATTTGATAATCACTTCAATCGGAGTTTATACATATCAATAAAAGCTTGCAGATTCTTCCTATGATATTTATAAGCTTAGGCAACAAAATAAACAATGGAAAATCAAATAGATGCATGTGAATGTGCAATTTTTTGTCTGATTGAAATCAATAATTTTGACTTTCTCTTTCATTCAATTTGATGAAAATCGATTTCATGAATTGGGTTTTATTTTATTGTGTTTTGCAAATTTTTGTTTCAGCAGGTAAAGTAATAAAAGCAATTAAATAGAATGAATCATTACCCATCTCTCTCTATTGTCTTTGAAAAGAAAAGTAAGCACAACAACCCCTCCCCTGTGCTGGTTCATTTTTTCAGAAAGATCTCTACTTTCTTTTCAACTAGACGAAATCAATGACAATAGGAGAGAGATAAACATATGCCAATTATCCACAGATTTTCAAAGGAATTTGAGATTTTGTTGGAACTGCGGCGGTGGTTGTTGGATTGGAGAAGATGAGAAGTTGAATAGTTTAAAAGAAACTACAGACTATGGAAAGGCGCATGAATAGTTTAAAATATAGCTTTTAATCGTAAAAGGGAGCGACGTACCCGAGAACCACCTGTTGAGTATGTAAACTAGACGAAATGATCACGTAAGGAAGCAAACTCCACCAACGAGATGCAAATCCACAAGTGCACTAATGCCCAAAGAGAACCGAAAGTACTATAGGAGAGAAATAAATGATGAGTTGACTCCGCCTCACCACACCGTACAACGTAGACCGTTTAGTCTCTGCTAAATCAAACAGGCGACCAAACCGCTCACACAAGGGAATCTCATCCATCCATGGATCAGTCCAGAAAAAAGTGTCGGACCTGTTTCCTACCCTCCTTGAAACATGCTCCTCAAACCATTTGTCCCATGTTTTACCTCCCTCCCTAATACGTGCTATCTCCCTCTACCATGAAGACCATCTCCGCCCTCCCTCGCGAAGCCTACCTCTCTCAATCTCGTACCAGGCTTCCAACACTCTAGACCACAGTCTCTCTCGGTCCAGTAACATCCTCCAGCACTATTTACATAATATAGCCAAATTAAACTCCCTCAACTGTCTGACTCTCAAACCTCCATACTTCTTTCGCAAGCAAATGGATTTCCAAGTCTCAAAAAGCACAATAATCGCTCGAAGAGCATGGACATTTGCCCAACTTTTGACCCCCAGCAAGAGTGTATCGTCAGCAAACTCGAGATGAGACACCGTCATAGAATCATGCTCACCAATACTGTAACCTGTGAACAGGTTTTGCGCTACCACAACCTCCATCAACACATTCGGACCCTCAGCTGCCAAGAGGAAAAGAAATGGGGATAACGAATCCCCTTGTCTAAGGCCCCCCTTGAGGGGAAATTCCTTAGTTGGACTACTATTGATTTGATGCAGAAACTACTTTGTTTGTTGTCTTAATGAAATTTTCTTTTTAATCCATTGATATTTGTCCTCTAAAACCATATTAACTGCACAAAAAAATAATATTTTATACATGTCACAGATCTTTGATAAACTTTTTATGATCCCCATTTTTACTCCATTTCCACGCCAATTTGTGCTAAAAAACAAAGACTTGAATTGTTCTTTTCTCATGGATAATTGAAGGAGGCCGGTTAAAAAACAATTATCTCTATAAATAAGACTTGATAAAGATTAATTTATTTTCATAAAAAATAAGATCAATTAAGTAAATTCAAATGCCTTTAAAAAATTGTAAGCATTATCACTATCATCACATACATAATAATTTTTTATTTCTATCGAAAGTTTTTTTTTAAAGTATGATAAATTTTTCAAAAGCCATTAGTTTGTGAGTTGATGGTTTATTAGTTGGTTAATTCCTCATCTATATAGGAGCAAGTATTACCAGGGCCGGCTCCGACTATTTGGATGCCCGGTGAAATATTAAAAATGGGCTTCTAAAAAAAATTGTCATCTATTTAAATTGTAAATAACATAACAAACGCATCAAAAATAATAATTATATATAACATCAAAAAGAGATATTCTAATCAAAGATTAAATTCGATGCAAAGATTAAAACGACCTAGTGGTTGAGTTTGTGAATGAGTTCAACATGTAATAGTTTCAATTCTTATGTTTTCTGAAGAAAAAAAATTATCGGTTTTAATTTAATTTAAAATGATTAGCCACAACTAAAATTATGCTTAGGATTTTTAATAACAAATTATTAACTAAAATTATGCAAAAAAAATATCAATGTAGGAATTTGTTAAACAATAACCTTGCACAGAAAAACATCATGATCTACCATTAATCTATTGATACACATATAATATTTTATAAATATTGATAATATATAACTATTTTTATTGGGTCTCAAAATTAATCTATTAATACACATCTGATATTTTATGAATATAGCAATATTTAACTATTATTATAGGGTCTTCAAATTTTAACTCGAGGCCCCGAATATTTTGAGGTCCGAGCCATGGCACACTTTGCAGTTGTGTGGAGGTCGGGCCTGAGTATTACACTCTTTATAAAGTAGTGTAAAAATTAGAAAGCTATCAATTAATATTCGAAGATTGAAGTATCGCGCAAAAATTATAAATATTTTAATAAGTGGCACATAAAAACTATATACCTCTCTATTGATATTTAGAGGTTTACTTAACACGTAAAAATTTAAAAATTCTATGAGTGGCGCGCAGAAATTATAACCATCTTCGTATGTATAGAGGTTATTAATTAATTTTTACGTAAATGTTTATAAACTTCCCTATCGATACTTAGATGTTGACATAGTAAGCAAAAATTTAAAAACTCTTTGTAAGTGGCACGCAAAAATTGTAAGCCTCTTTATAAGTAGTGCATAAAAATTACGAATCTATCAATCAATACTCAGAGGTTGTAGTATCGCGCAAAAGTTATAAATCTTTCTATAAGTGGTGCGTAAAAATTATAAACCTCTCTATCGATATTTAGAGGTTTACCTAGTACGCAAAAAATAAAAAACTCTATAAGTGGTGTACATAAATTATAAATCTCTCTATGAGTAGCGCATAACTATTATGAATCTCTTTATCAATACTTAGAGGTTGAAGTATCGCGCAAAAATTATAAATGGCGCGTAAAAATTATAAGTGGCGTGTAAAAATTATAAATGGCGCAACTCCAACGAGAACACTTTGTTATTGTGAGAAATGAAAACAATTAATATTAACCGTGAAATATAAATCAATGGCTTTTATTAAAAATGTATTATGTGAGTCTCAATTATGCGATTGTGTCCTTATTCTTTTTGTCATAAATAATTCCTTTCCCTATTTCCTCTTTGTTTTTTTCATGTAACAATTTCTTCCATTTATATATCTCAAATTTGAAAATGGACGACCAATTAATTCTTTGGAGATGATGCAACCCCAAGATGAAGAAAACTGGTATGTACACCAGCTAGGCCATTGAAATGCCATCTCTAGAATTTGTGTATGTGGCTCTTTGTTAACATAAAAAAATGCATATGTAAAAAAGAGGAAATAGTCATTTTAGTCCTCCAATGTGCACTTCACTGTTATTTTGGTCCCTCACTGAGCAAAAACTACAAAACAGTCCCTCAATCAGCACTCCGTTAGTCAATTTAGTCCAAACTGTTAGTTTGGCCGTTAAAGTGAACAAAAATGCTAATCTGACTCTTTTTTGGACACATGTAAGCTTGATGAGTAGACCAAAATGATGATATGGCGGGAGGGAATTTGCAGGATGATTATGGTTGTTGTGGATACTTTGTATGGGTTGACAGGCTTACAAATTCAACCGATGAAGGATGATTATGGGTTGACAGGTAACAGTTTAACATGAAGGTTTTTAGATTTGAAGGAGTTTTTTTCTCCCATGGTATGAAGGTTTTTTTTTCTAGAATTGAAGGAGTTTTTTTCTCCCATAATATGATTGTTATGTTTGAAATTTTTCAAATAAACGATATAAATATAGACTGTAGTGAAACAGATCATCCGAAGGAGTTTCTACCAATCTAAAAAAAATTATTTGAACGGAAAAAAACAAAACAATAGAGAAAGAAGACGAACACTAAATAAAGAAAGAAATGATTTATTTGTATAAGTAAATAAAAATGTATTTGTATTAAATAAGGAATGGAATTTTGTTCTCTGACAGGACATATGTCTTACACAATGTCTAGGACAAGGTGTCAGTAGTCCAGATGTCCTAGACAACTGATTCGACAACTGGTTATGAGGATCACACGTTATTGCAGTACTGAAGATAAACGAAAGCAATAAACAACACCAGTGATTTGTTAACCCAGTTCGACACTTATAACAAGCTCTACTCTGGAGGATACCAATCCAGGAAGTGAACACTACTACTCCGAATTATTACTTAGTCTTACAACACTACCAAACACCTTTTGGCATGTACGCCTTTTCTTAATCCTAGTAATCTTCTACTCAAGGTCTAACTCCCCCTGAATATGAGAACCTACCCAACTCCCTCTAATCACTAATCCCAAGTGACGAAACAACTTTAAACTTTAATAGTTTAAAAGACAAGGTTGAATGGCAACATTCAACGACACAAGCTTCAAAGTACAAAGAACGATACTAAGAGCTACTAAGTGTTTTGCACAGTGGGTACAAAACTTTGGACTCACAATCTTCAGTTATTGTGGGTTGAGTTTTAAGCTCTATGTTGAGTGCTTTATATAGGCGTGCAATTCTTCAGATAGTCTTCAGTCTTTCAGATGCACTCAAATAAGAGTTAGTTTTAAAACAAACTTGTTTCAAAACAAACTCCACAAAGATAAAGATTTAATCTCTATCCACTAATTAAATACGAATCCAATCGTATCTAACATATAAGATTAATAACAAACTTTATCATTAATCCTAATATCAGCTTGTTACTAAAAGATTCGCGTTTTATCCAAATTAGAACAAACATGCGTGCTTAATGGATAATCATTATCTTTTAAGCTGAACTGGGTCAAGATGTCCCACCCACATGTCTTGGGACATCTTGTTCAACATGCTGCATATGCATGCTCTGAACCCAGTGACAAGATGTCTAGGACATCTTGTTCAACATGTTGCATCTGCACATCTTCAACATGCACAAGTGGTTTAGACTTAATTACTTCAGCATTGGTGCTTCAGTTAAGTCACTCTGACCAAGTTGTTTTAGCCATATGATTCATTACAATGAATTTTCTAAGTCCAGGGATGAGATACCTAGTGACTTAGTGAACCAAATTCTTGAGTTGCAGCGGAAAGTACTTAATCAGAGTGATCAAGACTTACTAGACTTCTTAGAGGTTCATATTGAGCATTTAAATTTTGCTCTGGACACACTTATTTTAGCATAGCTTTTTAGTTTTTAATTTTTTAAAGCTTGCTATTCTTCATCCGTAAAGCAAGAGATTGATTCTACTTGCCAAAGAGCTGTTCTATTATCAATTATTTCTCCCCCTTTTTACCATAATTTGTCAAAGGTTTTTAAAGGAAAAACTTCATTGATTAAAAAGTGAACAGCATACATAATTTGCACTTCAAGTGCCGGATGTCAAAGCCTCCAATGTCTAGGACATTTGGTAGGCCACAAAACTTACAAAAGATGAACAGAAAGGAAAAATACACAAAGTACTTATTTTCCTATATTACCCTGTTCTTCAAGCTTCTTCTGCTTCTTCACCATCTCCATCTTCTTCATTCTCTTCACCTTCTGCAGCAGCATCTTGTATGGACTTGATCAGATCGTCCACATGTTGTTTCCTCGATGTGCTGGTCTTGATGGTTTCTCCCAAAGTCTTTGATATTTGCATTAGCTTGGCAAGAACATCATTCTTGTTGGCTCTAGGCATAGAGCCTGATGCTTCAGCAGCTTCCTTCATCCTTGGAAACACAATGTCTGGGACATGTGTACCAGCAAAGAGCTTATAATCAAAGCTAAGGACTTGAGGCTTCTTAGTTGGAACTTCATCAGGATACAGGATAGCTGGATATTGCCTTAAAATCATACCAGTTATTAGGCAAGGGAAGGCAATTGGCAGCTTCACTGCATATGTTTCAGCATGCTTCATGGTCTGATTGAATACGTGATCACCAAAGTTGATCTTCTTCTTGGTCCTTATGAGATAGATCATCTTTGCCAGCATTGGAGTGATCCCAGAACCATGGTTGGTTGGTGCCCAGTTTGCAACTCCAATCCTATTCAAGATAGCATACTTCACACTAAGAGTTCCAGTAGATAGTAATCCTTTATTAGGCCATTCTTCCACTTGGCCTCTTGTAATTTCCTTAGTCACCTCCTTGACTAAGTCAGCTTCATCACCTTCAATGGTTTGATCCCTACCCAGATACTCATTGATGGTTGTTGGAGAAAACTTAACTTCCTTTCCTCTAACTCTGACCTTCCTGAACTCCTCGCTTCCTTCATTGTAGGCACTGGTGATGTTGACAATGAACTCCTTTACCAACATCTCATAGAAATCTCCCAGATCCTTGACTGTCTTCATCAGTTCAGCAGCTTCTAAGAGTTCCATAATCTCCTCACATTCGAGAGCTTGTTTGTTGAGTTCTCTCTCTTGTGCTATTCTGCACTGATAAACATACCTCCACCTTTGAGCACTTTCTTCAGAATGGAAGGAAACTCTATCCATTGGAGCAGGAGGGATGTTTGCAGGAATTCTTCTTCCTCCAATCCTTTTTCTTCCTGAGGTGGTGATGTCTAAGACATCAGGCTCGACATCAGACTCAGAGTCGCTTACAGCAACGACATATTTCTTCTTCTTTGAAGTCTTTTCTCCAGTAGCTTTCTTCTCAGCTTTCCTCTTCCCTTTCTTCTCAGTGACAGGAGTCTCCACTTGCTTGGACCTATACGTTTTAGCCTTTTCTTTTGATTGGTATGCTAATGCGTATTCCTTCATTTTCGTCAGAACTTTCATCTTCAGGACCTTGTTGAGGCTGACTATCTTTCTTCATTCCTTGAAGAATCTTGGCTAGGGGGACCTCATCTTCATCTTCCTCTTCATGATCTTGCACCTTTTCTTGTTTAGAGGTTGGAGCGAGACCAGATGTCGCAGCATTTGGTTCGACATCATGTGTAGGAACCTCTTCTGAGAACATAGTTTGATCCAAGTTAGGGTCAGCTTCTTCTTCATGAGGTTTTGATGGAATGTTTATAGTTTCTGTCGGAGGAACTTCATTGGCTGGAGGAGAATTCTGCTCAGCAACATTGACTTGATGTTCATCAGTTGATACTTCATCAGTTGGTTTGACATGTGGTTCTTTTGAAATCTTTTGTGATTCTTGATTCTCAGAAGGCTGGCTTTCAGGGTTTGTAGATTTTTGTTCCTGAATTGTGTCATTCCCTGTTGCATGAGCTTTCGTCTTTTTAGGGTTCCTTTTCTTCTTTGAACCCCTGGTCTTCTTCTTCTTGATTGCGCCTTTTGTTAGAGGGATCATGCTGAGTGGTACAGCGTTGGTGATAACCCCTTGTTGATCAACGCATAAGTCTTCAACCCTAGGCATTTGAGAGGATGCCTCGTTTGTAGTTGTCTTTGAATCATCTTGATTTGAGCTGTTGTTCTTGGATGATTGTTGAGACATTATTGAAGAGTGTTCTTTAGAAGAAAGAATTTCTGAGTTTGGAAGAGATGTCTGACAAGATGTTGAGACTTTTGGTAGTGTCACATATGAGGTCTTAGTAGCCTTTTATAGATTGATGGAGAACTTAAGGCTACCTCTTTTTACGTGCAGATTTTTAATGTTTCTTTACTCTGCACGTTACCTCTATAATGTCTATGACACGTTGTTTAGCGTGTGAATACCCAGAGGCACACTAACGCTCCCAACCAAAATCTCTTCAGCTTCTTGTCCAGTGTACAGATGTTGGGACATCTAGTAGGACATGTTGGGACATCTGGTAGGACATGTTGTCAACTTCTTCCTTGGCAGACAAGCAAGCTATTTCTGGACCATTGTTGTGAGGTGTCCAAGTATAGCACTTATCACTTGACTTTATCCCTTTCATCACTACTTCTTGATCATTAGCAATGGTGCATTCATGATTGTTGAAGTGCACTTTTAGTCCTTGTTCACATAGTTGACTAATGCTAATCAAGTTTGCAGTGAGACCTTCTACTAGTAGAACATCATCTAGGCATGGAGTGTGTGGACCAAATAGTTTTCCAATGCCTATGACTCTACCTTTAACTCCATCACCAAAAGTAACACTTCCTTTTGAATGAGACCTTAATTCTCTAAGGTATCTCTCATCTCTAGTCATGTGTTTAGAACATCCACTATCAAAATACCAATTTTTATGTGGAGATATTCTGATAGGAGTATGAGCCTTTTGAGGTGGTGTTGGCTTACATACTTTAGTCAGAACTTCCTTTTGTTTCACCCTTGGAGGTAGGATCTTCTTTTTGTTCTGACTTGGTGACTTAGGCTTCTGAGGGTAGCCATGGAGGTAGAAGCATTCTGAGATTAGATGCCTAGTTTTTCCACAATGTTTACATCTTTTCAGTGGTCCCTTGTACTCTTTGTATTGGGGGGCCACATGTTGAGCATGATGTTGGGACATGTGGTATGGCATGTGCTTCCTCTGTTGAGCTGGAGGCTGAGACCTTTGTTCAAACCTTTTCTGCTTGTGTTGAGTCAGATGATGTGTCTTTGTCACCTATTTCTTTTGTTCAGCAGGTTGTTGAGGTTTTGATCCTGTCTTCTTATGCTTGTGCTGAGAAGGATATTGTGACTTGTGGTTTGACATATGGTCCTGAGATCTATTCTTTGGGGAAATTTTCTTCTCAGGAGCCTTGTTGTAGTTGTCATACCCTAATCCCTTCTCGTCACTTGGACTTCTACCAAGTTCAAGAACTTCCTCAAGCATGTCAGTTCCCTTGTTTAACATTCTCACAGATTTTGTCATCTCAGTGAGTTTTGAGTTTGACAAGGTAACTTGTTCTTTCAAAGCAGCTGTTGATGCTTCTAGTGCCTCCTCTTCTTGAGCAAGTAGTGTGACTTGTTCTTTCAAGCTAGTTGTTGAAACCTCTAGTGCTTCCTTCTCTTGAGCTAGTTTCTCCATCTCCTCATCTTGTTTTCTTATGAGTTCACAAGATTGTTCTCATTTAATGGTGAGATTGTTGTATTTCTCATCCAATTCTTCCTGTAGGAGATCTTCATTGCTCGTGTTGCTGCTGGTATCAAATGTTCCAGTGAAGGCTTTATTTGTTGGTTCTTCTTCTTTCTCTTCCTCAGAATCAGATAAAGTAGCTGCCATTCCCTTTTTCTGTTTCCTGAGAAAGTTTGGACATTCTGGTATGATGTGTCCAAATCCTTCTTTGTTTTGCTCAGAAGTATTCTCCTCCTTGGTCTTGCCCTGTGACTTGATGTTGGACCTCTTGTCTGGGACATTTGTCCTGTACTTGGCTTGCAGCTTACTTACGGCTCTGTTGAAGTCCTTTGTAATGTAAGCTAAAGCCTGTGATAGCTCATCATCATCATCATCTTGGCCTTCCTCGGATTTAAGTGCCAAGTTCTTCATCTTCTTCTCTGGTTTGTCATCCAGAGACATCTCAAAGGTTTGTAATGAGCCAATAAGTTCATCAACCTTCATTGTGCTCAAGTCTTGAGATTCTTCAATTGCAGTCACCTTTATATTAAATCTCTTAGGCAGTGATCTAAGGATTTTCTAGCTAACTTTTCTTCAGGTATATTCTCACCTAGAGCAAAGGTTGAATTTGCTATATCTCGTATTCTAGTGTTGAACTCAGATATAGTTTCTTCATCCTCCATTCTCAAGTTCTCAAATTTTGTGGTGAGAAGTTGCAGCTTTGACATTCTAACTTTGGAGGTTCCTTCATGTGCAGTTTGAAGAATTTCCCAGGCTTGCTTGGCTTCAGTACATGTGTTGATCAACTTGAACATGTTTTCATCAACACCATTGAATATAGCATTCAGTGCTTTAGAGTTGCCACTTGCCTCAGTTTCTTCTTCTGGACTCCAATCTGCCATTCCTTTTAAACTTGTGGAACCATCTTCTGCAGTGATTATTGGATGATTTCACCAGTGATAATTTCCCTCCATGCTTTTTAATCCATGGATTTGAGAAAGGCAACCATTCTTGCTTTCCAATAATCACAATTTGATCCATCCAAGACTGGTGATCTGTTGATTGATCCTCTCTTGTGCATCTTGAACAAAATATATCTCCCTGGAGCTCACCCAGCAGGTTAGGGTGCCTGCTCTGATGCCAATTGAAATTATGTTCTCTGGCAGGACAGATGTCTTACACAATGTCTAGGACAATGTGTCAGTAGTCCAGATGTCCTAGACAACTGGTTCGACAACTGGTTATGAGGATCACACATTATTGCAGTACTGAAGATAAACGAAAGCAATAAACAACACCAGTTATTTGTTAACCCAGTTCGACACTTATAACAAGCCCTACTTTGGAGGATACTAATCCAGGAAGTGAACACTACTACTCCGAATTATTACTTAGCCTTACAACACTACCAAACACCTTTTGGCATGTACGCCTTTTCTTAATCCTAGTAATCTTCTACTCAAGGTCTAACTCCCCCTGAATATGAGAACCTACCCAACTCCCTCTATTCACTAATCCCGAGTGACGAAACAACTTTAAACTTTAATAGTTTAAAAGACAAGGTTGAATGGCAACATTCAACGACACAAACTTTAAAGTACCAAGAACGATACAAAGAGCTACTAAGTGTTTTGCACAGTGGGTACAAAACTTTGGACTCACAATCTTCAGTTATTGTGGGTTGAGTTTTAAGCTATATGTTGAGTCCTTTATATAGGCGTGCAATTCTTCAGATAGTCTTCAGTCTTTCAGATGTATTCAAATAAGAGTTAGTTTTAAAACAAACTTGTTTCAAAACAAACTCCACAGAGATAAAGATTTAATCTCTATCCACTAATTAAATATGAATTCAATCGTATCTAACACATAGGATTAATAACAAACTTTATCATTAATCCTAATCTCAGCTTGTTACTAAAAGATTCGCGTTTTATCCAAATTAAAACAAACACGCGTGCTTAATGGATAAGCATTATCTTTTTAGCTGAACTAGGTCAAGATGTCCTACCCACATGTCTTGGGACATCTTGTTCAACATGCTGCCTATGCATGCTCTGAACCCAGTGACAAGATGTCCAGGACATCTTGTTCAACATGTTGCATCTGCACATCTTCTACATGCACAAGTGGTTTAGACTTAATTACTTCAGCATTGGTGCTTCAGTTAAGTCACTCTGACCAAGTTGTTTTAGCCTTATGATGCAGCCAATCTCAGAAAAACTACAAGGAAGAAATAAGGTAACTAAGGCTCACATAATACATTTTCAATAAAAGCCATTGATTTATATCTCAAGGTTATATTGATTGTCACTTCAATAAAAAGGTTATATTGATTGTTCTCATTCCTCACAATAACAAAGTGTTATCGCTGGAATCGCCCCATATATATATATATATATATATATATATATATATATATATATATAGAGAGAGAGAGAGAGAGAGAGAGAGAGAGAGAGAGGATATATCAAGTGAGAATGGACATCTTATATGAGAATAATAAGAATCAATATCAAGCATTAGATCAAAATAAAGGGTTGAGATTAAAAGCTATATTTTAAACTATTCATGCGCCTTTCCATAGTCTGTAGTTTCTTTTAAACTATTCAACTTCTCATCTTCTCCAACCACCGCCGCAGTTCCAACAAAATCTCAAATTCCTTTGAAAATCTGTGGATAATTGGCATATGTTTATCTCTCTCCTATTGTCATTGATTTCGTCTAGTTGAAAAGAAAGTAGAGATCTTTCTGAAAAAATGAACCAGCACAGGGGAGGGGTTGTTGTGCTTACTTTTCTTTTCAAAGACAATAGAGAGAGATGGGTAATGATTCATTCTATTTAATTGCTTTTATTACTTTACTTGCTGAAACAAAAATTTGCAAAACACAATAAAATAAAACCCAATTCATGAAATCGATTTTCATCAGATTGAATGAAAGAGAAAGTCAAAATTATTGATTTCAAACAGACAAAAAATTGCTCATTCACATGCATCTATTTGATTTTCCATTGTTTATTTTGTTGCCTAAGCTTATAAATATCATAGGAAGAATCTGCAACCTTTTATTGATATGTATAAACACCGATTGAAGTAATTATCAAATTGAAGATTTAAATATTAATGGCTTCAAAAGTGAAATTGGAATCCAAAATATAAAGTCTGAATAAAATAGAAGCAGATGCATGTGAATGAGCAAAGAAGATGAAGATTTATTTTTCCAGATCCATGAATTGGTGAGAAGAACATGATCTGGAAACGCAAAGAGATGTGCAAGTTTCTATGAGGATTGAGTGGTACATGACTTATTTAAATTGTTTTAATCTCAACCCTCTATTTTAATCTAAAGGCTCATATTCATTCTCATCATTCTCATATATAATTATCATTCTCATAAGATATGTCCTCTATATATATATATTGAGTAATGTTACACCGCTCAACAACGCTTTAACAAATTTAAATTTTACGAAATCCACCGTTGGATTGAAAGTTCATATCATATAGATCATTCATGTTAAGTTTTACGAAAATCTAAAATTGTTTGGTAAGTTATTGAGAGCAATTGAAATTAACGGTTTTTTCATTTTTATTGAATACCGTTAATCTTGATTTGTCCCGATAACATATCAAACGATTTTAGATTTTCGTAAAACTTAACATGGATGATCTATATGATATGAACTTTCAATCCAACGGTGGATTTCGTAAAATTTAAATTTGTTAAAGCGTTGTTGAGCGGTGTAACATTACTCAAATGTTACACCGGTGTAATTTGATCCCTCCCCATATATATATATATATAGAGGACATATCTTATGAGAATGGTAATTATATATGAGAATGATGAGAATGAATATGAGCCTTTAGATTAAAATAGAGGGTTGAGATTAAAACAATTTAAATAAGTCATGTACCACTCAATCCTCATAGAAACTTGCACATCTCTCTGTGTTTCCAGATCATGTTCTTCTCACCAATTCATGGATCTGGAAAAATAAATCTTCATCTTCTTTGCTCATTCACATGCATCTGCTTCTATTTTATTCAGACTTTATATTTTGGATTCCAATTTCACTTTTGAAGCCATTAATATTTAAATCTTCAATTTGATAATCACTTCAATCGGAGTTTATACATATCAATAAAAGCTTGCAGATTCTTCCTATGATATTTATAAGCTTAGGCAACAAAATAAACAATGGAAAATCAAATAGATGCATGTGAATGTGCAATTTTTTGTCTGTTTGAAATCAATAATTTTGACTTTCTCTTTCATTCAATTTGATGAAAATCGATTTCATGAATTGGGTTTTATTTTATTGTGTTTTGCAAATTTTTGTTTCAGCAGGTAAAGTAATAAAAGCAATTAAATAGAATGAATCATTACCCATCTCTCTCTATTGTCTTTGAAAAGAAAAGTAAGCACAACAACCCCTCCCCTGTGCTGGTTCATTTTTTCAGAAAGATCTCTACTTTCTTTTCAACTAGACGAAATCAATGACAATAGGAGAGAGATAAACATATGCCAATTATCCACAGATTTTCAAAGGAATTTGAGATTTTGTTGGAACTGCGGCGGTGGTTGTTGGATTGGAGAAGATGAGAAGTTGAATAGTTTAAAAGAAACTACAGACTATGGAAAGGCGCATGAATAGTTTAAAATATAGCTTTTAATCTCAACCCTTTATTTTGATCTAATGCTTGATATTCATTCTTATTATTCTCATATAAGATGTCCATTCTCACTTGATATATCCTCTAACGATGAATTATTATAAAGATCACTTTCTCTGTTTTTTTATGTAATTTTATTAATATTTTTATAATTTTAATTATTCATTGTTGTTCTATATATACTGCATAATTTCAATTTCAATTTATCTATTTTTTCTTAAGTTTTTTATTTTCAATTTTTTACTATAAGAAATTAAACTATACATATAATCCGTAATAGTCTAGTTTTATAAAAAGATGAATATTAAGCGATGGTTATTATAGGTTGAGTTATCTTAATCTTAATCTTAATCTTATCTTATCTTATCTTAATCTTAATCTTAATTTTATCTTATCTTATCTTAATCTTAATCTTAATCTTATCTTAATCTTATCTTATCTTAATCTTAATCTTAATCTTATCTTATCTTAATCTTATCTTAATCTTAATCTTAATCTTTATCTTTATATATCTTAAAGGTTGTTAAGGGTCAACCCTAATGCCCCTTCAAAAACCCTACTATCATGCATCATCGATGATGTCATGACCTAAAGGTTGTTAAGGGTCAACCCTAATGCCCCTTCAAAAACCCTACTATCATGCATCATCGATGATGTCATCATGACATCATCTAATCCATGTCATCCATTCGTTGTCCGCCATGTGTATCATCTCGCCACGTCACCTTTGACACCTCAACATCCACATCATCCGCCACGTCACTCCAGCCACGTCAGCATCATATTTTAAAATTATAGTTTTGCCCCTATACCTTATATATTTACATTTACACCTCGCACTTTCATTATTTTCGTTTTGACCCCTATACTTTATAGATTGCATTTTGAATCCTAATTTTTTTAAAAATTTCAAATTTGCTTCTTTTTTTTAAATTACAGTTTTGTCCCAATATTTTTCAAAATTACATTTTTACCCTTAACAAAAAAAATTAAAACCCTATTTATTTTTTAGGCTTCCCATTAAATAGAATTTTATGATTGATGTTTGGTTAAGTCCATATGGTTGTTTTGCTAAAGATAATATTCCAAATGTCGCTTTAGACTTTATGTTGAGTATTGAATGATTGGATAAAATCTTTTATATTGATATGTTTTTGCCTATTATTTGCTAATGACCGATTTAGGTTCACATCAATAACAATCCAAAGAGAGATGAACATGACAACTGTTTTGCAGTAAAAGAAGCAACAACAATTGAGTTGTTTGAGGCAGAGATGGCCTCTACATTGCAATTTAATCTCGGTGGAACTTTCTTGCTTGAAAGCAACACAATGTGTAAAAAGTTTTTTTGTTAACTTGGATGAATGAAAATAATGACCAACAATTTGCATTTTTACAACAAAAATTAACATATAGCTCTAATATGATAGACTTTTAACCCACCCTAAATCTCTTCTACCTCGCAACTTGAAAGAATCTATTAAGTTAAGAGTGTTCAATTACCACTATAACATGGTCAATTTTATAGTGTACAAGTGTACTAACTTAATAAAAATTGATGGGTCTCCGTAGGGATTTGTAGTGTACTTAACAAAACACTACTACTTCTCTTGAACTAAGAATGTCTTATTTTAATCTATAAAGATATATCGTAAACCTTTCTATAACATCTAATGACTCTTCTAAATAAATATTTATAACGGGTGATTGAACTCTTAATTAAATGTTAATGTTTCGAATTTAACTAACTTTTACGCGCTACATATAAATAGGTTTGTAATTTCTGCGCTCTACTTACATAAAGTTTTAAAAATTTTGCGCACTATGTCAAGTATCCTATCTCTAATCCTCCCAAGAGACATTTATTGCATAAGAGTGGTTTTGATTGTGGGGGTTGGTTCATCTACTTTGTCTCTTCCTCGATCAAAATTATTTGTTCATTGTTTGATCCAAGCATTGACATTATCCGATATTATTTTTCTATATGCGGCAACACTACTTTAAGGCACATGATTAATTTCAACTATTTTGATTGTTGTCTTAATGAAGTTTTATTTTTAATTCATTGATGTTTGTCCTTTAAAATCATATTAACTGCGCAAGAAAAAAAGGTAAAAATTAAATTTTTATACATGTCACGGGTCTTTGAAGGTTCCACTATAAAATTTGATATGACTGAGCTATCCAACAATAGTATGCAATGTTGTAACATCCCCAAATTCCAAATCAACTAATTAATGTTAATTAGAGAATATCTATTAAAAATTAGAATTGATTACAGGTGATTAATTAGGAAAAGTTATGAATTAAGTGAATATGTGTAAAATTTAGAAGTTCTAGCTAGACCTCAATTTTACACCAATACCTTAATCTCATAATAGGACTTAATTAACACTAGGTGATCAAATTCTCCCTCCCAAATTTCTTTCCCTCTCACGTAAACTCTCCCTCACCTTCCTTAAAGAATGACTCATTCTTCCTTTTACCCTCCAAGCAACACCTCACCTTTAGAGGTGAGTCACTATCCACTCACTTAAACCCTCCACTCTCATCACATGCAAAGGATCAAAAGCTAATCCCTTTCATTTCATTACTTCAGAAAATCTGAAGCAAAGTTCCTCTCCTCCTCTCTTCTTTCACACGCCCAAACAACAACAACTCATATTCTCAAACTTGCTACCTTGAATCATCTTGCAAGAATCAACATGCAATCTGCATCTTGGATAGAACAAGGCTAAGAAATCAACACCCTATTCTTGCTCCTCTTTCTCTCACACATAAATTCTATTAATCCTCAAATCTTCTTTATCTCTCAAAACTCCAAAGCAAGTTTATGTTTGGCTAAGACAATTCTTGGGTTCATGCTCTTGGATGTCAACAACCTAGATGTTCTGGAGACTGCAAGATGGAGCCCTTTTGGTGTGAGAACAAACTCTAGGAAGACAACAACCATAGCTATATCGTTGTTGTTGCTGAATCGCACAACTCGCCAAGACGAGTTGGTACTCGCTATAGCGAGTATGACAGAAACTGCAGGCTTGTTGTTCAGCTAATGTTCCACTTCTGTAGCTTTTCCAAACCCTTGGTAAGTCATTTCCAACCTTCTATTGTTCCCTCCCCAGTTGCTGTAATGGTAGTCTCGTTTCCTTGATACTAGTTAGCTCATGATTCCATTCTTTTTCATCTTAAAACATGAGCACAAGTTTGGAGCTCAAGTCTTTTTCTCGTGGGAAAGTTGTGTGGCTGTAGCAGAGGGCATAAACAGGTTTAAAGCTTCTTAGTTAATCTCAATACAGGTGGGTTCTTAGGCTAGTTAGTTAGTTTAATCAAATTTATGAAATGCATGCAATTATAGGAATTAATAGGTATAACTGTGTGTGTGGAAATTAAGCCCCAATTTCCACTCTATTCTGTTCTATGTTATCTATTTTATGATTCTGCATTATCTCAGCTAAGGATTGTATGTGATACTTTCAAAATTGATGATTTTCGTAAAACAAAGTCAATTCTGCAAGAACTCGCCATAGCGAGTTGCTAGCGAGTATTCATGGCGAGCTCAAGGTTCTGGGCTGATGAACTTCGCCATGGCGAGCTCTAGCTCGCCTAGCGAGTTGTTTAGGCCAGGACCTGTAAGTTCGCCATGGCGAGTTTGGTAACTCGCCGTAGCGAGCTAACCCAGAATTCACTCACTTTTTCTATTTTCAAAATAATTGTCACTCGTTTTATACCCTCGACTGAGATAGTTGTTTTGCAGTATTATGAAATTAAATAATATAAACAGGAGGTCATCACAGTCGGACTATTAGGTGATAACATAGGGAATTAGAATATTGTATGCTTCCCGGGTTTTGGGAATTATTGGTAGAATGTTATGAACTTAGTGATCAGTCGATTAAATGTATGATTATGATATCAGTGTGAACTTCGTTTTAGATGTTCCATTAGAAATCTTTGTGAGCTGCACGCCGGAACACTTTCTGTTCGCAGACAAGGCAGGCCTCTGAGACATGCTCACCTCAGAGTGCTTGCGGTTTAAAATCAACAAGACTAATCAGTGTTACACCTTTATTTATTTATGCTTTATGACAATATGATATGAAATATGATACGACTGATTAGGTGCCCCGTCTTTATAGCCTTTAGGAGGGTAGTAGAACTCACTGGGACGAAGTGACTGTCTCACTCCACTCCCTTTTCGATATAGGTAAGACAGGTTATTTCGGAGCAGGGACCGGGATGGATCTGACGATTGGAGCCGAGCTTGGATCGTCAGCATTAGAAGACTTAGTCTTCATTCTTGCTTTATTTAGCTTGTTCTCTTATTATAGTTTCTTCCCGCTGTCTGTATCAAATATTCTCTTATTATCTTAATGATAATACATTATTCAGTTATTTCTTGTATAATTTAATGTACTCAAATTTCAGTTTTAATGCTTCGACTAAATATTCTAGATATTTTAGTTGGGGCGTTACAAATGTACTTCTTGATCCTATTATCAATGACAATATGAATGATTTTTAATTTCATTATCTTAACGCATTTCTTTAAAATCAAATTAATTGAGCAGCAAAAAAAGGTAAAAATTAAATTTTTATACATGTCACGGGTCTTTGAAGGTTCCACTATAAAATTTGATGTGACTGAGCTATCCAACAATAATATGCAATGTATTTCTTGATCCTATTATCAATGATTATATGAATGATTTTTAATTTCATCATATTAACGTGTTACTCATGAGAAAATTTGACCAACTTAGTTTATATTATTTGAGATACACACACCTAAACATGAGAAAATTAAATTAAGTGTGTTTTTACGTCAAAATTAAATTGTATACATATCACAGGTCTTGAAGGCTCCATTGTAAAATTCGGTGTGATGCTTCAGTTGATTCGCTTTATTATAGCGTTCCACAAAACATATGCAACACACGATTAATGCTATAAGCATGTATCATTTTTATGCTATATATTTTTCTTTTCTATGAATTTAGACTTTGTAATCGTAACTTAGTGTTATCTCTAAATTATTTAATGCTTGCAACTAAATCACTTCATCCTAATCGAGAATTCAAATAATTGACATTATCAAATATTATTTTTCTTTATGCGACAACACTACTTTGTGGCGCATAATTTAGACTTTGTAATCGTAACTTAGTGATATCTCTAAATTATTTAATGCTTGCAACTAAATCACTTCATCCTAATCGAGCATTCAAATAATTGGCATTATCAAATATTATTTTTCTGTATTTATGCAGTTATCTTTACTTGATTTGATCCTTGATGTCAACTATTTTGTTTGAAGTCTTAATGAAGTTTTCTTTTTAATCAATTGATAGTTGTCCTTTAGAACCATATTAATTGCACACAAAAAGGATAAAATTAAATTTTATACATGTCACGGGTCTTTGAAGACTCAACTATGAAATTCAATGTGACTGAACCATCCAACAATAGAGTGGTTCACTTTTGTATTGTATTATCCCATTATCAATGATTATATTAAGTATACTCTTAGACAAAAATTAAATTTTATACATGACACGGATCTTGAAAGGTCCACTATAAAATTTGGTGTGATGCTTCACTTGATTCGTTTTGTTATGGCGTTTCGCAAAAGCCGTGCAACACCACGGGACAGTGTTAGTTTGATAGAAATTGTATTCATTGATTTAATTTGGTTAATCCCTTTGTATGATTTAGTCTTTGAACTCACATTAAACATTTCTATAATTACCTTATATCACACCGCTAATCTAAAGCAACAACCATGATTGACATACATATGTCGTTCCGCCGAACTCGTGCATCGCACGGGCCGGCGACTAGTTATAATAAAAGTTAAATTAAGCCCATCTTAAAACCCTACTTAAGTTTATCATTTTACCCTAATTTTTCCCTCATAATCCACTCTTAATAATCACTCCAACCACTTATTTATGACATCCTTATTTCTCTCACATAATTTACAAGCGCTATGCATACTAAATAAATAAATCTCATAATACTTTTTAAAGAAAACAAAAAAGGCCACTAACATAGAAAACGTGAAATACATTTATTGATTCTTCAATACTTTTTATTTTCTAAAAAATGGTTTTTCTACCATCTCCCTCTTTCCAAATATCTCTCTCTACCTTTCTCCTCATTTCACGTGAATACCAAAATATAAAATTGAATTTCTACCTTTTTACTTTTTCTTCATCAACAATAAACAATTTTCACTTCTAATTCTCTGAATTTTTTTCTATCTTCTTTCTCTATTTTGGTGGCAAGGAGGTATGTAGTTATGTAGCGTGTGTTGCTATTTTTATAAGGTCCCCAAAAAGAATGAGTCACCCACCATTGATTTATATTTTATAATATTTCGTATACTAATTATTCTCCTATGTACTCGACTGGATAATGAAATAAAGGAGTAAAATGTTTGATGAAATTAGTTAATGCTAACATGAATCTTTAATCTTTTAACTATTATTTTTTTGTGTCTAATCTCAATTTTCACTTCCCCGATTTTTACTGCATTCAGTTCATATTAGATGGTTTTTCATTTTCTCTCTATCAACTCTATTATATTCTTCAAATGTATTTATGCAAATTCCATTTTGTTATCTCTATCTAAACTATTGTATGTCATTGATCTGTATGTTTCCTTATCAAAATTTGGTCTCCCTCACGTCTCACTCACTTTCTCTCTGTTCTTAATTTTTTTTTAGTTTCTATTTTTCTCAAAATTTGGCCGCTCTCATCTCTCAATTTCTCGATGTGCTTAATTTTATTACTATGGATTGTTATTATATTTTCATTCTCTAATTTGGTTCTATTCTATGCTGACTTAGTCAGCCATATATGAGTGCACGTGTCTTCCCTAACTCAATTTAAATGAGAAAAAAATCTATATTATTTTACGTTTTTTATGTGAGATATTTTATTTTGATGTTCGTTAGCTTATATTTTTGGCATGTTTCTTAATTTGTTACTAATTTCAATTGCTAATGGGATCCTTAATTTATGTTTAACTTAGGTTACTGTTCCGGTGTGGAACTTAGGGGGTGTATATTTAGTGATAATGAATGAAGTATCAATTGTACTTAGGCTAATTTTCGGTGTCCCTATAATTTGCTTTTGGGGGTTGTATTTATAGGCACATAGAAGGGGTGTGCAACTCCCCACGATCCCATGATCTCTTTCATGGGGTGAGTCCGAGTTTGGCGCGTAGTGGGGGGAAGGCATTGGCGCCAAGCTTCCCCGATCGTGGTACGAGCTTGTTTTTCACGTGGTTTTTAATGGTTCGTGGAGTGTTGGGCCTGGATAGGCAAAATTGGGCCCAGGAGAACTGGGTCGGGTAGAAAGAATTGGATCCGGGCGGACTGGATCGGTTCGAACGCGTAGTATGCTCTTTTTTGGGCTGTTTGGCCATAGTTGGCTTGCAATGTGATTGGGCATAGGCGAAGCTGACCGGTACACAGCCTCCTAAGCGCAAGGCCTAAAGGGGCGCAACGCTGATAAGCTTGTTGCGTTCTCTCCGGTTTCTTTGGTTTACATATCTATCCGTTACATGATGAGCCTTGGCCGTTCCCTTTTTTCTGGGTTTCATCCGTGCTATATATACATTTACAGTGTATTTGAGTTTTACAAGCATATTTACAACATGAATGACCCTGTGGATCTTTTGATTAGTACTCTGAAGTCAGTGCTTCTTCAGGAAGCTGACGATCTGATGGATAACTATGAGGACTTCGCCTCCATTGTTGCTGACCTTCGCGATTACTCATGGCGCCTATCCGCTTCTCAGCATTTGTTCCTTGATCGCCTGCTCGCCGTTAGAGATCAGATGATAAAAGACTTTCCTTTTATTGAATCTGTGGAGGCATCACGCCTAGACAGCCAGAGGTCCACCTCTGCATTGCTTGAGGAAACTTGGCTGGTGAAGGAGGGTATGTGCATGTACGAAGGCACTCTTGCTGCTGCTTTTGACGAGGAGGATTCCGTTGATCAACAAATTTGTAGATTGCAGGCGGAGATAACCCAGTTGTCTGAAAGGAAACGCCGGTTGCGGAAGGGCATTCATGATGATGTGGTGAAGTTGCTGGAGAAAGGTAAACTCCTGCTAGAGTTGAAAGACCGCCAGAAGGCTCATGGTGATGTGGCGGCCAAAATCTATGACGAGGTAGACACTACAAGGGAATGCTTGAAGAAGATCGAAAGCATGTGGGCGGATGCACGAAAGGCGGCTGATAGTATTTAGGTTTCTATTATTATTTGTTTTTTCTATATTTGTATTTTGCTTTTGTGTAAGTGGCGTCTTTACGGCGGCGTCCTTTTCCAATGACAATAAATGTTTTATTGTAAAACTTTTGGAGTTATGTTCTCTTTTACATTTGGGCGTTGTGACTTTAACTTTTGGTATTCCCTTCTGACACGTGTGTGCTAACGTGTGTGACTACACGCTATTAACCGTTGGATATCTCCTAACGCTTTAACTTCTACGCCTTTGTTCATTGGGTAATGGTTTTACTCCCGTCTATATATATCCTCTTTTTACTTGATTGGATCATTCTATCTTCTTATTTCGCTTACTCTTCAACCTTGTACTGCTTTACTCTCCTTTTAGAGTTTACGAATTCGCTGTTGTTGCCTTCTTAAGCTACGTAAGGTATACTTCTCCTCTTTCTCTGGTGGTTTTTCTTCTGTTTCTTCTATGGTTATTCTTAGGGACTTAGACGATGAGATTAGGGGCTCTTCTACTTTTCCCCCTTTCGATTCTGAACTTGAGCGACAAATTCGATCGCACTTTACTAGGTTAGATGGGTCGCTAAACGAGGAGGGGTATTTTTCAGAACTTCTAGGGTTTGTTTTGAGTGATTCTGATAGTAGCGACGACGATTGTGTAATAATTCCTCGTTCTTCTTTCACGAGAAATGAGTTGATTCCCTTTATTCCGAAAAGTGGTGGCGAGATGTTTATTTCTTCAAAATATACTTCGGAGGAAAGCGTTCGGGTTCTTAGGAATGTTGTAAGTCTGTCTGCGTCAGGGAATGAGGTCGATGTGATAATAGAGCCTGTAGGGGTGGATGAGTTGGTGTCTATCGTAAATAGGAGAGTCTCTCATTACTTCCTAATGTACAGTGTTGTTGTCCAAAAGCTTAACCTGTGGTTCCCTTTTACACCTTTCGAGATTTCCACTCTGCGCATTCTTATCCTTCCTCCCATTCAACTACATCCCAACAGTTGGGGTTACGTAAAAAGTTTTGAAATCCTTTGTGACGCCCTGGGCATAACTCCTCGCCCAAGCGTTTTCTTTTACTTTTATTATATCAAAGGTCTGAAGGAGAAATTCGTTTCTCTTTATGCTCAGCCTAACAGAGGTTTGTTTAACCGCTACGCCTATAACTTCAAAAACTTCCAAGATTCTTTCTTTCGAGTCCGTGGCGGTACGGAGTGTCCTGGCGTGATGTTTGATGACAATGGGGTTGGTTTGTTCCCTTTTTACTGGTCTGACAGTCCAAGAGCGGTGAAGGGCGTTGACGAGGAATTGTTGACGCCCTTTGAGTTTGAAACGATAGCTTTTTTAAGTAGGTTCAGGGTGTTTGAGACTAAGGATCTCCTTCGTCTATAGCCTAATCCGGCAAGGGTCTTGGCCCTTATGAGTAAGTATTTTGTTTTTAGTGGTTTTTTCTGGCGAAGTATTGCTTTGGGTTCTAACGCCTGTGTTTTTCTTTTTCCAGGAAAACTGAAGAAGTTTGATGATCAAGAGTTCGCTTCATTTCTTTTGGCGGCAAAGAATCAAAAGCTGAAGCCTGACGAAGTTGTGGATCCCATGTCACAACTTCTTATTGCTGAGGGTACTTCTTCTAAGGTTGTTCGCCCCAAGAGGAAGAGGGGCGGTGAGGAGGATGACTCTTAGAATGCTGAAGAAGACACCGCGAGCGAGGGTGTTGTACTCTCGGTTCAGATTCCGCACAGGGGGACTATGACTACACGTGCTCGCGTGAGCAGTTCTGCTGGTGGGGTGGCGTCCTCTTCTAATGGAGTGGCGCCGGTGGCTGCTACTGACAAGAGCGGGGCTGCGCCTACGGAGTCCGCCTCTAACTGGGGCGTTGATTTTGATCCTGTTTCTTTCGTGGCTCAGCACTTAAAGGGTGAATCAAAGAGGTTTGACGCTATGCCTTTAGAGGAGGTAAGGAAGGTTGCTGTTGGGAATGGATTGAGGTGTATTGCTCTTAATGAGCTAGTTTTTAGGCGTCAAGAAAAGGAGAACGGTGCCAGGTTGGAAACTGCTGCGGAAGAGTCGAAGAAGGATAAGGACGAGGCTTTGAAGAAGATGAAGGCGGGATATGAGAAGCAGATGCGGGCTTTAAGGGAAGAGAATAGGCGGTTGGCTGTGGACAATCGTAATCTGCTGGTGGGACGCAAAGTCGCCATTGTTACCTTGGTTAAGGCGTGGAAGGACTTGTCCAATCGTGAGGAGGAGAAGGTTGAGATGGAAGAAGGGATAGTCGAGCTGAAGACTGCCATGGCGCAGAAGTATGTTGATGGGTTCGCTGCCGCCATTGAGCAGGTTGAGGTGGTCTTTCCTGATTTGGACCCTGCTATGCTGAAGAAGGTGGATTTTATGAACAAGGTTGAGGATCGGAAGGTTGTGTCTCGCTTTGGTTGACGGGCTATCTAATGTCGTACTTTTGTTTTTTTTTTTTCAAGTGTATTTTGTTCGCCCTCAGGGCGAGGATGTACGAATATTTTGAATATTTTTTGAACGCCCCTTTGGGGGTGTAATATTATGCTACTTTGTATTATGTTTCTCTCTCTCTTTTTTTCCGTTTTAATATTTTTGCGGCTTGGTCATTAGTTAATCGTCCTAATGTTCTTGTGATTTCCAACTTTCCCTATAATATAGGGTGTTGTGGTTTATTTTGTGGGAAAACAACTAGTTTCCTTTTGTTTACCTCTGATTGGTTTGGTTTTCGCGGGTCAAAGTTCTTTTCTCTAAATGCGTGTTGGTAATAATTAATCTAGGTTTTTGTAATTGTTCAACTATGTATTTATTGTGGTTTTGACTAAGTTTCCCTATAAATTGTTGCCTTTGGTTCACTTCTTTTCACTCGTGCCTTTCTTTTCTACCTCCTCTGTTTTTCTTATTGTTATCCTGATGGGGGAGAGATCTAAAGGTAAAAATACCACTACCAAACCAAATTCTCAGAAAGGAAAAAAGATAGTAGATGTTTCATCATCCAGGCGCAAACGTACCAATGAATCCAGAAAAAATGATTTGTCAGAGGTCTTTCCTTTGATCGAGTCTTATGATTCTGATGAAATGGATGACGATTATGAAGAGTTCTTGAAGGTTTGTGGCCCTCAAGAATCTTACCCTGGGGCGTGCTCTTCTGGAGAAGAAGAAAACTCTCGAGTTGTTGCGGATTCCACGAAGTTTCCACAGGAAAACGTTGAGGAAGAGATTCTGAGTAGCTGGTTCCCTGATGAGTTGTTCTTTCTCCCGATTTCTTCCTCTTGCTGGAAAGATTGGGTCCAAGGGTATTGAGGGACTGGGTATCTCGCTTCCTGGTTTCATTCTCTTGGCGAAGGAGCTGGATCCTTTGGCAACTGAGGGACTGGGATTCATGTCTTCATGTTTCTTTCTCTTGGCGGCGAGGAAAGTAGTTGTAGGATTTGATCATTTGTCTTTCATTTAATCATTTGTATTTCATATGTTTGTAATTTTTGGCTTTTTGTTTGTTTGTATCTTCTATTTCTGAATGAAATAATAGCTTTGGCGGCGCCTTTGCTCTGCAATATATTACATGTTCCTCCCTTTTGTCGTTCCTGCAATTTTTTTATTACGCAGTTTATGTTTTCATATTACGTATTTCAAAGGATAACTTGCCTTACCATATAACTTTTGAACTCCGAGTTGCTTTTAGACGCCAAAGCCTTAGACTTACATGGCGGTCTTCCTTGTTGGATAAATTTTGCACACCAACGCCTTGGACTTACATGGTGGCTTTTGTATATTTGCACACCAAAGCCTTAGACTTACATGGCGGCCTTCCATGCCGGATAAATATTTGCACACTAAAGCCTTATACTTACATGGCGGCCTTTGTATATTTGCACGCCTCGAGGGCGGCTTTTCCTGTTACAATCTTTCCACACATAAAAAAGGCGTTATCAAGAATAAAATGCGTAAATGATGCGATACTAATTTTGCTCTTGATGTTTCTGAAATGATGGGCCTCGATAAAAACTTCTGCCCTTGCATGAGAAAAAAGCGTCCCAACATTGTTTATTTATTTATAAAATGGATTTTTAGTACATGAGATGATGATGACTAACAACCCTAGAAAGCAAGAAGTAGTCCTAAAATATTTATTTTATGGCGCCTCTTAGGTGGCGCCTTTCTTCCAAAGTGTTTTTAGCTGTAGTAGAACCTGAGGTTGGATACGTTCCATGTTCTGGGCATCACCTCGCCCTTCAGCGTTTCCAGCCTGTATGCTCCATTTCCAAATGCTTCGTTAATCCTGAACGGTCCTTCCCAGTTTGGTGCCAGTTTTCCTCCTTTGTCTTTTCCCATTGGCCTTTTCAGGACCAAGTCGCCTTCTTTGAAATTTCTTGGTATCACTTTTGTGTCGTACTTCCTTGATGCTCTTTGCTTCAGGGCGAACTCCCTGAAATGCGCTGCTTCTCTTACTTCTTCCAGAAGGTCTAAGTTCTCCTGTAGGGCAGCGCTGTTTTCCTCGCCTGTGATTGTGTCTCTCCACCAGCTGGGAGGGTCTATTTCTACGGGGATCATTGCGTCCATTCCATAGACCATTCGAAATGGGGTTTCTCCTGTTGTTGAGTGTGGCGTAGTATGATACGACCACAAGATTGACGTTAAAGGTTCCGTCCAATTCTTGTCTTTTGCTTCCGGCTTCCTTTTGATTGCCTTCAGGATTACCTTGTTCGCCGCTTCTGCTTGTCCATTGGCTTGTGGATGTTCTACCGAGACGAAGGTATTTCTGATTCCTTTTTCTTCGCAGAAACGAACTAACTTCTCACTTGTGAACTGAGTGCCATTGTCGGAGACTATGTATTTGGGCAGTCCAAACCTGCAGATGATCCTCTTCCAATAGAAATGCTTAACCTTTTCAGCTGATATCGTCGCTACTGGTTCGGCTTCAATCCACTTTGTGAAGTAGTCCACTGCTACCAGGAGGAACTTTGCCTGTCCCTGGGACGCCGGAAATGGTCCTAGAATGTCAACTCCCCACGTGTAGAATGGCCACGGCGACATGACTGTTTTTAGTGGTTCTCCAGGGGCGTGGTGTAGCTCTGCACATCGTTGGCATTTGTCGCAGCTTCTGACGTATCCTCTGGCGTCTGACAAGATTGTTGGCCAGAAGAATCCTGCTCTGATGACTTTCCCTGCTAGTGATCTTCCTCCTATGTGACTTCCGCGCGATCCGTCATGGATTTCATTCAGTATACTTTGGGATTCTAGTTCACTTACGCATAGGAGCATAGGTGCTGCGAAACCTCTCTTGTACATCTTATCGCCTATTAAGGCGTAATGGATGGCTATCTTCTTTATCTTCGCCGCCTCTTCTTTTTCTTTTGGGAGGATATCATTCTTCAAATATTGCCATACGGGATGACGCCAATCGCTACTTTCTATCATCATTTTTTCCGTGGTGTCAGTACTTGGCGTTGCTATTGTTTCTTGAATGACTGTTCTGTTGTGCCCCAGTTTTTTGGTGCTTGCTAATTTTGAGAGTAGGTCTGCTCTGGAGTTCTGTTCTCTTGGCACATATATTAATTCAAAGACTTCAAATTGCGCCGCCATCTTTTTGACCTTGTCTAAGTATTTTGTGAGCTGAGGGTCTTTTGTCTGGTATTCCCCTGACACTTGATTTGTGACTAGCTGAGAGTCGCTTTTCACCTGGAGGCTAGTTACTTCCATTTCTTTTGCCAGTCTCATTCCTGCTATCAGGGCTTCGTATTCCGCCTGATTGTTGCTCGCCCTGAAAGTGAAGCATATAGATTGTTCGATTAAGACTCCGTCTGGTCCTTCAAGGACAACCCCTGCTCCACTCCCTCTCAAATTGGAGGCGCCATCTACTGATAGGACCCATGATTTTTTGGTGGTTTCGCCTGGAGGCGAGGTCATCTCCAAGACGAAATCAGCTAGCACTTGGGACTTAATGTTTCCTCTTGGCGAGAAGGTTAGGTCGTATTCTGAAAGCTCTATTGACCACGCCACCATCCTCCCTGCTAGGTCTGGCTTCTTTAGAACTTTTCTGATGGGGTGATCTGTTTTGACTATGATCTTGTGGACCTGAAAGTACTGTCTCAATCTTCTGGCTGTAAATACTACTGCTAGACACAGCTTTTCAATCTTCTGGTATCGCAATTATGCTCCTCTTAGGGCTCTGCTGACAAAGTACACTAGTTTTTCCTCGCCTTCTACTTCTTGGACCAGCGCTGAGCTCATTGCGTTGTCTGACACTGCCAGGTATAGGTAGAGGGGTTCTCTTGGTCGTGGTCTTGTTAATATGAGTGGAGATGACAGGAAGTTTTTCAAAATTTGGAAAGCCTCTTCGCATTGTTCGGTCCAGGTGAATCTTTCCCCTTTTTTGAGAGTGGAGAAGAAATGACATGCTCGTTCTCCGGCACATGAGAGAAAACGGGACAACGCCGCTATCCTTCATGTTAGTTGTTGAACTTCTTTGACAGATGTGGGACTGCGCATATTGATGATGGCTTGACATTTTTCTTGGTTAACCTCTATACCCCTGTTGGTGAGCAGGAACCCCAAGAATTTTCCTGCCTGTACGCCGAATGAACACTTTGAGGGATTTAGCCTTATGTTGTATTTTCTTACAGATGCCAAAATGTCTTCAAGGTCTTTGTGGTGGTCGCCATCCTCTTCTGTTTTGACTACCATGTCATCTATGTAGACTTCTAGATTGAGCCCAATCTGTTGGGCGAACACTCTATCCATTAGGCGTTGATAGGTGGCTCCTGCATTCTTTAGTCCAAACGGCATCACTTTATAGTAGTAGTTGCAGGTGTTTGTCATGAAGGCGGTGTGTGGTGCGTCCGCTACATTCGTTTTGATTTGATTATACCCAGAGTATGCGTCCATGAAGCTTAACATTTTGCAGCCTGATGCTCAGTCTATGAGTCTGTCAATGCTGGGAAGGGGATATGGGTACTTTGGACATGCTTTGTTTAAATCGGTGAAATCCACGCACATCCTCCACTTTCCGTTACGCTTTTTTACTAACACCACGTTGGCTAGCCAATCTGGATATTTGATTTCTTCAATGAACTATGCCTTTCTGAGTTTTGCAACCTCTTCGTCCACTGCCTTGAAGTTTGGTGAAATCGCCAGTTTGTGTGTGATTATGCTTTCATCTATTCCTGGCATGTCTAATGGTTGCCATGCGAACAAGTCCACATTCTTCCTTAGTATGGCTATCACCTTTTCTATTTCTTCTTCCTGCAAGGTTGTTCCCAACTTTGTTGTTTGGTGTTCCTCTTCTCCTATCTGCACCTCTTCTAGATCTTCTATTGGACTTACTCTCCTGTCTTGGAATTCTACTCTTGGGTCCAGGTCAGCTACTGTTTGCGTGGTTAGATGTGATATAATTGTTCGCAATGTGGAAGTATACACAGTCTTATCTGTAGCACAAGTAATAAGAAAAAGTATCGTTCCCACAGGGATTGTGATAAGGAAATCTCGCTCCAAAACTAGTTCAATTAGTTTCAAACTTATGAGTGATTAAAGTAACAGGGAACTACTTTGCTAACTAAATAATTGACAATGTCAGCATACCAAGGAGTCATATCTCCAGTTATCGCAAGTAATTGCTCATCTGGGAATTCTTCCTTAATCACATACCTTTCTTGATTCTGCACTTCATCTGGGAGTCTTGACAGATGATCTGCCACTTAGTTTTCTACTCCCTTCTTATCTCTGATTTCCAGATCAAACTCTTGTAAAAGCAAAACCCATCTGATTAACCTTGGCTTGGCATCCTTCTTTACAATGAGGTACTTGATGGCTGAATGATCAGTGTAGACTACCACCTTGGTACCAACCAAATAGGATCTAAACTTATCAAAGGCAAATACCACAGCCAGCAATTCCTTTTCAGTTGTTGTGTAGTTGAGTTGAGCTTCATTAAGTGTTCTACTTGCATAGTAGATGGAATGAAAAGTCTTGTCTTGCCTCTGCCCCAGCACAGCTCCAACAACATAGTCACTAGCATCACACATAAGTTCGAATGGCTTGGTCCAGTCAGGTGAAATGATAACTGGTGCCGTGAGTAAAGTTGTCTTCAGAGTATTAAAAGCTTTCATACAGTCTTCATTGAAATCAAATGGAACATCATGCTGCAACAGTTGGCATAAAGGCTTTGTAATCTTAGAAACATCTTTGATAAACCTTCTATAGAAACCAGCATGACCCAAGAAACTTCGAATTCCTTTCACATTTGCAGGGGGAGGTAACTTCTCAATAACTTCTATCTTGGCTTGTTCCACTTCTAATCCCTTCTTTGAAATTCTGTGCCCTAACACAATACCTTCTCTGACCATGAAGTGACATTTCTCCCAGTTGAGAACCAAGTTGCTCTCTTCACATCTGATTAACACTAGTTCCAAATTGGAGAGGCAATCATGAAATGATTCTCCAAAGACAGAAAAATCATCCATGAAAACTTCAATTGCTGATTCAATTAAGTCTGAGAACAGTGCCATCATACACCTTTGAAATGTAGCAGGTGCATTACAAAGTCCAAATGGCATTCTCCTAAAAGCAAAAGTACCATAGGGACAAGTAAAAGTAGTCTTCTCTTGATCTTCAGGAGCTATGGCTATTTGGTTGTAACCAGAATAACCATCTAGAAAACAGTAGAAATTCTTACCAGCCAATCTATCTAGCATTTGATCTATGAAAGGCAAGGGAAATGATATTTCCTTGTGGCTTTGTTCAGCTTCCTATAGTCCATGCAGATTCTCCATCCAGTCACAGACCTTGTTGGAATCAATTCATTCTTCTCATTGGCAACCACAGTCATGCCTCCTTTCTTTGGTACACATTGAACAGGGCTTACCCACACACTATCAGAAATAGGGTATATAATACCCGCATCTAACCATTTAATTATCTCTTTCTTCACTACGTCCTTCATGATGGGATTGAGTCCTCTTTGGCATTCCACACTATTCTTAGCATTGTCTTCCAACAGGATTCTATGCATACAAACAGTTGGACTAATCCCTTGAATATCTGCCATGCTATGGCTTTTTTGTGTGTCTTGAGCATGGCCAACAGGCTTGACTCTTGTTCTTCTGTCAATTCAGCAGCTATGATAACAGGTAACTGATGACTAGTCTCCAGGAATGCATACTTCAAATGACTTGGTAATTGTTTCAGCTCCAGATCAGGTGGCTTCAAAACTGAGGGAATATTCACCTTCTGGTCTTCTTTAGGGATCTCTAACATTTCATACTTGTCAACCCAAAGTGCCTTGGGCTGAGTTGGATCTTCATCTTCATTAACTTCTTGTGTCAATTCCTTGTCTTCAAGTACAGCTAACTCATTTTCCAATAGGTCATGCCTCTTTTCAAATTGTTTTTAAACCAATGAATCCCAGCATTGCAATAAAGAAACATCTTCTATCTCTTCAACAGGGTACTTCATTGCTTTCAAAATGTTGAATGTGACTTCTTGAGCATTGACTCTCATTGTGAGTTCTCCTTTCTCTACATCAATTAGTGTTCTGCCAGTTGCAAGGAATGGCCTTCCCAATAGAATAGGGGTATCATCATCAGCATTGAAATCCATTATGATAAAGTCAGCAGGGAAGACAAACTTGTCTACCTTTACTAACACATCTTCAATTTTTCCCTGAGGGTAACATAGACTTCTATCTGCTAACTGAAGTGTCACTGTGGTAGGCCTTGCATCTCCAATTCCCAATTTCTTGAATATGGTGCAAGGGATGGTAAAAGAACCAGGATCCTTCAATTTGGGTGGAATTCTCCCTTGTACCATTTGGCTGCACTCTTGAGTAAGTGGAATTCTCCCTTGTACCATTTGGCTGCACTATTCAGTAAGTGCTACAGTTTCAAACTGACCAATCTTCTTCCTCTTTGTAAGCACATCCTTCATAAACTTAGAGTAGTTTGGCATTTGTTGAATAGCTTCAATGAGAGGAATGTTTGTTGGAACAAAATTATGATTTTGTATCTCCTTAATTGATTTTGATGATAACAATGTATTTAAGGTTAAATTGGAATACTAATAATTTAATTCAGTGTGCAGGATTAAAAGTTAAAATTTGCGTACTAAAGAACCTTAGAATTTCTGAAGAACATCTGAGCTCACCAGATCTGAAACAAGTAATTCTGAGCCTATCAAAATCTGAAGAACATCTGAGCTCACCAGATCTGAAACAAGTAATTCTGAGCCTATCAAAATCTGAAGAACATCTGAGCTCACCAGATCTGAAACAAGTAATTCTGAGCCTATCAAAATCTGAAGGCTCGTCAGATATAAGTGTTAAGCTACATTTGAGAGTACAATTTTATTGAAGACTGTGCCTGACTAAGTCCAAACGCAGAAATCAAGAATGAAAAGGTTTGACCATGGAAAGGTCCTTTTCAAGTCAGGCTTCAGAAACGATTATTTCCTTATTTGGCTTTCACCAAGGTTCAAATATCAAAAGCCAAAAGGAATCTCTCATTTTGTAGTAAACGTTAAGCTCCTAAGCTACTGCAAATCAGAACAGCTAATAAGCTCACTGATCTATACAAAGGAGCGTCTCAATTCTTCAAACGGCTATAATCTTCAACGTTCATTTTATCATCTATAAAAGGAAGAAGATTTGTGAAGAAATGTAATCAAGACTTAAGCTTCTGAACGTGCTGAAACTCTGTCAAATTCTGAAGCTATCAAACACTTAGAAACTTTGTGATAATTTTCTAAGTTAGTCTTGTAACTGAGTTGTATTTTGTAAACACCTCTGATTGTATATCAAGTGTTAATCTCTTATCTTTATTAACATTAAAACCAGTTTGAAGTCTCTTGCTTTGTGCTTGAGCATTGGAAGTCTCTTGCTTTGTGCTTGAGCATTGGAAGTCTCTTGCTTTGTGCTTGAGCATTGGAAGTCTCTTGCTTTGTGCTTGAGCATTGGAAGTCTCTTGCTTTGTGCTTGAGCATTGGAAGTCTCTTGCTTTGTGCTTGAGCATTGGAAGTCTCTTGCTTTGTGCTTGAGCATTGGAAGTCTCTTGCTTTGTGCTTGAGCAGTTAGAAGTCTCTTGCTTTGTGCTTGAGCAGTTTGAAGTCTCTTGCTTAGTGCTTGAGCATTTGTAATCTGAGTGATTATAGTGAAATCTCTTGTGAAGGACAAGAGGACTGGACTACTCCTGTTAGTGGGAGGAACCAGTATAAAAATTCTGAGCATCTCTCTCTAACCCTATCCTCATATATTGTGTGTGTTATACCTTATCCGCTGCAATTTGTTTTAACTTAGAAAAAGTCTCACACAATTCAACCCCCCCCCCCCCCCTTCTTGTGTGTTTTTCAACCTTCAATTGGTATCAGAGCCTGGTTTGTTGCTCTTCACTTAACATTGAAACAGTAAAAGATCTAGGGGTACTTAGTTGAAAAACATGTCTGGTGTTACCTCTCCTTCTGCTTCCTCTGGACCTGATCACTCTGCTGTTCCACCTCCTCACAACTATGATAGGGAAAGGAACAGTGATAATCACAGAGACAACCCACCTTACTTCAACAGTGATCCTACTACTTTTCCTTTCTGGAAAACCAAGATGTATAGTTACATCATTGGGACCGATGATGAGTTATGGGATATCATTGAAGATGGTATACATTTTGAACACATGGATGATGAAGGTGTTGTAAGAAATACCTACAGAAAGTTCTTTGATGCTGAAAAGAAGAAACAGTATAAGAAGCATCATACTGTTAAGAATATGCTTATTGGTGCAATATCTCATGCTGAGTATTTAAAAATATCCAACAAGTCATGTGCCAAAACTATCTGGGACTCTCTATGTTCCACCTATGAAGGAAATAAGCAAGTCAAAGAAGCTAAGGCAAACTTATTAGTTCATCAATATGAGCTGTTCAGAATGAAGGAAGATGAAGATATTGAAACCATGTATTCAAGGTTTCAAACCCTTGTCTCTGGTCTTCAAGTTCTGAAGAAAAGCTACACTGCATCTGATCACGTGAAGAAAATTCTGAGGAGCTTACCTTCCAAATGGAGACCAAAAGTTACAGCTTTTCAGGAATCCAAGGATTTGGACAATGTGACTCTTGAAGATTTAATAAGCTCACTCAGAAGTCATGAGCTAGAACTTATGTCAGATGAACCTGTCAAGAAGATGAAGTCCTTGGCTCTAAGCTCTGTTCAGACTGCCTCAAAAGCTGCAAAGATCAAAGTGTCTGAACAAGAGGAAGAAACTTCTGATGATATGATGGATGAAAATTCTGAGAATGAAGAAATGGCACTAATGGTTAGAAGGTTTCAGAAATGGAACAAGAAATACAAAAGGTTTCCAAACAAAGGAAACAACTCAAGAAGTTCATTTTCAAAGGACAAAAAGGAAGAACTGAACAACTGCTATAACTGCAAGAAATCTGGACACTTCATTGCGGACTGTCCAGAAATGTCATCCAAGGACAAAGGAAAGAATAAGAGCTTTGGGAAAGAAAAGTACAAAGAAAAGGTAAGGAAGAGTTTGTTAGCCACTTGGGAGACCATTGAGAATGACTCTGAAGGAGAAGATGATGAAGAAGGCAATCTGGCTTTAATGGCAAGAACTTCTGAAGGTAACAACTCTGATAGAGATTCTGAAGATGACTCAGATGATGAAAATGAGGTATACTCTAACATGACTAAATCTGAATTAATTGATTCTCTGAAGATTGCCGTGAAACATTACTCTCGTATAGTAAGTCAACACAAAATTCTGAAGAATGTTCATGAATCATTGAAAAAGGATGCCAAGATTCTTTATGATGAAAATGAATCGTTAAACATTCGTATTTGTCATGTTGAATCTAACTATGTCTTGGCAGACAAGCTCAATGATGATCATGAAGATGCTCTTCACGAATTTATTCGTTGTACCTTCAATAGGAGTAAAATGGCTTCCATGATTTATCATATGACTCGTAACTATGGTGAAGGCATTGGTTATTCTCGGTTTAAGAACTGGGATAAACCTCTGAAATCATATAGTGAGGATGATACTCCACCTGAATTATTCTCTACCTTTGTTAAAAGTGGTACACTTGATCTGAAGGCATCCAACTCTGAAGGAGGTTCTGAACCTGAACCCAAAGACTCAGAAGTTCTAAGTTCTTCTGAACCTAAAATTTCTGAGTCCAAAAGTTCTCAAGTTAAGGCTCAGAAGTCATCTGAACCTCTGAGAAATCAAGGTAAAGTTACTTCAGATCCTTGCTTGACCTTTGGAACTGTGATATACTCCAGATCAAAATCCAAGAATCAAATTAAGCCTAAACATTCTTGTCAAAGCTTAATTAATTCTAGATCTTGTGTTGATCATAGAAAACAAAGAAGGAATACTATTCAGAAGACTAACTCTAAAGGACCCATCAGAATATGGGTACCAAAATCTGAAATAATGTTTGCTTCAGATGCTCATGCAAGGAAAGGTAAAACAGCAGCCCTGGTACCTGGACAGTGGTTGCTCACGACATATGACGGGAGAAAAGCATATGTTCCAAACCCTAACTCTGAAAGAGGGAGGCTCTGTGGGATTTGGAGGAAAACAAAAAGGGAAGATCATTGGTACAGGTACAGTTGGTAATTCTTCTCTTTCCATTAAAGATGTTTGGTTAGTTGATGGACTTAAACACAATCTATTGAGCATTAGTCAATTTTGTGACAATGGGTGTGTTGTTACATTTAATAAGGAATCATGTACTGTATCAAAAGACTCTGACAAATCTGTAGTATTCAAGGGAATGAGAGTTGGCAATGTTTATAAAGTAAACTTTTCTGATTTGGTTGACCAAAAGATTATATGTCTTTTGTCTCTGAGTGATGAGAAATGGCTATGGCACAAGCGTCTTGGTCATGCTAACTGGAGGTTGATCTCTAAGCTTAGCAAACAAAAGCTTGTTAGTGGTTTGCCTGACATTGATTATCACTCAGATGCACTTTGTGGCTCATGTCAAAAAGGAAAATTTGCTAAGACTTCATTCAAGTCTAAAAACATTGTCTCTACTTCCAGACCCTTAGAATTGCTTCACATTGATCTGTTTGGTCCTGTTTCGACAGCCTCTATCAATGGTAAAAAATATGGATTGGTCATGGTTGATGATTTCAGTAGATGGACTTGGGTGAAATTCCTACGTTCTAAGAGTGAAGCACTTGTGGTGTTCAGTGACTTCTGCACACAAATACAAAGTGAAAAGGATCTTCGGATTCTGAAGGTTAGAAGCGACCATGGGGGAGAGTTCGAAAATGACTCTTTCGAATCTTTCTGCTCAGAGCATGGAGTAATCCATGAATTCTCTTCTCCTAGAACACCACAGCAGAATGGTGTTGTAGAAAGAAAGAATAGATCTTTGCAAGAAATGGCTCGTACCATGATGCTTGAGTCTAACCTAGCTAAGTTCTTGTGGGCAGAAGCCGTGAGTACTGCTTGCTATGTTCAGAATAGAATCTACATCAGACCTATTCTGAACAAAACTGCTTATGAACTGTTCAAAGGAAGAAAACCAAATATTTCTTATTTTCATCAGTTTGGATGTACTTGTTATATTCTAGACAACAAGGTCTATCGAAAGAAATTTGATGCTAGAGCTTATAAGGGTATCTTTATAGGCTACTCTGAACGCTCAAAAGCATACAGATTGTATAATTCTGAAACTCACACAGTTGAAGAATCTATACATGTTAGATTTGATGATAAAGAGCCTGACGATAAAATGTCAGAGCAAGCTGAGACTTTTGCAGAATTTCAAGTTTCCTCAAATTCTGAGTGTGAAGATCTCTCCATTGCTGTATATCCATCTGAGACTCAAAATGAAGATATCTCTGAAGGCCTTGAAACTGAAGACCCTTCAGAAACTGAACCCTCTCAGACACCTGCTCCACCTAAGAGTAAATTCAAGTATAGATCATCTCATCCTGAAGAGCTAATTGTTGGTAACAAGGATAGCCCAAGAAAGACCAGATCTGCTTTCAAAGAGGATGAATCCCTAGTTGGGTTAATTTCATTAATTGAACCCACAAACATAGAAGAAGCACTCTCAGATGATGGGTGGATTGTTGCAATGCAAGAAGAACTCAATCAATTTGAAAGAAATGATGTTTGGGATCTGGTACCAAAACCCAAACACAAGAACATTATTGGAACAAAATGGGTATTCAGAAACAAGTCAAATGAAAAGGGAGAAGTTGTCAGAAATAAAGCTAGACTGGTTGCACAAGGTTATAGTCAGCAAGAAGGCATAGATTTCACTGAAACCTTTGCACCAGTAGCAAGACTTGAGGCAATTAGACTTCTCTTGTCCTATGCAGTTAATCATGACATCACTCTATTTCAAATGGATGTTAAGAGTGCATTTCTGAATGGAGTAATTTATGAAGAAGTCTATGTTAAACAACCTCCTGGCTTTGAAGATATAAAGTGTCCTGATCATGTTTACAAATTGAAGAAATCTCTGTATGGTTTGAAACAAGCTCCAAGAGCTTGGTATGAAAGGTTAAGTATATTTCTTCTAGAAAATGGTTTTGAAAAAGGACATGTTGATAACACTCTCTTTAGAAAAACCTTAAAAACTGATATTTTGATTGTTCAGATTTATGTTGATGATATTATCTTTGGTTCAACTAATGCTTCTCTTTGCAAGAATTTCTCTAAGCTTATGCAGGATGAATTTGAAATGAGTATGATGGGAGAACTAACATTCTTCTTGGGAATTCAAATCAATCAAAGAAAAGAAGGAGTATATGTGCATCAAACCAAATACACAAAGGATTTACTGAAGAAATTTGGTCTTGAAGATTGTAAACCAATGTCAACTCCTATGCATCCCTCTAGCTGTCTTCTGAAGGAAGAATCTGAAGGCAAAGTAGATCAGAAATTATACAGAGGTATGATTGGTTCCCTCCTTTATCTCACTGCATCTAGACCAGATATCTTGTTCAGTGTATGCTTGTGTGCTAGATTTCAATCAGATCCTAAAGAGTCTCATCTAACTGCTGTTAAGAGAATCTTTAGATATCTGAAAGGAACCACTAATCTTGGATTACTTTATAAGAAATCCTTAGATTATCAGCTTATTGGATTCTGTGATGCTGACTATGCTGGTGATAAAATTGAAAGGAAGTCCACTAGTGGAAACTGTCAATTTCTAGGTGAAAACCTTATATCATGGGCTAGTAAGAGACAAGCAACTATTGCTCTATCTACAGCAGAAGCAGAGTACATCTCAGCTGCTAAGTGTTGCACGCAATTGCTCTGGATGAAACATCAGTTGGAGGACTATCAGATAAGGATAAGTAGTATACCACTTCTCTGTGATAATACTGCTGCTATCTGTTTGTCTAAGAATCCTATTTTGCATTCAAGAGCTAAACACATTGAGATCAAACATCACTTCATTAGAGACTATGTTCAGAAGGGAGTAATTAAGATTCAATTCATTGATACTGAGCATCAATGGGCTGATATCTTTACCAAACCTCTTGCTATTGATCGTTTCGATTTTATCAAGAAAAATCTGAACATGGTTTTTATTTCTGAATGATATCTCTGAATGCTGTTAACTCTGAATGAATAAACTGGTTCTGAAGGGCCTCAGAAGTTTGGACGGCTCAGAAACTATTATATAGGTTCTGAAGCACTCTCTCATCTGAAGCAATCAGAATTATTTATTATTAAATATGATTTCTTGTGACTCAGATACCTACTCTAAGTGTTAGTTGACCACTCAGTTTCTCTAACTGACAGTTGGCTTCTGAAAACACTACTTATCTGTGTAACTTCCCATCATGTCTAGTAACCGCTGGGTAATGAAGGAGAGCTAATGATGATTTTATTAAAAGTAACTGCCAAGCCCCCATTACGTCACTATCTTGTTTCCCCAATATTTTGAAACTTCCACTATAATCACTTAACTACACACTAGTCACTATCACTTCTCACGTTTTCAATATTTTGAAACTTCCACTATAACCATTTCTGACACTCCTAAATCCACTCAGAAATCTCCTATTAAAGATTCTGAGTCTACCCCAATAGCAATGGACGTAGACCAATCTGAACCCTCAAATGTTCAAAATTCTGAAGTCCCTGCTGAATCCCAAACTGAACCCCTTCAGACTTCATCTCCTAAGCCAACCACTTCTGAACCAAACCCCTCATCCATTCAAACCACTCCACCTTTTCCTGGAACTGATTCAGATCTTGAAGAAACTCGTCTTCATTCTGAAACAATTCCCTGTTTCACCATGGTACTTAACAATTCCCTTTTACCGTTGAATGCATTTACTGCTGGTGGTTGTTTGCTGTGTGCATTTACTACCCTGTAACTTGTGCTTTGACTGACCCGTTTTTGATAATGACAAAGGGGGAGAAAATATTATTTCATTTCCTATGGCAGTGAAATTATTTCTGAAGCTCTAAAGATCACATTTTCTGAACTCTACTCTTGTTAAGTTATATTAAAGTCTTTTAAACTTTTAATGAGGGGGAGTAATAAATTTTGTCCAACATAAATTCATATAATATAAGATACGCTTGCAAACCATATCTTATATTTGTCAATCTGAAGAAATAGAGCTTGCAAACCTCTAATTCTGAAGGTAGAATATATGAAATTATATTTGACATTAAATATTACTCTTAGACTGTTTTATATTTATCATTGATAAACTTTTGAAGCTTATCAGACTCAGGGGGAGCTTGCAAACCTCAGAACCTGAAGTCAAGATGTTAAATAAAAACAACAACAATTGATTTTAAATACATATAGTTGTCATCATCAAAAAAGGGGAGATTGTTGGAACAAAATTATGATTTTGTATCTCCTTAATTGATTTTGATGATAACAATGTATTTAAGGTTAAATTGGAATACTAATAATTTAATTCAGTGTGCAGGATTAAAAGTTAAAATTTGCGTACTAAAGAACCTTAGAATTTCTGAAGAACATCTGAGCTCACCAGATCTGAAACAAGTAATTCTGAGCCTATCAAAATCTGAAGAACATCTGAGCTCACCAGATCTGAAACAAGTAATTCTGAGCCTATCAAAATCTGAAGAACATCTGAGCTCACCAGATCTGAAACAAGTAATTCTGAGCCTATCAAAATCTGAAGGCTCGTCAGATATAAGTGTTAAGCTACATTTGAGAGTACAATTTTATTGAAGACTGTGCCTGACTAAGTCCAAACGCAGAAATCAAGAATGAAAAGGTTTGACCATGGAAAGGTCCTTTTCAAGTCAGGCTTCAGAAACGATTATTTCCTTATTTGGCTTTCACCAAGGTTCAAATATCAAAAGCCAAAAGGAATCTATCATTTTGTAGTAAACGTTAAGCTCCTAAGCTACTGCAAATCAGAACAGCTAATAAGCTCACTGATCTATACAAAGGAGCGTCTCAATTCTTCAAACGGCTATAATCTTCAACGTTCATTTTATCATCTATAAAAGGAAGAAGATTTGTGAAGAAATGTAATCAAGACTTAAGCTTCTGAACGTGCTGAAACTCTGTCAAATTCTGAAGCTATCAAACACTTAGAAACTTTGTGATAATTTTCTAAGTTAGTCTTGTAACTGAGTTGTATTTTGTAAACACCTCTGATTGTATATCAAGTGTTAATCTCTTATCTTTATTAACATTAAAACCAGTTTGAAGTCTCTTGCTTTGTGCTTGAGCATTGGAAGTCTCTTGCTTTGTGCTTGAGCATTGGAAGTCTCTTGCTTTGTGCTTGAGCATTGGAAGTCTCTTGCTTTGTGCTTGAGCATTGGAAGTCTCTTGCTTTGTGCTTGAGCAGTTAGAAGTCTCTTGCTTTGTGCTTGAGCAGTTTGAAGTCTCTTGCTTAGTGCTTGAGCATTTGTAATCTGAGTGATTATAGTGAAATCTCTTGTGAAGGACAAGAGGACTGGACTACTCCTGTTAGTGGGAGGAACCAGTATAAAAATTCTGAGCATCTCTCTCTAACCCTATCCTCATATATTGTGTGTGTTATACCTTATCCGCTGCAATTTGTTTTAACTTAGAAAAAGTCTCACACAATTCAACCCCCCCCCCCCCCTTCTTGTGTGTTTTTCAACCTTCAATGTTGATATGCAATTGCTTCATGATCTCAATGAACTTATCAAATTGCTTTTCTTCTTTGGCTCTTCTTAGTCTCTGAGGAAACGGAGGTGGTGGTCTTTCTCTTTCTAAAACAGGGCTACTCTTGGTAGTAGCTTCAGGGGCAACCAGAGTCTTGTCTTTTGGTGACTCGGGTGCTTTTTCAGGACTTGTCTTCTTTGAACTGACAGCAGGGGATAATTGTTGATTTGACTGTGAGACAGTTGAGTCTTCAGCCAACCTTTCTTGAGTATCTTCAATTTGAATTGTCCCCATGCTTGGTCCTTCATACTTTGTTCCACTCCTCAAAGTTATCATCTTGCATGTTTCTTTGCCTTTGTCTTTTGAGGTAGAAGCAGGTGTTTCAGTAGTGCTGGGCAAATTTCCACTTGGTCTTTGAGTAAGAGTCGTGGCTATTTGGCCCATCTGATTCTCCATATTTTTGATACTAACTCCTTGGGCTAAAATTTGATTCTTGGCTTCAACAGTGAAATTCTTTGTCTCTTGCATAAAATTCTTCAGTATTGTCTCCAGTTGACTACCAGGCTGTTGAGAAAAACCTGGGGGTACAACAGGTGCTTTTTGATGAACTTGTTGATTTTGTGCATTTGCCCAAGAGAAATTAGGATGGTTCCTCCAACCAGGATTATAACGATCACTGTAAGGATTGTTATTCTTGTTGAAATTGTTGACAGACACATGGTTTGCAGGACATTCTTCATAGAGGTGAGCTCCACCACAATAAACACAGGCTACTTCAGCTCAGTCTGTAACTACCTTGACAGGTTCACTGGCAACTGCAGGCAGGGCAGGTGGCGTGAGTAAAGTCTTCAACATGTTGTGCATTTAAGCCACTTGAGCAGCAAGGGCTGTTGTTTCACTAACTTCATGCACTCCAGCTGTCTTCCTTGATTGATTAGGAGCAGGATTTGCTCTGGCTGTAGGCCATTGATAGGTGTTTGCAGTGATAATCTCTATGAGATCAAAACCTTCTGTGTAGGACTTGGAAAGTAAGGCTCCTCCTGATGATGCATCCGACATATTTCTTGAAGATGGCACTAAACCATTGTAAAAAGTTTCAAGCTGAATACATACAGGAATACCATGATGTGGACACTACCTTAGCATCTCCTTATACCTTTCCCAAGCATCAAACAAAGTCTCATCCTCTCCTTGTCAAAAAGAAGTGATATCATTCCTCATCTTTGCATTCTTGACAGGAGGGAAATATTTAGCTAAGAACTTCTCAGCTAGAGCATTCCAAGTAGCAATGGAATTAGGCTCTAGAGAGTTTAGCCAACCTTTAGCTTTATCCCTCAGTGAATAGGGAAAAAGCCTTAATCTGAAAGCATCATCAGTTATCCCAGGTATTTTGAAGTTACTAGCTACCTCAAGAAATTGCTTCAAGTGGAGGTGAGGATCTTCAGTAGCAGCACCAGAGAATTGACCGACAGTTTGAAGCATTTGGAACATCATTGGTTTGAATTCAAACTGAGCAGCTGTTATCTCAGGTCTTACTATCCCAGTGTTCATAGCATTTGGATCAAAAACGGAATAATCCCTTATATTCCTTCCTCGGTCATTAGCAATACCGATAATGTCAGACATGTCTCCTGGCTGTTCTAGATCTGCCATTTCTTCTGATGATTCTGATTCTGAGTTATGAAAATCTTCTTGCTCCGCCAGATTCGCTCCCTCTTGGTTACTTCTTCTATTACGCCTTAGAATTCTGAATGTTCTTTCAATTTCAGGATCTGCTCTGAATTCTGGTGATAACAACCTGTGCATACAATTTCTCGTACACCTGTCTTGACACCACTTGACAGAAAACAGATTAAATCTCAAATAAGCTAAAAACTAATAAACTAAAAATGGAACTAAATTTCGCACAATCCCCGGCAGCGGCGCCAAAAACTTGTTTGCGTGGTTAGATGTGATATAATTGTTCGCAATGTGCAAGTATACACAGTATTATCTGTAGCACAAGTAATAAGAAAAAGTATCGTTCCCACAGGGATTGTGATAAGGAAATCTCGCTCCAAAACTAGTTCAATTAGTTTCAAACTTATGAGTGATTAAAGTAACAAAATAACATTTTAGGGTTGCAAATAAATTAAAGAAAACAATTGATTAAAAGAATGTGAGAAAACAGTTATGAAAACATGTTGAACTTATGATCCATTTAATATCCAGTTTAATATGTGTGTGATGAGATAAGTGTAGGCAAAACTCCTGCAAGCAACTTGTGCCTTATGGTGTATGTCTACAACGTTGGATAATGCAATGCGTAATAAGATGGGTCCTATGTCTAGGTCAAACTTACTTCATCACAGTTCAGAAAACACGTGGTTGTATTCTTACTATGGCCCTAGCTTATGTCTAAGCCTAGGTAGAGAATATATGTCTAAACCTCACTTAACCATATTAGTTCATTAATTCCATTCATTATTAGATGTCTCATAATAACAAACTTGTATTCAAACCTAAGTTGATCAGTCCTTGATATGAACATATAGCAAAATAACAAATGAACTAAAAGAGCATACAAACACACATCACATCACTTAAACATATTAAACGTTCAATTAAACTTCACATAATTTCAACATTAAGAGTTTAGCTCATGATGAGCATAGAAACCATAACAACCAAAGGTATAAGCTTACACATAAAAATGAATTCTTAAATGTAAACCTACAACTGAGATGACCTTAGAGTTGATGTCTCAAGCTCCAAGTCCAACAGCAGACTAGACTTCAGTTATCAGCAGCAGCGGCGCACCATGAACAACTTTCAGCACAAGGGAGCTTCTATGAATTTTCACACCAGCACTCACGAGCATACTAACTTTAGGGTTTAAGGATCCTTTATATAGGACATTGTCTTGGATCACGGGTCTCCCTAAATGCGAGAAAAGACAGCCCAAAGGAATAAAGCATATTCCCAAATGATTAGTACAATGATAGTACTATCAGGACATGGAAAATCTGCCAGCTGTCTTTCCTCGCGTTAGCACCCGTTCGTATTCTCCATCTGACGTGGCGGCTTTTGACTGCGTTGACTGGTCAGCCACCTCTTGTGGTTGTACGGAATGGTTGTCTTGACTGTGATTATCAATTGCCTTGGCTCTTGAACCTTTTCAATGGTCCAGTGGTCTGTCTTGACACCAAATGACTCTAGAGCTCTCTTTATATGAAGAGATTACATAAAAATCCTAAATACATGCTAGACTCATAAATGGCATAAAATAAACCTAAACATTGAATACAAAACCATATTAGCAGGTAATAGAGCAAGTAAAAAGCTGTAATTATACTCACATAAAGTGAGTCATCAGCTACCTCGTTCATATTGGCTATGTACTTCACCTCTTTTGCCACTTCCTTCTTTTTTACCTTGAGGCTTGATTCATAACACTGGCGGGCTAATATCTGATCGCCCCTGATGATTCCGACCCCGTCGTTATCTAGTGGGTATTTCATGGCCAGGTAGAGTGTTGACATGGCGGCGCCTAAGGTATTGAATGCGGGTCTTCCTATGATGATGTTATATGAGGCCGAAAGTGTCCTTACCACAAGGTACCTTACCTTTATGGTTTTAGAATTCTGCTTGTCTCCAAATGTTGTTAGCAGGGTGGTGTGCCCCATTACTTCTGCTTGTTCCTCTACAAAACCTACTAGAGTTCCTTGGTAGGGTTGGAGTAACTCATTTGCTAGTTGCATTGCCTTAAACGCATCCCAAAACATGATGTCTGTTGAACTCCCTAAGTCTATCAAAACTCTTTTGACGTCGCAATTCAAGATTTGAACTTGTATTACTAACGGGTCGTCGTCATGTGGCGCAATTCCTGTGGCGTCCTTTGGCGAGAACAATAGGTCTGGGGCTGGTGGGAAAGATACATGTCCTACTGATTCTATCCCCATTTCTGACTTTATAACATATCGCTTTCTGGCAGAGTTGGAGTTTCCGCCTCCTGCGATGGTGTTCACTGTTATCCTTGATTGTTCTTCTTTTGACTCTTCTCACCGTCTGTGGTCAGGTGATCCCGGCGGTGTCTTCCTTCTTAAATCGCCTCCTGTGGTTTTGTCTAGAAATTTTTTGAGGTGTCCGCTTCTGACAAGTTCTTCTATCAAATCCTTTAGGCGGAAACATCTTTCTGTGTCGTGACCTTTGCACCTGTGGTAGTGACACCATTCATCTTTGTTTTTTCCCATCATGTAGTCATTGTCTCTGGCTGGTGGGCGTTTTGCCAGATTGGTATGCAGGATTTCGTCAAGGATATGAACTTTTGCCCCGTTGAGGCGCGCATAGTCATCGTACATCGGAGTGTACTTCTTTGATGATGGGTGATACACTCTGTCTTTCTGGTATGGTCTGTCATTACCTCTTTGGTATCTGTAGTCTTTTGACGGCCATCTTGGTTGCTGGTAGTTTGGTCCTTTGTAACGCCTTGGGTCTGGGCCTCGCTCTTTGTTGTCTCTGGATCTCTTCTCTCCATTGCTTTCCTCGCCTTTGATATAGCATTCCGCCCTTTTCATTACTTCTTGCATGGTTTCAGCTGGTTTCTGCGCCAGGGATTCGTTAAAGTGTCCTGCTCTAAGGCCGTTGTGAAAGGCTGCTACGAACATCTCCTGGTTTGGATTGGAGACTTTAATGGTTGCTTCGCTGAATCGGGCGAGGTACTCCCTGAGTGTTTCTGAGCTTCCTTGCCTGAGGCTGAACATGTTTGTGGCGGTTACTTGGATGTGTTTACTCCCTGCAAACTGGTGCATGAATTTTTTGTGAAAATCGGTGAGATTTGTGATGGAATTCTTTGGCAAATTCATGTACCATCTGAGGGCGGCGTCCTTGAAAGTGCTAGATAATAATTTGCACTTGAGGTGCTCCTCAGCGCCGATGATTGCAGTTTGGGTTCCAACTGCCATGAGATGTTCTGACGGGTCAGTCTTTCCGTCAAAACTTGGCAGTTGAGGGATTTTGAAGTTGGCTAGAACTTGAGCGTCCCATAAGTTTTGGGCCAGGGGTTGAGATTCTTCAATCTCGTCTTCTTTGGCGAGCCTGGCTAACTCTGCTGCTTTTTCTTTTTCCAAAGCCGCCATCTTTGCTTGAAGACGACGAACTTCGGTTTGCAAATTCTGGTTATTCTGATTGTTCTGCTCTGTAGCCATGGTTATGGCTTGTTTGTTGCTTGAGGTATGGGAAGTGTTTTACCAGAGCCCCCCACGGTGGGCGCCAATTGTTCCGGTGTGGAACTTAGTGGGTGTATATTTAGTGATAATGAATGAAGTATCAATTGTACTTAGGCTAATTTTCGGTGTCCCTATAATTTGCTTTTGGGGGTTGTATTTATAGGCACATAGAAGGGGTGTGTAACTCCCCACGATCCCATGATCTCTTTCATGGGGTGAGTCCGAGTTTGGCGCGTGGTGGGGGGAAGGCATTGGCGCCAAGCTTCCCCGATCGTGGTACGAGCTTGTTTTTCACGTGGTTTTTAATGGTTCGTGGAGTGTTGGGCCTGGATAGGCGAAATTGGGCCCAGGCGAACTAGGTCGGGTAGAAAGAATTGGATCCGGGCGGACTGGATCGGTTCGGGCGCGTAGTATGCTCTTTTTTGGGCTGTTTGGCCATAGTGGGCTTGCAATGTGATTGGGCCTAGGCGAAGCTGACCGGTACAGTTACAATTTATTTTCTTATTAATTTGCTTTGATTTACTTTGTTGCACTGTCAAAATCAAGTCTTAAAATTGTTTTCATCTATTTGTACAAACTAAATGTGAGTGGTATCGTATATGATCTCACCGTAAACAAGTTCATTGTAGACTAAAGCATATAGGCTGCAATTAGGCAATAAATTTGGTGGATATATATGTGACTAATTGAAAACAATTTGGTTGTTATATGACTAACCAAAAATAAAGGTGTTGGATACTGTTTTGTTTGTTCTTTCGTGACCATTTAAAAGAGAAAAATGGAGCATGTTTGGATGTACATATAAGATATATAGTCTATTATGTAACAAAAAAATAAAGAAGTAAGATGAATTTATGCGGCCCAAAGGAAAATTGCCGGGTTATTTTGTTAATAATTACTGGTTGAAGTTTGAGAAATAACATCCTTTGATTGATTTGGAATTTTGTTAATAATTACTGGTTGAAGTTTGAGAAATAACATCCTTTGATTGATTTGGATTTAAATGAAATTGAAGTGTTGGTAGAGAAGAAGTGTTGGACATTGTCTTTCTATTTAATATCCTATTTTCTTTGGCTATATAACAAGCATATTTCTAATTATATGAAACAAAAACATTTGCTTAAGAATAGTGAATTTTTATATGTCATCTATATTATGCATTTGAACCTATTTTGCAAAATCCTATCTCAAATGATAAGTCGCAAAAAAAATTGTAACACAGCTAACCAATAAAATCTTATCTTAATCTTAATTATAATAAAAGTTTCAATAGCTCTTTACTCACAAATAATTTTTGTTGCCAACCACTGAATTACATTACTTAATGTCTTAATTGTTGTGAGTCACATAAATTGTTGCATCTTGCAGGTGCGAACAACATCACACATGGATTGTAGTTGTGAGCAGCAACCAAAGGAGGACTGGAGGTGTTTTCTCTTATATAATAAAGATAAAAACTAAAAGGGTTGAGACGCTACTGTGATTGCCCATAGAGCCACTAATAAAAGGGACATGCTCAGCACATCTCAATCACTCTTATGATATGGTCATTGCATACTCATAGGCGTGCGTTTTAATTCATCTCCCCTAAATAGTGTGGTTGTCATGTAATTTCAGCATGTTAATGTTGATTATCAAATAGCTTCTTTTATCTGTAAAAGTTAACCCATGGTACTACCCAATTTTTGCAGAAGTTTTTTTGAAAAGAGGTTTTTGGGTTTTAATTTGTATACTCTTTCCTTAATGATTTTAAATATATTTTGATAAAGCGTATATTTGACACTCAAAAAAATCCGTGCAACGCACGGGTCAAAGTCTAGTTATAATAAAAGTAAGATTTTGCTTCATGTTAACCCTAATTTTTTTTCCTCCTAATTTCTCTCTTGATCTTTCAACCACATATTAATTATTATGGCCCCACCACTTATTAAATCTCTCTCAATTTGAATTTTGAATTGCCATTTATTAGTTTCTATTTTATTTTATTGACAAAAGCCTTCATTAGTTTTTATGCATTGAAAATAAAATATTATTAAATATTCTCCTAAAAAATAACACAATAGAATATTATACTTAAAAATGTGGCATCTCTCCATTATATCTCTATCATTATACGCTGTTGATTCTTTTACCCACATTTTTCTCTTCTGGCTTCTCACTCACCGCTCTCTCAACCCACTATTTTTTTTATCTTCTCCCTCAATACCTTCCTTCTTTTGTCTCTACATCTCATTCTCAACCCAAATTTTGATCGGCATCAACCCGCACACCCTCTCTTTAGACAATATAGTGTCATGAAGGAGAAGAGCAAGAAGCACCGATTTTTGTTATTGGCGAAGAAGATGAGTATACCAATCAAGATTCGTAAGTGATTACTTTTTTATAGTTATTTATTGTTATAATTTTTAAGTGTCAAATCTAAAATAGTTTCATGTGTTTGATTTGTAGGTTTGATTTTTTGCTTCGTTTTGTTGCGGTATTGATGTTAACATAGAAATTTTGTTGATGCTTACGTGTTATTTCTTTGTCTCATTGTCGTTGAATTTCGTTTTTATTTCCCACCTATTCTTCTTTCTCAACCTTTTCGCCATTTTACTTTTTGTTTTTGATTCGCTCAATCTCTTTCCTATATGAGAATGAGGCAGCACCTCTATCATATTTGTTATTTTTGTTATGCTAATTAGGTGTTTCTACTACCGCATGATTGAAAAAAAAAAAAAAAAAAATCTATGAGTGACCTTTGTTATTATCAAGTAAGTTTAAACTTTATGGAACTTTATTTATTTATTTATTTATCTATTTCACTCATCTACTTAATGATTTATTGTTCTCTGCCACCATTTGTACGAGTTAATTTAAGTGTCAATATAATTATGTTATGTTTTGATTTCATTTCATTTTATTTCTTATTTTTAATTATTCAAATCGTATATCTATCACTCCACGTTGCACGGGTCAAAATCTATCTAGTTTATAAAAAAACAAACATACCCGGTTACCCTAGTAAATAAAAAATAGGCTTAATTGCAGTTTTGGTCCCCCTATTTTTATTTTTTTGCAGTTTTGGTCCCCTTATTTTAAAACTCGACAGTTTTGGTCCCCCTAACACATATTTTGTCTAAAATATGACGATGCAACATGTTTTAAATGAACTTTATGAATGACTTTTATTAAAATTTCATCGATGTTTGTATCTTTTTCATCATAGAATCATATACCACATCGTTTAAATCATATCATATCATCAATTTATCGTTAAAAATTGTGATTGGGGGACCAAAATTGTCGAGTTTTAAAATAGGGGGACCAAAACTGCAAAAAATTGAAAATAGGGGGACCAAAACTGCAATTAAGCCTAACGGTACAGAACCAAAACCCAAACAAACCCTACCGCCAAACCATTCCTGCCCTAAAATAATTTCTGTTGCTCCAGAGCCAAACCGAGCAACAATAACCATGGGTACCTCTTCTGAAAACGCCGCCGGTGGTGGCCGAGGCCCCGCCGTTCCCAAAGAAGTCGACTACGCGAACTACTTCTGCACCTACTCCTTTCTCTACCATCAAAAAGAGATGCTCTCAGATCGTGTTCGAATGGACGCTTACTTCAATGCTGTTTTTGAAAACAAACATCATTTTAAGGATAAGGTTAGTCTTCTTCTTCTTTTTGACATCAACCATGTTTGGTTATAACATGAAAATATCGGTATTTTGTTTTGAAAGTGTAATAAAAAGTATTAGATTTATGATAAATGAACTGTGTTTGGATACTGTGATGAAATTTGTGAAACAATGAAAATAAAAATTCTAACTTATGGTGTTGTTAAGGTTGTTTTGGATGTGGGAGCTGGAAGTGGTATTCTTGCTATATGGTCAGCTCAGGCAGGTGCTAAGAAGGTTTATGCAGTGGAAGCTACTAAGATGTCGGAACACGCCCGTGCACTTGTTAAAGCAAATAATCTTGAGCAAGTGGTCGAAGTTATTGAGGGATCTGTGGAGGATGTTACATTGCCAGAGAAAGGTTAGTTAGTGTGCATTAGTTTATGCATCAAGGTTTTTAATTAAATCGTCGTCATGATTGTGTCAATTAAAACAGTGAAGTAACTCTACAGTCCTCCATTTTTTTGTTTCTCATGAAGCACGGTTACTTGTAAAACGGTGAAGTACCTACCCGTACTGGGTATATGTATCTGGTATGCGTACCGTACTCCATTTTTTATAATGAAATGATGAAGTACCTACCCGTACTGGGTATGTATCCTGTATGCGTAAGGTACTCCATTTTTTCTAATGAAACATGAGTTCTTGTAAAACAATGAAGTACCTGTATCGGGTAGTACTCAATACTGGTACACCCATGGTACTCCATTTTTTATCTAATGATAAAAAACCTTGATTTTGAGAGCTGCCATTGCAGACTGTTTATAAAACCTTATATGGCTTGTTAAAGGTTGGTTGGTGTATTTTTGTGGGTCCTTTTGATTGCCTTAAAATGGTAATGCTTGATGACTTGCAGTTGATGTCATCATATCTGAATGGATGGGTTATTTTCTTCTGCGAGAATCTATGTTTGATTCAGTTATATGGGCTCGTGACCACTGGCTCAAACCAACAGGAGTAATGTAAGTATTCTGTCCTTCACATAAATGAAAAAGAAAAGGGTTAATTTTTTCTTTCTTTATTCTTTTAAATGAATTGATGTTTGGTTGGTAGGTAGCATGCTTCTTGATATGTGCCAACTCCTTAGTCACTATCTAAATATTAAATTTTGTTTCTAAACCAGATACTATATTTGAAAAATGGTGGTAATAGTCAGTTAAGAAAATTGAACTTAATTATCATTTTTTTTTTGTCTGCACACAAGGCAGCAGAATGTGTTGTTATTTAGAGCATATGCTATATTCTTTTGCTTTCAAGTAAGGTTGCCAAAACTGGGCCGGCGGTCAAACTGATGAGACTTCCGACTTCGAGTCATCGTTCAATTGGTTCAACCAGGATCAAACTGATGAGACTTCCGAGTCATGGTTCAACTGGTTGAACCAACTCTGGTTCAATTGGACCTTGAGAACCAACCAATTGGCTTGCTGATTTCTGTTGAACTGGCCATTCTGGTCCGGTTTTGAAAACATTGCTTTCAACCTGAAAGGGTGAATCACAAAATCTGCAGTTAGTCAACAAATTACAGTGCAAAAAGAATAATGATTGCATTTGCTCTGATCCCATACTCGTACTCCTTTAATTGTTTCATTGATTTAACTTGGTATCTTTTGCTTTACAATGAGTTTTGAGAGTACATTACCAACAGAGATACTTACATGTATTGATGAGTTGGTTAGCTTTGAATGTATTGGTTTCATACAAATGTACTGGTTCTGATATGAAAAATCAATTTGTCAATGAGTAAATCTTTGGTGGCTATTGGTGTTACATTAGCAAATGGTGATTTAAGAATATTTATTTTGTAGGTATCCTAGTCATGCTCGCATGTGGATGGCACCTATCAGAACTGGGATAGTAGATCAAAAACTGGGTGATTACCAGTCAGCTATGGGTGATTGGCACAACTTCGTTGACGAAACAAAAGCTTTCTATGGTGTTGATATGAGCACTTTGGCGAAGCCTTTTGCAGAGGAGCAGAGGAAGTACTATCTACAGGCAAGTTATATATTTAGTACACCTTAAGTGTACTGTATAATTTCAGTTACATTGAATTTTTGTTTTGGTTGGAATTATGTCAGCTCCACATCATGTGCTGGCTTGTAGAGACGAAGGATTGACATGTTGGACAGGGTTGAACGATCCAAATCCCCACATATAAATCATTTTGGTTTGATTGTGGGTCGATCCATGCTGGAGTGTAAAACCATTTAGTGTGCATTCCCAAAAACATTAACATGTGCTCTGTTCGTACTACAAACTGCCAAAACCTTGTGTCAGCCAATGCTTTTTGAAACCATTTAAACGACGCCATTTAGCAATATTTATGTTAAGAACAGGTTGAACTGTGCCTAAGGCACTGTTGGTAAGTATTCTCCCATCCCATGTGTTCATGGGTCGGTCACTTGCAGAAAAAACCTGATCCACAAGTACTTTATTCACTTTGCAAGAGTAAACCCCCTTGATCCATAGTCCTTGCGTCCATGAAGTCATTTACTTTGCTGTGTCTGTGGAACTGTGTACGTTGCTTTGAGGAATTGTATCAATAGTCTTGTCAAATAGGCACACCATAGCAATATTGATTTGGGGATTGGATTTTGATGAATTTGCTATGAAAACCTAAATTCTAATCCATGTTCCACCGTAAGGGCTATAGCAGCTGCTATAGCATTTTTGGTCAGAGGATGTAACAGAAAATAGATAATTTTAGGGTTTTCCTTTTCCTTTCAATAATAAAACTAAAGAGCTAACATGTCTGCTGCACATGACTCGTTTTAAGAATAGTAAAACTGAAGATTGATACTTCTCCAATCACGTGTAGTGAAACCACAACCTTTCAATACGTTAGTGGATTTTTCTCTACCTCAATTTTGTTTCAACACTCCCTCCATCTTGACTCCCACCTTTCATCATGTCCTCCTCTATCTCCAGTGAGTCTCTGACATATCTCCTTTAGTATTTATTATTTTCCGAACCCTTAAAATTCTCTTTTTCCACTATTGCTGCTACATCTGCTAGCTGAAACTGGAATTGCAGCCACAATTTCACTAATAACGAAACTTGGATAGCGTTGAGGTTTTCATAGCGGGTTCTTTAACATTTCGCTATGCTATAGTGCCACTATTCGACAATATTGAATTTTCTTTAGCATTAAACAACAAAATCATTTTCCCATTAGGTGGAGTATGTTATATCATATTGATCAAAACTTATTAGTTGGTACTACTGAAGACTGTAATTTAAGTTAATTTATACTATACTTAAATAAATGCTAAAAAGTTGAAGTTCACATAAAACTAAAGAAATATTTATGATTAATAATCAGCCGTTATACTCTTAAGCTAAGCACACAAGTCAATGACAACAAAAGTCAAGGAATAAAAGTTTAAGCCTGTGAGAGACTGAATGATGCCATGGCTGGAAAAAATGTATTTTTTAAAAAAAACAATCGCAACAGAACACAGATAGAGCAGAATGGCAGTTAGGTAGAACACTACGGAGATTAGAACAGTGTGCGAAAGAACCACATGTCTGAGCAACAGGGCGGTAAAGGACTACTAAAAACTGAAAAAATCAGTAGACAACATGTGGAAAATAAAGAGAACAGAGTCTGCACAGAACCGGGAAATGGGTGTGCCCTAGCTCCAGTGGAAAATACTGGGATTTGGTGGGTGCAACGCAAGCAACCAAGCAGTAGGTATACGTAATTTGTTAGAGAGCGGTTGGTGTTGCATGTATAAAGCTTTGAACAAGAATTTTAACACCTGATGAGAAAAAGTAAATTATAAAAATAACTGAGTGGCGGACTAAGGGGATCTTACTTCTGGTCTTTAGTTTACCCATATCCAGTTCTCTCTACAGATGAGACCATTATATCTTCCCTGTCTACAATGAAAGTCATCAAACTTCCTTTCTGATTATTTCATTACTAATCCTATTGAGTTTTCTGTTGTATGAGACTAATTTAGCTTGTTTTAATTTCTGTAGACATCGTTGTGGAGTAATCTTCATCCACATCAAGTCATAGGAACTGCTGGTATAATTAAGGAAATTGACTGTTTGACTGCCACAGTGGCAGACATAGAGAAAGTTAGATCCAAATTTTCTCTGTCAATAACCATGGAAAACACAAAATTGTGTGGATTTGGAGGGTGGTTTGATGTACATTTCCGGGTAAGATGCTCCGACCTTTTTAATGGCATTATATCTATAAACATATCTTAAATAGTTAAATCTTATTGTTTTTTATTTATGCTTACCAGGGACGAAGTGAGGATCCAGCTGAACATGAGATCGAGTTAACTACCGCTCCCAGTGTAGATTACGGTACACACTGGGGCCAGCAGGTTTGTACCGCATAAATTACTTGATCGTTGATTTGGCTATGAAATGAATTACTGTACTTCCTCCGGCCTTAATTATAAGCAAATCTCACTTTTTAGATACATTGAATAACTAATGTATCTAGTCTAAAAAGTGGACTAGATACATTAGTTATTCAATGTATTTAAAAAGTGAGATTTGCTTATATTATAATTAAGGCCGGAGGGAATACATACTTTGATGAATTGGGTATGCTAATGTTAGTTTCATATGTTTTAATCACTGGACAGGTTTTCCTCTTAAATCCTACTACACATGTTAGTGAAGGTGATGAATTAAGTGTTAATTTTCTAATGAGTCGTTCAAAGGGGAACCATCGTTTAATGGAGGTTGAGCTTGGGTGTGAGATTCAAAAGCATTCTGGCAAGCTTGTTGCTCCTTTCAAAAATAAGTACTACATCGAATGAAAGTTTAAATTCCTTTGTTCGTGGAACTTCAACCAGTATCCCAGGTATGCTCTAATAAAGACTGTGATGCTTCTTGAATGATAATGTTATATTATACAGTTACAATGTCAATGAATGTCTTTCTTGATCCATCCTTCTGTTTGAATGTTCTTCAACAGATTACTAACTGAAGACCTTAACTATAAACTTTAACAATTAAACACTTCAACTTTGCTTTTAATAAACAGCGAAATACATTGACTTCAGTATAAAATAAAATACTTCGATTATAATTATCAATGGAAACCAATTGTTTATGTGTAATACTAAGCTCTCATATTTATCTAATGCCAAATTAGAAAATTTTGTTCACACTTTTTTCTTGGTATTAATTAAATAAAGTTTCTTACTTAGTAATTATTAAGAATAGAAGTCGAAATCCTTGGTTTACTATATAAAGAAGAATGCCATCAAACTCTATTTTAAGCACACTTCAATATTGAGTGTATAAAGGTTCATTATATATTATATGTCAATTTTAGAAATATAGGCCTTTATACACCAAAAACTTCATCCATTTCTTTTAAGAAATCAAAAGGATATCTACACCACTTTAATATGCTTTTAAATTTGTCTGTTTTCCAGAGTATGTTGGTAACAGTTTTTTTTTTTCCTTAGAATGTTGAAGTCCTTAACTGATTCTTAACTAGTTATATCCTCATTTAATCTTTGATTTTCTTTTTCATCAGGAAGCACTATTGCATGCTTTGTAATCTTATGGAACTTACAGTTATTAAAGTTTGTATGAGTTCAATTTTGTATACAGAAGAAAGCATTTGGCATTGCTGCTTTTAATACTTGGTTCTTCTAATCATTTCGTTGTGTGTGACATGCAACTCGTAAGGGATATTGTTCAGCATTATTGGGTGATGATTGGATAAACCTCGTATTGGTACCTGTTCCCAACTTTCAGGCGAAGCTTGAGGCTTTTTTTTTTGTTATATATATATTTATGACGTTATTTACTGAATTTTGGCAACCCTTAAACCCTATTATAGGATTAGAGTAGAAACGTCGCATTTGTTGGAGATATTTCCTTGTTTGCATAAAATGGTTTAGGATTTGGTGGCATAGTAATCACTAGAATTGTCAGGAAGTTATGATAAGATTGAGCCCATAGAATATGTTAAGCTTATTCAGACTCCATCATCCTGTTCTGCATTGTAGGTTTTATTTTCAGCCGTCAGTAGAGTTTGAAATTAACAAAGATATGATAGAATCCTTTTTTAGATCTGGATCCTCTCCAGTCATGTCTCATTTTCCTCATCGTGTGCTTATCTTAGCCGTTCATCTACCAATTAATATCATTGACTGCAATGAATGGTTGATATCACACATCATGCTGCCACTGGAGAGGATCTAGATTCTCCTTTTTTTTCTCCTTTCGTTTATCTTCTCTATGGCAGCTGCCACTGCCCTTGTCAACGTCGACCATCCATTATTGCTACATTCTCTTCGATACCTTACACCATCACAACTTCACATCCTCCTTGCCCTTACTATCTGGTATCGTTGGTTGCATTTGTCTCCTAATATGTTGCCTAGCACCATTTGCAGCTCCATGATGGAAGTTCATCTTTCAAATATGGCGGCAACATAATTATTGTGAAGCGTCCCAAAATATAGGATTTAACAAATGTTACAAGTTTTTATTTATAGCAAATTTGTTGTTTTTTTTTTTTATCTTAGATAAAGTGGTAATCCACTGAAATTAAACTCATAATTGCGAAAAATTTGTCACATCAAAAGGACATAAATAATAATTTTATTTTTGGTACAGTATAAATAAATTAATTTACTTAGGTAACTTGAGACAATTAATCCTTCAATTTATCAAAATCTTCCAAGTGTTACGAGATACATTTACATACTTTTTCTCAAGTTTTACCAAGCATAATTTTTTATTAATGATATATACTATGCAACAAGGGTTTTCAATAATAAAGATCTTCAATATAAGTGACATAATAGGTTGTGATTTCTAGATGTTACCCACGTTAATTATGCTCACAATTGCATTTCACAATTAATCAGCTAGTGATTAGGCATAATATGTTGTGGTTGTGTGGGAAATAGGTTGGAAAATGATTGGTGCGCTATAATAAGTCTATAACGAGGATAAAGTAGCATCAAAACAGTTGGTGTATGTAGCTAAGGCCAAGGGCATAGTATAAAAATTTAATCGCTGCAAAATGATTGTGAGAGCTAATTTAGTTTAAAGAATTGCAAAACACCATGAGTAAACGGTAAATGGGTGGTGTGCAGCATGGGACGCCCTTGGAGAAACGACCAGGGTAGGTTCCTCCTAGCTCCACATTTGTTTCTGCCCTTCTGATGATGGCTGCTACTGTTGGAGAGTATGTATAGTCCTAATGATTCCTTCACAATCATGGTTAGCTGTAACAAAATTAAAATGAGTGAAATTAATGATTCACATGTAACAATTAATTGAAGTGTTTAAAATTAATTTGCATTATACTAGGAATTTATTTTTGTAGATTAATAAATATCTTTAACTAGCAAGTCTTTATAATATGAGGATTTCTTTTTGTACTCCCCAGTTGTCTTTTTCACCCCCTGAATTTTAAGCTCGATTGGTCCCTTCGTCATGTACTGAGAGAAATAGAGAACATTGTTCTCAGGTCACCGTCGGTTTATAGTTTCATCGTCGTGAACAATACGGTTCCGTCCTAGCAAATTGACGGACGAAGGTACTCCACTTCGGTCACCGTTCTCTAGTCGCGATGGTGGACACGAGAGTGACTTAGGTCAGCTGGTGCTTCAGATCACTCAACGTAACATCAACATGTATCCTGAAAAGAGTTGATTTTCCCCCGCTGTTGTAGTACACTGCAGTTAAGTGTGTGTTCGGTGTGAAATCTAAATTTTCCATTTTGATATTTTGAGTAGCAACTAACCCAATCACACATATCTATACAAGTATTGGCCAATTTTAGACCACAAAATGGTTCGCTAGTTCGCTACTTACACTACGAACACCGAGGGAGTTCGCTATCTACGTTGCGAACGTGGAGGGTGTTCGCTTCCTGTGATGCGAACGTTTGTAGTGTTTGTTGCCTAAGGTGCGAACCATTACAGAAACAGAACAGGAAATGTGCAAAATTGCAACATTTCCTGTTTTGGCATTATAGCCATGGTTTGCAACCTTTTTCGCGCCAAAATACTATTAACAACAGAAAAACCAAGCATTTATACACATTTTCAATAAATGGACGTGAAATCGCAATTAAAATAAAATACGAGAATTAACTATATTCGAAACAAAATATCAAACCAAAATAGTTATACAATCAAACCAAAATATTCATCCGTACATACCAAAATACCAAGCTAACAATTAATTAATGTTCACTATAATACCAAAATACAAAATCAACCTAACTATCAAACATCGATGCACTCCTCCTCGAATAGGTAATGTTCATAGTCAACTCCTCCGCATCCTTCAGCCGTTGGTGCACACAGAAGTCATTTGCAATTTCATCACTATCCATCAACTCGCATAATATGGTCCGAATGTTACCCAACCTAGCTGGACCAATCCATGGAGTATCTAAGTATCCCTCTAGGGGAGGGATGATGTGAGGATGTGATATCTTAACATACCAATCCATGTAGCCTGCCACAATGTCTAACGAAAAGACAACATGTGAGTCGAGCATCTCCGCAGTCAGCACACGCACTTGATAAGTGCCCCAATGCTGATCAACATGGTCAAGGAGAGTCACGATGGTTGCAGCCGCCTTTGGATGACGGGGTTTGCTCTGCACATACCCAAACTGACGCAAGACCCTCTCAGGCAGATATCTGACTTTAGTAGGCCCAATCCTAATCCAGCCAGAGTAAAGTGCCTTGTTGTCAAATGGCACAACATCCCGATAACCCTCATATGGCCTCCATGTGATGTCCTGGGGGAGGATCTGATCAAACAACAACCTTGCAGCCTTATCATTTGTTTGCCCCTTTGTTGGCGCGTACTTGCAAGCACGGAGCATGTTTCTCGTGTACTTATCCGACAAAATGCCATTGGTTCCCTCGAAGTGGTCATAGATCCCGCCTACAAAAAAATTAGTAAAGTACAATATAATTAAAATCGATGTAAAGATAATTAATGTTTAAATGAAATAAAATTAAATCAAAAGAAATTAAATAAAATTAAGTTTACCTGCAATAGTGTCATGTACCCAGCCACATACTTACAGTTAGGGGCTGTGGCATTTGTCAATTCCCGATATTGGAATGCAAATGCAGCAGTGCCCCAGGAATCTATTGTTGCTTATGGTTGGGTGCTTTTCTCCTTGGTTTTAGCCTTTTTCTGTTTTTTCTATTTGGCCTAAGGCTTTGGTTTTTCCTGTTTCTCTTTTGTTTTATGTTATGAGGGTATGGCTCCTTGTTTCTATGTATCTGCTGCATGGTTCTTAGGCACTTCTTGTGCTTAGAACTTTTGCTTTATTGTTATAATAATATAATTTTCTGTTTCCAAAAAAGAAAAAGATCATAACTAAAAATCATCCTCTAATAAAAGAAGTTCTAAGTTATATCAGCCATGCATATTCATCTTGCAAAAATGTACAAGTCCATAAACCCTCTACACTTGGTAAATAAAAAGGCAAACCACAATATTTTTCTTTGTAAATCAGGTATCTTCTGTGCACAATTGTAAAGACTAATTTCTCGAGACTTGTGGGACCTAGATGGGCGAAAAAAATCTTCCTAAGAGTTTCAACGCTGCTGCATGCCTAAGCCAAAAAATGAACCTAAAAATTTGATTAAGCTAGAAGTAACTTGTGTCATTTCATCTAAGTACTTTTGAGTTGCAAACTTTAATTTTCGTCTATTGATCTGTAGGTTGTAGCTCATTGTCACATTAATTCTTAAATGTGTTGAAATGACAAATACATCCATACTTCTCTTTTTTTTTTTTTTTTTTTACAAAAGTAATCTCTACATTTAACCACTTACTATTAATCAATTAAATTATTATATTTTAATGACTTAATATCAATTTAATTGGTAAGCGTATCGGTTTACTTTCAAAAAATTTTTTGACAAAAATAAAATGATCTCTATCTATTCAAATTGATAGAATACATCAAATAAATCACATATTCAACATTTTTGCTAAAATTGTAAAAGATGAATCTGTGAACAAAATTACATAATCCAAGTTAATAACATACAATTGCAAAATGCTTACAACAAATAATATGATAAAATTAAAATGACCGGAATATTCATGCCTCTAAATCTGCAACGTTGATGCACAAATATTTGATTGAATTTGTAATTGACCAATACCAATAATCAAATGAACATTTTAATAATACAGAAAATCAAATAACACCACACCACACAAAACAACGAACAATGTGGCATCATAATTTAATAATTTGCTTTTTTTCTTTTTCGTAATGATTTACTTGATAATAAGTAAATAATAAAATCCCCGCGAAAGAAGGAGTTTTTACTTTTAACCCTCTTCTAAGACAATTGAGTGTCCGACTTCTCATAAACTCACAGTATAAGAGAGCAGGTCCTAAGGCAAACCCATCCCCGCGCCCTGGCCCTTCCTCTCCCAGCTCTGTGTTCTACCCCTTTTTTCTTTTTTAACCATTTTCTTTTATCAATCAATATACCTATTTTTTTGTTAGGTTTTCAATCTTTTTACCAATTATCTTGTTTTTAATCCAAAATTTCCCAGAGCTTCAAGGGTTAGGAGGTGTTGATTCAGTCCAATATTAACCTTCTCGTCTAATTTCAATCCTTTCTTGTTATTACTGTTGTTGTTTTGCTTTTCTTGGCATAGATTTAGGGTTTCGAGTATACTTTTATCAATTAATAGTGATTACGTTTTAAGAACCAAGAAAATAGCATAAAAATTTGTCAGATTTTAGAAATGGAAAAGAAAAAAGTCACGGTACCTCTTGTTTGTCACGGTCACTCTCGTCCAGTTGTTGATCTCTTTTACAGTCCTGTTACTCCCGATGGTTTCTTCCTTATAAGCGCAAGCAAAGGTATGATTTAGGAATTGTAGATTTTTACTTTGATTGTGTAATTTGTTTTGTAATTTATGGATCTGAATTCTCTGAATTCGTTATAGCAATATACCTAAGATCAATTTTAGGATCTTTGTTATTTTGAAATGTGATGGTGATGTGTGACTTTTGTTTGTGTTAATAGATGCTAGTCCTATGCTGAGGAATGGAGAGACTGGAGATTGGATTGGAACATTTGAAGGGCACAAAGGTGCGGTTTGGAGTTGTTGCTTGGATGCTAATGCTTTGCGGGCAGCAACTGCTTCGGCTGATTTCTCAACGTATGTAATTGTCTTTTTTTCTTTTTTAAATAAAGTTGTTTAATGATTAAGATTACTAGATGCCCCATTATAATCGGTATCGTTCTTTTATGGTCGTGTTTGTTTTGCATTTAGCTCAAAGTGTCTTGCTTTCAAAAAAAGAATGTATGCTTAATGAGATAGTTGTTATTTCGGGTACATCCCATGTAGTTGAATTAATGTGTACTGCTTTGATCCTGTGAACATGTTTTTGGTCCTATGATCCTCCGTAAAAACATCCAACATGCCCCTCATAAAAACATCCCTAAAAGCTCCAATTGAAATTGTGGAAAAGAAGTTCGCAGACAATGTTAAGTTTATGGGTCTTTGTGGGGTCGTCATCTATAAACTCAGTTCTTAAATTAGCAAGTGTTTGCCTAATATTATAGGGGATTCTATCATCATCATAGATGGTCCATTGTGCAGTATCTTTTTTAACCATTTGATCAAGTGATGCTTCCTCTTTTCCGTTTCTTTCGCCTCTGCTCCAGAGATGGCAGACATACTGTCATTCACTTTGCTTTGTGGTGCATTGGGTGGTCTTTGCGCCTTCCATTAAAGCATTGCTTCCAAGGTCATTTGATCTTCCTTGCAACACAGAAGCTACTGCAATGCTACCTCTAAGCAGCCTAGTTTTCTGCGTAACCACATTTACCAAGCACGATAGTACATCTGGGGATCATTCACGGTTTTCAAACTCACAAATTGACTTGCATATAGAATTCTTTTTGTATACACTTGGGTAGACTCGCATAACTTTGATTGATACCTCTTCCACTCTTTGACACTTCACCAAGGGTTCGCTGCGAGCAAACTTCTCCAACAAGTTGTTGTGTAATCTCCAACAAATATCCTTCTTTCCATCTTTTAACATTCATGTAGACCCTGCTACTAAGGAGGTCATGAGTTAAGAAATTAACATTTGTCATTTCAAAAGATAAATGTAAAACCTTCTGCTGCACAGAGAAAGGTGCTGCGGATCTGAACTTGTAACCTCTACTGTTTTTAGTTTCACCAGTTAACAATTTATTGTCTGTGCTAGTTTCATTTTCCGGTTTCTCAATACAATTTTATTTTTCATTCTTACATGTTTTTTTAATTTGGATTCACCTTTTACATTTTATCTTTCATTTTCAGCATTTAATCTGAATCATTTCTGTTCATATTTATATCCTTCACTTGACTTTTGTTCTGTGACTGTTACTTAATTTTTCCAGATTATAGGGTTGAAATGTTGAATTTTAGTGTTAATGGTGCTCTATTATGTATATATATGCCATTTAAATTTTCATGTTATTCTTTAAATTAGGCAAACAAATTGAATCTACAAGTTTTGTCTACAAATGCTCCATGAATTTATGTAAACTTTCAAGTTTGACACCTTGACCATATACATAATTGACCTAATATTAAGTGTACAAGGATGTAAAACAAAAGTCAAGATCATATGTTGAAGATGAGAACAAACAGAAAATATAGGAAAATTGGTTATTATTGAAATTTAAAAGCACAGAACAGATTTGCAGAAAACTATTTTATCGTGCAGCTTAGTTCAAGAGTTATGTCCTGAATTTGTAGATAGATAGTTTTTTATTTTTTTATTTTTTTTTATTTATCTTTCTTGAGGCACAACCTGGATTGGTCAGACCATGGTTAATAAAAAAATCAATTTGTTCATGTGGCGGGGATAGAATTGCAGAAAGCGATGGTCAAGCTAATTGCCATGTTTTCAGGATGAGGGCTTTTGTGTATTTAATTTAAAGAATCATTAAATGGTCAGCCAAAACCAGTTGTTTTGGACAATTTGGGGATAAAATTATTTCGTCACCTAAGTGTGTGTTTGGTTCTACGGTGAAAAGAATTGATTCTAACAGAAGTGAGTTTGACAGAATTGATTTTGGTTAAAAGTGAGTTGAGTGTAAATTGATTTATGTTTGGATACATTAACTAAAAGTGATTCTTATCAATTTATGTTGTTTGGATAGTTTGAACTAAAATTGATTTTGAATGTGTAATTACCAAAATGGATATGAATTTTTTTTGTCAAGAAATGGGTATGAATTTTAATTTATTATTAAAATTAACTTATTGTCTTTCTTCTATTATTTTATTTATTTTACCAATGAGTTTTTACATTATTTTACATTATTTTATTAAAAAAATTATATTTTGTTTAATTCAAAATTATATTTTGTTTAATTCAAGATCCTTTAATAAATTATCAAAAAAGAAAATCCTTTAATTCATGATAAATATTGTTTCAAGCAACTTTTTTAAAAATAAAATAAAAGTGGTAAAAAACAAAACATGGAGAAAAGAAGCCTTTTGTAACAAAAAGGATAATGGCTGTAAACATAAAACACACATGATTTACGTAAAAAAAAAATAGAAAAAAACACACACACACATGATTAATTAAAATGGGCCGGGTCAAAGTAATTCAGCCCAAGCATTTTCTTCTTCTTCTTCTTCTTCAACCTAACACTAGCCGCCGTACCAGAACAACAACAAGAGCAGAAAACTATCAACAACATATCAATACTAGAGGGTAATAGAGGAAGATGAAGAAAAATAAATATGTCACACACTAATAATTTCCAAAATCGATTCACTTCACCGCAGAAGCTAGGAATAGTGGCTTCAAATAAACTCGCGTTTGACATCAAAATTGCGGCAACAAACGTGAGTTTCCTTTTTACCCAAACAATCCAAAAAATGATGAAATCGCGTTTCGAGGTGTAGAATCGCGTTTGGAGCTTTCCAACGCCAAAACAAACAGACGCTAAGACTGGTTGGGTCGGTTTTGGACTTTCAATTGCAAGTCTTAAGAATACATGAACATGGTATGCCTATCTAGTATTTATGATCATAAATGATTCTACAACTTGATTCACAAGTTTGATAATCATGCTCACTGCTTGATAGGACACCTAGACATATTCTAGAAGAAAGTGGAGTCATGTGGGAGAAAATGAATTAGTTGATGGTATGAGAATATATTGAGTAGAGAGTGGGGAATGGTCATTGAGTAATACTGTTAGAATTGTTAGGAGGTTTTCTCTCTGGTTAAGAATCTTTTGACTCTGGTTTATCCTTTCTTTCATTACTTTAAGTGAGCTTTGCTCCATTTTCATCCTTAATACAAACAAACTTTTCATTATGAATAAATTCACTGGTTCCACCACAACTCGAGTTAAGTTTTAGATCTTATAATATAAAATGCAAGAAGAGATGTATTGCCCAAACACCAAACCACTTGTAATATAGCATGGGTCATTTGCAGCACCTAAAAAAAGGTTATAATGCTTCTGAACTAGGACTAAGTTGTTCTGACACCTAAAACATCCAAGGTTTACATTTTTACTCATAATACACTTGGATTTTGCAATCCCAAATGAGTTCCGGATGGTTACTGAGTTGTTCTAGCACCTAAAACATGTAAAAGTGCATGAATCCACATGTAAGAGTCCAAATTCATCAACTTTGTATGCATTGGGATGTAGAATAAAGGATAATTAGTCAGATAAGTTGGTTAGTTAGAGAGTATCATGTATAAATAAGAGAATGCAAGGATAGAGAAGATGATTCATTGGGCATCGTTAAAATTTAGTGGATATAGTGATTCGCTCACTCTATTATAGAAGGGGAAAGCCTTGAAGGATAGTTTTCTTTCTTATTCTATCTCAATTTCTTCAATATAATAGTTCTTTCTTTTGAATTCAGTTTCTTGGTTACTAACAGTATGTGATTAAAACATTTAAATTCTTAAAACAAAAATGCATTCTAGGTGAACCAAACATGAAAATTGATTAGTACTCTTGCATTAATCTTTTAGTACGAGTCTCTTGTATGCTTTTATTTTGACATTTAATATTGAAGTAATTGTAGTGTTATAAAAATTGCATTGTTATGTATTGAAGTAATTATACTTGGTATGCATTTTATATCGAAGTAATTGCAGTGTTATCAAAATTGACATGTCATATTCTTTGGTTTGTGTGCAGCAAAGTTTGGGATGCATTAACGGGCGATGAGTTACATTCTTTTGAGCATAAGCACATTGTTAGAGCATGTGCTTTTTCTGAGGTAGAATTGACGCTTTTGTTTCTGTCATTATTCACATTATTGATTTTTGTTGGTTTAGGTTGATGGGATAAAGTTACTAATTACATAAACACAAAATGGGCCTTCCGGTAAACAGAAAATAAAACCCATTTGAGTATATACATGCCTAGAATTTACCAAGTGATAATAGTAATTTCATGTTCCAGATACTGAATTCACCCCACAATCCAGGATCTACTTTTTTTTTTTTAAATGTTTCACATAGTTCTATTATACTGTAGTTATTGCTTTGGCTTTTTAGTTTTTTATTGAATACTTTTGTCTTGATTCTGTGAGCAAGGATATTGAGTGTATGGGATCTCTTTAGAAATTCTCTTTGCAATTTTCAATTTCTACCTCTACTTTGATTTCTATCATATTTTCTCTGCAAACTTTTAATTATGAGTTATATTAAATACAAATTAAGTTAATTCAATATAGATTTAGATACTTGATAATGTATAATATAGATTCTGTTCAAATTTGGATACCTTGTTGATGCTTGTTATTTATCCAAAGCTTGCTGGAAAACTCTCATTTGTTCATATGAATTGATTGATGTTCGTATACCTGGGTGCAGGATACCCACCTTTTGCTCACTGGGGGAGCAGAGAAAATTCTCCGAATTTATGATTTGAATCGGCCCGATGCACCACCCAAAGAAGTAGATAAATCCCCCGGTTCAGTCAGGAGTGTTGCATGGCTTCATAGTGACCAGACAATATTGAGTTCATGTACTGATATGGGAGGCGTCAGGTGTAGCTTATTTTGCCATATGAGGCCTATAGTTGTCTATTTTTGTGGCTTTTGTATATAAGCTTCGTTATTTTTTATTTTAAACTTGTTATATAAATAAGAAGCTTGGATGCAATTTTGTACTGAATCTAGTTGATCACAGGCTATGGGATGTAAGAACTGGTAACATAGTTCAGACACTTGACACCAAGTCGCCTATGACTAGTGCTGAAGTAAGTCAGGATGGTCGTTATATTACAACTGCCGATGGTTCTACTGTTAAGTTTTGGGATGCAAATCAGTAAGTAATAATAAGCTTAGTTGGCAAAAGTTTTTGTTTTTGTTAGATTCTGCTGTTTTGGTTCTCAAGATAACTTGTGATTTCCAGCTATGGATTGGTGAAGAGCTATGATATGCCGTGCAATGTGGAATCAGCTTCATTGGAGCCCAAGTTTGGGAACAAGTTTGTTGCTGGGGGAGAAGACTTGTGGGTTCATGTGTTTGATTTCCATACTGGCAATGAGATTGGTAAGTTATGTAATATTTAAATACATTTATATTTTGCTTAAATGACATTTTAGTCCTTGTAGCATACACCAGTATACCAATTTCAACTTTAGTCCATACACCAGTACACCTGTGTTTAGGGATGTATACCAACTAAAATTTTATTATTACACGCACACACACACATACTACTAAAAAGTTATCGAAGTATTAATTTTACACTTCTGACCTGCAATTTTTATAACTAAACTGATTTTTTCGTTTGTTTTAATTTTTTGTGTGGCATATTGATGAATCTTGTGATGTTCTGGTGATGACAGCATGCAACAAAGGCCATCATGGTCCTGTTCACTGTGTTCGTTTCTCTCCTGGTGGAGAATCATATGCCTCAGGATCTGAGGATGGAACCATCAGAATATGGCAGACAGGTCCATTGACTCATGATGAATCAGAGGGTTTATCACCAAATGGAACCCTGGAAAAGGACAAAGCAAATGCAGAGGAGGATATTTCACGCAGGATTGAGGGTTTTCATATTGCAGAGGAGGCAAAGTCCAAAGGAAAGGAAGATGCGGGGGAGGAATTATGATACTAATAATTGCGCCCTTTTGCCTCCCATTGTTTTGCAATTTGAGCATGTTATGCGAACCATGGGCCTTCTGATATACATCATAATTAGTATAAACTAAATTTTTGTAAGTTTTAGTCTGTATTGGACATCTACTGAATTGACGAGCTGGTTAAGGATAATGAAGTTTTATGTTTGCTTTTATTTCAAGAAGTTTGTGGGATACTTCAAGTAACTTGATATTGTTCTTAAATAGATGAATAATAACAATAATGACCAGGAAACATAATGAATAGACTTAAATATAGTTTTACCCCCTTATTTTGAAGGGTTATGTTAACATGTGCCCTAAGGGCATATGATAAGCTATTTAAATATAGAAATGTGCATTTAATGATATAGAGAATTTAATGTTTAGACAATTGAATAATACATAAGTTTTAATAAATTTTTTCCATATTAGTGTTCTTGACATGTGCCCTTAAGGTCACAAGTTAACATTTCCCTATTTTGAATGAATCAGAATTTTACCCTCTATTTTAAAATTCTTTGGATTTTGCTCCCCCTATACTAGGAGTGGTAAAACGGGCTGAGACCGCAGGCTGATCCATTTGACCCGCTATTTTGGGCAAAACCTGCCTATACACTACAAGAAAATTTAGGATTAGCTACGACGGTGTTTGTTTGTAGCTAATTGATAGCTATTTTCTAGTAAAACAAAGGTAGATAAATTATATATTATTCAATTTTATTCAAAATTAGGTCCATAGAGTTGTGAACCGTGGAATTAGCTAAATTTTTTTTATATTAGTTGCAAATTAGATCTCTTTCATTTGTGCTTGCTGCCTAACTTTGTTTATCGGGGAAAAAGAAAAGGATCACCATGGCATAGAATGAAATGACTTTTATTACATTGGTGATGAAGCTGGTACTACAGAATTAGACAGCGATAATAAAAAAAAAAAACCAATGGTTTGTTACAAAAGAAAGGAAAATGGAAATCAGATTCTAAAGGAATGATGGGAAAATGTTACTATGTTTCACCTCAACAATCCTTCCTTAGTATAAGAAGATGACATGTTCTTGAAAAGATCATACTGCTCTTTGGGTGTATATGAGTGACATGTGTCCACTTTCAAATTCTCTCTCTTTTTTTATGTTTGAATTTCAAATTTCAAAATTTCTCTTACTCTTTATAACAAATACATTCATTTTATCTTCCAAACTCATTCTATTTTATTATTTTCAAATTTAGTTCCGACTTTCTTTTCTTTCTCTCTCACTTCTTATCTACATTTATTCATCTTCAATATATTTCTACTAAGGAAAATGCTATTTAGTATGAAAATTTATGGAGAAGAATTGCAAGAATAAATCTCCACCCTTGTTTACATCAACTACCTCCCATGATTTTCACAAAAAGAGGAGATTAAAATTACATTATCCTATAAGATAATGGCATGTGTTATTCTTGCATTTCTTCTCTAAAATAATTCTTACTAAATAACAATGCTCTTCACCAATCGTTAGTTGGTTCAGTGGTGATTGGCGCTGAACTTGGTAGGGAGGACCACGGTTCGATCCCCCGCAACTGCGATCGGGAGGGGGCTGGAACCACTTGATGCCAGAACTGACCCCCGAACCAGATTCAACTGGTGGTGAAAACCAAAAAAAAAAAAAAAAAAAAAAAAAAAAAAAATAACAATGCTCTTCTACTAATCTTCATTTTCCTTTCTTACTTTGCATGATATAGTAAGAAAAATCGCTACAGGAATAAGAAAAATATTTTGCACATCATGGAAGTGAGAAAGAATGTGAAAAACACAAGTAACTATAGTATCTTCCTACTTCTACATTAAACATTTTATTTTACAATTTTATCACATAATCAGCTTCTTGACTATGTTGAAAGTATCAAATAATACGGGGAACAAGTTGTTTCTAATTAAAATTTATAATCAAATATTATATGTAATAATTTAATGGTTTTATATTGTAAATTATTGTTAATAAAACCTCAATTTTAATGGTTCATAGGTTATGGAGGTTTTGGTTGTCAAGAGTCACAAGATTAATGATAATTATATTGGGTGGTAATGGCTTATGAATTCTTGATGGTAGAATTAAGCCTATAAGTAACCTTTGGTCCCTAAGCTTGCTCTCACTTCATTATTCAGAAAAGATATACACCATCTATATTGTTGAGAGTAAGAGCTTAGAAGACTCAAAGAGTGGTGATTCATAACATTGTAACAATGGCTGGAGGTAAATTTTTGACTTCTATTTTCCGCATTTGGTTTATTGATCTTGTTGTTCTATTTATTAGCATGAACACATGATCAAATTCAATTTGGTCTTACATTTGGTATCAGAGCCTTGCTGCCTCTGCCTTGTTTGTTCTTCGTTTTTCCATTTTGGTAATTTTAACGATTTCATTTTGATTCAGTTTAAAGCATTATTATTGCAAAACAGTATAAGAAATCTTCATTTTGTTGAGTTTCTAAGCTTTCAGTTATTTTTGTCAATCAAAATAGTGCCCAGAATGTCAAGAACCGTTTTCAAGTTTTGAAATTTTTAGTTTGGGTAATTTGTTTTAGACCCTTTTCATCAAGATTAAAATCTGAATTGTATTGGAAATATTTTGTATGGTTATTCTGGGTTTATAATTGACAATTTTCATGTTTTAATTGAGCTGAAACCGTCGGGTTTCAATTCGGATTCGCGTGGGTTTTCAACCGGGTCGTTTTGACCCGTCTGGAGGTTGAAGATGATGAAGTTTATTTTAATCATTACTGTTGTTCTAAATATTAAGTAATGCAATGTAGTGGGGACTTGAACCGGCGTTCCCTACATTTGCTTTCAATGTTGTTACTGTTTGGCTATGTGTTGTTTTCTGTATATTACTGCGCTTTAATAATATATATACATATATTATATATATACTGCATTACAATTTTGAAGAAAAATATACAGAAAAATTAGATTCAGGGATTCGAACCCATGTCTTTTCTGTAAAAGGGTCAACTTCTTGACCACTGAGACAGGTAACAATGCTGTTATAATTTTGTCTTATTGAAGATTTATATTTTGAATATTATGTTTTCTGATTAATTGAGTAATTATGCTTTACTATTTGGAATAAGTTTATGCATAAATTAAATCAGATACATAATATTATGTTTTGATTATACAATTGCGTATGGAATTTTTTATATTTTAGTCATGCAATTGTATATGAGAATTTTATTACATTATATATGAGAATTTTATCATTCTATCTCATTTTGATTTGTGTAACTTATTCTCTCATATAATTGAGTTGTTATGTCTAGTGACCTTTATAATTTTAATTAGTTTTGGATTAGCCGCAGCACCCTTAATTAATTAAAATTATTTCTAAAGTTTTAAGGTCACATAAGGAATTAGACATAATATTGTGATTAATCATATGTGGTATAGTGGATTTTATCCCGTAGGAATTTTCGTTATATTTGTATGGTTAATTAGGATAAAATGTCAAATTATTTCATAATTTGCCCACAGGGATTATGAATTGGTATATAACTTGATAGTTTTATCATAAAGTATAAATTTTGGATGGAAAATCAAATTATTTTACACATATAAAGTGAAATTTGTGTATAATTTGATTTTTGTAAAATTGAAATAAGTCTTATTGCATTAAAATTTAGCCCGCAGGTAATTTTATGTTATAAGATTTATTTTGGGGTATGTTTACATCGGTAATACATACATTATAGACAATATATATGCCTCAAGATTTTGACATGAGCCTTTGGAATTTTTCAGCTTCTCAATCTGTTATTTATTCTGATATCAAACATGATGTTCCTAAGCTCGAAGGTAATTCATTCTCCTTTGTTAGTTATGAATCTAATATGGCTGATGTTAATATAAACACCTGGTGGATTGATTCTAGATCAACAATCCATATAGCAAGCTCCTTGCATGGTTGAAGGTTGAAAAACACACAAGAAGGGGGGGGAGGGGGGGGGGGGGGGGGGGGGGTTGAATTGTGTTAAGACTTTTTCTAAGTTAAAACAAATGCAGCGGATAAGTTGTAACACACACAATATATATGAGGATAGGGATAGAGCAATACTCAGAATTTTTATACTGGTTCCTCCCACTAACAGGAGTAGTCCAGTCCTCTTGTCCTTCACAAGAGATTTCACTATAATCACTCAGATTACAAATGCTCAATCACAAAGCAAGAGACTTCCAATGCTCAAGCACAAAGCAAGAGACTTCCCACAAGTTTAATAAAAATAAAGATATGAGATTAACACTTGATATACAATCAGAGGTGTTTACAAAATACAACACAGTTACAAGACTTAACTTAGAAAATTATCACAAAGTTTCTAAGTGTTTGATAGCTTTTGAATTTGACAGAGGTTCTACACGTTCAGAAGCTTAAGTCTTGATACCAATTCTTCACATATCTTCTTCCTTTTATATGTGAAAAAAGTGAACGTTGAAGATTATAGCCGTTTGAAGAATTGAGACGCTCCTTTGTATTGATCAGTGAGCTTATTAGCTGTTCTGATTTGCAGATGCTTAGGAGCTTAACGTTTACTACAAAATGAGAGATTCCTTTTGGCTTTTGATATTTGAACCTTGGTGTAAGCTAAATAAGGAAATATTCGTTTCTGAAGCCTGACTTGAAAAGGACCTTTCCATGGTCAAACCTTTTCATTCTTGGTTTCTACGTTTGGACTTAGTCAGACACAGTCTTCAATAAAATTGTATTCTCAAGTGTAGCTTAACATTTATCTCTGATGAGCCTTCAGATAATAGCTTCAGAGCTTGACAGGCTCAGATTTACTTGCTTCAGATCTGGTAAGCTCAGAAGTAATTCCTTCAGAAATTCTAAGGTGCTTTAGTACGCAAATTTTAACTTTTAATCCTGCACACTAAATTAAATTATTAGTACTCCAATTTAACTTTAAATACATTGTTATCATCAAAATCAATTAAAGAGATACAAAATTATAATTTTGTTCCAACAATCTCCCCCTTTTTGATGATGACAACTATATGTATTTAAAATCAATTGTTGTTGTTTTTATTTAACATCTTGACTTCAGGTTCTGAGGTTTGCAAGCTCCCCCTGAGTCTGATAAGCTTCAGAAGTTTATCAATGATAAATATAAAACAGTCTAAGAGTAATATTTAATGTCAAATATAATTTCATATATTCTACCTTCAGAATTAGAGGTTTGCAAGCTCTATTTCTTCAGATTGACAAATATAAGACATGGTTTGCAAGCGTATCTTATATCATACGAATTTATGTTGGACAAAATTTATTACTGCCCCTCATTAAAAGTTTAAAAGACTTATATATCTTAACAAGAGTAGAGTTTAGAAAATGTAAGATCTTAGAGCTTCAGAATTAATTTCACTGCCACATGAAATAATATAATATTTTATCCCCCTTTGTCATTATCAAAAACGGGTCAGTCAAAGCACAAGTTTTGAAGAAAGTGATAAGAATTAATAATAAGAAATAAGCCATAAAATCAAAAGAAATTTAAGCAAAATATTCAAAACATAACCAAGATAAAATTGTTCAGAAAAAAAACTAAAACAAGTGCCTAAAAGAGATCCTAAGGTTTAGGGGTCAGAAGGGTAATAAGGGTCTTCAGATCATTTGCCATTTCATTCTGTTTAGCCTCAATCCTCTCAAATTTTTCATTCTGCTGAGCGGCAAGCTGATCAATCTTAGCATTCAGTGCAGCTTGCTTCTGCTTCTGAGCCTCAAGCTCTTTCTTAAGTACAGAGAGTTCTGAAGAGGAGCCAACTACATCCATCACTGACTTGCTCACAAATAAATCACCAGGGTCCAAAGAAAACTTCAGAGCAGTGGAAATGGAACTTTGCATAGAAAGTGAGAAGTGAGTGTTGAGGTAATCTTCCTGCCAATGACGCGCCGCCTTCTCAGAGATCTTCAAATACCCTTCCTTGAGCTTATCCAACCAAGCCTTCAGAGCAATCTGATAATCCAACATCTCATTCAGATCCCCATCCACCAGATGATAGAAATCAGTCAGAACTTCCTCTCTTAGTTCATCCCAAGCCATGATATAAGCTCTTGGATTCATCAGTGAACACCTAACATCATGAAGTGCCTTCGCTTTCCTGTAAATTTTGTTAGTAACGCGCACAAACATGTCATTGGAAACAGGAGGGGGTGGTGGTCTAGGCAAATGTTCACACGAGGATTCTAAAGTAAAAGATTCTTCAGAATCTGAGTCAGAGTCAGGAATGGTAATGACTTTTCTGGGTGGTCGGAAGGATTGAGGAGGTTCAGTGTTAAGCACCATGGTGAAACAAGGAAATGTTTCAGAATGAAGACGAATTTCTTCAAGATCTGAATCAGTTCCAGGAGATGGTGGAGAGGATGGAATTTCTGAAGTGTTGGGTTCAGAAGTGAGTGGCTTAGAAGATGAAGGCTGAGGAGGTTCAGTTTGTGATTCAGCAGGGACTTCAGAAGTTTGAGTATTAGAGGGTTCAGATTGGTCTATGTCCATTGCTATTGGGGCAGACTCAGAATCTTTAATAGGAGATTTCTGAGGGGATTTAGGTTTGTCAGGAATGGTTTCAGCAATAATGGCAGGTGCAGAGGTGGAAGCAGTGTGAATGGGTGATTGCTGAGGTGATGAAACAGTGTATACAAGATCACCATGAAGATGTTGTTCAAGGTGTTGGAGAGTGTCTGTGGAGTGTGGAGATAGTGATTGTGGTTGGTGTTGTTGTTGTTGAGTTTCGTGTTGTTGAAGATCATGGAGTTGTTGCATTTTGGAGTGAAGTTCATGAAGAGTTTCATTTCTCTTAGATGCAACAGAGATGATGGATTCTTGTACATGATCCATAGCTCTTTCAAGCTCAGAAACTGTGGGGGATTCATCAACAATGGAAAATGCTGGAAATATTTGGCTACTACCAGGCAGCATCATATTGATGGGTTGAGATTCATCAACAGACGGGTGATCAATGGTAGGATGTGTGGAAAGATGAGGTGGAGATTGAGTGGGATTAGTTTGAGGTGGAGGTTGTTCAAATATGGTTTCAGTGAATTGGGGAGGAGGATGAGTTTGTTCAGATAAGGGGTTGACAGTTTGTGCAGCATTAAGAACAGTATTTACAGAAGTTGAAGGAATACCTGAAGTAGATATCTGAACTGGTTTCCTGATTCTGATAGTGCGGCTCAGAGGCACATCATCTTCTGTATCTGAATCGCTGTCAATATGTGCCACAAAAGGCCCTTCAGTGCGCTGAGGTACCCGTTCAGATTTGGCAGTAGCTTCAGAGACCTTCTTGGTCTTCACCTTCTTTTCCTTCTTAACCCTCTTCTTTTCTGGGGCTTCAGCAACCTCAGAATTCTTCTTCTTTGTTGTCCTCTTTCTTTTCTTGACTACATAGTCATCCTCAGGTTCAGACTGTAAATCATCAAGGGTAAGATAAACACCTTCTTCCCTTCTAGCAGCAATGTAATGAGCAATAACATCCATTGGCTCATTCTTATACACAGGGTGAACATCATCTCTGAGGGATGTTACCCTTCTCTTGGTAGGAGATTGAGGATACTTCAGATTATCCTTAGAGATCTTGTGCACATTGCACAGATTTTCAGCAGAGAGGAAGGGAGTCCTTAACTCAATAGTGGTATCCTCAGCTCCAACTTCCCTCAACTTATCCACCAAACGCCATTGGTAAAAGAGCTCAGAGAGCAATCTTGGATAAGCAACCCAGTGCTTAGATTTCTCTGTAGTGTTTCTGATATAGGTACAGAGATAGTGGAAGAGATAAGCTGGTAAATTTAACTTAGTACCTTTTACTAAGAAGAGAAGCAAATGCCTTTGATCCCACGAAATCTGATCAGTTCCACCAACCCTTGGAATGATGGTAGAGAGAAGAATTTTGTGCAGAAGCTTTGCAACTTTAAACAGCCCAGAAGTTCTTCCCATATGAGTGGGATCCTCATATAAGGTATCTTTAATCTCAGCTCTATGCTTGGTTAGGGGTGGAGGTTTGTCAGTATCAACTTGAAAAAATCCTTCATTAGGAATCTGAAGGAGTTCAGCAAAGTGTGTTCTTGTGATTGACACAGGTACACCGAGAATTGTTGAACGAATTTCAGGACCAATGTAAGGTTTCAAACCTAATTCCTCACAAGACTTGTTCTTGTTAACTTCTGGATTTTTAGCAATGGCCCTTTCCAATTCCGCTTTAGCCTTTTCTTTAGTAAACACTTCCGCGCCAACCCAAAATTCCTTGACTAAATTTGGATAAACGACACCGTTCAGCATATCAAAGTAGTTCGTCCATCCTTGATTCTCAAAGTAACTTCTTAGTTCCAAATCGTTTACCCTAAACGATTCAAAGTCGATTGGATTTTCTGCAACTAGCTCTAATTGCTCAAAGCGAACAGATGAAGGTTCAGGATTTCTGGAGACATCTTCTTGAGATTCAATAAGGTTAGGAATGATAGTAGCTTTAGATGAAGAAGCCATTGAAGTTGACGATTGAGTAAGATAGAAAAGAATTTTGGAGAGAAAGAGAGATGAAAATTTTGAAAGAAGAAGTTGAAAACGTGAGAAGTGATAGTGACTAGTGTGTGATAAGTGATTATAGTGTAAGTTTCAAAATATTTGGGGAAACAAGATAGTGACGTAATGGGGGCGTGGCAGTTACTTTTAATAAAATCATCATTAGCTCTCCTCCATTACCCAGCGGTTACTAGACATGATGGGAAGTTACACAGATAAGTAGTGTTTTCAGAAGCCAGCTGTCAGTTAGAGAAACTGAGCAGTCAACTAACACTTAGAGTAGGTATCTGAGTCACAAGAGATCATATTTAATAATAAATAATTCTGATTGCTTCAGATGAGAGAGTGCTTCAGAACCTATATAATAGTTTCTGAGCCATCCAAACTTCTGAGGCCCTTCAGAACTAATTTATTCATTCAGAGTTAACAGCATTCAGAAACATCATTCAGAATTAAAAACCATGTTCAGATTTTTCTTGATAAAATGGAAACGATCAATAGCAAGAGGTTTGGTAAAGATATCAGCCCATTGATGCTCAGTATCAATGAATTGAATCTCAATTACTCCCTTCTGAACATAATCTCTAATGAAGTGATGCTTGATCTCAATGTGTTTAGCTCGTGAATGCAAAATAGGATTCTTAGACAAACAGATAGCAGCAGTATTATCACAGAGAAGTGGTATACTACTTATCCTTATCTGATAATCCTCCAGCTGATGTTTCATCCAGAGCAATTGAGTGCAACACTTAGCAGCTGAGATGTACTCTGCTTCTGCTGTAGATAGAGCAATAGTTGCTTGTCTCTTACTAGCCCATGATATAAGTTTTTCACCTAGAAATTGACAGTTTCCACTAGTGGACTTCCGTTCAATTTTATCACCAGCATAGTCAGCATCACAGAATCCAATAAGCTGATAATCTAAGGATTTCTTATAAAGTAATCCAAGATTAGTGGTTCCTTTCAAATATCTAAAGATTCTCTTAACAGCAGTTAAATGAGACTCTCTAGGATCTGATTGAAATCTAGCACACAAGCATACACTGAACAAGATATCTGGTCTAGAAGCAGTGAGATAGAGGAGGGAACCAATCATACCTCTATATAATTTCTGATCTACTTTGCCTTCAGATTCTTCCTTCAGAAGACTGCTAGAGGGATGCATAGGAGTTGACATTGGTTTGCAATCTTCAAGACCAAATTTCTTCAGTAAATCCTTTGTGTATTTGGTTTGATGCACATATACTCCTTCTTTTCTTTGATTAATTTGAATTCCCAAAAAGATTGTTAGTTCTCCCATCATACTCATTTCGAATTCATCCTGCATAAGCTTAGAGAAACTCTTGCAAAGAGAAGCATTAGTTGAACCAAAGATAATATCATCAACATAAATTTGAACAATTAAGATATCAGTTTTTAAGGTTTTTCTAAAAAGAGTGTTATCAACATGTCCTTTTTCAAAACCGTTTTCTAGAAGAAATATACTTAACCTCTCATACCAAGCTCTTGGAGCTTGTTTCAAACCATACAGAGATTTCTTCAATTTGTAAACATGATCAGGACACTTTATATCTTCAAAGCCAGGAGGTTGTTTGACATAGACCTCTTCAGAAATTACTCCATTCAGAAATGCACTTTTTACATCCATTTGAAATAGAGTGATGTTATGATTAACTGCATAGGACAAGAGAAGTCTTATTGCTTCAAGTCTTGCTACTGGTGCAAAGGTTTCAGTGAAATCTATGCCTTCTTGCTGACTATAACCATGTGCAACTAGTCTAGCTTTGTTTCTAACAACTTCTCCCTTTTCATTTGACTTGTTTCTGAATACCCATTTTGTTCCAATAATGTTCTTGTGTTTGGGTTTTGGTACCAGATCCCAAACGTCATTTCTTTCAAATTGATTGAGTTCTTCTTGCATTACAACAATCCACCCATCATCTGAGAGTGCTTCTTCTATGTTTGTGGGTTCAATTAATGAAATTAACCCAACTAGGGATTCATCCTCTTTGAAAGCAGATCTGGTCTTTCTTGGGCTATCCTTGTTACCAACAATTAGCTCTTCAGGATGAGATGATCTATACTTGAATTTACTCTTAGGTGGAGCAGGTGTCTGAGAGGGTTCAGTTTCTGAAGGATCTTCAGATTCAAGGCCTTCAGAGATATCTTCATTTTGAGTCTCAGATGGATATACAACAATGGAGAGATCTTCACACTCAGAATTTGAGGAAACTTGAAACTCTGCAAAAGTCTCAGCTTGCTCTGACATTTTATCGTCAGGCTCTTTATCATCAAATCTAACATGTATAGATTCTTCAATTGTGTGAGTTTCAGAATTATACAATCTGTATGCTTTTGAGCGTTCAGAGTAGCCTATAAAGATACCCTTATAAGCTCTAGCATCAAATTTCTTTCGATAGACCTTGTTGTCTAGAATATAACAAGTACATCCAAACTGATGAAAATAAGAAATATTGGGTTTTCTTCCTTTGAACAGTTCATAAGCAGTTTTGTTCAGAATAGGTCTGATGTAGATTCTATTCTGAACATAGCAAGCAGTACTCACGGCTTCTGCCCACAAGAACTTAGCTAGGTTAGACTCAAGCATCATGGTACGAGCCATTTCTTGCAAAGATCTATTCTTTCTTTCTACAACACCATTCTGCTGTGGTGTTCTAGGAGAAGAGAATTCATGGATTACTCCATGCTCTGAGCAGAAAGATTCGAAAGAGTCATTTTCGAACTCTCCCCCATGGTCGCTTCTAACCTTCAGAATCCGAAGATCCTTTTCACTTTGTATTTGTGTGCAGAAGTCACTGAACACCACAAATGCTTCACTCTTAGAACGTAGGAATTTCACCCAAGTCCATCTACTGAAATCATCAACCATGACCAATCCATATTTTTTACCATTGATAGAGGCTGTCGAAACAGGACCAAACAGATCAATGTGCAGCAATTCTAAGGGTCTGGAAGTAGAGACAATGTTTTTAGACTTGAAGGAAGTCTTAGCAAATTTTCCTTTTTGACATGAGCCACAAAGTGCATCTGAGTGATAATCAATGTCAGGCAAACCACTAACAAGCTTTTGTTTGCTAAGCTTAGAGATCAACCTCCAGTTAGCATGACCAAGACGCTTGTGCCATAACCATTTCTTATCACTCAGAGACAAAAGACATATAATCTTTTGGTCAACCAAATCAGAAAAGTTTACTTTATAAACATTGCCAACTCTCATTCCTTTGAATACTACAGATTTGTCAGAGTCTTTTGATACAATACATGAATTCTTATCAAATGTAACAATACATCCATTGTCACAAAATTGACTAATGCTCAATAGATTATGTTTAAGTCCATCAACTAACCAAACATCTTTAATGGAAAGGGAGGAATTACCAACTGTACCTGTACCAATGATCTTCCCTTTTTGTTTTCCTCCAAACCCCACAGAGCCTCCCTCCTTCAGAGTTAGGGTTTGGAACATATGCTTTTCTCCCGTCATATGTCGTGAGCAACCACTGTCCAGGTACCAGGGCTGCTGTTTTACCTTTCCTTGCATGTGCATCTGAAGCAAACACTATTTCAGATTTTGGTACCCATATTCTGATGGGTCCTTTAGAGTTAGTCTTCTGAATAGTATTCCTTCTTTGTTTTCTATGATCAACACAAGATCTAGAATTAATTAAGCTTTGACAAGAATGTTTAGGCTTAATTTGATTCTTGGATTTTGATATGGAGTATATCATAGTTCCAAAGGTCAAGCAAGGATCTGAAATAACTTTGCCTCGATTTCTCAGAGGTTCAGATGACTTCTGAGCCTTAACTTGAGAACTTTTGAACTCAGAAATTTTAGGTTCAGAAGAACTTGGAACTTCTGAGTCTTTGGGTTCAGGTTCAGAGCCTCCTTCAGAGTTGGATGCCTTCAGATCGAGTGTACCACTTTTAACAAAGGTAGAGAATAATTCAGGTGGAGTATCATCCTCACTATATGATTTCAGAGGTTTATCCCAGTTCTTAAACCGAGAATAACCAATGCCTTCACCATAGTTACGAGTCATATGATAAATCATGGAAGCCATTTTACTCCTATTGAAGGTACAACGAATAAATTCGTGAAGAGCATCTTCATGATCATCATTGAGCTTGTCTGCCAAGACATAGTTAGATTCAACATGACAAATACGAATGTTTAACGATTCATTTTCATCATAAAGAATCTTGGCATCCTTTTTCAATGATTCATGAACATTCTTCAGAATTTTGTGTTGACCTACCATACGAGTGTAATGTTTCACAGCAATCTTAAGAGAATCAATTAATTCAGATTTAGTCATGTTAGAATATACCTCATTTTCATCATCTGAGTCATCTTCAGAATCTCTATCAGAGTTGTTACCTTCAGAAGTTCTTGCCATTAAAGCCAGATTGCCTTCTTCATCATCTTCTCCTTCAGAGTCATTCTCAATGGTCTCCCAAGTGGCTAACAAACTCTTTCTTACCTTTTCTTTGTACTTTTCTTTCCCAAAGCTCTTATTCTTTCCTCTGTCCTTGGATGACATTTCTGGACAGTCCGCAATGAAGTGTCCAGATTTCTTGCAGTTATAGCACTTGTCCAGTTCTTCCTTTTTGTCCTTTGAAAAGGAACTTCTTGAGTTGTTTCCTTTGTTTGGAAACCTTTTGTATTTCTTGTTCCATTTCTGAAACCTTCTAACCATTAGTGCCATTTCTTCATTCTCAGAATTTTCATCCATCATATCATCAGAAGTTTCTTCCTCTTGTTCAGACACTTTGATCTTTGCAGCTTTTGAGGAAGTCTGAACAGAGCTTAGAGCCAAGGACTTCATCTTCTTGACAGGTTCATCTGACATAAGTTCTAGCTCATGACTTCTGAGTGAGCTTATTAAATCTTCAAGAGTCACATTGTCCAAATCCTTGGATTCCTGAAAAGCTGTAACTTTTGGTCTCCATTTGGAAGGCAAGCTCCTCAGAATTTTCTTCACGTGATCAGATGCAGTGTAGCTTTTCTTCAGAACTTGAAGACCAGAGACAAGGGTTTGAAACCTTGAATACATGGTTTCAATATCTTCATCTTCCTTCATTCTGAACAGCTCATATTGATGAACTAATAAGTTTGCCTTAGCTTCTTTGACTTGCTTATTTCCTTCATAGGTGGAACATAGAGAGTCCCAGATAGTTTTGGCACATGACTTGTTGGATATTTTTAAATACTCAGCATGAGATATTGCACCAATAAGCATATTCTTAACAGTATGATGCTTCTTATACTGTTTCTTCTTTTCAGCATCAAAGAACTTTCTGTAGGTATTTCTTACAATACCTTCATCATCCATGTGTTCAAAATGTATACCATCTTCAATGATATCCCATAACTCATCATCAGTCCCAATGATGTAACTATACATCTTGGTTTTCCAGAAAGGAAAAGTAGTAGGATCACTGTTGAAGTAAGGTGGTTTGTCTCTGTGATTGTCACTGTTCCTTTCCTTATCATAGTTGTGAGGAGGTGGAACAGCAGAGTGATTAGGTCCAGAGGAAGCAGAAGGAGAGGTAACACCAGACATGTTTTTCAACTAAGTACCCCTAGATCTTTTACTGTTTCACTGTTAAGTGAAGAGCAACAGACCGGAGCTCTGATGCCAATTGAAGGTTGAAAAACACACAAGAAGGAGGGGGGGGGGGGGGGGGTTGAATTGTGTTAAGACTTTTTCTAAGTTAAAACAAATGCAGCGGATAAGTTGTAACACACACAATATATATGAGGATAGGGATAGAACAATACTCAGAATTTTTATACTGGTTCCTCCCACTAACAGGAGTAGTCCAGTCCTCTTGTCCTTCACAAGAGATTTCACTATAATCACTCAGATTACAAATGCTCAAGCACAAAGCAAGAGACTTCCAATGCTCAAGCACAAAGCAAGAGACTTCCAATGCTCAAGCACAAAGCAAGAGACTTCCCACAAGTTTAATAAAAATAAAGATATGAGATTAACACTTGATATACAATCAGAGGTGTTTACAAAATACAACACAGTTACAAGACTTAACTTAGAAAATTATCACAAAGTTTCTAAGTGTTTGATAGCTTTTGAATTTGACAGAGGTTCTACACGTTCAGAAGCTTAAGTCTTGATACCAATTCTTCACAGATCTTCTTCCTTTTATATGTGAAAAAAGTGAACGTCGAAGATTATAGCCGTTTGAAGAATTGAGACGCTCCTTTGTATTGATCAGTGAGCTTATTAGCTGTTCTGATTTGCAGATGCTTAGGAGCTTAACGTTTACTACAAAATGAGAGATTCCTTTTGGCTTTTGATATTTGAACCTTGGTGTAAGCTAAATAAGGAAATATTCGTTTCTGAAGCCTGACTTGAAAAGGACCTTTCCATGGTCAAACCTTTTCATTCTTGGTTTCTACGTTTGGACTTAGTCAGGCACAGTCTTCAATAAAATTGTATTCTCAAGTGTAGCTTAACATTTATCTCTGATGAGCCTTCAGATAATAGCTTCAGAGCTTGACAGGCTCAGATTTACTTGCTTCAGATCTGGTAAGCTCAAAAGTAATTCCTTCAGAAATTCTAAGGTGCTTTAGTACGCAAATTTTAACTTTTAATCCTGCACACTAAATTAAATTATTAGTACTCCAATTTAACTTTAAATACATTGTTATCATCAAAATCAATTAAAGAGATACAAAATTATAATTTTGTTCCAACAATGGTATGCAAGACTTAAGAAAGCCAGTAGGAAGTGAGTGTACTGTCCTATCAGGAAGCAGGATGGGCTCATATGTGGAGGCTATTGGAACTTGCATTTTAACTTTGAACAATGGTTTTGTTTTGAAATTAGAAAGGACCTTTTATGTACCAAGTTTCTCACGAAACTTGATTTCAGTTTCTAGACTTGTGCCATTTGGATATTCCTTTCATTTTAAAGACACGTCATTTGAATTATTTTATAATTCAGAATGTGTTGGGAATGGTATTTTGTCTGATGGTCTTTATCGTATTAATTTACAAAACGAATCCATTTATAGTTCAATGTATGTTCAAACTGGCATTAAGCGGTGTAATATTAACGAGAATTCTTCTATGTTATGGCATCGGAGATTAGGACATATCTTCATTGAGAGAATTAAAAGGTTAGTAAAAGATGGGGTACTTAATACTCTAGATTTTGCTGACTTTGAAACTTGTGTTGACTGCATTAAGGGAAAGCAGACCAACATTTCTAAGAAGGGTGCCAATAGAAGTTCAAGCATATTAGAAATAATTCATACATATATATGTTGTCCAGATATGGATGCACATGGTCAGAAATATTTTATCACCTTCATAGATGATTACTCACGATATATGAATATTTATTTGCTTCATAATAAGAATGAATCATTGGATGCATTCAAAGCCTTTAAGGCTGAAGTTGAGAACCAATGTGGAAAGCAAATAAAAATTGTGAGATCTGATCCGGGTGGTGAATACTATGGTAGATACACTGAAAATGGGCAAGCACCTGGTCCATTTGCTATGTTTCTTCAAGAACATGGGATTGTTGCCCAATATATCATGCCCGGTTCTCCGAGCCAAAATGGTGTTGCAGAAAGAAGAAACCGAACTTTATTGGACATGGTGCAGAGTATGTTTAGCAACTCCAATCTTCCTAAATCCTTGTGGAATGAAGCACTAAAGACGGCTGTGTATATCCTCAACCGGGTTCCATCCAAGGCTGTCCCAAAGATACCATTTGAGCTATTTAAGGGTTGGAAACCGAGTTTGAGACATATGCACGTTTGGGGATGTCCGTCTGAGGTGAGGATTTATAATCCACAAGAGAAGAAACTAGACCCGAGGACCATTAGTGGGCATTTCATTGGATATGCCGAAAGGTCTAAAGGTTATAGATTTTATTGTCCATTTCACACAACTAGGATTGTGGAGTCAAGAAATGCAAAGTTTCTTGAAGATCACTTGATTAATGGGAGTGATCAAATCAGGAACATAGTTTCTGTACATGATCCTACAGAGTCCCAACCTTCTGTTTCAAGTGATAGATTGGTTGTTGTTCACAATACCCCTCAAGTTGAAATGGATGTTGATCAACCACCAATCATTGAGATTCCACAAAATGCTGATATTCCGGTAGATCAAATTGATCATCAAATTCCTGAAAATGATGAACAATTAGTTGAACAACATGATCCACAAGAGAATGTTGATCCAACATTAAGAAGGTCTACTAAGACAAGAAAACCAGCTATTCCTAATGATTACATTGTGTATCTACAAGAATCTGACTATAACATTAGAATTGAGAATGATCCAGAAAACTTTGCACAAGCCATGAGTTGCAAAGAGTCAAATTTGTGGTACGATGCCATGATTGATGAGATGAATTCCATGAAGAACAACGATGTTTGGGATCTTGTAGAGTTACCTAATGGGTTGAAGGCCATTGGTTGTAAATGGGTATTTAAAACCAAAAGAGATTCATTAGGTAACATTGAGAGATACAAGGCTAGACTCGTTGCTAAGGGATTCACTCAGAAGGAGGGAATTGATTACACGGAGACCTTTTCTCCTGTATCAAAGAAGGATTCTCTTCGTGTCATTTTGGCATTTGTTGCACATTTTGACCTTGAGTTGCACCAAATGGATGTGAAAACAACCTTTCTTAATGGTGATTTAGAGGATGAGGTTTATATGAAACAACCTGAAGGTTTCTCCTCTAATAATGGTGAGCATTTGGTTTGCAAGCTTAAGAAATCCATATATGGTTTAAAACAAGCATCCCATCAATGGTATCTCAAATTTCATGGGGTAATTTCTTCATTTGGGTTTGTTGAAAATCCCATGGATCAATGCATATACCAGAAGGTTAGTGAGAGTAAAATTTGTTTTCTTATTTTATATGTGGATGATATTTTACTTGCTACCAATGATAAAGTTTTTACATGAGGTGAAACAATCTCTCTCTAAAATTTTTGATATGAAGGATTTTTTGGGTCTATCTCAAAAAAACCTGTATCAATAAAGTTTTAGAGAGATTTCAGATGAAAGATTGTTCACCAGATGAAGATATCAGATAATCCAAGTATGGACCACTATTTCATGGAGAAGCACTAAACAAACTTTGGTTGCTATTTCTACTATGGAAGCCGAGTTTGTCTCCTGTTTTGAGGCAACTACTCATGGTGTATGGCTTAAGAGTTTTATTTATGGGCTTAGAATCATGGATTCTATCTTTAGGCCTATGAAAATTTTCTGCGATAATTCAGTTGCTGTTATGGCTAAGTGGAAGTCGAAGTAAGCACATCGACATTAAGTACTTAACCATTAGAGGAAAAGTAGTGGTCATTAAGCACATTAGCACTGAATTAATTATCGTTGATCCTTTGACTAAGGGCATGCCACCACTAAAATTCAAGGATCATGCAGAAAATATGGGACTTGATTCCTCTTTATGATTGTATACATTCAGTTTATTAATAAAACTCTTATATATTATGGTATTTTCTCATATTCATGCGCACTTCAGTTTTTGAGAAAATACATTTCATTTTGGACCAAGAATAAACATATGGTTTATTCATTAAGTTTTATTGTTACCACATTAAGTAAATACTTGAGTAACAAAATATGTTGTAATACATAGATGATAATACTCGCGTTTAGAGGAACTATCGCTATGATTCACATATTTGTTTCTTAAGGAAGGTATTTGTTGACTCATTTAAGCCAATAATTAAAACCTATGGACCAAGTGGGAGAAAACAAATGTAAGACCAAATTGAATTTGATCATGTGTTCATGCTAATAAATAGAACAACAAGATCAATAAACCAAATGCGGAAAATAGAAGTCAAAAATTTACCTCCAGCCATTGTTACAATGTTATGAATCACCATTCTTTGAGTCTTCTAAGCTCTTACTCTCAACAATATAGATGGTGTATATCTTTTCTGAATAATGAAGTGAGAGCAAGCTTAGGGACCAAAGGTTACTTATAGGCTTAATTCTACCATCAAGAATTCATAAGCCATTACCACCCAATATAATTATCATTAATCTTGTGACTCTTGACAACCAAAACCTCCATAACCTATGGACCATTAAAATTGAGGTTTTATTAACAATAATTTACAATATAAAACCATCAAATTATTACATTATATACAAAGAACAAGTTGATGAACAATTTTAATTAAACTTTAGTGCACGGTGAAACTTATAAGAAAATTAAATAATACGGGAAATAAATTGTTGTTGTTAAGAAGTTGAAATTACCACTATTTTGTGTTTTCTAAAATCAACCGCTATTTATTTAAAAAGTAAAAAGAAACGATGAGAGAGAAGAGGGACAAAGCATATGACCAGCAAGAAATGATGATGAATAAAGAAATAATTAATAAATAGAACAGTAAATATATCATATCATATAAAAATTGGGAGGTCGTCAGAAGTGAGTGTGTAGTGATCAATATTAGTGTGATGTGGGATAAATGGCTCGTTTGAATTAGCTTATTTTCGAGCTTATGCAAACAGCTTATGTAATTTTTATGTATTATTATAAGTTTGTCAAGGTAGTTTATGATAAAACAGCTTATAAAAATATTATTTTCACTAGTTTGAACTTATAAAATAGCATAAAACCCAATTTATATTGCATAAGATGTTTTCACAAGTTCAAAAATAAGTTAATCCAAACGGACCCAAAGTGGTAGAAGTGTAGAATTGTTTGCTCAAACTATGTGCATGGAGAAGCTGATAAGAAAATTAAATAATACGCGAAATAAATTGTTGTTGATAAAAAATTTAAATTACTACTATTATTAAATAATTATAAATAAAAATTGTTGTTGATGATGAATGAATAAATAATTATTAAATAAAAATTGTAAATACATCGTATCATATTAAAACTGGTCATCAGAAGTGAGAAGTGTGTAGTGGTCAGTATTGGTGTGATGTGGGACGAATGTGGTAAAAGTGTAGAATTGTTTGCTTACACTTAGTGCATGGAGAAGCTGATAAGAAAATTAAATAATACGAAAAATAAATTGTTGTTGATAAAAAATTTAAATTACTACTATTCTGTCTTTTCTAAAATCAACCGCTATTTATTTAAAAAGTAAAAAGAAACAACGAGAGAGAAGAGGGACAATGCATATGACCAACAAAAAACGATGATGAATGAATAAATAATTATTAAATAAAAACTGTAAATACATCGTATCATATTAAAACTGGTCATCAGAAGTGAGAAGTGTGCAGTGATCAGTATTGGTGTGATGTGGGATGAATGTGGTAGAAGTGTAGAATTGTTTGCTTACACTTAAATGTATGGGGAAGCTGATAATATTTTTTTTTTAAAATAATACGAGAAATAAATTGTTGTTGATAAAAAATGTAATAACTACTATATACGAAAAATAAGTTGTTGATGAACAATTTTAATTAAACTTTAGTGCACGGGAAAACTGATAAGAAAATTAAATAATATGGGAAATAAATTGTTGTTAATAAAATATATAAGTTACTACTATATACGAAAAATAAATTGTTGAAGAACAATTTTAATTAAGTTTTGTGCACGCGGAAGCTAATAAGAAAATGAAATAATACAGGGAATAAATTGTTGATAAAAAATGTAAATTACTACTATATACGAAAAATAAGTTGTTGATGAACAATTTTAATTTACTTTAGTGCACGGGAAAGTTGATAAGAAAAATAAATAATATGGGAAATAAATGTTGTTGATAAAAAATTTAAATTACTACTATACACGAAAACAAATTGTTGATGAACCATTTTAATACTTTGTGCACGGGGAAATTGATAAAAAAGTATATGCACTATAGTTCTCACGATCCACGTTCCCTCCCGCGACCCAAGTTCCCCCGAATTATTGAACGCGCTGAAAGCGCGACCCGTGCAGCAACACGGATAATACGATAGTGTAAGATAAGTTTTAATGATTTGAACAAAAGATACAAAAGAGTGAATGATATTCTTGGTAAAGGAACAACTTGTAGAGTTGTTGAAAATCAAAGTTTTGTTGAATACTATGTATTTGTATATAAAATTGAACCTAGAAAACTTTTGAATTCAAAGCATCTTTTCTTTAGAAAAATGTGTGCTTATCATAATCTTTATTGATTAAACAATTCTATTTTTATCCTTATTAAATTGTATTGTATTAAATGTAATCATTTCAATATTATACATTAATTATAGTGATATATTTCCTATACACTAGAGGTTAGTTTTAGAATAGATTATAAAATTTTAGAATTTTTAATAAGAAAAATAAGATTCCTTGATCTCGAGTTCAGATATCCTCCATTTAGCATACATCCATTTAAATGAGTCCAGTTGTTAGATGTGTGACATGTGGATAAAGAGATTTCAAAGGTTGTGATTAAATGTTCAAATTAACTATTTATTTAAGGCTAAATTACATATTTGATCTTTTACGTTTATTTTAGATTTTAATTTGGTCTCTTACGTTTTAAAAGTTTCAACTTGGTCCTTTATGTTTTCGCCGTTTGCATAAGTTGGTCATTTCCGTCAGTTTTGTCTCTCAATTGGACACATGTCCCAATGTCAAAGTGTCCACATATCTGTCCACATATACAAATCGTCTGCCACATGTGACAAAACTGACGAAAAAGATCAAATTAAAACTTAAAATAAACGCAAGAGACCAAATTAAAACTTTTTAAATAAACACGAACCCAAATTCACTTTCAAAAACCCATTGTGAAATTTCATGTTCCAACAACCATGATGGTACATGAGTTTGAGAGAAAATAAATGAAAGAGAGAGGGACAAACCAATCAAGAGGTTGAGAAACTTGGGAGAAGAAGATCAGAAAATTGCATGGAGAAAAAGTGTGTTGTTGTATGGGTGGTGGAAGATTAACTGTCCGTTTGGTTGATAAAAGAAAGTGAGAGGAAAGAAAGTAAAAGGAAAGATTGTATAAGGAAAGAAAAAGAGTAGAAAGTAAGAGAATTATTTTAGTTGTTTGGTATAAGAGAAAGTAGAAAAGAAAGTAGGAGAAAAGAAAAATTTATGTTTAGTAATTGACATAAATACCCATGCATAAAAATAGCGTGTTTTTATATATATTATATAGCTAGTTAGATCTAAAAAGCGTGTACATGGTTTAAAGAGATAATCATAGAGCCAATGCGTGTAGTGGGTTTGAAAAAATAAATTAAAAAAATATTCAAAGAAGTGTCAAATTAAATAAAGCCATGGTTCCTAAAAAAATTAAAAAGGATAAAGCTATGGGTATTATTGACATTTCCATTAAAATATAGCTCCTGTACAACCTTTCCGTCCATATTTGAGGAGAAATTTTTTTGGGGTGGGTCCCACTATATTCTTTCTTTCCTTTGCATTTTCAGAGAGTTCCAAACAATGGAAACTCATTCATTCCATCCTCTTTCTCTCCTCTCATATTCTTTCCTTTCACTTTCTCTTGAACCAAACATAGTGTAAAGGAGGATGAGATAAGACAGAAATGAATTTTTATTTTTAAGTAAAAAAATGAAATCTGGTTAATTGAAGTAAATAATGCAAGTGGGTACCACCACTGACAGCACATTTGTGAGGCTTCGTGATGCTCTTTTCGCTCTAAGAAGTATTTCCTTTATTCGAATGATGTATGCAACTCGAACTAGGAAGTAAATGCAACTCGAATTAGGAAGTAATAATACCATTTAAGTCTCTTCACATTTTGTTTACGCTGTCAATTGATCAGAACCATTCAATAATTAATTATTTTATTTATGAATTTGGATAAGTAAACATAGTTGACTTTAATTATAATTACTTAGTGAAGTACATATGATTAATTGTAGTTTTTTTTAAGCAAAAGGAAAAATATATTATAAAAAAGAGAAAGATACAGAGACTAGGGGACATTAAACCTGACCCAGCTACATCCCAAATGGGAATACATCGTGATCAAACAGAATCAAATCAAAAACAACCCTAATAAATCAAAACAATACAAACATTCATCACGAGTGCAACCCAGCGAACCCGCGTACGGGCGCGAAACCAAGTTACAAAAAACGATGAAGAGTGAGAGCTTCCCCAAGATTAAAAAGGGTTAGAAACTCAGCGAATGGATCGGCCGTCAACACGGAACTAGAACCACGTGCCAACAACCCCCCGAACAAGCAGCAGACATAACAATTCTTTCGAACCAAACAATCCGAGAACAGTCACAGGAACCTATACGGATAAGAAACCGGTACCGGAGCAGATGCAGTCCTGACGCCTTGAGACCTGCAGATCTCAACAGACCTCGAACATCAAAGAAACAAAGGCGCAGAACACCAACACAACAAGTTTCACAAGAGGAGCTTTGTTGCGGATGCTGTAACACATTCAATTAACTGAAATAATAATATATGTAAAAAGTGAAACATTTCAATTTTCAATGTGTTGACTTCATATATTTCCATAATTTTTTCACAAAAACTTACTATTTAAGATGCTTAAAGAGTGCCACGAGGTCACTCGTTAGCATTTTCCACCAATAGTTTTGGAAAAATATTAAACTGCAAAATTTGTTTTTAAAATCATGAAATTTATTTTTGTCATGTTAGTCTCTAGATATAAATTACGTATATTAGTATCTACCAAAAAACTAATTGACTAATTCTAAGGACTATTATAATACAATGTGATTTTTGCATTATAAGAGCATCTTCAATAAGAGTATCATATAGAGTTTTATAGACCGATTATTCGTATTTTATTTTATTTTATCATTGGAGTTCCATAACGTGGCAAAAAGGGTATCAAAATTGATGATACGATACCGTATCATCAATTAATCATTCATTACATTTTTTTTTGATATATAAAATTAAATACAAGTAACAACTTTTTAATAATGTATGATACTTAAAGTGGTATCACCATTGGAGTAAAATATGTATCAGTTGCATAAGTATTATATGACATTGTAGGGACCGCTTTTTAATAATGTATGATACTCAAAGTGGTATCACCATTGGAGATGCTCTAACTAACTAGTATAAGACCCGTGCAGCCGTGCCGTTGCAAATGATTATTATCATTATGTAATAACAAAAAAAATTTAATTATCATTATGTAATTAACAATAATGTAAAAAAATAAATAAATCAATTACTGATGAAAATAATTATTGATTAGGTTTTATTTATATGGCAATCAAGTTCTGAATTATTGTGGAGCAATTTTTCTAAGAACCAAAAAGTTGAAATAAAGTAAAATTATAAATAAAACATCTGTCATAAATTCTACAAATTCAAATATCTCAAACATATCTTTCATATTTATGATTATCAAAGACAATGATGGAAAATAATATTATTTCACTTCTCATTCGACACTATTAAGAGATATATGATTTCTTTCATCTTCATCCCCGTGACTATATAGTGACGTACACTTTAAATATAAAATAATTATAATCTTCATTCTCAAATGAAAATTTAATTAGTTTAGATGCATTTTTAATAGTGGGGTCGAAAGTGTTCCACGTTTCTCATTCTATACCCGTGAGAGATTCTATCTCTCTCTGTCTCTCTCGATCCCTCTCCATCTCTCTCTCTCTCTCTCTCTCTCTCTCTCTCTCTCTCTTTCTCTCTCTCTCTCTCTCTCTCTCTCTCTCTCTCTCTCTCTATTTCTACATCTTTCGCACATGATAATTTACATCTTTTAATAATATTTATTTGCTTTTTGTTAAGGTTGTCTATGTCATTTTTCATTTTATATTATTTTGAATGTTGCCTATATTTTTCTTTCAATTATTTTTCATTTGATATTCAATTTCGTTTTTTTTTTAAATCTTGTTTGATTCTAAGCTTGAGAAATATTTGAGTGAGAGAAGGGTCAAAACTATTTTGGAAGAAATGCAGCTATATATAGTTGTATCTTTAACGGTGTTAAACTTTTTGAAAAATAGTTGTATATATTTAACAAACTTTCGTTAGAAAAAGAATTGGATTTTTGTATATATCCAACAAACTTTTTTTTTAATAATGAATTTCTTTTAAACAAAAAAGATACAAAAATAATAATAGAGAAGTGAAGTGGAAGAAATGGTCACAAGAAAGGGGGGGGGGGGGGGGGGGGGGGGGGTGGTGGTTTGAATTGTGACCCTTTTAAAATTTAATCCTGCACTCTATAAAATAGATCTCAAGTGTATACTTGGATAAATGTTAATGAAATATAAAATAGTCTATTTGGAGAATGTTTAGAGAATGTTCTTTACTGCGTGAGAGTTGAAGATAAATGTAAACGAGGTGGTTTGTGTAATGCGTGTTTACAGAAATTAAAGAGTTAAAGGTAAGAGAGATTCACACACAAAATTTATACTGGTTCACCCAAATCCTGGGCTAGTCCAGTCCCCACGCCTGTGAGTTTTTCCACTATAATCTTGAGATGCTACCGATCTCAAATACAGTTCTTCTTCTTTGATCTAGACCAAGATCAATAACTTTAAGCCCTTCAAGCTTAAATCTACCCCAGCCCTACAAGCTAGTAAGGGTAACACTCAATCAATAGTTACGTATTGACTTGAGCAATCTTCTTTTACAAAGGAGTTTTTTCAGATCTTTAAGCTTACAAATAAACTCAAACTAGTTTAGAAGCTTATACATAAACTACACTCATACACTCAATAATATTTGATCCAAGAGTTGATAGAGAGTTGGAGTGTGAATGGTAAAATGAAGAGACAAAGATACAATCACTTAAAAGTGGATTGTGTTGAAAAGTGGTCTCTTAAAGTATTTGCTTTTAGAAACTCAAAGGTTAGTTTGAGAAGCAAATAAAATTACTCAATAAACTCAGAAGTATTGATGAGAATGAAGATCTTGAGTGTGAGTAATAAAAGAAGAGTTTTGTGACTTGTAGACAAAAACAAGTGTTTGATGATTTGTAGCTTGAACTCTTGCTCTTCAAATCCAACCAAGGTGCTATTTATAGATGGAGAAGTCCTTCTCATATTTGAACTTCAAATATGACAGTAGAGAGTATTAAAATAGCTGTTGTGAGAGAAGCAAAACAGTCCAATCAAATCTGTCCTTTTAGTGAGTCTGGAGAATGTTCTTCTGATGGTCTCTGACTTATGGAATTGTAGTGCTGTCATAAATATCCGTTGTGCCAGCTATTATGAGTTGTTTTATGAGCATATGGACGTTGTAAAACAATAGTCCATGTGTGGAAATAGTTTGGTACAACTTTGGATAAGATTGTAGCTTGTAGGTGCAAAATCTGGGAGACCATTGGGAGATCATAGTTCAAATGAAGGAGAATAATACACATGTGATCAAAGAGCTGTTGCAAGTTGTCTTGCAGCTGTAAATGCTCATAATAGAGTAGTAGAGCAACTATTCATGTTGTCCTTGCAAGGACGTGTGAATAGTAAATCAAAGGACACTTGTGAAGTAAGATCTTGCCATGTGTTTGTATTTAAATTCTCTTCACAAACAAGTTGTCTAGTTCTCATTGGTTCAGATTAAATCATTAATGATGTTCTTGGAGAACATAAAACCTTGGCAAAATATGTGTTCTTGTGATTCCTTAAATATGACTAAGAGAGAATGTTCTCTAGTCATAATTAACTCCTTGGCTTAAATGACTTATTCCATTGTTATGATTCTTGAAATAACTTCCATATAAAAGTTCATGCTTGTCTTGTACCAAGTTGACTTATGGAAAAGTGATTATCCTTGAACACGCAAACTTGGGAGACCGTTCTGAGAACGTTCTCCTGACTTATAAATATTTCAACGTTTGAAATGATTTCTTCTTCAAAGTTGATTCTTGTAATTTTGCTGAATTGATATGAATGCCCTTGAGGGAAATGGACATGTTCATGATTTATTTCATAAGAGTTGATAATGTTTCTTTCTTTGGTTAATCAACTTTGAAATCTTTTGTTGGTGCAAAACTTTCCATAATTTCTCATTGATGTTTTGCACACATTGTTGCATGTTCATTGAGTATCTTTGAGATGATTTAGTGGAGGCGTGAGTGTACTCATCATGAGGATTATCATTTTCTAGAGAATGATAAAAATGTTTATGCCTTGTGCATAAGCTCCTTTGAAAACTCATGGAAGATCATTCTCAAACTTTCCCATCTTGAGAAACTTTGATAAGATAAAACTTTGAGTAGGTTTTGACGATTTTCAACATATGCATCATTTCAATTGATGTTAATTGTAGTAGTAAATCTTCGAAGCATGTAACAAAACTCAATGTGAGTTTTGAAATAATAACATCAAATATATTCTTGTGTAGCTTGTGATGCAAGTTTTTCATCTTGATTCTTCAACTATGATCTTCAAATTCTTCCTTGAATCTTCGATACTCATTGTGAACTTTGTGATGATGAGGAAGACTATTAATCATAAAAGTCACTTTGTTGTTAAACATTCCCATGAAACCTTTTATGCTTCAAACAACATCCTTTAAAAATCTTCATGAAGCTTGTGATGCTACTTTTGTTATCATCTGATGCTACTTCAAATCTTTCATTGCTTGAGTATATAAAGTGAACTTGTTGATGTGAGTGACCTCTAGCTCATCCACTTTTGTCAATATCTATCTTTCAACAAAAACTCAAGTGCAAACATCAGTAGATCACCATTCATAAAACTTAACATTTATTCCATAAGGTTTGTTGTCATTAAAACATATATCAAAAATGGGTTTTGCCTCAACATTCTCCCCCTTTTTGATGATGACAAACTTAATGAATAAATCTTATGTTTTAAGGATGGATATAATAACAAATGCAAGAATGTTCATAGATATGCAATTAAGCTCCCCCTAAATACAAGCAAGAGTTTAATATTTATCATTCTAATTAAACTTCCCCTAAATACATGCAAGAGGTTAATTCAAACATTCTTCATTAGTTAGTTCCATCTAACATTTCTCTCCTATCATATATATCTCTCCCCCTTTTGTCATCTATCAAAAGGTATTGGGGATAATTTAAAATATGAAGTGCAATGATAGAATTCAAGAGTAGAAATGTATTGTGCACAAAAATCATGTAATCTAGAAGTTCATTCACATATCAAACTTCTCAAGTTTGCATTTAAACATTAAAGCACATATCATGTATGATGATTAATAATCATTCTAATCAATATTTCAATCATAACATGAATAATGATTTAAATCACATGTAAACACATATAAGCATTTGATTTTTAAAAATAGATGTTATACACTCTTGATTTTTACAAAAAAAATGGTTTTGACCTCAATGACAAAGTTGTAAATAAACACACATTCTTAAATTTAGAAAACTCCCCCTAAGTCTTATGAGATGAATATTCTCTAAATGTTTCAATTTGTTTAGGTAGAGGTAATAGTTTTCTTTATAACATAATAATTCTCAAAAAGATGGACAAAGATTATGTTGTAGTGTTTTGAAGGATAGAAGATCATTTTAAAATTGTCCATAAACTTTTTAAAATTAGAGAGAATTATAAATGTTTCAATTTATTTGGGTGGAGGTAATATTTTCCTTTAAAACAATATCATTTGCAAAAAGATGGACAAGACTAATATGTAGTCATTTGAAGAATAAAGGATAATTTGAAAATTGTCCATGAACTTTAAAATTAGAGAGAATGTAACATCCCCAAATTCTAAATAACCTAATTAATTATAATTAGAATTTTGTCTAATTATTTAATATTAGTTAGAAGTGACTAATTAATTAATTCATGGGATTTAGGAGTATTATGTGTATAAATTAGTAAATTCAAATTTAATCTAAACTACACACTTAGTACTCTAAATCTACTCTTATGATTAATTAACACTAAAAATCAAATTCCCTCTCATATGAGTCATGATTCCACTCCCATTACCTTCTCCTCCTTTGGCCTACACCTCACCTAATGCATTGAGTCACCTTCCACTCAATTTCAAAACCACTCTTATGCATGCAAAACCTCTCTTCAGCAACACAACAGAAAATCACACCAAGCTCTCCTCTTGCTCTCTCATTCACGAGCAACAACAACCAACACAAGCCAAATTCTTCAATTTCTCACTAACACTAAAGTTTGGAATTATCCATCACATGCAATACTTCAAGCCTCATTTCAGCAGAGATTCTTTACCTGCAACATTTCAGAACAAAGGATCCAACTGAGCACTACAATTCAAGCCTCACATGACACAACACAACAACCCATTTCACTTCACCTCTTTGCCAACCAATAGGAATTGCATGCAAAGGCAACCTCAGAGCAAATCTCTCCTATTTCTGTAACGCCCCAACTAAAAATATCTAGAATATTTAGTCGGGACATTAAAAACTGAAATCTGAGTACATTAATGAAAATAGATATAGCTGAATAACACGTTATCATTAAGATAATAATGAATATTCGGTACAAACAGCAGAAAAGAAACTATAACAGAACAACAAGCTAAGAAGAAACAGGAAGAAGACTAAGTCTTCTCAGCTGACAATCCAAGCGCAACTCCAATCGTCAGGTCCAACCTGATCCCTGCTCCGAAATAACTTGTCCTACCTATATCAAAAAGGGAGTGGGGTGAGACAGTCACTTCATCCCAGTGAGTTCTACTACCCTCCTAAAGGCTAATAAGCCGGGGCACCTAATCAGTCATAACATATTCCATTTCATAACTTAATTATCATAAGCATAATAAATAAATGTGTAACACAGAATTAGTCTTGTTGATTTTAAACCGCAAGCACTCTGAGGTGAGCATGTCTCAGAGGCCTGCCTTGTCCGCGAACAGAAAGCGTTCCGGCGTGCAGCTCACAAAGTTTTACTAGTGGAACATCTAAAACGAAGTCCACACGTGATAATATAATCACATACATAGTTGACTGATTCTAAATTGTATTATACTGCCATATTCATCCCATAACCAGGGGAACATACATAATCTAAATTTCCTAAGTTAATCCCTAATAGTCCGACTGTGATGACCTCCTGTCTATATTATGTAATTCATAAGACTGCAAAATAACTATCTCAGTCGAGGATAACGAGTGAAACAAATATTTTGAAAAGTGAAAAAGTGAGTAATTTTTGGGCTTGCTCGCTACGGCGAGTTACCATGCTCGCCATGGCGAACTTACAGGTCCTGACCTAAACAACTCGCTAGGCGAGCCAGAGCTCGCCATGGCGAAGTTCCTCGGCTCAGAACCTTCAGCTCGCCATGAAGGCTCGCTATGGTGAGTTGATGCAGAATTTCCTCTGTTTTGCGTAAATCATCAAATTTAAAGGTTTCACCTACAGTCTTTGTCTGAGATAGTGCAAAATTATAAAAATAACAACATAGAACAGAATAGAGTGGAATTTGGGGGCTAATTCCATACACACAGCTATACCTAATAATTCCTAAAGTTGCATGCATTTTCATAAAATTTGAATAAACTAACTAACTAGCCTAAGAACCCACCTGTAAAGAAGCTTTAATCCTTGCTCCTTGGCTCTACAGCAGTTACCAAAATTCCCAGCTACAGCCCACGAATCCCTTTTTGACAGAATTTGGAATTTGGAAGGAATGATGAACTTTGAACCCTTGGAATAGAAGTGTGTTTTGATGCTTGAATCTTCTGAGTTCAGGAATTTATATAGAAGGTTTACTGAGGGGAAAAGACAGTAGAGTTTTGTTCAAAGCTTTGGTTGCATGCAATACATTTCTATGGGTCTAGAGACAAGAATGAATTTGGGGTTGTTGTTTGGTTTAGTTGGTGAGTTTGAAGAATGGAGAGATGCTAGCTCAGTTTTGATTCCTTGATTAAAAGCTTGCATAGTTGCAGAGCTTGATGCAGCTCATGGAAGTGATATAAAGAGATGTTTTAATACTTTGGTAGTGGGTGAATAAATAATAAGATGAGAAAGAAGGAAAATGTGAGCCTTGGGAGCCTTGGCTTTGTTGTTGGCTCGTGGAAGAGAAAGAAAAAGAGTGTTATGGGTTTCCATTTTGCTGAAATGAATTGGAAATGAGCAAGTCACAAGGTTTGGTAAGTTTGCAAGTACTAGGTGAGGTGTTGCTCACAAGCTAAAGTGGAAGGTGAGTCATTGTGTGAGGTGTCTCAAGGATAGGGAGTAGTGGCATGAGTGGGAATTGAGTCATGAGAGGGAAAACTTGATTTCTTAGAGTCAATTAAATCATAAGTCTATGAGATATTGTGTTAGTGTGTTGATTAGGTTCATTTAGAAATTCTAATTTTTACACATAACACAAGACTTAATTTAATTATATCACCTCTAACTAATTTTAATTTATTAGACAAGGCTCTAATTAAAATTAATTAGGTGGATAAAATTGCGAGATGTTACAATTTCATCCTCAGAAAATCATCTATATAAACCCCTTCATACTAGCTGAATACATCATTAAACACTTCTCAAATTCGTAGAGCAAAATAAGGGGTTTTCAAGTACCAAAAGTTCCATTTCTGTCCAGAGTTCGTGGGTTGCTAGGAGGTTGCTGTAGCTGTTTTAGAGAGCCCAAGAAGCAAGGAAAAGCTTCAATCCAGGTGGGTTCTTAGGCTAGTTTAGATAGTTTCCCAAAATTGAACTTTTGCATGCAAACTTAAGAAATTTAGGGAATTTATGTGTGAGAAGAATTAATTCCCAAATTCTTCTCCAAACTATCCTATTTTATGTTTATAACGTTACTGCAATGGTTTGGTTTGAGGATTGTAGGTGATTTTGTTGAAAAATTTGAAAAATGTCAAAACAGAGGCTGTTTACGCATATCTCGCCCGGCGAGCAGCCGACGAGCCTTCTAGCGGGCAACCATTTTCTGGGCAGAGTTTGAATAGCCCGGCGAGCTTTGGCTGACCCGGCGAGGATTAGCTCGCTCGGCGAGATAACTCAGACCAGACCATGGTTTCTAGCTTGGGCTTGTTGGATTGCTTCTTGGGCAAGGCAGTGTGAATGACTCTAATTTTTACCTTTTTATAAAAGTATACACTCGTTTTATATCCTCGAATCGAATTAGTATTTTCGTAGTAATGTAATTTATATAAAGTATGCGTAGTTTGTTATCACGAAACGAATCCTAGGGTATAACTTAGGACCTTAGGAATTATGTATGTTCCCCTGGGCTTTGGGATAAATATGGTAGCATGAAATGAATTTAGAACTCAGTCAATTATGTACAATTGTGATATCGTTGTGGACTTCGTTTTAGATGTTCCACTAGAAAACTTTGTGAGCTGCATGTCGGAACGCTTTCTGTTCGCGGACAAGGCAGGCCTCTGAGACGTGTTCACCTCAGAGTGTTTGCGGATTAAAATCAACAAGACTAATTCTGTGTTACACATTTATTTATTATGCTTATGATATTTATGTTATGAAATGGATTATGATATGACTGATTAGGTGCCCCGGCTTAATAGCCTATAGGAGGGTAGTAGAACTCATTGAGACGAAGTGACTGTCTCACCCCACTCCCTTTTTGATTCAGGCAAACAGGTTGAATAGGTAAGCAATGTTTTGGAGTAGCTGCTGCTGTTGGAGGATCGCATATTTAGTCTTTCTTTGCTTTTCTCAAATATCTTATCGTGTTGTTTCTTGTTTCCGCTGTGTTTTATTATCTCGTGTGTATTCCAGCACCTGCGTGTGCATAAATTTGAATAATGTAATTGTAATGAACTCAGTACCTTTTTATAATATCTTACATTATATTCTAGATAATAATGTGGGGTGTTACAGAGAAAATTACCCATATTAGGAAGCTGTGAAATAAGAGTAAATTGACATAATGTCAAAAACAAATTTCTCTCTTTTCTGAATATTCTAATATTGAAGATGATTCTTTTTCAAAGCAAAATATTCAAAGTTTTAATCCTTTGCAAAAAAATATTTGTTCACATCTCAATTATGACAACATTACACACAAGTGTAGAAATAACACTTTTATGTTGAGAAAAAGTTTAATATGAATTTTAGAACAAAATGTGCAAGAATTATTCTTCTTAGATCAAATTCTAATTTTATGAAGAGTAGACACAAAATTATTCTCATGAAGACCAATTATATATTCTCTTTAAAATCCTTCAAAGAATAAATCCAACAAAAAATGGATATTCATGAAAACCTTTTGAAGAAGGATCTTTTACATAAGCCACAACAAAATCTCAATTATTGAAAAACCAATATTCAAAAAAGTTACACTTGCATCAAGCAAAATATATATTAATCAAGATGTGTAACAGAAATGGTTTCATTCAAAGTTTTATATTGAGAAAAGTGTTCATATTCAAGACTTATGTAACAACGAAATATGACATATATTTGATTATCAAAATCACGAGTCTTTGTCATTTTTCTTGTTCTAAAATGTTGGGTTTATCATGAAGGATAATTAAGAGACTAACTCCAAAAATTATTCATTGATCATTAAGAATAAATTTTCATTAAGCACATAATATGACTTGCAATTAAAAAATATTGATCAATAATGTGATCAATGTATTTTTAAAATATTTGTCACAAGAAGACCATAAAAATGATTGAAGACTAGTGTTAATTCAATCGTCTTTTAGCATTTAAAATTAAGTTTGATCATTGAAAAATATAGCCAAAGCTTATGGGGAAAAATCTAACTTGATAAAATTAAACAGTCCTTAACAAAATTATGATAGCAATACAAGTATAGCATATTTGAAAAAATATTGCTTACAAGGATGTAAAAATGTGATTTTGCACAACAATGATGTTCATTCATTACACACTTAGCATGATGATTAAAAAAATTTATTTTGCAATGTGTGAGCAAAGAACATAAAGAATGTATGAATCAAGAGTGCAAAACTTAATGCATTAGGCTATGAATTTAGCATATGCATATACAAGTCATGACAAAACAATGATGTACCATTTAAGCTTTAAAGTCATATACTTGCATGAAGAAAAGTCATAATCCATTCTAAATTTCAAGATTATCCAATCAATCACATAATAACATTGCATAAAGATATTCAAACTTATTATGATGCAAATGTTAAAAACTTTAGAATTTTGCGTACCTCATTTAATGGATTTCATCACTTGAGATTCAATGATGAGAGCATCTTTAATTATTTTGTAATTTCACCACATGCTCGTCATTTGTAAATAGAGGACACTTTGTTGATGATTGAAAATAGAAGTTTCATCCTTTGATGTATTCTCCATTGTTGAGTAAATTCATCCTCTTAGATATTCTCTAAGAATTATCATCCTTGTAAAGTAACTTTAGGTAGTAGGGATGAAGAGGACATCATGCTTAGACTAATTTACTCATGACTCAATGTTGGAGTTAGAAACATAATCATTTGATTTTTCTTGAGAACATTCTTAAAATATTTATGATCTTTCAAGAATGACATTCACATGCATATTCATCTTCTTATTTTCATCACAAGAAAATTTAGTTCTCATTCCATCAATGGCTCTTTTAACCAATTCCTTAAGAATTCTAAACAAGGATGGATTGTGGAGAAGGATGGGTACAATTTATAAACAATGAAAAGAGTGATTGGTTATTTGGGTTGGTTGTGAAAGTAAAGCCTTTAAATGTCATAACATCGATTTGAGAAGAGGTTAATCCAAGATCAATGTCAATGCTTGAATCAAAATCAATGAGGTGTAAATATTAAAGAGAGGTAGGATTGAAATTAGTTATCTTCAAGAAAAATTTCTTTGTCTTTGCAGGGAGGCCGTTCTTAGATTGATCTCCTAGATTCAACGCAACTTCTCAAGTAACTCATCTAAGTTGCTCTCATTTTCAAATTCTTCTCTTCCCATTTTAGAATTCTTAGGCCTGATGTTTGCTTCATCACTAAATGATGCAGGAAATGTAGAGAATATGGAAACATGCATTTTGGGGTAATATATGCTTGGTATTATGAGAAAATGTTTCATGAATTCAGAGCTAGAAAATGAATCAAAAGATCTTTGGTAATGATTCATAGGAGGCAAGAACAATGAGTGGTTCAAAGAATGAGTTGTGGTTAAAGGATCTCCAAGAATTGTTGCGGCAACTCGTGAAGGAGTTGGATTAATACCAATGTCTATACTTGAGTCAAAATGCAACAATGCATCAAGGTACACCAAACGAATGGACTTAGACTAAGATTTAGTACCCTTAATGAGTGTTCATTTGCCTTTGACATTTGTTACCATAACGGCAAGAACATTTCAAGATTATGCTTCATGGTTAAATTATTCCATCATAATTTCAAAGTGGTGTATCAATTTTCTCCATATACCATTGCTCCTTCTAATGGAAAAAAAATTATTGCGTTTGGAAGAACGCTGTGATCTATGATGTCTTGTTGTTGTTCATTATCATTATCATCAACATCATAATCATTTCTTCTTTTTACATGAAGCTTATCAAACTCATAAAAAATAATATGCATGATTATTCCATATAACATGAGAATTTAGATTGCATATATTGTCATCTTAGAGAGAGTAAAACAAATATGCTCTATATATTTTGAAATAAAGTTTTCAATGTTTTCATTACTATGCCAAGCATTAATGACATCAAAGTATAAATGAATGATATGAATGAATTTCTATTTTTTCAAAGTGGCATGGAGTTTTACTTAAGATAGAAACAAGCTTAAAAAAAAATAGCATGCAATGTCTATAGTTTCTTTCAAAAGTATTTTTTCAACACTTGATTAAAAATATTTCATCCATTGAATATTTTTTTATAACAACTTTGTTTTACTTGAAATTCTAAATCAAGAAAATTCAAGTGAAAAATCTTTTTCTTCAAAGAATGTTTTGAAAGAAAGTATTTTCAAAATCTCCCCATGATCACTACTTACAACAAAAAATGATTTTTGAACTATTAAAGGTTTGAACCATTTTTCAAAGATAATAAAAGCTTTAAAAGAAATCATTCTTATGTTTTAAAAATAAAGTTCAAGTGAATCTTTGAATAAATCCTCAAGTATTACAAAAAGATAAGACTTGTAGTTTTGACTAGAACAAATAAATCAATATAAAGTAGTTCAAGAAGTTTATGGTTAAAATCATATTTTTGATATGAAGACTACCCTTGACATAATAAATACAAGTTTCACAAATTTTATCATATTCAAAACCGGTTTTTGAAAGATATCTAACTAGATCAAAATTGGATGAATTTATAAAAGTTATCATACTTACTTGACAAACCATTTATGTTAAAAACATTTTATCTTTTTCAAAAGACATTAAAAAATTATTTGATTTAAAAATCATCTAAGTATTAAATATAAAAATTAAAATAGGAAAAATCATGATCATGAGAATGAATAGAAAATAACTTCAATTTCAATTTTCACAAAATTTAATGAAGTTATGTGTTAGACTTTAAACATATAAATCATCCTTAATTTAAGCAAAATAATTTTACTAATGATACATGTACCTTTGGTTTGATTTTTGTCAATGATTTCAAAGGTTGCACATTCACCATTCTTCCTTTTTATATGTCAGGAAATATTGTCTTTCTAAAGTCATGTTCCATGAGCATTAATTTTTCAAGCATCAAGACTTTTTCTTGATTACTTAAAGACATTCCTACAACACAAGTTAATAATGACTTTGGTACCCATAGTGATTTGGGTCCTTGGGGATTAGTGTTATTCCTCTTATAAGATTTCTTCTTATGATGATAAGTTGATCTCTTATAGGAAGTTTTGGAGTAAGAATAAATTTGGAGACCATTCTGAGAATGTTCTTGTTTCGGATGAGAATGTTCTTTTCTTTTGAATATTTTCTTAAAACAAAAGGGTTCAATATGACCATATTTAAAACAATATGAGCATTTGTATCTCTGTATTTTTTTATCTTTATGAGGAACAAAAATATTATCATATGACTTTTGGTTTTGAAAAGTTTTACAATTTAAACTAGTTTTGTCAAAAATTGCTACTTGTGATTGTTTAATGTTTTGAAAAGTTTCTTTGGATTTTACAGAGCTTGTTATGTCATTTTTCAATTCTAAAACATCTCCTTTCAAAACAACATTCTCTTCATGGATTTTAGAACATTCTAGAAGTTGATTTGTGATTTGTTTCTCATTAATAATATTCTGTTGTTCAAACATTTTCAAATGAGAATATTGCAATTCTTGAATAGTTTTAAAATATTTATCATTCAAGATTTGTAATTTTTCATTTTCTTTCTTTATCTCAAATAGTTGATTTTCTAGAAAAGTAAACTTTTGAGATAAAGTGTTTGAGTCATTTAGAAGACTATCAAATTCAAGTTCTCTTTCTATACATAAAGAACAAGGTTTAGAGTTTTTTACCTCTTCATTTACCATTAGACACGTGCTGCATTTTTCTTCTATTTTTGAATCATCAAAGTCACCTTTTTTTGCCATCATGGATTTCTTTTTGGAAGTGAGCTTTCTTTCCGCTTTCTTGTTATGAGAACATTTACTTTTGGAATGCCCCTTTTTTTGCATTTATGGCATGTACTTTGATTTGCAGGTTTTGACATCACTTCTTCCTGAATCTTTTCCTCTAACACTGTTAAGTGCTCCAACCTTAGAGCCAGTGCTCTGATGCCAATTGAAGTGGAAGAAATGGTCACAAGAAAAGGGGGGGGGGGGGGGGTTTGAATTGTGACCCTTTTAAAATTTAATCCTGCACTCTATAAAATAGATCTCAAGTGTATACTTGGATAAATGTAAGTGAAATATAAAACAGTCTATTTGGAGAATGTTTAGAGAATGTTCTTTACTGCGTGAGAATTGAAGGTAAATGTAAACGAGGTGGTTTGTGTGATGCGTGTTTACAGAAATTAAAGAGTTAAAGGTAAGAGAGATTCACACACAAAATTTATACTGGTTCACCTAAATCCTGGGCTAGTCTAGTCCCCACGCCTGTGAGTTTTTCCACTATAATCTTGAGATGCTACCGATCTCAAATACAATTCTTCTTCTTTGATCTAGACCAAGATCAATAACTTTAAGCCCTTCAAGATTAAATCTACCCCAGCCCTACAAGCTAGTAAGGGTAACACTCAATCAATAGTTACGTATTGACTTGAGCAATCTTCTTTTACAAAGGAGTTTGTTTCGGATCTTTAAGCTTACAAATAAACTCAAACTAGTTTAGAAGCTTATACATAAACTACACTCATACACTCAATAATATTTGATCCAAGAGTTGATAGAGAGTTGGAGTGTGAATGGTAAAATGAAGAGACAAAGATACAATCACTTAAAAGTGGATTGTGTTGAAAAGTGGTCTCTTAAAGTATTTGCTTTTAGAAACTCAAAGGTTAGTTTGAGAAGCAAATAAAATTACTCAATAAACTCAGAAGTATTGATGAGAATGAAGATCTTGAGTTTGAGTAATAAAAGAAGAGTTTTGTGACTTGTAGACAAAAACAAGTGTTTGATGATTTGTAGCTTGAACTCTTGCTCTTCAAATCCAACCAAGGTGCTATTTATAGATGGAGAAGTCCTTCTCATATTTGAACTTCAAATATGACAGTTGAGAGTATTAAAATAGCTGTTGTGAGAGAAGCAAAACAGTCCAATCAAATCTGTCCTTTTAGTGAGTCTGGAGAATGTTCTTCTGATGGTCTCTGACTTATGGAATTGTAGTGCTGTCATAAATATCCGTTGTGCCAGCTGTTATGAGTTGTTTTCTGAGCATATGGACGTTGTAAAACAATAGTCCATGTGTGGAAATAGTTTGGTACAACTTTGGATAAGATTGTAGCTTGTAGGTGCAAAATCTAGGAGACCATTGGGAGATCATAGTTCAAATGAAGGAGAATAATACCCATGTAATCAAAGAGCTGTTGCAAGTTGTCTTGCAGCTGTAAATGCTCATAATAGAGTAGTAGAGCAACTATTCATGTTGTCCTTGCAAGGACGTGTGAATAGTAAATCAAAGGACACTTGTGAAGTAAGATCTTGCCATGTGTTTGTATTTAAATTCTCTTCACAAACAAGTTGTCTAGTTCTCATTGGTTTAGATTAAATCATTAATGATGTTCTTGGAGAACATAAAACCTTGGCAAAATATGTGTTCTTGTGATTCCTTAAATATGACTAAGAGAGAATGTTCTCTAGTCATAATTAACTCCTTGGCTTAAATGACTTATTCCATTGTTATGATTCTTGAAATAACTTCCATATAAAAGTTCATGCTTCTCTTGTACCAAGTTGACTTATGGAAAAGTGATTATCCTTGAACACGCAAACTTGGGAGACCGTTCTGAGAACGTTCTCCTGACTTATAAATATTTCAACGTTTGAAATGATTTCTTCTTCAAAGTTGATTCTTGTAATTTTGCTGAACTGATATGAATGCCCTTGAGGGAAATGGACATGTTCATGATTTATTTCATAAGAGTTGATAATGTTTCTTTCTTTGGTTAATCAACTTTGAAATCTTTTGTTGGTGCAAAACTTTCCATAATTTCTCATTGATGTTTTGCACACATTGTTGCATGTTCATTGAGTATCTTTGAGATGATTTAGTGGAGGCGTGAGTGTACTCATCATGAGGATTATCATTTTCTAGAGAATGATAAAAATGTTTATGCCTTGTGCATAAGCTCCTTTGAAAACTCATGGAAGATCATTCTCAAACTTTCCCATCTTGAGAAACTTTGATAAGATAAAACTTTGAGTAGGTTTTGACGATTTTCAACATATGCATCATTTCAATTGATGTTAATTGTAGTAGTAAATCTTCGAAGCATGTAACAAAACTCAATGTGAGTTTTGAAATAATAACATCAAATATATTCTTGTGTAGCTTGTGATGCAAGTTTTTCATCTTGATTCTTCAACTATGATCTTCAAATTCTTCCTTGAATCTTCGATACTCATTGTGAACTTTGTGATGATGAGGAAGACTATTAATCATAAAAGTCACTTTGTTGTTAAACATTCCCATGAAACCTTTTATGCTTCAAACAACATCCTTTAAAAATCTTCATGAAGCTTGTGATGCTACTTTTGTTATCATCTGATGCTACTTCAAATCTTTCATTACTTGAGTATATAAAGTGCACTTGTTGATGTGAGTGACCTCTAGCTCATCCACTTTTGTCAATATCTATCTTTCAACAAAAACTCAAGTGCAAACATCAGTAGATCACCATTCATAAAACTTAACATTTATTCCATAAGGTTTGTTGTCATGAAAACATATATCAAAAATGGGTTTTGCCTCAACAAGAAGCTCTAATTGAATGCCACATCAGCAATTTTCTAAAAAAACTCTAATTGAATGCTACATAAGCAATTTTTCTTGAGAATGCACGAGAGAACTCCGTGGGAATCTCGCTATGTATATAATAATAGAGATAGAGATAATTTTAGTTGTATATATCCCACAACTTTTTTTTTTATAATAATCCATTAGAGAAGATACAAAAAAATAGAAGCTTTAATTGAATGTCACCTTAGCAATTTAACTTTAATTTTTTTACACTCAATTTAGCTATAATTAAACGCCACATAAGCAATTCTTCTTGAGAATGCACGAGAGAGCTCCGTGGGAATCTCGCTATGTATATAATAATAGAGATTGTAAATAGATTTTATCATAAACTGAAATTCCTGGCACGCTAGATACGATGCTAGATACAATGCTCTAGCTTCTTACCACTGAAAACGTAATGCTGTATACAATGCTATAGCATTGTACTGCGTAAATCTCAAGATAAATAAAAGCAAATATCTGAAAACAAGTAAAGAACACGGGATATTTGTTAACCCAGTTCGGCGCTCAAAGCAAGCCCTAGTCTGGGGGATACCAATCCAGGAAGGAATATCACTATAATAGTCCTAGTTGTAAGTCTTCAGCAAACACACGTTTACAACTTAAAACCTAGGCATCTACCAATGATTCTTCAACCTAGGAACTCCTAAGTCTAAGATCCCATCTCACTCCCTTACAACCTTACAAACAGCAAGGATTTCAAATACACAAGGAAAAAGTATTTTGGAGACACACTCCTAAAAACTAACACTCGTACCTAAAGGCTTAGAGTGCACAAACACACACACAATCCTAACTCCGTACTTCAAAGCTTAGGAGAGGATCACAGAAGTACAACTCAATGAAACACGTCCTAAGCTTGTATCAAGGTGACACAAGAAAGGCTCACAATCAAAACAAAACAGACGCAAAAACCTAGGAGACTAGACAACACAAAACGGCGCGAACAAAAAGTGAATTAGGTTTTTCATAACCTTTAAGTACTTCAGCAAAGTCCTTGATCCTGAAATAATTATGAGCTTGATTTGTTTGACTCAAGGCTTGACCACATTAATTAAAAAGGATTCTTTCCAAAAATAAACTTCAAAGAGATTCTTCATAGAAATATTCTTGTCAAGGATCTGAAGTAATAAATGATGATCCTCAATATAAGCAAGACACACAGGCGCCATGCAAGATTCATGAAAGAGAAAATCGGATCATGCCATAATTAAAACGTGCGCCCTTATATTACCAAAAGCCGGATACAATGTTGTAGCATCTTATACCACATCATGCTCACAAAAAATGCAGCCAATACAGAAGACTCAACAAACTCCCCCTTTGGCAAATTTTTGGCTAAAACAAATAATGACCATACAGATACTTAAACAGATACTTCAACCACATTTCTTTTTCTCAACACAAGCACACATGGATAAAGATTTGTAGAGACTATTCTTCAAGACAGATTCCATACTACTTCTTCATGGAGACCAGTAAACAAGAATATAAATGTATCTTTTAAGAAGATCAGAGAGGCATGCAACAGCGGAACATATAGAAAACAACTTAGCCTTAGATGGTCAGACTAATCAGTATTGACAGGATGCTGTAGGTAATGCTACAACATTTCACACTACATCTCCCCCTGAACATATGCATAGGATGTTGGAGCATCGTATCCAACATCTCCCCCTGCAGATCACATCTCAATACTCTAGAGCACTCGTGCACACACATCAGATATCAGATCATACAGGTCCACACATACACATACTTCATGCACTCAATTTTAACAAACATATCATTACCATAGCAGTGCAGACTAACAGTAACAGCAGGCGAGATCAATAGGAAACACTCAGATAAACAACCAAAGTACCAAATTTATACTCCCCCTTTTTGCCACAAATTTGACAAATTAGCAGTACAGAGTTATGAGGTTCAGGAGCTTATTACAAAACAGGGTCATCAGAGTCTCAGCCCATATAACAGAACAGTAACAAAAGTACCAAATGAAAACAAAAGAAACACAAGTGACAAGGCAGCACATAAAACATCCTTCAATCAGAAGCACTGGAATCAGTCACCTCCAGCTCCTCTGTATCACCACCAGCTTCTTCATGCACAGCTGCATCAGATGTTGCAGCATCATTCACAGCATCATTACCCACACCAAGACCTGCTTCCTCAGCTTCCTCTTTCTTCAGGACAGATATAACCAGCTCAAGCCCTTTCTTCTGCTCATCCAGAGCTTGCACAGTAGCTTCCAATGAGGCAATCATGTCCTTCCTACTCAGACTTGAAGGAGGATCTTGCCTAGGTACAGACTTGCTTGTCATAGGCCCTGCTATGTCAGCAGCATGGGTTCCTTCAAACAGCTTGAAATGGAGAGAAAGAGGTGCCTCTCTCTTGAGGGGTTCATCAGCAGCAGTTAAGATATTGGGGTGTTGATCAAGGATAATTCCACAAATAAGACTAGGGAAGGCTATAGGCATCTTGATTGCCCAAGACTTGCCATGAGCCATGGTTTGCTCAAAGATGTAAGTCCCATAGTCAGCAACAGTACCAGTTCCAATAGAATAAATAAGCCTAGCTAAACCAGTGGCTATATGAGATGTATGGGTAGTAGGGACCCAGTTCACAATTTCTATTTTGTTCAAGACAACATACTTTACAGAGAGTCTTGACCTGATTGGCTGTGATGGTCTTCCACACTTCATTATTGGTAACATCAATGGCAGTGTAGTCCTCCTCTTGCCTACACAGATATCTGTTGATGATTCTTGGAGAGAACTCAACACATTTGTTGAGTCCTATGTATTGGCTGCATTTTTGGTGAGCAGGATGTGGTGCAAGATGCTACAACATCGTATCCGGCATTTGGTATTATAAGGGCGCGCGTTTCTATTTATGGCATGATCCGTTTTTCTCTTTCATGAATCTTGCATGGCGCCTGTGTGTTTGGCTTTTATTGAGGATCATCATTTATTACTTCAGATCCTTGACTAGAATATTTCTATGAAGAATATCTTTGAAGTATATTTTAGGAAAGAATCATTTTTAATTAATGTGGTCAAAGGCTTGAGTCAAGTAAAATCAAGCTCATGATTATTTCAGAATCAAGGATTTTGCTGGAGTATAAAAAGGTTATGCAAAACCTAATTTGAGGTTGTTCACGCCGTCGTATTGTTTGTCTAGCTCTCTAGGTTTTTGCGTGTGTATTGTTAATTGTGAGCCTTTCTTGTGTCACCTTGATACAAGCTAAGGACGTGTGTTATTGAGTTGTATTTTGTGTGATCCTCTCCTAAGCTTTGAAGTACGGAGTTAGGATTGTGTGTATTTGTGCACTCTAAGCCTTTAGGTACGAGTGTGTCTCCAAAATACTTTTTCTTGTGTATTTGAAATCCTTGCTGTTTGTAAGGTTGTAAGGGAGTGAGATGGGATCTCAGACTTAGGAGTTCCTAGGTTGAAGAATCATTGGTAGATGCCTAGGTTTTAAGTTGTAAACGTGTGTTTGCTGAAGACTTACAACTAGGACTATTATAGTGATATTCCTTCCTGGATTGGTATCCCCCAGACTAGGGCTTGCTTTGAGCGCCGAACTGGGTTAACAAATATTCCGTGTTCTTTACTTGCTTTCAGATATTTGTTTTTACGTATCTTGAGTTTTGCGTAGTAGGATGCTATATCATTGTTTACAGCATTATGTTTTCAGTGGTAAGAAGCTATAGCATCGTATATAGCATCGTATCTAGCGTGCCAGGAATTTCAATTGGCATCAGAGCAGGCACCCTGCCTGTCTCTAGGGTGAGATCCAGGACCTCATATTTCTGGCATCATGGAAAAGGATGGAGGATACATGAATAGACCACCGTTGCTCAATGGATCAAACAACTATGATCACTGGAAATCAAAAATGACTGCCTTTCTAAGATCCATTGATAGCAAGGTTTGGAAGGCTGTTTTGACTGGATGGGAACATCCCACTGTTGCTAGCAAGGAAGGAACCTCAACAGGAGTAAAGAAACCAGAGGTTGAGTGGACTACAGAAGAAGAGGCTGCAGCTCTCTATAATAACAAAGCTATTTATGCTTTATTTAATGGAGTGGACACAAATGTTTTTAAGCTAATCAAAAACTGTGTGTCAGCCAAGGAAGTATGGGAAATCTTGAAGACTTGCTATGAAGGTACCACAAAAGTGAAACAATCCAAAATTCAACATCTCACATCCAGGTTTGAAACTCTAAAGATGAAAGATGATGAAAGCATTCAAGATTTTCATATGACCCTCTTGGATATTGCCAACTCATTTGAAGCCTTGGGAGAAAAAGTATCTGATGAGAAATTGTCAAGGAAACTCCTCAGATCTCTTCCCAAAAGATTTGATATGAAAGTGACAGCAATTGAGGAAGCACATGATATCTCCACTATGAAAATGGATGAATTGGTTGGTTCACTTCAAACTTTTGAAACTGTGCTTGATGAACGTGGTGAGAAAAAAACCAAGAGCATTGCTTTTGTCTCTAATACTGATGAGGATAATGACCAAGATGAGGATGAAGAAGAAGAAAGCATTGCAGATGCTATAGCCATGCTTGGAAGACAATTCAACAAAGTGCTGAAGAGAGTTGATCGCAGGAATCGTCAGAATGCTCCTAGCATCCGATTCGACATCAATAAACAACAAAGCAATTTGAAGAAATTCAAACCTGAAAAGAAGAATAGTCAAAGCAAGGGTGTTCAATGTCATGAGTGTGAAGGATATGGACACATAAGATCAGAATGTGGAACGTATCAGAAAAGACAAAAAAAGGGTTTGAATGTGTCTTGGTCAGATGAAGATTCTGAGGAAGAGCATGAATCTGCTAAGCATGTAACTGCCTTAACTGAAATTTGTTCTCCAGACAGTGATACTGAGGAAGAAGGTGATGTGGCTTATGATGAACTTGCCAGTACTTACAAAGAGCTGCTCACAAGATTTGAAGAAATGTGTAGATTACTTGAGAAGAAGAAAAAGACAATCAATCTCCTTCAATCTGAAGTAAAGGCTCAAACTGAGAAGGCTTCAGAAGCTCAAGAAGAAGTGGCTCTTGTCAATGCTCAAATGGAAGATCTGAAAAAGCGTGTGGGTCAATTAAACTCAGGAACAAATCTATTAGAGGAGATTCTTGAGAATCTACCAAGTGGTAAGGCTAAGGCAGTAGGTTACAATTACTCTCATTTGAATAAGTATCAACAGAATCTTGAGACAAAGTTCAAATCTGCTGAAGATGTTTTTGATCCTTGCACTGGGGCCACGATGCTAAAGCATCCTGCACAGCATTCTAGAACTTACCCTGTTCCCAAGTTTGCTCTGGAATCCAATCCAAAAGGCCATCAAAGGCCTAAAATCCAGAGAGTATACAGAAGATGGGTTTGTCATCACTGTGGAAGAAGAGGTCACATTATGCCCTTTTGCTACAGACTTCATGGATATCCTGTTCAGCAACCTGAAGCAAATGAGTCAAAGGAAGATGTGAAGGAAGATGTGCCTGTAAAGAAGGAGTGGAAGCCTAAGACAGATAATGTAGGGTTGATTGCTCACACATCCTTGAGAGCTTCATCAAGGGAAGATTGGTACTTTGATAGTGGATGCTCCAGGTATATGACTGGTGAAGAAAAATTTCTCATGAATGTAAAGCCATACAAGACCAGCTTTGTTACATTTGGAGATGGTGCTAAAGGAGAAATTCTTGGAATTGGGGATCTGGTGAATCATGGACTGCCCAATTTGGAGAATGTACTTTTGGTTAAGGGACTCACAGCAAATCTGATCAGTATAAGTCAATTGTGTGACCAAGGTCTAAAAGTTAACTTCACCAAGACTGAGTGTGTTGTGAACAATGAAGAAGACCAACTGTTAATGAAGGGAACTAGGTCCAAGGATAACTGTTACTTGTGGATACCTCAGAAAGAAGCCTTGAATACCACCTGTCTCAGCACAACTACAGATGAAGTGAAACTGTGGCACCAGAGGTTAGGTCATCTTCACTTGAAGGGGATGAACAAAGTTATTTCATCAGAAGCTATCAGGGGTTTGCCTAAGCTGAAGATTATAGAAGGAAACAAATGTGGTGAGTGTCAAATTGGTAAGCAAGTCAGGATGCCACATCCAATGCTAGAGCATCAAACAACCACCAAAGTTCTTGAGCTACTTCATATGGACCTCATGGGACCCATGCAGGTTGAAAGCCTTGGAGGAAAAAGGTATGCTTTTGTTATGGTAGATGACTACTCCAGATACACCTGGATAGATTTCATTAGAGAAAAATCAGATGCCTTTGAAGCCTTCAAGGAATTGTGTCTTCAAATTCAAAGGGAAAAGGCAAGCAATGTGGTAAAAATTAGAACAGATCATGGAAAGGAGTTTGAGAACTCTAGGTTCAATGAATTTTGTGCCTCTAAAGGAATCAAGCATGAGTATTCTTCTGCTATCACCCACAACAAAATGGGATAGTTGAAAGGAAGAATAGAACTATTCAAGAGTCAGCAAGAGTCATGCTTCATGCCAAGAATGTTCCCTACTACTTTTGGGCTGAAGCTATGAACACTGCCTGCTACATTCACAACAGGGTCACATTGAGAAAAGGTACCACATCTACTCTGTATGAGCTGTGGAAGAATAGGAAACCAACTGTAAAACACTTTCATGTGTTTGGAAGCAAGTGTTACATTCTAGCTGATAGAGAGCCTAGAAGAAAGCTTGATCCAAAGAGCCATGAAGGAATTTTTCTGGGATACTCTCCAAACAGCAGAGCCTATAGAGTGTTTAATTCCAAGACTCAGGTAATGATGGAATCCATAGATGTTGTAATTCAAGATTCTACTCTGGAAGAAACTGTTAGTGAAGACCAGGGTATTCCTGTTGTACATGATGCTGAACAAGATGCTACAGCATCTGAACATCTGGGTGAGAATCAGTCTGATGAAGAGATTGAAGAAGAGATCAATACTACAGATTCTGGAGAACAAGCTCAAAAGAAAGGACCTTCAGTGCGTGTTCAGAAGAATCATCCCACAGAGTTGATCATAGGCAATCCAGAACAGGGAATGACTACTAGAAGGACAAATGATGTTATTTCAAATTCTTGTTTTGTATCTCTTTTTGAGCCCAAGAATGTTAAAGAAGCCTTATCTGATGGAGCATGGATAGAGGCTATGCAGGAAGAATTAAACCAGTTCAAAAGAAGTGAGGTGTGGGATTTGGTCCCAAGACCTAAAGATGTGAATGTGATTGGAACTAAGTGGGTGTATAAGAACAAGTCAGATGAGAATGGTATTGTCACCAGGAACAAAGCAAGACTTGTGGCACAGGGATATACTCAAGTTGAAGGTTTGGATTTTGAAGAAACTTTTGCACCTGTTGCAAGGCTAGAATCCATCAGGCTCCTTTTGGGTGTGGCTTGCATTCTCAAATTCAAACTCTACCAGATGGATGTAAAAAGTGCTTTTCTAAATGGATACCTACAGGAAGAAGTGTATGTTGAACAACCAAAGGGTTTCGTTGATCTTGAACATCCAAGTCATGTGTACAAATTGAAGAAAGCTTTGTATGGGTTGAAGCAAGCACCGGAGCTTGGTATGAAAGGTTGACTCAATTCTTGGAAGATCAAGGTTACAGAAAGGGTGCTTCAGACAAGACATTATTTGTTAAGCAAGAAAGAGGTAAATTTATTATAGCTCAGATCTATGTTGATGACATAGTGTTTGGTGGGATGTCAGACACAATGGTACAGCATTTTGTCAAGCAAATGCAATCTGAATTTGAAATGAGTCTTGTTGGGGAATTAACATATTTTCTTGGACTTCAAATCAAACAAATGGATGATACCATATTTATATCTCAGAGTAAGTATACAAGAAACATAGTCAAGAAGTTTGGTATGGAAAGTGCTTCATCCAAGAGAACACCAGCACCTACTCATCTGAAACTTACTAAGGATGAAAAAGGAATCAGTGTGGATCAAGGTTTATATAGAAGCATGATTGGGAGCTTGCTATACTTGACTGCAAGTAGGCCTGATATCACCTATGCTGTTGGAGTTTGTGCAAGATATCAAGCTGACCCTAAGGTTACCCACTTGACTCAGGTCAAGAGGATCTTGAAATATGTGAATGGAACTAGTGACTATGGAATAATATACTCTCATTCTGAAGATTCTAAACTCTATGGATATTGTGATGCTGATTGGGCTGGAAGTGCATATGACAGAAAAAGCACTTCAGGAGGTTGTTTCTTTTTGGGAAATAACTTGATTTCTTAGTTTAGTAAGAAGCAAAACTGTGTGGATTTATCCACAGCTGAGGCTGAGTACATAGCTTCTGGGAGTAGTTGCTCACAACTTGTTTGGATGAAGCAGATGCTGACTGAATATGATGTTGTACAAGATGCTATGACATTGTACTGTGACAACATGAGTGCCATAAACATCTCTAAAAATCCTGTTCAACATAGCAAGACAAAACATATTGACATCCGTCATCACTTCATAAGAGATCTTGTTGAAAGCAAAATTGTTACTTTGGAACATGTTGGTACAAAAGAGCAAGTGGCAGACATCTTTACAAAAGCACTTGATGCCGTACAGTTTGAGAAGCTAAGGGGCAAGTTGGGAATTTGTCTCCATGAGGAGTTATAGCAGTTACCGTTAGTGGCGCGTGCAGCAGTTATTTTTCTTCATCAAAGGCTGCACGTTGATCAAGGCAATCATGGCCTAAATCACTCCTTTAACACGCCACTACATATGGTTGGTTATTTTTATTTCAAATCTTTTCATCTTGATTCTTTCCATTTTTATTCTACATCTCACTATAACTTCTCCACTTCTCTACCAAACCTCCTCATTCAACCCTCACATATCTCTCACTCACAATCCTATTCTCTAATCCTTGCCGTCACCATGTCTCAATCGTCCCCTGTTACCTCTCCCACCTCCGCTTCTCCAAATCACTCTTCACCATCCCAAGATCCTCAACCCAACTTCATCACCAATGCTGTTCCTATCTCCACCATCCACCCCTCCGTTGCCTCAGCTCTCAACATCAAACCCCACAAAACCTCATCTTCTAAACCCAAGTCCTCAAAGAAAGTTAAGACAACGGGAAGTAAGAAACCAAGAGTCAAGAAATCCAAATCACGATACAACTCCGATTTCGACATGCAAGGGTTTCTTCTGGCCAATCAGGGCTCTGATAAACTGGTTGTAGGTGTTGATGCTACAACAACCTCTCAAAGTGAGCAGATCGACACTAATACTGTTCAAATCCCTAATGCTGAGAAAGGGGAAACTGTTGTGGAAACTGAGAAGCCACAATCTTCTATTCCTGATTCTCCCAAGGATGATGATCTAGATGAGGAGGCGCATATTGTTTGGGATGTGCTTCAATCTCTGGCCAAAAGCATATCTCAAGAAGATGCGACACCTGATGCTTCAGCATCTCTGGTACGAGAGGAAGCAGACAAAGTTGCTGTTGAAGATGTTATGGCATCTGATGCTGAACCTGAACAAGGTGAAACTCAGAAGTCTGCAGAGGTGGTAGCTAGTGAAGATGAAGATGACATTGTTGTGGTAAAATCTGTTGGGTCATCTATGGCAGGAAAAACAGGTGTTGGTAGGCGCTTAAGGGAAAGAAAAGGCAAAGAGGCTGAGGTGGAAATAGAAGCACCAAAGACTGTGAAGAAGAAAAAAAGTGTGCCCACAAAGTCACCTAAGAAGAAAGTTGTGGGACCCAGTAGAGCACCAAGCAAGGTTGAGCTTCCTGCTAAACAAAAGAAGAAAGCTTCTAAGAGGAAGAATGTTAGTGACTCTGAGTATGAAGCTGAGCAAGATGCTCCTAGCATCACACCCTCACCTCAGAAGAGAGCTCTGAAGAAGAAGAAGGTTGTTACTGATGTGTCTGATGATGATACTGAACACGATGCTCCAAGCATCCCAGCATCCAAGAAGAAAGTTGGTAGAAAGATGGTGCCAACAAATGTTCCTGATGTATCCATTGATGATGTATCATTCCACTTTGTGGATAGTGCAAAGAAGTGGAAGTATGTATTTGCAAGAAGGATAGGGCTGGAAAGGGAACTGTCTGCTGAAACGCTGGCTTGGAAGGAGGTAGTTGAGTTGTTGGATGATGCTGGTTTAATGAAGACTGTTAGTGGCTTGAGCAAGTGCTATGCCAAGCTTGTGAAAGAGTTTGTTGTCAACATTGCTGAAGACTGTGACAATCCTCTCAGCAATGAATATCAGAAGGTTTGGGTTAGAAACAAATGTGTGGTGTTCTCTCCAAAGATCATCAACAAATATCTGGGTAGGCAGGAGGATGACTACACTGCCATTGATGTTACCAATAATGAAGTGTGCAAGACCATCACAGCCAACCAGGTCAAGGTGTGGCCATCTAAAGGTAAGGTACCTTCTTGTATGCTCTTTGTGAAGTATGCTGTCCTGAACAGAATAGGAACTGTAAATTGGGTTCCTACTACCCATACATCTCATATAGCCACTGGCTTAGCTAGGCTTATTTATTCTATTGGAACTGCTACTGTTGCTGATTATGGGTCCTATATTTTTGAGCAAACCATGGCTCATGGCAAGTCTTGGGCAATCAAGATGCCTATAGCCTTTCCAAGTCTCATCTGTGGAATTATCCTTGATCAACACCCAAATATTTTGACTGCTGCTGATGAACCCCTCAAGAGAGAAGCACCTCTTTCTCTCCATTTTAGGCTGTTTGAAGGGACCCATGCTGCTGATATAGCAGGGCCTATGACAAGCAAATTTGTGCCTAGGGAAGATCCCCCTTCAACTCTGAGTAGGAAGGATATGATTGCCTCATTGGAAGCTACTGTGCAAGCTCTGGATGAGCAGAAGAAAGGGCTTGAGCTGGTAATATCTGCCCTGAAGAAAGAAGAAGCTGAGGAAGCAGGTCTTAGTGCTGGTACTGATGTGGGTCATGATGCTGTGAATGATGCTGCAGCATCTGATGGAGCAGAAAATGAAGATGCTGGTGGTGATACAGAGGAGCTGGAGGTGACTGATTCCAGTGCTTCTGAATGAAGGATGTTATCTGTGCTGCCTTGTCATTTTTTTTTTGTTTCTTTTGTGTTCATTTGGTACTTTTGTTACTGTTCTGTTATATGGGCTGAGACTCTGATGACCCTAATTCGTATTTTGTAATAAGCTCCTGAACCTCATAACTCTGTACTGTTATATTTGTCAAATTTGTGGCAAAAAGGGGGAGTATAAATTTGGTACTTTGTTTGTTTATCTGAGTGTTCCCTTTTGATCTCGCCTGCTGTTAGTCTGCACTGCTATGGTAATGATATGTATGTGTATGTGTGGACCTGTATGATCTGTGCATGAGTGCCCTAGAATATTGAGATATGATCTGCAGGGGGAGATGTTGGATACGATGCTCCAACATCCTATGCACATGTGCAGGGGGAGATGTAGTGTGAAATGTTATAGCATTATCTACAGCATCCTATCAATTTTGATTGCTCTGACCATCTAAGGCTAAGTTGTTTTATATGTTCCGCTGTTGCATGCCTCTCTGATATTCTTAAAAGATACATGTATATTCTTGTTTACTGGTCTCCATGAAGAAGCAGTATAGAATCTGTTTTGAAGAATAGTCTCTACAAATCTTTATTCATGTGTGCTTGTGTTGAGAAAAAGAAATGTAGTTGAAGTATCTGTTTAAGTATCTGTATGGTCATTATTTGTTTTAGCCAAAAATTTGCCAAAGGGGGAGTTTGTTGAGTCCTATGTATTGGCTGCATTTTTGGTGAGCAGGATGTGGTGCAAGATGCTACAACATCGTATCCGGCATTTGGTATTATAAGGGCACGCGTTTCTATTTATGGCATGATCCGTTTTTCTCTTTCATGAATCTTGCATGGCGCCTGTGTATTTGGCTTTTATTGAGGATCATCATTTATTACTTCAGATCCTTGACTAGAATATTTCTATGAAGAATATCTTTGAAGTATATTTTAGGAAAGAATCCTTTTTAATTAATGTGGTCAAAGGCTTGAGTCAAGTAAAATCAAGCTCATGATTATTTCAGAATCAAGGATTTTGCTGGAGTATAAAAAGGTTATGCAAAACCTAATTTGAGGTTGTTCACGCCGTCGTATTGTTTGTCTAGCTCTCTAGGTTTTTGCGTGTGTATTGTTAATTGTGAGCCTTTCTTGTGTCACCTTGATACAAGCTAAGGACGTGTGTTATTGAGTTGTATTTTGTGTGATCCTCTCCTAAGCTTTGAAGTACGGAGTTGGGATTGTGTGTATTTGTGCACTCTAAGCCTTTAGGTACGAGTGTGTCTCCAAAATACTTTTTCTTGTGTATTTGAAATCCTTGCTGTTTGTAAGGTTGTAAGGGAGTGAGATGGGATCTCAGACTTAGGAGTTCCTAGGTTGAAGAATCATTGGTAGATGCCTAGGTTTTAAGTTGTAAATGTGTGTTTGCTGAAGACTTACAACTAGGACTATTATAGTGATATTCCTTCCTGGATTGCTATCCCCCAGACTAGGGTTTGCTTTGAGCGCCGAACTGGGTTAACAAATATTCCGTGTTCTTTACTTGCTTTCATATATTTGTTTTTACGTATCTTGAGTTTTGCGTAGTAGGATGCTATAGCATTGTTTACAGCATTACGTTTTCAGTGGTAAGAAGCTATAGCATCGTATATAGCATCGTATCTAGCGTGCCAGGAATTTCAACATTTGTTTCTTACCCAAACCTTCTGATATTCATTGCTGAGAGGATTGTCATAGTCTTCAGCAATGTTGACAACAAATTCTTTGACAAGCTTGGCATAACAGTTGCACAAGCCACTGACAGTCTTCATTAGACCAGCATCATCCAACAACTCAACTACCTCCTTCCAAGCCAGTGTTTCAGCAGACAATTCCCTTTCCAGCCCTATCCTTCTTGCAAATATATACTTCCATTTCTTAGCACTATCCACAAAGTGGAATGACACATCATCAATGGGCACATCAGGGACATTTGGTGGCACCATCTTTCCACCAACCTTCTTCTTAGAGGCTGGGATGCTTGGAGCATCGTGTTCAGCATCATCATCTGACACAGCAGCAACAACCTTTTTCTTCTTCAGAGCTCTCTTCTGAGGTGAGGGTGTGATGCTTGGAGCATCTTGTTCAGCATCATACTCAGAGTCACTCAGACTAACATTCTTCCTCTTAGAAGCTTTCTTCTTTGGTTGAGCAGGAATCTCAACCTTGCTTGAGCTTCTACTGGGTCCCACAACTTTCTTCTTAGGTGACTTTGTGGGTACATTCTTTTTCTTCTTCACAGACTTTGGTGCTTCTATATCCACCTCAGCCTCTTTTCCTTTCCTTTCCCTTAGACGCCTACCAATACCTGTTTTTTCCTGTAAGGGATGACCCAACAGATTTGACAACAACAATGTCATCTTCCACCTCAGCAGTCTTCTGAGTTTCACCTTGGTCAGGTTCAGCATCAGATGCCACAACATCTTCAACAACATCTTTGTCAGCTTCCTCTCTTACCAAGGATGCTGAAGCATCAGGTGTTGCATCCTCTTGAGAGATGCTTTTGGCTAGAGATTGAAGCACATCGCCAACAATATGAGCCTCCTCATCTTTTTCATCATCCTTAGGAGAGTCAGGAATGGGAGATTGTGGCTTCTCAGTTTCCACAGCAGTTTCCCCTTTTTCAGCATTAAGGATTTGAACAGTGTTAGTATCGATCTGCACACTTTGAGAGGTTGCTGCAGCATCGACACCTACAACCAGTTTGTCAGAGCCCTGATTGGCAAGAAGAAACCCTTTCATTTCGAAATCGGAGTTGTATCGTGATTTGGATTTCTTGACCCTTGGTTTCTTACTTCCCGTTGTCTTACCTTTCTTTGTGGACATGGGTTTAGAAGATGAAGTTTTGTAGGGTTTGATGTTGAGGGCAGAGGCAATGGAGGGATGAACGGTGGAGATAGGAACAGCAGTGGTGATGATGTTGGATTGAGAATCAAGAGGAGGGTTTTCATGTGATGGTGAGGAGTGATTGGGAGAAGCGATGGTAGGAGAGTTGACAGGGGAAGTTTGAGACATGGTGACGACAAGGATTAGAGAATAGGATTGAGAGTGAGAGTTTTGTGAGGGTTGAATGAGGAGATTTGATAGTGAAGTGGAGAGGTTATAGTGAGATGTAGAGTAGAAAAGGAAAGAATCAATATGAAAAGATTTGAAATAAAAATAACCAACCATAGGTAGTGGCATGTTAAAGGAGTAATTTAGGCCATGATTGCCTTGATCAACGTGCAACCTTTGATGAGAGAAAATAACTGCTGCACGCGCCACTGTCATAAACGGTAACTGCTATAACTCTTCATGGAGGCAAATTCCTAACTTGCCCCTTAGCTTCTCAAACTGTACGGCATCAAGCCCTTTGGTAAATATGTCTGCCACTTGTTCTTTTGTACCAACATGTTCCAAAGTAACAATTTTGCTTTCAACAAGATCTCTTATGAAGTGATGACGGATGTCAATATGTTTTGTCTTGCTATGTTGAACTGGATTTTTTGAGATGTTTATTGCACTCATGTTGTCACAGTACAATGTCATAGCATCTTGTTCAACATCGTATTCTTTCAGCATCTGCTTCATCCAAACAAGTTGTGAGCAACTACTCCCAGCAGCTATGTACTCAGCCTCAGCTGTGGATAAAGCCACACAGTTTTGCTTCTTACTAAACCAAGAAATCAAGTTATTACCCAAAAAGAAACAACCTCTTGAAGTGCTTTTTCTATCATTTGCACTTCCAGCCCAATCAGCATCAAAAAATCCATAGAGCTTAGAATCTTCAGAATGAGAGTATATTATTCCATAGTCACTAGTTCCATTCACATATTTCAAAATCCTCTTGACCTGAGTCAAGTGGCTAACCTTAGGATCAGCTTGATACCTTGCACAAACTCCAACAGCATAGGTGATATCAGGCCTACTTGCAGTCAAGTAGAGCAAGCTACCAATCATACTTCTATATAGACTTTGATCCACACTGATTCCCTTTTCATCCTTAATAAGTTTCAGGTGAGTAGGTGCTGGTGTTCTCTTGAGGTAGCACTTTCCATACCAAACTTCTTGACTATGTTCCTTGTATACTTACTCTGAGATATAAATATGGTATCATCCATTTGTTTGATTTGAAGTCCAAGAAAGTATGTCAATTCCCCAACAAGACTCATCTCAAACTCAGATTGCATTTGCTTGACAAAATGTTGTACCATCGTATCTGTCATCCCACCAAACACTATGTTATCAACATAGATTTGAGCTATAATAAATTTACCTCTTTCTTGCTTAACAAATAAGGTCTTGTCTGAAGCTCCTTTTCTGTAACCTTGATCTTCCAAGAATTGAGTCAACCTTTCATACCAAGCTCTGGGTGCTTGCTTCAACCCATATAGAGCTTTCTTCAATTTGTACACATGACTTGGATGTTCAGGATCAACAAAACCCTTTGGTTGTTCAACATACACTTCTTCCTGTAGGTATCCATTTAGAAAAGCACTTTTTACATCCATCTGGAAAAGTTTGAACTTGAGAATGCAAGCCACACTCAAAAGGAGCCTGATGGATTCTAGTCTTGCAACAGGTGCAAATGTTTCTTCAAAGTCCAGACCTTCAACTTGAGTATATCCCTGTGCCACAAGTCTTGCTTTGTTCCTGGTGACAATACCATTCTCATCTGACTTGTTCTTATACACCCACTTAGTTCCAATCACATTCACATCTTTTGGTCTTGGGACCAAATCCCACACCTCACTTCTTTTGAACTGATTTAATTCTTCCTGCATAGCCTCTATCCATGCTCCATCAGATAAGGCTTCTTTAACATTCTTGGGCTCAAATAGAGATACAAAACAAGAATTTGAAATAACATCATTTGTCCTTCTAGTAGTTATTCCCTGTTCTGGATTACCTATGATCAACTCTGTGGGATGGTTCTTCTGAACACGCACTGAAGGTCCTTTCTTCTGAGCTTGTTCTCCAGAATTTGTAGTATTGATCTCTTCTTCTATCTCTTCATCAGTCTGATTCTCACCCAGAGGTTCAGATGCTGTAGCATCTTGTTCAGCATCGTGCACAACAGGAATACCCTGGTCTTCACTAACAGTTTCTTCCAGAGTAGAATCTTGAATTACAACATTTATGGATTCCATCATTACCTGAGTCTTGGAATTAAACACTCTATAGGCTCTGCTGTTTGGAGAGTATCCCAGAAAGATCCCTTCATGGCTCTTTGGATCAAGCTTTCTTCTAGGCTCTCTATCAGCAAAAATGTAACACTTGCTTCCAAACACATGGAAGTGTTTAACAATTGGTTTTCTATTTTTCCACAGCTCATACAGAGTAGATGTGGTACCTTTTCTCAGTGTGACCCTGTTGTGAATGTAACAGGCAGTGTTCATAGCTTCAGCCCAAAAGTAGTAAGGAACATTATTGGCATGAAGCATGACTCTGGCTGACTCTTGAATAGTTCTATTCTTCCTTTCAACTATCCCATTTTGCTGTGGAGTGATAGCAGAAGAATACTCATGCTTAATTCCTTCAGTTGCACAAAATTCATTGAACCTGGAGTTCTCAAACTCCTTTCCATGATCTGTCCTGATTTTTACTACATTGCTTGCCTTTTCCCTTTGAATTTGAAGACACAATTCCTTGAAGGCTTCAAAAGCATCTGATTTTTCTCTAATGAAATCTATCCAGGTGTATCTTGAGTAGTCATCTACCATAACAAAAGCATACCTTTTTCCTCCAAGACTTTCAACCTGCATGGGTCCCATGAGATCCATATGAAGAAGCTCAAGGACTTTGGTGGTTGTCTGATGCTCTAGCATTGGATGCGACATCCTGACTTGCTTACCAATTTGACACTCACCACATTTGTTCCCTTCTATGATCTTCAGTTTAGGCAAACCTCTGATAGCTTCTGATGAAATAACTTTCTTCATCCCCTTCAAGTGAAGATGACCTAGCCTTTGGTGCCACAGTTTCACTTCATCTGCAGTTGTACTGAGACAGGTAGTATTCAAGGCTTCTTCCTGAGGTATCCACAAGTAACAATTATCCTTGGACCTGGTTCCCTTCATTAACAGTTGGTCTTCTTCATTGTTCACCACACACTCAGTCTTGGTGAAGTTAACTTTTAGGCCTAGGTCACACAACTGACTTATACTGATCAGATTTGCTGAGAGTCCCTTAACCAAAAGTACATTTTCCAAATTGGGCAGTCCATGATTCACCAGATCCCCAATTCCAAGAATTTCTCCTTTAGCACCATCTCCAAATGTAACAAAGCTGGTCTTGTATGGCTTTACATTCATGAGATATTTTTCTTCACCAGTCATATGCCTGGAGCATCCACTATCAAAGTACCAATCTTCCCTTGATGAAGCTCTCAAAGATGTGTGGGCAATCAACCCTACATTCTCTGTCTTAGGATTCCATTCCTTCTTCATAGGCACATCTTCCTTCACATCTTCCTTCACCTCATTTGCTTTAGGTTGTTGTACAGGATAACCATGAAGTCTATAGCAAAAGGGCCTAATGTGACCTCTTCTTCCACAGTGATGACAAACCCATCTTCTGTATACTCTTTGGATTTTAGGCCTTTGATGGCCTTTTGAATTGGATTCTAGAGCAAACTTAGGAACAGGGTAAGTTCTAGAATGCTGAGCAGGATGCTTTGGCATCGTTACCCCAGTGCAAGGATCAAAAACATCTTCAGCAGATTTGAACTTTGTCTCAAGATTCTGTTGGTACTGATTCAAATGTGAGTAATTATAACCTACTGACTTGGCCTTACCATTTGGTAGATTCTCAAGGATCTCCTCTAATAGATTTGTTCCTGAGTTTAATTGACCTACACGCTTCTTCAAGTCCTCCATTTGAGCATTGACAAGAGCAACTTCTTCTTGAGCTTCTGAAGCCTTCTCAGTTTGAGCCTTTACTTCAGATTGAAGGAGATTGATAGTCTTCTTTTGCTTCTCAAGTAATCTGCACATTTCTTCAAATCTTGTGAGTAACTCTTTGTAAGTACTGGCAAGTTCATCATAAGCCATATCACCTTCTTCATCAGTATCACTGTCTGGAGTACAAATTCCAGTTAAGGCAGTTACATGCTTTGCAGATTCATGCTCTTCCTCAGAATCTTCATCTGACCAAGACACATTCAAACCCTTTTTCTGTCTTTTTTGATACGTTCCACATTCTGATCTTATGTGTAGGGATGGCAAAGCGGGCCAACCCGTCCCGTCCCGTCATTAACCCGTCAAAAAGGAGCGGGGCGGGCTAACTAGTGATGGTGGGTTGAAAAACTCAAACTGCCCCGTTTCATGGCGGATCGCGGGTTGGCGGGAGTGCCCTGTCAATAAAGTTTTAATTTTTTTTTTATAAATTCCCTAAAATATCATAAAGAATTATAAAAAAAAAAAAAAAAGTAAAATAAAAAACCACTTGAGGAAATCAAAATATAAACTAACAAGGCGATAAGAAAAATAAAATTATCATTCAAACTTTAAAACATCCATGATTATAAAACCAAACAAACCATACTTATAATAAAACTTGAAGAAGTGCTTAATTTAAATCCAAAACAAACAAAACTTGGATTCCATTTAAATCCACAAAAATGCTAAGGTTTAGTAGTCCATCAACACAAATAAAACTTGGATTCAATGTTTAAATCCACACCAACAAAACTAAGCAATAAAAAATAATTAATCTTCAATCCAAATTAACGTCATTGATTGATGCTTGCTTCGATGTTGACAGTGAAACTTCCTTTCCATCATCTTCATCATCAATATATATATTAACCCTATTAGGTTAATTGAGTTGAGTTTATATTTTATAATATGGGTCAAAAAAATAGAACTCATTAATAATGGGATAAGATTTTTTTAAAAATAAAAAATTGGTTAGACCCGATGGGCCAACCCGCCCCGCCCCGTCGTTGTCCCGTGTTTTTGCGGGTTAGGCGGGACGAGCCCCGCTCTTTTTGCGAATTGAAAATCTCAACCCACCCCACCAAAAATGGCCGGTTAAACGGGCCGACCCGACGGGCTTGGCCCGTTTTACCATCCCTACTTATGTGTCCATATCCTTCACACTCATGACATTGAACACCCTTGCTTTGGCTATTCTTCTCTTCAGGTTTGAATTTCTTCAAATTGCTTTGTTGTTTATTGATGTCGAATCTGATGCTAGGAGCATTCTGACGATTCCTGCGATCAACTCTCTTCAGCACTTTGTTGAACTGTCTTCCAAGCATGGCTATAGCATCTGCAATGCTTTCTTCTTCTTCATCCTCATCTTGGTCATTATCCTCATCAGTATTAGAGACAAAAGCAATGCTCTTGGCCTTTTTCTCACCACGTTCATCAAGAATAGTTTCAAAAGTTTGAAGTGAACCAACCAATTCATCCATTTTTATAGTAGAGATGTCATGTGCCTCCTCAATTGCTGTCACTTTCATATCAAATCTTTTGGGAAGAGATCTGAGAAGTTTCCTTGACAATTTCTCATCAGATACTTTTTCTCCCAAGGCTTCAAATGAGTTAGCAATATCCAAGACGGTCATATGAAAATCTTGAATGCTTTCATCATCTTTCATCTTTAGAGTTTCAAACCTGGATGTGAGATGTTGAATTTTGGATTGCTTCACTTTTGTGGTACCTTCATAGCAAGTCTTCAAGATTTCCCATGCTTCCTTGGCTGACACACAGTTTTTGATTAGCTTAAAAACATTTGTGTCCACCCCATTAAATAAAGCAAAAATGGCTTTGTTATTATAGAGAGCTGCAGCCTCTTCTTCTGTAGTCCACTCAACCTCTGGTTTCTTTACTCCTGTTGAGGTTCCTTCCTTGCTAGCAACAGTAGGATGTTCCCATCCAGTCAAAACAGCCTTCCAAACCTTGCTATCAATGGATCTTAGAAAAGCAGTCATTTTTTATTTCCAGTGATCATAGTTGTTTGATCCATTGAGCAACAGTGGTCTATTCATGTATCCTCCATCCTTTTCCATGATGCCAGAAATATGAGGTCCTGGATCTCACCCTAGAGACAGGCAGGGTGCCTGCTCTGATACCAATTGAAATTCCTGGCACGCTAGATACGATGCTAGATACAATGCTCTAGCTTCTTACCACTGAAAACGTAATGCTGTATACAATGCTATAGCATTGTACTGCGTAAATCTCAAGATAAATAAAAGCAAATATCTGAAAACAAGTAAAGAACACGGGATATTTGTTAACCCAGTTCGGCGCTCAAAGCAAGCCCTAGTCTGGGGGATAGCAATCCAGGAAGGAATATCACTATAATAGTCCTAGTTGTAAGTCTTCAGCAAACACACGTTTACAACTTAAAACCTAGGCATCTACCAATGATTCTTCAACCTAGGAACTCCTAAGTCTGAGATCCCATCTCACTCCCTTACAACCTTACAACAGCAAGGATTTCAAATACACAAGGAAAAAGTATTTTGGAGACACACTCCTAAAAACTAACACTCGTACCTAAAGGCTTAGAGTGCACAAACACACACACATTCCTAACTCCGTACTTCAAAGCTTAGGAGAGGATCACAGAAGTACAACTCAATGAAACACGTCCTAAGCTTGTATCAAGGTGACACAAGAAAGGCTCACAATCAAAACAAAGCACACGCAAAAACCTAGGAGACTAGACAACACAAAACGGCGTGAACAAAAAGTGAATTAGGTTTTGCATAACCTTTAAGTACTTCAGCAAAGTCCTTGATCCTGAAATAATTATGAGCTTGATTTGTTTGACTCAAGGCTTGACCACATTAATTAAAAAGGATTCTTTCCAAAAATAAATTTCAAAGAGATTCTTCATAGAAATATTCTTGTCAAGGATCTGAAGTAATAAATGATGATCCTCAATATAAGCAAGACACACAGGCGCCATGCAAGATTCATGAAAGAGAAAATCGGATCATGCCATAATTAAAACGCGCGCCCTTATATTACCAAAAGCCGGATACGATGTTGTAGCATCTTATACCACATCCTGCTCACCAAAAATGCAGCCAATACAGAAGACTCAACATAAACTACCTTGACAAACACTTACAATAAAACATAAAAATTGCATAAGCTCAAAAATAAGCTAGGCCAAACGGACCCAAAGTCTCTTAAAAAAAGATGTTTCAAAAGAATTTTAAAAAAACTATCTTAATATTTTTTTAATTTATTTTTGTTGTCCCAATTTAAAGTGGTTAGATGCATGTTTTAGAAAAATAAAATAAAATGAACATCAAAAGAAAGATTTGTTATGTTTCAAACATAATCAGAAACTCGTATATCTTTTCCTTCTCCATCCCACTGATTATAATATGATTATTTTATATTTGGTTTTATATTTGGATATGTTTGAGACAAATTTAGAATTTCGTATTTTCATTTAAAAATTGAAAAGAAAAAAGTAGAGACAAGGGGCAATAATGTAAATTCCTAATGTAGTGACCAACATTTTCAATTGTTAACTGGTGATAGCCTGATAGGAATCTTCCTACCGTCAATCAAGTGGGAAAACACTTTTATTAGCTAAAAGAATTTATGGAATTTTCATTTTAATAGAATTTGCAATGCATATATCTGCAATGGTACCAAGCAAATCATGGTTTACATTTCAGATGCAACAACAAACATCAATACCACAGGACAATAAATTTATGCAAAACTCAGCACTCCAAATCTCATGACCAGACCTCGACTAAATCGAATTAACAAAATCTAACATTCAGGGCAAAACCTAACACTCATCCACTTCTACCAGTTCAACAGCTACCACCTAATGTTAATACATGCAAAATAATGACTTTAAACTGCATCATTTAGATGGCAGAAATCCTTGGAACATCAACTGGAAACTGGTTAATTTCATCGATCCAAGGGTTCTTCTCTTTGGCAGGATTGATTGTCCTGAGAGCCTTCCACACTGCACTGTTGCACTTGAATCCAGAACCGAATGCTATTTGCCACGTTCTATCTCCTTTCTTGATCCTTCCCTTGGCTTCTGTGTATGCCAATTCGTACCAAAGTGAACTGCTTGAGGTGTTTCCAAAACGATAAAGTGTCATTCTTGATGGCTCCATATGCCAAGGAGACAGCTTCAAGTTTTTCTCCAGCTCATCCAAAACAGCTCTTCCACCGGCATGAATGCAGAAATGTTCGAAAGCTAGCTTGAAATCCGGAATGTAAGGCTTGATCTTCATCTTGAAGAGTTTCTTTCCAACTAACGTGCCGAAGAACAGCAGCTGCTCTGATGTTGGAAGGACAAGAGGCCCCAATGTGGTGATGTTTGTTTTCAAAGCATCGCCTGCAACTGCCATAAGATCTTTTGATAAAGTGACACCAACTTTGCCATTGTCGTCTTCTTCTTGTGTAACGCAGCTGAAGCACTTGTCATCAGCACCCTTGTTAGTGCGAACGGTGTGAACCAATCGGTATTTAGATCTTCTCCTATCAGAGCTCTTGTTGGATAGTAGAATTGCAGCCCCTCCCATACGGAACAAACAATTTGAAACAAGCTTGGAGCGGTCATTCCCAGGATACCAATTCAACGTGATGTTCTCCATGCTAACAACCAATGCATAAGAGTTAGGATGGACCTGGAGAAGCTCTTTAGCAAGATCAATTGAAATAATCCCGGCACTGCATCCCATCCCACCAAGGTTGTAACTCCTTATGTTACCCCTAAGTTTATAGTGATTGATGATCATTGCAGAAAGCGACGGAGTTGGACAGAAAAGACTACAATTCACAATCAGAATTCCAATGTCTTTAGGCTTGACTGATGTCTTCGAAAACAGCTCATCGATGGCACCAAACATAACCATCTCAGCTTCTTTCCTAGCTTCTTTCATTGAAGGGTTGGGAGGAATGCTAAGGACAGCTTCTGGAAGGTAAGTGTTTTCGCCAAGACCAGATCTCTCTAGTATCTTTCGCTGGAAGTCAAGGTTCTCCTCTGTGAAGAAACCACTTGCTCTGGAGTGATCCATAAAAATCCTTTTCGTGCATTTCCGAGACTCTTCCGGCTTGTAACATGAGAAATTGACAAGGTAGACTGGCCTAGGACGAGTCATAAAGTAAAGAGTCGATAAAAATACAAGGAGAGTCGAACAAATAATGACGGATACCAGATTGTATTGCAAGTTTTCCCAAATATCATAGATATCTTTGAGTGAGAAAGTTGAGAGCTGTGCAGCAATTAACACCACAAGTGGTGAAAGAAAGAGGTACATGCCATGAGTGATTAGATAATGATAGCCAAGCTTCACATACTTCAATTTAACAGATTTTTTGAAGTCGGGAAGTATCCGCGACGATGTCGACAACAAGGGTGTTTCTTGTTTTGATTCTGTCATTTCTCCCTGTTAAAAAAAATTAAAAAAAATCAAGTCAAATAGATAGCTTAAAAATGAAAAAAAAAAAGGATCTAAAATCAGCACCTATGTAATGTATATGCATTCATAGAGGTGAAAATCCCCCCAAAATAATCCTTTCTAGTACCAATTTCTGATTTTGGAAAAATTGAAAGAAAAAAAGAGTTTGATTTCTCTAATTTATGGTACAGAGAAATTTGGAACATCAGATCAACCAAATTGAAAAAGCTAAAGTTCAAAATTTCAAACATCTTTAATGCAATTATTAAACCCCGTCTATTTAATTTATCTATACAGCAAATACCTAGATAGGAATTTCAAATTTTCACACATAAAGTCATTCATTCAAAATAAGAAACCGGTATCTTCAAAATGAAGCAAAAAGGTAGTTTGAAAAAAGAATGTAGTATTAAACTTAACCCAATTGAGTGGCAAAACCAAAGATTAAACATGATCTCATCAATATAATCTCAACACAATTAATTAATTGACAATAAAAATCAGAAAACTAATGATAAAGTGACAATTAAACTTATGAACCAAATCTACAATAAGCAAACCTCAGAATCAATCAACCTCAATCACAATTCAGAAATCAATAACCTGACATAAATCAAATCAAGAATGAAGAGCCTGCCTGTTATCGAACTCGAAGCAAATCGGTAACGTTGAGAGACAGACAGAGCGTGGTTAACGGCGGTGAGAGCGAGGTTAAGAGAATATTAAAGACAAAGCCAGCAGATAATAACACAGGAATGTGGGTTGTGATTGAGAAAGAAGAGAGATAAATAGATTTGAATTAGTGATTTTTTAAAATGGAATAACCCAAAATAATTGGTACTAGTGTGTGTGGAAATGGAAAGGAAACTTTGTGACAGATATATCTACTACTATTAAATCAACATCGCATGTGGATTCATCATTCATTCATTAAATTAAATCTAAAATACATAATTGGGTATAAGGAAGTGAGTTCAAAACAAACAACGTGGAACTGTCACAGGCGGCGCTGGCCGGATTTGACCGTTTACATCACAGCCGTTTATTTTGTTCAATCACACGGTACTGGTTCACTCTCTTTCCTCCACCCAATGTTCTATTTTATTTATATTTATATATTTTTTCTTTACAGCTGGCCCCCAAGGGGAATGTAATAAGGGGTTTTGCGAGAAACCTATTTTAATTTTTCATGATATAATTTTGAAATAAAAACAGATTTAATTTATACTTAAATGGTAGATCATCCTTTCACAACAAAATAATTTAGATTACATATAAATTTGAGGGTTACAATCATATCAAAATCAAACAGATAATTTATTGGTTCAAATATGAACTTTTAAAAAACTTTCGAAATATACAAAATTAATATTACTTCTCATGTGAATAACAGCAAGACACTAACCATTACATAGACTCGATGAAACATCAATATTTATGTGCAACATATGAATTTAGTTAAATTTATACAAATTAAAAAAATATTGTATTTGTTGAGTCAAAATCCTATTTTAATATTTTAAAGATTACAAACATTATTAATTAAATTTAAATTAAATTCTGATCATATTGTGATCTAACAAGTGTTTTTTAAATGTTTTCATATAAAACAGATACTTAGAAAAATATTATAAAGTTTTTTCCACATATAAAATATCATGGAACATTCTACGCGTAGTTGATATAATCACTTTTTCAAGTCAACCTGTTACAAAACAAAAATGAATTTTGTATAAAAGCATATATTTATAGTATCTCAACAATTCCAATAAGTCAATTAAGGCAATAAATCTCTTTGGTACAAATGCTTACTCTATACAAACTTTTTTTTTTTTTTATCAAAAGAGAGGTGATAGCTAAGTGCATATCACTCAAAATATATTAGCCAAAAGAAAAGAGAAATAAATACAATGGAGGGGATTAGGCCAAAACACCATAAGGACTAACAAAGTCTAAAACTAGGGATACCAAGTTTGTTTTTAGTAATACAATCATTAAGAAACAAAGGAGGATCCAACCAAAAAACAAAAGTAAGATTTAGCCCATAATTTGCCAACAAGTCCGAAACTTGATTACCTTCCCTATATATTTATGTGTTACAACCAAATTCATTTGACTTATTATAACTATTACATTTTTCCAACGGTTCCTTGACTGACAAGCAACAGGTCTAGTAGGGTTGTTGAAGGCTGAGACAACTAGAGTAGAATCAGATTCCAACCACAAGTGATTCCAATTATTTTGAAATGTAATTTCAACAACCCTCATGGCTGCACTTAGATCAGCAAAATAAGAAGTACTGATGTCCAGAGGCTCAGCAAAGGCATATATGCAGTTAGCTTCATTATTTTTGAAAACACCTCCACAAGTTGAGATATCAGGATTACCATTAGAGGCACCATCAATGTTATACTTTAACCAATTCATAGTAGGAGGTTGCCAACAAACTTCTTTAAGTATAGAAATTCTAGGATGATGAATGTTGATTCTAAATAATTTCATAAAAGAGAAATCCCTAATATAGTTGGAAGAGATTTTACAAGTATTGTTACCTGGCTAGAAAGTGTTGGCCATGATACAAGATAGAGCACATCTCCATGGGGCAGGAGTGTTGTTGAATCTCACTTGACTCCTAGCTGATCAAATAGAGTTCAGAAGATTAATGATGGCAGCAATGATGGTTACTTTGCACTGTGGAGACTAGTTCAGATCACAAACTTTCCACATATCCTCCATACAAGTGAATTGTAAAGTCATGTTCAAGCAAATGCTTTTAAGGAATAATAAGTTCACATCTTACACCAAAGGCTTTATGTTCTCTCAAGACATCATTAAGAGGTTAATCTAGACCAATAAGAAAGCAACAACAAATGTACACCAGCTTGCATTAAACAATGTATGCTAAAGCAAGGACAAGACTACTCATAGGTTACACCTTTAAAAAATTAAAGCTTAAATATGTTTTTGGTCCCTGCAATTATGCCTTGTTTTGAAACGAATCCCTATAAAAAAAAATTGATTTTAGTCCCTGCAATATCTAAAAACTTTTGAAATAGCCCCTAACTGGATTTCTACATGATATTGTAGGGACTAAAATCAATTTTTTATTTTTTTACAGGGACTAAAATCAATTTTTTTATTTTTTTATAAGGGCTATTTTCAAAACAGGCATAATTGAAAGGACCAAAAGCATATTTAAAAATTGGTCACGTTAGCTCTAAATCCAGTCACGGGCTATTTTGAAAGTTTTGAAATATTACAGGGACTAAAATCAATTTTTTTTTACAGGGGCCCTTTTCAAAACAAGGCATAATTGCAGGGACTAAAAGCATATTTAAGCCAAAAATTAATAGTGTCCTTTGCATCACTATTCATGTGTACTTGGAAGGACAATAAACAAGAACTACTCTACATTCTTTTCTCATGTTACAGCCGCAAAACAACTTGCGTTTGTCCTTTAAACACATTGGTGTTATCCTCAAACAGTTGAAACATGGCCTTTCTATGTTCTCCCAAAATTTCACCACATGTTTCAAATAACTACATGAGTTGTTTCAAAATTCTTTCCACTCAAGATAACAATTTTGCAACCTATATATTATCAAAAAAGTGGGCCAAAAGAATCTTCTATGACAAATTACAGTTGCCCATGTCATATACCACCAAAATAATGGTCTCCCAAAATTGTTTTGAAGACAGATTTTCAGGGACAATTTTGAATCTTTGACAACAACTATTTCTCATCTCACAACTGTCATACTTGGAGTCCAAGATACAAGTGAATTCATTCTTCTATAAATAGCATGCTTGGACATCATTGAAGAACAAGAGTTTCCCAAGCAAAGAAAACATTCATACTTATATCTCAAGCAATCTAAAGCACTTTTTTTTTTACTCATACTCTAAAGCCTTCTAGAAATTAGGATACAAATATCTTTGAGTATTTTGAGTGTATTTTATTTTATAAGCTATACAACTAGTTTAGGTTAGTATAAGTTATCCACAAACCTTTACAAATCATTTTGAAATTGATAGTTCAAGCCAATTAGTTATAATTGATTGAGCTGTGGTTTTAAATCAGTTAGGTGTGAACTGATTTGTATCTTAGCCTTGGATAATGTAACATCTTGCTCTTTCAATTACCTAATTAACCTTTATTAGAGTTTCGTCTAATAAATTGAAATTAATTAGGGGTGATTAATTAATTAAGTCATGGGATTTAAGTGTATAATGTGTAAATTAGAAATTCCTTTTGGGTCTAAATTACACCCTAATACACTAACCTCATATTTGTAAATTAATTAACACAAGAGATTTATCTTTTCCTCCCAATTACACTCTCACTCGTGTGACTCACCTCTATGACTCACACCTCTTTTTCCTTAAGCCTACACCTCACCACATGCATGTAACACCTACATCAAGTTTTGTGACTCACCACTCTAGTTGTCAACACCACAACTAACTAGCAACCATCTCATTACTCTCTTTAAAAACTCACCCACACTACATGCAAAACCAATAACTCTCCTCATTCCACAACTTCACAAAATTGAAGCTCCAAGCTCTCTCCCTTCTCCTTCTTCTCACGTGAACAACAACAACAGTTACTTAGCCAAAAATCTCAATTTCTCTCCAACACAATAATTTGTTGTCTAGTCATAATCACCAACATCACCTTCCTTGTTAACAATGATTCTGCAGAAACAAGATTCAAACTCAATGCTTCAGCCCCTTCCAATTTCTAAGCTCTTTAATCTTTCAAACAACAACCTCTCCTCACTTCACTCTAAACCAAAAGATGTTGCATGTAAGCTAAACTCTGACAACCCCCTACTGTTAAACTCAGAAACATTTCCTACAAACCTCTCAGCTTCAGTGGAATCAACATCAAAGCACATTCCAATCTTAGAGCAAGGGTTAGGAGTTCAAATATTCGCCAAGTTTCCAAATTCTGATCAAGCTGTTTGTGAGTCTTGCTGGGGGGAAATTGTAGCTGTGTAGAGTTCAGGAAGCAAGGATTAAAGCTTCCTAACAGGTGGGTTCTTAGTTAGTTAGTTTAGATTCCCAAATTATGAAATCTTGCATGTTCACTTAGGAAATTAGGGATTAATTGTGTGAGGAGAATTAAACCCCAAGTTCTCTTCTATTCTGTCATATATTATATCTATTATGTGTTTGCACTGTTTTATTTGAGGATTGTAGGTTGTTCTTTTGAAAAATCTTTGAAAACTGTAAAACAGAGTATTTTCTGCACTAGCTCGCCATAGCGACCTACTAGCGAGTCTTCATGGCGAGTGAACAACTTCTAGGCTGATGAAACTCGCCATGGCGAGCATTTGCTCGCCTAGCGAGTTAATTTAGGCCAGACCTTGTTAGTTCGCCATGGCGAGTTGGTGACTCGCTGTAGCGAGCAATGTGCAGATTGACCTTTTATCTTCAACTTCTGAAAATTCAACACTCGTTTTATATCTTCGGATAATTCTAATATTTTGCAGACTACATATTAATATAATGTGGTACAGGAAGTCAAACACAATTGGAATCTTAGGGAATAACGTAGGGAATTTAGAATTATGTATGCTCCCCGGGATTTGGGAAATTATGGTAGCATGTAATTAATTTAGAATCAGTCAATTATGTATGTGATTATATTATCACGTGTGGACTTTGTTTTAGATGTTCCGTTAGTAAAAACTTTGTGAGCTGCACGCCGGAACGCTTTCTGTTCGCCGACAAGGCAGGCCTCTGAGACGTGCTCACCTCAGAGTGCTTGCGGTTTAAAATCAACAAGATTAATCAGTGTCACACCTTTATTTATTTATGCTTATGACAATATGATATGAAATATGATACGACTGATTAGGTGCCCCGGCTTAATAGCCTTTAGGAGGGTAGTAGAACTCACTGGGACGAAGTGACTGTCTCACCCCACTCCCTTTTCGATATAGGTAGGACAGGTTATTTCGGAGCAGGGACCAGGTTGGATCTGACGATTGGAGCTGTGCTTGGATTGTTAGCTTAGAAGATTTATTCTTCTTCCTTGTTTTAGATTAGCTTGTTATCCTGTTGTATATTCTTTCCGCTGTTTGTATTCGAATATTCATTATCATCTTAATGATAATCATGTTATTCAGTTAACTCTTTTATAATTATTGTACTCAGATTCCAGTTTCTAATGTTCCGACTAAATATTCTAGATAATTTTGGTTGGGGCGTTACAGATAAGGTTAAGGGATTGTTATTGTTGTTGTAATCTTAGTCTAGATTATAGTGGATAATCTCACGCAAGTGGGGACTGAAGTTAGCCCATACTATTTAGGGGTGAACCGGGATAAATTACTGTGTTTGATTCTCTATCTCTTTACTCTTTAAATTGTGCAAACACATATCACACAATTCACAGCAAATTTATTTCTCATTCATTGCATAGTACGTTATCAAATCATTCTAACCATCTTGTGTTTTTATTTTTTTAAGTTATCAACTTATAACTAACTCTGTAACAAAAATTTTAAAAGGTAACAATTCAAACTTCCCCTTTCTTGTGACAAACCTTGTTACTTCAATTGACATAAGAGCTCTGCCTCTCAAGGTTGAGCATCTAACAAGTTATAGAGGAAAAGATTCATGAAGGAAGTAATGGCAAAAACCGCAAAATTCATTTTAGAAGGAGGTTCTGTTGGTGTAAGCCTTAGAAGCCAATACTTTTAGTGCTTTATTTACTATTAATAAAAGGCATTTCTTTATTATGTTTATGTGTTAAAGTAATAAAGTACCTAGAATAGTTGTTTCGTTTAATGGAACGTTAAGTTTGACTTAATCGTGAGAATCCATCAAACATAAGAACACTATTCTTAAATATCCGTAGTCAAGCTTTATTGTGAATTGGGATAACATTAAAGCATAGAGACTATTATGTTGGTAGACTGATGATCACATCTCACGGATCATAGATAAGTAGTTATCAAGTCTTCACATAGATATGAATGTTAGGGGTAACATTTATATCGGATTGACCCATCATGAGAATACTACATAGTATGTTATGAAATGTCATAAGATGTTCTCATAGTGATAAGTGGTGTATTCCACCCTTCGACCTGAAACCACTATGGACCCTAGCTAGATGTGGAGTCAAGTACTTTATTGCTGATCAAACGTTGTCCGTAACAGGATGATCATAAAGGCAGTTGATGGGTGCTTCACAAAGCATGCTGAGGGACATGAGTGACCTAGATGGAATTTACCCCTCCTACATAACAGGAGATATGTCTAAGGGGCCAATATTGAACTTAACAAGGGTGACATATTATGCCTTGTGTTCAATATAGACATAAGGGTAAAAGGGTAATTGTACATAAGATATTTATCACGGAAAAAGGTTTGTCAGATCACATGACATTTCCGTGACTTGGGTAGCAGTGATGTGGTGCTAGATACCGCTCACTGTTTGTTATAATTAAGGCAAAATTACATATTTGGTCCTTTATCTTATTTTTTTGTAAAATTTTGGTCCTTTATCTTTCATTTGTAACATTTTGGTCCTTTATCTTATCTTTTTGTAACACTTTGGTCATTTAACTTTTATTTGTAACATTTTGGTCCCTTAAAGAACATGAAAATATAAAAGAATTGATGAAGACGATGAACATTTTTATCAAAATTATGAGTTTTATTTAATTTTAATAAAAAGGTATTTTAACAAATAAAATTCAACATTTTTTTGAATAAAAAAAATATGAGAAAAAGTATTTATATGTGAATGTTATAAAAGATAAAGGACTAAAGTATTACAAATAAAAGATAAAGGACCAAAGTGTTACAAATATATAAGATAAAGGACCAAAGTGTTACAAATAAAAGATAAAGGACCAAAATGTTACAAAAAAATAAGATAAAGGACCAAATGTGTAATTTTGCCTATAATTAAATATATGATTTAATGTAACTGCCAACGTTATGGAAACCTACAAGGGTCACACACAAGGACAGTCTAGTGTAGGATTGTAACACCGTAAGGTACGGTGTACCTCAGAGGAATATGGAAATATGATAAGGGTATCATTGTAATTAAATAAGCAATACACCATTAGGAATGGTGAGGGAGCGCCCATGTGTACATGACACATGGGGCATGCGCCCCTTTATGCTTGTTTAATGAATAGGGCATTAGCGTAAATGTAGCCCAATGACAAGAGTTTGTCTTGGTGCACAAGACAAGTGGTTCTATATATAGAACCCTTGTGGCAAAGAAAAATCACTTGATGCAAACACTCTTGCTAAAACCCTAATCCTTATTCCTCCCACCTCTCACTAGAAACCTTCATCCTTAGAGTTAGCACTCATATTGAAGGTAGCTGTTCGTGTGGACTGGATAGAGGCGTTGCTGTTCATCTTCAACGCCCGTGATCAAGACTTTGATTGTGAATCAAAGCTCCTCCACTACGAGAGTTGTTGCCGTTCGTCTTCAACGCTCGTGATCAAGATTTTGATTGTGAATCAAAGCTCCTCCATTACGAGAGGTAAAAGTTCTTAACACATATCATGCTCATTAGTAAGGATCATTAAAGAAAAATTTAAAAATTCCGCTGCGTTTTCGATCACTATTTTCCTTCAGTGGTATCAGAGCCACTTACGAAACCATGATTTGATGTTTGTTTATTTCCTATTCTTTGTTTTAATTCGATTAAAACACTAAAGAAAGATTAAAATCGAGTAATTAAAATTTGGCATCCTTTTGTGTATGATTTGGATGATTAACATTGAAACGGCTTCAGAATCTGACTTTTGTATGGTGAAGCAAGCGATATGTTAATCGTCCTAAGTTTACACAAATAAGAATGATCAAGACTTATATGTGATATAAGTGATCGCGATGCAAAGCGGTGTATGTGATACATCGTTCATAATTTCGTTCATTAAAACATATTATGAAAGTTATTCGATGTTGATGTGATTCATGTTCACTTGCTTTGGAATCCGACGTTAGTATGGTGAAGCAATGACATGTTGATCAATCATATTGAATTTGGGTCATGATAAGTTTTGACGGCATGAAGTTATTGCATTAGGGTTCGCGACAACACAAGGTATGTGCCGTCAAAAGGCGAAAAACAAGGACTCGCTGCGTACCTGCGCTGGGCGCAATTGCCGAGACTGAACAGGATTCAGCACTGCAGGTCCTGCGCTGGGCGCAATAAAGGCAGAGAGCAAATTCCGATCTGGCTGCAGAATTGCGCTGGGCGCAATACATGCTGCGCTGGGCGCAATTAAAAACAGAAAACAGCTGAATCTTGATCGTTCGCCAAAATTTTAATTTTAATTTAATTAACGGGACTTAAACTGATTATAATAATAATAATAAAATATGTGTTTATTATTATGCTTTTGTGATGATCGGTTATGACCTTAGTTTACTTTTGCTTTATTTTGGGATTTTAAATACGGCCTGCGTGTCGTGCCTTATCTCTTAATCTCTTGATATAAAGTTCTCTTCTCATCTTACTCCCTCGTATGTAAAACGAGTATTCTTTTATGTAATGAAATTTTATGAAGAAGAAAGGGAGCACAACAACATGAAGGAGATCATGCTTGGAGAAGTATAGATCGTCATTAAGTTAGCTTAGGTTCTCTCATTGGCTTGAGAGAACAATTGCGATAGGGGCCATAACTGTTTCATTTTATGTATGTTGATGCATGTGTATGTTTGTATGTTGATGCATGTGAGAGACGATTTATATGATAAATAAGCCGGTGAGATCAAACTAATTAAAATTCCCTCAAGATTAATATTAAGTTTTAAGCTTTCCAAAGAATAGCACCCCTCAAGATCAATATCGATTAATGTAGGTTTTGCCAACGCAAAGTGCATTGTCTATATTGATAAGTTGCGGTGAGGTAACCAGTTTATCCGATTGATATTCGTTGGGTTTAACTTAACTAAAGAAAATATAATATGATTATATGACTTTAGAAGCAAATGTTGGGTTATTTCATATGATGGATTAATAAGTGTTATTTACCCAACGGAAAGGATATGAGAATTGTATGAGATACAATTGGAAAGAGTTTCCTACCTAAATAGCTGCGTTTTGTGTAATCAGCCTAACGCTGACTTAAAACAAAGTGATATATGGATCTCATTCCCACTAGAAAATCTTCCAACGGGGTTTTTCGAATCAAATGTCGAGGGTCATTTGTTTTGAGTAAAATAGTGGGAGCACATATTTAATTGAAGTCCTAATTAAATATGTCGTAATCGTAATACAATATTTTACATATCTCTGTAATTATAACTTTTCGAAAACAATACAAATTATGTCGTCCTTATGAAGGACATGAACTACAGAAAAGAGTTTCTGTATTGGTACAAATTGAGAATTGTTCTCAAATGCAAGAAGAACTATAAGTTATTGAACTATACTCTCTAAAGAACCAAAAAGTATGATAGATTTCTCAAAGGGCCAAAGAGTTGGTCATAGGTTCAATCAAGCAATTTTAATGAATAGATATAATCAAATTTATTATATCTATCGGAAATTGTTGAATTGAATGAGAAATAATTTGCACTATCAAAGAATTGAGATACAATACAAATGAGATTTGTATTCCTCTTATTTGAATAGAACAATAAAGGTTGCCAAAGGAGAACGGTTATTTCAAAATGGTCAAGCCATTGGTTGAAATGAGAATGCCGTAAATAGTTCATGAAAGAGTCAAAATAAAAGAATGAAGTAAGACTTCAATTTTATACATCTAGTTATAGAAATTCAAAGTTTCTATTTCTACATCAAGGGTATATGATACACGATGTTGAATCTCTATAGAGATGCTTAGAGAATTAGAACATTGACTATAATTTTAAGTCAACCTATGTCTAGAATAAAACAAGTTGTTTCATTGATAATAAGAGCTTATGTCATGACTTAAAATCGAGTTTGAAATGGAATACAATAATTGTTATTGAGTTCCATCTAGTAATAGAAGTATTAATTGCATATCTTGTATTGACAAGATATGAAATGTAGCTTTGAATGATAAGAGAAATAGTGGTTCCATCATTTGAGCAATGTCTTCTATACTGGTACTCCAAATCAAGTAATGGACTAGGGTTCCATGATCTTGATAAGATTATCTATAACAATTGTGATAAGAGCCAAATAAGATTTGGACCTTATATGTATATATTAAGAACATTGTTGTTTAGTACAAATATTTGATGTGTTGAAAGTGAAATGACACATGATCTATTTTAACAATATACATGAGATGTATATCGACCACTAAACATATTTATTTGATATATTGAGTTTATTTTACTTCATTTACATTGATGATTAAAATCATTAGATGGGGATATGTGTGAGACACAAATTAGAAATCTTTGAATTTGTCAAGGAGTTTGACAAATGGAGTAAAAGGATATAACTCGACAAAAGTATTTAAGTCATATGAATAAATCATAATGATAAATACTTAATAAGAGGAGTATAATAACTATTTTATCATATCATGTTGGACATGACATAGTTTAAGATAGTTTAATTATATCATTGACTCTTAGAAATTTATTCGCTTATAGTTAATCTTCACCCACAAATAGTTTCCCTTTAACATAATCATAAAGACACCATATATATGATATAAAGGTTAGACCACCAAGTTTGTCTTTATGAAAATTTGGATTGAAAATTTATCAGATAAATTTAGTTCCAAATTGGATGAATAAATATGTGGAGATATCCCAAGGAATCTAAGAGATATTGGTCCTATGGTACTATATCACTCTTGGGACAAAAGTTGTTTTGTTGCTAGATTTGAAGCATTCCTCTAGTGGGAGTGTGTCTCTAAACGAGACAGTGGGAGTGATATAGAACTTGAATGAATTCAAGTACCACAAAATATATTTGTTTTAAAAGGGAACACAAACCGGTACCTCAAAGTTGTTGAAGGACCATCGGTTCAAGTTGCACAAAATCCTAGCTAAGTCTAACATATTACATGGGTGAGATGTATGATTTTATCATGACTCAACAAGGTGATATGGTTCTTCATGAAAGATGAATCTTTGACTCGCTATGAGGTCGTAAAAGACCTAAAATCTGAGAAGTGGCTAAATGCCATGAAATCTTGTACAGAATCCATATACACATACCTTATGGTGATAATGGTATTGTCATCAAGATGAGTAAGACTCATACGATGAAAGTGAGTATTCTTATTGAACACTGATATGGATGGTATTGAGAATACCCTTTAAGATTTAATTGATGATTAAAAGGTTTCACATAAAATCATAATGCAAATTATGATGAAATCATAATTGTAATCATAAATCTTAAAATCTGTTTGATTCTATGTTGTACTACAAGCTTTAGCAGATGGACAACAAAGTTGCATTCCTTAATTGGAATGACCTCATATATATGTACTTGACATATATAAAAGGTTTTGCTTGATCCAGAGGATGCTAGAGAGGTATACAATTTATAGCTATCTAATTTTGATTAGATTGAGTTCTAAAAGGTTTAATTATTTGTTCCTTTTATGAAGTTTTATGAAAACAAATTAATAAGGGACAAATCTATCTAATTTTGATTAGACCAAATTCTCAGAAGTTTAATTATTTGTTCCTTCTATGAAGTTTTGTGAAAACGAATTTATAAGGGACAAATATAAAATCTTGTGCACACAAGGAGGTTAGTGGGAGTAATAATATTAATCTGGTGTTATATGTGGCTGACATATTTATCATCAAAAACATTTCCCTTATACATGTGAGGGAGACATGGTTAAGGAAATAACTCTTGATGAAAACCTTAGGCAAGAATTCCTAAAGAATTAGGAATAGCCTATATATTTAGGCGAGGATTCCTAAAGGAGTTAGGAATAGCCTATGTACATATATTGACGAAGTGTTCAGACACTTCATGTGTAAAAATCATCACATGTGTCAAAAGATTGGTCTTTGTCTAAAGGACAATAGCATATCTCATTGGATGAGAGAGAGAGAGACACGTGAAAATAATCCATATGCTTTGGAAGATGGATTAATCATACACACCATAATATGTACTGAATCAAATACACCATATGCTTGTAGCATAATCAATAAGTACCAAAATTGAGACTAGTGTTGGACATTAACTAACCTTCAAGAGTGAAGGTTGAAAAAACACACAAGAAGGGGGGGGGGGGGGGGGGGGGGTTGAATTGTGTTAAGACTTTTTCTAAGTTAAAACAAATGCAGCGGATAAGTTGTAACACACACAATATATATGAGGATAGGGATAGAACGATACTCAGAATTTTTATACTGGTTCCTCCCACTAACAGGAGTAGTCCAGTCCTCTTGTCCTTCACAAGAGATTTCACTATAATCACTTAGATTACAAATGCTCAAGCACAAAGCAAGAGACTTCCAATGCTCAAGCACAAAGCAAGAGACTTCCAATGCTCAAGCACAAAGCAAGAGACTTCCCACAAGTTTAATAAAAATAAAGATATGAGATTAACACTTGATATACAATCAGAGGTGTTTACAAAATACAACACAGTTACAAGACTTAACTTAGAAAATTATCACAAAGTTTCTAAGTGTTTGATAGCTTTTGAATTTGACAGAGGTTCTACACGTTCAGAAGCTTAAGTCTTAATTACAATTCTTCACAGATCTTCTTCCTTTTATATGTGAAAAAAGTGAACGTTGAAGATTATAGCCGTTTGAAGAATTGAGACGCTCCTTTGTATTGATCAGTGAGCTTATTAGCTGTTCTGATTTGCAGATGCTTAGGAGCTTAACGTTTACTACAAAATGAGAGATTCCTTTTGGCTTTTGATATTTGAACCTTGGTGTAAGCTAAATAAGGAAATATTCGTTTCTGAAGCCTGACTTGAAAATGACCTTTCCATGGTCAAACCTTTTCATTCTTGGTTTCTACGTTTGGACTTAGTCAGGCACAGTCTTCAATAAAATTGTATTCTCAAGTGTAGCTTAACATTTATCTCTGATGAGCCTTCAGATAATAGCTTCAGAGCTTGACAAGCTCAGAATTACTTGCTTCAGATCTGGTAAGCTCAGAAGTAATTCCTTCAGAAATTCTAAGGTGCTTTAGTACGCAAATTTTAACTTTTAATCCTGCACACTAAATTAAATTATTAGTACTCCAATTTAACTTTAAATACATTGTTATCATCAAAATAAATTAAAGAGATACAAAATTATAATTTTGTTCCAACAATCTCCCCCTTTTTGATGATGACAACTATATGTATTTAAAATCAATTGTTGTTGTTTTTATTTAACATCTTGACTTCAGGTTCTGAGGTTTGCAAGCTCCCCCTGAGTCTGATAAGCTTCAGAAGTTTATCAATGATAAATATAAAACAATCTAAGAGTAATATTTAATGTCAAATATAATTTCATATATTCTACCTTCAGAATTAGAGGTTTGCAAGCTCTATTTCTTCAGATTGACAAATATAAGACATGGTTTGCAAGCGTATCTTATATCATACGAATTTATGTTGGACAAAATTTATTACTCCCCCTCATTAAAAGTTTAAAAGACTTATATAACTTAACAAGAGTAGAGTTTAGAAAATGTAAGATCTTAGAGCTTCAGAATTAATTTTACTGCCACATGAAATAATATAATATTTTCTCCCCCTTTGTCATTATCAAAAACGGGTCAGTCAAAGCACAAGTTTTGGAAAAGAAAAAAATGATAAGAATTAATAATAAGAAATAAGCCATAAAATCAAAAGAAATTTAAGCAAAATATTCAAAACATAACCAAGTTAAAATTGTTCAGAAAAGAAACAAGTGCCTAAAAGAGATCCTAAGGTTTAGGGGTCAGAAGGGTAATAAGGGTCTTCAGATCATTTGCCATTTCATTCTGTTTAGCCTCAATCCTCTCAAATCTTTCATTCTGCTGAGCGGCAAGCTGATCAATCTTAGCATTCAGTGCAGCTTGCTTCTGCTTCTGAGCCTCAAGCTCTTTCTTAAGTACGGAGAGTTCTGAAGAGGAGCCAACTACATCCATCACTGACTTGCTCACAAATAAATCACCAGGGTCCAAAGAAAACTTCAGAGCAGTAGAAATGGAACTTTGCATAGAAAGTGAGAAGTGAGTGTTGAGGTAATCTTCCTGCCAATGACGCGCCGCCTTCTCAGAGATCTTCAAATACCCTTCCTTGAGCTTATCCAACCAAGCCTTCAGAGCAATCTGATAATCCAACATTTCATTCAGATCCCCATCCACCAGATGATAGAAATCAGTCAGAACTTCCTCTCTTAGTTCATCCCAAGCCATGATATAAGCTCTTGGAGTCATCAGTGAACGCCTAACATCATGAAGTGCCTTTGCTTTCCTGTAAATTTTGTTAGTAACGCGCACAAACATGTCATTGGAAACAGGAGGGGGTGGTGGTCTAGGCAAATGTTCACACGAGGATTCTGAAGTAAAAGATTCTTCAGAATCTGAGTCAGAGTCAGGAATGGTAATGACTTTTCTGGGTGGTCGGAAGGATTGAGGAGGTTCAGTGTTAAGCACCATGGTGAAACAAGGAAATGTTTCAGAATGAAGACGAATTTCTTCAAGATCTGAATCAGTTCCAGGAGATGGTGGAGAGGATGGAATTTCTGAAGTGTTGGGTTCAGAAGTGAGTGGCTTAGAAGATGAAGGCTGAGGAGGTTTAGTTTGTGATTCAGCAGGGACTTCAGAAGTTTGAGTATTAGAGGGTTCAGATTGGTCTATGTCCATTGCTATTGGGGCAGACTCAGAATCTTTAATAGGAGATTTCTGAGGGGATTTAGGTTTGTCAGGAATGGTTTCAGCAATAATGGCAGGTGCAGAGGTGGAAGCAGTGTGAATGGGTGATTGCTGAGGTGATGAAACAGTGTACACAAGATCACCATGAAGATGTTGTTCAAGGTGTTGGAGAGTGTCTGTGGAGTGTGGAGATAGTGATTGTGGTTGGTGTTGTTGTTGTTGAGTTTCTTGTTGTCGAAGATCATGGAGTTGTTGCATTTTGGAGTGAAGTTCATGAAGAGTTTCATTTCTCTTAGATGCAACAGAGATGATGGATTCTTGTACATGATCCACAGCTCTTTCAAGCTCAGAAACTGTGGGGGATTCATCAACACTGGGAAATGCTGGAAATATTTGGCTACTACCAGGCAGCATCATATTGATGGGTTGAGATTCATCAACAGACGGGTGATCAATGGTAGGATGTGTGGAAAGATGAGGTGGAGATTGAGTGGGATTAGTTTGAGGTGGAGGTTGTTCAAATATGGTTTCAGTGAATTGGGGAGGAGGTTGAGTTCGTTCAGATAAGGGGTTGACAGTTTGTGCAGCATTAAGAACAGTATTTACAGAAGTTGAAGGAATACCTGAAGTAGATATCTGAACTGGTTTCCTGATTCTGATAGTGCGGCTCAGAGGCACATCATCTTCTGTATCTGAATCGCTGTCAATATGTGCCACAAAAGGCTCTTCAGTGCGCTGAGGTACCCGTTCAGATTTGGCAGTAGCTTCAGAGACCTTCTTGGTCTTCACCTTCTTTTCCTTCTTAACCCTCTTCTTTTCTGGGGCTTCAGCAACCTCAGAATTCTTCTTCTTTGTTGTCCTCTTTCTTTTCTTGACTACATAGTCATCCTCAGGTTCAGACTGTAAATCATCAAGGGTAAGATAAACACCTTCTTCCCTTCTAGCAGCAATGTAATGAGCAATAACATCCATTGGCTCATTCTTATACACAGGGTGAACATCATCTCTGAGGGATGTTACCCTTCTCTTGGTAGGAGATTGAGGATACTTCAGATTATCCTTAGAGATCTTGTGCACATTGCACAGATTTTCAGCAGAGAGGAAGGGAGTCCTTAACTCAATAGTGGTATCCTCAGCTCCAACTTCCCTCAACTTATTCACCAAACGCCATTGGTAAAAGAGCTCAGAGAGCAATCTTGGATAAGCAACCCAGTGCTTAGATTTCTCTGTAGTGTTTCTGATATAGGTACAGAGATAGTGGAAGAGATAAGCTGGTAAATTTAACTTAGTACCTTTTACTAAGAAGAGAAGCAAATGCCTTTGATCCCACGAAATCTGATCAGTTCCACCAACCCTTGGAATGATGGTAGAGAGAAGAATTTTGTGCAGAAGCTTTGCAACTTTAAACAGCCCAGAAGTTCTTCCCATATGAGTGGGATCCTCATATAAGGTATCTTTAATCTCAGCTCTATGCTTGGTTAGGGGTGGAGGTTTGTCAGTATCAACTTGAAAAAATCCTTCATTAGGAATCTGAAGGAGTTCAGCAAAGTGTTTTCTTGTGATTGACACAGGTACACCGAGAATTGTTGAACGAATTTCAGGACCAATGTAAGGTTTCAAACCTAATTCCTCACAAGACTTGTTCTTGTTAACTTCTGGATTTTTAGCAATGGCCCTTTCCAATTCCGCTTTAGCCCTTTCTTTAGTGAACACTTCCGCGCCAACCCAAAATTCCTTGACTAAATTTGGATAAACGACACCGTTCAGCATATCAAAGTAGTTCGTCCATCCTTGATTCTCAAAGTAACTTCTTAGTTCCAAATCGTTTACCCTAAACGATTCAAAGTCGATTGGATTTTCTGCAACTAGCTCTAATTGTTTAAAGCGAACAGATGAAGGTTCAGGATTTCTGGAGACATCTTCTTGAGATTCAATAAGGTTAGGAATGATAGTAGCTTTAGATGAAGAAGCCATTGAAGTTGACGATTGAGGAAGATAGAAAAGAATTTTGAGAGAAAGAGAGATGAAAATTTTGAAAGAAGAAGTTGAAAACGTGAGAAGTGATAGTGACTAGTGTGTGATAAGTGATTATAGTGTAAGTTTCAAAATATTGGGGGAAACAAGATGGTGACGTAATGGGGGCGTGGCAGTTACTTTTAATAAAATCATCATTAGCTCTCCTCCATTACCCAGCGGTTACTAGACATGATGGAAAGTTACACAGATAAGTAGTGTTTTCAGAAGCCAGCTGTCAGTTAGAGAAACTGAGCAGTCAACTAACACTTAGAGTAGGTATCTGAGTCACAAGAGATCATATTTAATAATAAATAATTCTGATTGCTTCAGATGAGAGAGTGCTTCAGAACCTATGTAATAGTTTCTGAGCCATCCAAACTTCTGAGTCCCTTCAGAACTAATTTATTCATTCAGAGTTAACAGCATTCAGAAACATCATTCAGAATTAAAAACCATGTTCAGATTTTTCTTGATAAAATTGAAACGATCAATAGCAAGAGGTTTGGTAAAGATATCAGCCCATTGATGTTCAGTATCAATGAATTGAATCTCAATTACTCCCTTCTGAACATAATCTCTAATGAAGTGATGCTTGATCTCAATGTGTTTAGCTCGTGAATGCAAAATAGGATTCTTAGACAAACAGATAGCAGCAGTATTATCACAGAGAAGTGGTATACTACTTATCCTTATCTGATAATCCTCCAGCTGATGTTTCATCCAGAGCAATTGAGTGCAACACTTAGCAGCTGAGATGTACTCTGCTTCTGCTGTAGATAGAGCAATAGTTGCTTGTCTCTTACTAGCCCATGATATAAGGTTTTCACCTAGAAATTGACAGTTTCCACTAGTGGACTTCCGTTCAATTTTATCACCAGCATAGTCAGCATCACAGAATCCAATAAGCTGATAATCTAAGGATTTCTTATAAAGTAATCCAAGATTAGTGGTTCCTTTCAAATATCTAAAGATTCTCTTAACAGCAGTTAAATGAGACTCTCTAGGATCTGATTGAAATCTAGCACACAAGCATACACTGAACAAGATATCTGGTCTAGAAGCAGTGAGATAGAGGAGGGAACCAATCATACCTCTATATAATTTCTGATCTACTTTGCCTTCAGATTCTTCCTTCAGAAGACTGCTAGAGGGATGCATAGGAGTTGACATTGGTTTGCAATCTTCAAGACCAAATTTCTTCAGTAAATCCTTTGTGTATTTGGTTTGATGCACATATACTCCTTCTTTTCTTTGATTAATTTGAATTCCCAAAAAGAATGTTAGTTCTCCCATCATACTCATTTCGAATTCATCCTGCATAAGCTTAGAGAAACTCTTGCAAAGAGAAGCATTAGTTGAACCAAAGATAATATCATCAACATAAATTTGAACAATTAAGATATCAGTTTTTAAGGTTTTTCTAAAAAGAGTGTTATCAACATGTCCTTTTTCAAAACCGTTTTCTAGAAGAAATATACTTAACCTCTCATACCAAGCTCTTGGAGCTTGTTTCAAACCATACAGAGATTTCTTCAATTTGTAAACATGATCAGGACACTTTATATCTTCAAAGCCAGGAGGTTGTTTGACATAGACCTCTTCAGAAATTACTCCATTCAGAAATGCACTTTTCACATCCATTTGAAATAGAGTGATGTTATGATTAACTGCATAGGACAAGAGAAGTCTTATTGCTTCAAGTCTTGCTACTGGTGCAAAGGTTTCAGTGAAATCTATGCCTTCTTGCTGACTATAACCTTGGGCAACCAGTCTAGCTTTGTTTCTAACAACTTCTCCCTTTTCATTTGACTTGTTTCTGAATACCCATTTTGTTCCAATAATGTTCTTGTGTTTGGGTTTTGGTACCAGATCCCAAACATCATTTCTTTCAAATTGATTGAGTTCTTCTTGCATTGCAACAATCCACCCATCATCTGAGAGTGCTTCTTCTATGTTTGTGGGTTCAATTAATGAAATTAACCCAACTAGGGATTCATCCTCTTTGAAAGCAGATCTGGTCTTTCTTGGGCTATCCTTGTTACCAACAATTAGCTCTTCAAGATGAGATGATCTATACTTGAATTTACTCTTAGGTGGAGCAGGTGTCTGAGAGGGTTCAGTTTCTGAAGGGTCTTCAGTTTCAAGGCCTTCAGAGATATCTTCATTTTGAGTCTCAGATGGATATACAACAATGGAGAGATCTTCACACTCAGAATTTGAGGAAACTTGAAACTCTGCAAAAGTCTCAGCTTGCTCTGACATTTTATCGTCAGGCTCTTTATCATCAAATCTAACATGTATAGATTCTTCAACTGTGTGAGTTTCAGAATTATACAATCTGTATGCTTTTGAGCGTTCAGAGTAGCCTATAAAGATACCCTTATAAGCTCTAGCATCAAATTTCTTTCGATTGACCTTGTTGTCTAGAATATAACAAGTACATCCAAACTGATGAAAATAAAAAATATTTGGTTTTCTTCCTTTGAACAGTTCATAAGCAGTTTTGTTCAGAATAGGTCTGATGTAGATTCTATTCTGAACATAGCAAGCAGTACTCACGGCTTCTGCCCACAAGAACTTAGCTAGGTTAGACTCAAGCATCATGGTACGAGCCATTTCTTGCAAAGATCTATTCTTTCTTTCTACAACACCATTCTGCTGTGGTGTTCTAGGAGAAGAGAATTCATGGATTACTCCATGCTCTGAGCAGAAAGATTCGAAAGAGTCATTTTCGAACTCTCCCCCATGGTCGCTTCTAACCTTCAGAATCCGAAGATCCTTTTCACTTTGTATTTGTGTGCAGAAGTCACTGAACACCACAAATGCTTCACTCTTAGAACGTAGGAATTTCACCCAAGTCCATCTACTGAAATCATCAACCATGACCAATCCATATTTTTTACCATTGATAGAGGCTGTCGAAACAGGACCAAACAGATCAATGTGAAGCAATTCTAAGGGTCTGGAAGTAGAGACAATGTTTTTAGACTTGAATGAAGTCTTAGCAAATTTTCCTTTTTGACATGAGCCACAAAGTGCGTCTGAGTGATAATCAATGTCAGGCAAACCACTAACAAGCTTTTGTTTGCTAAGCTTAGAGATCAACCTCCAGTTAGCATGACCAAGACGCTTGTGCCATAACCATTTCTCATCACTCAGAGACAAAAGACATATAATCTTTTGGTCAACCAAATCAGAAAAGTTTACTTTATAAACATTGCCAACTCTCATTCCTTTGAATACTACAGAATTGTCAGAGTCTTTTGATACAATACATGAATTCTTATCAAATGTAACAATACATCCATTGTCACAAAATTGACTAATGCTCAATAGATTATGTTTAAGTCCATCAACTAACCAAACATCTTTAATGGAAAGAGAGGAATTACCAACTATACCTGTACCAATGATCTTCCCTTTTTGTTTTCCTCCAAACCCCACAGAGCCTCCCTCTTTCAGAGTTAGGGTTTGGAACATATGCTTTTCTCCCGTCATATGTCGTGAGCAACCACTGTCCAGGTACCAGGGCTGCTGTTTTACCTTTCCTTGCATGTGCATCTGAAGCAAACACTATTTCAGATTTTGGTACCCATATTCTGATGGGTCCTTTAGAGTTAGTCTTCTGAATAGTATTCCTTCTTTGTTTTCTATGATCAACACAAGATCTAGAATTAATTAAGCTTTGACAAGAATGTTTAGGCTTAATTTGATTCTTGGATTTTGATCTGGAGTATATCATAGTTCCAAAGGTCAAGCAAGGATCTGAAATAACTTTGCCTCGATTTCTCAGAGGTTCAGATGACTTCTGAGCCTTAACTTGAGAACTTTTGAACTCAGAAATTTTAGGTTCAGAAGAACTTGGAACTTCTGAGTCTTTGGGTTCAGGTTCAGAGCCTCCTTCAGAGTTGGATGCCTTCAGATCGAGTGTACCACTTTTAACAAAGGTAGAGAATAATTCAGGTGGAGTATCATCCTCACTATATGATTTCAGAGGTTTATCCCAGTTCTTAAACCGAGAATAACCAATGCCTTCACCATAGTTACGAGTCATATGATAAATCATGGAAGCCATTTTACTCCTATTGAAGGTACAACGAATAAATTCGTGAAGAGCATCTTCATGATCATCATTGAGCTTGTCTGCCAAGACATAGTTAGATTCAACATGACAAATACGAATGTTTAACGATTCATTTTCATCATAAAGAATCTTGGCATCCTTTTTCAATGATTCATGAACATTCTTCAGAATTTTGTGTTGACCTACCATACGAGTGTAATGTTTCACAGCAATCTTAAGAGAATCAATTAATTCAGATTTAGTCATGTTAGAGTATACCTCATTTTCATCATCTGAGTCATCTTCAGAATCTCTATCAGAGTTGTTACCTTCAGAAGTTCTTGCCATTAAAGCCAGATTGCCTTCTTCATCATCTTCTCCTTCAGAGTCATTCTCAATGGTCTCCCAAGTGGCTAACAAACTCTTCCTTACCTTTTCTTTGTACTTTTCTTTCCCAAAGCTCTTATTCTTTCCTTTGTCCATGGATGACATTTCTGGACAGTCCGCAATGAAGTGTCCAGATTTCTTGCAGTTATAGCACTTGTTCAGTTCTTCCTTTTTGTCCTTTGAAAAGGAACTTCTTGAGTTGTTTCCTTTGTTTGGAAACCTTTTGTATTTCTTGTTCCATTTCTGAAATCTTCTAACCATTAGTGCCATTTCTTCATTCTCAGAATTTTCATCCATCATATCATCAGAATTTTCTTCCTCTTGTTCAGACACTTTGATCTTTGCAGCTTTTGAGGAAGTCTGAACAGAGCTTAGAGCCAAGGACTTCATCTTCTTGACAGGTTCATCTGACATAAGTTCTAGCTCATGACTTCTGAGTGAGCTTATTAAATCTTCAAGAGTCACATTGTCCAAATCCTTGGATTCCTGAAAAGCTGTAACTTTTGGTCTCCATTTGGAAGGTAAGCTCCTCAGAATTTTCTTCACGTGATCAGATGCAGTGTAGCTTTTCTTCAGAACTTGAAGACCAGAGACAAGGGTTTGAAACCTTGAATACATGGTTTCAATATCTTCATCTTCCTTCATTCTGAACAGCTCATATTGATGAACTAATAAGTTTGCCTTAGCTTCTTTGACTTGCTTATTTCCTTCATAGGTGGAACATAGAGAGTCCCAGATAGTTTTGGCACATGACTTGTTGGATATTTTTAAATACTCAGCATGAGATATTGCACCAATAAGCATATTCTTAACAGTATGATGCTTCTTATACTGTTTCTTCTTTTCAGCATCAAAGAACTTTCTGTAGGTATTTCTTACAACACCTTCATCATCCATGTGTTCAAAATGTATACCATCTTCAATGATATCCCATAACTCATCATCGGTCCCAATGATGTAACTATACATCTTGGTTTTCCAGAAAGGAAAAGTAGTAGGATCACTGTTGAAGTAAGGTGGTTTGTCTCTGTGATTATCACTGTTCCTTTCCCTATCATAGTTGTGAGGAGGTGGAACAGCAGAGTGATCAGGTCCAGAGGAAGCAGAAGGAGAGGTAACATCAGACATGTTTTTCAACTAAGTACCCCTAGATCTTTTACTGTTTCACTGTTAAGTGAAGAGCAACAGACCGGAGCTCTGATGCCAATTGAAGGTTGAAAAAACACACAAGAAGGGGGGGGGGGGGGGGGGTTGAATTGTGTTAAGACTTTTTCTAAGTTAAAACAAATGCAACGGATAAGTTGTAACACACACAATATATATGAGGATAGGGATAGAACGATACTCAGAATTTTTATACTGGTTCCTCCCACTAACAGGAGTAGTCCAGTCCTCTTGTCCTTCACAAGAGATTTCACTATAATCACTTAGATTACAAATGCTCAAGCACAAAGCAAGAGACTTCCAATGCTCAAGCACAAAGCAAGAGACTTCCAATGCTCAAGCACAAAGCAAGAGACTTCCCACAAGTTTAATAAAAATAAAGATATGAGATTAACACTTGATATACAATCAGAGGTGTTTACAAAATACAACACAGTTACAAGACTTAACTTAGAAAATTATCACAAAGTTTCTAAGTGTTTGATAGCTTTTGAATTTGACAGAGGTTCTACACGTTCAGAAGCTTAAGTCTTGATTACAATTCTTCACAGATCTTCTTCCTTTTATATGTGAAAATGGTGAACGTTGAAGATTATAGCCGTTTGAAGAATTGAGACGCTCCTTTGTATTGATCAGTGAGCTTATTAGCTGTTCTGATTTGCAGATGCTTAGGAGCTTAACGTTTACTACAAAATGAGAGATTCCTTTTGGCTTTTGATATTTGAACCTTGGTGTAAGCTAAATAAGGAAATATTCGTTTCTGAAGCCTGACTTGAAAATGACCTTTCCATGGTCAAACCTTATCATTCTTGGTTTCTACGTTTGGACTTAGTCAGGCACAGTCTTCAATAAAATTGTATTCTCAAGTGTAGCTTAACATTTATCTCTGATGAGCCTTCAGATAATAGCTTCAGAGCTTGACAGGCTCAGAATTACTTGCTTCAGATCTGGTAAGCTCAGAAGTAATTCCTTCAGAAATTCTAAGGTGCTTTAGTACGCAAATTTTAACTTTTAATCCTGCACACTAAATTAAATTATTAGTACTCCAATTTAACTTTAAATACATTGTTATCATCAAAATCAATTAAAGAGATACAAAATTATAATTTTGTTCCAACAAAGAATATCCCTGACGACCTTAAAGGAACTAAGGACTATTTTTTGGAAAATGTAGGAATGGAAAAGATCATTATAAGGAAGTTATAATGATGGTAGTTTCCATACCGATGTATTGTATATCATGCTTGAATATAGACATTGTAAGCTATAAAAGCTTCGTGTTATATTTCAGCAACAGAAGTTAAGTATTGAATCGTTTAGCTCATGATTGAGCTAAAACTATGTTTCTAGTGTAGCAAGATCACATTAATCACATGAGTGATGGTAATGGTTTAATCTTGCAAAACAATGGAGAATAGATCTCACCGACGATTCATATATACTTAGACACTTCTATATTTCGATAGAGATCGAAACAAAAGTTGGATAGATACGTAAGATACCAACATAGGAAACAGTTCCTGATCCACTAACAAAGGCTCTTGCGCAGTTGAAGCGTGATGGGCATACTAGGTCTATGGGTATTAAGAGAATGCCTGATTGACTCTAGTGCTAGTGGGAGATTGTTGGTGTAAGCCCTAGAAGCCAATACTTTTAGTGCTTTATTTACTATTAATAAAAGGCATTTCTTTATTATGTTTATGTGTTAAAGTAATAAAGTCCCTAGAATAGTTGTTTCGTTTAATGGAACGTTAAGTTTGACTTAATCGTGAGAATCCATCAAACATAAGAACACTATTCTTAAATATCCGTAGTCAAGCTTTATTGTGAATTGGGATAACATTAAAGCATAGAGACTATTATGTTGGTAGATTGATGATCACATCTCACGGATCATAGATAAGTAGTTATCAAGTCTTCACATAGATATGAATGTTAGGGGTAACATTTATATCAGATTGACCCACCATGAGAATACTACATAGTATGTTATGAAATGTCATAAGATGTTCTCATAGTGATAAGTGGTGTATTCCACCCTTCGACCTGAAACCACTATGGACCCTAGATGTGGAGTCAAGTACTTTATTGCTGATCAAACGTTGTCCGTAACAGGATGATCATAAAGGCAGTTGATGGGTGCTTCACAAAGCATGCTGAGGGACATGAGTGACCTAGATGGAATTTACCCCTCCTGCATAACAAGAGATATGTCTAAGGGCCCAATATTGAACTTAACAAGGGTGACGTACTATGCCTTGTGTTCAATATAGACATAAGGGTAAAAGGGTAATTGTACATAAGATATTTATCACGGAAAAAGGTTTGTCAGATCACATGACATTTCCGTGACTTGGGTAGCAGTGATGTGTTGCTAGATACCGCTCACTGTTTGTTATAATTAAATGTATGATTTAATGTAACTGCCAACGTTACGGAAACCTACAAGGGTCACACACAAGGACAGTCTAGTGTAGGATTGGAACACCGTAAGGTACGGTGTACCTCAGAGGAATATGGAAATATGATAAGGGTATCATAGTAATTAAATAAGCAATACACCATTAGGAATGGTGAGGGAGCGCCCATGTGTACATGACATATGGGGCATGCGCCCCTTTATGCTTGTTTAATGAAAAGGGCATTAGCGTAAATGTAGCCCAATGACTAGAGTTTGTCTTGGTGCACAAGACAAGTGGTTCTATATATAGAACCCTTGTGGCAAAGAAAAATCACTTGATGCAAACACTCTTGCTAAAACCTTAATCCTTATTCCTCCCACCTCTCACTAGAAACCTTCATCCTTAGAGCTAGCACTCATATTGAAGGTAGCTGTTCGTGTGGACTAGATAGAGGCGTTGATGTTCATCTTCAACGCTCGTGATCAAGACTTTGATTGTGAATCAAAGCTCCTCCACTACGAGAGTTGTTGCCGTTCGTCTTCAACGCTCGTGATCAAGATTTTGATTGTGAATCAAAGCTCCTCCATTACGAGAGGTAAAAGTTCTTAACACATATCATGCTCATTCGTAAGGATCATTAAAGAAAAATTTAAAAATTCCGCTGCGTTTTCGATTGCTATTTTCCTTCAGGTTCCTCAAATAAGCCAGCTCTATTTGAAGGAGATGATTACTACTATTGGAAGGACAAAATGGAACTGTTCTTAAGATCACAAGACAAAAACATGCGGTCTGTCATAGAAGATGGAGAATATGTACCATACATCAAAGATACAACTACTTCAGAGCCTCAAGTTGAATGGCACACTTCAGAAGCTGACAGGGTACTTCTAAATACTAAAGCTAAATTATTTATTAAATGTGCTTTGTGCAGGGAAAAATATGACATGATCATGAAGGTGTGGAAAAACATAAGAAGGGGCTTTGAATTGTGTTTTGAAAATTTTAAACCTTTTTCAAACTTTAAAGAGTTTTGCAACGGATTAAACACAATACAAGTAAAGAGATATGGAGAGAGAAAAGATACAAGAAATTTTTTTACCGATTCCTCTCACAAACCGAGAGTAGTCCAGTTCCTTTGCGCTTCAAAGGGAGTTCACTATAATCAATCCTTATTACAATTGCCCAAACACACTTGTTTGGGACTTCTTCCCTAGGTACACTTACTTAGGACTTCCTTGCTCAAGCACACTTGCAAGAGACTTCTCAATGCTCAAGCTCACAGCAAGAGACTTCACTAACTTAAATGAATTTAAGAAAGTTTACAAAGAATACTTGATATACTATTAGAGGTGTTTACAAAATACAACACAAAATTACAAGACTTAAGTATTTCACAGATTTATCTAAAGCTATGTCAGAGCTTCTTGGTCTTGTGATGACGATTTCAGCAAGTGTACTGAATCGTACTAGTAAAATTAAAACAGTAAGCAACTTTACGTAAGTCATTGGGATTGGATCAAACTATGGTGTTTTACGAACCCGATTTCGTTGGTTGGACTGTTGTGGAGCCTGTTACCGAGTCTGCTGTTGATATTGTTGTTAAGGCCGAGGAATCACCCATGGTTGCGGGGCTGTGTAGACCCGTGGTGAGTTTGGCGGAGAGTCGCTTTCTCCTCCTAGTACGACTTGTATGATCAAGTCATTTGACTTTTCAATTGGCTGACCTCTTCTTTCAAAAACTCTTAGCCTTTTCTAAATTCCTCCATAGCTTCTAGCAGTATGGTCGAAGGAGGAGGTGGTGGCTGATTCTGCGAGACCACCAATGAAGCTACCTGGGCACTTATCTTTTCCATCTCTCCCTGAAGTGCTGTTACCTCTTCACAGAGTTCAAAATTCTCTTGCTCAACTGCATCCATTTTTTTTTTTGATTTGCCCGAGTGTTGTACTCACGAGTTGGCTTCGAACGAGGTCTGCGGACCACTTTGAGACAGGTTAGCCTTTAAGAAAGAGCAAAACATAAGGCTCAAACTCTTAAGATCATGAATGCAAAAATGATGCATGATGCTCTATGCAGAAAGAAAGTTTTTATTTTTATTTATTTTATTTTTTTGTAAAGGACTTTGAGATGATAAGACAATTGTGAACACCATGAAGGGCAATTTTTTCAAAATAAGCTTGACAAAATAGAGGGTGTTTACAACGTCATCCCCCTAAGTCCTTCGGAAATTAATGGAAAAAAGAATTTTCATGGGTGCATGAATGCATGATTATGCAGAGATTTTTTCCGGGATGGTTTAAGTACAAGTGCAAACTTTAAAAGCGTACAAGCCCCCCATCCTCACATGTGGATTCTAGGTTTTTGAAAATCGATAATCTTATTTGAAAATATTACCGCCGTTGCAAATACTCGCAGGACAGCAACACCTCCAAAAAGACCTCCTTTGGGTGAGGCTCTCGTATTGACCCAACGAGACATATGCCAGGAAGGTCAATACTACACAACCATCGACTTGGGTGCTAAACTGGTTTAAAAGGTCCTAAGAGTCGCTGACTCAACAAGAAAACATTATTGCCAATGCAAATACTCGCAAGACAATAACATCCTCAAGAGGGTCTACTCTAGGCGCAGTTTTCATGCCAACCCTACGAGGTATCCACCAAGAAGGCCAACAATCAACCCCTAACTTAACTTACGAGGGTGTATTGGATTAGGATTTCATAGGATTTTAAAAGACTTTTTTATGATAAAAAAATCTTGTGGTATACAATCAAGATTTTTACAAAAGTTAAATAACTCATGTGGTATTCAATTAAGACAATTAAGATGTTTTTTTTAGGGCAACAAAATCTGTTGGTATTCAAATGAGATTTCTCACTTTTTTTAAAATGTCCATTGGTATTCAAAAGTCTACCGATGTTGATGGATTCTTTTATGTGATTGATTTTGAAAGACTTTTTAATTCAAAATACACATAAAACACTCATCCAACAATGTCACTCAAACCCTTGAGACTTTTCATGTTTTCCAAGACTTTTTTTTTACAGCCGACATAACCATACCGTGAAGTTCTTCCTTATGGCTTGAATCGATATTATAACATGTCTGAAATATTGTGCATCGTTCTTTTCACGCAAAGCAAAACGATATATGGAACATAAATAACAACACGGTAATTGTTGTATACAATATAAATCTCGATTCATTATAGAATATAGACTCATCATATATATGATTGAAAATAATATATACATCAACAATAGGTTTCTGCAAACTATATTTTTATGTTTCATAGTTGTTTTTCTTGAAAATAATAGATACAACAGCAATAAGTTTTTCTTTTCATCAACAATAATTTTTTGTTACAACGAACATTTATTTGTCTTTTTTATTGATTTTTACATTTGTTTTTGTTTAAAATATTCATTGATTTTATAGTATTGATGATTGTTTATTTTATTTAAGGAATGATTCATTTTAATTGATTGATTCATTATTATTTTAGAAGAAATTTATAGTGAATTTATTGAGTCACTTAAATCTTAAAAGTCTATAAAGTATTTTCAAATCTCAAAAGTATGTATTATAAAGTCTCACAAATTCTTGTGTTAAGAATCTTGATCGTAAAAAGTCTTTCAAAAAAATCTTTTAAAATCTCATAAAATCAATACAATCTCACAAAATCTTTTAAAATCTTCAAGATTTTTTTTTTGCTAAAATTATCTTGTGAAATCTTAACCCAATACATCCCCCTTAGTTTTTTCTCAAGTCCGGATAAAAGACTTATGTCTCAAAATGTCAGACCTAGAATCCCAATCAGATATCATAAGAAGCAGCAACAATATATAAATAGGCAAATATATACGAGCAAAATAATAGCACAAAACAGATATATACAAATTATGATTAACCCTGTTAGGGATATCCCCAGTGAAGTCGTCATTTCTGTCACGGTGATTATCGGACGTCAAACTATTGATTAGCTTTGACTCGCAAAAATGAATTCACCACCGAACTTTAATTTATCCAAGGGAAGGGAAAAAGATCGAATAAACCCAATTAAATTTAGAGATCTAGGTACGGGGGTTAGTTATACGAAGGGAATGTATTAGCATCCTAAGTATCCGTAGTACTTGACTACGGTCTAGCAAGTGCATCAATCTGTCATCGAGTAATAATTCACACTCTAGGTGTCTAGAATGAGTTCGTATCCACAGGGATTGTGCCAAAACACTATCAGTGCTATTATAGTTCGTGAGTTTTTGCATTCGCTTTGGTTTTAAGAAAAAAAATTTTAATTTATAAAAATAGCGAGATGCGTGCGGAAAATAAAGGTTTGATTCAGAAACATAGAGGATAGGTATGGCGGTTGAACTTACTCCATCCTTCATACTTGGCATAATCGGTGTATAACATAGTTATTCGTATAATTGTTTGGCGTTGATTTTATCCTTGTTTTAGTAGTACCTTACTACTACCCTATGTAAGTAAAGTTTCCCTATGTTTGCAACTAAGGTACCTACGAGAGCCTAACCTCGCTGTGTCACATACCCTAATTACTATACAGAGTTATTCACAAACATGAATTATGACCATCAACCATCCAATGTCTCTAAATCTTAGTTTCGGGCTATTCAACTTCTAAGTGCTATATCGCAGTTAGTGCCTGATTCCTCCTCTAATTGCTAAGTCACAACTAGTTCAGGATGTTTACCGTATCTATTCATCTAGTGTTACTTATTACTAGTTCCGGAGAAATATTAAAGCAAACCCTGATATTATTATTAAATTGAACCCTAATATTTATTCTAAAGGTGGTCCCGTTTATCCAGCCAAATTTCGGGCAACGTTATTAAAGTGCAAGAAAATAAATAACAACAATATAATGAATAACGATTTATTATAACTTTGACTCAATTACATGACCCAAGTATTCATCGGGTAGTTCATCGTCTCCACCACAACCTAAGACATCTATTACAAAAGACTAAACATAATTAAATTACAAGAATCTAATAGAAAAGCCTAAAGAAAACATACCTTGCTGAGTTAGTTTTTCTGTAAGGGGAGAAAACTATGCCCTTAGAGCTCCTCGGAACCTCTCTTTGAAAAGAAGAGAAAGTTCTGTCATTTCATCAGCTTGGTCGCCAAGTTATGTCATCATGCTGCGTTGTGGTGCATTGTGTTGCGATGACAAGATTTTCTTCAAAAATATAATTTCTGATTTCTTAGCAAACAAGCAGCTCTCATCATTGCACGATGGGAGCCATCGTGACACGATGAGCTGCTTTTCTTCACTTTTTTGCTTTTTCTTGTCTTTTGGCATCTTTGCCTTGTCTTGATGCTTTTTCTCGATTCTTTAGGTTTTTGTTGATATCTGGGCATGCCTTGGTCAAATTACTACTAATATAACTACCTAAAATACTGCAGAAATTCCTGTCATCACAACTTTAAACTTAAACCGTTGTTTGTCCTCAAGTAACATGTTGTAACACAAGATCGTTAGCGAGTTAAGAGATAAATAAAGATGATAGGAATTTCACAATCTTGCATGTTCATCAATGGTACCGCTGATTCTTACCACAGCGTTCATGCTCAGTCCTGCTTGGGTCCTATTGCTCTTTGAAGGTGGCAAAGCAGAGCATTCCATCATCATCTGAAGCGACCGAATTGATGATGGATTTGCGTTTGCCTTTTGGTGGACTCTCCTTCTTTTCTTCGTTTGGTATGCTGATCTAGCGGTTCTCATCTACCTTCTGGAACAATAGCTTTCTGCCTTTAGCAACTGTCTTCATCATTGCACGAAGGGAGCCATCGTGACACGATGAGCTGCTTTTCTTCACTTTTTTGCTTTTTCTTGTCTTTTGCGCATCTTTGCCTTGTCTTGATGCTTTTTCTCGATTCTTTAGGTTTTTGTTGATATTTGGGCATGTCTTGGTCAAATTACTACTAATATAACTACCTAAAATACTGCCGAGATTCCTGTCATCACAACTCTATACTTAAACCGTTGCTTGTCCTCAAGTAACATGTTGTAACACAAGATCGTTAGCGAGTTAAGAGATAAATAAAGATGATAGGAATTTCACAATCTTGCATGTTCAGCAATGGTACCGTTGATTCTTACCGCATCGTTCATGCTCAATCCTGCTTGGGTCCTATTGCTCTTTCAAGGTGGCAAAGCAGAGCATTCCATCATCATCTGAAGCGACCGAATTGATGATGGATTTGCGTTTGCCTTTTGGTGGACTCTCCTTCTTTTCTTCGTTTGGTATGCTGATCCAGCGGTTCTCATCTACCTTCTGGAACAGTAGCTTTCTTCCTTTAGCAAATGTCTTCATCATTGCACGATGGGAGCCATCGTGACACGATGAGCTGCTTTTCTTCACTTTTTTGCTTTTTCTTGTCTTTTGCGCATCTTTGCCTTGTCTTGATGCTTTTTCTCGATTCTTTAGGTTTTTGTTGATATTTGGGCATGTCTTGGTTAAATTACTACTAATATAACTACCTAAAATACTGCAGAAATTCCTGTCATCACAACTCTAAACTTAAACCGTTGCTTGTCCTCAAGTAACATGTTGTAACACAAAATCGTTAGCGAGTTAAGAGATAAATAAAGATGATAGGAATTTCACAATCTTGCATGTTCAGCAATGGTACCGCTGATTTTTACCGCAGCGTTCATGCTCAGTCCTGCTTGGGTCCTATTGCTCTTTGAAGGTGGCAAAGCAGAGCATTCCATCATCATCTGAAGCGACCGAATTGATGATGGATTTGCCTTTGCCTTTTGGTGGACTCTTCTTCTTTTCTTCATTTGGTATGCTGATCCAGCGGTTCTCATCTACATTCTGGAACAGTAGCTTTCTGCCTTTAGCAACTGTCTTCTTCATTGCACGATGGGAGCCATCGTGACACGATGAGCTGCTTTTCTTCACTTTTTTGCTTTTTTTTGTCTTTTGCGCATCTTTGCCTTGTCTTAATGCTTTTTCTCGATTCTTTAGGTTTTTGTTGATATTTGGGCATGTCTTGGTCAAATTACTACTAATATAACTACCTAAAATACTGCCGAGATTCCTGTCATCACAACTCTAAACTTAAACCGTTGCTTGTCCTCAAGTAACATGTTGTAACACAAGATCGTTAGCGAGTTAAGAGATAAATAAAGATGATAGGAATTTCACAATCTTGCATGTTCAGCAATGGTACCGTTGATTCTTACCGCAGCGTTCATGCTCAATCCTGCTTGGGTCCTATTGCTCTTTGAAGGTGGCAAAGCAGAGCATTCCATCATCATCTGAAGCGACCGAATTGATGATGGATTTGCGTTTGCCTTTTGGTGGACTCTCCTTCTTTTCTTCGTTTGGTATGCTGATCCAGCGGTTCTCATCTACCTTCTGGAACAGTAGCTTTCTTCCTTTAGCAAATGTCTTCATCATTGCACGATGGGAGCCATCGTGACACGATGAGCTGCTTTTCTTCACTTTTTTGCTTTTTCTTGTCTTTTGCGCATCTTTGCCTTGTCTTGATGCTTTTTCTCGATTCTTTAGCTTTTTGTTGATATTTGGGCATGTCTTGGTCAAATTACTACTAATATAACTACCTAAAATACGGCCGAGATTCCTGTCATCACAACTCTATACTTAAACCGTTGCTTTTCCTCAAGTAACATGTTGTAACACAAGATCGTTAGCGAGTTAAGAGATAAATAAAGATATTAGGAATTTCACAATCTTGCATGTTCAGCAATGGTACCGTTGATTCTTACCGCAGCGTTCATGCTCAATCCTGCTTGGGTCCTATTGCTCTTTGAAGGTGGCAAAGCAGAGCATTCCATCATCATCTGAAGCGACCGAATTGATGATGGATTTGCGTTTGCCTTTTGGTGGACTCTCCTTCTTTTCTTCGTTTGGTATGCTGATCCAGCGGTTCTCATCTACCTTCTGGAACAGTAGCTTTCTTCCTTTAGCAAATGTCTTCATCATTGCACGATGGGAGCCATCGTGACACGATGAGCTGCTTTTCTTCACTTTTTTGCTTTTTCTTGTCTTTTGCGCATCTTTGCCTTGTCTTGATGCTTTTTCTCGATTCTTTAGCTTTTTGTTGATATTTGGGCATGTCTTGGTCAAATTACTACTAATATAACTACCTAAAATACTGCAGAAATTCCTGTCATCACAACTCTAAACTTAAACCGTTGCTTGTCCTCAAGTAACATGTGGTAACACAAAATCGTTAGCGAGTTAAGAGATAAATAAAGATGATAGGAATTTCACAATCTTGCATGTTCAGCAATGGTACCGCTGATTTTTACCGCAGCGTTCATGCTCAGTCCTGCTTGGGTCCTATTGCTCTTTGAAGGTGGCAAATCAGAGCATTCCATCATCATCTGAAGCGACCGAATTGATGATGGATTTGCCTTTGCCTTTTGGTGGACTCTTCTTCTTTTCTTCGTTTGGTATGCTGATCCAGCGGTTCTCATCTACATTCTGGAACAGTAGCTTTCTTCCTTTAGCAACTGTCTTCTTCTTTGCACGATGGGAGCCATCGTGACACGATGAGCTGCTTTTCTTCACTTTTTTGCTTTTTTTTTGTCTTTTGCGCATCTTTGCCTTGTCTTGATGCTTTTTCTCGATTCTTTAGGTTTTTGTTGATATTTGGGCATGTCTTGGTCAAATTACTAGTAATATAACTACCTAAAATACTGCCGAAATTCCTGTCATCACAACTCTAAACTTAAACCGTTGCTTGTCCTCAAGTAACATGTTGTAACACAAGATCGTTAGCGAGTTAAGAGATAAATAAAGATGATAGGAATTTCACAATCTTGCATGTTCAGCAATGGTACCGCTGATTCTTACCGCAGCGTTCATGCTCAATCCTGCTTGGGTCCTATTGCTCTTTGAAGGTGGCAAAGCAGAGCATTCCATCATCATCTGAAGCGACCGAATTGATGATGGATTTGCGTTTGCCTTTTGGTGGACTCTCCTTCTTTTCTTCGTTTGGTATGCTGATCCAGCGGTTCTCATCTACCTTCTGGAACAGTAGCTTTCTTCCTTTAGCAAATGTCTTCATCATTGCACGATGGGAGCCATCGTGACACGATGAGCTGCTTTTCTTCACTTTTTTGCTTTTTCTTGTCTTTTGCGCATCTTTGCCTTGTCTTGATGCTTTTTCTCGATTCTTTAGCTTTTTGTTGATATTTGGGCATGTCTTGGTCAAATTACTACTAATATAACTACCTAAAATACTGCAGAAATTCCTGTCATCACAACTCTAAACTTAAACCGTTGCTTGTCCTCAAGTAACATGTTGTAACACAAAATAGTTAGCGAGTTAAGAGATAAATAAAGATGATAGGAATTTCACAATCTTGCATGTTCAGCAATGGTACCGCTGATTTTTACCGCAGCGTTCATGCTCAGTCCTGCTTGGGTCCTATTGCTCTTTGAAGGTGGCAAAGCAGAGCATTCCATCATCATCTGAAGCGACCGAATTGATGATGGATTTGCCTTTGCCTTTTGGTGGACTCTTCTTCTTTTCTTCGTTTGGTATGCTGATCCAGCGGTTCTCATCTACATTCTGGAACAGTAGCTTTCTTCCTTTAGCAACTGTCTTCTTCTTTGCACGATGGGAGCCATCGTGACACGATGAGCTGCTTTTCTTCACTTTTTTGCTTTTTTTTGTCTTTTGCGCATCTTTGCCTTGTCTTGATGCTTTTTCTCGATTCTTTAGGTTTTTGTTGATATTTGGGCATGTCTTGGTCAAATTACTACTAATATAACTACCTAAAATACTGCCGAAATTCCTGTCATCACAACTCTAAACTTAAACCGTTGCTTGTCCTCAAGTAACATGTTGTAACACAAGATCGTTAGCGAGTTAAGAGATAAATAAAGATGATAGGAATTTCACAATCTTGCATGTTCAGCAATGGTACCGCTGATTCTTACCGCAACGTTCATGCTCAGTCCTGCTTGGGTCATATTGCTCTTTGAAGGTGGCAAAGCAGAGCATTCCATCATCATCTGAAGCGACCGAATTGATGATGGATTTGCCTTTGCCTTTTGGTGGACTCTCCTTCTTTTCTTCGTTTGGTATGCTGATCCAGCGGTTCTCATCTACCTGCTTGGATCAAACTATGCCAACAGAAGAAGCTCCAGCACAAGATGTTGAACCAAATGTTCCAACATCTGGTCCTACTTCAACTCCTGAACAAGAGAATGTTCAAGACCTAGGGCAGGAAGATCAAAAAGATGAAGATGAGGTCCCTCTGGCAAAGATTCTTCAAGGGATGAAGAAAGGAAGTGAACCACATCAAAGCATTGAAGAAGAAAGCTCTGATGAAAGTGATGGAATACGTATTAGCATTCATGTCAAAAGAAAAGCCAAGACGTATAGGTCTAAGCAAATGGAGACTTCCATCACTGAGAAGAAAGGGAAAAGAAAGGCAGAGAAGAAAGCTTCTAGAGACAAAAGCTCAAAGAGGAAGAAACAAGTTGTTGTTGTTAGTGACTCTGACACTGATGTTGAAGACAATGTCCTAGACATCACGACCTCTGGGAAGAAGAGGATTGGAGGAAGAAGAGTTCCAGCAAATATCCCTCCAGCCCCAATGGACATAGTCTCTTTCCACTCTGAGGAAAGTGCTCAAAAGTGGAGGTATGTCTATCAACGGAGAATTGCTCAAGAAAGAGAGCTCAATCAAGAAGCTCTAGAATGCAAAGAGATCATGGATTTGCTAGAGAAGGCTGAGCTGATGAAGACTTTGAAGGACCTGCGTAATTGCTATGAGATGCTCGTGAAGGAGTTCATAGTGAACATTACCAGTGCTTGCAGTGAAGGAATTGAAGAGTTTAGGAAGGTTCGAGTCAGAAGAAGAGATGTGAAGTTTTCTCCTACTACCATCAACGAGTACCTTGGGAGAAACACCTCAACTGAGACTGATGAAGTCGACCTCCTGCAAGATATTAAAAAGGAAATCACTGGAGGATAGGTAAAAGAATGGTCTAAGAAAGGATTGTTGTCTACAGGCTGTCTTAGTGTCAAGTATGCAATTCTTAACAGAATTAGAGCTGCAAACTGGGCACCTACCAATCATGGGTCTGGGATCACCCCTATGCTGGCAAAGATGATCTATCTCATAGGGACCAAGAAGAAAATCAACTTTGGTGATCACGTTTTCAACCAAACCATGAAGCATGCTGATACATATGCTGTGAAGCTGCCTATAGCCTTCCCCAGCCTGATAACTGGAATGATTCTCAGACAATTTCCAAACATTCTACATCCTGAAGAAACTCCAACAAAGAAGCCTCCAGTACTGAGTTTTGACTACAAACTCTTTGTTGGTACACATGTCCCAGACATTGTGTTTCCAAAGATGAAAGAAATTGCTGAAGCATCATACTCTATGTAACGCCCCAACTAAATTATCTAGAATATTTAGTCGGAACATTAATAACTGGAATCTGAGTACATTAAATTTCAAGGAAATTAACTGAATAATGCATTATCATTAAGATAATTGAATATTCGAATACAAACAGCGGAAAGAATATATAACAGAATAACAAGTTAACTAATAATAGAGAAGAAGACTAAGTCTTCTAAGCTGACAATCCAAGCACCGCTCCGATCGTCAATTCCATCTTGGTCCCTGCTTTGAAATAACATGTCTTACCTATATCGAAAAGGGAGTGGGGTGAGACAGTCACTTCGTCCCAGTGAGTTCTACTACCCTCCTAAAGGCTATAAAGCCGGGGCACCTAATCAGTCGTATCATATTTCATATCATATTGTCATAAAGCATAAATAAATAAAGGTGTAACACTGATTAGTCTTGTTGATTTTAAACCGCAAGCACTCTGAGGTGAGCATGTCTCAGAGGCCTGCCTTGTCCGCGAACAGAAAGCGTTCCGGCGTGAAGCTCACAAAGTATTACTGGTGGAACATCTAAAACGAAGTCCACAAAGCGATATTAATAATCGCGCATAACTGACTGATGCTAAGTTAATCCGTACTACCATAATTATCCCAACCCGGGGAACATACAAATTTCTAATTCCTTACGTTATTCCCTAAGATTCCAATTGTGTTGGACTTCCTGTACCACATTATATTACTTATGTAGTCTGCAAAATATCAGAATTATCCGAGGATATAAAACGAGTGTTGAATTTTGAAAGTTGAAAATAAAAGGTCATTCTGCTCATTGCTCGCTACAGCGAGTCACCAACTCGCCATGGCGAACTAACAAGGTCTGGCCTAAATCAACTCGCTAGGCGAGCAAATGCTCGCCATGGCGAGTTTCATCAGCCCAGAAGTTGTTCACTCGCCATGAAGACTCACCAGTAGCGAGCTATGGCGAGCTAGTGCGGAAAGTACTCTGTTTTGCGATTTTTAAAGATTTTTCAAAGGAACAACCTACAATCCTCAAATAAACAGTGCAAACACATAATAGATATAATATATGACAGAATAAAAGAGAACTTGGGGTTTAATTCTCCTCACACAATTAATCCCTAATTTCCTAAGTGAACATACTTGACACTAACTAACTAAACTAAGAACCCACCTGGAGTAAGAAGCTTGGTACTGATGCTAAGCTTAACAACAGCTACGAGACTCTGAACCAAGACTCCCTTGAATTCTCCAATGCATGCTTGAGCAGAAGGAAAGAATGGAATTAAGAGCATTCTAGAGTTTACTAAGATTAATGGAATTGATGTTGTCTTAATAATAGTTGAGAATGGAGCCAGAGAAGTCAGGAATAACTTACCAAGATTGGATAAGATCACAAGATTGATAGCAAGATAGAACAGTAGACATGCAGCTGCCTGCAATACTCGCTACAGCGAGTATCCGCTCGCTACGGCAAGCGTGACAGGGGTGGAAACAAAGGTTCTGTAATTCTTCCAAATTTCCACTTCTCCATGTTACCCATACCTTCCAACCACCTCCAAACTCGTATTTTAAAGGAATAAACACACATGCAACAAAGAATTTCAGTGAAGGATTGAGAATGAGTCCTTATTGAAAGAAGAGTTAGAAACAAGTGAAAAGGGGAAAGAGTTCCTTGGTGTTCCTTAACATGGTTGATGATGTATGAATCAGAGAAGATGGAAGGGGAAAAGATGTTGTGTATGAAATTCCAACAAGGGTGAGAGGCATTAGTTGAACAATATGAATGATTGGACTTTTGAAGAGTCAAGGTTGTTGTTGTGTTGTTTGGTAGCGTGAGAGAAAGAGAGAGTAAGAAGGAGGAGTGTTATTCTGATGGTGAGGTTATGAGGAGTAATAAACCTTTCAATTCTTTTATTTGATCATCTTTGCATGTGCTCTAAGTGGTTTAACAAAGTGGTAATGAGAGAATAAGGTGTTGGTTAGATAGGAAAATTAAGAGTGAGTCATTGTTGATGAGGTGTTATGAAAGAGGGAAATCACATGAGAGTGTAAATATGGGAGGAAAGATTGAGTTCTCTTGTGTTGATTAAATCACTTGTGAGAACTAATTATGCTACTGTGTAGTTTAGGTTCAATTGGAACTCCTAATTTTTCACATAATATATTTAATTCCCAAGACTTGATTAATTCAATTACCTCTAATTAATTCTAATTTATTGGACAAAATCTCTAATTAAAATTAGTTAGGTAATTGAAAGAGTGGGATGTTACACTCTATGCCTAGAGCAAACAAAGAGGATGTTCTAGCTGAACAGATGCAAATATCAAAGACACTGGGAGAAACTATCTAGACCAGCACAACAAGGAAGGCTCATGTGGACAATCTGATCAAGTCCATAATGGAAGAAGCTGAAGCTGAAGGAGCTGTGAATGAAGAAGCTGGGAGTGAAGGTTGAAAAACATAAGAAGGGGGGGGGGGGGGGGGGGTTGAATTGTGTTAAGATTTTTGCTAAGTTTTAAAACTATTTGCTGCGGATAAAACAAACACACACAATATAAAAGGATAATAGAAAGAGACACACAAGTTTTTATGCTGGTTCCTCCCACTAACAAGAGTAGTCCAGTCCTCTTGTTCTTCACAAGAGATTTCACTATAATCACTTAGATTACAGATGCTCAAGCACTAAGCAAGACACTTCAAATGCTCAAGCACAAAGCAAGAGACTTCCAATGCTCAAGCACAAAGTAAGAGACTTCTCACAAGTTTAATGATAATAAAATTATGAGTGGGACACTTGATATACTATCAGAGGTGTTTACAAAATACAACGCAGTTACAAGACTTCCTAGAAATGTTTCACAAAATTTCTAAGTGTTTTAATAGCTTCAGAATTTTTGACAGAGTGTATGCAAGTTCAGAAGCGTAAGTCTTGATTATGATTCTTCAAAAATCTTCTTCCTTTTATAGATGAGAAAATGAACGTTGAAGATTATAGCCGTTTGAAGAATTCTTGAGACGCTCCATTGTATTGATCAGAGCGCTAATAGCTGTTCTGATCTGCAGTGTTTAGGAGCTTTGACGTTTACTACAAAATGAGAGATTCCTTTTGGCTTTAGATATCTGAACCTCAGTTTAAGCCAAATAAGGAAATACTCGTTCTTGAAGCCTGACTTGAAAAGGACCTTTCTATGGTCAACCCTTTTTCTTCTTGATTCCTTCGCTGAGACCAAGACAGACACAATCTTCAAGAAAGTTGTTCTGATGTAGCCTTAGAAATATTTAGCTTTAGAATTTGGTGAAGCTCAGAATTACTTGCTTCAGAATTTGTGGGCTCAGATATGACGCGCTCAGAAGTAATTCCTTCAGAATTCCAATGTGCTTATAAACATAAATTTTAACTTTTAATCCTGCACACTAGAGTAAATTATTAATACTTCCAATTTAACTTTAAATACATTGTTATCATCTAAATCAAATTAGGAGATACAAAACCAATTTTGTTCCAACAATCTCCCCCTTTTTGATGATGACAACTATATGTATTTAAAATCAATTGTTGTTGTTTTTATTTAACATCTTGACTTCAGGTTCTGAGGTTTGCAAGCTCCCCCTGAGTCTGATAACCTTCAGAAGTTTATCAATGATAAATATAAAATAGTCTAAGAGTAATTCATAATGTCTAAGATTATTTCATATATTCAACATTCAGAATTAGAGGTTTGCAAGCTCTATTTCTTAGATTGACAAATATAAGATATGGTTTGCAAGCTTATCTTATATTATATGAAATTATTTTAGACAAAATTTATTACTCCCCTTCATTAAAAGTTTAAAAGACTTTAATAGAACTATACGAGAGAGAGAGTTCAGAAAGTATTAATTCTTGAGAGCTTCAGAATTTAATTTCACTGCCACATGAATGTAAATATTTCTCCCCCTTTGTCATTATAAAAAATAGGCCAGTCAAAGTGCAAGTTACAGGGCAGTAAATGCGCACAACAAACAATCACCAGCAGTAAATGCATTCAACGGTAAATGTTTTGAAACTGCTAGGTACGAGGTGAAAAACACACTATAAAAGGAGCATGTTAGTTTGCAAAAGCTATCATATCTCAAAAAATAACATTTGAAGTTATGGACAGAGAGAATGAAGAGCAAGTGCAAAGAGAATGGGAGAAGCAGATTTTAGAAGAGGAGGTCAGAATCATGCAAGAAAGAAAAGAGCGTTTGAACAAACATTTGGAGGCGGCGCTAGAGATGGAAAGAAAAGCCAGCCAGTTGGTTGAAAGTCTCATGAAGTTTGGAAAGAAGGATCCAGAAGGAGCAAAGGATGCATCAAAGTAGTTTTTTAGCAAATACGAATGTATAAAAATGTACTTCTGGTTTCTTATATGAATAAAATGAGTTTTGAATGTTATGAAAATAGTAGATTTATGTTTCAGCAATAGTAAGTTTATGGTTCAGAAAAATAATAAGAAAAATGCAAACAGAAATAAACAAAACAAGCATAAGTGAAAACAGAGTTTAACACACAAAATTATGCCAAAACATAGCATATCCCAAAAAAATTGTTCAGAAATAAATGAGATAAACTAAGTGCCTAAAAGAGTCCTAAGGTTTAGGTGTAAGGAGGGTTAAGAGAGTCTTCAAATCTGCTGCCACAGCATCCTGCTTGGCCTCTAAGCGCTCAAACTTCTCATTTTGTTGAGCTGCAAGTCTGTCAATCTCTTCATCCAACTCAGCTTGCTTTTGCTTCTGAGCAGCAATTTCCTTTTGAATCTCAGAGATTTCTGAAGCAGAAGCAGAAAAAACAACAATATCCTTACTAACAAATAAATCACTAGGGTCCAAAGAGAACTTCAGATGAGTAGAAAGGGAGCTCTGCATAGACAAGGAAAAGTGATTGTTGAGGTATTCTTCTTGCTAATGACGAGCTTCTTTCTGAGTGAGCCTCAGATGGCCTTGTTTAATCTGATACAACCAGTCATTCAGAGTCTTTTGATAGTCTATCATTTCGTTCAGATCTCCATCCACCAAATGATAAATATCCCTCAGAATTTCTTCCCTAACTTCAGCCCAAGCATTAATATAATCTTTAGGATTCATGAGAGAATATCTAATCCTATGTAATGCTTTCACCTTCCTGTAGATTTTATTACTAATACGCTCAAACAGGACATTGGATACAGGAGGTGGTGGAGGGCGAGGAATATATTGATATGAAGATTATGAGTCATAAGAATATTCAGAATCAGAGTCAGAATCAAAGATCTCAATGACTTTCCTGGGAGGTCGAAAGGAAATTGGAGGATCAATGTTGAGGTTCATGGTGAAATAAGGATTTGTGTCAGCGTGAAGGATGTTTGGCACAAGGTCAGAATCTGTGCTAGGTGATGAGGGTTGATCAGGTGAAGCAACAGTAGTGTTGGGATCCTCACTTAGCACATTTTGAGAGGAGGAGTTTGGTGGTTCAGAAGGTTGGTCATTGGTAGTTTCAGAAGTTTGAACAGGGTCAGAAATGATGGTAGCAGAGGGGTGTTCAGAAACATCTACAGGGGCAGATGTTGTGGTTTCATGGATAGGTGATTTCTGAGGAGATGGATGGGAAAAGACAAGATCACCTTGAAGATGTTATTCAAGATGTTGGAGATTTTCTGTGTTAGGATCAATGATGGGTGGTTGTTGTTGTTCCAGTTGTTGTTTTTTAAGGGCAGTGTGTAGTTGGTTGAGAGTTTCATTTCTCTGAGTTGCTACAGTGTTAAGACAAACTGAAGCATGATCAACAACATCATTTATCTCAGAAATGGTTGGGGATTCTGTGAGAGTATGAAGGGCAGGAAAAATTTGTTCACTATTTGGAAACATCATATTTATAGGTTGGGTGTCATCAACAGATGGTGTTTCAACAGATGAGGCAGAGGTAGAGGATGGTTGAGGTTGTTCAGATGATGGTTCAGAAGTTTGAGCAATATTAGTAACATTATCAGAAGAAGGTTTAGGCATACCTGAGGCATCTTCTGAGGGGATCTTCTGAGCAGACCTCTTTCTTTTGGTGAGACGTGTCAGAGGCATATCATCTTCAGTTGCAGAGTCATCATCTACTCTTGCCACAAATGGCTCAGAAATATGATTCCTAGTGATTATGACAGGTACACCAAGAATGGTTGAACGAATTTTAGTACCAGTGAAAGGTTTCAAGCAAAGTTCCTCACTTGACTTATCTTTGTTTGCTTCTAGGTTTTCAGCAATTTTGTTTTCAAGTTCCTTCATGGCTTTTTCCTTTGAAAACATTTCGGCGCCAAGCCAGAATTCCTTTACTAAGGTGGGGTAGATGACACCATTAAGCATATCAAAATAGTTCATCCAATCTTGTTGTTCAAAATACCCTTTCGAATTCAGATTATTTACCCTGAAAGATTCAAAATCAACAGGACTCTCTTCTACCAACTCTAGTTGCTCAAGCTTTAGCGAAGAAAGTTCAGGGTTTCTGGACACTAGTTCTTGTGATTCGACATCAATGGGTTTAGGAATTGTGCGAGCAGACGATGAGGAGGCCATGGTAAGGTTGATGCTAAGAGAAAGAAAGAATTCCTAAAGTTGGAGGTTTAGAGAAGAAGCAAAAGTGTGAGAAGTGGAAGTGAATAGTGTGAATAAGTGATTATAGTGTAAGTTTTGAAAACATAACAAATATTGGGGGAAAACAAGATAATGACGTAATGGGGGCGTGGCAGTTACTTTTAAGAAAATCACCATTAGCTCTCCTCCATTACCCAGCGGTTACTAGACATGATGGGAAGTTAAATATGAAATTCCGGCACGCAGGATTGGAATGTGCTATGTAATGTTCCAACACTTGAGATGTTGAATACGATGTTGGAACATTCACCAGAGAGAACGAATAGTACAATAAATAACAATAACAACAAGTAAAAGACACAGTTCAATTGTTAACCCAGTTCGGCGCTTAAACAAGCCCTAGTCTGGGGGATACCAATCCAGGAGAGGAGTCCACTATGATAGTTCTAATCCTAAGCTAAACACACCCGTTTACAACTTATGACTTAGACGCTATCTCATGCAACTTCAACTTAGGAACTCCTAAGTCTGAGATCCCATCTCACCTCCTAATCAATCACACAACCTGTGATAATAGACAAAGATATAATTGTTTGAGAACACACTCCAAAAACAAAACCAACTCCGTACTTCAAAGCTTATGAGTAGTTAACACAAATACAATATCCTATGTCCTAGTCTTGCATAAAGGAAATGCCAGGTAGGCTCACATGCTTTCTAACAGAACCCTAACACAGAAACGAAATACTTTTAGAATACAACACACACGTACAAAACTAGGGTTACAAAGAAGCTTATATACTAAGAGTCTTCACGGGCTTCTTTGAACCTTGGGCTTCAAAATTCTTTGCACAATTTAACACGTGATTAGTGAGCTTGGTCAAATGTTTATATAAGCTATGCAGAGTTCTTTTGGAAATAATCACGTAGAGATCTTCTAATAAATCAAGCATAATTAAAGCACAACCATAAGACGTGTATTCCATAATCAAAGGGTGGCGCAATAAATGAGGCGCGCGTTTCACTCAACCTGGAGAGGTATCCGGATGTTGAAACATTGTATCCAACATTGTCACACAAAGTTGTTATACCAAAATGAGCCAATCAACAAAACATTAACAATCTCCCCTTTGGCGAATTTTTTGGCTAAAACAACCCAGAACCTTGTAGACAAACATCCATAGTACAGATGGCATAAATCTTCAGATCAACACAAACACACAAATCAAGAGAGCATTCATACACTTTTGTACTTAAGATGAACATCAGAGGCAAAACACACAGCAGAAGCACACAAAATTTGCCATCAGATTCTTAAGAAAAATGTTAGGATGTTTCAACATCTTGTAAGGCATTGAGGGATAAACATAGGCACACTCCCCCTCAATCACTGATTACCTGTAAGAACAATATCACTCCCCCTCAATCCAGTAGGGAGGATCCTTCAACATTTCATGGCACATCATCACAGTCACAGTAATCAGAGAAAAAAAATAACCAACACATAGGATCATATCAGAACTTTACTCCCCCTTTTAGTCACAAAATTTGCCAAATAAAGGCATACCATTAAGCAGGAAATAAACCAACAAATCCACACAAGAAGTCAGGGCCTAGCCCAATATTACAGACCAGCACAAAATTAAAAAGGTGTCCACACAGAATAAAGGAAACAGAAAGAAAACATCAAAAACAGGTTATTCAATCTTCAGAGCTGCTAGCAGTTCCTTTCTCATCATCAGAACTTGCAGCCTCAGACTCAGCAGACTAACCCTCTGCTGCATTTTCCTCTTGATTCTGACTTCCCTCAGCTTCAGCACCCTCTTCTTCTTTCTCAAGTGCAGCAATCATTTTCTCAAATAAGGTCTTCTTCTCATCCAACATAACACAGGTGTCCTTCAGAGCAGCAACAATTTCTTTCCTTGACATGGTGGTCTCTGGGGCTTGGGTTCCAGATGTTCAAAAAATGCTAGAGCATGGTGCTTGGCAAACAGCTTGAAATGAAAAGAGAGTGGTGCCTCTCTGGGCTTGGCCACATCAGTAACATACTTTAGAGCAGGTTGTTGATCAAGAATGAGGTCACACAGTAATGTAGGAAAAGCAATTGGAAGTTTGATAGCAGTTGTCTTGGCATGTTTCATGGTTTGCTCAAAAATGAACTCACCTAGATTCAGCTTCTTGTGAGTACCAATAGCAAAAATCAATCTCCCCAACCCTGTAGCTACATCAAATGAATGGGTAGTAGGAACCCAATTGGTTGTAGTTATCCTGTTCAGCATAGCATACTTCACAGACAACTTGACAGAGGGAATCTTACCCTTTTTGGGCCAAACTTTGATTTGGTTTGCAGTTATCACCTTGCAAACCTGAGAATCAGACACTTCCAGTTCTTCACATTCTTCTTCTACTACACCCAGATAATTATTTATGACCTGAGGAGAGAACTTGATCTTCTCACCTCTCACAGACACAGTTTGAAAATCATCAGACTTGGGATCATCACAATCTTCAGGAATGTTGACCAGAAATTCCTTTACCAGTTGTTCATAGCAGGGTCCCAATTTAGAAACAGTTTTCATAAGACCAGCTTCTCGAATCAGATCCACAATTTCAACCACCTTCTTAGCTTCAACACCTAGTTCTCTTTCCAAGACCAATCTCCTGTGATAGATAAACTTCCACCTATGTGCATACTCAGGATAATGGAAAGATATCTTATCAGTTGGCACTGATTTGACAATAGGGGGAACCCTTTTAACCACAGATTTTACCACAGACTTTTTCACAACAGAGCTAGTAGCTGGGATGTTTGGCACATCCGCTTCAACATTGTACTCAGTGTCACTAGAGGTAGCAGCCTTCCTCTTCCTTGTCTTCACAGCAGAAACTTTTGGAGTCACTTTACTCCACCCTTTCTTGGGTCCAATTGACACACCGTTGCCTGTATTTTTCTTCACAGGTTGAGGTGTTTCTACCAAACCAGCAATACTCTTTCCCTTACTACTCCTACGACGTTTGGAGATTCCAAAAGCTTGAGAGATAGGGACCTCATCAACATCATCATCAGCAGTATCAGCAACATTAATGACCTCATGTTCCTGATGAACATAGGTTTCTTCATCCTCAGAGTGAAGTTCAATAGTAGCCTCAGGCATAGCCTGATCACTCTTAGCCAGGTTAGAAGCACTAGATGGCTTACTAACTTCCTTCTCAGCACTTATCAAACTGTCATTCTTACCAGCATCTACCTCTGTATTCCCTTCAGAGTTGTTGGCCTGTTGGTCCAAGGATGTTTCAACATCCGGTCCAACATCCTGAGTTTTCTCTGGAATCTCAGGGGTTTGATGAATAGCATCACCCCCTTCTTCTTCAACTCTTACAACAGTTGTATCAACATCCATATTTTATATAACATCATTTAAGGCATCTAGACCTAGGTTTTCAGCAGATCGTAGGGTGTCAGAAATTTTACCTTTATCAGATTTGGTAGAATCAACAGTAGCAGGAGCCTTAGAGGATGCTTCAACATCAACATCTTTGACAGGTTTCTCAGATGATTCAACATTACCCTTGGCCTTGAGATTGAATGGATCATCCTTGGTGAGAAGATCATCCATGTTCAACGGGAATCTACATTCACCCTTTTTCAGCTTTCTTTCCTTCTTTTTAGGTTCAGCAGACGATTGGGATTCTTTGGCTGCTTTGCTACTTTTCTTGGATTTCTTCTTCTTAGACTTTTCCTTGGGAGGCGTGATAGCAATAGTTTCATCAGGAAAGACTGTTGAGATAGGGTCAGCATTCAGAGGAACTTCATTAGTGACAGATGGGTTGACAGTGGGAGGAGTGGTGGTGGTTGATCGTGATTTTGTGGGAGTTTTGGTGGATGAAGACATGATTTGACCAATGGTTGAGGATCGTTGCAGAGAGTTGAGAGACAGTGAGAGGTTTGTGACGGCAACGAATATAAAATTAGGATTAATACCAAGAGAAGTTGAGTAGCGAGGTATATAACGTGTTTGGAGCGGTTGAAAAAGGAAAGTAATGATGTGTTTCAGATTTTCCTTGGATTGCGTGCAAAAATATGTGAGAGAGGGAAAAGTGACAGTTGCACGCCGAAAGCCCATTAACTGCTATAACTCCTCATGCAAGCAAATACCCAAGATACCCCTGAGCTTCTCAAATTGCTTCAAGTCCAATGCTTTTGTGAATATATCTGCAATCTGTTCTTCAGTATTCACATGTTCCAATGTAATAATATTATCCTCAACAAGATCCCTTATAAAATGATGACGAATGTCAATATGTTTAGTTCTACTATGCTGAATAGGGTTCTTAGAGATGTTAATCGCGCTCAGATTATCACAGTACAATGTTAGAACATCATGTTCAACATTGTATTCCTGAAGCATTTGTTTCATCCACATCATTTGGGAGCAAGAACTACCAGCTGCAATATATTCTGCCTTTGCAGTAGATAAGGCCACACCATTTTGTTTCTTACTAAACCAGGAGATCAGATTGTTACCTAGGAAGAAACAACCACCAGAGGTACTCTTTCTGTCATCAGCACTTCCTGCCCAATCTGCATCACAATAGCCAATCAATTTGCAGCATTCACTGTGGGAGTATAGAATGCCATAATCACATGTTCCATTGACATATTTTAAGATTCTCTTCACTTGAGCAAGGTGACTGACTTTTGGATTAGCTTGATATCTGGCACACACCCCTACAGCAAAGGTAATATCTGGCATGCTTGAGTAAGGTAGAGCAAGGTTCCTATCATACTCCTATACTGACTTTGATCAACAGAAATACCACTTTCATCCTTGGTCAACTTCAAATGAGTAGGTGCTGGTGTCTTCTTGTGACTAGCATAATCTAGACCAAACTTCTTCACAATATTTTTAGCATATTTGCTTTGAGAGATAAAAATTGTGTCTTCCATTTGCTTGACCTGTAGTCCCAGAAAGTAGGTTAGTTCTCCTACCAAACTCATTTCAAACTCAGATTGCATCTGGGAAATGAAATGTTGGACCATCTGATCCGACATCCCACCAAACACTATATCATCAACATAAATCTGAGCTATCATCAATTTTCCTTCACTTTCTTTAACAAATAGAGTCTTGTCTGATCCTCCCTTCCTGTAGCCATGATTCACTAAAAATTGAGTAAGTCTTTCATACCAAGCTCTAGGAGCTTGCTTCAACCCATATAAAGCCTTCTTCAATCTGTACACAAAATCAGGAAACTTTGTGTCTACAAACCCCTTAGGTTGCTCAACATATACTTCCTCCTGTAAGTACCCATTTAGGAAAGCACTTTTGACATCCATTTGATACAGTTTGAACTTCAGCATGCATGCTACTCCTAGTAACAGTCTGACAGCTTCCAACCTTGCAACTGGTGCAAAGATTTCATCAAAGTCAAGACCTTCCACTTGAGTGTAGCCTTGAGCAACCAACCTTGCCTTGTTTCTAGTGACTACTCCCTTCTCATCAGACTTGTTCTTATAGACCCATTTAGTCCCAATGACATTGACTCCACTAGGTCTAGGTACTAGGTCCCAAACTTCACTTCTTTTAAATTGATTGAGCTCTTCTTGCATGGCCTCAATCCAGTATTCATCTTTAAGAGCTTCCTTGACATTCTTTGGTTCAATCAGAGATACAAAACAAGAATTGCTAATTACCTCATTAGTTCTTCTGGTAGTGATTCCTTGTTGAGGGTCACCAATAATGAGTTCTTAAGGGTGGTTCTTCTGAACTCTGACTGAGGGACCTTTGCTGACAGTGTGAGGCTCTCTTATTTCTTCTTCTTCTAGAGTCTCTGTCCTGACTTCAGAAGATGTTCCTGAAGTTGGAAATGCTTCAACATCTGGCTCAGTTTCAGTACCAAGGTCATCAATCACAACATTAATGGATTCCATCATGGTCATAGTCCTGGAATTGTAGACCCTGTAAGCTCTACTATTTGTTGAGTATCCCAAGAAAATCCCTTCATCACTCTTCGGATCCATTTTTCTTCTCTGTTCTCTGTCTGCTAGAATGTAACACTTACTCCCAAAGACATGGAAGTATTTCACAGTAGGTTTCCTATCTTTCCAGAGTTCATAAATAGTGCAGTTGGTGCCTTTTCTCATGGTTACTCTATTATGAACTTAGCAGGCAGTGTTCATGGCTTCAGCCCAAAAGTGATATGGCAGCTTCTTAGCATGCAACATGGCTCTTGCAGATTCTTGTAAGGTCCTATTCTTCCTTTCCACTACTCCATTTTGTTGTGGGGTGATTGGAGAGGAAAACTCATGTTTTATTCCTTCAGCTTCACAAAACTCAGAAAACTTAGCATTCTCAAATTCCCTTCCATGGTCACTTCTGATCCTTACAATAGGTAAGTCTTTCTCTCTTTGAAGTTGTAAGCAAAGAAGTTTGAGCGTGTCAAAACTATCTGATTTTTCTCTGATGAAGTTCACCCATGTGAATCTTGAGAAGTCATCAACCATTACCACAGCATACCTTCTTCCACCTATGCTTTCCACTTGCATTGGTCCCATGAGATCAATGTGCAGTAGTTCTAGTGGTTTAGAAGTTACCTGATGTTCCAACTTCTGATGAGGCATTCGAGTTTGCTTACCAATCTGACATTCACCACAGATTCTTCCCTCTTCAATGTTGAGTTTAGGCAAATCTCTTATAGCTCTAGTTGAGATGGCTTTCTTCATTCCTCTCAGATGCAGATGACCCAACTCTTGGTGCCACAACCAAACTTCTTCTTCCTTGCTAACCAGACAAGTAGATATGTTTGCTTTTTCAGCATCAATCCAGTGATAGCAGTTATCCTTTGATCTCATTCCTGTCATCACAACTTTACCTTGTGTATTTCTAACCTCACACTTAGAGTCAGTGAAACTAACTCTCATACCTTGATCACATAGCTGACTGACACTGATCAGGTTGGCAGTCAGACCTTTCACAAGCAAAACCTTCTCTAGCCTTGGCAGCCCTTTCTTGACAACTTTCCCAATGCCAACAATCTCACCTTTGGCTCCACCACCAAATGTCACATAACTAGTAGCATAGGATTCTAGTTCATCTAGGTAACCATCTTCTCCAGTCATGTGTCTTGAGCATCCACTGTCAAAATACCAACAATTTCTAGAGGTAGCTTTGAGTGCAATGTGAGCAATCTGAGCTGTCTCCTTAGGTTCAATCTTTGGCTTCCATTCTTTCTCAGGCTGCTGTGTGGATGTGTTAACTTGCTCACCTTTGTTGTGATGATACCACTGAGGATATCCATATAATTTGAAACAGTAAGGCCTTATGTGTCCTCTTTTGCCACAATGATGACAAACCCATCTTCTAGGTCTTCTGTTGGAACTGGATCCATGATGTTGAACAGGACATTTCAACATCTGCTTTCCAGATGTAGGATCATATACACTTTCTGCAGGTATGAACTTTTCTGTATTCTTGTGTTGTTTCATCTTCCTGTAGTCAAATCCTATCCCAACACCTTTGTTCTTTTCTTGCCCATCCAGAATTTCATCTAAAACAGTTGTTCCAGTGTTCAACATCCTGATTTGCTTCATTGTATTCTCCAGCTGAGAGTTAAGTTGAGCAACTTCATCAGTTAGCCCAGCTATTTTCTTCAATCCTTCATCTCTTTCAGTGGTGAATTGAACAATGGTCTTCTTTTGCCTGTGTAGGACCTTGTTTATTTCCAAGTCCTTCTCATACAGGTCTCTATAAGATGCAAGAAGATGATCATATGACAGTCCTTCATCAACTGACTCCACATCTTCATCAGACCAAGTAACAGTCATGCTCTTCTTTTGTTTCTTGAGGAAGGTAGCACATTCAGTCCTTATGTGACCATACCCTTCACATTCATGACATTGTACACCTTTTGATGGAGCTTGCTTCTCATCACTTTTACCTCTTTTGAATTTATCAGCCTGAGTGTTGATGTTGAATCAGATGTTCTGCCCATTTGGTTTTTGTCTCCAAGCTTGTCTGAGTTTTCTACCAACCATGGCAAGTGCTTCACAGAATCCATCATCTTCATCAAGACCATCAGCAGACTCACAGTCATCAGTGTTGGAAGCAAAAGCTATACTCTTGCTCTTTTTGTCTCCTTTTTCATTTATAGCTAATTCAAAGGTTTCAAGAGAACCAATTAGCTCATCAACCTTCATATTGTTGATGTCATGTGCTTCTTCTATAGCTGTAACTTTCATATCAAACCTTTTAGGAAGTGATCTAAGTATTTTCCTGACCAACTTAGCATCACTCATCTTTTCACCAAGCACATCAAAGGAGTTGGCTATATCCAGAATGTTCATATAAAACTCATGAACGCTTTCATCCTCTTTCATTTTTAAACTTTGTGGTAAGGAGTTGAAGTCTAGACATTTTTACCTTAGATGTTCCTTCATGAACTGTTTCCAAAATGTCCCAGGCTTCTTTGGCAACCACACATTTCTTTATCAGACGAAACATGCTTCTATCAACTCCATTGAAAAGAGCATTGATAGCTTTAGAGTTGTAGGTAGACAAGTCTTGTTCTTCCTTAGTCCACTCAAGCTCTGCTTTTAGAACACTGGTTTTGTTCCCATCTTTGTCAGTGACAACAGGAGCCTCCCAACCTGACAAGATTGCTCTCCAAACTTGGGAATCAATGGACTTGAGAAAGGCGGCCATGCGCGACTTCCAGTAATCATAGTTCGTCCCATCCAACAGAGGTGGTCTGTTGACAAATCCTCCTTCCTTTTCCATAGCGCCAGAAGATAACTTCCCTAGATCTCACCCAGGTACAGGCAGGGTGCCTGCTCTGATGCCAATTGAAATTCCGGCACGCAGGATTGCAATGTGCTATGTAATGTTCCAACACTTGAGATGTTGAATACGATGTTGGAACATTCACCAGAGAGAACGAACAGTACAATAAATAACAATAACAACAAGTAAAAGACATAGTTCAATTGTTAACCCAGTTCGGCGCTTAAACAAGCCCTAGTCTGGGGGATACCAATCCAGGAGAGGAGTCCACTATGATAGTTCTAATCCTAAGCTTAACACACCCGTTTACAACTTATGACTTAGACACTATCTCATGCAACTTCAACTTAAGAAATCCTAAGTCTGAGATCCCATCTCACCTCCTTATCAATCACACAACCTGTGATAATAGACAAAGATATAATTGTTTGAGAACACACTCAAAAAACAAAACCAACTCCGTACTTCAAAGCTTAGGAGTAGTTAACACAAATACAATATCCTATGTCCTAGTCTTGCATAAAGGAAATGCAAGGTAGGCTCACAAGCTTTCTAACACAAACCTAACACAGAAACGAAATACTTTCAGAATACAACACACACGTACAAAACTAGGGTTACAAAGAAGCTTATATACTAAGAGTCTCATGGGCTTCTTTGAACCTTGGGCTTCAATATTCTTTGCACAATTTAACACGTGATTAGTGAGCTTGGTCAAATGTTTCCATAAGCTATGCAGAGTTCTTTTGGAAATAATCACGTAGAGATCTTCTAATAAATCAAGCATAATTAAAGCACAACCGTAAGACGCGTATTCCATAATCAAAGGGTGGCTCAATAAATGAGGCGCACGTTTCACTCAACCTGGAGGGGTATCCGGATGTTGAAACATTGTATCCAACATTGTCACACAAAGTTGTTATACCAAAATGAGCCAATCAACAAAACAATAACAACACAGATAAGGAGTGTTTTAGAAGCCAGCTGTTAGTTGGAGAAACTGAGCAGTCAACTAACACTTAGAATAGGTATCTGAGTCACAGTAATCCATATTAAATAATAAATAATTATGATTGCTTCAGATGAATGGATGCTTCAGAATCTAAGATATTAACTTCTGAGCCTTCCAAACTTCTGAAGCCCTTCAGAATTAATTATTCACTCAGAGTTAACAACATTAAGAACCATCATTCATAAATAAAAACCATGTTCAGATTTTTCTTGATAAAATGAAAACGATCAATAGCAAGAGGTTTGGTAAAGATATCAGCCAATTGATGCTTAGTATCAATGAATTGAATCTCAATTACTCCCTTCTGAACATAATCTCTAATGAAATGATGCTTAATCTCAATGTGTTTGGCTCTTGAATGTAAAATAGGATTCTTAGACAAACAGATAGCAGCAGTATTATCACACAGAAGTGGTATACTACTTAACCTTATCTGATAATCTTCCAATTGATGTTTCATCCAGAGCAATTGTGTGCAACACTTAGCAGCTGAAATGTATTTTGCTTCAGCAGTAGATAAAGCAATAGTTGCTTGTCTCTTACTAGCCCATGATATAAGGTTTTCACCTAAGAATTGACAGTTTCCACTAGTGGACTTCCTTTCAATTTTATAACCAGCATAGTCAGCATCACATAATCCAATTAGCTTATAATCTAAGGATTTCTTATAAAGTAATCCTAGATTGGTGGTTCCTTTCAGATATCTAAAGACTCTCTTAAGAGTAATTAGATGAGATTCTCTAGGATGTGATTGAAATCTAGCACACATGCATACACTGAACAAAATATCTGGTCTAGAAGCAGTGAGGTAATGGAGAGAACCAATCATACCTCTGTATAGTTTTTGATCAACTTTGCCTTCAGATTCTTCCTTCAAAAGACTACTGGAGGGATGCATAGGAGTAGACATAGGTTTGCAGTCTTCAAGACCAAATTTCTTCAGCAAATCCTTTGTGTATTTAGTTTGATGAACATATACTCCCTCTCTTCTTTGGTTGATTTGGATTCCAAGAAAGAATGTTAGTTCACCCATCATACTCATTTCAAATTCATCCTGCATAAGCTTAGAAAAACTCTTGCATAGAGAGGCATTAGTTGAACCAAAAATAATATCATCCACATAAATCTGAACAACTAAAATATCATCTTTTAAGGTTTTTCTGAAAAGAGTATTATCAACATGTCCTTTTTGAAAGCCATTTTCTAGAAGAAAAATACTTAACCTTTCATACCAAGCTCTTGGAGCTTGCTTCAAACCATATAGAGATTTCTTCAATTTGAACACATGGTCAGGACACTTTACATCTTCAAAACCAGGAGGTTGCTAAACATAGACTTCTTCAGAAATAACTCCATTCAGAAATGCACTCTTAACATCCATCTGAAATAGAGTGATATCATGATTTACTGCATATGATAGAAGAAGTCAAATTGCTTCAAGTCTTGCTACAGGTAAGGTTTCAGTGAAATCTATGCCTTCTTGCTGACTATAGCCTTGTGCAACCAATCTAGCTTTGTTTCTTACAACTTCTCCTTGTTCATTTGTTTTGTTTCTGAATACCCATTTTGTTCCAGTAATGTTCTTATGTTTGGGCTTGGGTACCAGATCCCAGACATCATTTCTTTCAAATTGATTGAGCTCTTCTTGCATTGCAATGATCCATCCATCATCAGATAGAGCTTCTTCTATGTTTGTAGGTTCAATTAAAGAAATTAGACCAACTAGAGATTCATTTTCTTTGAATGGTGATCTGGTCTTCCTTGGGCTATCTTTATTTCCAACAATTAATTCCTCTGGATGAGATGACTTGTATTTGAATGTTCTTTTAGGCTGAGTTGTCATCTGAGTGGGTTCTTCTTCTGAGTGATCTTCAGATTCAAGATCTTCAGATAACTTTTCATTTTGAGTCTCAGAAGGATATACAACAATGGAGAGATCTTCACATTCAGATGACTTTGGTGAAATTTGAAATTCTGCAAAGTTTTCAGCTTGCTCTGACATTTTATTGCAAGGCTCTTTATCATCAAATCTCACATGTATAGATTCTTCAACTGTGTGAGTTTCAGAATTATACAATCTGTATGCTTTTGAGCGTTCAGAATATCCTATGAAGATACCCTTATAAGCTTTAGCATCAAATTTCTTTCGATAGACTTTGTTGTCTAGAATATAACATGTACATCCAAACTGATGAAAATAAGAAATATTGGGTTTTCTTCCTTTGAACAGTTCATAAGCAGTTTTGTTCATAATAGGTCTTATAAAGATCTATTCTGAACATAGCAAGCAGTGCTTACTGCTTCTGCCCACAAATACTTAGCTAGGTTAGACTCAAGCATCATGGTACGAGCCATTTCTTTCAAAGATATATTATTTCTTTCTACAACACCATTTTGCTGTGGTGTCCTAGGAGAAGAGAATTCATGGATTACTCCATGCTCTGAGCAGAAAGATTCGAAAGAAGTATTTTCGAACTCTCCTCTATGATCGCTTCTAACCTTCAGAATCCTAAGATCCTTTTCACTTTGTATTTGTATGCAGAAGTCACTAAATACTTCAAATGCGTCACTCTTAGAACGAAGGAATTTCACCCAAGTCCATCTACTAAAATCATCAACAATGACTAATCCATATTTCTTACCATTGATAGAGGCTGTAGAAACAGGACCAAACAGATCAATGTGAAGCAATTCTAAAGGCCTAGAAGTAGAGACAATGTTTTTAGACTTGAAAGAAGTCTTGGCAAATTTTCCTTTTTGACATGAGCCACAGAGTGTGTCTGAGTGATAATCAATGTCAGGCAAACCACTAACAAGCTTTTGTTTACTAAGCTTAGAGATTAACCTCCAGTTAGCATGACCAGGACGCTTGTGCCATAACCATTTCTCATCACTCAGAGACAAAAGACATATAATCTTTTGGTCATCCAAATCATAAAAGTTTACTTTATAAACATTGCCAACTCTCATTCCTTTGAATATTATGGATTTGTCAGAGTCTTTTGATATAGTACATGAGTTCTTATCAAATGTTACAACACATCCATTGTCACAAAATTGACTAATGCTCAATAGATTGTGTTTAAGTCCATCAACTAACCAAACATCTTTAATGGAAAGAGAGGAATTACCAACTGTACCTATACCAATGATCTTCCCTTTTTGTTTTCCTCCAAACCCCACAGAACCTCCCTCTTTTAGAGTTAGGGTTTGGAACATATGCTTTTCTCCTGTCATATGTCGTGAGCAACCACTGTCCAGGTACCAGGGCTGCTGCTTTACCTTTCCTTGAATGAACATCTGAAGCAAACATTATTTCAGATTTTGGTACCCACATTCTGATGGGTCCTTTTGAGTTAGTCTTCTGAATTACATTCCTCCTTTGTTTCCCATGAGTAACAGAAGATCTAGAATTAATTAAGCTTTGATAGGAATGTTTAGGCTTAATTTGATTCTTGGATTTTGACCTGGAATATATCACAGTTCCAAAGGTCAAGCAAGCATCTGAAGAATCTTTGCCTTGATTTCTCAGAGGTTCAGAAGACTTCTGAGCTTTAACTTGAGAACTCTTAGGCTCAGAAGTTTTGGGTTCAGAAGAACTTGGAACTTCTGAGTCTTTGAGTTGAGGTTCAGAACCTCCTTCAAAATTGCATAACTTCAGATCCTGTGTTCCACTTTTAACAAAGGTTGAAAATAATTCAGGTGGTGTATCATCCTTACTGTGTGATTGCATAGATTTATCCCAGTTCTTAAACCGAGAATAACCAATGCCTTCACCATAGTTACGAGTCATGTGATAAATCATGGAAGCCATTTTACTTCTATTGAAAGTGCAACGAATAAATTCATGGAGAGCATCTTCATGATCATCATCGAGTTTGTCTGCCAAGACATAGTTTGATTCAACATGGCAAATATGAATGTTTAAATATTCATTTTCTTCATAAAGAATCTTAGCATCCTTTTTCAATGATTCATAAGCGCTTTTCAGAATTTTCTGTTGCCTTACCATTTGAGTATAATGTTTCACAGCAATCTTAAGAGAATCAATTAATTCAGATTGAGTCATATTAGAGTATACCTCTTGTTCATCATCTGAGTCATATTCAGAATTGTTGTCTTCAGAAGCATTTGCCATTAGGGCAAGATTTCCTTCTTCATCATCCTCACCTTCAGAATCATCCTCAATTGTTTCCCAAGTAGCTAAGAGACTTTTCCTTACCTTTTCTTTGTATTTCTCTTTTCCAAAGATCTTGCTCTTTCCTTTGTCCTTAGAAGACATTTCTGGACAGTCAGCAATAAAATGTCCAGATTTCCTGCAGTTATAGCATTTGTTCAATTCTTCCTTTTTGTCTTTAGTGAAGGAACTTCTTGAGCCATTTCCCTTGATTGGAAATCTTTTGTATTTCTTGTTCCATTTCTGAAACCTTCTAACCATGAGAGCCATTTCTTCATTCTCAGAATTTTCTTCAAGCATATCATCAGAAGTTTCTTCTTCATGTTCAGCAACTTTAGTCTTTACAGCTTTTGAGGAACTTTGAACAGAACTTAGAGCTAAGGATTTCATTTTCTTGACAGGTTCATCTGCCATAAGTTCTAATTCATGACATCTGAGTGAGCTTATCAGATCTTCAAGAGAGACATCATCCAGATCCTTAGATTCTTGAAAAGTTGTGACCTTTGGTCTCCATTTAGGTGGCAAACTCCTTAGAATTTTCTTTACATGATCAGGTACAGTGTAGCTTTTCTTCAGAACTTGAAGACCTGAGACAAGGGTTTGAAACCTTGAATACATGGTTTCAATGTGTTCATCTTCCTTCATTCTGAATAGTTCATATTGATGAACTAGCAGATTCGCTTTAGCCTCTTTAACTTGCTTGTTTCCTTCATAGGTAGAGCATAGAGAATCCCAGATAGTTTTAGCTGTAGATTTGTTGGATATCTTTAAATACTCAGCGTGAGATATGGAACCAATAAGCATATTTTTGACAGTGTGATGCTTCTTATATTATTTCTTTCTATCAGCATCAAATAAGTTTCTATAGGTATTTCTTACAACACCTTCTTCATCCATATGATCAAATTGTATGCCATCCTCAACTAGATCCCATAACTCATCATCAGTACCAATGATGTAACTGTACATCTTGGTTTTCCAAAAGGGAAAAGTTGTAGGATCACTGTTAAAGAAATATGGTTTGTCTCTATGATTGTCACTTCTCTCACCCTTGTCATAGTTAGGTGGAAGAGGAACAGCATGATGTTCTGGTCCGGAACTAGACATGTTTTTCAACTAAGTACCCTAGATCTTTTACTGTTTCACTATTAAGTGAAGAGCAACACAGACCGGTGTTTTGATGCCAATTGAAGGTTGAAAAACATAAGAAGGGGGGGGGTTGAATTGTGTTAAGATTTTTGCTAAGTTTTAAAACTATATGCAGCGGATAAAACAAACACACACAATATAAGAGGATAATAGAAAGAGACACACAAGTTTTTATACTGGCTCCTCCCACTAACAAGAGTAGTCTAGTCCTCTTGTTCTTCACAAGAGATTTCACTATAATCACTTAGATTACAGATGCTCAAGCACTAAGCAAGAGACTTCAAATGCTCAAGCACAAAGCAAGAGACTTCCAATGCTCAAGCACAAAGTAAGAGACTTCTCACAAGTTTAATGATAATAAAATTATGAGTGGGACACTTGATATACTATCAGAGGTGTTTACAAAATACAACGCAGTTACAAGACTTCCTAGAAATGTTTCACAAAATTTCTAAGTGTTTTAATAGCTTCAGAATTTTTGACAGAGTGTATGCAAGTTCAGAAGCGTAAGTCTTGATTATGATTCTTCAAAAATCTTCTTCCTTTTATAGATGAGAAAATGAACGTTGAAGATTATAGCCGTTTGAAGAATTCTTGAGACGCTCCATTGTATTGATCAGAGCGCTAATAGCTGTTCTGATCTGCAGTGTTTAGGAGCTTTGACGTTTACTACAAAATGAGAGATTCCTTTTGGCTTTAGATATCTGAACCTCAGTTTAAGCCAAATAAGGAAATACTCGTTCTTGAAGCCTGACTTGAAAAGGACCTTTCTATGGTCAACCCTTTTTCTTCTTGATTCCTTCGCTGAGACCAAGACAGACACAGTCTTCAAGAAAGTTGTTCTGATGTAGCCTTAGAAATATTTAGCTTTAGAATTTGGTGAAGCTCAGAATTACTTGCTTCAGAATTTGTGGGCTCAGATATGACGCGCTCAGAAGTAATTCCTTCAGAATTCCAATGTGCTTATAAACATAAATTTTAACTTTTAATCCTGCACACTAGAGTAAATTATTAGTACTTCCAATTGAACTTTAAATACATTGTTATCATCAAAATCAAATTAGGAGATACAAAACCAATTTTGTTCCAACAGGGAGTGGTGAAGAAGCAGAAGAAAACTAAAAGAACAGACCTTGGGTATAGGAAAATAAGTACTTTGTGTATTTTTCCTCTTTCTGTTTATTATTACTTCTGTAAGTTCTGTGGCCTACCAAATGTCCTAGACATTGGTGGCTTTGACATCTGGCACTAAGATAGTGCAATTTTGAAAGCTGTTTTCGTTTCTATCAATCAATGAATATTTTTCCTTTAAACCTTTGACAAATTATGGTAAAAAGGGGGAGTAATAATTGATGATAAGAACAACTCTTTGGCAAGTAGAATCATTCTCTTGCTCTACGAATGAATAATGGCAAGCTTTAAAAAAAATTATTAAAAACTAAAAGCTATGCTTAAAAAAGTGTGTCCAGAGCATAATTAAAATGCTAAAATTGAACCTCTGAAAAGTATGAGTGAGTCTTGATCACTCTGATTAAGTACTTTCCGCTACACAAGTGTTTTTGAAGATCAAAGACCTTGAAGACCTGAAGATCTCAGAACAGAAGATTGCATCAACAGAGATCAATTTGAAGATTGAAGAATTTGAAGATTGAAGACTGAAGAATGCACATTCAACAAAGTGGTTTGTCGTTGTTTTAGCCATAATTTGCCAAAGGGGGAGATTGTAGTTCTTCTAAGATTGGCTGCATCATAAGGCTAAAACAACTTGGTCAGAGTGACTTAGCTAAAGCATTAATGCTAAAGCAATTAAGTCTAAACCACTTGTGCATATTGAAGATGTGCAAATGCAACATGTTGGACTGTTGGAACAAAGTTGGTTCTAACGAAACCCAAGTAAGTTTTAATGATAACAATAGTATTAATATACAATAGGGAATACTGATAATTTACTCTAAGTGTGCAGGTATATAAGTTAAAATTTATGTACACTAATGAGCTAAAGAGAAGTTCTGATTCGCGTTAAAAAGTTACTCCAGAAGTTGACTCAAGCAAATTCTGATACGCTACACCAGAAGTTATACCAACCAGAAGTTGCAAGTCAAAGTCAATCAGAAGTTCTCCTCATCAGAACCTGTGTTGGAAACACGAGATTCTGATCATTACGAAGATAGCAGAATTTTTCAGAAGAACATTCTATGCTTAACGACTATCATCATCTTGGCAAATTCACAACCAAAGGAGAAATCATTGTACATGACCGTTATCCTCATGATAATGACGTTTGTACTATTGTACTACCTTCTATTACCTAATATGGGCGAATATTCGAAATCGAGGAAGGAAAAGATGATCATTACTTTATATGGATAAACAAATTTGAAGAAGAAGAATAGTACATCTCCAATTAGCTATTTTATTCTAATCTATTCAAATTCATACGCTCCACTATCATCTATAAAAGGAGGGAGAATTTGAAGATTCAAAAAAAAAACACACCATCGAACAAAAGCGCTGTTACTCTGCTAAAATCTACAGAGCATTATAACACTTTGAGAAATACAACTTGAACTTATTTCAAAATTCAAGACAAACAGTTTCAGCTTCTGATTAGTTCAGTTGTTGAACCTTAGTATTCTTTTATTAGGATTCTAAGAAAAGTCTTGTTTTAAAGTTGTATTATTTTTTGTTCAGAACTCTGATATTTGTATCAGAAGTTCAAGAATTGTTTTGTTACTTTGTAAACTTTGTAAGAAGTCTCTTACTTGTGTGCTTGAGCATTGGAAGTCTCTTTCCTGTGTGCTTGAGCAATTGTAATCTTGTGTGATTATAGTGACTTTCAGTATAAAAACTCCGTGTCTATCTCTTTCTCTCTTCTCTCTTACTGTTTTCATTATCTACCAGAAGTTATTGTGTTTGATTTACCGCTGCTAGTTCTGATAAGTTGCAAAACTTAGAAGAAGTTTTCAAAAACTCTCAAAACACAATTCAACCCCCCTTCTTGTGTTTTTCACACCTTCAATTGGTATCAGAGCCTGGTTCTGTTTTATCACCTCATAATGAGACAGTTGTCAGTTTTTGAAAAACACCATGCCTGGAGAACTTGGAAATTCATCTATGAAGCCCCGATACTTCAAAAATGGCGAAGTATCGTGTCCGATACCGATACTCGTTCGATACTTTCCGATACTCGTATCGGAGAGTATCAGACAATTAAAATTATTTTTTTAAAAAAATAATTACCAATACATGTCGGATACTTCTCTGATACACGTATCAGAGAAGTATCGGGAAGATAATATTTTTTATGATAGAAATGGAAGAGATGAGATTGATACAATTTGTGTTTCCTCTTAAGCAGTGAATGCTAAAGTATGATGTTCTTTATGGATTGACAACCATATGTTTTTTGGATGGTACCAATGATGTTTTGTTTTTTGGATAGTAATAATTATCCTTTTTGGGTAGTACTTAATTAACTTGAGATATGTAATTGTCATTTGTTTGTTCAGTTTGAGTAATTTGAATGTTAATTTATTATCATTCTCAATTTTTGTTATGTTTATATATTGTGTATTTATATATTTAATTTTAAATTTATTTTTAAACAACGTATCGCGACCGTATCGTATCGGGAATTTAAAAAAAAATCGTATCGCCGTATTGGTATCGTATCGTATCGATATCGTGTCACATATCCGGGCTTCATAGAAATTCAGCTAAGAAAGATTACATTAATGTTTCTCTTAACTGTGATGCTGATGATAAAAACAACAACAACAAAGCACCAAAGTTCAATGGAAATGGTTCTACCTTTTCCTGGTGGAAAGATAGAATATACAGTCATCTAGTTGGTATTCATGATGAGCTTTGGGACATAGTTGAAAGAGGAGTCACTTTTCAAGATTTAGATGATAGAGGAAGATTGGACTATGAGACAAGACAAGCGTTCACTAATAAAGACAAGAAAGCTTACAAGAAACATCACAAAGTTAAAGACATTCTTGTTGGTTGCATATCTCATGAGGAATATTTGAAGATTACAGACCAATCGACTACCAAGAGTATATATGATTCCTCGTGTTCTTCTTATGAAGGAAACAAACAAGTACATGAAGCAAAGGCAACTCTTTTGATCCAACAGTATGAACTTTTCAGAATGAAAGAAGACGAGAACATTGAATCTATGTTTTCTAGGTTCAAAGTTTTGATAGTTGGTCTTCAAGTTCTGAAGAAAAGTTATAAAACTTCTGATCATGTGAAGAAGATTCTGAGAAGTCTACCTGCTAAGTGGAGACCTAAGGTCACTGCTATACAGGAAGCTAAAGATTTAGACACTCTTAGTCTAGAAGGTTTAATTAGTTCTCTCATGAGTCATGAGATTGAGCTAGCTTCTGATGAGCCTTAGAAGAGAGTAAAGTCTTTGGCCTTGCCAGCTACTTTAGGATCTTCCAAGGCACTAAAGGCTAAGATTGTTGAATCAGAAGCTGAGGAATCTTCTGCAGATGACCAAGAAGAAGGATCAGATGATGATGTATTTGCTCTCTTGACTAAGAAGTTCCAGAAGTGGACAAGAAGGAAGCCAAGATATTCAGGTAGAGGTTCTGGATCTAAAGGTTCTGGTCTGAGAAGTTCTGCAAACAAAGATAAAAAAAAGGATGATTCTAAGAATTGCTTTAATTGCCACAAGCTTGGACACTTCATTGCTGAATGTCCAGAACTAAGCACCAAGGGCAAAGGAAGAAAGAGCACCTTCAAAAACAAAGCTAAAAAGAGTCTTCTGGCTACATGGGAAGATCTTGATAAGCTGTCTGATGATGAAGCTAAAGAAGAAGAAGCAAACTTGGCACTCATGGCTACAGCTGATTCAGATGGTGAAAGTGATGATGAGTCAGATTCTGAAGATATTAAACAGGTAATATCTCAACTATCTAGTACTCAAATTACTAAAGCTTTGAAAGATACTATGATGAAATACATGGACAAATCAAATTAGCTAGAGCTTTTTAAACAAAAGTTTGACATGCTCAATGATAAAGTCAATCATCTTCAAGATGACTATAAGAAGTCTTTAAATACTATTCAAGTTCTTGAAAATGGCTGCAGGACATGTAACAAACCCTATGATGAGCAAGAAATTGCACTTCAAGAGTTTGTTCATCATAATATTGACAAGCATAGGCTAGCTTCTATGATTTATGGTGTAGGAAAATACAATGGACATGGATGGAGAAGTACTGTCAAAGGAAACTCAATTCAGTCTGTTTGTATCAGCAAAACACCTTCTGATCTTAATTCCAACTTTGTTTCTAGTAGTGGTACAGAAAATCTGAAAATGTCTGATACTCAAGTGAGCCTGGAACTCCAAGATAAAGGAACTGGAGCAGCCAATAAGTCTTCAAATCCTCAATCTTCTAAAACCTTGGTTACCCTTACTCCAGTATCCATGTCTATTCAAGGAGCTCAGAAGATCTTCAGGCCTAAGATTATTCAGGGCATGAGATCACGCTGTTCATACTTGGTAGCTGGTTCTCTGACACATTCTGGATTAAAATCCAAAAGCAAGGCTGAGCCTAAACCTCTTTTTCAAGGCTTACATCGTTCTGGATCTTCTGTAGGCTACAAGAAATAAATGAAGAATAAAAGAACTAACCATAGAGGACCCATCAGAATATGGGTACCAAAGTCTGAGATATTGTTTACTGCAGGTATGCATCCCAAGAAGAAAACAAAGCTCCTGGTATCTAGACAGTGGATGTTCACGACACATGACAAGAGACAAGCAATTGTTCCACACCCTGAATCTGAGAGAGGGAGGAACTGTAGGATTTGGTGGGAATCAAAGAGGTAAAATCATTGGTATAGGTAAAGTAGGTAATTCTTCTCTAACTATTTCTGATGTTTGGTTGGTAGATGGACTACAACATAACTTACTTAGCATAAGTCAATTATGTGATAGTAATTATGATTTTGTGTTTATTAAGAAATCATGTACTGAGATCAACAATTCTGATAAATCCATCCTGTTTGAAGGTTGTAGAAAGGGCAATGTGTATAAAGTTAATCTCTCTGATCTGGATGATCAAAATGTGCTTTGTTTATTGACACTGAGTGATGAGAAATAGGTTTGGCATAAGAGATTGGGCCATGCTAACTGGAGGTTAATCTCTAAGCTTAGCAAGGACAATCTTGTAAGAGGCCTTCCTAAATTGACTTATCATTCAGGATCTCTTTGTGGCTCTTGTTAGAAAAGGAAGATTGTCAAAAGCTCATTTAAAGTTAAAAACATTGTTTCTACTTCAAGACCTTTAGAACTTCTACATGTTGATTTGTTTGGACCAGTTAGCACTGCTTCACTCAATGGAAAGAAGTATGGACTAGTCATTGTTGATGATTATAGTAGGTGGACTTGGGTAAGATTTCTTAAATCTAAAAGTGATACATATGAAGAGTTTAGTGTCTTCTGTACCCAAATTCAAAATGAAAAGGATTTAAAGATTTTGAAAGTTAGAAGTGATCATGGTGGTGAATTTGAAAATGAACCTTTTGAAAAAATTTGTGAAGAACATGGAATTTTTCATGAATTCTCTTCTCCAAGAACTCCACAACAAAATGGAGTTGTAGAAAGAAAGAATAGATCTTTAAAAGAAATGGCTAGAACCATGATGCATGAAAATTCTTTAGCAAAATTTTTCTGGGCAGAAGCTGTAAACACTGCTTGTTATATTCAGAACAGAATCTATATTAGACTTATTCTGAATAAAACAACATATGAAATTTTTAGAGGAAGAAAACCCAATATTTCTTATTTTCACCAATTTGGTTATACATGTTACATTCTGAATACTAAAGTTCATCTAAAGAAATTCGACTCTAAAGCTTGTAAGGGTATCTTCATTGGATATTCTGAACGCTCTAAGTCATACATAGTGTATAATTTTGAAACTCAAACAGTTGAAGAATCTATGCATGTAAAATTTGACGACAAAGTGCCTGACCATGAAAAGTCAGAGCCTGCTATAGAAATTTCAGATTCACAAGATTCAGAAGATGAAGATTCTGAACACAATGACACTTCAGAACATCTGGAAGTTTCTGAAGACAATCAAATTACAGTTTATGACACACATCAAGCAGCACAAACTGAAGATTCTGAACAAGAAGCAATTATCATTCCAAGAAATACATTCAAATACAAATCATCACATCCTGAAGAGCTTATCATTGGAAATAAGAACAGTACAAGGAAAACAAGATCAAATTTTAGGGATGAAGAATCCTTATTTGGTCTAGTATCCTTGATTGAACCAAAAACTACTGATGAAACTTTATCAGATGATGCTTGGATTGTTGCAATGGAGGAAGAATTGAATCAATTTCAAAGAAATGATGTATGAGATCTGGTACCCAAACCAAAAGACAAGAACATTATTGGAACAAAGTGGGTATACAGAAACAAACTGTATAGAAGAAGATCATACTAGTGCTTCTGATAGAATTCCTGAAGAAACACCAGTAGAGAGCTTTATACCATCCCCAGAGTCTATGCAAAGATTTGTTGAACATGTTATGTCATTATTTGCAGAAACAGGTGTTAGTGCTTCTGGCCAAATGGAAAATATTGGTGATGACAGGAATTTCTGCAGTATTTTAAGTAATATTATTAGTAGTAAATTGACCAAGACAGGCCCAAATATCAACAAAAATCTGAAGAATCAAGGAAATGCACCAAGACGAAGTGAAGACACGCAAAAGACAAGAAAAAGCCCAAAAATGAAGAAAAACAGCTCATCGTGTCACGATGGCTCCCAACGTTACACGATGAGAGCTGCTTGTTCGCCAAGGAATCAGAAATTATATTTTTGAAGAAAATCTTAGCATCGTGTTGCGATGGACCTCAACGCAGTACAATGACATTACTTGGTGACCACGCTGATGAAATGCACAGGATCAGTTATATTTTTAAACTGAATCTTCTCATCGTGCCACGGTGGACCTATCGTGTCACGATGGCTTGCTGAGGCCCATTATGAAAAGTATAAATAGAGCCTCCATAATTCATTATTTTTCATTCAGAAATAGAAGAACTTTCTATTCTTTTTGGAGAGAAGTTCGGAGGAGCTCGAAGGACATAGTTTTCTCCCCTTACGGGAAAACTAACTTAGCAAGGTATGAATTCTTTAGGCTTTCGAGTTGAATTCTTGTAATTTAATTATGTAGTCTTTTGTAATAAATTCCTTAGATTGTGGTAGAGACGATGAACTCCCTGATGAATACTTGGGTCATGTAATTGAGTCAAAGTTATAATAAATGAAATTCAGTATATTATTGTTATTTATTTTCTTGCTTTAACAACGTTGCTCGGAATCTGGCCGAATAAACGGTAACGCCTTTAGAATAAATATTATGGTTTACTTTAATAGTAGCATATTAGGGTTCTCTTTAATATTTGTCTGGAACTAGTAATAAATAACACTAGATGAGTATATACGGTAAACATCCTGAACTAGTTGTGACTTAGCAATTAGAGGAGGAATCAAGCACTATTTGCGACATAGCAATTAGAAGCTGACATAGCCTGAAACTAAGATCTAGGGGCATTGGATGGTTGATGGTCATATTGCATGTATGTAAACAACTCTGTCTAGTAATTAGGGTATGTGACACAGCGAAGTTAGGCTCTCGTAGGTGCCTTAGTTGCGACATTAGGGAAACTTTTCTTACATAGTGTAGGAGTAAGGTGCTACTAAAACAAGGATAAAATCGACGCCAAATAATAATACGAATAACTATGTTATACACCGATTATGCTAAGTATGAAGGAGGGAGTAAGTTCAACTACCATACCTATCCTATATGTTTCTGAATCAAAAACCTTTATTTTTCTGCAACGCATATCGCTCTTTTTATAAACTAAAAACCTTTTTCCAAAAACCAAAGAGAATGCAAAAACGTACGAACTAGAATAGCACTAGCGAAGGTTTGACACGATCCCCGTGGATACGAACTCATTTTAGACACCTAGAGTGTGAATCATTGCTCGACGACAAACTGGTCCACTTGCCAGAACATAGTCAAGCTTTTGGCGCCGTTGCCGGGGATTGTGTTCACAAATTTGATTGGAGTTATTCTAGTTTGTCAAAAAAATTAAAAAATACAAAAAAATTAAAAAAAAAATCAAAAATTTTGTTAATGATTGTGAATTTTGATCTGTGAAATTCCAGCTAAGGCAAAGTCAAGGTATTTAATTGATCGTAGTGATCCACCTCACTTACCTGGTAATTTTCATGGTGACAAAGACGCATGAAACAAAACCAAAAATATTTCAAAATATCTTTTCCAGTGCTACTGATGGTATTCATTTGTTGTGCTTGATAACAGATATCCTGGAGTTTTAGTACTTCGAAGAACCTGAGAAAGAGCTAAGGAAAAGACTGAGAGCTCTAAAGCTAGCAGAATCCAGTATTCTCGAGAAAGAAGAAGAGCCTACCACCAAAGCCACGGGAGACGAACAAAGAGTCATTATGGGAGATTACTGCAAGAGGACTGACAATGATCAGATCTCACTGGGGTTCCAGCCGGCAAACCCAGCTAACTTTGATATCAAAGGTAACGTTCTTACAGGTTTGCAGGAGAACCAGTTCGAAGGCCGCACCAACAATGATCCTTGGGATCATTTGTCAAAGTTTTCAGAGACTTGTTAGATACATAAGGTGCCGGAAAATGTCACAGAGGACCAGAAGAAGCTGCGGTTGTTTGCTTTTTTCTCTTACAGGTCCACCAAAAGATTGGCTTCAGTGCTTGCCTAGGGGATCAATCGCCACATGGAAGGAGCTTGAAGACAAGTTCCTTGAGAGGTTCTTTACTCACACTTTATTCCAGAAGCGGAAGTCTGATATCCTGAGTTTCAAACAACATGAATCTGAAACGCTGTGTGAAGCTTATGAACGCTTCAAATTGCTCATGAGAAGGTGTCCTAACCATAACATTAGTGCTATGGAGCAGATGTAGATATTCACGGCAGGTATGAAAATGCAACATCGTATGATACTCGATGCCTCGGCTGGTGGGTCTATCAAAATCAAGACCTATGCAAAGACCAAGGATCTGGTGGAGCAGATGTGCTAGAACAATACAACATGAGCCATGACAGGAACGAGAAGACACCTGGAATCATCAAGGTGGACAAAGAAGTTGCTTACAAAGTAGAGATAGAGCTGGTTGTGCGAGAGGAAGGTGTTAGCACCCCTCGCACCCGTTGTACTCAACGGGAACCATTCAAGGGTTTAAGGTTCAATTGCTTTTAAGTTTACCTTAACTGCTCTAATTATCGGTTATCTGCCTATTAAATTCTACTCTATTATTAATTAAACAAAAAAAAGTTTTTTATTAACGAGTTTGATGGTTGTAGGAGCCCGCTCCTACGTATTCCCAAGTGCAATGGGAAACTCAAAACTCATGTAGTTCTGGTAAAAAAAGTTTGTGTGTTTGTTTGTTTTTATCGAATAACGTTTAGGTCGCATTCCGCCTACACAGCTGTGCTTGTATGCTCACAATAAGAGGCTTAAGCGTAAGTATGCGTCGGAGGAATGGATAAAACATTACTCGTTTTAAGAAAGAGGTTAATCAACCGATAGCGTTTAAGTCGCATTCCACTGATACAACAACGTTTGTATGCTCGCAATCGGAGGCTTAAACTTGTATGTGTCAGGGGAATGGATAAAACATTACCCTTTATTTTGAGAAAAAGAAGGTTTAGGTGCGTTGAGTTGATTTTAAATAAAAAAAAATCAAGTAATGAAGTTAACTAACAAAATTGAAATACTATGAAACAGGAGTTAAACAGCAATAAGGGAATGTTAAGCAGTAATCTGGCAGAAAATCTGGGCCCAAGAGGTTTTGTTTGAAACAAAGAGTATATATAGTTTGTTTAAACAAAAAAACTTCATTCTTCTCCTTTCACTCACTCTCTAACTCGCCTCACTCTCTCTCTTCTCTCATAAAACACTCTCTGAGCTCCCTTATCTCAACCCAGATTTCGGCCAAAACCAATGAACACCGGTGCGGTGTCTGCCGGGCCAGACGGCAGCGCCACCCCGCCGGAGCGTCCAACCACCACAAAAATCAAGTTTTTTTAACCCAAAAAAATCGTTTTCCTTCTCTAAACCCAAATCCGAACATGAAAACCCCAAATTTTACCTAAAACAGCCGGGATCAGAGCCGAATTTTGTGTTTGTTTTTCTGGTTCTGTTGCGATCGACTCTTCTTCTTTTCGTTTTCTGAGTTTGTTTCTGTTGATTTCGAGTTGTTGTTGTTTGAGATTCTGTGATGAGGATTGATGTTTGATGTTGAAAGGTTTATGAGTTATGATTTATGATGTTGCAAGTTTTAGCTTTGTTGTTACTGTTTGAATTTGGTTGAATGAAAAAAAAAAAAAAGTGTTGAAAGTGTGTATTGTTGATGCGGCTGAGTTCCAGAAAATTGCCCCCCCTCCCCCCCTCTGTTCTCTGATTTTGTTCTGTTATATACCCAAGGATTAGGGTTTGAGTTGGCCAAAATTGACATGGTTCAATTGAAACTTTTGTTGGTCAGAAAAATTGAGACACAAAAACGGGAAAGAGTGTTGGAACAAAATTATGATTTTGTATCTCCTTAATTGATTTTGATGATAACAATGTATTTAAGGTTAAATTGGAATACTAATAATTTAATTCAGTGTGCAGGATTAAAAGTTAAAATTTGCGTACTAAAGAACCTTAGAATTTCTGAAGGAATTACTTCTGAGCTCACCAGATCTGAAGCAAGTGAAACTCTGAAGTTATTATCTGAACCTTAGAATTTCTGAAGGAATTACTTCTGAGCTCACCAGATCTGAAGCAAGTATTTCTGAGCCTGTGAAACTCTGAAGTTATTATCTGAACCTTAGAATTTCTGAAGGAATTACTTCTGAGCTCACCAGATCTGAAACAAGTAATTCTGAGCCTATCAAAATCTGAAGAACATCTGAGCTCACCAGATCTGAAACAAGTAAATCTGAGCCTATCAAAATCTGAAGAACATCTGAGCTCACCAGATCTGAAACAAGTAAATCTGAGCCTATCAAAATCTGAAGAACATCTGAGCTCACCAGATCTGAAACAAGTAATTCTGAGCCTATCAAAATCTGAAGGCTCGTCAGATATAAGTGTTAAGCTACATTTGAGAGTACAATTTTATTGAAGACTGTGCCTGACTAAGTCCAAACGCAGAAACCAAGAATGAAAAGGTTTGACCATGGAAAGGTCCTTTTCAAGTCAGGCTTCAGAAACGATTATTTCCTTATTTGGCTTTCACCAAGGTTCAAATATCAAAAGCCAAAAGGAATCTCTCATTTTGTAGTAAACGTTAAGCTCCTAAGCTACTGCAAATCAGAACAGCTAATAAGCTCACTGATCTATACATAGGAGCGTCTCAATTCTTCAAACGGCTATAATCTTCAACGTTCATTTTATCATCTATAAAAGGAAGAAGATTTGTGAAGAAATGTAATCAAGACTTAAGCTTCTGAACGTGCTGAAACTCTGTCAAATTCTGAAGCTATCAAACACTTAGAAACTTTGTGATAATTTTCTAAGTTAGTCTTGTAACTGAGTTGTATTTTGTAAACACCTCTGATTGTATATCAAGTGTTAATCTCTTATCTTTATTAACATTAAAACCAGTTAGAAGTCTCTTGCTTTGTGCTTGAGCATTGGAAGTCTCTTGCTTTGTGCTTGAGCATTGGAAGTCTCTTGCTTTGTGCTTGAGCATTGGAAGTCTCTTGCTTTGTGCTTGAGCATTGGAAGTCTCTTGCTTTGTGCTTGAGCATTGGAAGTCTCTTGCTTTGTGCTTGAGCAGTTAGAAGTCTCTTGCTTTGTGCTTGAGCAGTTTGAAGTCTCTTGCTTAGTGCTTGAGCATTTGTAATCTGAGTGATTATAGTGAAATCTCTTGTGAAGGACAAGAGGACTGGACTACTCCTGTTAGTGGGAGGAACCAGTATAAAAATTCTGAGCATCTCTCTCTAACCCTATCCTCATATATTGTGTGTGTTATACCTTATCCGCTGCAATTTGTTTTAACTTAGAAAAAGTAACACACAATTCGACCCCCCCCCCCTTCTTGTGTGTTTTTCAACCTTCAATTGGCATCAGAGCTCCGGTCTGTTGCTCTTCACTTAACAGTGAAACAGTAAAAGATCTAGGGGTACTTAGTTGAAAAACATGTCTGGTGTTACCTCTCCTTCTGCTTCCGCTGGACCTGATCACTCTGCTGTTCCACCTCCTCACAAATATGATAGGGAAAGGAACAGTGATAATCACAGAGACAAACCACCTTACTTCAACAGTGATCCTACTACTTTTCCTTTCTGGAAAACCAAGATGTATAGTTACATCATTGGGACCGATGATGAGTTATGGGATATCATTGAAGATGGTATACATTTTGAACACATGGATGATGAAGGTGTTGTAAGAAATACCTACAGAAAGTTCTTTGATGCTGAAAAGAAGAAACAGTATAAGAAGCATCATACTGTTAAGAATATGCTTATTGGTGCAATATCTCATGCTGAGTATTTAAAAATATCCAACAAGTCATGTGCCAAAACTATCTGGGACTCTCTATGTTCCACCTATGAAGGAAATAAGCAAGTCAAAGAAGCTAAGGCAAACTTATTAGTTCATCAATATGAGCTGTTCAGAATGAAGGAAGATGAAGATATTGAAACCATGTATTCAAGGTTTCAAACCCTTGTCTCTGGTCTTCAAGTTCTGAAGAAAAGCTACACTGCATCTGATCACGTGAAGAAAATTCTGAGGAGCTTACCTTCCAAATGGAGACCAAAAGTTACAGCTTTTCAGGAATCCAAGGATTTGGACAATGTGACTCTTGAAGATTTAATAAGCTCACTCAGAAGTCATGAGCTAGAACTTATGTCAGATGAACCTGTCAAGAAGATGAAGTCCTTGGCTCTAAGCTCTGTTCAGACTTCCTCAAAAGCTGCAAAGATCAAAGTGTCTGAACAAGAGGAAGAAACTTCTGATGATATGATGGATGAAAATTCTGAGAATGAAGAAATGGCACTAATGGTTAGAAGGTTTCAGAAATGGAACAAGAAATACAAAAGGTTTCCAAACAAAGGAAACAACTCAAGAAGTTCCTTTTCAAAGGACAAAAAGGAAGAACTGAACAACTGCTATAACTGCAAGAAATCTGGACACTTCATTGCGGACTGTCCAGAAATGTCATCCAAGGACAAAGGAAAGAATAAGAGCTTTGGGAAAGAAAAGTACAAAGAAAAGGTAAGGAAGAGTTTGTTAGCCACTTGGGAGACCATTGAGAATGACTCTGAAGGAGAAGATGATGAAGAAGGCAATCTGGCTTTAATGGCAAGAACTTCTGAAGGTAACAACTCTGATAGAGATTCTGAAGATGACTCAGATGATGAAAATGAGGTATACTCTAACATGACTAAATCTGAATTAATTGATTCTCTTAAGATTGCCGTGAAACATTACTCTCGTATAGTAAGTCAACACAAAATTCTGAAGAATGTTCATGAATCATTGAAAAAGGATGCCAAGATTCTTTATGATGAAAATGAATCGTTAAACATTCGTATTTGTCATGTTGAATCTAACTATGTCTTGGCAGACAAGCTCAATGATGATCATGAAGATGCTCTTCACGAATTTATTCGTTGTACCTTCAATAGGAGTAAAATGGCTTCCATGATTTATCATATGACTCGTAACTATGGTGAAGGCATTGGTTATTCTCGGTTTAAGAACTGGGATAAACCTCTGAAATCATATAGTGAGGATGATACTCCACCTGAATTATTCTCTACCTTTGTTAAAAGTGGTACACTTGATCTGAAGGCATCCAACTCTGAAGGAGGTTCTGAACCTGAACCCAAAGACTCAGAAGTTCCAAGTTCTTCTGAACCTAAAATTTCTGAGTCCAAAAGTTCTCAAGTTAAGGCTCAGAAGTCATCTGAACCTCTGAGAAATCAAGGTAAAGTTACTTCAGATCCTTGCTTGACCTTTGGAACTGTGATATACTCCAGATCAAAATCCAAGAATCAAATTAAGCCTAAACATTCTTGTCAAAGCTTAATTAATTCTAGATCTTGTGTTGATCATAGAAAACAAAGAAGGAATACTATTCAGAAGACTAACTCTAAAGGACCCATCAGAATATGGGTACCAAAATCTGAAATAATGTTTGCTTCAGATGCTCATGCAAGGAAAGGTAAAACAGCAGCCCTGGTACCTGGACAGTGGTTGCTCACGACATATGACGGGAGAAAAGCATATGTTCCAAACCCTAACTCTGAAAGAGGGAGGCTCTGTGGGATTTGGAGGAAAACAAAAAGGGAAGATCATTGGTACAGGTACAGTTGGTAATTCTTCTCTTTCCATTAAAGATGTTTGGTTAGTTGATGGACTTAAACACAATCTATTGAGCATTAGTCAATTTTGTGACAATGGGTGTGTTGTTACATTTAATAAGGAATCGTGTACTGTATCAAAAGACTCTGACAAATCTGTAGTATTCAAGGGAATGAGAGTTGGCAATGTTTATAAAGTAAACTTTTCTGATTTGGTTGACCAAAAGATTATATGTCTTTTGTCTCTGAGTGATGAGAAATGGCTATGGCACAAGCGTCTTGGTCATGCTAACTGGAGGTTGATCTCTAAGCTTAGCAAACAAAAGCTTGTTAGTGGTTTGCCTGACATTGATTATCACTCAGATGCACTTTGTGGCTCATGTCAAAAAGGAAAATTTGCTAAGACTTCATTCAAGTCTAAAAACATTGTCTCTACTTCCAGACCCTTAGAATTGCTTCACATTGATCTGTTTGGTCCTGTTTCGACAGCCTCTATCAATGGTAAAAAATATGGATTGGTCATGGTTGATGATTTCAGTAGATGGACTTGGGTGAAATTCCTACGTTCTAAGAGTGAAGCACTTGTGGTGTTCAGTGACTTCTGCACACAAATACAAAGTGAAAAGGATCTTCGGATTCTGAAGGTTAGAAGCGACCATGGGGGAGAGTTCGAAAATGACTCTTTCGAATCTTTCTGCTCAGAGCATGGAGTAATCCATGAATTCTCTTCTCCTAGAACACCACAGCAGAATGGTGTTGTAGAAAGAAAGAATAGATCTTTGCAAGAAATGGCTCGTACCATGATGCTTGAGTCTAACCTAGCTAAGTTCTTGTGGGCAGAAGCCGTGAGTACTGCTTGCTATGTTCAGAATAGAATCTACATCAGACCTATTCTGAACAAAACTGCTTATGAACTGTTCAAAGGAAGAAAACCAAATATTTCTTATTTTCATCAGTTTGGATGTACTTGTTATATTCTAGACAACAAGGTCTATCGAAAGAAATTTGATGCTAGAGCTTATAAGGGTATCTTTATAGGCTACTCTGAACGCTCAAAAGCATACAGATTGTATAATTCTGAAACTCACACAGTTGAAGAATCTATACATGTTAGATTTGATGATAAAGAGCCTGACGATAAAATGTCAGAGCAAGCTGAGACTTTTGCAGAATTTCAAGTTTCCTCAAATTCTGAGTGTGAAGATCTCTCCATTGCTGTATATCCATCTGAGACTCAAAATGAAGATATCTCTGAAGGCCTTGAAACTGAAGACCCTTCAGAAACTGAACCCTCTCAGACACCTGCTCCACCTAAGAGTAAATTCAAGTATAGATCATCTCATCCTGAAGAGCTAATTGTTGGTAACAAGGATAGCCCAAGAAAGACCAGATCTGCTTTCAAAGAGGATGAATCCCTAGTTGGGTTAATTTCATTAATTGAACCCACAAACATAGAAGAAGCACTCTCAGATGATGGGTGGATTGTTGCAATGCAAGAAGAACTCAATCAATTTGAAAGAAATGATGTTTGGGATCTGGTACCAAAACCCAAACACAAGAACATTATTGGAACAAAATGGGTATTCAGAAACAAGTCAAATGAAAAGGGAGAAGTTGTCAGAAATAAAGCTAGACTGGTTGCACAAGGTTATAGTCAGCAAGAAGGCATAGATTTCACTGAAACCTTTGCACCAGTAGCAAGACTTGAGGCAATTAGACTTCTCTTGTCCTATGCAGTTAATCATGACATCACTCTATTTCAAATGGATGTTAAGAGTGCATTTCTGAATGGAGTAATTTATGAAGAAGTCTATGTTAAACAACCTCCTGGCTTTGAAGATATAAAGTGTCCTGATCATGTTTACAAATTGAAGAAATCTCTGTATGGTTTGAAACAAGCTCCAAGAGCTTGGTATGAAAGGTTAAGTATATTTCTTCTAGAAAATGGTTTTGAAAAAGGACATGTTGATAACACTCTCTTTAGAAAAACCTTAAAAACTGATATTTTGATTGTTCAGATTTATGTTGATGATATTATCTTTGGTTCAACTAATGCTTCTCTTTGCAAGAATTTCTCTAAGCTTATGCAGGATGAATTTGAAATGAGTATGATGGGAGAACTAACATTCTTCTTGGGAATTCAAATCAATCAAAGAAAAGAAGGAGTATATGTGCATCAAACCAAATACACAAAGGATTTACTGAAGAAATTTGGTCTTGAAGATTGCAAACCAATGTCAACTCCTATGCATCCCTCTAGCAGTCTTCTGAAGGAAGAATCTGAAGGCAAAGTAGATCAGAAATTATACAGAGGTATGATTGGTTCCCTCCTTTATCTCACTGCATCTAGACCAGATATCTTGTTCAGTGTATGCTTGTGTGCTAGATTTCAATCAGATCCTAGAGAGTCTCATCTAACTGCTGTTAAGAGAATCTTTAGATATCTGAAAGGAACCACTAATCTTGGATTACTTTATAAGAAATCCTTAGATTATCAGCTTATTGGATTCTGTGATGCTGACTATGCTGGTGATAAAATTGAAAGGAAGTCCACTAGTGGAAACTGTCAATTTCTAGGTGAAAACCTTATATCATGGGCTAGTAAGAGACAAGCAACTATTGCTCTATCTACAGCAGAAGCAGAGTACATCTCAGCTGCTAAGTGTTGCACGCAATTGTTCTGGATGAAACATCAGTTGGAGGACTATCAGATAAGGATAAGTAGTATACCACTTCTCTGTGATAATACTGCTGCTATCTGTTTGTCTAAGAATCCTATTTTGCATTCAAGAGCTAAACACATTGAGATCAAACATCACTTCATTAGAGACTATGTTCAGAAAGGAGTAATTAAGATTCAATTCATTGATACTGAGCATCAATGGGCTGATATCTTTACCAAACCTCTTGCTATTGATCGTTTCGATTTTATCAAGAAAAATCTGAACATGGTTTTTATTTCTGAATGATATCTCTGAATGCTGTTAACTCTGAATGAATAAACTGGTTCTGAAGGGCCTCAGAAGTTTGGACGGCTCAGAAACTATTATATAGGTTCTGAAGCACTCTCTCATCTGAAGCAATCAGAATTATTTATATGATTTCTTGTGACTCAGATACCTACTCTAAGTGTTAGTTGACCACTCAGTTTCTCTAATTGACAGCTGGCTTCTGAAAACACTACTTATCTGTGTAACTTCCCATCATGTCTAGTAACCGCTGGGTAATGAAGGAGAGCTAATGATGATTTTATTAAAAGTAACTGCCAAGCCCCCATTACGTCACTATCTTGTTTCCCCAATATTTTGAAACTTCCACTATAATCACTTAACTACACACTAGTCACTATCACTTCTCACGTTTTCAATATTTTGAAACTTCCACTATAACCATTTCTGACACTCCTAAATCCCCTCAGAAATCTCCTATTAAAGATTCTGAGTCTACCCCAATAGCAATGGACGTAGACCAATCTGAACCCTCAAATGTTCAAAATTCTGAAGTCCCTGCTGAATCCCAAACTGAACCCCTTCAGACTTCATCTCCTAAGCCAACCACTTCTGAACCAAACCCCTCATCCATTCAAACCACTCCACCTTTTCCTGGAACTGATTCAGATCTTGAAGAAACTCGTCTTCATTCTGAAACAATTCCCTGTTTCACCATGGTACTTAACAATTCCCTTTTACCGTTGAATGCATTTACTGCTGGTGGTTGTTTGCTGTGTGCATTTACTACCCTGTAACTTGTGCTTTGACTGACCCGTTTTTGATAATGACAAAGGGGGAGAAAATATTATTTCATTTCCTATGGCAGTGAAATTATTTCTGAAGCTCTAAAGATCACATTTTCTGAACTCTACTCTTGTTAAGTTATATTAAAGTCTTTTAAACTTTTAATGAGGGGGAGTAATAAATTTTGTCCAACATAAATTCATATAATATAAGATACGCTTGCAAACCATATCTTATATTTGTCAATCTGAAGAAATAGAGCTTGCAAACCTCTAATTCTGAAGGTAGAATATATGAAATTATATTTGACATTAAATATTACTCTTAGACTGTTTTATATTTATCATTGATAAACTTTTGAAGCTTATCAGACTCAGGGGGAGCTTGCAAACCTCAGAACCTGAAGTCAAGATGTTAAATAAAAACAACAACAATTGATTTTAAATACATATAGTTGTCATCATCAAAAAGGGGGAGATTGTTGGAACAAAATTATGATTTTGTATCTCCTTAATTGATTTTGATGATAACAATGTATTTAAGGTTAAATTGGAATACTAATAATTTAATTCAGTGTGCAGGATTAAAAGTTAAAATTTGCGTACTAAAGAACCTTAGAATTTCTGAAGGAATTACTTCTGAGCTCACCAGATCTGAAGCAAGTGAAACTCTGAAGTTATTATCTGAACCTTAGAATTTCTGAAGGAATTACTTCTGAGCTCACCAGATCTGAAGCAAGTATTTCTGAGCCTGTGAAACTCTGAAGTTATTATCTGAACCTTAGAATTTCTGAAGGAATTACTTCTGAGCTCACCAGATCTGAAACAAGTAATTCTGAGCCTATCAAAATCTGAAGAACATCTGAGCTCACCAGATCTGAAACAAGTAAATCTGAGCCTATCAAAATCTGAAGAACATCTGAGCTCACCAGATCTGAAACAAGTAAATCTGAGCCTATCAAAATCTGAAGAACATCTGAGCTCACCAGATCTGAAACAAGTAATTCTGAGCCTATCAAAATCTGAAGGCTCGTCAGATATAAGTGTTAAGCTACATTTGAGAGTACAATTTTATTGAAGACTGTGCCTGACTAAGTCCAAACGCAGAAACCAAGAATGAAAAGGTTTGACCATGGAAAGGTCCTTTTCAAGTCAGGCTTCAGAAACGATTATTTCCTTATTTGGCTTTCACCAAGGTTCAAATATCAAAAGCCAAAAGGAATCTCTCATTTTGTAGTAAACGTTAAGCTCCTAAGCTACTGCAAATCAGAACAGCTAATAAGCTCACTGATCTATACATAGGAGCGTCTCAATTCTTCAAATGGCTATAATCTTCAACGTTCATTTTATCATCTATAAAAGGAAGAAGATTTGTGAAGAAATGTAATCAAGACTTAAGCTTCTGAACGTGCTGAAACTCTGTCAAATTCTGAAGCTATCAAACACTTAGAAACTTTGTGATAATTTTCTAAGTTAGTCTTGTAACTGAGTTGTATTTTGTAAACACCTCTGATTGTATATCAAGTGTTAATCTCTTATCTTTATTAACATTAAAACCAGTTAGAAGTCTCTAGCTTTGTGCTTGAGCATTGGAAGTCTCTTGCTTTGTGCTTGAGCATTGGAAGTCTCTTGCTTTGTGCTTGAGCATTGGAAGTCTCTTGCTTTGTGCTTGAGCATTGGAAGTCTCTTGCTTTGTGCTTGAGCATTGGAAGTCTCTTGCTTTGTGCTTGAGCAGTTAGAAGTCTCTTGCTTTGTGCTTGAGCAGTTTGAAGTCTCTTGCTTAGTGCTTGAGCATTTGTAATCTGAGTGATTATAGTGAAATCTCTTGTGAAGGACAAGAGGACTGGACTACTCCTGTTAGTGGGAGGAACCAGTATAAAAATTCTGAGCATCTCTCTCTAACCCTATCCTCATATATTGTGTGTGTTATACCTTATCCGCTGCAATTTGTTTTAACTTAGAAAAAGTAACACACAATTCAACCCCCCCCCCTTCTTGTGTGTTTTTCAACCTTCAAAGAGGACAAAGACACCCTGAAGCAATACGTGACTCTGCCTTCTCAATTTTTTTGATTTTTTAATTAATTGTGTTGAGGATTTTAGGGTGTTGGCTTCATTTGGTAAAATAAGCCTAATTCCATGATGTGGAGCATGATGTGTGGCACATCAGGTTTCACATCTGGACGCCCCAGCTGGACGCGCTTTTATTATTTTACACGCGATCTTTTGAAAAGATTTGTTTTTCAAATTAAATCGTGCCAGCTTGCGCGCCAAGGAACAAGATAATCTTTCATGGATATGTTTTATTTTATTGGCCGACTTTGATCAAAAAGATTTGAAACAAACAATTAAAAGATTATGATCAAATAAATCTCAAGGCAAAATTTATGAAGGCTAACTCGTCAAAGCCCATGAAGCTTGTTCTATATAAAGGAAGACTGAAGACTAATTATTCATCAACTGAAATCAAGAAGCTAAGTCTACAAATTGAGTCTTAGGGTTTTAGTTCTTTAGTTGTTCTTTGTTCTTTGTGAGCCTTCACTTGGATCATAGTTTTGATACAAGTAAGGACTGAGTTTAATAGAATTGTAATCTCTATTGTTCTTTCTCCAAAGCTTTGAAGCAAGGAGTTAGATTGTGCAACACTCTAAGCCTTTAGGTACGAGTGCTTTGCTTGTCTAGGAGTGTGTCTCCAACTGAGTTTGTTTAGTAAATCCTTACTGGGTAAGGTTGAGGGGGAGTGAGCAGAGGTTCTCATATCTAGGAGTTCCTAGGTAGAATTAGCACGGGTAGTGATTAAGTGATAAGTTGTAAACGGGGGAGTTTAGCTTTGAATTGATACTACCATAGTGGATTCATCCCTGGATTGGTATCCTCCAGAATAGGGCTTGTTATAACTGCCGAACTGGGTTAACAAACTCTGTGTGTTTTATTGTTTCCTGCACTTTATATTGTTTACTTGTTCATCAAGTTCAGTATGTCCACGATGTTGACACATTAGGCTACACATCGTACGATTCCTAAAGTGTACACATCGTGCTGCACATCTGACACTTGCCACCATAATTTCAATTGGCATCAGAGCAGGCACCCTGCCTGTTTGAGGGTGGGCTCCAGGGAAGTTACTTTCTGAAAACATGGACAAGGATGGAACAATGGTCAACAAACCACCCCTTCTAGATGGAACTAATTATGACTACTGGAAGCCAAGGATGATTGCCTTCCTAAAGTCACTTGACAGTAGGACTTGGAAAGCTGTGCTCAAAGGATGGGAGCATCCCAAAGTTCAGTAAACATCCAGTAAATGTGAGGAAGATCCAGACTGACATCAGTAAACAAGGTAACACTTCAACAAAAACCAAAACTGATGATAAGTCAACTCAGAACAAGGGTGTTCATTGTCATGAATGTGAAGGCTTTGGTCATATAAGAGCTGAATGTGGCATATATCTGAAGAAGCAGAAGAAAGGCCTGACTGTATCATGGTCTGATGAAGACTATGACACTGACTTAGAGAATGTTGCTGCTAATCATGTGAGTGCCATGACTGGTGTGTGCAGTACTGATGTTGATTCTGATGATGAAGAACTCACCTTTGATGAACTGGCCTCAGTCTACAAAAAGCTGTCCATCAAAAGTGAGGAACTGTGCAGAATCAATGAAGAACAGAAGGTGGTTATCAGTCAACTAGAGACAGAGAAGGCTCAACTGCAAAACCAAGTAGTTAGTCTTGAAAGTGAAGTCAAGTTACTATCAACCAACTTGAAGAATATGACCAAGTCTGTAAAGATGCTCAATACTGGAACTGACATGCTTGATGAGATTTTGAAAGTTGGAAAGCATGCTGGTGACTCATCTGGTGTAGGATTTAAGAACAAACATCACAACAAGAATACAAATACTAAGTTTGTTCCTGCTCAGAAGAAACCTGACCCTGGCAGAATGTGGACACATCACACCTCACATCAGAGACCTGCTGGCAAAGAGAAGTTTAATGCTTGGAAATGCCACCACTGTGGGAAGAATGGTCACATCAAGCCCTTCTGCTACAAACTCTATGGGTATCCCAAGAAAAGGCCTCAGGTTCAAGCCAAATCAACAAGGGTCACTCCTAAGAAGATGTGGAAACCAAAAGTTTCAGAAACTGCTCATATAGCTCACACTTCTCTAAGAGCATCTTCTAGTGAAGATTGGTATTTTGATAGTGGTTGTTCTAGGCACATGACTGGTGTTGAAAAATTTCTCACTAATATCAAGCCTCATACAACTAGTTTTGTAACCTTTGGTGATGGAGCAAAAGGTGAAATCAAAGGCAGTGGTAAGCTCAGCAGCAAAAGCTTGCCTGACCTAGATGATGTGTTACTTGTCAAAGGTTTGAAGGCTAATCTTATCAGCATAAATCAACTGTGTGATCAAGGTCTTAAAGTCAACTTCACAAAGAATGAATGTCTTATCACTTCTGACAAAGGAGAATTGTTGATGAAAGGATCTAGGTCAAGAGACAACTGCTATCTATGGGTTCCTGATGAAACTGCTCACTCTACTACATGTCTTATTAGTCAAGAAGAAGAAGTTAAGCTTTGGCACCAAAGACTTGGTCATCTGAATCTAAAGGGAATGAAGAAGATTGTGTCCAAAGAAGCTATCAAAGGACTACCAAAGCTTAAGATTGTTGAAGACAGTATCTGTGGTGAATGTCAAGTTGGAAAGCAGGTCCAGATGTCACACTCAATGTTGCAACATCAGGTGACATCCAGAGTTCTTGAACTGCTACATATGGACTTGATGGGACCAATGCAAGTAGAGAGTATTGGTGGCAAAAGATATGCCTTTGTGGTTGTAGATGATTTCTCAAGATTCACTTGGGTTAGCTTCATCAGAGAGAAGTCTGATACTTTTGATGCATTCAAAGACCTATGCCTTAGACTGCAAAGAGAAAAGGATAGTGCCATTGTTAGAATCAGAAGTGATCATGGGAAAGAGTTTCAAAATTCAAGGTTTTCTGAGTTTTGCTCTGATGAAGGAATTGGGCATGAGTTCTCCTCTCCAATTACACCCCAACAAAATGGTGTAGTTGAAAGAAAGAACAGAACTTTGCAAGAGGCTACAAGAGTTATGCTACATGCCAAGAAGCTACCTTACTACTTTTGGGCAGAGGCCATGAGTACTGCATTTTATGTACACAACAGGGTGACTATGAGAAAAGGTACATCAACCACACTGTATGAGATATGGAAGGGAAGAAAACCAACTGTCAAATACTTCCATGTCTTTGGTAGCAAGTGTTATATCTTAGTTGACAGAGAGCAAAAGAGGAAGATGGATCCCAAGAGTGATGAAGGAATCTTTCTAGGCTATTCCTTAACCAGCAGAGCCTATAGAGTCTTCAACAACAGAACAAGAACTATGATGGAATCCATCAATGTTGTCATAGATGACTGTTCTGACAATGTGCCCGATGTTGATCCTAATGTGGACACATCTCACCCCCAGCCTGAAGACTCTGAAGTTGTAGAGATTCCTGAGAAGACTGATCAGCAAGAAGATGTAACTCCAGTGAACAAGGGTTCCTCTGTTAGAGTTCAAAAGAATCATCCAAAAGAACTCATAATAGGGAGTCCTGATTCAGGTGTTATGACAAGGTCAAGAGAGGTTGTATCCAATGCTTGTTTTGTGTCAAAGGTAGAACCAAAGAATGTGAAAGAAGCCTTGACAGATGAGTTTTGGATTGAAGCTATGCAAGAGGAGCTGAACCAGTTCAAGAGGAATGAAGTATGGGATTTAGTTCCTAGGCCTGAAGGAGTCAACATCATTGGTACTAAATGGGTCTATAGAAATAAATCTGATGAAAGTCGTGTTGTGACTAGAAACAAGGCTAGGCTTGTGGCTCAAGGTTACTCTCAGATTCAAGGAGTAGACTTTGATGAAACATTTGCTCCTGTGGCACGTCTTGAATCCATAAGGTTACTTTTGGGAGTAGCATGTATCTTGAAGTTCAAGCTATTTCAGATGGATGTGAAGAGTGCTTTCCTCAATGGATACTTGAATGATGAAGTATATGTGGAGCAGCCCAAGGGATTTGTTGATCCAAATTATCCATATCATGTCTACAGATTGAAGAAGGCATTGTATGGATTAAAGCAAGCTCCTAGGGCATGGTATGAGAGGCTAACCAAATTTCTTGTACAGCAAGGTTATAGAAAAGGAGAAACTGACAAAACCTTGTTTGTTAGAGAAGAAGAAGGCAAATTCATGATTGCACAAATCTATGTAGATGACATTGTGTTTGGTGGAATGTCTGATCCTATGGTCAAGATGTTTGTGAATCAGATGCAATCTGAATTTGAGATGAGCCTTGTAGGTGAACTTACCTACTTTCTTGGTCTGCAAGTCAAACAGATGGAAGACACAATTTTCATCTCTCAAAGAAAGTATGCCAAGAACATTGTGAAGAAATTTGGAATGGAGAATGCAAATCACAAGAGAACTCCTGCAGCAACCCATCTCAAACTTTCTAAAGATGAGCATGGTGTCAGTGTTGATCAAAGTCTATACAGAAGCATGATTGACAGTCTACTCTATCTCACTGCAAGTAGACCTGACATTAGCTTTGATGTTGGTGTATGTGCAAGGTACCAAGCTGAGCCTAAGATGAGTCATTTGAATCAGGTCAAAAGGATTCTGAAGTATGTCAGTGGTACAAGTGATTATGGGATTCTCTACTCTCATGGTGAAGACACAAGATTGTTGGGTTATTGTGATGCTGATTGGGCAGGTATTGCAGATGACAGGAAAAGCACTTCTGGTGGATGTTTCTTTTTGGGAAGCAACCTTATCTCATGGTTCAGCAAGAAACAAAATTGTGTTTCTCTTTCTACAGCTGAGGCTGAGTATATTGCAGCAGGAAGTAGTTGCTCTCAGCTACTTTGGTTGAAGTAGATGTTGGGTGAGTACAATGTGCAGCAAGATGTGCTCACATTATACTGTGACAATTTAAGTGCTATAAATATTTCCAAAAATCCTATCCTACATAGTAGGAGAAAGCACATTGATATTCGTCACCATTTTATTAGAGATCTTGTGGAAGATAATGTTGTGAATCTAGAGCATGTTGCCACTGAGAATCAACTGGCAGATATTTTCACAAAGGCTTTAGATGCAAATTGGTTTGAGGTGTTAAGGGGCAAACTTGGTATTTGCCTCTTTGAGGATCAATAGCCATAATAGCTATTCCGACGTGCAACGGTTACATGTATTTCCCTCCATTCATAGTTGGACGCAATCCAAAGGCAATCATATCAAATATTTTCCAACGGCTATTTCGCGATCAAATATCCAAGAAATCCGTTTGTTCAAGATTTTCTCTCATTGCCTACCTCATTGATCACTACATTTGTTTCTCACACACTCAAACGACCAAAAATTTTCTTGATCTCTCTCAAAACCTCTTTGTTCATCTCTCTGCAATTTTCTTTGAATCTTCATCTCACAAATCACTCATCACCATGTCTACTGCAACCAAAACATCTCCTTCCACAAAATTCAACACTCCTCCATCATCACCAAAACCTAATTCCCCACATCAATTAGGTATTCAAAGTGATATGATCGTCAATGCAACCCCTGTTTCTATGATCAAACCGTCAGGATCAAAGAAAAGGAAGTCTAAACGATCAAGAAGGGAATCTACCCCCATTGCTGCAGAGGAAGTTGCTATTCCTTCTCCTTCCACGGAAAAACCAAAGAAGAAGAAGAAGAAAAGCAAGAAGTCCAAGACTGGTTCACCCAAGAGGGCTCACACTATGTCAAGCCTATATCTTGACTCTCTTCCCTCTGAGAATGTTGATGCTGCTGCTGAAGCATCTATTGGTCAAGGATCTTCAAGGCCTAACCCTGATAAGGCTGTTTTAAAGACTTCTGGTGATAAAAGACACCCCATGACCTAGAAGGTTATTGATTCTGTGCTCAAGGCGTTACAAGAGCCTGATGTTGTGGCAGATGTTGGCACATCATTGCCACAAGGAGAAGAAGAGACTCCTACTATTGAAGAAACTGTTGTTATTCCTGATTCTCCAGAACAGGAAATTGTTGAAGAAGATCAACCTGATGAGGTTGAAGAACCCAAAGATGATACCCAGTCTGACAAGGGTAAAGAAGTTGAAGGTTCAGATCATGAAGACTCCAATCCTTCTAACAAGGATGCTGATGAAGATACAACTGTTGTGGATGTAGAAGACTATGATTCTGACATCCCTTTGAAGAAGGTTGCTGAGGATAGCATTGCAAGAAGGACCAGAAGTGGTAAAGGTCCTGCTACTACTAGTGGTTCTCCTATTGCTGCTAAGGAGAAGAGGATAGCATTGCAAGAAGGACCAGAAGTGGTAAAGGTCCTGCTACTACTAGTGGTTCTCCTATTGCTGCTAAGGAGAAGAAGAAGCCTGTCAAGAGGCAAGTGATGTATGGTCCTAAGAAGGGATTTAGTAAAGCCGTGGTTCCACCTACCAAGAAGGAGACTCAGAAAAGAAAGGAGCCACCTACAAGTGACTCAGAATATGATGGGGAGCAGGATGTAGCTCACATCAATGAGTCTGAAGAAGAATCTGCTGAGGAGCGCAATGTGGAGCTTGATGTAGTCCACATTGAGTCTGCTGTGAAGAAGAGCTATGGGAAGAAGAAAATTCCTCAGGGAATTCCTGATATCCCTATTGATCTAATTTCCTTCCACAATCCTACACATGCTGGAAAATAAAAGTATATTGCTCACAGAAGATTAGCTCTAGAGAGAGCTGAGTGCTGAAGCCTTGCAGTGCAAGGAGGTTATGAGGTTGATCAAGCATGCTGGCTTGATGAAGACTGTCTCTGGGTTGAGTGACTGCTTTGAGAAGGTAGTCAAGGAATTTTTGGTAAACATCCCTACTGGCTGTGACAACCCCCTGGACAAGGAGTACCAGACTGTATTTGTAAGGGGCAAGGAAATCAAATTCTCTCCTTCTGTTATCAACCAATTTCTGGGCAGAAGTGAAGAGTCCTATGCTGAGATGGAAGCCAATGACAACTATATAATCAAGGCCATCACTGGTGGAAAGGTGAAGTCCTGGCCTAAGAAAGGGAAGCTCCAAGCAAGCAAGCTCACTCCAATCTACAACATCCTTAACAGGATTGTTGCTGCTAATTGGGTACCAACCACACACAACTGTGATGTGGCTACAGGTTTGGCTAGGTTTATCTATACTGTAGGTAGCAAAATTAATTATGATTTTGGTACTTATATATTTGACCGGACTGTCAAGCATGCCAAAACCTTAGCTGTTAAGTTGCCCATTGCTTTTCCCTCCCTGCTGTGTGGAATCATATTGAGCCAGAGACCTGATGTTCTGGGCAAGGATGATTTGTCTTGCAGAAGAGAGTCTGCTATCTCTTTTAGTCTCAAGCAGTCTGATGTGACTCCTGATGTGGGCACATCCAGCTCAACTAGTGCAATGTCTAGGAAAGACATGATTACTGCTTTGAGGGAGACTTGTAAGGCTCTGGATGAGAAGAAGACCGAGCTGGAAGCAGTCATTGTTGGACTGGAGCTTGAGGATGAGCAAACAATGGCTGAGGATGAGGAATTGGAGGAGGAGGATCCCAATGACTCTGAAGCTGAGGAAATTGATGGGAGCATGGATATTTGAATTTTGTAATTCATTAATATTTCCCTGTATTCAGTATTTCCTTTGTTTTGCTTGTATGTTGTGGGCTGTGCCCTGGATTTCTGTAGCACCTATGTGTGCCTGTTCTGTACTGCTGCACTAATAATGGCCTGAGTGCCTTTTACTGTTCATGCACCATCATCTCTACTTCTATGCTATCTGCATTCTAATGGTGTTTTCAATCACCCTCTATGTTTTTGACTTTATTTGTCAAAATTCTGGCTAAAAAGGGGGAGTAAAAATTAAAATGAACAATTCTTTGAAGTCTTAACTGCAGCAACTTGTGATGTGTGCACATCTGACTACACATCTGGCATACATGCTTATTTTTCTTCAAATGTTTTTCTCAACAAATTTTTGAAGAATTAGTTTTCTAAAGAATATTTTTCTGAAGACTTAATCTGTACATTTTCAACTGGGTGATGCATTCTTAAGAAGTCCAATTGAAGATGTTATTGTGTGTAATGTTTGACACATTTGTATGATTTCTACATGGTGATGCATTCTCAAGAAGCTTGTAGAAATTGCTCTTTGTGTGATGTTTGACACATCTGTGAAGTTTTAACTTGGTCATGCATTCTCAAGAAGCCAGGTTTAAAACATCTTCATGTCTCTCTACTAGGTCATGCATTCTGAAGAAGCCTATAGGAGATATGATATTTAGGGGGAGTAGTTGGAAAGTGCTCTAGTACAAAGGGGAGTAAACAACTACATGTTTGCATGAATCTATGCATAGCTGTGTTTGCTACCCTCCCTCATGTGTGCATGGAATCTCATGCTTGTATGTGTCTGGGAATTTAATTTTCTCAGTCTTTAGGAATTTATTTTTCCTATTGTGTGAGAGTTTATTTCTCTCCAATTATGTGAGGCTCATATCCGCTGATGCATGCCTCTGATGTGCCTACACATCTCTCCAAGTCTTGTTGGCTGACTCAAAGATTATTTTAGCCCAAAATTTGCCAAAGGGGGAGATTGTTGAGGATTTTAGGGTGTTGGCTTCATTTGGTAAAATAAGCCTAATTCCATGATGTGGAGCATGATGTGTGGCACATCAGGTTTCACATCTGGACGCCCTAGCTGGACGCGCTTTTATTATTTTACACGCGATCTTTTGAAAAGATTTGTTTTTCAAATTAAATCGTACCAGTTTGCGCGCCAAAGAACAAGATAATCTTTCATGGATATGTTTTATTTTATTGGCCGACTTTGATCAAATAGATTTGAAACAAACAATTAAAAGATTATGATCAAATAAATCCCAAGGCAAAATTTATGAAGGCCAACTCGTCAAAGGCCATGAAGCTTGTTCTATATAAAGGAAGACTGAAGACTAATTATTCATCAACTGAAATCAAGAAGCTAAGTCTACAAATTGAGTCTTAGGGTTTTAGTTCTTTAGTTGTTCTTTGTTCTTTGTGAGCCTTCACTTGGATCATAGTTTTGATACAAGTAAGGACTGAGTTTAATAGAGTTGTAATCTCTATTGTTCTTTCTCCAAAGCTTTGAAGCAAGGAGTTAGATTGTGCAACACTCTAAGCCTTTAGGTACGAGTGCTTTGCTTGTCTAGGAGTGTGTCTCCAACTGAGTTTGTTTGGTAAATCCTTACTGGGTAAGGTTGAGGGGGAGTGAGCAGAGGTTCTCATATCTAGGAGTTCCTAGGTAGAATTAGCACGGGTAGTGATTAAGTGATAAGTTGTAAACGGGGGAGTTTAGCTTTGAATTGATACTACCATAGTGGATTCATCCCTGGATTGGTATCCTCCAGAATAGGGCTTGTTATAAGTGCCGAACTGGGTTAACAAACTCTGTGTGTTTTATTGTTTCCTGCACTTTATATTGTTTACTTGTTCATCAAGTTTAGTATGTCCACGATGTTGACACATTAGGCTACACATCGTACGATTCCTAAAGTGTACACATCGTGCTGCACATCTGACACTTGCCACCAGAATTTCAAATTGAAATAGTAATAATAAAAGATAACAAATAAAAATAACAATATTAATAATAATAAATAAATAATAGAGCACGGATCCGTTGACTCCAGGAGTAAGTCTTCATTGACTTACTCCGCTTAATAACTTGACATCGACATTATATTTCTTCAATCCAACTGTTGAATTCAAAGATTTCATTGTGTAGATCAACTTCAGAAATTTTTATAGAAAATCAAAAAATGTAGTTATGTATTTAGACTATTGAAATTCAACGATTTTTTGAAAAATTTATCGTGCGTTCATTTGAAGTTATTTGAAAAAGTATCAAACGGTTTTAAATTTTTATAAAACTTTATAGAGTTGATCTACTCAATGGGATCTTTGAATTCAACGGTTGGATTGAAGAAATATAATGCCGATATCGAGTTATTAAGTGGAGTAAGTCAATGAAGACTTACTCCTGGAGTCAACGAATCCCTCATCTAAATAATAACAATAAAAACAAACAATTGTAATAAATAAATAAAAAAACCGAAAATATAAATACAAAATAATAATAAAAGTAATAATAATAATTATAATAATAAATAAGAAATAATAGAAAAAGGACAGAAACAAAAACACAACAAAAATGAGGTATTTTAAAATATCTCTTTGCCGAAATTTTTATTGAAAAAAGTAAAGAAAAAGTCTCAAATTAAATGATATGATAAATGAATGCGTATCGGGATCTTAGGTCGAAAAAAAAGAAAAATATTATTATTTTATTACGAAAGGAAAAATTAGGGTATGATAAGTAAGTACTCATGTTTCTAAAGACATTGCAGGTAACACGGTGGACAACCAAAAAGGAGGAGTGCAAAGCGTTGAAAGAGGTACAACCAGAACGCGAGCACAGTGAACCAGAGCTAATAGATTTTAGAGAATTCGAGGAATGGTTTAATACACTAGGAATGACTATTGAAGAAGCTTATGACGCATTCGCCGATGAGCTTGAAGAATTTGAAAACCTAGCAAAAAGATCTCGTCTGCCACCTAAAAAGAAAGATCCTGGAAGCGTCACCATGGTCTGTCAGATTGGGGAAGAAGGAGTAAATGCATTATGTGATGTGGGCTCAAGTGTGAATGTCATACCATTATCTTTGGCAGACAAATTCAAGCTCAGATTACCAACTGCAGGTACAGCTAAAGAACTCATATTAGCTAACCAATCAACCATTCGATCAGCAGGTACAGTAGAGGATGTCCTGGTGAAAGTCAAAGACCTGGTTTTTCCAGTAGACTTCATGATCCTAGACATTGGAGAAGATGAAGAACATCCTATCATTTTAGGAAGACCATTCCTAGCCACTAGTAGGGCCATCATTGACAGGGATCTTGCTGAGATGACACTAAGGAGTGGAGAACAGGTAATAACCATTCCAACTTCCAAGACGAACAGGGATGAATGTTGCATGATCGAATGGAAGAATGAAGAAGCTACACTACCGACTCCAGCTCAGGTGAATTTGAGGATAGAGATAGAGGAGCTGGGGAATGAAATGGCGCAGCTACATGTAGAAGCAAAGGCCGAGGAGGAACCCGAGGGGCTAAATGAGAAAATGAAGAGGCTGACTATTGAGGTAGAAATCCGAACATCATGGGTCAAAGCATGGGGAAGAAACAAAAAAGCGGCCAAAAGATCAAAGTTTGGGGTTAACGCGCCACCTCTGAAAAAGCCAGCTGCTACAGGAAGGAAGATACGGTTCCAGAAGGTAGAAGAGAACCGCTGGGTCAGCATACCACACGAAAAAGAGAAGGAAAGTCCACCAAAAGGCAAAGGCAAATCCATCATCAACAGGACCTAGAGAAGTACGGGAAGAACACCAAGAAGGGAGGAGCTAAGGCGGAAGCTCCTAAGGAAGAGAAAGATATGCAAACCTATCCTCTGTAATGGAGGAAATGCGTCAAGCTAATGAGACGCTAAACAAGCGCTACTTGGGAGGCAACCAAGTTTCGACTAAAGAACACCTCCGACTTTGTCAAGTTTATCTCTTGTCCTGAGGCTTCTTCATAAATCTTTAGTAACTGCATCAAATGATTTGTCTCATCAATATTAGCCCTGCAAAATAAGAAACAGTTGTAAGCAAAAAGGAGATGGGACACCATCGGTGCCCCTCGATAAATCTTTACACCATGTAAGCATCCTCTAGCTACCGAGTTTTTAATTAATGTTGTTAATCCCTCAGTCACCAAGATAAAGAGGTAAGTAGAGAGCAGATCTCCCTGCCTTAGCCCCCTCCCTGGATATATAGGTCCAACTCTCTCAAAATTCACCAACAAAGAGTAGTTTACTGAACTAACATGTAGCATCATCCAGTGTATCCACTTAGCATCAAACCCCAATCTCTCAAGCATACCCCTCATGAACCCCCAATCTACATTATCACAGGCCTTACCGATATCAATTTTAAGGGCCAACTCTCCTTTCCTTCCCCTTGTTTTTCTTTTAAGGGCATGAATGACTTCAATAGCAATTAGTGCATTATCTAAAATAGACCTCCCTTCAACAAAGGTCGACTGCTCATCAGAAACACACTTCTCTAGACACCCCTTCAATCATTTGCCAACAATTTGGAGACCATCTTAAAAAGTACATTACAGAGGGAAATTGGCCTTAAGTCCTTCATAGATGCAGGACTTTCACACTTCGGTATAAGGAAAATGTTTGTTTCATTCAAAGATGACGGGAAGTATCCCCTATCTAGCCACTCATTTGCTGCCTCAAATATGTCTTGACCACAAAAATCCCAAAAGTGTTGATAAAAAGCTGGATTGAAACCGTCTAGTCCCGAGGCCTTATCTGGATGCATTTGAAAAAGGGCCTCTTTCAGTTCTTCTCAAGTAATTGGTGCCAGCAACCGTTCATTATCTTCTTGAGTAATTCTTGGTGCAATCAAGGATATGACTGGATCATGACTCGTAACATTTACCTTAAAGAGAGAATCAAAATAGTACCTTGCCGTCTCACAAATTTCAGCTTGCGTCTTTACTTCAACATTTTCTTCATTCACAAGTTTGTCAATCTTATTCTTTCTCTGTCTAACTGAAGCTGACATGTGAAAATTTTTTGTGTTAAGATCGCCTTCTATAAGCCAGTGCATCATGGCTCGCTGCCTCCAATATGTTTCTTCCTGTATCAATAGTCGAGCATGGTGTTCTTTGATCTCATTGTACCGCGTCGAATCTGTTGAATCGTGACTCCCTCTCAACCTTTCCATTTCTTCACTACATTTTAACACATCCTGTTTGAATTTCATTCTCTTCCTCCTACCTGTAGTACCCCAATTTTGTCCCGACTTTCTCTTTCTCACATTCGAATTGGTTTGTTTTAATTTTTGAAATAGTAAAATCTTATTTTTGAAACTTCATGCATTTTAAATTAATCTTGTGAATATTTGAGAAAATATATAAAAAAATATGTTAGTATTTAGTTTTTTATTGTTCGTAATATCATTGTTATTTTTACTAAAATATAAAGATTTAAGTCCAAATTATAATTATTAGTTTTATTGTGTATTAATTGGTTTCCTTTTTTATTTTCTTTACAAAATCCAAAAAATAAATCAATTTCGTTTTTAATTATATCATTGAAAAGGTCAAAAATAAAATTATGTTAAGTATTCAATTTTTTTCCTTTTATCATTATTGCTATTATTATCATATTATTTCTTTCCTAAGTTATTTCATTCATTTATCATTATTATCATTTACCATCATTTATTTCCATTATTATTACTATTATTAAAACAAAAACAAAAAAACAATATTCACTCTTCTCCCATTTTTCTTTCCCTTTCCTTTTTATTATTATTATTATTATTATTATTATTATTATTTTTATTTTTATTTTTATTTTTTTTTTGGTAAACTAAGAGTATAATGACATCAAAGAGCCTAGAACGAATCCCAACTAGGTTGGCACCCGTCGTAGGGTCTAATCCTATGCCAAGTACTCATAATACTTTATTATGAAAAAAAAGAGAAAAAGTATGTACAAAACGGGGGGGCAGCACCAAACCCATTAGAGAAAATAAGAGCGGAACATACACAAAAGGAAAACATAGTACTCAAAACTCCATTCATGAAACCCGATAAAAGGTGCAGCCGGTTCGATCATGAAAGAACTCCAAATAAGCGAAAACATTCAAACTTCTCCAAAAACGACCCGGAATTTGTGTGCACATTACCATAGGCTCCGCAATAAAAATAATATCTGGTTGACGAATCTGACATAAACTATGCAAGGCAATATGAGAGGACATTGCCAATACCTCGAATATTCCAAAATAAGAGCTTCATTGAGAAAAGGGTGGGATAGAACCCTTAGATCGGGTGTTATAATGATCGGTGCTATGTGCAAGCTTTAGCTGCTTCTTTCGAGCCTTAGAAACATATGGAGTGAATGGAGGATCATCTGGAACAACCTCATAGGCTCTAGCGAGCCAAGCCTGTTTGATTTTCTCCGCATCATCGATAACAACCTGCTGTAACGTTGGCACAGGCACTGTAACAATGTTTGTAGGCTCTTCAATACGTTGTACTATAGCTTCCTGCTGCCCACCAAGAGTTGTAACCGCAGCAGCCTGCTCTACCACATCCACAATGTCATCGTCACCCATCGAATCCGAGTCTCCCTCGACTTCCTCAACCGTAACAATATCCGTATGCACTGCACTGTCAACCGGCATTAAGATCGGGGAGGAACCTTGTCCAGCCGCATCACCAACACATGTCGATACAAAGCAAGTCACACCTTCGATATCATCATCCTTAGGAGCAGCCTCAGTGGTGGCATAATTTACCGTAGTTTCAAGAACACCACGGGGCTGAGCAGTTTCTAACTCACCATCACACAAATTGGACGAAGCAACAACACCAAAAACGATCGCTTTCAAATCAGGCCCAGGCAGGACGCGAACAGGCGTGCGCGCGGCATGCTGCTCGGCCAGGCTCAAAACGCGTCCAGGCGTGCATGCAGCAGGCTTCAAGGTCTCAGTCGCCGGTTGCTTGGCTGAAGGCAGTAGCGTAAAACCCCGAAGCGGATTGTCATCAAGTGCCGCAATAATATTCGTCAATAAGGGTGCAGTCGGGACCGGATTCGGGGTCAAAGATTTCTTGGGAAAAGGAACAGGCTGATTCACCAAATTGGAGCCCTTAACAATATATTTTGCAGAATGTGTCTTAACAGCAGCGGTGGTTTTGTTAGGAGCCGAATCTTTGGCGGGGTGTAACTTTCGACAAGAAGAAAGATCATGCCCTATAGCGGAGCAGTGAGGGCAAAACAACGGCAAGCGCTCATAAACGACTTCAACCTTGAATTCATAACCATCCCGTTCTACCGTAATCTCATCAAACAAACGGCGGGACAAATCAATATCGACTAACACGCGAGCATAATGACCAAAGGCCCTTCGAGTAGTGGAGTCATCCAAAGTGAGCGGCGTACCAACCGCACTAGCAATTTCAAACAACGTACGTTGTCGCCAATACTCTTGAGGCAATTCCATAATCCTAATCCAGATTTGAGCATGAGTTTGTCGTGGTTCAGAAGTATTGAAATCGTTCGTCCACTTTGACAATCTCAAGATCCCTGGTTTGAGGTTAATTGATCCCATCGACCATGCTAAACGCATGTCCTCATAAGAGGTAAACTGAAATTCATAAAAACCCCTCCCTAGAGACACCAAGTGCCACGGACAACTAGGGTTCCACAACGCCGACAGCTTCACCTTTAAATCCCTAGCCGTTAACGGGCGATCACCTTTGTTGAACATTAACCGACCATGGAGATTACGTTTACAGTCATTGAGACCCTTTTCGTATTCCGATTGAGTGATCTTGATGTGTAAAGAGTCACCTTTGATCGCCGGAAGAGGAAGCTGACTAACCAAAACTTCGCACGAAGTATGAAGGACTTGAGCAAAAGAACGCCCTTGTTGAGGAGAAGAAACAGGCGGCGATTTGGGAGGAGTGGGGCTGGCCAAGCACGGCCAGCTACAGATGGTAGCCATGAGTGTGCCCTAGCAGAGCCTCATGCCGTTTTCACCTAAAAAGTTGGGAAATCTCAAAAGCATTATTATTATTATTATTATTTATAAAAAGTAAAAATATAATTAGAAAAAAAAAAAAAGATGCATCACGTGATGCATCTTCCCCCATCCCTTTTCATTTTTTTTAAGTTATTATTATTATTATTATTATTATTATTATTATTATTATTATTATTATTATTATTATTATTATTATTATTATTATTATTATTTTCGTTTTTTATTATTTTATATTATTATTATTAGTATTTTCGTATTTATATATATATATATATATATATATATATATATATATTATTATTTTTATTTTATCATTTTTTGTCCTTGATTGTCCTGCTTTGTCAAAAATTTGTCCAAAAACTGTCCAATTCTGAATCCACAGAAAGCAGAGGGCGCCCCCCCTCTGGATTTTGATTCCTTTCATTTTTTTCCTCTGAAGCACGGCACATAGAACAGATCAAACATAGATCAGAGAACCAAATTTTCATTCCCCATAGCCTCCACTGCAACAATTAAATGCAGAGGACAAAAGTTCAACTTCTTTTGGTGAATAAAATCACCAAATCTGAGACCACAAAGAAGGGAGAGAATTTCGGCCAACTCAAAACAACAACAGAAAAACTCTAATTTTTTTTTAACATCTCAAAACAATGAAAAACAACATAATCAATCCTCAACCATAAACATCACAGAAGCAATAACAACATCACCCACACACACACACTCAGGCAACATTACCCACACACACACGAAATACCAACACAACAAACCAGAAAACGAAAAATAAAGAAAGAAGAAGAAGAGAACGGTCGAAACCGAGAGAGAAGATGCATTTTCCTCCACGTTGATTTTTCTCAGATTCGAGGTTTTTGTTAAGGATTTAGGAAGTTTTGAGCCTTGATTCGTGTTTAGGAAGGTTTAATTAGTGGTTCTGGGTTTAAAAGTTCGAATTTTGGGACGCTTTAGGGTTCCGGCACGGTGGCGCCGCCGCCGTCTCCGGCGACCACCGTGCCGGTTTCTGGGTTTCGTGGTGGTCTTCATCGGATCTTCATCGTGTTCTTCATATTGAAGAACACTTTTCCAGATATTGAGAGAAAGTGAGAGAATCTGAGAGAAGTGAGAGAAAGATTTGAAAAAAAATGATTTTTTTGTGAAGAGGAGAGTATTTATACTCCCTCAGATCCCATGCATGAGCGACCATAGCACAAACATGCACCTGCCCTATTCGGGTCCCTTGATCAAGATCATACGCCCTAGATGAGTCTATCCTGAGATCAAATCAAGGACATTTGATTAGATCAGACGACCCTGGTTCATCATCTGTTTACTCTACTGTTTTGCTAGTACGCTCCCAGGTTTTTCTGTTTGCACCCCTTTTGCATTTATTTTTATCTCTTGTTTATTTTATTTGTTCCATTTTTATTTAATGTCATTTAAGTTTATTTACTTGTGCATTATTTTCATGCTATATGCTATGTAAAAAATATCAAAAAATATATGTGTTGTCTTTCATTTATTTATTTAGTTCTTTTCGTAAAAAAATACAAAAAAATACGTTTCGTCATGTTATTTTATTTTTAATATTAAAAACATAAAAAATATGCAATGTTACTTTTTATTTTATTTTCTCACTCTCCAAAAAATACCAAAAAACAATAAATAATCATAAACACACAAATATATCAAATTTATTTTCTAATATTTTTAAATCAATTTGCATCAAGCAATTTTCAATAAATCTTGGATTGAAAAGGGGATCGTCGGATGCACTTCCGTTCGTCTCTCGAATAACCGAGGCTTAGCGTTCGCTTTGTCTACCGGTTATCCGTCTTCCACACCTAAAATATATTATTTTTCAAAACATAAAATTTAAATAAACTCAACCCACCAAACCTTTAATATTTTCATGCCCATGTGCATTTAACTTTTTTTCTCAAGCGGATATCGTCGCCCAAGTGTGAGTCCGTCATCTTCTTTCAAACAAAACTTTTTTCACGCCCATGCGCGTTTAATTTTTTCTCAAATGGATATTATCGCCCAAGGGCGAGTCCAACCCTTTTTAAAATCAAGCAAACTTTTTCGCCCAAGTGCGACCAAACAATTTTCATAAATAAAATCAACCAACACACAAACATTTTCTACCAAAGAACTACGTAAGCTTTGAATTTCCCATTGCACTTGGGAATACGTAGGAGCGGGATCCAACAACCGTCAAGCACAATAATAAAAAACTAATTTTTTTCCCCTTTGTAAATATCTAATAATTAATAGAAATTAATGCAAAAAAATTAAAAACATTTTAAGAACCCTAAGTTAACAACAAGGTTCCCGTTGGGTACAACGGATGTGAGGGGTGCTTGTACCTTCCCCTTGCATAATCGACTCCCGAACCCGAAATTTGGTTGTGACGACCGTCTTTCCATTTCTCTCAAGGTTTTATCGATATTTTCCTTTTCCTTCGGGAATAAATAAAGTTCGGTGGCGACTTTACTGTCTAGCGAGCGTTTTTCGCCCGCGCATTTTTCCGGCCGCTTCACTACCCCACCTTTTCAGTTTATATGCACACCGAGTGGTTCTATCAGTTATGTCAACACCTATATCCCTACCCCCATCCTTCCTCCACCACCTCCTCTATATCCTCCTCATGTAGCCACATATTTTCAAATTTGAAAGAGTAATTCCTCTAATTTTTTACCATGGGTGAATTTTGGAGCAAAATAGGACTATGATCGGAGTGTGAAGCAATGAGATTTCGTAACTTAACATTCGGATACATCATTAGCTACAATGAATTTGCCATTGCCCGGTCAAGTCTTTCTTCAATGACACTTGTTGATCCTCTACTTTTGATCCATGTGAATGGGTAACCTTCTAGTTGAATATCAGTAAGATAACATCACCTCTAAATCCATTACACAACCAGTTGGGATGTGGTTGGTTGCCTCTTTTATCCTCTTGTGACAAAAGATCATTAAAGTCTCCAATGATACACCAAGGGAGGTCTGACATATCCTGCAATTCTCTCAACAAATCCCAGGCCTATGTTCTTCTCCCCCTCTCCGGATAACCATAATAGCAAGTCAATCTCCATTCTCCTTCCTCCTTCTCTTCTACTATCAAATTAATAAAATTTCGAGAATAGTTCAACACTTTACACTTTATAGAATCCCTCCACATCACAGAAAAACCTCCACTCCTCCCTTCAACATCAACGGACAAACATGAATTAAATTTGAGATTAACACGAACACGTTCCATAGTCTGCGCTTTTGATAAAGTTTCCGACAAGAACAAAATATCTGGCTGGTGCCCCTGACCAATATCACGAAGATTAGGAATTGCACTCGGAGTTCTCAACCCCCGGCAATTCCAACTTAGAATTTTCATTGGTCCCGGCAGTCCTGGCTACCAGGACTTGCCGTTAAAAAATGCTCAGAGACGTCAAAATTTTTTATCAAAACCTCCTCATCCCTCCTTCTCTTCTTCTCTCCCTGTGCCTCCATTTCCTTCGATTCTCCATGAATTTTCGTTTGTTGTTTCAGGTTCAGAACTGGGTTTTTTTCGGGTCAGAAAGTTTCGTTTTTTGTCGGGTCGGGGTTGGTTCGAAACCGGTTCAGGTTGGGTTACTATTTTGGGTCGGGTAGACATGGGTGGTTTGGTTAGTCCACGTGTGATTTTTTGTTTGGGGAGTTTAATTTGTGGTGGGTCTTGTTGATTTGAATGGCTAGTAAAAGAGAGGTATTGATGGGATAATGATGGAGAATTATTGTTTTTCGTTTTTATTTTATTGTTAATTAAGGTTGTTGTCATGTTGGTAGAAGATGGGATATAAAGAGTATTAAATGAATTGTCTGCAGCATTAAACTTTGGGAATGGACCGATGGGAAAATTGTTAGAAGCTGAAGCAATATTGATTGGTGAAGTGAGGCTGGATTGGCCGATTTGGGTGGGAGGAGTATTTAAGGATATTTGTGATTGGTTTTAAATGATTGGACTGTTATGACTTGGGGAAAAGGCAGGTTGATTAGGCATTGATTGACCATGTCTGATCATTATTGTTTGCTGATTAATATTTTGGGAAATTGTTTGTTCACTTACTGCCACATCAGTAGCCGTGGGACCCATGTTCTGACTCCTCACCGGAAAATTTGACTGTGTCTCCCTTCCTCCGCCACCGGATTCCTCCCTACCTCCTCTCTCTTCCTTCAACCACCTCGAAACAAGTCTCCCTCCCTGTCTTCTTGGTTCAGCACTTATGTTTGCTGACCATTCTATATGCCCATCATTTTGCTCCATGGCATATCGAATCTCGCACTTATTCTAAGCATGCCCCATGATACCACAGACAAAGCAAAATAATCCAAGCTTCTCATACTTGAAGTCAACAGTACACCAATTACCTTCTTTGTCTTTCACCTTGGTGTTTTTCTTAAGTGGCTTTCTAACATCTATTTTGACACGAATCCTCATATGTTGTCTCCAGAAACTTGTATTGTTGTTCTTGTCATATTGCACAAACGAGCCAATATAATTAGCCAACTGCGTTCCAACTCTTTCCCTCATAAGCCCCGTTGGTAAATTATGAACTTGAACCCAAAGTGTAGCATAAATTAGTGGAATTTGTTCAATCTGCACCTCGAGTTGGACTTGCTCCAGGATTAACATGTTGTTGTCAAAAGTTCATGGACCCCCATTGAGCACCGCCTCCATATCAAGTGGATGATTGAAATGAAACAAAAAAGTGCCTGACTTAGCCTCCTTAATAGTTACTCCTTTTACCGGCTTCCAAAGCTCAGCCATCCTCACCCTCATGGAGTTAAAATGAATAGTTCTCTCACATACGAATCTCCCTACAAGACACCAACGGAGATCCACTTGTTCATCTCCCTCCTCCTCAAAATCAAAGCTAAATCCCTCTTTCTCCTCTTCATGCAGAGATAACCCATCAAGATTAGGATGAGCCATTAGTAATAGACTGGATAGACACTATGCGAAAGTTGATTGTTCTTTTTGTGATTGGTGAATAACAAGGAAATAATAGCAAGCTTCTCACTTGAAGAAGTAAAAGCAAACCCTAGCAGAGCACTAGGAAAATCATAATGCGTTTGACTTTTTTGCGTCTGGTTCACCATGAACCACTTTAAAAATGATTCCTATTAGAATATTTTTTGACAACTACCACTATCATACTTTTACACTCTCTTTCCTTCTCTCACTTTATTATTTTTATTGCAAAAGTACGAGAAGAAGAAAAAAAGGATTGTCCCAAAAGTTATCAACTTTTGATTGTACAAATAAAGGTTATGTTTGACAAACACAAAAAGTTAGCTTATAACTTATAAGCTAAAAGACCTATTTGATAACATGTTTTTTAGAAAGAGTTTATAGCTTATTTTACTGACTTATAGCTTATTTTTCATAAGTTATTCGAAATAGCTTATGAACTTATAACTAATCATTTTTTCTTCCGCTTTTACCCTTATTATTTTAACTAAAATATATTTTTACCCTTTATAATTTATTTAAATTTAAAATAAGATAATTATGGGCTTAAAATATAAACCATCTCCTTCTATATTTTTTTTAAAAAGATAATGATGTTTCATATATATATATATATATATATATATATATATATATATATATGTATGTATGTATGTATGTAATTTATTTTTTCCTTTTTGTGGGATATTTGTTTTAAAAAAACAAAATGTATTTTTGTGTCAAATATTTTTTTTATTATGTATAATTTTATGTATTTTAAATATTAATTTGATATGTGTCAAAAAAAAGTATTAATTTGATATAAAAAGATATTCTTAATTTATAATAAAGTTTATCTTCAAAAATATTATAAATTAATAATATATTTTTATATTATTGTACTTGCGCAATTTCAAGATATACAAATTAATTTAATAATAATATATAAATGATATATTACATTATTAAATTTAAGTTATTATTTTAAATATAAATTTTATTACCAATTTAAGAATGTCTTTTTATGTCATTTACATTTATCAGCTAGTTGAACTGCTAATTTTACCAAACACTTCAATTAATTTATCAGCTATAAAAAGCTATATATGTTGGAACAAAGTTGGTTCTAATATAACCCAAGTAGTTTTGATGATAATAATAGTATTAATATACAATATGGAGTACTGATAATTTACTCCGGTGTGCAGGCATATAAGTTAAAATTTTATAAACACTATAAATTGAAGTTCTGGTTGCTAGTTGAAAAGCGCCCCAGAAGCTGGGAAAAACAAGTTCTGAGTAGTGACACCAGAAGCTAAGTCACCAGAAGTTGCAAGTCAAAGTCAACCAGAAGCTACACTCGTCAGAACCAGAAGTTGGATACTCAAGATTCTGTTGCATATCTCACGAAGAATACCTTAAGATCTCAGATAAATCTACTGCCAAGGGTATCTATGATTCTTTGTGTTCATCTTATGATGGAAACAAACAGGTACAGGAGGCAAAGGCAACACTTTTGATCTAACAGTATGAACTTTTTAGAATGAAAGAAGATGAGAACATTGAGTCTATGTTTTCTAGATTCAAAGTTCTGATAGCTGGTCTTCAAGTTCTGAAGAAAAGTTATACTACTCTTAATCATGTGAAGAAGATTCTCAGAAGCGTACCTGCTAAGTGGAGACCTAAGGTCACTGCTATTCAGGAAGCTGTAGCGGCTAGAAAAAATTCTCATTGTAACAATGAAGTCGCCATCGATGTTTATTTATCCCAAAAAAAGGGAAAGGAAAATGCCGCGAAAACCTTTGGTTAGCATGGTTGAAGAACCATGGCGGGTTCGGGAGTTGGTTGTGCGAGAGGAAGGTGTTAGCACCCCTCGCACCCATCGTACTCGATGGGAACCATTCAGAGGTTTAAGGTTGATTGCTTTCAGTTTTCACTTAACTGCTCAATTACTGATTAACTGCTTATTTCTACTCCAATTATTAATTAACAAAAAAAGTTTTTTATTAACGAGTTTGACGGTTGTAGGAGCCCGCTCCTACGTATTCCCAGGTGCAATGGGAAACTCAAAACTCACGTAGTTCTGGTAAAAAAAGACTTGTGTGTTTGTTTGTTTTTGGCGGATAATATTTATTTCATATTCCGCTGATACAACATTGCTTGTATGTCCTAATCAGGAGCTTAAGCTGTATATGTGTCAGAGGAATAGATAAAACATGTATCCTTTTTTTTAAAAAAGTGTTGTTAACGGATGATGCTTAATTCACATTCCGCTGATACAACATAGCTTGTATGTCCTAATCAGGAACTAAGCTTTGTATGTGTCAGAGGAATGGATAAAGCAAAACCGGGTTTTATTTTGAAAGAAAGGGATTTAATGTGGGTTGGGTTAATTTTAGCGTTTTTAGAATGAGGACAACTTGCGACCACAAGCCATACGTCAGGGGTCCAAGATGTTCGGGGCGGAAACAAGCCATACGTCAGGTTCCCCCTTTTTCATCCTTTAATTATTATGAAAATTCTTGATTAGTTTTTTATTAATGAAAACCGGAGCCAAACAGACCAAGCAAACATATATATAAGAAAAGAGAACAATGTAGCATAAATTAACAAGAGATGATAATAATGCATGCAATAATTATGTGATTTAAATAAACAAGTTAGTAGCGAACAATGTTCAAAAATACTTAATTAAACTAATTAAACTCTAAAGAGAGTTAATCAAGATGATTTATAATATGAGACATGAATTAAAATGAAGGATTAGTGTTGGAACAAAATTATTAAAGCAAAGAATTTAATATTATCAAGCTAAAGAGCCTAAGGTTCAAATAAGCACTTATGAACTAAACAACTTAATTAAGAATCACTTATGAAAATAAGTTTTAAAAATTTGAAAATCACTTGTATACAGTAAACACTGTATTTAAATCAATATTGTGTAAAAATTTAGGTCAAATAAGCTAAAGAGCTTTTTGAAACCCTAAATAAGCACTTATGATAAAAATCAATTAAGTGAATAATCACTTATTAAAATAAGTTTAAAAATTTGAAAAAAAATTTATATACAGTAGACACTGTATATGAATCAATGCTGTGCAAAAATTTGGATCAAATAAGCTAAAGAGCTTTTTGAAATCACAAATAAGCACTTATGGTTAAAACAACTTAATGGCATAATCACTTATCAAAATAAGTTTTAAAAATTTGGAAATTTTTTATATACAGTGAATACTGTATTTAAATTAATGTTGTGTAAAAATTAGGGTCAAATAAGCTAAAAAGCTTTTTGAAGCCCTAAATAAGTGTCATACCCCATTTTTTGACCACCCCTAATTTCTTCATTTAATTTTGGCTCATTTTAAGCATGTTAATTTTCATCACATTATTATTATTTGTTAATTTAAAATTGCTAAAAATAGTATTTTATCCTGTTTACGCTGCTTAACTGTTTCATTTTTAGATAATTAATTACATGACATTTTGATCTTTTTCTTGCACCATAAATTTCCAAATATGCTCTTGTACCATAATTTGTTCATAAACTTGATTTTGTTCCCATTTTACCCTTTTCAAAATTTCAAATATGGAGGTAACTTCTTTTGCAAGTAATCTCCTTTTTCATCCATTTCATCATAATTTTTGATTTATAATTTCATCTCCATCACTTTTATATGTTATGAGCATGACAAAAAATATTTTAATTTTCATTTGCATTTTTATTTTATATATTATATTATTATGTTCATATTTACATTTTAAATTCAAAAATTCATTTCTTCACCAACAAGTAACCTTTTTTATTCAAACTTTTTTTAATTATTTCCAACTTGACTCATGCATTTTATAAACCCTAAAAATGGACACTTTTGCCCTTGCTCATAAATATTTTCATTTTCCACATATTTATTTATTTACAAAAATGGTTTTAAATTGGTTTAAAATTATTTCTTTCATCAAATAAATCCCAAAAATCCCATGATCCTCTCCCAACCATTTGATCTCAGAATATACCTCAAAATGTCATTTGCATCAGATCAATACACTTGTACTCTTGATTGAGCATCATCACAAAATATCCATTTTGCAAAAATTCAAGAATACCCCTCTCATTCACTCACAATCACTCTTTTCATAACCTAAACATATTCTATAAATACACACACGTTTTTCAGAGCCAAAGGGGGGTGATTTTGGGAGAAGGAGGCAGCTGAAGAACAATCCATTTTTACTCACTTTTACAAAAATTCCCAAACACGAAATTCTCATTGTTTTCTTGCAATTAACATGTTAATAACCTCCTAAAGACCTTCAGAATCAAAACCCTACCTCCAATTTGAAGCTTCAGAGACGTTTTGGAGCTCGTGTTCAAGCTCAAAGTTCGTGAAAAATCAACTTCTCCTAACGTATTTCTGGTAGCTTTCTTGCTCCTTTTTAATGCCTTTCGTCTTATTTCATTACTATGAAGCTATCTGGGTTGTTAGTTTGCCATGAAACGTGCTAGTTTGTGTGTTTGATTTGAAATTTTCAAAACTTTTTCTCTTCATTTTTTAAAATCTAAGTGTTATTTCATGAAAATAATTGCATATTTGGATTCCTTGTGAAAATACGAGAAGAACCATATATGATTCGTGCATTTCTGGGCGTTTTTTAGTACTCCGGTGCCGGAAACGGCGCCGGCGACGGCGAGGACTCAACAGAGATGATGATCCATGGGTGAATCTCCGTCCTTACCCAGTTTTAATCATGGCCGTTGGATTCATCACACGGCGCGTGTGTTCCTTTGATCCCACCCGTCAGATCTCATTAAATGAAGATCTGACGGTGGTCAGACGATAGGACCACGATACGTGTCCGTACCTGATCCTAGCATTCTTGTATGCACGCGTGTTTCTCATAAATTCCCAGATTTAATCTAGGTCGTTGTTTTCATCCAAGGGCGTACGTGAGAAGGCGAAACGACCGGTTGATCCTTCCTTGGGAAGATCTAATGGTTGTAATGCGTACTCACGCATATGTGCGTCACACTGAATCACAGCCAACATTTTCCTCAGATTTTTTTCTCTGCGCGTGGGCTTGGGCTTTTTTGCTACTGCACCCCCTTTTTTATTTTCTTTGATATTTGCACCCCCCTCTGTATAAATTTTATTTTTATTATTCTGAGATGTAAATTTAATTTTAAATTATATTTTTGGCCATTTTAAACTGATATGTCACAAAATCATTTTTTAAAACATTTATTTGATATTTTTCCTACATTTTCCTTATTTATTAGTGTATAAATTAGGTTTAACTTAATTAATGTTTGATAATATGTTTGTGTTATTTGATCTATGATGTAATATGAGTGACATACTGATATTTGGACTTTTATCTTGTTTGTATACCTGATCATATATTATTTTAATTTTTCTTTGTCTTTTTACACTATTTTAATTAGGTCTAAATGCTAATAATTAGCCTTAAATAATATGAAATTTATTTTCTTTTGATTTTGTCATGCCATGAACTTTTAAATGATATTTGTTGAGGGTTACTCTCTGTTTTTTTGTTTTATTGATTTATTTTGCTTTGATTCCATTTTAATTGTATTAATTAGTTATAATGTTCACATGTTAGGGTTTTAATTAATTTTTAATTGATGCTTTTAATTGCCATGAAAATTATTATATGATTGTTAACATGCTTGATTGTTGTCTCTATGACTTAGCTCTAGGCTTTGGATTTATGATCACATGTTATATTTTTGCTATCTTTTAATTCCATTTAATTAAGATTGATTGTTAATAATTAGCTTAATATGTTAATAAATTATTTGTCTTATGTTCTTGTTATACCATGAACTCTTGATTAATTTTTGTAGATGATTACCCTCTGATTTTACTTCATTTTTGTCTTAATCACATGATTGATTTTCATTTATTTTATGTTTTTTATTATATTAATTAATTATGAAATTTACATGTTAGTTTTTAAATGACTTGTTTGATGTTTTAATTCTTAATTACCATTAACTTTGTCCTATGTTTGATAATATGTTTAATTTTTGTCTCTATGATTTGATCCTAGATTTTTGATTTAATATGATCGATTCTTAATAATATGATGCCATTGTAAATTGTTTTCTTTATTCAATTAAAAATAAATATGCATGTATGTGAGTTTGAAAATGTTTGATTTATTGTGGGAATGTTTCCATGGTTTGAGGTAGTATTGTATGCTTTGATGAATTTTCAATTCCTTTTTTTCCATTTTAATTAGAAAATAAATGCATGTGTTTATAATTTGAAAATATGTGTGACATTGCTTGGTTTACTTTCATTCAATTGTTTATCTTGTTATGATGTGATGATTTTTGCTTTTCTTTGCTTCTTTCTTGTTTGTTTTTACTCTCGTGTTTTATGTGCTAATTTCGTCATTAATCGTTATTCACTTTCATGCTTCACACACCACTCATATTTTATTATTCACCTCACATTTATTTATTCACTACATGCTTTATGTTCATTTTATGCTTCATGATTATTATTCTTTGTGTTTACGTCTCTAGCATTTACATTATATTATATGCTTTAATTTCATATCCCATTTATTTATATTTATGTCATCATTATTATTATTCAAATCCCCCACGCATGTTCCCCCCCCGGTTGTAATTTTAAATGCGCATTATTGGCGCGATTTATTTTCAGTCATTATTTATTGCTATTATTTATTTAACTCAATCCCCTTTGCATGCTACCCCCCCGGATGTATTGTGTGCTTTAAATTCTCGCTTATTATTGCTCGTTAGTATATTTAATGTGTTAATCCGAAGAAAGGAAAAAACCTCGACCTATATGTCGTTGCAAAAAGTCTAGGCGCGATTCAAATATTTTAGGTTGTTTAGTTAAAGCGTTAGAACTCTCGTTAGAACCATTAACCCTTTTTAGCCAAAAAATAGAGGTCAACACCTCTTCTCAAAAATATCCAAAATATATCACTTATCAAAAACTTTTTTCAAAACAACTTGGATTTTAAACCAAGTCATTAATCAAACTTTTTCTCAAAAAACAACTTGGATTTTAAACCAAGTCCTCAATCAATCAAACTTTATTTTCTTTAGGTGAAAACACTTGATTTTTCAAATCAAGTCTTATTTTCAACTTCAAAACTCATTTTCATTAGATAAAAACCTTGGAACTCAAGCCAAGTGCATTTTGTCACTCAAAACTCATTTTCCCAATAAAATACTCAATTAGCCCTAAATCTTATACATATTTTCAAACACATAAAAACAAAGCGCTTAAGATAGAATACAAGAGGTTCCTATAGAGTACTATAGACGCCTAGGGTGCTAATACCTTCCCTTTGCGTAACCAACCCCCTTACCTCGATCTCTTTATTTAGGGTGTTTTAACGGACTTTTCTCCCTTCTTCGGAAAAATAAAAAGCTCGGTGGTGTATTTAAATGTTTTGTGATTCAACGCTTCCCTATAGCTTGACATCCAAAAATCACCGCGACAGAAATGGCGACTTCACTGGGGATCCCCCGAGCGGGTTGAGCCCATCTTGTAATCTTTTTCTTTTGCGCTTGTTTGTTTATATGTGTATATGTATGATTTATGAGCTTTAAATTGGGAAAATTGCTTGAGTGAGACAGTCCTAACCCGGACTTGAGTGAAACAATAAGATAGGATGTGGTAGGGTCATAGTGACGGGATTGGAGTAGTTCAATCCATGTTCACATGTGATATAACCACGCACAGTCTAGGAAGTTTAAAGGTAGAGTGTTGACATGAGTAGTTATGTTGACGTTCTATTTTTGGAGGACCGAAGGATTGTGGACCTTTAGAGTTACACTTAACCCATCTTGGCCATTAGGACGTGGCGCGGTGACCGGTCTAGAGTAGTTTAGATTGGTTGATACGCGATGCCACACCCAAACGAGATTGTCTTGCGAATATTATTGGAACGGGAGTAGTGTCGTAAACCGATAATATCCAAAAGACGGTTTATAACTTTGGGAACTTTATAGAACCCGTGATGCAGGTACAAGCAAACCTTAGTACTTACCATGTGGGAAGGGGCTCTTACCTTTGACTCCCACAATTTTACCTTAACCCACCCATGTTTGTGCATTATTAATTGCATACATGCATTCATTCATAAAACTTTTTTCCATCCGATGTCGAAGGACTAAAAAAAAAAAAACTTTTTCCTTGTATTTTTGTCTTTGTAAAGTTCTAGTTATTAGATAAATGGATATTTTCTATAATGTTAACATTTAATTTAATATAAACCCTTCGACATCAAAAAAAACTTGCATAATTTAGCATAAACATATCATGATTCATGCTGCATTCATAAATTTCCAAAAAAAATAGAGTCTCATATTCTTCCCCCTCTCCTCTGCCTCAGTTAAACTGGCTCGGCATATCCGTCACAAGGCAACTCGCACTTATAACACCCGGTCTCAGATTAAGAAGAAGATGGCAACTGTTGAAGAGGAGAATACCCAGCTCCGTGAACAGATGACAAGCATGCAAGCTGAGATTGAAAATTTGACTACTATGGTGACTTCTTTGTTGGCAAGTCAGAATCAGGGTTCAACATCAGTTCTTCAACCCAATGGTACGCCTGTGCCACCCCCGGTTGCATCAGCACCAATTCCTGCTCCCCGGCTCTCTATGCCTGAAGGTTGTACGTGGGAATTATCGGAAGGTTTCCTTGGAGGAGGGTTCTTCCCTCAAGTGACCGAAGCCCTTCTTGTTCAGTTGGAAAATACTCTCCCCCAAGTTACTGCTACTGTTACTGCACCTGCAGTCCATGCTGTTCCTCATTACCAAGAGCCTATTTTTCATGCGGAAAGCATGGGAGGTTTTGATAGAGTGGAAGATCTGCAAGACAAGTTTAATGAAATGCAACGCGAGATGAGAGCCCTCAAAGGGAAAGATCTGTTTGGTAAAGATGCCCATGAGTTATGCTTAGTTCCCAATGTTGTGGTTCCGCCTAAGTTCAAAGTTCCAGATTTTGAGAAGTATAAAGCGAGTACCTGTCCAAAAGCTCATCTAACTATGTATGCGAGGAAAATGTCTACTCAAACTAGCAATGATAAGCGCTTGATTCACTACTTTCAGGATAGCCTGTCTGGGGCAGCCTTGAGGTGGTACATGGATTTGAATAGGGCTGATATCCGCACTTTTAATGATTTGGCTAGTGCTTTTATGTCTCAGTACAACTACAATTCCTTCATGGCTCCTGATAGAGATGAACTCCGTGCTATGACCCAGAAAGAGAAAGAATCCTTCAAAGAGTATGTTCAGAGATGGAGGGAGTTAGCTGCTCAGACTCGTCCTCCTATTGAAGAAAGAGAGTTGTCCAAGATGTTCATTCACACTCTTAACCCGTTCTTTTATGAGAAGATGTTCAATATGGTATCCAGAAGTTTTACTGAAGTGGTAGAAACGGGGATGTGCCTAGAGGAGGCCATTCACCAAGGAAGGATGTCAAAAGAAAATACCCCTGTCAGCAGCACCAAGAAGTATGGTCACAATTTCCCGAAAAAAGAAAGAGTCAGAAGTCGGTATGGTAACTCAAGGAGGTTTTCAGCCAAGGTACCCAAATTATCAACACGTTTCAGCCGTTGCACCTGCTCCACAACCACATTACCCACAAATGCCTTCACAACCACAATATCCACAAATGACTCCCCAACAATTATATCCACCACAGATTTGCCCTCAAAATGTTCAACAAACATTCAATCGCACTCCCAGATATCCACCCTTTGACCCTATACCAATGAAGTACGCTGATTTGTTCCCCGCTTTACTTGCCAAGAACTTTATTCAGACAAGGCTACCACCTCCAGTGCCTGCTGTACTACCTACTTGGTACCGTAATGACTTGACTTGTGCTTTCCACCAAGGGGCACCTGGCCATGATGTGGAACGCTGTTTTGCTTTCAAAAAGGCTGTCCAGGACTTAGTCCGAAGCAAAGTGTTGACTTTTAAAGACGAGAACCCCAATGTTCAAACAAACCCTCTACCAAATCATAACCCCTCTGTCCATTTCATTCAACCCTGCCTAGCTACAAATGCCATCCTCAGTGTGAAAAGTATCAAGACTCCTCTGGTTCCTATCCATATCAAAATGTGCAAAGCAACGATGTTCGATCATGATCATTCAGTTTGTGAAGTGTGTCTGTCAGATCCCCATGGTTGTTCCCAAGTTCAAAGAGATATCCAAGGTTTGATGGACAAAGGAGAGCTGTTAGTGACAAAGAAAGTTGAAGAGGTTTGTGGTATTACACCAGAGCTTAGTACTGCTGATCGTTTGGAGATGATTTACAACAGCGGAGAGTGTAATATTCCCAGACTTACAATTCGTGTGCCAGGATCTGTGCCTTACGCTTCTGAGAAGGCCATACCTTACAGATATCAAGTTACCATGATACAAAATGGAGTGGAGACCTCTATCCCTCCTTTGACTACAGTGAGCAATCTTACAGATAATAGCAGAATTCTGAGAAGTGGTCGTGTTATCCAAGGGGCAGTTCCTCAAAAGCCAAGTACCCCTGTTATGGAGAAAGGGCCGGTCAGTGTTCCTAGTAAACCAGTTGAGAAAGAGTATGAAGATTCTGATGAGGTGATGAAACTAATCAAAAGAAGTGAATACAAGATAGTGGACCAGTTGTTGCAAACTCCGTCTAAGATTTCTATGTTGTCTTTGTTGATGAGTTCTGATGCCCATAGGGAGGCTCTGATGAAGGTATTGGATCAAGCCTATGTTGAGAAAGATGTAACTTTAAGCCAGTTCGGAGGTATTGTGGGAAATGTGACTGCTTGTAATAATATGAGTTTCAGTGATGAAGAACTTCCCGAGAGAGGACGAAATCATAATTTGGCGTTGCATGTGTCAGTTAATTGCAAGTCAGATGCTTTATCCAATGTGTTGATTGATACTGGGTCGTCTCTGAATGTGATGGCTAAAACTACTCTAGACAAACTTTCCTACAAGGATGCCTATATGAGGCCAAGTTCCATGATTGTGAAGGCGTTTGATGGTTCAAGAAAGTCAGTGATTGGTGAGGTGGATTTACCTATTGCAGTTGGTCCGCATGAGTTTCAAGTTACTTTTCAAGTGATGAATATACAAGCTGCTTACAGTTGTCTTTTGGGACATCCATGGATTCACGAGGCCGGTGCCGTGACATCCACTTTACATCAGAGGTTGAAGTATGTGAAAGAACGAAAGCTGGTAGTTGTGAATGGGGAGGAAGCCCTGCTTATTAGTCATTTATCAAATTTCTCATGTATTGGTGCGGATGAATCAGACGGTACAGCGTTTCAGGGACTCTCCCTTGAGGAGAAATGTCCGATCAGAGCTGAGACATCTATGGCATCTTTGAAGGATGCACAAAGGGCTGTGAAAGAAGGCAAGACTGCCGGTTGGGGAAAGGTACTACAGTTGTCAGAGAATAAGAACAGAGCTGGTTTGGGTTTTACTCCTTCTACCAGGATAGGGAAGAGAGAGCCATTTGAAGATGTTTTCCGCAGTGTTGGTTTTATCAACAATCCCTCAGAGATCAATGCTGTTATTGGAGATGAAGACGAAGAAGGACCACCATCTTTTGTGACTCCTGGAGGAATATGCCACAACTGGATTGCTGTTGATGTCCCTTCTATCATTCCTCTGTCTAAGTAATATGTTTGTCATTTTATGTTTTTTTAAGAAAAATCATCTTGTCCTGCCCCAAGCAAGAGTGAGACTATGTTCGGGCTTTGTTTAAATTGCTTCAAGAATGTTAATGAAAATCGTCGTTTTTATCATGACTTTTTTATATTTTCTTTATTTCCTTTTATTCTAGAAAATGGTAACACAAAAAACAAATCATATATATTTTATTTTTCACCTTTCTATTCTTATTATTTTTATCAAATAAAAATTCTGCATTCTTATTAAAATAAAATCAATCATCAATCATATGTAGAATTAACATCAATAAGCCCGTTGAGTACAATGATTCTAGACCCTCTATCAAATTTGAGTTTCCAGTCTACGAAGCTATGGAAGAGGAGGATGAAGAGATTCCTAATAAGATTAGACGATTGTTGGATCGGGAAGATGTGGCCATTCAGCCTCACCAGGAAGTTACAGAATTGATTAACTTGGGTACTAAGGAAGAGAAAAGAGAAATTAAGATAGGAGCAGGTTTGGAAGAATCAGTCAAAGCAAGGGTAGTAGAGTTGCTCAGAGAATATGTTGACATCTTTGCATGGTCGTATCAAGATATGCCTGGTTTGGATCCTGAGATTGTGGAACACCGTCTACCTTTGAAGCCAGAATGTCCTCCAGTGAAGCAGAAATTAAGAAGGTCTCATCCTGATATGGCTCTCAAGATTAAGGAAGAAGTTCAGAAACAGATTAATGCAGGTTTTCTTATTACTTCAGAGTATCCTCAGTGGTTGGCCAACATAGTACCGGTTCCCAAGAAGGATGGTAAAGTCAGAATGTGTGTTGATTACAGAGATTTGAATAGAGCTAGTCCAAAGGATGATTTCCCATTACCTCATATTGATGTACTTGTTGATAATACTGCCAAATCCAAAGTTTTTTCCTTTATGGATGGTTTCTCGGGGTACAATCAGATCAAGATGGCTGTTGAAGACAGGGAGAAAACTTCGTTCATCACACCTTGGGGAACTTTCTGTTACCAAGTAATGCCTCTTGGGTTGACAAATAGAGGTGCTACTTACCAAAGGGGCATGACCACTCTGTTTCATGATATGATGCACAAAGAAGTTGAAGTGTATGTGGATGATATGATTGTTAAGTCAAGCACTGAAGAAGAACATATGGAGTATTTGTTGAAGATGTTTCAGAGATTGAGAAAGTATCAACTCCGTTTGAATCCTAATAAATGTACTTTTGGTGTTAGGTCCGGGAAGCTTTTGGGTTTCATTGTCAGTCAGAAGGGTATTGAAGTTGATCCTGATAAAGTCAGAGCCATCAGGGAAATGCCAGCTCCCCAAACAGAGAAGCAAGTTAGAGGTTTCCTTGGTCGTTTGAACTATATCTCCAGGTTTATTTCCCATATGACTGCTACATGTGGGCCAATTTTCAAATTACTCCGCAAAGACCAAGAGATTGTCTGGACAGAGGATTGTCAGAGAGCTTTTGACAGTATCAAGAAGTATCTTATGGAACCACCAATTCTTATTCCTCCAGTTGAGGGGAGGCCACTCATTATGTATCTAACTGTGTTAGAAGATTCTATGGGCTGTGTGCTGGGGCAGCAAGATGACACCGGAAGAAAAGAACATGCAATTTATTATTTGAGCAAGAAGTTTACTGATTGTGAGTCTAGGTATTCCATGCTTGAGAAGACTTGTTGTGCACTAGCTTGGGCTGCCAAGCGTCTGCGTCACTATTTGATTAATCACACTACTTGGTTGATATCCAAAATGGATCCAATTAAGTACATTTTTGAGAAGGCTGCTTTGACCGGAAGAATTGCTCGTTGGCAGATGTTATTGTCCGAATATGATATTGAATACCGTGCTCAAAAAGCAATCAAGGGTAGTGTCCTGGCTGATCATTTGGCTCACCAACCAGTTGAAGATTACCAACCAATCAAGTTTGATTTTCCAGATGAAGAGATCATGTATTTGAAGATGAAAGATTGTGATGAACCGCTGTTTGGGGAAGGTCCAGATCCAGAATCCAAGTGGGGGCTGATATTTGATGGGGCTGTGAATGTCTATGGTAGTGGAATTGGGGCAGTCATTGTTACTCCTGAGGGTTCTCATATTCCTTTCACCGCCAGGTTGCAGTTTGATTGTACCAACAACATTGCTGAATATGAAGCTTGTATCATGGGTATTGAAGAAGCAATTGATTTGAGGATCAAGAATATTGACATCTATGGAGACTCAGCTCTTGTATTCAATCAGATCAAAGGAGAATGGGAGACACGCCACACTGGCCTGATTCCTTATAGAGATTACGCAAGAAGATTGTTGACTTTCTTTAACAAAGTGGAGTTGCATCACATTCCTCGTGATGAGAATCAAATGGCAGATGCTTTGGCTACCTTATCCTCAATGTACCAAGTTAATTATCCGAATGAAGTTCCGATCATCAGTATTCGTTGTCTTGAAAGACCGGCATATATGTTTACAGCAGAAGAAGTGATTGATGATAAGCCGTGGTTTCATGATATCAAGTTGTTCCTGCATAAACAAGAGTATCCCCCTGAGGCATCTAGCAAAGATAAGAAGATCTTGAGGAGGTTATCTAGCAGTTTCTTTCTGAATGGAGATGTGTTGTACAAGAGAAATTTTGACATGGTTTTACTACGGTGTGTGGACAATGCTGAGGCTGATTCTTTGATGCACGAAATACATGAAGGGTCGTTTGGAACTCATCCCAGTGGGCACACAATGGCCAAGAAAATATTGAGAGCGGGGTACTACTGGTGGACAATGGAGTCTGATTGCCACAAGCATGCTCGGAAGTGTCACAAATGTCAGATTTATGCATATAAGATTCATATACCACCAACTTCTCTGAACGTGATTTCCTCTCCTTGGCCCTTTTCTATGTGGGGCATTGATATGATTGGACGGATTGAACTAAAGGCTTCCAATGGACATCGCTTTATTCTAGTGGCTATTGATTATTTCACCAAGTGGGTCGAAGCGGCGTCTTATGCCAATGTTACTAAGCAAGTGGTGGTTCGTTTCATCAAGAATAATATCATTTGTCGCTATGGTGTACCTAACAAGATTATTACTGATAATGGGTCGAATTTGAACAACAAGATGATGAAAGATTTGTGTGAGGAGTTCAAGATTGAGCATCATAATTCTTCTCCCTATCGACCTCAAATGAATGGCGCAGTTGAAGCAGCAAATAAGAACATTAAGAAGATTATGCAGAAAATGGTGGTTACTTACAAAGACTGGCATGAGATGTTACCTTTTGCTTTACATGGATATCGTACTTCAGTGCGTACTTCAACAGGGGCAACCCCTTTCTCCTTGGTGTACGAAATGGAAGCAGTGTTACCGGTAGAGGTTGAGATTCCATCAATGAGAGTCTTGATGGAAGCCAAACTAACTGAGGCTGAATGGTGTAGAAACAGATATGAACAGTTGAATTTAATTGAAGAAAAACGTATGGCGGCTTTGTGCCATGGGCAGTTGTACCAAAGAAGGATGAAGCAAGCTTTTGACAAGAAGGTTCGACCTCGAGAGTTCCGTGAAGGTGATCTTGTACTTAAAAAGATCCTGTCTTTTCAAACTGATGCTAGGGGCAAATGGACACCCAATTATGAAGGACCGTATGTTGTTAAGAGAGCTTTCTCAGGTGGTGCAATGACCCTTGCAACAATGGATGGTGATGAGCTCCCTAGGCCTATTAATGCCGATGCAGTCAAGAAATACTTTGTCTAAAATAAAAAAGAATAGCTCGCTAAGTCGAAAACCTGAAAGGGCGGCTTAGGCAAAAATGAGCGTCTCGGTGGGCTGAAAACCCGAAAGGGCGGTCCAGGCAAAAATTAGAGACAAAAAAATATATATATATAATTGTCCTGATAAGTCGAAAACCTAAAAAGGCGATCTATGCAAAAGTTAAGGAAAAGAGGACAAGTAACTGCATCGGAACATGCATCACCTATCTTGGAATGTTTCAGTCAGCAGACAATTTTAGGTTGTAGTTTTTTAGGATGGAATTCAAAGTTGATGAGGAAAATAGTAATCATTGAACTTGATGTATCCTCCCCATGTAATTACCATTTTCTAAATTTTAAATGATCTGTGGGATTGCGCTTTATGCCAATTTTCACTCTTTTACGCAAACTTGAGCCTGTGCCTTTTATTTAAAATTCTCATTTTACTCATAATTTTATTTTTACTTTTATTTTAACTTTAAGATACTTGAAGCAAAAATAACTCAAAAGTAATGTCAAACCTTTTTAAAAAACTTGTCTTTTCTTTTGGAAATATAAAATGACAAACATCTCTTACACTCTTGAGTCACATAAGCATGCTACAACAGTACTTCAAATGTGGACATATTTCAAAGAAGCAGATGCAGCCATTGCAAAGAAAAAAAAAAGAAAAAAGAGAAAAAAGAAAAATAGCTCGCTAAGTTGAAAACCTGAAAGGGCGGCTTAGGCAAAAATGAGCATCCCGGTGGATTGAAAACCCGAAAGGGCGGTCCAGGCAAAAATTAGGGATAAAGAAAGAAAGAGAAAAAAGGAAAATAAAAAGCAATGGCTGGTTTTGAGTGGTCCAATTCAGAGTATGAAATGACGACTTCCACCGAAGGCTTTATTTGTGAAACTGGCTCCGAGAACTAGTTGAAAGAAAGATGTGTTACCCTTGGGGTTTACCCTGCAAGTTTTATTTACATGGACACCATTTCTGGTAGGAATTTGACGAAACATCGTACGGATATGCCGGTCTCATTGATCCCATCATTCCTTTGTCTGTCATCAAGTGTTGTCAATCTCACCATACAAATAACAGTTCAAAACATGCATTCACATCCATGCACCCATTCATACATATATGTACTTGTATTCATGAGACATGTAGGACATTCATCATTTAATATATCTCAAGTGGCAAATGCTGCAAATTATCATTCAAATTCCTCAGAAAAGTCATTCCCAGATGTATCTAGTCAATCTAGCTCTTTCCTTTCATAACATGTCTTGTTCCTTCATAATGTCAGTTAACAGTTCAGTTTCCTGGTCAGATCTTTACCATATCCAAGAGATTGGTAAACACTTTATTGCCTTCTGTCTTTACTTATGTCCGTTCACAGGACTTTACTGCTTATGTCCATTCACAGGACTTTACTGCTTATGTCCGTTCACAGGACTTTATTGCTTTCTGTCTTTACTTCTGTCCGATATAGGACTTTACTGCTTATGTCCGTTCACAGGACTTTATTGCTTTCTGTCTTTACTTCTGTCCGATACAGGACTTTACTGCTTATGTCCGTTCACAGGACTTTATTGCTTTCTGTCTTTACTTCTGTCCGATACAGGACTTTACTGCTTATGTCCGTTCACAGGACTTTACTGCTTATGTCCGCTCACAGGACTTTATTGCTTTCTGTCTTTACCTCTGTCCATTACCGGACTTTACCGCTTTCGTCATTATTATTTATGTTCCCCAGTGAGTCTGTCTCCTGCCTGTTAGATAAACTCTGCATAATCTTGCATTCTCGGAGCATAGCATTCATAGCATACCATTATGCCATTCCATGTCCGGTCGGTTAAAAAATGGCGTACTTTATATTTAAGTCTCTTCTACCGTCCATTCAAAATAATAAAAATATCAAAAACATCTTTTTCTTCTTTCGAACTTCCGGTAGAAGAAACTTAAATAGGGGCATCTGTCATACCCCATTTTTTGACCACCCCTAATTTCTTCATTTAATTTTGGCTCATTTTAAGCATGTTAATTTTCATCACATTATTATTATTTGTTAATTTAAAATTGCTAAAAATAGTATTTTATCTTGTTTACGCTGCTTAACTGTTTCATTTTTAGATAATTAATTACATGACATTTTGATATTTTTCTTGCACCATAAATTTCCAAATATGCTCTTGTACCATAATTTGTTCATAAACTTGATTTTGTTCCCATTTTACCCTTTTCAAAATTTCAAATATTGAGGTAACTTCTTTTGCAAGTAATCTCCTTTTTCATCCATTTCATCATAATTTTTGATTTATAATTTCATCTCCATCACTTTTATATGTTATGAGCATGACAAAAAATATTTTAATTTTCATTTGCATTTTTATTTTATATATTATATTATTATGTTCATATTTACATTTTAAATTCAAAAATTCATTTCTTCACCAACAAGTAACCTTTTTTATTCAAACTTTTTTTAATTATTTCCAACTTGACTCATGCATTTTATAAACACTAAAAATGGACACTTTTGCCCTTGCTCATAAATATTTTCATTTTCCACATATTTATTTATTTACAAAAATGGTTTTAAATTGGTTTAAAATTATTTCTTTCATCAAATAAATCCCAAAAATCCCATGATCCTCTCCCAACCATTTGATCTCAGAATATACCTCAAAATGTCATTTGCATCAGATCAATACACTTGTACTCTTGATTGAGCATCATCACAAAATATCCATTTTGCAAAAATTCAAGAATACCCCTCTCATTCACTCACAATCACTCTTTTCATAACCTAAACCTATTCTATAAATACACACACGTTTTTCAGAGCCAAAGGGGGGTGATTTTGGGAGAAGGAGGCAGCTGAAGAACAATCCATTTTTACTCACTTTTACAAAAATTCCCAAACACGAAATTCTCATTGTTTTCTTGCAATTAACATGTTAATAACCTCCTAAAGACGGTCAGAATCAAAACCCTACCTCCAATTTGAAGCTTCAGAGACGTTTTGGACCTCGTGTTCAAGCTCAAAGTTCGTGAAAAATCAACTTCTCCTAACGTGTTTCTGGTAGCTTTCTTGCTCCTTTTTAATGCCTTTCGTCTTATTTCATTACTATGAAGCTATCTGGGTTGTTAGTTTGCCATGAAACGTGCTAGTTTGTGTGTTTGATTTAAAATTTTCAAAACTTTTTCTCTTCGTTTTTTAAAATCTAAGTGTTATTTCATGAAACTAATTGCTTATTTGGATTCCTTGTGAAAATACGAGAAGAACCATATATGATTCGCGCATTTCTGGGCGTTTTTTAGTACTCCGGTGCCGGAAACGGCGCCGGCAACGGCGAGGACTCAACAGAGATGATGATCCATGGGTGAATCTCCGTCCTTACCCAGTTTTAATCATGGCCGTTGGATTCATCACACGGCGCGTGTGTTCCTTTGATCGCACCCGTCAGATCTCATTAAATGAAGATCTGACGGTGGTCAAACGATAGGACCACGATACGTGTCCGTACCTGATCCTAGCATGCTTGTATATGCACGCGTGTTTCTCATAAATTCCCAGATTTAATCTAGGCCGTTGTTTTCATTCAAGGGCGTACGTGAGAAGGCGAAACGACCGGTTGATCCTTCCTTGGGAAGATCTAATGGTTGTAATGCGTACTCACGCATATGTGCGTCACACTGAATCACAGCCAACATTTTCCTCAGATTTTTTTCTCTGCGCGTGGGCTTGGGCTTTTTTGCTACTGCACCCCCTTTTTTATTTTCTTTGATATTTGCACCCCCCTCTGTATAAATTTTATTTTTATTATTCTGAGATGTAAATTTAATTTTAAATTATATTTTTGGCCATTTTAAACTGATATGTCACAAAATCATTTTTTAAAACATTTATTTGATATTTTTCCTACATTTTCCTTATTTATTAGTGTATAAATTAGGTTTAACTTAATTAATGTTTGATAATATGTTTGTGTTATTTGATCTATGATGTAATATGAGTGACATACTGATATTTGGACTTTTATCTTGTTTGTATACCTGATCATATATTATTTTAATTTTTCTTTGTCTTTTTACACTATTTTAATTAGGTCTAAATGCTAATAATTAGCCTTAAATAATATGAAATTTATTTTCTTTTGATTTTGTCATGCCATGAACTTTTAAATGATATTTGTTGAAGGTTACTCTCTGTTTTTTTGTTTTATTGATTTATTTTGCTTTGATTCCATTTTAATTGTATTAATTAGTTATAATGTTCACATGTTAGGGTTTTAATTAATTTTTAATTGATGCTTTTAATTGCCATGAAAATTATTATATGATTGTTAACATGCTTGATTGTTGTCTCTATGACTTAGCTCTAGGCTTTGGATTTATGATCACATGTTATATTTTTGCTATCTTTTAATTCCATTTAATTAAGATTGATTGTTAATAATTAGCTTAATATGTTAATAAATTATTTGTCTTATGTTCTTGTTATACCATGAACTCTTGATTAATTTTTGTAGATGATTACCCTCTGATTTTACTTCATTTTTGTCTTAATCACATGATTGATTTTCATTTATTTTATGTTTTTTATTATATTAATTAATTATGAAATTTACATGTTAGTTTTTAAATGACTTGTTTGATGTTTTAATTCTTAATTACCATTAACTTTGCCCTATGTTTGATAATATGTTTAATTTTTGTCTCTATGATTTGATCCTAGATTTTTTATTTAATATGATCGATTCTTAATAATATGATGCAATTGTAAATTGTTTTCTTTATTCAATTAAAAATAAATATGCATGTATGTGAGTTTGAAAATGTTTGATTTATTGTGGGAATGTTTCCATGGTTTGAGGTAGTATTGTATGCTTTGATGAATTTTCAATTCCTTTTTTTCCATTTTAATTAGAAAATAAATGCATGTGTTTATAATTTGAAAATATGTGTGACATTGCTTGGTTTACTTTCATTCAATTGTTTATCTTGTTATGATGTGATGATTTTTGCTTTTCTTTGCTTCTTTCTTGTTTGTTTTTACTCTCGTGTTTTATGTGCTAATTTCGTCATTAATCGTTATTCACTTTCATGCTTCACACACCACTCATATTTTATTATTCACCTCACATTTATTTATTCACTACATGCTTTATGTTCATTTTATGCTTCATGATTATTATTCTTTGTGTTTACGTCTCTAGCATTTACATTATATTATATGCTTTAATTTCATATCCCATTTATTTATATTTATGTCATCGTTATTATTATTCAAATCCCCCACGCATGTTCCCCCCCCGGTTGTAATTTTAAATGCGCATTATTGGCGCGATTTATTTTCAATCATTATTTATTGCTATTATTTATTTAACTCAATCCCCTTTGCATGCTACCCCCCGGATGTATTGTGTGCTTTAAATTCTCGCTTATTATTGCTCGTTAGTATATTTAATGTGTTAATCCGAAGAAAGGAAAAAACCTCGACTTATATGTCGTTGCAAAAAGTCTAGGCGCGATTCAAATATTTTAGGTTGTTTAGTTAAAGCGTTAGAACTCTCGTTAGAACCATTAACCCTTTTTAGCCAAAAAATAGAGGTCAACACCTCTTCTCAAAAATATCCAAAATATATCACTTATCAAAAACTTTTTTCAAAACAACTTGGATTTTAAACCAAGTCATTAATCAAACTTTTTCTCAAAAAACAACTTGGATTTTAAACCAAGTCCTCAATCAATCAAACTTTATTTTCTTTAGGTGAAAACACTTGATTTTTCAAATCAAGTCTTATTTTCAACTTCAAAACTCATTTTCATTAGATAAAAACCTTGGAACTCAAGCCAAGTGCATTTTGTCACTCAAAACTCATTTTCCCAATAAAATACTCAATTAACCCTAAATCTTATACATATTTTCAAACACATAAAAACAAAGCGCTTAAGATAGAATACAAGAGGTTCCTATAGAGTACTATAGACGCCTAGGGTGCTAATACCTTCCCTTTGCGTAACCAACCCCCTTACCTCGATCTCTTTATTTAGGGTGTTTTAACGGACTTTTCTCCCTTCTTCGGAAAAATAAAAAGCTCAGTGGTGTATTTAAATGTTTTGTGATTCAACGCATCCCTATAGCTTGACATCCAAAAATCACCGCAACAATAAGCACTTATGATTAAAATCAATTAAGTGAATAATCACTTATTAAAATAAGTTTTAAAAATTTGAAATGGAGTCAAAAATGACTAACATAATTTTAGCATAAACATGTGAACAATAAGCTTAAGTAAGCTAGAGTTCACAAAAGTGCTTTTTGAAATAAGCTAAAAATATAATTAAAACTAAGTTTCAGACAGGGGGTGCTAAAAGCAACAGGGAGGGGGTGCAGAAAGCAAGCGTATAATCCTGTGTGGGAGTCAGGCGAGGTACATGATATGGGCCGCGGATACAAGCCCTGTGATTTAATCATGTGGCTGTGATTTAAAAATAAACAAACAGATCTGGTGCGTTCAGTTAATCAAACGGCTGTGTTTTAAACTAAACGGGGTAGCCAATGACGTGTTGACACGTCATCAACCCCAAACCTTCTTCAACATCACGAACCCAGCAAACAAGAACACATGAAGAACACAACAACAACACACTTCGGCCAACACACGAAAATCGCGATTTCTCACCAAAAGTTATGAACAAATATACTATGTCGCAGGATTTTTCGCGCTGATCATGAATCTATCATTAGTTTTCAAAAACAACAACTTAAAAGCAACAAACGATTGAATCAAAGTTTAAGGAAAATTTTCAAAGTTTCAATTTATCACAGTTTTGAACAAATTATCAACCCATAAAGCTTAGTCATGCAAAAATAGGAAGGTTTAAGTCATTAACTACCTGTTTTGAGGTTGATTTCGTTCTCTTCACCTTCAAACTCCGTTTGGCCACTTTGAGCTTCTAGAGCTTCAATCCTTCGTGTTTCCTTTGATTTGAGTTACCAGTTATGCTTCTAGGAACCTCAGAGAGTGATTGATGAAGAAAAAATGAGAGCTTTTGGTGTTAAAATGGGTTTTCGAAAAATGAAGAAAAATGAGAAATGTTTGAGTTTTGAGTGAAGAATTCTGACTCTCTCTGATTTCCTCTGCCTTCAGCTGCGCAAACACTAATGATTGGGGTTTATATATGGTTCCCATTAGGTCAGAAATAGAGAAAGGGTATATAGGACAATGGTACAAAAATGTGATTTTTCTTGATTTTTCAAAAATGTTTAATTGAGGATAATGTTGTACTATTTGATGATGTGGTGATATGAGAAGGTTCTAGGTACTCTTATGATAAGAATGGTGAGGTGTTAGTGATTGAATATTTTTTGTGAATTTTTTCTATGATTTTTAGGACAAAAAAGAAAGGATTAATTATACATAAAATAATAAAAATAAAAGTAAAATACACAAATAAATATGCATGATGATGGATGATGATTTTGATTTTAAATCTAATATGAGAATGAAGTTAATTAGAATGAGAAATTATGAAGAAAAAAAGGTTACTTGTTCATGAAGTAATCTAAAAAGAAATGAAAAAGAAAATGCAAATAAAAAGGAATTTCATGAATAATTAAATAATTTATGAAAAATAATTAAAGAAAATATTTTTTTGAAATTTTTGTGAAGCAATTATGCGTTTTTATGGATTTTTATGGATTTTATGCAAAAATGTGAAATAAACCTAAATTTATTAATTAAAGGGTAAAATGGGAATAAAAAAATGTATGGGGCAAAATTAGGGTATGACAGAAGCAAAAGATTTAGACACCCTAAGTCTGGAAGGTTTAATTAGTTCACTCATGAGTCATGAGATTGAGCTAGCTTCTGATGAACCTCAGAAGAGAGTGAAGTCTTTGGCTCTGCCAGCTACTTCAGGATCTTCTAAGGCTCTAAAAGCTAAGGTTGTTGAATTTGAAACAGAGGAATCTTCTGCAGATGATCAAGAAGAAGGATCAGAGGATGATGTAATTGCACTTCTGACCAGGAAGTTCCAGAAGTGGACAAAAAGAAAGCCAAGATATTCTGGTAGAAGTTTTGGATCTAGAGGTTCTAGCTACAGAAGTTCTGGTAACAAAGAAAAGAAGGATGATTCAAAGAATTGCTTCAATTGCCATAAGCCTGGACACTTCATTGCTGATTGTCCTGAACTGAACACCAAAGGAAAAGGAAGAAAAAGCACTTTCAAGAACAAAGTTAAGATGAGTCTTCTGGCAACATGGGAAGATCTTGACAAGCTATCTGATGATGAAGCTGAAGATGCAGAAGCAAACTTGGCACTTATGGCCACATCTGATTCAGATGTTGAAAGTGATATTGAGTCAGATTCAGAAGATATTGAGCAGGTTATTTCTCAACTATCTAGTACTCAAATTTCTAAGGCTTTGAAAGATACTATGATGAAATACATGGAAAAATCAAATGAGCTAGAACTTTTTAAACAAAAGTTTGACATGCTCAATGATAAGGTTAATCATATTCAAGAAGACTACAAGAAGTCCTTAAAGACTATTCAAGTTCTTGAAAATGGTTGCAGAACATGTAGCAAACCCTATGATAAGCAAGAAATTGCTCTTCAAGAGTTTGTTCATCATAATATTGATAAGCGTAGATTAGCTTCTATGATTTATGGTGCTGGCAAATACACAGGACAAGGTTTGGGAAGTACTGTCAAAGGAAACTCAAATCAGTCTGTGTGCATAAGCAAAACACCTTTTGATCTTTATTCCAATTTTGTTTCTAGTAATGGTACAGAAAATCCAAAAGTGTCAGATGCTCAAGTAAGCGTGGAGCTTTTGAAAACCTCTGCTCCCATTGCTTCAGTATCCATGTCTAGTAAAGGAGTACAAAAGATCTTCAAGCCTAAGAGTACTCGGGGCATGAGATCAGACTGTACAAACTTGAAAGTTGGTTTGCTGACACATTCTGGATTAAGGTCCAAAGGAAAGGTAAAGCCTAAACCTGTTTTTCAAGGCTCACCTCACTATGGATCCTATGGAAACTACAAGAAACAGAAGAGGAATAAAAGAACTAACTTTAGAGGACCCATCAGAATATGGGTACCAAAGTCTGAGATAATGTTTATTGCAGGTATGCATCCCAAGAAGAAAACAAAGCTCCCGGTAACTGGACAGTGGATGTTCACGACACATGACAGGAGACAAGCACTTGTTCCACACCCTGAATCTGAGAGAGGGAGGAACAGTAGGATTTGGTGGGAACCAAAGAGGCAAAATCATTGGTATAGGTAAAGTAGGTAGTTCTTCTCTTACTATTTCTGATATTTGATTATAGTAGATGGACTTGGGTAAGATTTCTGAAATCTAAAAGTGATACATATGAAGAGTTTAGTGTCTTCTGTGCCCAAATTCAAAATGAAAAAGATTTAAAGATTTTGAAAGTTAGAAGTGATCATGGTGGAGAATTTGAAAATGAACCTTTTAAAAATTTATGTGAAGAACATGGAATCTTACATGAGTTCTCTTCTCCTAGAACTCCACAGCAAAATGGAGTTGTGGAAAGAAAGAACAGATCTTTGCAAGAAATGGCTAGAACCATGATGCATGAAAATTCTTTGGCAAAGTTTTTCTAGGCAGAAGCTGTAAACACTGCTTGTTATATTCAGAACAGAATCTATATTAGACTTATTCTGAATAAAACAACATTTGAACTCTTTAGAGGAAGGAAACCCAATATTTCTTATTTTCACCAATTTGGATGTACATGTTACATTTTGAATACAAAAGTTCATCTTAAGAAATTTGACTCTAAAGCTTGTAAGGGTATCTTCATTGGATATTATGAACGCTCCAAGTCATACAGAGTGTATAATTCTGAAACTCAAACAGTTGAAAAATCAATGCATGTTAAGTTTGATGACAAAGTGTCTGACCATGAAAAGTCAGAGTCTGTTATAGAAATTTCAGATTCTCAAGACTCAAAAGATGAAGGTTCTGGATTTGATTCCACTCCTGAACTTCTGGAAGCTCCAAAGGACAACCAAGTTCCAGAATCTGATGTTCATCAAACAACACCAACTGAAGATTCTGATCTAGAAGCAACAACTATTCCAAGAAATACTTTCAAGTACAAGTCATCACATCCAGAAGAGCTTATCATTGGGAATAAGAACAATCCTAGGAAGACAATATCAAGTTTTAGGGATGAAGAATCCTTATTTGGTCTAGTTTCCTTGATTGAACCTAAAACCACTAATGAAGCCTTATCTGATGATGCTTGGATAGTTGCAATGGAAGAAGAACTGAATCAATTTCAAAGAAATGATGTATGGGATCTGGTACCCAAACCACAAGACAAGAACATTATTGGAACAAAGTGGGTATACAGAAATAAGCTGAATGAACAAGGAGAAGTAACAAGGAACAAAGCTAGACTTGTTGCACAAGGATACAGTCAACAAGAAGGCATTGATTATATAGAGACTTATGCTCCAGTTGCAAGATTGGAAGCAATAAGATTACTTCTTTCTTATGATGTCAACAACAACATCACTTTATCAAATGGATGTAAAGAGTGCATTTCTTAATGGAGTAATTTCTGAAGAAGTATATGTCAAACAACCTCCAGGATTTGAAGATATTTCAAATCCAGATCATGTGTTTAGACTAAAGAAGTCACTTTATAGACTCAAACAAGCTCCCAGAGCTTGGTATGAGAGACTAAGTAACTTCTTGGTTGACAATGGTTTTGTGAAAGGTCAAGTTGATAATACATTATTCAAAAAGACTCCGAAGAAAGACATTCTGATCATTCAAATCTATGTTGATGACATCATTTTTGGATCAACAAATGCTACACTTTGCAAGAACTTTTCTAAGATGATGCAAGATGAATTTGAGATGAGCATGATGGGAGAATTGAAGTACTTTCTGGGAATTCAGATCAATCAAACAAAGAAAGGAAACTTCATTCATCAATCAAAGTATATCAAAGATCTTCTGAAGAAATATAATTTGGAAGACTGCAAACCCATGAACACTCCAATGCATCCTACATCAAGTCTAAGCAAAGGTGAGTCTGAAGGTAAGGTTGATCAGAAGTTATATAGAGGTATGATTGGATCTCTTCTCTATCTAACAGCTTCAAGACCTGATATTCTATTCAGTGTATGTTTGTGTGCAAGATTTCATTCAGATCCTAGATAATCTCATTTTACTGCTGTAAAGAGAATCTTTAGATATCTGAAGGCTACTTGTAACATTGGATTGCTGTATCAGAAATCTGATGATTACAAACTGATTGGATTCTGTGATGCTGACTATGCTGGTGATAAACTTGAAAGAAAATCCACTAGTGGCAATTGTCAGTTCATTGGTGAGAATTTGATTTCATGGGCTAGTAAAAGGCAAACCACCATTGCTATGTCAACTGCAAAAGCAGAATGCATTTCAGCAGCTAAGTGTTGTACACAACTACTTTGGATGAAATATCAATTAGAAGATTATCAAATAAGCAGTCCCAGTATTCCTTTATATTGTGATAACACTGCAGCCATTCATCTTTCCAAAAATCCTATTTTGCACTCAAGAGCTAAGCATATTGAGATTAAACATCATTTTATAAGAGATTATGTACAAAGGGTGTTATTGATCTTAAGTTTATTGATATTGAAAATCAATGGGCTGATATCTTTACAAAACCCCTGGCTGTTGAAAGATTTGATTTTATCAAAAGGAATCTTAATATGATGGAAATCTGTGAATAAGCTGAAACTCTGGTGAAAAATATTATTTTACGGAAGTTCTGGAAGACTATCAGAAGTTAGGGGGAGTCAGAACATCTGTATAAGAAGTCTAGACAAACCATCTTCTGGTATCTTCATCAGAAGCTACACATGAGTGGTTCTGGTACATGACGTGGCAGTTCTTGTTGAATAACCTCTTCAACTGTTGTTACTGATGTGTCAGTTATTTAAATAAACTTCTAATACACGTGTCTTTTTACTATTAGAGAAAGAAGTTGGTTAGTGATGATTGTGTTCAAATTCATTTGTGAATTGTTAAGTTACTCTATTACCTTTGTCCTTTCAGTTAGTACGTTTTTGTGCGATTTCTTTTCATTTTAAACTCACTAACTGTTCACATTCACACTTTTGCACACTCACTACCCACACTTTCATTCTTCTAAACTTCAGAAAAAAAAATTTCTTCTCTAAATTTAGCAAATCCTAACCCTAACCTCAGAATCATGTCTACTTCTTCGTCTGCTCAACAACAAGTGATTATCACCCCTCCTATTGTTGATATAGAAGCTTCAACCCCTGGTATCTACACTAAGGATAAAATGGATTTCCCCATTTTTGACCTATTTTGCTTTATCAAAAAAGCGGTGGATTTCGTGAGTCTAAAAGCAAATGGAATGGAAGAAATCAAGGATCTTTTTGACAAACAAGGTTTATCTATTTTTTTCGAAGTACTAAATGGACCTGTCTATCCAGAATTGGTGAAAGATTTTTGGATGAAGGCAGAAGTGATTACGAAAAGTACGTTTGAAACTGCTCAGTCTAAAGAAGATGATGCTGAAAAGGGGAAGATAACGGAATATTTGGGTCAAGAAGTAAGATCAGAAGTTGGCGGTGTCTGTATAAGGATTAGAGCAGAACATATAAGGCAAGCTTTAAAGTTACCCCTATCTGGAATAATTCTTCGCATAGATGAGAAGGAATCAAATCATATGATGCAGGAAGAGATTTACTGTCGTGGTTCTACATCTAAGGGTAATCAAGACATGAAACCCCTCTACAAAATGCTCTACAAGATTCTGCATGAGTCACTTATTCCTAAAGTTGGCTCTTCAGATCAAGTTTCTCAATATTATAAGTCAATCTTATACTATGTGGGAAAAGGGGATGTTGTCAACTTTGCTAGAGTGATCTTCAATCATCTTTGCCAAGCTATCAAAGATAGTAAAACAAAAGGCACTAAGAATGTGCATTATAGCAGACTCTAGTCCTTCATGTTTTACAGCAGTTATTTGTTGCATTCATTAAGACCTGTCTTCCCTGAATATGGTTCTTATTTTGATGCAAATCCTTCTGTGATAGATGGTGCAACCTTGAAGAGAGTATTGAAGATTTCTGGTCCAGTTGTTTATCCTCAAGAGACATTTAAGCCCAGGAAACAAGAACAGAATCGTTATTTCTTTCTAACTCTTGTTCCAAAGAAGGAAGTTATTGATATTGCTGCTGAGCACAAGAAACTTCTGGAAGGAGGTTCTACAAAGGTGGAAGACAGACTTGCTTCCAAGAGCTTGTTGCAACTTCCATCTCTGAAGAAGAGAAAGAATTCTGGTAGGCAAGAAGCACCAGAATCTGGATCCAAGAGAGCTAGAGGATCTACTCCTAGGAAGTCTGTGAGCACTTCTGGTGTGGAGGTTACATCAGAAGCTAGTAAGAATGTTGTGGAAGAGATTGTTGAGAATCATGTGTCTACTGAGATTGTTCAAGAGAAAATGGTTGGTAAGCCTTCTAAAAGGTCAACAAGAACTTCTGGTGTTGTTGCTGCTACTCCAGAAGTTCCCAAGAAAAGGGTTACCAAGCCAAAGCAAAGGAAATTAAAGCTTTCTGCAGAAGAGGAAGAAGAATATGAAAAAGAAGAAGCCATAAGGATTGTAGAAGAACTTAAGGAAAAAGAAGCTGCTAAGGAAGCACTTCTGGTGAATAGTTGGGAAAGCTTTGAGGATGTTGAGCCTAATGAATTTCTAGATGCTCATATCCCAAAGGAAGAGTTGGTGGTCAAGCTGGCTAATCAAGGTGTTTATAAGAAGGTTAATCTTGAAAATATTCCTGATTATGTCATTAATGGTCCAAAGCATGCTAAAAACATCCCCTATACAGTTCCTGTCAAAAATATTTTTTCTAAAATCCTTTCTGATTTGGAACCAAAAACCAACTGTATAGTAGAAGTTGCTGCTAGTGCTTCTGATAGATTTCTTGATGAAACACCAGTAGTTAGCTTTGTATCATCCCATGAGTCTATGAGGAGATTTTCTGAACATGTTATGACATTGATTGCAGAAACAGGTGTTGTCCCTTCTGGCCAAATGGAAAATATTGGACAGGAAGTTCAAGAAGTTAATGCAGAGGTTGCAACTTCTGATGCACTTCCTCAAAATATTTCTCATGAGGAAACTATTGTCATATCCCCTGTGCCTGAGTCAGTTAACCCTGCTTCTCCAAAATCCATTGATTCAGAAAAGACCATATCTGATCAAATCAATTCTAGCCCTCCTAGAATAGAAACTGTAGTTGAGTCTGTGGTTGAAACTGTTGTCCAACAGCCATCTTCTGGTGCTGTTGAGTCCACTATTCCTGAACAAGAAAAAGCTAAGCTACAGAAATTAGCCCTGGATTTGGAAAACCCATTTCCTCAGAAATTTCAAAATCTCACCCCTGACCAAAATAACTTCATCAAATCTTTTGAACAAGTTATTTCACCACAAAATGACCTTCCTTTAGCTATCATTCCCACACCCCTTGATATTGCTTCATCATCTACTCAAACTACGCATTCTGCCATAACCCCAGAAGATGTTAAGCGTGTGCTTTTGGGTATTAATGATAAAATCAAGGAATTTCATCAAAATTTGCCTTCACTTTCTCTTGCACCAAGCAAAGTATTTTCAGAGTGTGATGCTCTATCTGAAATGTGCAAGCAGATGTTTATAGATTATAGCTTTCAATATGAGAAAGACTCTGTTGTAAACATTGCTAAAAGAAAGTTTGTTCAAGATAAAATTGAAGCTGGAAGACTAGAAGCTCAGAGGTTATATGATGAGAAGATGAAAGTTGTGCTAGCAGAAGCAGAAGATCAGTTGTCTACTATTTATGCACAAGAGATGGAGAAAATTCTTCAAGTAGAAACTGAGTCAGCAGAACGTGTCAGAAAAGTTGGTTCAGATGTTGTCATCAAGCGTTTGGAACATATTTCTGCTAATGTTCTGAAGCAACTTCAAGAGAAACTGCTTAACCCTTTTGATCCATCTCAACCCTAGGATTCTGGCTCTGTTATTTTTTATTTTTTTTATCTTAAGTTCTGAACTTGTTTATTTTGTTTTGTTTGAATGTTATGGATGTTAATTGCTATATTATTAATTGTTCTGTTCAATTCTTTTTGTTTCAGAAGTTATATAATTGCTGCATACACATCATTGTATTCAAATGAATTTTGTTTTATTCATATAAAATTTGCATTACAATAACTTTGTATTTTTCAAGATTTTTGCATTACAATAACTTTGTTCTAAAAACAAGTTTTTACATATGAAAAATCCAGATACATATGAAAACCTAAGAAATTTTACAAAAAGATAAGAAAAGAACAACTAAGGTGTTGATCCAAACTTCAACCTTGGAGTCTGAAACTTATCAGCTAATCTGATGAGTCTTCTAAACCTCTCAAGCTTGAAATTTCCTGTTTTGGAAACTTGGAGCATCCCTTCAGTTCGTCCTGTTTATCTTTCTGTATCAGGAGAAATCTTTGTTCTTTTAAGAACAAAAGATGGTTGAGGAACCTGCATCTTCATATGATTCTTAGAAATCATATTTCATGCTGTAAGATCTCGTGTTCTTGATTTTACAGAGATTCTACCTTGTTTCTCCTCTGAAAATTTCTTAAAACCAATTCTTTCAATCACTCTTCTATCCTCATCTATATTTTCTTTCATTTTGTTGAAGAAATATCATGGAAGTGTTGAGTGAAATGACAAAGAGTATGGTGCGTTTTTATAGTCAACCTGTTGGTTGGCAGTTACCTCGTTTTTCGTTTTTGCATTAAATTCTTTGTGGTTTTTATCATCTTTGAATTTTTGACTTGACTAATTCTTTAGTCACGTGTTTTTACTTGAATATTTCCTTCTATTTTATTCTTTTTGTTTAATGACAAAAGGGGGAGTAAGAGTAAATTAATTTAAGAACACTAACTAAAGCCAAATTAAAATTTGCTCATATGTTATATTTCAGTTATTGAATATTATCAGTTTTGATTATAAAAGGAAAATTTTTCTATTGAGATTAGAACTTTCTATACATGATACACGTAAGAGAAGATTGTACTTTTCTCTTAAGTAGATCTGGCCAAGGAAGAAAGCTTGCAAACCTATCTTCTGGAAGTCAAGTGTATAATGAAGTTCTGGATTCAATGTTAAAATTTTCAAACTATTTTTATCATTCATTACTGAAATCAGGGGGAGCTTGCAAAACTCATAAACCTGAAGGATGTATTCTATGATTAAAATAATAACAATTGTAAATTAATACTTGGTTTGTCATCAATCAAAAAGGGGGAGATTGTTGGAACAAAGTTGGTTCTAATATAACCCAAGTAGTTTTGATGATAACAATAGTATTAATATACAATAGGGAGTACTGATAATTTACTCTAGTGTGCAGGCATATAAATTAAAATTTTATAAACACTAGAAATTGAAGTTTTGGTTGCTAGTTGAAAAGCGCCCCAGAAGCTGGGAAAAGCAAGTTCTGAGTAGTGACACCAGAAGTTGCAAGTCAAAGTCAACCAGAAGCTACACTCGTTAGAAACAGAAGTTGGATACTCAAGATTCTGATGACGATGAAACAACAGAATTTGTCAGAAGAACATTCTATTCTCAAAACGACTATCATCTATTTGGCAAATTCAGAAAGGCAGAAGAAACCTCGTACAAGACCGATATCCTCATGATAATGACGTTTGTACTATTGTACTATTTCTTTTTTCCTAATATGGGCGAATACTCGAAATCAAGGATCAAGATTTCATTCTTTACTTGATTTGGATAAACACATTTCAAACGGAAATAATAGTACAGTACTATGCAGCTGTTTTCATCATTGTCCGCTCAAATTCAAATGCTCCACTATCGCCTATAAAAGGAGGAAGAATTTGAAGAAGACAATAACACACATCAACGAACAAAAGCGCTGTTATACTGCTGAATTCTTAAGAGCATTTTAACTTAGAAAAATACAACTTGAGCTTATATCAAAATTCAGGACAAATAGTTTTCAACTTCTGATTAGTCAGTTGTTGAACCTTAATTTTCTTTTATAAGAATTCTAACATAAGTCTTGTTTTTAGAGTTGTATTATTTTGTTCTAGAACTCTGATATTGTTTATCAGTAGTTCAATCTGTGTTTCTTTGTATCTTTGTTTTAGAAGTCTCTTGCTTGTGTGCTTGAGCATTGGAAGTCTCTTGTATTGTGTTACTTGAGCAAATGAAGTCTCTTGCTGTGTGCTTGAGCAATTGTAATCTTGTGTGATTATAGTGAAATCCCTTGGAAGTGCAAGGGGACTGGACTACTCTCGGTTTGTGAGAGGAACCGGTATAAATCTCTTGTGTTCATCTCTCCTTTCTCTCCTCTGTTTTTATTTGCACATCGTCCAGAAGTTGATTGTGTTTGATTTATTCCGCTGCTAATTCTGATAAGTTGAAAAACTTAGAAGAAGTTTTTAAAACTATAAAAACACAATTCAACCCCCCTTCTTGTGTTTTCACACCTTCAATATATACTATCAGCAATCAGTTAGCTTACCAGTCATCAACTATTTTATCCCGATTTGATATGGATCTTGGTTGTTGTTGTTCAAAATAAGATCTTGTCCAAAATTAAGATTTAATATTGATCTCAAAACAACTACAATCTAATTTTGAGTGTAGTGAAAGAGGAAAGGTAAGAACAAGATTCAGTGTTACATAAAAACACACCTTTTTGAAGAAGACAAAACAAAAGTAGTGGAAGTAGGAAAAAGGAAAAAAGTTGGAGTAATTAATTTACTCATTAATAAAATTTGGAAAAAAGCATAAAGTGGTTCATGCATTATTCACCTCTTATTGAAAAATCATAATTAAAGGTAAATATGAAAAATCTATATAATTTGACAATTAATTTAATACTAAAATCAACTTTCTTAAAATTTGTGTTTTGTCAGACCAGCTCTTATAAATAGAGAAAAAGAGTATTATGATTAAAAAGTTATAAGCAAATGATGTGTACAAATGAGATCCAATTAAATATCAAAATATAATTATCTCCATCGTGGATGCTCTAAAGATTTATGGTATAATTAAGAAATTAAAATGAATAAATTTTGTACTCATTTCGTAACACTTTATAAGCAAAAATATACTTTTTAGATTTATTAAATATTTAATGTATATGGTTTGAATATATTTTTACTTATAAAGTGTACGGAATAGAATGAGTATTAAAAATAATATTATTCATGTTTTAAATATGTTTCATACACAATTTTCAAGATTATTATTATTATATTATATATATTTGGTATTTTTGATTAGTGCTATAGAAAAATTATTTAGCATTTTTCATTTTTTTAAAATCTAAACAAAGGTGGTCTTATGCTAGATAGCAAGTTCTGTACTAAGCAAGAACACTATTACCATTACCATGATATAATCAAAGTATATCGGATGACTTGTTTTGTACGTATTTTGCTTTTGAAAAACAAATATATATACTGCCTTAAATGTACTTTCAACTTTAAATTAAAAAAATAATGCATAATTTTGAAAAAAAAATTACAAAACCATAAATAGGAATAAAAATCACGATAAAAAATACACATAAAAAGTGTAATTCAATAGAAGATAAAGATGGCAAAAATATCCATCCTCGTGGAAATCCGCAATGGGCACGAAGCGGATACTTTAATGGATATCCGCGGATAAAATAAGTAGATATTTCAATTATCCGCGTTTAATGGATACAAATGCGGGTTTAATACTATCCACGTTTGCGGATATTCATACCCGCTAAATAATTAGTAAAATTACTTATATATCTCTACTTAAATATAAATTATAGTATTTTTCTTGTATAAAAAAATAGTATTTTTTTATTTTTTTTTATATAGAAAAAACTTTTCATTTTTTTTTTCATTTTTGAAGAAATGTTTTTTCAATTTTTTACGTATCTCTCATCTTCTTTTTAATAAAATTTCTTTTGCAATTATAAAAAAAGAGAGAGCGCATAATATATGAATATTATGTTGTAGTAATATTTTGTCTTTTAAAAAAATTAACTTTTTTCTAATAATTATATTTTTTATAAAAAAATGTCATCCATAGATATCTGTTAATATTTGCGAATACTTCAATATATGTGGTTTACCCGCTTAGCAGATATCTGTACGGATATGGAGAAGACACGAATATAATATTTGTCCAACGGAACGGACACGGGTATGACACTATCTGCGTCCATGGATATCCATTGACATCCCTAGATATACGTATAACAACTTATATAAATTAAGAATGTCTTTTTATGTCATTTAGACCATCTCCAACGGTGTGTACCTATTTTTTAAGAATCAGTACCTAATAGGTACTCCCATTGGAGTAAAACAAAAATGAGTACCTAATAGGTACTAATTCTATAATAAGTATCGGTACCTATTTTATTTTTATGAGACACATTTATAATGATATATAGTTATTGGTGAAATTTGTTATTGGTGGGACCCTTTTAGAACTTTTTAAGAGGTGTTGGATTGGAGAGTTTGCGTACCTACCTACTTGATACTATTATTAAAAAATAATAATGAGTGATGTGTACACGTGCGATCCAGATAAGTACCAAAAAATGGAGTTCTTCATTGTGGATGCTCTTACATTTATCGGCTAGTTGAACTACTAATTTTTACAAACACTTCAATTAATTTATCAACTATAAGCTATATACTATGAGTTGAGATCATCTCCATTTCCTATGTTTTCCATTTCCTCCATTATTATATAGTTTTAAAAATATAAATGCAAAAGTGTAATATTAAGTGGGTCCAAATACCTTTTATACACCTCAAAACATTTAAAAACTTTAATAATGAAAAAAATAGAAATAGCAATCAGCTATAAACTATCAACTAACTTATCAGTCATTAACTATTTTTACCGAACAAAGTGAAAAAATCACATGGATGTATTTGGAAAAAATAAATAAAAATGAAAGACTAATTGGGGTACGTTTCGGTCCAAATTCTTTATTTAAGGGAACGAGACTGCCTCACATAGATAGGGTTCTCATGTTGGTATTGAGTTAATTTTTCTCCAGTCTTTCCTTTTTCTTTTTTATCTATTTGGAGAAGGTACTACCTTATAGATCTCAAACTTCTCTTCGTCATCAAATATTCTGATGGATGGATCTGAGATATGAGATCTAGTCTCTAGATTTTTTGCAGTTTGTTTTATTTTTCTATTTTTGTTCATTTCTTTATTATTTTCATTTTGTCACAGTTTCTTAACCTTCAAAAGTTCCTCATATGGAGTTTATTATCTTTGCTAGATTCACTCTTGTTCAATTTTTTTATAAATAATAAAGAATATTATTTTTATGAGATATTATTTTTTTTGTGTTAGGGTTTTGAGAGGTGGAGCTCTTTTTAGTCCAAATATGGATCTGGCTGTGTTGATAGAGCTGCTTTGCTATGGATCCCTCAATTCTACCCATTTTGTGCTTTGTGGTAGTCTTGTGGCTTCCATATCTAGGGAGCTTTATCACCTTTAGGCTTATCTTTCTTTGGATTGAAGGGAGCTCTACAACTTACATTCGTTTTTTATTTATTATTGTTTCTATTAATTGATCCACTTTGCCTTAAACATAGCATTTATATACTGAAATAAAAAAAATAAAAAAAACATTCATATAATTTGGATCCATACTAGATCTGTGAGATCTCAGAAGGTGAGGTAATATTTATTATCTTGATTAAGTTTTTAAATTAATTATATATTTTTTTAAAAGGAAGAAAATGGATTTCAAAGTAATCAACTTTTCTTGAATTTCTATTAATTAATTTAGTTGTTTTAAAAAATACTGTCAGTCTATCGCTCATAATTTCGATCTACACTAGATCTGTGTAATTATGAAAGGTGACCGAAGATTCCTTATCTTAATTTATTTTTCTTTATCATTATTTCGTTGAAATTAATTGTATAATATTTTACCATTATTTATTGAGCGAACAGTTAGATCTGGACTTGAATATATATGAAACTTTTTATTTTGTTAGATCTTGACTTTGTTTGAGTTTTGACAGATTGTCTTTTGAAACTGATGAATCTCTCTTCAGTTTGGAGTTAAAGAGATCGCTGCAATGGTCAATGAAAATGAGATTGTGTAACGAGTGTTGTTTTAGGAAGATTTGATGATACTATTGTAGTGTAACCATACCTTGGAAGTTGTAAAGTATTGGAAGTTGTAAAGTAATTTTCTTTAATGAATTTAGTGCTTGGAAGTTGTATTTTGAATTGCATAATAAATTCATATTTATTTCTATTGTACTAGCATTTTGTACAAATAAAATTGTGGGTCTGATATACAGACCAAGAACTGAAGTTAAGGATAGTGTTTGATGGTTCCGGATAAAATAGACCGATGGAGGTTTTACCTCATGCTGCACCATTGGATTAAGTAGTTACATAGATCATATCCGTCAATGCTAGTAACATGAATGTGTGTTATGTAAACTTAAAAGAGGAAACATTAATTTCTACCATATAAATTTTATATCCTGTTAATTAAAGTTAAAAAGTCCAGATAAAAATCTGAATAAAAGAGAAAATGGATTGAATTTTTATACCTTTTTTCGTGCAATGTAAAAGAGAAAATTCCATTTGCATTTAGTTTCAATTGCATACTCCCTTCGATCTCGGATATAAAAAAAGTTTTTTTTTTAGGTTTATTGAACTATTTATGTATATGGACTACAATATAAATCAAATACATAAAGAATTCAATGAACTTAAAAAAAAAATCTTTTCTTAAAAATAAATCTTTTCTTATATTTTATATTTGAAACAGGAGGGAGTATATTGCAATATATTCTGAATAAAAGAGGAACATTTATATTGACGTATTATGGACCAGTTAAGTTACAGAAAGTGATACCTTATCAAAAAGGACCTATTTATAATTATAATAATTATGAATGACATTAATTATTTTTTTTCAAAATTACTCTTATTTACTTTACATAATTTTTTTAATAGTATTTTATTTTTGGATTTTTCTATCCTGAGGAAAGTTGAATGGATCAATGGAATAAGGGGGTGATTATTAATGCATCATTTTATGACTTTTATCAAGTTTTATTAGTGAGTCTTAATTACTGTATCTGTTTTCTTCTCTCGTCTGCTGCTTTTACACAACCGTGTAACAATGTTTAAGAATATATACCAATATAGAATTTGTTGCTGCTTTTACACAACCGTGTGTGTAACAATGTTTAAGAATACAAATATAGAATTTGTTAGTTATTTTTTAAATGGTAAATTATTATGTGTTATAAATAAACTAGGAATGTTAGAGAATAGAGATAGGATACAAGTAAGCAAGTAAATGATCAAAGATATTAAAGGTTCCACTTACTAATGAGAGTTATAGGGAAGTGAAAGATCAAATGGACATCCACTAAAGCACTATAAAGCACTAATGTAATTATTCATAACACTCCCTCTTGGATGTCCATCAAGAATATGTCTCATTAAAACCTTACTAGAAAAAAACTCAATGGGAAAAAATTCTAGTGAAGGAAAAAGAGTACAACATCCTATGTATTTGAACTGTCTCGTTAAAAACCTTACCAGGAAAACCCAATGGGATAAAACCATGGTGAAGGGAAAAAGAGTGCATAACACATTTATATCTCCCCCTCATAAATACAATTATATCTGAGGCTAAGGAGACCAATTGATCTTCTATATCGCTGATTTAAAAGCTTTACTTGATGGTGCCTTTGTAGAAATATCTTATTTAATATATTCTTCTCTGAATTAGCCGTTGATGCTATATTATCTTGTTCAATTATGTGTTGAATTAGAGACTTCAACCAAAAGATCTGATTTATCTTCATACTCATCTTTAAATTAGTTGTGCTTGAAATATTAATTCATATTGAGTGGTTGAAACTTTCAACTTGAAGGAGCCTCTTGTAGAATGAGAAAATTACATGTTTATTGTATGTATAAACTCATAATCCTCAATGAAAAAGCATTCTCCGCTTCATTTCTTTCTCATACAAAACATATGTTTGACTTTGTTCGTATACCTGTATTTAAAAATATTGACAAAAACGAAAATAACACAATACATATAATTAACCAAATACATTAAGATATGGTACTTCATGACCAATTGAAGTTGTTCATCATTTTCTTGAAGACATGATCTATATTAACATAAAGTGACATCACAATCATTCTACTACACAATCAATTAGATTTGTCTAATCAAATTATTTTAATACATTTGCTATATAAGTTTCTATAAAAGTTTCTTGATGCATAAAATGTCATTTAAATAATAAATTTGCAAATCCAAACAATCCTTTCACATGCATCATATGCAATTTCAAATCTTTTTATAATCAACATGTTTTAGGATCTCTTCTAGAGTCCTAATAATATTTATATCATCATAAAATTGATTATAATAAATTCACTTCCAAATGTTTAGAATGCACATACGATGTCATTTCTTCAATGTACCATAAAAATTAACTCATTCAAAGAGTTTCATATAATCATCAATTCAAGTGAGCCATACAAATATATCGTAACATATATAAATTTAGTCTTTCAAGTGCTATTAAACTTAATCAAGCAAGAAAAATTTATCGAATTCACTTCAGGTGAATATGTCTCATCAAAATAAATATCGAATTCACTTCAGGTGAATATGTCTCATCAAAATAAACTATAGACATTTACCATCCATTTTTTTGTGAACATATCAAACTCTATAAGTATGCTTTATATCAATATAATTCTCTTTAACGTAAAAATCATATATATCTAATTAACTTCAGATCTTCAGATGTGCGGACTAGTCCAAATAATTCAGTTATATGAATAGAGTTTGATTTCACTGGAATTGTCTATTTTCATCTGCAGATATTTTCTTTATCTATAACCGTTAATAGACGTTGATACATGATCCTCATTATCACTTACCACATATAGCGCTATAGAAAAACATCGTCAACATTGACTTTCAGTTTTGGTTCCATCTCGTTTCATTCATAATTTATCGAGATCTCTTTATTTTCATAAATTTCAGGTACCTGATTAGTTCTTCTGGAACTTAAAAATCAATCATATCAGACAACTCTTTAAGAGTTTCTACAGGGTTATCTTTCCTTTTAGCTCCTTTTCTTGTTTGAGGATTTTTATATTTGGAACCAATTAGTCTACCACGCTTCATGCGCGGTTGTGACTCATTTGCAATATTCTTTTATCCGACAAGGATATCTATTTTCTTTGGAGCATTAGCAGCTTTAATTTCTTAACTTTGCAAATGAGTTATATTTTGAGGATCAAGATGAGACAATAATATTTATTTTCATATAATTCATTTGAACTTCAGGTTCATGTTTCAGTTGTCAGCTGCTTATTCCCTCCCCCTAATATTGGGAAAACTAATTCATCAATTGATAACCATCCTACTAGGATGTAAACAAGTTGGCACAATACAATTTGTAATAGATGAAGATTCATATCAAATATATTTTTCCAATATTCTTTCAAGATCTATATAAGTACATTATATTTGAGTAACTGTGATATACACAACACATCCAAAAATATTTATATGAAAAATATTTGGTTATAAACCTAAACTTAATTGAATTGCAAATTAAGGGGAGGACTTTCATAACTTATTGACTTGATGCGAAGCAAAAATTCAATATATCTCATGTTCCCAAAATAGAATTTTGAAGTTATGACTTCATAAGTATCAATCACACATTTAGCTTTAGACGTCTAAAGAATGAAACTTCTGGTCCATATTTTGAATGAGCATATGCTACAAGATATTCAAATCAATTTTGGTCGACCAATTTCACAAACTTCTGGTTGTGAGTTGACTGAACATTTAATTGATGCATCAATTATAGTCGTATAATATCTAAATGATAATTGGTGATTTCATTTACAAATATCACCTACTCTCAAAATTTGTGAGCGATTCAATTTTCCAACTTCCTTTGGGAACAAAGAATACACAAAATATTGGATTGAAGAAACTTCTGGCTCTTTAATACATATCCAAAATATTTTTTTTCGCATCGCAATAGATCCGGGATAACCCAACCGGTCTTGCCAACGACAAACTTAATATGATTTGTAAACTTCTGGTTTACAATAATTTGTGCTTCAATTGCACTAATATAAGTGTAGTATATTCATCATGTGAAATATGAGCTCTCCATGTGCTACAAGGCATCTTACGTACCAAAAAATACTTATATCCTTGAGCAACATGTTGTGCTTTGTATTTCACAATTTTTCATTCTCATTTATATGCAACTAATTTCAAACTTTTAAGTGTCTGGACTACAGGTCCAGCAACATTTTGCTTGCAAAGCGAGTTTCATTATACTTCAATCTAATTTCTCAAAATTTTGGCCAATTTTCACTTTGTCTACAATATTCTGGTATATTTCTTTCACATGAAGGAGATAACTTTTTCACTACACTTATTTTTCAATAATTTTTCGCATCATTATAGACTTGAGATATCACAACCGGTCATGCCAAACAATACATTTATTATGAATTGTAAACTTCTGATTTACAATTACATATGTTTCAATTGCACTTATACAAGTCAATTTTTTTTTTTCACTACACTTTTTTTTTTGGTGTAAACCGGGTATCCTCTGCGCGCAACTGCAGAGACTAATCCCTCGAGCCTTGTGGGACCCAAATGAGTGGCAAACTCTCCCTAAGAGTTTTAACACCGCTGCATGCCCAAGCCAGGGATCGAACCCAGGACCTTGGTTAAGGTAGAAGAGACACGCGCCATCTCATCTAAGTGCTCTTGGGTTTCACTACACTTCTATTATTCAAATTACTTATCATTATATAGAGATATTCAATATCTCTTTCATTTATTGTTTCAATATTCTCAAAGTAAACTTTATTCTCCATGTAATAAAATATTAGCTCTTCCGAAGCTTTCAATAATTTTGTAGTTCTTCGTGAACTGAAAATAACATCAAATAGATCTTATATTTTTTATTTTTTTGTGTAGTTTCTCGAGAAGTATATAACCAATCTAATAAATTATTCTACAATCCTTCTAGGATATATCATTACCGAACTCTTCAAAAATTCATAGAGAATAAAATCTTTTTTTTTTTTTAAAGTTCTTCAAGAACTATGCAATATATTTTAACAATAAAATCAATTCTCTAATCAATCCTTCAGGGATTAAATATCTGGTATAACAAAAATAAAAATTGCGAATAAAATAAATTTACAGTTATACCATCTTAACAAAATATTCCACATTAGTGTTAATAAAGATTTTCAAAGCACTGTTCATTAAAATAGTTAAGCAAATAAATCCCATATATATACGTTTATCCAATTTTTATTTTTTTTTGGTATTATGTTTATCCAATATTTTAACAACTATATCGGTCATTGTAAATTTCAAATATTAACATTCTAAACTTACATAATTAAACATGAATATTAAAATAAATAATAATTAAAACCAATTAATCCAAGAAGAAACTCAGATACAAATCGTTAGTTGGTTCAGTGGTGATTGGCGCTGAACTTGGTAGGGAGGACCACGGTTCAATCCCCCGCAACTGCGATCGGGAGGGGGCTGAAACCACTTGATGCCAGAACTGACCCCCGAACCAGATTCAACTGGTGGTGAAAACCGAAAAAAAAAAAAAAAAAACTCAGATATTGGACTTGTGATAAGAACAATACACGCCAAGTAAAAGAACACTTATATGGCTATTAACAAGTTTCATAATTCACCTACTGAAACTATTTCAGTTTGGTTTTATTATACAAACCATATGATTCTCAACAGTGCAATATAAATAAAGTGATGGTAGCGTAATACATATGTCAACCGAATTGAAAACATAACAGGCACACACAAGCACATGTCAAACTGTTATTTAAACCAAAATAGAAGAATGTTCATATAGAAATTATATTATCATTCGGTATAAAACTTTCACTAAATTAACGCTGTTGGAAGGAAGTTTTGAATAGGTGGAAAAGTATTTAAGTATTTAGGAGAGGATAGAAAACTTTGAAAGGGAAGGCTACTTGTATTACTAAGTGTTTATAATTTTTTTGCTTCATACTTCTTGGTTTACAAATGACTAGCTCTCCCCTATTTATAGTCTTCAAGGGAGAGTTCTACATACTTTCTATATACTTCAAAAGACTCTTCTACATACTTCTAAGAGAGAGTTCTACACACTTCTCTCTACTACAACATATTTTATCTCTAAGCTACCCTTTTACATATATCTCTAGAACTTTCATTGGACTTACTACCATAATAGTAGATTGGGCCTAACACTGGATTAGTCCAATGGACCAAATCAAGTTTATTATCCAACACCCCCCCTTAAACTTGATTTGTCTAAAGAGCAACTTCCTCAGCTTGAGCACTTTATCTTGTATCTTGATGGTTGCTTCATGTACACTCTTCTTCTTCTTCTTCCGATGACTCCATTCAAAAGGTTTACTTCCCGTTCATCTGTTGAATTCTCAACTCGTATTTTGCATCTAAAGAGAGTATGAGTCTTATGGTTATCTAGGCAAGCAACTCGGAAAAACCACCTTATCACAATCAACTTTTTCATTAGAGTCTTTTGCAACTAACCTTGCTATGTGTCCTTCAATTTTCCCTTTGAAATCCTTCCTCACATTCCACACTTTCTTGACGCCACAAGTATTATGCTCTATTCGAAGTGAAATGGATTTTGGCACGCCATTCTTCTTGATGTCTTTCATTTCTATGTTCGTTGCATATTTGCATATTCCATCTTGCGCAACTTCTTGAAGGTTCCCTGGTTTGCAGTTTGCGGAGAGACACAATAGTGTGAGATTTCCTTCTCTGACAGTTTCCTCATAGAGATCTTCAAGTCTTCGTGGTGATAAGGGGTGTGTGTTGTCATAGATATCTTGAAGACTTCTTGTACGCGTCACAATCCTTTCACTTCCAGTGTCTTCAGAGGTGGGCGACATTGGTGAGCTGAGAATCTGTTGAACTTCTTTGGTTGTTTGCTCATCTTCAAATTCTGGAAAGAAATTGTACTCCCTTTCATGAGCTCCAAAGTTCCATTCTCCTTCTTCATTGAAAACGACATTTCGGCTGATGATAGTCTTCCCCGTATTAGGACTATAGAGCTTGTAACCTTTGGAGTTGCTGTCATAACCAATGAAGATGTACTTTTCGCTTTTGTCATCAAGTTTGCTTCTTTTCTCATCCGGTACATGAGCGTGAGCAATGCTTCCAAAGACTCTTAGATGGGAAATTCCAGGCTTTCTTCCACTCCAGGCTTCTTGTGGTGTTTTTCCCAATACACTTCTTGTTGGAGACTGGTTTAATAGATAGACTGCGCACGCAACTGCTTCTGCCCACAGTTCCTTTGGTAGCCTCTTGCTTTTTAGCATGCTTCTCGCCATCTCAAGGATTGTTCTATTCTTTCTCTCTGCTACTCCATTTTGTTGGGGAGATCTCAGCACTGTCAGTTGTCGCCGAATGCCATTGTCTTCACAATACTTCAAGAACTCCTTTGAACTGAACTCTCATCCTAGGTCGGATCTCATGGCTTTGATCATAAGACCACTTTCCTTCTCAACCTGGGCTTTAAACTTTTTGAAGTTCTCAAACACTTCTGATTTTTCCTTCAAAAAGTATACCCATGTTTTCTTGAATAATCGTCGATAAAGAGAAGGAAGTAGTTACTCTTACCAAGTGATCTTGGCTTGATCGGACCGCACACATCCGTGTGTATTAGCTCCAATGGCTTCTGCGCTCTTGAGCTTGACTCCTTAGGAAAGCTCATTTTGAACTGCTTTCCAAGTAGACATCCTTCACATACTTGATTGGGATGGTTGATGTAAGGTAACCCTCTAACCATTTCCTTCTTAGAGAGCAACTCTAATCCTCCAAAATTGAGATGTCCAAATCGAAGATGCCAAAGCCATGACTCCTCTTTGTAAGACATCTTGAGACATTGCGCGACATCGTTTTGAATGTTGAGCACAAACATTCTATTTCTTGACATTGGCACCTTAGCAATGACTTTGCTTGAATGATCTCTTATTGAAAGGTTATCATCCTTCAATTGAATGTCATAACATTTCTCTAAGAGTTGTCCTAGACTTAAGATGTTGCTCTTCATGTTTGGCACATAGTAAACATAGGAAATGAATTGATGATCTCCATTCTTCAATCGGATGAGAATTTTTCCTTTACCTTTCACCGCCACTTTTGATTCATCTCCAAAAGCCACGTTCCCGTTCACTGATTCATCTAGCTCTACGAACACGCTTCTTCGCCCACACATATGGTTGCTTGCACCGCTGTCAAGGTACCATTGATTATCTCCACCTCTTTCATTGTCTTTGTGCGCCAACAATAGTGTCCCGTCTTCTTGGCTTATTTCTTCAACATAGTTGGCCTTCTCTTCAACTTTACGATTGTTAGGAGCTCTACATTCATAAGCATAATGCCTAAATTTTTCACAGTTGTAGCATTTGACCCGTGACTTATCGTACCTTTGTTTTGTAGCTCCTCTCCCACGACCTCTTGATGAAATTTCTCCTCTATGGTTGTTATCATCATTAGGCCTCCAACCTCGTCCGCATCCATATCCACGACCGCGTCCACGTTCTCGATCGCCACCTCGTCTTTGGTTGCTTCGACCATGCACTTCTTTAGGTGAAACAACTCGTGTCTTGAGTACTTGCTCCTCGATATCTTCCTTCTTCTTTTTATTTTCTTCATAAGCTTGCAACGATCCAAGAAGTTGCTCCATTGTCATGTCCTCCAAATCTTTTGTCTCTTCGATGACGGTGACAATATGCTTAAACTTTGAATCTACCGATCTAAGAATTTTCTCCATGATTCTTACATCAACAAACTTCTCTCTGTTTCTTTTATTAGTAACCGTCAAAACTCTTGAGAAGTAATCGGAGATAAGCTCACCTTCTTTCATACGCAAAGCTTCAAACTCTCCTCTTAGTGTTTGAAGACGTACCTTCTTCACTTGATCGACTCCCTTGTAAGAGGTTCAAAGTTTCTCCCATGCTTCTTTGGCCGTCTTTGCTCCCGAGACCATCTCAAACGTGTCTTCATCCATTCCTTGATAGATTAGACAGAGAGCCTTCTTGTCTCTCTTCCTTGAGTCTCTCAAACTATCCTTTTGAGTTTGAGATGAAGTACCTTCATTCTCCGTGTCAACAAAGCATTTCTCAACTATTTCCCACACATCATGTGCACCAAGGAGAGCCATCATTCTTAGACTCCAATTATCGTAGTTGCTCTTTGTGAGCATTGGAACTTGGAAGGGAACACCACTATTTGCCATCTTTAGGAGGATCTTCAAGCTCTTGATACCACTTTGTTGGAAGGAAGTATTGAATAGGTGGAAAAGTGTTTAAGTATTTGGGAGAGGATAGAAAACTTTGAAAGGGAAGACTACTTGTATTACTAAGTGTTTATAATTTTTTTGCTTCATACTTCTTGGTTTACAAATGACTAGCTCTCCCCTATTTATAGTCTTCAAGGGAGAGTTCTACATACTTCAAGAGACTCTTCTACACACTTCTAAGAGAGAGAGTTCTACACACTTCTCTCTACTACAATATATTTTATCTCTAAGCTACTCTTCTACATATCTCTAGAACTTTCATTGGACTTACTACCATAATAGTAGATTGGGCCTAACACTTGATTAGTCCAATGTACCAAATCAAGTTTATTATCCAACAAACGCATCTCACATAACAAAATTCATACATAAAAGTGTTGAGAAGTAATGTCGAAATCATATAACTATCACATGTACAAATAAAGTACTTTCCAGTTTCAACTTCTTCAAGTCACTACCACGACATATTTTTAGGTAGACACAATAATCATATACATCAAAAGATTATAGGTCGCAATTATATTATTATCATTTTAAATATAAATTACAGTCACAAATTCAACGTAAAATTCAAGACTTACGAAGTTTAAAGTTTAGAAAATATGTACCTTATCATTTTGGATGATTTTAAGGAAAGAATAACGTAAAACTTACAAAGATGTCGATCACATGCTCCAGATCCTCAAGTTGTGATGTTAGAGCTTCGTGCTGATAACGTGTTATAAATAAACTAGGAATGTTAGAGAATAGAGATAGAGAGAATGAGAGATTTGTATTATTCTCTTCATATGTGTGTTTGTACAATACAATAAAAGTCCTATTTATAGGATACAAGTAAGCAAGTGAATGATCAAAGATATTAAAGGTTCCACTTACTAATGGGAGTTATAGGGAAGTGGAAGATCAAATGGACATCCACTAAAGCACTATAAGGCACTAATGTAATTATTCATAACATAATGTTAATTTTTTACATCTTACCCAAAATCATGAATCCCAACTTCTTTAACTCTTAACTCGACTATATTTCATAAGAACTAGATTTCTTATCAAGTAACGGTCATTACAACTATATTATTAAGAAAATGACTTGTTTTTGAAATTGAAATTTCTAATAGATTGATAGTGTATTTAAGTGATATTGAATGGTTTAATTTGATTGACTTTAATTCCTTAGTCATATTAAGTAGAATTAGTTGGATCCTTTCAGAGAAATTATATTTTTTAAGTCACAGCTAGTCCAATTAAATGATATATATATATATATATATATTTAGTTTGTTATAGAATTTAAATTAATATTCCTATTTTTGTGACTTTTAATAAAAATTAAATTAGTCTATAATAAAAATAATGTTGGTATTTTAATAACAATTTCGTACATAATAAAAATAAAATAAAATTTTCTAACCTTCCTAATTTCGTGTAAGTTGATTACTTCCTCAAATCATTTTCCGTGATAGGAATTGAGAGAAAAGAAATGCTAATTTGCATAATTCATTCTTCTGTTTTTTAGAATAATATAGGAAAACTTGTACAATGTGTTTGTTAACCCAGTTCGGAGCAAATTTCTCCTACTCTAGGGGATACCAATCAAGGAATGAATTTACTATAGTAGTATTACTTCGAAGTTAAACAACCTGTTTACCATTCTCACTTAATCCCTACTTGTGCAAATTCTACATAGGCTCAACCTAGATATGACCAACCCAGGTCACTACCTAATAATAGTGCAAGCACAACACTGTTCTCTACAGTTTACGGGTAATAAACAAACACAAAGTATTGGAGACACTCTTCTAGAAAAACTACACACTTTTGTCTAAAGGCTTCAAGTGTTGGCACACACTAAGATACAGTCCTTAACATGCATCAAGACAATGCAAGAAATGCTCACAAAGAGACTCAATAAAAACACATTAAACCCTAATAACCAAACACGGCTAGACTCTCTTGAGAAACTAGGTCTTGGTCTTCACATATATATAGCCGTGAGCTGTAATAAATATTAGGGCTTCAAAATCCTTCCTGGAATAAGTGTGAAAGATCTCTTACAAAAATATTTCTTGAACCAAATATATTATTTCAAAATATATCGTCATGTATTTTAGAAACAAATATTCCTTATGAAGTCTTCAGCAAGTTAGGAGATTCTATTCTGTCTTGGCGCACAAGCTAGTCCTGAAGGCAAGGAAAAATAAGGGTTCCAAGAAACGGCGCGCTATATGGCGCGTATTAGGGTTTCACATCCAGCTGGCAGTGTTGTTCTCAGATGTGTTATGTGTACCACATCTAACACCACATCATACTAGCATCTTGTTTTTGAAAAATGAAGCCAACATATAAAATCCCAACAATGTAAATATTTTTTTTGGTTGCTGAATAATAGAAATATGTCATAAAATATTTTTAAAACTTGGATTATTATTAAAAGTTAAAACTGATAAGAAAAAATTAATAAAACAAAATTTAATTGAATGGAAAGAATAATGACATCAAAGAGATGGTTATACGACATCAAAATTTTATCATTTCATGACATAAGGTTAATTTTTGTATATATGAGCGCATAAAATTCAAAACGGCCACAGTGGAAATATTTGACGAATTTTTTCTTATTTTATAGAAATACTACATTAATGTTGGTATTTTGAAAATATTCATCAATTTTCAAAAAAATTCATATCAACTTTATCACTTCGTGACATAAGATTTTATTTTGTATATAATAAATAGCACACATAAAATTCACAAGGGTACGGTGCAAATATTTAACAGGTTTTCACTTTCTTTTTTTTTTTTTTATAAAAATACTACATTAATGTTGATATTTTAAAAATATTGATAAAAAAAAACTCCACAACGGACATAAGATTTTATTGTTGCACATATAAAATCCACAACGGATATATATATATATATATATATATATATATATATATATATATATATATATATATATATATATATATATAAAGGGTTTTTGCTTATTTTAAAGAGATACTACCTTATAAGTAAATTTGTATTTTTGTACATCCATTTTTCAATGTACCAAAAAAGTCAAATTTTCTTATGAAAATAACTTGTGCAAATAAATAAACTTTTAAGCTATTTTTTTTTCTCTCATAATTATGGCGTCTTTATAAACGTTTAAGTCTCTTGTACACATTAATTAAATATTATTTGTATTATATAGTTTAAGCTTATGAAATTATGATGTCTTTATTAGCTATTTTTTTCATAAACTATTTTGAAAAATTTATATTAACACATAAAAATTTATTTATTTGCATAAGTTATTTTGCATAAGCTCCAAAATAAGAGAATCCAAATGTGCCCTATAAGATCATATATTATTCGTTGCCTAACTGAATATTTAGAATGGAGATATTTATTTAGTAGTGCCTAATTTTATTAGCCACACTAGTTATTTATATTCAAGTCTGTCCGTGTAGTGAACAAAACATAAGGTTAAACGTGAGCAAAATCATGACAATGCCGACAACATCTTGTAACGACCTCATCATAAATTTATGGGTGGTACAACAATGAAAGTATCGCGCCACCGCCACATTGTTGCGATGAAAGGTTTAGTTTTAGAAGTGAGAGGTGGAAGGCAATGGCTTTTGCGGTGGTTTTGGAAGAGAGATAAGAGAGAAGTTTTTGATATTAGCGACACCAAATTAATAAAAATTAGTATGGACATTCGTGCCAAACACGATCTAGAAATTTAATTTTATGTGTATTCATGTTATTATTTCTACAATTTTTAATTGACTAAACTTTCTATAATTTTGTTGTTGTTTTTGTTTCGTTTCTATTTTTAAGCTCAAACTCATATATAATCTTGTTATTATTTCAGTTTTTTCCCTATAATATTTTTCACTAAACTTTTTATAATCTTTTTTTATTATTTTTTAGTTTTACTATTTTTAATATTCATATTTTATTTATGAAAAAAAAAATGATTGACTAAACTTTTTAATTTTTTTATTGTCTTTGTTTTGTTCTAATTTTTATGCATAGACTAAACTAACTTTATTATGATAAAGAAATTCAATTTTTTTTTCATAAGACAATTCAGACAGTTTAATATATTACCGAAATGGACTAGCTATCGATTAAACATTTGAATTTCAACAATCAGACATTTCACTCTCGTTAATTTAAAATTCAAGTTTATTAGTTAATTGTTTGTCCAAGTTAGCTTTTTTGTAAAAAAAAAGTTTTTAAAATAGAAATTAATAATTGAACAAAATAATTGATTTAACCAAGGATTAAACTCACAACCAATAGTTGAAAAAAAAAATTAAATAAAAAAATTGCCTTTACCAAGGCTTGAACCCACGAGGAGCCACTGCGCCAACGAGGTTCGTTGTATTACGTTTGGTTTCTTAATTCATATGTACGTTAAAGTAAACAACAGAAAAGAAAAAAAAAAAAGTTCATCTTCAACCTCTAGCTGACGCAGATTTAGATCTTGCATGTTGCAGGCCAATATAAACATAAAAAACTACAATTAATAATTCAGAAACATCATACAAATAATTTCTAATATATTTCTGATTTTAATTTAGATTAAAAATGTGTGAAATCAAATACTAAACTCAAAGTCTAACAAATATGAAGAACAAATTCTCAGACTTGCCAAATAACTACTTAGATTTGTTGAAGAAAATAACCAGATTTGATACCTAAACCATGTCACCCATTATGCAAGAGAAAAATTTGAGTAACCAGATTTGAAAGTTTTGAGATATTGCAGGGACAAAAATCAAATTTATTTTTTTACAATGACTCTTTTCAAAACAAGGCATAATTGCAGGAACCAAAAGTATATTTAAGCATTGTCGAAAAAAATAATCATTTAAGCTTATTATAAATAACATTTTGACGAACCAATACATTTAAAACACCTAGGATGGGCCGCCTTATCTAATCTTAGACCATCTACAATGGTAACTCCATTCAACACCCCAAAACTCCATTTTTTTACACTCCACATCATCTTCTCTCTCTTCCACCTAATAATTCAACGAGAAATACTTATATGGGCACAAGCCCAAATATTATTTGTTGGGCACCCTCACATGAAAGAAAAAAAAATAAAGAGAAAATGATTGAAATGATATATATTGATGTAACATATTTATTTTTGTTTTAAATATTTTGATTTATGTGTGTGCCCCTAAGTATAGTGCCCAAATACTTGTGTCCGTGTAAGTGTTGCTCTAATTCAACACCTCATTCAACTTTTACACTCTTCAATAGTTTTTTCATTCAACACTCTACCCCACCACATTCTCTACCCCACCACTTTTTATTTCATATTCTTATTTAAATTTAAATTTTTGTTTTTATGATTAAATAAAATTATAATTATCGATTAAAATTAAATTAAAATAATTAACACTCAACAAAATTTATTTAAATAATTTTTTTATTTTCTTAATTTAAAATGCAATACATCACACAAATAACGTATAGTACGAAGAATTTTGGGTGTTGTTGAAATGATTATTGAGATTCATTTCACTACAAAAAACTAAAATTTCAAAATAAACACTAATTGAAAGATAATAATAAGATTAAGGGAGTGAAAAACTTGGTTTTTTTTTTCTGTGTCCAAATCATATAAACCAAGTCTCTATTTATCGAGAAAAAAAAATCGTGAATTTTGGTATAAAAATAAAAAAATAAAAAATTAATTTGCAGTTAAATAATTGAGTTTAAAGATAAAATGGGATTAAAATCCGGACAGCCAATCACAGGCATACATGTGTCCCTCAGCTTCTTCTCTCTCCGCGTTTCCCTTCTCCCACTCGCCCAATACGCGCGTGTATTGCACGCGCCAGCTTGCAACCAAACAAAACGTGTCGCGTGTCTCTCAGTGGCAGGATTCAATGCTGTTGAATTCATTCATCACCTCTCTCATCCACATCATATTAAACCCCCTCTCTCCAATGGTTTCAACCGTTGAATCATCCTTTCAACACCCAATTTTTTTTCCCATTGCACATGGTCTTATAGAATGGGTAATTAAGAGTTTGCCTTTTCTCACTTGGTGGAAATGAAAATGAATGAATGAGTGAATAGGTAGTCTAGGTAGTGTAGTAAGAATGTAGGACCCACTAGCTCTATTGTACTCGGTTTTTACTATAATCTCAACTTTTACTCTATTTGTCTTCTCTAAATTTTATAGGGATGACAATTTGCTCATACTCTGTAGATATCCACAAAAAATATCCACGATAAGTAAGGTAAAAACCCGCATTTTGGGTACAGACATGGGTATGGGTAATTATCCACAAAATTGAGCGGGTATGATGCGGGTACGGGTATCTTTAGTACCCACTCCATATACCCATATAATATATATTTATTTATTTTAATTATATTATTATATAATAATATATGTGATTATTTTTAAAAAATACAACATTATTATACTAATACACATTTTGAATTAAAAAAATGTTTATTTATAACATAATGTGTTGAGTCTTCTGTATTGGCTCCATTTTTGGTGAGCATGATGTGGTATAAGATGCTACAACATCGTATACGGCTTTTGGTAATTTGAGGGCGCGTATTGTATTTATGGAATGATCTGTTTTTCTCTTTCATGAATCTTGCATGGCGCCTGTGTGTCTTGCTTATATTGAGGATCATCATTTATTACTTCAGATCCTTGACAAGAATATTTCTATGAAGAATCTCGTTGAAGTTTATTTTTGGAAAGAATCCTTTTTAATTAATGTGGTCAATGGCTTGAGTCAAACAAATCAAGTTCATAATTATTTCAGGATCAAGGACTTTGCTGAAGTACTTAAAGGTTATGCAAAACCTAATTCAGTGGTGGTTCACGCCGTATTTTTGTTGTCTAGTCTCCTAGGTTTTTGCGTGTGTGTTTTTGTGCATTGTGAGCCTTTCTTGTGTCTCATTGATGCAAGCTTAGGACGTGTTTCATTGAGTTGTACCTTGTGTGATCCTCTCCTAAGCTTTGAAGTACGGAGTTAGGATTGTGTGTGTGTTTTTGCACTCTAAGCCTTTAGGTACGAGTGTGTAGTTTTTAGGAGTGTCTCTCCAAAATACTTTGTCTTTGTGTTTTTTTAAATCCTTGCTGTTTGTAAGGTTGTAAGGGAGTGAGATGTGATCTCGGACTTAGGAGTTCCTAGGTTGAAGAGTCATTGGTAGTTGCCTAGGTTTTAAGTTGTAAACGTGTGTTTGCTAAAGACTTACAACTAGGACTATTATAGTGATATTCCTTCCTGGATTGGTATCCCCCAGATTAGGGCTTGTTTAAGTGCCGAACTGGGTTAACAAATATCCCGTGTTCTTTTACTTGCTTTCAGATATTTGTTTTATTTATCTTGAGATTTACGCAGTAGGATGCTATAGCATTGTATACAGCATTACGTTTCAGGGTTAAGAAGCTATAGCATCGTATCCCACATCTTATACAGTGTGCCAGAAATTTCAATTGGCATCAGAGCAGGCACCCTAACATATTTGGGTGAGCTCCAGGGAAGTTACTTTCTGGTACGATGGACACGGAAGGAGGATTTGTTGGCAGACCACCGCTTTTGGATGGCACCGACTATAATTATTGGAAGTCGCGTATGATGGCTTTTCTAAAATCTATGGATAGCCAAACTTGGAAAGCAGTTATCAAAGGTTGGGAACATCTTGTGATGAGGGGCACAACCAATTTAAAGCCAGAAGAAATATGGTCTAAGAAAGAAGATGAGTTGGCTCTTGCAAACAACAAAGCCTTGAATGCTTTATTTAGTGGAGTGGACAAATACATATTCAGGCTGATCAAGCAATGCACTGTGGCAAAAGATGCTTGGGAAATTCTCAAGACCACTCATGAAAGGACACCCAAGGTAAAGATGTCAAGGCTCCAACTTCTAACCACTAAGTTTGAGAACCTCAGAATGAAGGAAGAGGAAAGTGTACATGATTTTCATATGAACGTGATTGATTTTGCCAACTCATTTGATTCACTTGGTGAAAAGATCCCTGAAGAAAAGCTTGTTAGAAAAATTCTCAGGTCTCTACCTAGGAAATTCGACATGAAAGTTACAGCCATTGAAGAAGCCCAAGATATCTCAAGCATAAAAGTGGATGAGCTTATTGGATCACTTCAAACCTTTGAATTATCTATAAATGAAAGATCTGAAATGAAGAACAAAAGCATAACGGCTATCTCCAACACTGATGATGATAATGAGATTCAATGTGACATGGAGACGAATAAAGGAATTTTTAATGCTATTATAGATCTTGGGAAACAATTTAATAAGGTGCTGCAAAAGATGGATAGGAAACCAAGACCAAATGTTGAGAACATGTCATTCAACATCACTAAAAACAGTAATGTTCAGAGAAAAGGTGAACCTGATGATGAAACTGTTGAGAATATTGCAACATTCACTAGTAGATATGAATCTGATGAAGATTCTTGTGATGAAGATATAACTTTTGATGAGCTAGCTGCCACCTACAAAGAACTACTCACTAGGTTTGAGGAAATGTGTAAAATTCTTGAGAAGCAGAAAAAGACCATCAATCTTCTTCAGGCTGAAGTGAAAGCTCAAGTTGAGAAGACCTTAGAAGCCCAAGAAGAAGTTGCTCTAGTCAATGCTCAAATGGATGACTTGAAGAAACGTGTAAGTCAGCTAAACTCAGGGACAAACATACTTGAGGAGATCCTGGAGAATCTACCAAGTGGGAAGGCCAAGTCAGTTGGTTATAACTACTCAAATCTAAATCAATATCAACAGAATCTTGAGACAAAATTCAAATCTGCTGAAGATATTTTTGACCCTTGCACTGGACAGACGATGTTGAAGCATCCTACTCAGCATTCTAAAACATACCCAGTTCCCAAGTTTGCTCTTGAATCTAATCCTTGTGGTCATCAAAGGCCCAAGATTCAGAGAGTGTATCGTAGATGGGTGTGTCACCATTGTGGTAAGAAGGGACATATAAGGCCTTTCTGTTTCAAGTTGCATGGGTATCCCAATCAGTATCAGCAAGCAAAGCCTGCACCTGAAGTGATAAATGTGAAGAAGGAATGGAAACCCAAAGATGGCACCTCTACCTTAATCTCCAAGGCAACTCCCATTACTACTGTTCCAGTGATTACCGCAAAGAAGAATAAAACTTCTACTGTGAAGAAATGAACATTTATGCCTGTAAGTGAGTCTCCTTCTACCTCGATTTATGTCCCTTTTGGTACTGAAACCAGGTCACTAGTAAAGCCTAAATCTGATGAAACTCTAGGACAACCTAGTTTGAATGTTGCTGTTGAATGTGCCAATATGTAACCTACCAAGGTTGTTGATACTTTTATTGGTTCGCTCAAGGAAACTCTACATGAGTCGAATGTTGTGCCAGATGTCTCAACATCTGTGGCCTTGCCTTGGCTGACATCCGATTTGTTGTTACTATTCTGATTCTGGGCCTTGCCCTGGATATTTGAGCACTCTTCAGTGCATATGGTCTGTAATATTAGTAAGTACTATGTGGTCTACTCTGCTATGGTTCCTTGTTCTTATATGCATCTTTGTCAAATTTGTGGCCAAAAGGGGGAGTAAATGTTATGATTAATTTGTTGGGTTGGTTACCTGCTCTTGTTTCTGGTATGTGCTCTTCATACGTGTTGTGACTGTGAAATGTGTCTGTTCTGGTATGTGTGCTTTGGTGGTGTATGCATGTGCTGAGATATGCAAGTGTTCAGGGGGAGCTGATTTGTGTTATGCAGGGGGAGATGTTGGATATGATGCTCCAACATCCCATGCATATGTGCAGGGGGAGATGTGTTGTGAAATGTTGTAGCATTACCTACATCATCCTTCAATGTTTATTATCCTGACCATCTAAGGCTAAGTTGTTTTATGTGTTCCGCTGTTGCATGCCTCTCTGATCTTCTTAAAAGATACATTTATATTCTTGTTTACTGGTCTCCATGAAGAAGTAGTATGGAATCTGTTTTGAAGAATAGTCTCTACAAATCTTTATTCATGTGTGCTTGTGTTGAGAAAAAGAAATGTAGTTGAAGTATCTGTTTAAGTATCTGTATGGTCATTATTTGTTTTAGCCAAAAATTTGCCAAAGGGGGAGTTTGTTGAGTCTTCTGTATTGGCTGCATTTTTGGTGAGCAGGATGTGGTATAAGATGCTACAACATCGTATCCGGCTTTTGGTAATTTGAGGGCGCGTATTGTATTTTATGAAATGATCTATTTTTCTCTTTCATGAATCTTGCATGGCGCCTGTGTGTCTTGCTTATATTGAGGATCATCATTTATTACTTCAGATACTTGACAAGAATATTTCTATGAAGAATCTCGTTGAAGTTTATTTTTGGAAAGAATCCTTTTTAATTAATGTGGTCAATGGCTTGAGTCAAACAAATCAAGCTCATAATTATTTCAGGATCAAGGACTTTGCTGAAGTACTTAAAGGTTATGCAAAACCTAATTCAGTGGTGGTTCACGCCGTATTTTTGTTGTCTAGTCTCCTAGGTTTTTGCGTGTGTGTTTTTGTGCATTGTGAGCCTTTCTTGTGTCTCATTGATGCAAGCTTAGGACGTGTTTCATTGAGTTGTACCTTGTGTGATCCTCTCCTAAGCTTTGAAGTACGGAGTTAGGATTGTGTGTGTGTTTTTGCACTCTAAGCCTTTAGGTACGAGTGTGTAGTTTTTAGGAGTGTGTCTCCTAAATACTTTGTCTTTGTGTTTTTTTAAATCCTTGCTGTTTGTAAAGTTGTAAGGAAGTGAGATGGGATCTCAGACTTAGGAGTTCCTAGGTTGAAGAGTCATTGGTAGTTGCCTAGGTTTTAAGTTGTAAACGTGTGTTTGCTGAAGACTTACAACTAGGACTATTATAGTGATATTCCTTCCTGGATTGGTATCCCCCAGATTATGGCTTGTTTAAGCGCCGAACTGGGTTAACAAATATCCCGTGTTCTTTTACTTGCTTTCAGATATTTGTTTTATTTATCTTGAGATTTACGTAGTAGGATGCTATAGCATTGTATACAGCATTACGTTTCAGGGTTAAGAAGCTATAGCATTGTATCCCACATCTTATACAGCGTGCCAGAAATTTCATAATGTAATGTCAATAGAGAAATGAACTTTAACATGATTTTACTAATAAATTTGTTTATAATATTCATGAATTAACATTAAAATCTTTGAATTTTTAAATTCTATTAAAATGATATGATATTTTATAAATGATCAATTTATTTTTAATAAAAATGCGGGTAACGGGTACGGATACTTAGGTACCCATAGGGCATGGGTACGAGGACAAAAACAATCACCCACGCGGGTATGGGAATGGGTACGGGTATTTTTTTCAAACTGCGGATATGGGGACTATATACCCGACCCATTGCCATCCCTAAAATTTTAAGAGCATCCATAATGGAGTACTCCAAGTTTGAGTATTTAATTGGGTCTCATGTGTATACATCACTCATTTATTATTTTTTAACAATAATACCTAATAGGTATTCAATCCCTCCAACCCAGCATCACTTAAAAAATTCTAAACAGGTCCCATCAATAACTTCACATTATTACAATCATTTATTATTTAATTGTCTATTTTATAATATTAAATTAATTGGATTATAAAATTAATATGTATTATTTTTTTGATAATTCTAAAAAATAATTAAAATTCAAATCATAATTTTTTTTCAATGATAATTCAAAATAATAATTAAAATTCAAAATTAATTAAAAATAACAATCACATTACATGATTTTAAAAACAACTAATTTAAGAATTACATAAGTTTCTTACGTGATCATTTGTTCGGTTTACACTTTCAGCATACGTTTTCCGAGCACGTCGCTTCTTTTTGCAGCTCATTTGGCTTGCGTGTGTTTGGGTTGTATGGACGGAGTGAAACCACAGGGTATTCCGAGGTCAGCCTGCACTACTTCTCAATTGTTGGACAAGATCAAGTTTCTCTCTTTTCGGTGGTTGAAAGCGACTTGTGTCACTTTAACGTCTAACTGCCATAGCTGGTGGTCTAGTCCTTTCCTCTGTATGGGCATTGTTTGAACTTTGTTGTTTATTTTCTGCACCAGTTGTGACTCTATGTAAACATTGATAGTCTACCGTGGCACGTCTTGTGCTAGGGAGATCCTGCATCTTTATATATATATATATATATATATATTGACTTGTTCAAAAAAAAAAAGTATTACATAAGTTAATTTTTTTTTTTGAAAGGAAGTTAAAAATAACATACATGATTTTAAAAACAACTAATTTTTCTAGTAAGAATTTTGAGAGATTAGTATGTATGTTGTTGGTATGAGTAAGAAGAGATAAATAATTATTCAGGCACTACACTAGAGAATGTTTGTAATTTTTTTCTTACTATATGATAACGTTATTTTTCTTACGGTAATAAAAAAAATAGAGCACCAACGGCTTCTTGCTTTAGCATTATATTTTTTTACGGTAAATTTAGGTTTGACTTGCTAATTTAAAAAAATGTGTGGTGTTTATACCAATTTAATCCATTTAAATGTTAGTATAAATTTTCATTAATTTAAATTAATATATAAAAGTATGTGGATCCCATAAAAGATATAATTATGGGCAAAATCGCGATGCTTGCTTCGGTTGTGGCAAAATCGAAACAATAAGGTCTGGTGTGATACGTATGAGACAGGCACGGATTTGGGCTTGAAAGCAAGGTATTTATGGGAAGAATGGCATGACATGCAACAAGTTCAACAAGGATCAGCTTATGCAGTGCAGTAGCCGCGCATACCGCATAGTTGGATGGGAAAAGCCTCAATTTGGTTGGTTTAAGTGCAATATTGACGCCAAATTTCATAGAGAATTAAATAAATTAAGTACCAGTTGATGTTTAAGGGATCATACGGGAAGATTTGTCATAGCGGAGACTACTTGGTTGGATGGAAACTACTCTATTATTGAAGGTGGAGCCATCGCCTTACTTGAAGCCATGAAAGCGATGGAGCAAAGATGCATTCCAAACGTGATTTTTGAGATGGATTCCAAGAGTGTGGTTGATGTAATTCAATGTTTCCGTGGAGGCAATTCCGAGTTTAGTTTACTTGTTTTACATATTAATAATTTGTTGTCTAATGGTCAAAACTTTATGGTTAAGTTTATAAAGCGGCAAGCGAATATGGTTGCTCACTCCCTTGCTAGGGCGGCCATATCATAGACTAGTCGCTGTACTTTTGAGACTGTATTTCCTCTTTGTTGATTAATGAAATGGCATAAGTTTATATTTGTCAAAAAAAAAAACAACTCAACCACATTTCTTAAATATTCATACAACTCTTTTAAAACTTTAAAATGGTTCCCACTAAACCCCATTATTTGCTCCAACAAAGCTGTGTAAATATAGTTTTTATTTATTTTTAAATTTTATATTACATTTTAATCCAACAAATCTCAAAAGAAACGTATCTATGTAGAGCGATGGCTGAGAAAATGAATGGCTTTAAAGCTAAATGTCAGTACCACACTAACATGGTGTCATTGAATATAGTGTAGACACGGTAGTTTTCAACCGATATATTCTCATCTTATAGTGTAATATCTCTACTATATAATATCATCTCTTATATTGTTTTCTTATCTATATATTCTCATCTTATTCCAATAACATTACCATGAATGTGTGGTGTTAGAACTTAGACCTACATATATTCAACACTCTTACAACAAACCACCACCACCTCCACCCCCTGTGAATCTGGTTTTACCATTTCTTATGACAAAATTTAGAATTCTCTTTTTTATTAATACCTATTTTTTTATTTTTTTTTTATTTTGAAGAAATCCTATTATTTTCATATATTAGATAAATGAGTAGTTAGATTTCTAGGAAAACTAAATTGAATGAAATGGTCATAAAGGGAAAAAATTTAATAAATAACCAGCTACTAATTTTATAAGGGATTTTGATAGGATTTAATCAGTTACAATGAGAGAGCAACTAAATGTATGAATCTTATATTCATGACTAAAAAAGGAATTTAATTAATTAAAGTTATAAAATCTGGAGAAACAAAGAAATAGATCGATTTTTGTCTTTCCATGCTTTGTGAGAAGGGGAATGAGATGCATGAATGAATGAATAATTTTGTCAATATGGATTAGTGACTAGTTTGCTAGTAATAGACAAAACAAAGAATAATTTTTTGGAGGAAGAAAAACCAATCTTGGGTTAAACCTTTAATTTTTGTCATACTAATTTTTTTAGGGGAGAAAATATTAATATGAAGAGTGAAGTATGAAGGAAGGATTAAGTTTGGAAGACGGAAGATGAAGCTGAGAGTCACAAGGTACACCGAGAGAAGAGATGAAAAGGTTATGCGGAAAAATAGTGTGTACAACATTATTGGAAGATTTCTTTTCCCACCCCCCAACTTTCTTTTTCACCTTTTGGGTTTCCGTTTTTAACCTTTGAAAAACTGGGAAAACAAGTTCGGTAGATGCGTACCGAACTTTGTTATTGATTTACACCCCTTGTACACCCGTCATATGTATAAATACTTCGGTGGACGCGTACCAAGGTTTTCCTTCTTCTTTACCCCTACTTCGGTGGATGCGTACTGAACGGTTTTTAAACTTGTTCGGTGGACGCGTACCGAACTGTTTCTATATAGAAACAAAGCGTACACTCTCTGCTCCCATTCATGCAGAAACAGTTTTATTAGAAAGTGAAGAACAAAAGAAGAACCCTAGGCACAATCTCGGTCAATCAAGGGTTTTTTGTGTCAATCTTCCACAAAGTTCATCAATTCCTACTTCTTCAAGTAAGATTACATTGATTTTAGTTACTTATTTACATTCCTATTTCTTTATATATCTCAATTGGGTTTTTGATTTGTTTATGTCAATGTTAATCTCTGATTCGTGATTTAGTGTTGATTATGTTGTTGAAATTGTTGATTAGAGGTTTATTGTTGATTTTGGATGATTGCATGTTAGGTTTGATGTGAAATTTGATTAGGTTTAGGTTTTGGTTAAATTTAGAATTTAGAGTTGGTTTGAATGATGAATGGTTGTTGATTAGTAGTTATTTAGATTGTTGATTATTGCTTATTATGGTGAATGTTGAATGTTAAATTTGGATATAGTTAGATTTTGGTTAAATTTTGAATATTGAGTTGGTTAGACATAGGTTTTGGTTAAATTTGAATACGGTTAAATTTTGATTACGAATGATGTTTGAATATGTTTTATTGTTTTGTGTAGATATGGACGAAGATGTTGGTAGAGGGCGACACGGTAGGGAGAGCGGAGCTCATGGCTCAGCACGTAGAGATGTGCCTCATGTGCCTAAAAGAGGTCGTCGCAAGAAAGGACAGCCTCTTGTGGAAGGAACTCATGATGCTGAAGCGGGTGGATCACGTTCCCGCACACGCCGAGCACAAGTTCAGGGATCTGTTGTTGATCAGGAATATGATGCGGGTCAATACCTAGACGACAATGCAAATTGGGCCGAGCAAGAACCACCGCAAGAGCCAGAACCACAACATCAGCAACCACCTGAGCCAGAAGCGGAAGTCGTCTACGGAGGAGGGCCAACGGATTTGTCCCTATTATCGCTTTACTATAAGCATAGGGAAAATTCGATTTGGCTTGCACCTCGCGGTTCGCCGGTATAATACTAAACCATTACAAATTATTAACTTAATTTTTTTTAACTATAAATGACTAACACATTTTAATCTGTTCATTACAGGTTTTAACTGATGTTATGCGTTCGATTGCCAATGGAAGAAGGTTGATAGATATCCCAAAACCGCTTAAGATTGTGTTGTGGTTTTGTGATACTTTAAGGGCAACTGGTTTGGCAGGGCTATGTGATACCAATTTCGGCAAGCTAAATCAAGGAGCGTTCACTGCATTTGCGGAAAGATGGCATCCGGAAACCAGTACATTCCATCTTCCCGTTGGAGAGCTTGGCATCACACTTGACGATGTGCAGTGCCTACTGCATATCCCTATTCAATGGAAGTTTCTTAACCATCACAGGATGAGAAGAAGTGATGTGGCTGACATTGTTAGTGCTTGTTTGGGTGTTGAGAAGGAATATATTATGGAGGAATTTGGTAAGAATAGTGGGCCACATCTGAGGTTTAACTGTATATATAATGAGTTGAAGGAGACTTGTGAGACTATGGAGGAGGAAGGAAGACCGTTAGAGGATATGATGCCTTATAGGGAGAGGTGTGTGAAAGCTTTTTTGCTGTTTGAGGTTAATTGTACACTTTTCACCAACAAAAGTGCGTACTACCTGGATGCTTCATACATGCAATACTTTCAAGATTTGTCTACCGTCCATGAGTGGAATTGGGGTGCTGCAGCTCTTGTTTATTTGGAAGATTATATGGACGATGCGTCTGAGGAGGGCACTGGTCAGATTGCTGGATACTTATCATTTGTTATGGTATATAAATTTATCAATTAATTCGTTTATTTGTACTTCAATTTTTCAATTACTTCGATAATTAACGTAATTTATGTTTATGTCTTTTACGATTTATATTAACGCGATCATTAAATATTAAATTTATGTTTTTTCAAGGATGGATAATTGAGCATTTCCCAAGTCTGACACAGTGGAGAATAGCTGACAACTGGACTGAGAGTATGCCACGATGCACCAAGTTTACTCCCGAACAAGGCCATAAGGATCCACCGTCATACAGACAAAGTTTGGATAACCTGCAGATGTCTGATGTTGTCTTCTGTCGTACGATGCGCATCGAGCTTTCAGACCGTTGGTTGATGAATGTTTGTTTTCTGGGTGTTTAAGGTGTGGAAAAATGCTTGGAAAGCATTTGCCTGAACGGGTGCTCCGTCAATTTAAGCATGTGGAAGGAATTCCGAGAGACCCAGCTATGTCAGCTACATCAGGCATGAGTGTTAGTCAGATTGATCAAGTTTGGTTAGAGGAATTGCATATGAGGATGATTGATGAAGACATGAGGGGCCGAGTGGTGGTGAATCCGTGGGATTGTGAAGCTGGCTACATATCATGGTTCTACAAAGTGTCGCATCCTATTATGCGTCCGGTAGAGGCTGAGCAACAACCACCTAGGCCACCTATGCTAGAGGTGTTGATTGAGGAGCAAGAATAATCCTCGTCGTCGGACAAACCGCCTTCATCCTCCAAAAAGCATAACTTCTTCCAATGTGCATTAACCTCATCCAGTCGAATAGGCAACTTGTGATGCATCTTCTTAGCAATCAAGCATGCACATGGCAACCCATAGGTAAACCTCATCACACAACCACACTTCTTGCTATCTATACCGCATTCTTCAACTCTTTTTTCTTCTCTGTGTATATGATTCAAAGCGGCTCCTGAAATTTTGAAAATCAATAAGGAGTACAAGTAATAATCCTTGAAGGTGTGCTCCACAACTGACAAATTTCTACCGAAAGTTCCTTGAATTTCATTGAAGCGATTAATCAACATTTTGTCGATCGCTTCCCAACCCGTGGCTAAGTCACCTTGACCGTCTTTCAAGTAACTCTTCAACACACCGTGGGCACCTTCGACTCTGTTTGTGGTAGTGTTGCCGAGATGCAAAAACTTGTCAGTCCAAGCACTGACACACCTCTCTTTATCGGTATCCAAAATATTCGTCTCGACATATTTCACGAATCTTGGCCACCTTGTACATTGCTTCCTAAATTGTAAAACGGCTTTGACATAAGCTTCCTCATAAGTCGAGTACAGTATATCATCAAAAGCTTTCGACACTTGCGTCCACACATCTCTTTGCTTCACTTTTTCACCGTCTTTAATTTTGCAAAGTGTCTTGCACTTCTCAACCATATTTTTCTTCACATGAAAAGTACAAACCATATGGGCCGAGTCCGAAAATACGGTGGCAACTGCATTCATCAGTGCCGCATCCCTGTCAGTCACAACAACCTTCGGCTTCAACTTGTTCCTTAACAGACGAATACATTGTTGAAGCACCCATGTGAAATTTTCTTCCTTTTCATTACTCATAAATGCAAACCCAATATTAAAGGTTTCCTCAGTGGAGGTCTGACCAACTAACTCAAACAATGACATACCGTATTTGTTCGTTTTGTAGGTAGAATCCATAATCAAAACAGTGGGAAAAGTGTTGAACAAACATACGGATTTCGGATGTGCAAAGAAAATGTCTTGAACGAACTCGGACTCACCATCGATTCGAGCTTTAAAAAAGTAGTTGTTCTCGTCAAGACACTATTGCAAATGTAACGGGAGAGCTATGTCGCGAGCCCACTCAACTAAAACCTCTTTGTTTACGAAAGTTCTATCCGTCACAAAATGAGACCTTGTATCCACTCTTATTGGCGATACTTGAGGCTCCACCACTACTATTTCTCTACACTCGTCCGGAGGTTTAGCTTCATCGGCCATAACTAAAACAAATGCCAAAACAAATATAATAAGTAACCTGAGTCCATCAATAATGCAATCCATAATTTAAGCAATTATAAATCATAATATGATCACTAATTAAGGCAATAACTATTAATATGATTCAATACCTAAACAAAACAAGCATACAATGCATAAAACTATATTTACCTTCATTTTAGGCCTGTTACAGAGAGCACTGCAGTTGCATTTCTGTTTCGCAAAAGTTCGGTACGCGTCTATCGTGTTTTTTAAATAGTTCGGTAGACGTGTACCGCGCGATTCTGTGTTAGAAACCTACGAACCTAGCAGGTAGGTGTGCGTGAAATAAACGGTAAAGTTTGAAATTTACCTTGTTTTTGAGCTTCTAATGCGTGTAAAAACAGTTAGCCAAGCTTCCAATGTTGATTTCAACCCACAAATGGACGGAATCGCGCAAGAAACACCTATGGAGATTTTAATTGTGTGTTTGTGAAGAAGAAGAAATGAGGAAGAAACCTGGTGTGTCTGGTTTATGAACATGAAGTTCAGTAGACGTCTATCGACCTCCAACGCGCTCGGTACGCGTATTCCGAACTTTCAAAAACCTCGGTACGCATCCACCGAACTTTTCCTTTCAAATTTTTAAAAAGTCAAGGGGCAAACTTGGATTTAAAGGAGGTGAAAAAGAATCCCGGGGGGTGGGAAAAGAAATCTTCACATTATTGTGGGGATTAGATCAAATCCAAAGATAAATAATTGTGGTCCAATTTTTTTATTGGTCTATTTTATACAGACCCGTTAAGGCTAATGCTACGGTGGACCACCTTCACAAGTGGTCCACCGTGGACAAGTGATCTAACCGAATACAAATTTTACAAAATTTATTAGTAGATTGAAAGTTTATATCATATAGAGCATCCATAAAAAATTTTAAAAAAATTGAAAATCATTTGATATTTTATTGGGATTTATCAAGATTTATAGTATTTAATAAACCGTTAATCTTGATGGATCTCAATAACATATCAAATGATTTTCAATTTTTCTAAAATTTTCTATAGATAATCCATATGATATAAACTTTCAATCCAACGGTGAATTTTGTAAAATTCATATTCGTTATAGGATTTTTCATGAGTGGTCCACCATGGACCACTTGAAGAAGTGGTCCATGTTAGAATTTTTCTTCTTTTTGTAGTAATGTTACTTCTTATTTTACAATCAACTTAAATGTTACTTTTTTAGTAGTAAAATATTTTTTAATATTAATCTAGGTAATAAAAATTGAACCGACCGATTCAACCGGTTGATTACCCGGACCTATGCCTGGTCCGTTTCATCCTCAAAACCGCAATTTAAGAAAACCGGCCAAAAACCATTAAACCGGACAAACTCTAAAATCAAAAATGAAAACCGTTGGTTGAACGGTTTGAAGTGGTCTAGAAAAGAATGTGATTTTTCTAAACAAAACAAATCGCAAATCAATCTTAAGTGAAACAACTTATAGAAAATAGATATGTAGAAGAAAGAAAAAATAGAACAGAGATGATAAAGAAAATTGAAGAAGGAAAGTAAAGAGCAAAAACAATGGCATATGAATAATCTTCCATCGTAAAGGCCAATATAGGAGTAATAAAATGTTTTTAATTTAAATGATGTGACATTTCGCTTCGAGAAGTGTGTATAATTGGGACCTTGAATGCCAACCAATATTACTTGCTTTTGTGTCCTGTGTTAGCTGCCATGTGTTTGTGGTTCAGCTTTAAAAAGTTGCGTATAATGTTGTAAATTGTTTAATAAAAATTATAATATTTGAAATACTTACATTTTTTACTACTACCGGTTGAATTTCAGTCCGACCCCGGTCCGATCTTTAAACCTTGAACTCATACCTACACTAATGTTTTCCGGTCCAATTCTAATTACCTTGGTATTAACAAAGTTATTAATTACGTTTTCATATATAAAATTTTAATAGACTGATATGAAAAATTGGAGACCCCAAATGTCGAAGGCCTTGTGCGTTGACTCACCTTGCACATCCAGAGAGCCGACCTTTCCCTCTCTTTTGAACAATCTCTCTAATACTCACTTTTCTCCTTTGAACAATCTCTCTAAATTCACTTTTTAATTGGATGAAACTCGCTTGTAAATGAAACTTATTTTTAAAGCTTAGAAAAAGTATTTGAGAGAGTTTATAACATTCCTCTTAGAATAATAGAACAAAATAGCGCCAAGACCTATTTTTTCCTAAATAGTCCAAGAGCTCGTGGAGTATATGACATTCAATCGGTGTCAAAACCTCGAACTTTATGAAGGTATTAAGACAAGAAAAGACCAAAATACTAGACGGTGTGGGTATATGATAATATAGCAGTTGATTTGTCCCGATTCACATGATTTAAAGCAGTTGAATCATAATCTAAAAGTCTTCCTAGTTTGATATATATATATATATATATATAAAGTTTGATAGTGTATTGTAACTAAACCAAAATCTAACTCACATTTCATGCTTAGAAAATTCTAGCAGTTGAATAGTATACATATATTGGGCTAGGCCGAAAATGTGTTCATACAGGCCAAAGCTCAACAAAAATTCCATTGGCATACTTCTTATCTAATAACTCGTTGTACCTTGAGCTATGTCCTCTTTTAATTCAGATTCCTGCAGTAGCAAAATACAGCAGTTGCCACAGTCACGCACAACCCAGGCCATGACCCTTTTTTCTACTGCAGGCAATCTGGGTCAAATTCATGACCATGGCTATATTCGATTTCAAAGTTACACCTAGTTCCCCCTTTATGATACGGCTTGGCCGTTCCACAATTTCCCAGCACCAGATTTTAATCAACTGTATTGTATTTATACACACCTAGGAGTTGGCAAACAGGTATACCAGCCCACGTGAATTGAATCACGAGAAAGTTCATTTCCTAATATTGATCCGTCTTAGTTGTTTCTTTGTCTTATTTTGCAGGAAGGAAATAAGCAGGTCATCGTTTTCTTCCAAATCGATGCTTGTGGGTTTGGCATCAGCCACACCACCATGCAGAACAGTCTCCTCTTCAACAACATTAACGATTGTGGGTTCAGCTTCAGCCCCACCACCATGCAAATAAAAAGCATCTTCTTCAGCCACATTGATGGTTGTGGGTTCGGCTTCAGCCACACCACCATGTAAAACAGTCTCATCTTCAACAATTTTTGACATGGATGGTTCACTGCCGTCAAAAATGATGAATGGCTTGTTTCCATGGAGTAATGTAGATCCCTTTTTCAATTTGGAGGGAGAGCATGCACCGCGTCCTTCAGTAGCTTGGCTCAATTTCTTTTTCTTTCTCACATAGAACTTAAGAGGCATATCCTGGCTATCACCTTTCAAATTGTGTGCATCCTCTGGTTTTCGAGCTGCATTTGCACTTTCCAGTTTTCTCACTTGTCTGCTAGAATCAACCTCTGCTTGCATTAGCAAATCATTAGTTCCATCAATATCACATGACAGGGACAATCTGTGTTGCTCAGCACATGAGATTTGATTTTCAACCTGCTTAGATACAGTTTTTGTCTTGGAGGCAGACGAAGCCTGGCTAGCATTTTTGGCACATTTAGATAGTTTTTCCTTTGATTTGTTGTGCAAAAAGTATGCAAGTGTTATGTTGTCTCCATCTTGAGTTTCCGAACTCTTGATACAGGGCTTGACCTTGTCACTACATGATATATTCTCTATTTCCTCAGGACTAATTTGAGCCTTTCTAGCACGTCTTTTAGATTTCATTTTTTTGGGAATATTGCTCGATACAAAGAAGTGAACTCCTCCACCACAAGTCTTGACCTTGTCACTATATGCTGCTTTATATTGTACTTCCTCGGGACAAATTCGAGCCTTCTTTGAATGTCTTTTAGGCTTCTCTTTCTTGGGAACTATATCTTGTACATCCTCAGAACAGAACGATCCCTTCTTTGCATGTCTTTTAGGCCTCTCTTTCCTGAGACCTGTATCTTGTACTTCTTCGGTACAAAGTTGAGTCCTTTTTGCATGTTTTTTAGACTTCACTTTCTTGGGGGCACCGCTGCATGTAATGAATGAGAATTGGAAACAATTAGCAATATTCAATTTCAATAACTAAATGGCTACCACAATTTACTGGAACAATAATTCTAATAAAGCTGGCATGATCATACATAAGTTGAATCAATGGGAAAATGAAAGGTGGTTTAAGGAAAGGGTACCTCGTCTGTCTCTTCCTCTTCCTTTGGAGACTTTCAGCACCAACATCAGATGGTGAAACTACCATTTGTAAAGGAATAAAGTCATTCAGCGTAAGGGCTGGACGTTCGGATTCTCGATCGACAAAGTTACAGGCAAGAAGAGACCTTTGCCGCTTTCTTGCTTCTTGAAGCAGAGGAACTTGTTCGGGACATATCACCTTCCATCTCCTGATCAACAAAACAAATATGTATAGGTATGACTAACATAACAAAACTAAAAGATTTTTAAAACAGAATTTTCATTTAAGTAATAGACACATACTTTCGGCACTGGGAATCGGTGCGGGGAGGCACATCTTCAGCAACCTTAGACCAGCAATATCCATACTTGGTGATTGCAGCTTCTAATCTTAAATCCTCTTCCTCAGTTCACCACCCCATTTCAAAGAAGGATCCAAACTATTAAGGTATCTGCAATAAGAATGCTCATGAACTTCAACAAGAAGCCTAAATTATAACAAGTCTGAGATGCTAAAATGTTTAATAATAATAGAATAGAATGAAATACCTGTCCCTACACTGAGATTGGATCCGTCCAGGAACATATTTAGCTATTTGATTCCATTTCCGGCCAAACAGCATTACTGCTACTGTAAGGCGTTCATCCTCCTCGGGAGTAAAGCTCCCTTTCCTCACAGGACAAATTGATCTTTTCCATCTGCATCAATTATAATTTGTTGCATTAGTAGACAAAATACAGCAACATATCAACAACTTTTCCAGTTCTCATGTTTCAGTTTTTCAGTTTTTTTTTATAAGCAAAACTAGCATATAATATGTACATTGCTAATTTAAGTGATAGTAGGCTAACATTGAAAATTGTTCTGATTTCGGATATTGAATAGGCTTTAAACTAGCATATAATATGTACATCGCTAATTTAAGTGATAGGCTACCATTGAAAATTGTTCTGATTTCGGATATTGGATTACTACCAAATTGCAAAAAATTGCAAACATACCTATTCGAGCACTGGGTTCCAGTCCGCCGTTCTAAAACAGAAGCAACATTCTGCCAATTACTAACACCAAAATATGCAACAGCAGAACAAAGTTGGGCTTCTTCTTCCTCAGTCCACTCACTATTTATCATCGAAGAATTTAAGCTCCTTTGGAATCGTGCCAAGCATTGAAATGGAATCCTGTTTGTGGCCAATGATACAGCAATATCAAACCAGTTCCTGATGCCCTTCTCTTGGACAGTAATCAAAAGAGACCTATCCTCTTCTAAAGTCCATGGGCCATGGTTGATCAAAGGGTCTTCAAAATTCAACCACCTATGGTTGCAAACATTAGAAGAATTAGTCAAATATAATGTATGAGAATCCATCCATTCATACATTAAGATATTCTATGTTCTACATTAGGTTCACGAAAGGAGTGTCACAGACATGTTAAGCACCGCCATTTTAAAAATCATTTCATGTGCATGATCTATCATGATCTTGAACTCTTATTGAAAACCAAAAAGGATAAACTGTCTGTGATTGTGATCGTCATAGATGTCTGCAATGCCCAGGAAGATATTCTTCTTTGAAAGGCAGTAAACATGAAACAATAGTCCAATAACTAAGTTGAATATACAAATAATATAACACTGATAATGAAGCATCTGAAAACACATCAACCGTGCATAATAAGAGACAAATTGATCTTCCTTTATATTATTTATTACTATCATGACTTGTTCTTGATTTAGGGGAGTATATGAATCCCAATAAATAAGGATTAGTATTGAGAGTTTTGTATTAAGGTAGTCTCAAGTGATTAGCAATGATATTTTCTTATTATTTTCATTCTTCCTTACTATCTAATATACCGCAACTTCAACATGGTATTAGAGCCTATTTCGATCATCCTCGAACCGTTTCACCGCTATTTGTTTTAGAGTACCCAAAAATTGGGAATAGGATGACGGATATAGACATGGCATCATACCCAAAAGTAACAATAGCCATTGATTTATGATTTACAATTTGAGCCAATTCCACTCCCCTCCCTTGAAAGAAGCTTGAATTACACTCCCCTCCCCTCTTATGTTAAAATATACACTTTAGTCCATTTTGTCATAAATAAATATTTTTTTATAACAATTAACTTTAAGCCACCGTTTTATGTCAAAAACCTTTAAGTCGTCATTTAAGAAATTAAATTTTCTTTTTTTTAATGTTTTATTATTAACTTTATTATTTTAGATTATAAAATTTAATATAAAATATATTTTTAATCAACTTTAGTAATTTGTCCGAGATTTTTATTTTTATTTTCTATAGTTTCATAGGTTGTAACAACATTTAACATTATATGTTAATGAAGTGAGGAAAAAATATATATATTAGGAGTTTGATTATATAAGCAGTATCCAGCAGTTTCTTTGCCTAGCCAAAGTCATGGTTGAGTCGTTGGCACCAGTCACGTGACATGACTTAAGTTGATTTTTCTTTTCGGTAGTCATGTTGTCCAACTACCGTCAATGTCAAGTCTCTGGCACTGATCACACACTTCCGTTGGTTGTTTCAAGAAAAGGACAACATCTGACCCAATATTGTTGCAACTTTTCTTGGGTGTTGTTTGTGAAAGTTCAATGTGATTCAGTTTGTTTTCCTCTTTTAACGGATATATTTGTAACAAGCTTAGTAAGATTTCGCTTGAGGGGACTGTTAGAATATAATAAAATATTTTAAAATATCTTTTTTATATTATCATTATTTGTTCTTGATTTAGGGTTGAGTCTATGTATCCCTATAAATAGGGATTAGTATTGAGTCTTTTGTATTAAGGTTGTCTAGAGTGGTTAGCAATAATTTTGTTTCTTATTGTTTTCTCTCTACCTACCATCTAATGTACTAATATTGCAACTTCAACAGTATCATCCTACGCAGGATCATATTTCAATTCAATGTGAACCTTACTAACTCTTAAACTTTTACAAGTTTACAATTCCAGGTCATAAAAACGAGTTAACATTCATGTAAACTCTCTTTTCGGTATAATCTTACAAGTACAAGTTCTAATAAAATTTGTAAGCTCTCAATTTTACCGTGAGTTTATGAATTACGAGTTTACAATTCTACATTTTTTATCGTAAAATGTAAAATTGTAGTCAATATTGCAATGGAAAATGCTAACAAGTGCCTCCGATGCACACTTTAAGGATCTTAAATAGTAAGTGTTGTTTAGTTTTTATAGAAACGTGTGGACTGTGGAGTCACTGCATTGAAAATTGAAATGTTTAACTTTTAAAAAAAAAATTTAAATGGAATCCTTAAAGAGTGTGCCGGGGGCCTCGTTAGCAAGACCCTAAAGTCTAACAAAAAATTGTTCTAGTCAGAGATCGAACCGGAATAAGTTCAATCAATTCGACTTGATGTGTTTACTATACAATTTTTAAAATATTATTATGATTACTTTGCTTAATAAGTTGAATTAAACTTGGTTAAAGATGATATGCTACTTTGTTGATTTTAAAATTTAGTTTTAAAGTTCTCTAATAAATATTTATCTATTTAAAAATATTCATGTTTTATTATGGAGATAAAATGTTGAATTGTCTTTTTTCAATGGTATTATATTATCTATATATGCTCATATTTAGGTTATTTTAATATTAGGTAAACTACTACGATTTTACAAGTCAAGTCTATGTATGGAGACTCCACCAGTTTTTACCAAGACTATTGAGTTTGACAACCTTTGCCCCACCCAAACAAAAAGTAAATTGGCATACATATAAATCACATTACTATCTTAATATTTTCTTTCACTAACTTCAAACTCTATGTTAGCATCTCTCATCTATTATCTATTAAACATATAAAATATCATTACAAAAAGTTCAAACCAAAGTATCTAAATAACACAGTAGACATAGTTCTCACAATCATAAGGCGAGATATGATATGATGCATGAGCATCGTGCAATAACAAAAACACAAAGCACAAAGCTTCAACAATTAAGAAATACATACCTTGATTCACATTCACCACCAGTACGGCCAGCAACATACATAGAAGCCAATCGATCCCAGTTAACTTTAGGTAAAAATTCTCTAATCCTCGCTGGGGTAATTTCAATACCTTTAACTGATTCAATTATGCTATCCATATCATTTGCATCTCCAGGTGAGCAACCTGAACTGTCAAGTAAATACATTAAGTAAAAAAATCAGCACTAAATAATGGAAATTAGTGCAATGACAAAGGTCAAAATGGAATATTTAGCAATATACAACAATATATAAATCAGTTATTACCTCATTCTATCTACTGAAATTTGAAGTACTGTTTCTTGGAATTGTTGCTTAATTCCCTTCGAAAGATTTTCCCTTTCCTTATTTGACCATTTTTTCCGATCCAATGAAAGCGGAAATCTTTCCAATACCATCTTATAGTTAGCAACATGAGAATTCTCATCTGGGCCATAACACATTGCAGATACTTTTTTATTATGGCTCTGCCAAAAGAAAAAAAACAAATCAAGGATTACCAACCAATACATACAACGGCAATACCTAGAATGTCACAAATGCTATGCCTATGACTAAGTTATCTCAGTTTATTCTAGTTCATTGGATTTTTATATTGGGCTAAGCCACTAGTAAATATCGTTGCAAGTTGCAACAGATTCCAAATCCTCAAGCCCCAACAAACAGGAACTCAGACACAATACCAAAATAAGCAAAAACTTAAACTTCACAAATCTAATCAAAGACTATAAATAGAGAAGTAGAGAACCCTATATCTCCTCTCCTAATTGATATATATCACCCAATTAAATCCAATGACTGTATGGGCATAATATAAGCATCTGCTAAAACAGGCACTAACTATAGTTCTTGTAATTTACAAAACAAAGGAAAATCTTGAACGATATTCTTCAGTCATATTCCACGTCATAAATAAATAAATATCTGAACATTGACCATGACATTGCAATTAATGAATATCAATCAATATGAATAACAATTGGTACTAGAGTTTACAGAACCATAGTAGCATTATACAACTAACCTTTGACTTTTTTGTTGCAACAGACTTCTTAGATGATATTAACTGAACGCGCGGATCCTTCTTCAATGATAAAGCACTCGCTGTTCTTTTACTGCATGAAACCTGAAAATCCTTAAAGAGTTTAACGTTGTCCCTTAGCTTTTTGTTTTGCTCAATTTTTGCTTCAATTTCAATCAACTTACTTCTAAGAAATTTCTGGAGAGCTCTATTCTTCTTGATGGCATCAATAAAAGCTTGAGCTGACGGAGGAAAGCTTGATCTTTTCTTCGGTAATTGAGAAGACAAGTGGGCATCATTTTCACGACTCTCGTCAAAACCAGATGGTTTGATCAGCAACTTGGCGTCATTATCAGGTAATGGAGAATCAGGACACAATTCATTGGCATCTGAGTTGTCAGAGATGGAGCTCTTGGCAACATACCGCTCACCGATTAAACACGAGGCCTGATTCCCCTCATCCCATGCTTCCCTTCCACCTTCAAGGGAACCAAATGTTGTCACAATGCCAAGTTTTTTATTAAAAACAAAAACACAAACAATATAAACGGGCACAAAAAATGACATCATAGGGACTCTTGCACTCATTCTATTATCGTTTCAGGCATGTGAGTCTTGTTATTTATGTCAATCGGTGAATGCATCAAAAACTATATATTTTCTGATTATTTTTCAAAAAGATAACTTTTTTATACATACACAACTCAAAATTAAAACAATATTCAGCTCCAATCTATTTTTCACAAGTTGCATCTTTTTTCCTTCAATACGCATTAACCCTAAAGAAAAACAAAGGAAAATTCAAATCATGTAACAAATTCCAAATAACCTACCTCCATCATAAGCAGAAAACCGTTTGAAAATGGCACGAACAGTTTCGAAATCATCTTCATCATCGTCGGACGCAGCTGTAGTCGGCTGCGGAGGAGGAAGAGTGCACCTATTAGGCTGGTAGAGACTCTGAACTCTCTTGAGACATTCTAGGTCATTCTGATCATCGGAGTCAGAGTCGGCGGTAACAGTGAAGGGGACAATAGCGTCTCCGGAGGCCAAAAGTGGATCTTCTTGAGATTGAGTTTCATCGTCATTGAACATACAGGCTCGCGCGAGGGCAGCCATGTCTTCTTTGAGACCGTCGTCGTCATCATCATCGTCGGTGGTAGCATTGAGGTCATTGTTAACTTGTTCGTATTCATCGGTGCGTGGTGTCATTGGATTGAAGAAATTAGGGTTTTAGGTTTTGCAGAGAGAAAATTGTTGAAGCTGAATTTGAAGGTTGTAGCGATGGTGGAGAGATGATTGCTTCTCTGTGTTGTTTTTTGTTGAATTGTGTGTCCTCCTTTCTTTGTTTCACTTTGTGCCCTTTGTTGTTTTTGTTCTTGAACTGGTTTGGCTCATTATAAACAGAAATTTCTCTTTAAAACCCCAACCCATCTACCGCCACCCCACACCCTCAATGTTTCTCTCAAACCCCGCATTTTTTTTTTTCTCTTTAGAATCTATTTGGAATCTACTTTTTGAAGTACTACTAAAAAACACTAGTTACGAGGTGGATTCTAGGGTGAGACATCAAGTAAGTCCCTCACCGGTGAACCATGCAAAATAACCATTAGATTAAGATCTTATCATGCACCAAATCATACCGGATCTCTCTTCTTTCTTCTCTCTCCTATATGTTTTTTTCACCGCCTCTTCTCCACTACCAACAGATAAACAAGTTAGTTTTTTTTGCCCATTCCATTTTTATCACTGTTTCGCTTGTAAAGTTTTATAAGGAACGGTGGCTGTTTGAGAAAATTTTGGCAGTCAGAAGCTTCACGAGGAGGTGTGAATGGAAGGTTGTGTAAGTTACTATGAAAAATGATTTGGAAGAGATGAGGAAAGGAATGACCAGTACAATGAGTTTGGGGAGTGAAAAAAACTGGGCTTTTATTTTTTGTTAACTTATTAAATGAAAACAAAAAGTTTAATTATTTGATTTAATTATACTCCAACAAAGAGGAATTGAGAAAATATTAAGAAACGATTTTGTTGGTAGTGTTTGAACTTTGAAGAGGAATCCACAAAGAAGATATATTCTTGCAATGGTGGGGACGGCGATTAAGGAGAGAGACTGGAGAATGTCGATCCAATTTTTTTTTACAGGGAGATTTTGTCGACCCAAATGATTGACCAAAGGGGAAAAGGAAGAGGTGATGATGTTGGTGGAGAATAAACCGTGAAATTGAAACAAAACAAAGAGAGAAAAGAAAGAAAGAGATCTACTAAGGTTTGGTGTATGACAAGATCTAGGATTTTATTTAATCTAATGGTTATTTTGCATGGTTCACCGGTGAGGGATTTACTTGATGTCTCACCCTAGAATCCACCCTAGTTATGATATATCGACTTTTATTTATAAAATATTCTTAAAATATAAGTGACGTCGTGTACCAAAAAAATAAAAATAATAATTGATGTTATTTTGTTATTTTTTTTGTAAAAGATATTAAATTAAGTAAATTTTTTTTCATTAAAGCAATTGTCTCGTGTATGATTTTTGTGTAATAAACTATGGGGAGGGATCAAATTACACCAGTGTAATTTTAAAAAAGTTACACTTATTAATAACCTTTGATTTGATTTTAATCTAATGGCCAAAAAGAAACACTTATGCATTTATATGACTCTATTAATAAATTAAAAAATTTCCTTTTTTATTTTCATACCTTCCTTTTTTGCATTAATAAATTTATTAGTATTTTATTTTTGTTGTTTTAATCGGACAACTAGCATAACAATACTTATACATCATCGTAAAAAAACGCAGTTATGCATCGTTTATACTATTTTGATTTTTGCAGAGGACTATGTAAGCAACTAAATTTGTGTTACATATTGTTGTGCTTGCCTCCTATTTAGGTTTTATGTTTAAAACCCTTTGAATGAAAAATTGTTAAAAATCAATGAACAATGCAAATTTTAATATTCTGGCTCAAACATTACTTGCAATTTTCATCTAAAAATTTGTTTTATTCAAGTTGTTATTGTATTTGAGTATTTGATTTCAAAATAAAAATAAAAATTGTTGTTTTTAAAAAAATCGTAATGCTTGTGATGTCAAATGATTCATTGGCATTGTATTGGAGTATTTGATTTCAATACATTTGTACTATATAAGTTGTACAAATTAACAATAAAATCTAAGATATTAATATGGCTGTATAAAAGGAAGGTATATATAAAAAAAAGGAAACTCTTTAATTTATAAGTGATTCTCTAATGGCCATTAGATTAAAATAAAATTAAGGGATATGATTGAGTGTAACTTTTTTAAAATTTCACTGGTGTAATTTGATCCTTCCTCATAAACTATAATTAATAATAACAAATGGATTTAATTTGTATGCACCGACAATGTAAAATAATTTTATACTGTCAACTAATGACAACCATGTATTGTGTCACGTCACCCCACTTTACCCCAACAATGTAAAATAATTTTATACTGTCAACCAATGACAACCATGTATTGTGCCACGTCACCCCACTTTACCCCACTTTCTTATTAGATGATCTTGTAAAATTATTTTACACCGTCAGTGTATATCAATTAAAGCAATTGTCTCGTGTATGATTAAAAAAAAATTATTAAAACAATTGTCCCGTGTATTATCTCTATTATATACATAGCGAGATTCCCACAGAGCTTTCTCGTGCATTCTTAAGAAAAATTGCTTATGTGGCATTCAATAATAATTCAATAAGAGTTTTTGCTTATGTGACATTCAATTAGAGTGTTTTTTTTTTGTATATTTTTTAATCTTCTCAAACCCATTATTTCTTTTAAAAAAATAAAATTATTGGATATATACAATTAAATTAATTAATCAGATATATATAATAAGTTTAAATAAAGTTGCACAACTAAATTTCCTAAGATTCAAATTTACATCCCATTATTTTTTTTAAAAAAATAAAGTTATTGGATATATACAATTAAATTAATTAATCGGATATATATATATATATATATATATATATATATATATATATATATATATATATATATATATATATGTATATATATATATATATATGTATTATTATTTACCTTACTCAAAGTAAAAAGTACACTTGGCATCCTCACGTTGCTTCTCAAGAAGTAAACATACAAGTGGCATTATTTTAATGACGTGGCGCCTATGTGTTTTCTCTTTACGACCTAAAGCAACACGGTTCGATTCCCACTAACAACAAAATATTAATTTTATGATTTTTTTGCCTTTGATTTTTTTATTGTTTATTAAATCTATAATGAAACAAAAAAAATTAAATAATAGGATTACCATCAATTCTATAGGATAAGTAACATAACAATAATCTATTGTCAAACAAAAAAATAGGATTGCCTTCAATATTTTTTTTTACCATTTAATGTATTGCCAAACAAACACTAATAATAATAATAATTAAAAAACAAAATAGACATATGTACCAAAAAAAAAAAAAAAAATCGACATTAAGATTCTCATGAATTTTATACGGATAAGTAACTCCACCCTAATATTCTTATGATCTATAATTTGTAAAATCTAAAATATATTATATTTTATATTTGTTTTTATTTTTATTTTTTTCAATGGGTTTGGATATGACATATTTTTATACGGACTTGATTTGATTATTCACAATGTAAGAGATTACCATCTTTAATTACAACAAATTTCTCTCAATATCTTAATTGATTGTTTACATAAATAATTAATTGTAATACCTGAGATTTGTCATTGATCAATCTGAATCAAGACACTCTCTCTCTAGATTTTTCTCTCCGCCTTCTCTCTAGCCAAACCTAAAAACCACCGGCCGCCGCTGCCTCCCCAAAATCCAAACCCTCTCTTTCTCAATGTAGCTGTCTTGGCTGGTGGTGTGAGGAGTTATTCGCTCCACACCGCCTTGCTTCACACCTTCCTTTCCGGTGAGCATCTTCCTTTGTCATCGTCGATCGCGGAGCTTTTTGGTTCGTTGTGCTCTGTCTTTCTATGCGCTGGACAGGTACAGGTTTATCTTTGTTGTTCGCTATCAACCCCTTTTGGGGTAGCAGAAGCTGCCGCCGGTGCCCATGGCCGCGGTTTTGCTCTTCTTTCTCACACGTTCAGATTTTTGTTCTGTTCGTGTTGTTATCCTGTTTGGATCTTTGGAATTTCAAGTGGATTGGAGTTCTGGTTGGATTTTCAGTTGCTGGATTTCTGATGTTGTGTGTGGCTTAGAAGATCTTGCAGATTTGTTCTACTGCCTCTTCTTCCTCAGTTGTTTGGTGTTTGTTTTTCTCGCTTTGTTTCCTGATTCCTTGCCAAGGCTGTTGAGATTTGCAGGTCACAAAGCTTATGGATTACGTCGCTGCACCTAAGGAGTTGAGTTGTTTTTAAATCCGTCTCAATCTTTGACTGATTTCGGATAGTTTGACTCGAAAGGGTCTTTGTTGCTTGCTGTGTTTTATCGCAGGGAGTTGTCGGTACGTGCTTCGGTCTGTGTTGGCAGTCGATCATTCGCCGTTCCTTACCTCAACTAATGCTCACACGTTATTTTTTTGCTATTTGGTTTCGCGCCCGTACGCGGGTTCGCTAAATAGTGCTCGATGTGTCGGTGTTTTGTTTTGGTTTTTCACCTGTTAGGGTTGGTTCTACAACCACCGGTAGTTGGATTGGAATGTTTTATTTTTAAATGCTACTTTGTGTGGTTAACTGGGTCAGGTTGATGTCCCCCCGGTTTGCTTTGTAATATCCTTTCTTTTATGTTTAATATATTTGGGATAGGGCTGAGGGTTTCCTCTGCTCTCCTTGTTGCTTAAAAAAAAATAAAAAAAATTAATTGTAATACCTAAAGTTATAATATCAATTGTTTTAATTTTTGTACAGATTAGATTACCCTCTTTTGTTTAATCATATCTCTTTAAATATTTTAAATGAACATTTTACAAAAATAATTAAAATGCGAGACATGATGTTATGATCTAAATTGCTTTACTTTTTGCATATGTTTTATTTAATTTTTCACACCGTAAAAAATTACTCTCTTCTATTATATTCGGCTTTACTTTTTACATGGGTTTGATTTTACTTTTTACAATATTTGGATATTTAAATAAATATTGTACAAAAATAATTAAGAATTGAGACCTAGGATTACGATCTCAATTGCTTTACTTTTTACACAGGTTTGATTTAATTTTACACACTATAAGAAATTATTTTCTTCTGTTATATTTGATTTCTTTAATTGGATATTTAAATGAACATTTTACAAAAATAATTATGTCAGACCTAAGATTACGATCTCAATTGTTTTACTTTTTACACGAGTTTGATTTAATTTTTCATACCGTAAGAAATTACTTTCTTATGTTATATATTCAATCTCTTTAAATATTTATTTGAACATTTTAAAAATAAAATTAAAATGTGAGGTCTAAGGTAATGGTCCAAATTTCTTTACTTTTAACATAGACTTAATTTAGTTCTTCACAACGTAAAAAATTATACTCTCTTCTTTTAGATAAAATCCCACTTGAAATTTGTTTTACTTTTTACATGAACTTTATTTAGGTTTTCACAACGTAAGAGATTACCATCTTCGGTAAGAACAATTTTTTTTTTATATTTTAATTGAATTTTATTTTAGTAAAAAATTTAATATGTGAGACTCAAAATTATATTCTCAATTAATTTACTTTTTACATGGGCTTGATTTAGTTTTTTTATGTTGCAAGAGATTACCTTCTTCTGTTATATTCAGTCCCCTGGATATTTTAATTGAACATTTTACAAAAATAATTAAGACGTAAGGCCTAATGTTATGGTTCAAATTTTCTTACTTTTTACATGGGCTTGATTTAGTTATTCACAATGAAGAAAATTATGCTTTTCTGTTAGACCAAATTTCTCTAAAATTTAATCGAACTTTTTACAAAAATAATTAAGACGTGAGACATAAGACTATGATCTGGATTACTTTACTTTTTACACTTGATTTAGTTCTTCATACCGTAAGAGATTATCATTATCTGTTAGAAAAATTTCTCCAAATACCTTAATTGATTATTTTACAAATTTTTTTAATTAAGATGTGAGACCTAATGTTATAATCTCAATTGCTTTACTTTTTATACGGGCTTGATTTAGTTCTTCACGACATGGGAGATTACCCTATTTCGTTAGATCATATCTCTTTAGATATTTTAACTGAACATTTTAAAATAATAATAATAATAATTAAGATACGAGGTCTAAGATTGTGTTCTAAATTACTTTAGTTTGTCACGCTGTAAAAGATTATCTTTTTACATTAGATTGTATCTCTTTGAATATTTTCATTGTAGTGGTGAGGGGTTTGGGTAGTATCCATGAGGTCCTAGGTTCGATTTTCATTGGCAACATTGTAAAAAAAAAAATATATATATATATATATATATATATATATATATATATATATATATATATATATATATATATATATATTTTACATTAGATTGTATCTCTTTGAATATTTTCATTGTAGTGGTGAGGGGTTAGGGTAGTATCCATGAGGTCCTAGGTTCGATTTTCATTGGCAACATTGTAAAAAAAATAATATATATTTTCATTGAATGTTTTACAAAAATTAATTAAGATGTGAGGTATAAGATTGTGTTCTCAATTACTTTACTTTTTATACCGATTTGATTTAGTTTTTTACACCGTAAAAGATTACTCTCTTCCGTTAGAACAAAATTCTCTAGAAATTTTAATTGATTTACAAAAATAATTAAGATGCAAGACATAATATTATGACCGCAATTGATTTACTCCTTACACGAGGTTTATTTAGTTCTTCAAACCGTAAGTGATTACCATCTTCCGTTAGATAAGATCTCTTTAGATTTTACTTGAACATTGTACAAAAATAATAAAAACGTGAAACAAAAGATTATAGTCCAAATTACTTTACTTTTTATACAGGTTTGATTTAGATTAAATCTCTCTTGAAATTTTAATTGAACTTTTTAGAAAAATAATTAAGATGCAATGTCTATGATTATGGTTTCAATTACTTTATTTTTTACACGGGTTTGATATAGCTTTTAACAACGTAAGAGATTATGGTTTTCTGTTAGACCAAATTTCTCTGGATATTTTAATTGAATTTATTACAAAAATAATTAAGTTGTGAGACCTAGGGTTATGATCTCAATTGCTTTACTTTTTACACAGATTTGTTTTAGTTCTTAATGTCGTCAGGTATTATCCTATTTTGTTAGATCAAATTTATTTGGATATTTTAATTGGAGTTTAATTGTTGTGCACTGTCGGTGTAAACTTTTTTTACACATACATCTAATGATGTGTTGCCACATCATTTAATGAATGTGACACGTCATGTGTCTCTAAACACAATACATGATGTATTGGTATATTATTGGACGAATGTATAAAATAACTTTACAACGACATTGTATATAAATTAAATTCTTTTAATTGAACATTATACAAAAATAATTATGACATCTGCCTTAAGGTTATAATCCAAATAGTTTTACATTTTACAGGGGATTTATTTAGTCTTTCGCACCGTAAAAAATTACTCTCTTATGTTAGATTATATCTCTCTTGAAATTTTGATTAAATTTTTTTAAAAATAATTAAGATGCAAGACCTAAGATTGTGGTTTCAATTGCTTTAATTTTTACACTAACTTTGTTCAATTTTTCACACCATATGAGATTATCCTCTTTCGTTAGATCAGATTTCTAATTTGAATATTTTGATTGGACTTTTTGCAAAAAATAATTAAGATGTTAGACCTAAGATTATGATATCAGTTGGTTTACTTTTTACACATTCTTGAATAGGTTCTTCAGTTCATAAGAAATTATCCTTTGCAATTTGAAGAAATCGATCTCTTGATACTTTAAATTAATTTTTAATTAACAAAAAAGGAAAAAATAAAACTTTCATCAGATTTTAACAGCAAAATAAAATAATTAGTAAGACAATAATAATATACATATATTTGGACATTAAAGTCTAAAATTATTATATATTTATAAATGAAAGATAACATATGTGTGATGCTAGTTCGAGCTCCAATTTTTCATTTCTAAAATATTTCTTAATTTATATATATATATATATATATATATATATATATATATATATATATATATATATTATTAAAAAATATTGAACTTCTAGCCCGTGCTTGGCACGGGTGTTCATACTAGTATATATATATATGTTTATATAAAGTTGCACAACTAAATTTCCTAAAATTCAAATTTACATCCCATTATTTTTTTAAAAAAATAAAATTATTGGATATATACAATTAAATTAATTAATCGGATATATATAGGTTTATATAAAGTTGCACAACTAAATTTCCTAAGATTCAAATTTACATCTAAGCTTATCTATTTTATTCCATATATACATAACCAAAACAAATTCCACAAATAACATTGACATTTCTATAGCTATATTTTATTTTCTTATATTCTGTTCCATATATGTATTTCCTTATATTATGTTTTCTCTAGGTGATATACTAAACTGATTCATTTTGCAGACTCATCACCACGTAAAAATCAAAGAGAAAAATATTCTTCAACCTCATTGCACACCATATTCCGCAACCTCTTCACAACACACGTACGTTCGCAGATTAATTCACAGATGAAGACGACATCAAATTGTACCATGATCAAAGATATCACAATAAAATCTAACAATATTAGTTGTCTTCTCTAAGTTCTCAGGAAGTGGTTTGCCGTTAATCCAAAAGACTCTAAAATGGTCTTTTGTTCTACTTGACTCTCAGGTTGCATCTATATCTATATACCAATAATATTAGTTAGTATTGCTATTACTATTTAGAAATTTAGAAAAACAAATTATCATCCTCAAATGCATAAAGACACTGTCATCTAATTAGATTGTTCCATTGCAATACACATGATTAAACTCACTATGCGTGATTAAAAAATTTGTAATCGATACATAAGTGAAAAAATTTAAAAGCAAGTGACATCCAAATATCAGATATATAACAATTTTGAGATCGTGAAAATAGAGTCTTCACTTATAACAATCTAATTGTTATTATTTTGCGGGGTAACAAAATTCAATCCATTATGCGACATCATCAATTGATCCATCTCTTTAACAATGAACTTGAAGAGGGAACAATTTAAATGTGTATCAAGTTGTACCACCTAGAGGGTTGGAACTGACAGTTAGTTGTGTTGACGTCAAGTCAAAGATTGTTCAGATATAATTGGGCAGGTAAGAAAATTCAATTTAAAAATAATTTGTTTAAGAATCTTAAACCGCATAACTTATTGATTTGTGAATTGGCGTTCCTTTATTCACAGGATCTTATCACAAAGTTTGATGAAACTGCAACTGCAGTGGAGAAGGTCAAAGATAACACTGCTATAGATGTCGTAGACTTATGCTCATATAAAGTTGATGGTGTAGCAGTTAAGACAGCTTGCCTTGATGGAGCTGATTTACCAACTACTAAATATATGAAGACCAAAATTAAAATTGAGAAAGACTAGACCATTTCACTTATATGATCGTCATACAACAAATTTTCATTGTTTATTTTTAATGCTTTATTCTGCACTTCTTTCATTGAAAATTTTATTCAGTTATCTCATTTAGTTCAATAGACCGATTTTGTCACTACTCTCATCGATAGAATTAATCATATTTGTTTGGTGAAATTTTTTCAGTAATACATTTTCATTGTTTTTCAAGTTATGTCAGACATAAACTAATGAATAACCACGACCTTTAACATCGGTCAAGAGACAAATGATCTGTAGTTGGTGGTAATTTTGGTTCCCAATAGGTATAGAAAGTTATATAAGATGATTGCGAATGCAGGTTAATGTTCTTTCGTGCCTTCTTGCAAAAATATGTTAATTTATTTAAATTTATATTTATTATGTACTCTTAATTCTATTTTCACTAGCCATAAACTATTTAAAATTCAATATATCATGTTCAAGAAATTATACCGGTATATTTTTTTTGTTGTTATTAAGATTATATTTTTTGTACCTATTTGGGGGAGAAGTAAGTCAACAAAAACAATAAATAGAAAAGTAGTTTTTCTTTTTACACAAAATAAAAAAGTAGTTATTTATTCTATTAATTATCCCCACTTCAATGAAGAGATATCTTTATCTCTATTATAAGATTATAAGATTTCCAAAAATCTCTCTCGTGCATTCTTAGTAGAAATTGTTTAGATGTCATTTAATTAAAAAACTTGCTTATGTGACATTGAATTAGATCTTCTTTGATTCATTATTAAAAAAATCTTCTCAAAAACATATCTTCTTAACACATTATAAAAAAAAAGGAATAATTAAAAAAACGATGGGAAAAGTGAGTGAGTTTTGGATTACTATGAAAATAGTTTGTACTTTTAACGTGGGAGTTTTGGATTACTATGAAAGTAGTTTTTTTTTTTTTTTTGTGGGATAAAAAACAAGTAATTTATTTAACTCTTTTTCATGGATAAGATTTATAGTTTGTTGAGATTAAGTGGAATAAATCTATAATAAACATAGTAAAACTCTATAATCTTAAAGTACGGGCTTTATTATTATTAGTATTTTTTTGGTGGGATAAAAAAAAACAAGTAGTTTATTTAATTACTTTTCATGGATAAGATCTAAAAATATATAGTTTGTTGAGATTTAGTGGAATAAATCTATAATAAACATAGTAAAACTTCTGCAGCATATTCTTAAAGTAAGGGCTCTATTATTTTTATTTTTGTGGGATAAAAAAACAAGTAGTTTAATTACTTTTCATGGATAAGATCTAAAGATGTATAATTCAGCAAAACACATGACGTGTCACATTCATTAAATGATATTAAATGAAAGAGATCTAAACTTCAATGTATGAATTGAAGCAAAAGTAATAAATTGAAACCTGTATAGTAGCCCACACAACAAGTGCATGAGAAACCCAAATAGAGAAAGAGAAGACCCATTTCTCAATAGCGCAAGAAATCAAAATAAATGAAATGAAAAATTAAATCTTTGACTTCTCCTACATATGATAGTTGGAAAATCATAACTCTAAAGGAAAATCAGAACTCTCAAGTTTCACCATCTTCGCCAAACACAACACGTTCAAAATCGGAACTCTCAAGTGTCACAATCTTTTTGTTTTTATTACTTTTTGTTTTACAAGTTAAAATCAATATAATAATAATTATGAAAATTATAATGGAAATATTTATTTCAAATTACTTCAACATATTTACATTGTATTATGACAGTTGAAAGAAATATTTAGTGTATGGTATATAGAAATTATGTCATACGGAGACAAACCTATGAAAATTACAAAAGTAATGCATTGTTGTATTATTTAAGATATATAACTTAAAATTTGACCTTTGAACTTAAGTTTTATTTTAACAGGTTAAATATATCTTTCGTCTTTACTTTTTGTCTAAAATCTTTTTTTTTTACAAAATATTTTTTCTAAAATTTTTAAATTGTTTTATTATCTTAAACTTTTAAATAATACTCCCTCCGTTCCTTTTTACTTGTCTTTTTAGAATAGTAACACCAAATTAAGGAAGTGTATATTTGCACTTTATCTTCCTATTATACCCTCGTTTTAATCCACCAATAAATTCCTATTTTTTTTCAAACACTTTCTCTTTCCAATAAATTTAATATATTATGTTAAAAAAAAAATTTAATATGTTATGTTCCAAAAAAAAAGATTTTGTTTTCCAAATATATAGCATTAATTGGTTTTATTGAAAAAGATAAGAGCAATTGACAAATGATATAATTGACAAATCATACCCGTAAAATACCAAAATGACAACTAAATAGAAACGTTAAATCTAGCCCTAAAAGACAAGTAAAAAGGAACGGAGGGAGTATTTTTTTTTAAAAATAATATATAAGGTTAAACTTTTACTTTTATTTAATGTCATTTATACAACGCACAATATCTTTGCTCCCATAATGTATATTTAAGCAACGCATAAGATATAATATCTCAAATTCACCGTTGAACATTACACTAAATTTTTCAAATAATATTTAAAAACAAACACTTTTCTTTTTTACATATTTAAAAAACAAACACTTAAATAATATTAAAGGGTAAATAGGTCTTTACTCCCCTGTAATATAGGTAAGTTTTGTTTTTTCCCCCTGTAATTTTTTTTTTGTTGTGATTTGCCCCTTGCAAAGTTTTTTTTTTTTTGTTTCCCCCCTTGAGTGCAAGGAATTTGCACTTTTTAAATAGGTTTGAACAAAATAACCGATTTAAAAAGTGCATCCAATTGGCGAGTCCAAAAAATTCAACATTACAGGAGGCGAGTCACAAAAAAAAAATTTACAGAAAAAAAAAACACGCCTACATTACAGGGGATATAAGCCTATTTATCCAAAAGAAAAATATCCCGTGCAGGGCACGGGCTAACATACTAGTTATAATATATATTCATCAATAATATATTTATCAACAATTTTTCCGTGTATTATTATAATATATTATTCAATTCTTTTTTTTTATTAAAGCAAATGTCCCGTGTAAGATTAATTTTTTTTATTAAAACAATTGTTCTGTGTGTTACTATAATATATATTTACCCCGTAATTATTTATTATAATATATATATTCATTTATGTTTATCTTCTTTTTTTACTTTTGTTTGTTTGTTTGTTTAGAGATGTGATTTTTAATGCTATTTTTATGGGAAGATTTCTTTTATGATTATCTTTCTTTTTTATTTTTTTTATTAATTTAGAGTTAAAATTACATTTAAGGGCGCAAAACTTGAAACATCGTTAAAAGTGATAAGGACAAATTTGAATTTTTAATAGTAATTTCTTTTAATATATTGTAAGTAGATTTCACAAAATGAATTTTTGGAGGTATAGGAAAACATGGGAGGTAAAGAGAAAAAATTCATTAGAAATATTTTGGGCCAAGTTAGCTTTCTTTTTTACATTTTTTCATCATTTTAATGTTGTTATAATAATCATAAATAATGTGAAAGAGATATGTTACTATTAATGTTGAAATATGTATGCAAAATTTCAACTTAAAATAGTAAGGTTGATTTTCAACCTAAATGTCAACTTAAAATAGTGAAAGAATGAAGGAGATATATGTGGACCTATCCATCCACACTCAAGACCTTTCAGGTACTTTATTGTATTAATTGATGCATCTAATAGATGGTCATATGTTTGTTTATTATCAAGTCTGATATGACATTTGCAAGATTTCTTGCACAAATAATTAAATTAATGGCTCAATTCCCTGATTATAATATTAAGAAAGTTAGACTTGACAATGCTGGTGAATTTACATCAAAATCATTTAATAATTATTGCACATCAATTGGAATCACTGTTGAACACCCTGTTCCTCATGTGCATACACAAAATGGTTTAGCCGAGTCATTGATAAAACGTCTCCAATATATTGCTAGACCATTAATAATGAGAACTAAGCTACCAGTTATTGTTTGGGGTCATGCAATTCTACATGCTGCAGCACTCATCCGTCTAAGGCCAAGTGTTGGTCATAAACACACCCCTTATCAACTTGCAATTGGTAAGGAACCAAATATCTCTCATTTGAAGATTTTTGGTTGTGCGGTATATGTCCCAATAGCTCCACCACAAAGAACAAAAATGGAACCTCAAATGAGATTGAGAATATACGTAGGGTATGAATCACTATCCATTATTAGATATCTTGAACCTTTAACAGGTGATGTTTTTCAACCAAGATTTGCTGATTGTCACTTTGACGAAACAAAATTTCAATATTAAGAGAAGGAAATAAACAAATAGAAAATGAGATAACATGGTATGTACCATCTTTATTACATTTGGACCCATATAATAAATCATGGGAAGAAAATGTAAAGAAAATAGTACACTTACAAGATTTAGCAAATCAACTGCCAGATTTATTTACTGATTTGAAAAGAGTAACAAAGTCACACATACCTGCTGTAAATGTCCCAGCTCGAATTGAGATTTCAAAAATAAATGAGGTAGCAGATACCTCTAAGGCACGTTTGAAGCATGGTCGACCTCTGGGATCCAAAGACAAAAATCCCCGAAAAAGAAAAGAAATAGAAAAGGTGAATATGATTGAAAGTGATCTTGAAAAGACACTATAAATAATAAAAAAAATCCATGATTGAAAAGTGTGCTCTCAAAGAAGCACAAAATGATGACAACGATATTATTGATAATGAAATTGAATACAAGAATGATCTCGAGATTTCAATCAATTATGTTGGAACAAAATTATGATTTTGTATCTCCTTAATTGATTTTGATGATAACAATGTATTTAAGGTTAAATTGGAATACTAATAATTTAATTCAGTGTGCAGGATTAAAAGTTAAAATTTGCGTACTAAAGAACCTTAGAATTTCTGAAGGAATTACTTCTGAGCTCACCAGATCTGAAGCAAGTGAAACTCTGAAGTTATTATCTGAACCTTAGAATTTCTGAAGGAATTACTTCTGAGCTCACCAGATCTGAAGCAAGTAATTCTGAGCCTGTGAAACTCTGAAGTTATTATCTGAACCTTAGAATTTCTGAAGGAATTACTTCTGAGCTCACCAGATCTGAAACAAGTAAATCTGAGCCTATCAAAATCTGAAGAACATCTGAGCTCACCAGATCTGAAACAAGTAATTCTGAGCCTATCAAAATCTGAAGAACATCTGAGCTCACCAGATCTGAAACAAGTAATTCTGAGCCTATCAAAATCTGAAGAACATCTGAGCTCACCAGATCTGAAACAAGTAATTCTGAGCCTATCAAAATCTGAAGGCTCGTCAGATATAAGTGTCAAGCTACATTTGAGAGTACAATTTTATTGAAGACTGTGCCTGACTAAGTCCAAACGCAGAAACCAAGAATGAAAAGGTTTGACCATGGAAAGGTCCTTTTCAAGTCAGGCTTCAGAAACGATTATTTCCTTATTTGGCTTTCACCAAGGTTCAAATATCAAAAGCCAAAAGGAATCTCTCATTTTGTAGTAAACGTTAAGCTCCTAAGCTACTGCAAATCAGAACAGCTAATAAGCTCACTGATCTATACAAAGGAGCGTCTCAATTCTTCAAACGGCTATAATCTTCAACGTTCATTTTATCATCTATAAAAGGAAGAAGATTTGTGAAGAAATGAAAATCAAGACTTAAGCTTCTGAACGTGCTGAAACTCTGTCAAATTCTGAAGCTATCAAACACTTAGAAACTTTGTGATAATTTTCTAAGTTAGTCTTGTAACTGAGTTGTATTTTGTAAACACCTCTGATTGTATATCAAGTGTTAATCTCTTATCTTTATTAACATTAAAACCAGTTAGAAGTCTCTTGCTTTGTGCTTGAGCATTGGAAGTCTCTTGCTTTGTGCTTGAGCATTGGAAGTCTCTTGCTTTGTGCTTGAGCATTGGAAGTCTCTTGCTTTGTGCTTGAGCAGTTAGAAGTCTCTTGCTTTGTGCTTGAGCAGTTTGAAGTCTCTTGCTTAGTGCTTGAGCATTTGTAATCTGAGTGATTATAGTGAAATCTCTTGTGAAGGACAAGAGGACTGGACTACTCCTGTTAGTGGGAGGAACCAGTATAAAAATTCTGAGCATCTCTCTCTAACCCTATCCTCATATATTGTGTGTGTTATACCTTATCCGCTGCAATTTGTTTTAACTTAGAAAAAGTCTCACACAATTCAACCCCCCCCTTCTTGTGTGTTTTTCAACCTTCAATTGGCATCAGAGCTCCGGTCTGTTGCTCTTCACTTAACAGTGAAACAGTAAAAGATCTAGGGGTACTTAGTTGAAAAACATGTCTGGTGTTACCTCTCCTTCTGCTTCCTCTGGACCTGATCACTCTGCTGTTCCACCTCCTCACAACTATGATAGGGAAAGGAACAGTGATAATCACAGAGACAAACCACCTTACTTCAACAGTGATCCTACTACTTTTCCTTTCTGGAAAACCAAGATGTATAGTTACATCATTGGGACCGATGATGAGTTATGGGATATCATTGAAGATGGTATACATTTTGAACACATGGATGATGAAGGTGTTGTAAGAAATACCTACAGAAAGTTCTTTGATGCTGAAAAGAAGAAACAGTATAAGAAGCATCATACTGTTAAGAATATGCTTATTGGTGCAATATCTCATGCTGAGTATTTAAAAATATCCAACAAGTCATGTGCCAAAACTATCTGGGACTCTCTATGTTCCACCTATGAAGGAAATAAGCAAGTCAAAGAAGCTAAGGCAAACTTATTAGTTCATCAATATGAGCTGTTCAGAATGAAGGAAGATGAAGATATTGAAACCATGTATTCAAGGTTTCAAACCCTTGTCTCTGGTCTTCAAGTTCTGAAGAAAAGCTACACTGCATCTGATCACGTGAAGAAAATTCTGAGGAGCTTACCTTCCAAATGGAGACCAAAAGTTACAGCTTTTCAGGAATCCAAGGATTTGGACAATGTGACTATTGAAGATTTAATAAGCTCACTCAGAAGTCATGAGCTAGAACTTATGTCAGATGAACCTGTCAAGAAGATGAAGTCCTTGGCTCTAAGCTCTGTTCAGACTTCCTCAAAAGCTGCAAAGATCAAAGTGTCTGAACAAGAGGAAGAAACTTCTGATGATATGATGGATGAAAATTCTGAGAATGAAGAAATGGCACTAATGGTTAGAAGGTTTCAGAAATGGAACAAGAAATACAAAAGGTTTCCAAACAAAGGAAACAACTCAAGAAGTTCCTTTTCAAAGGACAAAAAGGAAGAACTGAACAACTGCTATAACTGCAAGAAATCTGGACACTTCATTGCGGACTGTCCAGAAATGTCATCCAAGGACAAAGGAAAGAATAAGAGCTTTGGGAAAGAAAAGTACAAAGAAAAGGTAAGGAAGAGTTTGTTAGCCACTTGGGAGACCATTGAGAATGACTCTGAAGGAGAAGATGATGAAGAAGGCAATCTGGCTTTAATGGCAAGAACTTCTGAAGGTAACAACTCTGATAGAGATTCTGAAGATGACTCAGATGATGAAAATGAGGTATACTCTAACATGACTAAATCTGAATTAATTGATTCTCTTAAGATTGCCGTGAAACATTACTCTCGTATAGTAAGTCAACACAAAATTCTGAAGAATGTTCATGAATCATTGAAAAAGGATGCCAAGATTCTTTATGATGAAAATGAATCGTTAAACATTCGTATTTGTCATGTTGAATCTAACTATGTCTTGGCAGACAAGCTCAATGATGATCATGAAGATGCTCTTCACGAATTTATTCGTTGTACCTTCAATAGGAGTAAAATGGCTTCCATGATTTATCATATGACTCGTAACTATGGTGAAGGCATTGGTTATTCTCGGTTTAAGAACTGGGATAAACCTCTGAAATCATATAGTGAGGATGATACTCCACCTGAATTATTCTCTACCTTTGTTAAAAGTGGTACACTTGATCTGAAGGCATCCAACTCTGAAGGAGGTTCTGAACCTGAACCCAAAGACTCAGAAGTTCCAAGTTCTTCTGAACCTAAAATTTCTGAGTCCAAAAGTTCTCAAGTTAAGGCTCAGAAGTCATCTGAACCTCTGAGAAATCAAGGTAAAGTTACTTCAGATCCTTGCTTGACCTTTGGAACTGTGATATACTCCAGATCAAAATCCAAGAATCAAATTAAGCCTAAACATTCTTGTCAAAGCTTAATTAATTCTAGATCTTGTGTTGATCATAGAAAACAAAGAAGGAATACTATTCAGAAGACTAACTCTAAAGGACCCATCAGAATATGGGTACCAAAATCTGAAATAATGTTTGCTTCAGATGCTCATGCAAGGAAAGGTAAAACAGCAGCCCTGGTACCTGGACAGTGGTTGCTCACGACATATGACGGGAGAAAAGCATATGTTCCAAACCCTAACTCTGAAAGAGGGAGGCTCTGTGGGATTTGGAGGAAAACAAAAAGGGAAGATCATTGGTACAGGTACAGTTGGTAATTCTTCTCTTTCCATTAAAGATGTTTGGTTAGTTAATGGACTTAAACACAATCTATTGAGCATTAGTCAATTTTGTGACAATGGGTGTGTTGTTACATTTAATAAGGAATCATGTACTGTATCAAAAGACTCTGACAAATCTGTAGTATTCAAGGGAATGAGAGTTGGCAATGTTTATAAAGTAAACTTTTCTGATTTGGTTGACCAAAAGATTATATGTCTTTTGTCTCTGAGTGATGAGAAATGGCTATGGCACAAGCGTCTTGGTCATGCTAACTGGAGGTTGATCTCTAAGCTTAGCAAACAAAAGCTTGTTAGTGGTTTGCCTGACATTGATTATCACTCAGATGCACTTTGTGGCTCATGTCAAAAAGGAAAATTTGCTAAGACTTCATTCAAGTCTAAAAACATTGTCTCTACTTCCAGACCCTTAGAATTGCTTCACATTGATCTGTTTGGTCCTGTTTCGACAGCCTCTATCAATGGTAAAAAATATGGATTGGTCATGGTTGATGATTTCAGTAGATGGACTTGGGTGAAATTCCTACGTTCTAAGAGTGAAGCACTTGTGGTGTTCAGTGACTTCTGCACACAAATACAAAGTGAAAAGGATCTTCGGATTCTGAAGGTTAGAAGCGACCATGGGGGAGAGTTCGAAAATGACTCTTTCGAATCTTTCTGCTCAGAGCATGGAGTAATCCATGAATTCTCTTCTCCTAGAACACCACAGCAGAATGGTGTTGTAGAAAGAAAGAATAGATCTTTGCAAGAAATGGCTCGTACCATGATGCTTGAGTCTAACCTAGCTAAGTTCTTGTGGGCAGAAGCCGTGAGTACTGCTTGCTATGTTCAGAATAGAATATACATCAGACCTATTCTGAACAAAACTGCTTATGAACTGTTCAAAGGAAGAAAACCAAATATTTCTTATTTTCATCAGTTTGGATGTACTTGTTATATTCTAGACAACAAGGTCTATCGAAAGAAATTTGATGCTAGAGCTTATAAGGGTATCTTTATAGGCTACTCTGAACGCTCAAAAGCATACAGATTGTATAATTCTGAAACTCACACAGTTGAAGAATCTATACATGTTAGATTTGATGATAAAGAGCCTGACGATAAAATGTCAGAGCAAGCTGAGACTTTTGCAGAATTTCAAGTTTCCTCAAATTCTGAGTGTGAAGATCTCTCCATTGCTGTATATCCATCTGAGACTCAAAATGAAGATATCTCTGAAGGCCTTGAAACTGAAGACCCTTCAGAAACTGAACCCTTTCAGACACCTGCTCCACCTAAGAGTAAATTCAAGTATAGATCATCTCATCCTGAAGAGCTAATTGTTGGTAACAAGGATAGCCCAAGAAAGACCAGATCTGCTTTCAAAGAGGATGAATCCCTAGTTGGGTTAATTTCATTAATTGAACCCACAAACATAGAAGAAGCACTCTCAGATGATGGGTGGATTGTTGCAATGCAAGAAGAACTCAATCAATTTGAAAGAAATGATGTTTGGGATCTGGTACCAAAACCCAAACACAAGAACATTATTGGAACAAAATGGGTATTCAGAAACAAGTCAAATGAAAAGGGAGAAGTTGTCAGAAATAAAGCTAGACTGGTTGCACAAGGTTATAGTCAGCAAGAAGGCATAGATTTCACTGAAACCTTTGCACCAGTAGCAAGACTTGAGGCAATTAGACTTCTCTTGTCCTATGCAGTTAATCATGACATCACTCTATTTCAAATGGATGTTAAGAGTGCATTTCTGAATGGAGTAATTTATGAAGAAGTCTATGTTAAACAACCTCCTGGCTTTGAAGATATAAAGTGTCCTGATCATGTTTACAAATTGAAGAAATCTCTGTATGGTTTGAAACAAGCTCCAAGAGCTTGGTATGAAAGGTTAAGTATATTTCTTCTAGAAAATGGTTTTGAAAAAGGACATGTTGATAACACTCTCTTTAGAAAAACCTTAAAAACTGATATTTTGATTGTTCAGATTTATGTTGATGATATTATCTTTGGTTCAACTAATGCTTCTCTTTGCAAGAATTTCTCTAAGCTTATGCAGGATGAATTTGAAATGAGTATGATGGGAGAACTAACATTCTTCTTGGGAATTCAAATCAATCAAAGAAAAGAAGGAGTATATGTGCATCAAACCAAATACACAAAGGATTTACTGAAGAAATTTGGTCTTGAAGATTGTAAACCAATGTCAACTCCTATGCATCCCTCTAGCTGTCTTCTGAAGGAAGAATCTGAAGGCAAAGTAGATCAGAAATTATACAGAGGTATGATTGGTTCCCTCCTTTATCTCACTGCATCTAGACCAGATATCTTGTTCAGTGTATGCTTGTGTGCTAGATTTCAATCAGATCCTAGAGAGTCTCATCTAACTGCTGTTAAGAGAATCTTTAGATATCTGAAAGGAACCACTAATCTTGGATTACTTTATAAGAAATCCTTAGATTATCAGCTTATTGGATTCTGTGATGCTGACTATGCTGGTGATAAAATTGAAAGGAAGTCCACTAGTGGAAACTGTCAATTTCTAGGTGAAAACCTTATATCATGGGCTAGTAAGAGACAAGCAACTATTGCTCTATCTACAGCAGAAGCAGAGTACATCTCAGCTGCTAAGTGTTGCACGCAATTGCTCTGGATGAAACATCAGTTGGAGGACTATCAGATAAGGATAAGTAGTATACCACTTCTCTGTGATAATACTGCTGCTATCTGTTTGTCTAAGAATCCTATTTTGCATTCAAGAGCTAAACACATTGAGATCAAACATCACTTCATTAGAGACTATGTTCAGAAGGGAGTAATTAAGATTCAATTCATTGATACTGAGCATCAATGGGCTGATATCTTTACCAAACCTCTTGCTATTGATCGTTTCGATTTTATCAAGAAAAATCTGAACATGGTTTTTATTTCTGAATGATATCTCTGAATGCTGTTAACTCTGAATGAATAAACTGGTTCTGAAGGGCCTCAGAAGTTTGGACGGCTCAGAAACTATTATATAGGTTCTGAAGCACTCTCTCATCTGAAGCAATCAGAATTATTTATTATTAAATATGATTTCTTGTGACTCAGATACCTACTCTAAGTGTTAGTTGACCACTCAGTTTCTCTAACTGACAGCTGGCTTCTGAAAACACTACTTATCTGTGTAACTTCCCATCATGTCTAGTAACCGCTGGGTAATGAAGGAGAGCTAATGATGATTTTATTAAAAGTAACTGCCAAGCCCCCATTACGTCACTATCTTGTTTCCCCAATATTTTGAAACTTCCACTATAATCACTTAACTACACACTAGTCACTATCACTTCTCACGTTTTCAATATTTTGAAACTTCCACTATAACCATTTCTGACACTCCTAAATCCCCTCAGAAATCTCCTATTAAAGATTCTGAACCCTCAAATAGCAATGGACGTAGACCAATCTGAACCCTCAAATGTTCAAAATTCTGAAGTCCCTGCTGAATCCCAAACTGAACCCCTTCAGACTTCATCTCCTAAGCCAACCACTTCTGAACCAAACCCCTCATCCATTAAAACCACTCCACCTTTTCCTGGAACTGATTCAGATCTTGAAGAAACTCGTCTTCATTCTGAAACAATTCCCTGTTTCACCATGGTACTTAACAATTCCCTTTTACCGTTGAATGCATTTACTGCTGGTGGTTGTTTGTTGTGTGCATTTACTACCCTGTAACTTGTGCTTTGACTGACCCGTTTTTGATAATGACAAAGGGGGAGAAAATATTATTTCATTTCCTATGGCAGTGAAATTATTTCTGAAGCTCTAAAGATCACATTTTCTGAACTCTACTCTTGTTAAGTTATATTAAAAGTTTTTGGAGAAAATATTATTTCATTTCCTATGGCAGTGAAATTATTTCTGAAGCTCTAAAGATCACATTTTCTGAACTCTACTCTTGTTAAGTTATATTAAAGTCTTTTAAACTTTTAATGAGGGGGAGTAATAAATTTTGTCCAACATAAATTCATATAATATAAGATACGCTTGCAAACCATATCTTATATTTGTCAATCTGAAGAAATAGAGCTTGCAAACCTCTAATTCTGAAGGTAGAATATATGAAATTATATTTGACATTAAATATTACTCTTAGACTGTTTTATATTTATCATTGATAAACTTTTGAAGCTTATCAGACTCAGGGGGAGCTTGCAAACCTCAGAACCTGAAGTCAAGATGTTAAATAAAAACAACAACAATTGATTTTAAATACATATAGTTGTCATCATCAAAAAGGGGGAGATTGTTGGAACAAAATTATGATTTTGTATCTCCTTAATTGATTTTGATGATAACAATGTATTTAAGGTTAAATTGGAATACTAATAATTTAATTCAGTGTGCAGGATTAAAAGTTAAAATTTGCGTACTAAAGAACCTTAGAATTTCTGAAGGAATTACTTCTGAGCTCACCAGATCTGAAGCAAGTGAAACTCTGAAGTTATTATCTGAACCTTAGAATTTCTGAAGGAATTACTTCTGAGCTCACCAGATCTGAAGCAAGTAATTCTGAGCCTGTGAAACTCTGAAGTTATTATCTGAACCTTAGAATTTCTGAAGGAATTACTTCTGAGCTCACCAGATCTGAAACAAGTAAATCTGAGCCTATCAAAATCTGAAGAACATCTGAGCTCACCAGATCTGAAACAAGTAATTCTGAGCCTATCAAAATCTGAAGAACATCTGAGCTCACCAGATCTGAAACAAGTAATTCTGAGCCTATCAAAATCTGAAGAACATCTGAGCTCACCAGATCTGAAACAAGTAATTCTGAGCCTATCAAAATCTGAAGGCTCGTCAGATATAAGTGTCAAGCTACATTTGAGAGTACAATTTTATTGAAGACTGTGCCTGACTAAGTCCAAACGCAGAAACCAAGAATGAAAAGGTTTGACCATGGAAAGGTCCTTTTCAAGTCAGGCTTCAGAAACGATTATTTCCTTATTTGGCTTTCACCAAGGTTCAAATATCAAAAGCCAAAAGGAATCTCTCATTTTGTAGTAAACGTTAAGCTCCTAAGCTACTGCAAATCAGAACAGCTAATAAGCTCACTGATCTATACAAAGGAGCGTCTCAATTCTTCAAACGGCTATAATCTTCAACGTTCATTTTATCATCTATAAAAGGAAGAAGATTTGTGAAGAAATGAAAATCAAGACTTAAGCTTCTGAACGTGCTGAAACTCTGTCAAATTCTGAAGCTATCAAACACTTAGAAACTTTGTGATAATTTTCTAAGTTAGTCTTGTAACTGAGTTGTATTTTGTAAACACCTCTGATTGTATATCAAGTGTTAATCTCTTATCTTTATTAACATTAAAACCAGTTAGAAGTCTCTTGCTTTGTGCTTGAGCATTGGAAGTCTCTTGCTTTGTGCTTGAGCATTGGAAGTCTCTTGCTTTGTGCTTGAGCATTGGAAGTCTCTTGCTTTGTGCTTGAGCAGTTAGAAGTCTCTTGCTTTGTGCTTGAGCAGTTTGAAGTCTCTTGCTTAGTGCTTGAGCATTTGTAATCTGAGTGATTATAGTGAAATCTCTTGTGAAGGACAAGAGGACTGGACTACTCCTGTTAGTGGGAGGAACCAGTATAAAAATTCTGAGCATCTCTCTCTAACCCTATCCTCATATATTGTGTGTGTTATACCTTATCCGCTGCAATTTGTTTTAACTTAGAAAAAGTCTCACACAATTCAACCCCCCCCCTTCTTGTGTGTTTTTCAACCTTCAAATTATGTCAATACAAGAAACCTGTGGAGCAAAAAAGATATTAATATTGATGAAATATTTTCATTCACCATTGCATGTGAAATTATAAATGAAAATGATGATCCCGAACCCAAAACTGTGAATGAATGTCAAAAAATAGACATGATTAGAAAAACTGGAAAATTGCTATGGATACTGACCTAAACTCTCTTAAAAATCGAAAAGTATTTGGACCCATTGTGACTATACCTAAAGGTGTGAAACCTGTTGGGTATAAGTGGGTTTTTGTAAGAAAACAAAATAAGAAAAAAGAGATTGTAAGATCCAAAGGCTCGTCTCGTTGCACGAGGTTTTTCCCAAAGACCAGAAATTGATTACGAGGTAACATATTCTCCTGTTATGGATGTCATTACTTTTCGTTATTTAATTGGTTTATCAATGTTTAACAATTTGGATATGTATCTCATGGATGTTGTTACTGCTTATTTGTATGGATCACTTGATAGTGACATATACATGAAAATCCCATAGGGATTTAAGATGTCCGAGACATCAAAACCCAGATAAACCTATGCAATTAAGTTGTAAAGATCATTATATGGGTTAAAACAATTCGGGCTTCTTATGTGGTATAACAGGCTAAGTGAATATTTATTTAAAGAAGGCTATGTAAATAATCTTATTTGCCCTTGTGTTTTTATAAGAAAAACAATATCTTGTTTTGTAATAATTGCTGTCTATGTTGATGATTTAAATATCATTGGTACTAATAAAGAAATTAAAGAAGCAAGAGATTACTTAAAGAAAGAATTTGAAATGAAAGATCTAGGGAAAACCAAGTTCTGCCTTGGTTTGCAAATTGAATATACTAAAAATGATATATTGGTACATCAATCAAACTATGCAGAAAGGGTATTGAAAAGATTCATCATGGATAAAGTCAATCCTTTGAGTACTCCAATGATGGGTAGAACACTTAATGTTGAAAAGGATTCATTAGACCTAAGGAAGATAATGAAAAGGATCTTGGCTCTGAAGTGCCATACCTCAGTGTCATTGGGTTGCTCATGTACCTTGCCAATTGTACAAGACCAGATATAACTTTTGCGGTAAACTTACTAGCAAGGTTCAGCTCACGCCCTACAAAGAGACATTGGAAAGGAATAAAACATATATTTCGATATCTCCGAGGTACTTCTGACCTTGGTTTGTTTTATTCTAACAATACAAAACCAGTTTTGCTTGGTTATACAGATGCATGATATTTGTCATATCCACATAATGCTAAATCACAGACTTGATATGTGTTTACATATGGTGACATCACTATATCATGGAGATCTAAAAAACAAACACTTGTAGCAACTTCTTCAAATCATGTTGAAGTAATCGCCCTTCATGAAGCAAGCAAAGAGTGTAGATGGTTAAGATCAGTAACTCGACATATTCAAGAAACGTCTGGTTTATCAACTGATAAGAACCCAACAATTTTGTATGAAGACAATGTTGCATGCGTTACCCAGATGAAAGCAGGTGACATCAAAAGTGATAGAACCAAACACATCCCTCCAAAATTCTTCTCATTCACACAAGAGTTAGAAAGAAACAAAGAGGTTGATATTCAATATATCCGATCGAGTGATAATGTGGCGGATCTTTTCACAAAGGCACTTCCTACATCAGTTTTCAAGAAACATGTACGAAGTATTGAAATGTGTCACCTTTGAAACCTTTAAAGAATAAATCTGTGCTTGGTTGAGGGGGAGCATAATGTTGTACTCTTTTTCCCTTATTAAGGTTTTTATCCTAATGAGTTTTTCCTAATAAGGTTTTTAACGAGGCAACGTATGTTCCCATCACATTCTTCTCAACAAGCCTTCAATGGAGCACCATGATAGATATTTCAAAGGGGGAGTGTTATAATAATAATAATAATAATAAATAATGTGAAAGAGATATGTTACTATTAATGTTGAAATATTTATGCAAAATTTCAACTTAAAATAGTGAATGTAAATTATTTTATTCATAGATTTAGTAGTATAAATACCACTCCTTACTTCATGCAAAAACACACCTTTGAAAGTGATAAAAACTTGATCCAAACTTCTCCATTCTCATCACATTCATAATTAGTATAATATGTATTAATAGTATTATAATTATATTAGTAATTTATATCACTCTATTAGTCACTAAAGAAACATCCGATCTCTGATTTTCACAACAAATGTGGTTTTTTTTTTTGGATTTTTCTCTTTTGGCCCCACAAATTGTTTCCATGCCTCTCAAAATACCGATTTTACCTTTAAATATAGTACGAAAATTACGTTACAAACTTGTTGTTGGTTTGCAATGTAACTTCCAAACAAATTTCACATGGACACAGTTTGAAATTTATCTTCTGATCCACTACGACCAGCAATGCATCATTCATTGTTCACAGAATGCACAATAAATGAAAAAAGGATAAAGTAGTATACAAAATGGAAGAAACTTGAAACGTCAGTTGAATAAAAAATGGAAATTCAAAATCAAAAGACGAAAGCAACTGGTGGATTGACAAAGGATGATGAAAGAGAGAACTTTTAACCGCACATGAGGTTGTTGCTTTGTGAAACATCTCACGTTTTGCCGCATAAACCAATGTATTGGAAACATTTTACATGCTGGACCAAAATTACAGGGTAGTACCGTTTTGTATATGTGTGTTATCCTGTAATTTTCACAGGAAATCAGGGTCACAAAATCAATATACATTGATTTCCTTTTCAAATACTCAAAGTGTTGGATATGACTTGAAATCTCAAGATTGGAAGTCAAAATATTGTTGATTTTGTGGAAAAATATATTTTTGAAGAATATTTGACTTAGATTTGGTTTGTTTTTAAATGGGATATATTTAAAAACAATAAGAGATTTTGTTTTATTTTATAAGATTGCTTTTAAAATAATAAGCATATATTTTTTTATAAATAGAGAGTGCATAGAAAAATTGAGAGAGAGAGAGAGAGAGAGAGGGGGGGGGGGGGGGGGGGGGGGGGGGAGCTAATAGATGTAGGGAGTTGGGGTTTGCCACCACAAAAGGCTGGGGTTTTGAATCCTAGAGCAAACTTGAAGTAACAAGATATGTCACAAGAAAGGGGGGGTTTGAATTGTGACCTTTTAAAATTTTGCTACAACACTAAAAGTTGTTAGATAAAATGATTAGTTAAAATCACACAGTTAGGAGACCACTTAGAGAACATTCTCAGACTGGTATGTTAAGTTATAAGTGATGTGTGTGATTTGTGTTTGATTAAAATAAAGATAAAGAAAAGAGAGAATCAAACACCAAAGATTTTATCCTGGCTCACCCTCAAATGATAAGGGCTAGTCCAGTCTCCACTTGCGTGAGATTATCCAATAATAATCCAGACCAAGATTACAATCAACTTCAAACCCTTAACCTAATCCAAGGTTAAGAAACCAATCAACAATCACCTACTGATTTTAACTCCACCACTCAATCAATTCTTCCTAATTGACTTGAGTTTACAACTTACAAATGATTTGTATATGAAGTGGATCTTTCAAGCTTATACTAACCTAAACTAGTTTGTATAGCTTATAAATACAATACACTCAAGATACTCAAAAGATATTTAGATCCTATATTCTATTGAGCTTTGGAGTATGAGTGAAAAAAAGAGCTTAGATTGCTTTGAGATTGCAAAAATGTGCTTAATCTTTCATACCAAGCTCTAGGAGCTTGCTTAAGTCCATAGAGAGCTTTGGTTAGTTTAAAAACATGATTTGGTTTATGTTCATCTTTGAAACCAGGAGGTTGATGTAGATAAACTTCCTCATTTAGGAAACCATTTAAAAATGCACTTTTGACATCCATTTGAAAAAGCTTAAAACATTTATGGGATGCATATGCAAGTAAGATTCTAATTGCTTCTAACCTTGCTACAGGTGCAAAGGTTTCATCATAGTCTATTCCTTCTTGTTGATTGTAGCCTTGTGTAACAAGTCTAGCCTTGTTTCTTATCACCTTACCATTTTCATCAAGTTTATTTCTGAAGACCCATCTGGTACCAATGATGGAATGATCTTGTGGATATGGCACCAACTTCCAGACTTCATTTTTCTCAAATTGTAGCAATTCTTCTTTCATGGCATCAATCCATGATTCATCTATGATTGCTTCATCAATTGTCTTTGGTTCAATCTGAGAGATCATTGCTAGATTATTTTATGTAACTTGAAATGATCTTCTGGTTCTCACACCATCTGTGGTATCTCCTATAATCTGATCTTGAGGATGATATCCTACTGTTCTCCAGGTTTTAGGAGATTCTTGAGAAGGATTTGAAAGATCTTCAGCTGGATCTTTTATAGGAGGTTGTTCTTCTTCTTCATCATTTATAGTTTGACTAGGTTGATCTTCAAACTCATCAAATTTAACGTGCATACTTTCTTCTAAAGATTTTGATGTTAAATTGTAAACTCTATAGGCTTTAGAGGTTAGAGAGTATCCTAGGAATATACTTTTATCTGATCTAGCATCAAACTTTCCTAAGTTTTCTTTGGTGTTTAAAATATAGCAATAACATCCAAAGATATGAAAATAAGATATGTTTGGTTTTTTATCATTCAATAATTCATAAGGAGTTTTATTTAAAATCTTTCTTATGGTGCATCTGTTTAATATATAACATGCAGTATTAATTGCCTCAGCCCAAAAATATTTTTCAACATTTGATTCATCAATCATAGTCCTGGCCATTTCCTGTAGGGTTCTATTTTTCCTCTCAACAACTCCATTTTGTTGAGGAGTTCTTGGACAAGAGAAATTATGAGAAATGCCACTTTCATTAAAGAATGATTCAAATTGATAATTTTCAAATTCTCCACCATGATCACTTCTTACAGAGATGATATTTGTTTCTTTTTCATTTTGAATCCTTTTACAGAAAGTTTTAAATGATTCAAAAGATTCATCTTTATGTTTTAGAAAGAGAACCCATGTGAATCTTGAGTAATCATCTACAATGACAAAACCATAATTTTTCCCTCCTAGACTAGTAGTTTTGACAGGTCCAAAAAGGTCAATGTGAAGTAGTTCAAGAGGTTTCTTTGTTGAAATAAAGTCTTTAGGTTTGAAACTACTTTTGGTTTGTTTACTCTTTGTACAACTTTTACATAGTTTGTCTTTGTCAAAACTTATCTTTGGTAACCCTCTAACTAGATCAAGCTGATAAAGTTTTGCCATTGTTCTCATGCTTATATGTCCTGCTCTTTTATGCCAAATCCATTTGTCTTTTTCACGAGATACAAAGCATGATTCAGCAGGCAGTTCATCTAAGTACAGAACATACACATTTTTCTTTCTTGATCCATAAAAGAGTATTTTTCTAGAAGATGTTTGTTTTATTTCACAAGTTTGAGTTTTGAAAATAACTTCAAGACCATTATCACAAAGTTGACTAATGCTTATTAAGTTTTTTGGTACCCATACTGATTTGGGTCCTTGAGAGTTAGTGTTTCTAGAAATCTGTCTGTTTCTGTTAAGATTTATATTTCTTGGGAGACTGTTCAGAGAATGGTTTCTTTTGTGATGTAGTGTTTTCCTTTTGAAACAAAAGTATTTAACATGACCATGCTTATGACAGAAGGAGCAAAATAATTTTTCAGTTTGTTTTTCTTTAATAGGCACGAAAAAACTTTCATATAATTTTTGTTTTTGATGAGTATTGAAACCTATACCAGCTTTGTCAAAAATTCCCATTTGTGAGCCCATAATGTTTTCAAATGTTTTAGTAGAAGTTACAAATTTGGTTAGATCTTTTTCTAATATGGTCATATTTTGTTTTAGGCTTGTATTTTCCTTTTGTAAATTACTATTTAAGATTTTTCCAGATTTTTCAGATTGCATAAGTTTTTGTTTTAAGGTTTCAATTTCCTTTTTATAAAGATCTCTTTCTTGAGTTATTTTAGTAATCTCATTTTTGAGTTTACTGTTTTCTTCAGTGGTAACTTGGCAGTCATATAAAAGATTATCAAAAAGATGTTCTATTTTTATGCATGAAGAACAAGGTTCTAGTGTTACCTCTTCCTTATCTGATTTTGTCATCAGACAAACATTTGCTTCTTCTTCTTGTGTTTCTGGTGAGTCTTCTAGATCATCCCATGTTGCCATCATCGACTTCTTGAAAGGTGGTTTGTTTTGCTTTAGTTTTGGACAGTCATTTTTGAAGTGACCAAGTTGATTGCAACCATTACATCTTATCTGACTCATATCAATTTCAGATTTTGAGACATTTCTTTTTGCTGGGAATGATCTTTTGAATTGATTTCTTCTCATCATTAGTTGTTGGATTCTTCATGTTAGAAAGGCTAGTTCTTCTTCATTATCATCTTGAAGCATATCATCATCTTGAATTTCTTCTTTCTTTGATTGCTCCTTAACTTGAGATTCAAGAGCAATCATTTTCATCTTTTGAGGTCTTTCTTCCTGCAATATGGCTTCATGGGCCTTAAAAGATCCAATGAAATCTTCTAGTTTCATTTCAGCAAGATTTTTGGATTCTGTGATAGCAGTAACTATATGTCTCCAATGTTTTGGAAGACATCTCAGAATTTTTCTAATTCTCTCATGTGAATTGTATTTCTTTCTAAGAGAGTTTAACTCATTGATAATGATTGTGAACCTTCCATACATTTGATCCACAGTTTCATCTTCCTGCATTTCAAACAGTTCAAATCTTCTTATACCAATATCTATTCTTGTTTCTTTTATACGACTGGTTCCTTCATGATGGGTTTGGAGAGTGTTCCACATTTCTTGAGCAGTTTTGCATTACATGATCATATTCTTCCCTACACAAAGCACATTTAATAAATAATTTAGCTTTAGTATTTAGGAGTACCCTATCAGCTTCTGCAGTGAGCCATTCAGTTTGAGGCTTTGGAGTGTCTGTGTCTTTGATGCATGGTACGTATTCTCCATCTTCTATGACAGACCACATGTGATTGTCTTGAGATCTTAGAAATAATTTCATCTTGTCTTTCCAGTAATAGTAGTCATCTCCTTTAAATAGAGGTGGCCTATTTGAGGATTCTCCTTCAGAAATGAATTTTGCAGCTTTTGCCATTACTTTTTTCCTAAATCTTTTCATCTAGCACTTGTTAGATGCTCAACCTTGAGAGGCAGAGCTCTGATACCAATTGAAGTAACAAGATATGTCACAAGAAAGGGGGGGGGGGGTTTGAATTGTGACCTTTTAAAATTTTGCTGCAACACTAAAAGTTGTTAGATAAAATGATTAGTTAAAATCACACAGTTAGGAGACCACTTAGAGAACGTTCTCAGACTGGTATGTTAAGTTATAAGTGATGTGTGTGATTTGTGTTTGATTAAAATAAAGATAAAGAAAAGAGAGAATCAAACACCAAAGATTTTATCCTGGTTCACCCTCAAATGATAAGGGCTAGTCCAGTCCCCACTTGCGTGAGATTATCCAATAATAATCTAGACCAAGATTACAATCAACTTCAAACCCTTAACCTAATCCAAGGTTAAGAAACCAATCAGCAATCACCTACTGATTTTAACTCCACCACTCAATCAATTCTTCCTAATTGACTTGAGTTTACAACTTACAAATGATTTGTATATGAAGTGGATCTTTCAAGCTTATACTAACCTAAACTAGTTTGTATAGCTTATAAATACAATACACTCAAGATACTCAAAAGATATTTAGATCCTATATTCTATTGAGCTTGGAGTATGAGTGAAAAGAAAAGCTTAGACTGCTTTGAGATTGCAAGTGATAAAACTTTTGATTGCTTGTGAAACTCTTGCTCTTCAATGTTGCCTTCACATGCTATTTATAGATGAAGAAATCCTTTGAATATTTGAACTTCAAATATGACAGTTTGAGAGTGCCAAAGTAGCCGTTGTGAGTGAGGCAAAAAGGTCCAGTCAGATTTTGTACTTTCAAGTAATTCTGGAGAACAGTCTTTCTGATGGTTTATAAAAAGTACAGTTGAGAGGATGTCAGATTTCTCTGTTCTTGACAACTGTAATGGGTTGTATTTGATCATATATCCGTTGTTAAGTAATAACCCATGTGTGAAGATAGATAGGTACTGTTTTGGATAAGAATGAAGCTTATATGAACAAAATCTGGGAGACCATTCTCCTGGATGTTAGAGACCATAGTTTCTTCATGAGAGAGTAATGCCCATTTGTTTGATAAGTTGCTGCAAGCTGTATGACAGTTGTAGAACAGCAAAGAACCTTGTAGAGTAGCCACTATTCATGTGTCCTTGCAAGGACGTGTGAATAGTAAAGTGGAGGTACTTGTTCCTTCACATTTTGACAAGTGTTTGTACTATGTTTATATTCAAATCTTCTTCTCAAACCGGTACAACTTGTTGTCTAACTCTCATTGGTCTAGATTAAATCTTCTAATGATATCTTGGGAGAACATAGAGCCTTTACAATTATTTGAGACATTGATGTTCTTAACTTTGCTCCATGAAGAAGGTTCATAACTCAAAAATGATTCCTTGCCTTAAATGACTTATTCCAAGCTGTTGTGATACTATAAATAACTCATATAAAAAGTTCTTTATTGTCTTGTATCACGTTGACTTAATTAAGTGCTTATTCAATGCTACGTATGTCCTAGAGACCGTTCTGAGATCATTTTCCAAGGCAGAAATTGAGATTCTTTTTTAACTTGTGAATAAGAGATAGTGATTTTCATTCCTTGTATTTGTCTTATATTAAATCACTCAAAAGCACTTGTTAGATCACAAGATGATCATAATCTAATTAAAATTTAATTAAGATTATTTGTCATATTTAAAACATTAAAATAGATTTTGTCTCAACAAAACTATTCTTGGGATCATCTTGTGGGATCACCTTGGGTAGACTATGTCAAATTGAGTCACCTGGCCACAGGAAGAGATTCAGGTTTTGGGTAGAATTAGGATTTGCTAATTCCTTGTACATAATTATGAATATCTTGTAAAATGACTTATTTGATTCTAATATAACGGAGAGTTGCTCTCTCCCCTAGAGTAGGTTCGTCAACACCGAACTAGGTAAACAAATTGATCGTGTTCTTTATCTTTCGCCGTTATTGTTTTGAATTATTGCATCATCATCTCTATCATCCTTATTATTTTGGTTGCTTGTTACGCTGGCCCCGCACATCAGTTTTTTATTGATGTGAGTTGATTTCGAATTCACAACAATCGGCGCCCATCGTGAGGTAAAGGGATAAGTCGATTCAAGTACCCTGGGCTTGAAGGGGATATTGAGAGGTTCATCGGGAGTAACGACTACGGATTGTGGAAGGTGAAGATGATGGCGGTGTTAATTCAAAACAAGTTTGTTCAGGCGTTGAAAGGAGAAGCACAATTGAAGAGGTCTTGCCTGTTACAAGAGCATGGTGAGTGTACTTTGGTGGAAACTCAGTTTGAGGTGGAGTCTTCCAATAGTGGGAGAGAGTCAACATTAACTCTCAAGTATCTAATCGGAGATAGGAGGAGAGTGGTAGTGTTGAACCAAATGGGTGTAACATTCCACAATATGCTCCTAGGATTTACTAGTTGATCATGCAAGTAATTAATTTTAAACTAAAGCTTATTTACCAAAATTCAGGGTAAACAAATTAGCACGCCAAGTGGAATATTTTTGTGCAATTTTTATCTTTGAAAGTTTTATTTGTGTTAAAAAAAATTGGACATATTTTAACATTTGCATCCTTTGAGTTTTTATAGTGCATGCGTTTCAGAAGTGAAAGAAGACTTTCTGAAATGGCTAGACCACCGCCCCATAACGCATCCAGTAATAATAATAACTCTAGTGCAAATAATAATGCATCCGCATCAAATGTTCAGACTAATCAGTCGAGTACAGTTGAAACTGTAATGTCACTAGTAAGTGGTGAAAGTGGAACCACAGATGCAGTTATTTCTGCGTCGGCTTCGACAGTTATATAGTGGTAACCACCCCTATGTCGACGTCAACAATGGCGTTGTCAACTTTTAATGAGACAATAGTTTCTTTGCCACAATCATTAAGCCTTTGTTTGGTTTGAGAGAAATAGGTGAGAGATAGTTTGAGAAGATGGTCCATTTCTCTTGTTTGGATAGTTGGATAGGAGAGAAGGTGGGAAGAGAGACACAAAATTCATAGGCCCCACTATTTTGCTCAGTCTCTCCATCCATGCGAAGAGAGTGAGAAGAATGGCCACTTTTTATTTTAATTTCACTATTGCCCTTGTCTTTTTCTTCCCTTTTCACCTTTCTACCATTTCTATATTTTATATTTCAATCATATCCTTCCCTTTCATTTGAATCTCTACTGTCCAAACTCAGTTGTTCTTTTTTTTTTTTTTTTTGTACAAATTAGACCTCTATTGCCCAAAATTCTTTATTTTCATTATACGTATTTCCATTTTGTTGTTAAAGTTGATGAAAACTTAAAAATAGTTTCATGACTCTGTATTTGCAAAATGTAGTGTGAGATTTTTTTAAAGATGATAGATATGATTTTTGTTGGTTGAATATTTTTATTAACAAGAAATAATATTGAGGGTAACTGGATAAATATATTTACAGATGGGGTGGGGGATATATAATTTTAAGTAATTTTTTTACTTTAACTCAAATATGCTTTTGGTCCCTGCGATATACACTTGTTTTGAAAAGATCCCCTGTAAAAAAAAATTGATTTTAGTCCCTGCAATTTCTAAACACTTTGAAAAGAGCCACTGAACAGGAAATCTGGATGTCATGTCACTTAAATTTGCATGTGGCACACGCTGACAGGGACACTTAGCTGATGTGCACAATTTTTGACACATGGACATTACATTTCATTTTTCTTTTTCTTTTTTTAAAAAAGAAATACCTTTTTTCCAATTCATTTATTTATGAAAAACTAATTAACAAATTAAAATAACAACAAAAAAGATCCTCATGTGATATAAGTGTGATTTACCTTTGTTTCACTTTAATGAAGCACAACGACAATGAAATGCACGAAGTGTAGCTTGCAATCCCAGCCGTCTAAACCAACACGAAACAGTAATCTTGAACTAGAGCAAATCTCAGCCGTCGATTCCTACACGAAACATAACACGAAATTACGAAATTAAATTTGAAAACGATGATTAGAGGAAACGTTTTCAGAGAAACTCACGAAGGAGACACAGTGATGAAACGACGATGATGAAGAAGAACAAGTGATGAAGAAACCCTAAGTTCCTAATTTTATCTATCGTTTTCTATTTTCCCCCCTTTTTCGTTTTTATTCTTTTTTGTTGAATTGTTAATTTTAATATTTTAATTTGTTAATTAGTTTTTCAGAAATAAATGAATTGGAAAAAAGGTATTTTTTTTAAAAAAAAAGAAAAAAGAAATGTAATGTCCATATGTCAAAAATTGTTCCACATCAGCTAAGTGTCCCTGTTATCGTGTGCCACGTGCAAATTTAAGTGACATGACATCCAGATTTCCTGTTCAGGGGCTCTTTTCAAAGTGTTTAGAAATTGCAGGGACTAAAATCAATTTTTTTTACAGGGGTTCTTTTCAAAATAAGTGTATATTGCAGGGACCAAAAGCATATTTAAGCCTTAAATTTAATTAGTTATATACATTAACTTTTCTGGGTACTATACAATGAAGGGTGATTTTGCCATTTTAAAAAATAAAGACACTTCTTTCTCTTCTCTTTCTTTTATTCCAAACAATACATAAAATCTCATCTATTTCTCACATCTTTCTCTCTTCACATACTCTTTCTTATCTATTTCTCTCTTCACAATTTTCCTTCCAAACCAAACACACCCTAAGGCTCAACAAAGAAAGTATAAAAATATCTTTAAGACTCGATGTCAATAATGAAAGTATAAAAATATTGGTGTTGAGTCCTATGTATTGGCTGCATTTTTGGTGAGCAGGATGCGGTGCAAGATGCTACAACATCGTATTCGGCATTTGGTATTATGAAGGCGCGTGTTTCTAATTATGGCACGATTCGCTTTTCTCTCTCATGAATCTTGCATGGCGCCTTTGTGTTTGGTTTTTATTGAGGATCATCATTTATTACTTCAGATCCTTGACTAGAATATTTCTATGAAGAATATCCTTGAAGAATATTTTAGGAAAGAATCATTTTTAATTAATGTGGTCAAAGGCTTGAGTCAAGAAGAATCAAGCTCATGATTATTTCAGAACCAAGGACTTTGCTGGAGTATATATATGTTATGCAAAACCTAATTTGTGGTTGTTCACGCCGTTGTTATTTTGTGTCTAGTCTCCTAGGTTTTTGCGTGTGTTATTTTGTGAGCCTTTCTTGTGTCACCTTGATACAAGCTAAGGACGTGTGTTATTGAGTTGTACTTTGTGTGATCCTCTCCTAAGCTTTGAAGTACGGAGTTAGGGTTGTGTGTGTTTGTGCACTCTAAGCCTTTAGGTACGAGTGTTAGTTTTTAGGAGTGTGTCTCCAAAATACTTTTTCTTGTGTGTTTGAAATCCTTGCTGTTTGTAAGGTTGTTAGGGAGTGAGATGGGATCTCAGACTTAGGAGTTCCTAGGTTGAAGAATCATTGGTAGATGCCTAGGTTTTAAGTTGTAAACGTGTGTTTGCTGAAGATTTTCAACTAGGACTATTATAGTGATATTCCTTCCTGGATTGGTATCCCCCAGACTAGGGCTTGCTTTGAGCGCCGAACTGGGTTAACAAATATCCCGTGTTCTTTACTTGCTTTATGATATTTGTTTTTATTCTTCTTAAGTTTTTACGCAGTAGGATGCTATAGCATCGTTTATAGCATTACGTCTTCAGTGCTAAGAAGCTATAGCATTGCATACAACATCGTAACTAGCGTGCCAGGAATTTCAATTGGCATCAGAGCAGGCACCCTGCCTGTCTCAAGGGTGAGATCCAGGACCTTATATTTCTGGCATCATGGAAAAGGAAGGAGGATACATGAACAGACCACCGTTGCTCAATGGATCTAACAACTATGATCACTGGAAATCAAAAATGACCGCTTTTCTAAGATCCATTGATAGCAAGGTTTGGAAAGCTGTTTTGACTGGATGGGAACATCCCACTGTTGCTAGCAAGGAAGGAACCTCGACAAGAGTAAAGAAACCAGAGGTTGAGTGGACTACAGAAGAAGAGGCTGCAGCCCTCTACAATAACAAAGCCATTTATGCTTTGTTTAATGGGGTGGACGCAAATGTTTTCAAGCTGATCAAAAACTGTGTGTCAGCCAAGGAAGCATGGGAGATCTTGAAGACCTGCTATGAAGGTACCACAAAGGTAAAGCAATCCAAAATTCAACATCTTACATCTAGGTTTGAAACTCTAAAGATGAAAGATGATGAGAGCATTCAAGATTTTCACATGACTCTCTTGGATATTGCCAATTCTTTTGAAGCCTTGGGAGAAAAAGTATCTGATGAGAAATTGTCAAGGAAACTTCTCAGATCTCTTCCCAAAAGATTTGACATGAAGGTGACAGCTATTGAGGAAGCACATGACATTTCCACTATGAAAATGGATGAATTGGTTGGTTCACTTCAAACCTTTGAAACTGTACTTGATGAGCGTGGTGAGAAAAAGACCAAGAGCATCGCTTTTGTCTCTAATGCTGATGAGGATAATGACCAAGATGAGGATGAAGAAGAAGAAAGCATTGCAGATGCTATAGCCATGCTTGGAAGGCAATTCAACAAAGTGCTGAAGAGAGTTGATCGCAGGAATCGTCAGAATGCTCCTGGCATCCGACTCGACATCAACAAACAACAAAGCAATTTGAAGAAATTCAAACCTGAAGAGAAGAACAGTCAAAGCAAGGGTGTTCAATGTCATGAGTGTGAAGGATATGGACACATAAGAACAGAATGTGGAATTTACCAGAAAAGACAGAAAAAGGGTTTGAATGTATCTTGGTCAGATGAAGATTCAGAGGAAGAGCATGAATCTGCTAAGCATGTAACTGCATTAACTGGAATCTGTACTCCAGACAGTGATACTGAGGAAGAAGGTGATGTGGCTTATGATGAACTTGCAAGCACTTACAAAGAGCTACTCTCAAGATTTGAAGAAATGTGCAGATTACTTGAGAAGCAGAAAAAGACAATCAATCTCCTTCAATCTGAAGTAAAGGCTCAAACTGAGAAGGCTTCAGAGGCTCAAGAAGAAGTTGTCCGTGTCAATGCTCAAATGGAGGACTTGAAGAAGCGTGTGGGTCAATTAAACTCTGGAACAATTCTATTAGAGGAAATTCTTGAGAATCTGCCCAGTGGTAAGGCTAAAGCAGTAGGTTATAATTACTCTCATTTGAATAAGTACCAACAGAATCTTGAGACAAAGTTCAAATCTGCTGAAGATGTTTTTGATCCTTGCACTGGAGCCACGATGCTAAAGCATCCTGCACAGCATTTCAAAACTTATCCTGTTCCCAAGTTTGCTCTGGAATCCAATCCAAAAGGTCATCAAAGGCCTAAAATTCAGAGAGTATACAGAAGATGGGTTTGTCATCACTGTGGAAGAAGAGGTCACATTAGGCCCTTTTGCTACAGACTTCATGGATATCCTATTCAGCAGCCTGAAGCAAATGAGACAAAGGAAGATGTGAAGCAAGATGTGCCTGTGAAGAAGGAGTGGAAGCCCAAGACAGATAATGTAGGGTTGATTGCTCACACATCCATGAGAGCCTCATCAAGGGAAGATTGGTACTTTGATAGTGGATGCTCCAGGCATATGACTGGTGAAGAAAAATTTCTCAAGAATATAAAGCCATACAAGACCAGTTTTGTTACTTTTGGAGATGGTGCTAAAGGAGAAATTCTTGGAATTGGGGATCTAGTGAATCATGGACTGCCCAAGTTGGAGAATGTACTTTTGGTTAAGGGACTCACAGCAAATCTGATAAGTATAAGTCAGCTGTGTGACCAGGGACTGAAGGTTAATTTCACCAAGACTGAGTGTGATGTGAACAATGAAGAAGACCAACTGTTAATGAAAGGAACCAGATCCAAGGATAATTGCTACCTGTGGATACCTCATGAAGAAGCATTGAAAACCACATGTCTCAGCACAACTACAGATGAAGTGAGACTGTGGCACCAGAGACTAGGTCATCTTCACTTGAAGGGGATGAAGAAAGTCATTTCATCAGAAGCTATTAGAGGTTTGCCTAAACTAAAGATCACAGAAGGCAACAAGTGTGGTGAGTGTCAGATTGGTAAGCAAGTCAGGATGCCACATCCAATGCTAGAGCATCAGACAACCACCAAAGTTCTTGAGCTACTTCATATGGACCTCATGGGACCCATGCAGGTTGAAAGTCTTGGAGGAAAAAGGTATGCCTTTGTTATGGTAGATGACTACTCAAGATATACCTGGATAGATTTCATTAGAGAAAAATCAGTTCTTAGGCGAGCGTTGAGAGTGACTCTGCTTGCCCATGCTGGAGTTACCTTTAGACTTCAAGTTCAAACCAAACTTACCAAACAAACCCTTCTTCTTCTGATTCACCTCATTCTTCTCCTTGTGGATGTTGCTGAGACCAGCTTCGGCGTGATAGCTCTTCTGCACTAGATCACCAAAGCTAGTGATCTGCTGCATTGCCACGTCGTGAGCTATATCCGCTCGAAGTCCTATCCTGTATTTCTTCATTTTCCAGGCTTCGGTAGGGGCATCGTCACCATCAGCAACATACCGGACCAACTCGTTGAACTTCATGGTATATTCAGCTACCGTCAGACTACCTTGCTTCAACTCAGTTAACTCCCGTTCCATCTGGAATTGGTAGCTCTCAGGAATGTAATGACCAATGAACAAACGCCTGAAGTTTTGCCAGTTAATCTCCGTATGGCTGGCTTCCATGTACTGCTTGGTACCTTCCCACCAATTGCAAGCGTCACCCCTGAAGAAGCGGGAGACGAAGGTTACTTTATCTGTCTCTGAGCAAGTCATGGAGTCCAGAATGCCAATCATCCTTTGCAACCATTCCCTAGCTTTAGCGGGGTTATATTCACCATAGAACTCTGGAGGGCTCATCCTACAAAACTCTCGGAAGGCAGCGCTCGACCCCAAATTCTGAGGAGGAGGAGCATTCATGTGCTGCTGAAACATGGCCATAAACTCCTGATGCTGTTGCGCTTGTTGGGCTTGAAACTGCTGATGCTGATGCATCATCTCTGCCCACATGTTGGCGTTAGCATCTCCGAACACTTCTGGTTCCTCATCACTATCATGCCTTCTTGGTGGCCTTCCAGGTCCTCGTCTCGGTCCAGACATTTCGCTCTAACTGCCAATATCAAATCAAGTTAGCTAGGCCTAAAGTGACATGACACCTAGAACGTATGTAGGGAAACTAGACAACTACTGGGATTGAAATGGTAATACTAATGAACTCACGCAAGATCTGAATCGACCTGCTCTGATACCAATTATAACACCCCACAGATAAATCTAGAATAATCTTGGAATATTATTATTGGTAACGGAATTCATTATTATTACAACAAGTTTATTGCACACGCAGGTGCCAAATACATCGAGAGTACAAAAATTAACAGCGGAAACATTAAAACACGATAAGAAAATGAGAAAGCATGAAAACTAAATGCAATCCTCCAAGTGCAGCAGCGACTCCAAGACCAACGCTTACCTATTCAACCTGTTTTCCTGTTTCAAATAGGGAGTGGGGTGAGACAGTCACTTCGTCCCAGTGAATTCTACTACCCTCCTAGGCTATAAAGCCGGGGCTCCTAATCAGTCATATCATAATCTAAATCCATAACATAATTATCATAAGCAATAATATAAAGGTGTAAGACAAAGTTTATCTTGTTCATTTTAAACCGCAAACCCTCTAAGGTGAGCACGTCTCAGGGGTTCGCCTTATCCGCGAGCAGAAAGCGCTCCGGCATAAAGCTCACATAAATTTTTCTAATGGAACATCTAAAACGAAGTCCATACTGATGACATAATCATATAATTAATTCGACTGATCACTAAATTATTAACATGCTACCAATAATTCCCAAACCCGGGGTGCATACAACGTACTAAATTTCCTTATGTTATTACCCTAAAAGATTCAACTATAATTGACCTTCTGTTTAACATCAATTTATATATGTTTCTGCAGAATATCAATCTTTAACGAGGACATAAAACGAGTGTTCCATTTATCTTTGAAAATAAGAAAAAGGAGTCATTTCTGGGCCTGCACGCTACGGCGAGTCACCAAGCTCGCCATGGCGAACTAGCAGGTACTGGCCTAAACAACTCGCTAGGCGAGCAGATGCTCGCCATGGCGAAGTTCTTCAGCCCAGAACCTGGAGCTCGCCATGAAGGCTCGCTAGCAACTCGCTATGGCGAGTTCATGCAGAATTGTCTCTGTTTTGCGAAAATCATTAAATTTTATAAATCACACCTACAATCCTCATTCAAGACAGTGCAGAAACACATTTTAAATGATATAGAACAGAATAGCATGAATTTTGGGAGCCAAATTCATACACACAGTTATTCCCTATAAATTCCTATGTTTGCATGCATTTCATAAATTTAAGAAAACTAGCTAAACTAGCCTAAGAACCCACCTGTTAATGAAGCTTTCACTTGCTTCCTGGGCTCTCTAAAACAGCTACAGCAAACTCCTAGCTACCCACGAACAGCAGAACTAGAATTGAGACTTTGACACTTTGAAACCTTTGCTTTAGAGAAATGGAATTGTGTTGAATGATTTGTTAACTGAGTAGGTGGGCTATTTATAGTGAGATTTCTGAGGTCTCTACAGTGAGGAATTTGTTCTGTTTTCTGTTTGCATGCATTCTTAGTGGGTAGAGGGAAGGTGATATGAAATTTATTGTTTGGTGGTGTCATGTGAGGCTTAGGAATCTGTGGATTCAGTTTGATTTCTTGTTGTGGTTATGCATGTGAGGGGAATCCTTGCTGATCAGAGGGTAATAGTGAGGTAGTGACAAAATCTAATGTTAAGCCTAAATTGACAAAATTGGAATTATTGTGATGTTTGTTGTTTTTGGCGTGAAGAAGAGAGAAATGAGGAGAGGGAAGCTTCAGATCTTCTGAACTAGAGTGAATGAATGAGTAGTTAGGTTGCATGTGAATTGATTAGAAGAAAGGTTAGTGGATTAGTGACTCATTCTATAGGATGAGTTGTTGATGAGGTAGTGTTGGTGAGTCATAGGAGGGAGGGATGAATTTGAATTTTCTTAGCTTAATTAATCACACTCATGAGATTAAGGTGCTAACTATGTAGTATAATTGAGCCAACAAATTCTAATTCTCACGAATTAATTAACTAATCACCTTTAATTAATTTAAATTTTGATAGGCAACCTCAAATTAAATTAATTTAGGCAATTTGAAAATTGGGGATGTTACAACTTCACCACAACCGGAACATCGAGACTCAACCACTAGACAACAATTAATAGTCAAATCATATGACACATACAAAGACTCATTTCATAAAACTAGACACCATGTCCGTGCATCGGGTCATATACGTGACATAACAATTTATATAAAGGAGTCAATGATAATCTAAACCCTAAACCCTAATGGGAATAATATGCTACTACCTAAACCCTAATCACATTTGCTATTTTGGAGGGAATTGCTTAGGAAGACTAAATAATATAAAAAAGTTGTTTAAGCTGGATTTGAACCCATGACCTCTCTATATAGCTTTATTATTTAACCACTAAGCCACTTGAATTTATTTGAAATATTTTGGTAACACCACCTAATAACTATGACTTTCAATGCATCAAGTACATTTTATTTTTCATTGCACTTTCAATCTTTTTTTAATCCAATTATTGTTGTTTGATTTACCTGAACTATATTTTTAAATATTTTAGTTGTGACGAATAATATTGTATTTCTTTTTTTTTTCTTTCTTATTTTTGAAATTTTCCTCTATACAATTTTAATATTCAGCTACTAAGCCACATGAATTCATTTGAAATATGTTGGTAATATTACCTAATAACTATGATTTTCAATGCATCAACTACATTTTATTTTTCATCTCACTTTCAATCTTTTTTTAATCCAATTATTGTTGTTTGATGTACCTGAACTACATTTTTTAAATATTTGGTTGTGACGGAACGATATTGTATTTCCTTTTTTTTTCTTTTGAAATTTTTTTGTGGCATTGCAATTTTTTTATTATATCCTCGATTTTTCTTTTTATACTATAAATTGTTTCATTGCTTATAAAATTCAATCAGTTTTTATATGGAACTTTTTAAAATTCTTTATAAAATAACTAATTAATGCTATATTAGATCCTAAAAATACAATTGTTGATGCAATAAATGATTATACTTTGGATTTAATTCATGGAGAAGAAAAAACTGTTTTTGAGTTATGATTCTTCATGTCAATCCAAATCAAATTTTGACACACTAAATGATATTCATACACCTGAATTCTTAAACGCCACCATTGCATATGGAGTTCCGAATCATAAGTTAAGATTAAAAGTTGGAGTACCGATAATGTTGCTTAGAAACATTGAACAATCTTTGAGATTACGTAATGGTACACAGTTGATAGTTACAAAATTATAATCATATATCGTTGAAGTAAAGTGATATCCGATAACAATATTTGTGAAAAAGATTTTATTTCTAGATTATCATTGACTCCTTTATATAAAAGAATCTCATTCAAGTTTCAACGTAGACAGTTTCCAGTGGTTGTTTTCTTTGCTATGACGATCAACAAGAGTCAGGGTCAGTCACTTAAACATGTTGGTGTATATAATCCACAGTCTATTTACTCTCATGGTCAACTATATGTTGTAATGTCAAGAGTAACTTTAAGGAAAGACTTGAAAATATTGATAACTGACGAAATAAAAAAAGATACGAATGAAACTGAAAATGTTGTTTATAAAGAAGTTTTCTGTATTATCTGTATGTCACATATATGATCCTTGCAAATGCACGAGCATGATGTCTAGTATATCTAATGGGAATAACATGCTACTATCTAAACCCTAATCACATTTGCTATTTTGGAGGGAATTGCTTAGGAAGACTAAATAATATAAAAAAGTTGTTTAAGCTGGATTTAAACCCCTGACCTCTCTATATAACTTTATTATTTAACCATTAAGCCACTTGAATTTATTTGAAATATTTTGGTAACACCACCTAATAACTATGACTTTCAATGCATCAAGTACATTTTATTTTTCATCGCGCTTTCAATCTTTTTTTAATCCAATTATTGTTGTTTGATTTACCTGAACTATATTTTAAATATTTTAGTTGTGACGAACAATATTGTATTTCTTTTTTTTTCTTTCTTATTTTTGAAATTTTCCTCTATACAATTTTAATATTCAGCCACTAACCCACATGAATTCATTTGAAATATGTTGGTAATACTACCTGATAACTATGATTTTCAATGCATCAACTACATTTTATTTTTCATCGCACTTTCAATCTTTTTTTAATCCAATTATTGTTGTTTGATGTACCTGAACTACATTTTTTAAATATTTGGTTGTGACGGAACGATATTGTATTTTTTTTTTTCTTTTGAAATTTTTTTGTGGCATTGCAAATTTTTTATTATATCCTCGATTTTTCTTTTTATACTATAAATTGTTTCATTGCTTATAAAATTCAATCAGTTTTTATATGAAACTTTTTAAAATTCTTTATAAAATAACTAATTAATGCTATATTAACTTCTAAAAATACAATTTTTGATACAATAAATGATTATACTTTGGATTTAATTCATGGAGAAGAAAAAACTGTTTTTGAGTTATGATTCTTCGTGTCAATCCAAATCAAATTTTGACACACTAAATGATATTCATACACCTGAATTCGTAAACGCCACCATTGCATATGGAGTTCCGAATCATAAGTTAAGATTAAAAGCTGGAGTACTGATAATGTTGCTCAGAAACATTGAACAATCTTTGGGATTATGTAATGGTACACAGTTGATAGTTACAAAACTATGATCATATATCGTTGAGGTAAAGTGATATCCGACAACAATATTGGTGAAAAAGATTTTATTTCTAGATTATCATTGACTCCTTTATATAAATTGTTATGTCACATATATGACCTGTGCGAATGCACGGGCATGGTGTCTAGTTTTATGAAATGAGTCTTTGTATGTGTCATATGATTTGACTATTAATTGTTGTCTAGTGTCTGATGGATCCCGTCTATTCATTTGTTGTTTTATAAATATATTCTCAACCCTGTTTTTGTGTTGTGATGGGCTCTTGGGATTCCAGGTTCTCAAGGTGTTGAGTCTCGATGTTCCCGTTGTGGTGAAGTCTCACTCTAATTGTGATATTTGGGAATGGTTCATAGAGTCATATATCATATAGTTGATTTCATATTAAACCATAATGTTTAGAATATGATTTACTATAATTTATATTTATGCTGATTTAATACTTTAGCAATGCATGAAGTTGATAGTAACGCCTCGAACCAATATTTTTATACTTTCATTATTGACATCGAGTCTTAAAGATATTTTTATACTTTCTTTGTTGAGCCTTAGGGTGTGTTTGGTTTGGAAGGAAAATTGTGAAGAGAGAAATGGATAAGAGAGAGTATGTGAAGAGAGAAAGATGTGAGAAATAGATAAGATTTTATGTATTGTTTGGAATAAAAGAAAGAGAAGAGAAAGAAGTGTCTTTATTTTTTAAAATGGCAAAATCACCCTTCATTGTATAGAACCCAGAAAAGTTAATGTATATAACTAATTAAATTTAAGGCTTAAATATGCTTTTGGTCCCTGTAATATACACCTATTTTGAAAAGAACCCATGTAAAAAAAATTGATTTTAGTCCCTGCAATTTCTAAACACTTTGAAAAGAGCCACTGAACAGGAAATCTGGATGTCATGTCACTTAAATTTGCACGTGGCACACGATGACAGGGACACTTAGCTGATGTGGCACAATTTTTGACATATGGACATTACATTTCTTTTTTCTTTTTTTTTTAAAAAAAATACCTTTTTTCCAATTCATTTATTTCTGAAAAACTAATTAACAAATTAAAATATTAAAATTAACAATTCAACAAAAAAGAATAAAAACGAAAAAGGGGGGAAAATAGAAAACGATAGATAAAATTAGGAACTTAGGGTTTCTTAATCACTTGCAATGCCACAAAAAAATTTCAAAAGACAAAAAAAAGGAAATACAATATCGTTCCGTCACAACCAAATATTTAAAAAATGTAGTTCAGGTACATTAAACAACAATAATTGGATTATAAAAAGATTGAAAGTGAGATGAAAAATAAAATGTAGTTCATGCATTGAAAATCATAGTTATTAGGTAATATTACCAACATATTTCAAATGAATTCATATGGCTTAGTGGCTGAATATTAAAATTGTATAGAGAAAAATTTCAAAAATAAGAAAGAAAAAAAAAAGAAATACAATATTGTTCGTCACAACTAAAATATTTAAAAATATAGTTCAGGTAAATCAAACAACAATAATTGGATTAAAAAAAGATTGAAAGCGCGATGAAAAATAAAATGTACTTGATGCATTGAAAGTCATAGTTATTAGGTGGTGTTACCAAAATATTTCAAATAAATTCAAGTGGCTTAGTGGTTAAATAATAAAGTTATATAGAGAGGTCATGGGTTCAAATCCAGCTTAAACAACTTTTTTATATTATTTAGTCTTCCAAAGCAATTCCCTCCAAAATAGCAAATGTGATTAGGGTTTAGGTAGTAGCATGTTATTCCCATTAGATATACTAGACATCATGCTCGTGCATTCGCAAGGATCATATATGTTACATACAGATAATACGGAAAACTTCTTTATAAATAACATTTTCAGTTTCATCCGTATCTTTATTTATTTCGTCAGTTATCAATATTTTCAAGTCTTTCCTTAAAGTTACTCTTGACATTACAACATATAGTTGACCATGAGAGTAAATAGACTGTGGAATATATACACCAACATGTTTAAGTGACTGACCCTGACTCTTGTTGATCGTCATATCAAAGAAAACAACCACTGGAAACTGTCTACGTTGAAACTTGAATGAGATTCTTTTATATAAAGGAGTCAATGATAATCTAGAAATAAAATCTTTTTCACAAATATTGTTATCGGATATCACTTTACTTCAACAATATATGATTATAATTTTGTAACTATCAACTGTGTACCATTACGTAATCTCAAAGATTGTTCAATGTTTCTAAGCAACGTTATCGATACTCCAACTTTTAATCTTAACTTATGATTCGGAACTCCATATGCAATGGTGGCGTTTAAGAATTCAGGTGTATGAATATCATTTAGTGTGTCAAAATTTGATTTGGATTGACACGAAGAATCATAACTCAAAAACAATTTTTTCTTCTCCATGAATTAAATCCAAAGTATAATCATTTATTGTATCAAAAATTGTATTTTTAGAAGTTTATATAGCATTAATTAGTTATTTTATAAAGAATTTAAAAAAGTTTCATATAAAAACTGATTGAATTTTATAAGCAATGAAACAATTTATAGTATAAAAAGAAATAATAAAAAAATTGCAATGCCACAAAAAAATTTCAAAAGAAAAAAAAATATACAATATCGTTCCGTCACAACCAAATATTTAAAAAATGTAGTTCAGGTACATCAAACAACAATAATTGGATTAAAAAAAGATTGAAAGTGCGATGAAAAATAAAATGTAGTTGATGCATTGAAAATCATAGTTATTAGGTAGTATTACCAACATATTTCAAATGAATTCATGTGGGTTAGTGGCTGAATATTAAAATTGTATAGAGAAAAATTTCAAAAATAAGAAAGAAAAAAAAAATACAATATTGTTCGTCACAACTAAAATATTTAAAATATAGTTCAGGTAAATAAAACAACAATAATTGGATTAAAAAAAGATTGAAAGCGCGATGAAAAATAAAATGTACTTGATGCATTGAAAGTCATAGTTATTAGGTGATGTTACCAAAATATTTCAAATAAATTCAAGTGGCTTAGTGGTTAAATAATAAAGCTATATAGAGAGGTCATGGGTTCAAATCCAGCTTAAACAACTTTTTTATATTATTTAGTCTTCCTAAGCAATTCCCTCCAAGATAGCAAATGTGATTAGGGTTTATGTAGTAGCATGTTATTCCCATTAGATACACTAGACATCATGCTCGTGCATTCGCAAGGATCATATATGTGACATACAGATAATACGGAAAACTTCTTTATAAATAACATTTTCAGTTTCATCCGTATCTTTTTTTTATTTCGTCAGTTATCAATATTTTCAAGTCTTTCCTTAAAGTTACTCTTGAAATTACAACATATAGTTGACCATGAGAGTAAATAGACTGTGGAATATATACACCAACATGTTTAAGTGACTGACCCTGACTCTTGTTGATCGTTATAGCAAAGAAAACAACCACCGGAAACTGTCTACGTTGAAACTTGAATGAGATTCTTTTATATAAAGGAGTCAATGATAATCTAGAAATAAAATCTTTTTCACAAATATTGTTATCGGATATCACTTTACTTCAACGATATATGATTATAATTTTGTAACTATCAACTGTGTACCATTACGTAATCTCAAAGATTATTCAATGTTTCTAAACAACATTATCGGTTCTCCAACTTTTAATCTTAACTTATGATTCGGAACTCCATATGCAATGGTGGCGTTTAAGAATTCAGGTGTATGAATATCATTTAGTGTGTCAAAATTTGATTTGGATTGACACGAAGAATCATAACTCAAAAACAGTTTTTTCTTCTCCATGAATTAAATCCAAAATATAATCATTTATTGCATCAACAATTGTATTTTTAGGAGTTAATATAGCATTAATTAGTTATTTTATAAAGAATTTTAAAAAGTTTCATATAAAAACTGATTGAATTTTATAAGCAATGAAACAATTTATAGTATAAAAAGAATAATCGAGGATATAATAAAAAAATTGCAATGCCACAAAAAAAATTCAAAAGAAAAAAAAAAAGAAATACAATATCGTTCCGTCACAACCAAATAATTAAAAAATGTAGTTCAGGTACATCAAACAACAATAATTGGATTAAAAAAAGATTGAAAGTGAGATGAAAAATAAAATGTAGTTGATGCATTGAAAATCATAGTTATTAGGTAATATTATCAACATATTTCAAATGAATTCATGTGGCTTAGTGGCTGAATATTAAAATTGTATAGAGGAAAATTTCAAAAATAAGAAAGAAAAAAAAATACAATATTGTTCGTCACAACTAAAATATTTAAAAATATAGTTCAGGTAAATCAAACAACAATAATTGGATTAAAAAAAGATTGAAAGTGCAATGAAAAATAAAATGTACTTGATGCATTAAAAGTCATAGTTATTAGATGGTGTTACCAAAATATTTCAAATAAATTCAAGTGACTTAGTGGTTAAATAATAAAGCTATATAAAGAGGTCATGGGTTCAAATCCAGCTTAAACAACTTTTTTATATTATTTAGTCTTCCTAAGCAATTCCCTCCAAAATAGCAAATGTGATTAGTGTTTAGATAATAGCATGTTATTCCCATTAGATATACTAGACACTTTGCCCGTGCACGGGTCTTATACATGGTATCAATAAATTATGAATTTGTTAGAACAAATAGCTTTTAATAGTGTGGATAATTAGGCAAACAAAGCCTAATCCTCTTTCTTTTCTTGAATCTGAAAATTTTATTGAAACGGTCGTTGGGAAACGGAGTTAGCCGCCAACAATTTTTTTGATAACTGCATAGCATATGCTTATCTGATTTTAATGCTCCTCTAATCTATGGACTCTGCAACAAATTTTTCTATTTATGCTTCAAAGTTAATTTGTGTAATTTACAATGAGAGCACCCTTAAACTTATATGGAGCACCTCTAAATAGTACAATAGATAGTTAAAAATTTATTTTATATATTAAGAGAATAAAGCATGTGATTTTATAATCTTTATTGAGGTTTCTCACTATTTGGAATACAATTATAATTAGAACATGGAAGCTCTCAATCCTCTCGTATAGGATCACTTAAGTTGATTTTGGAAGTCCATTCTTCATATGTTATTATATATTGGATAATAAATGAGTTAATAGTATCAAGCAATTTTAGTATAACACATCTTTAAATTTGAGTAGAACTTAATTTGATTTTAAAAAATGCATATTTTGTTTATAACTTGTGGTTAAATAAGCAAGCAAGACCGGAACATATAAATTGTATTTTTAACCATGCAAAGCCATAACAGATAGATCAATATATATAGAACTTAATTGTGTTTAAGTGAAACTTCAAAATACATTCATTCATTCATATGTAATATCGTAACATTACAAAATTGATAACCAGGATAAAAAAACGATGCAGCAAATCCTTTTCAATTTGATGAAATTTGAACTATAATGACATGACATAAAATGTCATATATTTGCTCATATTAATTGAGATGTGTACTGGAGTAAGAAAATTTTCAAATAATTTAAATATATCATTTGATAACAAAATCAACAAATGACCTAAACCTATGAACAAAATTCAACTGTAACAACAAATAGCAGTCGTCTTCAAGATTCATCTCAAAAGCTTCAAACATGGTTAGTTTTACTGAATCTTGGACTTTTTAATCAGCACTGGAAAACAACACATATAATAAAAGAGATGAAAATATAATAATTTGGTAAACAAATGAAATACTCCTGACTTACTACTATACTTGAAGTTTGATGATATTGTTGTACTCTTTCCCTGCAGAATTGAAAAACAAAAACATAGTAAATCAACTAAAAATTAGAAGAAGAAGGCAAATAGTGAATATAGAGGTTTAGATGTATTTGCAATAAAATCATCATGTTAAAGGTGAATGAGTGAAATAAACAATTAATTAGTGGAGTTATTAGTATTTGTAATGGAAAAATGGAGAAAGTGTGGTCTGAGACAATTAATTTGTATTGGCTGGCGCTTTAGAGTAATGAATACTCTATAAACAATTTAGTTTCTTATTATTGGCCAGATTTACATGTTGATAGGTTCAAAGAAATAATACCTCGTTAATGGTTCTGCATGCAGTGAATTAGGTAGCTAATTAATGTTTAGAGACAGTATTGGTTCTTGGACTAAGTTTTTTTTTTTGGGGCACGCCAAACCGAATAGGAAAACAGATAAGCTTTTCCAAGCAATTTAATAGAAAAAACAGTTATTAAAAAGCCTTGAAATTAAGTGCTATTTTCGTGGCTGCATTTATGAGAAATATGTGAACAGTTTGTTGGCAGATAGATAAGTAATTAATGATCAAATTGGCGCCTTAATCACTTAAAATTAGGGTTAATTAGTTGCAGCCTTATTCGTATTAGATATATATATATATATAAAGATAAAGATAAAGATAGTCATCAACGTAACTCATAAATCAACATCAAGATGGTTCATCAATTATCAAATACAATACTCATCAAATAATATCATCATAATTCACCAATTAACGACAACAACTCGCTAGTTAACAACATAAGTCATTAATTACCAACATCATAACTCGTCAAATAACACCAATGGAATTCACCAATATACACACCATTACTTGGATATCAGAGGTATGTTACTGAAACTATCCAACTCACCATTCCACACCATTAAACACCCATCAATTAATAAATTCACCAGTCACATATCATATTACTTATTTTTAGTGTGTATGCAATGTATTTCATATACTCGACCTATATGCATGTGATGCCAAGTTTTTGGGTGTTAGAGTTATTTTCCTGAACAATCCCTCCTCGTCATTGTACCAAAGGCACAAACCTCGTCATTATGCCAAACCACCAACATCATCATGAATGTATACATGAACATGTACAAACCACTCACACAACACATCATCATCCAAAATAAAAAAAGGTATTTTAAAAAATAAAATTCAGCATTTTTTTAATAAAAAATAAAATGAGAAAAAAGTTTTTATGTAAATGTTATAAAAGATAAAAGACCAAAATGTTACAAATAAAATATAAAAGACTACGACTATGCTTGGATCGACGGAAACAAATAGAGTGAAGCGGATAGCTTAACAGAATGGAATGGAACGAAATGAAATATAAATTCCATTCCACTGGTTGGGTATTTTATAATATCATATGTTAATGTTTCCATTCCATTGTTTGGGAATTGGATGGAATAAAATAAATTTTAATATTTGCATTTCACTTTTACCCTCATTTAAATATATCATATAAGTTTAGAAGTCCCAGCTCAATTGGCAAATGCCGAAATTGTTAGGTCGGACGTCGTGACCCGGGTTCGAACCCGGGACCTCACAATTGTGTGTGAGTTTAATTTCAGTGGATTACCACGTCATCTAAGACAAAAAAAAAAATCATATAAAATATTATTATTATTATAATATTTACACTAATCTTCACAATAAGTTATGAAGCAACCAGGGCATGCATATGATAGCACATACAGTAGGTCCTAACTCCTAAACTTTATTCATTCTAATCTACTTAAAAACATAACAAGACAAATTGAATCGTAATGAAAAATGCAGACGATAGCAAAATGCATCACATTTTTTTAAAAAAAGAACAGGAGTTTTATTTTTGGTTAAACTATATTTTTGTCCATTACGTTTATTTTAGGTTTAAATCAGGTCCCTTACGTTTTAAAAATTTCAATTTGGTCCCTCACGTTATTAACTTTTGCATTAGTTAGTCCATTACGTCAAATATTTCACTAACTCCATTTGATTTTTACACGTGGCTGATGGTTTGGACACGTTTACACTATTTTGGACACTTTTTTTTGGGGCCAATTACATTATTATAAGTAATATATATTATTTTTAATTTTTTTTTTTTTTTACTTAGTTAGCATCCCAAATGGCACTGAATATGTTCAAAATAGTGTCCATGTGTCCAAACTGTCAATCACATGTAAGGATCAAACGAATTTAGTGAAAAATTTGACGGAAAGGACTAACTAATGCAAATGTTGATAATGTGAGGGACCAAATTGAAATTTTTAAAACATAAGGGACCTGATTCAAACCTAAAATATGTTGGTGTACAAGGTGATGAATCAATGGAATAGTAAGAAGAGGACAAAGACAGCAGCCACAAAATATGAAAGGAAGAATTAAATTGCATTGATAAAAGAGTAGCTATTTATACAAAGAGTAAAGTTTGCCACATAGGCCCTAAAATTGAAAAACTTAACAGACAAGTTCAAAAGTACTTAACATAGTAAATACTAAAATACCCTTAAATATAAATTACTTCTAACACCATCCCTTAATTTATATTTAGACAAAACTGACAACACCAATTCCATCCCTCAAACGAAGAAATTGATCAGTTTTGATAGCCTTTGTCAACACATCTGCCAGCTGCTTCTGAGTGCTACAGTGCACAACTTCAAGCACTCCATTCTGAACCTGATTCCTTAGAAAGTGATACTTGGTCTCAATATGCTTGCTTCTTCCGTGCAGCACTGGATTCTTGGCAAGATTGATTGCAGACTTGTTATCAATCATCAGCTTCAGAGGCTTGTTTACCTTGATCTTCAGATCCTGCAGTAAGTTCAGAAGCCACACAGCTTGGCATGCAGTCACAGCGCCTGCAATATATTCAGCTTCACAGGTTGATAGAGCAACAACAGGTTGCTTCTTGGAACACCACGAAATAGGACCTCCCAGAAATTTAAATAAATATCCAGAAGTGCTTCTTCTATCAACTCTGTCTCCACACCAATCAGAATCTGAATAACTCAGAAGTTCTGATTCAGTCCTTCCTTCAGAGGGAAATAGCACTCCATGCTTCAGAGTCCCCTTGATATACCTCAGAATCCTGACAGCAGCTTGGTAATGGGACCATTTTGGTTTACTCATAAATCTGCTAACCATTCCAACTGCAAAACAAATATCAGGTCTGGTATTACACAAATACCTCAGAGAACCAACCAACTGTTTGAAGGTTGTAGCATCCACATCCTCTCCATCAGAATCGGAATCCAACTTTTGATTCGTATCAGAGGGTGTGATAGCAACTTTGCAATTCTCCAGCTTAAATCTCTTCAGAAGCTCAAGTTCATACTTCAACTGATGCAAAATGATTCCTTTCTCAGAATATAGAAATTCCATCCCTAGAAAGTAACTCATTTTTCCAAGGTCTGTCATCTCAAACTCATTCATCAGAACCTTCTTGAACTTAGCTATCTCTTGTTCAGAACTTCCTGTCAGCAATATATCATCAACATACAAACATACCAGAATCATATTGCCTTCTGAAGTGTGCTGAACATAAACACCATACTCCAACTCACATTTCTGAAACCCTTGTTTCTTGAAAAATGAATCAATCCTCATATTCCAGGCTCTGGGCGCTTGTTTCAATCCATAGAGGGCTTTATGCAATCTATACACCATCCCTTCCTGATTCTTTTTCTCAAAACCAGGAGGTTGTGACACATATACCTCTTCTTGTAATGGACTGTTCAGAAATGCAGATTTCACATCTAAATGCATCAGAGACCAATTCCTATTAGCAGCTATTGCAATTACCAGTCTAATTGTTTCGTGTCTTGCTACAGGTGCAAACACTTCAGAATAATCTAGTCCAGGTTTCTGCAGAAATCCTCTTGCTACTAACCTCGCTTTGTGTTTGCCAATTGATCCATCTGGCTTTAGTTTCTGCTTGAAAACCCATCTGACGCTGATGGCTTTCTTGCCTTTTGGAAGTTCTGAAAGCTTCCAAGTCTTGTTCCTCTTTATAGCATCAAGTTCTTCTTTCATGGCCTGCAACCAGACTTGTTGCTTAAGAGCATCTTCTGTGCTCACAGGTTCAGAATCTACTAACATTGCACACTGAATAATTTCTCCCTCAGAGTCTACTTCAGTGTCTTGCAACATTTCAAATCCTGCAAATCTTCTTGGGATGCTTCTGTTGGAACAAAATTATGATTTTGTATCTCCTTAATTGATTTTGATGATAACAATGTATTTAAGGTTAAATTGGAGTACTAATAATTTAATTCAGTGTGCAGGATTAAAAGTTAAAATTTGCGTACTAAAGAACCCTAGAATTTCTGAAGGAATTACTTCTGAGCTCACCAGATCTTAAGCAAGTAATTCTGAGCCTATGAAACTCTGAAGTTATTATCTGAACCTTAGAATTTCTGAAGGAATTACTTCTGAGCTCACCAGATCTGAAGCAAGTAATTCTGAGCCTGTGAAACTCTGAAGTTATTATCTGAACCTTAGAATTTCTGAAGGAATTACTTCTGAGCTCACCAGATCTGAAACAAGTAATTCTGAGCCTATCAAAATCTGAAGAACATCTGAGCTCACCAGATCTGAAACAAGTAATTCTGAGCCTATCAAAATCTGAAGAACATCTGAGCTCACCAGATCTGAAACAAGTAATTCTGAGCCTATCAAAATCTGAAGGCTCGTCAGATATAAGTGTTAAGCTACATTTGAGAGTACAATTTTATTGAAGACTGTGCCTGACTAAGTCCAAACGCAGAAACCAAGAATGAAAAGGTTTGACCATGGAAAGGTCCTTTTCAAGTCAGGCTTCAGAAACGATTATTTCCTTATTTGGCTTTCACCAAGGTTCAAATATCAAAAGCCAAAAGGAATCTCTCATTTTGTAGTAAACGTTAAGCTCCTAAGCTACTGCAAATCAGAACAGCTAATAAGCTCACTGATCTATACAAAGGAGCGTCTCAATTCTTCAAACGGCTATAATCTTCAACGTTCATTTTATCATCTATAAAAGGAAGAAGATTTGTGAAGAAATGGAATCAAGACTTAAGCTTCTGAACGTGCTGAAACTCTGTCAAATTCTGAAGCTATCAAACACTTAGAAACTTTGTGATAATTTTCTAAGTTAGTCTTGTAACTGCGTTGTATTTTGTAAACACCTCTGATTGTATATCAAGTGTTAATCTCTTATCTTTATTAACATTAAAACCAGTTTGAAGTCTCTTGCTTTGTGCTTGAGCATTGGAAGTCTCTTGCTTTGTGCTTGAGCATTGGAAGTCTCTTGCTTTGTGCTTGAGCATTGGAAGTCTCTTGCTTTGTGCTTGAGCATTGGAAGTCTCTTGCTTTGTGCTTGAGCATTGGAAGTCTCTTGCTTTGTGCTTGAGCATTGGAAGTCTCTTGCTTTATGCTTGAGCAGTTAGAAGTCTCTTGCTTTGTGCTTGAGCAGTTTGAAGTCTCTTGCTTAGTGCTTGAGCATTTGTAATCTGAGTGATTATAGTGAAATCTCTTGTGAAGGACAAGAGGACTGGACTACTCCTGTTAGTGGGAGGAACCAGTATAAAAATTCTGAGCATCTCTCTCTAACCCTATCCTCATATATTGTGTGTGTTATACCTTATCCGCTGCAATTTGTTTTAACTTAGAAAAAGTCTCACACAATTCAACCCCCCCCCCCCCCCCCCTTCTTGTGTGTTTTTCAACCTTCAGCTTCTGATTCTCCGTAGCCTCTGAACTTGTTCAGAAGCACCTTCAGAAATTCTTTCTTCAGAATTTTGACCTTCAGAATTGTCTTCAGAATTCTGACCTTCAGAATTGGCTTCAGAATTTTGACCTTCAGAATTAGCTTCAGAATTCTGACCTTCAGAATTGGCTTCAGAATTCTGACCTTCAGAATTGGCTTCAGAATTCTGACCTTCAGAATTGGCTTCAGAGTCAGAGTCAGATTCAGAATCACCATCAGACTCAGAGTCACCATCAGAGTCATCTCCATCTTCTGAATCATCTTCAGAGCCTTCAGATTCTGACTCACCTTCAGAGCCATCCTCTGAGATTCTCACATCAGAATTTGATTGAGACTTGTTCCAATCCCAAATTTCAGATTCCTTCACAATGACGTCTCTGCTGAATTCAATTTTATTAGTCTCTGGACAATAAAGCTTGTACGCACCTGTACTGTGGTACCCCACCAGCAACATTACTTTGCTTCTATCATCCAGCTTCTGTCTTCTGGCTTCTGGAACATGTTTATAGCATACAGATCCAAACACCTTCAGATGACTAACACTTTGCTTCTCTCCAGTCCACTTCTGAATAGGAACTATTTCCTTCAGCTTCTTCGTTGGACATCTGTTGAGCACATATGTTGCAGTGGCAACAGCTTCTCCCCATAAATGATGAGGAAGCTTCTTCTCTTTCAGCATGTTTCTCACCATATCAAGCAAAGTACGATTTCTTCTCTCAGCAAGACCATTGTGTTGAGGAGTATAAGGAGCTGTAACCTCATGCTCAATTCCATTCTCCTCACAGAAAGTTTTAAACTCGTTAGAATTAAACTCACCACCACCATCAGTTCTGAGAATCTTCAGCTTCTGACCACTCTGTTTCTCAGCCTTCACCTTGAACTTCTGAAACTCAGCAAACACTTCATGCTTGAACTTGATGAGTGTTACCCATGTCATCCTTGTGAATTCATCAACAAAAGATACAAAACACTTGTTTCCTCCAAGTGAAGGTACTGGAAATGGTCCACACACATCAGAATGTACTACTCCCAAGGCATGTTTTGCTCTTGGAGCTACTTCTGATGCAAACGGCAGTCTTGGTTGCTTCCCTTTCATGCACACCTCGCATGATTTTTCAGGCTTCTTGATTATAGGAATTCCATGTACCAGATTCTTTGACTTCAGACGCCCCAAGCTTCTGAAATTCAGATGACCAAATCTTCTGTGCCACAACTCACTATCCTTCTCAACACTTGTTGCACTAAGACATTCAGAGTCTGCAGTTCTAACATTCACCTTGAATGTTCTGTTCCTTCCCTGTTCTGACTCCATAATCAACTTCTGATTACCGTCATACAGCTTCAGAAGATTGTCTTCAATAGTAACTGAAAAACCTTTCTCAATCAATTGACCCACACTCATCAGATTGCTTTTCATGCCTGGTACATACCACACGTTCTGAATCAATGCTGCTTTCCCATTGTTCAAAATGACTTTGACATTTCCCATACCTTCAGCGTTGAGGTATTTATCATCAGCACATCTGATCTTTGTACTCTTTCTAGAGTCAAAATCAACCAACCACTTCTTGTTTCCAGTAAGATGGTTTGAACACCCTGTATCCATATACCACCACTCTGAATTCACATCATCAGATTCAGACGCCATTAGTAAAACAAATTCACTATCAGAGTCATCAGAACTTCTGGCTATATTTGCTTCTTCTGACTTTCTTTCTTTGTTTGACTTGCACTCAGATGCAAAATGGCCAAACTTCTGACAAGAGTAACACCGTACCTTTGTCTTGTCTTTTCCTTTCTGAGCATACTTCTGCTTTCCAGAAGTTGAGGTTTTTGGATTCTGAGCTCCATCAGATCTATTCTTGGCTTCTGACCAAGACTTCTTCTGAAGCTTCTTCTCAGAAGCTGCTTTCAGAGCCTGCTGCTCTACTTCTCTTTCAGAGTTTCTCTCAGTTAGACGCAACTCTTGTGCTTCTAGACTGCTCTGTAACTCTTCTATTCTCATGGTTTCCAAATCTTTGGAATGTTCAATAGATACAACAATGTAATCAAACTGAGGGGTAAGGGATCTCAATACCTTCTCAATGATTACTTGTTCTGAAAGAGTTTCTCCACAAGCTTTCATCTCATTAGTAATCAGAATTAGTCTGGAGATGTACTCACAAACCTTCTCATTGTTCTTCATGTTGAGATTCTCATACTGTTTTCTGAGGGTTTGAAGCTTTACCTTCTTTACTGACGCATCACCACCGTAACACCTTATCAGAAGATCCCAAGCCTCCTTCGCCGTCACTGAATCAGCAATCTTCTCAAACACACTCTCATTCACACACTGATGAATGTAGAACAACGCCTTCTGATCCTTCTTTCTTGTAGCTTTCTGCTCCTCTGTTGCATCTGCTGCAACAGGAACGTATCCTTCAGTGACAAGCTCAAGCACACCTTGAGCACCGAACAATACAAGCATTTGTTTCATCCAACGATTCCAGTTTTTGCCATCAAACACTGGAAGCTTGGTACTCATGCCACCGTTTCCGTTCATCTTAAACCTTGTACAGTACACTCAAATCTCACTAACACTCGTGTTTCCCAATCCCACAAAATCAGAAAAAGTGATTCTGTTCAGATTTTTGTTCAAGATTCAACACAAATCAAGAACCAAAATCAAACACACACAACTCACGTTTCACTCGTGTTTCCCGTGGATTCTAACCGGAGCTCTAGATACCAATTTGTTGGTGTACAAGGTGATGAATCAATGGAATAGTAAGAAGAGGACAAAGACATCAGCCACAAAATATGAAAGGAAGAATTAAATTGCATTGATAAAAGAGTAGCTATTTATACAAAGAGTAAAGTTTGCCACATAGGCCCTAAAATTGAAAAACTTAACAGACAAGTTCAAAAGTACTTAACATAGTAAATACTAAAATACCCTTAAATATAAATTACTTCTAACAAAATAAACATAAGGGACCAAAAATATAGTTTAGCGTTTTTTTTTGGGCAAACAATCATAATGGGAAACTTTGTTGGATTGTTGAGCAAACGTGAAACGTCAATGAGCAGCCAATAAAGAAAAAGTAGAGTTTTGTGAAGAAATGGGTATTTGAGAAGAGGAAGAGAAAAATAAAATAAGGCTAAAATAGTAATATTAAAAACATGAAGTTGCATTCCTTTGGATACACCTCAAATTGAGGAAATGAAAAATTGAAGGATTGAGTGGTATGGAATGAAATTGGTTCCATTCCATTACGTTATTTTTTGTTGGAAAAAAATTGGTTTTGTATCTCTTCGTTTGATTTTGATGATAACAATGTATTTAAGGTTAAATTGGTAGTACTAATAATTTACTCTAGTGTGCAGAATTAAAAGTTAAAATTTGCATATCTGAGCACATTGGAGTTCTGAAGGAATTACTTCTGAACCTATGCTTATGAACATATTCATCTGAGCTTATTATTTTCTGAAGCAAGTAATTCCGAGCTACATCAAATTTGAACCCTTAAAGACCGTGTCCTGTAGTCTTGGTCTCATTGTTGGAATCAAGGTTAAAAAGGTTTGACCATGGAAAGGTCCTTTTCATGTCAAGCTTCAGGAACGAGTATTTCCTCATTTGACTTAAACTGCGTTTCAGAAATCTAAAGCCAAAAGGAATCATCCATTTTGTAGTAAACGTCAACACTGCTAATCAGAACAGCTATTAGCACTCTGATCAATACAAATGGAGCATCTCAAGAATTCTTCAAACAGCTATAATCTTCAACGTCCATATCTCCTAGGTATATAAGGAAGAAGACCTTTGAAGAATTAGTACACAAGACTCTGAGCATCTGAACGCGCCCATACTCTGTCAAATTCAAAAGCTATTAAACACTTAGAAATTTTGTGAAACATTTTTAAGTAGTCTTGTAACTGTGTTGTATTTTGTAAACACCTTTGATAGTATATCAAGTGTTCCCCTCATACTCTAATCAACATTAAACTTGTAAGAAGTCTATTGCTTTGTGCTTGAGCATTGGAAGTCTCTTGCTTTGTGCTTGAGCATTGAAAGTCTCTTGCTTACTGCTTGAGCATTTGTAATATGAGTGGTTATAGTAAAATCTCTTGTAAAGGATAAGAGGACTGGACTACTCCTAATTTGTGGGAGGAACCAGTATAAAACTTGTGTGTCTCTCTTTCTCTACTCTTTTATATTGTGTGTGTTTAACTTAACCGCTGCTAAAAGTTTTTAAACTTAGAAAAATCTTAACACAATTCAACCCCCCCCCCCCCCCCCCCCCCCTCTTGTGTTTTTCAACCTTCAGTTTTTTGCAAATTCAAACAATGGAATTTTATTATATACCTCTCCATTTCATATTTCATCACCTACCATCAATTCAAACATAGCCTATGACTCTATTTGATTGATGGTAAATGATGGAATGAAATGATGTGGTAAATATTTATGTTCCATTGTTTGGATTTGTAAAAATTTAATGGAGTGGAATATGATGTAACCGAGAGTGGATTCCCTGCAGTCATTATGGATCATCTAGTGTCATCGAAGCCATAAAAAAATAGAAAAGAAAAATAATTGAGGATATCCAGTTGAAAACTCACCAGAGGGGATCCATTCTCGATGGAACCCATTCCATCCAATCTTCTTATATTTTTCATCTATAAAACACGGATTTTGACACGGACACCGCGACACGACACAGACACTGCTAATGTAAAAAAAATACGACACCGACACCGCTACATATTTATAAACAAATATAAATTTAGAATTAAAATATACCATGTGCATTTAAGTTGAACCAATTTTTCATTAAAAAAAGTTTTAAAAGAATATTTGATAGTACATTTGACATTTATTCATCTAACAACTATCGAAAAAATAAAAATAATATAATTAAAATGTAATATCTTTAATTACTCATTGATCAATATTATTATTTCGACACATCTTTGATCGTTGTATATATGTCTGAGAAAGTAGAAGCAAATAAAAAAAAAAATTTGGACACTTACCCCGACACGTTTGTACGAGTGTCTTATTGGTGTCGGACACCGATTTAAGAAGTATCGGATTAAAGAAAAAATGTTTTTTTGGACACCTCTCCGACACGTTTGTACGAGTGTCGTACGAATATTATACAAGTGTTGGACACCGCGACACGTCTAATCATAAAAGTGTTAGTGCTTCATAATTTCCATTCCTCCCAAATTGGAGTGTATGTAATGGAATAAAAAAATACCCAAACAATGAAATGAAATATTTGTTCTATTATGCTTTATTTCACTCCACTTTATTATATTTTATTCTACACCATTTCACTTCACTTCATTGTATAGATATTACATTTTAATTATATTATTTTTAGTTTTTCGATAGTTGTTGGATGAATAAATGTCAAATGTACCATCAAATATTCTTTTAAAATTTTGAATTATTATAAGCCTTATTATAACTATTGACCACTTTATCAACATTCGCTATGGGCCGACCCAACATAATGTGAGGCCTAAAGCTAACATTAAAGTGAAGCTTAACAATAAAAATGACATTTTTTTGGTATAAAAAATGTACGAAAGAACAACATAAAAAAATTTATATTTTTTTGGATAAATAGACAAAATGACAAAGTTATTATAGATTAACACATAAATGAAAGAGTTAGGTATGAATCTCGATCATGACGTTAGACCTAATAATTTCGAAATCTTTTTATCAGCTTGTGATGACAACATAAAAGTTATATTTTATTAAAAGACAAACTAAAAAAAATTTGCTAGTAAAGTTAAAAATGTATCAATTATATATGTAGTAAAACTAAAATATATTATTTATATGAAATAATTAACATAAAGTAGTGCTATAATATGAACGAGCGAAAAGGTAAATATAATTTTTATTGTATAATATTTGTTTTATTCATTTTAGTTTAATTTACTTGTTACAATTTTATAATATCTTTAATATTTAAACCTTATCTAAATTTCTATTTCAATGCTTGTGTTGTATATTATTAAATTTAAATAAAATTTGAGAGAAAATATTTTACAAAACAAATTTAAATAAAAAAATTCAATCAAAATTTATAGTTATTTTGTATTCTCTATTTATATCATATACGTAAAGATAATAAATTTTTCAAGAAATAAGTAATACTCTCTTAATAATTAAAACAATATTTGTACAAAAAAAAAACATATTATTTCGTCCAACAAAAAAAAGTACTTGTACCAAAAAAAAATGCATATAAAAATATGGAAAAGAAACTACTACAGCTAGGAAAGAACCAAGCTTTATACTATGCTGTAATCCTATATAAATGTTGTAGAAGAAAAAAGAGGAGAAAAAATAAAATCAAATCTTGAACAGCTCCCACTGGGAGTTGAACTCGTTACCTCTTGCTGTGTACTAAGCACGCTACCAACTGGGCTATCAGACCTATGTTGTATTTGTGGAGAGGCCTAAGCTATATATACGATTAATAGTAACTTTTTTTTTTTGAGGCCTAAACTTCGTTGAAAAAATTTATATTTTTCGAAGGCCTAAAGCTAGTGCTTGAGTTGCTTTACCCTTGGGCGGCCCTGCATTCGCTTCATTTCATCAATCTAAACATAATCCAAAATATTACAAATTAAAAATAAACAAGATAAAAAAGTATTATAAATAAAAAATAAAAATCAAAGTGTTACCAAAAAAATAAAAAATAAAGGACATGAAGTGTAACTTTGAATTATTATAAGCCTTATATTATAACTAGAGCTGTAAAAATGAGTCGGGCTATCGGGCCGACCCATTAGCCCTATAGTTTTACACGGCCCGGGCTTTTAAAAAAAGTTGGTCGGGCCTTATTGGGCCGGCCCCTCGGGCCAATATTTTTAATGGGTCATTATGGGCCGGCCCCATGGGCTTTTGGGCCGGCCCCTTAAAGAGTTTAAAAAAAAAATTAAAAATAGTTTTAGCTAAAAATAAGGATTTTTAGATAATTAAGTAACAAAATATGAGATTTGTTAGTTATGAGATAATTATTAAACCAAATTTGTTTTTTTTTTTAAGATTAAACCAAGTTTGTTATGATTATCTTTATTTGAAAAAAACTAATAACAACTTAATCAATCATTATAAATAGAAAAGTATAAGAAAGAAATTAATCAAATTATATGGATATTAATTTGTGGGTGATACATATGTAGTTTTATTGTCCATTGAATTTATTTTGTAAAAAAAATTTGTCAAAAAAAATATGAAAGTTTGTCGGCCCGGCCCATTAGGCCATGTAGGCTTTTGCTTATCGGGCTGGGCTTAATGGGCCGGGCCATGAGCTTAATGGACCAGCCCACTAAAGCCCCTTTATATGTCATGGCCCCCAGACCGAGGTGGGCCAGGCCGGACCGGCCCCTTTTGACAGCTCTAATTATAACTATTGACCACTTTATCAACATGGTGTAGCCGTTGCATTTCGTTTCTTTTTCTCTCTGTTACGCGCATTTCCCCCCTCTCTCTCTCTCTCTCTCTCTCTACAATCAAAACCCTAATCAACTCCACTATAATCCAGTTTGAACTTCTACCATATTAAAATTACCAATCTACACTACCGAAACCCTAACCGCTTCCGCATGACCCGCTCGTAGATTATCGATTTTCGTAGTTGTATTTGACAATTCAATAGATTCACAGGATCGGTCTTCGCGACAAAAATGACAGAATTAGATCCGTCTAAGAAAGTAGCTGATAGGTATCTCAAACGTGAGGTCCTAGGTGAAGGTACCTATGGTGTTGTTTACAAAGCCATCGATACTCAGGTATAATTTTTCTAATGTTGAATTTTTTTTAAAGTAATTATGAGCGAAATTATGGGGAATTTCAGTGATAAATGTGATTTTTTGATTAATTTTCTTCTGGGTTGTGAAAAATGGACCTTTAAATAAAATTTGGAAGTTTTTAGAGAAGTTCAAATATGTTATAGGTTGATTATGAGCGAAATCACGAGGAATTTCAGTGAAAAAAATCATATTTTTTTCGAGTAATTGATTGGTTGTGAGAATTGGACCTTTAAATAAAATTTGGAAGTTGTAATTGAGAAGTTTGAATGTGATATAAATTGATTATGAGTGAAATTACGACGAATTTCAGTGAAAAAATATGATTATTTTGAGTAACATTGGTTTTCCGAATTGGACCTTAAAAAAATTTGGAAGTTGTAAGAGAAGTTTGAATGTGAGTTATGGGGTTAATGGAATCTTGATATAAGAGGAAAATATATCCTTACATTGAACTTTGGAGTAATTTGGTAAGGGAATAATGTGTTGTATTGCTATGAAGCCTTGATATGGTATGAAATGTGTTGTAGGAAAATATATCGTTTTTTTTTCTCGCTATGATATGCTAGGAAAAATATATCTTTGTATTGCTATAAAGTTTGGTATGTTTGGAATAATTTGGTCTTTATATCTATGTAGCCTTGATAGTTCAAAATTGCTCAAGTAGTGTGTTGTACTGCATTTAGTATTCTGGCTTCGTAGGGGAATATTCATGAGTTTGTCTTTAAGTTTATGTTTTTGTTATAATTTGCAATGATCAATTTGAATTATATTTTTTTGGAGTGGTGAGGGGTTGCTAGTTGATTTTGTTATGGAGATAAGGTTGCATAAATGTCTTCATGAGCTGTTTTATTCAATAGCAAATATGATAGAACATGTAATATTATATTATTATTATTATTATTATTATTATTATTATTATTATTATTATTATTATTATTATTAATTTATTATCCTACGGTCCTTACAAAGATGTATTTATTTCATTGACAGACAGGACAGACAGTTGCTATTAAGAAGATTCGGATTGGCAAGCAGAAAGAAGGGGTGAATTTTACAGCTCTTAGAGAAATTAAATTGCTTAAAGAACTCAAAGATCCAAATATAATTGAGTTGATTGATTGCTTCCCTCATAAAGGGAATTTGCATCTTGTGTTTGAATTCATGGAGACAGACCTTGAAGCTGTCATAAGAGATCGAAATATTTTCCTTTCACCTGGCGACATTAAATCTTACCTTCAGATGACGCTAAAAGGTCTTGCTCATTGTCACAAAAAATGGGTATTGCATAGGTGGGTTATGTAACTAATTTGGTAGTTACGAATTTAAATGTGCTATTAGTTCATAGCTGAAAAGTTTTCTTGTGTATTTTCAGGGATATGAAACCAAATAATTTGTTGATAGGACCCAATGGACAGTTGAAACTTGCTGATTTTGGTTTAGCACGTATATTTGGAAGCCCAGATCGCAGATTCACTCATCAGGTTTGTTTATCATGTATAACAATATCATGTGAATCCCTTTGAAAATGTGGGAGGATGCCCATGTACAACATTGGAAATTGTTAGAAAATCCGTGTTAACTGTGTTAGGCCACCCCTATGTTCTATTATTGGACACTTTGTTCGTTTGCCTTCATTACAACGGTACAACACCTTTAGTGTGTTGGGTTGAAAGGGTGGGTTTAGTCCCACACTTCCTAGAGTTATAACCTTTGTATTGCTTATAAAGGCTTGGACAATCATTACCTTACAAACTGATTTTGTGGGTTGAGTTAGGGCCAAAATTTAAGATGACATCAGAGCTATCGTAGATCTATTAATTGGTCACATATTATTCATACACCAGACCCAGCAGCCATTTGCAATTTGGAAAAACCCAGGTCTCACATTAGCCGAAATGCTAATATGTTATTAGAGCTTATCTTGGATCTTATATTGGGTTTCTCGCATCACCCGCACTATAGGCTCATTAGGCCTGGCCGTGAATATTCGAAACTCTATTAATTGAGGCCTCCCCTATTGTGATGATATTTTATTCTGCCACTTCATCAGCATTCATTGTAGTGGTGCAACAACTTTAGCGTGCTTTGGTTGTAGAGGTGGGTTCAGTCTCACATCTCCTAGAGATATAACCTTTTTTGTTTGTAGTTCTTATGGTGCCACTTTAAAAAGCTAATGAAGCCGGTTTTGCGGGCTGGAAATCTAAAATGCTGTCAGAGCTAGCCTAGATAATGGGCCATTTTTATTGTCCACGCACTAGAATCAATAGCCTTTGGTGTAGGGGTTTTATTGATTAAATCCAAACTCCCACATCGGTGTTAGAATTATGAAGTCCAACCAATCCACACTTTACAACCCGTTTTGAATTCTAAGATGAACCATTTTCTTTCCGAACATTCATAGTAAATTTTGAATTTCAAAATAAAATTATATTGTTAATCATATTATCCCACTTTCCTTATATTCTTTTGATATCAAATTAAAACTATGTCCTCTCATTCATATATATATATATATATAGGGGATGTATCAAGTGAGAAAGAGGTTACTTATACGAGAGTGAGAGGAGCTAATTTCCACAATCAGATTAAAACATGTGGCTAGGATTAAAACTAATATCATGTGACACAAGTGGTCCTTCTCTAGTCTAGCTTTTATTTTATTTATTATTATTTTATTTTTTAAAAAAAACCTCCTCCCTCTACCTTTTTTCCATCAAAATCAAATCCTAATTTCATAAATTTATTCTCAAATTCTGCAAACACTCCTTACAGTTACTGTAGTAACTCACAAAATTTCCACCAATATATCAAAACAATACTTTGGAAACTTTAAGAACTAAAATTACAGGTTCCATTCAAAATCAAAATCCATCCAAAAGTCAAATAAGAAACAAAAAATTAACGAGTTAAAGAGACCATCCACACGACGGCGATATCTCAGCTGCAAGTTCTCATATACTCTTCATGTTCGAGAGAGACCAACCGCCCGCTTTGAGCGTCTCTATTCTCAGCCTTGTACCTTCACGAAGTGTGTTCTTGTTGGAGCCCACAATTTTTTTTTCCGTTTGATGTGACCAAGAAAGAAGAAATTGGAGCTTGAGATTTTGTTTTTTGACTGTAAAGAAGGAATTGGAGCCTGGGATTTTGTTTTTTGACAGTAAAGTAGAAATATGAGCCTGAGATTTCGTTTGATGTGACCAAGAAAGATGAAATCGGAGGCTGAGATTTTTTTTGAAAAGAAGTAGAACTGTAAAAGAAGATAAAAGGTCTTGTTAAAAAAATAAATTAAAATAAAAGCTAGACTAGAGAAGAACCACTTGTGTCACATGATATTAGTTTTAATCCTAGCCATATGTTTTAATCTGATGGTGGAAATTAGCTCCTCTCACTCTCATTTAAGTAACCTCTTTCTCACTTGATACATCCCCTATATATATATATATATATATATATATATATATATATATATATATATATATATATATATATATATATAGGGAAACTATCAAGTGAGAGGATTTTTTAAAATAAGAGATGAGAGGATTAAATTGTGGCTGTCTGATCAAAACAAACGGTTGAGATGCACTCTATTGTTCTGTTCTCACTTGGTCGTCCCTTTCTGTGCCTTTCCTTGTTCACCGGTTCAGTTTTTGTTTTTTTCTCTAAAATTGAGTTCCCCAGTTCAATCTGTCTTGTAATCCATGTTATAAGTTTCATACAACAAAACTCAAAATTTAAGTGTTTAGAAGATTTGGAGAATTAGTAGAACAGCTGTTGAAATCTCGTGTCAGATGGCCATGGATGCACACTTGTTTTTCTTTTCTTAATTTATTTATTCACTGTATTAAGAAGATTTGGAACATAATTTTTCCTCCATTTGATCTAATTCTTCAAATTGAATCGCAACTGTTGTTCTTCATGAGAGGATGAAAAATCAGCGTGATATTTTTAATGGTATAGCTATCCCACTGTTTGTTTTAATCTTTATGCCATTGAATATAAAAAATAAGCTTTATGGAATTATAAATTCAAGTTGTTGTAGAATTCAGATTCGGAAATTATGGATTTGAAAAACCTAGAATTTGGAGTAGTTGCAGAGAAGACACGGAGAGGATGAAGTAGCTGAAGAGACTAATCACATGTGTGTGGTTGTAAAAATTAAATTCATTTGTTTTAATCCAAGGGTTATGATTTAACCCTCTCACCCTCTCATTTTAAAACCTCTCTTACTTGAAAGCTCCCCTATATATATATATATATATATATATATATATATATATATATATATATATATATATATATATATATATTCCCTATTAGTAGGATCTTTACGGTCTGTGTGCTACGATCCTCGAGTTACGATTTTTCAAACTCCTTACGATTTTTAAAACATTGGCTAATAATAATTTCACCTTCCCTGTTTTTATAAATTAGCAAACTTTTCCTAAAAGTTGGATGATTAAAGTGTTTACTCAATGAATTTTTATCATGAAATGTATTAGGTTTTAAGGCATGTTTTCTGGAAATGTGGTTCTCTAGGATAACTATAAGAATGATGTGTAAACTATTGAACTAGTAGCAGCTTAAAAATTTGTATGGTATAAAAATATTTCTTTTGAAACCCTTGTCTGTCATTCAATTTAATTTTCTTCTCTACACGTAACCTTTTATTTAATATTGAACATCACTTTTGTTTCTGTCATGCATTTTCTCTTAATCTATCTCCAAATTTGACTCTTATATGTGAATAGGTATTTGCACGGTGGTATAGAGCACCTGAGCTATTATTTGGCACTAAGCAGTATGGCCCAGGGGTAGATGTTTGGGCTGCAGCCTGTATATTTGCTGAGCTTCTTCTTCGTCGACCCTTTTTGCAGGTAAACCAAGATTTCCATGGTGATTAAGGATTATTTATGTAGTAAATCACAAATGGTTGTTTTTCTGGAAAAGATGGAATATGTGGTTTTTCTTCTCTTTACAATTTACTATTAATTAGCCATTTTAACTGTTTAACTAATTTTATGACTAGAATAACCATTTAGTTCAAATTGGAGTCTCAGTAAACCATCGAAAGCTGTCATACTGAATTAGGTACAGTTAAGGAGGCGGTACTGTGGTGTATAATATATAGAAAATAGAAATTATTGACTATTAGTTTTGTCTCCCATCTAAGTGTGTAATGTCATCTATTGCATGGATTGCTTGATTTTATTGTTTTGTTTCCGTGTTCTTAGACATCTTTCTACTGGTTAATAGTTTCATGAATCTGGTTTTATTATTTGGTAGGGCTCAAGTGATATTGACCAATTAGGAAAGATTTTCGCAGCATTTGGAACCCCATCTCCTTCTCAGTGGCCTGATATGTTATACCTTCCTGATTATGTTGAATATCAATACGTGCCTGCCCCTCCTTTGCGTTCTTTATTTCCAATGGCAACTGATGATGCTTTAGACTTGTTGTCTAAGATGTTTACATATGACCCAAAAGAAAGAATTTCAGTGCAGCAGGCATTAGAACACAGGTATTGCCTTAAAGATTCTGTTATGCAAAAAAATTACTACCTCTGCCCCTAAATATAAAACCCCATTCATAAAATTACGGAGATTAAGAAAGTGGGTTGTGGTATTTAATTTAGTGACAATTGGTGTTGTTTTTACAATATTTTCCTTCAAGAGAGAGAATGAGTTAATGATTTTTTCCTAGAGTATTTATTACGTACATATTGTAAAAAATATGCACTTTAATTAGGGATGTGTTGGTAAAAAAATAATTAATGCCCTTGAAAATTTGAAAGTGGTCTTATAAAAAGGGACAAAAATAAATAAATAGAAGAGTCTTATATTTAGGTACGGAGGTAGTAATTAATTTCCTTTCGTTTTCCTTAAGTTAATCTCTCATCTTCCACTTCAGATACTTTTCTTGTCCTCCCCCGCCCACAGATCCAGAAAAGCTTCCAAGACCTGCCCCTAAGAGGGAAATTAAGGAATCAGATTTTAATCCACATGAGGCTCCAACTGTCTTATCACCTGCGAGGAAGTCTAGGAGAGTAATGCGTGATGGATTTGAAGGAAATTCATTGCAAGGAGATAATATGGATGATAATCATGCTAACCTCAAACAGACAGCTGGTGATAATACAGGGAAGAATGAGCAAGCACCAATGTCGCTAGATTTTTCTGTCTTTGGATTAAAACCTCCAAATAGACCAACAATTAACAGGTAATACAATATTTGATCATTCAGTCATTTCAAAGTGGCGTTATAGTTTGTACTTGATGATTTCATCCATGTCAAACATGAAAACTTTTAATTCACAACAAGATGGATTTGGATGGATTTCATCCATTGAACCGTTCATTGAAAAGAGTAAATAACAAGATTCTTTCTTGAGCTTACATATTGAACCATAAACATTTTACTAATGTTATTGACAGAGGAAGATATGTAGGACTTTTTATACTCTGCGGTTTGTGCATTTTCAATTCATAACCAAGTGGAATCTCAATGTTGAATGTAATTTTTTTTTTCTTTTCAAAATTTAAATGGTGGAGCTGTGTGAAAGCAAGCAACAATATTCTGAAAATTATTATTGATGTTTAATATGCTTATTTTCTATGATTTAAATTCATCATAGGTCATGATTTGTGAGAAATCTTATAGGAGAAGGGATAGAATACAGCTTAATCTTTTTATATAGATTAATAAATGCTGCCCAAGTGTTTGTTATCTTTCAATCTCTACTTGTGAATGATATTTTTTTAATTATTCTGTTTCTTTTGTTCTGCAGTGCTGACAGATCACATTTAAAAAGAAAATTAGATCTAGAATTTCAGTAACCAGAAGGAATATTCTATGTAACCGTGCATCACTACAAGGCGTTTGATGCATCTGATAAAATACTGTGAATCAGCTTTGATTGTATGCTGTTCCTTATCTTTGTCGATCTGCATGAAGCTGCTATGAATGTGTAGATGTTTAAAGGACAGTGCAAGCTGATAAGCATCTCACTTCAGTAGCAGTTCAGAGACAAAAAATAACTACCATAGAAAAAAGTCACAGTAACCATACTCTCCGGACCCCTTTGTTCTTAATTTGTGTTCTTCGTGTATAAAAAAACATGTTGTCCATGGAAGATGGCCTGAGTGAGTGAGGGCATTTTCTGTAGCCCTTGCTGTATCTGATTTTTTACATTAATTTGTTATTGAACAGAAGAGAAATTATTGTTTACACTTTGAGGTTGAAATATGTATGTATTTTCTTGGGTGCTTCAAGACACAGGTTTGTTTACTTAACAAAATATTTTGGAAGAGATGGTGGTTGATTGCATGCATTTGAGTGTTATTACTTATTATCATTTGTTAGCCGGATGAATGCTTTTTGTTTGGTTATCACCAAAATGTCTTACAAATATAAAGTTACACATTATATTATTTATTTTTTGAGCAAGTTACACATTATATTTAAGTAGTAGTATATGTCAACCAAAAAAGAGAAGGTAGCATTATCTATGACTGTGCCAGTTAAATCATGATTAAGTGCCTTAATCTGTCTTACCTTTTGGTTTTCGGATATGAAGTATGTACTCCGACACAAACACCTGACACATGGACACCATTAATGTAAAAAACATAAGACATGTTAATGTAAAAAACATAAGATATCTACACAGTTAAATATTTATAAAATATAGGTTGAGCCAAGTTATTTTTTTAGAAAGTTTTAAAACAAGATGTGATATTATTTTACCTTTATTTATCCACTACTATTGAAAAAGTTAAAAATATTATAATCAAAATGTAATGTCTTCAATTATTTTTTATTAATATTATTGTTTTAACACATCTTTAACTCTTGTAGATATGTTTTATGTGTCTAAGGAGAGCATGAGCATAAGCAAAGAATATTTTTTTCGGGGACACTTGTCTGATATGATAGTCACATCTTAAATTAAAAAAAAAAATGGACAACTTAGAGATGAACTAATTAAGGATTACCAGGAGAAAAATTTTGTAAAAAAAAAACTAAGGTTTACAAGGAAAGAAATGAGTATACATCTGAAAATGATATCTTAAAAGATATGCTAAAAAAATATGCAAACTACTCATAGTAAACTATCTAGACAAATTGAAGAACTCGGGGAAAATCAAAGGAAAATAATTCTCTGAAAAGAAATATCTCAAATCTTGAGAAAGATATAACAAATTTCGTTGAATCTACTAAAACTTTTGAAAATATTATGGATTCTCGAAAATGCATATTTGACAAAGTAGGTATAGGTTTCAGAACATATAAGAATCAGAAACTCTATTAAAAAATTTTTATTCCTCAAGAAAAACAAAAAATACAGAATTATAAATGCACTTTATTTTTACAAAGAAATATAAATGCACTTATTGTTATAAGGATGGTCATCTTGAATCCTTCTGTTATAAAAGAAAATCTAGATAACAATATGCACTGAGGAAATATTTTGAAGAACAATCTAAGAATAATCTTGAAAAATAAAGTTCTTAAGAAATCTTCTTATTAATCAGAAGACATCTTATAAAAACACCAACCATGCACCAAACCATGTGGGGTATCTAAAAATTTATTGAAATCTAATGTAGGAATGTCTTCTAACAACCAAGAAAGAGCCATGGTACATGGACAATGGTTGCTCAAGACATACATCAACAATGGATCATTGCGGCTGTCGTCATTAACTTATAGCATGACGGAACCCCGATGACCACCATATTAATGCACTTGATGACATAAATCGATGTGGATGAGTGACATGAAAATTTCATGCAATGTGATTTCTTTATCATGACTATTTCCAACTAGTACAATTAAAATCTTTAGCAAGATCAAACTAAAGTTGCAAATTTAATATTTTCACAAATGATATAGAATAAGTTATAATAGTAACCTCAAACTTTATTTATGCATAAAATGTTAGCAAAATTTGAATTTGTATCTAATGTTACCAAAAAATATACAATAAACAAAGAGAGACTCCCACTAATCCAAGACATCCTTATTGACTAAAACCAGTTGAAAGACCTTAGGTGTCAAGTTTTCGATTAGTGAGTCAGCTAACATGAAATTTAAATCTATATGTTCCATGATTCAACAACTTATAAGTCAACAAACTTTATAAAATAGTTGTTGAAACATTATCCGACTGACTTAATTATGTCACAATATAACTTGAGTTGTCTTTCAATTTTTTTTTACTTTATGCAACCAAGTGACATATATACTAAGTCATTTCTTAAGTTAGGATGCACATTATAAGTGTGAAGAGCGATTTGCATATTGATGAGAGAAGCAAGGTGAGTGAGGTTGAAGATTAGCGCAGAAGTAGGGGTGTACGCGGGTTGGGTCGGGCCGGATTTGGTCTAATCCGTGACCCGTTCAATGTTCATTGGGTTGGGTTCATCAACAAATCCACACTTTCACTATCAAATCCGAACCGAACCAACCCGATTGTGAACGGGTTGGGTTGGATTGAGTTCGTGGATTGTTCAAAAACTTAAAAATAAAAATTTGATAGAAAAAAAATACATTTTTTAAAAACTTCTAAAAAAATCTATAATACAATTTTACACAATTGTGATAGATTTCTAGCACTTAAATCGAATAAATCACACTCATTTAACTTCAAATAAAAATTCATCCATAATCATTAATAAGAGTAGCAAATTTCCACAAAACATATAATTTTTATTAGATCCCTAATTTGAAAATGGTATTTAGTAACAAAAATAATGCGAAATACATATAAGTTTTAATAGACAGTATCAACAAACTAAATAAGTTCAAGTAGTAAATTACATATATCAACCAAGTGAAGTGTATAGTGTTGTATGACAACATATTTCAAATATGCATTTAATGATCGGGTTGGGTTCGCGGGTAGACGGGTCAAAAAACTCAAATCCAATACCCGAACCGATTACTTGAGAGTTTGGTGGGTTGGGTCGGGTTCTACCCGCAAATAAATGGATTCGGGTAAATAATGGGTTGGGTTGGATTGGGTTGGCGGGTTCACGGATTGACCCGCACCCATGAATACCCCTACACAGAAGCGTGTGACAGGGAGAAGAGAGACGTTGTGGTGAGGATGAAGAGAAACTCGTGCGTGAGAGAGAAGAGGAATTTTAAAATTTCCTCTAAGGAGGTGGAATTGTAAATTCCTTAAAATTAGTAAGTGAGAAATGTCAAATAAAATACCTTGATTTTAAAAATTATCCATATTTTTTATCCAGACAATGGATCCTAAGGTAAATCACTTTTATGTCCCTAGAAAAATTACATAACTCCATTTAAAGTCTCCGTCTAAACACACTCTTAGAGTTTGTTAAAGCAATTAGCAATTAGGAGAAACCCACTTGGGTTGGCCTAATGGTTTTGGCTTTTCAAGTTCATGTTCGATTCTCCTTCTGATTTTAAATAAGCCCCTCCACCACCACCACACACACACAAGTGAGAGTAAAATCTAACCGGAAATTATTGTTATTTTTAGAATTGCTTTACTTCAACTGTTACAGTTACATACAAAATTTCATAACAAACTATGAACATCAAAATTTAGAATTGATTACAATATTTACAAAAGAACAAACAATTGATGCTACTGCAGATTACAAAAGAAAAACCAACAAAACATAGAAAACAAAGGAATAAAAAGGAAAAGAAACGCAAAGCAAAGCAAAAAAAGTGAACTGAAAAGAACAAAGAAAAGCACTCCTATTTTTTCTTTTGAAAAGTACTATACAACAAAGTCCTCTATTTGTTTTAGTAGTAAAATGAACAAAGATTTGGTTAGTTGTATGATTGCTTCCTATCTTTCTGCAGCTGATGATTGAACCTTCCCATGCCTACCTGACGCAACTGGTCGAGGCACTTGAGAACCGGCAATTGGTTTTTGTAACGGTTTTAGAGCTGCCAAAATTTCAGCAAATGTAGGTCTCAACTTTGAATCTCTGCAAGGCAACAATAACATGCTATAACAAAAATACATTACCTCAAAATTCATTCATACACAACTTAAATAGCAAAGTTTATGTCCTTTGCAATATCACATGGTATTTTCTCCATGTCAGCAACGATATGAAAATAAATTTTCAATCATACCCCCTTCCCCGATCACGTTTCTCTTTCCAGTAGCTGTCGCCCATAATTTTCCCTCCGCCTCACTTTACTATTCGCCTTCACTAACTTAATATTAAACAATGTTTCAAAAACCGAACCAGATAGTACAACTGACAGAACTGTGAACTAGCACTGTTAAGTTCAGTTATTTGAGTGGTTCGGTTGTGGTTTTGCCATGGTTCGAGCAGTTGAACCATGAGCTGATGTCTCCCCAGTTCAATTTGGTTCAATTTTTAAAAAATTGTAACACTCGCCTCCTTTTTAATACTATCAAGCGGATAAACAATACTCCCTCCGTACCAAATTATGTCACTTTGAAGAAAAAAATTGTACCAAATTATAAGTCATTTTACAATACCAACGAAGCATTGAATGCTATTTTTTCTATTATAACCTTAATTATGCATTACTCTCTTCTTTCAATTCTTCAATTTATCTTTCTCATACAATTAATGGCGGACAAATTTGTAAACTAACTCATAATTTCTCTTTTCCATACAAGATTAATTACAATAAAGGAAGAATACGCGATAATTTGTTTATCCGATTCGGACCAACAATGACCTACTATGGGGGAGAGAGCAACTCTCCGTTCCACTAGAATCAAACAAGTAGATCCAAATTAGGTTACAAGAATTAGCCTTGAATCCTAATTCTACCCAAGTCCTGAATCTCTTTCTGTGGCCAAGACACTCAATTTGATCTAGTCTACCCAAGATGAACTGAAGAATAATTTGTCCAAACCCTAGAGTTGTACCAAAGAGACAACCCTTCTTGTTTCTCTCTTAAACCCTAGCCTTTGTGTCAGCGGAAAATCCTAATTCCCTACATCTTGTTTCCTTGTTGTCTTATTTTTCTATGAATAAATAACCTTTATTTATAGAAAAATATATGCCTATTAAATTAAAACAAATATGTTTTAAAATAAAACCAAATAGTCATGTCAGGTATCCTTCAAAAAAAATATTCCCAAAAAACCAGCAAAGCCAAGCCTTGCCACACACGCGTGCGTGCCTCGCGCAGCAGTTAAAGGCAAAACCAAGGACTCACACCATTATGCCTGTGCCGCGCACCAGCCTTTTCCAGGCCTCAATTTGGGGGTGCCTTGTGCCTAACTTATGGGCCTTGGCGCGGGCACCCCACGCCAACAACAACTTATTTTCTGGTCTTATGAACTTGAGATTTCAAGGCATACTCAACACTATCTGCCGATGTGATTCATAAATGTCCGTTAAACAAGATAAAATGAATAACGAAGTATACTCACGTCTGCCAGCATCTCCTGACAATATCTGCAATGGCAGGACTCATGTCATCTGGAATATCAAGACGGCGATGTTGAAAACCCACTGCACCAACAACTTGCATTGAATTCATTCCTCTCCAAGGTTGCTGCAAAGTAAACAGCTCCCATAATATGATCCCAAAGCTATAAACATCACACCTGAAGAATGGATCATCACTTGTTAGCATCACTAAACCAAGAATGATTTAAAAGTTTTAAAGCCAATGAGATTTTAAGGCAATGTTTTAAATATAAGTGGAATTTACGGCACCTCAGCGGGTTAAAAAATTTACGGCATTACTATCCATGTTTACCGTTTTCATTTTCACTTCAACTAATAAACATAAGAAAATATAGACCGAAATATTTCTATCACCATTTAAGTTTACAATTTTTTAAAACAGGTCTAGCATTTTCAGAAATTTTGAAAATGTAAAAACATTGTTTTCATTGTTTCTGAAAGTGCATTCTTTCTAAATGTTCACTACATGAGTCTTTGATCTCCTTGTTAGCAATTTAAAATGAACAGAAATTTTAGAAAATGAAAATATTTTTATATAGTAAACAACAGACCCTTACTTTTCATTTGACGGTTCATTTCTCAACATTTCGGGAGCCATCCACTCGGCCTGAAACATAATATACAAAATGAAGTGAGTTTTAATTCACCAATGCAGACAGACATAGAATGATAATACAAGAATTGAGCATATGAAATAAAGAATAGCATGAACGGTTAAGCGAGCAAGAGCATGAAAGAATAAATAAATCCAAATGCTGTATTTTATGATATCATACTGTTCCTGCAGTTGATCTTGAAGAAAGAAATGTGCTATGCTTCATACGCGATAAGCCAAAATCACATACCTATTCAAAAGACCAAGAAAACATCACATGTCGATATATAGCATTTCACATACTATTGAAGGAACACTAACTAAGAGATTAGATTACCTTTACAATCCAATTTTTATCAACAAGAAGATTTGGAGACTTCAAATCCCGATGCACTATCACCGGACTGCAGTTGTGCAAATAGTTCATTCCTCGAGCCTGAATATGTTGCGGTTATAGCAATAATTTTCTGAATTTAGCAGCATTGCATCGAAAGACAATAGAATCTTACAGTATCAAGGGCCATTCTCAAAAGCCTTCGCTCGTCTAATTGATTGTTTGGCCGATGAATTAATCTATACAAACTTCCTCTGCATAAGATGACGTGCAACTCAGCATTCCAACAATCGAAAATGAAAAGAAAAATAAAAAGAAGCCCTCTTTGAAATTCTTGGAAATGAAGAATTTCAAGTTACCTTGGAAGAAATTCAGTAACAATCGAAAGATTTGGAAGTCGAATTACTGCTCCCATGAAGAGAACCACATTTGGATGCCTCAACCTTTTCATTATTCTGACCTAATTGCAATTTAATACCATAAGTTATCTGGTATAAAAATAATATCATAGGTTAAATACGTTTTTCCATCATCCAAATGTATTAGTAGGATAATCAAGACCTTCCGACTTACCATAAAGATGTACATGAACTTACTGAAAACCACAAACGAATGTTCTAATATATATATATCGGGTTTCTAAATATATTTAGTGAGGAAGGAGAAGTGACTTGTACCTCACTTATGAATTCTTCAAGTGCTTCACCGGATATATCTTGATTTAGAAATCTCTTTACAGCAACTTCCTACAAACCAAAGAGTAGAACTATGCTATGAATCCAATAATCTATGAAAAGAATCATCCATACATAGTCAATCAATGAAAAGAATTACATTTGGAGCCAGTTTGGATGGGCTTATTTGAGCTTATCTACTGGTATACACTTATTAGACTGTTCAGGAGAACTTACAGAAACAGCTTATGACATGTCCATAAAATACTTTCAGCTTATTTCCATAGGCTCTCCAGAATAACTTATTAAAACAGCTTATTGCCTGTTCTGAAAATAGTTTGACTTTATTATATCTTTTTTATAGGAATAGCTTATACATGACCACTTATATGATGAGTGTTTATGCTATAATAACTTAATTAAGTTGCTTATACACATGTGCCACTGTTGCAGTAAATTCTTAACATTTCACTTCAAACAAAAAAATCACAATAATCAAACATGTATAACATGTGCCTTGATGAGAATAATACAATTTACTTTGTTGAAAATATATAAGAAACTCACAGTTCCCCGCCATTCACCACGATACACCTCCCCATAAGATCCTGCATGCAATTAAGTCGTCATGTGTAAAACCAAATAAGTAGTACAATCAAACAAAATCATATCGAACAAAGTACGATTAAAATACCGAGTCCAATACGTTCCCCAAGTTTGATTTCCTCCCAATGTATTTCATGCTCAGCAACGTCGTCTAGAGAAGAACAATCAGATTTTGTACTGTCATTACTTACAACTGAGCTACCAGATCTTCTCTTGACTTCCAAATTTGTTCCAGAACTTTCAGTGTCCCCATCACTTCGACTGCTATGCTCATACTTACTTACTGCAGCAGTGGTTGCTACTACAGCTGCAGCGGTAGCGGCAGCAGCAGCCGAGACTGAAACCTCGATGTTGGGGTCAGTGCTTGACCTCACTGCAGCAAATACCATAGAAGATGCAACAACCGCAGCTGGTGGTTGATTGCATGCATTTGAGTGTTATTACTTATTATCATTTGTTAGCCGGATGAATGCTTTTTGTTTGGTTATCACCAAAATGTCTTACAAATATAAAGTTACACATTATATTATTTATTTTTTGAGCAAGTTACACATTATATTTAAGTAGTAGTATATGTCAACCAAAAAAGAGAAGGTAGCATTATCTATGACTGTGCCAGTTAAATCATGATTAAGTGCCTTAATCTGTCTTACCTTTTGGTTTTCGGATATGAAGTATGTACTCCGACACAAACACCTGACACATGGACACCATTAATGTAAAAAACATAAGACATGTTAATGTAAAAAACATAAGATATCTACACAGTTAAATATTTATAAAATATAGGTTGAGCCAAGTTATTTTTTTAGAAAGTTTTAAAACAAGATGTGATATTATTTTACCTTTATTTATCCACTACTATTGAAAAAGTTAAAAATATTATAATCAAAATGTAATGTCTTCAATTATTTTTTATTAATATTATTGTTTTAACACATCTTTAACTCTTGTAGATATGTTTTATGTGTCTAAGGAGAGCATGAGCATAAGCAAAGAATATTTTTTCTGGGGACACTTGTCTGATATGATAGTCACATCTTAAATTAAAAAAAAAAAATGGACAACTTAGAGATGAACTAATTAAGGATTACCAGGAGAAAAATTTTGTAAAAAAAAAAACTAAGGTTTACAAGGAAAGAAATGAGTATACATCTGAAAATGATATCTTAAAAGATATGCTAAAAAAATATGCAAACTACTCATAGTAAACTATCTAGACAAATTGAAGAACTCGGGGAAAATCAAAGGAAAATAATTCTCTGAAAAGAAATATCTCAAATCTTGAGAAAGATATAACAAATTTCGTTGAATCTACTAAAACTTTTGAAAATATTATGGATTCTCGAAAATGCATATTTGACAAAATAGGTATAGGTTTCAGAACATATAAGAATCAGAAACTCTATTAAAAATTCTTTATTCCTCAAGAAAAACAAAAAATACAGAATTATAAATGCACTTTATTTTTACAAAGAAATATAAATGCACTTATTGTTATAAGGATGGTCATCTTGAATCCTTCTGTTATAAAAGAAAATCTAGATAACAATATGCACTGAGGAAATATTTTGAAGAACAATCTAAGAATAATCTTGAAAAATAAAGTTCTTAAGAAATCTTCTTATTAATCAGAAGACATCTTATAAAAACACCAACCATGCACCAAACCATGTGGGGTATCTAAAAATTTATTGAAATCTAATGTAGGAATGTCTTCTAACAACCAAGAAAGAGCCATGGTACATGGACAATGGTTGCTCAAGACATACATCAACAATGGATCATTGCAGCTGTCGTCATTAACTTATAGCATGACGGAACCCCGATGACCACCATATTAATGCACTTGATGACATAAATCGATGTGGATGAGTGACATGAAAATTTCATGCAATGTGATTTCTTTATCATGACTATTTCCAACTAGTACAATTAAAATCTTTAGCAAGATCAAACTAAAGTTGCAAATTTAATATTTTCACAAATGATATAGAATAAGTTATAATAGTAACCTCAAACTTTATTTATGCATAAAATGTTAGCAAAATTTGAATTTGTATCTAATGTTACCAAAAAATATAACATAAACAAAGAGAGACTCCCACTAATCCAAGACATCCTTATTGACTAGAACCAGTTGAAAGACCTTAGGTGTCAAGTTTTCGATTAGTGAGTCAGCTAACATGAAATTTAAATCTATATGTTCCATGATTCAACAACTTATAAGTCAACAAACTTTATAAAATAGTTGTTGAAACATTATCCGACTGACTTAATTATGTCACAATATAACTTGAGTTGTCTTTCAATTTTTTTTTACTTTATGCAACCAAGTGACATATATACTAAGTCATTTCTTAAGTTAGGATGCACATTATAAGTGTGAAGAGCGATTTGCATATTGATGAGAGAAGCAAGGTGAGTGAGGTTGAAGATTAGCGCAGAAGTAGGGGTGTACGCGGGTTGGGTCGGGCCGGATTTGGTCTAATCCGTGACCCGTTCAATGTTCATTGGGTTGGGTTCATCAACAAATCCACACTTTCACTATCAAATCCGAACCGAACCAACCCGATTGTGAACGGGTTGGGTTGGATTGAGTTCGTGGATTGTTCAAAAACTTAAAAATAAAAATTTGATAGAAAAAAAATACATTTTTTAAAAACTTCTAAAAAAATCTATAATACAATTTTACACAATTGTGATAGATTTCTAGCACTTAAATCGAATAAATCACACTCATTTAACTTCAAATAAAAATTCATCCATAATCATTAATAAGAGTAGCAAATTTCCACAAAACATATAATTTTTATTAGATCCCTAATTTGAAAATGGTATTTAGTAACAAAAATAATGCGAAATACATATAAGTTTTAATAGACAGTATCAACAAACTAAATAAGTTCAAGTAGTAAATTACATATATCAACCAAGTGAAGTGTATAGTGTTGTATGACAACATATTTCAAATATGCATTTAATGATCGGGTTGGGTTCGCGGGTAGACGGGTCAAAAAACTCAAATCCAATACCCGAACCGATTACTTGAGAGTTTGGTGGGTTGGGTCGGGTTCTACCCGCAAATAAATGGATTCGGGTAAATAATGGGTTGGGTTGGATTGGGTTGGCGGGTTCACGGATTGACCCGCACCCATGAATACCCCTACACAGAAGCGTGTGACAGGGAGAAGAGAGACGTTGTGGTGAGGATGAAGAGAAACTCGTGCGTGAGAGAGAAGAGGAATTTTAAAATTTCCTCTAAGGAGGTGGAATTGTAAATTCCTTAAAATTAGTAAGTGAGAAATGTCAAATAAAATACCTTGATTTTAAAAATTATCCATATTTTTTATCCAGACAATGGATCCTAAGGTAAATCACTTTTATGTCCCTAGAAAAATTACATAACTCCATTTAAAGTCTCCGTCTAAACACACTCTTAGAGTTTGTTAAAGCAATTAGCAATTAGGAGAAACCCACTTGGGTTGGCCTAATGGTTTTGGCTTTTCAAGTTCATGTTCGATTCTCCTTCTGATTTTAAATAAGCCCCTCCACCACCACCACACACACACAAGTGAGAGTAAAATCTAACCGGAAATTATTGTTATTTTTAGAATTGCTTTACTTCAACTGTTACAGTTACATACAAAATTTCATAACAAACTATGAACATCAAAATTTAGAATTGATTACAATATTTACAAAAGAACAAACAATTGATGCTACTGCAGATTACAAAAGAAAAACCAACAAAACATAGAAAACAAAGGAATAAAAAGGAAAAGAAACGCAAAGCAAAGCAAAAAAAGTGAACTGAAAAGAACAAAGAAAAGCACTCCTATTTTTTCTTTTGAAAAGTACTATACAACAAAGTCCTCTATTTGTTTTAGTAGTAAAATGAACAAAGATTTGGTTAGTTGTATGATTGCTTCCTATCTTTCTGCAGCTGATGATTGAACCTTCCCATGCCTACCTGACGCAACTGGTCGAGGCACTTGAGAACCAGCAATTGGTTTTTGTAACGGTTTTAGAGCTGCCAAAATTTCAGCAAATGTAGGTCTCAACTTTGAATCTCTGCAAGGCAACAATAACATGCTATAACAAAAATACATTACCTCAAAATTCATTCATACACAACTTAAATAGCAAAGTTTATGTCCTTTGCAATATCACATGGTATTTTCTCCATGTCAGCAACGATATGAAAATAAATTTTCAATCATACCCCCTTCCCCGATCACGTTTCTCTTTCCAGTAGCTGTCGCCCATAATTTTCCCTCCGCCTCACTTTACTATTCGCCTTCACTAACTTAATATTAAACAATGTTTCAAAAACCGAACCAGATAGTACAACTGACAGAACTGTGAACTAGCACTGTTAAGTTCAGTTATTTGAGTGGTTCGGTTGTGGTTTTGCCATGGTTCGAGCAGTTGAACCATGAGCTGATGTCTCCCCAGTTCAATTTGGTTCAATTTTTAAAAAATTGTAACACTCGCCTCCTTTTTAATACTATCAAGCGGATAAACAATACTCCCTCCGTACCAAATTATGTCACTTTGAAGAAAAAAATTGTACCAAATTATAAGTCATTTTACAATACCAACGAAGCATTGAATGCTATTTTTTCTATTATAACCTTAATTATGCATTACTCTCTTCTTTCAATTCTTCAATTTATCTTTCTCATACAATTAATGGCGGACAAATTTGTAAACTAACTCATAATTTCTCTTTTCCATACAAGATTAATTACAATAAAGGAAGAATACGCGATAATTTGTTTATCCGATTCGGACCAACAATGACCTACTATGGGGGAGAGAGCAACTCTCCGTTCCACTAGAATCAAACAAGTAGATCCAAATTAGGTTACAAGAATTAGCCTTGAATCCTAATTCTACCCAAGTCCTGAATCTCTTTCTGTGGCCAAGACACTCAATTTGATCTAGTCTACCCAAGATGAACTGAAGAATAATTTGTCCAAACCCTAGAGTTGTACCAAAGAGACAACCCTTCTTGTTTCTCTCTTAAACCCTAGCCTTTGTGTCAGCGGAAAATCCTAATTCCCTACATCTTGTTTCCTTGTTGTCTTATTTTTCTATGAATAAATAACCTTTATTTATAGAAAAATATATGCCTATTAAATTAAAACAAATATGTTTTAAAATAAAACCAAATAGTCATGTCAGGTATCCTTCAAAAAAAATATTCCCAAAAAACCAGCAAAGCCAAGCCTTGCCACACACGCGTGCGTGCCTCGCGCAGCAGTTAAAGGCAAAACCAAGGACTCACACCATTATGCCTGTGCCGCGCACCAGCCTTTTCCAGGCCTCAATTTGGGGGTGCCTTGTGCCTAACTTATGGGCCTTGGCGCGGGCACCCCACGCCAACAACAACTTATTTTCTGGTCTTATGAACTTGAGATTTCAAGGCATACTCAACACTATCTGCCGATGTGATTCATAAATGTCCGTTAAACAAGATAAAATGAATAACGAAGTATACTCACGTCTGCCAGCATCTCCTGACAATATCTGCAATGGCAGGACTCATGTCATCTGGAATATCAAGACGGCGATGTTGAAAACCCACTGCACCAACAACTTGCATTGAATTCATTCCTCTCCAAGGTTGCTGCAAAGTAAACAGCTCCCATAATATGATCCCAAAGCTATAAACATCACACCTGAAGAATGGATCATCACTTGTTAGCATCACTAAACCAAGAATGATTTAAAAGTTTTAAAGCCAATGAGATTTTAAGGCAATGTTTTAAATATAAGTGGAATTTACGGCACCTCAGCGGGTTAAAAAATTTACGGCATTACTATCCATGTTTACCGTTTTCATTTTCACTTCAACTAATAAACATAAGAAAATATAGACCGAAATATTTCTATCACCATTTAAGTTTACAATTTTTTAAAACAGGTCTAGCATTTTCAGAAATTTTGAAAATGTAAAAACATTGTTTTCATTGTTTCTGAAAGTGCATTCTTTCTAAATGTTCACTACATGAGTCTTTGATCTCCTTGTTAGCAATTTAAAATGAACAGAAATTTTAGAAAATGAAAATATTTTTATATAGTAAACAACAGACCCTTACTTTTCATTTGACGGTTCATTTCTCAACATTTCGGGAGCCATCCACTCGGCCTGAAACATAATATACAAAATGAAGTGAGTTTTAATTCACCAATGCAGACAGACATAGAATGATAATACAAGAATTGAGCATATGAAATAAAGAATAGCATGAACGGTTAAGCGAGCAAGAGCATGAAAGAATAAATAAATCCAAATGCTGTATTTTATGATATCATACTGTTCCTGCAGTTGATCTTGAAGAAAGAAATGTGCTATGCTTCATACGCGATAAGCCAAAATCACATACCTATTCAAAAGACCAAGAAAACATCACATGTCGATATATAGCATTTCACATACTATTGAAGGAACACTAACTAAGAGATTAGATTACCTTTACAATCCAATTTTTATCAACAAGAAGATTTGGAGACTTCAAATCCCGATGCACTATCACCGGACTGCAGTTGTGCAAATAGTTCATTCCTCGAGCCTGAATATGTTGCGGTTATAGCAATAATTTTCTGAATTTAGCAGCATTGCATCGAAAGACAATAGAATCTTACAGTATCAAGGGCCATTCTCAAAAGCCTTCGCTCGTCTAATTGATTGTTTGGCCGATGAATTAATCTATACAAACTTCCTCTGCATAAGATGACGTGCAACTCAGCATTCCAACAATCGAAAATGAAAAGAAAAATAAAAAGAAGCCCTCTTTGAAATTCTTGGAAATGAAGAATTTCAAGTTACCTTGGAAGAAATTCAGTAACAATCGAAAGATTTGGAAGTCGAATTACTGCTCCCATGAAGAGAACCACATTTGGATGCCTCAACCTTTTCATTATTCTGACCTAATTGCAATTTAATACCATAAGTTATCTGGTATAAAAATAATATCATAGGTTAAATACGTTTTTCCATCATCCAAATGTATTAGTAGGATAATCAAGACCTTCCGACTTACCATAAAGATGTACATGAACTTACTGAAAACCACAAACGAATGTTCTAATATATATATATCGGGTTTCTAAATATATTTAGTGAGGAAGGAGAAGTGACTTGTACCTCACTTATGAATTCTTCAAGTGCTTCACCGGATATATCTTGATTTAGAAATCTCTTTACAGCAACTTCCTACAAACCAAAGAGTAGAACTATGCTATGAATCCAATAATCTATGAAAAGAATCATCCATACATAGTCAATCAATGAAAAGAATTACATTTGGAGCCAGTTTGGATGGGCTTATTTGAGCTTATCTACTGGTATACACTTATTAGACTGTTCAGGAGAACTTACAGAAACAGCTTATGACATGTCCATAAAATACTTTCAGCTTATTTCCATAGGCTCTCCAGAATAACTTATTAAAACAGCTTATTGCCTGTTCTGAAAATAGTTTGACTTTATTATATCTTTTTTATAGGAATAGCTTATACATGACCACTTATATGATGAGTGTTTATGCTATAATAACTTAATTAAGTTGCTTATACACATGTGCCACTGTTGCAGTAAATTCTTAACATTTCACTTCAAACAAAAAAATCACAATAATCAAACATGTATAACATGTGCCTTGATGAGAATAATACAATTTACTTTGTTGAAAATATATAAGAAACTCACAGTTCCCCGCCATTCACCACGATACACCTCCCCATAAGATCCTGCATGCAATTAAGTCGTCATGTGTAAAACCAAATAAGTAGTACAATCAAACAAAATCATATCGAACAAAGTACGATTAAAATACCGAGTCCAATACGTTCCCCAAGTTTGATTTCCTCCCAATGTATTTCATGCTCAGCAACGTCGTCTAGAGAAGAACAATCAGATTTTGTACTGTCATTACTTACAACTGAGCTACCAGATCTTCTCTCGACTTCCAAATTTGTTCCAGAACTTTCAGTGTCCCCATCACTTCGACTGCTATGCTCATACTTACTTACTGCAGCAGTGGTTGCTACTACAGCTGCAGCGGTAGCGGCAGCAGCAGCCGAGACTGAAACCTCGATGTTGGGGTCAGTGCTTGACCTCACTGCAGCAAATACCATAGAAGATGCAACAACCGCAGCTGCTGCAGAAACTGGCACCTTTCTCCCATATTTTACCTGAGTTGGTATAAATTTTCCAAATCCTTCCCTTGTATGAAGAGGAAGGTTAGTTCCTAAACCTTCTACAGGCCTAAAAATAGAAGGACCCAGATTATCATCAAATTCCACTTCTGGATCTTCACTTCCTTGTTTTTGTTCATTTTTCTCTTCAGTTGAGGAAACTAATTCCTCGTGATAATTGTCAGAAAATAAATTTGGAGGAGGAACAACACCACTTTCAAGTAAAACATCATGAAGCTTCTGAGCTAAGTGAGGGTTTTCCTTGGCAGTATCAATCATAAATTGAGAAAACTTTTTGGCTTTTATTCTGATTGCTACAGAGGAACTGATCCCTTCACTCCAAGAAGATGATCTTGCATGCCCATATCGATGATTAGGTCTTCCATGAGCATCCTGCTCCACCATCTTCTTGACATTATGTTGTTTTGATCTGTTTTCTCTGTTTGACATTCCAAAACCTGAAGTTTCTTCTGATGAACTTCCAACTCCACTGCTAGATGATGCTACACGAGATGAATCGAGGTCTCTTGATGAAGAACTTGCCGCAAAAAATGATTCATCGTACTCAATACATGATCCGGTAGCATCCGATGGAATAAGAGTTCCGGGATCTGCCATTAGATCAACAATGTACTCCCTGAAATTTATATCAAGACATATCTTATAGATACTGAACAAGGTTTTGCAACTTATAGCGTTGTAGCGCTATAGCGCAGCAGAACTTAAAGAAATCACTATTTTTCCGCGATATGCTATTCGGTGCAAAATATTCTTAAGTAGCAGTTATATAGTAGCACTATATTACTATTATGTAGCAGAATTTAACAAACCGGTATTTACCAAGATCTGCTATTGACAACACTGCTTTAAGAAGGATGAAATGATATTCAATATTAGCTCGTTTAAACGAGTGATAGAAAAATTAACAAAAAGCTACAACAGAAAACCCAATATGAAAAAAAAACTTTGATATCAGTTACCTTCCATCATCAATCTTGACAAAGTTAATTGCCGCATCATCAGAACCTGTATATTGCTTTCCTTTCACCAACCGTGATGGAATACTCAAACTATCAGCTAGAGCCTGCATTCATTATAGAGCAGTAAATTTTATCGCAATAACAGAATATCTAGAAAACAAACAAGAATGTTGAAAAAATAAACAAATATAAAATCAAGACAATCATATTTTAAACTTTAATTTTAAAGTAACTTTTATGACCAAAATAATTCAGGGAAAACGGAGCCTAAGTACCTTAAATAACAATGCCCGATGACGAGCTAATCCAATAGTCAAAGAACCGAGTGGCAAAGCTATGCTACCAAGAGTTGATTGCAGACTGTAACTAAGACTTCTCCATGCTTTGGACATGCTTTCAGGATTTCCAACAGGTCCACCCATATAATCAGCCACAAATATTGCAAGCTTGCGAACCAAATCGATATCTTTAAAAACTTCAGAATCACCTCTCGATTCGACGGTCAGCTCGAGGGCTTTCTGCTCAAGTTTCAACAAATTAGAATCAGCAGCCCTATTGACTAATACAGCTTCCCATGTGACATTACCTGAGATTGAACTTCCTTGTAGATCTATAAGGGAAGGCATCGTTGCAGTGTTTGACTCGGTTAATATCCCATATAGATCATAGAATCCATCCATGACTTTGTCGTCATAACCAAGAGCATTATATTTCTGTGAAGCATGGATAAATCTACCATATGAGATAAGTTAGAAAATTTAATATATGTTGGACAAATTAGAGTCAAGTAAACCAAGTAACTTATGGGAATAAGTTCATTCTATTTATTTCAAAATCATACCATATAAGGATCTTGTAAAGCAATCCAAATTATTCACAGTAATCTATTGAAGCCTAAATCCTAATCACTTTAATGCATAGAACCTAAACCTTCTTTTGAAGAAAAACATTAACAAACACACGCAGAAAAAACCAGAATTATTTATGTAAATGAGAAAATAGGGATTACAAGTTTACAACCAAAGGTTACATAATCGGAGGTCACATTATATACTAACATTTTGTATGACCTAGTGGTTCAAAATTGGACAGTAGACAAAGGAAAATTATGAGGCTATTTGAATACGTCAAAAACCAAACGTGTAGAATAAATAGTCAAGTTGGTCCCCAAATGTATGAGCAGTGTCACTATAGTCCTTGAAAGTACTGAAATACAAAAACATGCTTGAGTGCGTCTTGCGTTAGTAATTTCATGGACCAACAAACTAACCGAGAAAATACATATCCGAAAACCAAACTTACCAATGAGAGACCTATACAAGAACTAAACTGACTAATAAAAGACACATTCATGTATATTTTTTACAAATTCATGAATATATAGTGACAACAACTCACACATTTAAGGACCAAAATGGCTAATTGGTCAAACAAATATCAAGGGGAAGTTACAAAATGCAGGAAACCCCAACAGAGGCAAACATCACATCTTTGGTGCAACGCCAACATAGAAAAGCTTGTCCTCTTCACTTAGAAAAGATTATAATATTTTTGGAAAATGCTAAACAGTGCCTGAGGGGCACTAATTAGCATACTAATAAGGAAGTTTTATCTTGAAATTTGTGCATTCAATGACATGAAAATATAAAAAATTATTTTTATAACATTAACTTTATCTTTAATTTCCATTTTTAGTATGCTTAACAAGTGTCCGGGATACTATTTAACATGACCCTATTTATTTAAGTCTAAAGGATAATTTCCCATATTTTCCCAATATCTTCGAGTTTGGCATAAGCACATAACAACAAATATGTGACTTCAACTTAAAGTCAATGTGCTTAAAATGAACAAAGTAACTCACCCAGTATCTGTATGCCAAAATTTCAGCTGGTGTATCATTAGGAGCACAAGACCCTAAACTAATTTGCTTAACAGCCTCAATCTGCACAGCTTCAGGATCCTCCTTTGCACTCATCTCCAAAGCTAGTTGTAATTGATACTCTTCCTCCTCTACTTTAGGATCCCTAGAAGCAGTTGCACAATAACCCGAATCACGCCTATCTGAATCTGAAACAACATCCAAACCAACACTTCTCACTGTGTCATATGGTTCCATCCTCTCAACTTTTCCTTGGTTCAAAGATGTAGAACTAAGATTCTTCTTATTAGCAACTGAATGCAACCAACTAGAACTCACAAGCCTCTTAGAACAAGACCCTTGTTCATTTTCTGATTTGTTAGACAAGATATGAAGCTTCTTAAGAATCTTCTTCATATCCTTTCACTATAAGCAATAATACTAAATGCTAGGGAAATGGAAACATCTCCCCATATTGATCCAAATCTCTCAACCCAAATTTCCTGCTGTAGAAAAAAATAAAATGATCTCGGCCATTAATGTTACATCAGAGGGACAAAAACAAATAATTTTAAACAATTTTAACCGTTAATTTGAGATCAGACAGTTAAGAATAAAAACTAAAAAGGGTAATTACAAAACTAAGCAATACCTTTTGGAATCTTTGCCCAATTAAGGTGATCCAAATGGTGGGAATTGAAATGGAAGAAGTGTCCTTTTTAGCAGACGATAACATATAACAAACAAACATGTGTAAGTAACCGCAACAACCCAAGGGAGTACTACCACATGTTATTACAATATTTGGAAATTAAAGCAAAACAAAAAAGAATAATGAATTATTGAACACCCTATATTGAGAAAAAAGTAATGGTCTGTTTGTTTTGAGAGAGTTATAAGAGAGAGAAAGAGGGACGAGAGAGTTTGAGAAGAGATGGATTATTTTTTCTGTTTGGAACACAGCAGAAACTGCAGAGAGAGACTGGATTTACATGGGCCCCACACCTTTTTCCTTTTTTCGCTGATCTGCGAAGAAAACTCAATTATTTCATTTTTTCCATTTATGCCCCTGTTTCTCTGCAAACAATGGAAGTTGTGCTTTTTCATTTTTTTCTCATCATCTAACATGAAATCGTTTTTGTTGGTTAACCCATGAAGAAAGCTTCTTATTTTTTTCCATTTACCCATAAAATCTTGCTTGGTATCGTCTCCATGGAAGATGAAAGCGACAATGGTTGAAGGATTATATTCTTTTGTTTTTTAATTTTATTTTATGAATATATAATTATTATATATATGAGGTGCGGTGGGAAGGTGGCAATTGAGAGATGGATAAACAAGTGTGGGCTTGTTAATTTGACATGGAATGAAATTTGTGAGTTGAGTTTTTCTGGTTCTTTATATTTTAATCAAAGAGTTCAGTTCTTTTTGTTACTATTTTGTGAATTTTTTTTGACTAAAATTTGTTAGTTTTTTTTTTGACTAAAATTTGTTAGTTGATAATTAAATTATAATACTAATTTTCTTCATTAATTTGTGAGTTGATCTAACAAATTAATTAAATGAATGAATTTAAATTAGTTAATTAATTTTAATTGAAGGTTTTATTCAAGGGTATTTTGGTACTTTTAAAAATAATCACACTTATCTCTCTTCTATTTCTCTTATTTTTCTCTTATACCAAACAACACAACAAATCTACTCTATTTCTTTCATATTTCTCTCTTCTCTCACTCTCTCTCACTTATTTCTCTCTTCTCAATTTCTTCTTACAACCAAACACACCCTAAAGGGTCTTTCAAAGTATGGCACAAAAATAGAAGGAACATGGAGAGCGTTGAAGAATGGAGACAGAGAAAAAGTGAAGGTAGATACAACTGTAGGGGCCACATCAGAAAGGATGACTCATGTAGTCATAACCTTTTTTATTATATTTTTTTCATGTGTCATGTCATATAGCACAACCCATTTTAGCGGCAAAGGTTATTATGCATAAGTGATATGTTTATGCAGGGTGCATAAATAATTATAGACCATTAGATTTCATTTACACATGGAATAATCCTAGCATCCCTTTCCCTGTTCTCAAGATCTTACCAGAACCCTTCAATTCCTTCCTCGGCCAAATCGCGCGAACTAATTCGAATGAAAATCGGATTCTCAACATTCTAATCGGTGGCGTGAGAGTGAAATCAAGCAAGAAGAGAAGTGCAAAGAAGTTTTTGTTTCCCTTGTTCGTGTTGAACTGTGTTGCAGGTTTGTGGTCATGGAGAATTTCAAAATTGGATCTGTTTTTGTACTTATTGTTCTGTATGATTGGAATTTCTTCAATTTCGTTGTTGTTGAGAACTTATTGGGTTTTTGTTTGGTGTTGTTTTGATGATGAGTTTGAAATTGGGAAAGGAGGATGTAAAAATTTGGGTTGAAAAATTAAGAACTTGTTCTCTGCTTATTGCACAAATTGTAATGGGGAATAGGAATAATTATTAGCATATTCCTTGTATATAAGTGTGATTAAGCTACAATGTTATTATGAGAAATTATAGTTATTCAGAGTTCTTCTCTTATTTCTCTTTGCATATTTACCAAACCTCCTTGGTCATTTTAAGATGAAAAGTAATTCCTTTGATGCTGAAACAATTGAGGCTGAATCAGAGCTAAGTGAATTACTGCTAAGTTTGCATTCTATTATGCAGGTTTTGTTTCTTTGTTATACTAACAACCTACCATTTTTCATTTGTTAATATTTAATCTAACTGTCCTATAAGAATTAGATTTTCCTTCTTATGCATTCTTGCTGGATGATTATTGATATGTCATAACCACTGAGTTGGGCTTACTGCAGGAAGTAGAATGGCAACAAAAGCTCACAATGCAAGTGGTATTTGAGTCATGATTACTCAAAGTGGTACCGTTTAGAGTCATGACTACTCAAAGGAGGTGGTTCCATCATTCACATTGTTGATCATATGGACTTGGAGGTACATTATTTATTCAACTTGGTTACAACTTACAATTGTGATGATACGGCGAAAGTTTGGTATGATTCTTCAAGGTGGTTGGGTTTTAATGTGATTATCCCTCCTAATCTTGCTACTTCGTTTGCTATATGGGTTAGTTGTGTGGTCAATAAAAAAGAGAAGGCAGACATGGCATTGATTTGGATGGCAAGTGTGTGGATGTTGTGGAAGGTTAGAAACAATTGTGTTTTTAACAATGGTATCTTCAAGGTTGTAGAGCTCATTGAACAAATTAAGTTTATGTCATGGCAATGGTTTGTTGGGAGATTGGGAAAAGGTCCATACCTTTTGTATGAATGGTTATGGAGTCCACGTGACTACATGAGAAGATGATTATCAGGTGGTGTGGGTTGCTGCTTCTTTGCTGGTTCTGCTATTTTTCTTTTCCTGCTATTGTTACACGTTTCTGGGAGCTGTTTGTTTGGCCACTGATTTTTTCTTGTTTGTACTTGATGCTTATCCATAGGTTGTAATATGTTTTTCTCTATCTTAACATGCCTTATGCATGTTTTCTGTTAAATATATATGTTTGGGTTATGTTAGAGCCTATATGGTTATCTTTGTTTATGACTTCATGAATCACCGTTAATTAATGATCATTTGAATTTGCAGTTTAAAAAATTAGTTATTTTTATTTATTTGTTGTGATGGTTAATGGTATTAGTTATTTTATATTTTGTTTGAGGTTTTTATCACGCATTTCAATTTATATAATTAACAATCATGTATTAACGATATTATTAGATGAATTCCTGAAGCAAACAATATGAAATTCGTTAAAGGGTTAAATGAATTTGTGAAGCAAACTTATGGTTTGCACAATTATTTTGAATAAAATATGAATATTTTATTGGAAACCATAAGAGATCTACTTTGGTTTCACATACAACACTAGTGAAACCATTAAGCAACACTTTTGGTTTCAGTTATAATATTTATTTTGAATAAAATATGAATATTTTATTGGAAACCATAAGAGAGCTACTTTGATTTCAGATACAAAAATAGTGAAACCATTAAACCACACTTATGGTGTCAGTTATAATATTTATTTTGAATAAAATATGAATATTTTATTGGAAACCATAAGAGGAGCTACTTTGGTTTCAGATACAAAAATAGTTAAACCATTAAGCCACACTTATGGTTCAGTTATAATATTTATTTTGAATAAAATGTGAATATTTTATTGGAAACCATAAGAGAGCTATTTTGGTTTCAGATACAAAAATAGTGAAACCATTAAGCCACACTTATGGTTTAAGCCACACTTATGATTTCAGTTATAATATTTATGTTAAATTAAATATGAATATTTTATTGGAAACCATAAGAGGACTACTTTGGTTTCAGATACAAAACTAGTGAAACCACTAATGGTTTCAGTTATAATATTTATGTTAAATTAAATATGAATATTTATTTTCTCTCTATGCATCAATGCATTAGCATTTGAAAAGAAAATACGGTACATGAGAATCAATAATTCACGATTTTCACCATAAAATCATAATTTAGTATACAAATATCGAGAAAACTGACATGCATGTGCGAATCTAATTGGATCATCAACATGTCTTCTAATAGTTCATCAAACCATCAAGTAGTAGAAACTAAGTAGTTCTTACAATTATGACCTTCATAATTCATAATTTAAACCACCAAATCAATAGTTGCATGGTAGAAGCTAACAAAACAACAAACACGATAGAGAAATTACTGCTAAAATCACAATCCTAACAACTATCATGCATTTTTCAAATCACAATTATAACAACTATCATGTTGCATCTGCTAGCTTTCTAAGCATTTCCTTATAGTATAATGTTGCTTCCTTCTGCACATATTGTCCTTTGGAATTGCTGAGATCTGTTAATATTGCTGAACAGATTCCAATTCTGAGATCCATAATCTTTGCTACTTCCTGAGCTTTAGCTCCCTTTGGCCAATTCATTGATGAAGTTGTTCTTTGACTAGTCTTCTTAATCTCACCTGCATATATGTAAAATAAAGAGAGGAAACTAGTATCATTTTGAATATTTTTTCTCTAATAATGTGATCCATACCTTATACATACCTCTAACTTTCTTATGTGGTCGAGGAGAAACTAATGGTGACCTTTGTCTACTCTTCTTTCGATTAAGCCTTTCGTCCAAAATCTCAATTGATTCATCATCGATATGATCAACATTGTCTTTTTCATCCAAAATCTGAATTGATTCATCATCACTATCAACAACATTGTCATTTCCATCATCATCAATGTTAGATGAAGAATCAAAGTATATTTCTACTGCGTTCTGGCCAAGTATGAGTACTCTCTGAAACCTTTCTACCCGCTAAATGGTTTAAGAAGCAACAATTAAACATCAACTATCTAAAACCATTCTACCCATAAAATGGTTTCAGAGTACAACTCTCTGAAACCATTTTACCAGCTAAATGGTTTAGAAAGCAACAATTAAGCATCAAAGCAGCAATTAAGCATCAACTATCTGAAACCATTCTATCAGCAAAATGGTTTCAGAGTACAACTCTCTAAAACCATTCTACCAGCTAAATGGTCAATGGAGAGAATGGAAATAGTGAAAGCAATGGAAATGGAAAACAAAGTTCAAGTCAAGATGAAGAGCTTGATTTACAATGATATAAAACTTGTTTTTTTTCATTTATATTAAGTAAAACTTCTAAAAGGGTAAAGCCATAATAGTAAGCACTTTTTTTTTGCATAAAATTCCTCTTTTTAGTCCATGCCAAAACCAAAAAAGTTCTGTCATTTATTCATGTTTTTAACCAATTTTTTCTAACTTTGACCATCATTAAAATTAATGGAGCTTTATATTTAAATGATTTATCATGAATATATTCAGTTTGGACTTAGAGCATAATCTTCCTGATAGCCCTTTTGTTTCACCTACCAAAGCTATTGGAAGTGGCTTATTAGCTCCATTCTCTAATGGACCTTATGAGACCATTGGTTCAGAAGCATCCACTAACTCTAAGTTTGGAACTAATCAATTAGATCATAACAAAAGTAGTAAACTATCTTCATAATAAAAAGTACATTCCTATTACTAAAGTAGTAAACTATCTTCATAATAACGATGAAGATGAAAATAGTGAAAAGGGTCAGAAACAAACACATGCAATTAGGATTTCACACATTAACAACATAAAGAATTTCAATTACTTAATTTGAGGAATAAATTATATATGATAAAAATTAATTTGAACCTGTTTTGTTTTGTTATTTTGTTGTTGGTTTCAATTGAATGGTGATGATGTATGATGATTTCCGTGAAGTTGTGGTGTGGCCGGCGATGGTGATGATTTCTGTGACGGCGATGATAACGATGATGATGATTTGGTTTCTGTGACGGCGACGATGATGATTTGACCGGTGATGGTGATGATTTCTGTGACGGCGATGATAACGATGATGATGATGATTTGGTTTCTGTGACGGCGGCGATGATGATTTGGCCGGTGATGTTGCTATGCGTTGGTTTGCTTTTGGACAAAATATTGAATGTGAAATGAAAATTGTACGAGTGTGTAAAATTGAAGATGAGATGGGGGTGTATGAAGGAATGGGTTGGGGTGTACGACTGAATTATGTTGGACTTATGCACGGTGCATAAGGATCCTTTATGCAGGATAACCAAACCCCATTTTAGCGACCAATCTAATATGAACCAGCTTAGCAAATGGTCCATGTTAAGCAACAAACCTTAATCCTTGGATTGATCTTCCATTTACAAATAATAACATTACATACACCCTCTCCAGAATTTTATAAACTATATTTATTATTAACTTTTAGTTTTGACAATTATAATTAATTTTTATAAAAAAAAAAGAAAAAAAACTAAATTAATTATATCATGAGTGAAGAGTGAAGACTCACATTTTTCCTTCACAAATTTTTTACGGGACAATTCAGTCCTAACAAATAAGACTCAAATTAATCCCATATATTTTTATACTGAGGATAAATTAGTCAGTCTATCATAGTAAAATAGAGATTAGTTTATCTCCGATATAAAAATATTATGAACTAATTTAAATTTTATTTTTATCAAGGATTAAATTGATCCGTAAGAATATTTTAAAATATTAAAATAGGTCTCCCCTCTTATTTCACAATAGGATAAAAAAATTAAGCAACTTTCTAGTTTATCTTAGAACTAACAACATCTCAAAGTTTGCTTTAGCTCTTCATCTTTAGTGTTTCCATCATGTGAGCTTCTTGTGTTGGTAGAAACCTTCTCTTTAGGGCTTGATCTAGGGTGGAAGAGGCGGGCGGGTCTTCCACCTTGCAAGAGATGGTTTTTACCGTTAGATATATTATTAAAATAATTTACTGTTATAATTTACATGAATGGCATCTATTAGTTAATATAAACACGTAATTTACAAAATGTCACGCGTTTTTATGTAATATTACACATTTAACCACTAATTTAAATAAAAATAAAAAGAATAAGTTGATGTCATCCATGTGTTCATCTAGACCAATATGACTTTGTATTACATTACACATTAATGGTGTTTTGTTCTCCATTATTTTCCTTTCCAGCATGATGGGTAGTGGGGTTGATTTTTCAGATGGCGGGAAGGTGAAAGAAACGAGAAGCTATTCTTTCATGGGTGAATCTAAGAATCCTAATTTTCTTACATATCACTATAATAAAATTCATGTCATTAGAGTAGCTCAAACTAATGCTAACTTTGGCAGATAATTCTTTTCATACCCACTACCAAAGGTAATTTAAACCTCATTTTTGTTTTCCTTTTTTCCCCAAATTTATTTTAACTCTTTTACTCAATTTTGTTCCTCCATTTATGTCCATTGTAGTTTTAGATTTATGGATTTTGTTAATTGTTGTTTAAATTTTTTTTAAAACTTTGTTTGAACTTTTTTTGTTAGGACAACCCATACAATTGTAATTTCTTTATATGGGTTGATGAGATTGAAGAACATGGCTTGTGATAATCCCAATTATTACATGCAAAAAGTGATAAATTCAAAGTAGTTTACTAGGAAGTTGTGGGGTTTTTACTCTTAGAAGTAAGAAAATTACTTGAGGATTGAGATTGCTTGCAAAGAAAGAAAACGAGGTGATTTTGGATGGAAACTACTATTTCACCTGAGGCTAAAGCATTTCTCTAGGGCAAAAATTCATGCTAAGAATTCTTGTTGCTACTGCCTTTTTCACATGAAGCAAAGCAATTTTGCAGGTGACGAAAAACATTGATGAAGAGCTATATTTTCTATCTGCCTTTTTCGCATGAGGCGAAGAAATATCGCAGGAGGCGAAAGCTTGAAATTTTGTGTTTTTTATGAAGTTGTCAGTGGATTCGCCTAAAACGAAAGGATTTCACATGAGGTGAGCATCAGCCAATCTCTTGCTGCCACATCAATTTTGTGGTTTCGCTGGAGGCGAAAAAGGTTGTCACTACAAGAAAAATCTAATATTATTGGCGGAGGTTTTGGAGGGTTTTAAGCCCTCAATAATGTATTGGGTGCTAGTGGCTGCCAGAAATGCATCTACATTTTTTTTTTTAAAATAATTGACTAGCAATATTAGGTGTTAGTGGCCGCCAACAATGTTCACCGGGAGAAGGAAAACTGGTCAATGCTGATAAAATATTATTGGTGGTTTATGGCCGCCAATAAAAGGGTCAATAAATTGTTGTCGGCTACTGGGCGTCAGTAATGCCATGATTGCACATTTTTGCCACACCCAGGTCACCAATAATGCAGCATCTATAATTTTCAAACCGTAACTTCAAATAATATAATACTAACTTTTCTTAGCTGCCCGTGGTCATCCGAGTATGTGGGTTAGAAGCGCGTAAAGTCAGAAACTACTCGACGTTCCAAGTAAATAATGTAATTTTAATTTATAATACTTAGTAATAAATAGTTATTGATTAATACTTAGTAATATAATACTAACTTTTCTTAGTAGCTATGTTAATATAATACTTAAACAAATTGAGAAAACAGTAGAGAAAAATAGGTAATGCATTAAAAAAATTGAGAAAACAATAGAGAAATTTTTTTACTAACTTTCTATTAGAAGTTACTGCATTAAAAATAATTTTTGATTTTAAAACATTATTTAATTATTTAAAAATTAGATTTTTTTTAAGGGTCGTGCTAACTTCCGGGACATTGGTTAAGGAAATAAAAAAAATAAAGTTTTAAATTGAAATTAACACATTAAACTTTTGAAGAGTTGACTGCACAAACTTCACTGCAATATCTTCCTTAACTAGTGTCTTGGGGGCACACTGTTTAGCATTTTCCTTTTTATTAATAATTTGATTTTTAAATTATTTATTTTTTTGAATTAAATGCAGCCGCCAGAAAATTGTCATTTAAATCCATTATTAGGTGGTGCAGGCTGCTAGGAATTTATTGGGTGATGCAGGGCACCAAGAATGCATTAAGCAGCTGACCAATCATTGTTGAAAGTTTTCGGCCACCACGATTGTTATTGACGGTCCTAGGCCGCCAAGAATGATTATCGACAACGAGATTTTTGTCGGACTTAAACTGCCAAGAATGCGTTTGGTTTTTATGGAATTTAACCCTTCTTAGAGGTTTTTGGCCCCCAATTTTGTGACATTTACTAATAGACAATTAAAGACACTACTGATCAAAATTGTGTATTGGCGTACGTGCAGTGGTCAAACGGGATCTTATAATTAGGGACGGAGATAATATTATATTACTAAGTACGTATTAATTAATAACTATTAATTACTAAGTATTATAAACTAAAATTACATTATTTACTTGGAGCACCGAGTAGTTTCTTTTTACACGCTTCCAACCCACATACTCGGATGACCACGGGCAGGGCCGTCCCTATACCTCTGGAGGCCTTAAGTGAAATGAAAAAGAGGCCCTACAAAAGTACAATAAATTTAGTAACATTAGTAATTTTTTATTAAAATATGCAAAAAAAAATTAAAAAATCTTTTGTTAAAAATATAAATAACATCAATAATATAAAAAATAGTCATATTTTAATCCATAATAACAAATACATCTTTGATTTAACATCATTAAGAACTAACAATGTTATTAAAAAATTGCAACTTAATTTTAGAAAATAATTCCTTATATTTAAACAAATAACAAAATGTAGTCTTTTTTAAAATAAAGTAGTGAAATTATTTATAACTAGCGTCCAGCCGGGCACGTTAGGGCACTAACGTGCCCGTCTGTCCGCCTTTTATATTATTGTGCTAAAACTTGTGGTTAGTTTTGAAAGTTAAAAAGGATACTATGGTATTTTTTAAAAAAGCTACACCAAAATATGAGTTGTGGGTTGCTTCAAAAGTTATATAATTTTTAAAAATGTATCATTATGAGACAATTTGTTAGTAGTCTGTAAAATCTAAAGTGAGTTTTTTAAAAAATGACAGTTAAATATAATATCAAAGACGATTTAAGAATCACACTCTTTAGGCCAAAAATATGGAGTCGACCAAATTTACAACTAAAGTCGCTAAGATTAAAAAGTTTGATTTAAAAAAAGGATTATTTAAAATAAGAGACTAAAGTACAATTATACCAAAAACAATATGAAAATCAAATGAAAATAACCTTACAAATCATCAGCGTTGTTGCCGTCATTCAATACTCTATATTTATCTTCTTCCTTCAATTCCACCCTTCTTTATTCCAGTGACACTATATTATTTTTGTAGTGAATAGAACAAAAAAACAACATGAGATAATAACATTATGAAAAAATGTTATAGAAAAAACTGCTACCCACATCCACATTTTTTTAAAACTGCCCTTAGTTAATGTAGTTCTTCTGAGATTGGCTGCATCATAAGGCTAAAACAATTTGGTCAGAGTGACTAAACTGAAGCACCAATGCTAAAGTAATTAAGTCAAAACCACTTGTGCATATTGAAGATGTGCAGATGCAACATGTTGAACAAGATGTCCTAGACATCTTGTCACTGGGTTCAGAGCATGTTAAGGCAACATGTCGAACAAGATGTCCCAAGACATGTGGGTAGGACATCTTGACCCAGTTCAGCTTAAAAGATAATGCTTATCCATTAAGCACGCGTGTTTGTTCAAATTTGAATAAGGCGCGAATCTTTAAGTAACAAGCTGAGATTAGGATTAATGATAAAATTTGTTATTAATTCTAAGTGTTAGATACGATTGGATTCATATTTAATTTGTGGATAAAGATTAATTCTTTTATCTTATGGAGTTTGTTTTAAAACAAGTTTATTTTAAAACTAATTCTTATTGGAGTGCATCTGAAAGATTGAAGATTATCTGAAGACCTACACGCCTATATAAAGGACTCAACATAGAGCTTAAAACTCAACCCACAATAACTGAAGATTTTGAGTCCAAGCTTTGTGCCCACAGTGCAAAGCATTAGTAGCTCCTTGTATTGTTCTTGATACTTGGTAGCCTTGAGTTGTTGAATGTTGTCATTCAACTAAGTCTTTAAACTGTAAAGTTTACGTTTCGTCACTTAGGATTAGTGATTAGAGGGAGTTGGGTAGGTTCTCATATTCAGGGGGAGTTAGCCCTTGGGTAGAAGATTACTAGGATTAAGAAAAGGCGTACATGACAAAAGGTGTTTGGTGTGGTTGTAAGACTAAGTATTGATTCGGAATAATAGTGTCCACTTCCTGGATTGATATCCCCAGAGTAGGTGTGGTTTGCATCGAACTGGGTTAACAAATAACTGGTGTTCTTTATTGCTTTTATTTACTTCAGTACTGCAATAAATTGTGATCTTCATAACTAGTTGTCTAAGACATTTGGACTACAGACACATTGTCCTAGACATTGTGTACGACATATGTCCTGCCAGAGAACAGAATTTCAATTGGCATCAGAGCAGGCACCCTAACCTGGTGGGTGAGCTCCAGGGAGACAAAATCTTGTTCAAGATGGACAGGAATGGAGGATCAATAAATAGACCACCAGTTCTGGATTGATCAAATTATGACTATTGAAAAGCAAGAATGATTGCCTTCATCAAATCCATGGATCAAAAAGCATGGAGGGCAATTATTACATGTTGGAATCACTCAATAGTCTCAGCAGAAGATGATTCTTCAATGTTAAAAGGTGAAGGAGATTGGACCCCAGAAGAGGAGACTGAGTCCAATAGCAACTCCAAGGCACTAAACGTTATCTTCAATGGTGTTGATGAAAATATATTCAAACTGATCAACACATGTACAGAAGCCAAGCAAGCCTGGGAAATTCTGCAAACTGCTCATGAAGGAACTTCCAAGGTTAGAATGTCAAAGCTACAACTTCTCACCTCAAAATTCGAAAATCTAAGGATGAAGGATGATGAGACAATTTCAGAATTCAACACTAGAGTTCGAGACATAGCAAACTCATGCTTTGCTCTAGGAGAGAAGATACCTGAGGAGAAACTGGCCAGAAAAATTCTTAGATCACTTCCTAAGAGATTTTCTATGAAGGTGACTGCTATTGAAGAATCACAAAACTTGAGCACGATGAAGGTTGATGAACTCATTGCCTCATTACAAACTTTTGGGATGACCTTTGATGATAGACCTGAAAAGAAACTGAAGAATTTGGCCTTCAAATCTGAGGAAAACCAAAGTGAAGATTGTCTATCAGAAGCAATAGCTCTATTGACCAAAAAGTTCAACAAATCAGTGAACAGGGTTCGAGCTAAGTGGAGGACAAATGTCCTAGACAAGACGTCCAACAACAAGACACAAGGCATGTCAAAAGAAGAAACTAACTCCGAAGAAGATACAGAGGTATAGTGCTTCAAATGTGAAGGTTTTTGGCATATCAGAATAGAATGTCTCAACTTTCTAAGAAAACGGGAAAAGGGACTGGCTACAATTCTCTCTGACTTTGAGGATGAAAGTGGAGACGAAGTCACAAACAATGCATTCTCGGGGATACTTGAAACAAGCAGCGATGATAGCTTCAAAAGCTTCACAAACACTGAAGGCAGTGATGATAATGAAGAACTTCTCTACACTTCAAGATACACTGCTAAAGTAAGAGAACACGATGAAATCATTGAGAGGCTCATCAGGGAGCATAAGGAGCAAGCATCTCTAAGAAAAGAATATAATTTCTTAAAGTCTAAACTCATAAGCATGACTGAATCTTTGAGTTGCCTAGACTATGAATCTGACTCAGAGGATGAGTTCCTTGAAACTGAGAAAATAGCTGAAGACATGATTGGATTAGGATTCGATCATCCCTTCAGAAAGGTTGAATCTGCTCCAGAAAAGGTAACTCATCCTCTACAGAAACCTAAGGACCAGATGTCAAGCCAAATGTCTCAACATCCTACTCAACACAAAGACAGGATCATAGACCACATATCTCAGCACTATGTTCAGACCAAGAAAGAGATGTCAAGTCAAATATCTCAACATCCTGATAAGCACAAAGACAGGATCATAGACTACAAGTCTCAACAATCTGTCCAAACAAAAAGGAAGATGTCAAGCCATATGTCTCAACATCTTGTTCAACACAAAAGGAATGGGAACATAAGTCAGCTTCACAAGCAGCAGAAGAAGCATATACATAGACCACATCTTAAGAAGCTATTCTCCCAAAATAGAAGAGCTCTCAATAGATGTGATCACTGTGGTAGGTCTGGGCATGTTATGAAAGAATACTTCAAAATTCATGGCTATCCCAAAAGGTCAAGATCACCAAGGAAGGATGAAAAGAAGATTCTTGCTCAACAAGTAAAGTGCCAGGAGACTCAAGTTAAGAAAGTATGGAGGCCAAAAGAAGATTCAAAACTAAAGGCTCATACTTGTATCAGATTATCCTCATATGAAGACTGGTACTTTGACAGTGGATGCTCAAATCACATAACTGGAGATAGGAAATACCTTAAAGAATTAAGGCCTTACTCCAAAGGATGTGTCACTTTTGGTGATGGTGCTAAAGATAAAATCAAAGGCATAGGTAAGCTAAGAGATCCCAGTTTACCATACCTAGACAAGGCTCTACTAGTTGAAGGACTCACTACAAACTTGATAAGCATTAGTCAACTATGTGAACAAGGACTAGATGTGTACTTCAACAACTCTGAGTGCATTATTGCAAATGATCAAAAGGTAGTGATGAAAGGTGTCAAGGCAAGGGACAGGTGCTATAAATGGACTCCTCCCAACAATGGTCCAAAAATAGCTTGCTTGACAGTCAAGGAAGAGAATGACCAAATGTTCTACCAGATGTCCCAACATATGTACACTTGGTAGGAAGTTGAATCACTTCAACCTGAACGTGGAAAAGGAACTCTAGAGTTCCACACGTCCAAAAGCGTGTAGAACATTAAGTGACGGGGTGGCGTGCAGAAAGATTATAACGTTAATCATCATTACTTCTGCACAATAAATAAGGTAACATATTACCTAGTTCGGTCTATAAAAAGCCACCAAGATCATCACTTGTGCTATTACACACGCTTCAACATCTGGTACAACATCTTGCAAACCCGCTCAAAAAGAAATCTTTTTCAAAAAACTCTGAACAACATGAGTCAAGAAATCACAATGAGCTCAAATAATCAAAAAGTCAACACAAGCGAAGGACCTAGTAATCCAACTAGGGTTTCAGACTCAACCATCAATAAAGAAAAGGTTGATCTTGACAATTTGGTTATTCCCAGAGGAAGAAGAACTACGATAGGGAATAGGAGAAGCAGCAAATTGATCGGGCCTTTCACTAATCCAACACAGAGTGAAGAACCCAAAGAAGCGTCTCCGCTAGAAGCCCAATCATCGCCAAAAAGGGCTGGAGAGCAAAATCTTGAAGAAACTCTGAAGAATTCCACTCATAAAACAAATAATGAGCTGCAATCAACAGAGATTGAGAAGAATGGAGGAGAAGATGTTATGACATCCGAACGCAACATCAAGGATGTCGAAACAAATGTCTCAACATCAAGAGACACCACATCTGAAGAACATCCAATGGAAGAAGATCAAAAGGATGCACAGGAGAAACTCGCCTCAGAATATGAAGAAGAAGGTTCACAATCCCTAGAAGTCATAGAGATTGATGAAGAGACAGAGAGCGAAGAAGTAGCTCCCAGAAGAACTCAATCAGTGGTTGATAGAGTGAAAATGAATAGGGGAAAGAAGGTGGAGATTCCCAAGTCATTCTTAGAAGAGAAGTCTCAGAAAAGTAAGAGGAAACCAGAGTCCTCAAGTGAGTTCGAGCCTGATGTCGCAGACGATGTCCCAGACATCATGTCAAAGAAAAGGAAAGCTGCATCCTCAACATCCTTCCATACTGAAGACAATGAACAAAGATGGAAGATAGTAGTTCAGAGGAGGATTGCCACTTAAAGGGAGTTAAGCACTGAAGCTCTCACCTACAAAGAAATTACTTCACTGCTTGAAGAAGCCAAACTCATGAAAACAGTGTTAGGAGTTGGCAAGTGCTATGAAAGGCTGGTAAGAGAATTCGTGGTCAACCTATCTGAAGAATGTGATGATGAAAGGAGCATTGACTACCACAAGGAACATTTGAGAGGAAAAATCATAGATTTCTCCCCAACTGTGGTAAACGAGTTCCTAGGAAGAAGCACAGAAGCTGAGAGCAATAAAGTTCTGTCTCTAGACAAAGTTGCTAAGGAATTACCTCTGGTCAAGCTGAGCAATGGCCCAAGATGTTGGAACAAAATTGGTTCTAATATAACCCAAATAGTTTTTATGATAACAATAGTATTAATATACAATAGGGAGTACTGATAATTTACTCTAGTGTGCCGATATATAAGTTAAAATTTTATATACACTAGAAAATTGAAGTTCTGGTTGCTATGCTATGAAGCGCTCCCAGAAGTTGGGAAAAAGCAAGTTCTGAAGAATGACACCAGAAGTTGTGGTCACCAGAAGTTGCCAAGTCTAAGTCAACCAGAAGTTGAACTCATCAGAAGCAGAACTCATATCTCAAGATTCTGATGACGATGAAACAACAGAATTTACCAGAAGAACATTCTATTCTCTATAACGACTATCATTTAAATGGCAAATTCAGGAGAGGCAGAAGAAACATCTTCAAGACCGTTATCCTCATGACAATGACGTTTGTACTGTTGTACTATCTTTATTTTCCTGATATGGGCGAATATTCGAAATCAAGGCTCATATTTTAATCTTTACTTGATTTGAATAAGCACATTTCAAATTTAAATATTAGTACAGTACTACGTAGCTGCTTTCATCTTTGTCCGCTTAAATTCAAGACGCTCCAACATCATCTATAAAAGGAGGAAGAATTTGAAGACAATAATAACACTTTTTCACGAGGAACAAAAGCGCTGTTATACTGCTGAATTTCAAAGAGCAATTTTAACTTAGATACAACTTGAGCTTATATCAAAATTCAAGACAAATAGTTTTCAACTTTTGACTAGTCAGTTGTTGAACCTTAGATTTTTTTTTAAGAATTCTAAGATAAGTCTTGTTTTCAAAGTTGTATTATTTTGTTCTAAGAACTCTGATATTGTTTATCAGTTGTTCAAACTTTGTATTTATTATTTGTTTTTAGAAGTCTCTTGCTTGTGAGCTTGAGCATTGGAAGTCTCTTGTATTGTGTTACTTGAGCAAAAGAAGTCTCTTGCAGTTGGCTTGAGCAATTGTAATCTTGTGTGATTATAGTGAAATCTCTTGGAAGTGCAAGGGGACTGGACTACTCTCGGTTTGTGAGAGGAACCAGTATAAATCTTGTGTGTTCATCTCTTCTTTCCTTGCTCTATTTTACTTTCACCATCGCCAGAAGTTGTTTGTGTTCTAAGCTATTTCGCTGCTAATTTTGATAAGTTGCAAAACTTAAAAAAAGTTTTTAAAACTACCCAAAACACAATTCAACCCCCCTTCTTGTGTTTTCACACCTTCAATTGGTATCAGAGCCTTGGTTCTGTTATATCACTTTGCAGTGAGACAGTTGTTTGTTGTGTCAAAACACTATGTCTGGATCTGGTGAACATAGCAAAAAACCTGAAGGAGCTGCTATTCCCTTCAACTATGATGTTGATGATAAAAACAACACCAGCAAAGCTCCTAAGTTCAATGGTGATGGTTCTACCTTCTCATGGTGGAAAGATAGAATCTACAGTCATCTAGTTGGTATTGATGATGAACTTTGGGACTTAGTTGAAAGAGGAGTAACATTTCAAGGTTTGTATGAAAGAGGAAGATTAGATTATGATGCAAGACAAGCTTTCACTGATAAGGACAAGAAAGCATACAAGAAGCATCACAAGGTTAAGGATATCTTGATTAGTTGCATATCTCATGAAGAGTACCTTAAGATCACAGATAAATCTACTGCCAAGAGTATCTATGATTCTTTGTGTTCATCTTATGATGGAAACAAACAGGTACAGGAGGCAAAAGCAACACTTTTGATCCAACAGTATGAACTTTTTAGAATGAAGGAAGATGAGAACATTGAATCTATGTTCTCTAGATTCAAAGTTCTAGTTGCTGGTCTTCAAGTTCTGAAGAAAAGTTATACTACTTCTGATCATGTGAAGAAGATTCTCAGAAGCTTACCTGCCAAGTGGAGACCTAAGGTCACTGCCATTCAGGAAGCAAAGGATTTAGACACCCTAAGCCTGGAAGGTTTAATTAGTTCACTCATGAGTCATGAGATTGAGCTAGCTTCTGATGAACCTCAGAAGAGAGTGAAGTCTTTGGCTTTGCCAGCTACTTTTGGATCTTCTAAGGCTCTGAAGGCTAAGGTTGTTGAATCTGAGACAGAAGAATCTTCTGCAGATGATCAAGAAGAAGGATCAGATGATGATGTATTTGCACTTCTGACCAGGAAGTTCCAGAAGTGGACAAAAAGAAAGCCAAAATATTCTGGTAGAAGTTCTGGATCTAAAGGTTCTGGTTATAGAAGTTCTGGAAATAAAGATAAGAAGGATGATTCAAAGAATTGCTTTAACTGCAACAAGCCTGGACACTTCATTGCTGATTGTCCTGAATTGAGCACCAAAGGAACAGGAAGAAAGAGCACTTTCAAGAACAAAGCTAAGAAGAGTCTTCTAGCTACATGGGAAAACCTTGACAAGCTGTCTGATGAAGAAGCTGAAGATGCAGAAGCTAACATGGCACTCATGGCCACAGCATAATCAGATGTTGAAAGTGATGTTGAGTCAGACTCAGAAGACATTGAGCAGGTTATTTCTAAACTATCTGATACTCAACTCTCTAAGGCCTTGAAAGATATTGTGATGAAATACATGGAAAAATCAAATGAGCTAGAATTTTTTAAACAAAAGTTTGACATGCTCAATGATAAGGTTAATCATATTCAAGAAGACTATAAGAAGTCCTTAAAGACTATTCAAGTTCTTGAAAATGGTTGCAGATCATGTAACAAACCCTATGATAAGCATGAGATTGCTCTTCAAGAGTTTGTTCATCACAATATTGACAAGCATAAATTAGCCTCTATGATTTATGGTGCTGGCAAATACACTGGACAGGGTTTGGGAAGTATTGTCAAAGGAAACTCAAATCAGTCTGTGTGCATAAGCAAAACACCTTCTGATCTTTATTCTAATTTTGTTTCTAGTAATGGTACAGAAAATCCAAAAGTATCAGATGCTCAAGTAAGCGTGGAGTTTTTGAAAACCTCTGCTCCCATTGCTTCAGTATCCAAGTCTAGTAAAGGAGTACAGAAGGTCTTCAAGCCTAAGAGTATTCGGGGCATAGGATCAGGCTGTACAAACTTGAAAGCTGGTTTTCCGACACATTCTGGATCAAGGTCCAAAGGAAAGGTTAAGCCTAAACCTGTTTTTCAAGGCTCACCTCACCTTGGATCCTCTGGAAGTTACAAGAGACAGAAGAAGGATAAAAGAACTAACTTTGGAGGACCCATCAGAATATGGGTACCAAAGTCTGAAATAATGTTTACGGCAGGTATGCATCCCAAAAAAAAGGCAAAGCTCATGGTATCTGGACAGTGGATGTTCACGACACATGACAGGAGACAAGCACTTGTTGCACACCCTGAATCTGAGAGAGGGAGGAACTGTAGGATTTGGTGGGAACCAAAAAGGCAAAATCATTGGTATAGGTAAAGTAGGTAATTCTTCTCTTACTATTTCTGATGTTTGGTTGGTTGATGGACTACAACATAATCTACTTAGCATAAGTCAATTATGTGACAGTAATTATGATGTTGTGTTTAATAAGAATTCATGTACTGTAATTAACAATTTTGATAAATCCATTTTGTTTAAAGGTTGTAGAAAGGACAATGTTTATAAAGTGAATTTATCTGATCTGGAAGATCAAAATGTGCTTTGTTTATTGACTCTAAGTGATGAGAAATGGGTTTGGCATAAAAGATTAGGTCATGCTAACTGGAAATTAATCTCCAAGCTTAGCAAAGACAATCTTGTGAGAGGCCTTCCTAAATTGACTTATCACTCAGATTCTCTTTGTGACTCTTGTCAGAAAGGGAAATTTGTCAAAAGCACATTTAAACTTAAGAACATTGTTTCTACTTCTAGACCTTTAGAACTTCTGCACATTGATTTGTTTGGACCAGTTAGCACTGCTTCACTCAATGGAAAGAAGTATGGACTAGTCATTGTTGATGATTATAGTAGATGGACTTGGGTAAGATTTCTGAGATCTAAAAGTGATACATATGAAGAGTTTAGTGTCTTCTGTGCCCAAATTCAAAATGAAAAAGATTTAAAGATTTTAAAAGTCAGAAGTGATCATGGTGGAGAATTTGAAAATTAACCTTTTGAAAACTTTTGTGAAGAACATGGAATTTTCCATGAGTTCTCTTCTCCTAGAACTCCACAGCAAAATGGAGTTGTAGAAAGAAAGAACAGATCTTTACAATAGATGGCTAGAACCATGATGCATGAACATTCTTTGGCAAAATTTTTCTGGGCAGAAGCAGTAAGCACTGCTTGTTATATTCAGAACAGAATCTATATTAGACCTATTCTAAATAAAAAAACATATGAACTCTTTAGAGGAAGGAAACCCAATATCTCTTATTTTCACCAATTTGGATGTACATGTTACATTCTGAATACTAAAGTCCATCTTAAGAAATTTGACTCTAAAGCTAGTAAGGGTATTTTTATTGGATATTCTGAGCGCTCCAAGTCATACAGAGTGTATAATTCTGAAACTCAATCAGTTGAAGAATCTATGCATGTAAGGTTTGATGACAAAGTGCCTGACCATGAAAAGTCAGAGCCTGCTATAGAAATTTCAGATTCTCAAGACTCAGAAGATGAAGGTTCTGGACCTGATTCCACTCCTGAACTTCTGGAAGCTCCAGAGAACAACCAAGTTCTGGGCCTAACCAGAGAAATGATGTTTGGGATCTGGTACCCAAACCAAAAGACAAGAACATTATTGGAACAAAGTGGGTATACAGAAACAAGTTGAATGAACAAGGAGAAGTAACAAGAAACAAAGCCAGACTTGTTGCACAAGGATACAGTCAACAAGAAGGCATTGATTATACAGAGACTTATGCTCCAGTTGCAAGATTGTAAGCAATAAGATTACTTCTTTCTTATGCTGTCAACAACAACATTACACTTTATCAAATGGATGTTAAGAGTGCATTTCTGAATGGAGTAATTTCTGAAGAAGTATATGTCAAACAACCACCAGGATTTGAAGACATTTCAAATCCAAATCATGTGTTTAGACTAAAGAAGTCACTCTATGGACTCAAACAAGCTCCCAGAGCTTGGTATGAGAGACTAAGTAACTTCTTGGTTGACAATGGTTTTGTAAAAGGTCAAGTTGACAATACATTATTCAAAAAGACCCTGAAGAAAGACATTCTGATCATTCAAATCTATGTTGATGACATCATTTTTGGATCAACTAATGCTGGACTGTGCAAGAACTTTTCTAAGATGATGCAAGATGAATTTGAGATGAGCATGATGGGAGAATTGAAGTACTTTCTGGGAATTCAGATCAATCAAACAAAGAAAGGAAACTTCATTCATCAGTCAAAGTATATGAAAGATCTTCTGAAGAAATACAATCTGGAAGACGGCAAACCCATGAACACTCCAATGCATCCTACATCAAGTCTTAGCAAAGGTGAGTCTGAAGGAAAAGTTGATCAGAAGTTATATAGAGGTATGATTGGATCTCTTCTCTATCTAACAGCTTCTAGACCAGATATTTTATTTAGTGTATGTTTGTGTGCAAGATTTCAGTCAGATCCTAGAGAATCTCACTTTACTGCTGCAAAAAGAATCTTTAGATATCTGAAAGCTACTTGTAACATTGGATTACTGTATCAGAAATCTGATGATTACAAACTGATTGGATTCTGTGATGCTGACTATGCTGGTGATAAACTCAAAAGAAAATCCACTAGTGGAAATTGTCAATTCATTGGTGAGAATTTGATTTCTTGGGCTAGTAAAAGGCAAGCCACCATAGCTATGTCAACAGCAGAAGCATAATACATTTCAGCAGCTAAGTGTTGTACACAACTGCTTTGGATGAAGTATCAATTGGAAGATTATCAAATAAGCAGTCACAGTATTCCTTTATATTGTGATAACACTGTTGCCATTCATCTTTCCAAAAATCCAATTCTACACTCAAGAGCTAAGCATATTGAGATTAAACATCATTTTATAAGAGATTATGTACAGAAGGGTGTTATTGATCTTAAGTTTATTGATACTGAAAATCAATGGGCTGATATCTTTACAAAACCCCTAGCTATTGAAAGATTTGATTTTATCAAAAAGAATCTTAATATGATGGAAATCTGTGAATAAGCTGAAACTCTGGTGAAGAATATTATTTTATGGAAGTTCTGGAAGTTTATCAGAAGTTAGGGGGAGTCAGGACCTTTGTATCAGAAGTTTAGACAAACTATCTTCTGGTATCTCTATCAGAAGTTAGGGGGAGTCAGAACTTGTGCATCAGAAGTTTGGACAAACCATCTTCTGGTATTTCTATCAGAAGTTTGCATGAGTGGTTCTGAACGTGACGTGGCAGTAATTGTTGAGTTACCTCTTCAACTGATGTCGCCTATGTGTCAGATATTTAATTAAGCTTCTAATACACGTGTCTATTTGCTATTAGAGAAAGAAGTTGGTTAGTGATGATTGTGTTCTAATTCAATTTTGTGAATTGTTAAGTTACTCTTATACCCCTGTCCTTTCAGTTAGTACGTTTTTGCGCGTTTATTTCCTTTTAAACTCACTAACTGTTCACATTCACACATTTGCACTCTCACTACCTACACTTTCATTTCTTCTAAAACTCGGAGAAATTTCTTTCTTCTCCCAAAATTAGCAAACCCTAACCCTAAAACTCAGAATCTATGGCAACTTCAACATGGAGAACAATTTGTCAGTGTCCCTCCTATTGTTGATATTGAAGCCTCTACTCCTGGTGTTCTTACAAAAGATAAAGTGAGTTTTCCCATTTCAGACTTATTCTTACTGATCGAAAAGGCAGTGGATTTCGAAGGAATAAGAGTTAATGGAGTAGATGGGATCAAAGAAGTGTTTGAAGCGCAAGGGTTACTTATCTTCTTAGACATTCTCAATGGACCTGTCTATCCAGAAATTGTAAAGGACTTCTGGATGAAGGCAAAAGTGATTTCCAAAGGTACATCGCAAATAGAGAGTGGTGAAGCGTCTCGAGAGGCTGAAGGAAACGCTGGTCAAAGAAAGGAGTTGGAATTTCTGGGTAAAGAGATTCGTTCAGAGGTTGGTAGAGTCTGTATCAGAATCAGACAAGAGCATATTAGGCTAGCAGCAAGGCTACCTTTATCTGGAGTTGCTCCTCACCCCACTGAAGAATCTAGTCACTATATTCAGGAAGAGATTTGCTGCAAATATTCTACTTCAAAGAGCAACAAGTGTCATACCCCATTTTTTGAACCCCCTAATTTTTTCATTTGATTTTCGCCATTTTTAAGCATATTGATTTTCATCATGTTAATATTATTTATTAATTTAAAAATGTCAAAAAAATAGTATTTTATCTCGTTTACGCTGCTTAACTGTTTCATTTTTAGGTAATTAATTATGGGACTTTTTAAACTTTTTTCTTCACCATATATTTCCAAATATACCCTTGTATCAAAATTTGCACATAAACAATTTTTTATTCCCATTTTGCCCTTTGCAAAAATTGCAAATAAATAGGTTACTTCTTTTGCAAGTAATCTCATTTTTTTTATCCTTTCTTCATAATTTTGACTTATAATTTTATTCCAATCATTTTTATATTTTTATGAATATGCCAAAATATTTTAATCACATTTTTCATTTTATTTTATATTATATTATATTATTCATATATTATTACATTTAAAATTCAAAAATTCATTTCTTCATCTACAAGTAACCTTTTTTTATTCAAACTTTTTTTCAATCATTTTCAATTTAACTCATGCGTTTTTATAAACCCTAAAAAAGGACATTTTTTCCCTTGTTCATGAATATTTTCATTTTCATATAATTATTTATTTACAATAATTGTTTTAAATTGATTTAAAATTATTTCTTTCACAAATTAATTCCCAAACAATTCCTTGATCTTCTCCTAACCATTTGATCTCAGAATATACCCTCAAATGTTCATTGCATCAGATCAAAACACATGTACCTTTGATTGATCAAAAATCAAAAATATCCCTTTTGCAAAAACTCAAGAATACCCCTCTCATTCACTAAAAATCACTCTTATCTTTAACCTAAACTTATCCTATAAATACCAAGTCATTTTTTCTGCATCAGAGGTTGGAGAATTGGAGAAGGAGGCAGCTAAGAACAACTCGTTTTTCACCCACTTTTCAAAAATTCCCAAACACGAATTCATCCTTTGTTCTTGCAATTAACACTTCAAAAACCTTCTATAAGCCTTCAGAACCAAAACCCAAGCTCCAATTTGAAGCTCCAGTGGTGGTTTGAAGCTCGTGTTGAAGGTGCAAGTTCGTGAAAACTCAAAGTTGTTCTAGCTCGTTTCTGGTAGCTTTCCTCTTCCTTTTTAATTCCTTCTACCTTATTTTAACATGATGAAGCTATCTGGGTTGTTATTTGAACTTAATTCTTGCTCATTTGTGTGTTTGAGTTTTGTTTGATTTTTCTTTTTCCTTTCGTTTTTTGAGTTACAGTTGTTATTATGAAAAACTAATTGTACATTTGAAATCCTTGTGAAAAAACGAGCAAAACCATATATGATTTGTCCATTTCTGGGTTGTTTTTGATACTCCGGTGCCGGAAACGGCGACGGTGAGGGATGAACGGAGACGATGATCCATCGTGAGTCTCCGTCCTCACCAAGTTTAAATCGCGTCCGTTGGATCAATCGTGCGACGCGTGTGCGTCTTTGATCGCAACCGTCATATCTCATTTAATGAAGATCTGACGGTGGTAAGGCGATAGGCCCACTATACACGTCCACACTTGATCCAATCCTGACGATCTGTACGCGTGTTCCTCGCCTTTACTGAGATTCAATCACGGCCCTTGGATTGATCAAGTGGCGCGCGCGTGAGCATGAGAAAGATCAAACGGTGGTAAAGCGTGATCACGCTGCTGAGCGTCACACCCAATTCTGACCCAAATGTTTTCAGATTTTTATTTTTTTGCGTGGGCTTTGGGTTTTTGGGCTTTTTGCTGCGCTGCACCCCCCTTTTATTTTATTTATTATTTGCACCTCTCCTATATATATTTTTATTTTTATTTTTTTGAGACGTATTTTTTTTATTTTAATTATATCTTTGGTTATTTTAAACTGATACATCATGAAATAAATTTTTAAATCATTTATTTGCTATTTTTTCCATATTTTCTTTATTATTAGTGTATAAATTAGGTTTTAATTAATTAATCTTTGATGACATAGTTTTATTTGTTAATCCATGATAATATATGCATGATATATGTATGTTTGGAGATTTTTGTCTTGATAAATATGTAATTATGTGTTATTTTTAATTTTTTGTCATTTATTAATTAATTATAAGTGTTAATAACTAGTTTTAAGTGATGTTAAATTCATTTTTCTTTATTATTATTTTGTATGAACTCTTAAATATTTTTTTATTAAAAATTACTCTCTGCCCTTAGTCCATTTTACCATGATTCCATGATTTTTCTTTGTTTATTTTATTTTAATTGTGTTAATTAATCATAGGATCTATATGTTAAGGTTTTAAATGATTTTATTTGATGTTTTAATTATTAATTGCTTTTAAATTTTGTCCTATGCTTATTGGTGTGCTTAAACCTCATTCCCATGATTTAGTTCTAGGTTTTTGGTTTGAAATGTGTTTAATCCTAAATATTTTGATTTAGTTGCAAAGTGTATTTCATTTAATTAAATTCATAAGCATGTATGTATATGGTTTTGAAAATGTTTGATGTTTTTTACCATGGCATAATGTTTTAGTCCTAAGTACCTTGATTAATTTGCAATTTCTTATTTTATTTAATTAAGATGAATATATTCATGAGTATGGATTGAAAATGCTTTGTGTTTGTCTAGTTTATCCTTCATGACATGATAGATCATTGTTTTTTATTGTCCTTAGATATCTCTACCCCTTACATGTCTTGTGTGCTATTATAATATTAAATGTTGTTTGCTTTTGCGCTTTACTTTATTATTCATGATGCTTACATTTTATCACTTGCTTTACATTTATTATTTGTCCTATGTTTTATATTCATTTCATGATTCATGTTTATTATGCTTTATATTTATGTTTTTGCATTTATATTATATTATGTATGCTCTATATTTATCTTTCATCATTTATAATTATGCTATTATTATTATTATTATTCAATCCTCTTTGCATGTTTCCCCCTAGTTGTATATTTTAATGCGCGTAATTGGCGCAATTTATTTTCAGTCATTATTACCACTGTCATTATTTAATTCCCCTTTGCATGTTCCCCCCCCCCCCCCCCCCCCCCCCCCCCCCGATGTATTGTATGGTTTAAAATTTCTTATGCTTATCGTTATTCGTTTGTATGTTTAGTATATTAATCCGGAGAAAGGGAGACGCCTCGACTTATATGTCGTTGCAAAATTGTCTTTGCGCGATCTAATATTTTAGGTTGTTTAGTTAAAACGCTAGAACCCTCGCTAGAACCATTAACTCTTTTTAGCCAAAAATAGAGGTCAACACCTCTTCTCAAAAACATCCAAAACATGTCACTCATCAAAAACATTTTTCAAAACACTTGGATTTTAAACCAGGTCATTCAATCAATCGAACAATTATTTTCTTTAGGTAAAAACACTTGGTTTTTCAAATCAAGTTATATTTTCAAATCCAAATCAATTTTCCTTAGATTAAAACCTTGGAACTCAAGCCAAGAGCATTTTGTCATTGAAAAACCATTTTCCTAATTATCACTCAATTTTCCCTAATCTTGTACATTTTTGCAAACAAATAAAAACAAGCGCTTAGATTAAAATACAAGAGGTTCCTATAGGATACTATAGATGCCTAGGGTGCTAATACCTTCCCTTCGCATAACCAACCCCCTTACCTCGATATCTTTATTTAGGGTGTTTAACGGACTTTCTCCCTTCTTCGGAAAAATCAAAGCTCGGTGGTGTAATTAACAATTTTGTGATTCAATGCTTCTCAATAGCTTGATATCCAAAAATCACCGCGACAGAAATGGCGACTTCACTGGCGATCCCCCAAGCGGGTTGAGCCTATCTTGTATTCATTTTTTCTTTGCGCTTGTGTGTTTATTTGTGTATGTATGTATGTATAGATGTCTATATGCCTTATTCGGGAAAATTGTTTGAGTGAGACAAGTCGTAACCCAGACTTGAGAGAAACAATAAGATAAGGAAGTGGTATAATCAAAGCGACATGCCCGGAGTATATTTCGGACCATGGCACGCATATGATACAACCACAACTTAGTTGAGGAAGCTTGGGGGTAATAATGTTGACATGAGCAAATCGTGTTCGACGTTCTATTCCCGAGGGACCGACGACGCTATGGACCTTTAGAGTTACCTTAAACTCATCTTGGCTTTTAGGATGTAGTGCGGTGACTAATTAAGAGTTCATCTTAAGTTTGTTGATACGTGATACTACACTCAAACGAGATCGTCTTGCGGATATTGTTGGGCCGAGAGTTAATCTCGTGAGCCGATAATATCTACGAGACGGTTGATAACTTTGGGAACTTCGTAGAACCCGAAATGCAGGTACAAATAAACCTTAGTACTCGCCATGTGGGAGGGGCTCTTACCCTTGACTCCAACATTTTACCTTAACCCAACCATGTTTGCGCATCATTAATTGCATACATGCATTCATTCATAAAACTCTTTTCTCATCCAATATCGAAGGACTTAAATTAAATTTTTTTTATAAGCATCGTAGATATGGATATTTTAAGAAGCATTAGGAAATTTAATTTCAAAAAGACGGACTTGTCAACTACTTTGTCATGTTCCTAGGCTCTGTTTTTTAAAAAAAGAGAACTTCCTTGTAATGTGTCAGATTTTCAAGTGTAATAAATCTTATCTACAATGTTTGCAATCAATTTAGTATAAGTATTTCGATATCAAAAAAAAAAAAAAAAAAGAACCTTTGCATATTTTAGCATAAACATATCATGCATCATGTTGCATTCATAAATTTCCAAAACAGAGTCTCATATTCTCCTCCCTCTCTTCTGCCTCAGTTAAAGTGGCTCGGCGTATCCGTTACAAGGCAACTCGCACTTATAACACCCGGTCTCAGTTTAAGAAAAAGATGGCAACTGTTGAAGAGGAAAATACCCAGCTTCGGGAGAAAATGACAAGTATGCAAGCAGAGATTGAGAATTTGACTTCTATGGTGACCTCTCTGTTGGCAAGCCAGAACCAAGGCTCATTGTCTGTTCCTCAGTCCAGTGGTGCGCCTGTGCCACCCCCAGCTGTATCTGTGCCAATTACTGCTCCCCGGCTCTCTATGCCCGAAGGTTGTACCTGGGGATTATCGAAAGGTTTTCTAGGAGGAGGATTTTTCCCTCAAGTGACCGAAGCACCCCTTGTTCAGTTGGAGAATACCCTCCCTCAAGTTACTGCTACTGTCTCTGCACCTGTGGTTCATGCTGCTCCGCATTACCAAGAGCCCATTTTTCATGCGGAAAGCATGGGAGGTTTTGATAGAGTGGAAGACCTTCAAGATAAGTTTAATGAAATGCAGCGCGAGATGAGGGCCCTTAAAGGGAAGGATCTGTTTGGTAAAGATGCTCACGAATTGTGCTTGGTTCCCGATGTTGTGGTTCCGCCCAAGTTCAAGGTTCCAGATTTTGAGAAGTACAAGGGAAGTACCTGCCCAAAAGCTCATCTAACTATGTATGCGAGGAAAATGTCGACTCAAACTAGCAACGATAAACTCTTGATTCACTATTTTCAGGATAGCCTGTCTGGGGTAGCCTTGAGATGGTACATGGACCTGGATAGGGCTGATATCCGCACTTTTAATGATTTGGCTAGTGCTTTTATGACTCAGTACAACTATAATTCTTTTATGGCTCCAGATAGAGATGAGCTCCGTGCAATGACCCAGAAAGAGAAAGAATCCTTCAAAGAGTACGCTCAGAGATGGAGGGAGTTAGCTGCTCAGACTCGTCCTCCTATTGAAGAGAAAGAGTTGTCCAAAATGTTCATTCACACCCTTAATCCGTTCTTTTATGAGAAGATGTTTAACCTGGTATCTAGAAGTTTTACTGAAGTAGTGGAAACGGGGATGTGCCTAGAGGAGGCCATCCGCCAAGGAAGAATGACAAAACAAAACACCCCTGTCAGCAACACCAAAAAGTATGGTCACAATTTCCCGAAAAAGAAAGAGTCCGAAGTCGGCATGGTAACTCAAGGAGGGTTCCAGCCAAGATATCCAAACTATCAACACATCTCAGCCATTGCACCTGCACCTTAACCACAAATGCTTCCTCAACCACATTACCCACAAATACCTCCACAACAACAATACCCACAAATGACACCCCAACAATCATATCCACCACAGAACCGCCCTCAGAATTTCCAACAACCATTCAATCGCACTCCCAGATATCCACCCTTTGATCCCATACCTTTGAAGTACGCTGATTTGCTTCCAGCCTTGCTTGCCAAGAACTTTGTTCAAACAAGGCCACCCCCTCCAGTACCTGCTATATTGCCTACTTGGTATCGTAATGACCTAACATGTGCCTTCCACCAAGGGGCACCTGGCCACGATGTGGAACGCTGTTTTGCTTTCAAGAAAGCTGTTCAAGACCTAGTTCGAAACAAAGTGTTGACTTTCAAAGACGAGAACCCTAATGTTCAAACTAACCCTCTACCAAATCATAATCCCTCTGTTCATTTTGTCCAACCCTGCCTAGCTACAAATGCCATCCTCAATGTGAAAAGTATCAAGACTCATTTGGTTCCTATCCATAGAAAAATGTGTGAAGTGAAGATGTTCAATCATGATCATTCAGCTTGTGAAGTGTGTCTGTCAAATCCTCATGGGTGTTCCCAAGTCCAAAAAGACATCCAAGGTCTGATGGATAAAGGAGAGTTATTAGTAACAAAGAAAAGTGAAGATGTTTGTGGTATAACACTAGAGTTTAGCACTGCTGATCATTTGGAGATGATTTACAACAGCGGAGAGTGCAATATCCCCTGACTTACAATTCGTGTGCCAGGATCTGTGCCTTACACTTCTGAGAAAGCCATACCCTACAGATACCAAGCCACTATGATACAAGATGGTGTGGAGACACCTATTCCTTCTTTGACTACAGTGAGCAGTGTTACGGATAATAGTAGAATTCTGAGAAGTGGGCGTGTCATCCAAGGGGCAGCTCTTCAAAAGCCAAATACCCCTGTTGTTGAGAAAGCGCCAGTCAGTGTTCCTAGTAAGACAGTTGAAAGAGAATATGAAGATTCGGATGAGGTAATGACATTGATCAAAAGAAGTGAATACAAGATAGTGGATCAGTTGTTGCAAACTCCGTCTAAGATTTTTATGCTGTCTTTGTTGATGAGTTCTGATGCCCATAGAGAGGCATTGATGAAGGTGTTGGATCAAGCCTATGTTGAGAAAGATGTGACTTTAAGCCAGTTTGGAGGTATAGTGGGAAACGTGACTGCTTGTAATAATCTGAGTTTCAGTGATGAAGAACTTCCCGAGAAAGGTCGGAATCATAATTTGTCATTGCATGTGTCAGTTATTTGCAAGTCAGATGCTTTATCTAATGTGTTGGTGGACACTGGGTCGTCTCTGAATGTGATGGCCAAGACTACTCTAGACAAACTTTCATACAAGGATGCCTATATGAGGCCAAGTACAATGATTGTAAAGGCGTTTGATGGTTCAAGAAAGTCAGTGATTGGTGAGGTGGATTTACCAATTTCAGTTGGTCCGCATGAGTTCCAAGTTACTTTTCAGGTGATGAATATACAAGCTGCTTACAGTTGTCTTTTGGGACGTCCATGGATTCACGAGGCCGGTGCCGTGACATCTACTTTACATCAGAGGTTGAAGTATGTGCGAGAAGGAAAGCTGGTGATTGTGAATGGGGAGGAAGCCCTACTTATTAGTCATTTGTCAAATTTCTCATGTATTGGTGCGGATGAATCAGACGGTACAGCGTTTCAGGGATTCTCCATTGAGGAGAAAGGTCCGATCAGAGCTGAGACATCCATGGCATCTTTGAAGGATGCACAAAAGGCTGTGTGAGATGGCAAGACTTCAGGTTGGGGGAAGGTGTTACAGCTGTCAGAGAATAAGAACAGAACAGGTCTGGGTTTTACTCCTTCTACCAGAATGGGAAAGAGGGAACCGTTTGAAGATGTTTTCCGCAGTGCTGGTTTTATCAACACCCCCTCAGAGATTAATGCTGTTATTGGAGATGAAGACGAAGAAGGACCACCATCTTTTGTGACCCCAAGAGGAATATGCCACAAATTGGATTGCTGTTGATGTCCCTTCTGTCATTCCTCTGTCTAAGTAATATGTTTGTCTTTTTTTATGTTTTCAAAAAGAAAAATCCTCTTGTCCCGCCCCAAGCAAGAGTGAGACTATGTTTGGGCTTTGTTTAAATGCTTCAAGAATATTAATGAAAATCGTCGTTTTTATCATGACTTTTTATATTTTCTTTACATCCTTTTATTCTAGAAAATGGTAACACAAAAAACCAAATATATATATATATATATATATATATATATATATATATATATATATATATATATATATATATATATATATTTTATTTTTCACCTTCTATTCTTATTACTTTTATCAAATAAAAATTCTGCATTCTTATTTATTAAAACAAAATCAATCATCAATCATATGCAGAATTAACATCAATGAGCCCGTTGAGTACAATGATTCTAGGCCATCTATCAACTTTGAATTTTCAGTCTATGAGGCTATGGAAGAAGAGAATGAAGAGATTCCTGACGAGATCAAACGATTGTTAGATCGGGAGGATGTGGCCATTCAGCCTCACCAAGAAGCTACATAATTGATCAACTTGGGTACTGAGGAAGAGAAAAAAGAAATCAAGATAGGAGCCTGTTTAGAAGAATCAGTCAAAGCAAGGGTTGTAGATTTGCTCAGAGAATATGTTGACATCTTTGCATGGTCGTATCAAGATATGCCTGGTTTGGATCCTGAGATTGTGGAACATCGTCTGCCTCTGAAGCCAGAATGTCCTCCAGTTAAGCAGAGGTTAAGAAGATCTCACCCTGATATGGCTCTCAAGATCAAAGAAGAGGTTCAGAAGCAGATTAATGCGGGTTTTCTTATTACTTCAGAATATCCTCAGTGGTTGGCCAACATAGTACCGGTTCCTAAGAAGGATGGTAAGGTGAGGATGTGTGTTGATTACAGAGATTTGAATAGAGCTAGTCCAAAAGATGATTTTCCTTTACCTCACATTGATGTACTGGTTGACAATACTACCAAATCCAAAGTCTTTTCCTTCATGGATGGTTTCTCGGGGTACAATCAGATTAAGATGGCTGTTGAAGACAGGGAGAAAACTTCGTTCATCACACCTTGGGGTACTTTCTGCTACCAGGTAATACCTTTTGGTTTGACAAACGCAGGTGCTACTTACCAAAGGGGCTTGACCACTCTGTTCCATGACATGATGCACAAAGAGGTTGAAGTATATGTGGATGATATGATCGTCAAGTCAAGCACTGAAGAAGAACATGTGGAATATTTGTTGAATATGTTCCAGAGGTTGAGGAAGTATCAACTCCAGCTGAATCCTAATAAATATACTTTTGGTGTTAGGTCTGGGAAGCTCTTGGGTTTCATTGTCAGTCAGAAAGGTATAGAGGTTGATCCTGATAAGGTCCGAGCTATTAGAGAAATGCCAGCTCCCCAAACAGAGAAGCAAGTTAGAGGTTTCCTTGGTCGATTGAATTACATTTCTAGATTCATTTCCCATATGACTGCCACTTGTGGGCCAATTTTCAAACTACTCCACAAGGACCAAGAGATTGTCTGGACAGAAGATTGTCAGAAAGCCTTTGACAGTATCAAGAAGTATCTTATGGAGCCACCAATTCTTATTCCTCCAGTTGAGGGGAGGCCACTTATTATGTATCTGACTGTGTTAGAAGATTCTATGGGATGTGTGCTGGGTCAGCAAGATGACACCGGAAGAAAACAACATGCAATTTATTATCTGAGCAAGAAGTTTACCGATTGTGAGTCTAGATGTTCCATGCTTGAGAAGACTTATTGTGCTCTAGTTTGGGCTGCCAAGCGTCAGCGTCACTATTTGATTAATCGCACTACTTGGTTGATATCCAAAATGGATCCAATTAAGTACATTTTTGAGAAGGCTGCTTTGACCGGGAGAATTGCTCGTTGGCAGATGTTGTTGTCTGAATATGATATTGAATACCGTGCTCAGAAAGCAATCAAGGGCAGCGTCTTGGCTGATCATTTGGCTCACCAACCAATTGAGGATTACCAGCCAATCAAGTTTGATTTTCCAGATGAAGAGATCATGTATTTGAAGATGAAAGATTGTGATGAACCACTGTTTGGGGAAGGTCCAGATCCTGAATCCAAGTGGGGACTGATATTTGATGGGGCTGTGAATGTCAATGGTAGTGGAATTGGGGCAGTTATTGTTACTCCTAAGGGTTCTCATATTCCTTTCACTGCCAGATTACAGTTTGATTGTACCAACAACATTGCTGAATATGAAGCTTGTATCATGGGTATTGAAGAAGCAATTGATTTGAGGATCAAAAATATTGACATCTATGGGGACTCAGCTCTTGTGATTAATCAGATCAAAGGAGAATGGGAGACACGCCACACTGGTCTGATTCCTTATAGAGATTATGCAAGAAGATTGTTGACTTTCTTCAACAAGGTGGAGTTGCATCATATTCCTCGTGATGAGAATCAAATGGCAGATGCTTTAGCTACCTTATCCTCAATGTACCAAGTTAATTATCTGAATGAAGTTCCGATCATTAGCATTCGTTGTCTTGAAAGACCGGCATATGTGTTTGCAGCAGAAGAAGTGGTTGATGACAAACCATGGCTCCATGATATTAAGGTGTTCCTTCAGAGTCAAGAGTATCCTCCTGGGCATCCAGCAAAGATAAGAAGATCCTGAGCAGGTTATCCAGCAGTTTCTTTCTGAATGGGGATGTTTTGTATAAGAGAAATTTTGACATGGTCTTACTACGGTGTGTGGATAAAAGTGAGGCTGATTCCTTGATGCACGAAATACATGAAGGGTCATTTGGGACTCATCCCAATGGGCATACAATGGCTAAGAAAATATTGAGAGCAGGATATTATTGGTTGACAATGGAGTCTGATTGCCATAAACATGCCCGAAAGTGTCATAAGTGTCAGATCTACGCGGATAAAATCCATATGCCACCAACTTCTCTGAATGTTATCTCTTCTCCTTGGCCCTTTTCTATGTGGGGCATTGACATGATTGGTCGGATTGAACCAAAAGCTTCCAACGGACATCGTTTTATTCTCGTGGCTATTGATTATTTCACCAAATGGGTCGAAGCGGCGTCTTATGCCAATGTTACTAAGCAAGTGGTGGTTCGTTTCATCAAGAATAACATCATTTGTCGCTATGGTGTTCCTAACAAGATTATCACTGATAATGGGTCGAATTTGAATAACAAGATGATGAAAGATTTGTGTGAAGAGTTCAAGATTGAGCATCACAATTCTTCTCCTTACCGGCCTCAAATGAATGGTGCAGTTGAAGCTGCAAATAAGAACATCAAGAAGATTGAGCAGAAAATGGTGGTTACTTACAAAGACTGGCATGAGATGTTACCTTTTGCTTTACATGGATATCGTACTTCAGTGCGTACTTCAACAGGGGCAGCCCCTTTCTCCTTGGTGTATGGTATGGAAGCAGTGTTACCGGTAGAGGTTGAGATTCCATCAATGAGAGTCCTGATGGAAGCCAAATTGACTGAGGCTGAATGGTGCAGAAACAGATATGAACAGCTAAATTTGATTGAAGAGAAACGCATGGCGGCTTTATGCCATGGACAGTTGTACCAAAGAAGAATGAAGCAAGCTTTTGACAAGAAAGTTCGACCCCGAGAGTTTCGTGAAGGTGATCTTGTGCTTAAAAAGATTTTGTCCTTTCAACCTGATGCCAGGGGCAAGTGGACGCCCAATTATGAAGGACCGTATGTTGTCAAAAGAGCTTTCTCAGGTGGTGCTATGACCCTCGCAACTACGAATGGTGATGAGCTCCCTCGCCCTGTGAATGCCGATGCAGTCAAGAAATACTTTGTCTAAAAAATAAAAAGAATAGCTCGCTAAGTCGAAAACCTGAAAGGGCGGCTTAGGCAAAAATGAGCGTCTCGGTGGGCTGAAAACCCGAAAGGGCGGTCCAGGCAAAAATTAGAGACAAAAATAATTATCCTGATAGGTCGAAAACCTGAAAGGGCGACCTATGCAAAAGTTAAGGAAAATAAGACAAGTAATTGCATCAGAACAGGCATCACTTATCTTGGAGCGCTTCTGTCGGCAAATGATTTTAGTTCATCTTATAATCTTTTTAGGGTGGAACTCAAAGTTAATGAGGAAAATAGTAATCATTGTACTTGATGTATCTTCCCCATGTAATTACCATTTTCTAAATTTTATAATGATCTGTGGGATTGCGCTTTCTGCCAGTTTCCACTCTTTTACTCAAAGCTTGAGCCTGTGCTTTTATTTAAAACTCTCATTTTATTCATAATTTTTTTAAATTTTCTTATCTTTATTCAATTTTAAGATGCTTGAAGCAAAAAAAACTCAAAAATAATGTCAAACTTTTAATCATGTCTTTTCCTTTGAAAATATAAAACGACAAACATATCTCTTAAACTCACGAGTTACATAAGCATGCCATAACAGTACCCCGAGTGTGGACATATCTCAAAAAAAGGAAAAAAAGAAGGAAAAAAGAGAAAAAGAAGAAAAGAAAATTAGCTCGCTAAGTTGAAAACCTGAAAGGGCAGTTTAGGCAAAAATGAGCGTCCCGGTGGATTGAAAACCTGAAAGAGCGATCCAGGCAAAAATTAGGGATAAAGAAAAGAAAGAAAAAGAAGGAAAGATGAAAAGCAATGGCTGGTATTGAATGGCTCAGTTCAGAATATGAAATGGCGACTTCCACCAAAGGTTTTATTTGTAGGACTAGCTCTGAGAATTAGTTGAAGAATGATGTGTTACCCTTGGGGTTTGCCCTGCAGATTCTATTTACATGGATACTGTCCTTAGCAGAAATTTGACGGAACATTGCACGGATATGCTAGCCTTATTTGTTCACACTATTCCTTTGTCTATCACAAGTTTTTTCAAATCTTGCCATACAAATAAAAGTTCAAACATACATTTGCATCCATACACCCATGCATACATGTGTGTACTCATATTCATGTGACATATAGAACATCCATCATCATCAAAAATATTTCAAGAAGCGAATGTTGCGCATCATCATTCAAATTCCCCAGAAAAGTCATTCTCAAATGCATCTGGTCAATTCAGTTTTTCCTTTCTATAACATGTCTTGCTCCCTTACAACGTCAGTTAACAGTCCATTCTCTTGATCAGGTTCCTACCATATCCCAAGGATTGGTAGACACGTTATTGCTTTCTATCTTTATCGCTTATGTCCGCTACAGGACTTTACCGCTTCTGTCCGCTACAGGACTTTACCGCTTCTGTCCGCACACATGACTTTATCGCTTTCTGTCTTTACTTCTGTCCGCATACAGGACTTTATTGCTTTTCTTGTTATGTCTTGCTCGCCTACATTGACAGCAGACAATATAACACCCTTTTGTGTCTTTACTATCTTGCAGTGTTAGTAGACACCGTCTTTACTTATGTCCATTCACAGGACTTTATTGCTTTCTGTCTTTACTTATGTCCGATACGGGACTTTACTGCTTATGTCCGTTACAGGACTTTACTGCTTATGTCCGTTCACAGGACTTTACTGCTTATGTCCGTTACAGGACTTTACTGCTTATGTCCGTCACAGGACTTTACTGCTTCTGTCTGCTCACAAGACTTTACTGCTTTTGTCTCTATTATCCCCATGGAGTCTGTCTCCTTCCTGTCAGACGGTTCCGCATAACCTTGCATCTTCAAATGTTTACAAGCATAGCATTCATAACATAACATCATAGCATTTCCTGTCTTGTCGGTCAAAAAATGGTGTACTTTGTATTTAAGTCTCTTCTACCGTCCATTCAAAATAACAAAAACATCAAAAATATCTTTTTCTTCTTTTGAACTTTCGGTAGAAGAAACTTAAATAGGGGCATCTGTCATACCCCATTTTTTGACCCCCCCTAATTTTTTCATTTGATTTTCTCCATTTTTAAGCATATTGATTTTCATCATGTTAATATTATTTATTAATTTAAAGATGTCAAAAAAATAGTATTTTGTCCCGTTTACGCTGCTTAACTGTTTCATTTTTAGGTAATTAATTATGGGACTTTTTGAACTTTTTCCTTCACCATATATTTCCAAATATACCCTTGTATCAAAATTTGCACATAAACAATTTTTTATTCCCATTTTGCCCTTTTCAAAAATTGCAAACAAATAGGTTACTTCTTTTGCAAGTAATCTCATTTTTTTTTATCCTTTCTTCATAATTTTGACTTATAATTTTATTCCTATCATTTTTATATTTTTATGAATATGCCAAAATATTTCAATCACATTTTTCATTTTATTTTATATTATATTATATTATTCATATATTATTACATTTAAAATTCAAAAATTCATTTCTTCATCTACAAGTAACCTTTTTTTATTCAAACTTTTTTTCAATCATTTTCAATTTAACTCATGCATTTTTATAAACCCTAAAAAAGGACATTTTTGCCCTTGTTCATGAATATTTTCATTTTCATATAATTATTTATTTACAATAATTGTTTTAAATTGATTTAAAATTATATCTTTCACAAATTAATTCCCAAAAAATTCCTTGATCTTCTCCTAACCATTTGATCTCAGAATATACCCTCAAATGCTCAATGCATCAGATCAAAACACATGTACCTTTGATTGATCAAAAATCAAAAATATCCCTTTTGCAAAAACTCAAGAATACCCCTCTCATTCACTCAAAATCACTCTTATCTTAAACCTAAACTTATCCAATAAATACCAAGTCATTTTTTCTGCATCAGAGGTTGGAGAATTGGAGAAGGAGGCAGCTAAGAACAACTCGTTTTTCACTCACTTTTCAAAAATTCCCAAACACGAATTCATCCTTTGTTCTTGCAATTAACACTTCAAAAACCTTCTATAAGCCTTCAGAACCAAAACTCAAGCTCCAATTTGAAGCTCCAGTGGTGGTTTGAAGCTCGTGTTGAAGGTGCAAGTTCGTGAAAACTCAAAGTTGTTCTAGCTCGTTTCTGGTAGCTTTCCTCTTCCTTTTTAATTCCTTCTACCTTATTTTAACATGATGAAGCTATCTGGGTTGTTATTTGAACTTAATTCTTGCTCATTTGTGTGTTTGAGTTTTGTTTGATTTTTCTTCTTCCTTTCGTTTTTTGAGTTACAGTTGTTATTATGAAAAACTAATTGTACATTTGAAATCCTTGTGAAAAAACGAGCAAAACCATATATGATTTGTCCATTTCTGGGCTGTTTTTGATACTCCGGTGAGGGATGAATGGAGACGATGATCCATCGTGAGTCTCCGTCCTCACCAAGTTTAAATCGCGTTCGTTGGATCAATCGTGCGACGTGTGTGCGCCTTTGATCGCAACCGTCAGATCTCATTTAATGAAGATCTGACGGTGGTAAGGCAATAGGCCCACTATACACGTCCACACTTGATCCAATCCTAACGATCTGTACGTGTGTTCCTCGCCTTTACTGAGATTCAATCACGGCCCTTGGATTGATCAAGTGGCGCGCGCGTGAGCATGAGCGTAGCCGTTTGATCTTTCCTGAGAAAGATCAAACGGTGGTAAAGCGTGATCACGCTGCTGCGCGTCACACCCAATCCTCGCCCAAATGTTTCCATATTTTTATTTTTTTGCGTGGGCTTTGGGTTTTTGGGCTTTTTGCTGCGCTGCACCCCCCCTTTTATTTTATTTATTATTTGCACCTCTCCTGTATATAATTTAATTTTTATTTTTCTGAGATGTATTTTTTTTATTTTAATTATATCTTTGGTTATTTTAAACTGATACATCATGAAATAAATTTTTAAATCATTTATTTGCTATTCTTTCCATATTTTCTTTATTATTAGTGTATAAATTAGGTTTTAATTAATTAATCTTTGATGACATAGTTTTATTTGTTAATCCATGATAATATATGCAGGATATATGTATGTTTGGAGATTTTTGTCTTGATAAATATGTAATTATGTGTTATTTTTTATTTTTTGTCATTATTTAATTAATTATAAGTGTTAATAACTAGTTTTAAGTGATGTTAAATTCATTTTTCTTTATTATTATTTTGTATGAACTCTTAAATATTTTTTTATTAAAAATTACTCTCTGCCCTTAGTCCATTTTACCATGATTCCATGATTTTTCTTTGTTTATTTTATTTTAATTGTGTTAATTAATCATAGGATCTATATGTTAAGGTTTTAAATGATTTTATTTGATGTTTTAATTATTAATTGCTATTAAATTTTGTCCTATGCTTATTGGTGTGCTTAAACCTCATTCCCATGATTTAGTTCTAGGTTTTTAGTTTGAAATTTGTTTAATCCTAAATATTTTGATTTAGTTGCAAAGTGTATTTCATTTAATTAAATTCATAAGCATGTATGTATATGGCTTTGAAAATGTTTGATATTTTTTACCATGGCATGATGTTTTAGTCCTAAGTACCTTGATTAATTTGAAATTTCTTATTTTATTTAATTAAGATGAATATATTCATGAGTATGGATTGAAAATGCTTGGTGTTTGTCTAGTTTATCCTTCATGACATGATAGATCATTGTTTTTTATTGTCCTTAGATATCTCTACCCTTACATGTCTTGTGTGCTATTATAATATTAAATGTTGTTTGCTTTTGCGCTTTACTTTATTATTCATGATGCTTACATTTTATCACTTGCTTTACATTTATTATTTGTCCTATGTTTTATATTCATTTCATGATTCATGTTTATTATGCTTTATATTTATGTTTTTGCATTTATATTATATTATGTATGCTCTATATTTATCTCTCATCATTTATAATTATGCTATTATTATTATTATTATTATTCAATCCCCTTTGCATGTTTCCCCCCTGGTTGTATATTTTAATGCGCGTAATTGGCGCAATTTATTTTCAGTCATTATTACCACTGTCATTATTTAATTCCCCTTTGCATGTCCCCCCCCCCCCCCCCCCCCCCCCCCCCCCCCCCCGGATGTATTGTATGGTTTAAAATTTCTTATGCTTATCGTTATTCATTTGTATGTTTAGTATATTAAACCGGAGAAAGGGAGACGCCTCGACTTATATGTCGTTGCAAAATTGTCATTGCGCGATCTAATATTTTAGGTTGTTTAGTTAAAACGCTAGAACCCTCGCTAGAACCATTAACTCTTTTTAGCCGAAAATAGAGGTCAACACCTCTTCTCAAAAACATCCAAAACATGTCACTCATCAAAAACATTTTTCAAAACACTTGGATTTTAAACCAAGTCATTCAATCAATCAAACAATTATTTTCTTTAGGTAAAAACACTTGGTTTTTCAAATCAAGTTGTATTTTCAAATCCAAATCAATTTTCCTTAGATTAAAACCTTGGAACTCAAGCCAAGAGCATTTTGTCATTGAAAAACCATTTTCCTAATTATCACTCAATTTTCCCTAATCTTGTACATTTTTGCAAACAAATAAAAACAAACGCTTAGATTAAAATACAAGAGGTTCCTATAGGATACTATAGATGCCTAGGGTGCTAATACCTTCCCTTCGCATAACCAACCCCCTTACCTCGATATCTTTATTTAGGGTGTTTAACGGACTTTCTCCCTTCTTCGGATAAATCAAAGCTCGGTGGTGTAATTAACAATTTTGTGATTCAATGCTTCTCAATAGCTTGATATCCAAAAATCACCGCGACAACAAGGATATGAAACCTTAGTACAAAATGATCTACAAAATTCTGTGTGAATCAATTTTACCAAAAGCTGGTTCATCTGACCAAGTCTCTCAATATTATAAGACTATCTTATACTATTTGGGAAGGAAGGCTCATGTGAGTTTTGCTAAGGTTATTTTTGATCACATGTGTAGAGCCATCACTGATAGTCAAACTAAAGGAATCACAAATGCGCAATATTGCATATTTTTGTCCTATATGTTTCACAGAAGCTACTTATTGCAATCATTAAAGCCTGTCTTCCCTGGATACAGTTCTTTTATTGATGCATATCCCTCTGTGATAGATGGTGCTACAGTGAAGAGAGTTGTAAGGAATCCTGGTCCTTTGGTTATTCCTCAAGTTACTTTTAAACCAAAGAAGTTGGAAGAGAATAAGTATTTCTTTCTTACTACTGTGCCTAAGGAAAAGGTTGCAGTTGTTGCTGGAATTCATAAGAAACTTCTGGAAGAAGGAGAATCTCAAAAGTTGGATGATAGACTTGCTACAAGATATCTGTTGCCTCCTCAGGAAAAGAAAAGAAAGGCTGGTGAAAGGCCAGAAGCAACAGAGTCTAGAGCCAAGAAAGCAAGAGGATCCACTCCTAAGAAGAAGTCTGTGAATACTTCTGGTGTTAAGGATACATCAGAAGTTAGAAAGAAGAAGATAGTTGTTGAAGAAACCCCTGTGAGTCCAGAGCCTGCTGTTTAAGAAGCAGAGGCAAGTGAAGTTTCAAAAAGGCCACTTAGTACTTCTGGCACTGCTGCTGCTGCCTCAAAAGTACCTAAGAAGAAGAAACCTATGATCAAGAAGAAAAGGCAATTGAAACTGGCTGTTGAAGATGAAGAGGAACTTGAGAAACAAGAAGCTTTAAGGCAAGTTGCAGAATATACTGCTTGGGAAGAAACAAGTTGGGATAGTGGTGTAAATGCTGAGCCTAATGCATTTCTGGACACTCCTATTCCTAAGGAAGATTTGGTGATAAAATTGGCAAATCAAGGTATTTACAAAAAGATTAATCCTAAAGATATTCCTGATTATGTCATTAATGGTCCAAAGCATGCTAAAAACATCCCCTATACAGTTCCTGTCAAAAACTCTTTTTCAAAAATTCTTTCTGACTTGGAACCTAAGACCAACTGTATAGTAGAAGTTGCTGCTAGTGATTCAATTGAAACACCAGTAGTTAGCTTTGTACCATCCCCTGAGTCTATGAGGAAGTTTTCTGAACATGTGTTGTCACTTTTTACAGAAACAGGTGTTGTTACTCCTACCCCAGAGGAGAATATTGAGCAAGTAGCCTCAGAAGTTAATGCAGAGATTGCAACTTCTGAAGCTATTCCTCAAAATAGCCCTCATGTGGAAACCATTTCTATTCTATCTCCTGTACATGAGCCTATTCAACCTGTTTTACCAAGGTCTAATGATTCAGAAAAGACCACTTCTGATAATAACCCTAATTCTCCTGTAGTTGAAACCATAGCGGAAACTGCTATACATCAATCATCTTCTGATATTGTTGTATCCAGTATTCCTGCCCATGTTCAAGATTCACTACAGAAGATAGCTTTGGATTTAGAAAACCCCTCTCCTCAGAAATCTCAACCACCACTCACCATTGTCCAAAATAACTATCTCAAAACCTTTGAGCAAGTTATTACACCCCGATCAGATCAACAAATTTCAATCCTTCCCACAGTTGTCCTAGACATTCCATCATCATCCTCTGCCCCAACCCCTCAAAAGGTCATCACTCCACAAGATGTTAAGCATGTGCTGATGGGCAATAATGATAAAATCAAGGGATTTCATCAAGATTTGCCTACTTTTTCTGTTGCACCTGATCAAGTTGATGAAGAGTGTAATGCTCTATCTGAGATGTGCAAGCAAATGCTGAGTGACTATAGTTCTCAATACAAGAAGGACTATGTCATGAACCTTACTAGGAGGAAGTTTACAAAAGCCACGATTGAGGAGGCAAGAGTGAAAGAAGCTCAGAGGCTATATGATGAGAAGATGAAGTTGGTTATGGCAGAAGCAGAAGATCAGTTTTCCACACTTTATGCTCAAGAAATGGAAAAGATTCTTCAAGTAGATACTGACTCTACAGGTCTTATTGGCAAGGTTGATTCAGAGGCTGTTATCAAGAAATTGGAACTTATCTCTGCTAAAGCTCTGAAGCAACTACAAGAGAAACTGCTCAACCCTTCTAACCAATCACAACTCTAGGATTCTGGCACTTTATCTTTTTTGTTTATTTTTATGTCTTGTTGAACTTATTAATTGTTATATGTTTGAATGATGAATATTATTGTGGTTAATTATTCTTGTTTTATTGATATTGTTCAGAAGCTAGATCTATAATTGTTGCATATACATAATTGCATTCAAATAAATTTTGTTTTATTCATATAAATTTTTTGCATTACAATAACTTTGCATTTTTCTAGATTTTTGCATTACAATAACTTTGTTCTAAGAACAAATTTTTGCATAAATCCAGATACTTATAAAAACCTAAAAAGAAATTTTTACAAGATGAGTTGGGAGAGCTGAAAATAGGGCATTGATCCAAACTTCAATCTTGGAGCCTGGAATCTAAACCTCTTAAGCTACAAATTTCCTGTTTTGGAAACTTGGAGCCTGCCTTCAGTGCGTCTTGCTCATCCTCCTACATAAGGAGAAATCTTTGTTCTTCTAAGAACAGAAGATGGCTGAGAAACTTGCATCTGTTTTTTGGATCAAACTCTTCACCATCTTCATATGATTCTTAGAAATCATATTCCATGTGGTTGCATCTCTTGTTGATGAGATTCTACCCCGTTTCTCCTTTGAAAATTTCTTAAACCCATTTCTTTCAATCACTCTTCTATCCTCATCAATATTTTCTCTCATTTTGTTGAAGAAATATCATGGAAGTGTTGAGTGAAATGACAAAGAGTTGGTGCGTTTTTATAGTAACTCTGGTGGTTAGGAGTTACCTCGTTTTTCGCTTTTACATTAACTTCTTTGTGGTTTTTATCATCTTTGAATTTTTGACTTGACTAATTCTTTAGTCACGTGTTTTTTTTTTTTTACTCTTTCTTTTTCTTTTATTCTTTTTGTTTAATGACAAAAGGGGCAGTAAGAGTAAATTAATTTAAGAACACTAACTGAAGCTAAAATCAAAATTTTTAAATTCATTTAATTTCAGTTATTGAATATTATCAGTTACAATTTTGAAAGGAAAAATTTTCTATTGAGATTAGAACTTTCTATACATGATACACGTAAGAGAAGATTGCATTTTTCTCTTAGGTAGATCTGACCAAGGAAGAAAGCTTGCAAACCTATCTTCTGGAAGTCAAGTGTATAATGAAGTTCTGGATTCAATGTTAAAATTTTGAAACTATTTTAATCATTCATTACTGAATTTAGGGGGAGCTTGCAAAACTCATAAACCTGAAGGATGCACTCTATGATTAAAATAACAACCATTGTAAATTAATACTTGGTTTGTCATCAATCAAAAAGGGGGAGATTGTTGGAACAAAGTTGGTTCTAATATAACCTAAGTAGTTTTGATGATAACAATAGTATTAATATACAATAGGGAGTGCTGATAATTTACTCTAGTGTGCAGGTATATAAGTTAAAATTTTATATACACTAGAAAATTGAAGTTCTGGTTGCTATGCTATGAAGCGCTCCCAGAAGTTGGGAAAAAGCAAGTTCTGAAGAATGACACCAGAAGTTGTGGTCACCAGAAGTTACCAAGTCTAAGTCAACCAGAAGTTGAACTCATCAAAAGCAGAACTCATATCTCAAGATTCTGATGACGATGAAACAGCAGAATTTGCCAGAAGAACATTCTATTCTCTATAACGACTATCATCTAAATGGCAAATTCAGGAGAGGCAGAAGAAACATCTTCAAGACCGTTATCCTCATGACAATGACGTTTGTACTGTTGTACTATCTTTATTTTCCTGATATGGGCGAATATTCGAAATAATGGCTCAGATTTTAATCTTTACTTGATTTGAATAAGCACATTTCAAATGAAAATATTAGTACAGTACTACGTAGCTGCTTTCATCTTTGTCCGTTCAAATTCAAGACGCTCCAACATCATCTATAAAAGGAGGAAGAATTTGAAGACAATAATAACACTTTTTCACGAAGAACAAAAGCGTTGTTATACTGCTGAATTTCAAAGAGCAATTTTAACTTAGATACAACTTGAGCTTATATCAAAATTCAAGACAAATAGTTTTCAACTTCTGACTAGTCAGTTGTTGAACCTTAGATTTCTTTTTAAGAATTCTAAGATAAGTCTTGTTTTCAAAGTTGTATTATTTTGTTCTAAGAACTCTGATATTGTTTATGAGTTGTTCAAACTTTGTATTTATTATTTCTTTTTAGAAGTCTCTTGCTTGTGAGCTTGAGCATTGGAAGTCTCTTGTATTGTGTTACTTGAGCAAAGGAAGAGTCTTGCAGTTGGCTTGAGCAATTGTAATCTTGTGTGATTATAGTGAAATCCCTTGGAAGTGCAAGGGGACTGAACTACTCTCGGTTTGTGAGAGGAACCAATATAAATCTTGTGTGTTCATCTCTTCTTTCCTTGCTCTGTTTTACTTTCACCATCGCCGGAAGTTGTTTGTGTTCTAAGCTATTCCGCTGCTAATTCTGATAAGTTGCAAAACTTAAAAGAAGTTTTTAAAACTACCCAAAACACAATTCAACCCCCCTTCTTGTGTTTTCACACCTTCACAAGAAAGAACTACTTCCAACGTCCAAGCTGACAGTCAAATATGCCATACTCAACAAGATTGGCACAGCTAATTGGGCCCCAACAAATCACAGCTCAGGTATAACTCCAACCTTGGCCAAACTCATCTATCTCATAGGAACGGGGAAGAAAGTGGACTTTGGAAAACATGTCTTCGAACAAACTATGAAGCATGTGGAAACCAATGCAACAAAGCTTCCAATAGCCTTTCCAAGCTTGATTACTGAGATAATACTAAGTCAGTACCCAAGCATTCTACTTCCTGGGGAATATGAGAGTAAGAGATCTCCACCAATATCCTTCAACCGCAAGTTGTTTGCTGAACCACATGTCCCTGACATTGTGTTCAAGGAAAGAGAAGCAGCTGAGACCTCTGCTCCACTGGACAGAAGCTCACAGAACAAGGTACTGGCTGAGTTGGTTCATGTGTCTAAAGAGCTGGAAGAAACTATCAATTCAAGTACTATCAGAAAAACCTGTGTAGATCACTTGATAAAACAATTGACCATGAAACTTGCTGAAGGAGATGCTCAAGCTGAGGCTGAGTAAGAAAAAGAAGAAGAAGATTGAAGAACAACAACTGGGTAATATAGGAAAATAAGTACTTTTGTATTTTTCCTTTTAGTTCTGTTCTACTTCTTGTAAGTTCTGTGGCCTACCAAATGTCCTAGACATTGGAGGCTTTGACATCCGGCACTTAAGTTAGTGCACTTTTGTATGCTGTTTTCTTTAATCAATAAAGCTTTCTCCTTTAAAACCTTTGTCAAATTATGGTAAAAAGGGGGAGAAATAATTGATGATAAGAACAGCTCTTTCGCAAGTAGAATCTTCTCTTGCTTTAGGGATGAATAATGTCAAGCTTTAAAAAAAATTAAAAACTAAAAGCTATGCCTAAATAAGTGTGTCCAGAGCATAATTAAAATGCTAAAATTGAACCTCTAAAAAGTCCAATGAGTCTTGATCACGCTGATTAAGTACTTTCCGCTGCAACTCAAGACTTTGGTTCACCAAGTCACTAGGTATCTCATCCCTGGACTTAGAAAATTCATTGTAATGGATCATATGAAGACAAGACTAAGACTGTCTCATACTAGAAAAAGTTCATCAGACACTCAAGATTGAAGAAGTCTTGAAAATTGAAGACACACAAGTTTCTGAAGATCAAAGACCTTGAAGACCTGAAGATCTCAGAACAGAAGATTGCATCAACAGAGATCAATTTGAAGATTGAAGACTGAAGAATGCACATTCAATAAAGTGGTTTGTGGTTGTTTTAGCCATAATTTGCCAAATGGGGAGATTGTAGTTCTTCTGAGATTGGCTGCATCATAAGGCTAAAACAACTTGGTCAGAGTGACTTAACTGAAGCACCAATGCTAAAGTAATTAAGTCTAAACCACTTGTGCATATTGAAGATGTGCAGATGCAACATGTTGAACAAGATGTCCTAGACATCTTGTCACTGGGTTCAGAGCATGTTAAGGCAACATGTCGAACAAGATGTCCCAAGACATGTGGGTAGGACATCTTGACCCAGTTCAGCTTAAAAGATAATGCTTATCCATTAAGCACGCGTGTTTGTTCAAATTTGAATAAGGCGTGAATCTTTAAGTAACAAGCTGAGATTATGATTAATGATAAAGTTTGTTATTAATTCTAAGTGTTAGATACGATTGGATTCGTATTTAATTTGTGGATAAAGATTAATTCTTTTATCTTATGGAGTTTGTTTTAAAACTAATTCTTATCGGAGTGCATCTGAAAAATTGAAGATTATCTAAAGACCTGCACGCCTATATAAAGGACTCAACATATAGCTTAAAACTCAACCCACAATAACTGAAGATTGTGAGTCCAAAGTTTTGTGCCCACTGTGCAAAGCATTAGTAGCTCCTTGTATTGTTCTTGATACTTGGTAGCCTTGAGTCGTTGAATGTTGTCTTTCAACTAAGTCTTTAAACTGTAAAGTTTACGTTTCGTCACTTGGGATTAGTGATTAGAGGGAGTTGGGTAGGTTCTCATATTCAGGGGGAGTTAGCCCTTGGGTAGAAGATTACTAGGATTAAGAAAAGGCGTACATGCCAAAAGGTGTTTGGTGTGGTTGTAGAACTAAGTATTGATTCGGAGTAGTAGTGTTCACTTCCTGGATTGGTATCCCCCACAGTAGGTGTGGTTTGCATCGAACTAGGTTAACAAATAACTGGTGTTCTTTATTGCTTTTATTTCAGTACTGCAATAAATCGTGATCCTCATAACCAGTTGTCTAAGACATCTGGACTACAGACACATTGTCCTAGATATTGTGTACGACATCTGTCCTGCCAGAGAACAGAATTTCAGTTTAGATGATTATTTTTTTTTTGAAATTGCAAAATTTATTAATAATCAAGTCTCTGCACAAGATGAACAAAGACCGATAAATAGAAACTACATAACATAGGTGTCGTATATATGCGGAACATCCAAAGAAACAACTCCTAGACAAACACCACCTAAACAAACTTCAACTCCTAATCCCAAAGACAGAAAGGCACCCCACAGATTCAAGACTACCAGAGCAGTCACCAGCCTCGCTTAAAATGTTACCACAACTAGACTCTAACTCCCGAACTAGAACGAAAACTCAAACAGACAAGTCTCGGTGACGACAGAGGTACCATCATAAGACCGGTATTGGCGAAATAAACCAAAGAACCAAAGCACCACCCGATGATAAAACAGTCGACGCGGAATAGTTAACCCAGATACATAGAGACCTGCAAATCCCAGCAGATTTGGAAACCATCAGCGACTCATAAGGAGTCCTGCAAATCTCAACAGATTTGAGAAGCGGTCAGAGAATCTATGATCAAATAAAACCAATCACACTACATCAACCACAACCTCATCACCAAACCACCACCACCATCTCACCACAGCACCAAAAATCATCACCGAAACCCGACCCCGGCGACGCCAAATCTGAACTCCTCACCACCACCACCTCAACTCCTCACCACCACCAAAACAAACGAACCTAAAATCCAGATCTGTATAAAACCAGATCCGTCACCAACTACCAACTCCGGTGAACCCAAACCGGAACACCAACACCAGATCCAACACCAAGACTGCCCCCACCATAACCACCACAACAACACCTAAGCCCCAACTCCTCTCTCCTCTGCTGCGACAACACCAAAACACCCAGCCACCAACGCAACACCAAGACCGCCGGCCACCACCGCCACTCCAGCAAACAGAACTCACCACCACAACACCAAGACAACAAAACCTTTGGATCCGCACCGAACCACCGCACCCGCCAGAAAACAACAACTATTGCTGAAAACAGCGAAACCCCACCACAATCCGAACCAAAAAAGCCCAGATCTATAACATCACCACCTTACCGGCGCGGAGAGGAACAAAAGGTTAGGATCTAAGAAGCTCAGCAGTCAACTATGGTGAAATGAAAAAGCTTGCTGGAGAAGATGATGGAACATGGTGGTATGGAGTGAAGGACTCCACACACCACCAGCCATGCTATTACATCTTGAAAGGGAGAAGGAGATTTGGATTTTATGGAGGCAGCGGTGGGTTTAAGCTTTAGAGAGAATGCAGAGAAAAAAGAGTTTTAGAGAGAGATTTTTGGTTTTTTACACTAACATTAAATTGAAATGTGATTAAATTAAATTGAAAATTTTACAAAAAAAGCAAAAGAATAAATTGGAAGCAAATTAACAATTAGACAGTTATCATTAATGGGCAACAATGGTCTCCATGGCCCTATTAATTCTCTACCATTGTCCTTGTGTTCTGTCTTTTGACCATTACTTGGGGTATGTGTGTTTTTGGTTAATCCACTTTTGAATAAATGTATTGGAGGAAGTTGATTGTGTTGGATAATTTTGACAAAAATAGTTTTATGGGGTATTTTATGTGGTTAGTTTTGGAATTGGAAGTTAAAAAGGATATTATGATTTTTTTTTTTTTAAAAAGGTACACCAAAATGTGAGTTTTTCCTTTATATATTAGTATAAATTTATAGAGTAGTTCTATTTATAAAAAAAAAAATTCATCATAATAAAAGAAAAACAATTTTAACATATATTAGTAAATTCTCTAGATTTTGTTAAAAGTTCAAATAGACAACCATTGTTATTTCGTTCCTTTTTATTTGTTTTTTTTTTCGTCAAATTTAGTGTTCCTATTTAATTATTTTTTTATATTTTAAGGGTATAATTTGTCAATTATACCATTTGACAACCCAATTTTAATTGTTCTTTACACAAATATTCTTACTGCACTTCGTTCATAATAATTGTTACCGTGTTGGCGATCGATCCATTCGCTTTTTAAAAACTCTTACTGTTTTTTTTGTGTACAAACTGTAAACTCTTAGGGTTGGTTACTCACTTTCACTCTTCAAGTTTTTGTGTAATTTGATTTCGAATCCGTGCGCGGACTCGCAAGGTTGCGCCTGTGATTAGTAGATTTGTGTTAGAATAGTTTAGGGTAGGTCCTCTTAATTTGGTTTATCACGATGTATTCCTGTTTTGGGTTGTTCCTAGATAAGGTTTAATGCCCCCAGTCTCTATATCTCTTTCTTTTTATTTAATTTTTTTGTTTTAAAAAAATACAATTAAGAATTATATTAAAAAAATGAGACAAATTTGCTTGTACATGAGCATGAGCACTTCCATTTATTTGACTCCTAAGAAAAACAACTATAAAATAAAATAATTATAACAACGAAGCAAAATTCTACAATTTTAAATAATCAAACGATTATGAATAATCGAACAATTTTAAACAATAGTCTTAAACATTTTGAATTTGATGTAGCTTGGACAATTTTGATGCCACATTATTGTCAAAAATATGTTGAAAAATATTTACCCTCAAATTTTTTGTTCTAGTCATTTTTATATGAATGAATACAAACATAAATTATTTTATATTCAACTTACTTTCAATTAAAATCAATTTTCAACTTCATAATACTAAACATTAATTCATTTAAAATGTTTTTGGGGTCAGATAAAATAACATAAATTTTAAAATATTGTATTATTTTGAATGAAATAAATCGTCTTATTTATCTGTTCAAGCAAAATAAAATTGACGATGTTTCAAGCAATTTAAACAAGGGTTATGCTAACTAGTGCTCCCGGGGTACTAGTTAAGGATACTAAAAAGAGAAAATTCTGCATAGAAAACAACACAATATCAATTTTTTAAAAGTTGACTGCACAAATTCCAAGAAAATTTTACTATATTTGCTTCCTTAACTAGTGCCCTGGTTAGCATTTTCCTTTAAACAAAGCTAAAAATTATTCCATTCTGTTCCATAATAATCAAATTTTTTGACAGAATCCCACGCTGAGAAAAATTTCATACTAACTAAAAGCCTGGAAAATAATAAAGTTTTCACAACCACAAAATCAGAGAGAACTCATACAATAACAAAAAAATTAAAAATAAACCTCGGAAGTCAGAACAAAAAATGCAGCCATTCTGCTACTTCCATAGCAATATCCAAAAAGTTGTAAATTGAAAACAAACCTAGCAATTTTGTTCTAAAGTCCGATAGCTTAAGTATCAATGAATCATATAGAAACAACCACAGGATTACATCAAAGGGAGAGAAAGTGAGAGGTACAAAACATATAAACTTAATGCTACAAGGCAAACAAGAAACAGAAGAGAATAAAAGGGACCAACCAACATGGAAATAATGTGACTTAAACTTAAGCTGTCATAGTCAAACAAATATAACTTGAATAACAGAATCATCAGTACTCTAAAATCTAAAAATAACTTAAGCAGTCTATCTAAAAACATGCGACACAACAACAAACTAAAAATGAACAGTCATTTTCACTCGAAGAAAAATCAGATCTGCTACTGCCTACTCGCTTTACAAATCTGCCACCTCATCATGTGCCTTTGTTAAAACCACTTGTACAAAGTTGTTCATAATCAAGTTGAAGACCATAATTAAAATCTTCCTAGCTTCATAATCAATTGAAGCTGATTCCTAAGGATGAAACTGGTTCTGCTGTGGCGGTGGTGGTTGGTATAGCGACTGCTGCTGCTGGAATTGGAACTCCTGAATATGAAACGGTGGATATTGTGCAAATACCTGTGGCACATGCGCGATTTGTTGTGCTGGAAAATGTTGCGGTGGCACCTGCTGTGGTGGGACCTGCTGTGGTGGTGGCTGCTGTGGCGGTGGCTGCTGCGGCGGTGGCTGATCTTGTACTGGCAGGTTCTGTTCCTGTGGAAGTGGTTCATCCTTTAGTGGTTCATTAAGGTCCATGGCTACGAGAATTTCCAACTCTTGAATTGCCGCAATTGCAGTGACCGGACTTTCATGGTTAAAATGAGGCCTAAGCAAGGCAAGTGATTCCTTGACTTTTCCTTGCTGCAAATTAATGTATGGTGGGTTTAATAAGATTACTTAGAAAATAAATTAAATATAAATAAGTGATAATTGAAACCAAAGACTATTTATTTCAGCTTACAAAGTGTTCGAGTTTCCTTCTGAGATCTTCATTAGCAGCATTTTCTGGAGCAGTAGCAGTAGCAGGTGCTGTTCCCTATCCAATAAAAATGATGCAGTAGAATGTGATTAAGAACGGTTTATAAATATTTAGGAAGAAAAAGATTAAAGCATGTCTTCACTTCATATCTCAAGTATAAAAATCATTTCACTTCAAGCTCAATTTTAACCAAAAGAATTCCAAAAAACTTGCGCATACAACATATTTGAGAAACACTTACCAAAATACACATACATGACAGTCTCAATTCGGACCCTAGAATTCACAGTATCTCTTCTAAAGTGTTGTAAAAAAACAACTTACAGCGGAAATAAAATGACAGGTTTTAAAATTGGACCCTAGAATTCAATAATACATATACGGTTTAAAAAATAGTAATAATAATAATTATGATAAATCGTATAGGGAATTGGTTTTCAAAAACAAAAAATCATATAGGTAATAGAGTGAATACAAGTGTTACAATGAAAGACCATATATATAAAACTAAAACAAGGAAAATCAAATAAAAAATAAATAAAGTAATTCAGGCAATATAGTTCAACCACAAGTAAATTTATCATCTTGGGAACAAAACAGTTTTAAATCATATAAAGGTAATGATATAAAGCGATTTCTACAGAGCGTTATTTAATTCAAGCAGAAGTTTTACAGTATGGTAGCCCACATTTTATAGTATAGTAGCCCACAAAAATGGCACAATAGACTGAAAATACAAAAAAAAATCTGTAAATTTAGAAAGTAAAACAGCAAAGTTTGTTTTTATACAATAGTGTAATTGTAATATCAGGAGTTGTTCATCACTTATTAAAAGTGATACAAAAGAATATGCATATCAGAATAATTAGAAAGCAAAACAAAAAAAGAAACTTAGACAAAACTATTTTAAACATAAAGAAACTTAGACAAAAAAAAAAAAAAAAATCATGCATGCTTTTCTGTAGTCCATTCGATAAAGTTCATTTGTTACATTTAGACTGCATATTTTGCCCATGTTAAATACTATATATCTTATTAATCCTATTAAATCGACTTGCATTTTAAACATAAAATAACAGCATTGTCACAGATGTTGCTCCAAAATACTTTATAATGTTATTATGTTTGATGGATTTGAGATGAATCTTTAATCATTTTAATACTGTTAGATGTTGTACTTTATTTTAAGATTTACATAAATATATCTTATTTTCATTTTTAGGACTGCTTTAACATTTTTCACTGCATTTCCAATAGACCATATGAATGGGAAACAATTTAGCATTATGCACCAATACATTATAATAACAATTATAAAGTATATTAGGAACAAATTTTAAACCATACGAATATTTTCAAATACAACTTGTACATATTTTCTATAATCCAGAAAAATTCATTTTCAGACTGCATAATTCACTCATTAATTTCATCACAATATTCCTGAAAAGTAAATCTTTTAGTTTGAAGATAAATTTGCAATGAATAAAGATTCATCTTAAATCAATCAGACATAATAACATTATAAAGTATACTAGGGACAAATTTTAAATCATACAAATATTTTCAAATGCAACTAGTACATATTTTATATAATCCAGAAAATCCATTTACTTTTTTATGACTGTAAAACTCATTTTTTGACTGCATAATTCACTCATTAATTTCATTACAAGATTCCTGAAAAGTAAACTTTCAGTTTGAAGATAAAATTCACATCTTTTCAAAATACAGTGACAATATTCTAAATATTCTTTCTTAAGATTAAATATGTCATACATGTTAAATTATGCATTTCAAAATAGATTTGCAAACTGAGTTTGTAAATTAAACTAGAATTCTCAGTTTTCCAACTGCAAAAAAACACTCAACTATTATTTATTTATTTATTATTATGACCATCAAAAACTCAAATCAAACCAAAGTGAAAAAACTTTGATGGCATTGTGCAGTGTAATATTTAAAGAGTTAAATTAAACGTCATCAAATACCAGAGATGCACATAAAATAAAGTTTTATTTGGTATGAATGGTGTATTAGTAAATTTCAAAGTTAATAACATAACATCCAAATACATGTTGGAATCCAATTCAGAATATTGAAACTATACATAGATTATTATTTTTCATTTTCTGACTAAGCAACAATGCATATACAGTATATGCCTAACAAAAACGTGACATTACATTACCATATTTTGATTTCCAGTTAATCTATTCTTCTCCCAACAAGAAGAAAAAAAATCTTCATAAAAGTCAAAGGGGACAGACATGGTAATAAATCTTACCAAACCAATCAATCCACCAAAGATTTAAAAAAAGAATCCAAATTAAAAATAAGAATCTTTAACTACAAAAGATAATTTCATAAATCTTTCATATCCAAAACCACTAATTAAACAACAAAACAAGAAAAACACAACATTATAACAAAATTATCAATTTCAACAGAAAAATCAAAACTTTAAACTACAAAAAATAACAAAATTATCACCTTCTTTGGACGACCCACAGGCCTTTTACCAGCAGGTCTAGCCTGGACAGTAACACCCAACCCGCCACGTCCTCTACCACGGCCACCACCACCACCGCGACCTCTTCCACGTCCTCTGCCTCTCCCAGAAGGAGCAACAACAGCAACAGGGACAGCAGCAACAGCAGAATTCTTTCTAGGCCTTCCTCTAGATCTCGGAGTCAAAACAGCAACCCCTTCCACTCCAGTCGTCGGCACTACCACTTCAGGCACAGGTGCAGCAAACGGTATCGGAGTCGGATTCTGCTTTTGATTCTTGGCCGGACGCCCCGGTCTTCTCTTGGAACCAGCAGCAGCAGCTGTAGTTGTATCCGGCTGAACCTTGGATGGACGTCCAGGCCTCCTCTTGGATTTAGCTTTAGACCCAGGCGGACGTCCTCTACCTCGAGAAGGTGTTGGCGGAACCACACCACCAACAACACCTTGACTCGGTACTGGGTTTGGGCTTGGGCTTGGGCCTTTCTTGGGACGGCCACGACCTCTTTTAGTAGTTCCCTCAGAAACAACAACAACAACAGATGGCTCATCAGCAAGACCAAGTGCGGCCCAAACAGGTTCAGCATTTTGGGGTTGTTGTTGGTTAGTAGAAACAATAGGAGGAGGTTGAGGTTGAGTTTGGGTTTTTCTGGGTCTGCCACGTGGTCTGGAAGGTTGAAGAGGTGAAGAAGAAGGTGGAGGAGGAGTAGATCTAGGGATTATGTATGAATTTTTAACCATAGAAAGTAAACCATCAGATTTCAAACGCTTCAAGTGATGAGTCAACAAGGTTGTGTGTGAAGGTGGAAGTTGGTCTTTGTAAACATGTTCTATGTATTTCGCTATTGCTCTTTTGCTTGAACCGTTTTCCTCTTTCAAAGCTTCAATTGCTGTGTATATCATCTGCACAGTTAATCAAACAGAATCTTTTGTTGGTTAGCTTCAATTGTGTGTGTGATTAATAGATAATTCAGAGAGAGAGAGAGAGAGAACGAGAGAATTCTTACCTCGGCATAGGGTGGATGAATTGCAGGTGGAGATTGATGAGGCGGTGGTGGAGGAGGAGGGTGGTTGTTTGGTTCCACGGCGAAGGGAACGGCGTTGGGAGCCGGAGCTGGAGGTGAAGAGATCGAGGATGGGTCCATGACGAGAGAGAGAGAGAGAGAGAGAGAGAGAGAGAGAGAGGGTGTAGATTCGAAATTTGGGAAATAAAATAAAAATGAATAATAATTGATGATTTTAGGGTATTTTGAGAGAGAGAGAGAGAGAGAGAGAGAAAATATCTATTTATATGAAGTAAAGGGTGAGTGAGAAGAGGGGGAGAAAGCGGAGAAGGGATAAAGCTTGAGCTTGTGCTTTAGGTGGTTTTGTGAATTAAGTGTTAGTGTGTGGTGGAAATTGGAATTCAAAATTTAAATTAAATGATGAAATGAGTAATCAAACAGTAAATATAAATTTGATGTATTTAATTAGTAATTTAAACTATATACATCAAATTTTTAATATATTTAAAAAGTAAATTTTTTTTTATAATTAAAGATAATATTCTTGTAGTCTGATAAACTTATTAGATTTTTTGTGTTTTTTTTTTAAAAAGTGACATGTTTTAGTCTTGCAAAATTTGTATGGATGCAGTTTTAATTTTGCTAATTTTCTAAATTTTAAAAAATGTTTAATCGTCATTAAATTATTGAATAAGTTTTTTTTGTGCAAAATGACAGTCATGTATTTATTATTTTATTATTATTATAAATTTATCTTTTAATTTTTAAGAGAATTTATTTTTATTTTTTGTATTAACTTTATGATTCTTAAGTAAATGGGATTCGGTAATTCATGATTCGGTCGTGAGATAAATAAAATATGATTAAAAATTGTTTTCAGTAAGAATCGACAGAGTTTATTTATTTTACTAATATGTTTTATCTAATCTCTATATAATAGACAGAACAATGTTAATAAGTGTATTTCGGGTTAAGAATGAAAATTTAGAAGGAAAAAAATTCTTGAAAGTTGTATAATCAACACCTTAAATGTTTAAATTTGATTTTTTTTTCTCAATGCATATATTTTTCTTTTATTTCTTTTTTTTAGTTCTTTAACTAGTGTCTCGATGTACTGGTTAGAATGTGTCCAACATAAAACTTACCTTTAAGATTTATTGAATAACTAATATATGTTGTTTAATATCAATTAAATAATACATCAATTATTTAATAAACTTAAAAATAACTTTTTTTCCTGATAAGAATTAGAGGTAATACTTCATCCGTTCATTTTTAGATGTTATTTCTTACCACTGCACATATTTCAATGCACAATTTTGATAACTACAATATTTTTAATTATTTATTATAAAAAATTTATATTTTAAAAATATTCGTCACGACAAATTGAACAATATCTTATTTACTTACGGTTGATTTTAAATTATATATTGATATAAATCTATGGTGGTTAAAAATAACACTTAAAAAAACAAAAAAAGTTAAAAAAATGAAATTCCATAAAAAAAAGTTATAAAAAGAAGTAAAAAAAAAATATTAAAGAAATTTTTACTAGACAATCTCGGTCACATCCACCCCAAATTCAAGCATACATCTTCACAAAAGAAAAATCATACATTTAGTGGAGTGAAAAAAAAATACGATAAAATTTAATGGGTTTTACTAACGAGTGTCATTGGATCATCTTCAATTTTCTCTCCAATGTTTTCTCTTCAATGTGATCTTAACCATTCATTTGCTTTTTTTTTTTCTCTTCTTAAGTATTATTTTATTATTTATAATTTAACAATCATTGGATTAAGAAAAAGAGAGAAGTCATTGGAGAGGATCCAAATCCGTCATCGGGGTACTCTTTAAGAATATCATATTAATACATTATTTTTTAGAAAAATCAAATAGTTCAATTTTTAATGCATTAAATGCACGGATTTTTAAAAAAATTATCATTTAATGGTCTTAAATAGTGTCTTGGAAACACTCGTTAGCATTTCCCAAATTTAACTAGATAAGTGGTCAAAGATTTGACCATTGAATCGCCTTTGGATCTCACTCCACGCCACCAAAAGAGTTTCGGGAGTTCGAGAATAAGATCAAAGCAAATTCTCTAACAAAAACAAGTCGAGCATGTATTTTGAGATCAACCACAATGACACCACAAGCTAGTTCGCCGGCAGAACAGCGACACCTAACCAAAGGTCTGCATAAACAAACTAGACCCTACAAACAGAGAAAACATAAAATAGCTCCCGATCTCGCCGATTCAAACACCCAAATAAGCTAGCGAATTTGTCAACCAATTACAAAAAGATTTATTAAAATATTTGGACCTTGACATGAGAATTCTCCAGAGAAATAATGTCAGTGAATCCCACCAAGTAAGACCCATGAGAAAGTGGTCATGATTAGCTAATCAATCCGCACAAATATTCCCTTCACAATATATATATTATATATAAGAAACAAAACAAAAAAATTTAAAATCTTAAATATAAGAAAAAGTCTACTTCGATTATTAAGTTTTATGACATTATTCCAATTTCAATCAATAAATGCAATGTTTTACATTTTCAAAGAAAGATATAATGTGTTTTTCTTCTCGGTTAATGTATTTTAACTACTTTCTTAAAGGAAGAGCTTTTTTGAAATTTTTCTTATATACAAGACTAGAGGGAGTATATATAGTAACACACCCCCTGAAAAATAGAAGGTGTGCATTAACAAGATTCATCTTCTTTTACTTTTTGAATGCTATTAAATTATAGGTTTTTTGATAATTTACAAATTCATATCTTTTTCAATTCTTAATTTATTTTTTAGAAAAATGCTAAACAGTCCACCTGGTGCACTAGTTAAGCATATTAATATATAAATATTATCTTGGAACTTGTGTATTTAATATAAAAAGTTGTCTTTTTAGCATTAACTTTATCTTTTTATTTTCTTTTTGAGACCGGATATCCTGTTTAGCATGACCGTATTTTTTAACTTTCTTCCTTCTCTCTTGTGACTTCATTTTTGTGGCCTCTGCAACATATTTCTACCTTTGAGTCATAATGGAAACAATTTAATGTTATTTGCAAATATAAAAGGTAACTCCTCTATATATAAACAAATTAAAAATAAACAAGTAACAAAAAAGTTTAAATTGTTGGGCTTTTTCACAAAAGAATAAAGGAAAATGCTAACTAGTGCACCTGGTGCACTAGTTAAGGAAGCTAATATAGTAATATGGTGTTGGAACTTGTGTACTTTATCTTTTTTTAATTATAAAATTTGATCTTCTCAATACAATAGTTACCTTTTTTGGGTTCTTTAACTAGTACACCAGGTGCATTGGTTAGCATGATCCAAGAATAAAAACGAAGAAAAAACACCGTAAAAAAATTGACTTTTTTTTTTTTACAAAAAGCAAATGGCTTCTTTATATGATGCTTGTATTTGGACTAGATTATCCCAAAGTTGTCTTGCAAATTAGAAACGGATGATGATCATATGGTGGCGGCTTGTGGTTCTTTTTTAACCAAGATTCATTATGTTATTAAGCACTATTTAGACCGAGAGAAGATGTGATATGCGTTGTGTCCGGTATATTGAGGTCAACCTTATCCTATATATAGTGTGTGATGACCCATTATTCCGAAATTGGTCATCCTAAAATCCACTCACATTGAGTCCATATCAATTAATTAAATAATTACTTTAATTTAATTTGATCACTAATCAAGTAAGACTCTGAATTGATAAATAGCTAATATAATTAAGGCAAAATTACATGTTTGGTTTTTATCTTATTTTTTTGTAACATTTTGGTCATTTGTCTTTTATTTGTAACACTTTGGTCAATTATCTTATATATATTTATAACAGTTTGATCCTTTATCTTTTATTTGTAACACTTTAGTCCTTTATCTTTTATAACCTTCACATATAAACCATTTTTCTCATTTTTTTTAAGGCTTAAATATGCAAAAGGTCCCTGCACTTAGGGGTCGTTTTGAGTTTTAGTCCCTACAATTGAAAAACCTTTCAAACAGGGACTACACTTTCAGTCAACTTTAAAAAAGGTCCCTGAGCTGACTTTTTTTATGATGTGTCACTATTTTTTATAGGTGGCACTGATGACTGGGCTGAGAGGACGCTGACTCACTAAATTGTAATATGAAAGGACCATTATGCCCTTCTTCCTTATTCCTTTATCATAAACCTTCAATCTTAGATCAAACCCCCCATCTTCTTCCATATCAGTTTATTATTTTTCATTCTTTCAATATCTCCAACAAATTTTGCATTCATGAATTTGTTTTTCTTTATGCATTTCTGGATTTTTGTATCAGCTTTGTGATTTCATGTTCACCCATAACTCCTTAAATTTGTTCTACCAACACTAATTTACAACAAAAACTTATGGAAAAATTGATTAATGGAAAATTGCTTATATTTCTCCAAACCCATCTAGATCTGACGACCTAGAAGCTACTACAATTCCTCATGAAACTGTTCGTCAATGCACACATCACGTTCGTCGACTGTGACAGAGAATCGTTTGAGGATAGATCGAGCGGTTCCGCAGTCGTTGAATGTGTGGCGATGCAGAGGCTGGTGTAGTAGACGACGATTATTGACTGATCGTCGCAGAGATATTTCGTTTTTTGAGTTTAGATCTGTTGTCGAAGCTATTGCTAGTATTCAACGTGCTATATCTAATGAAGATAGCAGATCTGAAGACAAAAAAATGATGATGACAGAGGTGGTTAATTGATGAGAGATAGGTGAAGACCACAAATTAGTATTTAAGGAAGGAAGATGAATAAGAAATTGATGTTCTTGGCTAGGTATGGAGGTGTTATGCTTTCACGAAGAAGATGGTGAACTGAATCGTGTTATGTAGTTTTGTTTTTAAGACCTGCTACTTTTGTTTAGTGTAGTGGTTGCTTTGTTTCCTTGTACTGCTAATTCTAGCCTTGGCTTTGTTGCTTTGGATTGTTTCTATCTAGTATCTGGGTTGTGTTGATTTGTTGAAAAGATTGGAACTTTTCTTGTTTTTTGTTATGGGTTTGTGAATTTTTGGTGTTTGTGTTTAGTGGGTATCTTGTGATGTGTGACACAGAAAGCCAAAAGTCATCAAGGGCAATATTGTCATTTCAAAATGTTTTTCGGTGAGTCAGCATCCTCTTAGCCCAATCATTAGTGCCACCTATAAAAAATAGTGACACATCATCAAAAAAGTCAGCCCAGGGATCTTTTTTAAAGTTGACTGAAAGTGTAGTCCCTGTTTGAAAGGTTTTTCAATTGTAGGGACTAAAACTCAAACGACCCCTAAGTGTAGGGACCAATTGCATATTTAAGCCTTTTTTTAAATTAAAAAATGCTGAATTTTATTTGTTAAGATATCTTTTCATTAAAATTAAATAAAACTCATGATTTTGATGAAAATGTTCATCATCTTCATCAATTCTTTCATATTTTCATGTTCTTTAAAGGACCAAAGTAATACAAATAAAAGATAAAGGACTAGAGTGTTACAAAAATATAAGATAAAAGACCAAAATATTACAAAAAATAAGATAAAGGATAAAACGTGTAATTTTGTCTATAAATAATAAAGATATTTGTCCACTAATATTATTGGAATATAATAAATATTTCAACATGAATTTTTGTATTTTTTATTAATAAAAAATTTAAAAGCCCAACATAAATTTTTTCAAAATAATTTTTTTAAATAAAGAAATGAAATAGAGAAAATGGTTTGTTTAATACTCAAATTAAAAATAAAAAATAAACATATAAATGTGATTCAAGACATTGTTTAAGTGTTTCTAATTTAAAAAGAGATAAAATATAATTTTAGTATAAGTCGGGCGGGTTATGGATGAGTATTGATGTCTTCATCATCACCTGCCTCAACTCCATCTTTTGAAATCGGAGATGTTAAAGAAGTCTCGCATCGATTGCGAGAAGATCTGAACAAGTTTTTATAAGAGGCAATCCTCATGGTACAAATCGATTTTATGAGAATGAGTTAGACTCAATACTAATTTTTAAGAAGGAAAATCCAAACTCAGTCAATTCAGGTTTTCCACTTTATTGTCGTATTTACTTAACTAGTGCCAAAAACATTGGTTAACATTTTTTCCTTAATTAGTTCAAACACTGATTGAATATTGCAAAAATAATTAGGATCAAAATCGAAATACTGGTAAAATAAAGTCCAAGGCAATTAATGAAAGGGTAACATAACGTGACACAAGAAGAACCACACCATCATCTTTTCACCAAAAATAATTCAAATTTCAAAGGAAACCAAAAATACTCCCGCTCTTTAGAAAAACAAGAGTAAATGGGGGAAACTGAAATAAATTTAATTTGCAAATCCTATCCATAGTTTAGACTTTAGCCATTACTGCTTGCATACGCACGCTGTCAAGTGGACCACAAGGTGCAAAACTACAAAAAATATGTTCAATATTTATTATGAGTTACTCCTATTGAGTATTGCATTGAAATTCAGGAGACTTTGTGTATATTGCTCATGTCATATGTGCGTTTCATCAGACTTCAAATGCAACATACCCGGACTTGGATTTCATGTTATGCGGTAAAAACTGTAGGCAGTCAGAAAGATTTGTACCGTCTGATTAAAATCAGATGATTTAAATATAATAAAATTAAATCATATTGTTTAACTGTTTTACATCTAAACCGTTTGATTAGATCTTAATCAAACGGACAAACGGTCATATTTTTATGACTGCATGCATGCAATCTAGACCTCAATATGCACACCTGTGATACCAAACTAAAAATGGCATGTTAACATACAGAATGTTCTAAAAACATTCCCAATAAGAGTATTTAAGAGAGTTTCATAGATTAATGATTTGTACCTTATTTTTTTTAGGAAAATGCTAAATAGTGCATCTGGTGCACTAGTTAAACACATAAATAAGGAAATTATGTCTTGAAATTTGTGCATTCAATACATTGAAAATGTAAAAGTTACTTTCATAAACATTAACTTTATATTTTATTTCTATTTTTAGTATGCTTAACAAGTGCACCTGATGCACTGTTTAGCATGACCCTTTTTTTTATCATTGAAGTTTCATGATATGACATTAAGGGTATCAAAATTGATGATACAGTATCTTATTTAAAGTATCATATCATCAATTTAATATTTTATTTTTTTTGTATATTAATTTTTTTCTTTTTACTAAAAAACAATGATATTCATTCATTTCAATGATTGATAGAGTATATCAGATGAAAATACAAATTCAATATCACTAAAAACATAAAGGATGAATTTGAGAACAAACTCACATCATTTAAGTTAATAGCACACAACGATAAATAGCCTACAACTAATATGATAAAATTAAAGTCACCAGAATATTCATGCTTCTGGATCTGCAACGTTGACGTCTGAATCATTGATTGAATCTGCAATTGATTGAAGCTGATCTTTCAATATAAAAAAAATGAACACTGCAACCAGACGGGAAATTAAACAAGGCCGTAACAAGACAACGAACAACATCAAACGCCGCACTTAGACAACGAAATCACAAAAAAAAGCTATAAAAACCCAATTTTTGTGATAAATCATTTATTTAAATTAAAAGAGAATGAAAAAAGATGCATAAGGGTGATTTTAGGCCAAAAATAGACCTAAAATCTTCCAATCACGATTAAAAGGAGAAGAAAGAAGACTACGGAAAAATGAAAAGTAGGGCCAGCGTATGTCACATTGTTTTTTTTTTCGTATATTAAATTTAATAAATTAATAACATGTTTTTTTTTTACAATAAATTGATAACTTGTTAATAATGTATAATACTCAAAATGGTATCACCATTGAAGCAAATTATGTATGAATTGCATAAATATTTTATGGCATTGTAAGGACCATTTTTTAATGATGTATGATATTCAAAGTGGTATCATCATTGGAGATGCTCTAAGGACACATGATAAGGTAACTCATTGTAGAAATTATACATTTAATATTGTAAGAAAAATTAATGCCTAAAAGTATATATGCACAAGTTTCAAAAAATAATTTCTGTAATTGTTTCCTTGACATGAGTCAGGATCCTCTCTATTTTCTCCATTTCGAAGAGAAATAGATACAAAAAAAAAAATAATGGGTCCTACCATTAAGTGGGTTCCACCACTATTGATCATTTTATGTTTTACTTTAATTTTTTTTTATATATCTCTCTCCAAAATGGAAGAAATGAATAGGATCTTAAATGGAGACGATCTTAACTCGCTTAACATGTACCCTTAGGGCATATGTTAACGGTCTCCGACTAAAAATAGGGCTTAATAAAAGAAAAAATACAAGTCCAATAAATGTAGCTCAAATGGTAAATACTAGAGATATTATTGGAGTGGTTGGTGTTTGAACCCCGAATGTCAAATTTGTTCACATTTAAATGTGAGTCTAACCACTATGCTACTTGACAAAATAGAAAGTACAAAAAAATTTAAAAGAATTTAAATTATAAATAACATCAATAACACTAAAAGAATAATCATTTTTTCACTAATATAAAAAAGTTTGATAAACAAGACAATCTTTATCACACGTCTCTCTATTTGATAAAACTATAGTAGAACAATTTACTATAAAGCGTCTAAAAAATTTATTCACAATAGAACAATATTTTTTTGAACCTTTTGTAACTAATAATTCTTTCATTTTAGAATAAAGAAAATCTCAAATATTTGGACTCCATAATATCTCATTTTGAAGCTCACAATCCCTTATTTACTAATATTACTACCCTATAATTTTTTTGAGGCTCCAATTTTTACCAGACTCTATATCATGGCTCATGTGGCACTTGTATGAAAGACGGAGTAGGGTTCCTCTTAATTTCTTAAAAGAAACGGACAATACAATTATTATAGTTTTAATGTATAAATGTTCAAAGGTTAAATATGTTATTGGTCTCTATAATTATTTTAAATTTCATAGTCCCTATAAATTTTTTTATCAAGTTTTTTTTCCTCAAATATTTCAATCATGATTTTTAGTTCTTACTTTTCAGTCAACGTATATTATTTGAAATTTTAATTTATTTTTTCTGCGGTTATATTTAGTGCATTATAGGCATTTCTCTTGAAAACTTTTTTATTTTTTTAACAAATAGATGAATTAAATATGAATATTTTTGTTTTTTGTGCTTAAAGTAGTGTCTCACTAAAAAAATTCAAAATAATGTTAGAATGTTATAATGAAATATAATAAGAAAGTATAAAATGTTCATAAAAAATAAATGGATAGAATAAATTTAGTTTAGCATTATCTCTTTAAACATTTACATATTATTACTTTTTGTAGCGGATGGAAAATTTCATGATCAATGAAGTCGCCATTGACGTTTATTTATCCCAAAAAGGGAAAGGAAAATATCACGAAAACCTTCGGTTAGCATGGTTAAAGAACCATGGCGGGTTTGGGAGTTTGTTGTGTGAGAGGAAGATGTTAGCACCCCTCGTGTCGGAACAAAGTTGGTTCTAATATAACCCAAGTAAGTTTTGATGATAACAATAATATTAATATACAATAAGGATTACTGATAATTTACTTTGGTGTGCAGGTATATAAGTTAAAATTTTATGTACACTAACAAGTGAAGTTCTGATTGATATTTTAAAAGCATCCCCAGAAGTTAGGTAATGCAAGTTCTGAGTCATGATACTGTTGCGAATGAAGTTGTGCAAGTATACACAGTCAAACTATAGCAAGTGATAAGAAAGAGTATCGTACCCACAGGGATTGTCTAAGGGAACCTTTTCGTTAAACACACAAATTCACATTCTAATTCATGAGCAAGAAGGTAACAAAATAACATCATAGTTTCAGAGTTTATAAACAAAATAATTAGAAAGGAATTTAAAGATCAAATTTGGTAGTGATGTTGGAAGTATGATCCATTCAACTAACAATCTAGTATCTGTGACTGATAACTAGTGTCAAGACATCTGCGAGCAAAGTTATATCTTGTGGTGTATGTCTACAACGTTAGATTATGCAATGTGTGATAAGATGGATCCTATGTCTAGGTCAAACTTAATTCATTACAGTTCAGAAAAGCTTGCTTTGTATTATCACTATGGCCTTAAGGCTTATGTCTAAGTCCTTAAGTAAGAAGTATGTGTCCATCCTCTACTTAACCATATTAATTCCTAAGTTCCATTTATTACTAGATGTCCCATAATAATAAACTTGCATTTAATCCTAAGTTGGCCAGACCTTGAATCAAACATATATCATAAAATCATAAGAACTAAAAATGCAATAAACACCACAATCATTCACATGAATAATACTAGACTCTCATTGAATATCACATATTTCCAACAACAAGAGTTTTAACTCATGGAGAGCTTAGTAAAGCATACAAACAGAGATCTAAGTTTACACATAACTAACATCAAAAGAGAATTAGAAATGATAAACCTAGTAGATCACAACCAAGAAAAGCTACTGATCTTCACAGCCGTGACTCCGGTTGACAGCTTCACTAGGCAGCAATGGTGGATGAATGTTGTGAAGGAGATGGAGGCTACCAAATTCTCTCTTAGAGTTTTTCCTTTTTTCCCCAACCTCTGAGTTTTAGGTTTTATGTCTCCTTATATAGCAGCTCATATGGATTGGGCCTTCTCTACTTGTCCTTCAAGAATAACCCAAAGAATAAAGCATATTCCTTTGATTTGTACTATGATAGTATACTTTCAGCACATGGGAGGTTACATCTGTCTTATCCTTCTATATTCCTCTTATTAGACGCCAGCTGTCCTGCCTTACATCTTGACTTCTCTTTGACTGCCACGTGTCTCAGCTGTACGGAATCAAGCGTCTTGACTCTGATTATCACCAAGCAAAACTCTACACATCAAAATAACGTGAAATCCACAAAACATAGCACATAGTGTGCTTGACTCAATAATTCTAAAACATAACTAAAATGACTCAATAAAGGAAATGATCACCATATTAGTAGGTAATAATCAAAGTAGTAAGGGCTTAGAAACATAACATAAAGTGAGTTATCAGATACCAGAAGTTAGGTTACCAGAATTTGCAAGACAAAGTCAATTAGAAGTTATCCTCATCAGAACCTGAAATGGAAACTCAAGATTCTGATGACCACGAAGACAGTAGAATTTGTCAGAAGAACATTCAGAAGATCATTCTATTCTTAACGACTATCATCAATTTGGCAAATTCAGAATGACGAAAGAAATCATCGTACAAGACCGTTATGATCGTGATAATGACGTTTGTACTATTGTACTTTCTTTATTTCCTGATATGGGTGAATATTCAAAACCAAGGATCAAGAATTTATCAATTACCTGATTTGGAATAACACGTCTCAAGAAGAAAAATAGCACAGTACTATCTAGCTGTTTTTGTCACATCTACTCAAATTCATACGCTCCACTACCATCTATAAAAGGAGGAAGAATTTGAAGAAGTAGACACAACACAACTACGAACAAAAAGCGTTGTTACTCTGCTAAATTCAAAAGAGCATTATAACACTTTGAGAAATACAACTTGAGCTTATTTCAAAATTCAAGACAAATAGTTTTCAACTTCTGATAAGTTCAGTTGTTGAACCTTAGTTTTCTTTCATTAGAATCCTAAGATCAGTCTTGTTTTTAAGAGTTGTATTACTTTGTTCAGAACTCTGATATTGTTTATCAGAAGTTCAAATATTGTTTTGTTATTTGTAACCTTTGTAAGAAGTCTCTTGCTTTTGTGCTTGAGCATCCGGAAGTCTCTTGTATTATGTTTACCAATTATCAACAATTTGTGCATTAAGAGTGCAAAGATTATCAATCAAAAGCATATTCAAACAAAAATTCCCAAAAATTTCACTAATCCTATAGCCAAATTCACTTAAAGTCTTAAAACTCTGTTATAATGTCAAGAAAATGCTTATCAGAACAAATTAATTGCTATCTGACTCAAAACAAACTAAACAAACTCAATTTATTTTGACTTTACCTCTCCCCCAAACTTAAACTAAACAGTGTCCCCACTGTTGACAAAGGAAGAGGCAACTACTGACTCGACAGCAAACATTCCAAACTAAACTAAATTATGGCTAAGGCAAAATTAAATTAAAGCAAGAGATAGAAAGATGTTACCAATAGGCCATAAGCCTGAAGCTTTTTTGATAATCACAGTAGGTTGAGATCTTTTTTCTTTTGGTACCAACCTCATTGGTCATCTTGATATCACCATAAAGTAGATCCTCTTGAGCATATGTTGTAATAGTCAACAACTGATAATTCTGGTACATGCTCAAGTTCCTGCACTTCTTCTTTTCTGGAACAGGTGTCTTGACACCTCTTTTCTGTGACTTCTCTGGTGGTGGTTCAGGTGGTGGACGTAGAATCCAGTCTTCATTCAATTGAACTTGAACAACTGATGAAGCAGCTAATTGTTCCTTGCATGTTGTTGTCTTCTGATGATATGGCTCTTGAACAAATGACTTGACACCAGTTGTCGCGGTGATTTTTGGATATCAAGCTATTGAGAAGCATTGAATCTCAAAATTTTAATTACACCACCGAGCTTTGATTTTTCCGAAGAAGGGAGAAAGTCCGTTAAATACCCTAATTAGAGAGATCGAGGTAAGGGGGTTGGTTATACGAAGGGAAGGTATTAGCACCCTAGATATCTATAGTATCCTATAGGAACCTCTTGTATTATCTAATCTATGCGCTTGATTTTATTTGTTTGCAAAAGTGTACAAAACTTGGGGAAAATAGAGTGATTATTAGGAAAATGGTTTTTGAATGACAAAATGCTTTTGGTTTGAAATCCAAGGTTTTAATCTAAAAAAAGAGAATTGATTGGTTTTGAAAATGCGACTTGGTTTGAAAAACCGAGTGTTTTTTCCTAAAGAAAATAATTGTTTGATTGATTGAATAACTTGGTTTAAAATCCAAGTGTTTTGAAAATGTTTTAATAAATGACATGTTTTGGATATTTTTGAAAAGAGGTGTTGACCTCTATTTTGGCAAAAAGGGTAATGGTTCGAGCGAAGGTTCTACCGTTTGACATATATAACCTAAAGTGTTAAATCGCGCAAAGACACTCCGCAACGACATATAAGTCAAGGCGACGCCCTCTCTTCGGATTATTATACTAATCATACAAACGAATAAGAATAAATGTAAAAACTTTAACCACTCAATACAATCGGGGGGAAACATGCAAAGAGAATTCAAATGATGATAAATAAATGAACGAAAAATAAATTGCGCCAATTACGCGCATTAAAATATACAACTAGGGGGGAAACATGCAAAGAGGAATTAAACGATAATAATAATAATAATGAACGAATAGAAATTGCGCCAATTATGCGCATTAAAATATACAACCGGGGGGGAAACATGCAAAGGGAAATTAAATGATTAATAATAATAATAATGACTAATTATAATAATGAGAAGTAAATATAAAGCACACACAACTTAGTATAGAGGCAAAGCATGAATATAAGGCATGACAAATATAAAGCATGTGATAAAATATAAGCGTAATGAATAATAAATGTAAGGCGCGAAACAAGCGATATAAATATGATAAAATAGCATACAAGACATATGTGAGATAGAGATAACCAAGAACTATGAAAACAATCAAGAATAATAAACTACCACGTGAGAAATAACATAAAAAATTATCAAGCATTTTCAATCCACATACAAACATACTTATGAATTTAATTGAATAAAGTATAATTCGCAATTTAATCAAAACACTTAGGACTAAACATATCACAACCAATAAACCTAGAGCTAACATGGAAGCATGGTCCAAGCATATTCTTAAACATAGAATGAATTTGAGCAACATTTAACAAGTAAAAATATCAAATAAAATTATCTAAAAATCATAACATGTAAATCTTGCACTTAATTAACACAAATAAAATAAAACAAACAAGAAAATCATGTGATCATAGTGAAAATAAGCAAAGGGCAGAGAGCAATATTTTTGATAAAAATAATTAAGAGTTCATAATAAATAATAATCAAAAAGAATTAATTTAACAACATTTAGAACTATTTATTAACACTTAAATTAATTGATGAGTGGCATAGAGCAGCCACTATATTAGTATCTCGTACATTGTTTATAGGAGCTCATTACCACAGAGCAGCCTACCTCCTTGAGATCAGTCTTAGTGACGTAACACTAGCTTTCAAGCCTCAATAAGATTAGTAACTCAACAGCTATCATTAGCGTCTTCAGCCATCTAGATCAATCGTTGATTACCTATGGGAGTTCCCTCGTATCGGAAATAGCTAAGTTGGATTTATCCTTTACCAACCACTCAACACTTGTAACTGCTCAGACCTTCGAGTTAGGAATCTATTAGAGTTAGTCAGATTTCCTTTAAAAGTGCCCTCAATACTTTGTTTTGAGCTGGAACTGATAGAAGTCAAATTCCAAACTCATGACCATTCCTTCGGACCTTTGATAAACTAAGTTCATCGAACCAAATTAGGCTGGGTTGGGTATCCATTAGACATGGAAACATGAAATGAATTCACTCTCTAACCTGTCTGCTTATGTCTCAGACAGATAATTCCTTCTTGTGCCCTATCATCTGTTAGTCGTAGTTATCACTCGGAGTAGTTGAAAGATAAACTTCTCAAATTTCTCGACATCGTTCAGTTAGACCGACCTTGTAAGACTTTACTTACAAGTAATCCCGTTCAATCTTTTCGACCTTTCAGTTACATTGTAGTAACTATATATAAATCGTGGAATCCAGTTTATCTGTAGAGGACACGTGTAAATTCAGTTCAAGCTCTTACTCATCATAGCGATCTTTCAATCAGTAGTATTAGTCAATTATCCGCCGAACTATTCTGTACAGTGTCAGTATCAGTTAATCATATGGGGTCTTTCACTGAGTAAACCTTAGTAATCTTATCAGCTAAGTTCCAGTTAAATTTCAGATCTTCCAGCTATTCTTTGAATCCGAGTTTGAACCATTCCATTCTCTGTCAACTGTTTCAGTTTCTCTGTACATTACCAACGATATGTTCAGATCACCATAAATCAAATTCTCGAATAAAGCGAAGAGTTTCTTTATCACGAATTCCATACTTGCAATTGCACATTGACTATTTTCGGACAAGGGATTTAAATCCATTCTCTGTGTTAAATGTGCAAACCTTTCGTATTCAGTTAGCCATCATTAGAATCTGATCACGTCAGCCAGATTCCTTCACCACAATCTGTCAGTATATTATCCAGCCAACTTAACCGTATCATTGAAGGAAGAATTCGAACCTCAGTTCTTGACATGTTAAAGGTACTACTCAACCACAGTGTTGTGCTAGGATGGATTGAAATAGTAGGTGGAAAATTCTGTAGTACTATAGACTCGGTTGTAGATGAGTTTGACTCATTGGCAAAAGGATCTATAGAGCTTAAGCGTTCTCCGCTCGTTTTATATTTTTGATTAATCCTAGAGTTTTTATACGGCACTATGGGACAGTGGTACGTATGATGTGCCACGAGCTGCAGCGTTCGGTACTGAGAAAACCCTGAAGAGAAATTTTGGATTATTAATATCAACCCTTAAACTTATTCCATTCAGCTTTTCATATAGTGGCAATCAGGCCAGATACCGACCTGTGGAAGTGTTGTGCGAGACAATAGTGAGAACGGTATTGTTAAGATGTCGCGAACATATTGGACTACAGTAGAGTCTTGAGAATACCGTCACATACCCGCTTTCATAAAGTAAAACAAGTGCTACTTCATGGGATTATTCGATGAAAGACGTAGTAATGGTAGAAGTTAATTGGAGAAGAAGAGATGGTGCGTCACTGTGCTAGATGAAGTTAGAGTAAGACCATGATGACGCAGTTAAAAAGAGAATGACTATAAGTAACCAGATCAGAGTGCGCAGTACGAGATCGGGCGAAAAATATAGTTAGAGGATCAGTCTTGGAATGGATAACCCTTTGAGAGAGGAAAGTTTTATTCCAAGGAATAAAGGTAGTCAAGAGTTCTTGAGAATAACACCAAAGTTGGAATTACGAGGTGTTTTCAAACACAGAAATTCTACCCGAAGTATATAAGACCTCATCAGATCTTCCAACGCGTCGGTTCAGTAACCTATCAGTTAGCTTTATCTTCATTCAGGTCTGGGTTGCACGACGTGTTTCATGTGTCTTGACTTCGGAAATTCATTCCCGATCTTTATTATCCTCTAGAGATTAATCTTCAGTCAGCCTTAACCTATTACCCGAATCCAGTTCGTTTAGTTGGTTGTGAAGTTAAGATCCTTTGGAACAAGAAAATTTCAATAATCAAAGTCGGATGGGCTCGGCCTCATGACGACTAACTTACTCAGGAACGGAAACCTGTCATCGGAAAGTTGTTCCTATCTTTCCTTAAGGTAAATTTCTGAATTTCGAGGACGAAATTTCTTTAAGGGGGGTAGATTGTAACATCCCGCTCTTTCAATTACCTAATTAATCTATATTAGAGACTCGTCTAATAAATTGGAATTAATTAGGGGATTAATTAAATTTAATTAGAGCTTGTCCAATAATTCCACGATTGATTAGAAGTAATCAATTAATTAAGTCTTGAGAAATTAGGTGTATGATGTGTAGAAATTAGAAATTCTAAATGAACTCAAACTACACATTAACACTTTAATCTCACACTTGAGAATTAATTAACACTAAGACTCAATCTTTCCTCCCTCAATTTCTTTTGCTAGTGAATCATTTCCCACTCAATCTAAAACTCTTTCTCCTTACAACATCTCACCTTATGACTCATTCTCATTTTAAATACCAAGCCAACACCTCATCTTAAGCTATGAGTCACCTTTCCACTTTAATCCTCATGCCTTACACTACATGCAAATCACCGTAATTCTTTCTCGTTCACACACTTCAGAAAATTAGAGCTCCTCACTCTCTCATTTATCTTCCTCTCACGCCTACACCAACAACAACAACAAAACTCCATTTAAATTCATAAACCTTCACATGCAAAATCTTGTTGTTTCCTTAGTAACCATGCACTACTCCATCCTTGTTTACAGAGATTGCTTACCTACCACCACAGCTTAGAGAATGCCTCAGAATCTCTCATCTTTCCCTATCCATTTTTCAAAGCAACAACATTTTCATTCATACACTTTTTCTATCCAATAAGATTACATGCAAACCAAACTCAGAACCAATTCTTATACTGTTGTATCTCAGAGAATCAGCTGTAAATAACTCTTATCATCAGTTCAATTGATCATCAAACAAACACATTTCTACCCCAAGGGTTCCAAGTTCATCATTTTCAATATTTCTCCAAATCTGTCCAAGTCAGTTCGTGGCTGTAGCTGGGTGGTTTGTAGCTGTGTAGAGCCCAAGAGGAGCAAGGATTAAAGCTCCATTACAGGTGGGTTCTTAGGCTAGTGTAGTTTAGATTCCCAAAATTATGAAATATGCATGTTAACTTAGGAATTAGGGACTTTGTTGTGTGAGGGGAATTAACTCCCAAATTTCCCTCCGTTCTGTCCTATATTATATGTTTTACATTACTGCACTGTTACATATGAGGATTGTAGGTATTTCTCTTTTAAATTGATGATTTTCGTAAAACAGGGGTCTCTCTGCATGAACTCGCCACAGCGAGTATCAAGCGAGCATGCATGGCGAGCTGGGTTTCTGGGCTGATGAAACTCGCCATGGCGAGCTCCTGCTAGCCTAGCGAGTTGATTTAGGCCAGGACCTATAATCTTGCCATGGCGAGCTGGCTTGCTCGCTGTAGCGAGCTAAGTGCAGAAAGTCACTATCTTTTCATTTATTTTCTAAAAACCTCATACTCGTTTTATATCCTCATTGTCTCAGATAAATTGCAGTAATCTAAATAATATAATGTTAAACAGAATGTTAATCACAGATAATCATTAGGGCTTGACTTAGGGAATTTAGAAATGATGTATGCTCCCCGGGCTTTGGGAAATTATGGTAGTAAGCAATGAATTTAGAATCAGTCAAATATATATATGATTATGATATTATTGGGGACTTCGTTTTAGATGTTCCATTAGAAAAATTTGTGAGCTGCACGCCGGAACGCTTTCTGTTCGCGGACAAGGCAGGCCTCTGAGACATGCTCACCTCAGAGTGCTTGCGGTTTAAAATCAACAAGACTAACTCTGTGTTACACCTTTATTGATATTGCTTATGATAATTATGTTTTGAATTAGATTATGATATGACTGATTAGGAGCCCCGACTTTATAGCCTAGGAGGGTAGTAGAATTCACTGGGACGAAGTGACTGTCTCACCCCACTCCCTTTTCGATATAGGTAAGACAGGTTATTTCGGAGCAGGGACCAGGTCGGACCTGACGATTGGAGCTATACTTGGATTGTCTGCTTTGAAGACTTAGTCTTCATCCTTGTTTATTTAGCTTGTTATTTTTCTGTAGTTTCGTTTCCGCTGTCTGTATCGAATATTCCTTATTATCTTAATGATAATGTATTATTCATCTATAATTATTTTTAATTAATGTACTCGGATTCCAGTTTTAATGCTTCGACTAAATATTCTAGATATTTTTAGTTGGGGCGTTACAATTGGTATCAGAGCAGGTCGATCCAGTATCGGACCTTGCCATGAGTCATTACAATCCCTCTCTTAGAAGTACGGACCCTTTGGAGTCTGGACTGTTTACGTTGAAACCATCGCGTGCTGAGTCTGATCAGCTCAGTATTGTGCATGGTAGGCAGGGTATTACGGTTGAGAACCGAAGTGGACCATGGTGGTTAAGTATGAAGATCGTAGTGTGGATGCAGTTCAGAAGTAGTCGTTGGCGAGAATTCTCTCTAACCGGATGTTAGAGCTGAAATAGTTAGGACTGAAGGAGTAAGTGGTGCAACGACAACGAGTATACCAAGAGTTAAGATGGAGCTTATGGATAAAAACCAATGGTAGTAGGAAATTCTGGAGAGTAAGAATAGTTTAATGGAAGTACTAATCGCTCGAAGTAGAATTGTTCAGGTAAGAACGTTAGTGTGTAGGTTATAACAGTATCCAACTGACATTGTGTGTCAGGCGAACTTTTCCGAACCTTAGAATAACCCTACCTCCCGGTGAACATGTTTACAAGGAACATGTGGGCCAAATTAAAATTCAACCGTCAGTAAATCAAGACTCTTCCTAGATATTTAACCTTACTTGTCAGTCGTGAGATTCACCAATGTCGTTAGATCTGTTTAGTACCATACTAGAGGAACCAAGTTGGAATTTTTATCTGAAAATTTCCCAATAGATTATCCTATAGGAAGCCAACTCTTAATGCCTCCCTAAGAATAATCTAGTTTTTCAACATCGTAACCCGTACTCCTACCATACTGATTAGAAGTCAGGATCAGTTTAACATAACCAATAGGATTTCTTTTCGATACCCGCTTAGGTCAGTTAACTAAGCAAACGGTTAGAGACCAACTTCGATTAGAGTGACAATTAGGAATTATTTTTTTTAACCCCTTGTAAATACCTGACCTAATTCATAAGGCATCATTCGCGAGCAATAGAAACCAGAATTAATCGAACTAGCCTTGTAAGTAACAACCAATAGATGTACCTTATCCCTAGAGGATGAGCAGTATTAGATGCAACAGTTAAGAAATTCATCTTCTAAACTTTTACCATATAGACTTATTAGGTGTAATTACTCCAATATCTTGAGCTAATAACTTGGTGCCATTGAATACTCAACCAAGCATGTAGTAATTAGTTGAAATAGACTGTATTCGATTCAACACCTTCTTTCCTTTCAGTCTGTCCTGTTGCCACTTAGGAAATTATTATAGGTCTAGTAATATAGTCTCAGCCTAAGTACTATACCAGAGATCCTACCAAATCTCTTGGAGCGTAACCTCATCCGAGATGACAAGTAGAAATATTCCTTGACCAAACTGAGTTGCCAAGTAGTTTACTTAACACTATCACGTAACCCCTACATTAGCAGCTTAGTGTCGTGGCTTAGGTAGATACCTTGTGAGAGGAATCCAGTCTAACCACCTATATTATTAATTTCCTTAGACGCCAGCCACTATATTAGTATCTCGTACATTGTTTACAGGAGCTCATTACCATAGAGCAGCCTACCTCCTTGAGATCAGTCTTAGTGCCGTAACACTAGCTTTCAAGCCTCAAGAAAATTAGTAACTCAGCAGCTATCATTAGCATCTTCAGCCATCTAGATCAATCGTTGATTACCTATGGGAGTTCCCTCGTATCGGAAATAGCTAAGTTGGATTTATCCTTTACCACCCACTCAGCACTTGTAACTGCTCAGACCTTCGAGTTAGGAATCTGTTAGAGTTAGTCAGATTTCCTTTAAGAGTGCCCTCAATACTTTGTTTTGAGCTGGAACCGATAGAAGTCAAATTCCAAACTCATGACCATTCCTTCGGACCTTTGATAAACTAAGTTCATCGAACCAAATTAGGCTGGGTTGGGTATCCATTAGACATGGAAACATGAAATGAATTCACTCTCTAACCTGTCTGCTTATGTCTCAGACAGATAATTCCTTCTTGTGCCCTATCATCTGTTAGTCGTAGTTATCACTTGGAGTAGTTGAAAGATAAACTTCTCAAATTTCTCGACATCGTTCAGTTAGACCGACCTTGTAAGACTTTACTTACAAGTAATCCTGTTCAATCTTTTCGACCTTTCAGTTACATTGTAGTAACTATATATAAATCGTGGAATCCAGTTTATCTGTAGAGGACACGTGTAAATTCAGTTCAAGCTCTTACTCATCATAGCGATCTTTCAATCAGTAGTATTAGTCAATTATCCGCCGAACTATTCTGTACAGTGTCAGTATCAGTTAATCATATGGGGTCTTTCACTGAGTAAACCTTAGTAATCTTATCAGCTAAGTTCCAGTTAAATTTCAGATCTTCCAGTTACGTAGAAAATAGGAGCTAGTAGAAGTATTAATATCTAGATACCTCATCGAAGCTATTCTTCGAATCCGAGTTTTAACCATTCCATTCTCTGTCAACTGTTTCAGTTTCTCTGTACATTACCAACGAGATGTTCAGATCACCATAAATCAAATTCTCGAATAAAGCGAAGAGTTTCTTTATCACGAATTCCATCCTTGCAATTGCACATTGACTATTTTCAGACAAGGGATTTAAATCCATTCTCTGTGTTAAATGTGCAAACCTTTCGTATTCAGTTAGCCATCATTAGAATCTGATCACGTCAGCCAGATTCCTTCACCACAATCTGTCAGTATATTATCCAGCCAACTTAACCGTATCATTGAAGGAAGAATTCGAACCTCAGTTCTTGACATGTTAAAGGTACTACTCAACCACAGTGTTGTGCTAGGATGGATTGAAATAGTAGGTGGAAAATTCTGTAGTACTATAGACTCGGTTGTAGATGAGTTTGACTCATTGGCAAAAGGATCTATAGAGCTTAAGCGTTCTCCGCTCGTTTTATATTTTTGATTAATCCTAGAGTTTTTATACGGCACTATGGGACAGTGGTACATATGATGTGCCACGAGCTGCAGCGTTCGGTACTGAGAAAACCCTGAAGAGAAATTTTGGATTATTAATATTAACCCTTAAACTTATTCCATTCAGCTTTTCATATAGTGGCAATCAGGCCAGATACCGACCTGTGGAAGTGTTGTGCGAGACAATAGTGAGAACGGTATTGTTAAGATGTCGCGAACATATTGGACTACAGTAGAGTCTTGAGAATAGCGTCACATACCCGCTTTCATAAAGTAAAACAAGTGCTACTTCATGGGATTATTCGATGAAAGACGTAGTAATGGTAGAAGTTAATTGGAGAAGAAGAGATGGTGCGTCACCGTGCTAGATGAAGTTAGAGTAAGGCCATGATGACGCAGTTAAAAAGAGAATGACTATAAGTAACCAGATCAGAGTGCGCAGTACGAGATCGGGCGAAAAACATAGTTAGAGGATCAGTCTTGGAATGGATAACCCTTTGAGAGAGGAAAGTTTTATTCCAAGGAATAAAGGTTGTCAAGAGTTCTTGAGAATAACACCAAAGTTGGAATTACGAGGTGTTTTCAAACACAGAAATTCTACTCGAAGTATATAAGACCTCATCAGATCTTCCAACGCGTCGGTTCAGTAACCTATCAGTTAGCTTTATCTTCATTCAGGTCTGGGTTGCACGACGTGTTTCATGTGTCTCGACTTCGGAAATTCATTCCCGATCTTTATTATCCTCTAGAGATTAATCTTCAGTCAGCCTTAACCTATTACCCGAATCCAGTTCGTTTAGTTGGTTGTGAAGTTAAGATCCTTTGGAACAAGAAAATTTCAATAATCAAAGTCGGATGGGCTCGGCCTCATGACGACTAACTCACTCAGGAACGGAAACCTGTCATCGGAAAGTTGTTCCTATCTTTCCTTAAGGTAAATTTCTGAATTTCGAGGACGAAATTTCTTTAAGGGGGGTAGATTGTAACATCCCGCTCTTTCAATTACCTAATTAATCTATATTAGAGACTCGTCTAATAAATTGGAATTAATTAGGGGATTAATTAAATTTAATTAGAGCTTGTCCAATAATTCCACGATTGATTAGAAGTAATCAATTAATTAAGTCTTGAGAAATTAGGTGTATGATGTGTAGAAATTAGAAATTCTAAATGAACTCAAACTACACATTAACACTTTAATCTCACACTTGAGAATTAATTAACACTAAGACTCAATCTTTCCTCCCTCAATTTTTCTTGCTAGTGAATCATTTCCCACTCAATCTAAAACTCTTTCTCCTTACAACATCTCACCTTATGACTCATTCTCATTTTAAATACCAAGCCAACACCTCATCTTAAGCTATGAGTCACCTTTCCACTTTAATCCTCATGCCTTACACTACATGCAAATCACCTTAATTCTTTCTCATTCACACACTTCAGAAAATTAGAGCTCATCACTCTCTCATTTATCTTCCTCTCACGCCTACACCAATAACAACAACAAAACTCCATTTAAATTCATAAACCTTCACATGCAAAATCTTGTTGTTTCCTTAGTAACCATGCACTACTCCATCCTTGTTTACAGAGATTGCTTACCTACCACCACAACTTAGAGAATGCCTCAGAATCTCTCATCTTTCCCTATCCATTTTTCAAAGCAACAACATTTTCATTCATACACTTTTTCTATCCAATAAGATTACATGCAAACCAAACTCAGAACCAATTCATATACTGTTGTATCTCAGAGAATCAGCTGTAAATAACTCTTATCATCAGTTCAATTGATCATCAAACAAACACATTTCTACCCCAAGAGTTCCAAGTTCATCATTTTCAATATTTCTCCAAATCTGTCCAAGTCAGTTCGTGGCTGTAGCTGGGTGGTTTGTAGCTGTGTAGAGCCCAAGAGGAGCAAGGATTAAAGCTCCATTACAGGTGGGTTCTTAGGCTAGTGTAGTTTAGATTCCCAAAATTATGAAATATGCATGTTAACTTAGGAATTAGGGACTTTGTTGTGTGAGGGGAATTAACTCCCAAATTTCCCTCCGTTCTGTCCTATATTATATGTTTTACATTACTGCACTGTTACATATGAGGATTGTAGGTATTTCTCTTTTAAATTGATGATTTTCGTAAAACAGGGGTCTCTCTGCATGAACTCGCCACAGCGAGTATCAAGCGAGCATGCATGGCGAGCTGGGTTTCTGGGCTGATGAAACTCGCCATGGCGAGCTCCTGCTCGCCTAGCGAGTTGATTTAGGCTAGGACCTATAATCTTGCCATGGCGAGCTGGCTTGCTCGCTATAGCGAGCTAAGTGCAGAAAGTCACTATCTTTTCATTTATTTTCTGAAAACCTCATACTCGTTTTATATCCTCATTGTCTCAGATAAATTGCAGTAATCTAAATAATATAATGTTAAACAGAATGTTAATCACAGATAATCATTAGGGCTTGACTTAGGGAATTTAGAAATGATGTATGCTCCCCGGGCTTTGGGAAATTATGGTAGTAAGCAATGAATTTAGAATCAGTCAAATATATATATGATTATGATATTATTGGGGACTTCGTTTTAGATGTTCCATCAGAAAACTTTGTGAGCTGCACCCCGGAACGCTTTCTGTTCGCGGATAAGGCAGGCCTCTGAGACATGCTCACCTCAGAGTGCTTGCGGTTTAAAATCAACAAGACTAACTCTATGTTACACCTTTATTGATATTGCTTATGATAATTATGTTTTGAATTAGATTATGATATGACTGATTAGGAGCCCCGACTTTATAGCCTAGGAGGGTAGTAGAATTCACTGGGACGAAGTGACTGTCTCACCCCACTCCCTTTTCGATATAGGTAAGACAGGTTATTTCGGAGCAGGGACCAGGTCGGACCTGACGATTGGAGCTATGCTTGGATTGTCTGCTTTGAAGACTTAGTCTTCATCCTTGTTTATTTAGCTTGTTATTTTTCTGTAGTTTCGTTTCCGCTGTCTGTATCGAATATTCCTTATTATCTTAATGATAATGTATTATTCATCTATAATTATTTTTAATTAATGTACTCGGATTCCAGTTTTAATGCTTCGACTAAATATTCTAGATATTTTTAGTTGGGGCGTTACATTATCATCTCAGAAAATAAAAAAATAAAATTAAATGAAGGGGAGGTGCAAATAACAGGTTAAAATTAAAGGGGGGTTCAGAGAAGCAAAAAGCCCAGAAAAGCCCAAGGCCCACGCAAAAATAAAAAAAATCTGAAAACATATAGGCCTGGAATGTGTGTGACGCACACGCTGCGTGATCACGTTTTACAGCCGTTTGATCTTCATCAGAGAAGATCAAACGGATACGATCATATTCACGCGCGCGCCTTGGATCAAAACAAGGGCCATGATTAAATCTGGGAGACCTAAGGACACGCGTGCAATAGCAACAAATGTGGATCAGGTGTGAGCGCGTATAGTGGTCCTATCGTCTAACCACCGTCAGATCTTCATTTAATGAGATCTGACAGGTGCGATCAAAGGAGCACACGCGTCGTACGATCAATCCAACGGTTACGATTTAAACTTGGTGAGGACGGAGTCTCACGATGGATCATCGTCTCCGTTCAACCCTCACCGTCGCCGGCGCCGTTTCCGGCACCGGAGTTACAAAAACAACCCAGAAATCAACAAATCTTATATGGTTTTGCTCGTTTTTTCACAAGGATTACAAATATGTAATTAGTTTTGCAAAATAATGTCTGTAGCGTCAAAAACGAACGAGAAAAGAAAATCCAATCAAAACTCAAACTCATAAATACGCAGGAATCAAAGCAAAACAACAACCCAGATAGTTTCTACACATTAAAACTAGATGAAAGGAATTAAAAAGGTTGAAGAAAGCTACCAGAAACGAGCTATAGAACCTTGACTTTTTCACGAACTTTCCTCTTCAAAACAAGCTGCAAATCAACCTTGGAGCTTCAAATTCGTGCTTGGGTTTTGGTTCTGGAGGCTTATAGAAGGTAACAGAGGTGTTAATTGCAAGAGATGATGATGAATTTGTGTTTTTGGAATTTTGAAAAAGTGAGAAAATGTGAGCTCGTGTTTGGTGATTCTTCCTCCAATTCTTCCAACCCCTTGCTCAGAAATGAGCTCTGTTATTTATAAGGGAAGTTTAGGTTAAGATAAGAGTGAATTTGTGTGAATAAGAGGGGTATTTTTGAGTTTTTGCAAAATGGATATTTGTGGTTTTTTGATCAATCAAGGGTACACTTATTTTGATCTGATGCATTGTGTTTAGAAGGTATATTCTGAGATCAAATGGATGGAATGATGGATAAGGATCAAGGAATTTTTGGAATTTAATTTGTGGTGAAAAATGATTTTAAAACAAATTAAAACAATTATTGTAAATAAATAAATATGTGAAAATATAAAATGTTCATGAACAGGGGCAAAAATGTCCTTTTTAGGGTTTATAAGATGCATGGATTAAATTGAAAATGTTTGGAAAAAGTTTGAATGAAAAAGGTTACTTGTGGGAGAAGAAATCAATTTTTGAATTTAAATGTAATAATAATATGAATATAATAATATGAAATAAAATAAAAATGTAATTAAAATATTTTTTGGCATATTTATAAAATATAAAAATAATAGAAATAAAATTGTAAGTCAAAATTATGAAGAAAAGGGAAAAAAATGAGGTTACTTGCAAAAGAAGTAACCTATTTCTTTGTAATTTTTGAAAAGGGTAAAATGGGAATAAAAAAATTATTTATGTGCAAATATTGATATGAGAGTATAGTGGTGAAAACATAAATTCAAAAAGCCACATGATTAATTATCTAAAAATGAAACAGTTAAGCAGCGTAAATGGGATAAAATACTATTTTTGACATTTTTAAATTTAAAATAATAAAAATAAAAACATGATATTCTAAAAAATATACAAAGGGTAAGAAGGTCAAAAAATGGGGTATGACAGATGCCCCTATTTAAGTTTCTTCTACCGGAAATTTGAAAAAGAAAAAGATAATTTTGATGTTTTTGTTGTTTTGAATGGACGGTAGAAGAGACTTAAATACAAAGTACACCATTTTTTGACCGACAAGACAGAAAATGCTATGATGTAATGTTATGCTTGTAAACACTTGAAAATGCAAGATTATGAGAATTATCTGACGGGAAAGAGACATATTTCTGGGGAACATGAATAATGATGACAAAAGCAGTAAAGTCTTGTAAGCAGACAGAAGCGGTAAAGTCCTGTAACGGACAGAAGTAAAGACAGAAAGCGATAAAGTCCTGTAAGCGGACATAAGTAAAAGACGATGTCTACCAATACTGTGGGATGGTAAAGGCACAACAAGGTGTTATATTGTCTGCTGTCAATGTAGGCGAGCAAGACATAACAAGGAAAGCAATAAAGTCCTGTAAACAGACAGAAGCAATAAAGTGTTTATCAATCATTTGGATATGGTAGGGACCTAATCAAGGGAATGAACTGTCAACTGACATTGTAGGAGAAGCAAAACATGTTATAAAAGGATGAACTGAATTGACAGAATGTTATTGGGAATAACCTTTCCGGGGAATTGAATGATTGTCCGTAGCATTTGCTACCTAAAATATATTTGATGATGGATGTTCTATACGTCGCATGTGAATATGAGCACACACATGTATGCATGAATGTATGGATGTGAATGTATGTTTGAACTCTTATTTGTATGGCAAAATTGACAGGACTTGTGATAGACAAAGGGATAGTGGGAACAACTAGACTGACGTATCCGTGCAATGTTCCGTCAAATTTCTGCTAAGGATAGTATCCATGTATGGAAATGGAAATAGAATCTGCAGGGCAAACCAAGGATAATACATCATTCTTCAACTAGTTCTCGGAGCAAATCTTACGAATAAAGCATTTGGTGGAAATCGCCATTTCACATTCTGAACTAAAACATTAACTATCAGCCATTGCTTTTTTCACTTTTCTCTTCCTCTTTCCTTTTTTTTTGTATCCCTAATTTTTGCTTGGATCGCCCTTTCAGGTTTTCAATCCACCGGGATGCTCATTTTTTACCTAAGCCGCCTTTTCAGGTTTTCGACTTAGCGAGCTATTCTTTTTATTTTTTCTTTTTCTCTCTCTCTCTTTTTTTTTTTTTTTTTTTTTTTTTAGCAATGGCTGTATCTGCTTCTTGAAATATGTCCACATTCGGGGTACTGTTATAGCATGCTTATGTGACTCATGAGTTTAAGAGATATGTTTGTCATTTTATATTTTCAAAAGAAAAGACACAATTAAAAGTTTTGACATTATTTTTGAGTTTCTTGCTTCAAGTATCTTAAAATTGAATGAAGAAAAGAAAAATTAAAATTACGAATAAAATGAGAAATTTAAATAAAAACACAGGCTCAAGTTTGAGTAAAAGAATGGAAACTGGCGGAAAGCGCAATCCCATAGATCATTATAAAATTTAGAAAATGGTAATTATACGGGGAAGGTACATCAAGTACAATGATTACTATTTTCCTCATCAACTTTGAGTTCCAATCTAAAAGATTATAAATGAAATAAAATCATCACCGACTGAAGTGCTCCAAGATAAGTGATGCCTGGTCCGATGCAGTTACTTATCTTATTTCCTTAATTTTTGCATAGACTGCCCTTTCGGGTTTTCGACCTATCAGGATAATTATTTTTGTTTTTGTCTCTAATTTTTGCCTGGACCCCCCTTTCGGGTTTTCAGCCCACCGAGACGCTCATTTTTGCCTAAGCCGCCCTTTCAGGTTTTCGACTTAGCGAGCTGTTCTTTTTATTTTTAGACAAAGTATTTCTGGACTGCATCGGCATTCACAGGACGAGGGAGCTCATCACCATTCATAGTTGCGAGAGTCATAGCACCACCTGAGAAAGCTCTCTTGACAACATACGGTCCTTCATAATTGGGCGTCCACTTGCCCCTGGCATCAGGTTGAAAGGACAGAATCTTTTTAAGCACAAGATCACCTTCATGAAATTCTCGGGGTCGAACTTTCCTGTCAAAGGCTTGCTTCATTCTTCTCTGGTACAACTGACCATGACACAAGGCCGCCATACGTTTCTCTTCAATCAAATTCAGCTGTTCATATCTGTTTCGGCACCATTCAGCCTCAGTCAGTTTGGCTTCCATCAAGACTCCCATTGATGGAATCTCATCCTCTACCGGTAACACTGCTTCCTTACTGATCAGTGCATTTAGATGCACATTCTTCTACTATTGTACTTAGGCATTTCTCTAGTTTGTGTTAATATTTTTACTATTTTATTATGTTTTTAGATTTAAGTTTATTTCAGCCTTTATTTTATTTTCGTATTTTATTTTTCAGTATTAGCACTCTGCACGAATAAATTCATAACTGGAGCTTCGAGTATCGTATTGCGGCGCGGTCAGTTGCGTTGGAAAGCTAAGAGACAAAGCTACAACATTTATGTTCAGTGGAGAAGCTGTTTCTGAGTGCAAGAGTCTCTAATTTTCGTGGAGATTCCAGACTTAAATAATTAGTCTAATGGAAATTTAATTGTTGCCCTTTAGTTTCTTTGGCCTTGGCCTTTGGATGTCACTCTTTTCTCCTATATATAAATAACAAAAACCAGAAATAAGGGTGAAAATTTTGGATCACTATTCACAACAAAAACTTGGAGAAATGTTGCTTGCTATGGAGAACTAATCACCAAGGATTAATCTGCTGTAATCGGTTTCCACTTTGAGGTTCTATAATTTCCAATAAAATTGCTTTTCCCTTTTCAATATTTATGCTATATGTCTTGTTTGCTTTATTCAAGTTCTATAGAATAAGTGTTGATTAATTTCGATTGCTATATGTTCTTGTACCTTAATCGCGTTTGCTTAATTCGCGTTTGATCATGTTTGCTTAATTCATGATTACTTTAATCCGTTTGCTTAATTCGGAAATCAGGAACATATGTCTCGTAGTGACAATTGCGCTTGTTAATTGGTACTATAATCGAAAGGGGATTAGAATCTGCTTAGAGTTTGGAAATTGTATGAATCAATGATAAGTTAGGAACCAAAAACAGTAGATTAATCGTTTTAAGTTTATTTGATAATCACTTATTTTAATTTCTTCTTTGCAACTCGAATTCAAAAACCCCCATATTTTACTGATTCTAATATTTCGTAATTGATCAAGAGAATCCTTGTGATACGACACTTTTGTCGCTTCCCTAAACTACATTTCTTTTAAAAACATTTTTGACCCGTGTGCGACAGCGGATCAAATTGGCGCCGTTGCCGGGGATTCTCTGTCAAATTATAGACAATATTAGATTCTTAGTTTGTGCTTTCTTACGTTCTAGCCTTGCTTGCAGTTTGTTCGTCCATTAACCATCCTAAAAGCTAGTTTTCGTAAAAAACCGGTTTTCTGAAAATTGAGTCTGTTTCAAATTTGGTCCGAGCTCTGTTGATTGAAAAAAATTCCAGGATTAAAACTCACTTGTTTACAAAGTAAACAGTGACTTCACCCTTAAAACGTCAAATTCATCATTTTTCTATTTTTTATGATTTATTTACTGTTTTCATAGTTTCAGAAAATTCCAAAAAAATTCTCAAAATTCTTATTTGTCTTAATTTGGTTAAATTTCGTGTTCTTGTATTTTTCTGAATTTATTTTAATCACCTTCCTTCTTTCATTTTGTTTCTGTCTAATAGGGACATTGTCGGCATTTTCGTAGTTCTGGCTACTACTAGGTCCAGTCATTCTAATCTTTTTGATTTTAATCCTGAGATAGAGAGAACTTTTCACACACGCCGTAGAGCAAATCAGGCTAGCACTAGTTCACCACCTGTTATCGATCCTATTTCTTTGTGCAAATTATTTGATTGTGATTCTGAAGTTGTTTTTAATAACATGGCTGCTGAACAAAGAACACTAAGGCAGCTTGCTGCTCCTGATGTGAATTACAATGGTCTATGTATCGAATATGGTGATGTTGCTATTCCATTTGAATTGAAATCTGGTTTAATTCACTTGCTTCCAAAGTTTAGTGGTCTTGCAGGTGAAGATCCGCACAAGCATTTGAAAGAATTCCAGGTTGTTTGTTCTACACCATTGAGGCCTGAAGGAATAACAGAAGATCATATCAAACTCAGAGCCTTTCCTTTTTCGCTCCAGGGTGCTGCAAAAGATTGGCTATACTATCTTGAACCAAATTCTGTCGCAACTTGGAATGATTTGAAGAAAGTTTTTCTAGAGAGATATTTTCCCGCCTCTAGAGCTGCATCAATCAGAAAAGAAATCTGTGGCATTAGACAGGGAAATGAATCATTGACTGAATATTGGGAGAGGTTCAAACATTTGATCTCCAGCTGCCCTCAACACCAGATTACCGAACAGTTGCTTATTCAGTATTTCTATGAGGGATTGCTACCAATGGATAGAAACATTTTGGATGCAGCTAGTGGTGGAGCACTTGTTGATAAAACTCCAGCTGCTGCAAAGGCCTTGATTGAAAACATGTCACTCAACTCTCAACAATTCACAACCAGAAATAATTCTGTGACAAAAGGTGTGAATGAGATTCATGCTTCTTCTTCTTCTTCCAACAAGGCTCTAGAGACCAGAATTGATGAACTTACTTCTTTAGTGAAACAACTGGCAGTGAGTAAAGCTCCTCAAACAAATAAGTTGTGTGGTATATGTACTTCTACTGAACATCCAACCGACACTTGTCCCATTCTTCAAGATGAGTCGGTCACTGAGATACCCCAAGCATATGCAGCAGCCCTTTATAACCGAGGCAACAATCAAAACAGGTACAACATTCCTGATCTTTCCACAAATAAGTATCATCCCAGTTGGGCGAATCATCCACTTCTGCGGTATGGGAACCCAACAGCACCACAAAACACACCACCACCACCACCAGCTGCTGCCTCCGGACCTTCATTGGAGGACCTCATGAAGCAAATGATTGCAAGCAATACGCAATACCAGCAGCGAACAGATTCTAATATGCAGAATATGCAGACACAGATTGGGCAACTTGCTACTTCAATTAATGTCTTGCAGCAAGCTCAAGGATCGAACCAACTACCTGCTCAAACAGTGGTGAATCCTAATGTTCCTAATCCTAATGTGAGTGTAATTAACTTGAGATCTGGAAGGGTGACACAACCAGCCCCCGAAGAAAATAAAAAAATTCAAAAAAATGTTCTTGAGTTAACACCTGAACCTGTACCTGTTGAAGCTCCCGTTGTTGTCGAGGCGGCTGAAAAAGAGTATGTTCCAAAAATTCCTTTCCCTCACAGAGTACAGAAAAATAAAAAAATTGATGAGGAGGACAAAGAGAGAGACATACTCGATGTATTCAACAAAGTGGCGGTAAACATTCCGCTTCTTGATGTGATCAAGCAGATTCCGAAATACGCAAAGTTTCTGAAAGATTTATGCACCCGCAAGAGAAGGTTGAAGGGAAATGAGCGAGTCAATTTAGGGCGAAATGTTTCTGTCCTTATTCAGCCTAAGCATTCATCTGAGCCCTCACTTGAGAAGGGCACTGTTTCATCTCTCAATCAGGCTATACCACAAAAATGCAAAGATCCAGGAACTTTTTCTATTCCATGTACCATTGGGGATAGTAAATTCGAAAATTGCATGTTAGATTTAGGAGCTTCTATTAATGTTATGCCTACTTCTATTTTTAATAATCTTGATCTTGGTCCCTTGCAGCCTACAGGTCTCACTATTCAGCTAGCAAACAGGAGTAATGCTCGCCCTGTTGGAGTAGTGGAAGATGTTCTTGTTCAGGTTAATGACTTGATTTTTCCTGCAGATTTTTATATTCTTGACATGGCTGGAGAAACAGAATCAAGCAGATCGCCAATCATTTTGGGCAGACCATTCATGAAAACAGCAAAGACAAAAATTGATGTTGACGATGGAACCATGTCTATGGAATTTGGTGACATTGTCGCGAAATTTAACATTTTCGATGCTATGAAGCATCCCTCTGAAGAGCACTCTGTGTTCCAAATGGAGTTGCTCTCTGAAATTGTTGATGAATTTAATTTTGATTTGTTCTCTGCTGATCCATCTTTATCTGGTTTTGATGATGATTATTCATGTGATGATTGTACTAACACTGACCTTTGTGTTGCTTGTGCTGAAATTGATGCTCTCTTGTTGGATGACAATTTTCCTGCAGGTGAAGTTGTTGGTGACATTGTTGATGATGTAGTTAAAGCCCTTGACATCATGGCTGCCCCCGCCAAACCATCCATTGAACAACCACCCTCCCTTGAGCTTAAACCACTCCCTGAAAATCTGAAATATGCTTATTTGGAGAGTCATAAAAAACTCCCGGTTATAATTTCTTCTAACCTTGATTTTGATCAAGAAAATAAGCTTTTGCAGGTTTTGAAGAAGCATAAGAAGGCTATTGGGTGGACATTGGCTGATATTCCGGGTATAAGCCCCTCCACTTGTATGCACAAAATTTTACTTGAGGATGGAGCAAAAACGGTAAGGCAACCTCAAAGGAGGCTTAATCCCTTGATCCTTGATGTGGTGAAGAAAGAGGTAACCAAACTTTTGCAAGCAGGTATCATATATCCTATCTCTGACAGTAAATGGGTAAGCCCAGTGCAGGTTGTACCTAAGAAATCTGGACTCACAGTGGTAAAAAATGAAAAAAATGAACTTGTTCCCACTAGAGTTCAGAATAGCTGGCGAGTTTGTATTGATTACAGGAGACTAAACCAGGCTACTAGAAAGGATCACTTTCCTTTGCCGTTCATTGATCAAATGCTTGAGCGGCTAGCTGGTAAATCACATTATTGCTTTCTTGATGGTTTTTCAGGTTATTTTCAGATTCATATTGCACCTGAAGATCAAGAAAAGACCACTTTCACTTGCCCATTCGGCACATTTGCTTATAGGAGAATGCCTTTTGGGCTTTGCAATGCTCCTGGAACATTTCAACGATGCATGATTAGTATTTTTTCTGAGTTTATTGAAAATTGCATCGAAGTGTTTATGGATGATTTCACCGTTTATGGTTCCTCATTTGATTCTTGTTTAGACAGTTTGGAATTGATTTTGGCAAGATGCATTGAAACTAACCTTGTTTTAAATTATGAAAAGTGTCATTTTATGGTTCAACAGGGAATTGTTTTGGGACATATAATTTCTGAAAAAGGGATTTCTGTTGACCCTGCTAAGATTGATGTGATTTCTACGCTGCCTTACCCATCTTGTATTCGCGAGATTCGTTCTTTTCTTGGTCATGCAGGTTTTTACAGGCGCTTCATAAAGGATTTTAGCAAAATAGCTCTTCCGCTGTCAAATCTGTTGAAGAATGATGTTACTTTTGATTTTGATGACAAATGCAAAAAAGCGTTTGACTTCTTGAAGAAAGCATTGACCTCTGCCCCCATCATCCAGCCTCCTGACTGGACCCTTCCTTTTGAGATTATGTGTGATGCTTCTAACTATGCTGTTGGGGCGGTCCTTGCACAAAGAGTCGACAAGGCTGCCCATGTTATTTATTATGCTTCTAGAACTTTAGATTCTGCACAGTCTAATTATACCACCACTGAAAAGGAACTTTTAGCTATTGTTTTTGCTCTTGATAAATTCAGATCGTATTTGCTAGGTTCCAAGGTTATTGTTTTTACTGACCATGCAGCTTTAAAGTATTTGTTAAAAAAGCCAGAAGCAAAGCCGAGGCTGATTCGGTGGATGTTGTTGCTCCAAGAGTTCAATATCGAGATCAAAGACAAAAGTGGAGCTGAGAATTTAGTGGCCGATCACTTAAGCAGAATAGAGCGTGATGAGGATCCTTCCCCCATTCAGGATAACTTTCCTGACGAACATCTTTTACTCTTACATGGGGTAACTCCTTGGTTTGCTGATATTGTAAATTATCTTGTTGCTGGTGTTTTTCCTACAGGTGCATCTAGGACACAAATTCACAAGCTTAAGAGTGATGCAAAATATTATGTTTGGGATGACCCATATCTTTGGAAATTTGGTAGTGATCAGGTAATTAGGAGATGTGTCCCCGATTACGAGATTGAATCTATTTTGCATTTTTCTCATGCTTCTCAAGTAGGGGGACACTTTGGTCCTCAAAGGACTGCAAGAAAAGTCCTAGATTCAGGTTTCTATTGGCCTACTATTTTTAAGGATGCTTATCAGACTTTCCGCACTTGTAAAGAGTGTCAGTTAGCAGGTACAGCCATCACTCGTAAGAGTGAAATGCCTCAGCAATCTATGCTTTTTTGTGAGGTATTTGATGTGTGGGGAATTGACTTCATGGGTCCTTTTCCTGTATCATTTGGTTTTCTCTACATTTTACTTGCTGTTGATTATGTTTCAAAGTGGGTGGAAGCTATCCCCACTAGGACTAATGATTCTAGAGTTGTTGCAGATTTCGTCAGGTCCAATATTTTTTGCAGGTTTGGAATACCTCGAGCTATCATAAGTGACCAAGGCACACATTTCTGTAACCGCACTATGGAAAGTTTACTCCGAAAGTATGGAGTTGTGCACAGAGTTTCTACTGCATATCATCCCCAAACTAATGGACAAGCTGAAATCTCAAACAGGGAGATTAAGCAAATTTTAGAGAAAATGGTGCAGCCAAATAGAAAGGATTGGAGCCGCCGTCTAGAAGACGCACTTTGGGCTCAGAGAACAGCTTTCAAGACACCAATTGGGATGTCTCCCTATAGACTTGTGTTTGGTAAGGCATGTCACCTCCCTGTTGAAATTGAACACCGTGCTTATTGGGCGGTCAAAAGCTGTAATTTGGAAATGCAAAAAGCAGGTATGGAAAGAAAACTTCAATTACAACAACTTGAAGAGCTTAGGCTAGAAGCCTATGAAAACTCTAGAATTTATAAAGAGAAAACTAAGCACTTTCATGATAAAATGATTTCTAGAAAGGAATTCTCTGTGGGCCAACAGGTTTTATTGTTTAATTCCCGCCTAAAAGTAATGGCTGGGAAACTTCGATCTAAGTGGATTGGCCCTTTTGTTGTTACTAATGTTTTCCCTCATGGTGCGGTAGAAATAAAAAGTGTAGGTACTGATAAGGTGTTTAAAGTCAACGGACAGCGGCTGAAGCTGTTCCATGAAAATTCGATGCCCATTGAAGAGGGACTTGTTGAAGAGATCTCTTTGGAGAAACCGTCCTACCCACCAGCTGCTACACCTTAAACTCTCGGGTGTGTTCCTTCCTTTTTCTCACTATATGCTTATTTTTACATTGCGGACAATGTCTGATTTAAGTGTGGGGGGAACAATTTACATCTAGTTGTTTTATTTTATTTTTAATTTTAGTCTTTCTTATAAAAACCAAAAAAAATCAAAATATCAAAAAAAAAATAAAAAAAAGTTTTGGCATGCATGCAACTGTTATGAGTAGTTTCATTGTTCTAGGCCTAGAGGTGTATGTCATTATATGAATAACATTTTTGCTTGTGTAGTGTGATGAGTTGACTTGATACTAGATTGTGCGTCATTTGTGATAGAACATTGAAACCTTGTGAGATTTTGAGCCTCCAGCAATTCGTTGTTTCTTGTGTGGTTCACTCATACTGTTAGTAACTTCTAGAACTTGACTTGACTCTTGAAGCACTTGTTTCACATGCATGTACTGAAATGATCTAGGCAATTTTCTTTCATAAGCTACTTTTAGCCAAATAAGCCTACCCTGATATTTCATCCCTTGTTAAGCCCCTTTGAGCCTTTTATTCCCATTCTTGGTTTTATAGATCATTACAAGCCGATTAAGCCTTTGTTTATATCCATTCTTTTTGTGTCCCAATCCAAGGGATAAAGAGCTTGAATTTTACTTATGATAAGTGTGGGGGTGCTCAAAATTTGGTTCTAATGTTGATATGATTTGTGAAAGGGAAATGTCTTGTTTAGGTTCATATGTGGTATGGAATGAAAAGAAAAAAAGAGAAGAAAAATATACAAAAAGAAAAAGAAAAAAAAAGACAGAAAAAGAAATATACAAGAAAAGAAAGAAAAAAAAAAAAAAAAGAGAAGAAGAAATGGGCAAATTTGGATTTCAAGGTGTGAAAAGAAAAATATCTTAGGATGTGAAGGAGTTATGTTGTTTAGTTCAAATATTTTGGGTTGATTTGACATGTTCTACTATGTTATTGCACTGTGTTGAGCTTCATTAACCCTCATGCTTATTAATATTCAATTGAATTTCATGCTTCTTTATCTTCTTAGATTTTATAGCCTAGTCTCCCTTAGGATTATCCCACCTTTACCTTGGCCCCGTTACAACCTTAATAAAGACCTTTTGATCTTTGCATGCATGTGCTTCATTGTGTGGATGTCCTACATCTTTGGGGACGGTAGAGACTTGTCAAGCTTATGGCAGTGCTAACTTTGATGATGTGCTTTGAGCGTAAACACTGTCCCTGACACTCCATTTTTGAGTGGTTGAGTGCACTTTATACAAATATTCCTTGAGGTTCTATCATTTTTGAAGCACTTTTTAGTCTTATAGCCACCTTGTTCATTGCACATGTGTTAAGATGTTGTTCATGATTGTTATACACCTTGAATCTTGGAATGTGTTGATTGCTTGTGACTATGCATTATGCCTTGTTTTCTTTCTCTTCCATCTTTTTGAAGTCTTTTTCTTAAATTTTGCTCAGGGGTGCAAAAGTTCAAGTGTGGGGGAATTTGATCAGTGCATTTAGATGCACATTCTTCTACTATTGTACTTAGGCATTTCTCTAGTTTGTGTTAATATTTTTACTATTTTATTATGTTTTTAGATTTAAGTTTATTTCAGCCTTTATTTTATTTTCGTATTTTATTTTTCAGTATTAGCACTCTGCACGAATAAATTCATAACTGGAGCTTCGAGTATCGTATTGCGGCGCGGTCAGTTGCGTTGGAAAGCTAAGAGACAAAGCTACAACATTTATGTTCAGTGGAGAAGCTGTTTCTGAGTGCAAGAGTCTCTAATTTTCGTGGAGATTCCAGACTTAAATAATTAGTCTAATGGAAATTTAATTGTTGCCCTTTAGTTTCTTTGGCCTTGGCCTTTGGATGTCACTCTTTTCTCCTATATATAAATAACAAAAACCAGAAATAAGGGTGAAAATTTTGGATCACTATTCACAACAAAAACTTGGAGAAATGTTGCTTGCTATGGAGAACTAATCACCAAGGATTAATCTGCTGTAATCGGTTTCCACTTTGAGGTTCTATAATTTCCAATAAAATTGCTTTTCCCTTTTCAATATTTATGCTATATGTCTTGTTTGCTTTATTCAAGTTCTATAGAATAAGTGTTGATTAATTTCGATTGCTATATGTTCTTGTACCTTAATCGCGTTTGCTTAATTCGCGTTTGATCATGTTTGCTTAATTCATGATTACTTTAATCCGTTTGCTTAATTCGGAAATCAGGAACATATGTCTCGTAGTGACAATTGCGCTTGTTAATTGGTACTATAATCGAAAGGGGATTAGAATCTGCTTAGAGTTTGGAAATTGTATGAATCAATGATAAGTTAGGAACCAAAAACAGTAGATTAATCGTTTTAAGTTTATTTGATAATCACTTATTTTAATTTCTTCTTTGCAACTCGAATTCAAAAACCCCCATATTTTACTGATTCTAATATTTCGTAATTGATCAAGAGAATCCTTGTGATACGACACTTTTGTCGCTTCCCTAAACTACATTTCTTTTAAAAACATTTTTGACCCGTGTGCGACAGCGGATCACTTACCATATACCAAAGAGAAAGGGGTTGCCCCTGTTGAAGTACGCACTGAAGTACGATACCCATGTAAAGCAAAAGGTAACATTTCATGCCAGTCTTTATAAGTAACCACCATTTTCTGCACAATCTTCTTAATGTTCTTATTTGCAGCTTCAACTGCACCATTCATTTGAGGCCGGTAAGGAGACAAATTGTGATGCTCGATTTTGAACTCCTCACACAAATCTTTCATCATCTTGTTGTTCAAATTCGACCCATTATCAGTGATAATCTTGCTAGGAACACCATAGCGACAAATAATATTATTCTTGATGAAACGAACCACCACTTGCTTAGTAACATTGGCGTTAGATGCCGCTTCAACCCATTTGGTGAAATAATCAATAGCCACTAGAATAAAACGATGTCCATTGGAAGCTTTTGGTTCAATCCGACCAATCATATCAATGCCCCACATAGAAAAGGGCCAAGGAGAAGAAATAACATTCAGGGAAGTTGGTGGCATATGGATTTTATCCGCGTAGATCTGACACTTATGACACTTTCGGGCATGCTTATTGGCAATCAGACTCCATTGGCAACCAGTAATATCCCGCTCTCAACATCTTCTTAGCCATTGTATGCCCGTTAGGATGAGTCCCAAATGACCCTTCATGTATTTCATGCATCAAAGAATCAGCCTCATTTTTATCCACACACCGAAGCAAAACCATGTCAAAATTTCTCTTGTACAACACATCTCCATTCAAAAAGAAACTGCTGGATAACCTCCTCAGAGTCTTCTTGTCTTGGTTAGATGCCCCAGGGGGATACTCTTGACTTTGAAGGAACACCTTGATATCATGAAACCATGGCTTATCATCAACCACTTCTTCCGCTGCAAACACATATGCAGGCCTTTCGAGACAACGAATACTGATGATTGGTACTTCATTCTGGTGATTAACTTGGTACATCGAAGATAAAGTAGCTAAAGCATCTGCCATTTGATTCTCATCACGAGGAATATGATGCAACTCCACCTTGTTGAAGAAAGTCAACAATCTCCTTGCATAATCTCTATAAGGGATCAGCCCAGTGTGGCGAGTCTCCCATTCTCCTTTAATCTGATTAACTACAAGAGCCGAGTCTCCATAAATGTCAATATTTTTTATCCTCAAATCAATTGCCTCTTCAATACCCATGATACAAGCTTCATATTCAGCAATGTTGTTGGTAGAATCAAACTGCAATCTAGCGGTGAAGGGGATGTGAGAACCTTTAGGAGTAACAATAACTGCCCCAATTCCACTACCACAGACGTTCACAGCCCCGTCGAATATCAGTCCCCACTGGGAATCAGGATCTGGACCTTCCCCAAACAGTGGTTCATCACAATCCTTCATCTTCAAATACATAATCTCTTCATCTGGAAAATCAAACTTGATTGGTTGGTAGTCCTCAATTGGTTGATGAGCCAGATGGCCAGCCAGGACACTGCCCTTGATTGCCTTCTGAGCACGGTATTCAATATCATATTCAGACAATAATATCTGCCAACGAGCAATTCTCCCTGTCAAAGCAGCCTTCTCAAAAATGTACTTAATTGGATCCATTTTGGATATCAACCAAGTAGTGTGATTAATTAGGTAATGACGCAGACGCTTGGCAGCCCAAGCTAAAGCACAACAAGTCTTCTCAAGCATGGAATATCTAGACTCAGAATCGGTAAACTTTTTGCTGATATAATAAATTGCATGTTCCTTTCTACTGGTATCATCCTGTTGCCCCAGCACGCAACCCATAGAATCTTCTAACACAGTCAGATACATAATAAGTGGCCTCCCTTCAACTGGAGGGATAAGAATTGGTGGTTCCATCAAACACTTCTTGATACTATCAAAGGCTTTCTGACAGTCCTCTGTCCAAACAATCTCTTGGTCCTTGCGGAGCAGTTTGAAAATTGGCCCACATGTGGCAGTCATATGGGAGATGAATCTAGAAATGTAATTCAGTTGACCAAGGAAACCTCTAACTTGCTTTTCTGTTTGGGGAGCTGGCATTTCTCTAATGGCTCGGACTTTATCAGGATCAACCTCAATACATTTCTGACTGACAATGAAACCCAAGAGCTTTCCGGATCTAACACCAAAAGTACATTTGTTAGGATTCAGCCGGAGTTGGTACTTCCTCAACCTCTGAAACATCTTTAACAAATATTCTACATGTTCTTCTTCAGTGCCTGACTTGACAATCATATCATCCACATATACTTCAACCTCTTTGTGCATCATGTCATGGAACAGAGTAGTCATGCCCCTTTGGTAAGTAGCACCTGCGTTTGTCAAACCAAAAGGCATTACTTGGTAGCAGAAAGTACCCCAAGGTGTGATGAATGAAGTTCTCTCTCTCTCTCTCTCTCTCTCTCTCTCTCTCTCTCTCTCTCTCTCTCTTCAACAGCCATCTTAATTTGATTGTACCCCGAGAAACCATCCATGAAGGAGAAGACTTTGGATTTGGTAGTATTGTCAACCAATACATCAATGTGAGGTAAAGGGAAATCATCCTTCGGACTAGCTCTATTCAAATCTCTGTAATCAACACACATCCTGACTTTACCATCTTTCTTAAGAACCGGCACTATGTTGGCCAACCATTGAGGATACTCTGAAGCAATAAGAAAACCTGCATTAATCTGTTTCTGAACCTCTTCTTTAATCTTGAGAGCCATATCAGGGTGAGATCTTCTCAACCTTTGTTTCACTGGAGGACATTCTGGCTTCAAAGGCAGACGGTGTTCCACAATCTCAGGATCCAGACCGGGCATATCTTGATACGACCATGCGAAGATGTCAACATATTCTCTGAGCAAACCTACCACCCTTGCTTTGACAGATTCTTCTAAACAGGCCCCTATCTTGATTTCTCTTTTCTCTTCCTCAATACCCAAATTAATCAATTCTGTAACTTCTTGGTGAGGCTGAATGGTCACATCCTCTCGATCTAATAACCGTTTGATCTCATCAGGAATCTCTTCATCCTCTTCCTCTATAGCCTCATAGACGGGAAATTCAAAGTTGATAGAGGGCCTAGAATCATTGTACTCAACGGGCTCATTGATATTAAGTCTGCATATGATTGATGATTGATTTTTTTAATAAATAAGAATGCAGAATTTTTATTTGATAAAAGTAAGAAGAATAGAAGGTGAAAAATAAAATATATATATATTTTGGATTTTTTGTATTACCATTTTCTAGAATAAAAGGATATAAAGAAAATATAAAAGGTCATGATAAAAACGATGATTTTCATTAACATACTTGAAGCATTAAACAAAGGCCAAACATAGTCTCACTCTTGCTTGGGGCGAGACAAGAGGATTTTTCTTTTTGAAAACATAAAAAAGACAAACATATTACTTAGACAGAGGAATGACAGAAGGGACATCAACAGCAATCCAATTGTGGCATATTCCTCCTGGGGTCACAAAAGACGGTGGTCCTTCTTCGTCTTCATCTCCAATAACAGCATTAATCTCTGAAGGAGCATTGATGAAACCAGCACTACGGAAGATATCTTCAAATGGTTCCCTCTTTCCCATTCTGGTAGACGGAGTAAAGCCCAAACCTGATCTATTCTTGTTTTCTGACAATTGCAGCACTCTTCCCCAACCAGAAGTCTTGCCTTCACGCACAGTCCTTTGCGCATCTTTCAGAGATGCCATGGATGTCTCAGCTTTGTTCGGACCTTTCTCCTCAACGGAGAGTCCCTGAAATGAAGTACCATCTGATTCATCCGCACCAATACATGAGAAATTTGACAAATGACTAATAAGTAGAGCCTCCTCTCCATTCACAATCACCAGTTTCCCCTCTCGCACGTACTTCAATCTCTGATGTAAAGTGGATGTCACGGCACTGGCCTCGTGAATCCATGGACGTCCTAAAAGGCAACTGTAAGCAGCTTGAATATTCATCACTTGAAAAGTAACCTGAAACTCATGCGGACCAACTGAAATAGGTAAATCCACCTCACCAATCACTGACTTCTTTAAACCATCGAACACTTTCACAATCATTGTACTTGGCCTCATGTAAGCATCTTTGTATGAAAGTTTGTCTAGAGTAGTCTTGGCCATCACATTCAGAGACGACCCAGTATCCACCAACACATTAGACAAAGCGTCTGACTTGCAAGTAACTGACACATGCAATGCCAAATTATGATTCCGCCCTTTCTCGGGGAGTTCTTCATCACTGAAACTCAGATTGTTACAAGCAGTCACATTTCCCACTATACCTCCAAACTGGCCTAAAGTCACATCTTTCTCAACATAAGCTTGATCTAACACCTTCATCAATGCTTCTCTATGGGCATCAGAATTCATCAACAAAGACAACATAGAAATCTTGGACGGAGTTTGCAACAACTGATCCACTATCTTATACTCACTTCTTTTGATCAACTTCATCACCTCATCTGAATCTTCATATTCTCTTTCAAATGGTTTAATAGGAACACAGATTGGTACTTTCTCAACAGCAGGGACATTTGGCTTCTGAGGGACTGCCCCTTGGATGACACGTCCACTTCTCAGGATTCTACTACTGTCCGTAACATTGCTCACAGAGGTCAAAGGAGGAATAGGTGTCTATACACCATCTTGTATCATAGTAGCTTGGTATCTGTAGGGTATGGCTTTCTCAAAGGTATAAGGCACAGGTCCTGGCATACGAATTGTAAGTCGGGGAATATTGGATTCACCATTGTTGTAAATCATCTCCAAATGGTCAGCAGCACTAAATTCTGGTGTTATACCACAAACATCTTCACTTTTCTTTGTTACAAATAACTCTCCTTTATCCATCAAACCTTGAATGTCTTCTTGAACTTGGGAACACCCATGAGGATCCGACAGACACACTTCACAAGTTGAGTGATCATGATTGAACATCTTTGCTTCACACATTTTTCTATGGATAGGAACCAGAGGAGTCTTGATACTTTGCACATTGAGGATGGCATTTGTAGCTAGGCAGGGTTGGACAAAATGAACAGAGGGATTATGATTTGGTAGAGGGTTAGTTTGAACATTGGGGTTTCCATCTTTAAAGGTGAGTATATTGTCTTGCATTAACTTTCGGACTTCTGACTTTAAAACCAAACAATGCTTAGTACTGTGTCCAGGTGCCCCTTGATGGAAAGCACAAGAGAGATTAGGTTTGTACCACCATGGTAATTTTGTAGGCACTCGAAGAGATGGTCTAGTTTGAACAAGATTCTCAGCGAGCAAGACTGGGAGTAAATCATCATATTTCATAGGTATAGGGTCAAATGGTGACTTCTCATGAATACGAACCAATCGATTGGCGATTTTTTGGAACTTTGGTGGTGTTTTCTGTTGTGGGTAGGATTGTGGTAGGTATTGTTGTTGTGGAGGCATTTGTGGGTAAGATTGTGGGTACACCGTCCATGGTTGCGGAACTGTAGAGACCTGTGACAATTTCGGCGAAGAGTCATCTCCTTTTCTTAGTACGACTCGTGTGACCAGACTCATCTGTGTTTTTAACCAGTTAACCTCTTCCTTCAATGATTCTTGACCCTTCCTGAGTTCTTCTAAAGCTTCTAGTGGTGATGGCTGATTCTGTGTATCCACCAATGAGGTTACCAAGGCATTCAATCTTCCAAAATCCTCTTCGAGTGTTGTTATCCTCTCACGAAGTTCAGCATTTTCTTGTTCCACTTCATCCATCTTCCTTTTCTGGTTTGCACGAGTGTTGTATTCACGAATAAATTTTGAACAGGATCTGCAGGCCATCTTGACAGAGACAGAATAGAGGGAGAAGAATATGAGACTCTATTTTGGAAACTTATGTATGCAATATGATGCATGATGTGTTCTTATGCTAAATTATGCAAGATTTTTTTCACATCGAAAGATTTATACCAAATTAAATGTAAACATTGTAGAAAATATCCACTTCATTTGATGATTATAACATTACAAAGTAAAAATGAAAATACAATGAATAACAACACCTTTTTTTTTTTTTTTTTTGAAATTAAAAGGAAATACAATAAATAAACAAACTTAAATTCTTGCAAAAGATGGATCATCTTAATCTGAGTCTGGGCCAGAGAACATGTCCATGTTATATCTCATCCTCTTCGGGTCCCTTCTAAGTGCAGCATACTTTTCTTGAAGTTGAATGGTTTTCTGGACAATTATCTGACTTTGGGCCAAAAGCTCATGCTTTGTTACTTCCAACTCTCCCTTCAACGCTTCATGTCTGAGTTCCAACTCTTCATACTTCTTCTTCCAAACATTCTTCTCACGAGCCAACTCGGCCACTTGTCCTAATAACTCTTCCTTGGTGTCAACAACCACAGGTACATATGATGATGGTGGTGTAACTGAAGGTGGGGGCCCTTAGAGAGGGTAAGGCATCCCGAAACTAGCAGCTTTATTGATAATCCATTGTGTATGAGACCCTAAAGCAAATCCTCGCTTCTTCCCTAACTGATTCCACTATTTGCGCTGAATGGAGCGCCAGGCTCGCACAAATCTGTTCCTCATATCAGAGTTTCCTTCTCGGTTGCGGTAGAAAATTCCATTCAATGAGAGGTTGCCGGGTCTTTCCTTCACGAGATACCCAAATTGGCGCCTAGCAAGCATAGGACTATAAGTAATTCCCCCATGCATTCCAAGGAGAGGTACATTGGGGAACTCTCCACAATTATCAATGATAGCTCCATTGTCATAAGCTGAGTTATACCACACAATATCAGCAGAAGTGAGAGGCATGATTCTTTGGGACCATCGGAGTTTATCTGGGTTTTCCTTAAAACTACGGGTCTGAGGTAGGTGAATGGTGTACCACTTGTAGAGTAATGATGCACAACAGAGAATGGTTCCACGCTTTGCTGTAGTCCGATCGTGGATAGAATAATATGTTTCGGCTAACAAGGTGGGTACAGGGTTCTTTGAGAGGAATATCTGTATGGCGTTGATGTCAATGAAGTCTTTGATGTTTGGAAATAGAACTAGGCCATATATGAGTAGGGCTAACATAGAGTAAAAGGCAGTGTTGCTGGCTATCTCAACAAAAAGGGAGGCTTGCTGGAAAAGGAAATCGGTGGATAAACCTAAAATGCCTTCTCTACGTGTGAGGTTTGCTTGTGTTGAGTCTTTGGTGATTGGCTGCATTTTTGGTAAAATAAACTTTGTAGCAGGATGTGTGATAAGATGCCTCAACATCGTATCACGCTTTTGGTAGTGTGCGCGCGCGTGTTTTATTTATGGAATGTTCGTTTCTCTTTCATGAATCTTGCATGACGCCTTTGTATTTGGCTTATTTTGAGGATCATCATTTAATGCTTCAGATCCTTGTCAAGAATATTTTTATGAAGAATCTCTTTGAAGTGTATTTTTGGAAAGAATCCTTTTTAATAAATGTGGTCAATTGGTTAGGTCAAACAAATCAAGCCTATGGTTAATTCTGGATCAAGGACTTTTGCCTGGAGTATTTAAAGATTGTGCTAAACCTAGTTTTTTTTTTTGTTGTTCACGCCGTCATTGTGTGGAGTCTAGCTTTCTAGGTTTTTGCGTGGGTATTGTTCTTTGTGAGCCTTTCTTGTGTCTCATTGATGCAAGCTTAGGACGTATTGTTTTGAGTTGTAATGTGTGTGATCCTCTCCTAAGCTTTGAAGTACGGAGTTAGGACTCTGTGTTGTTTTTAGCACTCTAAGCCTTTAGGTACGTGTGTGTAGTTTTAGGAGTGTGTCTCCAAAACATTTTGTATTTGTGTTTTGAAATCCTTGCTGTCTGTAAGGTTGTAAGGGAGTGAGATGGGATCTCAGACTTAGGAGTTCCTAGGTTGAAGAGTCATTGGTAGTTGCATAGGTTATGAGTTGTAAACGTGGTGTTTGCTGAGAACTTACAACTAGGACTATTATAGTGATATTCCTTCCTGGATTGGTAACCCCCAGACCACGGCTTGTTTTAAGCGCTGAACTGGGTTAAAAAAATATCCTGTGCCTTTTACTTGCCTTCAGTTATTTGTTTACTTTTATCTTGTGATATACGTGTTAAGAAGCTTATAGCATTGTATCCCACATCACGTTTAGTGCTAAGGTGCTTAGAGCATTGTATCGCACATTATGCTTGGCGTGCCTGCCTGTCTCTAGGGTGAGATCCAGGACCTCATATTTCTGGCATCATGGAAAAGGATGGAGGATACATGAATAGACCACCTCTGCTCAATGGATCAAACAACTATGACCACTGGAAATCCAAAATGACTGCTTTTCTAAGATCTATTGATAGCATGGTTTGGAAGGCTGTTTTGACTGGATGGGATCATCCCACTGTTGCCAGCAAGGAAGGGACCTCAACGGGGGTAAAGAAACCAGAGGTTGAGTGGACTACAGAGGAAGAAGCTACAGCTCTCTATAACAACAAAGCCATATATGCCTTGTTTAATGGGGTGGACACAAATGTTTTTAAGCTGATCAAAAACTGTGTGTCAGCCAAAGAAGCATGGGAGACCTTGAAAACTTGCTATGAAGGTACCACAAAGGTGAAACAATCAAAGATTCAACATCTCACATCCAGGTTTGAAACACTGAAAATGAAGGATGATGAGAGCATTCAAGACTTTCATATGACACTCTTGGATATTGCTAACTTATTTGAAGCCTTGGGAGAGAAGGTGTCTGATGAGAAACTGTCAAGAAAACTTCTCAGATCTCTTCCTAAAAGATTTGACATGAAGGTAACAGCTATTGAGGAAGCACATGACATCTCTACTATGAAGATGGATGAGTTGGTTGGTTCTCTTCAAACATTTGAAACTGTCCTAGATGAACGTGGTGACAAAAAGAACAAAAGCATTGCCTTTGTTTCTAATACTGATGAGGACAATACTCAAGATGAGGATGAAGAAGAAGAAAGCATTGCAAATGTCATTGCCATGCTTGGAAGACAATTCAACAAAGTGCTGAAAAAAGTTGATCGCAGGAATCGTCAGAATGCTCCTAGCATCAGATTCGACATCAATAAACAGCAAAATGGTCTGAAGAAACTCAAGTCTGAAGAGAAGAACAGTCAAAGCAAGGGTGTTCAATGTCATGAGTGTGAAGGATATGGACATATAAGATCAGAATGTGGAACATATCAGAAAAAACAGAAAAAGGGGTTGAGTGTTTCTTGGTCAGATGAAGACTCAGAGGATGAGCATGAATCTGCTAAACATGTGACTGCCTTGACTGGAGTTTGTGTTACAAATAGTGACACTGATGAAGATGGGGATGTGGCCTATGATGAACTTGCTGGTACTTACAAAGAACTTCTCACTAGGTTTGAAGAAATGTGTAGGCTCCTTGAGAAGCAGAAGAAGACCATTAATCTTCTTCAGGCTGAAGTGAAAGCTCAAACTGAGAAGACTTCAGAAGCTCAAGAAGAAGTTGCTCTTGTCAATGCTCAAATGGAGGACTTGAAGAAACGTGTAAGTCAGCTGAACTCAGATACTAACATACTTGAAGAGATCTTGGAGAACCTGCCAAGTGGGAAGGCCAAGTCAGTGCGTTATAACTACTCAAATTTAAATCAATATCAACAGAACCTTGAGACAAAGTTCAAATCTGCTGAAAATGTTTTTGACCCCTGCACTGGACAGACGATGTTGAAGCATCCTGCTCAGCATTCTAAAACATACCCAGTTCCCAAATTTGCTCTTGAATCTAATCCTCGTGGTCATCAAAGGCCTAAGATTCAGAGAGTGTATCGAAGATGGGTTTGTCATCACTGTGGAAAAAGAGGACACATCAGACCTTTCTGCTACAAACTTCATGGCTATCCTGCTCAACAACCTAAAGCTAATGAAGTGAAGGAAGATGTACCTATCAAGAAGGAGTGGAAGCCCAAAACAGAAAGTGTTGGGTTAATTGCTCACACATCTCTGAGAGCCTCATCAAGGGAAGATTGGTATTTTGACAGTGGATGCTCCAGACATATGACTGGTGAAGAAAAATATCTCATGAATGTAAGACCCTACAAGACCAGCTTTGTGACTTTTGGAGATGGTGCTAAAGGGGAAATACTGGGAATTGGAGACCTTGTGAATCATGGATTGCCCAACTTGGAGAATGTGCTTTTGGTTAAAGGACTTACAACAAATCTGATTAATATAAGCCAGCTGTGTGATCAAGGCTTAAAAGTCAACTTTACCAAGTCTGAGTGCCTTGTGAATAATGAGGAAGACCAGCTGTTAATGAAGGGAACCAGGTCTAAAGATAATTGCTACTTATGGATATCTCAGGAAAAAGCCCCTAATACCACCTGTCTTAGTTCAACAACAGATGAAGTGAAGCTGTGGCATCAAAGGCTAGGTTATCTTCACTTGAAAGGGATGAAAAAAGCAATATCATCTGAAGCTATCAGGGGATTGCCAAAACTAAAGATTATTGAAAGCAACAAATGTGGTGAGTGTCAGATTGGTAAGCAAGTCAGGATGTTGCATCCAATGCTGGAGCATCAGACAACCTCCAAAGTTCTTGAGTTACTCCATATGAATCTTATGGGACCCATGCAGGTTGAAAGCCTAGGAGGGAAAAGGTATGCTTTTGTGATGGTGGATGACTATTCAAGGTATACTTGGGTAAATTTCATTAGAGAAAAGTCAGATGCTTTTGAAGCCTTCAAGGAATTATGTCTTCAGATTCAGAGGGAAAAAGCAAGTAATGTGGTAAAAATCAGGACAGATCATGGAAAGGAATTTGAGAACTCCAGGTTCGATGACTTCTGTGCTACTGAAGGAATCAAGCATGAGTACTCATCTGCTATCACCCCATAGCAGAATGGAATAGTTGAAAGAAAAAATAGGACTATCCAAGAGTCAGCTAGAGTCATGCTTCATGCCAAAAATGTTCCTTATTACTTTTGGGCTGAAGCCATGAACACTACTTGTTACATTCACAACAGAGTCACACTGAGAAAAGGTACCTCTTCTACTTTGTATGAGCTATGGAAAAATAGAAAACCAACTGTTAAACATTTTCATGTGTTTGGAAGCAAATGCTACATCCTAGCTGACAGAGAGCTTAGAAGAAAGCTTGATCCAAAGAGTCATGAAGGAATTTTTCTAGGATACTCTCCAAACAGCAGAGCCTACAGAGTTTTTAATTCTAAGACTCAAGTAATGATGGAATCCATAAATGTTGTTGTCCAAGATTCTCCATTGGAAGAAATTGTTGGTGAAGATCAAGGTATTCCTGTTGTTGACGATGCTGAACAAGATGTTGTAGCATCTGAACATCTGTGTGGTAATCAATCTGATGAAGAAATAGCTGAAGAGGATAGTGTGACAAATACTGAAGAACAAGGTCAAAAGAAAGGTCCTTCAGTACGTGTCCAGAAGAATCATCCCACAGAATTGATCATTGGTAATCCTGAACAGGGGATAACTACTAGGAGATCAAATGATGTCATTTCAAATTCTTGCTTTGTATCTTTGTTTGAACCTAAAAGAAGAATTAACTGATGAAGCGTGGATAGAGGCTATGCAAGAAGAATTAAACCAGTTCAAGAGAAGTGAAGTGTGGGATTTGGTTCGAAGACCAAAAGATGTGAATGTGATTGGAACAAAATGGGTTTATAAGAACAAGTCAGATGAGAATGGTGTTGTTACTAGAAATAAAGCAAGACTTGTAGCTCAGGGATATACTCAGGTTGAAGGGCTTGACTTTGAAGAAACATTTGCACCTGTTGCAAGACTAGAATCCATCAGACTTCTGTTGGGTGTAGCATGCATTCTTAAGTTCAAACTTTACCAGATGGATGTAAAAAGTGCGTTTCTAAATGGATACCTACAGGAAGAGGTGTATGTTGAGCTACCAAAGGGATTTGTAGATCCTGAACACCCAAGCCATGTCTACAAACTGAAGAAAGCCCTATATGGGTTGAAGCAAGCACCCACGGCATGGTATGAGAGGTTGACTCAGTTCTTGGAAGATCAAAGTTACAGGAAGGGAGCTTCAGACAAGACCCTATTTGTTAAACAAGAAAGAGGTAAATTTATCATAGCCCAAATCTATGTTGATGACATAGTGTTTGGTGGGATGTCAGATACGATGGTCCAGCATTTTGTCAAGCAAATGCAATCAGAGTTTGAAATGAGTCTTGTTGGAGAATTGACCTACTTTCTTGGACTTCAAATCAAACAAATGGATGATACCATTTTCATATCTCAGAGTAAGTATACAAGGAACATAGTCAAGAAGTTTGGTATGGAAAGTGTCACCTCCAAGAGAACACCAGCACTCACTCATTTGAAACTTACTAAAGATGAAAAGGGAATAAGTGTGGATCAATGTCTCTATAGAAGTATGATTGGGAGCTTGCTATACCTGACTGCAAGCAGGCCTAACATCACTTATGCTATTGGAGTATGTGCCAGATATCAAGCTGATCCTAAGGTGAGCCACTTGACTCAAGTCAAGAGGATTCTGAAATATGTAAATGGAACTAGTGACTATGGAATAATGTACTCTCATTCTGAAGACTCTATGCTCTATGGATATTGTGATGCTGATTGGGCTGGAAGTGCAGATGATAGAAAAAGCACTTCAGGAGGATGTTTCTTTTTAGGGAATAATCTAATTTCTTGGTTTAGCAAGAAGCAAAACTGTGTGGCATTATCTACAGCTGAGGCTGAGTACATAGCTGCTGGGAGTAGCTGCGCACAACTTGTTTGGATGAAACAGATGCTGAAGGAGTACGATGTCGAACAAGATGCTCTAACATTGTACTGTGACAACATGAGCGCCATAAATATCTCAAAAAATCCAGTTCAACATAGCAAGACCAAACACATTGACATACGTCATCACTTCATAAGAGATCTTGTTGAGAATAAAATTGTGACTTTGGAGCATGTTGGAACAAAGGAGCAAGTGGCAGATATTTTCACCAAGGCACTTGATGCTGTGCAGTTTGAGAAGCTAAAGGGCAAGTTAGGAATTTGCCTCCATGAAGAATTGTAGCAGTTACCGTTTATGATAGTGGCGCGTGCATCAGTTATTTTTAATTTCTCCTATCAAGTGTTGCACGTTGATCAAGGTAATCATGGCTCAAATTTCTCCCTAAACACGCCACTATCAAGGGTTGGTTATTTCTTGTTCAAATCTTCTCACATTGATTCTTTCCTAATTTACTTTACATTCTACTACAACCTCTCCACTTCTTTCTCAAATCTCTTCATCAAACCTACAAACCTTCTCCACTCTCAATCCTATTTTCTCCAAAATCTTGTCGTCACCATGTCTCAAACTTCTCCAATCATCTCTCCTGCAACCGTCTCTCCCAACCACTCCTCACCGTCGCAAGACAACCCCTCCATTGACCCTCTCTCTCACATCGTCACAGATGCTGTTCCGATCTCCACCATTCACCCATCATTTGCTTCTGCCCTCAACCTCAAACCCCACAAAACTTCATCATCCAAACCCAAGTCCACAAAGAAAACCTAAACAACGGCTACTAAGAAACCAAAGGTCAAGAAATCAAAATCTAGATATAACTCTGATTTCGACATGCAAGGGTTCCTTCTTTCTAATCAGGACTCAGATAGTTTGAATGTGGGAATCGATGCTGCAGCAACTTCTCAAAATGTGTAGATCGAGGAAAACACTGTTGAAATCCCTAATCCTGAAAAAGGGGAAAGTGCTTTGGAAACTCAAACGACAAAATCCACTGGTCCTGACTCGGCTGAGGATGATGGACACGATGAAGATGCTCAGATTGTTGGAGATGTTCTCTAATCTTTGGCTAAGAGTATTCCTCAAGAGGATGCGACGCCGGATGCTTCAGCATCCTTGGCGCAAGGAGAAGCTCTCGCTGATGCTGGTAAAGATGTTACAACATCTGAGGTTGAAACAAATAAGGGTGACTCTGAGAAGACTGCTGAAGAGCATGTTAGTGAAGAAGAAGATGTTGTGGTTGTCAAATCTGTTGGCACATCTCATGTAGGGAAAACTGGTGTTGGTAGAAGACTTAGAGAAAGAAAAGGCAAAGAGACTGAGGTGGAAATTGAAGCACCAAAGTCTGTGAAGAAAAAGAAGGGTGCACCAACTAAGTCTCCCAAGAAAAAGGTTGTTGGCCCTAGTAGAAGCTCAAGCAAGGTTGAGATCCCCTCTCAACAGAAGAAGAAAGCCTCCAAGAGGAAGACCATTAATCTGAGTGACTCAGACTATGATGCTGCAGAAGATGTTCCAAACATCACTCCCTCACCTCAAAAGAGGGCACTTAAGAAGAAAAAGGTTGTTGCTGCTGTGTCTGATGAGGATGTTGAATACGATGCTCCAAGCATCACAGCATCTAAGAAGAGACTTGGTGGAAGATTTATACCACCCAATATCCCTGATGTTCCCATTGATGGTGTCTTCTTCCATTTCATTGACAGTGTCCAGAAGTGGAAATATGTGTTTGCTAGAAGAATTGGGCTGGAAAGAGAGTTGTCTGATGAAACTTTAGCTTGGAAAGAGGTGATTGAGCTGTTGAATGCAGCTGGGCTGATGAAGACAGTAAGTGGCTTAGGCAATTGCTATGCCAAGCTGGTCAAGGAGTTTATTGTGAACATAGCTGAGGACTGTGACAACCTACTCAGCAATGAATATCATAAGGTATGGGTAAGAAACAAGTGTGTGGAATTCTCTCCAATCATTATCAACAGGTATCTTGGTAGGCAAGAAGATGGGTACTCTGCAATTGATGTCACCAATAATGAAGTCTGCAAAACCATCACTGCCAATCAGGTCAAAGTGTGGCCTTCTAAAGGTAAAGTACCTTCTTGCATGCTCTCTGTTAAGTATGCAGTTTTGAATAAGATAGGCACTGTGAACTGGGTTCCCACTACCCACACTTCTCATATAGCCACTGGTCTGGCTAGACTTATTTACTCTGTTGGGACTGGGACTGAAACTGATTATGGAACCTACATTTTTGAGCAAACTATGGCTCATGGCAAGTCTTGGGCTGTCAAGATGCCAATAGCATTTCCTAGCCTTATCTGTGGAATTATACTTGACCAATACCCCAATATTTTGATTGCTGCTGATGAACCACTCAAGAGAGAGGCACCCCTGTCTCTCCATTTTAAGTTGTTTGAAGGAGCCCATGCTGCTGACATAACAGGGCCAATTAAGAGCAAGTCTGCCCCAAGGCAAGTTCCTCCTTCTAATATGAATAGGAAGGACATGATTGCCTCCTTGGAAGCTACTGTTAGAGCTCTGGATGAGCAGAAGAAAGGGCTTGAATTGGTTATATCTGCCCTGAGACAAGAGGAAGCTGAGGAAGAAGGTGTTGGTGCTGAGGAAGAAGGTGTTGGTAATGATGCTGGTAATGATGTTGCAGCATCTGATGCAGCTTTAAATGAAGATGCTGGTGGTGATACAGAAGAACTGGAGGTGACTGGTTCCAGTGACTCTGAGTAGAGGATTTTCTATGTACTGCCTTGTTATTTTGGTTCTTTTTGTTTTTCTGTTACTTTTGTTCTTGTTCTGCTGTATGGGCATAGACATTGATGACCCCTGTTTTGTACTAAGCTCCTGGACCTCTTAACTCTGTACTACTAATTTGTCAAATTTGTGGCAAAAAGGGGGAGTATAAATTTGGTATTTTGGTTGGTTATCTGGTGTGTTTTTTATGATCCCTATCTGCTGGTAGTTTGCACTGCTCTGGTTATGGTATATCTGTAGAGTAGGATGAATGGAGTATATGCATGTGTGGACCTGTATGATCTGATACCTGATATGTGTGCATAAGTGTTTAGAGTAATGACATGTGATCTGCAGGGGGAGATGTTGGATATGATGCTCCAACATCCTATGCATATGTGCAGGGGGAGATGTGTTATGAAATGTTGAAGCATTCTACACAGCATCCTATCAATGTTTATTTTCCTGACCATCTAAGGCTGAGTTGTTTTATGTGTTCCGCTGTTGCATGCCTCTCTGATAAACTTAAAAGATACATTTTTATTCTTGTCTACTGTTCTCCATGAAGGAGTAGTATGGAAACTGTTTTGAAGAATAGTCTCTACTGATCTTTATGCTTATGTGCTTATGTTGAGAAAAAGAAATGTAGTTGAAGTATCTGTTTAAGTGCTATCTATATGGTCATAATTTGTTTTAGCCAAAAATTTGCCAAAGGGGGAGTTTGTTGAGTCTTTGGTGATTGGCTGCATTTTTGGTAAAATAAACTTTGTAGCAGGATGTGTGATAAGATGCCTCAACATCGTATCACGCTTTTGGTAGTGTGCGCGCGCGTGTTTTATTTATGGAATGTTCGTTTCTCTTTCATGAATCTTGCATGACGCCTTTGTATTTGGCTTATTTTGAGGATCATCATTTAATGCTTCAGATCCTTGTCAAGAATATTTTTATGAAGAATGTCTTTGAAGTGTATTTTTGGAAAGAATCCTTTTTAATAAATGTGGTCAATTGGTTGGGTCAAACAAATCAAGCTCATGGTTAATTCTGGATCAAGGACTTTTGCCTGGAGTATTTAAAGATTGTGCTAAACCTAGTTTTTTTTTTGTTCACGCCGTCATTGTGTGGAGTCTAGCTTTCTAGGTTTTTGCGTGGGTATTGTTCTTTGTGAGCCTTTCCTGTGTCTCATTGATGCAAGCTTAGGACGTATTGTTTTGAGTTGTAATGTGTGTGATCCTCTCCTAAACTTTGAAGTACGGAGTTAGGACTTTGTGTTGTTTTTAGCACTCTAAGCCTTTAGGTACGAGTGTGTAGTTTTAGGAGTGTGTCTCCAAAACATTTTGTATTTGTGTTTTGAAATCCTTGCTGTCTGTAAGGTTGTAAGGGAGTGAGATGGGATCTCAGACTTAGGAGTTCCTAGGTTGAAGAGTCATTGGTAGTTGCCTAGGTTATGAGTTGTAAACGTGGTGTTTGCTGAGAACTTACAACTAGGACTATTATAGTGATATTCCTTCCTGGATTGGTATCCCCCAGACTAGGGCTTGTTTTAAGCGCCGAACTAGGTTAACAAATATCACGTGCCTTTTACTTGCCTTTAGTTATTTGTTTACTTTTATCTTGTGATATACGTGTTAAGAAGCTTATAGCATTGTATCCCACATCACGTTTAGTGCTAAGGTGCTTAGAGCATTGTATCGCACATTGTGCTTGACGTGCCATGAATTTCAGCTTGGATGACAGAGGTTTCAACATGAAGGGCTTTGGCGATGGCTTGTGGTTTTGGAGCCGGTTCAAGTCCACTGAACGACACTTTATCAAGTATGGGTAGTCCGACCAAATATGAATACTCCTCCAGGGTGGGGACAAGCTGGTAATCAGGGAAGGTGAAACAATGGTAAAGCGGATCATAAAACTGTACAAGAATGTTGAGGATCCCTTCTTCTACATTAGTCCCGAGAATACTCAATAACTTTCCATGTCCCTTCCGGAATTCCTCTGAATCAGATACCAAAGACCCTAGCTTTCTTAATCTTGCCAAATCAAAAGCCTTAAAACCATAGCTATGGGTATACCTTCTTTGATAATCCATGATCTACATAGTTTACATAGAATTTAATTTAAGCCTTTCGATATCGGATGAGAAAAGAGTTTTTATGAATGAATGCATGTATGCAATTAATGATGCACAAACATGGTTGGGTTGAGGTAAAATGTTGGAGTCAAAGGTGAGAACCCCCTCCCACATGGTAAGTACTAAGGTTTGCTTTGTACCTGTATTACGGGTTCTACAAAGTTCCCAAAGTTATAAACCGTCTTTTGGATATTACCGGCTTACGGAACTACTCCCGGTCCAATAATATCCGCAAGACAATCTCGTTCGGGTGTGGTTTCGCGTATCAACCAATCCAAGACTACTCTAGATCGGGTTAAGTGTAACTCTAAAGGTCCACAGTCTTCCGGTCCCCCAAAAATAGAATGTTAACATAATTACTCATGTTAACACCCCACCTTTGAGCTTCCTAGACTGTGCGTGGTTATATCACATGCGAAACATGGATCGAACTACTCCGATCCCGTCGCTATGACCCTACCACTATCCTATCTTATTGTTTCCCTCAAGTCCGGGTTAGGACTTATCTCACTCAAGCAATTTTCCCAAATAAAGCACATAAAACATGCATACATATAAACAAACAAACAAACATACAAGCGCAAAGAAAAAGAATACAAGATAGGCTCAACCCGCTCGGGGGATCCCCAGTGAAGTCGCCATTTCTGTCGCGGTGATTTTTGGATATCAAGCTATTGAGAAGCATTGAATCTCAAAATTTTAATTACACCACCGAGCTTTGATTTTTCCGAAGAAGGGAGAAAGTCCGTTAAATACCCTAATTAGAGAGATCGAGGTAAGGGGGTTGGTTATACGAAGGGAAGATATTAGCACCCTAGGTATCTATAGTATCCTATAGGAACCTCTTGTATTATCTAATCTATGCGCTTGATTTTATTTGTTTGCAAAAGTGTACAAGACTTAGGGAAAATAGAGTGATTATTAGGAAAATGGTTTTTGAATGACAAAATGCTCTTGGTTTGAAATCCAAGGTTTTAATCTAAAAAAAAGAGAATTGATTGGTTTTGAAAATGCGACTTGGTTTGAAAAACCGTGTTTTTTCCTAAAGAAAATAATTGTTTGATTGATTGAATAACTTGGTTTAAAATCCAAGTGTTTTGAAAATGTTTTAATAAATGACATGTTTTGGATATTTTTGAAAAGAGGTGTTGACCTCTATTTTGGCAAAAAGGGTAATGGTTCGAGCGAAGGTTCTACCGTTTGACATATATAACCTAAAGCGTTAAATCGCGCAAAGACACTCCGCAACGACATATAAGTCGAGGCGACGCCCTCTCTTCAGATTATTATACTAATCATACAAACGAATAAGAATAAATGTAAAAACTTTAACCACTCAATACAACCGGGGGGGAAACATGCAAAGGGAATTCAAATGATGATAAATAAATGAACGAAAAATAAATTGCGCCAATTACGCGCATTAAAATATACAACCAGGGGGGAAACATGCAAAGGGGAATTAAACGATAATAATAATAATGAACGAATAGAAATTGCGCCAATTACGCGCATTAAAATATACAACCGGGGGGGAAAACATGCAAAGGGAAATTAAATGATTAATAATAATAATGACTAATTATAATAATGGGAAGTAAATATAAAGCACACACAACATAGTATAGAGGCAAAGCATGAATATAAGGCATGACAAATATAAAACATGTGATAAAATATAAGCGTAATGAATAATAAATGTAAGGCGCGAAACAAGCGATATAAATATGATAAAATAGCATACAAGACATATGTGAGATAGAGATAACCAAGAACTATGAAAACAATCAAGAATAATAAACTACCACATCATGAGAAATAACATAAAAAATTATCAAGCATTTTCAATCCACATACAAACATACTTATGAATTTAATTGAATAAAGTATAATTCGCAATTTAATCAAAACACTTACGACTAAACATATCACAACCAATAAACCTAGAGCTAACATGGAAGCATGGTCCAAGCATATTCTTAAACATAGAATGAATTTGAGTAACATTTAACAAGTAAAAATATCAAATAAAATTATCTAAAAATCATAACATGTAAATCTTGCACTTAATTAACACAAATAAAATAAAACAAACAAGAAAATCATGTGATCATAGTGAAAATAAGCAAAGGGCAGAGAGCAATATTTTTGATAAAAATAATTAAGAGTTCATAATAAATAATAATCAAAAAGAATTAATTTAACAACATTTAGAACTATTTATTAACACTTAAATTAATTAATGAGTGGCAAAAAATTAAAATAAAACAAAATTTCATGCTTAATGAGATAAAATAGCTCAAACAAACATACATCATGCATCTCATATGATTGATTAACAAGCAAGAATAATTAGCAAAACATTAATTGATTAAAACCTAATTTAAGTAATAACATAAAAAAAAATGTGAGAAAAATAGCAAATAAATAAATTAAAAATTTATTTCATGATATATCAATTAATAATAGCCTAAAATATAATTAAAATAATAATTATCATCTCAGAAAATAAAAAAATAAAATTAAATGAAGGGGAGGTGCAAATAACAGGTTAAAATAAAAGGGGGGTTTAGAGAAGCAAAAAGCCCAAGGCCCACGCAAAAATAAAAAAATCTGAAAACATATAGGCCTGGATTGTGTGTGACGCACACGCTGCGTGATCACGTTTTACAGCCGTTTGATCTTCATCAGAGAAGATCAAACGGATACGATCATATTCATGCGCGCGCCATTGGATCAAAACAAGGGTCATGATTAAATCTGGGAAACCTAAGGAACACGCGTGCAATAGCAACAGATGTGGATCAGGTGTGAGCGTGTATAGTGGTCCTATCGTCTGACCACCGTCAGATCTTCATTTAATGAGATCTGACGGGTGCGATCAAAGGAGCACACGCGTCGTACGATCAATCCAACGGATACGATTTAAACTTGGTGAGGACGGAGTCTCACGATGGATCATCGTCTTCGTTCAACCCTCACCGTCGCCGGCGCCGTTTCCGGCACCGGAGTTACAAAAACAACCCAGAAATCAACAAATCTTATATGGTTTTGCTCGTTTTTTTACAAGGATTCCAAATATGTAATTAGTTTTGCAAAATAATGTCTGTAGCGTAAAAAACGAACGAGAAAAGAAAATCCAATCAAAACTCAAACTCACAAATACGCAGGAATCAAAGCAAAACAACAACCCAGATAGTTTCTACAAATTAAAACTAGATGAAAGGAATTAAAAAGGTTGAAGAAAGCTACCAGAAACGAGTTGTAGAACCTTGACTTTTTCACGAACTTTCCTCTTCAAAACGAGCTGCAAATCAACCTTGGAGCTTCAAATTCGTGCTAGGGTTTTGGTTCTGGAGGCTTATAGAAGGTAACAGAGGTGTTAATTGCAAGAGATGATGATGAATTTGTGTTTTTGGAATTTTGAAAAAGTGAGAAAATGTGAGCTCGTGTTTGGTGATTCTTCCTCCAATTCTTCCAACCCCTTGCTCAGAAATGAGCTCTGTTATTTATAAGGGAAGTTTAGGTTAAGATAAGAGTGAATTTGTGTGAATGAGAGGGATATTTTTGAGTTTTTGCAAAATGGATATTTGTGGTTTTTTGATCAATCAAGGGTACACTTGTTTTGATCTGATGCATTGTGTTTAGAAGGTATATTCTGAGATCAAATGGATGGATAAGGATCAAGGAATTTTTGGAATTTAATTTGTGGTGAAAAATGATTTTAAAACAAATTAAAACAATTATTGTAAATAAATAAATATGTGAAAATATAAAATGTTCATGAACAGGGGCAAAAATGTCCTTTTTAGGGTTTATAAGATGCATGGATTAAATTGAAAATGTTTGGAAAAAGTTTGAATTAAAAAGGTTACTTGTGGGAGAAGAAATCAATTTTTGAATTTAAATGTAATAATAATTTGAATATAATAATATGAAATAAAATAAAAATGTAATTAAAATATTTTTTGGCATATTTATAAAATATAAAGATAATAGAAATAAAATTGTAAGTCAAAATTATGAAGAAAAGGGAAAAAATGAGGTTACTTGCAAAAGAAGTAACCTATTTCTTTGTAATTTTTGAAAAGGGTAAAATGGGAATAAAAAATTATTTATGTGCAAATATTGATATGAGAGTATATGTGGTGAAAACATAAATTCAAAAAGCCACATGATTAATTATCTAAAAATGAAACAGTTAAGCAGCGTAAACGGGATAAAATACTATTTTTGACATTTTTAAATTTAAAATAATAAAATAATAATAATAAAAACATGATATTCTAAAAAATATACAAAGGGTAAGAAGGTCAAAAAATGGGGTATGACACCAGTTATCAATTTTTCTTCATGAATCATGTTATCAACACACCCCATATTGTGACCAAAGTACTTGTGAAGTCTATTCACCATCATATTAACCCAAGTGTGATTCTTCTTAGCAAAAACCCAGTAGACTTTTTCCTCTTTGGTGTGGTTCTTTGACATCTCTATCAAAAGTCTCTTTAAAAGAACAACTACAATTCTCTCTTGAGATGAAGTTATTGGAGCATAATTAATCATAGGCAATGTGCTCTCACTTCCTTGATAAGCATACTTGAGAAGTGGTAGTTGCTTCAACTCTTTATCAAACATTCCCTCATTTTCTATCTTTTTAAAATGAAGATGAGTTGGTTCTTTATCAAGCACATGAGGATTAAAAAGGATTTGTTGATGAGCCAAGGTGTCAAAAGTCTTCATAAAGTAGCAATACTCCATTCCTTTTTTGGGATGCTTAAGAGCATCATTTGCTTTCTTGATCCTTTGAGGAAATGGTGGTGGAGGTCTTTCTTGAACAAATTGAATCTCATTGTATCAGTTGCAAAGGCAACATGTGACTTGTCTAAACTTCTGGGTGATACGTCAGGACTTTCCTCCTTCAGAGTTTCAAAATTTGTAACTTTAGGACTGGCTTCAGCTGAAGCAGGGTGATGTAATTCTGGAACAGGGGTGATAACAGCCTTGACAGTTTGGTATTCTCCCAAGGCTCCGGTAACAATCTTTCCCATACTTGGTTCTTCACTCTCTTTTCCACTCCTTAGTGAGATAAATTTACAAGTTTCCTTGTTCTTTGAAGCTTGATTGACACTAAGTGTTGTGGCTAACTTTCCCACTTGATTTTCCATATTTTTCCATGCTACTCCATTGTTGAGAAATTGCGCCTTAGTGTTATCCATGAAAGCTTTTGTTTCATTCATATACGTCTTTGTTTCATTCATGAAAGCTTTTGTTTCATTCATGAAAGACATTAAAGTAGCTTCCAAAGATACATTAGGTTCATGAGTTGCAGCATGTGTTGCTTGATACATTAAGGCTCTTGGATCTGGTGCAGAGAAATCTGGTGGCATGACTTCTGGTAGTTCTGTATAGTCTGGTGCAACAGTAAAATCTGGTATCACATCATATTCTGCACAGTCAGGTGGTGGCATGACTTCTGGTGTTTCAAAAAAATTTGGGTGATTTTCCCATTCATTGTTATAAGTGTTGGAGTAGAGATTGTTGTCCATGTTGAAATTCTGCATATGATTCATTGAGATGGGATTTGATGGACAATCTTCATATAGATGCGCTCCTCCACAATACACACATAAAATGAAAGGTGATGGATCACTAACAACATGTGTAGGTTTGATAGTAGAAATTGATGGTGAAGCGCACATTGTTCCTAACATGTGAGTTAATTTGGCAACTTGAGCAACTAAGGCAGCATTAACATTCACCTCTTGAGCATTAACAACCTTCTTTGGAGCAATTGACCTTGTTGTGTGCCATTGATAAGTGTTGGTAGTGATTCTTTCAATCAAATTAAATGCTTCATTTTAAGATTTGGCCAAAATAGCTCCACCAACAGATGTATCCAAAGTGTATCTTGATGATGTCAACAACCCATGGTAAAAAGTCTCTAATTGAATGCAAGAAGGAATTCCATGGTGAGGACATTTCCTTAGCAACTCTTTGAATCTTTCCCAAGCTTCATACAATGACTCATTTTCAGCTTGCCTAAATGAAGTAATTTCAATCCTCATTCTAGCATTCTTGATGGGAGGAAAATACTTGATTAAAAACTTCTCGGCTAGAGCATTCCATGTAGCAATTGAATTTGGCTCTAGAGAGTTCAACCAACTCTTAGCACGATCCCTCAATGAGTAAGGAAATAGTCTGAGTCTGAAAGCTTCTTGAGTAATTCCAGGATTCTTGAAGTTGCTTGCCATTTCTAGAAATTGTCTAAGGTGCAAGTGTGGATCTTCGGTTTCAGCACCACTAAATTGTCCCACAACTTGTAGCATTTGGAACATCATAGGCTTGAATTCAAATTGAGGAGCAGTGATCTCCGGCATGATGATTCCACTACTCACAGATCTTGGTTCAAAAATAGCATAGTCTCTGATAAGACTCTGCTTATCATTGGCAATGCCAATGATGTCAAGGTCTGTCATGACAGGATCTGGTCTGAGTTCAGGTGTTAGCAACCTGTGCAGACAAAGCTTCGGATAATACCTGTCAAGACACTAAACAGCAAGAAAAAAAAATTAAAGGCTCAAATGAATTAAAATGAAAAATTGAATGCAAAATGAAAATTAGAACTGTACAATCCCCGGCAGCGGCGCCAAAAACTTGTTGCGAATGAAGCTGTGCAAGTATACACAGTCAAACTATAGCAAGTGATAAGAAAGAGTATCGTACCCACAGGGATTGTCTAAGGGAACCTTTTCATTAAACACACAAATTCACATTCTAATTCATGAGCAAGAAGGTAACAAAAACATCATAGTTTCAGAGTTTATAAACAAAATAATTAGAAAGGAATTTAAAGATCAAATTTGGTAGTGATGTTGGAAGTATGATCCATTCAACTAACAATCTAGTATCTGTGACTGATAACTAGTGTCAAGACATTTGCGAGCAAAGTTATACCTTGTGGTGTATGTCTACAACGTTAGATTATGCAATGTGTGATAAGATGGATCCTATGTCTAGGTCAAACTTACTTCATTACAGTTCAGAAAAGCTTGCTTTGTATTCTTTCTCACTATGGCCTTAAGGCTTATGTCTAAGTCCTTAAGTAAGAAGTATGTGTCCATCCTCTACTTAACCATATTAATTCCTAAGTTCCATTCATTACTAGATGTCTCATAATAATAAACTTGCATTTAATCCTAAGTTGGCCAGACCTTGAATCAAACATATATCATAAAATCATAAGAACTAAAAATGCAATAAACACCACAATCATTCACATGAATAATACTAGACTCTCATTGAATATCACATATTTCCAACAACAAGAGTTTTAGCTCATGGTGAGCTTAGTAAAGCATACAAACAGAGATCTAAGTTTACACATAACTAACATCAAAAGAGAATTAGAAATGATAAACCTAGTAGATCACAACCAAGAAAAGCTACTGATCTTCACAGTCGTGACTCCGGTTGACAGCTTCACTGGGCAGCAATGATGGATGAATGTTGTGAAGGAGATAGAGATGAAGGCTACCAAATTCTCTCTTAGAGTTTTTCCTTTTTTCCCCAACCTCTGAGTTTTAGGTTTTATGTCTCCTTATATAGCAGCTCATATGGATTGGGCCTTCTCTACTTGTCCTTCAAGAATAACCCAAAAAATAAAGCATATTCCTTTAATTTGTACTATGATAGTATACTTTCAGCACATGGGAGGTTACAGCTGTCTTATCCTTCTATATGCCTCTTATTAGACGCCAGTTGTCCTGCCTTACATCTCAGCTGTACGAAATCAAGCGTCTTGACTCTGATTATCACCAAGCTAAACTCTACACATCAAAATAACGTGAAATCCATAAAACATAGCACATAGTGTGCTTGACTCAATAATTCTAAAACATAACTAAAATGACTCAATAAAGGAAATGATCACCATATTAGTAGGTAATAATCAAAGTAGTAAAGGCTTAGAAACATAACATAAAGTGAGTTATCAGATACCAGAAGTTAGGTTACCAGAATTTGCAAGACAAAGTCAATTAGAAGTTATCCTCATCAGAACCTGAAATGGAAACTCAAGATTTTGATGACCACGAAGACAGTAGAATTTGTCAGAAGAAGATTCAGAAGATCATTCTATTCTTAACGACTATCATCAATTTGGCAAATTCAGAATGACGAAAGAAATCATCGTACAAGACCGTTATGATCGTGATAATGACGCTTGTACTATTGTACTTTCATTATTTCTTGATATGGGCGAATATTCAAAATCAAGGATCGAGAATTTATCAATTACCGGATTTGGAATAACACGTCTCAAGAAGAAAATGGCACAGTACTATCTAGCTGTTTTCGTCACATCTACTCAAATTCATACGCTCCACTACCATCTATAAAAGGAGGAAGAATTTGAAGAAGTAGACACAACACAACTACGAACAAAAAGCGTTGTTACTCTGCTAAATTCAAAAGAGCATTATAACACTTTGAGAAATACAACTTGAGCTTATTTCAAAATTCAAGACAAATAGTTTTCAACTTCTGATAAGTTCAGTTGTTGAACCTTAGTTTTCTTTCATTATAATCCTAAGATTAGTCTTGTTTTTAAGAGTTGTATTACTTTGTTCAGAACTCTGATATTGTTTATCAGAAGTTCAAATATTGTTTTGTTATTTGTAACCTTTGTAATAAGTCTCTTGCTTTTGTGCCTGAGCATCCGGAAGTCTCTTGTATTGTGTTACTTGAGCATTGGAAGTCTCTTGCTTGTGTATTTGAGCAATTGTAATCTTGTGAGATTATAGTGAAATCCCTTGGAAGTGCAAGGGGACTGGAGTACTCTCGGTTTGTGAGGGGAACCAGTATAAAAATCTGTGTGTTCATCTCTCTTCTCTCTTCTCTTTTACTGTTTCATCATGACCAGAAATTATTGTGTTTTGATTATTCCACTGCAAGTTCTGATAAGTTGAAAGACTTAGAAGAAGTTTTTCAAAAACTCTTAGAACACAATTCAACCCCCTTCTTGTGTTTTTCACACCTTCAATTGGCATCTAGAGCCTTGGTTCTGTTATATCACCTTACGGTGAGACAGTTGTCAGTTGTTGAAAAACACTATGTCTGGTGAAGTTGGTGATGGTTCTCAGAAACCTTATACTACTGTTCCTCTTAACTATGATGCTGATGATAAAAACAACACCAACAAAGCTCCTAAGTTCAATGGAAATGGTTCTACCTTTTCCTGGTGGAAAGATAGAATATATAGTCATCTTGTTGGCATTGATGATGAGCTTTGGGACTTAGTTGAAAGAGGAGTTACTTTTCAAGGTTTAGATGGAAGATTGGACTATGAGACAAGACAAGCATTCACTGAAAAAGACAAGAAAGCGTACAAGAAACACCACAAAGTCAAGGATATTCTGATTGGTTGCATATCTCATGAAGAATACCTAAAGATCTCAGACAAATCTACTGCTAAGAGTATATATGATTCCTTGTGTTCATCTTATGATGGAAACAAAAAAGTACAGGAAGCAAAGGCAACACTTTTGATCCAACAGTATGAACTTTTCAGAATGAAAGAGGACGAGAACATTGAATCTATGTTTTCTAGGTTCAAAGTTCTGATAGCTGGTCTTCAAGTTCTTAAGAAAAGTTATACAACTCCTGATCATGTGAACAAGATTCTGAGAAGTTTACCTGCTAAATGGAGACTTAAGGTCACTGCTATACAGGAAGCTAAAGATTTAGACACCCTTAGTCTAGAAGGATTGATAAGTTCACTCATGAGTCATGAGATTGAGCTAGCTTCTGACGAGCCTCAGAAGAGAGTAAAGTCTTTGGCCTTGCCAGCTACTTTAGGATCTTCTAAGGCACTAAAGGCTAAGGTTGTTGAATCAGAAGCTGGGGAATCTTCTGCAGATGATCAAGAAGAAGGATCAGATGATGATGTATTTGCTCTCCTGACTAAGAAGTTCCAGAAGTGGACAAGAAGGAAACCAAGATATTATGGCAGAGGTTCTGGATCTAAAGGTTCTGGTTTAAGAAGTTTTGGAAACAAAGATAAGAAGGATGATTCAAAGAATTGCTTCAATTGCCACAAACCTGGACACTTCATTGCTGATTGTCCAGAACTAAGCACCAAAGGGAAAGGAAGAAAGAGCACATTCAAAAACAAAGCTAAAAAGAGTCTTCTAGCTACATGGAAAGATCTTGACAAGCTATCTGATGATGAAGCTGAAGAAGAAGAAGCAAATTTGGCACTGATAGCCACAGCTGATTTAGATAGTGAAAGTGATAGTGAATCAGATTCAGAAGATATTGAACAGGTAATATCTCAACTATTTAGTACTCAAATTACTAAGGCTTTGAAAGATACTATGATGAAATACATGGACAAATCAAATGAGCTAGAACTTTTTAAACAAAAGTTTGACATGCTCAATGATAAAGTCAATCATCTTCAAGAAGACTATAAGAAGTCCTTAAAGACTATTCAAGTTCTTGAAAATGGTTGTAGGACATGTAACATACCCTATGATGAGCAAGATATTGCACTTCAAGAATTTGTTCATCATAATATTGATAAGCATAAACTAGCTTCTATGATTTATGGTGCAGGCAAATACAATGGACAGGGATTGGGGAGTACTGTCAAAGGAAACTCAACTCAATCTGTGTGTATCAGCAAAACACCTTCTAATCTTTATTCTAATTTTGTTTCTGGTAGTGGTACAGAAAATCTAAAAATGTCTGATACTCAAGTAAGCTTGGAACCTTCCAAAACCTCTGTTCCCCTTACTCTAATATCCATGCCTATTCAAGGAGCTCAGAAGATCTTCAGGCCTAAGAGTATTCAGGGCATGAGATCAGGCTGTTCATACTTGGTAGCTGGTTCTCTGACACATTTTGGATTAAAATCCAAGGGCAAGGCTAAGCCTAAACCTCTTTTACAAGGCTTACCTTACTCTGGATCCTCTGTAGGCTACAAGAATCAGAAGAAGAATAAAAGAATTAACCATAGAGGACCCATCAGAATATGGGTACCAAAATCTGATATATTGTTTACTGCAGGTATGCACCCCAAGAAGAAAGCAAAGCTCCTGGTATATGGACAATGGATGTTCACGACACATGACAGGAGACAAGCAGTTGTTCCACACCCTGAATCTGAAAGAGGGAGGAACTGTAGGATTTGGTGGGAATTAAAGAGGCAAAATCATTGGTATATGTAACGTAGGTAATTCTTCTCTTATTATTTCTGATGTTTGGTTGGTTGATGGACTACAACATAACTTACTTAGCATAAGCCAATTATGTGACAGTAATTATGATGTTGTGTTTAATAAGAATTCATGTACTGTAATTAACAATTCTGATAAATCCATTTTGTTTAAAGGTTGTAGAAAAGGCAATGTTTAAAAAGTTAATCTCTCTGATCTGGAAGATCAAAATGTGCTTTGTTTATTGACACTAAGTGATGAGAAATGGGTTTGACATAAGAGATTAGGACATGCTAACTGGAGATTAATCTCTAAGCTTAGCAAGGACAATCTTGTGAGAGGCCTTCCTAAATTGACTTATCACTCAGATTCTCTTTATGGCTCTTGTCAGAAAGGGAAGATTGTCAAAAGCTCGTTTAAAGTTAAAAATATTGTTTCTACTTCTAGACCTTTAGAACTTCTGCACATTGATTTATTTGGACCAGTTAGCACTGCTTCACTCAATGGAAAGAAGTATGGACTAGTCATTGTTGATGATTATAGTAGATGGACTTGGGTCAGGTTCCTTAAATCTAAAAGTGATACATATGAAGAGTTTAGTATCGTCTGTGCCCAAATTCAAAATGAAAAAGATTTAAAGATTTTGAAAGTTAGAAGTGATCATGGTGGTGAATTTGAAAATGAACCTTTTGAAAATTTTTGTGAAGAACATGGAATCTTCCATGAGTTCTCTTCTCCTAGAACTCCACAGCAAAATGGAGTTGTAGAAAGAAAGAACAGATCTTTGCAAGAAATGGCTAGGACCATGATGCATGAAAATTCTTTGGCAAAGTTTTTCTGGGCAGAAGCTGTAAACACTGCTTGTTATATCCAGAACAGAATCTATATTAGACCTATTCTGAATAAAACAACATATGAACTCTTTATAGGAAGGAAACCCAATATTTCTTATTTTCACCAATTTGGTTGTACATGTTACATTCTGAATACTAAAGTTCATCTAAAGAAATTTGACTCTAAAGCTTGTAAGGGTATCTTAATTGGATATTCTGAACGCTCCAAGTCATACAGAGTGTATAATTCTGAAACTCAAATAGTTGAAGAATCTATGCATGTGAAGTTTGATGACAAAGTGCCTGAAAATGAAAAGTCAGAGCCTGTTATAGAAATTTCAGATTCACAAGAGTCAGAAGATGAAGATTCTGGACACAACTACACTTCTGAACCTCTGGAAGTTCCTGAAGACAATCAAGATACAGACTCTGACACTAATCAAACAACTCCAACTGATGATTCTGAACCAGAAGCAACTATTATTCCAAGAAATACCTTCAAGTACAAATCATCACATCCTGAAGAGCTTATCATTGGAAATAAGAACAGTCCTAGGAAAACAAGATTAAGTTTTAGGGATGAAGAATCCTTATTTGGTCTAGTTTCCTTGATTGAACCAAAAACCACCGATGAAGCTTTATCAGATGATGCTTGGATTGTTGCAATAGAGGAAGAGTTGAATCAATTTCAGAGAAATGATGTATGGGATCTGGTGCCCAAACCTAAAGATAAGAACATTATTAGAACAAAGTGGGTATACAGAAACAAGCTGAATGAACAGGGAGAAGTAACAAGAAACAAAGCTAGACTTGTTGCACAAGGATACAGTCAACAAGAAGGAATAGATTATACAGAGACTTATGCTCCAGTTGCAAGATTGGAAGCAATAAGATTACTTCTATCCTATGCTGTCAACAACAACATTACACTTTATCAAATGGATGTAAAGAGTGCATTTCTTAATGGAGTAATTTCTGAAGAAGTATATGTCAAACAACCTCCAGGATTTGAAGATATTGCAAATCCAGATCATGTGTTTAGACTAAAGAAGTCACTTTATGGACTCAAACAAGCTCCCAGAGCTTGGTATGAGAGACTAAGCAACTTCTTGGTTGACAATGGTTTTGAGAAAGGTCAAGTTGATAATACATTATTCAGAAAGACTCTGAAGAAAGACATTCTGATCATTCAAATTTATGTTGATGATATTATCTTTGGATCAACTAATGCTAGACTTTGCAAGAACTTTTTTAAGATGATGCATGATGAATTTGAGATGAGCATGATGGGAGAATTGAAGTACTTTCTGGGAATTCAGATCAATCAAACAAAGAAAGGAAACTTCATTCATCAATCAAAGTATATCAAAGATCTTCTGAAGAAATACAATTTGGAAGACTGCAAACCCATGAACACTCCAATGCATCCTACATCAAGTCTTAGCAAAGGTGAGTCAGAAGGTAAGGTTGATTAGAAGTTATATAGAGGAATGATTGGATCTCTTCTCTATCTAACAGCTTCAAGACCTGATATCTTGTTCAGTGTATGTCTGTGTGCAAGATTTCAATCAGATCCTAGAGAATCTTTAGATATCTGAAGGCTATTTGTAACATTGGATTACTGTATCAGAAATCTAATGATTACAAATTTATTGGATTCTGTGATGCTGACTATGCTGGTGATAAACTTGAAAGAAAATCCACCAGTGGCAATTGCCAGTTCATTGGTGAGAATTTGATTTCATGGGCTAGTAAAAGGCAAACCACTATTGCTATGTCAACTGCAGAAGCATAATACATTTCAGGAGCTAAGTGTTGTACACAACTACTTTGGATGAAATATCAATTAGAAGATTATCAAATATGCAGTCACAATATTCCTTTATATTGTGATAACACTGCAGCCATTCATCTTTCTAAAAATCCTATTTTGCACTCAAGAGCTAAGCATATTGAGATTAAATATCATTTTATAAGAGACTATGTACAGAAGGGAGTTATTGATCTTAAGTTCATTGAAACAGAAAATCAATGGGCTGACATATTTGTTGGAACAAAATTATGATTTTGTATCTCCTTAATTGATTTTGATGATAACAATGTATTTAAGGTTAAATTGGAGTACTAATAATTTAATTCAGTGTGCAGGATTAAAAGTTAAAATTTGCGTACTAAAGAACCTTAGAATTTCTGAAGGAATTACTTCTGAGCTCACCAGATCTGAAGCAAGTAATTCTGAGCCTGTGAAACTCTGATGTTATTATCTGAACCTTAGAATTTCTGAAGGAATTACTTCTGAGCTCACCAGATCTGAAGCAAGTAATTCTGAGCCTGTGAAACTCTGAAGTTATTATCTGAACCTTAGAATTTCTGAAGGAATTACTTCTGAGCTCACCAGATCTGAAACAAGTAATTCTGAGCCTATCAAAATCTGAAGAACATCTGAGCTCACCAGATCTGAAACAAGTAATTCTGAGCCTATCAAAATCTGAAGAACATCTGAGCTCACCAGATCTGAAACAAGTAATTCTGAGCCTATCAAAATCTGAAGGCTCGTCAGATATAAGTGTTAAGCTACATTTGAGAGTACAATTTTATTGAAGACTGTGCCTGACTAAGTCCAAACGCAGAAACCAAGAATGAAAAGGTTTGACCATGGAAAGGTCCTTTTCAAGTCAGGCTTCAGAAACGATTATTTCCTTATTTGGCTTTCACCAAGGTTCAAATATCAAAAGCCAAAAGGAATCTCTCATTTTGTAGTAAACGTTAAGCTCCTAAGCTACTGCAAATCAGAACAGCTAATAAGCTCACTGATCTATACAAAGGAGCGTCTCAATTCTTCAAACGGCTATAATCTTCAACGTTCATTTTATCATCTATAAAAGGAAGAAGATTTGTGAAGAAATGAAATCAAGACTTAAGCTTCTGAACGTGCTGAAACTCTGTCAAATTCTGAAGCTATCAAACACTTAGAAACTTTGTGATAATTTTCTAAGTTAGTCTTGTAACTGCGTTGTATTTTGTAAACACCTCTGATTGTATATCAAGTGTTAATCTCTTATCTTTATTAACATTAAAACCAGTTTGAAGTCTCTTGCTTTGTGCTTGAGCATTGGAAGTCTCTTGCTTTGTGCTTGAGCATTGGAAGTCTCTTGCTTTGTGCTTGAGCATTGGAAGTCTCTTGCTTTGTGCTTGAGCATTGGAAGTCTCTTGCTTTGTGCTTGAGCAGTTAGAAGTCTCTTGCTTTGTGCTTGAGCAGTTTGAAGTCTCTTGCTTAGTGCTTGAGCATTTGTAATCTGAGTGATTATAGTGAAATCTCTTGTGAAGGACAAGAGGACTGGACTACTCCTGTTAGTGGGAGGAACCAGTATAAAAATTCTGAGCATCTCTCTCTAACCCTATCCTCATATATTGTGTGTGTTATACCTTATCCGCTGCAATTTGTTTTAACTTAGAAAAAGTCTCACACAATTCAACCCCCCCCTTCTTGTGTGTTTTTCAACCTTCAATTGGCATCAGAGCTCCGGTCTGTTGCTCTTCACTTAACAGTGAAACAGTAAAAGATCTAGGGGTACTTAGTTGAAAAACATGTCTGGTGTTACCTCTCCTTCTGCTTCCTCTGGACCTGATCACTCTGCTGTTCCACCTCCTCACAACTATGATAGGGAAAGGAACAGTGATAATCACAGAGACAAACCACCTTACTTCAACAGTGATCCTACTACTTTTCCTTTCTGGAAAACCAAGATGTATAGTTACATCATTGGGACCGATGATGAGTTATGGGATATCATTGAAGATGGTATACATTTTGAACACATGGATGATGAAGGTGTTGTAAGAAATACCTACAGAAAGTTCTTTGATGCTGAAAAGAAGAAACAGTATAAGAAGCATCATACTGTTAAGAATATGCTTATTGGTGCAATATCTCATGCTGAGTATTTAAAAATATCCAACAAGTCATGTGCCAAAACTATCTGGGACTCTCTATGTTCCACCTATGAAGGAAATAAGCAAGTCAAAGAAGCTAAGGCAAACTTATTAGTTCATCAATATGAGCTGTTCAGAATGAAGGAAGATGAAGATATTGAAACCATGTATTCAAGGTTTCAAACCCTTGTCTCTGGTCTTCAAGTTCTGAAGAAAAGCTACACTGCATCTGATCACGTGAAGAAAATTCTGAGGAGCTTACCTTCCAAATGGAGACCAAAAGTTACAGCTTTTCAGGAATCCAAGGATTTGGACAATGTGACTCTTGAAGATTTAATAAGCTCACTCAGAAGTCATGAGCTAGAACTTATGTCAGATGAACCTGTCAAGAAGATGAAGTCCTTGGCTCTAAGCTCTGTTCAGACTTCCTCAAAAGCTGCAAAGATCAAAGTGTCTGAACAAGAGGAAGAAACTTCTGATGATATGATGGATGAAAATTCTGAGAATGAAGAAATGGCACTAATGGTTAGAAGGTTTCAGAAATGGAACAAGAAATACAAAAGGTTTCCAAACAAAGGAAACAACTCAAGAAGTTCCTTTTCAAAGGACAAAAAGGAAGAACTGAACAACTGCTATAACTGCAAGAAATCTGGACACTTCATTGCGGACTGTCCAGAAATGTCATCCAAGGACAAAGGAAAGAATAAGAGCTTTGGGAAAGAAAAGTACACAGAAAAGGTAAGGAAGAGTTTGTTAGCCACTTGGGAGACCATTGAGAATGACTCTGAAGGAGAAGATGATGAAGAAGGCAATCTGGCTTTAATGGCAAGAACTTCTGAAGGTAACAACTCTGATAGAGATTCTGAAGATGACTAAGATGATGAAAATGAGGTATACTCTAACATGACTAAATCTGAATTAATTGATTCTCTTAAGATTGCCGTGAAACATTACTCTCGTATAGTAAGTCAACACAAAATTCTGAAGAATGTTCATGAATCATTGAAAAAGGATGCCAAGATTCTTTATGATGAAAATGAATCGTTAAACATTCGTATTTGTCATGTTGAATCTAACTATGTCTTGGCAGACAAGCTCAATGATGATCATGAAGATGCTCTTCACGAATTTATTCGTTGTACCTTCAATAGGAGTAAAATGGCTTCCATGATTTATCATATGACTCGTAACTATGGTGAAGGCATTGGTTATTCTCGGTTTAAGAACTGGGATAAACCTCTGAAATCATATAGTGAGGATGATACTCCACCTGAATTATTCTCTACCTTTGTTAAAAGTGGTACACTTGATCTGAAGGCATCCAACTCTGAAGGAGGTTCTGAACCTGAACCCAAAGACTCAGAAGTTCCAAGTTCTTCTGAACCTAAAATTTCTGAGTCCAAAAGTTCTCAAGTTAAGGCTCAGAAGTCATCTGAACCTCTGAGAAATCAAGGTAAAGTTACTTCAGATCCTTGCTTGACCTTTGGAACTGTGATATACTCCAGATCAAAATCCAAGAATCAAATTAAGCCTAAACATTCTTGTCAAAGCTTAATTAATTCTAGATCTTGTGTTGATCATAGAAAACAAAGAAGGAATACTATTCAGAAGACTAACTCTAAAGGACCCATCAGAATATGGGTACCAAAATCTGAAATAATGTTTGCTTCAGATGCTCATGCAAGGAAAGGTAAAACAGCAGCCCTGGTACCTGGACAGTGGTTGCTCACGACATATGACGGGAGAAAAGCATATGTTCCAAACCCTAACTCTGAAAGAGGGAGGCTCTGTGGGATTTGGAGGAAAACAAAAAGGGAAGATCATTGGTACAGGTACAGTTGGTAATTCTTCTCTTTCCATTAAAGATGTTTGGTTAGTTGATGGACTTAAACACAATCTATTGAGCATTAGTCAATTTTGTGACAATGGGTGTGTTGTTACATTTAATAAGGAATCATGTACTGTATCAAAAGACTCTGACAAATCTGTAGTATTCAAGGGAATGAGAGTTTGCAATGTTTATAAAGTAAACTTTTCTGATTTGGTTGACCAAAAGATTATATGTCTTTTGTCTCTGAGTGATGAGAAATGGCTATGGCACAAGCGTCTTGGTCATGCTAACTGGAGGTTGATCTCTAAGCTTAGCAAACAAAAGCTTGTTAGTGGTTTGCCTGACATTGATTATCACTCAGATGCACTTTGTGGCTCATGTCAAAAAGGAAAATTTGCTAAGACTTCATTCAAGTCTAAAAACATTGTCTCTACTTCCAGACCCTTAGAATTGCTTCACATTGATCTGTTTGGTCCTGTTTCGACAGCCTCTATCAATGGTAAAAAATATGGATTGGTCATGGTTGATGATTTCAGTAGATGGACTTGGGTGAAATTCCTACGTTCTAAGAGTGAAGCACTTGTGGTGTTCAGTGACTTCTGCACACAAATACAAAGTGAAAAGGATCTTCGGATTCTGAAGGTTAGAAGCGACCATGGGGGAGAGTTCGAAAATGACTCTTTCGAATCTTTCTGCTCAGAGCATGGAGTAATCCATGAATTCTCTTCTCCTAGAACACCACAGCAGAATGGTGTTGTAAAAAGAAAGAATAGATCTTTGCAAGAAATGGCTCGTACCATGATGCTTGAGTCTAACCTAGCTAAGTTCTTGTGGGCAGAAGCCGTGAGTACTGCTTGCTATGTTCAGAATAGAATCTACATCAGACCTATTCTGAACAAAACTGCTTATGAACTGTTCAAAGGAAGAAAACCAAATATTTCTTATTTTCATCAGTTTGGATGTACTTGTTATATTCTAGACAACAAGGTCTATCGAAAGAAATTTGATGCTAGAGCTTATAAGGGTATCTTTATAGGCTACTCTGAACGCTCAAAAGCATACAGATTGTATAATTCTGAAACTCACACAGTTGAAGAATCTATACATGTTAGATTTGATGATAAAGAGCCTAACGATAAAATGTCAGAGCAAGCTGAGACTTTTGCAGAATTTCAAGTTTCCTCAAATTCTGAGTGTGAAGATCTCTCCATTGCTGTATATCCATCTGAGACTCAAAATGAAGATATCTCTGAAGGCCTTGAAACTGAAGACCCTTCAGAAACTGAACCCTCTCAGACACCTGCTCCACCTAAGAGTAAATTCAAGTATAGATCATCTCATCCTGAAGAGCTAATTGTTGGTAACAAGGATAGCCCAAGAAAGACCAGATCTGCTTTCAAAGAGGATGAATCCCTAGTTGGGTTAATTTCATTAATTGAACCCACAAACATAGAAGAAGCACTCTCAGATGATGGGTGGATTGTTGCAATGCAAGAAGAACTCAAACAATTTGAAAGAAATGATGTTTGGGATCTGGTACCAAAACCCAAACACAAGAACATTATTGGAACAAAATGGGTATTCAGAAACAAGTCAAATGAAAAGGGAGAAGTTGTCAGAAATAAAGCTAGACTGGTTGCACAAGGTTATAGTCAGCAAGAAGGCATAGATTTCACTGAAACCTTTGCACCAGTAGCAAGACTTGAGGCAATTAGACTTCTCTTGTCCTATGCAGTTAATCATGACATCACTCTATTTCAAATGGATGTTAAGAGTGCATTTCTGAATGGAGTAATTTATGAAGAAGTCTATGTTAAACAACCTCCTGGCTTTGAAGATATAAAGTGTCCTGATCATGTTTACAAATTGAAGAAATCTCTGTATGGTTTGAAACAAGCTCCAAGAGCTTGGTATGAAAGGTTAAGTATATTTCTTCTAGAAAATGGTTTTGAAAAAGGACATGTTGATAACACTCTCTTTAGAAAAACCTTAAAAACTGATATTTTGATTGTTCAGATTTATGTTGATGATATTATCTTTGGTTCAACTAATGCTTCTCTTTGCAAGAATTTCTCTAAGCTTATGCAGGATGAATTTGAAATGAGTATGATGGGAGAACTAACATTCTTCTTGGGAATTCAAATCAATCAAAGAAAAGAAGGAGTATATGTGCATCAAACCAAATACACAAAGGATTTACTGAAGAAATTTGGTCTTGAAGATTGTAAACCAATGTCAACTCCTATGCATCCCTCTAGCTGTCTTCTGAAGGAAGAATCTGAAGGCAAAGTAGATCAGAAATTATACAGAGGTATGATTGGTTCCCTCCTTTATCTCACTGCATCTAGACCAGATATCTTGTTCAGTGTATGCTTGTGTGCTAGATTTCAATCAGATCCTAGAGAGTCTCATCTAACTGCTGTTAAGAGAATCTTTAGATATCTGAAAGGAACCACTAATCTTGGATTACTTTATAAGAAATCCTTAGATTATCAGCTTATTGGATTCTGTGATGCTGACTATGCTGGTGATAAAATTGAAAGGAAGTCCACTAGTGGAAACTGTCAATTTCTAGGTGAAAACCTTATATCATGGGCTAGTAAGAGACAAGCAACTATTGCTCTATCTACAGCAGAAGCAGAGTACATCTCAGCTGCTAAGTGTTGCACGCAATTGCTCTGGATGAAACATCAGTTGGAGGACTATCAGATAAGGATAAGTAGTATACCACTTCTCTGTGATAATACTGCTGTTATCTGTTTGTCTAAGAATCCTATTTTGCATTCAAGAGCTAAACACATTGAGATCAAACATCACTTCATTAGAGACTATGTTCAGAAGGGAGTAATTAAGATTCAATTCATTGATACTGAGCATCAATGGGCTGATATCTTTACCAAACCTCTTGCTATTGATCGTTTCGATTTTATCAAGAAAAATCTGAACATGGTTTTTATTTCTGAATGATATCTCTGAATGCTGTTAACTCTGAATGAATAAACTGGTTCTGAAGGGCCTCAGAAGTTTGGACGGCTCAGAAACTATTATATAGGTTCTGAAGCACTCTCTCATCTGAAGCAATCAGAATTATTTATTATTAAATATGATTTCTTGTGACTCAGATACCTACTCTAAGTGTTAGTTGACCACTCAGTTTCTCTAACTGACAGCTGGCTTCTGAAAACACTACTTATCTGTGTAACTTCCCATCATGTCTAGTAACCGCTGGGTAATGAAGGAGAGCTAATGATGATTTTATTAAAAGTAACTGCCAAGCCCCCATTACGTCACTATCTTGTTTCCCCAATATTTTGAAACTTCCACTATAATCACTTAACTACACACTAGTCACTATCACTTCTCACGTTTTCAATATTTTGAAACTTCCACTATAACCATTTCTGACACTCCTAAATCCCCTCAGAAATCTCCTATTAAAGATTCTGAGTCTACCCCAATAGCAATGGACGTAGACCAATCTGAACCCTCAAATGTTCAAAATTCTGAAGTCCCTGCTGAATCCCAAACTGAACCCCTTCAGACTTCATCTCCTAAGCCAACCACTTCTGAACCAAACCCCTCATCCATTCAAACCACTCCACCTTTTCCTGGAACTGATTCAGATCTTGAAGAAACTCGTCTTCATTCTGAAACAATTCCCTGTTTCACCATGGTACTTAACAATTCCCTTTTACCGTTGAATGCATTTACTGCTGGTGGTTGTTTGCTGTGTGCATTTACTACCCTGTAACTTGTGCTTTGACTGACCCGTTTTTGATAATGACAAAGGGGGAGAAAATATTATTTCATTTCCTATGGCAGTGAAATTATTTCTGAAGCTCTAAAGATCACATTTTCTGAACTCTACTCTTGTTAAGTTATATTAAAGTCTTTTAAACTTTTAATGAGGGGGAGTAATAAATTTTGTCCAACATAAATTCATATAATATAAGATACGCTTGCAAACCATATCTTATATTTGTCAGTCTGAAGAAATAGAGCTTGCAAACCTCTAATTCTGAAGGTAGAATATATGAAATTATATTTGACATTAAATATTACTCTTAGACTGTTTTATATTTATCATTGATAAACTTTTGAAGCTTATCAGACTCAGGGGGAGCTTGCAAACCTCAGAACCTGAAGTCAAGATGTTAAATAAAAACAACAACAATTGATTTTAAATACATATAGTTGTCATCATCAAAAAGGGGGAGATTGTTGGAACAAAATTATGATTTTGTATCTCCTTAATTGATTTTGATGATAACAATGTATTTAAGGTTAAATTGGAGTACTAATAATTTAATTCAGTGTGCAGGATTAAAAGTTAAAATTTGCGTACTAAAGAACCTTAGAATTTCTGAAGGAATTACTTCTGAGCTCACCAGATCTGAAGCAAGTAATTCTGAGCCTGTGAAACTCTGATGTTATTATCTGAACCTTAGAATTTCTGAAGGAATTACTTCTGAGCTCACCAGATCTGAAGCAAGTAATTCTGAGCCTGTGAAACTCTGAAGTTATTATCTGAACCTTAGAATTTCTGAAGGAATTACTTCTGAGCTCACCAGATCTGAAACAAGTAATTCTGAGCCTATCAAAATCTGAAGAACATCTGAGCTCACCAGATCTGAAACAAGTAATTCTGAGCCTATCAAAATCTGAAGAACATCTGAGCTCACCAGATCTGAAACAAGTAATTCTGAGCCTATCAAAATCTGAAGGCTCGTCAGATATAAGTGTTAAGCTACATTTGAGAGTACAATTTTATTGAAGACTGTGCCTGACTAAGTCCAAACGCAGAAACCAAGAATGAAAAGGTTTGACCATGGAAAGGTCCTTTTCAAGTCAGGCTTCAGAAACGATTATTTCCTTATTTGGCTTTCACCAAGGTTCAAATATCAAAAGCCAAAAGGAATCTCTCATTTTGTAGTAAACGTTAAGCTCCTAAGCTACTGCAAATCAGAACAGCTAATAAGCTCACTGATCTATACAAAGGAGCGTCTCAATTCTTCAAACGGCTATAATCTTCAACGTTCATTTTATCATCTATAAAAGGAAGAAGATTTGTGAAGAAATGAAATCAAGACTTAAGCTTCTGAACGTGCTGAAACTCTGTCAAATTCTGAAGCTATCAAACACTTAGAAACTTTGTGATAATTTTCTAAGTTAGTCTTGTAACTGCGTTGTATTTTGTAAACACCTCTGATTGTATATCAAGTGTTAATCTCTTATCTTTATTAACATTAAAACCAGTTTGAAGTCTCTTGCTTTGTGCTTGAGCATTGGAAGTCTCTTGCTTTGTGCTTGAGCATTGGAAGTCTCTTGCTTTGTGCTTGAGCATTGGAAGTCTCTTGCTTTGTGCTTGAGCATTGGAAGTCTCTTGCTTTGTGCTTGAGCATTGGAAGTCTCTTGCTTTGTGCTTGAGCAGTTAGAAGTCTCTTGCTTTGTGCTTGAGCAGTTTGAAGTCTCTTGCTTAGTGCTTGAGCATTTGTAATCTGAGTGATTATTGTGAAATCTCTTGTGAAGGACAAGAGGACTGGACTACTCCTGTTAGTGGGAGGAACCAGTATAAAAATTCTGAGCATCTCTCTCTAACCCTATCCTCATATATTGTGTGTGTTATACCTTATCCGCTGCAATTTGTTTTAACTTAGAAAAAGTCTCACACAATTCAACCCCCCCCCCCCCCCCCCCCCTTCTTGTGTGTTTTTCAACCTTCAATATTTACAAAACCCCTGACTGTTGAAAGATTTGATTTTATCAAAAAGAATCTTAATATGATGGAAATCTGTGAATAAGCTGAAACTCTAGTGAAAAATAATATTTTTGAAAGTTCTGTGAGACTATCAGAAGTTAGGGGGAGTCAAAACCTCTGTATCAGAAGTTTAGACCAAACCATCTTCTGGTGTCTTCATCAGAAGCTACACATGAGTGGTTCTAATACATGACGTGGCAGTACTTGTTGGTAACCTCTTCAACTACTGTTTGCTGATGTGTCAGTTATTTAAATAAACTTCTAATACACGTTTCCTGTTGCTATTATAGTGAGAAGTTGGTTAGTGATGATTGTGTTCTAATTCCTGTGTGAATTTTCAATTACTCTTCTACCCCTGTCCTTTTTGTTAGTACGTTTTTGCGTGTTTATTTCCTTTTAAACACACTAACTGTCCACATTCACACTTTTGCGCTCTCACTACCCACACTTTCATTCTTTCTAAAACTCAGAAAAAATTCTTTCTCTCTAAAATTTTAGCAAACCCTAACCATATCGTCTGAAACATGGCTACTTCGTCATCTTCCACACCTAAAGAGGTCGCTAAAAAGGTTTCTCCTATTCCTCCGATTGCTGATGTAGAAGCTTCAAAACCAGAGTTTTTTGTTGAAGACGTAATGGATTTTTCTATTTCTGATCTCTTCTGTGTCATCGAAAAAGCCATCGACTTCGAAAGCATTAGGGCAAATGGTATGGAAGAAGTAAAGGATCTTCCTAACTATCAAGGATTGGCTGGATTCTTTGATGCTCTTAATGGACCTATCTATCCAGAACTTGTCAATGATTTCTGGATGAAGGCAGAAGTTTACACTAAAGGCCAATATGATAATGAAATTGCTCAGAAACAAAAGAACAAGCCGGAGTTGGATAAGAAAACGGCTAAAGAACTTGGTCTAAGACCCTTCTTAGGTCAGGAAATAAAGGTCCGTTGTTGGAGGAGTTTGTATAAGAATAAGAGCAGAACATATTAGACAAGCAGCAAACTTACCCTTTTCTTGAGTGATTCTCCATATGCATGATAAAGATGTAAATCCGGTTATTCAAGAAGATATTTATGGTCCTGGTTCTTCTTCTAAGTCTAATCAGGATATGAAACCAATTTACAAAGTTTTGTACAAGATTCTGCATTAGTCTATTATTCCTAAAGCTGGCTCTTCTGATCAAGTATCTCAATATTATAAAGCTATCTTATATTATGTTGGAAGGAGGATCAGTGTTAACTTTGGGAAAGTTATATTTAATCCGCTGTGCAATGCTATCAATGAAAGTAAATCTAAAGGAATCAAGAATGTGCATTACAGCATATTCTTATCCTTTATGTTTTACAAGAGTTATCTGCTAGACTCTCTAAGACCTATCTTTCCTGGATATGGTTCTTATTTTGATGTTGATCCCCCATTGATTAATGGTGCTACTTTGAAGCGTGTGTTGAAGACAAAGGGACAAGTTGTTTATCCTCAAATAACTTTCAGTCCCAGAAGACAAGAGAATGATCTTAACTTTCTTTTAACTCATGTGCCAAGAAAGCAAGTAACTGCTATTGCTGTAAAGCATAAGCAAGCTTTGGTAGGAAATTCTAAGGTAATGGAAGGAAGACTTTCTGAAAGCTTGTTACAACTTCCACACCCTAAGAAAAGAAAGAACTCTGGTAAACAGGATAAACCAGAAGTTCCAACTAAGAAAGTAAAATGATCTACTCCAAAGAAAGTTGTGAAAACTTCTGATGTGAAGGATACATCAGAAGTTGCTGTTAAAACCTCAGAACCCCCTGTGATAGATGTAGTTTCCAAAGAAGGATCGTCTGCTAAGCCAACAAAAATGAACACTAGAGCTTTTAGAACTACAATCATTCCAGAAGTTTCTCAGAAGAAGGTTAGCAAACCAAGAAAAATGAAACTTACAGAACAAGAGCAAGAAGAGTTGGAAAAATAGGAAGCCATTGCTATGGTTGAGGAAGTGAAAGCTAAAGAAGCTGCTAAGGAAGCTTTATTGGTGAATAGTTGGGAATGTGATGCTGAAGTGGTTCATGATGATTTTCTGGACTCTCCTTTCACCAAGGAAGAACTCATATTAAAGCCGGCAAATCAAGGTATTTACAAAAAGTTAAATCTTGATATTATTCCTGATTATGTTATCAATGGTCCAAAGCATGCTAAAGACATCCCATATATAGTTCCTGTCAAAAACTCTTTTGATAAAATTCTTTCTGATTTGACTCCTAAAACCAACTGTATAGTAGAAGTTCCTACTAGTGATTCTGAAAGAATTCTTGATGAACCGCCAGTAGAAAGCTTTGTACCTTCCCCAGAATCTATGAGGAGATTTGCTAAACATGTAATGTCATTATTTGTAGAAACAGGTGTCAGTACTTCTGGCCAAGTGAAGAATATTGGACAGGAAGTGCAAGAAGTACCTGCAGAGGTTGCAACTTCTGATGCACTTCCTCAAAATATTATTCATGAGGAACCTATTGCAAATACCTCTAAGCCTGAAACTGAAACATAACCCTGATTCTCAAAAATCCCCTGATTCTGAAAGGACTATATCTGATCCTACCCCTTCTAGTGCCCCTAGGACAGAATCTATAATTGAAACAACTATTCAACAGTTATCTTCTGATACTGTTGATAATCCTAATCTTACAGATAATGTAAAAGTCCAGCTACAGAAAATCGCTCTTGATCTAGATACCCCCTCTCCTCAGAAATCTCACATTCTCACTCCTGATCAAAATAACTTCATAAAGTCTTTTGAAAATGAAATTTCTCCTAATCCAACACTTCAAATCTCTGCTGAACCCTCATCTCTTTCCACATCTCTTCAGATTGTTAAGCCTATCCCTTCATTTTCTACTCCTGATGATGTCACTCGCATGTTTAAAGGTCTTGATGACACAATTAGAAAAATATATCAAGCTTTGCCTAGTCTATCCCTTGCACCTAGCACAGTTTCCTAAGAGTTCAATGCTCTTAAAGATATATGTGTGTGCAAATGTTTATGGATTTGGACTCTCAGTATGTAAGAGATTACATCCTCAACATTGCCAAGAGAAAAGCTAAAGAAGCAAGGATAGAAGCTGCCAAGCTTGAGGTTGAAAGGGTGAAAGAAGAGAAATTTAAAGCTATTCTGTTAGAAGCTGAAGAATTATTATCTAAGTTTCAAGAACAATAAGTTCTGGAGTTAGTGGAAATAGAAGAACAGAGGTCAGAACTTGAAAGGCAAGAAACTGAAGTGCTGGAAGCACAGTTTAAGGCAGAAGTTGCTGAACTTCTGAGACCTAGATCTGCTTTTGAAAATATGGTTGTTCAGAGAATTGAGAAACAAGATGAGGCCATTAAAGATCTGAAGCAATCTATTCAAGCCAACAAGGAAACATCTGATATGCTTCTCAAATTGCTTCTTGAGAGACTACCTCCTCCACCCCCTTCTCAACCTTAGGATCTATGCACAATTTTTTTTTTACCTTTTTTTGTTTTTAACTTGTTATGTTATGTTGTTCTGGATCTTGTTGTTATTGTTGAATGTTCTGAATATTATTCATTTACTATATTCTGTTATATTTTCTGTTGTTCATTTATGTTTCAGAATCTATAACTTGTTGCATTCATCTCATTGCATTCAATATTTCTTTTATTAAAAATATTTTTCGCATTACAATAAGTTTGCATTTTTCTAGATTTTTGCATTACAATAACCTTGTTCTAAACAAGTTTTTGCATTCTATGAAAAATCCAGATACATATGGAATTTAAAAATTTATAAAAATTTTACAAAGAGATAAGAGAAGAACAACTGGTGTTGATCCGAACTTCAGCCTTGGAGCTTGAAACTTGTCAGCTAACTCTGATGAGTCTTCTAAACCTCTCAAGCAGAAACTTCTTGACTGGATCCTTGAACATCCTCTTATGTTCTTCTTGCTTATCTTCCTTTGTCAAGGGATATCTTTGTTCTTTTAAGAACAGAAGATTGTTGTGTGACCCTTGTTTGATTTTGATTCCAAACTCACAATCTTCTTTGAATGATTCTTAGAAATCATATTCCTTTCTGTACCTTCTCTTGTTTTTGATCGTACAGATCTTCTACCTTGTTTCTCCTCTGATAATTTCTTAAACACATTTCTTTCAATCACTCTTCTATCCTCATCTATATTTTCTCTCATTGTTAAAGAAATTTCATGGAAGTATTGAGTGAAATGACAAAGAGTGTGCGCCTTTTTATAGCTATTTTTCAAGTAGTCAGTTATCTCGTTTTTCGTCTTGTCATTTATTTCTTTATGGTTTTTATCATCTTTGAATTTTTGACTTGACTATTTCTGATTGTCACGTGTTTTTTTTTTAATTGACTTTTCCTTCTCTTTTTATTTATTCTTTTTGTTTAATGACAAACGAGGGAGTAAGAGTAAATTAATTTAAGAACACTAACTGAAGCCAAAAATTTCATATGTTATATTCATTTAATTCAGTTATTAAATATTATCAGTTATAATATTAAAAGAAATTCATTGAGATCATAACTTTCTCTACATGATAAACGTAAGAGAAGATTTCACTTTTCTCTTAGGTGGATCTGACTAAGGAAGAAAGCTTGCAAACCTATCTTCTGGAAGTCAAATGTAAAGTGAAGTTCTGAAGTCAATTTTAAAATTTTTAAACTATTTTAATTAATCATTACTGAAGTCAGGGGGAGCTTGCAAAACTCATAAACCTGAAGGATGTATGCTTTGATTAAAATAACAACCATTGTAAATTAATACTTGGTTTGTCATCAATCAAAAAGGGGGAGATTGTTGGAACAAAGTTGGTTCTAATATAACTCAAGTAAGTTTTGATGATAACAATAGTATTAATATACAATAGGGATTACTGATAATTTACTTTGGTGTGCAGGTATATAAGTTAAAAATTTATGTACATTAACAAGTGAAGTTCTGATTGATATTTTAAAAGCATCCCCAGAAGTTGGGTAAAGCAAGTTCTGAGTCATGATACCAGAAGTTAGGTTACCAGAATTTGCAAGTCAAAGTCAATCAAAAGTTATCCTCATCAGAACCTGAAATGGAAACTTAAGATTCTGATGACCACGAAGACAACAGAATTTGTCAGAAGAACATTCTATTCTTAACAAGTATCATCAATTTGGCAAATTCAGAATGACGAAAGAAATCATCGTACAAGACTGTTATGATCGTGATAATGACGTTTGTACTATTGTACTTTCTTTATTTTATGATATGGACGAATATTCAAAATCAAGGATCAAGAATTTATCAATTACCTGATTTGGAATAACACGTCTCAAGAAGAAAAATAGTACAGTACTATCTAGCTGTTTTTGTTACATCTACTCAAATTCGTACGCTCCACTACCATCTATAAAAGGAGGAAGAATTTGAAGAAGTAAACACAACACAACTACGAACAAAAAACGCTGTTACTCTGCTAAATTCAAAAAAACATTATAACACTTTGAGAAATAAAACTTGAGCTTATTTCAAAATTCAAGACAAATAGTTTTCAACTTCTGATAAGTTCAGTTGTTGAACCTTAGTTTTCTTTCATTAGAATTCTATGATTAGTCTTGTTTTTAAGAGTTGTATTACTTTGTTCAGAACTCTGATATTGTTTATTAGAAGTTCAAATATTGTTTTGTTATTTGTAACCTTTGTAAGAAGTCTCTTGCTTTAGTGCTTGAGCATCCGGAAGTGTCTTGTATTGTGTTACTTGATCATTGGAAATCTCTTGCTTGTGTGCTTGAGCAATTGTAATCTTGTGAGATTATAGTGAAATCCCTTGGAAGTGCAAGGGGACTGGAGTACTCTCGGTTTGTGAGGGGAACCAGTATAAAAATATGTGTGTTCATCTCTCTTCTCTTTTACTGTTTCATCACGACCAGAAGTTATTGTGTTTTGATTATTCCGCTGCAAGTTCTGATAAGTTGAAAGACTTGGAAGAAGTTTTTCAAAAACTCTTAAAACACAATTCAACCCCCCTTCTTGTGTTTTTCACACCTTCACCTCGCACCCGTTGTAGTCAACGAGAACCATTTAGGGGAATAAAGCTCGACTATTCTATGCTTGACTGGAATACTCTCGGTATGCGAGGGGAACCAGTATAAAAATATGTGTGTTCATCTCTCTTCTCTTTTACTGTTTCATCACGACCAGAAGTTATTGTGTTTTGATTATTCCGTTGCAAGTTCTGATAAGTTGAAAGACTTAGAAAAAGTTTTTCAAAAACTCTTAAAACACAATTCAACCCCCCTTCTTGTGTTTTTCACACCTTCACCTCGCACCCGTTGTACTCAACGAGAACCATTTAGGGGAATAAAGCTCGACTATTCTATGCTTGACTTAAATGCTCTAATTACCGGTTATCTGCCTATTAAATTCTACTCCATTATTAATTAAAGAAAAAAAAGTTTTTTATTAGGGTGTTTGACGAGATGTTTCGATCCCGCTCTTACGTATCCCTAGGTGCGATGGGGAACTCAAAGCTACGTAGTTCTTAAATATGTATATATGAAGAGGGATCCGTTGACTCTAAGAGTAACTCTGATGAGTTACTCCAAATCATGGCCCTCTATTTTATTTTGATCTAATGATTTTAATTTCTTTTAATTAGTACACACATGATCCTCTTTTCATTATCTTCCACCTAAACATGCTTTTCTCTTCGATTGAATGAAATTTGTGCAGTGCCCTAACTCCATTATAGATGTTGGCTCGTCCAATTGAATTCCAAAAGTTCCTCATCTATAATGGGAGAGTTGAACTACCATAGTCCCAACTCTATTTCTCTCAATTTTCAATGTCATTGTCTACTTGTTTTGACGAGAGATTGACTATATCACCAACATTGTTTTTTAATCAATGACTATCACCAACATGAATCACATCCCTAATTCCCTCCTCATTTAATTCATGAATCTGTCGCTGGAAAATTGAGGTGTTCAAGTATGATTTTTAAATTAATTAATTTCAAATTTAGGTCATTGCTGACATGTTCTATGCATCTGAATTTAGTATAACGTTGCTTATCTATACCAGATTAATGAATAATTGGAATAAAAGACTAAAGCAAAAATAGAAAAGTTGAGATGGCCTATAAAATCAAGAGATTGAGGGAGTGAAACAATGGGAGCGATGGATTCTTCGTCAATGGGAGAAATCAAAACAGAGCCAAAGTAGATATGCACTGGAGAATATTTTAGGGTTCACGGGAAATAAAATAGTAATTAATTTACACCATTAAATTAAAATTAAATAGAGGATCATGATTTGGAGTAACTCAAAAGAGTTACTCTTGGAGTTAACAGTTCCATTCTCTATATATATATATATATATTTGAAAAATAATAAAGTATGAATACTCTCAATCTCACTCATGCAAAAACCATTTCAATTTCATAATAGAATCCTAAACCAAATTATTTTTTCTTTTAAAATAAAAGATAAAATAATATTTTAAAAAAATCACATACACGGCACGGTCTAACATCGTGTTTTTTAAAAACTCTAGAGCATGTGCAAAAAAAATATGGATCATGAAAAAATAAAATAAAAGTGTAGTTTATGGTTCACATGAATCAAATAGCATAGGCTTACATAATGTTTTTTTTTTTATGCAAGCAAGATTTACGTAAAATTGGAAAATAGTTTTTTTTTTTTTTAAAAAAAAAATTTAAATTTGGATTGTATATATTTGTTCAAATTGTCCTTTTTTGATTTTCGATGTTTTTGTGTTTATTTTAGTTTTATATATTTATAATTGTTTAGGGGTGCAAATTAGCAAAATAAATGCACATAATTCGATAAATTTTATCCAACTAACCCTCAATTTTCGGCAAAAGTTATTGTCCATAAGCCTTAAATTTATGGACAGTACATAAGGCTCTTACAACCATCAGATCTGCTTTCCATGTGTCCTAATCGTACTGCACTTCTGTTCACACGCTCACAACGAACTCGCACGCAGACAACGAACTCTCACGAGCTATCCTTCACACGATCTTTCTCCGTCGTAATCGATCTCTTCCTCCGACGAACTCACACGATCGCGACGAGCTAATCTTCTCCGACGTGATCGATTTGTTCCTCTTTCCCGGCGTGATACCTTCGACGATTGCACAGGTGCGTGACTGTTGTGATTTTTGATTGTTGTGATTACTTGATTATAGTCAGTTTCTTCTCTCAATTATTGGTTTCAGACCTTACATCTTTGTATCATATCATTTAATTTACTTAATATTATACGTTTAGATCACATAAGAAGTTACAAGCTATAAATGTATGAATTTATGCTTAATGTTTGATTGTTGTGATGAGTTTGATTATGCTTAATTTTTTATTTTTGTGATTAGTTATGAGGCTAGTTGTGCAATTTTAATGTTTGCTTTGCTTTACAGTTGTATGTTCTTGAGTTTGGTTTGAAGCCTATATGATGATTGTATTAACAGGAATTTGTTAATAGTGTTTGATTATTCAGTTGATATGAAACAATTTTGCAGAAGGAATGGTTTCAGACAGTTGGTTACCAACACCATTTGATGCTGATAATGGTTTTCTTCGTTTACAGTGGTTGTTGATTTTTTAAATTGGTCCGGCGTGATATATGTGGCAGTTGCACAAGCTAATCCTTATCTGACGTGATCGATTTCTTTCTAAACGTCACTTCTGTAGGACGGTTGTTTTTCGTTCACATTTGTTTTGAAGAGTTAATAGATGAATTTTGTTGTGCGTTAACTTTCGTGCTGAATTATTATTGTATACTGATATTTGAGTAATCATGTATTTTGATTTTCGATTAACCATGTATATTGAATTATTGATTCATCATGTATCTTGCTTATTTTGAGTGGCATGTCACAAGCTCTAAGCTTAACATTATTGTTGAAGTGTTGTTGTTGTTCTTGTTGGGTAGTTTTTATGTGGTTTAGGGTGATAGATATGTCTGTTGTAATGTTTAGAATAGATTAACCTACATGAATTTGGTAATACTGTTTGATTAATTTGGTATTACTGGCTGAAACCATTTTGCATAAGGAATGGTTTCATACAGTTGTTCACCAACAGCATTTGATGCTGATAATGGTTGTCTTGTTTTATAGGGATTGTTTATGTTTTAAATGGCTTCGACATCAACTCTAGCACTCATTGAAGATGGTAGCTCAGAAACAGATGTTGTTAGGGCTCAATGTTACTCCCCTACAAATAAGGAATCATGGGAGTCTTTAGGATTTGGAACTGTTAAAGAGATTGAAGAGTTTTATGATAATTATGCATATAACACTGGATTTTCTATTAGGACTCATTTGAAGGCGAAGGTCAATTCACAAAACAAGAAATCAGACAAGATACATTATGTTTGTTTTGTATGTAACAAAGAAGGTTTCAAGAGGGGAAGTTTGCTTAACCCTAAGAATAGGGTTGGTATTGAGTTTGAGAAAGTGAAAGAAAAACCCGAGGAAAGGGTTGGTTGTAAAGCTGGGATTTCTTTGAAGTGGGATGAAGCTTTGAGTGTTTATAAGATATACAAATGGGATGTGCATCATTGCCATCCATTACATAAACCAGAACATTCGCGCTACTTGAGATCATTCAGAGAAATTAATGAAGTTCAAGGACAGCTCGCTGTAATAAATTCGAAAGCTGGAATGTCGATGAGAACTTCGTATGAAGTTATGGGTCAGGGTGTTGGAGGGACAGATAATCTGCCTTTTCGATTTTCGGATTTGAAGAATTATTTGATGACAATTCGTTCGAAACAGATGGTTGTTGGTGACGCAACTGTGATTAAAGAATTTTTTAGAAATGAAGCTTTATCAAAACCATCATTTTATTATGATATTCAAGTTGATGTCGCGGAAGATATAGCTAGTATTTTTTGGGCAGATGGGATTATGCAGCTTGATTATGCTTTATTTGGTGATGTTATAAGCTTTGATACAACTTACCGAACCAACAATCAGTATCGCCCTTTAGGTTAGTTTGTTGAACTTCTCTCAGTATATTTTGTTTCTGTGCTACTGAATAGTCATGGTATTTTATGTGTTTAAGGTGATAGTTATTTATTAAAGAATTTGTTAATACTGTTTGATTTATTTTTTAATTCTGTCTGAAACCATGTTGCATCTGGAATGGTTTCACCCAGTTGTTCAGCAAAATCATTTGATTCTGATAATGGTTTTCTTAGGTCCAGGTTATAACTGTAAGGATATATGTAGTTAATACTGTTCAATGATTTTTTTGAGTTTATGTACTTAGTATTTTATGTGGTTAGGGCGATAGATATGTCTGTTAGATCCTCAATTTTTTTCATGAAAAAGTATAGTTACTATTATATCATAGGTAGTTATTCGTTTATGCTTTAGTATCATTTTTTGAGTCTTTCTCAGGATTCCAATTTATATCTGGTTTTTGTGGTGCTGATTTGTTGTAGTATTTATGTGGTTAGGGTGATAGATATGGTTACAAGAATTTTTTAATATTGTCTGGAAAACCATATTGTAAATGGAATGGTTTCAATCAGTTATTCACAAAAACCATTTGATGCTGATAATGGTTTGCTTTGATCCAGATTAAAAAATGTAAGGATAAATGTAGTTATTACTGTTTAATAATATTTTTATGTGGTTATGGCGATAGATATCTCTGTTAGATCATGATATTTATTTTTTTGTGACTTTGCTTATACAATCAGCATGCTACCTAGTTGATATGGGGTCCTTAATAATGTTAATATACTGTCTGATTAATTTGTTTGTATTGTCAGAACCATTTTGCACAAGGAATGGTTTCAGTCAGTTGTGTAGCTAAACCATTTGATGCTGATAATTGTTTTATTGGTTTACATTGCAGCTGCCTTTCTTGGTTTTGACAATCATCGGAAGAGTGTCTTATTTGGTGCTACATTACTGTATGATGAGACTGCAGCCACATTTGATTGATTGTTTACAACTTTTTTGAAGTGTATGTCCAATAAGAAACCACAGACAATATATACCGACCAGGCTGGTGCGTTGTTGAAGTCAGTTCCAAATATCTTCCAAGGTGTTTTTCATGGGATTTGCTCATGGCATATGGGAGAAAATGCAAAGAAAAACCTCGGCTCCCGTGCAAACAGTGCATTTTTTTATGAGTTTAGTAATTTGGTTTCAAATGTAGATAATGAAGTAGATTTCGACTACAATTGGGATCAGATGATGAAAAACTGCTTTGATGGAAGGCCTATTTTAGATTTTAGGTGGCTTGTTCAAACTCACAAAATTCGTATGCATTGGTCGTCAGCTTGGGTCAAGTCACATTTCACAGCTGGTCTAAAAACAATTTAGTTGAGCGAGTCATTCAATGCTTTCCTCCGTGGTTTTTTGCAACCAGATCATTCTCTTGTTCGATTTTTTCATCATTTCAACATTATGGTTCAGAGGTTGAGGGATAATCATGCTGAGTTGGACTTCAAGACTACAAACACTAAAATTAAAAATAATTATCCTAACAGTCAGTTGATGCGGTCCGTTGTTAACAAGTACACACCACCTTCCTTTGCATTTATTCACAGGCAGTATGACCTTTCATTCAAATACTATTATGAAGAGGACACAGCCAAAGGGTCTGACTTGAATAGGGTTTTCAATGTGTTCACAATTGAAAAGGTTGATGATCCTGATGGAGTAGATGATGCGAATTATGATGATGCTGATAATGATGGGGGCTCAAATGTTGATGTTTTGTATGAAGAACTTCAAGATCATGATCAACTTGATGAAAGGGTTGTCACAGTTGATGTCAGGAGCAAAAGTTTTAGCTGCACATGTCGGATGTTTGAAAACAGGGGCTTCTTATGTCAACATGTTTTTAAAATCCTGGAGTTTTTAGGTGGTTCAGTTCAATATCATTCTTTGAAGACAATACCTGCACATTATGTTTTAAAGCGTTGGATGAGAGATGTGTGTCCGTCTGCCGATAAGCTGAAATCTATTATCAGTTCTGTCACTGAAGACACCACTCAAGCACAACGGTATCAACAAATTTGTGCGGTTACAGTTCAGCTTTCTACACGGGTTTGTTCAGATCTTGAGGCTTCTCTGATCTTTCTTGACGGTATTCTTGAAGCTGGGAAAAAGGCAGAGGAGTTGCTTCTTTCTAAAGGTAATTGTACAAACCCGTCTTCGGTGACGTCATCTAAGTCTTCAATAGCAGCTGCAGCAGCTGCTTCTGGTGAACTATCTTCTGCACCAAAGTTCAAAGAAAGATTAAATGCAAATAAGTCAAAGAAGCGACTTAAACCTGAAATTGAAAAACCTAGAGAAAGGCAGAAATTCCTCATACAACGGAAGAAAAACCAGAGAGATGATGATGAGGCTTTAAAAAAGAAAGTTGGAGAAGGGCTATGAAGGAATGCTTTAAAAGCTAGCAAAGTTGTTCTGGTGTAAACCATTAGTAATGATAAATGGTTTTAAGGTGTTACACACTGAAACCATTAGTATTGTAAAATGGTTTTCATATTTGTTGCCTAAGATTGTTCTAGTCGTTTGTTAGTTTCTGATCACTTGCCTAAGAAATTATAAGCATTTATTCTGTTGGTCTTATTCTGTTATCTAAGAACCATATTGTGTTATTTACTAATAGAAATCGTTACAAAGGTTCATTACTTAAGTACTTACTAATTATATTTGCTTATGTATTCATCTTTAAGTTTTGAAAGTAGAAAAGCCAATAAAATCATTCGCCAGTGGTCAAAGCTGGACTGAGATTGAATTATGTTTTAATGGCATCTTTTTTGGTTGCGCAACACTTTTTTTGTTAATCTTAATCATATGTCTTTGTGCTATGTATTGATGATTATTGATATTTTAGTTGTAATTCTGATTATGCATTGTTGAATTATTCTGAAAAAAACAGAGAGATGATGAGGCTTTAAAAAAAAAGTTGGAGAAGGGCTATGAAGAAATGTATCAAAAGTTAGCAAAGTTGTTCTGGTGTAAACCATTAGTAATCATAAATGGTTGCAAGATGTTTTACACTGAAACCATTAGTATTGTAAAATGGTTTCCAGTAATCATAATTTGTAATCATTCCTTGTGCATCAATCCTTGAACAAATGTCTGCCACAATAGTGGATTTACTAGGCAAGGCATTTAGTACCAGTAGGGAAACCATTTGAATGAACAATCTTTGTATATGTCTGAAACCATTTGACACAAGGAAAGAAAGGGTTTCTGAGTGTTGATTTGGTTCACAGGGTGTGTGTTAATAAATTTTAACACACAATCTACCTCATTGACTACGATTTTAACACTCACATGGACAGATTGACTTCAAAAACAATCAAAGAGAGATGAATTTGTATTTGACGATACCATAAAAAATTATTATAATGTATTTTATTATTTCACAAACTTTTCATACTCGATGAATCTGTATTTGTCGCTGATTGATTGATTCACATTTGTTAAATGTGGTAAACTGGGAACACATGAATTGATAGCAATTTGTATTTACATGAATTGACAGTTGTAAACATGCATCCGACTTTATAATATGTTAACAAAATAATGTCTTTAGGAATTAAAATGTCAAATTACTTAACAAATTTGAAAGGAAATGTATTTATTTGAAAGTATTTTACGCAATATAGTTCTTGAATAATAGAATAAGGCTAAACGATCAGAAGCTAATAAAATACTGGAACGATAAAGTACTAGAACAATGTTAGGCAAAAGATCTGGAAACCATTCTACAATACTAATGGTTTCCATATATAACATCCTGAAACCATTTTACAGTACTAATGGTTTCAACCAGAACTACTTGCTAGCTTTCGAAACATTTCTTCACAATATGAAGTTGCTTCCTTCTCGACTTGAACTTTTCTAGAATTGCTTGGGTTGCTTAATATTTCTGAACAAATATCAATTCGGAGATCCATAATTGTTGCTTGCTTTCCACTTGGACCATGTTTTCTCATGTTGTACCAACCTTTGAAACTGTCTGTTTGGCGTCCCCATTCAGCAAGAAACTTCATGCAAAAGACTCCGCAATTGTCTGAATCAGCTTGATTTGGCACCTTTGGTGTATCCCACTTAAATTTGGCAAACTGGAAAGACATTTTGATCTTCTTTTGCTTATACATTTCCGTTACAAATGCTTCAACCTCGTAAAGCCACACATCAAACATGTTCTTGTATATTGTGGGTTCGCCATTCTTATGGTGCAATTTCTCTCCTGGCCCCATCAAGCTGTTCAGCAATTCAAATTTTTGAGTCTTCAAATTCACTACAAAGCAGACATAATGACTCCCCGAATTCCCAATTAATGTCGGTGTCATGACCTGTTTCATTAGCAAAGTCATCATCTCAAACATATTATTAAACTAAAATTATGTCTAAAATCATATTATTAAAGGAAATTTATCATCAGGTATTCAGTTATAGTAACATATTATTGAACTGAGACTTACATATTCTAGCCTCGTAGGATCAATTGCCTCCCAATCCATGTATTTGAAGTTTTTCAACCTCTCAATGAATCTTGCACATGCAATCGATTTACTAACAGCATCAAATCTTTGCATGTCAATCTGTTTATATAAAAAGAGTAAAATTAATTTCAAAAAGACTTAAAGAGTATGTAAACTGTTAATATTCATGGAACATAATTCTTACATAATTGACCAATGGTGTAATCAGTCTTGTCATGTTCTCAGTTGGTTGATTCCAATTCAAGCAATTGACCCAGCTGTTTATGACCCAGCATGACACCCATTGATCTTTCCGAAGTGTCCACAAGTCACTCCTTTGCAGAGAATAAAAATGAGCCTTGTTGTCTGAGCAGTACATAATCTGATGCCTATATAGTAATTAATCGGTTAGGATTTGTAATACTAGTATTTGATCTAAGATTACAAGCAGTAGTATTCACTAGTACAAAAGAATAAGGCCAAAACTTCTGGAAACCATTTTACTATACTAATGGTTTCAGTGTATAACACCTTAAAACCATTTAAAATTACTAATGGTTTCATTTCCATTATTTAACAATATTAATAATGCAGAAATAGTACTACAACAAAAGGACAAAAGATCAGAAGGTAACAAACTATTAGAACTAGTACAATCTTAAGCAAAGACCTGGAAACCATTTTCCAATACTTATGGTTTCAGTGTATAACATCCTGAAACCATTTAAAACTACTAATGGTTTCGTTTCCACCATTTATCAATACTAATAATTCAGGAATGTCATGAATACAAGGTCTAAGTTATTACCCATCTTGTTCATCACTCCATGCATATGTTGCTAGATCCTTCTGCTTCTTAGTCGCCTTTGACTCATGGACAGCTTCATCATAGGGGCTTGAGAGGTACTTTGACTTCTTCAAAGGTCTTTTTCGTTCAGGGATAGCGCCACTAGAGTAAAGCATATCATGGTTCCTTCTTTTCTTTTTCTGCACAGGTTCGACATCATCCATGTCGATGGTCTCATCCGGTAACATGGACCTTAACGGAGTTGCACTGTCCAATAAATTACATAATTGTTAGTTTGCAGATTTTAATTAATCGATTCTAGAGTACAATTGTCACATTGGTGGTTTCTTACTCTATACAAATTTCTGGATCAGACTTATCCTCATGCATCACATTTGGTACCATCTCATCCTTTGGTACCAAAACAAGTGCAAGACTTTGACTGCATTCTGTCCTCATTGAAGCTTCGCCCGCATCGAAAAACTCTGGATATTTCAAAATTGTTTCAAGTGTCACTGATTCAGTTTCCTGTGACATTGAATCTGTCTTATTCAACCTGAAACCATCAAAACCATTAATATATTTCCTTTAAATACATCATAGTTATTATAGTTTTACACATGACAAATAAAAAACCCTTAAAAGACATCATATATATTCATTGCTTACTCTGCATGCGAAGCTTCATCCCCAGCAAAAAACTGTGGAAACTTCAAGATAGTTTCCTGTGTCACTGAATCTGTTCCTTGTGACATTGAATATTTGTTTTCTGAATCATTTTTATTCAACCTGAACCATTAAAAATCATTTTGGTTTTTAGACATCACATATCAAAACAATTGAGAAACATTTTCAAAGTTATGATTATTATAGTTTTACACAATCACAAATGAGAAGCCATTAAAAGACATCATATAGATTAATTTCTTACTCTGCATTCTTAGCTTCAGCCCCATCAAAAAACTGTGGGAATTTCAAGATAGTTTCTTGAGTCAATGTCAGCCCCACATTGCATGCTGCCTTCACCGAATCATCAAGGATCTTGGCATTGATCTCAATTTCTTCATCATCTTCACTTTCACCAATGGTTCCAATGGTTTTGACATTGATCACATCCTCATTTTCATCATTATTTAACCTGATAGTACTAACAAATTCTATGTGAGTGAAAACCATTATCAGCATAAAATTGTTTTGCTTAACCAATGAGTGAAACCATTCCATGTGCAACATGGTTTCAAACAATATAAAACAATTAATCAAACAGTATTATCTTATTTATTTATAATTAGGTGTTCAGTAAACCATGTTCAGACTTAAAATAAAAGTTAGTACCTTTCTAGATTTGTTCCAGCCTCCAAACTTTTACCATATTCAGTTTCAGTTCCAGCGCCACTCTCTTCAGGTTCAGTTTCAGGTTCTTTAGTTTCATGTACTTCCACCCATTTTTCGTTACTTGAACTCTTGTTTTCCTTGTTTTTTTTAGGTCCTGCTCGAATGGTTTTGGCATTGATCACATCCTCATTTTCATCATTATTGAACCTGACAACATTTACACATGCTATTTGGTCAAACTTACATAAAAATAATATCATTGTAATTTTATTAAAATATTAAGAAATCCAGATCAACTAGGTAGCATGCTGATTGCATAAGCAAAGTCACAAAAATATTAAGATCATCATTTCAAAAATATTATTAAACAGTATTAACTACATTTATACTTGACATTTTTTAACCTGGATCAAAGAAAACCATTATCAGCATCAAATGGTTTTGGTGAACAAATGAGTGAAACCATTCCATGTGCAACATGGTTTCATACAGTATTAAAAAATTAATCAAACAATATTATCTAATTTATTTACAATTAGGTGATCAATAAATCATGTTAAGACTTAAAATAAAAGTTAGTACCTTTCTAGATCTGTTCCGGCCTCCAAACTTTTACCCTCTTCAGTTTCACTCTCTTCAAGTTCAGTTTCAGCTTCTTTAGTTTCAACTACTTCCACCCCTTTTTCATTACTTGAACTCTTGTTTTCCTTGGTTGTTTCAGCTTCTATTCCTTTTCGTGCTACATCTTTTTTGGCATCCAAACTTTGAGTATCTTCAGCTTTAGGTTGACCCTCTTCACTTTCAGTTTCAGCGTCACTGTCTTCACTTTCAGTTTCATCTTCTTCAGTGTCAGCTATTACCACCCCATTTTTCGCAGAAGTTCCAACATTTCCTTCAGCTATTCTCTTAGCCAAGGTTTGTGCAGCTCCAGTATAGACCCGTATGCACCCCCTACAATGATTAAGATACTCCTCTGCCTGCAATTGGTTTATGTATATGATTAAGTCACACATTAATGGTTTCTACGATACATACATAAAAGTTTAAAAGAGTTTAAAACAAAAGTAACACATTAATATATATATATATATATATATATATATATATATATATATATATATATATATATATATATATATATATATATATATATATATAGTCGATAAGGGACAAGTATCTAACAGTATTATTATTGTTCTCTCACCTTAGATAAGGGACAAGTATCTGGATCAAAACACATCAGCAGTGGACCTTCATTGGTGCGATATAGTCGATTGACCCCAGTTGTCAATCCATGCTCAAGCCCCATAAGGTCAATGGACCTTCTGAAGGTCTTGGGTTGCCGTTTTGACATCCCAGTCACGCAGCGATGGGAATTTGTGATTTCCAGTCAATAATGGGCTTCTCTTCCCCATTTTATCCATATAGTTAATCTGCACAATAAACAATTAGCCAATTATGGTTTCAGTTACTATAAGCAACATCAGAGGCTATCAAAACCATTAAACCATAGTTACTGTTTCAGTTACTATAAACAACATTTTTTTATACAAAGTTAAAAGCAAAGTAGGAAAAAAGAATTATACAGAAGGTTGAGTCTAACCTAACGCTATAAAACCGGCATGTAAAGTGAAATTTTTTTATTTATACTTATGGATCAGAAGCTAACAAACTACTACAACAAATTTAAGGAAATACCTTCAAACCATTCAACAATACTAATGGTTTCAGTGTTAAACATGTTGAAACCATTTAACAATACCAATTGTTTCCAGCATTTAACAATACTATATATATATATAAAGAAAGAGAGAGAGAGAGAGAGAGAGAGAGAGAGAGAGAGAGAGAGAGAAAGAGAGTGATTACCATTAGGAAGTGGAAGTCTGCTAATGGATTCGCCACTTCCGGATTTTGCAGTCCCTCTTTCATGTACTCGAGAACATGGGAACACCAATTATAAGATGACACCTCTTCCAGTACTTGTGCATAATTCAGAGAAACATAGCTATTGTTAGTAGGGCACAAGATGTTGTGAATTATTAGACAAATTGCCCCTTTAACCCATGACTTTGGTTTCTCCAATATTTTCATTCTTGCCTCCAACTTAGTCACTTTGACAACTGGAGAGTAATTGCCATCCAATCCCAACTCTCTCCTGAGTTTCTTAATTGCTGCTACTGTGCAATTATCAACATTGATTTGCTCCCCCGCCATTGAAAGCCCATAAACTCGATGCACATCTTCCTCTCTCAATGGCAGCACATCTGTTCTGTTCAATCTGATCCACATATTATCCTTTTCAAAGTTTTTGACAACCCATTCCACAAAGAAGCTGTGGATTTTTGTCCATTTGCATATATGGGTCATCCCTCCAAAACCACTTTGATTAAAAAACTTAATTATCTCATCTTTTCTTTTTTTCCCGTTTATTGACATCATAAGCTCGTAGACCTTAGGTATACTTAGCTTATGCCGTAATCTCTGATCAACATCCAAATTTTTCTGTGTATCTTCTTCATCAGAACTTGCATCAGATTGTTGTTTCTTTTTGCCAAGGCGCACTTGCTTTTGACTCACTTGTTCCTGACTTTTACTACTCCTTTGTTCCTCCTCTTGTGTCAAGCCAATACTGAAGTTTGGTATTGGCTCTAGGTCCTTAGTTTTTTTAACCTGCATTAAACAAAACAATTATCAGCATGAAATGGTTTTGGTTTAAAATAGTCTGAAACCATTCCTTGTGTCAAATGGGTTTCCTACTGGTAATAAATGCCTAAGTTCAACAAATCAGAACAACCCTTAATCATGTAGCATGTTAGACTCATGTCATAAAAACCATTAAGTTCAACAAATGGTTTTAGAGTAAAACCCCCTGAAACCATTCACCACCAAAATTTATCAACACACATGATGTGAACCAAATCAACACATGATGCTTACAATTACTTAAAACCAATTTCAACAATTCCAACACAAAATCAACTCTCTGGCACCATTTCCAACTAACATATAAAATTCAACAAAAGCATGATCACAAATAACACAGAAGCATCATCAAAAAAGCATTCTAATAACACAGAAGCATGATCACTATTATAATAGCACAAAACACACATATACTAAATGCCTAGTAAATCCTCTATTGTGTCAGACATTTGTTCAATCAACGATTGATGCACAAGGAATGATCACAAATTACTTGGTGTATCATGCATGGATATTGCTTATGAAATCAGAACACCGCTTAATCATGTAGCATGTTAGACTCATGTCATAAAAACCATTAAGTTCAACAAATGGTTTTAGAGTAAAATCCCCTGAAACCATTACACACCAAATTTTTTTACAAACATGCTGTGAACCAAATCGACTCTCAGAAAGCCTTTCCAACTAACAAATTATAAACTATTTATTTGAGTTGATATGAGAAGTGAAAATAAACCGTTGATTTAGGGTTTCACAGATGCTTACAATTACTTTAAACCATTTCCAACAATTTTAGCAACATATCAACAACAGAATCACAACAAATTTGAAAGGAAAAGTAAAAATAAACTGTTAATTTATGGATTATCAACTATAAAAGCATTTCCAATGCCTACAATTACTTTCAAAACTGAACCATAAAACCATTCCAACAATTTTAATTAGAAGTATCAACAATAGAATCACAACAAATTTGAAAGGAAAAGTAAAAATAAACTGTTAATTTAGGGATTATTAACTATAAAACCATTTCCAACAATTTTAGCAACATATCTCCATTTCGAACCATTTTCGAATCACAAAAAGTTGAGGAAGAAAACCGTTTCTAACCTGTTTTGTTTTCTTCATTTTTGTGTGCTTCGATAGTATTGTTGTGATGATGATGTTGCTTTTCCGGCGATGGTTGCAGTGTTGGTCAGTGTTGTCGCTTTTCCGGCAACGTTTTCAGTGATGGTGACTGTTCGCGCTTTTCTGGCGACGGTTGTTTGGACAGAGAAATAAATGCAGTTCGAAAATAAAAGAAAATGAATAACGGTTGTTTGAGATGGTTTTGGTTTGGGCTGCTTGGTGTATGAGGAAACAGTAGGGTGTAGCGAAGCAATGGGCTGGTAGAGCGTTAATGGGCTGAACCCTTATGGACGGTGCATAAAGATTGTTTATGGACAATAACCGGACCCTCAATTTTCTAATGTAAAATAACTAAATATTAATTATTTTTTTGTTCAAAGTGAAAAAGTGCGAAATGTTAATTTACACCCACATATTTTTAAGCGGGTCTAAATTAGCAATGAGAGTGTATTACTTCTATATACTAGATCAATACTGATTGGTTTGTTTTAATTTTTATATATTGTTTCAACTCATTTCAATAATTTTTATTTAAATAAATATCCATAATATTTATTTATTACATTCATAAAAAAAAAATGAATAAAAAAAGAGTGGGAAGAAAAAGAAAGAGAGAGAGAGAGAGAGAGAGAGAGAGAGAAGCAATGGTGGGTTTGGAGGAGTAGCGAAGATTGAGGAGGAGGGAATTTTATATGGGTGGTGGAGGTACACTCGTTGATGGCATTCGTCGATTCTTTCATCTTCGCACTTCTATTAACTCACTTCATCACCACAACAACAATGATCTTCTTAATTCAAACAACCTTAACAATGCTAACAACAACAATAACCCCTCTTCATTGAATCTTCTCAAAGTTCCTACACGTTCCCATTTCATCATACCTTCTTCTATGGATCGAAACAAAAAGGTTCAATTTTTTTCTTTTTAGTCTCAATCAAATCTACCCATTTTTGGTTTTTACCAATTTTTTATTTATTTGTTTGATTCTTGATTTGTTTTTATGATTTACCATTCATTTAATCAATTGGTTTTTACCAATTTTTTATTTATTTGTTTGATTCTTGTTTGTATAAAAAGTTTAATGAGACACATGTCAGGTAAGTGCTTATGTCAATAAATATGCTCGGTGGTGATTGACAATTGATTTGATAGGGAGGACCACGGTTCAATCCCTGCAATTGCGATCGGAAGGGGGCTGAAACCGATTAATGCCCATAATTGACCCCTGAACCAGATTCAGCGACCAAATGGGCTGGATACTGGTGGTGAAAACAAAAAACAAATAAATATGCTCAAATATTGAATTAGGCAAATAGTATATGGAAATTTGTAAGAATGTGTGCATAATATTATGCTTTTGTTTCATGATATTTCCTATGTCTGTTACGGTAGAATTTGCAATAATATAAAAGAGAAGATCAAATGAATATGCGGTCCTTAAATTATCCTTACATGTTATTAATTATTTCTACATGATAATCGTTTCTGGTTATCAAATAGGGTGCAGGAGAGGTAGAATTTTTTACCGAGTATGGAGAGGCAAATCGGTACCAAGTGCAAGAAGTTGTTGGGAAAGGAAGTTACGGTGTTGTTGTTTCTGCCGTAGATACTATTACTGGGGAAAAAGTTGCAATTAAGAAAATCAACGATGTTTTTGAGCATGTATCGGATGCCACACGAATACTAAGAGAAATTAAACTTCTTCGTTTGCTACGACATCCTGATATAGTAGAAATTAAACATATAATGCTTCCACCTTCACGAAGAGAGTTCAAAGATGTCTATGTTGTGTTTGAGTTAATGGAATCTGACCTTCATCAAGTAATTAAAGCAAACGATGATCTTACTCCCGAGCACTATCAATTTTTCTTGTACCAGCTTCTTCGGGGCCTGAAATATACACATACAGGTATGATTGTAAACTATAAGTCTCTAGCTTGTGTAGATCTTGTGATCTTAAACTAAGATAACAATTTTCTTGCAGCCAATGTGTTTCATCGTGATTTAAAGCCAAAAAATATTCTAGCTAATGCTGATTGCAAATTAAAAATATGTGATTTTGGGCTTGCTCGAGTTTCATTTAATGATGCTCCGTCAGCTATATTCTGGACTGTAAGCATTCTATTGTACATATAATAATGGCAATCTGTTGCACTTGTTTTGTCTATTCACAAATTATCTTTTTAATCATCATGCTGATTCATTTTCCCTGTTTATAATAAGGACTATGTTGCGACTCGGTGGTATCGTGCACCTGAACTATGTGGCTCTTTTTTCTCAAAAGTGAGTGTTTCTTCTTCTTCTTCTTCTTTATGCCTCATGACCCTCTTTTTTAGTAGCGTTTGATGGACAATTATGCCTAGTTATATTAGTCCAATTATCTCTTGTTAATTGTCATACATTTAAATTTAAATCCTGAACATTACGTGTACAACACTTTCTACGTGGAAATGTGTCTTGAATTTCAAGTTAACGGCTTCTATATAAAACAAGAAATTGAATATATTGAGAGTATTGAAGTATTTTGTAATTTCAATTTCAAATTCTTGTCTTTTGCAGTATACTCCAGCAATTGATATTTGGAGCATTGGATGCATATTTGCAGAAATGCTTAGTGGCAAGCCATTGTTTCCTGGGAAGAATGTGGTGCACCAATTGGATCTCATGACTGACTTGCTTGGTACTCCTCCTGCTGAATCCATTTCGAGGGTTAGTTTATCCAAATCTAGTGTGTAATTTCTAACATCAATTGTCAATCCCTTGATATGTTGTGTTAAATATAATTGTTAATGATATTAAATTATTAAATAATTATGAACTTCTATATGCTCATAAGTTGTTTCCATATGCTCTCCCAAATAGTTCCACAAGTGCTTATGCCTATGGATAACCTCAAATAAGGCTATCTAGACACACCCTTAATATCTTATGCTATATCAATTTTCATTATGATTTTTTTTTTCCAGTAAGCTTCTTTTAGGCTTCCTTTATTTTGTCTCCCTTGTAAATAATTTTAATTATATTTTACAGATTCGAAATGAGAAGGCTAGAAGGTACCTTAGTAGCATGAGGAAAAAGCAACCAGTTCCATTCACCAAAAAGTTTCCAAATGTAGATCCACTGGCTCTTAATTTGCTGGAGCGTTTACTTGCTTTTGATCCTAAAGACCGTCCATCGGCTGAAGAGGTTGAAATTCACTTACCTTGATAATTGACATATAGGAAATTTTGTTGAATGCACTGTATGAAATATCTGTAAAATAATTTTGGCAGATAGATTGCACCAAGTTCCTGATATTTTTTTGTTACGCGTGTGATTGCAGGCACTATCTGATCCTTACTTTCATGGTTTGTCAAATGTGGACCGTGAACCATCCACTCAACCCATTTCCAAGCTTGAGTTTGAATTTGAGAGAAGAAAATTGACCAAAGATGATGTTCGAGAACTGATATATCGGGAGGTTTGACCATTCATTTCAATGACATGGTTCAATTTATTGTTTTCTGCTCTGTGATTTGTTAATAATTTGTTATACATTTGTAATTAACAGATTTTAGAGTATCACCCCCAGATGCTCCAAGAATACCTTAGTGGTGGAGATCAAACAAGCTTCATGTATCCGAGGTAGGGATATAAATACTGAGGAATCACAATGGTTTTTAAAAAGATTATTTCCTAAGCTAAATAGTTAGTGCAATCTAAGTTCTTATTTTAACTTTGGAACTTCTAGTAATCATATTGTCATTTTTTAATAATCTTAACCTTTGTGCCTTAACTACCACACATTTGTAAATTTGCGGCTTCATTGCATACGTGAAAGCAAATTTACTTGGACAACATGTCTGACCCGACTCTGGACATGTTCTCTCCTACACGGAACACCCATTATCAAGACCCCTTGTAATAGTATACATGAACAGTTTGTTTGAAGGCAAAAACAAGGAAGATAGGATAAGAATAATTATCCTATTTTGTCCTATTAGTTGGTGTACATTTTATCACAAGAGTAGTTAGAAACTCCCGATATTTTCTTCCTTTTTCTCGCCTTTCCCCATGGCGGCACTTGCTGCCTAGTAACCTCCACCACTACCTCCGCTACATGAAATATTTTGCTACTGTTGATACATGACACCCTCCGCCATCACTACACAACACCTTTCTTTCCCTCTGCCACCTAATACATTCACAACTACCATGACCGCAACTTCCAGGCACCCTCTGCCATCTAACACCATCCTCCACTACATCTGACACCCTCTTCTGCCCGCACCTTTTATTGTCATCACCAGTCGATACCCTCCTCCATCATCTTCTATTGCCTAATATCATTCATTGCTACCACGATCATAAAATGATCCCTTGTTGTTGTTACACAAAGATTCTGTTGGACATTTTATATGCAAACACATGTGCAGAACTAGAACATCCATTACCAAATCATCAACATGCAAGTTTAATTTTTCATACTATTAAAATCTCAACTCCTAATTATCCATTTTTATCGATGATAAGATTTGTGTACAAATTAAAATTTTGACACGTCGAGGAATAATTGATGGTTAATTGTCCATGTTTACATCTCATATAAGAAACACATGTTCTTGAAAATTGTTACATTCTTCAAATTTGATTTCATAATTGTCCATGGTTAATCTGTTGTTATGCAGCGGCGTTGATCGGTTCAAGCGACAGTTTGCACATCTTGAGGAGCATTATGGAAAAGGTGAAAAAGGCTCTCCATTGTTGAGACAACATGCCTCCTTACCTAGGTAAATATGCGTGTTCTTCCGAAGGTTTATTTTATTTTATTTATAATTATAATTTTGTAATACCATGATGGGGGTTTGAAATTTTAATCAAGATTAATTACTGTGTTTGCAATCTTCATGGACGAGACTTGTAATATTAGTCAAGAATATGCATTGACAATTTCAAATTTCATTTTTATTCAGAGAGCGGGTTCCTGTTCCGAAAGATGAAAATAATCAAAATAATGATTGTGAAAACCCAACCGGATCAAATCTTCATAGCCCATCAGGTGTAACAAATTCTGGTGACGCAAATGCACAAAATGGACCATCAAACAACACGTCACGTTGTCTGTTGAAGAGTGCCAGCATTAGCGGTTCAAAATGTATAGATGTCAAAAAAAGTAAAGATCCAGAGGTATTCAACTCTCTTTTCTTGGTTGGAAAGAAAATTATTAGAATATACAATAATGAATTATGATTTCCTTGTTCTGCTAAGTAGATTACATTACAATGTAATTGATTTTTTCTTTTGAATCTTTATCCTAGCTAGGAAATTTTTGTGCATATATATATATATATATATATATGGAAAATTCTAACATGGACCACTTCTTCAAGTGGTCCATGATAGACCATTCATAAAAAACCATATAACGAATACGAATTTTACAAAATCCACCGTTGGATTTAAAGTTTATATCATATAGATTATCTATAGAAAATTTTAAAAAAATTGAAAATCATTTGATATGTTATTGAGACCCATCAAGATTAACGGTTTATTAAATACTGTAAATCTTGATAAATCCCAATAAAATATCAAATAATTTTCAATTTTTCTAAAATTTTTTATGAATGCTCTATATGATATAAACTTTCAATTTACCAATAAATTTTATAAAATTCGTATTCAGTAGATCACTTGTCCATGGTGGACAAGTGGTCCACCGTAGCATTAGCCATATATATATATATATATATATATATATATATATATATATATATATTCAAATCTGTACTTTATGCATATATTTCTCTCATGGTTATGTTGATACCATTACATTGTCCATAGGAGGAGCCAATTCCAGAGGTCAATGATGAAGCAGTGGACGAGTTGTCGGAGAAGGTTGCTGCTCTCCTTGCTTAGTTCAAGTTTTGATTCATTATTTTTATCCAACAACATTCATTGAGGCCGTAAAGACCTACAATTTTCCACGAGAAGAAAAAAAAAATAGTAGTTGCATAGAAATCCTACAATTTTTTCGTAGAAGATAAATGTAGGACTACATTGATATGAACTACGATTTTGTATCATTCACCACAAGAAGTCATGTAAGTATGTATTTGTGTAATAGTACTCATTACTACACCAAAATGTATATTAATAGTCAATATTTTCATTCTCAGACCTCAAGTAGGGATGGTCCTAATTCAATCCATGTTAGCAAACTGTTAGTTTGTTAGAATAGTTTGATGAAAAGTTCTATAAATAGAACCTTCTCATACCATTTGTAATAACTTTGATAATATTCATCGTACAATGAAAAACTTTGTTATCTTCGCTCAGTTTTTCTTATATGGTATCATAGAGCCTTGCCGTTTTCACTTTTCTTCCGCCATTTTTACCCATTTTTCAAGCTTTAGCCATGGAAGCTTCACCTTAGACGCACCTGAGCACAATCTCATCAATTCCTTGTCCAATTTACCACCAATGGTCACAAATTCTACAAAATCTGGCCTTACTCGCTTACAATCAAGTTTGATGAAAATAATTTCTTGTTATGGAGTCAACAAGTGAATGGTGTGATTACAGCTTATGATCTTCATCGGTTCATATTGAATCCTCAAATTCCATTACAATGTGCCTCAATTGAAGATCGTGCTGCAAACAAGAAGTCCGATGAGTATCGATAATGGTTAGTTAAGGATGAAACACTTTTCACTTGGCTTCTTTCTACTCAATCTATGAGTGGTCTTCCACCTCTTCTTCCTCTGCGCCCCACTCTCCGTTTCTTTCTTTCTGCAACAACCACAAAATTTTAAGTTGGTCCCTCAAGTTTTTAAAAGTTTCAAGTTGGTCTCAAGTTTTTAAAAGGTTCAAGTTGGTCCCTTATGTTTTTAAAAGTTTCAAGTTTAGTCCCTATAAAGGGATTAAACTTGAAACTTTTAAAAATATAAGGGACCAACTTGAAACCTAAAATAAACATGAGGGACTAACTTGAAACTTTTAAAACATGAAGGACCAACTTGAAACCTAAAATAAACATAAGGAATCAACTTGAAACTTTTAAAAGTTAAGGGACTAACTTGAAACCTAAAATAAACATAAGGGACCAAATGTGCAATTAAGCCTTGATTTTATGTTGTATTTGATGGACCTTAAGTCAATTATTCTTCAATTGTTTGAATTTTTCTATTTACTTGTGAATATTTTATGATGTATAGATCTAATTAGGAAAAAGTAGTTTGTGTAGATTGATTGTAGAGGAGATGATAGTATCTTTGGCAGCTCCTGCTTTAGCTTCACAATCATTCATGAACAATCAAACGCTTGCAGTCCTTGTTGCTATTGCGTTGCTGAAACTGCATAAAATCCTCTAGTCCTTGTTGCTAGTAATAGGTTTATATTATTGTGTTTGAAATATAAATGAATTAAATTGGGAGATTTGTATATTGGATTGAAGGAAGAAAGAGAAAGATAGAAAACATAGAGAGATAACAGGGAGAGAGAGAGAAAATAAATGTATATTATACCGACAGTGCATGATAACATTCATCATCTAACGGTTCCTATAACTTGTCCATGGTGGGAGATCCATCTCACTCTCCCACCCTAGAAGGAGTCTAGACAAGATGTCTCGGCATTGCGTAGGACATCTTGCCCCAAAGCAACAGGCTGAAATTGTATCTTATCCTAGCGCGCGTATCTCTCTCAAATTAGTTACAATACGCGGATATACGATTGCCTATTTTTAAAAGGTTTGTTATGATACCTTTACATTAGATATGATTGGAAATCTTAAATAAGTTTTGAAAGGATTTAAATTAAACTTCATCTTATAAAGTTTGTTTTAAAACAGAATCCTATCACGATGTAACTCAAACTCAAATATATCTCAGGAGCTGCATCTCTATATAAGACTCAACTCAATGTTTTTAAGTACGAGCAATATTTGAAGATCACTAGTATACAGCTAGATTGCGAGTTAAGAATTTGTGTATTTGCACAAGGTTGTACCAACTCTGCAACTTAGATGCTAAGGTTTAGAGTTAGGATTGAATAATTTGTTCAACACTAATGATTACTGCTGAAAATTTCAATCACTTGGGACTAGTGATTTGGGGAAAGCGAGTGAGTTCTCTTACTTATGGGGAGTAGACCCTTAGGTAGAAGGAAGCTAGGATTGAGAAAAGGCGTAGTGAACAACATAAGGTTTGTTGTTACTTGTAAGACTAAGTAATAATTCGAAGTAGTAGATTTCCTTTCTTGGATTGACATCCCCCAAAGTAAGTGTGGTTTCACCGAACTGGGTAACAATTACTTGTGTCCTTTACTATTTTTCTATATTGCTTTCATTATTTATTCCTGCATCCCATTGTCTTACAAGTTATCCCAGGCATCATAGCAAATCCTTTTGTTTTTACTCATGTTGCTCAAGCTCGGTCAAAACTGAGTGAAAACCTATCGATCATAACACCTCAGATGCTGGTAGTGAGCATTATCATGTTGGAAGAGGTAAAAGACGTGGTAGAGGATGTGGCAAAGGTAAAGGTCGTGGTTCATCTAATAATCCAATGCAAGGGGTTCAATGTCAGATCTGGTCAAAACTCAATCATGATGTTGCTAACTCTTGGTATGTTGGAACAAAATTATGATTTTGTATCTCCTTAATTGATTTTGATGATAACAATGTATTTAAGGTTAAATTGGAGTACTAATAATTTAATTCAGTGTGCAGGATTAAAAGTTAAAATTTGCGTACTAAAGAACCCTAGAATTTCTGAAGGAATTACTTCTGAGCTCACCAGATCTGAAGCAAGTAATTCTGAGCCTATGAAACTCTGAAGTTATTATCTGAACCTTAGAATTTCTGAAGGAATTACTTCTGAGCTCACCAGATCTGAAGCAAGTAATTCTGAGCCTATGAAACTCTGAAGTTATTATCTGAACCTTAGAATTTCTGAAGGAATTACTTCTGAGCTCACCAGATCTGAAACAAGTAAATCTGAGCCTATCAAAATCTGAAGAACATCTGAGCTCACCAGATCTGAAACAAGTAATTCTGAGCTTATCAAAATCTGAAGGCTCGTCAGATATAAGTGTTAAGCTACATTTGAGAGTACAATTTTATTGAAGACTGTGTCTGACTAAGTCCAAACGCAGAAACCAAGAATGAAAAGGTTTGACCATGGAAAGGTCCTTTTCAAGTCAGGCTTCAGAAACGATTATTTCCTTATTTGGCTTTCACCAAGGTTCAAATATCAAAAGCCAAAAGGAATCTCTCATTTTGTAGTAAACGTTAAGCTCCTAAGCTACTGCAAATCAGAACAGCTAATAAGCTCACTGATCTATACAAAGGAGCGTCTCAATTCTTCAAACGGCTATAATCTTCAACGTTCATTTTATCATCTATAAAAGGAAGAAGATTTGTGAAGAAATGAAATCAAGACTTAAGCTTCTGAACGTGCTGAAACTCTGTCAAATTCTGAAGCTATCAAACACTTAGAAACTTTGTGATAATTTTCTAAGTTAGTCTTGTAACTGAGTTGTATTTTGTAAACACCTCTGATTGTATATCAAGTGTTAATCTCTTATCTTTATTAACATTAAAACCAGTTTGAAGTCTCTTGCTTTGTGCTTGAGCATTGGAAGTCTCTTGCTTTGTGCTTGAGCATTGGAAGTCTCTTGCTTTGTGCTTGAGCATTGGAAGTCTCTTGCTTTGTGCTTGAGCATTGGAAGTCTCTTGCTTTGTGCTTGAGCAGTTAGAAGTCTCTTGCTTTGTGCTTGAGCAGTTTGAAGTCTCTTGCTTAGTGCTTGAGCATTTGTAATCTGAGTGATTATAGTGAAATCTCTTGTGAAGGACAAGAGGACTGGACTACTCCTGTTAGTGGGAGGAACCAGTATAAAAATTCTGAGCATCTCTCTCTAACCCTATCCTCATATATTGTGTGTGTTATACCTTATCCGCTGCAATTTGTTTTAACTTAGAAAAAGTCTCACACAATTCAACCCCCCCCCCCCCCCCCCCCCTTCTTGTGTGTTTTTCAACCTTCAATTGGCATCAGAGCTCCGGTCTGTTGCTCTTCACTTAACAGTGAAACAGTAAAAGATCTAGGGGTACTTAGTTGAAAAACATGTCTGGTGTTACCTCTCCTTCTGCTTCCTCTGGACCTGATCACTCTGCTGTTCCACCTCCTCACAACTATGATAGGGAAAGGAACAGTGATAATCACAGAGACAAACCACCTTACTTCAACAGTGATCCTACTACTTTTCCTTTCTGGAAAACCAAGATGTATAGTTACATCATTGGGACCGATGATGAGTTATGGGATATCATTGAAGATGGTATACATTTTGAACACATGGATGATGAAGGTGTTGTAAGAAATACCTACAGAAAGTTCTTTGATGCTGAAAAGAAGAAACAGTATAAGAAGCATCATACTGTTAAGAATATGCTTATTGGTGCAATATCTCATGCTGAGTATTTAAAAATATCCAACAAGTCATGTGCCAAAACTATCTGGGACTCTCTATGTTCCACCTATGAAGGAAATAAGCAAGTCAAAGAAGCTAAGGCAAACTTATTAGTTCATCAATATGAGCTGTTCAGAATGAAGGAAGATGAAGATATTGAAACCATGTATTCAAGGTTTCAAACCCTTGTCTCTGGTCTTCAAGTTCTGAAGAAAAGCTACACTGCATCTGATCACGTGAAGAAAATTCTGAGGAGCTTGCCTTCCAAATGGAGACCAAAAGTTACAGCTTTTCAGGAATCCAAGGATTTGGACAATGTGACTCTTGAAGATTTAATAAGCTCACTCAGAAGTCATGAGCTAGAACTTATGTCAGATGAACCTGTCAAGAAGATGAAGTCCTTGGCTCTAAGCTCTGTTCAGACTTCCTCAAAAGCTGCAAAGATCAAAGTGTCTGAACAAGAGGAAGAAACTTCTGATGATATGATGGATGAAAATTCTGAGAATGAAGAAATGGCACTAATGGTTAGAAGGTTTCAGAAATGGAACAAGAAATACAAAAGGTTTCCAAACAAAGGAAACAACTCAAGAAGTTCCTTTTCAAAGGACAAAAAGGAAGAACTGAACAACTGCTATAACTGCAAGAAATCTGGACACTTCATTGCGGACTGTCCAGAAATGTCATCCAAGGACAAAGGAAAGAATAAGAGCTTTGGGAAAGAAAAGTACAAAGAAAAGGTAAGGAAGAGTTTGTTAGCCACTTGGGAGACCATTGAGAATGACTCTGAAGGAGAAGATGATGAAGAAGGCAATCTGGCTTTAATGGCAAGAACTTCTGAAGGTAACAACTCTGATAGAGATTCTGAAGATGACTCAGATGATGAAAATGAGGTATACTCTAACATGACTAAATCTGAATTAATTGATTCTCTTAAGATTGCCGTGAAACATTACTCTCGTATAGTAAGTCAACACAAAATTCTGAAGAATGTTCATGAATCATTGAAAAAGGATGCCAAGATTCTTTATGATGAAAATGAATCGTTAAACATTCGTATTTGTCATGTTGAATCTAACTATGTCTTGGCAGACAAGCTCAATGATGATCATGAAGATGCTCTTCACGAATTTATTCGTTGTACCTTCAATAGGAGTAAAATGGCTTCCATGATTTATCATATGACTCGTAACTATGGTGAAGGCATTGGTTATTCTCGGTTTAAGAACTGGGATAAACCTCTGAAATCATATAGTGAGGATGATACTCCACCTGAATTATTCTCTACCTTTGTTAAAAGTGGTACACTTGATCTGAAGGCATCCAACTCTGAAGGAGGTTCTGAACCTGAACCCAAAGACTCAGAAGTTCCAAGTTCTTCTGAACCTAAAATTTCTGAGTCCAAAAGTTCTCAAGTTAAGGCTCAGAAGTCATCTGAACCTCTGAGAAATCAAGGTAAAGTTACTTCAGATCCTTGCTTGACCTTTGGAACTGTGATATACTCCAGATCAAAATCCAAGAATCAAATTAAGCCTAAACATTCTTGTCAAAGCTTAATTAATTCTAGATCTTGTGTTGATCATAGAAAACAAAGAAGGAATACTATTCAGAAGACTAACTCTAAAGGACCCATCAGAATATGGGTACCAAAATCTGAAATAATGTTTGCTTCAGATGCTCATGCAAGGAAAGGTAAAACAGCAGCCCTGGTACCTGGACAGTGGTTGCTCACGACATATGACGGGAGAAAAGCATATGTTCCAAACCCTAACTCTGAAAGAGGGAGGCTCTGTGGGATTTGGAGGAAAACAAAAAGGGAAGATCATTGGTACAGGTACAGTTGGTAATTCTTCTCTTTCCATTAAAGATGTTTGGTTAGTTGATGGACTTAAACACAATCTATTGAGCATTAGTCAATTTTGTGACAATGGGTGTGTTGTTACATTTAATAAGGAATCATGTACTGTATCAAAAGACTCTGACAAATCTGTAGTATTCAAGGGAATGAGAGTTGGCAATGTTTATAAAGTAAACTTTTCTGATTTGGTTGACCAAAAGATTATATGTCTTTTGTCTCTGAGTGATGAGAAATGGCTATGGCACAAGCGTCTTGGTCATGCTAACTGGAGGTTGATCTCTAAGCTTAGCAAACAAAAGCTTGTTAGTGGTTTGCCTGACATTGATTATCACTCAGATGCACTTTGTGGCTCATGTCAAAAAGGAAAATTTGCTAAGACTTCATTCAAGTCTAAAAACATTGTCTCTACTTCCAGACCCTTAGAATTGCTTCACATTGATCTGTTTGGTCCTGTTTCGACAGCCTCTATCAATGGTAAAAAATATGGATTGGTCATGGTTGATGATTTCAGTAGATGGACTTGGGTGAAATTCCTACGTTCTAAGAGTGAAGCACTTGTGGTGTTCAGTGACTTCTGCACACAAATACAAAGTGAAAAGGATCTTCGGATTCTGAAGGTTAGAAGCGACCATGGGGGAGAGTTCGAAAATGACTCTTTCGAATCTTTCTGCTCAGAGCATGGAGTAATCCATGAATTCTCTTCTCCTAGAACACCACAGCAGAATGGTGTTGTAGAAAGAAAGAATAGATCTTTGCAAGAAATGGCTCGTATCATGATGCTTGAGTCTAACCTAGCTAAGTTCTTGTGGGCAGAAGCCGTGAGTACTGCTTGCTATGTTCAGAATAGAATCTACATCAGACCTATTCTGAACAAAACTGCTTATGAACTGTTCAAAGGAAGAAAACCAAATATTTCTTATTTTCATCAGTTTGGATGTACTTGTTATATTCTAGACAACAAGGTCTATCGAAAGAAATTTGATGCTAGAGCTTATAAGGGTATCTTTATAGGCTACTCTGAACGCTCAAAAGCATACAGATTGTATAATTCTGAAACTCACACAGTTGAAGAATCTATACATGTTAGATTTGATGATAAAGAGCCTGACGATAAAATGTCAGAGCAAGCTGAGACTTTTGCAGAATTTCAAGTTTCCTCAAATTCTGAGTGTGAAGATCTCTCCATTGCTGTATATCCATCTGAGACTCAAAATGAAGATATCTCTGAAGGCCTTGAAACTGAAGACCCTTCAGAAACTGAACCCTCTCAGACACCTGCTCCACCTAAGAGTAAATTCAAGTATAGATCATCTCATCCTGAAGAGCTAATTGTTGGTAACAAGGATAGCCCAAGAAAGACCAGATCTGCTTTCAAAGAGGATGAATCCCTAGTTGGGTTAATTTCATTAATTGAACCCACAAACATAGAAGAAGCACTCTCAGATGATGGGTGGATTGTTGCAATGCAAGAAGAACTCAATCAATTTGAAAGAAATGATGTTTGGGATCTGGTACCAAAACCCAAACACAAGAACATTATTGGAACAAAATGGGTATTCAGAAACAAGTCAAATGAAAAGGGAGAAGTTGTCAGAAATAAAGCTAGACTGGTTGCACAAGGTTATAGTCAGCAAGAAGGCATAGATTTCACTGAAACCTTTGCACCAGTAGCAAGACTTGAGGCAATTAGACTTCTCTTGTCCTATGCAGTTAATCATGACATCACTCTATTTCAAATGGATGTTAAGAGTGCATTTCTGAATGGAGTAATTTATGAAGAAGTCTATGTTAAACAACCTCCTGGCTTTGAAGATATAAAGTGTCCTGATCATGTTTACAAATTGAAGAAATCTCTGTATGGTTTGAAACAAGCTCCAAGAGCTTGGTATGAAAGGTTAAGTATATTTCTTCTAGAAAATGGTTTTGAAAAAGGACATGTTGATAACACTCTCTTTAGAAAAACCTTAAAAACTGATATTTTGATTGTTCAGATTTATGTTGATGATATTATCTTTGGTTCAACTAATGCTTCTCTTTGCAAGAATTTCTCTAAGCTTATGCAGGATGAATTTGAAATGAGTATGATGGGAGAACTAACATTCTTCTTGGGAATTCAAATCAATCAAAGAAAAGAAGGAGTATATGTGCATCAAACCAAATACACAAAGGATTTACTGAAGAAATTTGGTCTTGAAGATTGTAAACCAATGTCAACTCCTATGCATCCCTCTAGCTGTCTTCTGAAGGAAGAATCTGAAGGCAAAGTAGATCAGAAATTATACAGAGGTATGATTGGTTCCCTCCTTTATCTCACTGCATCTAGACCAGATATCTTGTTCAGTGTATGCTTGTGTGCTAGATTTCAATCAGATCCTAGAGAGTCTCATCTAACTGCTGTTAAGAGAATCTTTAGATATCTGAAAGGAACCACTAATCTTGGATTACTTTATAAGAAATCCTTAGATTATCAGCTTATTGGATTCTGTGATGCTGACTATGCTGGTGATAAAATTGAAAGGAAGTCCACTAGTGGAAACTGTCAATTTCTAGGTGAAAACCTTATATCATGGGCTAGTAAGAGACAAGCAACTATTGCTCTATCTACAGCAGAAGCAGAGTACATCTCAGCTGCTAAGTGTTGCACGCAATTGCTCTGGATGAAACATCAGTTGGAGGACTATCAGATAAGGATAAGTAGTATACCACTTCTCTGTGATAATACTGCTGCTATCTGTTTGTCTAAGAATCCTATTTTGCATTCAAGAGCTAAACACATTGAGATCAAACATCACTTCATTAGAGACTATGTTCAGAAGGGAGTAATTAAGATTCAATTCATTGATACTGAGCATCAATGGGCTGATATCTTTACCAAACCTCTTGCTATTGATCGTTTCGATTTTATCAAGAAAAATCTGAACATGGTTTTTATTTCTGAATGATATCTCTGAATGCTGTTAACTCTGAATGAATAAACTGGTTCTGAAGGGCCTCAGAAGTTTGGACGGCTCAGAAACTATTATATAGGTTCTGAAGCACTCTCTCATCTGAAGCAATCAGAATTATTTATTATTAAATATGATTTCTTGTGACTCAGATACCTACTCTAAGTGTTAGTTGACCACTCAGTTTCTCTAACTGACAGCTGGCTTCTGAAAACACTACTTATCTGTGTAACTTCCCATCATGTCTAGTAACCGCTGGGTAATGAAGGAGAGCTAATGATGATTTTATTAAAAGTAACTGCCAAGCCCCCATTACGTCACTATCTTGTTTCCCCAATATTTTGAAACTTCCACTATAATCACTTAACTACACACTAGTCACTATCACTTCTCACGTTTTCAATATTTTGAAACTTCCACTATAACCATTTCTGACACTCCTAAATCCCCTCAGAAATCTCCTATTAAAGATTCTGAGTCTACCCCAATAGCAATGGACGTAGACCAATCTGAACCCTCAAATGTTCAAAATTCTGAAGTCCCTGCTGAATCCCAAACTGAACCCCTTCAGACTTCATCTCCTAAGCCAACCACTTCTGAACCAAACCCCTCATCCATTCAAACCACTCCACCTTTTCCTGGAACTGATTCAGATCTTGAAGAAACTCGTCTTCATTCTGAAACAATTCCCTGTTTCACCATGGTACTTAACAATTCCCTTTTACCGTTGAATGCATTTACTGCTGGTGGTTGTTTGCTGTGTGCATTTACTACCCTGTAACTTGTGCTTTGACTGACCCGTTTTTGATAATGACAAAGGGGGAGAAAATATTATTTCATTTTCTATGGCAGTGAAATAATTTCTGAAGCTCTAAAGATCACATTTTCTGAACTCTACTCTTGTTAAGTTATATTAAAGTCTTTTAAACTTTTAATGAGGGGGAGTAATAAATTTTGTCCAACATAAATTCATATAATATAAGATACGCTTGCAAACCATATCTTATATTTGTCAGTCTGAAGAAATAGAGCTTGCAAACCTCAGAACCTGAAGTCAAGATGTTAAATAAAAACAACAACAATTGATTTTAAATACATATAGTTGTCATCATCAAAAAGGGGGAGATTGTTGGAACAAAATTATGATTTTGTATCTCCTTAATTGATTTTGATGATAACAATGTATTTAAGGTTAAATTGGAGTACTAATAATTTAATTCAGTGTGCAGGATTAAAAGTTAAAATTTGCGTACTAAAGAACCCTAGAATTTCTGAAGGAATTACTTCTGAGCTCACCAGATCTGAAGCAAGTAATTCTGAGCCTATGAAACTCTGAAGTTATTATCTGAACCTTAGAATTTCTGAAGGAATTACTTCTGAGCTCACCAGATCTGAAGCAAGTAATTCTGAGCCTATGAAACTCTGAAGTTATTATCTGAACCTTAGAATTTCTGAAGGAATTACTTCTGAGCTCACCAGATCTGAAACAAGTAAATCTGAGCCTATCAAAATCTGAAGAACATCTGAGCTCACCAGATCTGAAACAAGTAATTCTGAGCTTATCAAAATCTGAAGGCTCGTCAGATATAAGTGTTAAGCTACATTTGAGAGTACAATTTTATTGAAGACTGTGCCTGACTAAGTCCAAACGCAGAAACCAAGAATGAAAAGGTTTGACCATGGAAAGGTCCTTTTCAAGTCAGGCTTCAGAAACGATTATTTCCTTATTTGGCTTTCACCAAGGTTCAAATATCAAAAGCCAAAAGGAATCTCTCATTTTGTAGTAAACGTTAAGCTCCTAAGCTACTGCAAATCAGAACAGCTAATAAGCTCACTGATCTATACAAAGGAGCGTCTCAATTCTTCAAACGGCTATAATCTTCAACGTTCATTTTATCATCTATAAAAGGAAGAAGATTTGTGAAGAAATGAAATCAAGACTTAAGCTTCTGAACGTGCTGAAACTCTGTCAAATTCTGAAGCTATCAAACACTTAGAAACTTTGTGATAATTTTCTAAGTTAGTCTTGTAACTGAGTTGTATTTTGTAAACACCTCTGATTGTATATCAAGTGTTAATCTCTTATCTTTATTAACATTAAAACCAGTTTGAAGTCTCTTGCTTTGTGCTTGAGCATTGGAAGTCTCTTGCTTTGTGCTTGAGCATTGGAAGTCTCTTGCTTTGTGCTTGAGCATTGGAAGTCTCTTGCTTTGTGCTTGAGCATTGGAAGTCTCTTGCTTTGTGCTTGAGCAGTTAGAAGTCTCTTGCTTTGTGCTTGAGCAGTTTGAAGTCTCTTGCTTAGTGCTTGAGCATTTGTAATCTGAGTGATTATAGTGAAATCTCTTGTGAAGGACAAGAGGACTGGACTACTCCTGTTAGTGGGAGGAACCAGTATAAAAATTCTGAGCATCTCTCTCTAACCCTATCCTCATATATTGTGTGTGTTATACCTTATCCGCTGCAATTTGTTTTAACTTAGAAAAAGTCTCACACAATTCAACCCCCCCCCCCCCCCCCCCCCCCCCCTTCTTGTGTGTTTTTCAACCTTCATGGTACAGGTATGATGCATGTCCTAATATGCCAAATCAAGCTCGAAACTTCAATGCAGGGCCCTTAAGACCTCGAAACATCAATCCACATGTGAATCCTTCTGCAAATTTGGCCCTTCCTTAGTACCAGCCTCAACCTCCTGAAGGCTACTTTCCCGACACTCAATTTGAAGCCTAATGGTATCCTGCTCAGATACATCACATACAATCCTCGTAATCTTGTCTGATGTAGCCCTTGCAACGGTGATGAGAGGGTAGTGATGGGAAATGGTCAAGGTATGTCAATCTCTTCTTTAGGACAATTTAGTTTTTATTATAATTATTCACCTAGTGTTTTTTTTTTTTTGACTAATTATTCACCTAGTGTTAAACTTACACTTAAAGATATTTTGCATGTGCCTACCATTTCTAAAAATCTTCTATTTGTCAATAAATTTGCTTAGGATAACAATGTTATCTTTGAATTCTACCCTTATAAATATTTTGTGAAATCTCAGGCTTCTAGGAAAATCTTGCTTGAAGGCCATGTTGGAGCTAATGGATTGTACCACTCGAGTTCTTCCGAATGGTTCGTTCTAAGGGGAGCTCATTAACCACTTGAATTTATGCCTTGATTTATAATGATTTCTATATGTCTAAGCGAGCTGAAGCAAATTTGATAGTTTTGTTAGTTGGGTAGTTAGTTTGATTGTGGTAGGTTATTAAGTTTGTTTCTAGCCTATATAATGACTATTGTAATTGTTTGTTAACAGTTAGTAATAAAAAACTTTCTACTACCTTAACCAATTCCAATTTCTTTAAACTTTAGAATCATAGTTTTACCAATTTTGATCTAAAGGACCAACTTATCTAATAATGTTGTTAAAAGAAAATATGTAAAATTTGGGTTGGATAATACTATTGTTTAAGCAGCCAAATTTATCCTCTAGTTGAGAAAAGACGGACCAACCGTTTCTCTTTCTAAAAAAAATTACGTCTGACTTCTCTCTAGATATCTTTCCAAATCGGCTTGGTGGTGGTGCGATGAGCGGCGGCTTCCCTCCGCACCAGCTTAATCCTGATCGGCGCCAGAGTTTTAGTGGTCCTTTCTTCGATCTGTTCTGCCTTCACCGATTATCTTCTTCTCGCGGCGGTTTGGTCCTCTCAGCCATGATGTAACCTCAAAGGATTGTGTTTCTCCCTTTCCTGCGAGCTCTGTTGGATGGGATCGACGTCTTCAATCTCTTTTTTCTGTGGTTTTGCCTTCTCCCTTACTCCCGTCATCGGTTTCCGTTGGCTAGTTTTCGTCGTCGGTGTGTTCGTAAAGTTTGTGTGCGTTTGTGTTGTTCGGTGCTCGTCGGTATGATGTTTGTCAGTTGGTAATGTTTGTTTTCGTATTGTTCTGTATTTGTTTTGTACCGTTTATTTTTGTTTATGTTGTCGATCAGAGATTGGGTGGTATATCGATTTTATTAACCTCGAAAGGGTCTGGTCCTACTAACCCGAAAGGGTCGTTACCAATGTGTTGGACTCATTCCATGATCTGGGTTCAAACGTGTTGTTCTTGTGAAACTGGTTGTGTTGGTGTTCTGCGCTTTTTGTTTCTCTGATGTTCCAGGTCTGTTGAGATCCTTAGGTCTCAAGGCGTTAGGACCGCCTCTACTCCGATACCGGCTTCTTATCCGTCTATGTTCTTGTGACTGTTCTCGGATTGTATTGTTCGAAAGAACTGTTATCTCTGTTGCTTGTTCAAGGGGTTGTTGGCACGTGGTTCTAGTTCCGTGTTAGCAGTTGATCCATTCGCTAAGTTTTAAACCCTTTTTTATCTTGGTGATGCTCTCACTCTTCATCTTTTTTTGTAATTTGATTATGAGTTCGCATCCTATGAAACAAACTCTTTTTTTCATGATTTATTTTCATTCTTGGGGTGGCGTCCAGTTTGAGTATAAAATATTGAGCATTGCTATTTAGTAAGAATTATTTTAGAGAAGAAATGCAAGAATAACACATGGCATTATCTTATAGGATGATGTAATTTTAATCTCCTCTTTTAGTGGAAATCATGGGGGTAGTTGATGTAAACAAGGGTGAAGATTTATTCTTGCAATTCTTCTCCATAGATTTTCTTACTAAATAGCATTTTCCTAAAATATTTACACACGCTACTTAGGCAGTGAACGAAAACATAGTTCGCTACGTAGAATGTGAACTCTATTTATACTTAGGCCCTGTTTGGATTAGCTTATTTTTGAGCTTATGCAAACAGCTTATACAATATAAATTAGGTTTTATGCTATTTTATAAGTTCAAATTGGTGAAAATTGTACTTTTATATGTTATTTTATCATAAACTACCTTGACAAACTTATAATAATGCCTAAAAATTATATAAGTTGTTTGCATAAGCTCAAAAATAAGTCAATCCAAACAGGGCCTTAAACTAGTAAACTTTATACATTAATGTTAATTCTAATATTCCTAATATAAACTCACATGATATCTCACATTCATTATAAATATTCTTTGTATAATAATAATTATCATTCATTGCTAATAATGTTCATTAAATAATTTAGAAATTTGCTCCATAATTATTTAATTTTGAGATTTGCTAAATATTTTTTGTTCTTTCATTAAATAATTTTGAATTACACAATATTATTACCTTATATACATTGATCTCATGATGCAACTATGAGATTTGCTCCATAATTATTTTTTAAAAAAATGATTTTTATAAAGTTCCTATCTAGAATGCGAACTCAAACATAATTCGCTATTTAGGAAGCAAACTATGGTGTGCCTATTTTTTGCAATTTACACACTTGTTATCTATATAGCAAAAGGGGTAATTTGAGAAGTTCATAGATGCATGTGAGGCTCGGAGGATGCGAAAAGAAACTCTCATTTTTTGATCCGGATCACTGGTTTTTCTCTTGATATTTTGCTGAAATTTTAGCCTTTGTTCTCTTTTGAAGACATCTTTTTCAATTTTATTATTTTCCTTTCAAATTTTGGATTATCGGGTAGGATAGATAGCAGAAGATATAGTGCCAATTCCCATTTTTTTGTTGTGTATTGATTTTTTTTTCTTCTATTTTTTGTAATTGCCCTGTAACGCTGTAATTTTATCTCTACTTTTGCTAATTGATTTTGTTAAACTATGGATAATTGAGAGTATGAGATTGAAAACTGACAAGATGATTTTGACTTGTAAGCAAAGTGGCTTTGAAACACACTCTATGTCCAACTACATAGTTATCTTTGGGATGAAAAGTTAGTATAATGAAATTAAAATATTTCACAAATTTAGTTATTGTAATCACAAAATGTCAAAAGGACAGTTTGTGGGTAGTTATTATATTTTAAAAAAAAATAATAATAACAGTAAAAATGAAATAAAATATAAAAAAAAATTATAAGTTATAAGCTCATACAGTACTTGAAATAACATATCAAAAAACATTATAAGCTAATTAGATAAATTTGTTACCAAACACGTTCATTTTTATCAAACAAACTTATAAACTAATTCAATAAGCTATAAACTAGCTTATTGGACTTACCAAACACATCCATAGTCAAAAAATGGATCTGTCAAAAAATAAAAATTACAACCAAAAACAACAATCATGACCTCACCAAGATTAAGCCTGGTGGTTTTCTTTTATCAGTATGGCCTCCTCCAAGTATGTTCTTCATCCTCATTGGTTGGTTGTTCTCGATGGGGTTTAGTGTTGCACTTCAAGCAAGTCGTATTTCTTGCATAATTGTAGAAATCACATCTACAAGAAACAATAAATGAAATGATATGAAAAAGATTTTAATTTCAATAAGATTTGGTGGGATGAGGTTGATGGGAAGAAAACGAAAACCAATGGACTTACTTTGGACAACTCCAATCTCCAGGATATTTCTTTAAATTTGGGTTTGAAGAATCTCTAGGATATTTGTTGGGATTTGGGTTTGACTCTTGACAACGAAAACACTTGTCCTTACTCGCAAAGTTCATGAAATCACACCTACATACATAGAAAAATTCATGAAAAGAAAGAGAAGCTAAATGCCCAACAACTAGAAACCACGGGGAAACACCTCCAAGTAAATGTCAGCTACAGAAGGCAAACAAAATAAAAGGAGCAACAGTATAGAATTTACAATTCATATCTGAACTATGACCAAAATTAGCAAGTAAGTCAGCAACTTGGTTAGCATGGGAAACAAGTTTTTATGATGGTGGCAAGAGAAAGACTTACTTAGGACAACTCCAATCCCCGGGATGTTTCTGCGGCCTTCGCTCAGGACACTTCAAACACTTGACATTACTAGAAAAGTTCATGAACCCGCACCTACATACACAGGAAAATTCACAACACTTTAACTAACTATCCTTTAGAGAGTAATGCAGGGATATAATTAACCATCAAAATACAAATTCTGCCCTTGCTCATTTCATCTAAAATTCAAAGATGTTTGTGCACAAGAACAGCAATTAACAATTTTAGGAAGAGATGAATTAAAGAGTCACAAAGGATCTATAACTTATTGAAATAGCATAATGGTAACGGTGATAATATTTTCAGCTAATACGATGATGGATACAATGATGATGCATACAAGAAATGTGGTAAAAATAAAGGGAACGGGGGATTTACTTAAGAGCAAAAGTTTATAATCAAAATCATAATATGGGATAGAAAACACAGAACAGTAGGGAAAATATGGGATATATGGAGCTTGAACCGTGTCTGCAATATTGTACAAGAAGAATGTTAGTAGTAGTAACATGTTGTTTTTGACACATTTTGTAAACACATTCAAGAAAGGTTTGATCTCTAAATTGTCAAAACATTTCTTAAAAAGACATTACTTAATTTAGTTTACGAGGCAATTAAATTGACTTTTTAAAACATAAACCAATCGTTAAGATTTTTTTTAGAAAAGTACATTACAATCATTTCACTATAGTAGAGTGTTTACAATAGATGAGATTATTATATGTATTTCCATCAATTGCCAGTATCACATGGATGAGTCTGCTGCTGAGGACTTCAGTAACTGGTGAAACTGTAACGAATCCCATTACTTATTGCAATAATTGAAGAATTCTAGGATGAGTCTGATAAGTATCAAGCACTTGGGGAATCCTCCCTTAAAAGCTAGCTATCAAGGGGAGAGAACAAAGCCACTTAAATACTCCACTAAACATCCCACCATACTAGCAAGCTGAAGGGAATTTTTAAACAAATGAATTTTTTATAGAGCGAAAGAAAGATATCTCAGTAGAAGAAAGCCCCAAAAAGTCGGGGCAAAGTAGTTGCAAGCAATCAACACTATAAATTGTACTTCACAGGTCTTCCCCTTTTGGCTTACTGGATTAAGCTTCAATAAGAGCATCCACATCCATACCACTCCATATGGTGGTATAAATGGATCCCACCTAATATTTTACACTTTTCAATCATTTAAACCACCAACTATATTTTCTAAATATCCATACTACTCATTAAAACTCTAATATGGGTCCCACAAAATTCACAATGTAAGCAAAACACATCAAAAAGCTTTTGAAATATAACTAAGAAAGAGCAAAAGAAACGGTTCCAAGTTTGGATACCGTGGTTGATAAAAGCCACCACATATGCACTTAATTATTCATGCTACTCTGACTATAGTGGTTACATGTGGCAATGCCACAACCGATATTTATGCTCTAAGAGTCCAACCAAGAAAGAATGTTACTTTTCCAGGCTTCAAAGAGAGACAACGCATGAAAAATGAAAGAAATTATTAAAGGAATGAGATGGTGAGTAACAGAATATTAAGATCCATTAAAAATGGTTACCAGGTGAACGTGTCTAAGTTATCTTTCATCAGTGTTTAAATTTATCAGCAGTTGTCGAAATTCAATAGTTGATATAAAATGGTACATTTGCCATCGTAAAAAAAAAAGTAAAAATATGTCAATGGGAATTCCCTTGACAGAGAAAATAGGAGGCTTACTGTGGGCATGTCCAATCTCCCTTTTTCATTTGAACCTCATTCGTGCTGAGTCTATTGACCCTTTTGGGCCCTTCTGTTTGACATTTTAGACACTTTATGTTTCTGGCAAAATTCAAAAAGTTGCATCTGTAGCAAAACCAAAGAGCAGCCAGAAATTCAATATACCATAGACACCAAAACGGAAAAACAGAACACAGTTATTTGATGAGAAATGGGAATATGGACAACATAGGGGAGGAAAAAGGAGAATTCGTTTGCAGTTAAGATATGAGTCAGCATGACATGCATAATTGCATATAGAAGAGAAGAGAAAGAAAGCCTGTGTGACAAAAATTCATAGAAGAGAGGCCAAGAGGCACTTCATATAATATTGTTATTAACTGGCATTATCAGACTTTTGAAAAGAAACTGACAATCACATGTACAGTAGGAGTATGCAATGCCTTTAGAGAAAAAAGCTAGTGAGCAAATAAAAGACTTACTCAGAACAGGTCCAATCACCTTCCTTCATGTCAATATTTGGAGAGTCAATATTCTTTGGCCTGTCTTCCTCACATTTTAAGCATTGCATATTCCTAGCGAAGTTCATAAAATTGCATCTGCAGAAAATTTATGGAGGGAAAAGAACTGACTCTCTTAGAATCAAATCATTCAATAGCTGTCAAGAGACATAGAACACTTCTATTAACACGTGAATAATTGTGTGGGAAATTTAACGATTGGTATTCATGACAAAAAATAAGCAAGTGTACTTTTTTGTGTCAAAGAACCAAGCAGTGAAACTCACACACACAAAGTGCGGAGAAGAGAAATATTGTGGGTTCGAACCCACACCTCAACATATCAAATGTATCGCGGCCTTTTTCCATCTGGGTTGCACTTTACAGGGAGAAGCAAGTGAACTTTTGACAAAATGATATATAAACAAATCCACCGGTCAAATATAGCTCTGAATGAATACATCATCACACAGCAAATAAACTTTACTAAACATGAACAAAAGGTAATAATTCTCGGTGCAAATTTTCCAAAAGATAATTTTATATCTATAATATCTAGTTGTTATTAGTACAAGTTACAATTTACAATTGATAGATGATGGATCACAAGCTTAATTTATGCAGACAAATGCTAATGAATGGAGAAACTTTAGTTCTGCATATTAACAATGTCTTTCATATTCTATGTGAAAATGCACTCAAAATAAAGATTGGACAGGCAGAAATTACTAGAAAAGCTATGAATATTTCTGCATGAGATAACATAACTCACTTTGAACACATCCAGTCACCTTTCTTCATCTCAACAGTTTTAGATGATATATCTGCCCTAAAACTTAAAGGTTTGCCTTTTGCACCAGAATCATGTGCAGTGGACTTTGAAGGAGCAGGAACAGGAGCAGGAGGAGGGGACAACTCGCTCAACTCAATCAGCTGAGATAGAAGTTTTCTCGCAGATGATTCGATAACGTCTCGGCCTGGTGGTTTCTCTCCTCCAGAAAGAACAAGTGGATCTATTGCGTAAAACAAAAGTATCCGCACTATATCCACAGTTCGAGCATCAGCTTCAGATTCCTTTAGAATCACGTAAGCTCTATCACAAGAGTCTCGCAGATTACAAGCACTACAAACCTGGATAGAAGCAAACTTGTGTCATCATCTCCTCGAATTCAAATAGGAAAGAAAATGAAATCTCATAGAATTATGACAACATTGAACATCTTGCACTTTTAGTTCAAGAAGGCTAGTGATATATTACTTAACACTCACTTTTCAACAAACAATTTAGTATTTGGGTAAAAATTCAATGCCAACCACACTAAATAACTCAAATCCACTCTTCATTAGTATTGGCAGCACGAGATTTCAGTAGTTCATCCAATAATAAAGAGCGGTTGTGCATCAAGTTTATATTGCTAGCATTTCACTTATTAAATATTACTTTCAAATTGCAGCTAGCCAATATTTCTAGACATAATAGTTCTAAAAACTAGATGATAACAACAACAGGACACATACATCCCCTTCTTCTAATCGCAGATGAGCTCTCAGCCTTTTAGCCGAATTAACAGCTTTACGGAGAAGGTTGGGACATCCTCCCTCGACAATTGCTTGAATATCTTTTGATGACAGCAATCTGCATAACACAACATAACAAGCAACACAATTTAAATCAATGCAAATCTGCAAAACACAACACAACAAGCAATCTGCATAACATAACAAAACACAACACGACACTGCACTACATAACAAGCAACACGAGTTATATTAATATGAATACACAACACAAGATAACAAGCAGGACGAGTAAAATTTGGGTCTGTTTGGATTAGCTTGTTTAAATTTATCTACTGACATAAGCAAATGCAAGATTGTTAGGAAGAGCATATAGAAACAATTTTGTAAAATGTCCATAAGTTATTTTCAGCGTATACATAATAAGCCTTCATATAATTGTAAAATTATTTGCATAAGTAATTATCATGATAAGCACTTATGCATAAGCTGAGGGCCCGTTTGGATAAACAGCTTATACGAATGCTTATAGCATTAATATGAGAGGTTACGTCATAAGCTCTTATTTTCAGCTTATACATAATAACCCTTCATATAATTGTAAAATTATTTGCATAAGTAATTATCATGATAAGCACTTATGCATAAGCTGAGGGCCCGTTTGGATAAACAGCTTATACGAATGCTTATGGCATTAATATGAGAGGTTACGTCATAAGCTCTTATACATAATAAGCTATTTATGTTTGGATATGTTCATTAAAAAGTACTTACATAAATTGAAGTGTTTGGATGTCTCATCACATAAGCAATTGTAAATTTAAGATTGACTTTGCATAAACATAAATAAATTTAATATTGACTTGAAAATAATTTTTTTTTTAAAAAAAGTGGTATACTTCTAAAAAGATAAATGTGAAGAAGAAAAAAAAATAACCGTAAAAAAACAAAAAGATAAGCTCAAGATTGACTCAAAATATCAATTAAAAAAATATGTTAATATTGTGTAAAATGGAGCAGGCAGGATTCGAAGTGGGATCCTTTTACATAAAGCTCCTTGTTAAGCCCAACGATAAGCATATTATGAGAGTTTATTAAAATATGGCATAAGTAGCTTATGAAATTGTGATCAACACTTTTTGTTAATTTACCCAAACACTAATATAACGACTTATATCAGTAGATAAGCCCACATAAGCTTACAATAAATCAATCCAAACGGGGCTTGAATCTATAATCAAAGTTCAAGTGAAGTCAAATTGTTTCCATATAAGCTATAAGTTGTTTCATAAGCTATTTTGGAAAACATACGAAAATAAGCTGAAAACAATTTATGAATATGACCTAAGTTGTTTTCATAAGTTCTCCCAAATATGCTCACAAGTGCTTACACCAGTACCTAAATTGTAATAAAAAGTGTGTAATTTTAATTGAGATAAACAAACACAAAATGATTCTACTTTTCCATAAAATCTTTAAATATTTATCTCTAAATTATTGAATGTCAACGTCATTTTTTTTAATCTATAACAAACTGATTCTTATTCCGTCACAAGTAACCTGATTTCAAATGAATGAATTCGTGTGTATGGTGGACAATAAAACAAATCGAGATGAAATCAGATAATTGAAATTAAAAATAAAAAGGAAAGAAAACGAACTTGAAAACGTCGTAACGGTCACGAGCGAAGCTAAGAGAAGCATCTTTCAAGAGGTTGATGTTGGAGTAAACACTATCATCTGATTTAGAGAGATAGCCTTTGGCGGTTAATCGATCAACGAATGATATCCATTCAGGCCAAGGATGATCAACGGAAGATACAGTTTCAACGGCGGTGGAGGTGGTGGCGGCGGCGGTGGAGAAAGAAGTGCGGTTGCGGTGCAGAGGTTTGAAGAAGAGAAAAGGATGGTTGAGTTTGGTAGTTACCGTTTGAGTTCGAGGGTAGCGGAACAGTGCGGTTCCGTACAGTGCGAGCTTTAAACCTGACATTGATTTTTTGCTTTCTTCTTCTTCTTATTCGGAAATAGAGAGGTTTATCGATGCAATAACTTCACAGGGTTTTAGGATAGAAAGGGGGAAGATTAGTCAAATGGGATTTGATACAATGCAGTTGTTGCGTACATGCACTGATTAATTAGAACCGTTCAATATAAATGAACATCTGAGATCTAATACTGTGTAAAGTGTATTAAAAACCGTTGGATTGAAGATTACAAAAATGTTTGCTTCGATTTTCCTGAGAACTTAAATTGTTATGCTATACTGTACTTATTTATCTAAATGAAAATTAATTTGTAGTTTTTTTTTATAGTTATCATGATATTGGACCAATTTTAAATGATAGATTTTATTCATCCTTCTAAGTTTCTTCCTCCATAATATAAGAAAAAATTCATTTTTTGATACATTAAAAAATTAATGTATCTAGTCAATAATATAGTCTAGATATATCAATTTATCAATTTTTGAATGTATCTAAAAATTGATCATTTTCTTATTATAGGATAAGAAGGTTGAGTTACTCTTAAGCCTCTATTTGATGATGTGGCATATCTAAGAAAATTCCACATTTCTATTGAAAATTTATTAACTACTTCTCTTATTTAATCTAAAATAAAACTTATTCTTCACAAATTTAATTTAATGTCTAATGAATAGAAAAAGAAACCACCCAAAAAAAAAATTTCCAATTTCTAAATAATTAATTAAATCTAAAAAAACTATTAATGTATTATAGAGAGATAAATTATACACTATATCATATTAATATTTAATGATGATACAACTTCTTAAAATTAAAAAGATATATATCAACAAAGAAAAAATTAATTAAAAGGGATATCAAGTAATATAAATAAGTGATCTTCACATAGATTAAGTTTTTCTTTTGTGTTTTTTCGTCGTCTAAGTGCGGCGTTGTGTGGGTCGTCGTCTTGTGCGGCGTTATTTGATTTCCCGTTTTGTTGCGGTGTTCATTTGATTCTTCTCGAAAGATTATCTTCAGCCAATTACAGATTCAATCGATGATTTGGGCATCAACGTTGCAGATCCGGAAGCATGGATATTCCGGTGATTTTAATTTCATCATATTACTTGTAGTAGGCATTTTGCCATTGTATGCTATTAACTCGGATGCTGTGAGTTTGTTCGCAGATTCATCCTTTACGTTTTTAGCGAAGTTGAATATGTGGTTGTATTTGATGTATTCTGTCGATTTGAATGAATGAATATCATTTTGTTTGTGTAAAAAAAAAAGTAATATATAAGACATTTCCAAAAATAAATTAATATATAAAACCTTTAGTTTTATCTTTCGGTTATGTTTTACTTAGTAAACTCAATCGATTACAGATCTTTTATCTTCTATATGTTAAACAACTTTAATGTTCTTTAAATGCATTTTAAAGGTTGTCGAATTATTTTTTTGGTAGAAAATCTTAAACAAAGTTGAGTGTGTTATGAATAATTCTAGTTACTAGATGTCCACTAGGTTTTGGCCCATGTCTTTGGCCCAATATATTGTCCTATAAATAGAACCTATGTTACAATGTAATGTATACTTGTGAATGGAATATACAATAGTTTCTATTCATCTCTCTTTCTCACTTTCATCTCTATTCTTGTTATGTTTAGAAGTAGTTCACTACAAGAATTTCTTCTATTACTCACAAAAAAAGTCATGGGTAAGGGTAACTGACAAAAGCCGTGGGTAATTTACCGTCAGCTACACCATCGGTAATTCGTGGTTAAACATCATTTCAACATCAACTTATTTTTCTCAATCTACCCTCGGCTAAACCATCAATAATATTATCCACGAATAAACGATCTATAATGTATCACTTGTTTATCATAATAATTATATAATTCACACAACATTCACCCGTAATGACAGTAAGCTAAACTTACTAACTAAGAACCTAAGCATGACACCCATAGAACACAAATGGCTGCTTAGCATAACAAGATACAACCATAACAGGATAAACTGTGATAAACTAGTAACAGGATAGCCCAAAACAAACAAAATAAGATAGACACAATGCTGGGTAGAAAATGCATCCTGAGCATCTTTTCAATCACTCTTATATAATCCACACAATGTCACTACACATTCACCTAATCAAAAGAAACAAAGATAGACCAAAATTTGATCATTTTTATTCAACTTCAACCTAGTTTAACATAAACAGTATCCACGAGTCTAAAAATAAACACCAATCAAGTCTAGTGTAAAAAGTCTCAAGAGAAACATTTAATAGAATAAGTCTCTAAAAAAAGTAAAAATAAAACATAGCCTAATCCTCTAGGCTGTCGACAGAGTCATCCATGCTATCCGAGTCATCTTCCTCATAGTCTCGATGACGACGATGTTGGTCACCCTTGATGCAAGAAACACTTTGCGCTAATTTCTTCATCTGTCTCTCTAAATTCTTTGTGCCCTGATTAGCTCTCTGACTTTCCTCCCGTGCAACTCGAGCATCTTCCTCTACAGCATTTGCTCTCTGCTCTGCAGCATTTGCTCTCTGCTCAACTGCTTCCATCTGTGCAGCTATCTTAGCAAATGAATCAGTTGCAATCTGAGTACTATATGCTTGGGTCAGAGAGGAGACACCTGGCTTGTAATGCTTGGACATGTCGCCGGCACCATAGAGAAGTCCTCGGGTCTTACCCCCAGCAGATCCAGCCCATAATTTTAACCGAGTTGCAGCATCAACCTCTTTGGTGCCACTACTAGATGCCTCCCCTACTTGGGGGAGATGTTTTACCTTCTCTTGAAATGATTCCTGTTCAATTTGCAAACTGTTAGGACCTGTATTCAAAATGAAGGGTCTAATGAAGCATTAGTGCATCAGCATCCAAATGTGGGCCTAGGGACGTGGCAAGTATATTCTAGAAGGAGGAGGAAGGCTGCTAACAGTTGGTTAGCCTTGGGTGACGTGGAGAAAGAGAATTGAGAAGAGAAGAGCTACTAACCGTTTCCTAGATATAAGGAGTAGAGAGGACTGTTGTAGCTTATCTTTCATTCTTCTGAGTTTGTTAGTATGAGGAGGCAGGATTGATCCTGGCCTTGCGGAGCCTAGCTCTGGGCAGTTAGGGATTGTTCATTGTCAATTCTTATCTGTAACACTCTATTTCCATACAATCAATAAAGTTCTTATACTTTTCCATACTATTTTACTCTTATCTTACTTGCCCTGCTTTTTGGTCCCTAACAAATGGTCCGTCCTACCGGATTAACGATGGCGGAGCCAGTGAATACCAACACACCTGAAATGGAAGCTCGAGTAGACGCTCTAGAAAGGGAGATGAAGAGCATCAAACTTACTCTGTCAGAGATGCTAATGAAGCAACAGAAATTTCATGAACGATGTGTTGCAGTGTTAACAAAGGCTATGAAGAAATCTGATGACGGCGAGGGGAAAATCGAAGCATCGGATAATCGCACAACATCAGAGGTTCACACTACAATGGGTTTGAAGAAGTCAGATGTAGAATTGTTCGGAGAGCTCCAACAACCTCTCCAAAACGTGATGCTGCAGAAGAATCAAAAGACAGTGAGTGAAGGGAGCAACATCAAACAATCTCATAGAATGAAGATGAGTGATGACGGAGCAAATTTTGTTGGAGTCATAGTCGATTCACGGCCACTGGGAATTCCAGTTAGCATTGTGTCATCGCCGGAGGCTTTAGATCGGAAGCTAGGCAGTACCACAAAGGAGTTTCAAGCTGTATGTCATTCGGTGACGGTTTCACCACCACCGAAACCGCCAGACGCCGACCTACACGCAACAGAAGCAGAGATTCGAATCGCCGGAGGCCCGACCATTATTCCGCCGCCAACCAAGCCGCTGGAACCACCAGATGTGGGTTCACCGAAGACAGGCTTAAGGATGGTCGCTTTACTACAACCACAAATGACACCGTCGAAGAAATATGCGACGGAGAGAGGATCGGTAGTGACAGAGGGAGTACATGACCTTGATTCAGTTGAGAAGGTTTTAGAGGAAGGAAGGGTAAAATGGTCAATTTTTGAGTTAAAGATCTTTGAAATCCTAATGTGTCAGATACACATATCTCTTCCGTCCATTGTACACGTGTTATCATCAGGTCAGTGCACTTTCCCCTTCTCTCATGTGTCATCCAAGGGACAACCTTTACCACTTACTACCTACCATGGTGACACGAGAATGGATTCTCTCAATTTGTTTTTCCTAAATTTTCTCAATTGTTTCAATCTTAACCTTTCATTTCACCTTTTTCTTCTTTTTCTTTTCTCTCTCCTCTCAAATCAATGGTTCAAAAAAAAATTTACCCTCAATTCACTTGAGAGAATCCTCTCTCATGGTGACACAGTACAATCAAAGCTGTCCAACACAATAGAATGTGAGTTGGGTCAATATTTTAATCCAATGGGTCAGACCCAAGATAATTTTTGTTTGAATTTAAAGGAAGTAGCTATATGGGTTGGAATAGAGTTACTGGGCTTTAATAGCTATTGGGTCACAAGGAAGGGTGATGGGAATTTGAAGCTTAAGGGGAAGGATTACGTTTCAGCTCTACATTATGGGAAGGAGTTTTCAGCTGGAGTACAATTATCTAAAACAAGTGCAGAAGAAACTTCTTTGTTATTCAAATTCATGTCAAAGTGGAGGGAAAATGAAAAGGTGTTGCTAGACTCAATAATTTGGAGCTCCTTGGTCAACAAGTTTGCACAGAAAAGGGTCCATGATAAAAAATTTAAATATTCTAGGAGTTTTGACAAGTTGGATAATGAGTTTATAAGGGTGTCTTACTCCCTAATTGAGGCATACTGTCATTGTTATTCCATAGTTGGTGAGAGAAAATTGTTTAAAGAGTTACAAGTGGTGGATACTGTATTGTTGAACTCTTTGATTTCCCATTATGAACAATGTGGGAATGCTTATATAGTTTGGGAGCGAATTTCAGCTCAGAACTTTTATGAGTTAAGCTCATATATTGATTTAAGATTGCCCTTCAATTGTTGGGGAGTTATGGATAGGAATTATGCTTCATTTTTTAATCTGGAAATTGATTTGGTTGTAATGGTAAACCCCATCAAGGAAGTTGTCATATTTACAAGTTTGGACTGGGAAAAGGAAGTCAAATCATTGTTGTCGGCTCTTATCATAGGGATCTTTGCGGCAAATGATTTAGCAAAGAGGACTACTGTGTTGCTGGAAGTTGCAGAAAATGTGGCAATGGATATGTTGGATGTTTCGGGTTCGTTAAGTGTCCAACAATGGGACCCTGGTGGAAAGGGTTCAGTTCGGAATGACTATTGTATCAAAAGAATTAGCGAGGAATGCTATTATGGTGCGCAAGAATTTCAAAAGATTTGGCCCATATTAAAATGGTATGTTGTTTATGTGCACATTGCTGACTTCTCGAGGGATGTTGCTACTACATCGTCGATGTTCATGTTTGATTGTGCTGGTGGCTCAGTAGCTCTTTGTCATGCCAAAGCCACTATGAGGATTGTACCCTTAATTGACAAAAAAGGGAAGGTTAACTTTAGCCTTTTTACTTCTAACTTTGACATTCAAATGCAGTACTGTTTTTGGAAGGGACAAAGGTTTAAAATTGAATATGGAGGAGCTCAATTTGCATTATGTACTTCTTTTAATCTTAATCCTTGGTTTGCATATTGGAGCATAAAGCATGACCACTTTGAATTAATGGGGCAAGAATCAAGAGAAATAAATTTTCCTATGCCAGCTACAACTTGTGGATACCGCTGGACTGGTTTGCTTATTCTTCATGGATTGTTCTACTTGGTATTTGATAGAGGTAAGGTATTTAATCACTTCCGTAATGTGTGGTGTGTTGCTTGGATGGTGAAGCAAGGCAACTCTGATTTCTCAAGTTGCAATTGGAGGATTTTTGGAAGACATTATGTTAGAAAGTTTTTTGTGAATAAAGTGAAGACTGTGGAAGAAGCTACTTGGAAGATGGAAATCAATGTTAGAAGTCAATTTCATAAACTCAGACTTGAGGACAAGTCTGTAATTCAAGAGGGAGGTATTGTTAGGACCTGTATTCAAAATGAAGGGTCTAATGAAGCATTAGTGCATCAACTTCCAAATGTGGGCCTAGGGACGTGGCAAGTATATTCTAGAAGGAGGAGGAAGGCTGCTAACAGTTGGTTAGCCTTGGGTGACGTGGAGAAAGAGAATTGAGAAGAGAAGAGCTACTAACCGTTTCCTAGATATAAGGAGTAGAGAGGACTGTTGTAGCTTATCTTTCATTCTTCTGAGTTTGTTAGTATGAGGAGGCAGGATTGATCCTGGCCTTGCGGAGCCTAGCTCTGGGCAGTTAGGGATTGTTCATTGTCAATTCTTATCTGTAACACTCTATTTCCATACAATCAATAAAGTTCTTATACTTTTCCATACTATTTTACTCTTATCTTACTTGCCCTGCTTTTTGGTCCCTAACACAAACACATCATTGATATTAACATCTACCACTACTGTATATCAGGCAACAAAATAAATAATATAAAAATTAAAGATTAAGCACCTAAACAATCGAGTAGACCAGTTCTAAGAAACAGAATTAAGCAAGTATGAATACTCAAAAAAGTACTTAAAGTAGGAGGAACTGTTAACAATGGGGAATGGCTCTATCCAAAGAAGTCAAAGGTTTTGTCAAGTGGTTTGATTGTGGAAACAAACATTGCCTAACACATTTGTTTAAGCAAGTGTCATAATCCCTGAGAAAAATTAACTTTAGGTAACTAACAAAAAAAGTCCACAAGCTCAATTATAAATCAAATTTACTAGCTAAAATAAAAACCTAACCATATCAAACAAAACTTCAACACAAACTCCCTAGATACCTAACATTATGAGCATCATACTAGTTGAGAGAACGCATAATAAAAGTTGTTATACCAAAAATTTGCATTGCATGCATGTCCACACATACTTATCAAAATATCATAACAACATTAACAATATGAAATTTAAATACATTATTTGAAGCAAATCAAATAAAATGACATCCACTTAATACACTTACATAAGTTTTCTTAGCTCTTTCATCCACCCATGAGGAGTCCTTCTTCTTAATATGAGTTCTTAAGAAGACCTCGTCCAACGTGGGCTCTCTACCCAACTCCCGGCACTTAAACATAATTAAAAAATTGATGTCAAATGTTAAGAACATATAATATTGAATTTCAATAATTGATACCATAGAGGTATATAGTTCATGAAATGGTTGACCATATAGAAATGATGCACATTATGTTAAAGGTATGAACTTATGGTCATGATTAATTCCATTCACGTGGGCATGTTCCCACAATATATATTCACTAAAATAATAGCATTCTATCAAGTCTTATTTAATCAAACTATCAATCTTATTTATTAGCATCTGATGCCATAAATAAATGAATTTAGCTAAGAAATTTAATAAACTTACCCCAAACTTTATGAACATACGGTCCACCCTCTTCCCTGGGATATTTCACTTGCAGACAGCACAGGCACACACATGCACTTGTCACATGGACATCTAATTCCACCGTCATGCTTTACCTTACGACGTTGTTTTTCAGCCTTCTTTATGAACTCATCAACCCCTCTTACGAAGGTTGGTTTCAAGCCTCCCCTATCAGGATAATGTCTATCATATACCCAACTATGTTCTTGTGGGTAACCGTCCATTTTATGTAGAGGACTTGAAGTTAAACAAACGAAGGAACTAACAAAAAAAAAAAAAATCAGCAATTTGATTCAAGACTTTACCTAAAGAAAGGTATTCAACATTATTCATCAAAATTCAAAAGAGATTTGGAGCAATGAAGTTAAAATTGAGATTTGATGTAGAATCGGAAAGGGGTAGCAGAAATTTCTTTTAAGGGGGTAGTAATGTAACATCCCAATTTTCGTAACCCGATAGATTTTACTTCACTTAAAAATAATAACTATTTTATCCATGAAGAAATACTTAACAAATTATTTATTTATGAATATCTTAATTTAAATAGAGTTTTCTATGTGCAAAATAAATGACCAGATCTTATTTAACTAAAGCTACAAACTATTACTATTATTAGTATAAGAACATGAGATACTTTAGATTTTGTGGTTACGTTAGTCTTTCTTTTAAATTTTATATTTTAGTATATATGACATTAATTTATATATGGTATGTTACTTGTGTATACTGTTAGTTTTAGGTGTAGAACACAATAGTTGAAATATATGGTATGTACATATCAATGTAAGGGAGGATCAGTTATGCGTATACTTTTGTTGAAATATATACTATGAATGGGAGGATCACTTGTGTATACTGTTTGTTGAAATATATACTATACACACACATTTGAATTTTGCCAAGTTATCTACACGAGTAAATATTTAAAAGGAAACCATAGTATTGTGTATGAACCAAAATCAGCAAAATTTTCTTGATGAATCTTTAAATTAAAAGGAAACCATAATATTTAAAAGGAAACGAGTAAATTTTCTTGATGAATCTTTAAATTAAAAGAGGAATACATAAATACCTTACCAGAGAGGAGACGAGAAGTGGGTCTTCGTTCTTGACGGTGAGGGCAGTGGCGGAGCCAGGAATATTAGAGAGCCTAGCAAAATTTTACAACGATCAATTTTATTTTTTTAAAAGCTTAAGAGAAATATATTAAAAAGTGGCATAAGGCCTGCCATAAACAAATACACATAACACCACTTGTCTCATATATCTTACTTACAAGACTATTCTCCAAATGAAACAAGACTACTCCTAAACCAATACCTGCTAAAAGACTACCCAAGGCATGTCAACATACAATCACCCAGCATAAGCATCATTTTATGATCCCTATAGCACATTTGTCATAACAACCCGAAGGCTTTTCTTAACACAAAATATCATAGATGTAAAAGGTAGCTCCTACTAGTACTACCAATAACACAACCAGCATTCAAGATAAATCACCATACAATGCTTGAAATTTAACAAGACTTTGTTGATAGCATACAATGGCACAACCAACAAGACTTTGTATATGGAACTTGGTTCAATCTAACAACATGCCTAGACATGCAATATAATTCATTTAACAGATAGCAAACAATGTATCGGAGTAGTCAGCCCTTGCGAGATAGCAAAGTTGAAACCTTTTGATTTTACTCTCAGTCAATTCCAAGACAGCAATTTAACATCTTATGTGATCCTTTATGAACTAAATTTATCCTTTATACTAACCCTGCTTTTTGAGCCATTGTTAGAGATTTATGTTGATTTATTAAGCTAAACAGTATCATAGAAAGCAGGATCAAACTCAAAGTAAAATAACGCTTGCCACTAAAACTGAAAATTGATATAAAGAAATATATTTTTTCATCATTGCATATGTCTGATAGAATTCCCTGAAGCACATCAAGTTGTGAAGAGCAATATAATTTTACCATATTTTACTTACAATACAACTAAGATAAAATCGTTATAGAGGATAAAGACGCAACACATCAAGCATCAATAGTATCAAAGACATCTTTTCTCAACATTAACTAAACTGATGAAAGTGGAACATGTTGTCCCATGTTCTCATCTTAAATCAAACACTTCATTGAAACATAGAGAAATTAAAAATGGTAAGGCAATATAACAATCTTGGTATCTTATTGTTTTTTTTTTTTTTATAAGCAAAGAAGAATTTTATTAAGAAAGAGTACAAGGGGTACTGTAACCCTTACAAAAAAGAAGTCCAAGCCCAGCATCAGAATGATAACAACTACCCACCTTCTATGAAGGGTTGTAGAGGAACCACCACATCATATGCTCGAAAGCTGGACAAAAGAAAAAGAGAAAAGGGAGCAGCAATAACCCCACTACAAAGCTAAATGGAATAACCACAACACCAACTCCTATTGCACTAAAAGACACAGATACACTATGAACCAACAACACAGGCACATCATCCCCAATACGGCCTACCTACCTACAGTACAACAAGCTACCAACTTAACACCAACAACAGGAAGCATTGCAAATCAAGGATCCTTGCTCTCATAAAGAAAAAAAACGCAGCATTACATGCTTTCTAGGCAGCCAAGGGGATTGGACCACCAATCTGAGAAAGAGCATCTAGTTTTCCTTCCTTCCCTGCTAATGAACCAGCTCCAATAAGATACCAGCCAAGGGGATTGGAATCTTATTGTTGATTAACAATCTTGTATTACTATATTAAATCCTGATCATTTCAAAATGTGAAAATATAATTGGCCAAAAAGGGTATTGGAAAACTACTAGAAAAATTGGTTTTTCTATTTGTAACTGAAGAAAGAATATGAAGCCTCCAATAAGCAGAAAAATACCCAAATTTTAAGGTTTCAACTTATTAGGGTTTCATCAATACAAAAACAAAATCAGAAAACAACATAAGAAAGAAGAATCATGCTCAGAAAACAATACATTATGATATGAGAATGAGAAAAAATTTCAATTTCAATTCAATTCAGAACTAAGATTGAGAATGAGAAGAAAAAATCACCAGAGAAAAGCAGGAAGATCTGAAGGAGGAGTGAAACTGAAAGCGAACGGAGAGATTGAGGAGTGGAGGAGCGCCGGCCGCCGGAGATAGGTTGAGGAAGATGAAGATTCGAAGTCGCCGTTGGTATTTCTCTCTCGTGTTTGTTGTTCGCAGAAGTGGTGAACCGTGAACAGTGAATTTTCTGACTTTGGTAGTGTTTATTTTTTTATTTTTTTTTAACTTTATATATAAAATACGAATCTTTGCTAATTGAGATTAATAAATTTAGTTTGATAAGTTGTTTTGTTTTCTTTTTAAATAGTAAACGTAAATAAATTGATTTAGGTAGTTACCATTTAAAATATACACATATTTAATTTTATTTTTTTAAAATATTCAAACATACAAGTTTAAATATGTTTTGTGAATTTAACTCATTTGATAGTGAGATCACATTTTATACGTAGGATTGAAATTTGAACTTTTTACACTTTACTTATCCACTTTAACAATAAAATTTTTAATCACTAGGCATGTTGGATATTTTTAATATTTCAAAAAGTTATTTATTTCATGATTTATTTTATTTAATTTGGTTTGAAATTTAGTCTTATGTGATAAGGTACAAATCAAACTCTTATGAAACTTGTTGCCTATAAAATAGGAGATATCTACTCTTTTCACTTTGCTAAGTTGTGTCAACTTATACTTCCATATTTATAGAACAATTCTGAAAACTATTTCACATGCTCCTATTTTATAGCCACTAATACTATTAGCTAACTGATGAGTTTTTGAACGTGGAACAAAAAATCAGTTTATTATATATTGTTTTTATTTTATCAGTAACGCAAGACAATTCTATTTTTTATGTAAAACCTTTTGATACAAAATCAGAGCTTGTTTCACATATAAAACTAAGTGCCTGAGTTACTACCTAGTTGATATTTTTGTGAATTGATAACCTCGGTACGTTTATCATCGAGAAGAACCGGTTGTATTCTGGGGGAATTGCACAATACCTGCGGATAATTCCTTAGTTCAGTGATTACACGCCTCCGGTTATTTGTCCGTTATTAATTTTTAGTCATCCGCAACAACAATCTAAGGAATTATGACTGAAAACGATGGTGAAAAATCTGACAACGGCAAAAGTAATCATTACAAGAAATATGATTTTTTGCAACAACTTGTTTCGTTAAAAGTTGTTACAAGTCGCTGGCAAAACAACTAAAGGTAATTTTGCCAGCGAATTGTAACAAAAAAAGTTGTTGCTAAAAATCATATTTTTTGTAGTGATTGTCGATGGTTCCAAAAAGGTTGATGAGCATGGCACTCCAGATGGTACTGGCACTTCAACGGTGGTTAACTACTCCAAATCGCTCCCTGATGTATCTAAAATTGAAGTTTTTGAAGGGCAGAACTTTCGTCGTTGGGCAGAACGTGTTTTCTCATTGCTAGATGTCAAAGGCGTGACTTTTGCACTCACTGATGCTGAACCTGATGAAACTAAAGTTGATCCCAAACTGTTTGAGGGATGGAAGCATGCCAATAAGGTTTGTCGTTACACAATTCTCAGTACTTTATCTAATGATCTTTTCGATGTCTACTGTTCGTACAAGGTTGCGAAAGGAATTTGGGATAACATGACCATTAAATATACTGCTGAGGATGCTACCAAACAAAAGTTTGTTGTTGGAAACTATCTCCGATGGCAAATGGTGGAGGACAAGGAAATCAAAGCCCAAATCAACGAGTATCACAAACTCCTTGAAGAATTGAAGGCGGAGAAAATTGACCAACCAGACGTGTTTGTTGTTGGTGCTTTGGTGGAAAAACTACCGAGTTCTTGGAATGATTACAAGCAGCAGCTGAAACACAAGCACACACAGATGTCCCTTGCTGATCTCATCAAGCACATAATCATTGAAGACGCCGGCAGAAAGGAATGTGATGCTGCTCGGGCAAAGGCTTTGGAGTCACGGGCAAATTTAATCCAAAATAACGCTCGCAAACAGAAGAGGTATGAAAACAGATCTGATCACGTACTTGGCGTTACTAACCCCAACTTTAAATCAAATTGCTATGTGTGTGGAAAGCCAGGTCATAAAGCTTATTACTGCAGATATCGAAAACGTAATAACATGCCTCCTAAACCAAAAGCTAATTTGGCAAAAGGAGATGACAAGAAAGATGATGATGATGATATTATTGCTGCAGTGATATCTGAAGTGAATCTTGTTAGTGATGTGAAAAAATGGGTGGTAGACTCAGGGGCCACAAGACACATCTGTGCAAATAGAGATGCCTTTACCTCCTACACTTCTGTGGGGGATAATGAAGATCAAGTCTATCTTGGTGATTCAAGAACCGCTGCGGTTAACGGCAAAGGCAAAGTAATTCTAAAGCTCACTTCAGGGAAGACCTTGGTTTTAAGTGATGTGCTACATGTGCCAACCATCAGAACCAATTTGATTTCGGTAGCACTGTTAAACAAAGTGGGGGTTAAAGTTTCATTCGAATCTGATAAGATAGTAATGACAAAGAATGATGTGTTTGTTGGGAAAGGATACTGTGATCAGGGTCTCTTTGTTCTTAGTGTTTCTGATTAGTTTGTTTTCATTCCTTTATGTTTCAGTTTAGCATGTTTTCCATTCCTTTATGCTTCAGACCAGCTATGTTTCAGATTAGCTATGTTTTCCATTCCCTAATGTTTCAATGTTTGAGACTAGTTATGTTTTTCATTCATTCATGTTTCAGATTAATCATGGTTATTTGATTTTCCATTCTGTTATTTGATTTCTTTAATGACGGCTCAATTGGATTTGATGTTTATCAGTAATGATATGATTATTATTATTATTATTATTTTACGTGAAAATTTACTTCAAGATTGCTTGAATTTAAAAGAACTGCATCAATCCATATCTGTTGCAGAATAGATAACCTGTAGCAGACCATATATCGGTGCATGGTGTGTATGCTTAATTTATACTTGTGACTCTTATATGGGATGTGTTTAAAACTCTTTGTGTGCTTACGTATAAATATGTTTAATGAGTACATGGCTTATAGAGTTAAATGTGTAGAAGTAGAACTGATATATGTATCCTACAGTCGAAAATTTGTAACCATAAATAAATTATAATAAGGACATGCACACTTATTCCATTCAAGTGAATTGTGTTTGAATGTGGGGGTTACATAATTACACATAGTGAATTGTTTTGACTAAACTAAGCTCATATCAGTTCCCTGATCCTTATAACTGTAAAACGATATTTATATTCTTGGAAGTATATTAAGGAGCCATTGCATTGAATTAGGCCCTGTTTGGATTAGCTTATTTTTGAGCTTATGCAAACAACTTATAGAATATAAATTAGGTTTTATGTTATTTTATAAATTCAAACTAGTAAAAATTGTATTTTTATAAGCTATTTTATCATAAACTACCTTGAAAAATTTATAATAATACATAAAAATTGCATAAGTTGTTTGCATAAGCTCAAAAATAAGCTAATCCAAACGGGGCCTAATACAGTGAAGATAAGGAGATTAACCAATAAGAATAAATTTATTGGATTTATTTTATTGATGAATAAGTTGTTACTTAGTAGCCATCAAAGTAGACTTTAATAAATTTATTGTGAAAATCGAGTTTATTTTATAAACTTAAGAAATTATGCGATTAATTGACTTTGAGACGTCTTAGTCAATATTTGTGAATTTAACGGATCCGTATACTAAACCCCGGGAAGAAAATTGATAGGAATGGACTACGCCACTTTTTTTTTTCTTTTTCAAAAAGTTGATGGTTTATAAGTATCACCAACTTATTTACAAAGAAAATACTACATTTGCTGCTGCCAAGGATCGAACCCCAGACCAACAGCCTACACCCGCTCAGTCGGCAAGTGCCAACCGAGCTACCCCTACGCCACTTGAAAACGACAAGTAATGGAAACCCAACCTTTGTGATTGGAGATCCCATGAAGAAGGTTCATATGGGTAAAAACAAGTTACTTGTTAGTTAAGTTAGCACTAAAATTATTTTGTCCATTTCCTATGTGTTTTGATAATGGATATGAGAAGTGCTAAATTATAATTAATAAATTTGAGGGGTAAACTTTAAAGGTTTTTAATGATTACCAATAAGCCCTTATGGGTGGTGTATGGTTGCAGCATACACTAGATGGAATCACCTATATGAGTGTCAAGTGGGGCCGCTTGTATGAGACTATGGCGGGTCTCTAGAGCACTCATGAAAACCAGACACGCACACGGCATAAATGTGCAACACCGCGTAACAAGAGAATTGTGGGGGTGTGATGTGGGTGATAGACCGCTAACATACACCAAGTGTCTTTGGTTCATATAGCTTGCTACACTAATTTCACTGTGTGTTAAGTTTATCATTCTAGCACTGGTTCATATAGCTTGCTACACCAGTTTGATGCATCATACTAAAAAGTGACTCGGGCAATATATTTTTTTTTAAAAAAAAAAAACGATATTATTTTTATTTGGTTTGAAAACTTTTGAAATATGTGGGGGATTGTTGGATATTTTTAATATTTCAAAAGTTATTTATTTCATGATTTATTTTATTTAATTTGGTTTGAAATTTAGTCTTATGTGATAAGGTACAAATCAAACTCTTATGAAACTTGTTGCCTATAAAATAGGAGATATCTACTCTTTTCACTTTGGTAAGTTGTGTCAACGTATACTTCCATATTTATAGAACAATTCTGAAAACTCTTATGAAACTTGTTGCCTATAAAATAGGAGATATCTACTCTATTCACTTTGGTAAGTTGTGTGAACGTATACTTCCATATTTATAGAACAATTCTGAAAACTATTTCACATGCTCCTATTTTATAGCCACTATTAGCTAACCGATGAGTTTTTGAGCGTGGAACAAAAAATCAGTTTATTATATATTGTTTGTATTTTATCAGTAACGCAAGACAATTCTATTTTTTACGTAAAACCTTTTGATACAAAACCAGAGCTTGTTTCACATATAAAACTAAGTGCCTGAGTTACTACCTAGTTGATATTCTTGTGAATTGATAGCCTCGATACGTTTGTCACCAAGAAGAACCGGTTGTATTCTGGGGGAATTGCGCAATACTTGCGGATAATTCCTTAGTTCGGTGATTACACGCCTCCGGTTATTTGTCCGTTATTAATTTTCAGTTATCCGCAACAACAAGGCAAACCTGACAAAAAAATGGATATAAATATTGTACAGACGGTTACACCGTGGGTGAGTTGTGGGTAACAATTAAAAAAAATATATTAATTTTATAGATGGCTTAGTCGTGGGTAAGTCGTCGTTATTTTGAAAATTATCCATGGCTATAAAGTCGTGGGTAACTATTCGTGGGTAATAAAGGAATTTCTTGTAGTGGTTTTATAACACGTTATCAGCACGAGACTCTACCAAATTATTTGCAAAGGTATGAACGCTTAATCTCTTTTCATTCAAATTTATTTTATGTCATAATCTTGCTGCTTTGTAATGTTGAATTAAGAAATTTTGAAACTAACCAATTTCACTATGAATCAGTATAAGTATCAAATCGTAATGTATATATAATATTCAAACCAATGCAAATTCAAAATTAATATATTTGTGCATCGCTAAAGGATTGCAAAAGATATTTCGAAGCTCCCGAAATTAATATATTTGTGCATCCCTGAAGGATTGCAAAAGATATTTTGAAGTTCCCGAAGAACTTCAAAATTTAATTTATGAATTCTCAAAGAATTCAATATTTTTAGTTCCTGAAGAACTTAGAAATTTAGTCTATGAATTCCCGAAGAATTCAATAATATTAGTTCCCGAAGAACTAAGAAATTGAATTTATGAATTCCTGAAGAATTCAACAAATTTAGTTCCTGAAGAACTTAGAAAACTAAACTTTATCCATTCTGAATTCCAGAAGAATTACATGGTCTAGTTCCTGAAGAACTTGAAAAATATCAATTTTTATGAATTTCAGAATAATTCAATATTCTAGTTCCCGAAGAACTTTGAAAAATCTCAATTTTTATTATAAATTCTAGAAGTTCCTGAAGAACTTATAAAACTCAATTTTTTCCATCATGAATTCCGAAAGAATTCACTAATATAGTTCCTGAAGAACTTACGAAGTATCATCATGGATTCTGGAAGAATTACAATAGTCATGCATCTATGATGGATTGCACAAAGAATTATTTGTACAATATAAATTAATCATAACTAATTTTGTTGAATTACAGAAGAATTCAACATTAAACCATTCTCGAAGGATTGTTCAAATTGTGATTTTTTTATTGTTGATGAAGATCAATTTTGATATAGTTTCCGAAGAACTAAAAAAAAAAGTGGAAAACCTTAATATTGAAGCATTCTTTAAGTATAGTTCATGAAAAACTAAAGAAGAAAATGTGGAAAATCTTATAATAGCTTTGTCAACTTTATTTAGAGTCTTAACAATTTATAATTTTTTTTATTGAATTTATTTATTTACTATAATAATGATTAAACATGACTATAATTCATGTTTTACAATATGATAATTTATGCACCAATTTTATATATTACTATAATTCATGTGTATTGCTCATGATCTATACATACCATGTTGATAAATAATTTGAATTTATATTAACGGGACCTATACATAATAATAATATGCATAATGTGTATCATTACAATTAAGCTATAATCGAACGTTACTATACATAATAATATGTCAATTTATTTTCATAAGTTACTAACTAATCTCATTCATACACCAATTTTCAGTACGTTATTTAATTTGCATTATAAGCTTTCAGTATGCTACATTATATTATTATTAATAAAAATAATTGGAATTTTTTTTACTGTGTTTGGTATGCTTATCTAAACAAAAGTGTTGCACTCAAATTACTACATCATTGTAGTAAATAGCACTTAATTGTTGTCTGTTACTAATTGTTGGATGTTACGATTTTAAAAATAACAATAAAAATAAAATAAAATTAAACAAGTAGATAATAACATAGTTATTCCATTTTGTTAGTCTAAACATTAGGAAGAAAGCCTACGTGCAATCCATGATGTAGGATTGTTAGTCATGTTTAACTTTGAACTTTATGTTTCGGTTACATATTTGATTTTTATTCAATCATTCAATTGTTAAAAATTATTTTTTTTTATACCTATTAAATAAATTGAAACCATTAGTTATTATACATCTTCATGATAATTATCTCTTGTAATAATTGTCAAGTAACGAGAAGTAACGGTAGCAGGTGAATTCTAAAAGAAACATTTCTCTCTTTTGGAAGAAATTAAAGTTAATAGCATTTTACAAAATTATTAAAGGCTCCAGAAGAGCTAATCTTTCGTATCAATGAGAAACGAGTGAAAAATTATTCCCATAAGTGAATAAGGTCTGACCCCACCGATGTTACTCCATTCCCAGAAGTGAATGTTGTAACAGCCCGAGCCTTCGGCGTTCCCGGCACTGCTACCTCACGATCTTCTCCAACCCCCTTCTCTATTGGAGTTTTTGCCTTCCGTGGGAATCGAACCCATGTACCTGGGGATAAGTACATTGTTCATTCCATTCCAGCTCAATTGGTAGTGGGAATGGAATGAACAATGTACTTATCCCCAGGTACATGGGTTCGATTCCCATGGAAGGCAAAAACTCCAATAGTGAAGGGGGTTGGAGAAGATCGTGAGGTAGCAGTGCCGGGAACGCCGAAGGCTCGGGCTGTTACATAAAATTTTTATGTAACAGCCCGAGCCTTCGGCGTTCCCGGCACTGCTACCTCACGATCTTCTCCAACCCCCTTCACTATTGGAGTTTTTGCCTTCCATGGGAATCGAACCCATGTACCTGGGGATAAGTACATTGTTCATTCCATTCCCACTACCAAATGAACAATGTACTTATCCCCAGGTACATGGGTTCGATTCCCACGGAAGGCAAAAACTCCAATAGTGAAGGGGGTTGGAGAAGATCGTGAGGTAGCAGTGCCGGGAACGCCGAAGGCTCGGGCTGTTACAAATGTAGCAACACATGATTATCATGGATAAAATCATGGTCATGATAATAGTCATGGCCGTGTTAATTTTAAAAAACTCGGCTTCTCACTAGAAGATTCAAATAAACTATGTGTTCTGAAAACCATAGTATGATACAATATATAGCTATGATGAATGAATAAGATTTATAAATAATTACAAAAAGAAAGTGTTCAAGTGTTGAAATGCACTAGAAAATTTTATGCTCAAAATATAATATTTGTTAAGCTATGACTATTGATTTTATAGAGAAAACATTTATCTTGCTGATTACGCAACAACGAACACAATAGTCAAGAGTAAATTATATTCCTCATCTTTGACAATAAAAGAATCAAATGTGCGCACCATATCTGGTACTGAAAAAATGATTGAAGGCTACAGAAGAGCTAAAATATTATTATCGGAAAGAACTCAAGTAAATATTAAGATCAATGCATTATATTCCTCAAGTGTTCATAGATATTTATTGAGTTTTAAACTATGAGCCCTGAAGAGCCATAGTGTGATGTATTTTAACTAAGAATCAAGAGGATTCATAGCACAAATGAATATAGAACATGATTTAAAGTTATTATCTTTGTAAAATGAAATACAATATCCTGCGTCATTCTACAACGAAATAAAATATGCATTCATTGATTGTAAATTAGTTGATGAATTTTATGTACTATTGATATATTTCTTGAAGAAAATATTTCATCTAAGTTGTGATCTTTTATCAAAGTATGATTAAATTGTCCCAGAAGGACATGATGGTGTATACGAAATTGTATGGTGATTCTCCGGCAGAGATCTATGAAATCCCAAAGCAATGTTTATGATGATGTGGTGGAAATCACACTTGAGGGGGAGAATATTGAGAATTCAAGTGTGATTTAGAGACTCTTTTATTTTCCCCAACTATTAATATCAAAGTATGAAGATAAAATGAGAAAATATGAAAATCCCTGAAGGATTCAAATTGCGAGAAAAAATTATTCGAAATATTGAAGTCTCATTGTTCTACATTTGGAAAAGCGAATATAATTGGCATGACCGGTTAGACCATCCCGAGTCTTATGATGCAATCGAAGAGTATGAACATTCTTCATTATAATGAATTATTAGATGTTGTTCTCAAAGCCAATAAAAGGCGAAATAAAAGGCTTGAATTCCCATTATTTGATGTGATACATGTGCATATATCTAATATTTTGTGGGCCACATAGATATTATATAACTTTATCGATGCATCGACTGAATGTCCAAGTAAATGTCACCAACCTTGATCAAGTTGGTGTGGGACATGATTTTGAATGTCGAGTTGCACATGTTCATATTTAGAGTGGTATGGAAAAAATATTTAGCTAAATGCTTCATATTTATAGCCAGCCAATTATCATGAAACAAAGGTCCTTACTTGGACATTTTATTTTGCTAGTAGCAACATCTATGTGCATCAAGCCAATGAATCATTAAAATTCTCCCCATTACAATTGGTTCAAGGTCAGGAACCTAATATCTCTCATCTAAGAATTTGTATGTGAACTTTATGTTCTTCATTGTCCAACAGACACCATTATATGAAACTACAAGAAAACTGAGATTATGTGATGAATTTGAGTCTTTACCGTAAGATATTTCATATCATGTTTTTACTTATTGGCATTAGGGGGAGAAAAAAATAAATTAAGCAGCTCTGAAAATTTGTATAGAATGCATACATATAGTCGCACACAATAATATGAACCTGAAGTTCAAAATATGCATTAATCTCTGACCTAAAAGGAATTTCTAAATTCCTTAATGCTGCAATATCCTTCTCTATTGAAATTTTATTAGACTATAAGGCATGCCTAAAACTTGGTTCCAAAGATAAATCTTAGAGAAGGAAGATGGTCTTGTTGGTGAGGAAAACTATCATGAAAAGTGTAGAGATTGCAAAATGTTTTTATACCTCCTGAAGAGGTTCAGGTACCTGTCATTTATGATAGAAAGAGATCTCAATTGATCATATCTCTACCAGTTAAAATAAGGAACCAAGAACTTGAAAAATTGTCGACAAATAAGATAGCGCTAAAAATTATAAGTGCGAAAACATCCAAATTAAGTGTGTGGTTTGCCAAAACACAAAGAAGCAATTCATTTGCAAAATATAGTGGTTTTGAACTTGAAGTCTATACCCAGAAGGTATAAATCCAATAAGGCATATGTGAGCCTTCATATTCAAGTGAAATGAGAAATATTCACATGAAGTGAAATCAAAATATTTTTCTTACTTGATTAAATTTAGTAACAAAAAAAAACTCAATTTATTTGAAAAATGTGTTACAATATATTTGTATGGCTCACTTGTCGTTAGGGAGGATTATTGAAACTCCTTGAAGGATTTAATTTCCATTAGACATATAATTCAAACTATTGAAGAGATGACTTAATAAAGTGAATATGTCTCTTTGTGTATGCATACAATCAAAATGCATGTTGTATAGTACTTTCAGTGAATATTTCCAAATGAGAAATATGAGGATGACAACATTTGTCCATTATTATGAATTTGTTACAATTGATTTTTTATGATGATAATATAGACTTGATCAGAACTCCTGAAGATCTCTTGAAATCTACTGATTAAAGAAAAGTTTGGAATGGAATATGTTGGATTGTCAAAGCTTGTTTTGAATTGCAAATTTAGTTTGTCAATGGGGTTTTGTGCACCAAGACACTCATGCATCAAAGTTGCTAAACAAATTTGATATAAAAAGATATAATTTGTGTATTGATGTCACTTGATGTGAACAAAGATTATTACACGTCTCAAGAAAATGATGACTTACTTGAATTTGTCTTGAAGTGCCATATTGAGGATACTATTGCATTTTGTCAATTATGCATGTTGTGGTATTTTGTCAAAATCAACAAACTCAAAGATATTGGAACAAAGTTAAACATATAATTTGTATCTTAGAGATACAACAATATCATCCAATTATATGAAAGTTTTAGCACTACATCAAGGAAGTTGAGAATGTGGTTTTTTGTGGATTGTGATTCTACACATACGAGAAACTTGAAGAAGATAGTATTGCATCAACGACTAATTCAGATAAAAGTATAGTAAAGGAGATAAGACATATATTTCAACAACGTCACTATGAAGTAAAGCTTCTGATCAACTAGTATATAAGATTAATTGACATTCCTCGTCGCAGATATAATTGTCTTTATGAGGGGTAGATATAAACGTGTCATGCACTCTTTTTCCCTTCACCATGGTTTTGTCCCATTGGGTTTTCCTAGTAAGGTTTTTAATGAGGTAGTTCAAACACAAAGGATTATGTACTCTTTTTCCTTCACTAGAATTTTTTCCCAAAAAGGGTTTTTCTCTAGTAAGGTTTTAACGTGGCATATCCTTAATGGACATCTAAGGGGGAGTGTTATGAATAATTCTAGGAAGTTTTCTCTTCCCACCCACCACATATCTCTTTCACCCCCCGAATTTCCGATTTTGCCCTTGTTCAAAAAGTTCGGAACGTATATTCCGAACTTTTTTTTGCCTTGAATATGAATTTCGGAGTGTGTTTTTCGAAATTTTTTGTCGAATTTACACTAGGAAAAAGTTCGGAAAATACGTTCCGAACTTTTTAACAAGGGCAAAATCGGAATATTAGGGGGTGAAAAAGATATAGGGGGGTGGGAAGAGAAAGCATATAATTCTAGTTAGTAGATGTCCACTAGATTTTGGCCCATGTCTTTGGCCCAATATATTGTCCTATAAATAGAACTTATGTTACAATGTAATGTATACTTGTGAATGGAATATACAAGAGTTTCTATTCATCTCTCTTTCTCACTTTCATCTCTATTCTTGTTATGTTTAGAAGTAGTTTTATAACATAGTGCTATATATAGATATATTCCAACTTCCAAACATTTGTTTTTGTGGTGCATGTGATATGCTATCACTCTCATAAAATATCATGTATATAAGAAATTTTGTTTCTATGGAATAATTGTCTATCATGCATGGAGTTTGAAATAATTATTGTTTGATTGTTAATATTATCTTACAAAACACGAGACATAATCTTTAACTCATTTTTCTCTAATATCCATTTCAGGTTGAAAATTGTCATTTGGTACTTTGTCCATTAGTTGCAAGGTAATTGATAGAATATTGTATGTGTTTTTAAATTGTTATTGATTTATTTTAGGGTTAAATATGTTTTTAGTCCCTACATTTTACTCTATAGTCAATAATAGTCCCTACATTTTTTTATAGTGTATAAAAACCCTACAATTTTTTCTATAATTAAATTTAGTCCTCAAAAACTATTTTTCTTAACAAAGTGCTGATGTGGCACAATTAGCCAATAATTTAATGACACGTGTCTTTTTCCACCATAATTGTTGTAGACCTTTTCACATCGGATCTTTCCTTCTTTCATCTTCCACCACAATCACGGTTTTCATCCCCACAAACCCAACAACAACAACCATCCAAGCTTCCATTTTTCACCACCGCAACAAGCCAACAACACGGCAGGACAACAACAATACATAATCCAACCCTTCAAATCTCTAATTGTATTCAATTTCCCCAACCTCTATTTCACAAATTCCTAAAAACCCAGATCATGAATAAACATCTAACCCATAAAAATAAATCCTTTTACACCAAATCTAAAATGAATCGAAAGATGAGAAAAAGAGAAAGGGAAGCTTGAGGAGATAAAATTGTTGAAGCTAGTGTTTGAGATGGAGATGGTTAATGGGATAGAACATTACGTGACAATTGCAAAACTTTAACTGCATAATATTTCACTTAAGCAAAAACACAACAAAAACAAACAGGAGCAGGGATTGAAATATGTTATTTTTATTCTATGTTATCAGATGTATAAGGTATGTTTTGGTTTGGGTGGAGTATGAGTTTTCGTTTGAATTCTTGCTGGGAAAGGTTCTGTTTGTTAGCTTAGCAGCCTGTAATTGTGTTAAGGGGTGATGGAATGTGTTTAATGAAAGAAGGAGAGATTTGGTGTGAAAAGGTCTACAATAACTATGGTGGAAAAAGACAGGTGTCACTATATTATTGGTTAATTGTGTCACATCACCACTCTATTAAGAAAAATAAATAATGAGGACTAAATTTGATCACAAAAAAAATTGTAGGGTTTTTTTACACCATAAAAAAAATATAGGGACTATTCTTAACTATAGTGTAAAATGTAGGGACTAAAAACATATTTAACCCTTTTTATTTTATTCAATGCATTTTTTGGATGATTTAATATTGGTTCTCTCAATCACCAAGTGTGTAATAACAATCACCATCCCCTAAACTAATAAGCTATATAGATTCTTCATTATGGTACACATAAATGAAATTAAAGATCTATCTTTTATCTGTATATTTTTATAAATAAACGTCGTATTTTACAATGTGATGATGTTGCATCTCTAAAAAAAATTCTCATAACCTTTTAGAATTTTTCCTCTTATTAATTTTGATTTGTTTTTATGGTGGCAGGTATGCAAAATATTAAGAAATTATTATACCTATGAAATATTTATCTTTTATGGAGTTTGAAATAATATGTATTTGATTGGTCTTATTATCTTACAATGAATCATTTCTAAAAGTTCTTTTTCCTATATATTTCAAGTGGAAAATTGTTATTTGGTGTTTTGTTCAATAGTTGCAAGAGCTTTGATTAATTAATTTGTTAGAATATTGTATATATTTCCAAATTGTTTAAAAGTTTAATTTATTTTTTAATGCATTTTTTTGACTTATATTATATATATCTTGTAACAACCCATTTTTAGTTTATTAGAATCTATTAGTAATTTGGGTATGATTATGTCTGCTATGTTTTAAGCTTATTTCGAGTAGCTTATTAAATATCATGGTTGCTATGTTCCGCTGCGATGTGAATCAATTACTATGCATGTTAATTTGGAATTTTTATTTTATGTAGCACCTTAATATGCTTGTATATTAAGGTGTATTTTTTATGTAACTCTTTGTAAACTTTGTTAGTCTACCTTGGCATATCTTGTGCTAGAGATATCGTTCTTATATTATATCTCATTTTGGCTTGTTAAAAAAATATGCTTGTATATTTTAATTTAGGGTAAATAGGTTTTTCGCCCCCTACAATATAGGTAACATTTGTAATGCCCCATAGAAAAAAATTCTTAAGGATTCCCACCTTGCAAATTTTTTTGGCTCAAATATCATTTTCATCCCTGTATGTTAGTGAATTTTTGGTTTTAGTCCCTGTATATTTTTTTGTTGCAAATAAGTCTCTGAATGTATAAAATTTGTTGGTTTTAATCCCTGTCGTCTGCTATCGTTACAAAAAACGAAGATTTCTCAAACGTTTGCACATGTGGCCGCTATGATGTGTCAAGTTAAACTGATCTAGTCATAAACGGATGACTAAAATCACATTTAGGATAGAAAGAAAATGCATGCTTACACCATAATTTTATTTGAATTTTCACCAAGGTTTGATTTTGGTCCTCAATTTATGACCAGACCAGCTTAACTTGACACATCATAGCGGCCACGTGTGCAAACGTTTGAGGAATCTGTGTTTTTGTAACGGTAGCAGACGACATGGAGTAAAACCAACAAATTTTATACATTCAGGGACTTATTTGCAACCAAAAAATATGCAGGGACTAAAACAAAAAATTCGCAAACATACAGGGACAAAAATGATATTTAAGCCAATTTTTTTTATTTGCAATGCCCCCCTTGCCCAACACATGACAGCTGACTTGGATGGAATCTCCACGTGGCACCACAAAATGATGCCACATGAAAATTAATAAAATTAAAAATTAAATTAAATTCCACATAAATTGACATGTCATTAGAAATGCCACATCATTATATGTTATTGAAATATTATTTAATTTTTGTAAATAAAAAATAATAATATCATTTTATTTTAATCTTATTATTATTATTATTATTATTATTATTATTATTATTATTATTATTATTTTGCTTTTTATATTTTTGAGATCAGGATCACCATTCACGGCCATGAAATTAGGATCAAAACTTTTGATTCTAAAATCAGAAACCCAAATCTTTAAGAGTTATAAAACAGACAAAAAGTTCAACAAAGGGGGGAGAGCAAAAATTAACAGAGCTAAATTTCATCAACACAAAAAAAAAACCATCAGTGAAACAAAATTTCATAGAACCAACAATTTTATAACCAAAAAACAACAATTGGCCGAGGGCCAATTCTTCCTTCCAAACCACAACTCCAATCAACCATCGAACCCATAAAGGAAAAATAGAAGGCACAATTAATGAAATTGAAGGCATAATTAATGAAAATTTATTTTGCCAGATTTGTCTTCTTTCTTCTTACTGCCAAAAAAAGGAAAAAAAAAGTAATATTGGGATTTTCTTTTTTTGCAGGAGTAGCAATCCAATGATTCCTGTGATTATGTTTTCCATACATGTAAGGCCATATGTAAGTATTGCAAATTTCAATCAATTCACAACCAAAACCCATAATATATTCACCTTGAATTTACAAAACACTGTAAATCAAATTCATTTCCCAAATCTCAAAATCTATTTAAAAAACAACAACAATATCATGCGATTTCAACAACAAAAACAACAACAAATCGCGAAATCCAAATCGAAAATGAACAGAAAACGAGAAAGAAGAAGAGTTCGATTGAAACGCGAACAGAACCGGAAAGAGGAGAAGAAGAAAGAATCGAAACAAAACCGGTAAAAACAAAACATTTCGTCACCTTTCTGTAGGTCCCGATCCGGTTTATTGTTAAGTTTTTTGATATTTTTGAGTTCGGATTTGGATTGAGGAAGAAATTTTAAGAGGGGTTGGGGTTAACATTTTTTAAAAATGGAGAGGGCGGCGCCACCGCACCGGATTCTGGAAAACTTATGAAAGTGAGTGAGAGAGAACATAGAGCAAGTGAGAGAGAGAGAGAGGGATGGCTCAAATGATTTTTTTTCCTTTGAAAAACCTTTTAATAACAATTTTCTAATTTATTTTTTTAATAAACATTAAATGAGTTGACTTTTTTTAAAAAAAAAATATTAATATACAATAGAGATTACTGATAATTTACTTTAGTGTGCATGTATATTAATTAAAAATTTATGTACACTAATGAGCTACAAGTGAAGTTCTGATTGATATTCTAAAGCGTCCCCAGAAGTTGGGTAAAGCAAGTTCTGATGTATGACACCAGATGTAACACCCTAAATCTCATATTTTATTATATTTGATTGATTGATTTTATTTAATTAATTGGTATGTTTTGTATGCATTAATTAGTCGTTATTCTTATGTTTGTTAGTAATGGGCTTTTATGAGTATTGTGCTTAATTAGAAGGAATAAGAGTTTGTGATATAATTAAGGTTAATGTAGTAATTTAGTATGAGTTAGTGGGTTGCGTAGAGATAAGAATGACATTTTGGTTATTATCTAAAAGGATAGGGTATCTTGGGAATGAAGTAGTGGCAATTGAGTAAATAGTACGAGAATTAATGGTATGAGTAAAGTTGAGTTTGCCAGTTGGAATTATAGAGAAATTAAGGGTAATATAGGAAATTGACCATAACCTAAGTGGAGAGTATATAAAGGAGTAGTTTTTATGAGGAGTAGTGTTGTGGTTTCATTTGTCACAAAAATGAGAGAAAGGGAGGTAGAGAGAAAGTGTGGAAGAACCAAGCTTGAAGATGTAGAAGGGATTCAAAGTGTAGAGCTTAGAGATGTAAAACTTCAATCTAAGGTAAGAGGTTTAGATAATATAATTTTGGGTGATCAAAGAGAGGGGAGTTTGCCTATGACTCCACACCCAAACTCTCTTCACTCATTTTTGGGTTTTGGGAAGAAAATGGGTTTTGGGAAGGTGTTTATCTATATGATTTTATGTTGATTGAATGATTCTAGATAATTATTCATGTTTAGTTAATTGATTAATATGAGAAAAATCTATACTTTGCATGTTAATTGTGTTGTTATGAAGTTTTGAATAAATATATGAATAATCCATGATTCTTACCTTTTTGGTGTTAAATCATGTTTATAGTTGTACTTCTAAGCTTATATAACCTATGTATGCCTAAAATTGCTAGCTTTAGGAATTTATATGATGAAAGATGATATTTTTATGTGATTCTAAGCTTAAACCTGAAGATGGGAGCCTTTTCTGGGCTTGCTCGCTGAGCGAGGTATCATGCTCGCTGTAGCGAGCATTCGTTGCTCTTGAAAATACCCAGAATTTTGTATTGGTCGCCCAGCGACGAGTTAGCGACCGTTCTCGCTGCCAGCTAGCTGGTGGCGAGCAACAGTCTGTAACTGCTCGCTAGGTGCTCGCCAGGGGGTAGCTTAGCGACCGAACCCTGATTCAATTTTATTACAAGATTAATTTAATGGTTTGTATGCTTATAACATGTTAGAATTATGATCTTTTGATTGTAGGGTAACATGATTGAATGAATATGAACCTAGTAATGAGGAATTATTAGTATGTGATCAATAGAATGATGGATTGATTAGAATGAAGAGTTATGTTATTGAATTAAATGAACCATATGCTTATAACATGTCTTAATTATGATCTTTTGATTATAGGATGACATGATAGCTTGCGTATGAGTACCTTGAGAGATAATATGTTATGATAATTAAGTTATTATTGACCCATGAGTATGTGATTATGACAATGATATGCTTACATATGTGTGATTGATACATGTATGTATATCTTATTTGTGAATGATTAATGATGATGATGATCTTGAAAGTATGATCAATTGAGAAGATTAATTAATGTGATTTAATTAATAGAGAAGATATATTCTTTTAACAATAAGTGTTAGAATATATGGATTATATTATTGTCGCGGTGATTTTTGGACGTCGAGCTATTAATTAGCTCCGAATCTCAATTTTATAGTTACACCACCGATCTTTAATTTTTCCGAGGAAAGGGGAAAAGTTCGTTTAAATACCCTATTTAAAGAGATCGAGGTAACGAGGTTGGTTATACGAAGGGAAGGTTCTAGCACCCTAAGTATCTATAGTATCCTATAGGAACCTCTTGTTCTAATCTACCTATGCGCTTTTATTTTAATTGCTTGCAAAATGTATAAGAGTTAGGGAAACGAAGTGATGATTGAGAAAATGGTTTTAAGTGATAAAAGCTCTTGGTTTGAATTCCAAGGTTTTTGCTTAGGGAAAAGTTTTGAATGAAAAAAGACACTTGGTTTGAAGTCCAAGGTTTTTAAACTAGAAAGAAAATTTGATTGAATTTTTGAAAATGCAACTCGGTTTGAAATCCAAGTGCTTTTGCCTAAAGAAAAGAGTTGTTTGATTAATTTTTAGAAAAAATGTGACTTGGTTTGAAATCCAAGTGTTGTTTTGAAAATGATTTGATAATGACATGTTTTTTTGGGTATTTTTGAAAAGAGGTGTTGACCTCAAATTTTGGATAGAAATGGGTAATGGTCTAAGCGCGGATACGATATTAAACTAAACATCCTAAAACGTTAAATTAAGCGCGAAGGCACTTCACGACGATATATAGATCGAAGCGACGCCTTTTCCTCGGATTTCTATACTACACATATAAATAAACAATAATAAATGCGAAGATAAAATTACTAATATGAAAGAAAATCTAATCAAACAATACAACCAGGGGGGAATCATGCTATGGAGAAATTCAATGGATAAAATAAACAAATGAGAGTAATAACTATAATAATAATAATAATAAAATAACAATCATAAAGCACACAATTTATACATATCAAACAATACAACCGGGGGGGAATCATGTTATGGGAAATTCAATGGATAAAATAAACAAACGAGAGTAATAACTATAATAATAATAATAATAATAATAAAATAACAATCATAAAGCACACAATTTATACATGTCCAATAAAGTATCATAAATATGATGAAATGAGATGCAAGTCAATAATATGATATGAGAGAACATTCACATAAGGATAATCAAAGAATAACATGACATAAGAAAACATTCATATAAGGATAATCAAAGAATAATATGACATGAGAAAACATTCATATAAGAATAATATGACATGGGAGAACATTCACATAAGGATAATCAAAGGATTTAGATTTTCATGGTATCTCAACTTCAAAATAACAATGCACATAAGCAACAATTAATCAAGGAAATCAAACATTTGGAACAACGACATAGTAAAATTATTTGAAATTAAGGATATGAATCACAAAGCGTGAAACAAGTATTGGACTAAGATTTAAACAAATATTTAAAGCATGGTAAAAGCTAAGTTAAAAAAGATAATGACAACTAAATCAAGGGTCCTAAGCAAAACTAAATAAATAATCATAAGCATGTTAATTCTACAATTAAAACTAATAAATAAGTTTCTATATTACACAAAGAATAAGTGGCTGAGAGTAAACTCTCAAATTAAAGACCATAAGTGCTTATATCATTTAACTTGCACAAAACAAGAGATTAAGCAAACATGAATATAACATCACAACATGATCAAACTAAACAAATAAGAAAAAAAAATAGGAAAGAAAACAAAAGGGCTCAATTCTGTATTATATAACTAAAAGTAGCCTAAAATGGGTTAAATATATAAGCACTTATTCCATAATCTAAAATAAAAATAAAAATAGTAGGGGAGGTGCATTACTGAATACGCACAGAAAGGGGGTACAAAATAGTAAAACAGGCCCAGAAAGCCCAAGCCCAGAAACGCCTCAGTTCAACCAAACAAAAAATCTGTGAGCTATAGGCGCGGATCCAATGTGACGCGTACGTGTGACTCTATCGTCTTACTAACGTCAGATCCTCATTTAAAGAGATCTGACGGTCGCGATCAAAGAGCGCACACGCGCCACTAGATTGATCCAACGCTCGCGATTTAAACTGGAGAGAAAGGAGATTCACGCATGGATCATCATCCCCGTTTGAAACTAAACGTCGCCGGTTTTACAAAAGTACCCAGAAATTAACAAATCATATACGGTTCTCTTCGTTTTTCACAAGGATTTCGAAAATGTTACTAGTTTTGCACAACGAAGCATGAATAATGAAAAACGAACGGAACAAGTTTTTAAATCGAAACTCAAACTAGCTACACAGTGCATATCAAGTTGAAATAATGAACGATAAAGCTCCTACATGTTATAACTAAGTGAAACGAAACTAAAAGGGAGAAGAAAGCAACCAAAAACGCGAGTTGGAAACTTGATTTTTTCTTGAACTTCCTCCTTCGAAATGAGCTCGAAAACGGTGCTGGAACTTCGATTTAAGGATGCATTTATGTTTCTGGAGGCTTATAGAAGATATTTGATGAATCAATTTCAAGATATGAAGCTGGTTTGAGGTTTTTGGAATTTTGAAAAAGTGAGGAACTTTGATTTCGTGGGTGAGTGTTTTCACTGATTTCTGGAACCCTTTTCTCTGAAAATAAGTGCTCTATTTATAAGGAAAGATTAGGGTTAAAATATGGCTTGAATTGGAGAGAAAGAAAGGGTAGTTTTGAGTTTTTTCTCATGAGATATTTTTTGTCATTTTTGATCAAAATGAGAGCACATGTTGTGATGTGGTGAGCTGTGATAAAATAGAATCTTCTAGGCCCAACTGAGATAGAGCAAAGGTTAGTGGAATTTTGGGATCATTATGTGATGAAAATTGGTGAAAGATAATTAAAATGAATTATTAGAAATAAATGAAATGTAAATAGGCAAAGGGTAAAAATGTCATTTTTTAGGGTTTATGAAGTGTTGGAATTAACTTGAAAATAAATGAAAAAAAGTTTGAATAAAAAAGGTTACTTGCATTGGAAGAAATCCATTTTTGAATTTAAATGTGAAACTAGTGTGAATATAATAATATAAAATAAAAATTAGAATTTAAAAAAAATGTTTTTGATATATTTGTAAAATATAAAGAGAATGAAAAATAAACCTACAAGCCAAAAATCAAAAATGGGAAAAATAATGTTACTTGCAGAGGAAGTAACCTATTTTCTCTATTTTTTAGAAAAGGGTAAAATTGGGAATAAAAAAATGTTTATGTGTCAATGTTAGTACAAGGATATATATGGTGAAAAAATAAATCCAAAAGGCTAAATGGTTATTTATCTAAAAATGAAACAGTTAAGCAGCGTAAACGAAATAAAATACTATTTTTGACATTTTTGAATTAATGAATAAAGTAATAATAAATATGCTCTCAAAATGAGAAAAAACAATGAAAAATTTAGGAAGGTCAAAAAATAGGGTATGACAATTATCCTTGTATGTTGAGCAGATACTTTAGATGAGCCATAAAGTATAGTAGATATTTTAGTAGCTGCGGTTGACTAAAATATGTAAATCATATGTTTGGTAATTGTACATTCATGCACTCATATTGTATGTTGAGCAGATACTTTAGATGAGCCCTAAAGCATAGCAGATATTTTAGTAGCTGCGGTTGACTAAAATATAATTGGAATAAGTTTTCCAATGAATTGATGAAATGGTACCACATGCATTAGTCGTGTCTAGGGTGGCATGACATGAGTAATTGACATTAGTTGCATTAGGAATATGTGATTAAATGTGATATTTGGTACTTGACATTAATTTATATTCCTTAATAAAGTGATTAAGTGTATTATGAGATATGTGATTAATGATTAATAATTAATGATGATGTGTATACCTTGTCAATTGATCGAGAATTTGATATAATTGTGATGTATTGTATTTGTATGGTTATGTGATATGAATTACATGAGATTAATGTATGTTTATGAATTGAATTGTTAGACATGAGCATACTATGTCCTAAGTGTTAAGTGTGTTCTTGCACTTATTTTCTTTTATGGTTATATTATTTAACCCTCTGTTTTGTGTATGTGCTGAACCTTTGGGGGTTCAGGTTCTCAGGTTATATCTGTGACCGAGTCGTTGGTGAAGCTTCGCTCTGATCATGACACGGGGATAGGGACCCTTAGAATGTATATGTACTTAGAGTCTTGTTCATTACCTTAATTTATTCTATTTTGAAATTGTATCATTTTTGAAAAGTATTAGTTCAAGTGATGTTTTAACTAATTAAGTTATTAGTTGTATTTTAATGAAGTTTGTAGTACTCGAACCGTATTAATTTTATAAATCAAGTTTTATGTTCCGTTGCGTATTTGAAAAATATTTTAAAGATAGTATTTTAATTAAATACGGATTGGGTGTTACACCAGAAGTTATGTCACCAGAAGTTGTAAGTCAAAGTCAATCAGAAGCTATCCTCATCAGAAGCTGTAATGAAAACTCAAGATTCTGATGACCACGAAGACAACATAATTTGTCAGAAGAATATTCAGAAGAACATTCTATTCTTAACGACTATCATATATTTGGCAAATTCAGAATGACGAAAGAAATCATCATACAAGACCGTTATGATCATGATAGTGACGTTTGTACTATTGTACTATATTCTATTTCCTGATATGGGCGAATATTCGAAATCAAGGATCAAGAATTCATCATTTACCTGATTTGGATTATCACGTCTCAAGAAGAAGAATAGTACAGTACTATCTAGCTGTTTTCGTCATATCTACTCAAATTCATACGCTCCACTACCGTCTATAAAAGGAGGAAGAATTTGAAGAATTAGATACAACAACACAACTACGAACAACAGCGCTGTTACTCTGCTAAATTCAAAAGAGCATTATAACACTTTGAGAAATACAACTTGAGCTTATTTCAAAATTCAAGACAAACTGTTTTCAACTTCTGATTAGTCAGTTGTTGAACCTTAGTTTTCTTTCATCAGAATTCTAAGATTAGTCTTGTCTTTAGAGTTGTATTATTTTGTTCAGAACTCTGATTTTAATATCAGAAGTTCAAATATTGTTTTGTTATTTGTAACCTTTGTTAGAAGTCTCTTGCTTTTGTGCTTGAGCATTTGGAAGTCTCTTGTATTGTGTTACTTGAGCATTGGAAGTCTCTTGCTTGTGTGCTCGAGCAATTGTAATCTTTTGTGATTATAGTGAAATCCCTTGGAAGTGCAAGGGGACTGGAGTACTCTCGGTTTGTGAGGGGAACCAGTATAAAAATCAGTGTGTTCATCTCTCTTCTCTCTTCTCTTTTACTGTTTCATCTCGACCAGAAGTTATTGTGTTTTGATTATTCCGCTGCGAGTTCTGATAAGTTGAATGACTTAGAAGAAGTTTTTCAAAAACTCTTAAAACACAATTCAACCCCCCTTCTTGTGTTTTTCACACCTTCAGATATTACAAATGTCGCCTATATTGCATGGGGCGAAAGGCCTATTTACCCTTTAATTTAAGTTAATTATAGTATATAAGTGGGTTAGGGTGTTACATATCTCTCAATTACCAAGTTTGAAACAACAAGAATCTTTTTTTATTATCTTATAATAGGAAGGTTGAGTTACTCTTAAGCCTCTATTTTGATGATGTGACATATCTAAGAAAATTCCACATTTCTATTGAAAATTTATCAACTACTTCTCTTATTTAATCTAAAATAAAACTTATATCCTTCACAAATTTAATTTAATGTCTAATGAATAGAAAAAGAAACCACAAAAAAAAAAAAATTCCAATTTCTAAATAATTAATTAAATCTAAAAAAACTATTAATGTATTATAGAGAGATAAATTATACACTATATCATATTAATATTTAGTGATGATACAATTACCAAGTTTGCAACAACAACAATCACCTACACTAATAAGTCAGAAACTTATTAATTCTGGCGCATGTAACAAAACAATATGTCATAGAATTTTGAAAAATTGCATATAACAAAAATATCTATTGTTGAACATTTCTCATCACGGATGAAAGTAATTTTTTAACGATAATGATTAAATATTATTAATTTTAAAGTAGTAAAATTATTTGTTCATGAATAGTGTAAAAACATATCAACTTATCAAAAACAATATCAACTTAATAAAGTAATTAGTATTATTTATGAAATTGACTTTTAAGTTGTACATGTTATGAGAGTTTTGATTGCTAAGTGGTATCAAGTTAAATGGTCTTGAATGACCATTTTACATGCAAGTGGTAGTGCATTTTTTATATCGTAAAAATATGTCAAAATAAACAACATAATTAATAAATTTATATTAATTGTATGTAGAGTTGAAGACCAATAGATATTTTAACGGTTACAATATTTGGTATCCTATTAAAAATTATTACAAGACATTATGATATATAAACTACAAGAAATTTGATTTTTAATGATAACATGAGAACGTAGGCAAAAAACTTTTTCGTACACTATAATTTGTTATACCTACAGAATTTTGAAAGTATAGGTCAAAATAACCCAAAATGTTGTAGGACAAAGACTATACGTAAAAGACTATAGATATAACTAAATATATGATTAGTTAAACGACGCAATGACAATAAAAATCATGAATTTTTTGTTTTCAGCCTAAGTTAATTAATTTGATCTTTTTTCTCTTTTCATAGCTTATATTGTAGTTGTTTTATTATTATATTTCATTGAAATAATTGTAATTGTAAAAAAAACCATCTTACTTTTAATACAGATTAATATTAAACATCACCATATTTTAAAATATTATCAATAATTTATTTACATGTGATTATACTTATCGTATATAATTATAATTTGTCATTTATAAAATATATTCAAGTGCGTGTTCTAATATGAAAAGACATAAAATTCGCAAAGAAAAAACAAGTTCAAAAGAAAGAATTAAGAGAATAAAAAAAAGGGTAAACCGAACAACAAATTAAAAATTCAAACAAAAAGAAAATTGAGATAAAATTTTACCAAGTAATGTTTGAAAAAATCTAATACTACAAAATATGCATTTTCGTATATAAGGGATCTTAAATTAATTATATAGAAGAGAATCAGGAACTATGTTATTTGGTATGTAATTTTAAGGATATTGATCAAAAGATGAAAAATGCAGAACCACCATCAATGAATCACATTATACTCTATAATTTAAACTTATTTCAACTTTTCCAATAAGCAATATTTTTTAGCAAACCGGTTTTAACTCTTATTGAAATTAATAAAAAATACACCAAAATAAAAAAAAAAACTTGAGACTATATATCTACGATCTATAAAAATAAAATTAAGTTTTTAAATGAATGCGCTATCACCCCAAAAATGAGGAGCAGTGTATATTTGTGTTGTGTGTGGTTGGGGGGGGCCTCCTATTACCTCTTTTTTTTTTTTTTTTTTTTTTTTCTTGAACTTCCTCCTATATTATATAGGAGTATAAACAAAAAAATGATTTATTTTTTTTTATCCTTTTTAGTATTATTAAAAGAAGGTCAAATTTTAAAATTCACTTTTTGTGTCATTGAAAATGCATAGGTTGAAGAGGTTCCTGACCTTTCTGTGATCCCTCATATTCAGGATCCTCAAGTCGAGACTTTCGAAGAGGTTTTAAATCCCAATGTTGTTCATGACTTGGCCATTTTGAAGCAATATTGGGAGGGTAAGGATGTCGGGGACATTGGGCATAAAATTTATAGTGATGTGGAAGAAAGAGAGGCAGCTATTAATTTTTTGAAAAATCGTGCTGTTACTAGCGAAGAACCTTTCACTGTGGTGGTGTCTAAGGCAAAAAAAAAGAATATGCAGAAGGGTTTTCAGGTTCATAGTACCCGATCCAGGGGTAGGCATCTGTCATACTCCATTTTTTGACCACCCCAAAATTTTCATTTAAGTTTTGCCCATTTTAAAGCATGTTAATTTTCATCATATTATTATTATTTATTAATTTAAAATTGTCAAAAAATAGTATTTTATCCTGTTTACGCTGCTTAACTGTTTCATTTTTAGATAATTAATTGCATGACTTATTGAATTTTTTCTTGCACCACATATTTTCAAATATAATCTTGTACCATAATGTGCTCATAAATCAAGTTTTATCCCCATTTTACCCTTTTTCAAAATTTCAAATATTAAGGTAACTTCTTTTGCAAGTAATCTCATTCTTTATCCATTCTTCATGATTTTTGAGTTATAATGTCATCTCCATCATTTTCATATATTATGAGCATAATAAAAATATTTTAATTACATTTTCATTTGCATTTTTTATTTTTATATTATATTATTTACATTTTAAATTTCAAAATTCATTTCTTCACTAACAAGTAACCTTTCTTTTTCAAACTTTTTTCAATTATTTCCAAATTAACTTAGGCATTCTATAAACTCTAAAAATGGACACTTTTGCCCTTGTTCATAAATATTTTCATTTTACATGTATTTATTTATTTACAAAAATGGTTTAAAATTGGTTTAAAATTATTTCTTCCATCAAATAAATTCCAAAAAATCCCATGATCCTCTCCCAACCATTTGATCTCAGAATATACCTCAAAATGCCCTTTGCATCAGATCAACACACTTGTACTCTTGATTAGCACAATCACAAAATATCCCTTTTGCAAAAACTCAAGAATACCCCTCTTACTCACCCAAAATCACTCTTCTCATGACCTAAACTCTTTCTATAAATACCACATCATTTTCTCTGCATCAAAGGTTGGAGAATTGGAGAAGGAGGCAGCTAAGAACAAGCTCATTTTCACTCACTTTTCAAAAATCCCCAAACACGAATTTCTCATTGTTTCTTGCAATTAACACGTTAGTAACCTTCTATAAGCCTTCAGAACCAAAACCCAAGCTCCAATTTGAAGCTCCAGTGGTGATTTGAAGCTCGTGTTGGAGGTGAAAGTTCGTGAAAAAGTCAAGTCTCTCTAGCTCGTTTCTGGTAGCTTTCTTCTCCCTTTTTAATCCCTTTCATCTTATTTTTACATGTTGAAACTATCTGGGTTGTTGTTTGGCTTTGATTCCTGCGTATTTGTGAATTTGAGTTTTGATTAAAATTTCTTTTCTCGTTCGTTTTTGAAGTTACAGTAGTTGTTTTGAAAAACTAATCAGATATTTGAGATCCTTGTGAAAAAACGAACAAAACCATGTAAGATTCATTCATTTCTGGGTTGATTTTGTAACTCCGGTGCCGGAAACGGCGCCGGCGACGGCGAGGGTGAAACGGAGACGATGATCCATCATGAGTCTCCGTCCACGTCAAGTTTAAAACGTAACTGTTAGATCAATCAAACGGCGCGTGTGTTCCTTTAATCGCACCCGTTAGATCTCATTAAATGAAGATCTGACGGTGGTCAGACGATAGGACCACAATACGCGTCCGTACATGATCTGTGCTTGGTTGTGTGCACACGTGTTACTCAGTAATTGCCAGATTTAATCTGGGCTGTTGTTTTGATCCAATGGTGCGCGTGGGAGAGTAAACGTGGCCGTCAGATCCTTCCCGGGGAAGATCAGATGGTTGTAAATCGTGCTCACCCCTATACGCGTCACACCAGATCACAGCCCACATTTCCTCAGATTTTTTTTTGCGTGTTGGGCTTGGGCTTTGGGCTTTTCTTTTTTGCTACTGCACCCCCTATTTTATTTTACTTGATATTTGCACCCCCTGTCTATATGAAATTTTATTTTATTTTTCTGAGACATGTTATTTATTTTAATTATATTTTTGGCCATTACAAACTGATACCTCATGAAATTATTTTTTAAATCATTTATTTACTATTTTTTCCTATTTTCTTTATTCATTAGTTTATAAATTAGGTTTAACTAAATTAATTTTTGATAATATGCTTGTGTTACTTAATTTACCATATGATATGAATAATATGATAATGTTTGAGACTTTTTATCTTGATGTGTATATAGTCATGTATTATTTTGATTTTTTTATTTATTTTTTTTATTTTTTATTTTTTATTTTTAATCTTTTGGCACTATTTAATTAGGTTTAAATGTTAATAATTAACCTTAGATAAATATGAAAATCATTTTCCTATGTTATTGTTATGCCATAAACTTTTAATTATTTTTTGTTGAATGTTACCCTCTGACTTTGGTTCATTTTGCCTTGATCCCATGATTTTTCTTGCTTATTCTATTTTAATTGCATTAATTAATTGTAGGATTTACATGTTAGGGTTTTAAATGACTTTATTTGATGTTTTAATTATTAATTGCCACTAAATTTGTTCTATGCTTGATAATACGCATAATTTTTGCTTCCATGATTTAGTTCTAGGCTTTTGATTTAATGTGATTAATTTTTAATATTGTGGTTTAATTGTTAAATATTTTTCTTCATTTAATAAAAAATAATAAATATGCATGTATATGATTTTGAAAATGCTTGATTTATTTTGATGGTATTTTCTATGGTATGATATGATAGTCTTAAGTATCTTGATTGATTTTCAATTTTCATTTTTAGACAAGTATATTCATGTATGTTTAATTGGAAATGTTTGGTATTATCTAGGTTATCTTATTATTTGGTTATTTTATTTATGATGTGTTAAATTTTTGCTTTTGCTTTTTCTTGTCTATTTCTACTCTCATGTTTTATGTGTTAATCTTGTCATTAATTGTTATTTGTTTTATGCTTCACATGATACTTATATCTCATTACTTGCTTCGTATTTATTACTTGTTATATGCTTTATAATTCATTTCATGATTTTATGATTATATGCTTTATATTTATGCTTCTTGCATTTATGTTATATTATATGCTCTATATTTATATCTTATTTATTTATTTATGCTATCATTATTATTGTTATTCAAATCCCCTTTGCATGTTTCCCCCCTGGTTGTAATTTTAAATGCGCATAATTGGCGCGATTTATTTTCAGTCATTATTTATTATTGTCATTTATTTAATTCAATCACCTTCGCATGTCCCCCCCGGATGTATTGTATGTTTTAAATTCTCGCTCATTATTGCTCGTTAGTATATTTAGTATATTAATCCGAAGAAAGGAAAAAACCTCGACCTATATGTCGTTGTAAAAAGTCTAAGCGCGATTCAATATTTTAGGTTGTTTAGTTAAAGCGTTAGAACTTTCGCTAGAACCATTAACCTTTTTTAGCCAAAAATAGAGGTCAACACCTCTTCTCAAAATATCCAAAACATGTCATTTATCAAAAACTCTTTCCAAACAACTTGGATTTTAAACCAAGTCATTAATCAATCAAACTTCCATTTTCTTTAGGTAAAAACACTTGGTTTTTCAAATCAAGTCTTATTTTCAAATTCAAAAAATCATTTTCATTAGGTAAAAAACCTTGGAACTCAAGCTAAGAGCATTTTGTCATTCAAAACTCATTTTCTCAATAATCACTCAATTTTCCCTAAATCTTGTACATATTTGCAAACACATAAAATCAAGCGTTTAGAATAGAATACAAGAGGTTCCTATAGAGTACTATAGACGCCTAGAGTGCTAATACATTCCCTTTGCGTAACCAACCCCCCCTTACCTCGATCTCTTTAATTAGGGTGTTTAACGGACTTTCTCCCTTTTTCGGAAAAATCAAAGCTCGGTGGTGTAATTAAATATTTTGTGATTCAACGCTTCTCAATAGTTTGACATCCAAAAATCACCGCGACAGAAATGGCGACTTCACTGGGGATCCCCCGAGCGGGTTGAGCCCATCTTGTATTATTTTTTCTTTCCGCTTGTTTGTTTATATGTGTATATGTATGATTTATGTGCTTTAAATTGGGAAAATTGCTTGAGTGAGATAAGTCCTAACCCGGACTTGAGGGAAACAATAAGATAGGATAGTGGTAGGGTCATAGCGACGGGATCAGAGTAGTTTGATCCATGTTCGCATGTGATATAACCACGCACAGTCTAGGAAGTTCAAAGGTGGAGTGTTGACATGAGTAGTTATGTTGACGTTCTATTTTTGGAGGACCGAAGGATTGTGGTCCTTTAGAGTTACACTTAACCCATCTTGGCCTTTAGGACGTGGTGCGGTGACCGATCTAGAGTAGTCTTGGATTGGTTGATACGCGAAGCCACACCCGAACGAGATTGTCTTGCGGATATTATTGGACCGGGAGTAGTTTCGTAAGCCGGTAATATCCAAAAGACGGTTTATAACTTTGGGAACTTTGTAGAACCCGTGATACAGGTACAAAGCAAACCTTAGTACTTACCATGTGGGAAGGGGCTCTTACCCTTGGCTCCAACATTTTTACCTTAACCCACCCATGTTTGTGCATCATTAATTGCATACATGCATTCATTCATAAAACTTTTTTTCCCATCCGATATCGAAGGACTTAAAAAAAAAAAAAAAATCCTTGTATTTTTGTCTTTGTAAAGTTCTAGTTATTAGATGAAATGGATATTTTCTATAATGTTTACATTTAATTTAATATAAGCCCTTCGACATAAAAAAACTTGCATAATTTAGCATACCATGCATCATGTTGCATTCACAAATTTCCAAAAAAATAGAGTCTCATATTCTTCCCCCCCTCCTCTGCCTCAGTTAAAGTGGCTCGGCGTATCCGTTACAAGGCGACTCGCACTTACAACACCCGGTCTCAAATTAAGAAAAAGATGGCAACTGTTGAAGAAGAGAATACACAGCTCCGTGAACAAGTGACAGGTATGCAAGCCGAGATTGAGAATTTGACTACTATGGTGACCTCTCTGTTGGCAAGTCAGAACCAGGGTTCAACATCGGTTCTTCAGTCCAGTGGTGCGCCTGTGCCACCCCCGGTTGTATCTGCACCAATTCCTGCTCCCCGGCTCTCTATGCCTGAAGGTTGTACGTGGGGATTATCGGAAGGTTTTCTTGGAGGAGGACTCTTCCCTCAAGTGACCAAAGCACCCCTCGTTCAGTTGGAAAATACTCTCCCACAAGTTACTGCTACTGTTACTGCACCTGCAGTCCATGCTGCTCCTCATTACCAAGAGCCTATTTTTCATGCGGAAAGCATGGGAGGTTTTGATAGAGTGGAAGATCTACAAGATAAGTTTAATGAAATGCAGCGCGAGATGAGGGCCCTCAAGGGGAAAGATCTGTTTGGTAAAGATGCTCATGAATTATGCTTAGTTCCTGATGTTGTGGTTACGCCTAAGTTCAAGGTTCCAGATTTTGAGAAGTACAAGGGAAGTACCTGTCCAAGAGCTCATCTAACTATGTATGCGAGGAAAATGTCTACTCAAACTAGCAACGATAAGCTCCTGATTCACTATTTTCAGGATAGCCTGTCTGGGGCAACCTTGAGATGGTATATGGATTTGAATAGGGTTGATATCCGCACCTTTAATGATTTGGCTAGTGCTTTTATGTCTCAGTACAACTACAATTCCTTCATGGCTCCTGATAGGGATGAGCTCCGTGCAATGACCCAAAAAGAGAAAGAATCCTTCAAAGAGTACGCTCAGAGATGGAGGGAGTTAGCTGCTCAGACTCGTCCTCCTATTGAATAAAGAGAGTTGTCTAAGATGTTCATTCACACTCTTAATCCGTTCTTTTATGAGAAGATGTTCAACCTGGTATCTAGAAGTTTTACTGAAGTAGTGGAAACTAGGATGTGCCTAGCGGAGGCCATTCGCCATGGAAGAATGTCAAAAGAAAACACCCCTGTCAGCAATACCAAGAAGTATGGTAACAATTTCCCGAAAAAGAAAGAGTCCGAAGTCGGTATGCTAACTCAAGGAGGTTTCCAGCCAAGATACCCAAATTATCAACATGTTTCAGCCATCGCACCTACACCACAACCACATTACCCACAAATGACTCCCCAACAATCATATCCACCACAGATTCGCCCTCAAAATGTTCAACAACCATTCAATCGCACTCCCAGATATCCACCCTTTGATCCCATACCAATGAAATATGCCGATTTGCTTCCAGCCTTGCTTGCCAAGAATTTTGTTCAAACAAGGCCACCACCTCCAGTGCCTGTTATACTGCCTACTTGGTACCGTAATGACCTGACTTGTGCCTTCCACCAAGGAGCGCCTGGCCATGATGTGGAACGCTGTTTTGCTTTTAAGAAGGCTGTCCAGGACCTAGTCCGAAGCAAAGTGTTGACTTTCAAAGACGAGAACCCCAATGTTCAAACAAACCCTTTACCAAATCATAATCCCTATGTTCATTTCATTCAACCCTGCCTAGCTACAAATGTCATCCTCAGTGTGAAAAGTATCAAGACTCCTCTGGTTCCTATCCATATCAAAATGTGCAAAGCAAAGATGTTCGATCATGATCATTCAGTTTGTGAAGAGTGTCTGTCAGATCCTCATGGGTGTTCCCAAGTCCAAAAAGACATCCAAGGTTTGATGGACAAAGGAGAGTTATTAGTAACAAAGAAAGATGAAGAGGTTTGTGGTATTACACCAGAATTTAGCACTGCTGATCATTTAGAGATGATTTACAACAACGGAGAGTGCAACATTCCCAGACTTACAATTCGTGTGCCAGGACATGTGCCTTACACTTCTGAAAAAGCCATAACTTAAAGATATCAAGCCACCATGATACAAAATGGAGTGGAGATCTCTATTCCTCCTTTGACTACAGTGAGCAATGTTATAGATAATAGCAGAATTCTGAGAAGTGGGCGTGTTATCCAAGGGGCAGTTCCTCAAAAGCCAAGTACCCCTGTTGTTGAGAAAGTGCCAGTCAGTGTTCCTAGTAAGCCAGTTGAAAAAGAATATGAAGATTCTGATGAGGTGATGAAGTTGATCAAAAGAAGTGAATACAAGATAGTGGACCAGTTGTTGCAAACTCCGTCTAAAATTTCTATGTTGTCTTTGTTGATGAGTTCTGATGCCCATAGGGAGGCATTGATGAAGGTGTTGGATCAAGCCTATGTTGAGAAAGATGTGACTTTAAGCCAGTTCGGAGGTATAGTGGGAAATGTGACTGCTTGTAATAATCTGAGTTTCAGTGATGAAGAACTTCCCGAGAGAGGACGAAATCATAATTTGGCGTTGCATGTGTCAGTTAATTGCAAGTCAGATGCTTTATCTAATGTGTTGATTGATACTGGGTCGTCTCTGAATGTGATGGCCAAAACTACTTTAGACAAACTCTCATACAAGGATGCCTATATGAGGCCAAGTTCAATGATTGTGAAAGCGTTTGATGGATCAAGAAAGTCAGTGATTGGTGAGGTGGATTTACCTATTTCAGTTGGTCCGCATGAGTTCCAAGTTACTTTTCACGAGGCCGGTGCCGTGACATCTACTTTACATCAGAGGTTGAAGTATGTGCGAGAAGGAAAACTGGTAATTGTGAATGGGGAGGAAGCCCTGCTTATTAGTCATTTGTCAAATTTCTCATGTATTGGTGTGGTTGAATCAAACGGTACAGCGTTTCAGGGACTCTCCCTTGAGGAGAAAGGTCCGATCAGAGCTGAGACATCTATGGCATCTTTGAAGGATGCACAAAGGGCTGTGCGAGAAGGCAAGACTTCAGGTTGGGGAAAAGTGCTACAGTTGTCAGAGAATAAGAACAGAGCCGGTTTGGGTTTTACTCCTTCTACCAGGATGGAGAAGAGAGAGCCGTTTGAAGATGTTTTCCGCAGTGCTGGTTTTATCAACACTCCCTCAGAGATTAATGCTGTTATTGGAGACGAAGACGAAGAAGGACCACCATCTTTTGTGACCCCTGGAGGAATATGCCACAATTGGATTGCTGCTGATGTCCCTTCTGTCATTCCTCTGTCTAAGTAATATGTTTGTCATTTTATGTTTTTAAAAAAGAAAAATCCTCTTGTCCTGCCTCAAGCAGGAGTGAGACTATGTTTGGGCTTTGTTTAAATTGCTTCAAGAATATTAATGAAAAAATCGTCGTTTTTATCATGACTTTTTATTTTTTCTTTATATCCTTTTATTCTAGAAAATGGTAACACAAAAAACCAAATATATATATTTTATTTTTCACCTTCCATTCTTATTACTTTTATCAAATAAAAATTCTGCATTCTTATTAAAATAAAATCAATCATCAATCATATGCAGAATTAACATCAATAAGCCCGTTGAGTACAATGATTTTAGGCCCTCTATCAACTTTGAGTTTCCAGTCTATGAGGCTATGGAAGAAGAGGATGAAGAGATTCCTAATGAGATCAGACGATTGTTGGATCGGGAGGATATGGCCATTCAGCCTCATCAGGAAGTTACAGAATTGATCAACTTGGGTACTGAGGAAGAGAAAAGAGAAATCAAGATAGGAGCAGGTTTGGAAGAATCAGTCAAAGCAAGGGTAGTGGAGTTGCTCAGAGAATATGTTGACATCTTTGCATGGTCATATCAAGATATGCCTGGTTTGGATCCTGAGATTGTGGAACACCGTCTACCTTTGAAGCCAGAATGTCCTCCAGTGAAGCAAAGATTAAGAAGGTCTCACCCTGATATGGCTCTCAAGATCAAAGAAGAAGTTCAGAAACAGTTTAATGCGGGTTTTCTTATCACTTCAGAGTATCCTCAATGGTTGGCCAACATAGTACCGGTTCCTAAGAAGGATGGTAAAGTCAGGATATGTGTTGATTACAGAGATTTGAATAGAGCTAGTCCAAAGGATGATTTCCCATTGCCTCACATTGATGTACTTGTTGACAATACTGCCAAATCCAAAGTCTTTTCCTTCATGGATGGTTTCTCGGGGTATAATCAGATCAAGATGGTTGTTGAAGACAGGGAGAAAACTTCGTTCATCACACCTTGGGGCACTTTCTGCTACAAAGTAATGCCTTTTGGGTTGACAAATGCAGGTGCTACTTACCAAAGGGGCATGACCACTCTGTTCCATGATATGATGCACAAAGAAGTTGAAGTATACGTGGATGATATGATCGTCAAGTCAGGCACTGTAGAAGAACATGTGGGGTATTTGTTGAAGATGTTTCAGAGATTGAGGAAGTATCAACTCAGGCTGAATCTTAATAATGTACTTTTGGTGTTAGGTCCGGAAAGCTTTTGGGTTTCATTGTCAGTCAGAAGGGTATTAAGGTTGATCCTGATAAAGTCAGAGCCATTAGAGAAATGCCAGCTCCCCAAACAGAGAAGCAAGTTAGAGGTTTCCTTGGTCGATTGAATTACATTTCCAGATTTATTTCCCATATGACTGCCACGTGTGGGCCAATTTTCAAACTACCCCGCAAGGACCAAGAGATTGTCTGGACAGAGGATTGTCAGAAAGCCTTTGACAGTATCAAGAAGTATCTTATGGAGCCACCAATTCTTATTCCTCCAGTTGAGGGGAGGCCACTCATTGTGTATTTAACTGTGTTAGAAGATTCTATGGGCTGTGTGCTGGGGCAGCAAGATGACGCCGGAAGAAAAGAACATGCAATTTATTATTTGAGCAAGAAGTTTACTGATTGTGAGTCTAGATATTCCATGCTTGAGAAGACTTGTTGTGCTCTAGCTTGGGCTGCCAAGCGTCTGCGTCACTATTTGATTAATCACACTAGTTGGTTGATTACCAAAATGGATCCAATTAAGTACATTTTTGAGAAGGCTGCTTTGACCGGGAGAATTGCTCGTTGGCAGATGTTATTGTCTGAATATGATATTGAATACCGTGCTCAGAAAGCAATCAAGGTTAGTGTCCTGGCTGACCATTTGGCTCACCAACCAATTGAGGATTACCAACCAATCAAGTTTGACTTTCCAGATGAAGAGATAATGTATTTGAAAATGAAAGATTGTGATGAACCGCTGTTTGGGGAAGGTCCAGATCTAGAATCCAAGTGGGGGCTGATATTTGATGGGGCCGTGAATGTCTATGGAAGTGGAATTGGGGCAGTTATTGTTACTCCTGAGGGTTCTCATATTCCTTTCACCGCCAGATTGCAGTTTGATTGTACCAACAACATTGCTGAATATGAAGCTTGTATCATGGGTATTGAAGAAGCAATTGATTTGAGGATCAAGAATATTGACATCTATGGAGACCCAGCTCTTGTAATCAGATCAAAGGAGAATGGGAGACACGCCACATTGGCCTGATTCCTTATAGAGATTATGCAAGGAGACTGTTGACTTTCTTCAACAAGGTGGAGTTGCATCATATTCCTCGTGACGAGAATCAAATGGCAGATGCTTTGGCTACCTTATCCTCAATGTACCAAGTTAATTACCCGAATGAAGTTCCGATCATCAGTATTCGTTGTCTTGAAAAACCGACATATGTGTTTGCAGCAGAAGAAGTGGTTGATGACAAGCCATGGTTTCATGATATCAAGTTGTTCCTTCAGAAGCAAGAGTATCCCCCTGGGGCATCAAGCAAAGATAAGAAGATCCTAAGGAGATTATCCAGTAGTTTCTTTCCGAATGGTGAGGTGTTATACAAGAGAAATTTTGATATGGTCTTACTTCGGTGTGTGAACAAAAGTGAGGCTGATTCTTTGATGCACGAGATACATGAAGGGTCATTCGGGACTCATCCTAATGGGCACACAATGGCCAAGAAAATATTGAGAGCAGGGTATTACTGGTTGACAATGGAGTTTGATTGCCACAAGCATGCCCGAAAGTGTCACAAGTGTCAGATCTATGCAGACAAGATTCATATGCCACCAACTTCTCTGAATGTGATTTCTTCTCCTTGGCCCTTTTCTATGTGGGGCATTGATATGATTGGACGGATTGAACCAAAAGCTTCCAACGGACATCGTTTTATTCTTGTGGCTATTGATTATTTCACCAAATGGGTCGAAGCGGCGTCTTATGCCAATGTTACTAAGCAAGTGGTGGTCCGTTTCATCAAGAATAACATCATTTGTCGCTATGGTGTTCCTAACAAGATTATTACTGATAATGGGTCGAATTTGAACAACAAGAGGATGAAAGATTTGTGTGAGGAGTTCAAGATTGAGCATCATAATTCTTCTCCTTACCGACCTCAAATGAATGGTGCAGTTGAAGCTGCAAATAAGAATATTAAGAAGATTGTGCAGAAAATGGTGGTTACTTACAAAGACTGGCATGAGATGTTACCTTTTGCTTTACATGGATATCGTACTTCAGTGCGCACTTCAACAGGGGCAACCCCTTTTTCCTTGGTGTATGGTATGGAAGCAGTATTACCAGTAGAGGTTGAGATTCCATCAATGAGAGTCTTGATGGAAGCCAAACTAACTGAGGCTGAATGGTGTAGAAACAGATATGAACAGCTGAATTTAATTGAAGAGAAACGTATGGCGGCTTTGTGCCATGGGCAGTTGTACCAAAGAAGAATGAAGCAAGCTTTTGACAAGAAAGTTCGACCCCGAGAGTTTCGTGAAGGTGACCTTGTACTTAAAAAGATCCTATCTTTTCAATCTGATGCTAGGGGCAAGTGGACACCCAATTATGAAGGGTCGTATGTTGTTAAGAGAGCTTTCTCATGTGGTGCTATGACCCTTGCAACCATGGATGGTGATGAGCTCCCTCGTCCTATGAATGCTGATGCAGTCAAGAAATACTTTGTCTAAAAATAAAAAAAGAATAGCTCGCTAAGTCGAAAACCTGAAAGGGCGGCTTAGGCAAAAATGAGCGTCTCGGTTGGCTGAAAACCCGAAAGGGCGGTCCGGCAAAAATTAGAGACAAAAAAAAAAAAATTAATTATCCTGATAGGTCGAAAACCTGAAAAGGCGATCTATGCAAAAATTAAGGAAAGAAGACAAGTAACTGCATCGGAACAGGCATCACTTATCTTGGAACGCTTCAGTCAGCAAACAATCTTAGACCATTGTAACATCCCTAATTTCTAAAATTACCTAATTAATTTTAATTAGAATAATCTATTAAAATTGAAATTAATTAGAGGTGGTTAATTGATTTACTCATAGAATTTAAGAGTACTATGTGTGTAAAATTAGTAATTCCAATTGAACCTAAATTACACCATTAGTGCTTTAAGTCTACACATGTGATTCAATTAGTTCAAAGATTGGATTTTCCCTCCTTGTGACTCACACCACTTAGCAAGCCAACACCTCATCTAAGTGAGTCATAATCCCACTATGGATATGCACTTCACTACATGCAAAGCCAACACAAACTCCTCATGTCATTGACATCAATTCAGCAAAAACTGATCAAGCCTCTCCCTCTCATTTATCTTCCCTCTCACACGATATCAACCACAACAATAACAAACCTCCAAATTCTTCAATCAATTCCTATTTCTTAGGTTGGCCTTTCTTGCTATCACAACCCATAACAGTAGCTATTGACAGAGATTCCCATCTACATTACACCAGTACTGAACCATTGATTCCCAAAGAGCTTCACATGCCAAATAACAACAACAACCCTCACCTCACCTATTTCTCAACCAATGGCTTTGCATGCACTCAAGAACAACCAAAATTCGTGAACTGTTTTTACCCCAGAGATTTCCCTATAAATAACCTCAACACTCAGCTCCTTTGATCATCAAACCAACTACAAATTCTTAGAGCAAAGTTTAGAGAATTTCAAGTGTTCAAATTTCCAATTCTGGTCTTTCTGTTCGTGGGGCAAGCTAGGAGGTTCTGTAGCCGTCTGTAGAGCTTAGATAAAGGTTAAAGCTCAGTTAACAGGTGGGTTCTTAGGCTAGTTTAGCTAGTTTTCCCAAATTTATGAAATGCATGCAAACTTAGGATTTATAGGAAATAACTGTGTGTGTGAAATTAGCTCCCAAATTTGATGCTATTATGTTCTATATCATTTAATTTATGTTTCTGCACTGTCTTGCATGAGGATTGTAGGTGTGGTTTATAAAATTTAATGATTTTCGCGAAACAGAGGCATTTCTGCATGAACTCGCCATAGCGAGTTACTAGCGAGCATTCATGGCGAGCTCCAGGTTCTGGGCTGAAGAACTTCGCCATGGCGAGCACCTGCTCGCCTAGCGAGTTGTTTAGGCCAGTACCTGTAAGTTCGCCATGGCGAGCTAGTTGACTCGCCGTAGCGAGCTAACCCAGAAATGACTTATTTTCTTATTTTCAAACGATAAATGAAACACTCGTTTTATATCCTCATTAAAGATTGTTATTCTGCAGAAACGTATATAAATTGATGTCAAACAGAAGGTCAATTACAGTTGAACTCTTAGGGAAATAATTTAAGAAATTTAGAATATTGTATGCGCCCCGGGTTTGGGATTTATTGGTAGCATGTTAAGAACTTAGTGATTAGTCGATTAATTACATGAACATGTTATCGGTGTGGACATCATTTTAGATGTTTCATTAGAGAATTTATGTGAGCTTTATGCGGAGCGCTTTCTGCTCGCGGATAAGGCGAACCCCTGAGACGTGCTCACCTTAGAGGGTTTGCGGTTTAAAATGAACAAGATAAACTTTGTGTTACACCTTTATATTATTGCCTATGATAATTATGCTATGGATATAGATTATGATATGACTGATTAGGAGCCCCGACTTTATAGCCTAGGAGGGTAGTAGAATTCACTAGGACGAAGTGACTGTCTCACCCCACTCCCTATTTGAAACAGGAAAACATTTGGATTAGGTAAGCTGCATTGTGGAGTAGCTGCTGTTGTTTGGAGGATCGCATTTTAGACTTTCTTGCTTTCTTCACTTTCTAATCGTGTTGTTTTGTTTCCGCTGTTATTTATCTGTACTCTCGTATATTTGGCACCTGTGTGTGCAATAAACTTCTGTTGTAATAATAATGAATTCAGTACCTTTAATAATATTCCATGATTATTCTAGATTTATCTATGGGGTGTTATAATTGGTATCAGAGCAGGTCGATTCAGATCTTGCGTGAGTTCATTAGTATTACCATTCCAATCTCAGTAGTTGTCTAGTTTCCCTACATACGTTCTAGGTGTCATGTCACTTTAGGCCTAGCTAACTTGATTTGATATTGGCAGTTAGAGCGAAATGTCTGGATCGAGACGAGGACCTGGAAGGCCACCAAGAAGGCATGATAATGATGAGGAACCCGAAGTGTTCGGTGATGCTAACGCCAACATGTGGGCAGAGATGATGCATCAGCATCAACAATTTCAGGCCCAGCAAGCACAGCAGCACCAGGAGTTTATGGCCATGTTTTAGCAGCACATGAATGCTCCCCCTCCTCAGAACTTTGGGTCGAGCGCTGCCTTCCGAGAGTTTTGTAGAATGAGCCCTCCAGAGTTCTATGGTGAATATAACCCCGCTAAAGCCAGGGAATGGTTGCAAAGGATGACTGGCATTCTGGACTCCATGACTTGCTCAGAGACAGATAAAGTAATCTTCGTCTCCCGCTTGTTCAGGGGTGACGCTTGCAATTGGTGGGAAGGTACCAAGCATTACATGGAAGCCAGCCATATGGAGATGAAATGGAAGAACTTCAGGCGTCTCTTCATTGGCCATTATATTCCTGAGAGCTACCAATTCCAGATGGAACAGGAGCTAACCGAGTTGAAGCAAGGTAGTCTGACGGTAGCTGAGTATACCATGAAGTTCAACGAGTTGGTCCGGTATGTTGCTGATGGTGACGATGCCCCTACCGAAGCATGGAAAATGAAGAAGTGCAGAATTGGGCTTCGGGCAGACATAGCTCACGACGTATCAATGCAGCAGATCACTAGCTTTGGTGATCTAGTGCAGAAGAGCTATCATGGCGAGGCTGGTATTAGCAACATTCACAAAGAAAAGAATGAGGTGAATCAGAAGAAGAAGGGTTTGTTTGGAAAGTTTGGTTTGAACTTGAAGTCTAAAGGTAACTCCAGCATGGGCAAGCAGAGTCACTCTCAACGCTCGCCCAAGAACTGTTCAGACTGTGGATATCCTCACAGCGGCGAATGCATGAAAGGCAAGAATATGTGCTATTACTGCAAGTAACCTGATCACTTTAGGAACGAGTGTCCGAAGTTGAAAAAGCACGGGGAAGCCAGTGGATCTGCAAAGAATAAAGGTCGGGTATATTCTTTAGACTACAATGAAATAAGATCTAATAATGCTTTAATTATGGATGTATGTTTGTTAGGACAGTCTAAGGTCTTAGTGTTATTCGATTGTGGAGCCACTAACTCTTTTATAGCCGTAGACTGTGTCATGCGGTTAGGAATTCCTTCTGTACCCCTCGTACCTCCAATGTCTGTCGCTGTCGCTACTGGCGGCAGAGTCACTTCAAAGAAAGTCTGTCAGAATTGTCCCATCTTAGTTGGAAGTAAAGTCTACCACATTGATTTAATCTGTCTACCTCTTGTAACATCCTACTCTTTCATTTACCTAATTAAATTTTATTAGAACTTTGTCTAATAAATTAAAATTAGTTAGGGGTGATTAAATTAATTAAATCATTGGATTTAATTGTATTATGGGTAAATTAGGAGTACTCTTTGGAAACTAAATTACACATTAATACAATGGTGATTCAATTGTGATTTAATTAAAATGCATAGAAGCAAAATTTACCCTCCATTTCCCTTCTTTCCAATGAGTCACTCAAGTGACTCACCCTCTTTTCATCACAACACTACACCTCACCCATGATTACATGCAAGTCTAATGACTCATTACTCCACTCAAAATAACTCTCCCTCATATAAACCCACCCCACTCACATTACATGCAAGAGAAACCTTATTCCTTCCTCAGCAAACTGAAGATGCTCTCAAGCTCTCTCTTTTCTCTTTTCCTAGTTGCAATAATAACATAAGTTTCAAAGCTCTCAATTTCTACATAACACACTAAGATTGTTCTTTAACCTCATTCTCTCCCAAAAATCAAACCCCATTACTCCTGAGATTTAAATTTGCAGCAACATATCAAGAACCTACCTCCATTTTGTTAAGAAGATTCAGATAACCTAAACCCCTCTTTCTCCATTGTAAATTCCCTACATATTTCATTCCTTCTTGTATTAGAAACTCACCAATTCCATCTATCCCTCAATTGATCCATGATTCTGTTTGTGCAACTTAAACTACGAGTTTGATGATGACTGGAAGGTTTTGCATGCTCTGAAAAATGGAAATTTGGAACAAACTGCAGAACCATGTTCTTTTCTCTGTCGAGCTCGCTAGGGCGAGTTAGGGGACTCGCCATGGCGAGTGCAGCAGGTTGCTGTTGCTGCTTGCAACTTCTTTCCTCTGTTCAGCCACTTTAAATCTTGGTAAGAAGTCTCAAGCTCTTTCGTGTTCATTACCACCCTATCCTTTCTGTAATTGATATATTAACCCTAGTCTATGATGACTGCTCATGGATTCTTGAGGAGGAGTTTGGTTAGTAATATCGGAGTTGGAAGCTATAAGGCATTGAAGACCGTTTCCGGACAGCAGCTTGGACCCTGCAAATGCCCAATACCAGAAACTTATCAGCCAACTGTCACCCTGTAGAATCCATTTTTCTTCAAATCCGTGTCTCAAGAGAAATTAGGGGTTTAAGTAAGGCTTGGTGCAGAGAACTTGCATGGATGTAGCTACAACTTTTTAGCATGGTTAAAGCTCCAATTCCAGGTGGGTTCTTAGGCTAATTTAGTTAGTTTTACCCAAATTGAATATTTGCATGTCAACGTAGGAAATTAGGAATTAATTGTGTGAGGAGAAATAACTCCCAATTTCTCTTCTATTCTGTCCTATATTAATTATATTATGTATCTGCACTTTCTCAAGGGATGATTGTAAGTGTACTCTATTAAAATTAATGATTTTCGTAAAACAGAGTGTTTTCTGCATGAACTCGCCATAGCGAGTTGCTAGCGAGCATTCATGGCGAGTATCCAAATTCTGGGCTGATGAAACTCGCCATGGCGAGCAACTGCTCGCCTAGCGAGTTGATTTAGGCCAGGACCTGCAGTTCGCCATGGCGAGCTTGGTAACTCGCCGTAGCGAGCTAAGTGCAGAATGACTCATAATTTCATTTTCTAAACTATTTCTAAAAGCACTCGTTTTATATCCTCATCTGAGATAGATAGCTTGCAGTTATATAATGTATTTAATGTTACACAGGAAGTCAAGCACAATTCTGAATCTTAGGGTATAACTTAGAATTAAGTTGCATGTTCTCGGGGTATTTGGGATAATTATGGTAGTATGAATTAACTTAGCATCAGTCAGTTATGCGCGATTATTAATATCGCTTTGTGGACTTCGTTTTAGATGTTCCACTAGTAAATCTTTGTGAGCTTCACGCTGGAACGCTTTCTGTTCGCGGACAAGGCAGGCCTCCGAGACATGCTCACCTCGGAGTGTCTTGCGGTTAAAATCAATAAGACTAATCAGTGTTACACCTTTATTTCTATGCTTTAAGATATTATGATATGAATAAGTTTTGACTGATTAGGTGCCCGGCTTTATAGCCATTAGGAGGGTAGTAGAACTCACTGGGACGAAGTGACTGTCTCACCCCACTCCCCTTTTGATATAGGTAAGACAGGTTATTTCGGAGCAGGGACCAGGATGGATCTGACGATTGGAGCTGAGCTTGGATCGTCAACATTAGAAGACTTAGTCTTCATTCTTGCTTTTATTTAGCTTGTTCTCTTATTATAGTTTCTTCCCGCTGTCTGTATCAAATATTCTCTTATTATCTTAATGATAATACATTATTCAGTTATTTCTTGTATAATTTAATGTACTCAGATTTCAGTTTCAATGCTTCGACTAAATATTCCAGATATTTTAGTTGGGGCGTTACACCTCTAAAGGACTTTGATGTCGTTCTTGGCATGGATTGGCTCTCGGCCAATACCGTGTACATCGGTTGTGCGTAAAAGAATTTGTTCATTCCTTCAGAAACCTCTGCAGAAAGTAGAGCCTTATCTGCTTTATTGCAAAACACTCACCAGATGATCCAGTATTTAGGTGCCAGCAGCAAGTGTTTCAGTGTTTTGTTCACTATTGATCATGAGTCTAATTTGAGTCTTAGCGACATCCCTATAGTTAGCGAGTATCTAGATGTTTTCCCTGATGATATTATGAGTCTCCCTCCCGAGCGTGAAATAGAGTTCTCTATAGATCTTGTTCCGGGTTCACAGCCCATCTCAGTTGCCCCTTATAGAATGTCTCCATTAGAACTCCATGAGCTTAAAACTCAACTTGAGGAACTACTCCAGAAGCATTTCATTCGTCCAAGTGTCTCTCCTTGGGGAGCGCCAGTGTTACTTGTCAAAAAGAAGGACGGTACTATGCGCTTATGCATTGATTACCGCCAGCTCAATAAAGTTACAATAAAAAACAAGTATCCGCTACCTCGGATTGATGATCTCTTAGATCAACTCAGAGGTGCCACCGTGTTTTCAAAGATTGATCTTCATTCCGGCTATCATCAAATCAGAATCAAATCCTCAGACGTGTCTAAGATGGCATTCAGGACGCGTTATGGGTATTACGAATTCCTAGTTATGCCTTTTGGATTGACTAATGCTCCTGCTGTGTTTATGGATTACATGAACAGGATTTTCCAACCCTACCTCGACAAATTTGTTGTCATCTTCATAGATGATATCTTAATCTATTCTCGCAATCAAGAAGATCATGCTGAACACCTCAGAATTGTTCTGGAAGTTCTGAGAGAGAAGAAGTTGTATGCCAAATTCAGTAAGTGTGAATTCTAGCTCTCAGAAATTAAATTTCTGGGACATGTCATTTCCCAAGGCGGTGTGTCTGTTGATCCATCCAAGGTAGAAGCAGTTCTTAACTGGGAAAGACCCAACAATGTATCAGAAGTCAGAAGTTTCCTGGGATTAGCAGGTTATTACCGGAGATTCATTCTTGGATTTTCGAAAATCGCCTTACCTTTGACCCGATTGACCAGGAAAGGTACTGCTTTTGTTTGGGACGCTGATTGTGAAGTAAGTTTCAGAACCCTGAAAGAGAAGTTGACCAGTGCTCCAGTATTGGTCATCCCTGATCCTAATCGGAAGTACGTGGTGTATTGCGATGCATCACATAAAGGTCTTGGGTGTGTACTAATGCAAGATGGAGCTGTGGTAGCATATGCCTCTCGGCAGTTGAAACCACACGAGCAAAATTATCCAACCCATGATCTTGAACTAGCAGCAATTATTTTCGCTCTAAAGATTTGGAGGCATCACTTATATGGTGTCCAGTTTGATCTTTTCAGCGACCATAAGAGTCTGAAATACCTGTTTGATCAGAAAGACCTGAATATGAGGCAGCGTAGGTGGATGGAATATTTGAAGGACTTCAATTTCAATCTCAACTACCATCTTGGCAAAGCGAATGTTGTGGCAGACGCTTTGAGCAGGAAAGCCTTGTATGCTTCCGAACTCTTAATGCAGCAATGTGGATTGTACGAGAAGTTTAGAGACCTGAATCTGAATGTGGTGTACAGAAAGAGCGGCATTAGAATCAACCGTATGGAGTTGTCCTGCGATCTGCGCTCGAGGGTAGTGCAGGCGCAACGAAGCGATATGGACCTTCAAAGGAGATTGAATAACCCAGAGTTTTCAATAGCCTCAGATGGTGCTATGTTGTATGAAGGGAGATTGTGTGTACCAAATGACGATGAACTGAAAAGGCTGATTCTTGACGAGGCACACAAAAGTGGATTCTCGATTCATCCAGGATCCACCAAAATGTACCACGACTTGAAACAGAACTACTGGTGGCCGAACATGAAGGCAGAAATCGCAGATTTTGTGTCTAGATGTTTGGTTTGTCAACAAGTGAAGATTGAACACCAGAAACCTGGAGGTCCGTTGCAACCGTTAGAAATTCCAGAGTGGAAGTGGGAACTCATCACTATGGATTTCGTTGGAGGTTTACCCCGGAACCAGAAGGGCCAAGATTCAATCTGGGTAGTTGTGGATAGATTGACCAAGTCAGCTCATTTCATTCCTGTGAAATCTACCTATAAGGCCACGCAGTATGCAGCTATTTTTATAGAACATATTGTGAGGCTGCATGGGGTACCACTCAGCATCGTTTCATATCGTGATCCAATCTTTACTTCTAGGTTTTGGAAAGCCTTCCAGCATGCGATGGGTACTCGGTTGAGAATGAGTACATCGCATCATCCTCAGACAGATGGACAGTCTGAAAGAACTATTCAAACTCTTGAAGATATGCTTCGTGCATGTGTTTTGGAAGATGGCGGTAGTTGGAGCAACTACTTACACTTGATTGAATTCTCTTATAATAACAGTTACCATTACAGTATCGGGATGGCACCGTTTGAAGCCTTGTACGGGAGAAAGTGTAGAACCCCTTTGTGTTGGACGGAAGTCGGTGATCGCGGATTGTTAGGATCAGACCTTATTCAAGAGACAACCTTCAAGAAACAATCTTAGACCATTGTAACATCCCTAATTTCTAAAATTACCTAATTAATTTTAATTAGAATAATCTATTAAAATTGAAATTAATTAGAGGTGGTTAATTGATTTACTCATAGAATTTAAGAGTACTATGTGTGTAAAATTAGTAATTCCAATTGAACCTAAATTACACCATTAGTGCTTTAAGTCTACACATGTGATTCAATTAGTTCAAAGATTGGATTTTCCCTCCTTGTGACTCACACCACTTAGCAAGCCAACACCTCATCTAAGTGAGTCATAATCCCACTATGGATATGCACTTCACTACATGCAAAGCCAACACAAACTCCTCATGTCATTAACATCAATTCAGCAAAAACTGATCAAGCCTCTCCCTCTCATTTCTCTTCCCTCTCACACGATATCAACCACAACAAATGCAAACCTCCAAATTCTTCAATCAATTCTTATTTCTTAGGTTGGCCTTTCTTGCTATCACAACCCATAACAGTAGCTATTGACAGAGATTCCCATCTGCATTACACCAGTACTGAACCATTGATTCCCAAAGAGCTTCACATGCCAAATAACAACAACAACCCTCACCTCACCTATTTCTCAACCAATGGCTTTGCATGCACTCAAGAACAACCAAAATTCGTGAACTGTTCTTACCCCAGAGATTTCCCTATAAATAACCTCAACACTCAGCTCCTTTGATCATCAAACCAACTACAAATTCTTAGAGCAAAGTTTAGAGAATTTCAAGTGTTCAAATTTCCAATTCTGGTCTTTCTGTTCGTGGGGCAAGCTAGGAGGTTCTGTAGCCGTCTGTAGAGCTTAGATAAAGGTTAAAGCTCAGTTAACAGGTGGGTTCTTAGGCTAGTTTAGCTAGTTTTCCCAAATTTATGAAATGCATGCAAACTTAGGATTTATAGGAAATAACTGTGTGTGTGAAATTAGCTCCCAAATTTCATGCTATTCTGTTCTATATCATTTAATTTATGTTTCTGCACTGTCTTGCATGATGATTGTAGGTGTGGTTTATAAAATTTAATGATTTTCGCGAAACAGAGGCATTTCTGCATGAACTCGTCATAGCGAGTTGCTAGCGAGCATTCATGGCGAGCTCCAGGTTCTGGGCTGAAGAACTTCGCCATGGCGAGCACCTGCTCGCCTAGCGAGTTGTTTAGGCCAGTACCTGTAAGTTCGCCATGGCGAGCTAGTTGACTCGCCGTAGCGAGCTAACCCAGAAATGACTTATTTTCTTATTTTCAAACGATAAATGAAACACTCGTTTTATATCCTCATTAAAGATTGTTATTCTGCAGAAACGTATATAAATTGATGTCAAACAGAAGGTCAATTACAGTTGAACTCTTAGGGAAATAATTTAAGAAATTTAGAATATTGTATGCGCCCCGGGTTTGGGATTTATTGGTAGCATGTTAAGAACTTAGTGATTAGTCGATTAATTACATGAACATGTTATCAGTGTGGACATCATTTTAGATGTTTCATTAGAGAATTTATGTGAGCTTTATGCCGGAGCGCTTTCTGCTCGCGGATAAGGCGAACCCCTGAGACGTGCTCACCTTAGAGGGTTTGTGGTTTAAAATGAACAAGATAAACTTTGTGTTACACCTTTATATTATTGCCTATGATAATTATGCTATGGATATAGATTATGATATGACTGATTAGGAGCCCCGACTTTATAGCCTAGGAGGGTAGTAGAATTCACTGGGACGAAGTGACTGTCTCACCCCACTCCCTATTTGAAACAGGAAAACAGGTGGATTAGGTAAGCTGCATTGTGGAGTAGCTGCTGTTGTTTGGAGGATCGCATTTTAGACTTTCTTGCTTTCTTCACTTTCTAATCGTGTTGTTTTGTTTCCGCTGTTATTTATATGTACTCTCGTATATTTGGCACCTGTGTGTGCAATAAACTTCTGTTGTAATAATAATGAATTCAGTACCTTTAATAATATTCCATGATTATTCTAGATTTATCTATGGGGTGTTATAACCATAGTCTTTTTAAGAATGAAATTCAAAGTTGATAAGGAAAATAGTAATCATTGTACTTGATGTATCTTCCCCATGTAATTACCATTTTCTAAATTTTAATGATCCGTGGGATTGCGCTTTATGCCAGTTTTCACTCTTTTACACAAACTTGAGCCTGTGCCTTCTATTTAAAATTCTCATTTATTCATATTTTTAATTTTCTTACCTTTATTTAACTTTAAGACGCTTGAAGCAAAAAACTCAAAAATAATGTCAAACCTTTTAAACTTGTCTTTTCTTTTGGAAAGTATAAAATGACAAACATCTCTTACACTCATGAGTCACATAAGCATGCTACAACAGTACTTCAAATGTGGACATATTTCAAGAAGTGGATACATCCATTGCAAAGAAAAAAAAGAGAAAAAGAGAAGAAAAAAGAGAAAAGAAAAAAAAAAAGAGAAGAAAAGAGAAAGGAAAATTAGCTCGCTAAGTTGAAAACTTGAAAGGGCAGCTTAGGCAAAAATGAGCATCCCGGTGGATTGAAAATCCGAAAGGGCGATCCAGGCAAAAATTAGGGATAAAAGAAAGGAAAAAGAAAAATGAAAAAAGCAATGGCTGGTATTTAGTGGTTCAGTTCAGAATGTGAAATGGCGACTTCCACCGAAAGCTTTATTTGTGAAACTGGCTTCGAGAACTAGTTGAAAAAAGAAAGATGTGTTACCCTTGGGATTTACCCCGCAGGTTCTATTTATATGGATACTACCCCTGGTAGAAATTTGACGGAACATCGTACAGATACGCTGGCCTCATTGTTCCCATTATTCCTCTGTCTATCATTAAGTGTTGTCAATCTTGCCATACAAATAAAAGTTCAAAAACATGCATTTACGTCCATGCACCCATTCATACATGTATATACTTGTATTCATGAGACATATAGAACATTCACAATTTAATATATTTCAAGTAGCAAATGCTGTGAATCATCATTCAATTTTCCCAGAGAAGTCACTCCCAAGTATATCCGGTCAATCCAGCTCTTTCCTTTCATAACATGTCTTGTTCCCTCGTAATGTCAGTCAACAGTTCATTTTCCTGGTCAGATCCTTATCATATCCAAAAGATTGGTAAACACTCTATTGCTTTCTGTCTTTATTGCTTATGTCCGTTACAGGACTTTACCGCTTCTGTCCGCTACAGGACTTTATTGCTTATGTCCGTTACAGGACTTTACTGCTTCTGTCCGCTACAGGACTTTATCGCTTTCTGTCTTTACTTCTGTCCGCATACAGGACTTTACTGCTTTCCGTGTTATGTCTTGCTAGTCTCTAACGTCAGCAGACAATATAACACCCTCTTGTGTCTTTACTATCCTTCAGTGTTAGTAGACATCGTCTTTACTTCTGTCCGCTACAGGACTTTATTGCTTTCTGTCTTTACTTCTGTCCGATACAGGACTTTACTGCTTCTGTCCGCTATAGGACTTTATCGCTTTCTGTCTTTACTTCTGTCCAATACAAGACTTTAACGTTTCTGTCTGCTTATAAGACTTTACTGCTTTTGTCATCATTATTCATGTTCCTCAGTGGGTCTGTCTCCTGCCTGTCAGATAAATTCTGCATAATCTTGCATTTCCAGATATTTACAAACATAGCATTCATAACATAACATCATAGCATTCCCTGTCTGGTTGGTCAAAAAATGGTGTACTTTATATTTTAAGTCTCTTCTACCGTCCATTCAAAATAATAAAAATATCAAAAATATATTTTTCTTCTTTCGAACTCCCGGTAGAAGAAACTTAAATAGGGGCATCTGTCATACCCCATTTTTGACCACCCCAAATTTTTCATTTAAGTTTTGCCCATTTTAAAGCATGTTAATTTTCATCATATTATTATTATTATTTATTAATTTAAAATTGTCAAAAAATAGTATTTTATCCTGTTTACGCTGCTTAACTGTTTCATTTTTAGATAATTAATTGCATGACTTATTGAATTTTTTCTTGCACGACATATTTTCAAATATACTCTTGTACCATAATGTGCTCATAAATCTAGTTTTATCCCCATTTTACCCTTTTTCAAAATTTCAAATATTAAGGTTCTTTTGCAAGTAATCTCATTCTTTATCCATTCTTCATGATTTTTGAGTTATAATGTCATCTCCATCATTTTCATATATTATGAGCATAATAAAAATATTTTAATTACATTTTCATTTGCATTTTTTATTTTTATATTATATTATTTACATTTTAAATTTCAAAATTCATTTCTTCACTAACAAGTAACCTTTCTTTTTCAAACTTTTTTCAATTATTTCCAAATTAACTTAGCTATTCTATAAACTCTAAAAATGGACACTTTTGCCCTTGTTCATAAATATTTTCATTTTACATGTATTTATTTATTTACAAAATGGTTTAAAATTGGTTTAAAATTATTTCTTCCATCAAATAAATTCCAAAAAAACCCATGATCCTCTCCCAACCATTTGATCTCAGAATATACCTCAAAATGCCCTTTGCATCAGATCAACACACTTGTACTCTTGATTGAGCACAATCACAAAATATCCCTTTTGCAAAAACTCAAGAATACCCCTCTTACTCACCCAAAATCACTCTTCTCATGACCTAAACTCTTTCTATAAATACCACATCATTTTCTCTGCATCAGAGGTTGGAGAATTAGAGAAGGAGGCAGCTAAGAACAAGCTCATTTTCACTCACTTTTCAAAAATCCCCAAACACGAATTTCTCATTGTTTCTTGCAATTAACACGTTAGTAACCTTCTATAAGCCCTCAAAACCAAAACCCAAGCTCTAATTTGAAGCTCCAGTGGTGATTTGAAGCTCGTGTTGGAGGTGAAAGTTCGTGAAAAAGTCAAGTCTCTCTAGCTCGTTTCTGGTAGCTTTCTTCTCCCTTTTTAATCTCGTTCATCTTATTTTTACATGTTGAAACTATCTGGGTTGTTGTTTGGCTTTGATTCCTGCGTATTTGTGAATTTGAGTTTTGATTAAAATTTCTTTTCTCGTTCGTTTTTGAAGTTACAGTAGTTGTTTTGAAAAACTAATCAGATATTTGAGATCCTTGTGAAAAAAGGAACAAAACCATGTAAGATTCATTCATTTCTGGGTTGATTTTGTAACTCCGGTGCCGGAAACAGCGCCGGCGACGGCGAGGGTGAAACGGAGACGATGATCCATCGTGAGTCTCCGTCCACGTCAAGTTTAAAACGTAACTGTTAGATCAATCAAACGGCGCGTGTGTTCCTTTGATCGCACCCGTTAGATCTCATTAAATGAAGATCTGACGGTGGTCAGACGATAGGACCACAATACGCGTCCGTACCTGATCTGTGCTTGGTTGTGTGCACACGTGTTACTCAGTAATTGCCAGATTTAATCTGGGCTGTTGTTTTGATCCAATGATGCGCGTGGGAGAGTAAACGTGGCCGTCAGATCCTTCCTGGGGAAGATCAGATGGTTGTAAATCGTGCTCACCCCTATACGCGTCACACCAGATCACAGCCCACATTTCCTTAGATTTTTTTTTGCGTGTTGGGCTTGGGCTTTGGGCTTTTCTTTTTTACTACTGCACCCCCTATTTTATTTTACTTGATATTTGCACCCCCTGTCTATATGAAATTTTATTTTATTTTTCTGAGACATGTTATTTATTTTAATTATATTTTTGGCCATTACAAACTGATACCTCATGAAATTATTTTTTAAATCATTTATTTACTATTTTTTTCCTATTTTCTTTATTCATTAGTGTATAAATTAGGTTTAACTTAATTAATTTTTGATAATATGCTTGTGTTACTTAATTTACCATATGATATGAATAATATGATAATGTTTGAGACTTTTTATCTTGATGTGTATATAATCATGTATTATTTTGATTTTTTTTTATCTTTTGGCACTATTTAATTAGGTTTAAATGTTAATAATTAACCTTAGATAAATATGAAAATCATTTTCCTATGTTATTGTTATGCCATGAACTTTTAATTATTTTTTGTTGAATGTTACCCTCTGACTTTGGTTCATTTTGCCTTGATCCCATGTTTTTTCTTGCTTATTCTATTTTAATTGCATTAATTAATTGTAGGATTTACATGTTAGGGTTTTAAATGACTTTATTTGATGTTTTAATTATTAATTGCCACTAAATTTGTTCTATGCTTGATAATACGCATAATTTTTGCTTCCATGATTTAGTTCTAGGCTTTTGATTTAATGTGATTAATTTTTAATATTGTGCTTTAATTGTTAAATATTTTTCTTCATTTAATAAAAAATAATAAATATGCATGTATATGATTTTGAAAATGCTTGATTTATTTTGATGATATTTTCTATGGTATGATATGATAGTCTTAAGTATCTTGATTGATTTTCAATTTTCATTTTTAGACAAGTATATGCATGTATGTTTAATTGGAAATGTTTGGTATTTTTGCTTTTGCTTTTTCTTGTCTATTTCTACTCTCATGTTTTATGTGTTAATCTTGTCATTAATTGTTATTTGTTTTATGCTTCACATGATACTTATATCTCATTACTTGCTTCGTATTTATTACTTGTTATATGCTTTATAATTCATTTCATGATTTTATGATTATATGCTTTATATTTATGCTTCTTGCATTTATGTTATATTATATGCTCTATATTTATATCTTATTTATTTATTTATGCTATCATTATTGTAACATCCCGAATTCAAAAATTACCTAATTAATATTAATTAGAGCCTTGCCTAGTTATTCAAAAATTAATTAGAGGTAATTAATCAAAATAATACATGAGATTTAAGAGTATTATATGTGTGAATTAGTAATTACAATTAAAACTACTCTACACAATTAATGTCTTAACTCTACTCATGAAATCAATTAACACTAAGATTGAATTATTTCCATCCCTCATGTGACTCACCCTCTCATGGTGACTCATAATTCCACTTAGGCCTACACTACACCTAATAACTCCCACCACTTGAATTACATGCAAAGTAATTCCTCTCCTCACTTCTCACAACTTCAGCAAATAGCTGAAGCATAATGCTCCCTTCCCTCTCACACGAAAATTCAACAACAACACACAAGGTTACAAAGTTTTCAATTCCACCATTTCACAAGTCTTGTCTCTTATTCACACACTACAACCAAAGCTATTTCAGTAGGATTCCTTCACATGCAAGACCAGAGATTCCCTCACCTACACTGAGAATCACAGAGCCATTCCATCATAAGCTTCACATGAAGCTAAACAACAACAACACCACCTCCACCCCTCTTTCATCCAATAGAAATTCCATGCATAGGAAATGAGAACAAAACCTCCACTGTTCCTTCATCAGAAAATTCAACTATAAATACCCCTCAACCTCAGTATTCCAAAGCATCAAACACATTCCAAATCATAGAGTGTCTTAGAGGCTCCAAGCTCATCAAAGTTCCAAATTCTGGTCTGAGTTCGTGGGTCTTGCTAGGAGGATCAGTAGCTGTAGTAGAGCTTAGAGAAAGGTTAAAGCTTCATTACCAGGTGGGTTCTTAGGCTAGTTTAGTTAGAATTCCCTTAATTTATGAATTTGCATGTTAACTTAAGAAATTAGGAATTAAATTGTGTGAGGAGAATTAGCTCCCAAATTCTCTTCTATTCTGTTAAATATTGATTATATTATATATATGCACTTTCTCAGAGTTTGATTGTATGTGATACCTTTGAAAAATGTTGAAATTCGCAAAACAGGGGCCTTACTGCATTAACTCGCCATAGCGAGTTGCTAGCGAGCACTCATGGCGAGCTCAAGGTTCTGGGCTGAAGAAGTTCGCCATGGCGAGCTCTAGCTCGCCTAGCGAGTTGTTTAGGTCAGTACCTGTAAGTTCGCCATGGCGAGCTTGTTAACTCGCCGTAGCGAGCTAACCCAGAATTGCCTCACTTTTTCTGTTTTTAAAATGAATGATCACTCGTTTTATATTATTACCTGAGAAAGATAAATTGCAGTTGTATAATGTATTTAAATATTGTACGGGAAGTCAGGCACAATTCTGAAATTAGGGATAACTTAGAATTAAGTTGTATGCTCCCCGGATTTGGGAATTATTGGTAGTATGTTATGAACCTAGTGATCAGTCAAATAAAAACATGTTTATGATATCAGTGTGGACTTCGTTTTAGATGTTCCATTAGAAATTTATGTGAGCTTTATGCCGGAGCGCTTTCTGCTCGCGGATAAGGCGAACCCCTGAGACGTGCTCACCTTAGAGGGTTTGCGGTTTAAAATGAACAAGATAAACTTTGTGTTACACCTTTATATTATTGCTTATGATAATTATGCTATGGATATAGATTATGATATGACTGATTAGGAGCCCCGGCTTTATAGCCTAGGAGGGTAGTAGAATTCACTGGGACGAAGTGACTGTCTCACCCCACTCCCTATTTGAAACAGGAAAACAGGTTGACTAGGTAAGCGTTGGTCTTGGAGTCGCTGCTGTACTTGGAGGATTGCATTTAGTTTTCATGCTTTCTCACTTTCTTATCGTGTTGTATTTGTTTCCGCTGATAATTCTTGTACTCTCGTTGTATTTGGCACCTGTGCGTGCAACTGAACTTTGTTGTAATAATAATGAATTCTGTTATCAAATATAATATTCCATGATTATTCTAGATTTATCTATGGGGTGTTATAATTGGTATCAGAGCAGGTCGATTCAGATCTTGCGTGAGTTCATTAGTATTACCATTCCAATCCCAGTAGTTGTCTAGTTTCCCTACATACGTTCTAGGTGTCATGTCACTTTAGGCCTAGCTAACTTGATTTGATATTGGCAGTTAGAGCGAAATGTCTGGACCGAGACGAGGACCTGGAAGGCCACCAAGAAGGCATGATAGTGATGAGGAACCAGAAGTGTTCGGAGATCCTAATGCCAACATGTGGGCAGAGATGATGCATCAGCATCAGCAGTTTCAAGCCCAACAAGCGCAACAGCATCAGGAGTTTATGGCCATGTTTCAGCAGCATATGAATGCTCCCCCTCCTCAGAACTTGGGGTCGAGCGCTGCCTTCCGAGAGTTTTGTAGGATGAGCCCTCCAGAGTTCTATGGTGAATATAACCCCGCTAAAGCTAGGGAATGGTTGCAAAGGATGACTGGCATTCTGGACTCCATGACTTGCTCAGAGACAGATAAAGTAACCTTCGTCTCCCGCTTCTTCAGGGGTGACGCTTGCAATTGGTGGGAAAGTACCAAGCATTACATGGAAGCCAGCCATATAGAGATTAAATGGCAGAACTTCAGGCGTCTCTTCATTGGCCATTATATTCCTGAGAGCTACCAATTCCAAATGGAACGGGAGCTAACCGAGTTGAAGCAACGTAGTCTGACGGTAGCTGAGTATACCATGAAGTTCAACGAGTTGGTCCGGTATGTTGCTGATGGCGACGACTCCCCTACTGAAGCTTGGTAAATGAAGAAGTACAGAATTGGGCTTCGGGCAGACATAGCTCACGACGTGTCAATGCAGCAGATCACTAGCTTTGGTGATCTAGTGCAGAAGAGCTATCATGCCGAGGCTGGTATTAACAACATTCACAAAGAAAAGAATGAGGTGAATCAGAAGAAGAAGGGTTTGTTTGGAAAGTTTGGTTTGAACTTGAAGTTTAAAGGTAACACCAGCATGGGCAAGCAGAGTCACTCTCAACGTTCGCCCAAGAACTGTTCAGACTGTGGATATCCTCACAGCGGCGAATGCATGAAAGGCAAGAATATGTGCTATTACTACAAGCAACCTGGTCACTTCAGGAACGAGTGCCCGAAGTTGAAAAAGCACGGAGAATCCAGTGGATCTGCAAAGAATAAAGGTCGGGTATATTCTTTAGACTGCAATGAAATCTAATAATGCTTTGATTATGGATATATGTTTGTTAGGACAGTCTAAGGTCTTAGTACTATTTGATTATGGAGCCACCAACTCTTTTATAGCCGTATACCGTGTCATGCGGTTAGGAATTCCTTCTGTACCTCTCGTACCCCCAATGTCCGTTGCTGTCGCTACTGGCGGCAGAGTCACTTCAAAGAAAGTCTGTCAGAATTGTCCCATCTTAGTCGGAAGTAAGGTCTACCACATTGATTTAATATGTCTACCTCTAAAGGACTTTGATGTCGTTCTTGGCATGGATTGGCTCTCAGCCAATACCGTGTACATCGGTTGTGCGGAAAAGAATTTGTTCATTCCTTCAGAAACTTCTGCAGAAAGTAGAGCCTTATCTGCTTTATTGCAAAACACTCACCAGATGATCCAGTATTTAGGTGCCCGCAGCAAGTGTTTCAGTGTCTTGTTCACTATTGATCATGAGTCTAGTTTGAGTCCTAGCGACATCCCTATAGTTAGCGAGTATCTAGATGTTTTCCCTGATGATATTATGAGTCTCCCTCCCGAGCGTGAAATAGAGTTCTCTATAGATCTTGTTCCGGGTTCACAGCCCATCTCAGTTGCCCCTTATAGAATGTCTCCATTAGAACTCCATGAGCTTAAAACTCAACTTGAGGAACTACTCCAGAAGCATTTCATTCGTCCAAGTGTCTCTCCTTGGGGAGCGCCAGTGTTACTTGTCAAAAAGAAGGACTGTACTATGCGCTTATGCATTGATTACCGCCAGCTCAATAAAGTTACAATAAAAAACAAGTATCCGCTACCTCGGATTGATGATCTCTTAGATCAACTCAGAGGTGCCACCGTGTTTTAAAAGATTGATTTTCGTTCCGGCTATCATCAAATCAGAATCAAATCCTCAGACGTGTCTAAGACGGCATTCAGGACGCGTTATGGGCATTACGAATTCCTAGTTATGCCTTTTGGATTGACTAATGCTCCTGCTGTGTTTATGGATTACATGAACAGAATTTTCCAGCCTTACCTCGACAAATTTGTTGTCATCTTCATAGATGATATCTTAATCTATTCTCGCAATCAAGAAGATCATGCTGAACACCTCAGAATTGTTCTGGAAGTTCTGAGAGAGAAGAAGTTGTATGCCAAATTCAGTAAGTGCGAATTCTGGCTCTCAGAAATTAAATTTCTGGGACATGTCATTTCCCAAGGCGGTGTGTCTGTTGATCCATCCAAGGTAGAAGCAGTTCTTAACTGGGAAAGGCCCAACAATGTATCAGAAGTCAGAAGTTTCCTGGGATTAGCAGGTTATTACCGGAGATTCATTCTTGGATTTTCGGAAATCGCCTTACCTTTGACCCGATTGACCAGGAAAGGTACTGCTTTTATGTGGGATGCTGATTGTGAAGTAAGTTTCATGCTTTCTCACTTTCTTATCGTGTTGTATTTGTTTCCGCTGATAATTCATGTACTCTCGTTTTATTTGGCACCTGTGCGTGCAACTGAACTTTGTTGTAATAATAATGAATTCTGTTATCAAATATAATATTCCATGATTATTCTAGATTTATCTATGGGGTGTTATAATTATTATTGTTATTCAAATCCCCTTTGCATGTTTCCACCCTGGTTGTAATTTTAAATGCGCATAATTGGCGCGATTTATTTTCAGTCATTATTTATTATTGTCATTTATTTAATTCAATCCCCTTCGCATGTTCCCCCCGGATGTATTGTATGTTTTAAATTCTCGCTCATTATTGCTCGTTAGTATATTTAGTATATTAATCCGAAGAAAGGAAAAAACCTCGACCTATATGTCGTTGTAAAAAGTCTAAGCGCGATTCAATATTTTAGGTTGTTTAGTTAAAGCGTTAGAACTCTCGCTAGAACCATTAACCTTTTTTAGCCAAAAATAGAGGTCAACACCTCTTCTCAAAATATCCAAAACATGTCATTTATCAAAAACTCTTTCGAAACAACTTGGATTTTAAACCAAGTCATTAATCAATCAAACTTCCATTTTCTTTAGGTAAAAACACTTGGTTTTTCAAATCAAGTCTTATTTTCAAATTCAAAAAATCATTTTCATTAGGTAAAAAACCTTGGAACTCAAGCCAAGAGCATTTTGTCATTCAAAACTCATATTTGCAAACACATAAAATCAAGCGCTTAGAATAGAATACAAGAGGTTCCTATAGAGTACTATAGACGCCTAGGGTGCTAATACCTTCCCTTTGCGTAACCAACCCCCTTACCTCGATCTCTTTAATTAGGGTGTTTAACGGACTTTCACCCTTCTTCGGAAAAATCAAAGCTCGGTGGTGTAATTAAATATTTTGTGATTCAACGCTTTTCAATAGCTTGACATCCAAAAATCACCGCGACAGCATCCAGATTGACTTTTCTCTTGCTCTTGTTTTATTTTATTTGTTTTGCTTTTTACTTTTTGCTTTTTTTTCTTTTTTTTTTCTCTTGTATGGGTTATAGACATTAGTCCGCATCTCTTTTTTTTTTTTGTTGGAGAAGGTTTTGGTCTATGTCCCCTTCTTCTTATGTCTTTGTTATTTGTTTTTTATTTATATATTTAGGGTGTTGCAGTAGGTCTCACCTTCTGCTCCCCATTTGCTTAAAAAAAAAAAAAAAAGGGAGTAGCATTTAAAATTTTTATACACAATAAGTAGTGTACAAAAATTATCTTTGTTCTTTAAATAAATATCCTCATATTATTAAGTGTGTGTTTGGTTCTGCGATGATAAGAATTTATTTTGATAGAATTTATTTTGTAAAATTGATTCTGGTCAAAATTGATTTTAAGTTAAAGTGGTTTATGTTTTGATATATTCATGCAAAAGTGAGTTGAACAAAAAATTTCAATGTAAAAATCAATTCTAGAATCAGAAAACTACGATTTCTAGCTTCAAATAGAATCAATTCTACTTTTGATAAATTAAACAAGTCAAAATCAATTATACATATTCAGAATCAATTCTGGCTACTCAAAAATTGAAACCAAACATACACTAAGTAGAGTGAAAAAATAAAAACCTTGAACTATACATAAATAAATACATAAATTTGAAAGTTAGAATCAACTCTTATAATTATAATATATTTTATATATGATAATTACGCATGAATAAAATTTTGGAAGAAACATTTACTTAAGCATGTACACAAAAGTTTGAAAAAAATAATTGAAAAGATGATAAAGTTATGTTAAATGATGTGACTAATTTATTTATATTTAAATTTTCTTAATTATATGTGTACATAAATAGTACTATTTTTTAAGGTTGTGCCTATATAAGAATTACTCAAAACTTGGACACTAACTATTTAAAAAAGGAAAATATTGAGTACTCCATCTTTTTCAAAATAATTATCACAATTTGATCGTATTTTCATATAAGTTATTTTGATTATATTTTTTTACTAATGTATAAAGACAAATATTAATATATGAGTACTAAAAAATATCAATTTTTCATAATTTTTAATAATATACAACTAAATATATTAATAATCAAAATTGTACATCGACAAATATACAGTAGTCAAATACAACAATTATTTTGAAGTACACGTCTGAGATAGTATTAGTTAAGGAAATAAATAAAGAAAAAGTTATATTAAAAATATTTCATCTATCTCAAAATATAAATAAAATCTGGACAATAAAAGTTAATATATTTAGTGTAAGATATATACTAAATATATTATTTTTTTTGCATTTTTTAAAAATTGAATACACAAATTTTTTTATCGATTGTCCCTAGTTAACAAGCATTTTCCTAAAAAGTTATATTCCCTCTCATATAGTATAAACAAAATTTTATTTTTAAATTCATTTAATAAACAATGTAGTTAACCTGTAATTATTACTTTTTAAATACATTAGGAAGTAGTATTTGTATTAGCATTTAGTCAATTTAAGTAAAAATTTTAGTATTCTTTCCGATCTCATATATGTGAAAAATTTTACTTTTTAAATTTGCTGTGAAATGGATGAATCTAGACTATAATATTGTCTAGATACATTAATTTTACAATGAATCTAAAAAGTAAAATGTTCTTTATATATGAATTCGGAAGGAATATAATGTAGTACAAATTTGTAAACATTTGTTTTTTTTTTTTCTTCTGTGAATTCTATAAATAAAAGTCAAAATGTATTTGATCTTTAGAGTAAATTTATAAATATTGTAAAGTGTATCACCATAATTGAAAATTAATCACAATTTAAAAATACTATAAGTGACATTTTTACAAGGCAAGAACTGGAGACTACGTCACCTGCAGATTGTACGCTGTTGTTTCCAGTGGAAAAGAAGGAAACAGTGTCACACTTTTGGTAGTTCCAATTCCAACCAAACATACAGAGGTTGTTGCAGCATATCTTTTGCTTAAACAAACAGTGATAGTAATAATTAATTTTCCATTTACCGATAAATACATAGCTGATCACACTAATAAATTTCGGATTTGAATACTCTCTTATGATTTCTCTCCAATTCCTTATTTTATGAGTGTAAAGAGAGAGAGAAATTAATAATTTAAAATAAATAAATGATGATGAGAAACTTCATTTGAGATTTCTATTTTAAGGCAATTTCATTGATGTTGCACGCAATCCGCATTAAAGATGCCAAAAATGATTTAACGTATACCCCATCCATCCTAGAGAGAGCAATCATGCATGTCCCTTCAAAACCATTTTTTTCCATAACCAGTAAAATTACTAATTACTACTGTAATCAAAAGAAAAAGAAAAGCAAGTTCTAAAATTACAGAATTTCAATTCCTAACAATAGTTTTAAAAAATAAATTAGTTTATCCAGTTTTATATATCAATAAAAATTAATTTTTTAAATATATATAATTTATAAATTAAATGATTGTTTTTTAAATGATTAAAATAAATTATTTTGTATTTTTATTCATATAGTAGATATACCGAAGGGAGTAGTAAATTGAAGAGAGGTGATAGTACGTCACATCAAGACATAAATCATCCTATTAGGATCCTACGGTATTTGCAGTTGGGGCACCATCAAGATTCAAACTTACTAGTGGCAGTGTAGTAAATTACGCTGCTCTTATGGTATGTTTGGTTGTGAAGAGAAAATAAAAAAAGAGAAAGAGATGAGAAAGAGTATGGAAAGAGAGAAATAGATAAGAAATAGAATAGATTTGACATGTTTGGTACAAGAGAGAAAGAAGAGAAATAGAAGAGAAAGAAGTGTAATTATATTTTGAAAAGACCAAAATATCCTCTGATTAAGAAAGTTAATAGATAGTTTTATTTATAGAATTCATTCCATATAAAATTCAAGTAGTTTTTTATTTTATTTTAATTAATAAATTAAATTACTTTTTATACATGGAAATTAAATAACTTATTTACTTAATCAACTATTTTAAATAATTTAATTAGTAGGTTAAATTAATTAATTAGCTAAGTATTTAACGAAAGTAGATTAATTTTATTATTTATAAAGTGGCGTTTCAGTTTTCGACCTACTACGTACAACTACAAAAACTTTAAAATTGAATTGAACATTTTTTGAAGAAAAACATTGTATTGAATTAATACGTAAAAATAAAAAAACTTTAGATACTAGTTATGTTGTGTATCAGCAAAACCAGGGACAAAATTGTAAAACAATAAATCATGGGCCCATTAGATCCGTTTCTTCGCACTAGTGGAGAGAAGCAAAATATGCATGGGTCCCACCTTATTTTATCTCTCTTCTTAGTTTCTCTTCTAAACCAAACATGAGAAATTGCTTCTCTCTTCCCAACTTCTCTCTCCCCTCTTTCTCTCTTTCTTATTTCTCCTCTACCAAACACACTGTTAGTGCATGTCACTATCAAATGTCAATCTTTCTTTACTTTTACTATCACTCTACTGCCCAGTCGACCCTTACCTTCTTTTATCTTTCATTCCTCTTACCACTCCATTTTCTATTATCAATTATCCACATCTACCATCAAACATAAAAAAGAAAAAAGAAAATAAAATTATAAAAATACATGATGTTGAATTAAATGGTGGATGTGTAGGTTTTGTTTGATGAAAAAATAGTGGATAATTGATAAGTTAGTTATAAGAGATATTTAATAAGTTAGTTTTTAATTTATACTGGTGAATAAATTAACTGATTGAATTTGCAGTGTTTAATAAAATTAACGGTTGAACTAATTTATAAATATGAAATTATATAAAAGAAATATGTTTAATTAGTTGGACTGGCATATGTCGATCTTATGAAGAAATAAACGTCTACGCCTTAACAGACTTGACGCTTGGTGAACTATGGACTGGTACGAAAGATCACACTGCGCGTACCCCTCTTATTTTGACCATACAAGTTACTAAGAGTTCATCTTTGGCCTATCCCGGCTTGGCCCAAGACTTCAACCCAACTCAACTCGGCCAAGAGTTCTATCTTTAGTATAACAAGCTTATCATGGTCGTTCAAGACGTGTTGAACTCACTTGGTTCAACTAAGTCGGTCATTTGAGTTTCGTTTGATCTACCATGCATCCCATACAAAGGAACATAGTGACGTGAGCTACACATGTCTCAGCTACACGAGACCTGCATGGACGAGTGACGTGAGCAACAAATGCGTTAACTCCACGCGTCCTGGACGGATGAACTGCTTCAGTATTATTGCTTATTGGGTCTGGACCCCTCAACAAAAAAGAATGCCCATTAGGTCAAGATATATTGAACTATAAAAATAGACACTTAGAAGAAAGAAGATGAGATCATTAATTAGAGGGAAAACACTGTTTTTTACTGTAGACTTTTTAGAGTACTCTTGGAGCTAGTCTTGTGTTGCTCTATAGAGTTTATAAAGCAGCTCGCCCTTTGTATTCTATGTTCACATACGTGAACTTTATTTAATTTTTTTCAAGTAAGATGGTAGGATAAAATCGAAAGAAAAAAATGATAAGTTATAAGCTATAAACTCATAAGTTACTTAGAATATCGTTTGAAAGATATGCTATAAGCTAGGAAAATAAATTATAGACTCTTTTTGAGAAATATTTACTGAACGGGATTTTTTTTTTGTCATGGATATAAGTTATAAAGTCAAAATTTAGCTTTATCAAACAGAATCGTAATCCACAAGTTCTAGTTCAACTGAAAAATACCGAAACTATTAAGTCGGATGTTACTGACCGAGGTTCAAACCGCGGCTCCTTCACTTATGTGTTTAAGTTTATATACAATTTGTCATTTCATCTATCTATAAAAAAGAAATGATGGATGTGTTTCAATTGAGAATAATTAAAAAATAAAATAATTAAGAGAATTCACTTTCAGATGTTCTGTCATATTGTTTTTTAAAATATACTCTGGGAGTCAAAGACATTATTTTAAAAACGGAGTACTACTAAAAAAAAATAAGAGTTTGTTTGAATCACTTTTAGTTTGTAGTTTTTAAAATCCATTTTATAAATTAGTTTTAAAAACTCTTTTTGAGAAGAGAATAAAAATAAAATTTGTTTGGTGATCAAATTTCAAAAATTGTTTTAGAGATGAGAAAATGAAAAAATATGTTTGGTTATTGAGTTTTTGAAAACTGTTTTTAAGAAGGGATAAAAGCAAAATTTTGCTAATTCAATTTTTGAAATATGATTTATTATTTTAAAATAAATAATTAAAAGTAAAAATAAAATCCATTGACATATAATTTTACATGTGATTGAAACTTAAGGTTATCAACAATTTTTATTAACAATAATGATTTTTTCTTTAGTTTTTAAAAAAGATGATTTTTTATGATACCAATTTTTAGATTTTTTTTAAATGATTTATTTGGTATTGGTATGCAGGTCAACTCGTGGACCAACACAGGTTGGGCTTGAATCAACATGTGAGTTTATACTAGACGGATTAAATGTGTATCATAATTCATTTTTTTAACTTAATAAAAATGATCAGTATTGTTGTTTTTATTATATTAATATTTTATGTATAAATATTTATAAACAAATGACCATGTCCCCATTTTTTTTTTAATCCATCCTTATATGTGAATTCAATTTGTTTAATCCAAAATTTAACAAACAACCTCTTTATTACTTAAAAATATATATATTGAAAATGCAAATGAATAAGCATTCTCATAATCTATATAGCACTTACAAGTTAAACTTATGCAACACGAACAAGCTATAACCTTATGCAAATTAAGCTTATTCTTATTTATTAACTAGGGATAAACTCGCGCGTTGCGCGGGTTCGATTAAAATATATAATTAAAATATTTTTATAAATAAAAAATAAAAATTATATAAGCATAATCGCACATAAATACTAATTTAAAATATGTATATATTTAATATAAGTATATGTCAAAAAATAAAAAATAGTTTACAACGGTACGGTACTCCTTGGGTACGCACTGAAGACGTACCTTTTTTTTATTTTTTTATTTTGCAACGGGTACACACGTGGTACTCCTGTGGTACGCGCGTGGTACTCCTGTGGTACACGAATCCAAAAAATGCAATTTTTTTATTCGTTTTTTTTTAATTATAGAAAGATTTGTGTTTCTTATTTGTTTATAATATAAAAGTAGCAGTTCTAATAATAAGCAATAACAAAGTAATAATCGTATTTATTCACCCATTCATTGAAAATGAATAGACTCAAACTAATTTTATCCATACAAATCTTCATTTGCTCTCGATAATGAGAAATAGTAATATTTATAATGAAGGAGAAATAAAAATATGCGATATTGGTAGAGATAAATGAGATTTATTTGATGCAGCTGGTATTCTTGATGTTGTAAGTTTTTCTAGCGAATAATCTGAACTAGACGCCGCTCTTTTTAATGATGATGAAGAGGAAAACAATTTAAATCTTTTTAGCTAATTGCTTTTGAATTACCTGTGTGATAGTTTTTATGTTTAATTATTTGTTTTAATAATATAGTTCCATTATTTTATTTTTATAATTATATTAAAAATATATATATACGGACGTACCCGTATCCTAGTTTTTCTAAAAATGTCGTACCCCGTACCAGTACCGGATACCGGTACCGTATCCGCACCTAGGCAACACAGTTTATAAGTGTAGTATAAACTTCTAGTTTATAACTTTTCATTACACTTATTTTATCCAAAATATGTCTCATAATAAAGAGATATATTCAACATCACTTTTATTTCTCGTTTCTTCTAATGATCCAAAATATATGAAAGAAATTGTTCCGTTTGGTTATTTTCTCAATTTGGCTACTTCAGGAGCATATTCAAGAAATAAAATTTCATCTACAAATGAACTTGATTATCAAGAAAATTTGTTTTGCTTAAGCAATCCTTCAAGGATGCTATGAACTTTTGGTTCTCCGGAACGTTCGATCTTGCAAGACTTTCGTAAGGATCAAGAACAATTCACTTTTTGCAAAATCTTTTGTGGATGCTCTATATTGAATTTGTATTACAAATAATCTTCATGGTATTCAAGAGCAATCCATTCTTTGCGCAATCCTTCAAGGATGCGTGATATTGAATTTCTAGTTCTTAAAGAACTATGTTCAAATGTTCAAAACAATGATATAATTCATTCTTTGAGAAGTTATTCGCTTCAATATTAAGTTTTTCTTCTATAGTTCTCCGGGAACTATATCATAGTTGGTCTTTAAAAATAAAGATCAACATTTAAGCAATCCTTCGAGGATGTTTTAATGTTGAATTCTTCTAGAAGTCATCAATATAATCAATACATAAAAGTATAAATTAAACAAATAGTTGTGACAGAGTACATGGACATGAAATAGAATATAAAAATAATAATAAGATTCTCTAATAATTAACTTTGCATACATCAAAATTACAATAGAGGAATTTTTATTTATATTCATTTCAAAATGTTACTAATAATTTTTCTAGCATTTCCATGTTGATCGGATTGATTGGTAAAAAAATGGTCAAAGATGAAGAGCAATAATGAAATTAATTAGCCATAAAACTTTATTCTTTAAATGATCTAGTAATGATTTAAAAAATAAAAGAAAGAAATAAAAGATATTCAATTATTTTCAATCGAATTAATTGGCCAAAAAATATATGGATGACCTATATTAAAAAAATTGGCATCCATAATATACTGATTTAAAAAAAATGGCCTCAATATTTTTCAGAATATATAAGGTGTAGTATTTTCTAGAATATATAAGGTGGTATTTATTTTCATGATTAACAAGGACACGATTTTTGAGAACATACATAAATATATAGAATATAGAATATAGAATTGCCGAGTCTACATATTAGGAACTAATTTAATAATACTAAATTGACAATTTTAAATTGTGACATAAAATCATTAAAATAGTTCTTTAACACATGAACATATGAGATAGAAAAACAATAGTCACAACCAAATAAGGATCATATCACACAATTGGGCATGAAATTTTATACTTAATTAAACGCCGAAAGAGATTTATTCAAATTAATAATTAATGATATATCCATCAAGTGCATCTTCTAATTATATGTTTACATGATCTTTTTGAAGTTTCCGTAGTCTATATTAATTTGCGGCTAGGGCATAGTATGGTGGGCATTTGTAGCTGGCCGTGCCTGGCTAGCCCTCCCCCCCTATACTGTCTGCTCCTTCCTCTCAAGTTCGCTCTTTTGCTCAAGTTCTACACACCTCGTGTGAGGTTTTGGTTAGTCAGCTTCCTTCGCCGGCAATCAAGGGTGATTCATTACACATCAAGATTACGCAATCCGAGTACGAAAAGGGTCTCAATGATTGTAAACGGAACCTCCGTGGACGCTTATTGCTCAACAAAGGAGATAAACCGATGACGGCTAAGGATTTGAAGACGAAATTATCAGGGTTATGGCACCCTAGTTGCCCGTGGCATTTGGTGTCTCTTGGGAGAGGTTTTTTTGAATTTCAGTTTACCTCTTTTGAGGACATGCGTTTAGCATGGTCGATGGGATCAATTAACCTCAAACCGGGGATCTTGTGCCTATCAAAGTGGACGAATGATTTCAATATGTATGCACCACGACAAACCCACGCCCAGATTTGGATTCGGATTATGGAATTGCTCCAGGAGTATTGGCGGCAATGTACTTTGTTCATTGCTAGTGCCGTTGGTACGCCGCTCTCGTTGGATGATGCTATGACAAAGAGGGCTTTTGGCCATTATGCAAGAGTGTTGGTCGATATTGATTTGTCACGTCGGTTGTTTGACGAAATCACGGTGGAAAGAGATGGTTTTGAGTTTAAGGTAGAGGTGGTTTATGAGCGATTGCCGCTATTTTGCCCTCACTGCTCCGTTATCGGACACGATCTTAGTTCTTGCCGTTGGTTGCACCCTACCAAGAAAAATCCCAAGCCTGTCCCTATGATTGAGCAACGACAGTCCTATGTGGTTAAGGATAAGCAACGACTGCAGGGTCCTGTGATTAATTCTAAAACAATCAAGCCTGTTGCGGGGACTGCACCTCTTCTATAGCAGACTCTTGAGACTCTTAATGTTAATCAATTTCGAGGTTTTGATTTTAATGTATCCCAGTCGGTGCCAAGCTCATCCTCTCCTAGGATTTTTGCGGATTGCAGACCAACGAAGTGTATTCGTGTCGATGCTTCGCAAGATCAAGCGACTGTTTTATTGCGGCAATCGGCTGAGGACGTGATTGTTACAGTGGAAGACGATACGACGGATGATGATGATGATAAGGTGGGTACAGAGGGGCCGATGGTTTTGCGCGATACCCAGGCTCTTGAAAACGATCTTTCTGGTCTTGAAAACACGCGTGTAGTTACAGTACCAGTATTTGGTAAGGGAAACGATAACAAACGTCATGATATTGTTGAAAATACACGTGATGGCGGTGATGCTATTCTTGAAAATACATGTGATGGCAGTGATGCTATTATTGAGAATACATGTTATGCTATTCTTGAAAACAAACGTGTTGCACCAGTACTTGGTAAGGGAAACGATACAGCCCAGGTTTCTAATATTTCACCAGTGATTGAGGTTACAATACCGGATACAGAGACAGTTACAACAGGTTGTGATTGACGACATGGAAAAACTTAAGCAGGCTTGGTTGGCTAGAGCTTATGAGGTGGTTTCAGATGAGCCTCCCTTCACCCCGTATGTTTCCAAGGGGTGTAAGAAACTATTGCGTCTTGCTCAGAGCACCGGTAATTACCACGCCCGTTCGAAGGGTTCCATCCCTCCTTTTTCCCAATGAAGATCCTTTTCTAGAATGTACGGGGTATTGGCAATGCTTCTACTCAGATTGCACTACATAGTTTATGTCAGCTTCATCGTCCGGAGGTGATTTTCCTTGCAGAGCCTATGATTCTATTTGATCAAATTCCGGGTCAATTTTGGAGGAGTTTGAATGTATCTAAGTTTTGTGTAAACTCTAGAATAAATAATATCCCAAATCTCTGGGGATTGTGGGGGATGGCTTGGTCCCCGGTGGTGATTTTCTCTTCTAGCCAATGTCTAGTTCTTGAATTCTCTATCAATAATAATAAATTTTATGTAGCAGCCGTTTATGCTAGCACTTCGTATCTACAACGACGATATCTTTGGTATAATCTATCCCACTTGCAGAATTTATATGTTGGTCCTTGGATTTTTGTCAGTGATTTTAATGCAGTTTTAGGAGCACATGAAAAACGGGGTCGGCGTCCCCCTCCTTGGATTTCTTGTGAGGATTTTCTTTCATGGATGAATGTTCATAGTCTCTCCCAACGACGGGTGTGCAACTTTCTTGGAATAATGGTCGTTTGGGAGGGGACTATTCAGAACCGTTGGCATAATTGTTTCTCTCTTCGTATGAATCTGGTTTTCTCCCATGCTTATCGTGAAGGTAACTCTTGTGCGGACAAGCTAGCGGCTCATGGGCATTCAATCAACGGTTTTCACTGGTGGACTACCTTACCTAGCTTTACTTATTTGGAATTCCTTCTCGATCGTACCAGCTACACCTTTTTTCGGGTGGCTTGATTTGTTGTTTGATTTTTAGTTGTTTCACTTTTGTTTTTTCATGGGTTTGGTGCTGCCCCCCATCTTGTACATATTTTTTCCCATATATATATATATATATATATATATATATATATATATATATATATATATATATATATATATTATGAGTACTTGGCATAGGATTGGAGTCTACAAGGGGTGCCAACATAGTTGGGATGCTTGCTAGGCTCCTTGATGTCATTATATTCTTAGTTCACAAAAAAAAAATATCCATCAAGTGTTAAATTAAAGCAAATATAAAATAATAAAAGAATAATATAAAATCTCATGATTTTTATTTCCTTTTTGAAACAATTTCACATAAAGGTAAAAGTTAATTCTGAACAAAGCTCTTAACTTGGCTGTAAAGCTAATTTTATCATGATTGAATGCCTTAATTTTATCACAAATATAATTATTTTCATATAAGAATACTAAAATACAATAGCGTTGGAAGATTTTTTTTTTTTTTGCAAATATAATTATTTAGTAACACAAATTATTTCCATCATTAAACCAAATACTAAATCCAACGCAAACACACACAACAACAATAGAAATAACAAAATTGTGTGGTTAAGTAGATTGAATCAACAAATATTATGATCTTCTTTAAAAAAAAACAAATATTTAAATTTGAAATTTTTTTCTTAGCATCAAATCTTTATAAGTTCTTCAAAAACTATAATATATAACCTTGTGATGCGCTTAGAAAAGTTAATATTGAATTCTCTTAAAACTCATCGACTAAAGATTATAGTTTTGCCATAAAATATTCATTATTAACTTTCCTTATTAAATTTCATTATTAAAATTGGCATCAAAATTATTGTAGGTAATTGACTATTACAATAATTTTATTAATTAAAAGTCATTAATATTAGTATCGTTTTGACATAAATAACATATCAATATTTTCCTTTTTTTTCATATTGTTTTAATGTTTTTTTGAACAAGCCAAAATGATATATATATATATATATATATATATATATATATATATATATATATATATATATATATATATATATATATATAATATAATATAAAAACAGCCTCCCTAGCACAAGATGTGTCAAGGTAGACTAACAGAGTTTACAAAGAGTCACATAAATATACATAAAGATAATAAAAAAAAATAAATCATACAAGGCCCAAGCAAAGTAAATGACTAGACTACCATCTATGGAAATTAGAAGTTAAGGTAACACAAGTCGCCTTCAACCACCAAAGAGAAATAAGCTTGATCTTGTCCACCATATTGTTTTAATGTTAGTTTCATTTTAGGAAAACAATATATAATATAGCATATATTGGTTCACTGAAATAATACTTCTATAAAAATAATCAATCTCAATAAAAATTATAGATAGTCAAAACTCTAAAAATACAGTCTCCTTTAGAGATATATATATATATATATATATATATATATATATATATATATATATTGAATTCTTTCGAAATTCATAAAAAATAGAGTTGGGTTTTTAAGTTCTTCAAGAACTATATAATAGATAAAATCAATTATTTATACAATCCTTCGGTGATTGATGTTTTTGAATTGAGAATAACTCTCTATAATTTTTAATTTTATCATATTAGACCAATATTTAATTATTAAGTAAAAACATGAATATAATACAATCACACCATATCATATAAAAAATAAACATGCTTATATTCTTTTGGATGATCGAAGTATCAAAGTTTCACCATACAAATGTCGGTCACGAAGCATAATGATGTTTCACCAGACTGTTATCGGTCACGAAACACAAACAATATTGAATATTCAAATATATATCATAAATAAATCGATCAACATGTTTATATAATATGAATGATCAATTATAGAGAAGGCGAGTGGCAGTGTTTGATGGGTCCCAAAATAACTGTCTTGCATTTTCAACTTTATCCAACAATCCAATTCAAGATTTTTCTTTAAAATAAAAGCTTGATATTTGAGGAGTTAGATCCTCTCAATCTGACTTTACCCCAATCTCACTCAACATTAAATTATACACATTAGATTTATCTAATGGTAGAAACATGAAATACCATTTAATAAAAGAATTACACCTTAGTAAAATATTGTGCATAGAAAAATAAATCATGCCCAAAATTGTGTTCACTACCCTTCTTTTTCTCTCTTTTTTAATTATTTTTTCTCTATCTCCCCTTCAGAATAAGAAAAACAAATTTTGTATCTTACCTCCTATGGAAAAACAAAGAGAGAAAGGGGAAAACATTGAAATCAAAGAGGCCATGACTTGGCAAGATTCTCTTGTGTCTTTTGTGAAATAGGACTAATACATCCGTTGTAACAATTTTTGCTACTATAATATTATTAGGTGTCCCCAAATTGAATTCAATTGTCAAGCCATTTATTTTATTTGACAAAAATTGCCAAGCCATTTGTTTATTTGCATAAGAGCATCTTTAGTGGGAGTAAATTAAGTGGGCGAGTTAAGTTGTTTTTTGTGGGTCCAAAATGATCTGTAGGATTTAAGAAATTTATAGTTGATTTAAGTAGTTTTTACTTTAATGGTAGTTGGTTATAACTTATAAGGAACCAAATATTTACCTCAAATACTTATATTTTTTCAATTGTAATTAATTTTGATACACATGTTTGGATTATAGTTATCGTATGTTAAATTGTTAACGTGAACTAAGTTTAATGCACCCCACCTTGCCAAGTCATATGTTCTCCAATGCAAATTTGCTATAGCTGCCGTGCTCTATACAGAATTTATAGGTTAGTGTACCAGCACTAAAGGTGCTCTAACGGAGTAATTTGCGTGAAAGGAATTAAATTGCACAAATTGATTTGCAATCATAGTCTATAATAAATGAGATCTTTTGTTTCCTGGATTTGTGTAATCATGTGTGGCTCTTAATTTTAATAGTTGTGTTATTATCATTGATGGATTAATCAAATGGCTTGAAATAATTGTTAAGAGAGATTGAGATAGCAATAAATTGAGAGAATCCAAATCAGATATGTGATAAGATGATGTAATTTTTTTTATTTTATAGAATGTATAATTTTTTTTTTACTTTTAAATATTAATGATCTTATGAATTTGATCCCAATTTATCTAAACATGTAATAATATTAAAATTAGCAAAGAGAGAGTTGTCACTTATTTATGTTCAAATAATTAATCTTTCTACCATTATTTTCCTAAATAAAGTAGTACTCCACTTTGTTTGTACCAAAAAATAAAACAATCTTATCCAAAGGGTGTTGGATTTTTAATGACGCTGACTCACAATTTGTGGTTTTATCCTACTTAGAGCATCTTTAATGATGATACCGTTTTGGGTATTATATATCACTAAAAAGTGGTCTCTACAATGCCATATAGTATTTATGCAACTCATACGTATTTTGCTCCAATGGTGATACCACTCTAGGTATCATTCATTATTAACAAGTAATTAATTCTATTTAATTCGATTATACAAAAAAGGTAACATTAAATTGATGATACGGTACCTTAAATAAGGTACCGGTATCATCAATTTTGATACCCTCTATGCCACGTCATGGAACTCCAATGATAAAAAAAAAAGGTACGGATCATTAGTCTATGATATCCTTATTGGATATGCTCTTAATGTCATAATATTAATTTTAATCTTAATCACAATCTTATTTATTTCTAGTATATTTATAATGTGCAATTTTATAAAATCCTAATTAGCTAATCATTTAGACTGGAAAGTATTTATTGACTAATTAGTAATGATGACTAGGCAGGCACCTATAAAACTCTAATTAGTTAATCACTTGGATGTAAAAGTGTTTGTTGGCTAATTAGTAATGATGACTAGGCGCCTCATGATGATTTTGTTGGATAACTCAAAAAAAAAAATTATCACCATATAATTAGCTAATATAGTTGGAGACAAAAAAACACAATCTTTATAGTGGCCAAAGTTATTATGCTTAAACAATTTCCTTATGCAGGGTGCTTAAGTAAATACTAGCCACCAGATCTATCTGCCACGTGTTATAATCCTAGCATTCCCAGCAATTAACGGATTTTCACACGCGCGGTTAACGGTTTCATCTTTCAATTGACGGAAGTTCACACGCAACAACCAAGCTCCGCTCCGGCGAAATCCGACGGCGAAATCGTCATCACCGTATCCGGAATCATCATATCCGTCAGTGATTGGATCGTTCGTCGCCATCGCCGCCATTTTTTCTGGAATCACGTTTAAGGTTGGTGTTGGGCAGAACAATTGATTTCAATTTCAATTTCGATTTATTATGTTTGTTTCCCGTTTTGATTTTATTTCTGGATGCTTGTGGTCATTTGTTGATTGTTATGAGGATGTATATGAATCATTAGATTGTTGTTTTTATGCTGATTTGAGTAGGTATAGGAATTGTTGTTGAAGATGGTAAAGCTAACACTAATACACAACAGTTAGTAGTTAGTACAGATTTTTATGTAATTGATGTTAATAGACACAATGAATTTGTATGAAGTTGTTTATTTGTGAAACCTAAGTCCAAAGAGTGAAAATGGGATTGAGTAGTAAAAGCTTAGCAGCTTATCAGAGCACAAAACTTCAATAATTCTATTTCAATTTCAATTTCATGTATCAATGCAAATCCAAATTCTACATGCTTAATGTTTGCTGTCGATGAAATTTAAGTGGATTCATTGTCTAACGTCGAATTAATTGTAATGTTGATTAATTTTGGACTGTAGGTCTTCATAGTAGTGGATTAATTGTAATGTTTCATTAGCAGCATATTAAATTTACATGCAACCATAATGATAGTTAAATGGTTTCCAGCTTTTATACCTTGAAACCATGAATATAGAGGAATGGTTTCAAGAACAACAATTTGCTATGTAAATGATTTTTAAGTACACTACTTTATGCGTGTTATTTTGGTTGTTGTTCTAGTGGTTAACTAAATTTTACATGATTTTTGTTTATAGGGATTGTCGCTGTCTTTAATGGATTCGATGTCAACTTCATTTGAAACACTCCCATTGTCCGTTGTTGATAGTTCAAACACACAGGCGGATAGTTCAAGAACACTTGTTGATACATTTCAATGTTGGGAGTCTCTTACTAAAAAGGAAAATTGGGAGTCTCTTGCTTTTAAATCTGTTGAAGAAGTTGAAAAATTTTATGGTGACTATGCCTTTAAATGTGGGTTTTCAGTTCGGACTTTGATGAGATTAAAAAAGAATTCACAAAATAAGCCATCTGATAGATATCATTACCTACGTTATGGTTGTAACAAACAAGGTTACAAGAAAGGAAGTTTGTTGGATCCAAAGAACAAGCCAAATTCAGAGAGTCCTGTTGTGGTTGAATTTGAGAAAGTAAAAGAAAAAGCAGAGGAAAGGATTGGTTGTAGAGCTGCGATTTCTTTAAAGTTGGATGAAACTCTGAATGTTTACAAGATATATAAATGGGATGTGGCCCATTGTCATCAGTTACATAAACCAGAGCATGGACGTTACTTGAGATCATTTAGGTCGGTGAATGAAGTGCAAGGACAGCTTGCTGTAATTAATTCGAAAGCTGGGATGTCAATGAGAACTTCATATGAGGTCATGGGTCAGGGTGTTGGAGGCACAGATAACTTGCCTTTTCGATTTTCGGATTTAAAAAATTATTTGATGACAATCCGGTCGAAAGAGATGGTGGTTGGTGATGCAACTGTGATTCAAGAATTTTTTAGGAATGAAGCTTTGTCGAAACCATCATTTTATTATGATATTCAAGTTGATGCAGCAGAAGATATAGCTAGTATTTTTTGGGCAGATGGGATTATGCAGCTTGATTATTCCTTGTTTGGTGATGTTATAAGTTTTGATACAACTTACCGAACCAACAACCATTATCGCCCTTTAGGTTTGTTTTTTTGAACTTCTACCAGGTTAAAAATTTTTGTTTTTATTCCATTATGTTATATAATGTGTTGCCATGAATAGTATAGGTAAGTTGAATATGTTGAAACCGTTTACCAATAATAATGGTTTCTTTGTATATCTTTCTGAAACCATTTATCATTAGTAATGGTTTCACTTGTTAACATGTTGAAACCAAAATAGCCCTTTAATTGTTTAAGTGTTTTTTATAATATAAGTGAAACCATAATTTTGATATCTGCTTTGTGTCCTTTTAGTTGCTCCATTTTATATTTCAATGATAGTGTGGCATTTGTTTGATAGTTTCAGTACCAAACATAATCAATTATAAGTAGCAGTTACTAGTAATTAGGGATTCAATTTATCCTTATGTAATTATGGTTGATCCTTGCAGTACATGTTCTTGTTGATAGTGTGGCAAAATAGTTGTTTTATTTGGTTTTTATGTTGTTTGTGAATTCAAAACCAATGAGAAACCATAAATAGGATTCACTTAATGTGTATCTGAAACCCAAATATCCATGTTATGGGTTGAATAGGTTTTATAATATAACTGAAACCATAAATCTGACTTAATGGTTTCACTGTATTTATTTCTGAAACCAAAGTTGCCACCTTATGGTTTCAGTTATAGCATGGCATTTGTTTGATGGTTTCAGCACTCAAGATAATCAATTCTAAGTGAAATAATAATTATGATTGATCCTTGAATTTGTTTTGCTTGTTTTTTAAGCAGTTGTTTTAATAATTTTTTAATCTTAGCTGTTTGTGAATTCAAAACCAATAAGAAACCATAAGTGTGGGTTAATGGTTTCACTGGGTATGTATCTGAAACCAAAATAGTCTCCTTATGGTTTCACTAGGTTGTTATTAGCTGGGGATTATATTTTTGATCTCAATATTAATTGTCCTTTTATATATGCATTTTTCCCCTGATTTGGTTTATTTACATTTCAGCTGCATTCATGGGCTTTGACAATCATCGGACAAGTGTCTTATTTGGTGCTGCCCTTTTGTATGATGAGACTTCAGCAACTTTTGATTGGTTGTTTGCGACTTTTTTGAGGTGTATGTCTAATAAGAAACCACAATCCATATATACAGACCAGGCGCCTGCATTGTTGAAGTCAATTCCTAATGTTTTTGAGGGTGTTTTCCATGGCTTGTGCTCATGGCATATGTCAGAGAATGCTAAAAAAAATCTGGGGTCTCGTGCAAATGCTGCATTTTTCAATGAGTTCAATTATTTGATTTCAAATGTTGAGACTGAATCGGATTTTGATTACTACTGGGATCAGATGATGAAAAACTGCTTTGGTGGAAGGCCAACTTCTGATTTTAGTTGGCTTGTTCAAACACACAAGAATCGAATGCACTGGTCGTCAGTTTGGGTCAAGTCGCATTTCACAGCTGGTTTGAAAACGACCCAATTAAGTGAGTCCTTTAATGCGTTTCTTCGTCGTTTTCTGCAACCTGACCATTCTCTAGTTCAATTTTTTAGCCATTTTAATATCATGGTTCAAAGATTGAGGGATAAGCATGCTGAGTTGGATTTTAAGGCTGCAAACACTAGATCAAGAAACAATTATCCCAATAGTCAACTGATGCGGTCTGTTGTAAACAAGTACACCCCAGCATGTTTTGCATTCATTCATAGACAGTATGATCTTTCCTTCAAATACTTCTATGAAGAGGTCACAACTCAATGTTCTGCCTTTAACAAGGTTTTCAAAGTTTTTACAATTGAACAGCTTGATGAACCTGAGGAAGTAGGTGGTGCTAATTATGATGATGATGCTAATGATGGACATTCAGACTGCAATTTTTTGGATGAAGAAATTTCTGAAAACCTTTCCCCAAATTTTGAACAGCATGATCGACTTGATGAAAGGGTTGTGACAATTGATATTAGGACGAAACATATTAGCTGCACATGTCGTATGTTTGAGAACAGGGGTTTTTTATGTCGGCACGTTTTCAAAATATTGGAATTTTTAGGTGGTTCCGTGCAATATCATAGTTTGAAAACGATACCTGCAGAATATGTGTTGAAGCGGTGGACTAGAGATGTTCGTCATTCGATTGATAAGATTAAACCTACCATCAATGCTGGCACTGAAGGGACGACTCAAGCACAAAGATATCAACAGATTTGTGCTGTTACAATCCAGATTTGTACACGTGTTTGTACAGACCCTGAGGCTTCTCAAGTTTTCCTTAATGGTGTACTTGAAGCTGGGAAAAAGGCAGAGGAGTTGATTATGTCCAAAGGTTTTTAAATATTTTCTTTTTGAACTATGTTTTTCACCTTGGCTGTCTGTGTGTTATAACTGAAACCCTAAGTATGGCTGAATGGTTTCATTGTCTTTGTTAGTGAAACCAAAGGTGCCTTCTTATGGTTACAAGTGCTTTTGTTGTGTCATTTGTTTTGAGGGTTTGAGTATTCAATTTATCTGCACAATGATTGATGAATTTTTTTTATAATTGTATAGGTATTCATACAGAACCACCTGTTGTGACGCCATCTAAGTCTTCCAATACAACTACTGTTGGTGAACCATCTGATGGGGTAAAGTCAACTGCTCCAAAGTTCAAAGTCAGACCAAATCCAATTAGAACAAAGAGGCGAATGAAAAGTGATTATGAAATTGTTAGGGAACGCCAGAAAAGGAAAGTAGAGCGGAGGAGACAACAAAGAGAGGATGAGGCTTTAAAGGAGAAAGAGGCTAATGTTTGATATATTTACATTTGTTTTTGTTTCATGTTAACTGTTTGTAATAGACTTTGTTACAAAACCATTAGACTTGTAGGAATCGTACTTCGTCATTTTCATGTTCTTTGTGTGGTATGTATTGATGATTATAAGATATCGATCATTAGACATATATTTTATTTGTATTAGAGAGAATGATTATCATAATTTATGTCTGTTATACTTGAATGCATACTTGTTTGGTATAATATGAATGAAACCATAAGTCTGGCTGAATGGTTTCATTGTATTTATTTCTAAAACCAAAGTAGCATTCTTTTGGTTTCAATGAAACAATGAACATTTACATACGTATTTTAATATATCATATATTATTGAAATATACAGTCATAATTTCTTTAAAAAAATATCTATATTCAAGTATTATTGAAAAAAAATCTTTGCCAAAAGCATTATAATAAACTCATATTATCTAACATGTCGAATAATTAAATGTAATCAAATAAAAATTATTATGACTATTCATATTATATAAATTATTATGATATTATTATATATGTCTCTTTATACCTGAACCCATAATTGTTTGGTATAATGTAAATGAAAACCATAATAGTGGCTCAATGGTTTCACTCCATATATTTCTGAAACCAAAGTACCCATCTTATGGTTTCAGGTAGTAATAACCAAGGTTTTTTAGTAAAATGTTGTTGTTTGAAAGTTAAAAGGGTATTATTGGAATTCCAGAAGAGGCTACACCAAAATGATTTTTTGCCTTTATATATTAGTATAGAAGTATAGATAATCAAGTCTATTGAATAATTAATGAAACCATAAGTTCTGCTAAATGGTTTCACTGCACTTATTTTTGAAACCAAAGTATCCCTCTTTTGGTTTCAATGAACATTACATACGTATTTTAATATATCATATATTCAAAAAACTATATATTTTAAATTTTACAATTTGATAGTTGTTGAAGCTTGTTTTTTAAACAGTGAAAACTAAATTTCCATGTGTGTATATTATAAGGTACATCTAAAGTAAAGATTGATTAAGAATTAAATTTCATAATCTACAAAGAGCAATTCATTAAAACTAGTCAGTAAATTGAACATAACTTGTCCCAAGAAGAAAAAAACATTAAAACAATCCATAAAATCAGCAACAGAGTGTTTTGTCAATAAAAGTGTTCTAATGAGCAGGAGAGAACAAACTACGAATACAACCCTATCAAAAGATGCTGAAACCATTTTTGCAATACCAATGGTTTCAAGACAAAGCACCTTGAAACCATTTAACAGTACTAATGGTTCCTAACAGAACAACTTGGCATCTTTTGAAGCAGCTCTTCATGGTATGAAATTGCAAGCTTTTTCACATCATCTTTCATGGAATTGCTTGGATGGCTTAAGATTTCTGAACACAAATCGATCCGAAGATCCATGATTTTTGCAACCTTTGCATGCTTTTTGAGTCTTGACCAACCTTTGAAAGATTGTATTTCACCTCCCCATTCAGCTAGATACTTCATGCAGAATACACCACAATTGTCCGAATCAATCTGTGTAGCAACCTTTGGTGTATCCCAAGTGAATGTGATGAAGGAGAAAGGCATTTTCATTTTCCTTTGCTTATACAATTCAGCCACAAATGCTTCTACCTCATTTACCCAGATATCAAATAGCTTCTTGTATGAGGTTGGTTCACCATCCTTGGTTTCCAATCTTTCTCCTACACCCGCCAAACTGTTCAGGAATTGGAATTTGCGGTCTTTGAGATTGACAACGAAGCGAACATAATGGCTTCCCGGGTTACCAACTATTGCTGGTGCCATGATCTGTTCCACCATGACAAACATAGTATTAGAATCACATTATTTAACTAAAATTTTAATAATAAAATCATTATCATAAAGCATGTATCTGAAAGGTTTTGAAAAGAGACTTACGTATTCCAGCTTTTCAGGGTCAATGGCCTTCCAATCCATGTATTTGAATTGGTTGAGCCTCTCAAGAAATCTCCAGCATGCAATATTCCTACTCACGGGAGGCATTCTTTCCTGGTCAAACTGTTTATATAAAATGAGTAAAATAATCAATAATATGTAAATAAACAATATTATGTTAATTTTTAATATTAATGGATTGTGATACATACATAAGTAAGTAATGGTGTCACCAGTTTTGTCATGCTACTCTGTTGATCCCAATTCAGACAATTAACCCAGACGTTTATGACCAGACATGACACCCATTCGTCCTTCTGAAGGGTCCATAAAGCATCTCTTCGTAGGGAATAAAGATGAGCCTTGTTGTTGGAGCAGTACATAATTTCATACCTATACAATAATTAAGCATTTACTATTGGTAATAATATTTAATCTGAGTGAAACCATAAGGAGACTTTATGGTTTCAGATAAATATCCAGTGAAACCATTAAGCCAGTCTTATGGTTTCACATTGGGTTTGAATTCACAAACAGCTAATTTTAAAACATTATTCAAACAACTGATTAAGAACCAAACAAAACAAATACAAGGGTCAATCACATTTATTGTTTCATTTATATTTGGTTATGTTGAGTGTTGAAACCATCAAACAAATGCCACATTACAACTGAAACCATAAGGTGGCTACTTTGGTTTCAGAAATCAATACAGTGAAACCATTCAGCCACACTCATGGTTTCATTTACATTACACAACCTAGTGAAACCATGAGAGGGCTATTTTGGTTTCGTATACACATTCAGTGAAACCATCAAGCTTAACTTATGGTTTCTCATTGATTAAGCATTATCAAACAACTTCAAAATCAAATAAAACAACCATTTTTCCAAAAAATCACATTTGCACTAAGCTAAATAAGAAACAGTTTTTAACTTACTGATCAAGATCTGGGCTCCAAGCATATGTTGACAACTGTTTCTGCAACTCAGTTGTATTAGACTCATGGACAGCGTCATCATATGGGCTTGCAAGGTATTTAGATTTTTTCACCACCCGTCGACGCTCAGGGTACGTCCTATCAGAGTGAAGCACATTATGTCTCTTTCTTTTTTTTGGAGTGACATTGTCAATGTCAATAATTTCATCTGGAAGCATTGTCTTTATTGGAGTTGCACTGTGAAATAATAGTACATAATAATGTTATTTTCTGCAGGATTTAAATAATATTATATTTATCACACTGTTTGATTCTTACTTTATAACAGTGTCTGAGTCACGTTCTTCAGACTTCTCCTGTTGTGACACATCTGGTACCAACACTAGCGCACGGCATTGGTTGGGTACTTCAAAATATTGCGGGAACTTCAGGATTGTTTCAGTTGTGGCTTTTTCTGTGTCTTGTGACACTGAAACTTGTGGTACTGGCGCATCTTTAATCAACCTGAAACAATCAAAACAATAATTTAGTTTTGAAACATCTTATATGAAAACCATTTGACAAACGATTTGAAAGTTAAGATATCTTACTCTGCATCAAAAAACTCAGGAAACTTCAACATAGTTTCCAATGTTGTCGATTCAGCCCCTTGTGACACCGAAACATTTTTGTTAGAAGCTTCAGCCCGATCAAAAAACTCTGGAAACTTCAAGATAGTTTCCTGAGTTAATGTCAGGCCTGCATTCGGTGTCAGCTTCACTGAATGATCAGTGATGTTGCATGCTGCCATCACTGCATCATCAATGATTTTTGGAGCGATCTCATCTTCTTCATCTGTCTCTTCATAATTCTCATGTTGCATGCTGCCTGCATCAACATTAGGTGTTACTTTCATTGAATCATCAATGATGTTGCATGCTGTCGGCACTGCATCATCAATGAGTTTGGGACTGATCTGATCTTCTTCATCCTTGTCCTCATCCTTGTCATCTTGAACTTTATCATTGTCATCTTTGTTGCTATTTTGACCAATGATTTTGTCATCCTCTTCATCATTACCACTTAACCTACATTATTGAATTTTCAGAAAGTCACAACATAACTCCCAATCATAAAGCATTCAGAAAAAACATTTTTAATGTTGAATTAAATTATTATTTGTATTGGAAACCATAAGATGGGTATTTTGGTTTCAGAATCAACTATAATGAAACCAATAAGTCACTCTTATGGTTTCAGTTATATTATTCATGTTGTATAGAATATGAATACATATATTAAGGAAAGGTCCTGAAACCAAATTAAACGCAGTACCTCTCTTCCGCTTGAGTTCTTTTTCCAACATCATCATCATCATTCAACCTGGAAATCATTAGTGTGAATTTTCATAAACTAATCCAGCAAAATTTAATTGTCTGAAAAAGTTAAATTAAATGCAGTACCTTTCAGTTTCAGGTACAACACCAATATTGGAACTCTTATTCCTCTCATTTTCACCTTCTACTTCAATTGGATTATCTTTTCCTGAAGTTCCGGCATTTGCTTCAGTTATTCTTCTTTCCAATGTTTCTGCGGTTTTTGTATAGACAGTTATACAAGACCTACAATGAGTAAGATACATTTGTGCCTGCCAAGGACAATCACAAGTTAAACCATTAAGAAACATCTATGGTACGATTTCCAATATTTTATATTCGATTAGCATTTGAAAAGAAAATGCAGTACATGAGAATCAATGACAATCACCTTAGACAGTGGACAAGTGTCTGCATCAAAGCACAATACAATCGGACTTCCTGCGGTTCTGCTCAGACTTGGTAACCCAGCTGGTAGTCCATTATCAAGTCTTGTTACCCCTGCTGTCAGTCCATTCTCAAGTCCCATAATATCATGGATCTTTTGAAGTTCTTGGTTTGCGAGCTTGACATCCCAATCACGGAGGGATGGCCGATTGTACTTTCCTGTCAAAAATGGACTTCTTTTTCCCATTTTCTCCATGTAATTAATCTGCAACAATTAGTTAGTATTGTGTCACATAACAACTCCAAAGCATAGATCATTAATTAGAATATTTGTACGTTGAATAGAATTTGAATAGTTTAATGGGAACCATTATAGGCCTATCTTGGTTTCAGATGCAAATACAATGAAACCATTAAGACACACTAATGGTTTCAATTAAAAGATATAAGATATAAAGGATAATAACAGCAATTAGCAATTAAACATAGGTTATTGCAAGTAGTTCTCAAATATGAATATTTAATGGGAACCATTATAGGTCTATTTTGGTTTCAGATGCAAATACAATGAAACCATTAAGACACACTAATGGTTTCAGTTAAAAGATACAAGATATAAAAGATGCAAATACATTTAGGAATTAAACATAGGTTATTGCATTGAGGGTAGATCATTACCATTAAAAAGTGGAAGTCTGCTAGTGGATTCAAAACATCTGGAGATTGCAAGCCTTTTTTCATATAGTCCAGAACATGTGAGCACCAGTTATATGAAGATACTCCAGCTGGATCTTCCAAAATATCTGCATACTGGAGAGACACATTTCCTCTATTAGTTGGGCACAAAATGTTGTGAATGATGTAACAAATTGCACCCTTCACCCATGTTCTAGGTTTCTCTATTGTCTTCAGTGAGCTTTCCAATTCCGCAACCTTCACAATTGGAGAATAATCTCCAATCAATCCTAATTCCTTCCTCAGCCTTTTAATTGCTCCTTCAGAGCAAAGGTCAGTGTCTATTTTCTTTCCAGCTGTTGGTAGTTCGTAGACTCTATGCACATCATCCTCTTTCAACATCAGGACCTCTGTATCACTCAGCCTTATCCACATATGCTCATGTTCAAATCGTTTGACAACCCAATCCACAAAAAAGGTGTGGATCCTTTTCCAGTTGCATATATGCATTATCCCTCCAAAGCCACATTCGTGTAGTTGGTCAATTATTTCCTGTTTCCTCTTTTTGGCATTTACTGAATGCATAAGTTCATAGACCTTAGGTACACTCATTTTATGCCTGAGTCTTGCATCCGCATCAGGATCTTTTGTCACAACAACTTGTTTCACATTTTCTTCACCCGAGCTTGCTTCATCAGAATCTTCTGTTGCCATTGTTGCTCTCTTTTTACGACCACGAGATGTAGAAGCAACGCTCTCACCACGTTTTGTCTGTTCTTTCTTTTTTTGCTTCTTGTTTTTGACACGTCCCCTCTCATTCTTTTGATCACTACCAGACAACGAATCATTCTTATTCCGTTTATCGTCATCTGATGGTGTCAAACCAATACTAAATGATGGCATTGGCTGTAGTCCCTTTGATTCTTTCCCCTGTATCAAATGAAACAAGTAAGTATGGTTTCATATGGCAGAAAATAAGTGAAATACTATAAGTGTTTCATATCATGGTAGAACATAAGTTAAATACTCGAAGTATAATTTAAATTCAGTGAAACCTTATGGGGGCTACTTTGGTTTCATATTATGGAGGCTACTTTGGTTTCATAAGTTAAATACTATAAGTACATTTTAAACTCATTGAAACATTAAGAGGGCTACTTTGGTTTCAGATACGTACCAAGTGAAACCATAAAGGCACACTTATGGTTTCAAATAGTTTTATCTAATTTATGTTGTCAGTCTGGAAGATGTTTTGTTGATGCATCTGACAATATAAAAAAGTGATTATAGGAATTTGGTGTAAGCTAATTAATTAAAAGCAACACTATACATACATTTCTGAAAAAATTTCACACAAAATACACTGAAACCATAAGAGGGCTAATTTGGTTTCAGAAACAAATACATTGAAACCATTTAGCCACACTTATGGTTTCCATGACAACAAACACGAATCCTCAAACAAAATTAATATGTAAATCAAATGAAGCAAAGTAACTCATCTCAACAAGGTAATTCATCTAAACACAATCTGATACCAAACAGTTGTCATTTTTGCTCCATTCCTACCCAATCTTAAAATAGTACTGAAACTATATTTTGTTTGGCTATCATTGAAACCATAAGAGGGCTATTTTGGTTTCAATGATAGCCTAGATCAAATAAAAAATTACCAGCATCCAGATAACATATACAATTTGTAAACTATATCATATCAGTATATGATTTCCCCCAAATCAAAAGTTAGGTTGACACACATGCAATTACTTTACTAATTAAGCAAAATGGTTTCAAACTGCTAGATAAACTTCCAAAAACCATTGATGAAGTTCAAACCTGTTTTGATTTACTCTCTCTAACAAATGCAGCTACTTCGTTCATTATCTTGCTTTCTTCGATTACACATGGTCCCTTATTACGTTGCTTCCGTTCCATTACGATGATGAACAGTGATGATGAAAAGTGATAATGACGATGATGAACAGTGATGGTTGCGTGATAGTGATGATTACGACGGTGAAGGCGATGACGGGAGGTGGTGTTGGTTATGATTCCGGCGAAGGCGATGACGTGAGGTGGTGTTGATTTCGGTCACGAAAGTGACGTGTGTGAAGAAATGGGAATTGGGAAGTAACCGTTAATTTTAGACGATAACCGTTAGTGATGGATTGATTGTATTAGCAAATAGTGGGGTGGATGCAGTAAATTGATTGGGCTGGGCTTTCTTAAGCAGCGTGCTTAAGTATTCTTTAAGTATAATAACCGGACCCTGAATTTATCTAAAAAAGTTATAAATTTTTTTTATCACCATATGACAAGGCACACCATAATATCACGTGAAGATATAAAAAATAAAAAAAAATCAATCTTTATAGTTATCTAAAAAAATTATATTGACCCAGACAAATTTTTTATTATTATTATTATTATTATTATTATTATTATTATTATTATTATTATTATTATTATTATTATTATATAGTTTAAATAATTCAATTGATACAACTATGACAAAAAAATAAAATTATTAAGAGTAGTCTCTCATTATGATTTTAGGCGTATGTTATGAACAAAAAACTTAGATTTTAAAAACACGGGTGAAAATATGAAACATGTAAATCAATATGGCTTATAAATACACTCTATTTATTTGGAGTCTATGTACTATATGAGTCCCGTTTGGATTAGCTTATTTTCGAGCTTATGCAATTTTTATGTATTATTATAAGTTTGTAAATGTATTATTATAACTTATAAAAATAAAATTTTAACTCGATTGAACTTATAAAACAGCATAAAACCTAATTTATATTGCATAAGCTGTTTGCATAAACTCAAAAATAAGTTAATCCAAACAGGGCCATGATCTATGTAATATACAAGGTACATAATACATATACTTTGGCGATTAAGAGATATAATATTCATCAATATTAATTTATATCCGTATATCTCTCATTATGATTTTAGGCGTATGTTATGAACAAAAAAGTTAGGATTTTAAAAATATGGGTGAATTTTTTTTAAACATGTAGATCAACATGACTTATAAATATGCTCTATTTATTTGGAATCTATGTACTATATGATCTATATAATATACAAATTATGTAATACATTATAGATATACTTTGGCGATTAAAAGGTATAATATTCATCAATATTAATTTATATTTGTATAATATAATAAATTATATATTATCAATATATCAATTATTAGTATATAATAATTGATTATGCAACGCACATGTCAAAGTCTAGTTCTTTAAATTGTTAAGAGACGTTTGTTCTCATCTTTTACCATAAAGACATTTGTCCCACCTTTTGTGTTAAGATTCAAAGATATTGAAAGAAAATGATAAATGTGAATAGCTCATTGAATCAATTGAGATTACAATACCAATGGTTATCAGCTCATCTATATAGCTGAGAGCTTGATTATGGTAAGCTAATCTACACTAAATCACATATTAGAACTATCTAGCAGTTAGTTACAAAAGTCGGGAAAAGCTTTTATGACGGTTACAACTTACAAGGAAGCTTCTGCCTTCACAGCTAGTGGCTGAGCAAGTAATTGGCTAGCTAAGCGAGCTGACATCTCCTATACAATTTAAGAAAAGAAGATGTTGCAGTTATGTCTCTTTTGCCCTTCTCCATTTCAACCGCCACGTGGCACCTTTTCTCTATTTTCATCATTACATTTTTGTACTATTCAAATTCAAATTTCAAATTTCTTCAATCTCCCTCTTTTACTCACTTTAAATTCATGTTAATGTTCCCTCTATTTATTCATCTTCTTTCTCTTCTCTCTCACTTTCTCTTTTTTTTCCCTGCATATTTATCTTTTTTTGCATATTTCTCTTTTACTATTAACTACAAACAAAAAAAAAAATTTGTCTAATAATAACTCTTCATCTTATATTTGCAGATTTGTTAGAGAAACTATAATAAAGAAGAAATCTTCTTTCTTCAAAGAATGGTAATGTCTCTCCTTTATCTTATTTCAAATTCAATGATTCAATGATAAATACATCTCTCTCTCTTTGTTCTCTTTTCTTCTCAATCTAACTTACTTTATCTTCATTTTATATCTTCACCATTCTTTATCTTCATTTTGCAACTATACGATGAGAAAACAAAACTAGAGTTGGATTTTGATAAAAAGAAAAATTTGAGATCTACAAATAGAAACAATACTAAAGTTTCTCTATTGATTTTTTCAAATGTACAAAGAAAAAAACCTACCATAATCTAGAAAGATGGAAGGAAGAAAGACAATTAATTCCAAAACAAACTCTTTTCTTTATTAGTTGACTTTTGATTTTTTTAAATTTTTTATTTTTACAGAAAAATGGTAGATGCAGTGGGATGAAAAAGAGCAAGTTATGTAAATTTTCTTCAAAAGACTTCAACAAAACTATCAATTGTTTCAAATCTACCATTATCAAAACGACCAAAACAAAATTCAGAAAAAAATACAATAAGCAAAGGTATAATATCATTATTTTGTTTACAGCACAATATTCTGAAAAAAAAATCCAAAAAGTAGAGGTATAAGATGAATAACAGCTTTGACTATGTTATTTTTCAATTAAAATAAACAGCACTACATCCTTATGTACCACTTTCATTATTTTAATTTTTGTTCAAATTTTTAAGTTTTTGCAGGTGACATCCTTATGTACCACTTTCATTATTTTAATTTTTGTTCAAATTTTTAAGTTTTTGCAGGTGACGCAAAAAGAAAAAAAAAAACTAAAAAGAAAGAAGATGAAATTTTGCAGATGAACAAAAAAAGGACAATGAAGAGGATAAATAATTTTCTAGATCTCACCATCACGCCTAAAACTTATAAAAGAAATAGTAGTATTTTTTTTGTTTTAGTTCATCAATTTTTGATTTATTGTAGATCAAGAAACTAATATAGATAAAAAAAATCCAAAATTGCAGAAAAATAACCAATTAAAAAACAATAACAAATCCAAAATTGCAGAAAAATAACCAATTAAAAAACAATCTTTTAGATCTTTAAAAAAATAGAACCAAACATCATTACACTCTAACACAAATAAAAAATAGGCTTTAATGCAGTTTTGGTCCCCCTATTTTGAAAAATCTGAACTTTTGATCCCCCTATTTTAAAAGCCAACTTTTTGATCCCCTATTTTAATTTTTTTGGAATTTTGATCCCCCATATTAATTCGGTCAATTTTTTGCTGACGTGTTAGATTCATTAATGACGTGGCAGTACAATCATATATCCATTTCATTATTTATTTCTTTTAAATCAATTATTTTGTTTTAAATATATTAAAACAATAAAATAAATAATTAAATAATTAATAATTAAAATGAATTAAAACAAAAACAGAATTAGAAATAGAAAAGGAGTAACCAGAAACACGATGGAATGACATTCTAAAGTCATGGAACCCTAGCTATGCAATCGTTCATCTTCCTTCCCATCGCTATCACAAACGCACTCGCAATCGTTCATCTTCCTTCTAATCGTTCATCATCATCATCATCGATTCGTTTGCTTATTTTCTGCTGTCGTTCATCTTCAATCAAAAGTCACTCGAGTTAATTGCTGTCGTTCATCTTCAAAGCGATCACAAAAATGGCAAACGTGAATTACTGTAATAGGATTGGAAATCAATTTTGGCAACTTGTAAGTCTTGTAGATGATCATAACTGTAATAGGATCCCACAAAACAAACAAGCCAAAACTGAATGGCTTGCTAAGAAGTTTATGCACACTTTAAGGGTTACTCCTGATATGAAACCAAAGGGGCTTGTTGCTGAAGCTATTGATAAATGGGGTGTCAAATTGTCACTGGATCAAGCATATAGAGCAAAGAGAAGGGCAATAGAATTGATTGAAGGAGCTGGTCGTGAGCAATTCTCACATTTAAGGACCTATGCAAATGAATTACGTAAATCAAATCCAAACAGCACAATCATCATTAAGTGTGTTGAATCTAACACGGGTCCAGTTTTTGAGAGAATTTATGTGTGTTTAGAGGCATGTAAGGCAGGTTTTGCATACACATGTAGACCTCTCATTGGCTTGGATGCTTGTTTTTTAAAAGGAGATTTTGGAGGTCAACTAATGGTAGCTGTTGGCAAGGATGGTAATAATAAAATGTTTCCAATAGCGTATGCAGTGGTAGAGGCAGAAACCAAGGAATCTTGGTTGTGGTTTCTAGATTTATTACTTGAAGATCTTCAAAGCATACAACCAAAAAGTTATGCTTTCATTTCTGATCAGCAAAAGGTACAACATATATCATTAATCATTTTTTACTTATTTTATTCACATTTATCATTAATCAATTATGTCTTTTTTTATATAGGGATTGGTGCCCGCAATTCAAAGCATCAGTGAGCATGTTGAGCAAAGGTTGTGTGTCAAGCATCTATATGGTAATTGGAGAAAGAAATATTCTGGAATGGAGCTGAAGCAAGTTTTGTGGATGGCTGCTAGGGCCACAACCATACCAGCATGGGAAAGGGCAATGCAGAGAATGAAAGGCTTGAATGAGAATGCTTGGAAAGATATGATGGCTATGCCTGCAAAATTTTGGAGTAGATCTCATTTAAAAAATGATACACAATGTGATCTACAAGTTAACAATATGTGTGAGGCGTTCAATAGGGCAATCTTAGAGTACAGGGACAAACCAATCATCACACTCTTAGAAGGAATCAAGCATTACCTAACAAAAAGAATTGCGCATCAGAAGGAAACATTGCTAAGGTGCAAAGGGAACATATGCCCTAGCATCCAAAAAGTACTTGAGAAGACAAAGAAAACAGCTGAGGGATGGATCTCTACATGGCATTCTGATGACGATTATGCGATATTTGGGGTAACAAGTGGAGTTGAAACATATACTGTCAACCTTTTACAAAAAACTTGTGCATGCAGAAAGTGGGATTTGACAGGCATACCTTGTTGCCATGCTATCGCTTGTATTTGGGAGAAAAGAGAGGCGCCCGAAGATTATGTATCTTCATACTATAGGTATAGATTATTAGTTTAATTTGATATGTATCTTACTATGCTAAATTTAACCTCATTTATGTGATTTTAATTTCAGGAAAAGTACCATTTGGGAAACATATTCTCATATCATTTTGCCAACAAATGGTCCTCAATTATGGCCACTACTTGAACCTGACCCAATTAATCCCCCTTACATGAGAAGAGCTATTGGTCGTCCCAAAAAGAATAGGAACAAGAGAAATGATGAACCAAGAAACCCAAACTTTGTGCCTAGAACCTTAACAACAGTTCAATGCAAAAAGTGTATAGCATTTGGGCACAATAAAACGTCGTGTAAAGGAAAAAGAGTTGCTGAGAGAGCCATCCCTAAGGGTGGGAACAAGGTATTCAAAATTCTGGTTTATTAAAACTCTATAGTTTAGTAAAATTCTGGTCTAAATTCTGGTTTATTAAAATTCTGGTCTAAATTCTGGTTTAGTAATGTTTGGTTTGTACTGCAGAAGCAACAATTGAACAAGCATTATCCTACTGCTGCTGACACTCAAGTTAAGGCTAAACCAAAGAAGGCAAAAAATGATCAGGGTCTTCAGACTATTATAAACCAAGGATCACAAGCTCCGCTCCAGACCCAAGACTCACAAGCATAATAGTTTGATTAGAATTGCTATTTTGGAACATCTTAGATGTTATTAATATTTTGGTATTTTGTAAGCATCTTATCAGTACTGCTAGTGATATCAAGTAATCTACGTATGAGATGTTAGAGAATTTATGTTTTGGTATTTTGTAATCTACTTATGAGATACACACAGTGCAAGTGAAACTTATAATTTTTGCACTAGTTTGGTTGGCCCCTTTGCATTGTTATGAATATTACAAGCATTTTTAAAGTCATATGCCATTAATTTGGTTATTTTAATACACAATAAGAATCAACCAAATCCATTACTACATTCCAACTTACAACACATAATTTTTTATGGCAAACATAATTTAATTATAAAAAGGCTGGAACACAGCCAAACAACATACAGTTAGTAGCAGAATTTTCTGCATAATTTGAAACAACAGAAGCATTGGTGCTGCCCCTACCCAAGTTCTATTTCCCACTAATCTAGCCAAAGAAGCTAAGTTCTATTTCCTAACAAACAAGACACTAACAGTAGGTATACTAGACAACAATTTCCTACAATCTTGAGCTACCATCTCAATGGTTGCAATCTTCAACTTGTTAGAGATACAATCAACCACATTTGCTGCATCAGAAAATATAGTAACAGAGTGCAAAATGATGAAAACAATTCTTCATTTGAAGCCCTTGTAAAATTTCATCTTCATCTTCAAGCCATCTTCATTCTTGTTTGCCAAATTTGAACAATTCTTCAACTCTTCAATTATTTTCAACAAAGACAATATAATTTCTTTCCCTCGAGCAGTTAGTTCTTCATCAAGCCAATCAAAATGGTTACAATCTTTTGAAATAGAAATCAAAATGATGAAAACTGAGAGGGAGATATTATACAACGACTACCTTATACACACAGTATCAAAGAAGAGGAGATAAATCGAAGCTTTGCCGCGAAGGAGAGAAAAGAAATTGAAAAAGATGAAGACTGAGAGGGATAAATCGAAAAAGATTAAAACTGAGAGGGATAAATTGAAAGAGAAGATAAGATGAAGCTTGCTGCGATGGAGGGATCGACTGAGACGGAGAGAACGATTGAGAGGGATAGAAGGATTTGATTAGTTAGGATTATGGTTCATGATTTGGGAATTTCATCATCGTGTATGTTTCTGTTTTCTCCTTTTCTAATTTTTTTTCTTTCTAATTAATAGTATTAATTATTTATTTTGTTGTTTTAATATATTTAAAACAAAATAATTGATTTTGAAAAATAAATAATGACATGGATATATAATTGTACTACCACGTCATTAATGAATCTAACACATCAGCAAAAAATTTGACCAAATTAAGATGGGGATCAAAATTCCAAAAAAATTAAAATAGGGGATCAAAAAGTTGACTTTTAAAATAGGGAATCAAAAGTTCAGGTTTTTCAAAATAGGGGACCAAAACTGCATTAAAGTCTAAAAAATAAAACCATAAAAAAAAAAAAAAAAAACAAAACAGAAGAGGATGATGCAATATCCAACATGGTGGTTTCCGGAACGGTGGTATTCAGCAAAGCTATTTTGTTCTTAATTTTGTGGATTTTGTAGACAGATGGAGGAAAGACTTTTATTTTTCAAAAGGTGGGCTGTAGTGATTGAGATCTAACTTATAAGGTGGAAATTGAGATATTCAAAAAGCTCTAAGATCTGAAAATATATTTGATAGATATAAAGATAGAGGATGAAAAATAAATTTGCATTAAAAATACAAAAAATATTTAGTTTTTGAAACATTAAGAGTTGAAATCGAAAGACTAAATTCTTATTTTTTGTTGTTGTTGTTGTTAAAATAAAAAATGTATAAATGTGTAGTAGTGGTTGTTGTTGCTACATGTATGATATAAGTGGAGAAGACGTTGAGCTGCAAAGATCTTGAAATAAATATGTTCAAAACAGAGCTTACATGATAAATGTTGCAGATTCGACCCTAACCTCCATTGATGAGTGAGCTCGAAGATGACCAAAAATGGTATTATTTTTTGGACGGAAGTCCGACATCAACTTCACAATATTGAAACTATTGGTGTGGTCATTTGAGAGTAGATGGTGGTGGGACACAACAACCAAAGAGGTGGCTAGGGTTTGAGTTGTGGAAGAAAAAATGAAAAGACAGAGAGGAAGAGAGTTGAAAAGAAAAAGAAAGTCAGAAATGATACGGATTTCAATCACTCAATGTATGGAATTCAAACAAAAATTGAATTAAATTAATTTTAACTTTTTAATAAATACATAAGGCTGGTGGTGGTGGTATGGTTTACGTATTCCACACCCAAAATTTGCCATTTTCAATACACGTGGGCCATCATTTCGGACTCCAAATTACAAGTAAATATAATTGGGGTTTTCTTTTTGTACAATAATTGGGTTTTTAATATGAAAAGAAAATAAATGACATTACCATTAAATAATTTTTTGAGAGATAACAATTTTGATCGTCGATAAAAATTTTAAAATTAGTATTACAAGTTATTAATGTTAAAATTTCATGGGGCCATGACAATTGAAAAAAATTTATCGCTGATAATAGTTTTAAAATTACTATTTAAAGTTATTATAACTAAAATTTTACAAGGACATGACAATTTTTATCGCAGATAAAAGTTTGAAGATCGATATTACAAGTTATTACTGATAAAAAATTATAATTAACTAGTTTTGACTTTTGAGACCCGTGCATTCGCACGGGTTTATTGAGTTTTATTTATAAAATATAAGTGACGTCGTGTACCAAAAAATAAAAATAATAGGTGACGTTATTCTGTTATTTTTTTGTAAAATTTATTAAATTAAGTAATTTTTTTCATTAAAGCAATTGTCCCGTGTATAATTTTTGTGTAATAAACTATAAGTAATAATAACAAATATTTATTATTCAATTTCTTTTTTTTATTAAAGAAATTGTCCTGTGTATTATTAAATTATTTTTATTAAAACAATTGTCCCGTGTATTATTACAAGTAATCCTGTTCAATCCTTTCAACCTTTTTCAGTTACGTTGTTAGTAACCGAATATAATCCGTGGAATCCAGTATATCTGGAGATGTCACGTGTGAAATTCTGGAGATGGTAAGGGAACAGTTGTTAAGTTTATGGAGAGCAAGAACAGTTTGATGGGAGTACTAATCGCTCGAAGTAGAATTGTTCATGTAAAAGTGTAAGTGTACAGGGTGTAGTAGTATCCACTAACACCGTGTGTTAGGCAAACCTTTCCGAACTTGAGAGTAACCATACCTTCTGGTGGACATGTTTATGAGAAACACATAAGCCAAGTAAGATTCAACCTTCAATAGATCAGAACTCTTCCTAAATACTTAGCCTTATCTGTCAGACGCGAGTTTCGCCAATATTGTAAAATCTGTTCCGTACCCTACTAGAGAAACCAAGTTGAAATATTCATCTGAGAACTTCCCAATAGATTATCCTATAGGAAACCAACTCTTAATGCCTCCTTAAGAATATTTCAGCTTTTCAACATCGTAACTCGTATTCCCACCATATTGCTAGAAGCCAGGATCTGTATAGCATAACAAATAGAATTTCCTTTTATCGATACCAGATTAGGTCAGTTAACTCAGCAAACCATTAGAGACCAACTTTGATTGGAGTAAAAATCAGGAATTATTTTACACCACCATTTAGACACCTGACTTAATTCGTAAGGCATCATCCGTGAGCAATAGAAACCAGAATCAAACCGAGTAAGCCCTTGTAAGTAGCAAACAATTGTTGTACCCTACCACCAGGGGTTGAGCATTATCAGATGTAACAGTTAGGAATTTCACCTTATAAACTTATTACCCATATAGACTTAATAGGTGTAGTTGCCCACTCATCTTGAGCTAGTAACTTAGCGTTAGTAAATTACCCGACCATTCATATAGGAAAAATAGTCGATTTAGGCCACCTTAGCTTCAGCATTCTTTTACACTTCAACCTGTTATGTTATCACGTAGGACATTGCTACTTGCCAAATAAGATAGTTTCAACTCAACCCGTTATATTAGAGATCACACCAAACCACTTGGGACATAACCTCAATCGGAATGACAAGTAGAAACATTTCTTGACCATACTTAGTACAAGGTAGCCTGTTTAACACTATCATATATCTCCTACTTTAACAGCTTAGTGTTGTGACTTAAGTGAATACCTTGTGAAGGAAATTAAGTTAAACCACCCGTAGTATTAAATTCCTTAGGCGCCAGCCATTATCTTATCATATAGTGCATTGTCAATATGAGTTCGTTACAGTAGAGCAAACTGTCTTTTTGAAATCAACCCTTAGTGCCGAACCTCTAGCATTCAAGCCTCGATCGAATTAGTAAATCAGGAGTTATCATTAGCGCCTTCAGCCATCTAGATTAATCGTTGAGTACCTATGTTAGTTGCCGAAACGAAATAACTGAGTTGGATTATATTCCATATCAGCCACTTGGCATTTTCATTTATTCAGACCTTCGAGTTGAGAATCTGTTAGAGTCAGCCAGATTTCCATTAATAGTGTCTATCAATACCCTGATTTGAACCAGTACCACTAGAAGTCAAATTCCAATTCATGACCCTTCTTTCGAATCTTTGATAAGCTAAGTTCTTCGAACCAAACTATGATGCATTGGGCATCCATTAGACATGGGAACATGGAACGGGTCACTCCTTATCATGTCTGCTTATGTCCCAGACAGATAATTTTTCCTCGTGCCTTATAATCTGTCAGTCATGTTTACCCCGGAGTACGTTGAGAGGTTAACTTTTCCAAATTCTTTGACATTGGTCAGTTAAACTGACATTGTGAGACTTTGCTTACAAGTAATCCTGTTCAATCCTTTCGACCTTTTTCAGTTACGTTGTTAGTAACCGAATATAATCCGTGGAATCCAGTATATCTGGAGATGTCACGTGTGAATTCAGTTTGAGCTCTCGCTTATCTTATCAATCTTGTAATCAGCATCGTTAGTCAATCATCCGCCGAACTATTATGTTCAGTGTCAGTATCAGTTAGTCTTGTAGGTCTTTGTGCTCCTGAACGACCCATCACCATTTTCAGTGCATCGGGTATACTTCCGGAGTCTTATCAGCTAACTTCCAGTTAAGTTCAGACCCTTCCAGTTACGTAGAAATAGGAGCTTGTAGAAGTATTAGTGTCTAAGTACCTCATTAAAGCTATTCCCTGAATTCAAGTTTGAACCATTTCGTTCTCTGCCGACTGTTTCAGTTTCTCTGTACGTTATCAGCCATAGATTCAGATCATCATAAATCAAATCCTCGTGTAGAGTAAAAGAGTTTCCTTGTTGCGAATCCAATTTTTACACTGACACATTGACTAATTTGGACAAGGGATTTAAATCCAATTTCTGTGTCGGATGTGCAAACATTTCGTATTCAGTTAACCGTCACTAGAATCCTATCACCTTAGTCAAATTCTTTCATGTCAGCCTATCAGTGAATTATCCAGCCGACCTAACCTTATCATTTAAGGAAGACTCGAACCTCAGTTCTTGATATGTTAAATGTACTACTCGACCACAATGTTGTGCTAGGATGGATGGAAATAGTAGGTGGAAAATTATGTAGTACTATGGAATCAGTCGCAAATGAGTCTAACTCATTGGCGAAAGGATCAATAGTGCTTAAGCGTTCTTCGCTTGTTTTATATTTTGATTAATCCTAGAGTTTTTATACGGCACTATGGGACAGTGGTACGTGTGATGTTGAAGGAAAATAGCGATTGAAAACGCAGCGGAATTTTAAAATTTTCCTTTAATGATCCTTACGAATGAGCATGATATGTGTTAAGAACTTTTACCTCTCGTAATGGAGGAGCTTTGATTCACAATCAAAATCTTGATCACGAGCGTTGAAGACGAACGACAACAACTCTCGTAGTGGAGGAGCTTTGATTTACAATCAAAATCTTGATCACGAGCGTTGAAGATGAACAACAACGCCTCTATCTAGTCCACACGAACAACTACCTTCAATATGAGTGCTAGCTCCAAGGATGAAGGTTTCTAGTGAGAGGTGGGGGGAATAAGGATTAGGGTTTTAGCAAGAGTGTTTGCATCAAGTGATTTTTCTTTGCCACAAGGGTTCTATTTATAGAACCACTTGTCTTGTGCACCAAGACAAACTCTTGTCATTGGGCTACATTTACGCTAATGCCCATTTCATTAAACAAGCATAAAGGGGCGCATGCCCCATGTGTCATGTACACATGGGCGCTCCCTCACCATTCCTAATGGTGTATTGCTTATTTAATTACTATGATACCCTTATCATATTTCCATATTCCTCTGAGGTACACCGTACCTTACGGTGTTCCAATCCTACACTAGACTGTCCTTGTGTGTGACCCTTGTAGGTTTCCGTAACGTTGGCAGTTACATTAAATCATACATTTAATTATAACAAACAGTGAGCGGTATCTAGCAACACATCACTGCTACCCAAGTCACGGAAATGTCTTGTGATCTGACAAACCTTTTTTTTCCCGTGATAAATATCTTGTGTACAATTACCCTTTTACCCTTATGTCTATATTGAACACAAAGCATAGTACGCCACCCTTGTTAAGTTCAATATTGGGCCCTTAGACATATCTCCTGTTATGTAGGAGGGGTAAATTCCATCTAGGTCACTCATGTCCCTCAGCACGCTTTGTGAAGCACCCATCAACTGTCTTTATGATCATCCTGCTACGGACAACGTTTGATCAGCAATAAAGCACTTGACTCCACATCTAGGGTCCATAGTGGTTTCAGGTCGAAGGGTGGAATACACCACTTATCACTATGAGAATATCTTATGACACTTCATAACATACTATGTAGTATTCTCATGGTGGGTCAATCCGATATAAATGTTACCCTTAACATTCACATCTATGTGAAGACTTGATAACTACTTATCTATGATCCGTGAGATGTGATCATCAGTCTACCAACATAATAGTCTCTATGCTTTAATGTTATCCCAATTCACAATAAAGCTTGACTACGGATGTTTAAGAATAGTGTTCTTATGTTTGATGGATTCTCACGATTAAGTCATAGTTAACGTTCCATTAAACGAACCAACTATTCTAGGGACTTTATTACTTTAACACATAAACATAATAAAGAAAAAGCCTTTATTTATTAACTAAATTATTCAATACAAGTTCCATGCAATTATAAATAATTGTCCTCTAGGGCTTACACCAACAATCTCCCACTAGCACTAGCGCCAATCAGGCATACTTCTAATACCCATGCTCCTAGTGTGGCCCTCATGCTTCGGCTGAGCAAGAGGTTTCGTAAGTGAATCAGCAGTATTGTCGAGTGTTGGTACTCTACATATCTTCACATCTCCTCTATCAATTATTTCTCGAATAAGGTGATAGCGCCTGAGTATGTGTTTGGACTTTTGGTGAGATCTAGGTTCCTTAGCTTGTGCGATTGCGCCATTGTTATCACAGAATAGATCAATGGGATCCACAATGCTAGGGAATATGCCAAGTTCGGTAATGAACTTCTTTATCCAAATAGCTTCCTTTCCTGCATTTGATGCGGCAATGTACTCAGCTTCGGTTGTAGAATCAGCAACTGTATCTTGCTTTGAACTTTTCCAGCTCACAGCGCCACCATTTATGCAAAACACATAGCCAGACTGCGATCTAAAATCATCCCTATCTGTCTGGAAGCTAGCATCAGTGTAACCAATTACACTTAGCTCTTCTTGACCTCCATATATTAGGAATGACTCCTTAGTCCTTCTTAAGTACTTAAGGATGTTCTTGATAGCCACCTAATGAGCCTCACCAGGATCAGACTGATATCGACTTGTTGCGCTTAAGGCATATGAAACATCTGGACGAGTACATATCATGGCATACATGATAGATCCTATAGCTGATGCATAAGGGATCTTACTCATGCGGTCCCTTTCTTCCTTAGATAAAGGGGATTGTGTTTTTGAAAGACACAAGCCATGTTGCATAGAAATGAATCCTTTCTTGGAATCATGCATATTAAAGCGTCTCAACACTTTATCTATGTATGTACTCTGACTTAGGCCAAGCAGTTTCTGTGATCTATCTCTATAGATTCTTATTTGATAGACCGAAAAATGTACTATTTATTTAGTTAAATTAACATAATAATTCAATTAATTTTATTTCGATTTCGTAACTTTATATAATAAATCGTTATTAATTCCTGGTATTTTATTTTATCAGATAAAAATCATTCGAGTTGAATAAAGAAGTGAAAACGGACTTAAAAGGAGCGAAACCGGACAAAAAGGCCACGCAGGTGTGGTCCACATGGGCTGCACTTGTGTGGCCTTTTTGTCCGGTTTCGCTCCTTTTCGGTCTGTTTTCGCTTCTTTATTCAACTCGAATGATTTTTATCTGATAAAATAAAATACCAGGAATTAATAACGATTTATTATATAAAGTTACGAAATCGAAATAAAATTAACTGAATTATTATGTTAATTTAACTAAATAAATAGTACATTTTTCGGTCTATCAAACTCCCCTAAACTTGAACCATTGCTTGTCCTCAAGCAATTTAGCTTGCATATAGAAAACATTTTAAAATGTGAAGCAACTCACACACACAGACTTAGAGAAAAACAACATCACGAGTACTCATACGCGGTCAGAAATTCAAATCGGCTGAGATCAATTAATTAGGTGCTTATTCAATCAAGAAGGGTATTTCAACGACACACAAAGTTCTCCCTCTTATGTATACCGAATTTGGACTATACCGTTGTACTAAAATCTAAATCTTCTCCTTTGTTTTATCCTTTTTCATTCTAGACAGTCACATTAAGACCCTTTATCTATGTCACACACATGGTAAGAAAGTCGGTTAGCGTCTCTATTCATCTTTTTTCTTTTTGTAATAAAGCTTGATGTGCACAAATTTTTGTATCACTTCATAGACATTATTCATATATTTATATATATTTTTTCAAGGTTTAATCGTATTACCACAGTATGACCTTTTACTTTCTCTCTTCATTTTTTTTTAGATGATTCGCTTATATTCATCGACTTACCTACTTAATGTGTGACTTTATAGATGGTGTCCGACTGGATGGATAAACTACTTAAGGAATCCACAAATTTAAATCAGAAGATTTTGGCATAACGGTTATTCAAATTGATATCTATTCTAGGGAGACTTTCAGGTGTTGGAAAAATACCGATTTTGTTGAAAAATTCCCTAATTTTCTTAACTTAGCCTCTTGTCTTTTCTTAACCTATATACTTTCAAAGTGAGTCGTTTATTCTAAATCTTTAGAAAAAATTTTAAATTGGCTCAAGAAAAGGAAAATTTTAAAAAGACTAGAGAATGACTATAAATTTAATTATTTTTATTTTTTTTAATTATGCGAAAGGGAAATTAAACTAATAGAAATTGAAATAACTGAAAATAAATGAAAGCGGTAAAACTCTTCCCCTAAACTTAAATCCAACAGTGTCCTCACTGTTGCGATTCAAGAGAAGAATTGGAGTGTAAAACCTGGAATGGTGTGAAAAATAACGGGGGAAGCTGCTTATAATTATGAAAGTTGTTGAACTGGAGCCTCAAACAGCCTAGCTCTTGTATGATGTTGTTGAGCTGCTGTTGGCGGTGCTCTTCCGAGCTTTCCCATCTGTTATAATAGCCTTGCAAATCATGTTGGTTTTGAAGAATTTGTGTTTGCTGGGCTCGCATATACTGCATCTGGTCAATGGTACTCTGTTTTGACGATGAGGAACTACCTGCAAAAGTGTTAGAGAAACGTGCAGTGTGTGCAGGTGGAACAGTGTTGGCGCCCCCACCAGCGGCAACATTTTGAGAAATGTGTGTGGGAGCTGTATTAGTCACAGGTTTTAAAATAAAGAATTACCCTTTTTCTTTTTAAAAAAAATAAACGAAAGCAAAAAGTAAAAAAAAAAAGTCATGGGTTGCCTCCCATGCAGCGCTTTGTTTAACGTCGGTAGCTCGACTGTCCTAGATTAAAATCTAAGTTTTAGGTTGTATTTCATGTAACTGTAACTAGAGTAGTAATCTGAATCAGTGGGGCAGAAATAGTGCTTAAGGCGCTGTCCATTAACAGTAAAAGTTTCATTCAATTTGTTTTTGATTTCAAGGGCGCCATTTTGGAAGACTTTTGTTATTTCGAAAGGACCGGACCAACGGGAACGGAGCTTTCCAGGGAAGAGTTTAAGTCTAGAATTAAAAAGAAGCACTAATTCTCCTATCTTGAATTCTTTTTTAAGTATGCGCTTATTATGCCATTTTTGTGTTCTTTCCTTATAAATTTTAGCATTATCATAAGCGTTCATTCGGAGCTCTTCTAGTTCGTGAAGATGAAGAATTCTTTTCTCTCCCGCTGCCTTGTAATCCATATTTAGTGCCTTTATAGCCCAATAAGCTTTATGTTCTAGTTCTATTGGCAGGTGGCACGATTTTCCATACACTAGATTAAACGGTGTAGTTCCTATAGGGGTTTTAAATGCTGTCCTATAGGCCCACAAAGCCTCGGGGAGTTTATATGACCAATCTTTCCTAGTAGCAACTGTTTTTTCTAAAATTCTTTTAATTTCTCTATTTGAAACTTCTACTTGCCCACTAGTTTGTGGGTGGTAAGGGGTTGCTATTCGGTGTTTTATCCCATATTTAATTAATAATTTTTCAAAGATTTTAGATATGAAATGGGAGCCACCGTCACTAATGACGAGGCGGGGTATACCGAATCTAGGGAAGATTATATTTTTAAACATTCTAATTACTACTTGTGTGTCATTAGTAGGGGAAGCTATAGCTTCAATCCATTTAGAAACATAGTCGACAGCGACAAGTATATATTTATTTCCACCAGAAGATGGGAAAGGTCCCATGAAATCTATTCCCCACACATCAAAGATCTCTACCTCTAAAATTCCTTTTTGTGGCATCTCATCGCGTCTAGATATGTTGCCGGTGCGTTGGCATCGGTCACAGTTTTTAATAGCGATATGAACGTCTTTCCATAGGGTAGGCCAAAAGAAACCAGCTTGTAAAATCTTGGCACATGTCTTTGAAGTGCTAGCATGCCCTCCATAAGGGGCAGAATGGCACTGGGAGATTATATCTTTCACTTCTTCTTCAGGAACACATCGACGGAAGATACCGTCGGGACCTCTTCTAAAGAGTAGGGGTTCATCCCAATAATAGTTTTTAAGCTCATGGAAGAATTTCTTCTTTTGTTGATAGGTTAAATCTGGTCGAAGGACTCTGGCTGATAAATAGTTTACTAAGTCAGCATACCAAGGTAAAGTGTTTTTGGCGGAGCAGACTTCTTCCTTTAGTTGTATGGTATTGGATTCTTTCAAGGATAATTTAGCAGAGATAGTTTCCAACTGAGCCATGAGTTGTTCATAAGGGAATTCATCATTGATGGGTACTGACTCAGGCTCAATGCCCTCTATCCTAGATAGGTAATCGGCTACTACATTTTCAGTTCCTTTTTTGTCTAAGATCACTAGGTCGAATTCTTGTAAGAGTAGGATCCATTTTAGAAGCCCAGGTTTAGCGTCCTTCTTATTTAATAGGTACCTAATAGCGGCATGGTCAGTGTAAACGATTATTTTAGATGCTATTAGGTAAGATCGAAACTTAGCCACTGCGAATACGACAACTAGGAGCTCCTTTTCGGTGGTGGCGTAGTTCATTTGCGCAGGATCTAGGGTTCTACTTGCGTAATAGATTGCATGAAGCTTCTTATCTTTTCGTTGTCCTAAAACTGCGCCTATAGCGTAATCACTAGCGTCACACATGATTTCAAAGGGTAGGCTCCAATCAGGTGGTTTGATAATTGGTGCGGATATAAAAGCTGTTTTTAATTGTTCGAACGCTTTTAAGCATCCATCGTCAAAGATAAACTCAGCATCTTTCATTAATAAGCCAGTCAGAGGCTTGGTGATTTTAGAGAAGTCTTTAATGAATCGTCGGTAGAAACCGACATGTCCTAAGAAACTGCGTACTTCTCTTACGGTTTTTGGGGGTGGAAGGTTTTCTATGACTTGAATTTTAGCTTTATCTACTTCAATCCCCTTATCGGACACTACGTGTCCAAGAACTATTCCTTGTCGGACCATAAAGTGGCACTTTTCCCAATTAAGCACAAGATTTACCTTTACACATCTTTCAAGCACTTTTTCTAGGTTCGACAGACAACTTTCATAGCTTTGCCCACAAATAGAGAAGTCATCCATAAAGACTTCCATGATGTCATTTATAAAATCTGCGAAGATCGCCATCATGCATCTTTGAAAAGTTGCGAGAGCATTGCATAGTCCAAAGGGCATTCGTCGGTAAGCAAAAGTTCCATAGGGACATGTGAAAGTGGTTTTCTCTTGGTCATCAGGATGAATAGGGATTTGGAAGAATCCTGAATAACCATCAAGGTAGCAAAAATATGAATGTTTAGCCAATCGCTCGAGCATTTGATCAATAAAGGGTAGAGGAAAATGGTCTTTTTGAGTGGCTTTGTTTAGTTTCCTATAATCTATGCACATTCTATGGCCAGTTACAACTCTTTGTGCTATAGATTCGCCTTTTGCATTGGTTACCACTGTAACTCCTCCTTTCTTTGGTACGACATGTACTGGGCTGACCCATTTACTGTCGGATATCGGGTATATGATTCCTACTTCTAGAATCTTTTGCACTTCTTTCTTAACTACCTCACTTAAAACTGGATTGATCCTTCTTTGGGGTTCTCTAGAGGTTTTACCGTCTTCCTCTAGCATAATATGATGCATACATATCGAAGGACTAATTCCTTTTAGGTCAGTGATGTTATACCCTAAGGCAGTTGGGTATTTTCTTAGAATGTTTAGAAGTTTTTCAGTTTCTAGCTTTCCTAGGTCTGCACTGACTATTACTGGTCGTTCGAGGTCTTTATCTAGGAATTCATACCTTAAATTTTCGGGTAGGGCTTTGAGTTCAAGAGTTGGTTTTTCAAGGAGGGGTGTAGGTTCTGGCGTAGTTTCTAAACTTTCAGCTAGGTTAACTTCATCAACTGGTTGAGTTTGAGGAATGGGAGTTTTTAGAATTTCATAATACTCAGATTGATCCCTCTCCACTTCTTTTCTACATTCCTCGATGATGTCTAGCATGTAGCATTCATCGTCTATGGCTGGTGCTTTCATGTATTGAGTTAAAATAAATTCAACTTTTTCTTCACCCACCTCAAAAGTGAGCTTTCCTCTCTTTACATCTATTATGGCACCGGCAGTTGCTAGGAATGGCCTTCCTAAAAGGATAGGTGTATTAGAATCTTCTCTTATGTCCATAACTATGAAATCGGTTGGGATAAAGAATTGACCTACACGTACTGGCACATTTTCTAAAATACCTAGAGGGTATTTGACAGAACGATCAGCAAATTGTACGGACATTTTTGTTGGTCTTAATTCTCCCATTTTCAGTTTTTCACATAAGGCTACGGGCATTAAACTGATACTGGCTCCTAAATCACATAGGGCTCTATCTATTACGTACTTTCCAATGACACAAGGTATGGAGAAACTTCCTGGGTCTTTTAACTTAGGGGGCATTTCGTTTTGTAATATGGCGCTACACTCGGCAGTGAGCATGACGGTCTCATCATCCTCGATCCTTTTCTTATTAGTCAAGATATCTTTAAGAAACTTAGCGTACGAGGGCATTTGTGTGATAGCTTCCGTAAAAGGTATTGTGATGTTTAGTTTTTTTAGAAGCTCTACAAATTTCTTAAACTGCCCTACGTTTTTGGATTGTACTAATCTTTGAGGATACGGGATGGGTGGTTTATATGGTGGGGGAGGAACGTAAGGTTTCTCTTTCTCTTCGGTTTCCTCTCCACTATCCTCCTTTTCTTTTGGTTCACTCTCCTTGGTTGGTTTATTAGAACCTTGTTGCATGGCTAGGCTATCGGGTTTTGAACTTGTTGGTTCATCTAGTTGTTTTCCACTTCTCAATATAATAGCATTGGCTTGTCCTCTCGGATTTTGCTGTGGTTGTCCAGGAAATGTTCCTGCAGGTGCAGAGGTAGATGCTTGTTGTTGGGCTACTTGTGAAATTTGAGTTTCAAGCATTTTATTGTGTGTGGCTAGGATATCTAATTTGCTTGTTAATTGCTTAACTTGCTCACTAGTGTGTATATTTTGATTTGTTAATTGCTTAATTTTCTCACTAGTGTGTATGTTTTGATTTAGGACTTCCTTGTTGGTTTGAGCCTGAGAAGCTATGAAGGCTTCCATCATTAATTCAAGGTTAGACTTCCTAGGAGCATTTTGAGTAGGGTATGCAGGCTTTTGGAATCCTGGTGGTGCAGAAGTAGGTGCTTGGCCAGGTGCATATAGAGCGTTGTTGCTTTTGTACAAAAGGTATGGATGGTTCCTCGGACCTTGGTTGTAAGGGTTTCCTTGAGTGTAGTTCACTTGGTCTGGGGAAGCTTCCGTCAAGAGTTGACATTCAGCGACAGCGTGCCCTTGAATTCCACATAGTTCGCAGTTTGAAATTGTTGCAGCCACGGTGGCTGCAGGTGTTGTGGTCATACTCTCCATCTTTTGAGTCAGAGCTTCAAGTTTGGCTTTAACAAGGTCAAGCTCGCTTACTTCGTACATACCGCCTTTCGTTTGAGGTTTCTCTATTGTTGTTCTCTCGTTTCCCCATTGATAATGGTTTTGGGCCATGCTCTCAATGAGTTTGTGGGCTTCATTGTAAGGTTTATCCATCAGTGCGCCACCAGCAGCGGCGTCTATGGTCATTCTTGTGTTATACAAGAGACCAGTGTAGAAGGTGTGGATAATCAACCATTCTTCGAGTCCATGATGTGGGCATAGCCTAATCATGTCTTTGTATCTTTCCCATGCTTCGAAAAGAGACTCGTTGTCTTTTTGTTTAAATCCATTAATTTGGGCTCTTAGCATAGCAGTTTTGCTAGGTGGGAAATATCTGGCTAAAAAAACTTTCTTCAACTCATCCCATGAGGTAACTGAGTTGGATGGTAGGGATTGGAGCCAAGCTCTAGCTCTATCTCTTAACGAGAAAGGGAATAAACGAAGTCTTATAGCTTCGGGACTGACACCATTTGCTTTGATTGTATCCGCATATTGTAGAAATATGGATAAATGTAGGTTAGGGTCGCCCGTGGGGTTTCCAGAGAATTGATTTTGTTGTATTGCTGATAACAACGATGGTTTAATCTCGAAATTATTTGCTTCAATAGCAGGAGCAGCGATGCTATTATGGGGTTCCTCTTGCGAAGGGATAGCATAGGACGAGAGTGAACGATTTTGAGGTAATTCAGCCATTTCTATAATTGGTTCTTCGACTACTTCGGGAGTTAGAGTTTCTAAAATAGGAGGATCTTCTATTACGAGATTTTCTAATTGGGTTTGAATATTTCTAATTTGATTTTCTAAATTTCTCCGTCTAAAAAAACGTTCTAGTTCGTTAACGGGTTGTTCAATATTTTCGCCTCGAGAGCGAGTACTGGGCATACAAATGATAAAATAAAATTGCCTTAGTCTCTACGGTGTAACACTGGAGTTACGATATCGACTAAATTGGTCCCCCGGCAACGGCGCCAAAAACTTGATCGGACGACAATGTGACTGCAAGTATACAGTCGTGTCGCGTAGTTTTAAAAGATTATCGTTCCCACAGAGACCAATAATCGACCTACCGTTATCTAATGTCACTTTGTAAATCTAACGCTTAATAATTAAAATAAAGAGATTTAAATTAAAATATATTTTTTTATGATTTTTAAATTAAATTGGAATAAGTATTACTATGATGTGCTTTTAGTTGCTTCAGAGGGTTCAATATTTAAATCGTGCTAGATAAAATATTTAGTTTTCGAAACTATATTGTTTTAAAAACACTAATCTCAGCTCTCGCAAATCTTGACTAGTATCATAAATTATAAAGGCGGTGCTTAACTCTCGTCCTCACACCCGCTAATAAAATATTTTTTGAAAAACAATATAATTTAATTAACTCTAAACCCAACTCTCGTTGTTGATTAAAATTAATGTTCAGTTTTTACTATCTAGTAAAAGTCTCACGCTCTCGCTCTATTGATTTTTACTTTAATTAATTTTCACTCTCGTGACAAATTATAATCGTTAAATTAAAAACTGCTTTTTGAAAACTCGTTAAAAGCAATCGCACGAATTATCTACCGAACCCCTATTAGCTTCTATCTACACATCCTAGCAATATTAAATTAGCTAGACATAACTAAAACTAAAGACATAAAAATAAAATAAGCAAATAAATAAAAAGACATAATAAAAATAAAAGCAAAAATTAAAAGCATAAAATAAAAGCAATAAAATAAAGACAAGAAATAAATAAGACAATAAAATAAAATAAGAACCTGAATTAAAAAGGCCGAAAGTACGGACACCGGGAATAAAATTTAAACTAAAACTCTCAATTTTAGATTATATTGTTTTTCAAAAAATATTTTATTAGCGGGTGTGAGGACGAGAGTTAAGCACCGCATTTATAATTTATGATACTAGTCAAGATTTGCAAGAGCTGAGATTAGTGTTTTTAAAACAATATAGTTTCAAAAACTAAATATTTTATCTACCACGATTTAAGTACTGAACCCTCTGAAGCAACTAAAAGCACATCCTAGTAATACTTATTCCAATTTAATTTAAAAATCATAAAAAAATATATTTTAATTTAAATCTCTTTATTTTAATTATTAAGCCTTAGATTTACAAAGTGACATTAGATAACGGTAGGTCGATTATTGGTCTCTGTGGGAACGATAATCTTTTAAAACTACGCGACACGACTGTATACTTGCAGTCACATTGTCGTCCGATCATTATTCCTAATATATAGGCCGCTTCACCCAGATCTTTCATAGAAAAGCAATTCCCTAACCAAGTTTTAACTTGTTGCAAGGTAGGGATGTCGTTTCCTATAAGTAATATGTCATCTACATATAATACTAGGAACACGACTATGCTCCCACTAACCTTCTTGTAAACACAAGGTTCATCTTCATTCTTAATGAATCCAAACTGTTTTACAGTTTCATCAAAACGAAGATTCCAACTTCTGGAAGCTTGCTTCAATCCGTAGATTGATCGCTGTAGTTTGCATATCTTTTTGGCTTCGCCTGGAATGCAAAACCCTTCAGGTTGTATCATGTATACATCCTCAAGGAGACTCCCATTAAGGAAGGCAGTTTTTACATCCATCTGCCAAATTTCATAATCATAATATGCAGCGATGGCAAGTAAGATCCGAATGGATTTAATCATCGCAACTGGTGAAAAGGTTTCATCATAGTCCACACCATGAATTTGTTTAAAGCATTTAGCAATCAATCGCGCTTTGTAGGTCTGTACCTTTCCATCCATGTCAGTCTTCTTCTTGAAAACCCATTTGCATCCTATGGGTTTGATCCCATCAGGAGCTTCCACCAAGTTCCAAACTTGGTTTGTGTACATGGAATCCATTTCAGATTTCATGGCTTCAAGCCACTTCTCAGACTCAGGACCAGTAATGGCCTCTTGATAAGTCACAGGCTCATCTTGATCCATGAGTAACACGTCACCTTGCTCTGATATGAGATATCCATATCTTTCAGGTTCTTAACGTGTCCTGTTGGACCTACGTGGTTCTTGTGTTACTTGAGTAGGATTCTCTGTCACAACATGTTGTGAGTCCTACTCATGTTCCTCCATTGGTGTGTCATTACTTTGTGGATCATGAATTTCTTCAAGATCTATTTTTCTCCCACTGATTCCTTTGGAAACAAAGTCCTTTTCTAGGAATACTCCTGTCCGGGCGACAAACACTTTGCCCTCAGAAGGATTGTAGAAGTGATATCCTTTCGTCTCTTTAGGATATCCCACAAAGAAACACTTGTCAGATTTAGGTTCAAGTTTAGTAGAAATTTGACGTTTTACATAAACTTCGCAACCCCAAATCTTTAAGTAGGACATATGTGGTTTCTTACCACTCCACATCTCATATGGTGTCTTTTCAACCGTTTTAGAAGGAACGCGGTTAAGTGTATAAGCTGCTGTTAATAAAGCATGTCCCCAAAAGGAGTTTGGAAGATCAGCGTGACTCGTCATAGACCGCACCATGTCCAAAAGGGTTTGGTTCCTTCTCTCAGATACACCATTCCATTGTGGTGTTCCAGGAGGAGTGAGTTGGGATAGGATCCCACACTCTTTTAGATGGTCATCAAATTCTAGGCTTAAATACTCACCTCCTCGATCTGATCGAAGAGTTTTGATTTTCTTTCCTAGCTGGTTTTGTACTTCATTTTTAAATTCTTTGAACTTTTCAAAGGATTCGGATTTATGCTTCATTAAATACACATATCCATATCTACTGTAGTCATCAGTAAATGTGATGAAGTATTGAAAACCTCCTCTGGCAGGTGTGTGCAATGGTCCACATACATCAGTATGTATGAGAGTTAAGAGATCACTTGCCCTTTCACCTTTACCAGTGAATGGGACCTTTGTCATTTTTCCCAATAAGCAAGATCTGCATGTTTCAAATGATTCATAATCAAATGAATCCAAGAGCCCATCTTTATGGAGCTTGGAAATGCGTTTCTCGTTTATATGGCCTAAACGACAATGCCAAAGGTATGTGGGATTTAACTCATTAGGTTTCATCCTCTTAGTATCAATGTTATAAATTGGCATTTCAAGATCAAGAATATATAATCCATTTCTCATTTGTGCAGTGGCATAAAAGATATCATTTAAATAAATGGAGCAACAATTGTTCTTTATTATAAATGAAAAGCCAAGTTTATCCAAACAAGAAACATAAATAATATTCCTGCTAATGGCAGGTACATAAAAACAGTTTTCTAACTGAATTATTAAACCACTAGGTAAAGTCAAATCATAAATTCCTACAGCTAGTGCAGCAACTCTTGCTCCATTTTCCACTCGTAGGTCGACTTCACCTTTAGCCAATTCTCTACTCCTTTGTAGCCCCTGCACATTAGTACAAATGTGAGAACCACATCCAGTATCCAATACCCATGTAGAAGAAGTAGATAAATTAATTTCAATAACAAAGATACCTGCTGAATTGGAACTCTCTATTCCATTCTTCTTATCTTCCAGGTATTTTGGGCAGTTCCTCTTCCAATGTCCATTTTTGTTACAGTGGAAGCACTTACCCTCCTTTGCAATGCCACCAGTAGGCTTCAAAGCTTGAGGGGCAGATTTGAGTTTGGCAACTACCTTGCATTTCCCTTTCTTGCCCTTCCCTTTGTTACCCTTTTTGTGATTTCCATTACCGATCATTAGAACATGATTGGACTTTCCTTTTGATTTCATGTTCTGTTCAGCTTGTCTCAACATGCTCAACAGTTGTGGCAGAGTTTTCTCCATGTCGGACATGGTGAAATTCAGCACAAACTGATTAAAGCTTTCCGGCAACGATTGCAGGATGAGATCAGTTGCAAGCTCATTCCCGAGCGGAAATCCCAATCTTGTCAGGTTCCCCACGTACCCAATCATTTTGAGCACATGTGGACTAACAGGAGATCCCTCAGCTAGCTTGGCCTGAAACAGGGCTCTGGAAACCTCAAACCTCTCAATTCTGGCTTGCTCTTGGTAGAGCGTTTTCAAGTGTTCGATCATATCGAATGCATTCATTTCCTCATGTTGCTTCTGAAGCTCAGAGGTCATGGTAGCCAACATGAGACATTTTGCATCCATAGCATCATCAAGATGCTTCTGATAAGCATCCTTTTGAGCCTTAGGTGCATTGGCAGCAGGTTCATCATCTGGGTCAGGATGGGGTTCCTCAATAGCATACAGCTTTTTCTCGTGCATGAGGACTATCCTCAAGTTACGATGCCAGTCAAGAAAATTTGTCCCAGGCAATTTTTCTTTGTCAAGAATGCTTCGCATAATACTGTTTGAACTGTTATTGTTTGTCATGGTGATCTACATTAATAAAATTGAAGATATAGGTATCAAATAATTTTAAATCATATTTAATTAGGACTTCAATTAAATATGCGCTCCCACTATTTTACTCAAAACAAATGACCCTCGACATTTGATTCGGAAAACCCCGTTGGAAGATTTTCTAGTGGGAATGAGATCCATATTTCACTTTGTTTTAAGTCAGCGTTAGGCTGATTACACAAAACGCAACTATTTAGGTAGGAAACTCTTTCCAATTGTATCTCATACAATTATCATATCTTTTCCATTGGGCGAATAACACTTATTCCAATCCATCATATGAATAACCCAACAATTGCTTCTAAAGTCATATAATCATATTATATTTTCTTTAGTTAAGTTAAACCTAATAAATAGCAATCGGATAAACAAGTTATCTCACCGCAACTTATCAGTATTGACAATGCACTTTACGTTGGTAAAACCTACATTAATCGATATTGATCTTGAAGGGTGCTATTCTTTGGAAAGCTTAAAACTTAATATTAACCTTGAGGGAATTTTAATTAGTTTGATCTTACCGGCTTGTTTATCATATAAATCGTCTCTCACATGCATCAACATACAAACATACACATGCATCAACATACATAAAATGAAACAGTTATGGCCCCTAGCGCAATTGTTCTCTCAAGCCAATGAGAGAACCTAAGATAACTTAATAACGATCTATATTTCTCCAAGCATGATCTCCTTCATGTTATTGTGCTCCCTTTCTTCTTCATGAAATTACATTATATAAAAGAATACTCGTTTTACATACGAGGGAGTAAGATGAGAAGAGAACTTTACATCAAGAGATTAAGAGATAAGGCACGACACGCAGGCCGTATTTAAAATCCCAAAATAGAACAAAAGTAAACTAAGGCCATAACCGATCATCACAAAAGAATAATTATAAACACATATTTTATTATTATTATAATCAGTTTAAGTCCCGTTAATTAAATTAAAATTAAAATTTGACGAACATGATCAAGTTTCTGCCTCCTGCGCATAGCGCAGCCTGTCCTGCGCATAGTGCAGCCTGTCCTGCGCATAGCGCAGACACGCATTTTGACCTTGAATTTTCGCCGTTTTGACAGCACAACCCTTGTGTTGTTGCGAACCCTAATGCAATAATTTCATGCCGTCAAAACTTATCATGACCGACATTCAATATGATTGATCAACATGTCATTGCTTCACCATACTAACGTCGGATTCCAAAGCAATTGAACATGAATCACATCAACATCGAATAACTTTCATAATATGTTTTAATGAACGAAATTATCAACAACATATCAAATATATTGTTTTGTATCACGATCACTTATATCACATATAAGTCTTGATCAATCTTATTTGTATAACCTTAGGACAATCAACATATCGCTGCACCATACTAAAGTCGGATTCCGAAGCCGTTTCAATGTCAATCATCCAAATTGTACACAAAAGGATGCCAAATTTTAATTACTCAATTTTAATCTTTGTTAAGTGTTTTAATCGAATTAAAACAAGGTACAGGAATTAAACAAACATCAAATCATGGATTCGTAAGTGGCTCTGATACCACTGAAGGAAAATAGCGATTGAAAACGCAGCGGAATTTTAAAATTTTCCTTTAATGATCCTTACGAATGAGCATGATATGTGTTAAGAACTTTTACCTCTCGTAATGGAGGAGCTTTGATTCACAATCAAAATCTTGATCACGAGCGTTGAAGACGAACGGCAACAACTCTCGTAGTGGAGGAGCTTTGATTCACAATCAAAATCTTGATCACGAGCGTTGAAGATGAACAACAATGCCTCTATCTAGTCCACACGAACAGCTACCTTCAATATGAGTGCTAGCTCCAAGGATGAAGGTTTCTAGTGAGAGGTGGGGGGAATAAGGATTAGGGTTTTAGCAAGAGTGTTTGCATCAAGTGATTTTTCTTTGCCACAAGGGTTCTATTTATAGAACCACTTGTCTTGTGCACCAAGACAAACTCTTGTCATTGGGCTACATTTACGCTAATGCCATTTTCATTAAACAAGCATAAAGGGGCGCATGCCCCATGTGTCATGTACACATGGGCGCTCCCTCACCATTCCTAATGGTGTATTGCTTATTTAATTACTATGATACCCTTATCATATTTCCATATTCCTCTGAGGTACACCGTACCTTACGGTGTTCCAATCCTACACTAGACTGTCCTTGTGTGTGACCCTTGTAGGTTTCCGTAACGTTGGCAGTTACATTAAATCATACATTTAATTATAACAAACAGTGAGCGGTATCTAGCAACACATCACTGCTACCCAAGTCACGGAAATGTCATGTGATCTGACAAACCTTTTTTTTCCCGTGATAAATATCTTGTGTACAATTACCCTTTTACCCTTATGTCTATATTTAACACAAAGCATAGTACGTCACCCTTGTTAAGTTCAATATTGGGCCCTTAGACATATCTCCTGTTATGTAGGAGGGGTAAATTCCATCTAGGTCACTCATGTCCCTCAGCATGCTTTGTGAAGCACCCATCAACTGTCTTTATGATCATCCTGCTACGGACAACGTTTGATCAGCAATAAAGCACTTGACTCCACATCTAGGGTCCATAGTGGTTTCAGGTCGAAGGGTGGAATACACCACTTATCACTATGAGAATATCTTATGACACTTCATAACATACTATGTAGTATTCTCATGGTGGGTCAATCCGATATAAATGTTACCCTTAACATTCATATCTATGTGAAGACTTGATAACTACTTATCTATGATCCGTGAGATGTGATCATCAGTCTACCAACATAATAGTCTCTATGCTTTAATGTTATCCCAATTCACAATAAAGCTTGACTACGGATGTTTAAGAATAGTGTTCTTATGTTTGATGGATTCTCACGATTAAGTCATACTTAACGTTCCATTAAACGAACCAACTATTCTAGGGACTTTATTACTTTAACACATAAACATAATAAAGAAAAATCCTTTATTTATTAACTAAATTATTCAATACAAGTTCCATGCAATTATAAATAATTGGCCTCTAGGGCTTACACCAACAGATGTGTCACGAGCTGCAGCGTTCGGCATTGAGAAAATCCTGAAGATGAATTTTGGATTATTAATGTCAACCCTTAAACTTATTCCATTCAGCTATCCATATAGTGGCAACTAGGCCAGATACCGACCTGTGGAAGTGTAGTGTGAGATAATATTGAGTACGAGATGTTAAGGCGTTACGAACATGTTGGACTGTAGTTGAGTGTCGGGAATGCAGTCGCATATCTGCCTTCACAAAGTGAAACAAGTATTACTTTGTGAGGTTTTACAACAGAATGCGTATTGACGGTAGAAATTAAGCCGGGTAAGATGAAATGGCGTATTGCTGTGTTCAGATAGTATAGACTAAGGTTGTAGTGACACAGTTGAGAGGATGTCAGTAGGTAGTTGAATCAGAGTGCGCAACACGGAATCAGTTGAGAATGTGACCAGTAGATAGGTTTTTAGGTTAATAACTCTTTGAAAGAGGAAAGTTCTATTCCAAGAGATTGGGTATCTGTGAATATAGGATGACTAACGAACGTGCGGAGGATATGATATGCATAAGTGAAAGTTTAAATTTATGAAGGTGAAGAGGAAAGCAAAGATACTTATGTGTCTGAATTACTAAGATAAGAAGAAGTAGCGCAAAAAGGGTATCTGAGAAATGTAATATGGACCGAAGTCGAGGATGTAGGCGAAATCCTGGGAAGTTACCTCATTGTTAAGTGAAAATGTTTTCGAATTTCGAGGACGAAATTCTTTTAAGGGGGTAGATTGTAATATCCCAATTTTAATTAATAGAAGAAATATTAATTAGTGTGGTTTATTTATTTGGACTTAAGGAAAAGTGGGACATATAACTTACCCTTATTAAACAAAACATAAGCCCCTTGCAATTCTCATTTATCCTTTAAGAGTCCAAAAACATAAACACCTCCATCCTTTCTTCTCTCTCTTCACGATCAGCAAAACAACAACAACAATATCTCTTCTTCTCTCATGCACCACACCACCTTCACCATCAAATTCAAGCTTTCTCCACCACTTCAATCACACATGCAATCTAAGAATTAGCCTATTCAACTCATAATAAACAAGATGATAACTCAATCTTTCTCTTAACTTCACTCTTCCTTTCAAACGCATAACCATTACAACTCCAAAACCCATTCCTCTTAGCCAAGATCAATTTCACTCTATTCATGGAAGCATGCACGAATTTCCTCCCAAACTCAATCATATGGGTATTGAATGTTAAGCAAACAAGAAGGATTCTTGAAGGAACTAATTGGAAATTGGAGAAATAAGATATTAGTTGGAAAAGGGCTAAGTAGGACTGAAAACTGAAGCAACGGAACAAGCTCAAAAGAAATTGGTGATTTTGGAAGTGGATTAATGAAAATTGGAAGGATGAATGTTCAAACCCGTGTTCTTGGATATACCTCCACTAAACCGGTAATTTCTCACTCATCGTAACTCCATTTTTAAATCCATTTGTTGTTGTGGTAAGCTAACGGAAATGCGGTCGTTTGTATGTCAATTTCATGAACTGGGGAGCTATGCTGAGTTCGTGAGACGTTTCTGAAGTCAGGGACAGAATGCAGAATTTTTTTCTTTGGATGTAGCTTTCGAGTCAGTGGTTGTCTGTGGAGTAGTTTTCCTTAAAGCTTCTGAGATTAATCTCATTCAGGTGGGTTCTTAGGCTAGTGTAGTTTAGATCCCCAAGAATTATGAAATATGCATGTTGTTCCGATGTGGAACTGAGGGGGTGTATATTTAGTGATAATGAGCAAAGTATCGATTGTACTCAGGCTAATTTTCGGTCTCCCCTTGATTTTCTTTTGGGGGTTGTATTTATAGGCACACAGAGGGGATGTATAACTCCCCACGATCCCATGAAGTCTCACTATGGGGTGAGTCCGAATTTGGCGCGTAGTGGGGGAAAGCGTTGGCGCCAAGCTTCCCCGGTCGTGGTATAAGCTTATTTTTCACGTGTTTCATTGATAGTTCGTGGCATATTGGGCCTGGATGGGCGAAACTGGGCCTAGGCGAGTTGGGTCAGGTCAAATGAGCTGGATGCGGGCGAACTGAGTCGGTTCGGGCGCGCATCATGATTTATTTATATTGGGCTGTTGGCGATAGTGGGCTTGCAGTGTAATTGGGCCTAGGCGAAGCTGACCGGTACACAGCCCCCCAAGCGCAAGGCTTGAAAGGGCGCAGCGCTGATAAGCTTGTTGCGCTTTCTCCGATTCCTTTGGTTTACATATCTATCCGTTACATGATGAGCCTTGGCCGTTCCCTTTTTTCTGGGTTTCAGCTGTGCTATATATACGTTTACAGTGTATTTGAGTTTTACAAGCATATTTTACAAAATGAATGACCCTGTGGATCTTTTGATTAGTACCCTGAAGTCAATACTCCTTCAGGAAGCTGATGATCTGATGGATAACTATGAGGACTTTGCCTCCGTTGTTGCTGACCTTCGTGATTACTCATGGCACCTATCCACTTCTCAACATTTGTTCCTTGATCGCCTGCTGGCCGTTAGGGATCAGATAATAAAAGACTTTCCTTTTATTGAATCTGTGGAAGCATCACGCCTAGACAGCCAGAGGTCTACTTCTACGCTGCTTGAGGAAACTTGGCTGGTGAAGGAAGGAATGCGCATGTATGAAGGCACCCTTGCTGCTGCTTTTGACGAGGAGGATTCTGTTGATCAACAAATTTGCAGGTTGCAAGCAGAGATAACCCAGTTGTCTGAAAGGAAGCGTCGGTTGCGGAAGGGGATTCGAGATGATGTGGCGAAATTGCTGGAAAAACGTAAACTTCTGCTAGAATTGAAAGATCGCTAGAGGGCTCATGGCGATGTGGCGGCCAAGATCTATGACGAGGTGGACACTGCAAGGGAGTGCTTGAAGAAGATTGAAGGCATGTGGGCAGATGCACGAGAGGCGGCTGATAGTATTTAAGTTTCTGTTATCAATTGTTTTTTCTATATTTGTACTTTACTTTTGTGTAGACGGCGTCTTTACGGCGGCGTCTTTTTCCCAATGATAATAAATATTTTATTGTAAATCTTTGGCGTTCTGTTTTCTTTTACCTTTGGGCGTTATGGCTTCTAGTATTCCTCTCTGACACGTGTGTGTTATCGTGCGTGAACACGTTATTAACCGCTGGATAATCCCTAACGTTTCATCTTTCTCGCTTTTACCCATTGGGCAATGGCATTGTTATTTTTGTGTATATAACAACTCTTTCTGTTACTTATTACGCTATCCTTGCCTTTCCACTCTCTTTTCACGAATACGCTTCTTTGTTGGCAAAGTTGTTGCAAATTCGCCGTTGCTTGTCTTTTAAGGTGCGTAAGGTATACCCTTTCTTCCCCTCTGTTTTTCTTACTTCCGTTTCGATGGTTATCCTTAAGGATTTAGATGACGAGATTGGGGGTTCTTCCAATGTTCCCCCTCTCGGTTCTGAACTTGAGCGACAAATTCGATCGCATTTTACTAGGGTAGATGGGTCGTTGAACGAAGAAGGGTATTTCTCAGAACTCCTAGGGTTTGTGTTGAGTGATTCTGATAGTAGTGACGACGATTGTGTAATAATTCCTCGTTCTTCTTTCACAGGGAAGGAGTTGATTCCCTTTGTTCCAAAAGGTGTCGGCGAGATGTTCGTTCTTTCAAAGTTTACCACGGAAGAGAGCGTTCAGGCTCTTAGGAATGCTGTGAGCCTGTCCGCATCAGGGGATGAGGGCGACGTGATAGTAGAGCCTGTAGGAACAGATGAGTTGGTGTCTGTTGTGAATAGGAGTGCTCCTCATTATTTTCTTATGTACAGCGTTGTGGTTCAAAAACTTAACTTGTGGTTCCCTTTCACTCCTTTTGAGATTTCTATTCTGCGTCTTCTTAATCTTCCTCCGATTCAACTACACCCCAACAGTTGGGGATATGTTAAAAGCTTTGAGATTCTGTGTGACGCTCTGGGCATAACTCCTCGCCCAGACGTTTTCTTTTATTTTTACTACGTTAAAGGTCTAAGTGAGAAATTCATCTCTCTTTATGATCAACCTAATAGGGGTTTATTTAACCGTTATGCTTCTAATTTTAAAAACTTCCATGATTTCTTTTTTCGAATTCGTGGTGGTGAGGGGTGTCCTGGTGTGATGTTTGATGATGAGGGAGTTGGTTTGTTTCCTTTCTACTGGTCTGAGAATCCAACAGTGATAAAGGGCGTCAACAAGGAGTTGTTGACGCCTTTTGAGTTTGAGACAATAGCTTTTCTAAGTAGGTTTCGTGTGTTTGAGACTAAGGATCTCCTTCGTCTAGAATCTAGCCCGGCTAGGGTCCTGACCCTTATGAGTAAGTACTCTGGTGTTAAATTGAGTTGTTTTGGTTTCGTTTTTGTCTATATGTAGCTCTAACACTCATGTTCTTTCTTTTCAGAAACAATGAAGAAGTTCGATGATAAGGAGTTCGCCTCGTTCCTTTTGGCGACTAAAAATCAAAAGCTCAATCCTGATGATGCTGTGGATCCTGCATCACAGCTTCTTACTGCTGAGGGTACATCGTCTAAGGTTGTTCGCCCTAAGAGAAAAAGAGGCGATGATGAAGATGACTCTCAAAACGTGGAGGAGGACACTGCTAGTGAAGGTGTTGTGGTTTCTGTTCAGATTCCACCTAGGGGGTCTAGAACCACTCGTGCTCGTGTGAGCAGTTCTGCTGGTGGGATGAAGTCGCCTTCTAAGGGGTTGGCGCCGGTGGTTGGTGCTGAAAAGAGTGGGACTGCACCTGCGGATTCTTCCTCCAATTGGGGTGTTGACTTTGATCCTGTCTCTTTTGTTGCTGATCATATGAAGGGTGATACGAAGAGGTTCGAGGCTATGCCATTGGAGGAGGTGAGGAAGATTGCTGTTGGGAATGGGTTGAGGTGTATCGCTCTTAACGAGCTGGTATTTAAGCGCCAGGAAAAGGAAAACGGCGCCAATTTGGAAAATGCTGTAGTTGAGTCTAAAAAGGATAAGGATGAGTCCCTGAAGAAGATGAAGGCGGGCTATGAGAAGCATATGAGGGTTCTGAGGGAGGAAAACAGGCGGTTATCTTTGGACAACCGTAATTTTTTGGTTGGGCGCAATGCGACCATTCTCACCCTGGTTAAGGCTTGGAAGGATTTAAGTGGTCGTGATGAGGAGAAGGCTGAACTGGAAGAAGGGATTGTTGAACTGAAAACTGAGATGGCGAGGAAGTATGTTGATGGGTTCGCCGCTGCCATTGAGCAAGTTGAAGTATTGTTTCCTGACCTTGACCCTGCTAGGTTGAAAGAAGCTGATTTTCTGAAGAAGGTGGAAGATGGGAAGGTTGTGTCTCGCTTTGGCTAAGATAGTTCTAAGCATTCTCCTTGTTGTTTTTATGAATTTTTGTGTTGGTTTGTATTTTGTCCGCCCTTTGAGGCGAGGATGTATCAATTGTTTTGAACCTTTAATTGCCCCTATGGGGCTGTAATATTATGACGTTTTACTGTTATATTTTACTGTGTCTTAGTATTTTAATTTCTTAATTAATGTTTGATTTGGCTAACTGACTTGTGGTTGGCGCCGCCCCTTATAACTGAGAGCGTCAACGCCTGCCTTAGGTTAAGTTATCTCTCTCTTCTCTGATTGGCTTGGTTTTTGTGGGTCAAGATTTTTTCTTGTGAAAACGCCCTTTAATAAATTTTTGCCAGTTTCAAAACTAATTTCTCTAGGTCTTCGTAACTGTTCAACTATGCCTTAATTGTGGATTTGACTGAGCTTCCCTATAAATTGTCGTTTTTGGTTTTCTTTTCTTCACACATTCTCTTCTTTTCTTCTTCCTATGTTTGTTGTTATCGTTATCCTGATGGGGGTAAAGTTCAAAGGTGATGGTAACACTATCAAACTAAATTCTCATAAGGAAAAAGGGAGAGTAAATGTTTTATCATCCAATTTCAAATACACCAGTAAATCCAATTTTGAAAACACCAATGAATTCGTAAGAGGTGGTTTATTAGAGGATTTTCCTTTAGTTAAGCTTCCTCCTTCTAATAAAGTGGGTGATGATTATGAGGAGTTATTAAGGACTCAACGTTTTTATGGATCTTACCCTGGGGCGCGCTCCTTTGGAGAAGAGGAAGACTCCCGAGCTGTTGTGGACTTCATGAAGTTTTCGCAGACAGATGCTGAGGAGAAGATTCTAATTGGCTGCTCCCCTGGCGCGTTGTTCCTTCTCCTGAGTTTTTCCTCTTGCGAGAAAAGTTGTATCCAGGGGTATTGAGGGACTGGGATTCATGTCTTCAGGTTTCTTTCTCTTGGTGGAGAAGCTGGATCCTTTGGCAACTGAGGGACTGGGATTCATGTCCTCAGGTTTCTTTCTCTTGGCGAAAAGGATAATAGTTGTAGGATTTGATAGTTCTCCTTTTGTTTGTTCTTTTGTATTTCATTTGCTTGTAATTTTTGGCTTTTCGTTTGTTTGTATCTTCTATTTCTGAATGAAAATAATGGCCTTAACGGCGCCTTTGATCTGTGGTGCGCCACCTGTTCTTCTTTATCATTTGTCCCTGCAATTTTTTGGTTATGCAACTTATGTTTATACGTTTTATGGGTGTAACTTGCCTTGTTGTTGCTTCCTTTGAACTCTGAGTTGTCGATTTTGCACGCCAAAGCCTTAGACTTACATGGCGGCCTTCCATGCCGGATAAATTTCGCACACCAAAGCCTTAGACTTACATGGTGGCCTTCCTCGCCGGATAAATATTTGCACGCCAAAGCCTTAGACTTACATGGCGGCCTTCCATGCCGGATAAATTTCGCACACCAAAGCCTTAGACTTACATGGTAGCCTTCCTCGCCAGATAAATATTTGCACGCCAAAGCCTTAGACTTACATGGCGGCCTTCCATGCCGGATAAATTTCGCACACCAAAGCCTTAGACTTACATGGTGGCCTTCCTCCAAGTTTTTGTTGTGAATAGTGATCGAAAATTACACACCTTATTTCTGGTTTTTGTTATTTATATATAGGAGAAAAGAGTGACATCCAAAGGCCAAGGCCAAAGAAACTAAAGGCCAACAATTAAATCTCCATTAGACTAATTATTTAAGTCTGGAACTCCACGAAAATTAGAGACCCTTACACTCTGAAACAGCTTCTCCACTGAACATAAATGTTGTAGCTTTGTCTCTTAACTTTCCAACGCAACTGACCGCGCTGCAATACGATACTCAAAGCTCCAGTTATGAATTTATTCGTGCAGACTGCTAATGCTGACAATAAAATACGAAAATAAAATAAAGGCTAAAATAAACTTAAATCTAAAAACATAATAAAATAGTAAAAATATTAACACAAACTAGAGAAATGCCTAAGTACAATAGTAGAAGAATGTGCATCTAAATGCACTGATCAAATTCCCCCACACTTGAACTTTTGCACCCCTGAGCAAAATTTAAGAAAAAGACTTCAAAAAGATGGAAGAGAAAGAAAACAAGGCATAATGCAAAGTCACAAGCAATCAACACATTCCAAGATTCAAGGTGTATAACAATCATGAACAACATCTTAACACATGTGCAATGAACAAGGTGGCTATAAGACTAAAAAGTGCTTCAAAAATGATAGAACCTCACGGAATATTTGTATAAAGTGCACTCAATCACTCAAAAATGAAGTGTCAGGGACAGTGTTTACGCTCAAAGCACATCATCAAAGTTAGCACTGCCATAAGCTTGACAAGTCTTTTCCGTCCCCAAAGATGGAGGACATCCACACAATGAAGCACATGCATGCAAAGATCAAAAGGTCTTTATTCGGGTTGTAACGGGGCCAAGGTAAAGGTGGGATGATCCTAAGGGAGACTAGGCTATAAAATCTAAGAAGATAAAGAAGCATGAAATTCAATTGAATATTAATAAGCATGAGGGTTAATGAAGCTCAACAAAGTGCAATGACATAGTAGAACATGTCAACTAAACCCAAAATATTTGAACTAAACAACATAACTCCTTCACATCCTAAGATATTTTTCTTTTCACACCTTGAAATCCAAATTTGCCCATTTCTTCTTCTCTTTTTTCTCTTTTTTTTTCATTTTTTTTTTCTGTCTTTTTTTCTTTTTGTATATATATTTTTTTTTCATTCCATACCACATATGAACATATGAACCTAAACAAGACATTTCCCTTTCACAAATCATATCAACATTAGAACCAAATTTTGAGCACCCCCACACTTATCATAAGTAAAATTCAAGCTCTTTATCCCTTAGATTGGGACACAAACAGAATGGATATAAACAAAGGCTTAATCGGCTTGTAATGAGCTATAAAACCAAGAATGGGAATAAAAGGCTCAAAGGGGCTTAACAAGGGATGAAATATCAGGGTAGGCTTATTTGGCTAAAAGTAGCTTATGAAAGAAAATTGCCTAGATCATTTCAGTACTTGCATGTGAAACAAGTGCTTCAAGAGTCAAGTCAAGTTCTAGAAGTTACTAACAGTATGAGTGAACCCACACAAGAAACAACGAATTGTTGAAGGCTCAAAATCTCACAAAGTTTTATGTTCTATCACAAGTGATGCACTCATCACACTACACAAGCAAAAATGTTATCCATATCATGACATACACCTCTAGCCGTAGAACAATGGAACTACTCATAACAGTTGCACACATGCCAAAACTATTTTTGTCTGATTTTTTTGATATTTTGATTTTTTTTGGTTTTTATTTTTAAAAGAAAGACTAAAATTAAAAATAAAATAAAACAACTAGATGTAAATTGTTCCCCCCACACTTAAATCAGACATTGTCCGCAATGTAAAAATAAGCATATAGTGAGAAAAAGGAAGGAACACACCTGAGAGTTTAAGGTGTAGCAACTGGTGGGTAGGACGGTTTCTCCAAAGAGATCTCTTCAACAAGTCCCTCTTCAATGGGCATCGAATTTTCATGGAACAGCTTCAGCCGCTGTCCGTTGACTTTAAACACCTTATCAGTACCTGCACTTTTTATTTCTACCGCACCATGAGGGAAAACATTAGTAACAACAAAAGGGCCAATCCACTTAGATCGAAGTTTCCCAGCCATTACTTTTAGGCGGGAATTAAACAATAAAACATGTTGGCCAACAGAGAATTCCTTTCAAGAAATCATTTTATCATGAAAGTGCTTAGTTTTCTCTTTATAAATTCTAGAGTTTTCATAGGCTTCTAGCCTAAGCTCTTCAAGTTGTTGTAATTGAAGTTTTCTTTCCATACCTGCTTTTTGCATTTCCAAATTACAGCTTTTGACCGCCCAATAAGCACGGTGTTCAATTTCAACAGGGAGGTGACATGCCTTACCAAACACGAGTCTATAGGGAGACATCCCAATTGGTGTCTTGAAAGCTGTTCTCTGAGCCCAAAGTGCGTCTTCTAGACGGCGACTCCAATCCTTCCTATTTGGCTGCACCATTTTTTCTAAAATTTGCTTAATCTCCCTGTTTGAGATCTCAGCTTGCCCATTAGTTTGGGGATGATATGCAGTAGAAACTCTGTGCACAACTCCATACTTTCTGAGTAAACCTTCCATAGTGCGGTTACAAAAATGTGTGCCTTGGTCACTTATGATAGCTCGAGGTATTCTAAACCTGCAAAAAATATTGGACCTGACAAAATCTGCAACAACTCTAGAATCATTAGTCCTAGTGGGGATAGCTTCCACCCACTTTGAAACATAATCAACAGCAAGTAAAATGTAGAGAAAACCAAATGATACAGGAAAAGGACCCATGAAGTCAATTCCCCACACATCAAATACCTCACAAAAAAGCATAGATTGCTGAGGCATTTCACTCTTACGAGTGATGGCTGTACCTGCTAACTGACACTCTTTACAAGTGCGGTAAGTCTCACAAGCATCCTTGAAAATAGTAGGCCAATAGAAACCTGAATCTAGGACTTTTCTTGCAGTCCTTTGAGGACCAAAGTGTCCCCCTACTTGAGAAGCATGAGAAAAATGCAAAATGGATTCAATCTCGTAATCGGGAACACATCTCCTAATTACCTGATCACTACCAAATTTCCAAAGATATGGGTCATCCCAAACATAGTATTTTGCATCACTCTTAAGCTTGTGAATTTGTGTCCTAGATGCACCTGTAGGAAAAACACCAGCAACAAGATAATTTACAATATCAGCAAACCAAGGAGTTACCTCATGTAAGAGTAAAAGATGTTCGTCAGGAAAGTTATCCTGAATGGGGGAAGGATCCTCATCACGCTCTATTCTGCTTAAGTGATCGGCCACTAAATTCTCAGCTCCACTTTTGTCTTTAATCTTGACATTAAATTCTTGAAGCAACAACATCCACTGAATCAGTCTCGGCTTTGCTTCTGGTTTCTTTAACAAGTACTTTAAAGCTGCATGGTCAGTAAAAACAACAACCTTGGAACCTAGCAAATATGATCTGAATTTATCAAGTGCAAAAACAATAGCTAGAAGTTCCTTTTCAGTAGTGGTGTAATTAGACTGTGCAGAATCTAAAGTTCTAGAAGCATAATAAATAACATGGGCAGCCTTGTCAACCCTTTGTGCAAGGACCGCCCCAACAGCATAGTTAGAAGCATCACACATAATCTCAAAAGGAAGGGTCCAGTCAGGAGGCTGGATGATGGGGGCAGAGGTCAATGCTTTCTTCAAGAAGTCAAACGCTTTTTTGCATTTGTCATCAAAATCAAAAGTAACATCATTCTTCAACAAATTTGACAGCGGAAGAGCTATCTTGTTGAAATCTTTAATGAAGCGCCTGTAAACACCTGCATGGCCAAGAAAAGAACGAATCTCGTGAATACAAGATGGGTAAGGCAGTGTAGAGATCACATCAATTTTAGCAGGGTCAACAGAAATCCCTTTTTCAGAAATTATATGTCCCAAAACAATTCCCTGTTGAACCATAAAATGACACTTTTCATAATTTAAAACAAGGTTAGTTTCAATGCATCTTGCCAAAATCAATTCCAAATTGTCTAAACATGAATCAAATGAGGAACCATAAACGGTGAAATCATCCATAAACACTTCGATGCAATTTTCAATAAACTCAGAAAAAATACTAATCATGCATCGTTGAAATGTTCCAGGAGCATTGCAAAGCCCAAAAGGCATTCTCCTATAAGCAAATGTGCCGAATGGGCACGTGAAAGTGGTCTTTTCTTGATCTTCAGGTGCAATATGAATCTGAAAATAACCTGAAAAACCATCAAGAAAGCAATAATGTGATTTACCAGCTAGCCGCTCAAGCATTTGATCAATGAACGGCAAAGGAAAGTGATCCTTTCTAGTAGCTTGGTTTAGTCTCCTGTAATCAATACAAACTCTTCAGCTATTCTGAACTCTAGTGGGAACAAGTTCATTCTTTTCATTTTTTACCACTGTGAGACCAGATTTCTTAGGTACAACCTGCATTGGGCTTACCCATTTACTGTCAGAGATAGGATATATGATACCTGCTTGCAAAAGTTTGGTTACCTCTTTCTTCACCACATCAAGGATCAAGGGATTAAGCCTCCTTTGTGGTTGCCTTACCGTTTTCGCTCCATCCTCAAGTAAAATTTTGTGCATACATGTGGAGGGGCTTATACCCGGAATATCAGCCAATGTCCACCCAATAGCCTTCCTATGCTTCTTTAAAACCTGCAAAAGCTTATTTTCTTGATCAAAATCAAGGTTAGAAGAAATTATAACCGGGAGTTTTTTATGACTCTCCAAATAAGCATATTTCAGATTTTCAGGGAGTGGTTTAAGCTCAAGGGAGGGTGGTTGTTCAATGGATGGTTTGGCGGGGGCAGCCATGATGTCAAGACCAACAACTTCACCTGCAGGAAAATTGTCATCCAACAAGAGAGCATCAATTTCAGCACAAGCAACACAAAGGTCAGTGTTAGTACAATCATCACATGAATAATCATCATCAAAACCAGATAAAGATGGATCAGCAGAGAACAAATCAAAATTAAATTCATCAACAATTTCAGAGAGCAACTCCATTTGGAACACGGAGTGCTCTTCAGAGGGATGCTTCATAGCATCGAAAATGTTAAATTTCGCGACAATGTCACCAAATTCGATGGACATGGTTCCATCGTCAACATCAATTTTTGTCTTTGCTGTTTTCATGAATGGTCTGCCCAAAATGATTGGCGATCTGCTTGATTTTGTTTCTCCAGCCATGTCAAGAATGTAAAAATCTGCAGGAAAAATCAAGTCATTAACCTAAACAAGAACATCTTCCACTACTCCAACAGGGCGAGCATTGCTCCTGTTTGCTAGCTGAATAGTGAGACCTGTAGGCTGCAAGGGACCAAGATCAAGATTATTAAAAATAGAAGTAGGCATAACATTAATAGAAGCTCCTAAATCTAACATGCAATTTTCGAATTTACTATCCCCAATGGTACATGGAATAGAAAAAGTTCCTGGATCTTTGCATTTTTGTGGTATAGCCTGATTGAGAGATGAAACAGTGCCCTTCTCAAGTGAGGGCTCAGATGAATGCTTAGGCTGAATAAGGACAGAAACATTTCGCCCTAAATTGACTCGCTCATTACCCTTCAACCTTCTCTTGCGGGTGCATAAATCTTTCAGAAACTTTGCATATTTTGGAATCTGCTTGATCACATCAAGAAACGGAATATTTACCGCCACTTTGTTGAATACATCGAGTATCTCTCTCTCTTTGTCCTCCTCATCAATTTTTTTATTTTTCTGTACTCTGTGAGGGAAAGGAATTTTTGGAACATACTCTTTTTCAGCCGCCTCGACAACAACGGGAGCTTCAACAGGTACAGGTTCAGGTGTTACCTCAAGAACTTTTTTTTGAATTTTTTTATTTTCTTCGGGGGCTGGTTGTGTCACCCTTCCAGATCTCAAGTTAATTACACTCACATTAGTATTAGGAACATTAGGATTCACCACTGTTTGAGCAGGTAGTTGGTTCGATCCTTGAGCTTGCTGCAGGACATTAATTGAAGTAGCAAGTTGCCCAATCTGTGTCTGCATATTCTGCATATTAGAATCTGTTCGCTGCTGGTATTGCATATTGCTTGCAATCATTTGCTTCATGAGGTCCTCCAATGAAGGTCCGGAGGCAGCAGCTGGTGGTGGTGGTGGTGGTGGTGGTGGTGTGTTTTGTTGTGCTGTTAGGTTCCCATACCGCAGAAGTGGATGATTCGCCCAACTGGGATGATACTTGTTTGTGGAAAGATCAGGAATGTTGTACCTGTTTTGATTGTTGCCTCGGTTATAAAGGGCTGCTGCATATGCTTGGGGCATCTCAGTGACTGACTCATCTTGAAGAATGGGACAAGTGTCGGTTGGATGTTCAGTAGAAGTACATATACCACACAACTTATTTGTTTGAGCTTTACTCACTGCCAGTTGTTTCACTAAAGAAGTAAGTTCATCAATTCTGGTCTCTAGAGCCTTGTTGGAAGAAGAAGAAGAAGCATGAATCTCATTCACACCTTTTGTTTGAGTGACAGAATTATTTCTGGTTGTGAATTGTTGAGAGTTAAGTGACATGTTTTCAATCAAGGCCTTTGCAGCAGCTGGTGTTTTATCAACAAGTGCTCCACCACTAGCTGCATCCAAAATGTTTCTATCCATTGGTAGCAATCCCTCATAGAAATACTGAATAAGCAACTGTTCGGTAATCTGGTGTTGAGGGCAGCTGAAGATCAAATGTTTGAACCTCTCCCAATATTCAGTCAATGATTCATTTCCCTGTCTAATGCCACAGATTTCTTTTCTGATTGATGCAGCTCTAGAGGCGGGAAAATATCTCTCTAGAAAAACTTTCTTCAAATCATTCCAAGTTGCGACAGAATTTGGTTCAAGATAGTATAGCCAATCTTTTGCAGCACCCTGGAGCGAAAAAGGAAAGGCTCTGAGTTTGATATGATCTTCTGTTATTCCTTCAGGCCTCAATGGTGTAGAGCAAACAACCTGGAATTCTTTCAAATGCTTGTGCGGATCTTCACCTGCAAGACCACTAAACTTTGGAAGCAAGTGAATTAAACCAGATTTCAATTCAAATGGAGTAGCAACATCACCATATTCGATACATAGACCATTGTAATTCACATCAGGAGCAGCAAGCTGCCTTAGTGTTCTTTGTTCAGCAGCCATGTTATTAAAAACAACTTCAGAATCACAATCAAATAATTTGCACAAAGAAATAGGATCGATAACAGGTGGTGAGCTAGTGCTAGCCTGATTTGCTCTACGGCGTGTGTGAAAAGTTCTCTCTATCTCAGGATTAAGATCAAAAAGATTAGAATGACTGGACCTAGTAGTAGCCAGAACTGCGAAAATGCCGACAATGTCCCTATTAGACAGAAACAAAATGAAAGAAGGAAGGTGATTAAAATAAATTCAGAAAAATACAAGAACACGAAAATTAATCTAATCAAGACAAATAAGAATTTTGAGAATTTTTTTGGAATTTTCTGAAACTATGAAAACAGTAAATAAATCTTTAAAAATAGAAAAATGATGAATTTGGGGTTGAGAGGTTGGAGTAATTGTTTACTTTGTAAACAAGTGAGTTTTAATCCTTGAATATTTTTCAATGAAAATAGCTCGGACGAAATTTGAAACAAACTCAAATTTTAGAAAAATCGGTTTTTTACGAAAACTAGCTTTTAGGATGGTTAATGGCCTAACAAACTGTAAGCAAGGCCAGAACGTAAGAAAGCACAAACTAAGAATCTAATATTGTCTATAATTTGACAGACAATCCCCGGCAACGGCGCCAATTTGATCCGCTGTCCACACGGGTCAAAAAAATGGGGTTGAGTTATTATGCATAAGGAATATCCTTATATATGGTGCATAAATAAATCTCCACCATGCATGCTTTAGTGTATTTGATTGATCAAAAAATCTAATTGATCAAAAAAGCATTGAATGGTGGAGATTTATTTATGCACCATGCATAAGGATATTCCTTATGCATAATAACTATAACCAAAAAAATGTATTTAAGAGAAATGTAGTTTAGGGAAGCGACAAAAGTGTCGTATCACAAGGATTCTCTTGATCAATTACGAAATATTAGAATCAGTAAAAAAATGGGGGTTTTTGAATTCGAGTTGCAAAGAAGAAATTAAAATAAGTGATTATCAAATAAACTTAAAACGATTAATCTACTGTTTTCGGTTCCTAACTTATCATTGATTCATACAATTTCCGAGCCCTAAGCAGATTCTAATCCCCTTTCGATTATAGTATCAATTAACAAGCGCAATTGTCACTACAAGACATATGTTCCTGATTTCCGAATTAAGCAAACGGATTAAGGCAATCATGAATTAAGCAAACATGATCGAACGCGAATTAAGCAAACGCGATTAAGGTACAAGAACATATAGCAATCAAAATTAATCAACACTTATTCTATAGAACTTGAATAAAGCAAACAAGACATATAGCATAAATATTGAAAAGGGAAAAGCAATTTTATTGGAAATTATAGAACCTCAAAGTGGAAACCGATTACAGCAGATTAATCCTTGGTGATTAGTTCTCCATAGCAAGCAACATTTCTCCAAGTTTTTGTTGTGAATAGTGATCGAAAATTACACACCTTATTTCTGGTTTTTGTTATTTATATATAGGAGAAAAGAGTGACATCCAAAGGCCAAGGCCAAAGAAACTAAAGGCCAACAATTAAATCTCCATTAGACTAATTATTTAAGTCTGGAACTCCACGAAAATTAGAGACCCTTGCACTCTGAAACAGCTTCTCCACTGAACATAAATGTTGTAGCTTTGTCTCTTAGCTTTCCAACACAACTGACCGCGCCGCAATACGATACTCAAAGCTCCAGTTATGAATTTATTCATGCAGACTGCTAATGCTGACAATAAAATACGAAAATAAAATAAAGGCTAAAATAAACTTAAATCTAAAAACATAATAAAATAGTAAAAATATTAACACAAACTAGAGAAATGCCTAAGTACAATAGTAGAAGAATGTGCATCTAAATGCACTGATCACATGGCGGCCTTCCATGCCGGATAAATTTCGCACACCAAAGCCTTAGACTTACATGGTGGCCTTCCTCGCCGGATAAATATATGTACGCCAAAGCCTTAGACTTACATGGCGGCCTTCCATGCCGGATAAATTTCGCACACCAAAGCCTTAGACTTACATGGTGGCTGTTGTATTTTGTGCGCCTCTAGGGCATCGTCTGTTTCGATCTTTTCACATAAAAATGGCGTTATCAAGAATATGGTGCATAAATAAGTTTACTCTTAGTGTTTCTGAAATGGTGGGCCTCGATAAAAACTCATGCCCTTCCAGGAGAAAAGAGCGTCCCAACATTGTTTATTTATTTATAAAATGGATTTTTAGTACATAAAATGGTGATGACTAACAATCCTAAAAAAGTAAAAAAAAACTCCTAAAATATTTGTTTTATGGCGCCTCTTAGGTGGCGCCTTCCTTTCTAAGTACTTTTAGCTATAGTAGAACCTGAGATTGGATACGTTCCATGTTCTGGGCATCACTTCGCCCTTCAAGGTTTCTAGCCTGTATGCTCCATTTCCAAATACTTCGTTGATCCTGAATGGTCCTTCCCAGTTTGGTGCCAGTTTACCTCCTTTGTCTTTTCCCATTGGTCTTTTCAGGACCAGATCGCCTTCTTTGAAGTTTCGTGGCATTACTTTTGTGTTGTACTTCCTTGATGCTCTTTGCTTTAGGGCGAACTCCTTGAAATGTGCTGCTTCTCTTACTTCTTCCAGAAGGTCCAAATTTTCTTGCAGAGCCTCATTGTTTTCCTCGCCCGTGGTTGTTTCTCTTCTCCAGCTGGGGGGATCTATTTCCACGGGAATCATTGCATCTGTCCCAAAGACCATTCTGAATGGAGTTTCTCCTGTCGTTGAATGTGGCGTGGTATGATATGACCACAAAATTGAAGTCAAGGGCTCTGTCCAGTTTTTGTCTTTTGCCTCTAGTTTTTTCTTGATCGCCTTTAAGATTACCTTGTTCGCCGCTTCTGCTTGTCCATTGGCTTGTGGGTGTTCTACTGAGACGAAAGTATTCCTGATCCCTTTCTCTTCATAGAAACGAACTACTTTTTCGCTCGTGAATTGAGTGCCATTGTCGGAAACAATGTATTTGGGCAATCCAAACCTGCAAATGATTCTCTTGCAATAAAAATGCTTTACCTTTTCTGCTGAGATTGTTGCTACTGGTTCAGCTTCAATCCACTTTGTGAAGTAGTCCACTGCTACGAAGAGGAACTTTGCCTGTCCCTGAGATGCTGGAAATGGTCCGAGAATGTCAACTCCCCACATGTAGAATGGCCATGGCGACATGACTGTCTTTAGTGGTTCTCCAGGAGCATGATGCAACTCTGCATATCTTTGGCATTTGTCACAGCTTCTGACGTATCCCTTGGCGTCTGACAGGATTGTTGGCCAGAAAAATCCTGCTCTGATAACCTTGCCTGCTAACGACCTCCCTCCAATGTGGCTTCTACAGGATCCATCATGGATTTCTTTCAGGATGCTTTGAGCCTCCAGTTCGCTTACACACAGGAGCATGGGCGCTGCGAAGCCTCTCTTGTACATTTTGTCGCCTATTAAGGCGTAATGGATGGCCATCTTCTTTATCTTTGCCGCCTATTCTTTTTCTTTTGGTAGGACCTCATTTTTCAGGTATTGCCATATGGGATGGCGCCAATCGCTGGTTTCTATCATCATCATTGTTTCCACGGTGTCAGTACTGGGTGTTGTTATTGTTTCTTGTATGACTGTCCTGTTGTGTCCAGGCTTCTTGGTGCTTGCTAATTTTGACAAAAGGTCTGCTCTGGAATTCTGTTCTCGTGGCACATATATTAGTTCAAAGCTGTCAAATTATGTCGCCATCTTCTTGACCTTATCTAAGTACTTTGTGAGCTGAGGGTCTTTTGTTTGATATTCTCCCGACACTTGATTCGTGACTAGCTGAGAATCGCTTTTCACTTGGAGACTAGTCACTTCCATTTCTTTCGCCAATCTCATTCCTGCTATGAGGGCTTCATACTCTGCCTGATTGTTGCTCGCCTTGAACGTGAAGCGTATAGACTGTTCGATCAAGACTCCATCTGGTCCTTCTAGGACGACTCCTGCCCCACTTCCTCTTAAGTTTGAGGCACCATCTACTGAGAGTATCCATGTTTTCTTAGTAGTTTCGCTTGGAGGCGAGGTCATTTCAAATACGAAATCGGCTAACACCTGAGATTTGATGTTGCCTCTGGGCGAAAAGGTTAGGTCATATTCTGAGAGTTCTATGGACCACGCTACCGTTCTTCCCGCTAAATCCGGTTTCTTTAAAACTTTTCGAATCGGGTGATCTGTTTTGACTATGATCCTGTGGCCCTGAAAATATTGTCGCAGTCTTCTGGCGGTGAATACTACTGCTAAGCACAGTTTTTCGATCTTTTGGTATCGTAGTTCTGCACCTCTTAAGGTTCTGCTGACAAAGTACACTGGTTTTTCCTCGCCTTCTATTTCTTTGACCAGCGCAGAGCTCATCGCGTTGTCTGAAACTGCTAAGTACAGGTAGAGGGGTTCCCCTGGTCGTGGTCTTGTCAAGATGGGCGGGGACGAAAGGAATTTTTTCAAGCTTTGAAAAGCTTCTTCGCACTGTTCAGTCCATGTGAATCTTTCCCCTTTTTTGAGTGTGGAGAAGAAATGACATGCTCGCTCTCCGGCGCATGATAGAAAACGGGATAGCGCCGCTATTCTACCAGTTAATTGCTGGACTTCTTTTACAGATGTGGGACTACGCATGTTGATGAGCAGAAATCCCAAAAACTTTCCCCTGTTGGTGAGCAGAAATCCCAAAAACTTTCCTGCTTGTACGCCGAATGAACATTTCGACGGATTTAGCCTCATGTTGTATTTCCTCACTGAGGCCAAAATGTCTTCAAGGTCTTTGTGATGGTCACCATCCTCCTCTGTTTTGACCACCATGTCGTCTATGTAGACTTCCAGATTGCGCCCAATCTGGTGGGCGAACACTCTGTCCATTAAACGTTGGTAAGTTGCTCCAGCATTTTTTAATCCGAACGGCATTACTTTATAGTAGTAGTTGCATGTGTTCGTCATAAAGGCGGTGTGTGGTGCATCTGCTGCATTCATTTTGATTTGGTTGTATCCGGAGTATGCATCCATGAAACTCAGCATTTTGCACCCTGATGCTCCATCTATAAGTCTATCAATGCTTGGAAGGGGGTATGGGTCTTTTGGACAAGCTTTGTTTAGGTCAGTGAAATCTACGCACATCCTCCATTTTCCGTTGTGCTTTTTTACCAACACCACGTTGGCTAACCAATTTGGATATTTGATTTCTTCAATGAACTGTGCTTTTTTGAGCTTTGCTACTTCCTCGTCGACTGCGTTCCTCCTTTCCTCGCCTAATTTCCTTTTCTTCTGTGATACCGCCTTGAAGCTTGGTGAGATCGCCAATTTGTGAGTAATTATGCTTTCATCTATTCCTGGCATATCTGATGGTTGTCATGCGAACAGATCCACATTCTTCTTTAGTATGGCTGTCACCTTTTCCTTCTCTTCCTTCTGTAGCGTCGTTTCCCAACTTTGTTGTTTGGTGCGCCTCTTCTCCTATCTGTATCTCTTCTAGATCTTCTATTGGACTTACTCTTCTATCTTGGAATTCTATCCTTGGGTCCAGGTCAGCTACCTCGTTCATGTTGGCTATGTATCTTACCTCTTTTGCCACCTCTTTCCTCTTATCTTTGAGACTTGATTCATAGCATTGGCGGGCTAGTATTTGATCGCCTCTGATGATTCCAATTCCGCCGTTGTCCAGTGGGTATTTCATGGCTAGGTAAAGTGTTGACATGGCCGCGCCTACGGTATTGAGTGCGGGCCTTCCCATGATGATGTTGTATGAGGCTGAGCTTATCACCAGGTACCTTACCTTTATTGTTTTAGAGTTCTGCTTATCCCCAAAAGTTGTCAGTAGTGTGATGTGTCCCATTACTTCTGCTTGTTCTCCTACGAAGCCCACCAGAGTTCCCTAGTATGGTTGGAGCAGTTCGCTTGCCAACTGCATTGCCTTGAACGCGTCCCAAAACATAATGTCTGCTGAGCTTCCTGAATCTATTAAAACTCTTTTCACGTCGCAATTCAAGATTTGCACCTGTATCACCAGGGGTCGTCATCATGTGGCGCGATTCCGGTGGCGTCTTTCGGCGAGAATGATAGGTCCGGCGCTGGTGGGAAAGATACGTGTCCTACTGACTCTATTCCTCTTTCCGACTTTCTTACGTACCGTTTTCTGGCGGAGCTGGAGTTTCCGCCACCTGCGAATCCTCCTGAGATGGTGTTCACTGCTACTCTTGGCTGTTCTTGCTTTGTTTCTTCGCGCTATCTGTGGTCAGGTGATCCCGGCGGCGTCCGCCTCCTCGAGTCACCTCCTGTGGCTTTGTCTAGGAATTTTTTAAGGTGTCCACTTCTTACAAGTTCTTCTATCAAATCTTTCAGGCGGAAACACCTTTCTGTATCATGGCCTCTGCATCTGTGGTAGTGGCACCATTCATCTTTGTTTTTTCCCATCATGTAGTCTTTATCCCTGGCTAGCGGGCGTTTTGCTAGATTGGCGTTCAGGATTTCATCAAGAATGTGCACCTTTGCTCTGTTAAGGCGCGCATAGTCATCGTACATCGGCGTGTATTTCCTTGATGATGGGTGATAAACTCTGTCCTTCTGGTGTGGTCTATCGTTTCCTCCTTGATATCTGTAGTCCCTTGATGGCCACCTCGGTTGTTGGTAGTTTGGTCCTTTGTAACGCCTTGGGTCTGGGCCTCGTTCCTTGTTGTCTCTGGTTCTTTTCTCTGCGTTGCTTTCTTCGCCTTTGATGTAGCACTCCGCCCTTTTCATGACTTCTTGCATGGTTTCTGCTGGTTTTTGTGCCAGGGATTCGTTGAAGTGACCAGCTCTGAGGTCGTTGTGAAAAGCTGCTACGAACATCTCCTGGTTTGGGTTGGAGACTTTGATGGTTGCTTCGCTGAATCGTGCGAGGTATTCTCTGAGCGTCTCTGAGCTTCCTTGTCTGAGGCTGAACATGTTTGTGGCGGTTACTCGGATATGTTTGCTTCCTGCAAACTGGTGCATGAACTTTTTGTGAAAATCTGCGAGGTTTGCAATAGAGTTCTTTGGCAAATTCATGTACCATCTGAAGGCGGCGTCCTTTAAAGTGCTGGATAACAGTTTGCATTTGAGATGCTCTTCTGCGCCAATGATTGCAGTTTGGGTCCCAACTGCCATAAGGTGTTCCGATGGATCAGTCTTTCCGTCGAAACTGGGCAATTGAGGGATTTTGAAATTAGCTGGAACTTGAGCGTCCCATAATTGTTGTGCCAGGGGTTGAGATTCTTCAATCTCGTCTTCCTTTGGGAGCCTGGCTAACTCTGCTGCTTTCTCTCTTTCCAAAGTTGCCATCTTTTGTTGCAGACGACGAACTTCATTTTGCAAGTTTTGATTATGCTGATTGTTTTGCTCTGTAGTCATGGTTATGGCTTGTTTGTTGCTTAAGGCCTGGGAAGTGTTTTACCAGAGCCCCACGGTGGGCGCCAAATGTTCCGGTGTGGAACTTTGGGGTGTATATTTAGTGATAATGAGCAAAGTATCGATTGTACTCAAGCTAATTTTCGGTCTCCCCTTGATTTTCTTTTGGGGGTTGTATTTATAGGCACACAGAGGGGGTGTATAACTCCCCACGATCCCATGAAGTCTCACTATGGGGTGAGTCCGAATTTGGCGCGTAGTGGGGGAAAGCGTTGGCGCCAAGCTTCCCCGGTAGTGGTATAAGCTTATTTTTCACGTGTTTCATTGATAGTTCGTGGCATATTGGGCCTGGATGGGCGAAACTGGGCCTAGGCGAGTTGGGTCGGGTCAAATGAGCTGGATGCGGGCGAACTGAGTCGGTTCGGGCGCGCATCATGATTTATTTATATTGGGTTGTTGGCGATAGTGGGCTTGCAGTGTAATTGGGCCTAGGCGAAGCTGACCGATACACATGTTAACTTAGGAATTTAGGAACTAATTGTGTGAGGAGAAATAACTCTCAATTTCTCTTCTATTCTGTTCTATATTAATTATATTATGTTTCTGCACTTTCTCAGAGGATGATTGTAGGTGTAACCTTTTAAAATTATTGATTTTCATAAAACAGGGTGTTTTCTGCATGAACTCGCCATAGCGAGTTGCTAGCGAGCATCCAAGTTCTAGGCTGATGAAACTCGCCATGGCGAGCAACTGCTCGCCTAGCGAGTTGATTTAGGCCAGGACCTGCAGTTCGCCATGGCGAGCTTGGTAACTCGCCGTAGCGAGCTAAGTACAGAAAGACCCATATTTTCATCTTCTAAAATATTTCTAAAGCACTCGTTTTATATCCTCATCTGAGATAGATAGCTTGCAGTTATATAATGTATCTAGTGTTAAACAGAAAGTCAATCACAATTCCGAATCTTAGGGTGTAGCTTAGAATTAAGTTTGCATGTTCCCCGGGCTTTGGGAAAATTATGGTAGTATGAAATAAATTTAGAATCAGTCGATTAGGTGCGATTGTGATATCGCTTGTGGACTTCGTTTTAGATGCTCCACCAGAAAAACTTTGTGAGTTGTATGTCGGAACGCTTTCTGTTCGCCGACAAGGCAGACCTCTGAGATATGCTCACCTCAGAGTGTCTTGCGGTTAAAATCAACAAGACTATTGTGTGTTACACCCTTATTTAATTATATTTTATGATAATATGTTATGAATTAAAATATGTTATGACTGATTAGGTGCCCCGGCTTAGTAGCCATTAGGAGGGTAGTAGAACCCACTGAGACTTAGTAGTCTCACCCCACTCCATTTATTTTTTTTAGGCAGACAGGTTATCTCGGAGCAGGGACCAAGATGGACCTGACGATTGGAGCTGAGCTTGGATTGTCAGCTTAGAAGACTTAGTCTTCTTCCTTGTTTTTATATAGCTTGTTGTTTTGTTCTCGATTCTTTCTGCTGGTTGTACCGAATATTCTAATATTATCTTAATGGTAATATGTTATTCAATTATATTTCTTGTAATTAATGTATTCAGATTCCAGTTTTTAATGTTCCGACTAAATATTTTAGATATTTTTAGTTGGGGCGTTACAATACACGAGACAATTAAAATGATAAAATTTTAAACTTATCTTTTTTTATTTTTTGACAATGTTTTAGACATATAATATCTTACAAGGGACAATTAAAATGATAAATACTTTAACTTAAAATATTTTTATTTTTTGCCAATGTTTTAGACTAAATATCATACACGGGACAATTAAAATGATAAATTTTAAACTTAAAATATTGTTTTTGCCAATGTTTTAGACTTAATATCATTAACGGGACAATTAAAAAAATAAAATTTTAAACGTAGTTATATTTTTTTTTAATGTTTTATACATAATATCATACACGGGAAAATTTAAATGATAAATACATCAACTTAAAATATTTTTATTTTTTGCCAATGTTTTAGAATTAATAACATACACGGGACAATTAAAATATTAATTTTTTTTCCAATGTTTTAGGCTCAATATGATACAGTACGGGACAATTAAAATGATAAAATTTTAAACTTAATTTTTTTTTTCACAATAATATCATACATGGGTAAATACTTAAACTCAAAACATATTTTTTTACAACGTTTTAGACTTAATATCATATACGGGACAATACATGGGACTTAATCTCTGAACACTTTCTCTTTTATAATTAGTATTACAAGTTATTAATGTTAAAATTTCACGGGGACAAAACAATTGAAAAAAATTTAGCACTGATAATAGTTTTTAAATTACTATTTAATGTTATTAAAAATAAAATTTTATAAGGACATGACAATTTTTATCGCAGATAAAAGTTTGAAGGTCAATATTACGAGTTATCACTGATAAAAGTTATGATTCAAAATTTTAGATGACAATTTTTATCGTTGATAAAATTTTTAAAATAACTATTACAAGTGATTATTAATAAAACATTTACTTGGAGATAACATTTTTGCAAATGTTTTAGACTTAATATCATACACGGGACAATTAAAATGATAAAATTTTAAACTTAATTTTTTAAATTTTTTGACAATGTTTTAGACATAATATCATACACGGAACAATTAAAATAATAAATATTTAAACTTAAAATATTTTTATTTTTTGCCAATGTTTTAAACTTAATATCATACACTTGACAATTAAAATGATAAATTTTAAACTTAAAATATTATTTTTACCAATGTTTTAGACTTAATATCATACACGAGACAATTAAAATAATAAAATTTTATACTTAGTTTTTTTTTATAATGTTTTAGAAATAATATCATACACGAAACAATTTAAATGGTAAAAAATTTATCTCAAAATGTATGCATTTAAGACCTCAAAAATATAAAAAGTTATCTTTTTTAATATTAATAAATAATTAATAAAATAAAATAATAAAATAAAATAAATTATAAAGTTAAAAATAGAATACAAATCTATGCTACCTGTACCAAAATAATAATGGATGATGACTTATAAGGAATGGATGGAGACGTGAGAGATGAAGTGATGTAATAAGTAGGTGCTGACACAAATTAATAGTATTTCTTGGATTTGTATACTAACAAATTAAATTGGACACACTACCATTTAAGTATTTACCATTTAAATTGTTTCGTGTATGATATTATTTCTAAAACATTATAAAAAATAAAAAAAAAATTGGACACACTATTTTAAGTTTTTGCTTCCACATTAATATTTTAGGGGAAATACTTATTTTACTCTCTTAATATGCAACTTGCTATGATTTTGGTTTTTAATTGAAAAAAATATATAAAATAGTCATTGACTTTAATAAGGAGTCATCAATGGTAAAATCTATTTTTCTATTTTTTCTTCTTACAATGTCTAATTTATTTTTACACTTTTATTTATTTTTATACATGAAAAGATATGATAAAACTTAAACTTAATTTTTTATTTACAATGTTTTAGACACATTATCATACACGGGACAATTAAAAAATGATAAATACTTAAACTTAAAATATTTTATTTATTGACAATATTTTGGACTTAAAATTATATGCGGTACAGTTTAAAAATAAATTTAATTAATTATTTTTACTATGTTTTAGATTTTATATCATACACGGGACAATTCAACTGATAAAATTTTAAACTTGATTTTTTTTTTATTTTTTGACAATTTTTTAGACATAATATCATATACGTGCAGGGGCGTCTTTGGGCCAGTGCAGGCAGTGCTGCAGATCAGGGCCTCAAAAAAATTGGGGCCTCAATTTTTTTTTTGTTTAAGCCCATCATTTAAAATATTGGTTAAATAGTTTATCGGATAATATTTGTCATGAAATGTACGCTGGTCCAGTGGTATGTGCGTGCGTCATTGGTGTGTTGTGGGTTGTGGGTTCAAATCTCGCCTGTGGTAATTTTTTAATTTTATGTTTTAAGAGATCATTTCATACCTTAACATATCACAATTTCATTATTATTGCTTCATTATTATTACAATTTGTAAATGTTTTTTAATTGGTAATTTAATTTGTCGTTTAAATATTAGTTTTATTTGTTAGTTACCTCTTAATTTTTTATTTATCAATTCAACTTCAACATTGACTATTTATTTTTTTGATAAATCAACGTTGACTATTTGGTTCAACTTCAACGCTGTAGAATTGATCAAGAATAGTGAGAAAGTTTAGATTCTGAATTTGTTTTTATTATTTACCTATGTCTCATAAATTGCATTCTAAGATTAGACGTGTGAAGCATAAGAAAAATAAAAAACTTGATGAGTTAACTCAATAAAAAAACCGCAAATTTTTGTTGAAATTAGAATATTGATGACTTTTTTGTATGTTGATAGTTATAAGAATGAATGATTATTTTTAATATTATTGATGTAATTTACAATTGAAATATATGAAGTTTTTTTTAAAAAAAAAATTGTAATTTTTTTATTCAGGGTCTATTTTTATTATTAGCTCGGGGCCTCCAAATAGTCGGAGACGGCCCTGTATACGTGACAATTAAAATGATAAATACAATTAAACTTAAAACATTTTTATTTTTTGACAATGTTTTATACTTAATATCATACACAAGATAATTAAAATGATAAAATTTTAAACTTAAAATTATATTTTGACAATATTTTAAACTTAAAATTATACGCGGGACAGTTTAAAAATAAAATTTGATTAAATTTTTTTACTATGTTTTAAATTTAATATCATACACGGGACAATTCAAATGATAAAATTTTAAACTTTTTTTTTTTTGACAATTTTTTAAACATAATATCATATACGGGACAAATAAAATGATAAATTCAATTAAACTTAAAATATTTTTATTTTTTGACAATGTTTTATACTTAATATCATACACAAGATAATTAAAATGATAAAATTTTAAACTTAAAATTATATTTTGACAATATTTTAAACTTAAAATGATACGTGAGACAGTTTAAAATTAAAATTTAATTATTGATTTGATAATATTTTAGACATAATATCATATACGAGACAATTAAAATGATAATTACAATTAAACTTAAATTATTATTTTTTGACAATGTTTTATACTTAATATCATACACAAGATAATTAAATTGATAAAATTTTAAACTTAAAATTATATTATGACAATATTTTAAACTTAAAATTATACGCGGGACCGTTTAAAAATGAAATGAAATTATTTATTTGATGATGTTTTAGACTTAATATCATACACGGGACGATTAAAATGATTATTTTATTTTATTTTTTGACAATATTTTAGAAATAATATCATACATGGGACAATTAAAATGATAAAACTTCAACTTAAAATATTTTTATTTATTGACAATGTTTTAAGACTTAAATATCATACATGAGACAATTAAAATGATAAAATCCAACTAAACTGAAGTTTTTTTATTTTTTTACAAAGTTTTAGACATAATATCATACATGGAAAATAAATAGAATTATTTCCACTTTCTCTCCCATTTATCATAAAATAATTATTTTACCATCACCTATTTCAAGAATAACTTCTCCAAAATGATTACAATTTTATCATTTCAAAGACAAACTTTGAACTAATAATTAATTTTTTAACAAATTATAAACTTTTTACATTGAACTTTTTTTTCAATAATTTATAGTTTATTTCCAATATTCAATCTAATATACTTTTAAAAACACCTACATCCCACGACCCAAGAACCCCGATGATAATGAACACGCCGAAGGTGCAACCCGTGCGGAAGCACGGATATTTTACTAGTTATATGGTATATGACGAGAATGGATTCTCTCAATTTTTTTCCCCCTCAATTATCTCAATTGTTAAATCATCACCATTAAATTCACCTTTTCACTTTTTCTTTTCTCTCTCTTCTCTCAAATCAATGGTTTGAAAAAAAATTTACCCTAAAGTACACTTGAGGGGATCCATTCTCATATATGACAGTGACGATGGCATTCTTTGATTTTAAAATTTTGATGTATGGTTGAGATTGACTATTATTGTATTTGAGTTTTTAAATTTGGCGTTGCATTTTTTGGTTATTATGTTTGGTATTATCCCAAAGGCCAAAACCACCGGAAATCAGAGTGAATCTTTGTGATCTCTTTGATATACTACTGCAGCATAGCTTACCAAGTTACCATGCTTAATCCTATAAAATTTTTAATCAAGAATATATTTATTTATTTAATGGGCGCACTTGCAATTATGTTGTGTTGTAGCCTTGATAACCGTTTGTTTTATCAAGGATAACTGTTTGGTTTTGATGTTCCGAGTATTTAATCAAGGATAGACTTAATTGGTCATTTACATCTCTATTGGAAGCTTAACGATAATCTTATGCTTTTATATAAAAATTATAATGCGCGGGTTCGATTAAAATATATAATTAAAATATTTTTATAAATAAAGAATAAAAATTGTGATAAGTATAATTATATATAGATATTATTTTAAAATATGTATATATTTAATATAAGAATATGTATAAAAATAAAAAATAGTTTAGAAATATGAAATTTTTCATAAATCGTAGTTTTGTTTATATTTTAATATAATAGATCTCTTATAATATTTTTTAAGTTTAAAAGGATGCATCATATAATATTTTAATAGTGTAATCATGTAATATTTTAATTTTTTATATGAGTTGCAATTGTATAGTCACATGCCACTTTTTTTTATGTATCCCTTATTTAAAAATTACATGATCTCATTTTTTAAAAATTACGAATCAAATAGTGTAACTGCTTATTCTTTTTTATGCAATTTAAGGTACTAAATAGCTTTTCTACTTCCTTTCTTTTGGGTTTGTTTTTATTTTTCTTGGCGAGGTTTATATCCTTTCATAATGTTAAATTTTGTCTCTCTTATTTAGTAAAATTTGCTTGAATATTTAGTTAAATTATATGTGTACAAAAAATGACAAATATATATTTTAATTTTTACATTTACTGATCAGTAATTCAAAAGTAAATAAGTAAATTTTATGAAAGATACTTTAAAAAATAACTTTGTCACACCAACCTTTAAACTACCATTCTTTCATATTCTTTAACTCTTATTTTTTAAATATGACAAATAAATTCATTATGCAATCTTTTGAACCATTATCTTTTCATATCCCTAACATGCATTGTGTGTATAAATATATGATTTTTCATAATCACTTTCATCTAGCAACTATTGGATGACAACTCTTCAATTTTGTATCATAGGTTCTTTCTCTTTTTGTCCTTGATCTTTTGATTACTTCACAATTTATTAGTTTCTATATAGCAACTTATATTCCTCATGCATTGTGTGAAAATTTTGGACATTTTTTATTATTATTATTGATATGTTTGTTACCCTACTTTTCTAACTTATTTTTTTAATTTCTTAATGTACATATGACAATTTTTTCATGTGAAATAGGAGAAGAGAATAGAAAAGAGACTTATATTTTTGTCTTTGTTGCATGCTTGATGCTCAATGCTCGAGAAGTCAATAAAAAATGAGAGTTTATGTAAGTATATATCTTTGAGTTAGGGATGACAAAATGGGTTAGGCCCGTCGGGTTGGCCCGTTTAGCCCGTCATTTTTTACGGGGTGGGTTGATATTTCCAATCCGCAAAAGAGGAGGGGCCCGCTCCGCCTGATCCACAAAAAAAACGGGGTGACGACGGGGGCGGGTTGGCCCGTCGGGTTGAACTAATTATTATTTTTTGCAAAAAATCTTGGTCCATTATAAATTAATCTTTTAAGGCTTAAATATGCTTTTGGTCCCTGCAATATACACTTGTTTTGAAAAGAGCCCCTATTAAAAAAAAATTTGAAAAGAGCCCCTGCACAGGAAATGTGGCAGCCATGTCACTTAAATGTGCACGTGGCAGGCGCTGACAGGGACCCTTATCTGATGTGGCACAATTTTTGCCACGTGGATATTACATCTCATTTTTCTTTTTTTAAAATAAAACTAAATACCTTTTTCCAATTTATTTATTTCTGAAAAAAGAGAGAAGGTATTTAAATGGTTTTTTAGAAGAAAAATCATTTTAACAAAACAATTTCTCTCTCTCAGTTCCGGTCTCTCCCTCACTCTCTCAAATTGTTCTTCATCTGTTCATATAAATCCAGTTTCCGGCGCGGTGTTGCAGGGCCAGACGGCGGCACCACCGCGCCGGGGAACAAAAACCACCCTGTTTCAAAAAATTTCTAACATCAAAGTTGTTTAAAATTACGTCCTAAAGCCAAATCCGAACTCAAAATTACCAAAATCCCTACCAAAAGGCCGAATCGGACGTGAACAGTGAGCGACGAAAATGTTTGGCTTTAATGGTTTCGTTTCTTCTCCTTCTTCTTTCTTTCGGTTTGTTTCGGATTCGGTGCGTAGTGTTATTGCTACGTGAGTTGTGCGTGTGTGTCTAGGAAAAAATTGGTTCTGTTTGATGTTGGCCGTCAGTTTGTTGGTGTTGTTGATGAAAGTTTTGAGATATTTGGATTTCGATTTTAAGTTGATGTGATGTTGGTGGTTGGATTCTGGGATGTGATGTTATGTTCCTCAGAAAAAAAAAAAATATTAGGGTTTCAATGATTGGGGAAGAGAAGAGAAGAAATTGGGGAAGAGAAGAGAAGAGAAGAAATTGTTAATTAGTTAAAAAAAATTTGTTAAGAAATTGAGGGAGAGATTAGTTAAGAAATTGGGGAAGAGAAGAGAAGAAATTAGTTACGAAATTGGGGAAGAAAAGAGAAGAAATTCTGGGATGTGATGTTAATAATTTTTGTTTTTCTTATTATTTAAAAAATTTGTTAACTAGTTTTTTAGAAATATATAAATTGGAAAAAGATATTTAGTTTTATTTAAAAAAAAAAAAGAAAAATGACATGTAATATCCACGTGGTAAAAATTGTGCCACATCAGATAAGTATCCCTGTCAGCACCTGCCACGTGCACAACTTTTAATCACAGCTACTGAAACAAAATGAGTAGCTCTCTTATCTCTCTCTCACGCCATTACCCACCCCTCTCACACTTAACAAATCACTACTTTTTCCCAATTCTTCTTCTCTCTCTCGTTGAGCAGCAAACAAAACACCTTCAACCATGCTTAAGCTTCATTGAAACCAATCCATTACTCTTAATCCACATGCAATCAACTTCTTAGACTCCTCATGTATTAAGCTCCAAAATAAGGGTAGTTACATTCCAATCTTTCTCTTAATTTCAACTTTGTATTCCATTTCAAGAATCTAATTCAGAATCCCCATGGCATTCAATTGGAAGCTATTATTCTCTAGTTCTTAAACTCTTGAATGAGGTAAGTAACATTACAATCCATCACCTAATCATTCTTTTCGTACCCATTTTCCATTCCTCACTTGAAATTGATCATTGCATGTGTGATTATCACCTCCAATACGAGTCTTAGGATGCGTGTAAGCTCATGGGTAAGGCTGGGAGTAATAAATCAGAAGTAACAGAGGCAGATTTAAGGAATTGGAGGATGTTGGTTAAACCCGTATTCTAGGACAGGGTCTCATTAAAACGGTTAGTGCTCTCTGCTCATAACTCCGTTTCGAATGATTCTTTTTGGACTAGAAAGCTAACTTGAATACGCTCATTTTGGCTTTGGTTTCATGAATTTTCATCGAGAAACGAATTCTGTGAGAATTTTTAAAGTTGACTGTTCAACCCAGAGTTTCCAGTAAATCGTGTTTGAACAGAGCTCTATTCAAAAGGTAATTTCTCCTTCTCTGTAGCTCTGATTCTGTTTCCGCTTGTTGGTATGGAAAGCTAACTCAATTCCGGTCGTTTGGAGACCAATTTCGTGAATTTAGGCCAAGGAATGAAGTCTGTAGGTTGTTCCGAAGTTAGAGGTTTGAAGCTGTCAAATAGGAAATGGATTAAACAAGAGCTGGAAGCTATGTGGATCGATGGTTTAGCAATGAATTCGTAAAGCTTCTGAGTTAATCTCAATTCAGGTGGGTTCTTTAGGCTAGGTAGTTAGTTTCCCAATAATTGAAACATGCATGCAAACATAGGATTTTTAGGGAAATTATGTGTGAGGAGAAATAACTCCCAATTTCTCCTCCAAACAGTCGTAAATTATATCCATAATATTGTTACAATGATTTAATTTGAGGATTGTAGATGTTTGATTCGAAAAATGTGTTTTTCTACAAACAGAGGCTGAAATACGCAGTTCTCGCCCGGCGAGCAGCCGGCGAGCCTTCTAGCGAGGGAACAATTTCTGGGCAGAGTATGAATGGCCCGGCGAGCCCTTGCTGGCCCGACGAGCTTAGGCTGGCCCGGCGAGTGATAGCTCGCTCGGCGAGCATACTTAGAATTGACTTTGTTTCTTGCTTGGGCTTGTTGGAGTGCTCTTTGGGCTAGGCCAGTATATTAGTCTTATTTTTACTAACATTTTCAAAAACTATAAGCACTCGTTTTATGTCCTCGAATTGAATTAATATTATTGTAACAATAGAATTTATATAAAATACGAGTTGTTTGTTATCACGGTGCAATCCTAAGGTATGACTTAGGGAATTTAGAAATTATTGTATGCTCCACGGGCTTTGGGAAAATTATGGTAGTATGAAATAAATTTAGAATCAGTCGATTATGTGCGATTGTGATATCGCTTGTGGACTTCGTTTTAGATGTTCCACCAGTAAAACATTGTGAGCTGTATGCCGGAACGCTTTCTGTTCGCGGACAAGGCAGACCTCTGAGATATGCTCACCTCAGAGTGTCTTGCGGTTAAAATCAACAAGACTAATTGTGTGTTACACCCTTATTTAACTATGTTTTATGATTATATGTTATGAATTAAAATATGTTATGACTGATTAGGTGCCCCGGCTTAGTAGCCATTAAGAGGGTAGTAGGACCCACTGAGACTTAGTAGTCTCATCCCACTCCATTTATTTTTTTTAGGTAGACAGGTTATTTCGGAGCAGGGACCAGGATGGACCCGACGGTTGGAGTTGTGCTTGGATTGTCAGCTTAGAAGACTTAGTCTTCTTCCTTGTTTTATTTAGCTTGTTGTTCTGTTGTAGTTTCTTTTCCGCTGTCTGTATCGAATATTCATTATTATCTTAATGATAATGTATTATTCAGCTATATTTCTTTTAATTAATGTACTCAAATTCCAGTTTTTAATGCTTCGACTAAATATTCTAGATATTTTTAGTTGGGGCATTACAATTGGTATCAGAGCAGGTCGATCCAGTATCGGACCTTGCCATGAGTCATTACAATCCCTCTCGAAGTAGTACGGACCTTTTGGAGTCTGGACTGTTTACGCTGAAACCATCGCATGCTGAGTCTGATCAACTCAGTATTGTGTATGGTAGGCAGGGTATTATGGTTGAGAACCGAAGTGGACCACGGTGGTTAAGTAAGAAGATCATAGTGGAGCTTTAGTTCAAGAGTAGTCGTTGGCGAGTATACAGAGAATTAAGACGGGTGTTTGGAATGGAACCAATAGTGGTAGGAAATTCGGAGATCGTAATGAAGCTGTTGATTAAGATTATAAAGGGTAAGAACAGTTTAATGGAAGTACTAATCGCTCGAAGTAGAATTGTTCATGGAAGAACGTAGGTGTGTAGGTTACTATAGTATCCAACTGACATCGTGTGTCAGGTAAATTCCCTGGACTTGAGAGTAACCATACTTTCTGGTGAACATGTTTATAAGAAACACGTAAGCCAAATAAGATTCAACCTTCAGTAGATCAGAACTCTTCCTAAATACTTAGCCTTATCTGTCAAACGCGAGTTTCGCCAGTGTTGTAAAATCTGTTCCGTACCCTACTAGAGAAACCAAGTTGGAATATACACCCATAGTAACACTCATTTGAGAATTTCCCAATAGATTGTCCTATAGGAAGCCAACTCTTAATGCCTCCCTAAGAATGTTTCAGCTCTTCAAATCATAACTCGTATTCCTACCAGACCGCGAGAAGCCAGGATCCGTTTAGCATAACAAATAGAACTTCCTTTTAGCAATATCAGCCTAGGCCAGTTAACTCAGTAAATCATCTGAGACCAAAGACTCAGTTAACTCAGCTCTTCAAGTGAAGGCTCACAAATAACAATGAACAGACTAAGACCTAAGACTCAATTTCTTTAACTCTTGGCTTCGTGCTTCATTATGTCTTCAGTCTTCCTTTATATAGAACAAGTTTCATGGGCTTGGATCTTCAATGTTGACAGCTGGCCTTTGTTAATTTCTCCTTGAGATTTATTTGATCATAATCTTTTAATTGTTTGTTTCAAATCTTTTTGATCAAAGTCGGCCAATAAAATAAAACAGAACCATGAAAGATTATCTTGTTCCTTGGCGCGCAAGCTGGCACGATTTAATCTGAAAAACAAATCTTTTCAAAAGATCGCGTGTAAATTTAAAGAAAGCGCGTCCAGCTAGGGCGTCCAGATGTGAAACCTGATGTGCCACACATCATGCTCCACATCATGGAATTAGGCTTATTTTACCAAATGAAGCCAACACCCTAAAATCCTCAACAATCTCCCCCTTTGGCAAATTTTGGGCTAAAATAATCTTTGAGTCACCCAACAAAACTTGGAGAGATGTGTAGGCACATCAGAGGCATGCAGCAGCGGATCAGAGCCTCACAAATAAAGAGAGAAATAAACTCTCACAAGATAGGAAAGTAACTTCCCAATAAAAGATACAGTGGCCCAATCACTGTCAATCACACCCCGTGGCCCATCACGGTCACCACGTATTGGACTCAATAAAAATCCCGCAGGATTAAGGTGGACCCAATCACTGTCAGTCGCACCCCGTGGCCCATCACGGTCACCACGTACTATGAATGCATGAGCATACGATTCCCCATATATGCTAATGCAACAAATACATACCTCTCAAGCATATGTAATCCAAACACAGCAGTCATACATATATTTCCAATCATATGTAGACAACCACAAATAATCATACATATATTTCCAATCATATGTATTCAACCACAAATAATCATACATATATTTTCAATCATATGTATTCAACGCATGTATATTAAACACTTTCTCATCACGAGAATACATAATACAAACATGCCAAGCACAACACAACATCCAGTGAAAAGACAGAAAGTATATAGTGCCCTTACCTCGGCTAGCATTCCAACACGTACAACTTACCCTATGCGAGCAATATCCGTCTCTCTCGACGAAGTCCCCAATTCGGCTAATCCTCTTAACCCCAAGATTTAGCTCATAAGCACCACCAAGTTACAAGGATCAACTTCAGTTCCAAACTTTTTTCTTAATTCCTTCTAGATCTCTCACAATTCTATGTTTTCTATACTTGAAAAATTTTGGGAAATGAAAGAATGAGAGGGAGGGAGAGCTCACGGGAGAAGAGAGAAAAGGAATAGAAAATTGATCACCAAGCTTCTTTAAATATAGGGTCTCAAGTGATCCTAGCCTTTGGATCAAATAGTAAAAGGTGCAAGACTAAATCCTAGCCCTTCATTTTCCCACTCACATGACCAAAATATCTAATATTTCTTATGATCTTATCAACTCATCTCGCTCAGTTTCTGCGCTCGCGCTTAAACGAGTCGTATCTCGCGTACCGATAAATTTTACGGAAACATAAAATTATACCGTAAACCACTTAATTAAAACAATTCACATATTCTCGAATAAATTTTATTCCGAATAAATTTTCGCTCCTAAGCTCGTAAAAATATAATGAGATTAAATTATCATCACAGTCGATATATAAAGTTCCCATTTAAATTTTTTACTAAAAATAGAAACAGTAAAAATTTCTAACTGCGGGTAACATTCCTACTCGTTTTTCCAAAAACAGAGAAAAACTAAAACACGTAATTCTGACTTCGCAGAAACGTTCTCATAGATAAAAGAAGACTATGAAACAAAAGTATGTGCCTTTCCAGAGCACGAGCACAAAATAGGCTCCAACTCAGCAAAAATGCTATTATTGCGACAATACTCACAAAACCACTTAACAAAAGCCCTAATATTCTTAGCCAGTACTTATTTTCCTCACACAAAAGGTACCGTGGAATTACAGGTCTTACAAGTTACATAGAGGTATAATTGGTTCTCTTTTTTTACATAAATGCTTCTAGACTAGATATTTTTTTGCCTTAGATCAGGGGCGGATTTGTGTAAGGCATGTTGTGGCTATAACCACACCAGCCCAGTCTAGAATATTTTGAAAAGGAATAAATATATATTTTATAAATAATTTTAAGTCATTATGTATACATATTTGTACAAATAATAATGTAAGTATTAGTTTAGAGTTTTTTATTGACAACTATCACTACAAATATTAGTTTATAATTTATTATTGATGATTTCAAGTTTTTCTTTTCTACGTACAATATTATTTTAAGTTATATAGTTTAATTTTATAACAAACAATTTTTAACTTTGTTTGTCAAACTTCTTCAAAAATAACTTTGTTTGGCAAAAAATAGTGGATAATTAATCGAATGAGTAAAGTTAGCAATTGATCTATCATATTAATATGGAATGACATAAAAAAATATGTTTAATTAATATTTAATTTTTTCGAGTAACATTTTATGGATAAACTAAAAATTAATAAGTTATGAAATTGAATTATCTTATCAGAATAAACTAAAAGCTTGTAATTTTGGTTCAATATATTTTGATCCAAAGTAGGATCTTGTAGAGCATAAAATAATAATTGTTGAGGATTTTAGGGTGTTGGCTTCATTTGGTAAAATAAGCCTAATTCCATGATGTGGGGCATGATGTGTGGCACATCAGGTTTCACATCTGGACGCCCTAGCTGGACGCGCTTTCTTTAAATTTACACGCGATCTTTTGAAAAGATTCGTTTTTCAAATTAAATCGTGCCAGCTTGCGCGCCAAGGAACAAGATAATCTTTCATGGTTCTGTTTTATTTTATTGGCTGACTTTGATCAAAAAGATTTGAAACAAACAATTAAAAGATTATGATCAAATAAATCTCAAGGAGAATTAACAAAGGCCAGCTGTCAACATTGAAGATCCAAGCCCATGAAACTTGTTCTATATAAAGGAAGACTGAAGACATAATGATGTACGAAGCCAAGAGTTGAAGAAATCGAGTCTTAGGTCTTAGTCTGTTTATTGTTATTTGTGAGCCTTCACTTGAATCATAATTTTGATACAAGTAAGGACTGAGTTTGATAGAGTTGTAATCTCTAGTGTTCTTTCTCCAAAGCTTTGAAGCAAGGAGTTAGAGTGTGCAACACTCAAAGCCTTTAGGTACGAGTGCATAGGTTTCTAGGAGTGTGTCTCCAAACTGAGTTTGTTATTAAATCCTTACTGGGTAAGGTTGAGGGGGAGTGAGCAGAGGTTCTCATATCTAGGAGTTCCTAGGTAGAATTAGCACGGGTAGTGATTAAGTGAGAAGTTGTAAACGGGGGAGTTTAGCTTTGAATTGATACTACCATAGTGGATTCATCCCTGGATTGGTATCCTCCAGATTAGGGCTTGTTTAAGCGCCGAACTGGGTTAACAAACTCACTGTGTTTTATTGTTTCCTGCACTTTAGATTGTTTACTTGTTCATCAAGTTCAGCATGTTCACGATGTTGACACATTAGGCTACACATCGTACGATTCCTAAAGTGTACACATCGTGCTACACATCTGACACTTGCCACCAGAATTTCAATTGGCATCAGAGCAGGCACCCTGCCTGTTTGAGGGTGAGCTCCGGGGAAGTTACTTTCTGGAAACATGGACAAGGATGGAACAACGGTCAACAAACCACCCCTCCTGGATGGAACTAATTATGACTACTGGAAGCCAAGGATGATTGCCTTCCTAAAGTCACTTGACAGCAGGACTTGGAAAGCTGTGCTCAAAGGCTGGGAGCATCCCAAAATTTTGGATGCTAATGGTGTTGACACTGGTGTACTCAAGCCAGAGGAAGATTGGTCAGTTGCAGAAGACACTGCATCACTTGGAAACTCCAAAGCTTTGAATGCTTTATTCAATGGAGTGGACAAGAACATGTTCAGATTGATCAAGCAGTGTACTGTTGCAAAGAATGCTTGGGAGATACTCAGAACCACTCATGAAGGTAATGCCAAGGTAAAAAGCTCAAGAATTCAACTTCTCAACACTAAGTTTGAAAACCTCAGAATGAAAGAAGAAGAATCAATTCATGACTTTCACATGAATTTGCTTGAGGAAGACGATTCCTTTGAGGCTCTAGGTGAGAAATTGTCTGAAGAAAAGCTTGTGAGAAAGATGCTTAGGTCTCTACCCAAGAGATTTAACATGAAAATCACTGCTATTGAAGAAGCTCAAGACATCCCAAGTATGAAACTTGAAGAACTTGTGAGCTCTCTTCAAACTTTTGAGATGAACTTAGGTGAGCAAACTGAGAAGAAAGGAAAATGTATAGCCTTTGTATCTTGTGCTGGTGAAGAGGAAGAAGCTGATGAGTCAGATGATGATCTCTCAAATGACATAGCTATGCTAGGAAGACAATTCAACAAACTTCAAAGAAGGATGGATAAAAGACCAAGGAGGAATGTGAGGAACATCCAGACTAACATCAGTAAACTAGGTAACACTTCAACAAAAACCAAAACTAATGATAAGTCAACTCAGAACAAGGGTGTTCAATGTCATGAATGTGAAGGCTTTGGTCATATAAGAACTGAATGCGGCACATATCTGAAGAAACAGAAGAAAGGCCTAACTGTATCATGGTCTGATGAAGACTCTGACACTGACTCAGAGAATGTTGCTGCTAATCATGTGAGTGCCATGACTGGTGTGTGTAGTACTGATGTTGATTCTGATGATGAAGAACTCACCTTTAAAGAACTAGCCTCAGTCTACAAAAAGCTATCCATCAAAAGTGAGGAACTGTGCAGAATCAATGAAGAACAGAAGGTGGTTATCAGTCAACTAGAGACAGAGAAGGCTCAACTGCAGAACCAAGTAGTTAGTCTTGAAAGTGAAGTCAAGTTACTGTCAACTAACTTGAAGAATATGACCAAGTCTGTAAAGATGCTCAATACTGGAACTGACATGCTTGATGAGATTTTGAAAGTGGGAAAGCATGCTGGTGACTCATCTGGTGTAGGATTTAAGAACAAACATCACAACAAGAATACAAATACTATGTTTGTTCCTGCTCAGAAGAAACCTGACCCTGGCAGAATGTGGACACATCACACCCCACATCAGAGACCTGCTGGCAAAGAGAAGTTTAATGCTTGGAGATGCCACTACTGTGGGAAGAATGATCACATCAAGCCCTTCTGCTACAAACTCTATGGGTATCCCAAGAAAAGGCCTCAGGTCCAAGCCAAATCAGCAAGGGTCACTCCTAAGAAGATGTGGAAGCCAAAAGTTTCTGAAACTGTTCATATTGCTCACACTTCTCTCAGAGCATCTTCCAGTGAAGATTGGTATTTTGATAGTGGTTGTTCTAGGCATATGACTGGTGTTGAGAAATTTCTCACTAATATCAAGCCTCAAACAACAAGCTTTGTAACCTTTGGTGATGGAGCAAAAGGTGAAATCAAGGGCAGTGGTAAACTCAGCAGCAAAAGCTTACCTGACCTAGATAATGTGTTACTTGTTAAAGGCTTGAAGGCTAATCTTATCAGCATAAGCCAACTGTGTGATCAAGGTCTTAAAGTCAACTTCACAAAGAATGAATGTCTTATTACTTCTGACAAAGGAGAATTGTTGATGAGAGGATCTAGGTCAAGAGACAACTGCTATCTATGGATTCCTGATGAAACTGCTCACTCTACTACATGTCTTATTAGTGAGGAAGAAGAAGTTAAGCTTTGGCACCAAAGACTTGGTCATTTGAATCTAAAGGGAATGAAGAAGATTATGTCCAAGGAAGCTATTAGAGGACTACCAAAGCTTAAGACTGTTGAAAGCAGTATCTGTGGTGAATGTCAAGTTGGAAAGCAGGTTCAGATGTCACACCCAATGTTGCAACATCAGGTGACATCCAGAGTTCTTGAACTGCTACATATGGACTTGATGGGACCAATGCAGGTAGAAAGTATTGGTGGCAAAAGATATGCCTTTGTGGTTGTAGATGATTTCTGTAGTCCCTTGATGGCCACCTCGGTTGTTGGTAGTTTGGTCCTTTGTAACGCCTTGGGTCTGGGCCTCGTTCCTTGTTGTCTCTGGTTCTTTTCTCTGCGTTGCTTTCTTCGCCTTTGATGTAGCACTCCGCCCTTTTCATGACTTCTTGCATGGTTTCTGCTGGTTTTTGTGCCAGGGATTCGTTGAAGTGACCAGCTCTGAGGTCGTTGTGAAAAGCTGCTACGAACATCTCCTGGTTTGGGTTGGAGACTTTGATGGTTGCTTCGTTGAATCGTGCGAGGTATTCTCTGAGCGTCTCTGAGCTTCCTTGTCTGAGGCTGAACATGTTTGTGGCGGTTACTCGGATATGTTTGCTTCCTGCAAACTGGTGCATGAACTTTTTGTGAAAATCTGCGAGGTTTGCAATAGAGTTCTTTGGCAAATTCATGTACCATCTGAAGGCGGCGTCCTTGAAAGTGCTGGATAACAGTTTGCATTTGAGATGCTCTTCTGCGCCAATGATTGCAGTTTGGGTCCCAACTGCCATAAGGTGTTCCGATGGATCAGTCTTTCCGTCGAAACTGGGCAATTGAGGGATTTTGAAATTAGCTGGAACTTGAGCGTCCCATAATTGTTGTGCCAGGGGTTGAGATTCTTCAATCTCGTCTTCCTTTGGGAGCCTGGCTAACTCTGCTGTTTTCTCTCTTTCCAAAGTTGCCATCTTTTGTTGCAGACGACGAACTTCATTTTGCAAGTTTTGATTATGCTGATTGTTTTGCTCTGTAGTCATGGTTATGGCTTGTTTGTTGCTTAAGGCCTGGGAAGTGTTTTACCAGAGCCCCACGGTGGGCGCCAAATGTTCCGGTGTGGAACTTTGGGGTGTATATTTAGTGATAATGAGCAAAGTATCGATTGTACTCAAGCTAATTTTCGGTCTCCCCTTGATTTTCTTTTGGGGGTTGTATTTATAGGCACACAGAGGGGGTGTATAACTCCCCACGATCCCATGAAGTCTCACTATGGGGTGAGTCCGAATTTGGCGCGTAGTGGGGGAAAGCGTTGGCGCCAAGCTTCCCCGGTAGTGGTATAAGCTTATTTTTCACGTGTTTCATTGATAGTTCGTGGCATATTGGGCCTGGATGGGCGAAACTGGGCCTAGGCGAGTTGGGTCGGGTCAAATGAGCTGGATGCGGGCGAACTGAGTCGGTTCGGGCGCGCATCATGATTTATTTATATTGGGTTGTTGGCGATAGTGGGCTTGCAGTGTAATTGGGCCTAGGCGAAGCTGACCGATACACATGTTAACTTAGGAATTTAGGAACTAATTGTGTGAGGAGAAATAACTCTCAATTTCTCTTCTATTCTGTTCTATATTAATTATATTATGTTTCTGCACTTTCTCAGAGGATGATTGTAGGTGTAACCTTTTAAAATTATTGATTTTCATAAAACAGGGTGTTTTCTGCATGAACTCGCCATAGCGAGTTGCTAGCGAGCATTCATGGCGAGCATCCAAGTTCTAGGCTGATGAAACTCGCCATGGCGAGCAACTGCTCGCCTAGCGAGTTGATTTAGGCCAGGACCTGCAGTTCGCCATGGCGAGCTTGGTAACTCGCCGTAGCGAGCTAAGTATGTTGGAACAAAATTATGATTTTGTATCTCCTTAATTGATTTTGATGATAACAATGTATTTAAGGTTAAATTGGAGTACTAATAATTTAATTCAGTGTGCAGGATTAAAAGTTAAAATTTGCGTACTAAAGAACCCTAGAATTTCTGAAGGAATTACTTCTGAGCTCACCGGATCTGAAGCAAGTAATTCTGAGCCTATGAAACTCTGAAGTTATTATCTGAACCTTAGAATTTCTGAAGGAATTACTTCTGAGCTCACCAGATCTGAAGCAAGTAATTCTGAGCCTATGAAACTCTGAAGTTATTATCTGAACCTTAGAATTTCTGAAGGAATTACTTCTGAGCTCACCAGATCTGAAGCAAGTAATTCTGAGCCTGTGAAACTCTGAAGTTATTATCTGAACCTTAGAATTTCTGAAGGAATTACTTCTGAGCTCACCAGATCTGAAACAAGTAATTCTGAGCCTATCAAAATCTGAAGAACATCTGAGCTCACCAGATCTGAAACAAGTAAATCTGAGCCTATCAAAATCTGAAGAACATCTGAGCTCACCAGATCTGAAACAAGTAATTCTGAGCTTATCAAAATCTGAAGGCTCGTCAGATATAAGTGTTAAGCTACATTTGAGAGTACAATTTTATTGAAGACTGTGCCTGACTAAGTCCAAACGCAGAAACCAAGAATGAAAAGGTTTGACCATGGAAAGGTCCTTTTCAAGTCAGGCTTCAGAAACGATTATTTCCTTATTTGGCTTTCACCAAGGTTCAAATATCAAAAGCCAAAAGGAATCTCTCATTTTGTAGTAAACGTTAAGCTCCTAAGCTACTGCAAATCAGAACAGCTAATAAGCTCACTGATCTATACAAAGGAGCGTCTCAATTCTTCAAACGGCTATAATCTTCAACGTTCATTTTATCATCTATAAAAGGAAGAAGATTTGTGAAGAAATGGAATCAAGACTTAAGCTTCTGAACGTGCTGAAACTCTGTCAAATTCTGAAGCTATCAAACACTTAGAAACTTTGTGATAATTTTCTAAGTTAGTCTTGTAACTGCGTTGTATTTTGTAAACACCTCTGATTGTATATCAAGTGTTAATCTCTTATCTTTATTAACATTAAAACCAGTTTGAAGTCTCTTGCTTTGTGCTTGAGCATTGGAAGTCTCTTGCTTTGTGCTTGAGCATTGGAAGTCTCTTGCTTTGTGCTTGAGCATTGGAAGTCTCTTGCTTTGTGCTTGAGCATTGGAAGTCTCTTGCTTTGTGCTTGAGCATTGGAAGTCTCTTGCTTTGTGCTTGAGCATTGGAAGTCTCTTGCTTTGTGCTTGAGCATTGGAAGTCTCTTGCTTTGTGCTTGAGCAGTTAGAAGTCTCTTGTTTTGTGCTTGAGCAGTTTGAAGTCTCTTGCTTAGTGCTTGAGCATTTGTAATCTGAGTGATTATAGTGAAATCTCTTGTGAAGGACAAGAGGACTGGACTACTCCTGTTAGTGGGAGGAACCAGTATAAAAATTCTGAGCATCTCTCTCTAACCCTATCCTCATATATTGTGTGTGTTATACCTTATCCGCTGCAATTTGTTTTAACTTAGAAAAAGTCTCAACACAATTCAACCCCCCCCCCCCCCCCCCCTCTTGTGTGTTTTTCAACCTTCAATTGGCATCAGAGCTCCGGTCTGTTGCTCTTCACTTAACAGTGAAACAGTAAAAGATCTAGGGGTACTTAGTTGAAAAACATGTCTGGTGTTACCTCTCCTTCTGCTTCCTCTGGACCTGATCACTCTGCTGTTCCACCTCCTCACAACTATGATAGGGAAAGGAACAGTGATAATCACAGAGACAAACCACCTTACTTCAACAGTGATCCTACTACTTTTCCTTTCTGGAAAACCAAGATGTATAGTTACATCATTGTGACCGATGATGAGTTATGGGATATCATTGAAGATGGTATACATTTTGAACACATGGATGATGAAGGTGTTGTAAGAAATACCTACAGAAAGTTCTTTGATGCTGAAAAGAAGAAACAGTATAAGAAGCATCATACTGTTAAGAATATGCTTATTGGTGCAATATCTCATGCTGAGTATTTAAAAATATCCAACAAGTCATGTGCCAAAACTATCTGGGACTCTCTATGTTCCACCTATGAAGGAAATAAGCAAGTCAAAGAAGCTAAGGTAAACTTATTAGTTCATCAATATGAGCTGTTCAGAATGAAGGAAGATGAAGATATTGAAACCATGTATTCAAGGTTTCAAACCCTTGTCTCTGGTCTTCAAGTTCTGAAGAAAAGCTACACTGCATCTGATCACGTGAAGAAAATTCTGAGGAGCTTACCTTCCAAATGGAGACCAAAAGTTACAGCTTTTCAGGAATCCAAGGATTTGGACAATGTGACTCTTGAAGATTTAATAAGCTCACTCAGAAGTCATGAGCTAGAACTTATGTCAGATGAACCTGTCAAGAAGATGAAGTCCTTGGCTCTAAGCTCTGTTCAGACTTCCTCAAAAGCTGCAAAGATCAAAGTGTCTGAACAAGAGGAAGAAACTTCTGATGATATGATGGATGAAAATTCTGAGAATGAAGAAATGGCACTAATGGTTAGAAGGTTTCAGAAATGGAACAAGAAATACAAAAGGTTTCCAAACAAAGGAAACAACTCAAGAAGTTCCTTTTCAAAGGACAAAAAGGAAGAACTGAACAACTGCTATAACTGCAAGAAATCTGGACACTTCATTGCGGACTGTCCAGAAATGTCATCCAAGGACAAAGGAAAGAATAAGAGCTTTGGGAAAGAAAAGTACAAAGAAAAGGTAAGGAAGAGTTTGTTAGCCACTTGGGAGACCATTGAGAATGACTCTGAAGGAGAAGATGATGAAGAAGGCAATCTGGCTTTAATGGCAAGAACTTCTGAAGGTAACAACTCTGATAGAGATTCTGAAGATGACTCAGATGATGAAAATGAGGTATACTCTAACATGACTAAATCTGAATTAATTGATTCTCTTAAGATTGCCGTGAAACATTACTCTCGTATAGTAAGTCAACACAAAATTCTGAAGAATGTTCATGAATCATTGAAAAAGGATGCCAAGATTCTTTATGATGAAAATGAATCGTTAAACATTCGTATTTGTCATGTTGAATCTAACTATGTCTTGGCAGACAAGCTCAATGATGATCATGAAGATGCTCTTCACGAATTTATTCGTTGTACCTTCAATAGGAGTAAAATGGCTTCCATGATTTATCATATGACTCGTAACTATGGTGAAGGCATTGGTTATTCTCGGTTTAAGAACTGGGATAAACCTCTGAAATCATATAGTGAGGATGATACTCCACCTGAATTATTCTCTACCTTTGTTAAAAGTGGTACACTTGATCTGAAGGCATCCAACTCTGAAGGAGGTTCTGAACCTGAACCCAAAGACTCAGAAGTTCCAAGTTCTTCTGAACCTAAAATTTCTGAGTCCAAAAGTTCTCAAGTTAAGGCTCAGAAGTCATCTGAACCTCTGAGAAATCAAGGTAAAGTTACTTCAGATCCTTGCTTGACCTTTGGAACTGTGATATACTCCAGATCAAAATCCAAGAATCAAATTAAGCCTAAACATTCTTGTCAAAGCTTAATTAATTCTAGATCTTGTGTTGATCATAGAAAACAAAGAAGGAATACTATTCAGAAGACTAACTCTAAAGGACCCATCAGAATATGGGTACCAAAATCTGAAATAATGTTTGCTTCAGATGCTCATGCAAGGAAAGGTAAAACAGCAGCCCTGGTACCTGGACAGTGGTTGCTCACGACATATGACGGGAGAAAAGCATATGTTCCAAACCCTAACTCTGAAAGAGGGAGGCTCTGTGGGATTTGGAGGAAAACAAAAAGGGAAGATCATTGGTACAGGTACAGTTGGTAATTCTTCTCTTTCCATTAAAGATGTTTGGTTAGTTGATGGACTTAAACACAATCTATTGAGCATTAGTCAATTTTGTGACAATGGGTGTGTTGTTACATTTAATAAGGAATCATGTACTGTATCAAAAGACTCTGACAAATCTGTAGTATTCAAGGGAATGAGAGTTGGCAATGTTTATAAAGTAAACTTTTCTGATTTGGTTGACCAAAAGATTATATGTCTTTTGTCTCTGAGTGATGAGAAATGGCTATGGCACAAGCGTCTTGGTCATGCTAACTGGAGGTTGATCTCTAAGCTTAGCAAACAAAAGCTTGTTAGTGGTTTGCCTGACATTGATTATCACTCAGATGCACTTTGTGGCTCATGTCAAAAAGGAAAATTTGCTAAGACTTCATTCAAGTCTAAAAACATTGTCTCTACTTCCAGACCCTTAGAATTGCTTCACATTGATCTGGTTGGTCCTGTTTCGACAGCCTCTATCAATGGTAAAAAATATGGATTGGTCATGGTTGATGATTTCAGTAGATGGACTTGGGTGAAATTCCTACGTTCTAAGAGTGAAGCACTTGTGGTGTTCAGTGACTTCTGCACACAAATACAAAGTGAAAAGGATCTTCGGATTCTGAAGGTTAGAAGCGACCATGGGGGAGAGTTCGAAAATGACTCTTTCGAATCTTTCTGCTCAGAGCATGGAGTAATCCATGAATTCTCTTCTCCTAGAACACCACAGCAGAATGGTGTTGTAGAAAGAAAGAATAGATCTTTGCAAGAAATGGCTCGTACCATGATGCTTGAGTCTAACCTAGCTAAGTTCTTGTGGGCAGAAGCCGTGAGTACTGCTTGCTATGTTCAGAATAGAATCTACATCAGACCTATTCTGAACAAAACTGCTTATGAACTGTTCAAAGGAAGAAAACCAAATATTTCTTATTTTCATCAGTTTGGATGTACTTGTTATATTCTAGACAACAAGGTCTATCGAAAGAAATTTGATGCTAGAGCTTATAAGGGTATCTTTATAGGCTACTCTGAACGCTCAAAAGCATACAGATTGTATAATTCTGAAACTCACACAGTTGAAGAATCTATACATGTTAGATTTGATGATAAAGAGCCTGACGATAAAATGTCAGAGCAAGCTGAGACTTTTGCAGAATTTCAAGTTTCCTCAAATTCTGAGTGTGAAGATCTCTCCATTGCTGTATATCCATCTGAGACTCAAAATGAAGATATCTCTGAAGGCCTTGAAACTGAAGACCCTTCAGAAACTGAACCCTCTCAGACACCTGCTCCACCTAAGAGTAAATTCAAGTATAGATCATCTCATCCTGAAGAGCTAATTGTTGGTAACAAGGATAGCCCAAGAAAGACCAGATCTGCTTTCAAAGAGGATGAATCCCTAGTTGGGTTAATTTCATTAATTGAACCCACAAACATAGAAGAAGCACTCTCAGATGATGGGTGGATTGTTGCAATGCAAGAAGAACTCAATCAATTTGAAAGAAATGATGTTTGGGATCTGGTACCAAAACCCAAACACAAGAACATTATTGGAACAAAATGGGTATTCAGAAACAAGTCAAATGAAAAGGGAGAAGTTGTCAGAAATAAAGCTAGACTGGTTGCACAAGGTTATAGTCAGCAAGAAGGCATAGATTTCACTGAAACCTTTGCACCAGTAGCAAGACTTGAGGCAATTAGACTTCTCTTGTCCTATGCAGTTAATCATGACATCACTCTATTTCAAATGGATGTTAAGAGTGCATTTCTGAATGGAGTAATTTATGAAGAAGTCTATGTTAAACAACCTCCTGGCTTTGAAGATATAAAGTGTCCTGATCATGTTTACAAATTGAAGAAATCTCTGTATGGTTTGAAACAAGCTCCAAGAGCTTGGTATGAAAGGTTAAGTATATTTCTTCTAGAAAATGGTTTTGAAAAAGGACATGTTGATAACACTCTCTTTAGAAAAACCTTAAAAACTGATATTTTGATTGTTCAGATTTATGTTGATGATATTATCTTTGGTTCAACTAATGCTTCTCTTTGCAAGAATTTCTCTAAGCTTATGCAGGATGAATTTGAAATGAGTATGATGGGAGAACTAACATTCTTCTTGGGAATTCAAATCAATCAAAGAAAAGAAGGAGTATATGTGCATCAAACCAAATACACAAAGGATTTACTGAAGAAATTTGGTCTTGAAGATTGTAAACCAATGTCAACTCCTATGCATCCCTCTAGCTGTCTTCTGAAGGAAGAATCTGAAGGCAAAGTAGATCAGAAATTATACAGAGGTATGATTGGTTCCCTCCTTTATCTCACTGCATCTAGACCAGATATCTTGTTTAGTGTATGCTTCTGTGCTAGATTTCAATCAGATCCTAGAGAGTCTCATCTAACTGCTGTTAAGAGAATCTTTAGATATCTGAAAGGAACCACTAATCTTGGATTACTTTATAAGAAATCCTTAGATTATCAGCTTATTGGATTCTGTGATGCTGACTATGCTGGTGATAAAATTGAAAGGAAGTCCACTAGTGGAAACTGTCAATTTCTAGGTGAAAACCTTATATCATGGGCTAGTAAGAGACAAGCAACTATTGCTCTATCTACAGCAGAAGCAGAGTACATCTCAGCTGCTAAGTGTTGCACGCAATTGCTCTGGATGAAACATCAGTTGGAGGACTATCAGATAAGGATAAGTAGTATACCACTTCTCTGTGATAATACTGCTGCTATCTGTTTGTCTAAGAATCCTATTTTGCATTCAAGAGCTAAACACATTGAGATCAAACATCACTTCATTAGAGACTATGTTCAGAAGGGAGTAATTAAGATTCAATTCATTGATACTGAGCATCAATGGGCTGATATCTTTACCAAACCTCTTGCTATTGATCGTTTCGATTTTATCAAGAAAAATCTGAACATGGTTTTTATTTCTGAATGATATCTCTGAATGCTGTTAACTCTGAATGAATAAACTGGTTCTGAAGGGCCTCAGAAGTTTGGACGGCTCAGAAACTATTATATAGGTTCTGAAGCACTCTCTCATCTGAAGCAATCAGAATTATTTATTATTAAATATGATTTCTTGTGACTCAGATACCTACTCTAAGTGTTAGTTGACCACTCAGTTTCTCTAACTGACAGCTGGCTTCTGAAAACACTACTTATCTGTGTAACTTCCCATCATGTCTAGTAACCGCTGGGTAATGAAGGAGAGCTAATGATGATTTTATTAAAAGTAACTGCCAAGCCCCCATTACGTCACTATCTTGTTTCCCCAATATTTTGAAACTTCCACTATAATCACTTAACTACACACTAGTCACTATCACTTCTCACGTTTTCAATATTTTGAAACTTCCACTATAACCATTTCTGACACTCCTAAATCCCCTCAGAAATCTCCTATTAAAGATTCTGAGTCTACCCCAATAGCAATGGACGTAGACCAATCTGAACCCTCAAATGTTCAAAATTCTGAAGTCCCTGCTGAATCCCAAACTGAACCCCTTCAGACTTCATCTCCTAAGCCAACCACTTCTGAACCAAACCCCTCATCCATTCAAACCACTCCACCTTTTCCTGGAACTGATTCAGATCTTGAAGAAACTCGTCTTCATTCTGAAACAATTCCCTGTTTCACCATGGTACTTAACAATTCCCTTTTACCGTTGAATGCATTTACTGCTGGTGGTTGTTTGCTGTGTGCATTTACTACCCTGTAACTTGTGCTTTGACTGACCCGTTTTTGATAATGACAAAGGGGGAGAAAATATTATTTCATTTCCTATGGCAGTGAAATTATTTCTGAAGCTCTAAAGATCACATTTTCTGAACTCTACTCTTGTTAAGTTATATTAAAGTCTTTTAAACTTTTAATGAGGGGGAGTAATAAATTTTGTCCAACATAAATTCATATAATCTAAGATACGCTTGCAAACCATATCTTATATTTGTCAATCTGAAGAAATAGAGCTTGCAAACCTCTAATTCTGAAGGTAGAATATATGAAATTATATTTGACATTAAATATTACTCTTAGACTGTTTTATATTTATCATTGATAAACTTTTGAAGCTTATCAGACTCAGGGGGAGCTTGCAAACCTCAGAACCTGAAGTCAAGATGTTAAATAAAAACAACAACAATTGATTTTAAATACATATAGTTGTCATCATCAAAAAGGGGGAGATTGTTGGAACAAAATTATGATTTTGTATCTCCTTAATTGATTTTGATGATAACAATGTATTTAAGGTTAAATTGGAGTACTAATAATTTAATTCAGTGTGCAGGATTAAAAGTTAAAATTTGCGTACTAAAGAACCCTAGAATTTCTGAAGGAATTACTTCTGAGCTCACCGGATCTGAAGCAAGTAATTCTGAGCCTATGAAACTCTGAAGTTATTATCTGAACCTTAGAATTTCTGAAGGAATTACTTCTGAGCTCACCAGATCTGAAGCAAGTAATTCTGAGCCTATGAAACTCTGAAGTTATTATCTGAACCTTAGAATTTCTGAAGGAATTACTTCTGAGCTCACCAGATCTGAAGCAAGTAATTCTGAGCCTGTGAAACTCTGAAGTTATTATCTGAACCTTAGAATTTCTGAAGGAATTACTTCTGAGCTCACCAGATCTGAAACAAGTAATTCTGAGCCTATCAAAATCTGAAGAACATCTGAGCTCACCAGATCTGAAACAAGTAAATCTGAGCCTATCAAAATCTGAAGAACATCTGAGCTCACCAGATCTGAAACAAGTAATTCTGAGCTTATCAAAATCTGAAGGCTCGTCAGATATAAGTGTTAAGCTACATTTGAGAGTACAATTTTATTGAAGACTGTGCCTGACTAAGTCCAAACGCAGAAACCAAGAATGAAAAGGTTTGACCATGGAAAGGTCCTTTTCAAGTCAGGCTTCAGAAACGATTATTTCCTTATTTGGCTTTCACCAAGGTTCAAATATCAAAAGCCAAAAGGAATCTCTCATTTTGTAGTAAACGTTAAGCTCCTAAGCTACTGCAAATCAGAACAGCTAATAAGCTCACTGATCTATACAAAGGAGCGTCTCAATTCTTCAAACGGCTATAATCTTCAACGTTCATTTTATCATCTATAAAAGGAAGAAGATTTGTGAAGAAATGGAATCAAGACTTAAGCTTCTGAACGTGCTGAAACTCTGTCAAATTCTGAAGCTATCAAACACTTAGAAACTTTGTGATAATTTTCTAAGTTAGTCTTGTAACTGCGTTGTATTTTGTAAACACCTCTGATTGTATATCAAGTGTTAATCTCTTATCTTTATTAACATTAAAACCAGTTTGAAGTCTCTTGCTTTGTGCTTGAGCATTGGAAGTCTCTTGCTTTGTGCTTGAGCATTGGAAGTCTCTTGCTTTGTGCTTGAGCATTGGAAGTCTCTTGCTTTGTGCTTGAGCATTGGAAGTCTCTTGCTTTGTGCTTGAGCATTGGAAGTCTCTTGCTTTGTGCTTGAGCATTGGAAGTCTCTTGCTTTGTGCTTGAGCATTGGAAGTCTCTTGCTTTGTGCTTGAGCATTGGAAGTCTCTTGCTTTGTGCTTGAGCAGTTAGAAGTCTCTTGCTTTGTGCTTGAGCAGTTTGAAGTCTCTTGCTTAGTGTTTGAGCATTTGTAATCTGAGTGATTATAGTGAAATCTCTTGTGAAGGACAAGAGGACTGGACTACTCCTGTTAGTGGGAGGAACCAGTATAAAAATTCTGAGCATCTCTCTCTAACCCTATCCTCATATATTGTGTGTGTTATACCTTATCCGCTGCAATTTGTTTTAACTTAGAAAAAGTCTCAACACAATTCAACCCCCCCCCCCCCCCCTCCCCCCCCCCTTCTTGTGTGTTTTTCAACCTTCAAAGTACAGAAAGACCCATATTTTCATCTTCTAAAATATTTCTAAAGCACTCGTTTTATATCCTCATCTGAGATAGATAGCTTGCAGTTATATAATGTATCTAGTGTTAAACAGAAAGTCAATCACAATTCCGAATCTTAGGGTGTAGCTTAGAATTAAGTTTGCATGTTCCCCGGGCTTTGGGAAAATTATGGTAGTATGAAATAAATTTAGAATCAGTCGATTAGGTGCGATTGTGATATCGCTTGTGGACTTCGTTTTAGATGCTCCACCAGAAAAACTTTGTGAGTTGTATGTCGGAACGCTTTCTGTTCGCCGACAAGGCAGGCCTCTGAGATATGCTCACCTCAGAGTGTCTTGCGGTTAAAATCAACAAGACTATTGTGTGTTACACCCTTATTTAATTATATTTTATGATAATATGTTATGAATTAAAATATGTTATGACTGATTAGGTGCCCCGGCTTAGTAGCCATTAGGAGGGTAGTAGAACCCACTGAGACTTAGTAGTCTCACCCCACTCCATTTATTTTTTTTAGGCAGACAGGTTATCTCGGAGCAGGGACCAAGATGGACCTGACGATTGGAGCTGAGCTTGGATTGTCAGCTTAGAAGACTTAGTCTTCTTCCTTGTTTTTATATAGCTTGTTGTTTTGTTCTCGATTCTTTCTGCTGGTTGTACCGAATATTCTAATATTATCTTAATGGTAATATGTTATTCAATTATATTTCTTGTAATTAATGTATTCAGATTCCAGTTTTTAATGTTCCGACTAAATATTTTAGATATTTTTAGTTGGGGTGTTACAATACACGAGACAATTAAAATGATAAAATTTTAAACTTATCTTTTTTTATTTTTTGACAATGTTTTAGACATATAATATCTTACAAGGGACAATTAAAATGATAAATACTTTAACTTAAAATATTTTTATTTTTTGCCAATGTTTTAGACTAAATATCATACACGGGACAATTAAAATGATAAATTTTAAACTTAAAATATTGTTTTTGCCAATGTTTTAGACTTAATATCATTAACGGGACAATTAAAAAAATAAAATTTTAAACGTAGTTATATTTTTTTTTAATGTTTTATACATAATATCATACACGGGAAAATTTAAATGATAAATACATCAACTTAAAATATTTTTATTTTTTGCCAATGTTTTAGAATTAATAACATACACGGGACAATTAAAATATTAATTTTTTTTCCAATGTTTTAGGCTCAATATGATACAGTACGGGACAATTAAAATGATAAAATTTTAAACTTAATTTTTTTTTTCACAATAATATCATACATGGGTAAATACTTAAACTCAAAACATATTTTTTTACAACGTTTTAGACTTAATATCATATACGGGACAATACATGGGACTTAATCTCTGAACACTTTCTCTTTTATAATTAGTATTACAAGTTATTAATGTTAAAATTTCACGGGGACAAAACAATTGAAAAAAATTTAGCACTGATAATAGTTTTTAAATTACTATTTAATGTTATTAAAAATAAAATTTTATAAGGACATGACAATTTTTATCGCAGATAAAAGTTTGAAGGTCAATATTACGAGTTATCACTGATAAAAGTTATGATTCAAAATTTTAGATGACAATTTTTATCGTTGATAAAATTTTTAAAATAACTATTACAAGTGATTATTAATAAAACATTTACTTGGAGATAACATTTTTGCAAATGTTTTAGACTTAATATCATACACGGGACAATTAAAATGATAAAATTTTAAACTTAATTTTTTAAATTTTTTGACAATGTTTTAGACATAATATCATACACGGAACAATTAAAATAATAAATATTTAAACTTAAAATATTTTTATTTTTTGCCAATGTTTTAAACTTAATATCATACACTTGACAATTAAAATGATAAATTTTAAACTTAAAATATTGTTTTTACCAATGTTTTAGACTTAATATCATACACGAGACAATTAAAATAATAAAATTTTATACTTAGTTTTTTTTATAATGTTTTAGAAATAATATCATACACGAAACAATTTAAATGGTAAATACTTAAATTTAAAAGTACATGGAAACAAAAATGGATGATATTAAGTAACATTAAAGTCTAAAAATTTCCACTTGAGGTGAGAGTATAACCAGTAAATAATTATCAAAGTAAATGTTAATTCAAAGTGATAAGTGAAAGAAGTGACAAGTAATATGCAGGAAGACTATAGAGTGTGATAAATGTTATCACGTGGGAGACAGAGAGAAGTGATAAAGGGAAAAAAAAACAAATGGATATTTCTTTCTTTTTTACAAGAACAAATGGATATTTCTATATGAAAGAAAACATTAAAATGAGTTAAATAAATGGCTATTTAAGGGCAGTGTTAAAATAATTAAATATAATCAATGATGAATTCAACATAATAATACATACTGGAATAAGAAACATATTATTATTGATGAAAAAATTCATCTAACTATTATATATGAAAAATAATTTTTTGTTGATAAAAAATTTAAATGATACAAAAAATAAGTTGTTGGTAAAAAATTTAAACTAACTACTATGGGGAACAAGAAACAAATTATTATTAATGAAAAATTTAAATTAACATTTATACACGAACAACAAGATATTTGCTGAAGAAAAGTTTAAATGAATATTATATATGGAGAATAAATTGTTAGCTGATAAAAAAAATTTAAATAATACGACCAATAAGTTATTGTTTATGAAAAAATGTTACGATTACAATTATTGAAACACTTGAAAATGTGAGTTGCTAACAACATGTTAGAAAACAATTGAGAGAATATGATTTGGTTTAAGAGGTGAAGAGAGAACAGAGATGAACATGATGGGGATTTGGATTAAAAGCAGTCACTGTTTCATGCAGTTGACTGCAGTCATCACATCACAACCGTCCGATTAAGATCGGACAGTTTCTGTTTAAAATAACTTTTAATTTTTATTTAATATTAACTTTTTTTGATCAAATCATAACCGTTTGATTTTAATCGTCGATTGACAAGTTGTGACTGCGTGCATATGTTGCGGCAAAGAAAAAAAAAACAATGGGAGGATGAGAAGAGTAGTCACTTCAGTACCTTAAGAGAAAAAGTGAAAATTGTAATCAAATTGAAAAAAAGTGTACTTTGTAACTTTTGTGTGTCTCCGCCAGATGTTTTGGTGCTGAAAGTGGTTTCTCTCAATTTAAATTTCTTCAATTTTTTTTAATTGTTACATATCTATTATTCAATTCATTCTTTTATATTTTTATAACTTTACTTCACTTTTTCTCTTTCATGTTGAATGGTGGATGTGTAACAATTAAGGAAAATTGAAGAAATTTAAATTGAGAGAATCCACTCTTCTTGGTGCTTGAGTAAAAAATAAGCAACTCTTCAATATAATTAGATAGATGGAAAAATAGTGCTCTCGGATCATTAATTAAGCATATTAAAATAAAAAATTTATCTCAAAATGTATGTATTTAAGACCTCAAAAATATAAAAAGTTATCTTTTTTAATATTAATAAATAATTAATAAAATAAAATAAATTATAAAGTTAAAAATAGAATACAAATCTATGCTACCTGTACCAAAATAATAATGGATGATGACTTATAAGGAATGGATGGAGACGTGAGAGATGAAGTGATGTAATAAGTAGGTGCTGACACAAATTAATAGTATTTCTTGGATTTGTATACTAACAAATTAAATTGGACACACTACCATTTAAGTATTTACCATTTAAATTGTTTCGTGTATGATATTATTTCTAAAACATTATAAAAAATAAAAAAAAATTGGACACACTATTTTAAGTTTTTGCTTCCACATTAATATTTTAGGGGAAATACTTATTTTACTCTCTTAATATGCAACTTGCTATGATTTTGGTTTTTAATTGAAAAAAATATATAAAATAGTCATTGACTTTAATAAGGAGTCATCAATGGTAAAATCTATTTTTCTATTTTTTCTTCTTACAATGTCTAATTTATTTTTACACTTTTATTTATTTTTATACATGAAAAGATATGATAAAACTTAAACTTAATTTTTTATTTACAATGTTTTAGACACATTATCATACACGGGACAATTAAAAAATGATAAATACTTAAACTTAAAATATTTTATTTATTGACAATATTTTGGACTTAAAATTATACGCGGTACAGTTTAAAAATAAATTTAATTAATTATTTTTACTATGTTTTAGATTTTATATCATACACGGGACAATTCAACTGATAAAATTTTAAACTTGATTTTTTTTTTTTTTTTTGACAATTTTTTAGACATAATATCATATACGTGCAGGGGCGTCTTTGGGCCAGTGCAGGCAGTGCTGCAGATCAGGGCCTCAAAAAAATTGGGGCCTCAATTTTTTTTTTGTTTAAGCCCATCATTTAAAATATTGGTTAAATAGTTTATCGGATAATATTTGTCATGAAATGTACGCTGGTCCAGTGGTATGTGCGTGCGTCATTGGTGTGTTGTGGGTTGTGGGTTCAAATCTCGCCTGTGGTAATTTTTTAATTTTATGTTTTAAGAGATCATTTCATACCTTAGCATATCACAATTTCATTATTATTGCTTCATTATTATTACAATTTGTAAATGTTTTTTAATTGGTAATTTAATTTGTCGTTTAAATATTAGTTTTATTTGTTAGTTACCTCTTAATTTTTTATTTATCAATTCAACTTCAACATTGACTATTTATTTTTTTGATAAATCAACGTTGACTATTTGGTTCAACTTCAACGCTGTAGAATTGATCAAGAATAGTGAGAAAGTTTAGATTCTGAATTTGTTTTTATTATTTACCTATGTCTCATAAATTGCATTCTAAGATTAGACGTGTGAAGCATAAGAAAAATAAAAAACTTGATGAGTTAACTCAATAAAAAAACCGCAAATTTTTGTTGAAATTAGAATATTGATGACTTTTTTGTATGTTGATAGTTATAAGAATGAATGATTATTTTTAATATTATTGATGTAATTTACAATTGAAATATATGAAGTTTTTTTTAAAAAAAAAATTGTAATTTTTTTATTCAGGGTCTACTTTTATTATTAGCTCGGGGCCTCCAAATAGTCGGAGACGGCCCTGTATACGTGACAATTAAAATGATAAATACAATTAAACTTAAAACATTTTTATTTTTTGACAATGTTTTATACTTAATATCATACACAAGATAATTAAAATGATAAAATTTTAAACTTAAAATTATATTTTGACAATATTTTAAACTTAAAATTATACGCGGGACAGTTTAAAAATAAAATTTGATTAAATTTTTTTACTATGTTTTAAATTTAATATCATACACGGGACAATTCAAATGATAAAATTTTAAACTTTTTTTTTTTTGACAATTTTTTAAACATAATATCATATACGGGACAAATAAAATGATAAATTCAATTAAACTTAAAATATTTTTATTTTTTGACAATGTTTTATACTTAATATCATACACAAGATAATTAAAATGATAAAATTTTAAACTTAAAATTATATTTTGACAATATTTTAAACTTAAAATGATACGTGAGACAGTTTAAAATTAAAATTTAATTATTGATTTGATAATATTTTAGACATAATATCATATACGAGACAATTAAAATGATAATTACAATTAAACTTAAATTATTATTTTTTGACAATGTTTTATACTTAATATCATACACAAGATAATTAAATTGATAAAATTTTAAACTTAAAATTATATTATGACAATATTTTAAACTTAAAATTATACGCGGGACCGTTTAAAAATGAAATGAAATTATTTATTTGATGATGTTTTAGACTTAATATCATACACGGGACGATTAAAATGATTATTTTATTTTATTTTTTGACAATATTTTAGAAATAATATCATACATGGGACAATTAAAATGATAAAACTTCAACTTAAAATATTTTTATTTATTGACAATGTTTTAAGACTTAAATATCATACATGAGACAATTAAAATGATAAAATCCAACTAAACTGAAGTTTTTTTATTTTTTTACAAAGTTTTAGACATAATATCATACATGGAAAATAAATAGAATTATTTCCACTTTCTCTCCCATTTATCATAAAATAATTATTTTACCATCACCTATTTCAAGAATAACTTCTCCAAAATGATTACAATTTTATCATTTCAAAGACAAACTTTGAACTAATAATTAATTTTTTAACAAATTATAAACTTTTTACATTGAACTTTTTTTTCAATAATTTATAGTTTATTTCCAATATTCAATCTAATATACTTTTAAAAACACCTACATCCCACGACCCAAGAACCCCGATGATAATGAACACGCCGAAGGTGCAACCCGTGCGGAAGCACGGATATTTTACTAGTTATATGGTATATGACGAGAATGGATTCTCTCAATTTTTTTCCCCCTCAATTATCTCAATTGTTAAATCATCACCATTAAATTCACCTTTTCACTTTTTCTTTTCTCTCTCTTCTCTCAAATCAATGGTTTGAAAAAAAATTTACCCTAAAGTACACTTGAGGGGATCCATTCTCATATATGACAGTGACGATGGCATTCTTTGATTTTAAAATTTTGATGTATGGTTGAGATTGACTATTATTGTATTTGAGTTTTTAAATTTGGCGTTGCATTTTTTGGTTATTATGTTTGGTATTATCCCAAAGGCCAAAACCACCGGAAATCAGAGTGAATCTTTGTGATCTCTTTGATATACTACTGCAGCATAGCTTACCAAGTTACCATGCTTAATCCTATAAAATTTTTAATCAAGAATATATTTATTTATTTAATGGGCGCACTTGCAATTATGTTGTGTTGTAGCCTTGATAACCGTTTGTTTTATCAAGGATAACTGTTTGGTTTTGATGTTCCGAGTATTTAATCAAGGATAGACTTAATTGGTCATTTACATCTCTATTGGAAGCTTAACGATAATCTTATGCTTTTATATAAAAATTATAATGCGCGGGTTCGATTAAAATATATAATTAAAATATTTTTATAAATAAAGAATAAAAATTGTGATAAGTATAATTATATATAGATATTATTTTAAAATATGTATATATTTAATATAAGAATATGTATAAAAATAAAAAATAGTTTAGAAATATGAAATTTTTCATAAATCGTAGTTTTGTTTATATTTTAATATAATAGATCTCTTATAATATTTTTTAAGTTTAAAAGGATGCATCATATAATATTTTAATAGTGTAATCATGTAATATTTTAATTTTTTATATGAGTTGCAATTGTATAGTCACATGCCACTTTTTTTTATGTATCCCTTATTTAAAAATTACATGATCTCATTTTTTAAAAATTACGAATCAAATAGTGTAACTGCTTATTCTTTTTTATGCAATTTAAGGTACTAAATAGCTTTTCTACTTCCTTTCTTTTGGGTTTGTTTTTATTTTTCTTGGCGAGGTTTATATCCTTTCATAATGTTAAATTTTGTCTCTCTTATTTAGTAAAATTTGCTTGAATATTTAGTTAAATTATATGTGTACAAAAAATGACAAATATATATTTTAATTTTTACATTTACTGATCAGTAATTCAAAAGTAAATAAGTAAATTTTATGAAAGATACTTTAAAAAATAACTTTGTCACACCAACCTTTAAACTACCATTCTTTCATATTCTTTAACTCTTATTTTTTAAATATGACAAATAAATTCATTATGCAATCTTTTGAACCATTATCTTTTCATATCCCTAACATGCATTGTGTGTATAAGTATATGATTTTTCATAATCACTTTCATCTAGCAACTATTGGATGACAACTCTTCAATTTTGTATCATAGGTTCTTTCTCTTTTTGTCCTTGATCTTTTGATTACTTCACAATTTATTAGTTTCTATATAGCAACTTATATTCCTCATGCATTGTGTGAAAATTTTGGACATTTTTTATTATTATTATTGATATGTTTGTTACCCTACTTTTCTAACTTATTTTTTTAATTTCTTAATGTACATATGACAATTTTTTCATGTGAAATAGGAGAAGAGAATAGAAAAGAGACTTATATTTTTGTCTTTGTTGCATGCTTGATGCTCAATGCTCGAGAAGTCAATAAAAAATGAGAGTTTATGTAAGTATATATCTTTGAGTTAGGGATGACAAAATGGGTTAGGCCCGTCGGGTTGGCCCGTTTAGCCCGTCATTTTTTACGGGGTGGGTTGATATTTCCAATCCGCAAAAGAGGAGGGGCCCGCTCCGCCTGATCCACAAAAAAAACGGGGTGACGACGGGGGCGGGTTGGCCCGTCGGGTTGAACTAATTATTATTTTTTGCAAAAAATCTTGGTCCATTATAAATTAATCTTTTAAGGCTTAAATATGCTTTTGGTCCCTGCAATATACACTTGTTTTGAAAAGAGCCCCTATTAAAAAAAAAAATTTGAAAAGAGCCCCTGCACAGGAAATGTGGCAGCCATGTCACTTAAATGTGCACGTGGCAGGCGCTGACAGGGACCCTTATCTGATGTGGCACAATTTTTGCCACGTGGATATTACATCTCATTTTTCTTTTTTTAAAATAAAACTAAATACCTTTTTCCAATTTATTTATTTCTGAAAAAAGAGAGAAGGTATTTAAATGGTTTTTTAGAAGAAAAATCATTTTAACAAAACAATTTCTCTCTCTCAGTTCCGGTCTCTCCCTCACTCTCTCAAATTGTTCTTCATCTGTTCATATAAATCCAGTTTCCGGCGCGGTGTTGCAGGGCCAGACGGCGGCACCACCGCGCCGGGGAACAACAACCACCCTGTTTCAAAAAATTTCTAACATCAAAGTTGTTTAAAATTGCGTCCTAAAGCCAAATCCGAACTCAAAATTACCAAAATCCCTACCAAAAGGCCGAATCGGACGTGAACAGTGAGCGACGAAAATGTTTGGCTTTAATGGTTTCGTTTCTTCTCCTTCTTCTTTCTTTCGGTTTGTTTCGGATTCGGTGCGTAGTGTTATTGCTACGTGAGTTGTGCGTGTGTGTCTAGGAAAAAATTGGTTCTGTTTGATGTTGGCCGTCAGTTTGTTGGTGTTGTTGATGAAAGTTTTGAGATATTTGGATTTCGATTTTAAGTTGATGTGATGTTGGTGGTTGGATTCTGGGATGTGATGTTATGTTCCTCAGAAAAGAAAAAAAAAATATTAGGGTTTCAATGATTGGGGAAGAGAAGAGAAGAAATTGGGGAAGAGAAGAGAAGAGAAGAAATTGTTAATTAGTTAAAAAAAATTTGTTAAGAAATTGAGGGAGAGATTAGTTAAGAAATTGGGGAAGAGAAGAGAAGAAATTAGTTACGAAATTGGGGAAGAAAAGAGAAGAAATTCTGGGATGTGATGTTAATAATTTTTGTTTTTCTTATTATTTAAAAAATTTGTTAACTAGTTTTTTAGAAATATATAAATTGGAAAAAGATATTTAGTTTTATTTAAAAAAAAAAAAGAAAAATGACATGTAATATCCACGTGGCAAAAAATGTGCCACATCAGATAAGTATCCCTGTCAGCACCTGCCACGTGCACAACTTTTAATCACAGCTACTGAAACAAAATGAGTAGCTCTCTTATCTCTCTCTCACGCCATTACCCACCCCTCTCACACTTAACAAATCACTACTTTTTCCCAATTCTTCTTCTCTCTCTCGTTGAGCAGCAAACAAAACACCTTCAACCATGCTTAAGCTTCATTGAAACCAATCCATTACTCTTAATCCACATGCAATCAACTTCTTAGACTCCTCATGTATTAAGCTCCAAAATAAGGGTAGTTACATTCCAATCTTTCTCTTAATTTCAACTTTGTATTCCATTTCAAGAATCTAATTCAGAATCCCCATGGCATTCAATTGGAAGCTATTATTCTCTAGTTCTTAAACTCTTGAATGAGGTAAGTAACATTACAATCCATCACCTAATCATTCTTTTCGTACCCATTTTCCATTCCTCACTTGAAATTGATCATTGCATGTGTGATTATCACCTCCAATACGAGTCTTAGGATGCGTGTAAGCTCATGGGTAAGGCTGGGAGTAATAAATCAGAAGTAACAGAGGCAGATTTAAGGAATTGGAGGATGTTGGTTAAACCCGTATTCTAGGACAGGGTCTCATTAAAACGGTTAGTGCTCTCTGCTCATAACTCCGTTTCGAATGATTCTTTTTGGACTAGAAAGCTAACTTGAATACGCTCATTTTGGCTTTGGTTTCATGAATTTTCATCGAGAAACGAATTCTGTGCGAATTTTTAAAGTTGACTGTTCAACCCAGAGTTTCCAGTAAATCGTGTTTGAAAAGAGCTCTATTCAAAAGGTAATTTCTCCTTCTCTGTAGCTCTGATTCTGTTTCCGCTTGTTGGTATGGAAAGCTAACTCAATTCCGGTCGTTTGGAGACCAATTTCGTGAATTTAGGCCAAGGAATGAAGTCTGTAGGTTGTTCCGAAGTTAGAGGTTTGAAGCTGTCAAATAGGAAATGGATTAAACAAGAGCTGGAAGCTATGTGGATCGATGGTTTAGCAATGAATTCGTAAAGCTTCTGAGTTAATCTCAATTCAGGTGGGTTCTTTAGGCTAGGTAGTTAGTTTCCCAATAATTGAAACATGCATGCAAACATAGGATTTTTAGGGAAATTATGTGTGAGGAGAAATAACTCCCAATTTCTCCTCCAAACAGTCGTAAATTATATCCATAATATTGTTACAATGATTTAATTTGAGGATTGTAGGTGTTTGATTCGAAAAATGTGTTTTTCTACAAACAGAGGCTGAAATACGCAGTTCTCGCCCGGCGAGCAGCCGGCGAGCCTTCTAGCGAGGGAACAATTTCTGGGCAGAGTATGAATGGCCCGGCGAGCCCTTGCTGGCCCGACGAGCTTAGGCTGGCCCGGCGAGTGATAGCTCGCTCGGCGAGCATACTTAGAATTGACTTTGTTTCTTGCTTGGGCTTGTTGGAGTGCTCTTTGGGCTAGGCCAGTATATTAGTCTTATTTTTACTAACATTTTCAAAAACTATAAGCACTCGTTTTATGTCCTCGAATTGAATTAATATTATTGTAACAATAGAATTTATATAAAATACGAGTTGTTTGTTATCACGGTGCAATCCTAAGGTATGACTTAGGGAATTTAGAAATTATTGTATGCTCCACGGGCTTTGGGAAAATTATGGTAGTATGAAATAAATTTAGAATCAGTCGATTATGTGCGATTGTGATATCGCTTGTGGACTTCGTTTTAGATGTTCCACCAGTAAAACATTGTGAGCTGTATGCCGGAACGCTTTCTGTTCGCGGACAAGGCAGACCTCTGAGATATGCTCACCTCAGAGTGTCTTGCGGTTAAAATCAACAAGACTAATTGTGTGTTACACCCTTATTTAACTATGTTTTATGATTATATGTTATGAATTAAAATATGTTATGACTGATTAGGTGCCCCGGCTTAGTACCCATTAGGAGGGTAGTAGGACCCACTGAGACTTAGTAGTCTCATCCCACTCCATTTATTTTTTTTAGGTAGACAGGTTATTTCGGAGCAGGGACCAGGATGGACCCGACGGTTGGAGTTGTGCTTGAATTGTCAGCTTAGAAGACTTAGTCTTCTTCCTTGTTTTATTTAGCTTGTTGTTCTGTTGTAGTTTCTTTTCCGCTGTCTGTATCGAATATTCATTATTATCTTAATGATAATGTATTATTCAGCTATATTTCTTTTAATTAATGTACTCAAATTCCAGTTTTTAATGCTTCGACTAAATATTCTAGATATTTTTAGTTGGGGCATTACAATTGGTATCAGAGCAGGTCGATCCAGTATCGGACCTTGCCATGAGTCATTACAATCCCTCTCGAAGTAGTACGGACCCTTTGGAGTCTGGACTGTTTACGCTGAAACCATCGCATGCTGAGTCTGATCAACTCAGTATTGTGTATGGTAGGCAGGGTATTACGGTTGAGAACCGAAGTGGACCACGGTGGTTAAGTAAGAAGATCATAGTGGAGCTTTAGTTCAAGAGTAGTCGTTGGCGAGTATACAGAGAATTAAGACGGGTGTTTGGAATGGAACCAATAGTGGTAGGAAATTCGGAGATCGTAATGAAGCTGTTGATTAAGATTATAAAGGGTAAGAACAGTTTAATGGAAGTACTAATCGCTCGAAGTAGAATTGTTCATGGAAGAACGTAGGTGTGTAGGTTACTATAGTATCCAACTGACATCGTGTGTCAGGTAAATTCCCTGGACTTGAGAGTAACCATACTTTCTGGTGAACATGTTTATAAGAAACACGTAAGCCAAGTAAGATTCAACCTTCAGTAGATCAGAACTCTTCCTAAATACTTAGCCTTATCTGTCAAACGCGAGTTTCGCCAGTGTTGTAAAATCTGTTCCGTACCCTACTAGAGAAACCAAGTTGGAATATACACCCATAGTAACACTCATTTGAGAATTTCCCAATAGATTGTCCTATAGGAAGCCAACTCTTAATGCCTCCCTAAGAATGTTTCAGCTCTTCAAATCATAACTCGTATTCCTACCAGACCGCGAGAAGCCAGGATCCGTTTAGCATAACAAATAGAACTTCCTTTTAGCAATATCAGCCTAGGCCAGTTAACTCAGTAAATCATCTGAGACCAAAGACTCAGTTAACTCAGCTCTTCAAGTGAAGGCTCACAAATAACAATGAACAGACTAAGACCTAAGACTCAATTTCTTTAACTCTTGGCTTCGTGCTTCATTATGTCTTCAGTCTTCCTTTATATAGAACAAGTTTCATGGGCTTGGATCTTCAATGTTGACAGCTGGCCTTTGTTAATTTCTCCTTGAGATTTATTTGATCATAATCTTTTAATTGTTTGTTTCAAATCTTTTTGATCAAAGTCGGCCAATAAAATAAAACAGAACCATGAAAGATTATCTTGTTCCTTGGCGCGCAAGCTGGCACGATTTAATCTGAAAAACAAATCTTTTCAAAAGATCGCGTGTAAATTTAAAGAAAGCGCGTCCAGCTAGGGCGTCCAGATGTGAAACCTGATGTGCCACACATCATGCTCCACATCATGGAATTAGGCTTATTTTACCAAATGAAGCCAACACCCTAAAATCCTCAACAATCTCCCCCTTTGGCAAATTTTGGGCTAAAATAATCTTTGAGTCACCCAACAAAACTTGGAGAGATGTGTAGGCACATCAGAGGCATGCAGCAGCGGATCAGAGCCTCACAAATAAAGAGAGAAATAAACTCTCACAAGATAGGAAAGTAACTTCCCAAAGACTGAGAAAAATAAATTCTCAGACACATACAAGCATGAGATTCCATGCACACATAAGGGAGGGTAGCAAACCCAGTAGTAGTTTACTCCCCTTTGAACTAGAGCACTTTCCATGTACTCCCCCTAAATCTCATATTCCCTATAGGCTTCTTCAGAATGCATGACCTAGAGAGATATAGAGAAGCTTTAAACTTGGCTTCTTAAGAATGCATGACCAAGTTAAAACTCACAGATGTGTCAAACATCACACAAAATAGCAACTTCTACAGGCTTCTTAAGAATGCATCACCATGTAGAAATCATACAAATGGATCAACCATTACACAAATTAACATCTTCAATTGGACTTTTTAAGAATGCATCACCCAGTTGAAAACGTACAGATTAAGTCTTCAGAAAAACATGCTTTAGAAAACTAATTCTTCAAAACGTTGTTGAGAAAACATTTGAAGAAAAATAAGCATGTATGCCAGATGTGTAGTCAGATGTGCCACACATCACAATTTGCTGCACTTTTAAGACTTAACGCACAGAGAGTGAGTAAAACACCATAGAATGCAGATAGCATGAGATGTATAGATGATGGTGCATGAACAGAAAAAGGCACTCAGGTCATTAATAGTGCAGCAGTACAAGAACAGGCACACAAAGGTGCTACAGAAATCCAGGGCATAGCCCACAAAATACAAGCAAAACAACAGGAAATACTGAGTACAGGGAAATAATGAATTACAAGGATTCAAATATCCTGGCTCCCATCAGTTTCCTCAGCTTCAGAGTCATTGGGCTCCTCCTCCTCCAATTCCTCATCCTCAGCCATTGTTTGCTCATCCTCAAGCTCCAGTCCAGCAATGACTGCTTCCAGCTTGGCCTTCTTCTCATCCAGAGCCTTACAGGTCTCCTTTAAAGCAGTGATAATGTCTGTCCTAGACATTGAATTAGTTGAGCTGGATGTGCCCACATCAGGAGTCACATCAGACTGCTTGAGACTAAAAGAAATAGCAGACACTCTTCTGCAAGACAAATCATCCTTGCCCAGAACATCAGGTCTCTGGCTCAATATGATTCCACACAGCAGGGAAGGAAATGCAATGGGTAGTTTGACAGCTAGAGTTTTGGCATGTTTGATAGTCTGATAAAAAATATAAGTACCAAAATCAAAGTTAATTTTGTTACCTACAGTATAGATGAACCTAGCCAAACCTGTGGCCACATCACAGTTGTGTGTGGTAGGCACCCAGTTAGCAGCAGCAATCCTATTCAGGATGTTGTAGATTGGAGTGAGCTTGCTTGCTTGCAACTTTCCCTTCTTAGGCCAAGTCTTGACCTTTCCAGCTGTGATGGCCTTGATTATGTAGTTGTCATTGGCCTCCATCTCAGCAAAGGGCTCCTCACTTCTGCCCAGAAATTTGTTGATCACAGTAAGAGAGAAGTGAATTTCTTTGCCTCTCACAAAGACTGTTTGATACTCCTTGTCCAAAGGATTATCACAGCCAGCAGGAATGTTTACCAAAAACTCCTTGACTACTTTCTCATAGCAGTCACTCAGCCCAGTAACAGTTTTCATCAAGCCAGCACGCTTGATCAACCTCATAACCTCCTTGCACTGCAAGGCTTCAACACTTAGCTCCCTTTCCAGAGCTAACCTTCTGTGAGCAATGTACTTCCATTTACCAGCATGTGCAGGGTTGTGGAAGGAAATCAAATCAACCGGGATGTCAGGAATTTCCTGAGGAATTTTCTTCTTCCCATAGCTCTTCTTTACAACAGACTCAATGTGGACTACATCAAGCTCCACATTCTGCTCCTCAGCAGATTCTTCCTCAGACTCACTAATGTGAGCTACATCCTGCTCCACATCGTATTCTGAGTCACTTGTAGGTGGCTCTTTTCTTTTCTGAGTTTTCTTCTTTGCAGGTGGAACCACAACTTTACTAAATCCCTTCTTGGGACCATACAGAACTTGCCTCTTGACAGGCTTCTTCTTCTCCTTGGCAACAGTAAGAGATTCACTAACAGTAGCAGGACCTTTTCCACTTCTAGTCCTTCTAGCTATGCTATCTTCAGCAATCTTCTTTAAAGGGATGTCAGAATTGTAGCCTTCTACATCCACAACAATTGTATCTCCATTAACATCCTTGTCAGAAGGATTGGAGTCTTCCACATCTTCAGAACCTTTGGCTTCTTTACCCTTGTCAGACTGGGTATCATCTTCAGGTTCTTCAACCTCAGCAGGTTGATCTTCTTCAACAAATCCCTGTTCTGGAGAATCAGGAACATCAGCAGGTTCTTCAGCAACAATAGTCTCTTTTTCAGTAGTAGGAGACTTTTCTTCACCTTGTGGCAATGATGTGCCCACATCTGCCACAACATCAGGTTCTTGCAGGGCCTGAAGTACAGAATCAATGATCTTCTGAGTCAAGGGGTGTCTTTGGCCCTCAGAGATCTTTACAGCAGCCTTCTCAGGGTTAGGGTTTGAAGAACCTATACCCACAGATGCTTCAGCATCAGCATCACCAGATTTAGCAGGAAGGGGATCAATGTGCAGGCTTTCCATGGTGTGAACCCTCTTGGGTGAGCCAGTCTTTGGCTTCTTGCTTTTCTTCTTCTTCTTCTTTGGTTTTTCTGTGGAAGGAGAAGGAACAACATCTTCCTCTGCAGCAATGGGGGTTGATTCCCTTCTTGATCGTTTAGACTTCTTCTTCTTTGATCCAGATGGTTTGATCATTGAGACAGGAGTGGCATCGACGATCATGTCACCTTGAATATCTTCTCGACGTGGGGAATTAGGTTTTGGTGATGATGGAGGAGTGTTTGTTTTTGTGGAACGAGATGTTTTGGTTGCAGTAGACATGATGATGATGATGATTTGGTATGAAGATTTCAAAGAAAAATTGCAGAAAGATGAACAGAGGTTTTGAGAGAGAGAGATCAAGACAAGTTCTTGGTCGTTTGAGTGTTAGAGAGATGAATGTAGTGATCAATGTGGTAGGCAATAAGAGAAAATCTTGAATAAACGGATTTCTTGGAGTTTTGATCGCGAAATAGCCATTGGAAATATTTTTGTAATGATTGTCTTTGGATTGCGTGCAACTGTGGATGGAGGGAAAAGTAGGTAACCGTTGCACGCCTAAATAGCTATTATGGCTATTGATCCTCAAAGAGGCAAATACCAAGTTTGCCCCTTAACACCTCAAACCTATTTGCATCTAAAGCCTTTGTGAAAATATCTGCCAGTTGATTCTCTGTGGCAACATGCTCTAGAGTCACAATGTTGTCTTCAACAAGATCTCTAATAAAATGGTGACGTATATCAATGTGCTTTGTCCTACTATGTTGGATAGGATTTTTGGAAATATTTATAGCACTTAGATTGTCACAGTATAATGTGAGCACATCTTGCTGCACATTGTACTCACCCAACATCTGCTTCATCCAAAGTAGCTGAGAGCAACTACTTCCTGCTGCAATATACTCAGCCTCAGCTGTAGAAAGAGAAACACAATTTTGTTTCTTGCTGAACCATGATATAAGGTTGCTTCCCAAAAAGAAACATCCACCAGAAGTGCTCTTCCTATCATCAGCACTACCTGCCCAGTCAGCATCACAATAACCCAACAATCTTGTGTCTTCACCATGAGAGTAGAGAATTCCGTAATCACTTGTACCACTAACATACTTAAGAATCCTTTTGACTTGATTCAGATGACTCATCTTAGGCTCAGCTTGGTACCTTGCACACACACCAACAGCAAAGCTAATGTCAGGTCTACTTGCAGTGAGATAGAGTAGACTGCCAATCATGCTTCTGTATAGACTTTGATCAACACTGACACCATGCTCATCTTTAGAAAGTTTGAGATGGGTTGCTGCAGGAGTTCTCTTGTGATTTGCATTCTCCATTCCAAATTTCTTCACAATGTTCTTGGCATACTTGCTTTGAGAGATGAAAATTGTATCTTCCATCTGTTTGACTTGCAGACCAAGAAAGTAGGTAAGTTCACCTACAAGGCTCATCTCAAATTCAGACTGCATCTGATTCACAAACATCTTGACCATTGGATCAGACATTCCTCCAAACACAATGTCATCTACATAGATTTGTGCAATCATGAACTTGCCCTTTTCTTCTCTGACAAACAAGGTTTTATCTGATTCTCCTTTTCTATAACCTTGCTGCACAAGAAATTTGGTTAGCCTCTCATACCATGCCCAAGGAGCTTGCTTTAATCCATATAATGCCTTCTTCAATCTGTAGACATGATCTGGATGATTTGGATCAACAAATCCCTTGGGCTGCTCCACATAAACTTCCTCATTTAAGTAGCCATTGAGGAAAGCACTCTTCACATCCATCTGGAATAGCTTGAATTTCAAGATACATGCTACTCCCAAAAGTAACCTTATGGACTCAAGACGTGCCACATGAGCAAATGTTTCATCAAAGTCTACTCCTTGAGCCACAGGAGCAAATGTTTCATCTGAGAGTAACCTTGAGCCACAAGCCTAGCCTTGTTTCTAGTCACAACACCACTTTCATCAGATTTATTCCTATAAACCCATTTAGTACCAATGATGTTGACTCCTTCAGGTCTAGGAACTAAATCCCACACTTCATTCCTCTTGAACTGGTTCAGCTCCTTTTGCATAGCTTCAATCCCAAACTCATATGTCAAGGCTTCTTTTACATTATTTGGTTCTGCCTTTGACACAAAACAAGCATTGGATACAACCTCTCTTGACCTTGTCATAACCCCTGACTCACGATTCCCTATTATGAGTTCTTTTGGATGATTCTTTTGAACTCTAACAGAGGGACCCTTGTTCACTGGAGTCACATCTTCTTGCTGATCAGTCTTCTCAGGAATCTCTATAACTTCAGAGTCTTCAGGCAGGGGGTGAGATGTGTCCACATCAGGATCAACATCAGGCACATTGTCTGAACAGTCATCTATGACAACATCGATGGATTCCATCATAGTTCTTGTTCTGTTGTTGAAGACTCTATAGGCTCTGCTGGTTATGGAATAGCCTAGAAAGATTCCTTCATCACTCTTGGGATCCATCTTCCTCCTTTGCTCTCTGTCAGCTAAGATATAGCACTTGCTACCAAAGACATGGAAGTGTTTGACAGTTGGTTTTCTTCCTTTCCATATCTCATACAGTGTGGTTGAAGTACCTTTTCTCAGAGTCACCCTGTTGTGTACATAGCATGCAGTACTCATGGCCTCTGCCCATAAATAGTAAGGTAGCTTCTTGGCATGTAGCATAACTCTTGCAGCCTCTTGCAAGGTTCTGTTCTTCCTTTCAACTACACCATTTTGTTGGGGTGTGATTGATGAGGAGAACTCATGCCCAATTCCTTCATCAGCACAAAACTCAGAGAATCTTGAATTTTCAAACTCTTTCCCATGATCACTTCTGATTCTAACAATGCCACTATCCTTCTCTCTTTGTAGTCTAAGGCATAGTTCTTTGAATGCATCAAAAGTGTCAGACTTTTCTCTGATGAAGCTAACCCAAGTGAACCTTGAGAAATCATCTACAACCACAAAGGCATATCTTTTGCCACCAATACTCTCTACCTGCATTGGTCCCATCAAGTCCATATGTAGCAGTTCAAGAACTCTGGATGTCACCTGATGTTGCAACATTGGGTGTGACATCTGAGTCTGCTTTCCAACTTGACATTCACCACAGATACTGCCTTCAACAATCTTAAGCTTTGGTAGTCCTCTAATAACTTCCTTGGACATAATCTTCTACATTCCTTTTAGATTCAAATGACCAAGTCTTTGGTGCCAAAGCTTAACTTCTTCTTCCTTGGACATGTAGTAGAGTGAGCAGTTTCATCAGGAATCCATAGATAGCAGTTGTCTCTTGACCTAGATCCTCTCATCAACAATTCTCCTTTGTCAGAAGTAATAAGACATTCATTCTTTGTGAAGTTGACTTTGAGACCTTGATCACACAATTGGCTTATGCTGATAAGATTAGCCTTCAAGCCTTTAACAAGTAACACATCATCTAGGTCAGGTAAGCTTTTGCTGCTGAGTTTACCACTGCCCTTGATTTCATCTTTTGCTCCATCACCAAAGGTTACAAAGCTTGTTGTATGAGGCTTGATATTAGTGAGAAATTTCTCAACACCAGTCATATGCCTAGAACAACCACTATCAAAATACCAATCTTTACTGGAAGATGCTCTGAGAGAAGTGTGAGCAATATGAGCAGTTTCAGAAACTTTTGGCTTCCACATCTTCTTAGGAGTGACCCTTGCTGATTTGGCTTGGACCTGAGGCCTTTTCTTGGGATACCCATAGAGTTTGTAGCAGAAGGGCTTGATGTGACCATTCTTCCCACAGTAGCGGCATCTCCAAGCATTAAACTTCTCTTTGCCAGCAGGTCTCTGATGTGGGGTGTGATGTGTCCACATTCTGCCAGGGTCAGGTTTCTTCTGAGCAGGAACAAACATAGTATTTGTATTCTTGTTGTGATGTTTGTTCTTAAATCCTACACCAGATGAGTCACCAGCATGCTTTCCCACTTTCAAAATCTCATCAAGCATGTCAGTTCCAGTATTGAGCATCTTTACAGACTTGGTCATATTCTTCAAGTTAGTTGACAGTAACTTGACTTCACTTTCAAGACTGACTACTTGGTTCTGCAGTTGAGCCTTCTCTGTCTCTAGTTGACTGATAACCACCTTCTGTTCTTCATTGATTCTGCACAGTTCCTCACTTTTGATGGATAGCTTTTTGTAGACTGAGGCTAGTTCATTAAAGGTGAGTTCTTCATCATCAGAATCAACATCAGTACTACACACACCAGTCATGGCACTCACATGATTAGCAACAACATTCTCTGAGTCAGTGTCAGAGTCTTCATCAGACCATGATACAGTTAGGCCTTTCTTTTGCTTCTTCAGATATGTGCCGCATTCAGTTCTTAAATGACCAAAGCCTTCACATTCATGACATTGAACACCCTTGTTCTGAGTTGACTTATCATCAGTTTTGGTTTTTGTTGAGGTGTTACCTAGTTTACTGATGTCAGTCTGGATGTTCCTCACATTCCTCCTTGGTCTTTTATCCACCCTCCTTTGAAGCTTGTTGAATTGTCTTCCTAACATAGCTATGTCATTTGAGAGATCATCATCCGACTCATCAGCTTCTTCCTCTTCACCAGCACAAGATACAAAGGCTATACCTTTTCCTTTCTTCTCAGTTTGCTCACCTAAGTTCATCTCAAAAGTTTGAAGAGAGCTCACAAGTTCTTCAAGTTTCATACTTGGGATGTCTTGAGCTTCTTCAATAGCTGTGATTTTCATGTTAAATCTCTTGGGTAGGGATCTAAGCATCTTTCTCACAAGCTTTTCTTCAGACAATTTCTCACCTAGAGCCTCAAAGGAATTGTCTACCTCAAGCAAATTCATGTGAAAGTCATGAATTGATTCTTCTTCTTTCATTCTGAGGTTTTCAAACTTAGTGTTGAGAAGTTGGATTCTTGAGCTTTTTACCTTGGCATTGCCTTCATGAGTGGTTCTGAGTATCTCCGAAGCATTCTTTGCAACAGTACACTGCTTGATCAATCTGAACATATTCTTGTCCACTCCATTGAATAAAGCATTCAAAGCTTTGGAGTTTCCAAGTGATGCAGTGTCTTCTGCAGCTGACCAATCTTCCTCTGGCTTGAGTACACCAGTGTCAACACCATTAGCATCCAAAATTTTGGGATGCTCCCAGCCTTTGAGCACAGCTTTCCAAATTCTGTTGTCAAGTGACTTTAGGAAGGCAATCATCCTTGGCTTCCAGTAGTCATAGTTGGTTCCATCCAGGAGGGGTGGTTTGTTGACCGTTGTTCCATCCTTGTCCATGTTTCCAGAAAGTAACTTCCCTGGAGCTCACCTTCAAACAGGCAGGGTGCCTGCTCTGATGCCAATTGAAATTCTGGTGGCAAGTGTCAGATGTGTAGCACGATGTGTACACTTTAGGAATCGTACGATGTGTAGCCTAATGTGTCAACATCGTGAACATGCTGAACTTGATGAACAAGTAAACAATTTAAAGTGCAGGAAACAATAAAACACAGTGAGTTTGTTAGCCCAGTTCGGTGCTTAAACAAGCCCTAATCTGGAGGATACCAATCCAGGGATGAATCCACTATGGTAGTATCAATTCAAAGCTAAACTCCCCCGTTTACAACTTTTCACTTAATCACTACCCGTGCTAATTCTACCTAGGAACTCCTAGATATGAGAACCTCTGCTCACTCCCCCTCAACCTTACCCAGTAAGGATTTAATAACAAACTCAGTTTGGAGACACACTCCTGGAAACCTATGCACTCATACCTAAAGGCTTTGAGTGTTGCACACTCTAACTCCTTGCTTCAAAGCTTTGGAGAAAGAACACTAGAGATTACAACTCTATTAAACTCAGTCCTTACTTGTATCAAAATTATGATTCAAGTGAAGACTCACAAATAACAATGAACAGACTAAGACCTAAGACTCAATTTCTTTAACTCTTGGCTTCGTGCTTCATTATGTCTTCAGTCTTCCTTTATATAGAACAAGTTTCATGGGCTTGGATCTTCAATGTTGACAGCTGGCCTTTGTTAATTTCTCCTTGAGATTTATTTGATCATAATCTTTTAATTGTTTGTTTCAAATCTTTTTGATCAAAGTCGGCCAATAAAATAAAACAGAACCATGAAAGATTATCTTGTTCCTTGGCGCGCAAGCTGGCACGATTTAATTTGAAAAACAAATCTTTTCAAAAGATCGCGTGTAAATTTAAAGAAAGCGCGTCCAGCTAGGGCGTCCAGATGTGAAACCTGATGTGCCACACATCATGCTCCACATCATGGAATTAGGCTTATTTTACCAAATGAAGCCAACACCCTAAAATCCTCAACAGGAATCATTTTACAACACCATTTAGATACCTAAGTTAGTCGAGAGACACCAACCTTGAGTAGTTAGGGATCAGATTTGAACCGAGTTAGCCTTCTTAAATGGCAGCCAATAATTATACCTTACCATTAGAGGTTGAGCATTTTGAGATGTACCATTTAGGAATCTCACCTTATAAACTTATTATAGACGTGTAGGTGTAGTTATACAATTACCTTGAGTTAGCAACTTAGTGCCATAAGCTAACCAACCCTTTGATTTAATATTCTCGTACGTTCCAGCCTGTTAAGTTAACATATAGGATATAACTACATGTCAAATAGGGTAGATTCAACCAACCAGATTATGTTAGGAATCACACCACCCACTTGAGAAATAACTTTAAATTGGAATAGCAAGTAGAAACGTCTTTTAGGCCATACTCACTTATTAGGAAGCATACCTAGCATCATTATAAATTTTCCTACATCACATTAGTAGTTTAGTGTCACAACTTAGATAGATGCCTTGTGAGAGAAAACAAGTTGAAGCACCCGGATTATCAAATGCAAGTCTACGATATTACCACTCAGAGTATCATCATTGGATACCCGACGTAGCAACATTAGTCTATTCCTTTAGAGCAAATTTTCGTATTTAACCTTAGCATTTCAGTCTTGATGCAATTAGCAAAATTCAGAAGTCATCGCTAACGCCTTCAGCCACCTTGACCAACCCTTGAGCATCTATGATAAATTGTCCCGAAGCAAAATAACTAAGTTGGATTTATTTCTTATCAGCCATTTAGCATTTTCATTTATTCCGACCTTCGAGTTAGGAACCTATTAGAGTCAGTCAGATTCCCATTAGGAGTGCCTATCAATAACCAGATTCGAACTTGAACCAATAGAGGTCAAATTCAAATCTCATGATCCTTCCTTCGGACCTTAATAAGCTAAGTTCGTCGAACCAAACTATGTTGGATTGGGTATCCATTAGACATGGGGACACGAAACAGGTTCATTCCCTAATTAGTCTGATTAGGTCTCGGACAAATAATTCCTTCATGCCCTATCATCTGTCAGACGTATTTATCCCCGGAGTAAGTTGAGAGGTAAACTTTCCAAATTCTTCTACATCGGTCAGTCAAACTGACATTGAGGGACGTCGCCTATAAGTAATCTTGTTCGATCCTTTCAGTCTTTCAGCTTCGCTACTAAAAACTAAATATGATCCGTGGAACCCAGTTTATCTGGAGAGGTCACATGTAAATTCAGTTCAAGCTCTCTATCATCTTATCGATCTTTTAATCAGCATCACTAGGCAAATCGTCTGTCAAACAATTTTGTTCAGTATCAGTAAGTTCCTTAGGCATTCGTGCACTCGAATGACATATCGTTATGTCAATTGTGTTGGTTAACTTTTTGGAAGCCCTATCAGCTAAATTCCAATTAAGTTCAGGTCCTTCCAGTCTCAATGATATAAGAGTTAGTAGAAATATTAGTATTAAAGATGCCTTACCAATTCCATCCTCTGTAAACTCATGTGAACAATTCCTTTTTCAGCCGAATGTTTCATTTCTCTCGTGTGTGTTAGTATTGCTTGATTCAGATCATCATGAATTAAATTTCTCGCGTAGAGCAAAAGAGTTTCCTTATTGTGAATTTCATTCTTACAATTGCACATTGACCATTCCTGGACAAAGGATTCAAATCCATTTTCTGTGTCGAATATGCAAAGCCTTATGTATTCAGTTAACCGTCATTAGAATCCAATCACTTTAGCCAGATTCTCTCATGTTAGCCTATCAGTGAATTATCCAGCCAACCTAACCGTATCCTTGAAGGAAGATTCAAACCTCAGTTCTTGAGATGTTAAAAGTACTGCTCGACCACAGTGTTGTGCTAGGATGGATTGAAATAGTAGGTGGAAAATTATGTGGTACTATAGACTTTGTTGCAGATGAGTCTAACTCATTGGCGAAATGATCTATAGTGCCTAAGCATTCTTCACTCGTTTTTTATTTTGATCTATCCTGGAGTATTTTAAACAACATGAACGGGACAGTGGTACGTGTGACGTGTCACGAGCTGCAGCGTTCGGAATTGAGAAAAACCCTAAAGAGAAAATATTGGATTTTGACGTCAACACTTAAACTTATCCCATTCAGCTAATCATATAGCAACAACCAGGCCAGATACCGACCTGTGGGAGTGTTTTGCGAGACAATAATGAGTACGGTATTGTTAAGATGTCGTGAATATATTGGACTGTAGTAGAGTATTGAGAATACCGTCACATACTTGTTTTCACGAAGTAAAACAAGTGTTACTTTGTGGAATTAATCAATGAAAGATGTAGTAATGGAAGAAGTTAAGTTGGAAAAGAAGAGATGGTGCGTCATTGTGTTAGACAATTTGGAATAAGACCGTGATGACGTAGATTAAAAGGATGACTATAAATAGTCGGATCAGGGTGCGCAGTGCGGGATCGGACGAACATCTAGTCGGAGGACCAAATTTGGGCGAATAACCCTTTGAGAGAGGAAAGTTTTATTCCAAGGAATAAAGGTAATCTAGAGTTCTTGAGAATAAACACCAAAGTCGGGACTACGAGGTGTTTCCAAACGAAGAATCCTATCCGAAGTAGATAAGACCTCACCAGATCCTTCGACGCGTCGGTCCTGTAACCTATCAGTTAATTCTATTTCTATCCATGTCAGGGTTGCTCGACGTGTTCATATGTATCAACTTTGGAGATTCATTCCCGATCTTTGTCACTCTAGAGAGATTGATCTTCAGCCAGCCTTAACTTATCAGCCGAATTCAGTTCATACAATTGATTGTGGAGTTAGAGTCCTTCGAAACAAGAGAATTTCTAGTGACAAAGTCGAATGGGCTCAGTCCCCGGACGGCGAATTCACTTGGGAACTGGAATCCGACATGAAGAAAAGTTATCCTTATCTTTCTAAGATAAAATTTTTAAATTTCGAGGACGAAATTTCTTTAAGGGGGTAGATTGTAACATCCTAATTTTATTTAATAGAAGAAAGATTAAATAAAATACAATTATTGGAGATTAATTGTGTAAATAGGTGACCTAGTGTGGAGAAGTAAATATAGAACACAATTACCTTTGGTTTTAAGTGAAAGGACAAAGTTGGAAATCTAAATAGATGCATATGTGGTGACACTATATTAGACCAAACCAAACCATTACCATTCCATTTTTAATCACAACTACTGAAACAAAATCAGTAGCTCTCTTATCTCTCTCTCACGCCATTACCCACCCCTCTCACACTAGTTCATTACTTTCCCCTCACACTTAACAAATCACTACTTTTTCCCAATTCTTCTTCTCTCTCTCATTGAGCAACAAACAAAACACCTTCAACCATGGTTAAGCTTCATTGAAACCAATCCATTACTCTTAATCCACATGCCAATCAACTTCTTAGACTCCTCATGTATTAAGCTCCAAAATAAGGGTAGTTACATTCCAATCTTTCTCTTAATTTCAACTTTGTATTCCATTTCAAGAATCTAATTCAGAATCCCTATGTCATTCAATTGGAAGCTATTATTCTCTAGTTCTTAAACTCTTGAATGAGGTAAGTAACATTACAATCCATCACCTAATCATTCTTTTCGTACCCATTTTCCATTCCTCACTTGAAATTGATCACTGCATGTGTGATTATCACCTCCAATACGAGTCTTAGGATGCGTGTAAGCTCATGGGTAAGGCTGGGAGTAATAAATCAGAAGTAACAGAGGCAGATTTAAGGAATTGGAGGATGTTGGTTAAACCCGTATTCTAGGACAGGGTCTCATTAAAACGGTTAGTGCTCTCTGCTCATAACTCTGTTTCGAATGATTCTTTTTGGACTAGAAAGCTAACTTGAATACGCTCATTTTGGCTTTGGTTTCATGAATTTTCATCGAGAAACGAATTCTGGGCGAATTTTTAAAGTTGACTGTTCAACCCAGAGTTTCCAGTAAATCGTGTTTGAACAGAGCTCTATTCAAAAGGTAATTTCTCCTTCTCTGTAGCTCTGATTCTGTTTCCGCTTGTTGGTATGGAAATCTAACTCAATTCCGGTCGTTTGGAGACCAATTTCGTGAATTTAGGACAAGGAATGAAGTCTGTAGGTTGTTCCGAAGTTAGAGGTTTGAAGCTGTCAAATAGGAAATGGATTAAACAAGAGCTGGAAGCTATGTGGATCGATGGTTTAGCAATGAATTCGTAAAGCTTCTGAGTTAATCTCAATTCAGGTGGGTTCTTTAGGCTAGGTAGTTAGTTTCCCAATAATTGAAACATGCATGCAAACATAGGATTTTTAGGGAAATTATGTGTGAGGAGAAATAATTTCCAATTTCTCCTCCAAACAGTCGTAAATTATATCCATAATATTGTTACAATGATTTAATTTAAGGATTATAAGTGTTTGATTCGAAAAATGTGTTTTTATACAAACAGAGGCTGAAATACGCAGTTCTCGCCCGGCGAGCCTTCTAGCGAGTGAACAATTTCTGGGCAGAGTATGAATGGCCCGGCGAGCCTTTGCTGGCCCGGCGAGCTTAGGCTGGCCCGGCGAGTGACTTTGTTTCTTGCTTGGGCTTGTTGGAGTGCTCTTTGGGCTAGGCCAGTATATTAGTCTTATTTTTACTAACATTTTCAAAAACTATAAGCACTCGTTTTATATCCTCGAATTGAATTAATATTATTGTAACAATAGAATTTATATAAAATACGAGTTGTTTGTTATCACGGTGCAATCCTAGGGTATATGACTTAGGGAATTTAGAAATTATTGTATGCTCCCCGGGCTTTGGGAAAATTATGGTAGTATGAAATAAATTTAGAATCAGTCGATTATGTGCGATTGTGATATCGCTTGTGGACTTCGTTTTAGATGTTCCACCAGTAAAACATTGTGAGCTGTATGCCGGAACGCTTTCTATTCGCGGACAAGGCAGACCTCTGAGATATGCTCACCTCAGAGTGTCTTGCGGTTAAAATCAACAAGACTAATTGTGTGTTACACCCTTATTTAACTATGTTTTATGATTATATGTTATGAATTAAAATATGTTATGACTGATTAGGTGCCCCGGCTTAGTAGCCATTAGGAGGGTAGTAGGACCCATTGAGACTTAGTAGTCTCATCCCACTCCATTTATTTTTTTTAGGTAGACAGGTTATTTCGGAGCAGGGACCAGGATGGACCTGACGATTGGAGTTGTGCTTGGATTGTCAGCTTAGAAGACTTAGTCTTCTTCCTTGTTTTATTTAGCTTGTTGTTTAGTTGTAGTTTCTTTTCCGCTGTCTGTATCGAATATTCATTATTATCTTAATGATAATGTATTATTCAGCTATATTTCTTTTAATTAATGTACTCAGATTACAGTTTTTAATGCTTCGACTAAATATTCTAGATATTTTTAGTTGGGGCGTTACATAAATTGAGTATTATCTTAAGGTATTATTGTGGATTTTTTAGTTTTATAAATTATGGATGTTCAATGTTGATTGATAATTTATTTTTGGGACACCTTTTAGTTTATAATTATATTTTGATTTCATTTGATCGTTTTGATTATATCTTATTTACAATTTTTTACGATATTTTTGTGAATTTATTGATTTTTTTAAAATTTTATTTTATTGACGGGGCACTCCCGCCAACCTGCCATCTGCCAAGACACGGGGCAGGGTGAGATTTTCAACCCACCATAACTAGTTAGCCCGCCCCGCACCGCCCCTTTTTGGACGGGTTAATGACGGGGCGGGACGGATTGACCCTTTTTGCCATCCCTACTTTGAGTGCATTTCCACTATGTTATGATTCATAATAACATAATTCACATGTACTAAAGTAATGAATAGTATACCATATTCATATGTAATAATTTTTTTTGGACAAACTAAAATTTATATTTTGTTCTTCATCTGTAGTAAATTATAAAACAAGTTTGATGACAATTTTTACTTACTACCCGACAAAAAGGAAAATGTCACAAAAATTATTAAAACAACAAAACCATCATCTATATTCAATTAAATATATTAGTAATTGATGGTTATTATTGATTTGAGATTTGTCATCAAACTATAGTATGTTGGATCCAATGATTGAGAATAACTACCAATTATTCATGATTGAGAGACTTACAAATTGAGAGGAAAAGAAGTCAATATATCGGTAGAAAAATTGCATTTTTGTTTCAAAAAAAAAAAGGTGATGTTATAGAGTAGAGTAAACAGCTATGTTATTTGGTACATAAGGATTTGAAAATAATAAGAAATACACTGAAGTAAATAAACAAAGCAACTTGCGACTGCACACTATGATTCATAAAATATGATACATCTCTTTAAACTTATGAAAAATTACGGGACAAAAAACTCATAAAAAAGATAAAGATGTAAGAAAAAAGAATTAAGCATAGTAAAATTAAAGAATATAAATTAAACCGCTGATTAAAAATATTCTGAATTTCTGACCAATAAAATATGAAATATTATTCTGCCAAGTGAATGTTTGAAAAGAAACTTCAATAAAAATTAATTGATTATCATAACAAGAATCGTCTTTTATATAAATATGATAAACCTTAAATTATATGAAGTAGTTGAGTAATAGTCATAATTTTTCAAGAATAAGATGAAAAATTACCAATTGTAAAATTTGTTGATATTAAAACATATTTAATATATTTATAAAATATAATCACACATATATTGGGGTGGGTGGGGTAGCTCAGTTGGCACTTGCTGACTGAGCGGGTGTAGGCTGTTGGTCAGGGGTTCGATCCTTGTTAAAGTTATGGCTCAATAAAATAGTGATATATATTTATCAGAATAATATAACATTTTTTAAAGCAAATAATAAGACATATTAAATTCTTCTAAAATAATAAATTCTCTCTTCGTGAGCTAGATAAATAAACCAAAATTCAAATATATGAAATCATCATTCAAACTTATACTCCCTCCGTTCCTTTTTACTTGTCTTTTAGGGCTAAATCGCGTTTCTATTTAATTGTCCTTTTGGTATTTTACCGGTATGATTTGTCAATTATACCCTTTGTCAATTGCTCTTATTTTTTAAATAAAACAAATTAATGCTATATATTTGGAAAACTAAATCTGTTTTTTTTTTTTTTTTGGAACATAACATATTAAATTTTGTTTTTTTTAACATAATATACTAAATTTATTGGAAAGAGAAAGTGTGTGAAAAAAAAAAGGAAATTTTTTATGAATTATAACAAGGGTATAATAGGAAAATAAAGTGCAAATATACAATTCCTTAATTTGATGTTACTATTCTAAAAAAACAAATAAAAAGGAACGGAGGGAGTATATTGACAACAAAAAATATTCAACTTTATATTATAACAAAATAAACTAAAAATTCAAGCAAATATTATTAAATAAGAGAGATAAAAATTAACAATAAATTTGAAGAGATATAAATCTTACAAAGAAAAAGAAAAACAAACCCAAAAAAAAAGAACAAAGCAAAAAAAAAAAAAAATTATACAGAACAATATATTGGGACTAAAAGTGTGGATTGATTCATAATTTTTTAAAAATAAGATCACATAATTTTTACATAAGGGATATCTCAAAATACTTTATGGAGTAATATATTGAAATCTATTATATTGAAATATATTAAAAAAATACGATATAAATCAATGGAAAATATAATATTTCTAAACATTTTTTTATACATATAAAAATATTTTAATTATGGGAGCTTCTATGGTACATTAGTAAAATTCTAGTGTACCGGTACATTAGATTTTTAAAATGATAAATAAATAATAATTTTTATAAATTATAAAGTTATTTGTTGACTATTATATTTTAGAAAACATAATTTCATAAGAAAAATCACAATTTCATTTTTTATAAACAAGATACTAATTTTTTTTATATTTTTTCATTAAAAAATTAAATATTCACTATTATGAATAATAAAAATTTAAAAAATCAAAATTTATTTTTTTGACAACTTTAATGAATAATATTTAGTTATTATAATATTTTATATGATAGAAAAAAAAAATCTTTTAAAATATACTCATTTTTCTATTAATTCAAAACCTATTATACCGGTACATTATGATTTGTCTATTGTACCATAGAATTTGCCTTTAATTATATATTTGCGCGGATTTCCCATGATAATAATTGATAATATGGTGAGAACCGTTTCACTTTCACTTCCTATAAAAAGCAACTCAGCAGTGTTTTTCTCTGCACTCACTATTCTCTAAAAAAACCCTAATCCCAATTCTCAATGGCACCAAAGAAACGCGTCCCTTCTCCTCCTCTTGAAGATGACCAGCCACCTTCAACCCAAAAAAAGCCAGAAGACGAAGTAGCTGAAGAAGAAGAAGAAGACTCTTCATCCGAAGAAGAAGAAGATTCTTCATCCGAAGAAGAAAAAGATGATCAACCTAAAACCACTTCCAAAAACTCTCCACCTTCTACTCCGATCTCAAACCCTAAACCTCCTTCTGAATCCGAATCTGGATCAGACTCCGGTTCTGATTCCGAACCAGAACCAACTCCACCTCCTAACCCCAAAGTTAAACCCCTCGCTTCCAAGCCCATGAAGGCCCAACCTCAGGCCCAATCAACTCCTGTACAAGCCAAATCTGGAACAAAACGTGCCGCCGAAAATGAAAATGACTCAAACCGTTCTAAGAAGAAAACAACCGCGGCTTCCGGCGGTGGTTTCGACATCGAAAATGAGACTGAGGAAGACGTGAAGTTGATCGGAGAAGACTCAAAGAAGAGTACTCAGAGAGTTTTCAGCGAAGAAGATGAACTTTCCATTCTCAAAGGTCTTGCTGATTTCATTTCAAAAACTGGTAAAGATCCGATGAAAGATGCAGCCGCATTTCATAGTTTTATGAAGAAATCGCTTCGTGCTGATGTTAATATCCAACAGTTGAAGCGAAAGGTTCGTGGTTTGAAGGATAAGTTTGAAACCAGTGACAGGTTCAGTAAAGACCATGATAAAAAAGCTTTTGAGCTTTTCAAAAAGGTGGTTTGGGGTAACAATGAAGCTGAAGAAAATGGAAAAGTTAATAAGGGTGTTAAGAAGGCAGCTACTGTTAAAAATCATGGTTCTGTTGAGAAGGAAACTGTAAAAGCGGATAGTGATGTTGATAAGAGTGTGATTTTGAGTGAAATGTGTCGTTTTAATGATTCTGCTGGTTTCTCTGCTTTTAATAGGGATGCTGTGAAAAGTGGATTGGAATTAATCGGGGAATCAAAGCGGATTGAATTGGCGGAAAGGTGGAGGCAGATACGAATTGCTGAAATGGAGTTGGTTGTGACGCGTTCAGAACTGGCCAAAGAACAGAGTAACTTGATATTGCAGGCACTCAAGAAATCAAACAACTAGGTGTATCTTTATTAGGTATAGTTTTTTGGGTTAATGTGGTCTTGTTTTGGATCTGTTATGTTTTAACTAATGTAGCTATTTTGAATCTATCTTATGGTCATTTAGTGTAACAAGTGATAACAACTGTGATATTTTGATTATTAACTACATGGAATGGAGTTATTGTTATGGTTTAGGAATTTCGCTGAACATACACATGTACACGTTGTGTTGTTTTGATTGGTTGATTATCATAATATTGTTTAGGTATGTTTGGATATGTGATTAGAGATAGCTTATGCACTGGCTCAAACAGATTGGTCGTTCTTTGAAATGGTTTTCAAAACATGCATTGGTAAAGAAATCCATGTTGTTGTTGCTTTGGTTATGAGAATGGGTCGATTTTGATTTATGCATGTGAGTGTTCATTAACAATTTAGGAGTTTGATTTGGTAAATCTGTCGATTTTTGTTTCTCACACCACTATCATTGATTTTGTTTACAACTACGGAACTTGCATTGTTTACGAACTCTCTGTAGTTGTTTATTTTTAGCAGTTGTTAATGCATGTCTGTAATGAGTTTTGATTTAGGGCATTTCATTGCAGCAACTTAGATTATGAAATGGATGATGAGAAAAAAAAAGTTCTGTACCCTGAAATAATGAAGATAAGTGTTTAATAACCTTTAAACTTTTTATAAGATGCTTTGTATTGTAATGATGGATGATGGAAGATTAAACTAGGTAGGTGATATATATAATAAGGAGCTTGTTTTTTCAATTATGCTTTGTAATTAAACTAGGTAGGTGATATATATAATAAGGAGCTTGTTTTTTCAATTATGCTTTGTAATTAAACTAGGTAGGTGATATATATAATAAGGAGCTTGTTTTTTCAATTATGCTTTGTAATTAAACTAGGTAGATGATGGATGATGCTTAGTATTGGTTTTTCAATTATGTTTGCAGCCAACCATTCACTGTTAATTAAGGAGCATGTTTTTCCACCCCACGTTTGCTGCAAACTATTGGTTTTTCAATTTTAATTAATCTATCAATTGAAGATTCACTTAAAAGAGGATATAGTAACTAATTGAAAATATTGAAGGAGGCTATAGTTTAATTAAGCTTAAAAGAGGCTAGAGTATTCTGATCGAAACTATTGGTTTTTCAATTTATCTTGATAATGAGGATAGATGACCCTATAGTAACTAATTTTCCTTTATAAATACACAAATGTTTTTGAAACCCGAAAATCTAGCTAGAGCAGCATACTGTTTGTATCTAGGTGTTGAACCTGGTTTTTTTGGCTAGGAAGTACTTATCTTTCAGTTTGTCTTGGGTGAGTTCTGTTAGGCACAATTGGGAGAAAATTGCAGCCGATGTATTCACTTATTTGTATTTTTTTCTGCTGTCTTGCTAGTAGTAGTATCTTGGTAATAGGGGAGAGTAGTAGTTTTTGTGGAGGGGAAGTGCTTGTGGAGAGATGTAATGGGAGCTTTACTAAGAAAATGCATGTTCTATAACTTCTAATTGTGAGTAGCTCACATCTCTTGTCTATGCATGTGCATTATACAGTTAAGCACACATACTAGGTTCTTTCAGGTGACGCTATAGCGCAAATTAGATCATCTTCGTAAAGTCAACATTTGCAAAAGTAATCGAAATCTACATCTGACATTTTGCTTAAATAAACTGGCTTTCTAGGTCTGTGCATAAAACACCAATAGAGGAGTCTGAGTACGTTGCTCTCTGCGTGTTCTACACTGGCACTATAGTCTGAATATCAGCGTTAGAACAATACAAACACAATAAGAAAGAATGTAACACCCACGTCAATTTCTTTCTTCATTTAAGTTTTTTCAATGAAATTTATTTCTTAAATTGTGCTATAAATCAAAGGAAAGCTGCAGCCTGCAGCAACGATAACTTACAAAAGTCTATTTCGAACATGACATTCATATTGTATTTTCATTGGAAACCATAAACTGGACTGCGCGGGGCAGGGAGAGATTCATAAGGCAAAAATAAGTAAGACTTTATTTAACTACCTTCCCAAGATCTCCATGGAAAGGAATTCCACGGTGCTACATATCTACAATACAAGGTCAAGGTGAAATAAACAATATTAAGATATCAAATTACTCATTTATTTATTATAGAAGAACAAAAACAATAGGATAATATATCAGATAAAAAGTGGAAAGATGAAATATTAGTAGGTTGAAATAAAACTCCTGATTTATGTAATTATCAGCCATGTAGTGAAAAATAGTTAAAAAGCAAATAAGGATACACTTGTATGACCAGTTTCGGCTCGTAATGTTTTGTAAAGACAGTGCTGCTTTATGTCAATTATCTGTCAAAACAAATTACAATCAATAATGAAGAAAATAAAAATGCATAGTGCAACATTAACTCATATTTTTCTGAAATAAAAAAAAGAAAGTAAACTCAAATTGCATACAAAACAATAAATCACACTTATTAATAGAAATATGATTTGCAATTTGTTTATTTCTTTGAAAAACCTACAACTCTTCCCAAAACAGATCTAAATAATATATCTACATTCCTGACACATTTTAACCTCACAACAACCAAACTGCAGATAGATTCAAAAAACTCAATCCTAATTCTTACCACAACATCTGGGATTCAGCATCAATATATTTATAAGTAAGTTCAGGCTAATTGATTTCCAAATAGACAACTATAAGCTACTTGAAAAAGGAAAAAATTGTGCTCACCTCCATGAAATTCATGGTTACTGTCACAAATCCACCTTTCACATCTTTAAACATTCTGGAGCTATCACCCTGCATTAAGGTCCAAAATCTCGTCCCGCCGCACATGATGGTTGATGGTAGACACGGTGTAACCCTAACTTCAGTCAAAAATTGGGGGAATTCTGTTCTTATATACATAGATAAATAAAAAGCTAATTCAGATTTCCTCTAATCAACACAAAATCAATTGCATCGATTGACAACAAGCAATGATCACCATGATTTTTTTATTAAAAAAAAAAATGATTGGCCATATTTTAATTGCACAACTAAGAGTGTTCTATGATATGTCTGCTTCTCAAAGTAATGCCAACAAGTAAGTATATTGCTTTTACATTTCACACACCTATAATCTTTGCTTGTGTGTGGTTCACAATAATATGCAATGTTTTAATTTACATAAGATTTGTTCCTTTGTCCATAAAATATTGGTTTGTTAACTTTGCAAGGCTACAGAGACTGGAGATCAGGATGCATATTTTTTTTGAACAATCTTTCCAATTCGATAACTGAAAGTAGCGTAAAAGTGTGCATTGCTCGAATGTGGGACAATCTGCATGTATACGATAAGAATGAATTTATTAGTATTGACATGGTGTTGATTGATGAAGAGATATCAATTTGAATGGTATTTTCATTAAAAAAAAAAAAAAAAAAAAAAACTTTATGAATGTGTTCAATGCAGTGTGATACGCAAACTTTGAAATTATTTGTACAACCTTTCTTCATCTTCTACTAATTCTAATGTTTACGGCAGATCCTCAACACAAAATTTCATATGTGTAACCAAACGTGGTAAATACGTACACTCAAACTAAAAAACAACAAAAAGTCAAGTTTGAGGGCATAATACAAGTCGTTGGGGGGATTTTGCTACTTAAAAACTCATGTTTTCAAAAGTGCCCTTTTAAACGACATATTCATAATTAACACAAAATTAGTGTTTTTTCTAGATGTGTACGTCCAAACTCATGTTGAGAGGGGAGAAAAATATTTTCTGTGAATTATATAATTCACACTACACCTAGATCCTCCAAAAATTTAATTATGAAACTCTAATTTTCATATTCATTTTGCTGGCTATAAATTAATAGCCGAACAATTTTAGCTGTCTGAACTCTAAAGTATAACTTGATGTTTGTTTTTAAGAATTGTAAATATTGTAAGTATAACTTGTATTAATTCTACGTAAGGATTCATATAACAGCTGTTTGTAATTCTTTTCATTCCTTAAATCAAAGTGTTCGTGGATATATTTATCATGATGAATTTAAGTATTTACTTACATATACAATAAATTTCATTATATGGTATCTACTTCATAACTCCCTATAAGCATATACCACTATTCTTATTCTATTCCAAGTTCAGCTATCATATGGTTTCAATGTTTGATAATCATTTTGTGTGGTATTTGCTCGACTTAGACGCTTCTTCCTGTATCTCCATCCAACCTGAATTCTGTTTGCTGCAAGTGATCTCCAATATGGTGATTCATACCTAACATAATACAATCATCAAATCATTATGTCAGTTAGAGCCACTTTAATATGTGTGTATGTGCACGTGTGTGAAAAATGACCGATCTGGATCCTAGGTGTTGTATCATGTTAGATGCTAGTTGTGATTCGATGCTAATTTAATTAGTTGTGAAAACACTCCGTGTATTTAATATCAAAATCACTTGTTATTAATAATCCGTAACAAACGGGCCCTATGTCTCGAACAATATAACAAACTAGCATCTAAATCGCAACTAATTTGTTAGTAGCTTAAACATTATTCAACTAATTGTAACAAATCTCAAACCATCTTTAACATATCACACAAGGAAATGATTATGATTATGATTGTAAATGGTCTTTATTTAAAATGAAGCATGGAGGATATGCATTTAATCATAAAAGGGTGAGGATATGCTAGAGCTAGGTATTAACCGAAAGACAGCAAGGAAATGAATTGAGTGAATAAATGACCTTATGACTCCTTGAACACGAGGGCTCCGCAAGAATCTTGCAAAAAGAGATGTGACTTCTTCAATGTCTTTAGTGCGGAGTGAAAATGCCTCCACATTGGTTAAGCATCTTACTGTTCTGTCACTGGTCAACCCTTGTCCTTGAAGTTTTACTTTTTTACCTTCTGCAAGAGAAACCACATCGATTAAACATGTTTTCAAAAAAAAAAAAAAGTTGTTGCTACTCTTTTGAGGCATATTATCAGTATATCAAGTATAGTTTGTATGTACCTTTGTTTTCAGAAGACTGTTCAAGATACCATCTTAGAAGTTCTTCACCACAAGCATCCCCTTCGGATAGCGGAACCGGAATCCCATCTTCTCCGATGCTCTCCAATTTTCCACGCACAATAAACACCATCTTCTGTACAAGACCACCCTGACTCAAAATTCTACTTCCTTTGATGTATGTTGTCTGTATTAGTCGTTCACGAATGGCATCTAAGATAGGCTCATCCTCATCCATCAGGGAAAATATTCGAACCTGTAGATAAAGCATTTGGACTTGTTTAATATAATTGGCTTTTGATGTGCCATTGTTTTAGTTTCACACGATGAATATGCATAAAGTTTTGTCTTCTAAATTGTTTTCTCGTTCTACTTCTATTGGATTCCAGCAAGTTACAGGTAAACACATAGAGAAAAGAGAATTATATTTAAAACATCTTAGATGAGATTTTGAAGTTAGTATAACATCTGAACCCGATAAATAAAATCCGTTTAAAAGAGCAATCACAAACTTTTTCTAATTGTTCAAATGCATACTTTTTTAACGAATTTGAAGAGATGACGTCGTATGTCTGTCTGGAGATCTTCTGGCAAATTCTCGAGAACCATTTTCTCAGGAACACCTCTTGTTGCAGCCCAACTGTACCGTTCAGCCTGTCGTACTCTCCTGCATGACAGACATAGTATCCATCATTTGTACATTATGCGTGACAGACATAGTATCAATTATTTGACAGTGTTAATGTGATTCATTTAAAGAGTTAGAACATTTCATACTTTTTGAGATCTTCTGGTAAGCGACGATGGCTCATCCATTGCTCAACATCACGGCCTCTAAGTTGCATTTCTAACCTCCTGTAAGCAAGAAGGAACAAAATATATCAATTTTGTTGCAACCCTAAGGATCTAACACATCGGAATATTACTAACATATAGTTCTATTATTATTCAAAATTTGTAGCTTTAGATACTTTTAATTGGCCAACACGAACAAAAATAATATCCTACAAAAAGTGATTCCAATCAAAATCAATTATTTTCGTCAAAGAACCAAACAGACACAACAAAGGAGCACCATGTCACCAACATTTAATGTGCACATTATGTAAGAAAAAACATTCTACCTCCGTCCAAGAGCCTGAAGAAAGTTCTGTATGTTTCCAATGAGAAGGGCAAAAAGCAAGAGTCCTAATCCTATGATGGACATTGTAAAGAGGACTTCCCACACAAAATAGCTTGGGATTTGATTACCAGCTAGAGTACTGATTTGCTGTATTAGAAATCACAGAGGTATAAGTGGCAACTAATATCAAACCAAGATGTCCTGGATTCCAGAAACCAACATAATCACTAAATATTCCCGAATCCAGGACCTCCTGCTTCAAATTCCTTCAATGTTAGTTAATTTTGTTGTTCCATATTTGTGACAAAAAAACACAGCTCGTACTTTTAAAACCTAATTTATCTATCGTCGATAATTGGTCATGAGACATCCATATTAACTTTTGCACAAGTTTTCAAATCAAATCACATAGTTTATCTTCATAGCTCCCTTTTATTGAGTTGCTTCATTAAGAATAAGCCCTTAATCTTTTTTTTTTTGAAGCAAATAAGTCCTTAATCTTCAACGGAGGAACATTATATTAAGCCTGTTTCAATCTTCACAGATCAATATTATAGGGCAAAATGTATATAATTTCAAATGAGGGAAGAAAATAAAAGACCAAATGCATACCTGGAATCCCCAAAAAAGTGCATACACATATTTGTTGATCAGGTCAGTTTCTATTGTAAGTGGTACAGCGTTTTCATAGATTCCATAAGGAAAAGGACCGGATTTGGAATTGAAACAAGCCTTGGCACCCTCATCATTGGTCCAATTAGTTGATGTACCCTTCGCTTTGCAGTCAATCAACTCCATGCATCCAGATAGATGAGAACTCTTGCAGGCATTTCTCAAACATTGGTTAACCCTCTGGAAGAAGAAAGTGTTAAAAGGAAAGAAGTTAGTAAATTAAAAGTTACCAAACATTCATTTACTGAATTAAATTCCTGTTTCTCAAAGAACATTCATCTTTAAAGCATCCATATATATAAACATAATAACTCATGTCACTATCGTGCTTAATTTTGACTATAATTCTTGCAATATACTCTTTCCGTCTCAAAATGAATGTCGTTTAAGGTTTTTGCACACAAATATTAAAAAATGTAATTATGTTGTCAAAGGAAATAATATGTTTACTAAATTACCCCTATAAGTTATTGGTTTGTTTTCTTAGAAATAGTGCATAGAGTAATAATTATGGGGTACAATTGGAAAATATTGTATTGGAAAGTGAGAATGACATTCATTTTGAGACAAAATATTATTCCTAAAGTGACACTTATTTTGTGGAGTATTATCATACTATGACCCTATTTAGATAAGCAACTTGATTAATTTTTTATGTATAAACTATTTCTATAACAAAAGACAAAAAAAAAAACTGAATTGTTTTCAGATAAGCCATAAGCTGTTTTCATTAGCTAGCTAGAAGAGCTTATGAAAATAAGTTGAAAACAACTTATAGACATGTCGTAAGTTGTTTCCATTTGCTCTCCCAAACAACTTATATTTATGTCAATATATAAGCTCAAGTAAGTCAATCCAAACAGGGACCTATGTAACATTATAAATTAGAAGCACTCAAGTGAATCAATTAATATTTCTTCTACTTTTCCATTCATTATCTGAAGATGCAGGGTTCTTTCTTCCTTTTTCCATACAAGTGAAAATTTAAAGCACAGTATGAAATTTTATTGACGAAGAAATTTTATATTTTCTGAAAATGAAGCTTCAAATGTCATTTTAACTAACCTGTAGACCAAAGAGATACCAGCATGAACCAACAACATGACCAGATAGCACAAAAATGAGAAGATTTATAATGAAATTTGCCCAGGCTGACTCAAATATGAATCCAGTGTGAGACTGGCCAATTAGCAGAGGCAAATATCTGAATAATCTGGGAATATACTGTATAAGGATCGCTAGACGTAGAAGATTCTTAGCATAATTTGCTCCTGAATATCCCAAGGTACTTGGTAGGACAACCAATATCATTATCTACAAGTATTTCACAAGAAATATTGAGTAAGATTTTTTCAGGTAACTCTTGATGAGTTAGGCCCTATCCAAATTCTTTGAGACTCAATTAATTTTAATTACCATATGATATAAGGTAACTCTTGCATTTCTATTATTGAGTGAGATTTTTTCAGGTAGAAGTTCATGAGATAAAAAGTATTTATGTGCATGCATCTAAGAGGTAGCAAGTAATATACCTGAGGAAGAGGTAATACAACAAATAAATCAACCCAAAGATAACTCCAAAAGTAATTAAGAGCAATTTTCTTGGGATGGTCAACTAAATCTCCAGCACCAACCACCCTTGACTCGGGAGAAACATAAGCCAACCTAAACTGCAAAGAAGCAACAAAGTCGAGTTACTTAATCTTTAAATGATGAAAACACGTCAAACTAGAAAACTCATCAACCATGTATCATTCAGAATATGTGCACACTTTTCTACCTAGAGGTAAAGAGAGACTATGGAAACTTATAAGACAAACCATTAGAGACATTTATATTTAAATGTTCTATCATTAAACTCGGTCTATCATGTCTAGTACAAGAGAGATGCTATATGTCACGGCTAAAATTGCTCACAAATTCACAAACCCGTTTTTTTTCTTTTCATATTTCTTTCTAAAAAAAGTAATGAAAAATTAAATAGTACCACTACCGTCTACCAGTCACCCGATTCACTTCACTCCAACCTCCATCCCTTCTCAGAGAAGGCTTCTCCAATCACACAGTCATTTTTTTTTTCCTTCATTCGCAGACCATTCAATGCCTGTTACATAATTTCATAATTTTCAATTTTTCTAATAAGTAGATGTGATGGTGGGTGATGTTTACTGTGTGACCGAACCAGAACCTAACAGATTTCACACTTGTTTACAGAAATGATGTTGCTAAGACATAGTTTCAAAGGAGGCCATGCTTCTTGCACAAGACCGGGGCAAATCCATTTCCGTTACAAGCCAAGCGCTCCAGTGCTTTTTTCAAAAATCAACTCGGATAGGTGTGCCGCCAGAGACAACAACAGTAACAGACATGAACAGTGAAGTGGTCTTGGACGACAACACTGGGAGTTAACTTAAATGATCGATTCAAGAGTGAAATATGGGAGATAAGAAACAGAAATAAAAAGTGTAAGTTGGTGCCATGTTGTTTGTGATATTGTCGCGACGCCCCTTCTCACGAAATTCAGCGATTCTCTTAACACAAACTAAATATAAAAAAAAAAAAAAAGTGATTACTGAGAAATTACCTGGAGAAGAATATTGAAGAAATACACAACATCAGTTATGCTTCTAATTACGGCAAGTATTTTTGCCATTTTCCAGTTGATAACAATACATTTATCATGCTGCAGAAAATGAATGAGAAAAAGTGATTTTATTTTTAGCAAGGAAAAAAGTAAATGATGCGGAAAGATTTTACAATTAAATAAAAGGAAAAGAATTGTACCTCGTTCACATATATTAAGAAGAAAAATAATGGATCAACAAAAATTGAGAGTATGCAAGTTATGGCCAAAAACTGGTTCCATTGTTGTACAACTTTAGTATGAGGGTTCATAACTCCAGGAATGCATGAAGAGCAGAAAGATAAAAGTTTTCTTCCAAAACCTTTGGCATCGCCATAAAGAGAATTGTGGAACTGTAACCATTCAAATCATGAACAAACGTATTTGTTATGTGAAATAAATAGCAAACATGAACAAAACGTGCACAACGAAAAAGTTGCATTCATCATAATGATTGACATTGATAACAACAAAAAATTAGAGCTATATGTAAAATACAAGGCTACTTAAGAAACACATAAGAACACTCTAATTCAATCAACTATCTATCAACTATATTTTTACTTAAGAAACACATAAGTACAATCTAAAATGAATCTCAACTATTTTGCAGGGGGTATTGGCCTATTTACCCATTTTTAAAAGAAGAGAAAATCATCGTTGTGAAGTCAACTTCAGAACACAGAACTCAATTTTTTCTTAAATTAATGCAAAAATAATAGTCTTATATTAGGAAGATACCTTGGGGTCAAATATATTGGAAGCTCTTGGTTTTCTTTGCTGAGAAACCTTAAAGTAAGTAGGGCAAGTAGTGCAATAAGGGTCATTACACATTCCGAGTTGTCCAGACCTCAACAAGTGCTCATTTTTTTTGTCGTAGTCATTATTATTCCAACGATATTCATCTGTGCCATCAAACTTCTCTGTTTTGTTCTCTCCTACTTTGTTTCCTGCCACTACTATACTATTCTGAAAAGGATTTCCAGTTGCAGGAGCTGCATATAAGGGACCACTCATTTGCCCCAACGGAGTTTTCCTCGCAGTACGAAGTGGACCAGTATGTCCGACAAGATTCGGCTGTCTCTCATATGGATCCAGAGAAGCCATAGGAATAGAAATTGAAGCACTTCGTGTCCTCGATATGTTTCTTCGGAATGTAGAATCTTGAGGTTCATCAGATCGTTGTGTATGTCTTTCTGACAGCATCGGAATTTCATCTTTATCAAAATGATTCATGTTTCCTTGTGATGATCCGGAAAACAGAAAAACCATCAATATATATTTCAGCTCAAAACTTATAAAGAGAAAATATAAATCATAAAACTGTACATAATCAAGTGGTTTGTCAAGTGGTTAGTGACTTTCAGTTAAGGACGGATTGTTCGAGAGAGCCCGGGTTCAAATCCTGACCGGAACGATCCTTATTCTTATCTTAATTACCTCCTGACAGAACTGCAAACTCGGGAGGATTAAAACCAAAAACATATATCAAAAAGTCAAAGGGCCATATGCTAGTGACAAAACCAGATAGAATTCAACGCATCATAAGAAATATCTTTGTTCTTATATGGCCGGCTGTCAACTCTAAAATGATGTATTTGACTTTACATAGAAAATTTTCTTATGAATTGAAATATAGTACTTCAATCTCAAATATAAACAAAAAACAAGTTCAGTACTCCAAAATATAAGCAAATACTAACTAACTAAATTCATCTTATTTACCAATGATATTATTACTTCAATGATATTATAACCACCGCTGTTTAGTAGTGACTAATCTTCTTTAGATAACTTGTTATACACACAAGGTGGATTATGGATTCTCTCCTTTCAATGAAAATTTTCTCCATAGATAAGTGTAACAACACAATTCAAACCACGTACAACTTACCTAAATGTTCGAGTCCTTTACTACTCAGACCGATGAATTTATTTAATTACATTAAGAAATTAAATGAGAAAAACTAAATTATTGTATGATCTTATGAATAATATTTTTAATTGTCCTCAGTTAGAATTTTTTAATGATTTTTTGCAATAAACCAATATAACCGAACACGACAAAACATTAGAAATTTGTGACCTATGAGGAATTGAAATTTCAGTCGAGTAAGCAACAAGTGGAAATCACAAAAAGAAAACGAACAAGCAGTAATAATAATAATAATAATAATGAAAATAAGACAAAAGTGAAAGCAAAATCAAGAAAAAATTAAGAGTAAAACCTGATTAAAGAGGAACTTAAGGTGAAAACCCCAAAAGCTATTTTGCAGCAATTCAACTTAAAGAATGCATTTTGAGGAGATTAGTGATTATGGGGTGGACTCAAAAGAAATGGATAAAGAGAATTTGTAGTGAGTCTGTCTCTTTGTGTGAGAGTGTTTGTAAAGGTAAGACTTTAACCGAGTCAACTTGTATTGAAGCTGATGAAGTCGTTGGCGCGTGAGTTTCACTGTGAATAACTACGCTTTGTTATGAACATTTGTAACGGACAGAGACATTTTTAATTTCTATTATCAGAAATAAGAATATATGTTTTGTATGTAGCAATAAAAAATGTTTTGTAATGAGGTTTACCCAAAAAAGAAAATGAATATATGTGTTTTTTTCTAGAAGAAGAATTAATTATAGGAAAATGCTAAATAATATATTCATGTATTAGTTAAGCATATATGTTATTTTTATCAATATTAATTTTATTTTTATTCTCTATTTTTATTAATATTAAATTTATTTATAAATATATAATATGATAAATTAATTATATTTTTTTTTACCCAGCCGGTTAAGATGGAGGTTTCATACTATTATTTTTTTTATCAATATTCAAGACCTGGACTCTGAAAAATTTAATTGTTTTTTTCAATTTGTTTTTATAAAGTCTTCTGATTAATTATGAGTTCACTTTGATTTAAACCTCAACATTAGTTGGTGTGATATAGAGAGTTTAATCTCGTAATATCAATATAATAAGTTCGAAATAACAATTGTAAAATGATCCTTAAGAATATTTTGATTAGTAAAAACTTCTCTCTTCTTCATTTTCTTTTTTAACAAAAAAAAATATTGAAATATATTTTAATATTAATTTTCTTATGGAATTTTTTTTTAGTGTTGGATGATGGCACATTTCAAGAAAGTGAAGATATTAAGGTCCTCGTCCTAAATATAAAAATCTTAAGGTTTAGAGAGCATTCACAAAAAAAAAAAAATTGTCTTTTTGTGAATATCCAACCCTTGATATTAGAATTTTGTGTTTTACTTTCATCATTCTATTATTTTTATAACGTCCGCTACTTAAGTAATGAAATGATAAAAATGAAAATTTGTAGCACGTGCGAGAAATTGATAAAGCTGCAAAAAAAAAAAAAAAAATCTATAGATTAATTTAAGGGTGTCATTTTACTACTGAATCAAATTCTTTAAATTATATATATGAGTATGACAACCTTTTTTACTGTAGAACAATTCTTTTCAAGAAATTTATATATTTGTTTTAATTAATATATGGAAATACATTCATTTTTTTGGTACATTCGGATATACATTCATAAACAAATTATTAAATAAATATATAAATTTTTTTACCAAAAAAACAAAAAATTGTAATAAAAATTTAAAACCATTCAATAAATTTGTTAATATAATAAAATAATTTAATTCTTATATTAAAATACACATCTTTTATGAATATTCTATTATATTAGTTATTTCGCGTTCATAGGTTCATGAATTAACTTCTTCGTATTTTAAAAAAGTCATGAATTTTTTTGTTTTACTAAAATAAAAGATAGTCATTCATTAAAATTGGTAGAATGCATCAGATTCAATGACAATTTTATTTTATTTTTTTAAATAAAATTCAATGACAAATTTAATATCACTAAAAATGAATTAATTGATGAATCTGCAAACAAACTCACAATATCCAAGTTAATAGCATAAAACAACATACCCATGCCTACAAATAATGTGATAATATCAAAGTAACCAGAAAACATATACCTCCAGATTTGCATCGTTGACGAGCTTAGCCACTGTGTGAATAGTAGTTGACCAAAGCTTAGCTTCCAATTCAATCAAATGAACATTGCAACAAGACGTGAAAGCTAACACCGCACCAAGACGGAAAATCAAACGAACACCGCACAAAGATGAGATATCAAACTCAAACAATGTCGCACTACGGCAAAATCACAAAAGACACAAAAAAAAAAAAATCACCCCATTTATTATGAAAAAGGATGAAAAGAAACTTAGGAGAGAAGGATGAGTTTGTGTCTCAAAAAAATTAGAGCTTGACTTTCTTTATTCATTTTTACCAGAGCTTGGTTTGAAAGATTGGGTAATAAGCTTTCAATGATTGGTTTGATAGACTGGATAACTTTCTTTTAGAAAAAATGGTTTATAAAAAGGCCAATGTGACAATACACTTAGAAAGACACTAGAGAATGATATCCTAATTGTTCATATATATATATATATATATAATATTCTTTGTACAATAGTTTTTCTAAACTAATGCATGGTGAATTTGAGATGAGCATGATGTGTGAGATCAGATTCTTTCTTGGGATTCAAATGAATCAAAGGAAAAGATGAAGTCTATATGCATCAATCCAAGTACACAAAAGAACTTCAGAAGAAGTTTAATCTAGAGGATTGCAACACCATGCATCCAACTTGTAATCCAAGTAAAGATAACGGAAGCAAAGTGCATTTGAAGTTATGTAACACCCCGATTTTCAAAGCCTAAAAAGGGGCATTAATTTAATTTTTTTTTAAACGAAACAACACAGAATGCGCGGAAATTTTATGAAAAGAGCCGGCATCAAATATACAAAAGAACTCATAATAAAAATAGTGCTTTTGAGAAGCAAAGTGTACTCTTGAATATTTACAGTCCAAAAGTCTAAGTACTCAAAAGTACAAACATCCAAAAAAGTTAGAATTCTATGCCTAACCAAAAGAGCACGGTGTACAAACCACAACGGCGCATAGACTAACTAAACCTACTGCTCCACTCGATCACTGAGGGCTTGAGAAGCCACCGCCGTCCTCACGACCTACGGTATCAGACAGATAACCAACGTCTGGGGTGAGAGGAGGAGGAGCCCGCAATGTAATACGGCAAGGGTCACCACAAATATATATATATATATATATATATATATATATATATATATATATATATATATATATATATATATATATATATATATATATATATAACTGGTGCGAGAGATATACAATTACCAAATACCAATTACCAAAAGAGAAAGCACTGAAAACGCTTAACAATCCCCACCAACGGGCGTATAGAAATAATGCACACATAGCCTATAATGCAGACTCTACAATGAGCGTGACACCAATCACTGGCTGCCACATGCATGAATTCCGGAATTTAACCTCTCTGCAGAGAGTCGTAGGTCCATCCCCTACTAAACCCCGCAGGGCATCAATAAAATCATGTGGCCCATCACGGTCACCACGTAGGATTAGAGTGGATCCAATCACTGTTAATCACACCCCGTGGCCCATCACGGTCACAACGTATTGGACTCAATAAAAATCCCGCAGGATTAAGGTGGAGTCAATCACTGTCAGTCGCACCCCGTGGCCCATCACGGTCACCACGTACTATGAATGCATGAGCATACGATTCCCCATATATGCTAATGCAACAAATACATACCTCTCAAGCATATGTAATCCAAACACATCAGTCATACATATATTTCCAATCATATGTAGACAACCACAAATAATCATACATATATTTCCAATCATATGTATTCAACCACAAATAATCATACATATATTTTCAATCATATGTATTCAACGCATGTATATTAAACACTTTCTCATCACGAGAATACATAATACAATCATGCCAAGCACAACACTACATCCAGTGAAAAGACAGAAAGTACGTAGTGCCCTTACCTCGGCTAGCATTCCAACACGTACAACTTACCCTATGCGAGCAATATCCGTCTCTCTCGACGAAGTCCCCAATTCGGCTAATCCTCTTAACCCCAAGATTTAGCTCATAAGCACCACCAAGTTACAAGGATCAACTTCGGTTCCAAACTTTCTTCTTAATTCCTTCTAGATCTCTCACAATTCTATGTTTTCTATACTTGGAAAATTTTGGGAAATGAAAGAATGAGAGGGAGGGAGAGCTCACGGGAGAAGAGAGAAAAGGAATGGAAAATTGATCACCAAGCTTCTTTAAATATAAGGTCTCAAGTGATCCTAGCCTTTGGATCAAATAGTAAAAGGTGCAAGACTAAATCCTAGCCCTTCATTTTCCCACTCACATGACCAAAATATCTAGATATTTCTTATGATCTTATCAACTCATCTCGCTCAGTTTCTGCGCTCGCGCTTAAACGAGTCGTATCTCGCGTACCGATAAATTTTACGGAAACATAAAATTATACCATAAACCACTTAATTAAAACAATTCACAGATTCTCGAATAAATTTTATTCCGAATAAATTTTCGCTCCTAAGCTCGTAAAAATATAATGAGATTAAATTATCATCACAGTCGATATATAAAGCTCCCATTTAAATTTTTTACTAAAAATAGAAACAGTAAAAATTTCTAACAGCGGGTAACATTCCTACTCGTTTTTTCCAAAAACAGAGAAAAACTAAAACACGTAATTCTGACTTCGCAGAAACGTTCTCATGGATAAAAGAAGACTATGAAACAAAAGTTTGTGCCTTTCCAGAGCACGAGCACAAAATAGGCTCCAACTCAGCAAAAATGCTATTATTGCGACAATACTCACAAAACCACTTAACAAAAGCCCTAATATTCTTAGCCAATACTTATTTTCCTCACACAAAAGGTATCGTGGAATTACAGGTCTTACATTACTACCCTCCAAAAAGAAGTTTCGTCCTCGAAACTAAAGATAAGAGTAACAACTCAACTAGTTATTACTATCACCAACACAAGAAAAATCCCATGGGATTAGTTGTAGCCACACACAGACGCTAACACCAGGTGATGCCACACAGATGCTATCACCCACACACTGGCACAACCGTGCACCAATCGCAACCCTCAACAAGATCGCACTGGTTTAAAACTCTAGACACAAAGCTAGACCTCTCACCACGAGTTCACCACTCAAAATTAATCTCACTACAAAGGTTCACAACCTCTAGTTCCTCAAATATCCTAGGGTCCACATACAAAATTTTCAAAGTCACCTCTTATTCCTCCACGACATAGTTTATTCCACTAGGTTCACGCGAAGCGGTGACTGGCTACCCTCCAAAAAGAAACACTTAAACTCTCTGCGCACCACCAAAGCTAGCAAAAACTAGTCAATTCCAGTCAACACAATTTCGTCTACTATTAACAAGAGATTAAGGATGATCGGTTCCTCAATTTATCAATAGATAGCCGACAATCATGATGGTGGTTTAGACCATCTTTACCTAACTTTAATAATGCTTCCTGCCACATGTGCTCCAGGTCATCCGAGACACAAGGGTCCATTAATTCCCTCGATGATTTTCTACACGTTTTCCTCGATTCTTACTATCTTGATCTCCCTAATGAGACCCAATACTCAAAACACAACACTTAAAACCTCATGCTTCCACTCCTGAAACATCTGTTAAGTATCACCCAACGGTAATACAGTGCCACCACGGCAAGTACCACCCAAACCATAACACTCAGAAAGAAGTTGTCATCTCCGTAGAAGTACTTCACAACTTCACCAATATCCATAAGTCCTTAATTTTTTTTCCTTTAATCTCATAACTGTACCGAACTGTACACTTTCTTTCAAATCTCGTTCTAACCATAGGCTTAACGACATCACCCCAACATCCGGTTGGTGATTACAACTCCTCAATTTTCTTGGCACTTGCCAAACTATGTCATCTACTTTTTTTTTTTGGACTCCCTTTATACAAATCTCAAATTCCCTAATATTCAATCTCTCAGGCGTCCACATATTTTCCAAATCAATACTTAGCTTATCTTTGCCTGCCTTAGCATAAAGCATTTCTCCTCGTTGACTGCCATCATCGGCACAAACCATTTTACATCGTATTCTCATTCTATTTCTAATCTCTCTTGAGTTTCTTCCTCTTATCATTAAATTCTATTTTACTCAAAAGAGCTTATCACCCTGACCATTCTTAACGGTTCCAACATCTTATCCTTAGAGTAAATTCCTACTTCCAAAATATACCTAGAGACACTTCTCACCTCAACTAACATAAGTCACATTCTCATGTGCTTCTTTCTTACTTGTTCTTAACGCCTACTCTCAATGACTAACTTCCTCATCCCATTTTTTCCACAAATAACACCTCGCACTTAACCTCTCCTTTTGCGAATATCTTGTTGATATTATAAACTCCACAAAATTCCAATTAGGTACGTCTCATCGATCTACTAATTTGAAACTTTCAGGTTAAACAACTGTCTAGAGTCGGTTCCCAAACCACCATGACCAATAAATTGTTGATTCCAAACAACACCTTTAGTTTGCCGTACACAAAACAATTATCCGCGTTCCACATCAGCTTGTTTCCAATCAAGCACACTCTTCTCCGTTCGATTGGTCCTTCATCATCGTGACCATTCTAAAGTTATAAAGTCTATTCCCACCGGAGAATCAATCCATAGATCTCAAATTCTTGCTAATCCTACTTTTATATCTATATACTCATTGATTTCTTATTCACTCTCAACCTTTACTAATGATCATCTCTTTACGGATAACTATATCCTAACTTATTATCTTAAGGTCACTATAATTCACTTCCAAATTGACTCATCTTACTCATTTATCAAGCCACTGAACACTTATCTTAAATTTTAATACTTGACCTTTCAAGAACAGCTACCTAAGCACAACACTTTGCTATGATTTCAACCTTAATACGTTCGATACCCAAATCAAACTCTTGAATCTACTCCTCAAGAACTACAATTACTGTCTTACCATCTAGATTCATCCATTAAATCCTAATAAACAATACATGGCCTTTCTTTATAGTAATTCTCACTATCTAAATACTCTTACGAATGAATCCTTGTCTAATTACAACTTGATATTTCTAGAAAATTTCCAAACATTGTCGTCCATGACCTGAATTTCTTAACGTTTGGTTACATCAACTCCTATGATTTCATAATTTCAAGGCACTACTTGGTCCTTTAACCCTCTTGGTCGATCAAAATCATTAACTTAAATGTACATCCGCACATGATCTCTACTCAATCTTGACTAATCTCTTCAAACTACTCAATAATTTTTGACTAATCCCTAAGAATTACTCAATATGTTCACTTCCTCTTAAGGCTTACCTGCCGATAACTAACGATTCTAGTTTACACTGCTACAATTCTCTATGTATTTCCATACTACACACATCTAGTATCACCTATAGTTTTGTCTCACCTCGACATCTATACTTACTATCTCTTGATCTACATATAGTTTGTCGCTTATCCATGTGATATTTGTTCTCTTACCCTTAATCATCACGAGATTCATCCATACTAATCTCATTTTCAAATCTAGTTTATCTCACACACTTAACTTAAACCCTTAAGGTACCCATCGTTCGTGCAACCGTCTTCTAACACCACCAAGTTCACTTACTCTTGACGCGCGATGCACTTTAATTCCAATACAAGTTGCTCCAATGATTATCCAATCATTGTAATTAAATCCAACTGACATCTCTGCATGCTCCACCATTCTACAGTGGTTGCATCCTCTTGACAACTGATTGACTTCATCAAGTTTCATCCTAACTCACCAGGACAGATATCCGATATCATCTTCAAATGATCATCCCAGTCCGATCTTTACTTTTTATCCTTTATCAGTACACACCCACTCGTCAATACTCAACATCTCTGAGTGACAACAACCAACGCCACTTTCATTCCATGGTTCCACTAACAAAATCCCTTGTAGTTCAGAGACACTTGTTGACTAAATTCAACCATCCTCCTATGTCTAAGGAATTCAGAGACACTATGTATAAGGAATTCAACCATCCCTCGGACCACTATGTCTAAGGAATTCAGAGACACTTGTCGACTAAATTCAACCAAGGCTCGGGGGTTTCAACAATTCTACTTACTGAAGTCTCGCTCCCTATAGTACTTCAGTAAGAAACAATCCAGTGCCTAAGCATATCCCATGATAGAGTCAAGACAACAACCACATAACCCACAACAGAACAAAAACCGATCGCTAGAACTGACACAACTCTAGCTAGATTCTAATCGACTTTGGACTGACGACTCAAGTACACACTTTCCCTTTGAAGATTTAAAGCCGGGCTCTGATACCACAATGTAACACCCCGATTTTCAAAGCCTAAAAAGGGGCATTAATTTAATTTTTTTTTTAAAAAACGAAACAACACAGAGTGCGCGGAAATTTTATGAAAAGAGCCGGCATCAAATATACAAAAGAACTCATAATAAAAATAGTGTTTTTGAGAAGCAAAGTGTACTCTTGAATATTTACAGTCCAAAAGTCTAAGTACTCAAAAGTACAAACATCCAAAAAAGTTAGAATTCTATGCCTAACCAAAAGAGCACGGTGTACAAACCACACCGGCGCATAGACTAACTAAACCTACTGCTCCACTCGATCACTGAGGGCTTGAGAAGCCACCGCCGTCCTCACGACCTACGGTATCAGACAGATAACCAACGTCTGGGGTGGGAGGAGCCCGCAATGTAATACGGCAAGGGTCACCACAAAATATATATATATATATATATATATATATATATATATATATATATATATATATAACTGGTGCGAGAGATATACAATTACCAAAAGAGAAAGCACTGAAAACGCTTAACAATCCCCACCAACGGGCGTATAGAAATAATGCACACATAGCCTATAATGCAGACTCTACAATGAGCGTGACACCAATCACTGGCTGCCACATGCATGAATTCCGGAATTTAACCTCTCTGCAGAGAGTCGTAGGTCCATCCCCTACTAAACCCCGCAGGGCATCAATAAAGTCCTATGGCCCATCACGGTCACCACGTAGGATTAGAGTGGATCCAATCACTGTCAATCACACCCCGTGGCCCATCACGGTCACCACGTATTGGACTCAATAAAAATCCCGCAGGATTAAGGTGGACCCAATCACTGTCAGTCGCACCCCATGGCCCATCACGGTCACCACGTACTATGAATGCATGAGCATACGATTCCCCATATATGCTAATGCAACAAATACATACCTCTCAAGCATATGTAATCCAAACACAACAGTCATACATATATTTCCAATCATATGTAGACAACCACAAATAATCATACATATATTTCCAATCATATGTATTCAACCACAAATAATCATACATATATTTTCAATCATATGTATTCAACGCATGTATATTAAACACTTTCTCATCACGAGAACACATAATACAAACATGCCAAGCACAACACAACATCCAGTGAAAAGACAGAAAGTACGTAGTGCCCTTACCTCGGCTAGCATTCCAACACGTACAACTTACCCTATGCGAGCAATATCCGTCTCTCTCGACGAAGTCCCCAATTCGGCTAATCCTCTTAACCCCAAGATTTAGCTCATAAGCACCACCAAGTTACAAGGATCAACTTCGGTTCCAAACTTTTTTCTTAATTCCTTCTAGATCTCTCACAATTCTATGTTTTCTATACTTGGAAAATTTTGGGAAATGAAAGAATGAGAGGGAGGGAGAGCTCACGGGAGAAGAGAGAAAAGGAATGGAAAATTGATCACCAAGCTTCTTTAAATATAAGGTCTCAAGTGATCCTAGCCTTTGGATCAAATAGTAAAAGGTGCAAGACTAAATCCTAGCCCTTCATTTTCCCACTCACATGACCAAAATATCTAGATATTTCTTATGATCTTATCAACTCATCTCGCTCAGTTTCTGCGCTCGCGCTTAAACGAGTCGTATCTCGCGTACCGATAAATTTTACGGAAACATAAAATTATACCGTAAACCACTTAATTAAAACAATTCACAGATTCTCAAATAAATTTTATTCCGAATAAATTTTCGCTCCTAAGCTCGTAAAAATATAATGAGATTAAATTATCATCACAGTCGATATATAAAGCTCCCATTTAAATTTTTTACTAAAAATAGAAACAGTAAAAATTTCTAACAGCGGGTAACATTCCTACTCGTTTTTCCAAAAACAGAGAAAAACTAAAACACGTAATTCTGACTTCGCAGAAACGTTCTCATAGATAAAAGAAGACTATGAAACAAAAGTCTGTGCCTTTCCAGAGCACGAGCACAAAATAGGCTCCAACTCAGCAAAAAGGCTATTATTGCGACAATACTCACAAAACCACTTAACAAAAGCCCTAATATTCTTAGCCAGTACTTATTTTCCTCACACAAAAGGTACCGTGGAATTACAGGTCTTACAAGTTACATAGAGGTATAATTGGTTCTCTTTTTTTACATAAATGCTTCTAGACTAGATATTTTTTTGCCTTAGATCAGGGGCGGATTTGTGTAAGGCATGTTGTGTCTATAACCACACCAGCCCAGTCTAAAATATTTTGAAAAAGAATAAATATATATTTTATAAATAATTTTAAGTCATTATGTATACATATTTGTACAAATAATAATGTAAGTATTAGTTTAGAGTTTTTTATTGACAACTATCACTACAAATATTAGTTTATAATTTATTATTGATGATTTCAAGTTTTTCTTTTCTACGTACAATATTATTTTAAGTTATATAGTTTAATTTTATAACAAACAATTTTTAACTTTGTTTGTCAAACTTCTTCAAAAATAACTTTGTTTGGCAAAAAATAGTGGATAATTAATCGAATGAGTAAAGTTAGCAATTGATCTATCATATTAATATGGAATGACATAAAAAAATATGTTTAATTAATATTTAATTTTTTCGAGTAACATTTTATGGATAAACTAAAAATTAATAAGTTATGAAATTGAATTATCTTATCAGAATAAACTAAAAGCTTGTAATTTTGGTTCAATATATTTTGATCCAAAGTAGGATCTTGTAGAGCATAAAATAATAATGATATGCATGATTTAACATATATATTCAACTAGTCGCCGGCCCGTGTGGTGCACGGGTTCGGCAGAACGACATATGTATGTCAATTATGGTTGTTGCTTTAGATTAGCGGTGTGGTTTAAGGTAATTATAGAAATGTTTGATGTGAGTTCAAAGACTAAATCATACAAAGGGATTAACCAAATTAAATCAATGAATACAATCTCTATCCAACTAACGCTGGCCCGTGGTGTTGCACGGCTTTTGTGAAACGCCATAACAAAGCGAATCAAGTGACATCAAGGATCAAATCAAGTAAAGATAACTACATAAATACAGAAAAATAATATTTGATAATGCCAATTATTTGAATGCTCGATTAGGATGAAGTGATTTAGTTGTAAGCATTAAATAATTTAGAGATAGCACTAAGTTACGATTACAAAGTCTAAATTCTGCGCCACAAAGTAGTGTTGGCGCATACAGAAAAATAATATTTGATAATGCCAATTATTTGAATGCTTGATTAGGATGAAGTGATTTAGTTGCAAGCATTAAATAATTTAGAGATAGCACTAAGTTACGATTACAAAGTCTAAATTCATAGAAAAGAAAAATATATAGCATAAAAAGGATACATGCTTATAGCATTAATCATGCGTTGCACATGTTTTGTGGAACGCCATAATAAAGCGAATCAAGTGAAGCATCACACCGAATTTTACAATGGAGCCTTCAAGACCCGTGATATGTATACAATTTAATTTTGACGTAACAACACACTTAATTTAATTTTCTCATGTTTAGGTGTGTGTATCTCAAATAATATAAACTAAGTTGGTCAAATTTTCTCATGAGTAACACGTTAAGATGATGAAATTAAAAATCATTCATATAATCATTGATAATAGGATCAAGAAGTACATTGCATATTATTGCTGGATAGCTCAGTCACATCAAATTTTATAGTAGAACCTTCAAAGACCCGTGGCATGTATAAAAATTTAATTTTTACCTTTTTTTGCTGCTAAATTAATATGATTATAAAGAAATGCGTTAAGATAATGAAATTAAAAATCATTCATATTGTCATTGATAATAGGATCAAGAAGTACATTGCATACGATTGTTGGATAGCTCGGTCATATCAAATTTTATAGTGGAACCTTCAAAGACCCGTGACATGTATAAAAATTTAATTTTTACCCTTTTTTCTTGCGCAATTAATATGTTTCTAAATGACAAACATCAATGAATTAAAAAGAAAACTTCATTAAGACAACAATCAAAATAGTTGAAACTAATCATGTGCCATAAAGTAGTGTTGCCGCATATAGAAAAATAATATCGGATAATGTCAATGCTTGGATGAAACAATGAACAAATAATTTTGATCGAGAAAGAGGCAAAGTAGATGAACCAACCCCCACAATCAAAACCACTCTTATGCAATAAATGTCTCTTGGGAGGATTAGAGATTGGATACTTGACATAGTGCGCAAAAGTTTTAAAACTTTATGTAAGTAGAGCGCAGAAATTACAAACCTATTTATATGTAGCGCGTAAAAGTTAGTTAAATTCGAAACATTAACATTTAATTAAGAGTTCAATCACCCGTTATAAATATTTATTTAGAAGAGCCATTAGATGTTATAGAAAGGTTTACGATACATCTTTATAGATTAAAATAAGACATTCTTAGTTCAAGAGAAGTAGTAGTGTTTTGTTAAACACACTACAAATCCCTACGGAGACCCATCAATTTTTATTAAGTTAGTACACTTGTACACCATAAAATTGACCATGTTATAGTGGTAATTGAACACTCTTAACTTAATAAATTCTTTCAAGTTGCGAGGTAGAAGAGATTTAGGGTGGTTAAAAGTCTATCATATTAGAGCTATATGTTAACTTTTGTAGTAAAAATGCAAATTGTTGGTCATTATTTTCATTCATCAAGTTAACAAAAACACTTTTTACACATTGTGTTGCTTTCAAGCAAGAAAGTTCCACCGAGGTTAAATTGCAATGTAGAGGCCGTCTCTGCCTCAAACAACTCAATTGTTGTTGCTTCTTTTACTGCAAAACAGTTGTCATGTTCATCTCTCTTTGAATTGTTATTGATGTGAATCTAAATCGGTCATTAGCAAATAATAGGCAAAAACATATCAATATAAAAGATTTTATCCAATCATTCAATACTCAACATAAAGTCTAAAGTGACATTTGGAATATTATCTCTAGCAAAACAACCATACGGACTTAACCAAACATCAATCATAAAATTCCATTTAATGGAAAGTGTAAAAAACAAATAGGGTTTTAATTTTTTTGTTACGGGTAAAACTGTAATATTAAAAAATATTGGGACAAAACTATAATTTTAAAAAAAAATAGAAGCAAATTTGAAATTTTTAAAAAAATTAGGATTCAAAATGCAATTTATAAAAGTAAAGAGGTCAAAACGAAAATAATAAAAGTGTGGGGTGTAAATGTAAATATATAAAGTACAGAGGCAAAGCTGTAATTTTATAGTCTGTTGCTGATGTGGCTGGAGTGACGTGACGGATGATGTGGATGTTGAGATGTAAACGGTGACGTGGCGATATGGTACACGTGGCGGACAATGAATGGATGACATGTGTTAGATGATGTCATGATAACATCATCGATGACATAAGGTAGTAGGATTTTGGAAGGGGCATTAGGGTTTACCTCATCCAACCTTTTTTATATTGTAAGATAAGTTATAGTGTTTTTTTCAAAAAAAAAAAAAAAAACAGAATTTTGTGGCTTCTTACATATAGTTTTTTGGTTTTCTTTTTTGAATTGAAATCTTTTAATTTGTTGATTTATTGTTATTTTTCTTTTGAATATGCATGTTGTATTAGTACTAATCTCATATATTATTTATTATTTAACTAAAATATTAAGATGAATAATTTTTTTCTTCAATAATACTTAAATTTTTTAACCTCACTAATAATTCAAGTTCAGGTCCAATTCTGCTTTATATTCAAACATCATCTTATCTTACATCTTTTTAACCAAAAAAGATAAAGTCATCTTCTTATCTTACATTTTTTTAACCAAAAAAGATATAGATTTGAATAATATTCATATATTTTTCATCTTCGATTCTATAGCCACCATTGCACAAAAGCATTTATAAAATACAAAGGATATTTAACTTTATATTAGGTGCATCTTCAACCTAGTTAGCAACATTAGTCAATGCATGTGCAGGGGTTAGTTTCCACTTCCCACCCGTTCACACTTGTACAAACTTTGAAGAATATAAAGGTATGTTCACACTCATTGTCTCCGGTGGCGTCTTCCATTGTGAAATTATTAATAATAGATTTTTTGAGGTCTTATAGGATTATTAAAAATAGGATTTAATAAAAAAAAATGCAAGAAATTTAAAAGAATTGTCTTTGATTTAGAATTACGAATAATTTCAATAACATTAAAAAAATAATCTCCTTTATCATTAATATAAAAAAAATTGATAAACAAGACAATCTCTATCGCACATATCTCTATTTGATAAAACTATAATATCTATACCTAATACCAATATATAAAGATAATGCATCTTTTGGTGTAGACTTTTTCTTATTGTCACTTTTACCCTTCACTCTATTCAAATATTTGCATATGTTGAAAAATAACTTACACACAAAAGTTGATTTTTAGTTTAATTTTTGTAAGAAAAAAAAATATTTCTTTCTTTTTCTTAATAATTAAGCACAACATACTAATAGACACAGAACAATATTAATAACAAAAGAAAAAAGACGGACTGGCCGACACGAGAATGACCGTCCAAACGCTAGTAACAATAAATTATAAACCGTCTAAAAATATTATTCGAAGTAGAACAATATGTTTTAGAACATTTTGTAAGTTTGTAAGTAATAAATTCTTCATTTAAGAATAAATTTCAAATATTTTGACTCGATATAATACCTCATTTGGAAACTCACAATCCCTCGTTTTATACGCTTCATTCACTAATATTATATTATCCTATAATTTTTTTTTGAAACTCTCATTTTTATGAGGCTCTATGTCATATAGCTCATGTGGCACATACATCGAAGACGCCTCTATTTGTATCACATAATAGTACTATAGCAGGGTTTTTCTTTTGAAAATCAAAACTGTTATTATTAATAACACATTATAAGTATAAGATAAGATAAAATAAGATGCCCTAATAATATAAACAATACAAAATTAATAGGATAAAAAACATCCAAATTCCAATCAAAAGGAAGCTAAGAAAACAAAAAATATAAAGAGAGTAAAATGCACACGCCACCAAAAACTCATTACATAGACCATCATAACAACTAACTAATAATACTCTAGTGTTTAGTGGTTCTTTTTTTATACGCATAGTGTTTAGTTTGGTATGGTATTGTAAGCAAATTTTATTTTATTTTTACGCAACTTGTAAACAGAATTTAATGTCATAATTTTATATTAATTTATATTTAAATAAATTTAAAATCTATAAGTTATTTATTTGTTTGTTTTACGGGATCTGATGATGGGATTTTTAGAGGGGTTTTTCAAAATTTTAATCCTCTTAGCGGAACAATCCCGATGAATGGACCTTGATTAAATCATTAATCACAAATCAAATAACACAAAACTGTAAGTTTATGTGTTTACCTCTTGAAGTGCAGAACCTTTGAAGCAGAAACGATTTCTGATCACGAGCAAAGCAACATAGCGATGCCTCTACTCAGTCCACACAAACAGCTCCTTCAATCACCGTGCTAGCTGGAACTTGATTGATGGCTTTTGAGAGAGAGCGGAGGCGGCTTTAGTTTAGAAAATTAGGATTCTAAATTAGGTTATTCTGTTCTCTACACAAGAGTTCTATTTATAGAGTTTCTTGTGTGATCAGCAAGTCATACTTACTCGTCATTATCCTAATTTTCATCACACTAAAACGCGCATAATTATCCGTTATAATTATTTCGTAATTATCTAACTACTAATAAATAAATCATATCTATTTACTTTATAATTATCCGATATAATTATTTCGTAGTTATCCAATTAATAATAAGTCCCACTTATTATCTTGTAAATAAATAAATCTTATTTATTTATCTCATAAATAAATATTATTTATTTATCTTGTAAATAAGTCTAACTTATCTATTTCTCTCATATATCTGTTCTATGTGTGTGACCTCTGTAGGTTCTCGTAACATTGGTAATAACATTAAATCATGTATTTAATATTATAAACAACGGTTAGAATCTAGCAATACGGAGAGAGAATGAATTTTAGAGAGAGAAGGAGTGGAGATTACGTGAGTTCACTGTTCATCATCATCTTGCACCACTAAACCGCCCACCACCGCCTTTCCTTTACCGGTTTTTCTTACCATGTCTTCGTTTAACATCCCCTGGAAATTCCTAGACCTTTCCAACGACCCAAAAAACACAATCATCGAACCACCTATGCCCCAGAAAACCTTTGCTCAAGCCCTATCTAACCTTTGCGATATCCCTATTTCGCAGTTCCCTCAACCGGTTGTAAAAGGCCAGCGCCTTGCTATTGAGATACCGGAGGTCCTTTATGAAGCCGGTGTAGATGCATGCAAGCACAACCTCCATGGTAGGATCCTGTGGCCTAAGGGTTCGACTCTTCTTTCGGTCGTTGCCTTGAAAGCTAAGCTTTCTCTTATCTGGAAGGATCTCTCACGATGGGGAGTCATTTCTCTAGGTAAGGGTTTCTTTGAATTTACTTTTTCTACTCTTGAAGATGTGAGAAGGGTTAGGTCTTCCCCCTCTTGGAATCTAAACCCTGGTATTTTAAAGCTTTTTGCTTGGTCGAAGGATTTTAATCCAAAAATGCAACACAACACTTCAGTACAAGTCTGGGTGAAAATTTTTGGCTTGTCTCAGGAATATTGGCATAAAAACATTCTTTTCACTATCGCTGGTAGTATTGGTACCCCTATATGCATGGACTCTGCCTCTGCTAAACCTATGCATGAGAGAACTTTTGGTCAGTTTGTGAGGATTTTAGTTGATATTGATCTCTTACAACCATTAAGACACAAATTGCTGGTGGAAAGGAAAGGGTTTGCTTTCTTTGTGGATTTAGAACATATCCCTGCTTTTTGTGACGGGTGTAAAGTCATAGGGCACACTTTTGAGAATTGTAAAAGATGGAACATGGAGGAGGAGAATAAAATTACTAAAGAACATGTTGTGAAAAAGAAACCAATAGTTGAGGCTGCCAAAATCTTTGTCCCAACCAAAGATGGCAGGAAAAATCAGAGCTTACCAAAAGAAGTCATCAATGTGGAAAATGAAGTTATTAATGTGGAGGATACAAGCAGCAAATCACCTCAAGTTATTCCAGATAGTAACAACATCAACAGGGATGTAGGCTCATCTAGTAAGTCACCCTCTGACAATAAAATTCTTGAAGGTCCTATTTTGAGCCCTGTGAGCCCTAGGTCTTTGCTTATTGCACAAGACAAGCTTTTAGAGCAGGAATTGAATGATAATGATGAATCAAGTTCACAAAACTCATTTGTTGATGCAACACAGCTTGGTGAGGTTGTGAGACAGATTGAAGTTTCAAAACAACCTGTGATTATCTCAACAGTTCAGAATCAAGGGGAAGGGATTGTTGGAGATTTGATTGTAGAAGCTGAGAACACTCCTGATAGAGTTGTGAAAGACATGGTTTTTCTTAAAGAATCATGGGCAAACATGGCAGAAGCAGAGGAGGAAATCCAAAAGAACCTAGAAGACACAGGTCAGATTGAAGGCTCTCATAATGATGGTTTTCAAGTTCAATTGTCAAAAGCTCGGAAAAAAGCACAGAAAAAGAAAAAACAAGCTAGTAGGGATTCTTACATAACCAGATCAAAAGGGGTTTCTCCTAAACCTTTTAGATGAAGAGCCTCTATTGGAACACAAGGGGTCTTGCTAATGCCCCTACAATATTAGCTTTAAAAAGGCTTATAAAACAAAATAAACCTGATATAGTTCTAATTGCTGAACCTTGGATGGTTTTTGATGATCTGCCTAGCAGATGGCTTGCCAACCTAAACCTTAAACTTTTTGCTTGTAACACTAGACCTAACCTTTTACCTAACCTTTGGTGTTTATGTAAATTATCTTTAGATCTTGTTATCTTAGCCTCTGATGATCAACAGGTTGTTTTTACCATTAATGTCAATGATAAAACCCTGGCTATCTCTGCTGTGTATGCTTCCACAAACTATAGAACTAGGAGGAATCTTTGGAATGCTCTTAACTGTTTACAAGCACAACATGATCTTCCTTGGAGCTTTATTGGTGATTTCAATGTTATCTTGGGGGCTCATGAACATAGAGGAAGAAGAACTCCTGCAAGATTGCCTATAGAAGAGTTTCAAAATTGGACAAACACTTTCAACCTTGTTCATCTTCAAACCAGTGGAGCTGCTTTCACTTGGAACAATGGAAGAGGGGGATTATGTCACACTGAAAGAAGGTTGGATAGGGTGGTTTGTAATAGTTCTTGGTTGGATTTGTGTAGAGTTTCTTCTGTTTCATCTCTTCCTAAGCATAGATCTGACCATTTCCCTTTACTCTTTGAGTTTCTTATTAGCATGGGATCTCATGTGTCTCAGTTTAAGTTTTTGAAAATGTGGTCCATGCACCCTGATTGTAGGAACCTTATTTTAGATTGTTGGAATTCTCATATTATTGGTTGCCCTATGTTTGTTCTTAGTCAAAAATTAAAGAATTTGAAGACTCAGCTTAAGGTCTGGAACAAAGTGACTTTTGGGAATGTTAATGACCAAGTCTCTGCTGCAGAATTGAAACTCAATCAAATTAAAAAAGAAATTCAAGATCAAGGTCACTCTGAAGATTTTCTATTACAAGAGAAAGCTGCCAGTGCTAGCTTTGAAGAAGCCTTGAATAAACAAGAAGTTTTTTGGCAGGAGAAAGCCAAGCTTAACTGGCACTTAGAGGGGGATTGGAACACTAAATTCTTCCACACTATAGCCAAAATCAAATCCACAACTAATTACATAAATACCCTTCAAGATGGTGATACAGTGCTCACAGATCAAGATCAAATAGCTGAACATGTTAATTTTTATAAGAATTTATTTTGCTCTAACACTGTTTTGCAGGATCCAGTACTTGCTGAAGCTGTTATCCCTACTTTGGTGTCAGAAGAAGTTAATGATTTGATGTCTAGATTGCCCTCTCCTAATGAGATCAAAGCTGCTGTGTTTGCCCTGAACAAAGATAGTGCACCTGGACCAGATGGTTTTGGAGCATTCTTTTTTCAACATTATTGGGAGATTGTCAAGAAGGAGGTTATTGATGCTGTTTTACAATTCTTCTCTACAAGCTGGATTATGCCAGGGTTCAACTCCAACATCATTGCCTTGCTTCCCAAGTCACCTGAGGCCTCATCAATTGACCAGTATAGACCCATAGCCATGGCCAACTTCAAATTCAAGATTATTTCCAAAGTTCTTGCTGACAGGTTAGCTTCCATTATGCCTAACCTTGTATCTGCTGAGCAACATGGTTTCATACATGGTAGAGATATTAGAGATTGCTTGTGTATAGCCTCTGAAGCAACAAATCTTCTTCACAACAAGGCTTTTGGTGGTAACTTAGCTCTTAAAATTGATATTACCAAAGCCTTTGATACATTGAATTGGAAATTCTCGTTGTCAGTTCTTAGGAAATTTGGTTTTGGAGATACTTTATGTAACTGGGTTAATGCCATTTTGCAGTCAGCTTATCTTTCTGTTTCTATTAATGGAAAATCTCATGGATACTTTAATTGCAATAGAGGCGTTAGGCAGGGAGACCCTCTTTCTCCACTTCTTTTTTGTTTGGCTGAGGAAGTTTTAAGTAGAAGTATCACTCAGCTTGTGCTTCAAGGCAAGTTGAATCTTATTAAGGGTACCAGGAAGGTCAGTGTGCCTTCACACTCTTTTTATGCTGATGATCTCATGATCTTTAGTAAGGGCAATTTAAGTGGTTTGAGGTGCCTCAAAGAGCTGTTTAACTCTTATGCTTTGGAATCAGGTCAGACTATCAACAATTCTAAGTCTACCATCTTCTCTGGATCTATTACACCTGGTAGAATGAACATCATCTTGCAGCTGTTCAATTTTAATTTAGGATCATTACCCTTCAATTATTTAGGAGTGCCTATTTTTAAAGGGAAACCTAAAGCTTCACATCTCCAACCAATTGCTGACAGAATCAAGCTTAAGTTATCAGCTTGGAAGGCATCTTTGTTATCCATAGCTGGTAGAGTTCAGTTGGTTAGATCTGTTATTCAAAGCATGCTAACCTACATCATAGCTATTTATTCTTGGCCTGTATCCCTGCTTACGGATCTTGAAAAATGTATTAAAAACTTCATTTGGAGTGGAGACATAGAAAAAAGGAAATTGGTTACAACCTCTTGGAAAAAAGTTTGCAGACCTCTGTCACAAGGGGGCCTAAATCTTAGATCCCTGACAAGCTTAAACAAGGCCTCCAACCTCAAGCTATGCTGGTCCCTTTTCTCTATAGATTCTTCATGGGCTTTGCTATTGAGAGATAGAGTAGTAAAGAACAAGAAAGTTATTCAGCATCATGTGTTTTCTTCAATTTGGAGTAGTATAAAAGAGGAATATAATGTGATTTTGGAAAATTCTTTTTGGTTACTTGGTGATGGCAAAGATATTAACTTCTGGAAAGATAGCTGGTGTGGCATTCCTCTAGTTGATCATTTCAACATACCTCCTCAGATTGGTCAGAACCTTTCCTCTACTGTCAGTGATTATATTCTTAATGGCCAATGGAATATACCTCAGCAACTGTCCATAATGTTTAACAACATCAGCTCACTTATGCATACTGTTACTATCCCCTTGGCTCACTCAAATGACAAACTCCTTTGGAAACACTCTGACACAGGTGACTTGGATCTCAAGCAAGCCTACTCTTTTAAGCTGCAGCAGTTTCAAGATTTACAGTGGGCAAAATTGATTTGGAACAAGGATATACCACCTTCAAAATCTCTAATGGTTTGGAGGTTGATGCACCAAAAGATGCCTACAGATGAGAATTTAATGATTAGAGGATGTGCAATTGCCTCTCTCTGTAACTTTTGCAATTGTCATGTGGAAACTTCTTATCACATTTTCTTTGAGTGTATCTTTCCCACTAGACTCTGGTCATGGCTGGCAGGTTGCTTAAACCTTACTATCCAATTCACTTGTATGGAAGATATGTGGAATTTATGTGACATGAATTGGTCTCCTCAAAGCAAAGTAACCATAACTGCAACTATCACTAATCTTTTAAATACTATATGGTTGGAGAGGAATCAGGCTAGGTTCAATGGTAAGGTCCCTTCCTGGAGGAATGCTATCTCAAATATCATTTCCAGCACTGCTCTTACAGGTAACAATACCTCCAAACTTTCATCAAACACATTAAGAGATTTTTCTTTTCTCAAGCAGTTCAGAATTTCAATTCATCATCCAAAGGCTTTATCCATTAAAGAGGTGTGTTGGCAGCCTCCTTTATTGAATTGGTATAAATGTAATATAGATGGAGCTTCAAATGGTAACCCTGGTTTATCTTCTTGTGGAGGAATTTTTAGAGATCATGAGGCTAATTTTATGTATGCTTTTGCTGAGCCTCTTGGAATTGCTACTTCATATGTTGCTGAGCTATGTAGTGCTTTAAGAGCCATTGAGATAGCTGGTCAGAACAATTGGTCTCACTTATGGGTTGAGTCAGATTCTTCTTTAGTGGTTAATGCTCTCAACAATCCTGATAAGCTAGTTCCTTGGCACTTAAGGAATAGATGGAGAAATGTTAGGCTTAGGCTAAATCAGATGACTTGTATTATAACTCATGTGTATAGAGAAGGTAATCAAGCTGCAGATCTTCTTGCAAATCATGGTTTAACAATCGATAGCTTTATGTTTTGGCTTGAATCCCCCTTGTTTCTTAGTGATTGCTTGCAGAGAAACAAAGCTGGGATTCCTAGCTTTAGGGTTTGCACCTCTTAGGGAGTTTTGGCCTAGTCCCCTCCCTTGTACTTCATCTCTTTTCCTGCTTTGAACTTTTCCAGCTTACATCACCACCATTTAGACAAAACACATAACCAGATTGCGATTTAAAGTCATCATGATCTGTCTGGAAACTATCATCGGTGTAACCTTTCACAGCGAGCTCTTCTTGGCCTCCATAGACCAAGAATGTGTCCTTAGTTCTTCTCAAGTACTTAAGGATATTTTTGACAGCAATCCAATGATCGTTGCTGGGATTAGACTGGTACCTGCTCGTTGTATTTAAAGCATACGAGACATCTGGTCGAGTACATAACATGGCATACATGATAGATCCAATTGCAGATGCATATGGAGTGTTAGTCATTCGATCCCTTTCTTCTTTAGTTGAAGGGGATTGCTTCTTTGACAGACTAACGCTTTGAGACATAGGCATGAATCCTTTCTTGGAGTCGTGCATATTGAAGCGCCTCAAGACTTTATCTATGTATGTACTCTGACTTAAGCCAAGCAATCGTTGTGATCTATCTCTATAGATTCTGATTCCTAATATATAGGTATCTTCGCCTAAGTCTTTCATAGAAAAGCATTTCCCTAACCAAGTCTTGGTGTCTTGCAGTGTAGGGATGTCATTTCCAATGAGTAATATGTCATCTACATATAACACTAGAAATGAAACAATGCTCCCACTAACCCTTTTGTAAACACAAGGTTCATCTTCGTTTTTGATAAATCCGTATTGTTTTATAGTTTCATCAAAACGAAGATTCCAGCTTCTGGAAGCTTGCTTCAATCCATAGATTGATCGCTGTAGCTTGCATACTTTCTTGGTCTCATTTGGTATGCCAAAACCCTCAGGTTGTGTCATGTACACATCCTCAAGGAGATTTCCATTTAGGAAAGCTGTTTTGACATCCATTTGCCAGATTTCATAATCATGGTATGCAGCGATGGCAAGTAAAATTCGAATGGATTTAATCATAGCAACTGGTGAAAAGGTTTCATCATAGTCTACACTATGAATTTGCTTGAACCCTTTAGCAACCAATCGCGCTTTATAGGTATTTACCTTTCCATCCATGTCAGTTTTCTTTTTGAAAACCCACTTACATCCTATAGGATTAACTCCTTCAGGTGCATCAACCAAGTTCCAAACTTGGTTAGTGTACATGGAATCCATTTTGGATTTCATGGCTTCAAGTCACTTCTCAGATTCAGGACCGGTTATGGCCTCTTGGTAGGTTACAGGCTCATCTTGATCCATGAGCAATATGTCACCTTGTTCTGTTATGAGAAATCCATATCTCTCGGGTTCTAGACGTATCCTGTTTGACCTCCGTGGTTCTTGTGTTACTTGAGCAGGATTTTCTAACACAACATTTTGTGTATCCTGTTCTTCTTCCTCCATCGATATATCATTACTTTGAGATTCTTGAACTTCTTCAAGATCTATCTTTCTCCCACTGTTTCCTTTGGAAACAAATTCCTTCTCAAGGAAAACCCCAGTTCGAGCGACAAACACTTTGCCTTATTTAGGGTTGTAGAAGTAATATCCCCTAGTTTCTTTAGGGTATCCCACAAAGAAACAACTATCAGATTTGTGCTCAAGCTTAGTGGACATCATTCATTTCACATAAGCTTCACAGCCCCAAACCTTCAAATGTTGTACATTTGGTTTTCTACCATTCTATATCTCATATGGTGTCTTTTCTACCGCTTTGGATGGAACTCGGTTAAGTGTGTATGCTGCAGTTAACAAGGCATGTCCCCAGAAAGAGTTTGGAAGTTTAGCATGACTCATCATTGAACGAACCATGTCTAACAAGGTTCGATTCCTCCTTTCAGAAACGCCATTCCATTGAGGTGTTCCTGGAGGAGTGAGTTGAGATAAGATCCCACACTCTTTTAGATGACTCTCAAATTCTAGGCTCAAATATTCTCCACCTCGATCGGATCGAAGCATCTTAATTTTCTTGCCTAGTTGGTTTTCTACTTCATTTTTAAATTCTTTGAACACTTCAAAAGATTCAGATTTGTGTTTCATTAGATAGACATATCCAAACCTACTATAATCATCAGTGAATGTTATGAAGTATTGGAAACCTCCTCTAGCATGTGTGTTTAATGTTCCACATACATCGGTATCGGTATGTATGAGTCCCAAAAGATCACTTGCCCTTTCACCTTGTCCTGTGAATGGGCTCTTAGTCATTTTTCCCAATAGACAAGATCGGCATGTCTCGAATGATTCAAAATCAAAAGAGTTTAATATTCCATCTTTGTGGAGCTTAGAAATGCGATTCTCATTTATATGGCCTAAACGACAGTGCCAAAGGTATGTTGGATTTAACTCATTTGGTTTAATCCTTTTCGTATTGATGTTATAGATTGGCATTTCAAGATCAAGGACATAAAGTCCATTATTCATTTGCGCACTAGCATAGAAAATATCATTTAAATAAATAGAGCAACAATTGTTCTTAATCATAAATGAAAAATCAAACTTGTCCAAACAAGAAACGAAAATAATATTCCTGCTAATGGCAGGTACATAATAGCAGTTCTCTAACTAAATTATAAAACCACTAGGTAAAGTTAATTCATAAGTTCCTACGGCTAAAGCAGCAACCTTTGCTCCATTGTCAACTCGTAGATCAACTTCACCTTTTGCCAATCCTTTACTCCTTGTTAGTCCCTGCACATTGGTACAAATGTGAGAACCACATCCGGTATCCAATACCCATGATGCTGAAGTAGATAAATTAATTTCTATAACATAAATACCTGCTGAATTGGAACTCTCTATTCCATTCTTCTTGTCTTCCAGGTACTTAGGGCAATTTCTTTTCCAGTGTCCAGTCTTACCGCAATGGAAGCAATTTCCCTCCTTAGCTATGCCACCCTTGGGTTTCAAAGCATGAGTGGCTGGTTTGGGCTTAGCAACTTCTTTGCCCTTCCCTTTTCCAGCCCATTTGTTCGGCTTCTTGTTCTGCTTTTTGGAATTTCCATTATTGACCATCTGAATGGCCTTTCCTTTTCCTTTGTTCAAGTTCTTCTCAGCAGTTCTTAACATAGCTGAAAGTTGTGGCAGAGTTTTGTCCATATCATTCATAATGAAATTCATGACAAACTGATTGAAGCTTTCCGGCAATGATTGCAAGATAAGATCAATAGAAAGCTCCCGCTCAAGGGGAAAACCCAATCGCTCTAGGTTCTCCACATACCCAATCATTTTGAGCACGTGAGGCCCTACAGGAGCTTCTTCTGCCAATCTACATTGGAAAAGAGTTTTGGAAACTTCAAACCGTTCATGTCTAGCTTGCTCTTCATAGAGCATCTTTAGATGTTCGATCATAGCGAAAGCATCCATATTCTCATGTTGCTTCTGAAGCTCAGAGTTCATAGTTGCTAGCATGAGACAGGAAACTTCTAAGGCATCATCAACATGCTTCTTATAAGCATCTCTATCAGCCTTAGGTGCAGAAGCAGCCGGTTCTTCCTCAGGAACAGGTTCCTCGAGAACGTACAGCCTTTTCTCATTCTTGAGGACAATCCTCAAGTTACGGTGCCAGTCTAGAAAATTGTTTCCAGACAGTTTTTCCTTGTCGAGGAGTAATCGCAACATGTTGTTGGAATGGTTAGTTGTCATGGTTATCTACATTTAAAATATTGCAAAGTAAGTATCATGAAATAAACATATTTAATTTGGACTTTAATTAAATACGCTCCCACTATTTTACTCAAATCAAACAACCTTCTACATTTGATTCAGAAAACCCCGTTGGAAGATTTTTCTAGTGAGTTGAAATCCATATTTCACTTATTTTTGAGTCAGCGGAGGCTGATCCCCCAAAACTAAGTTATTTAGGTAGGAACTCTTTCCAATTGTATCCTATACAACTTTCAATACAGTTGGGCAAGTAACTCCTTACTTTAATCTATCATATAGATGTTTCCAACAATGCTTCTAAATTTATTTTAATCTTATTAAAATTAATTTAGTTAAGTTAGACCCAAAATCAATAACACTCGGGTAAATTAGAATTACCTCACCGCATCTTACTATTATTGAAAAGTGCACTTCGCGGAGGCGAACCCACACCTTTCAATATTAGTCTTGAAGGATGTTATTCTTTGAAAAGCTTTTAACTTAATATTTTTCTTGGAAGGATTTATTTTAGTTATGATCTCACCACGGCTTATATAATAATATATTATCGTCTCTCACATGCATCAATATACATACATTCATATGCATCAACATACATATAAATAAACGTGATATGGTTATGGCCCCTAACACAATGATTCTCTCAAGCCAATGAAAGAATCTCAAACTATTCCTAGAATTGATCTTGCTTCTCCAAGCTTGACTTCCAAGATTGTTGTTACGCCATGTATCCTTTGCTTATCTATCTCTTAATTACATTACATATAAGAATACTCGTTTTACATACGAGGGAGTGGATGAGAAGAGAATGTACAAACAGAATTAAATAGAGAGGCACGACACGCAGGCCGTATTTTAAAACCAATTAAAATAAAGGACTAAGGCCATAACCATTCACCATACAAACAATAACAATAAACACACTTTATTATTATTATAACAATAATACGGATTTATGAAGCTGATTAATTCAATTAGGCCAAAATTAATTAACCACATGTATCCATTAGAGATATCAAACATATACTATCATAATAATATACTATCATATCACTGTTATCGGTTTCAAGCTGAAATCACGTTACATGATCAATTGGCACAATTTTATTTATTTTCCTTTTAAACAAAATAATTAGAATCGGCTTTAACAAAATTGATCATTGACCAAATCAGTTACGTATGGTACTCGTGTGATATCATTGGAAACTGAAAACAACTTAAGTGATGATATTGGCTGATTTTAAAATTCGTTAATATCATTCAATTTAATTCTCTTAAACAAATCGAATTTGTTTCGTACCGAAAGTCAGTATACTCTCTTAACCGATTACATTCATGCATATTGATTTTAAAATTATAAACATGTGATTAAACACTTTTAATCGAACAGGTCCATATAAATATAATTATATCATCATATAAATATCAATATATATTAAATCGATTTGAATCTAATGATTTAATCGGAACCGAAGCTCTGATACCACTGATGGGATTTTAAGAGGGGTTTTTCAAAATTTTAATCCTCTTAGCGGAACAATCCCGATGAACGGACCTTGATTAAATCATTAATCACAAATTAAATAACACAAAACTGTAAGTTTATGTGTTTACCTCTTGAAGTGCAGAACCTTTGAAGCAGAAACGATTTCTGATAACGGGCAAAGCAGAAACGATTTCTGATAACGGGCAAAGCAACGTAGCGATGCCTCTACTCAGTCCACACAAACAGCTCCTTCAATCACCGTGCTAGCTGGAACTTGATTGATGGCTTTTGAGAGAGAGCGGAGGCGGCTTTAGTTTAGAAAATTAGGATTCTAAATTAGGTTATTTTGTTCTCTACACAAGAGTTCTATTTATAGAGTTTCTTATGTGATCAGCAAGTCATACTTTCTCGTCATTATCCTAATTTTCATCACACTAAAACGCGCATAATTATCTGTTATAATTATTCCGTAATTATCTAACTACTAATAAATAAATCATATCTATTTACTTTATAATTATCCGATATAATTATTTCGTAGTTATCCAATTAATAATAAGTCCCACTTATTATCTTGTAAATAAATAAATCTTATTTATTTATCTCATAAATAAATATTATTTATTTATCTTGTAAATAAGTCTAACTTATCTATTTCTCTCATATATTTGTTCTATGTGTGTGACCCCTGTAGGTTCTCGTAACATTGGTAATAACACTAAATCATGTATTTAATATTATAAACAACGGTTAGAATCTAGCAATACGCCGTTGTCACCTAAGTGACGAGAATGTCATGTGATCTGACAAAACCTTTCCGTGATAACAAACTTGTGCATTATTACCCTTTTGCCCTTTATATCTATATTGAACACAAGGCATAGATCGTGTCACCCTTGTATGGTTCAATATCTTATTTCTTGATCCCAAAATATACTGAGCAACGAATAAGTTCAATATCTCATATTGACTTAGTTCGGCGTGGCCACGCATTTTATCAGTCATATTCCATCAAGAGGCCTACAGATATTACTCCTATTAAATAGGAGGGGCAAATCCCATCTAGGTCACTCATGTCCAACATCCTGATTCTTCTCAGGAATCTCAAGGGTTTGATGAACATCATCACCCCCTTTGTCTTCAACTCTTACATCAGTGTTATCAACATCCATATTTTCTATAGCAGCATTCAAGGCATCTAAACCTAGGTTTTTAGCAGATCCTAGGGTTTCAGAATTTTTACCTTTTTCAGATATGAGAGATTCAGTTCCAGCAAGAGCTTTAGGCGATGTTTCAACATCTGCATCCCTGTCGTGTTTCTCAGATGATTCAACATTAGCCTTTGCCTTGAGATTAAACGGATCATCCTTTGTGAGAAGATCATCCATGTTCAGAGGAACCCTACATTCACCCCTCTTCAGCTTTCTTTCTTTCTTCTTTGGTTCAGCAGTCGATTGAGATTCTTTGACAGACTTGCTACTTTTCTTTGATTTCTTCTTTGATTTTGTGTTGGGAGGCGTGATAGCAATCGTTTCATCAGGAAACACTGTTGAGATAGGATCAGCATTAAGAGGAACCTCTTCAGTAGCAGATGGATTGACATTAAGAGGAGCGGTGGTGGTTGATCGTGATTTTGTGGGGGTTTTGGTAGAAGAAGACATGATTTGACCAATGTTGTAAACTCGTTGTAGAGAATAGAAAGTTTGTGGTAAGTTTGTGACGGCAAAGAACACAAAAGTAGGATTAGTAAAAAGAGAAGTTGAGTGGAGAGATATATAGCGTGTAGAGAGCGGTTGAATAAGGAAAGTAATGATGTTTTTAGATTTTCCTTGGATTGCGTGCAAAAATATATGAGAGAGGGAAAATGTGACAGTTGCACGCCGAAAGCCCATTAACTGTTATAACTCCTCATGCAAGCAAATACCCAACATACCCCTGAGCTTCTCAAATTGTTTGAAATCCAACGCTTTGGTGAATATATTTGCGATCTGTTCTTCTGTATTCACATGTTCTAATGTAATAATGTTATCCTCAACAAGATCCCTTATAAAGTGATGACGAATGTCAATATGTTTAGTTCTACTGTGCTGAATAGGGTTCTTGGAGATGTTAATTGCACTGAGATTATCACAATACAATGTTAGAACATCCTGTTCAACATTGTACTCCTGAAGCATTTGTTTCATTCACATCATTTGAGAGCAAGAACTACCAGTTGCAATATACTCTGCCTCTGCAGTTGATAAGGCCACACTATTTTGCTTTTTACTAAACCAAGAGATTAGATTAATACCTAGGAAGAAACAACCACCAGAGGTACTCTTTCTATCATCAGCACTTCCTGCCCAATCTGCATCACAATATCCAATCAACTTGCAGCTTTCACTATGGGAGTATAGAATACCATAGTCACAAGTTCCATTGACATATTTCAGAATTCTCTTTACTTGAGCAAGGTGACTGACTTTTGGATCAGCTTGATATCTGGCACACACACCTACAACAAAAGTAATATCTGGCCTGCTTGCAGTAAGGTAAAGTAAACTTCCTATCATACTTCTATACTGACTTTGATCAACAGACATTCCACTTTCATCCTTGGTCAATTTCAAATGAGTGGGTGCTGGAGTCTTCTTATGACTTGCAGAATCTAGACCAAACTTCTTCACAATGTTTTTAGTATATTTACTTTGAGAGATAAAGATTGTGTCTTCCATCTGCTTGACTTGTAGACCAAGAAAGTAGGTTAACTCTCCCACCAAACTCATCTCAAACTCAGATTGCATCTGGGAGATGAAATGTTGGACCATCTGATCCGACATCCCACCAAACACTATATGATCAACATATATCTGAGCTATCATAAACTTTCCTTCACTTTCTTTTACAAATAAAGTCTTGTCTGATCCTCCCTTCCTGTAACCATGATTCACTAAGAACTGAGTAAGTCTTTCATACCAAGCTCTAGGAGCTTGCTTCAACCCATATAGAGCTTTCTTCAACCTGTATACATAGTCAAGAAACTTCTTAGCAAAACCTTCTCTAGCTTTGGCAGTCCTTTCTTAGCAACTTTCCCAATGCCAACAATTTCACCTTTGGCTCCACCACCAAATGTCACATAGCTGGTAGCATAGGATTCTAGTTCATCTAGATAACCATCTTCTCCAGTCAGGTGTCTCGAGCATCCACTGTCAAAATACCAACAGTTTCTAGAGGTAGCTTTAAGAGCAATGTGAGCAATTTGAGCTGTCTCTTCCTTTTGTTCAGTCTTTGGCTTCCATTCTCTCTCAGGCTGCTGTGTTGGTTTATTAACATGCTCACCTTCATTGTGGTGATACCACTGAGGATATCCATATAATTTGAAGCAGTAAGGTCTTATGTGTCCTCTTTTACCACAGTGATGGCAAACCCATCTTCTAGGTCTTCTATTAGAACTTGATCCATGATGTTGAACAGGACGTTTCAACATCTGCCTCCCAGATGTAGGATCATATACACTTTCTGCAGGTATGAACTTTTCTGTATTCTTGTGTTGTTTGTTGTTCAACTTCCTGTAGTCAAATCCTATCCCAACACCTTTGTTCTTTTCTTGTCCATCAAGAATTTCATCCAGAACATCAGTGCCAGTATTCAGCATCCTGATCTGCTTCATTGTGTTCTCTAACTGAGAATTTAGTTGAGCAACTTCATCAGTTAGACCAGCTATTCTCTTCAATCCTTCATCTCTTTCAGTGGTGAATTGAACAATTGTTTTCTTTTGCCTGTGCAGGACTTTGTTTATTTCCAAGTCCTTCTCATACAAATCCCTATAAGAGGCAAGAAGATCATCATATGATAGTCCTTCATCAACTGACTCCACATCTGATGCACACATTCCAGCCAGAGCAGTCACACATTTAGCTGATTCATTATCTTCCTCAGAGTCATCTTCATCAGACCAAGTAACAGTCATGCTCTTCTTTTGTTTCTTGAGAAACGTAGCACATTCAGTCCTTATGTGACCATATCCTTCACATTCATGGCATTGTACACCTTTTGATGGACCTTGCTTCTCATCATTTTTACCCCTTTTGAACTTATCAGCGTGAGTGTTGATGTTGAATCGGATGTTCTGCCCATTTGGTTTTTGTCTCCAAGCTTATCTGAGTTTTCTACCAACTATGGCAAGCGCTTCTGTGAATCCATCATCTTCTTCAAGGCCATCAGTAGACTCACAGTCATCAGTGTTGGAAGCAAAAGCTATACTTTTACTCTTTTTGTCTCCTCTTTCATTTATAGCCAGTTCAAAGGTTTCAAGAGAACCAATTAGCTCATCAACTTTCATAGTATTGATGTCATGTGCTTCTTCTATAGCTGTCACTTTCATATCAAACCTTTTAGGAAGGGATCTAAGTATTTTCCTCACCAACTTAGCATCACTCATCTTTTCACCAAGCACATCAAAAGAGTTGGCTATATCCAGAATGTTCATATAAAAGTCATGTACACTTTCATCCTCTTTCATCTTTAAACTTTCAAACTTTGTAGTAAGAAGTTGAAGTCTAGACATTTTTACCTTAGATGTTCCTTCATGAACTGTTTCCAAAATGTCCCAGGCTTCTTTGGCAACCACACATTTCTTTATCAGACGAAACATACTTCTATCAACTCCATTGAAAAGGGCGTTGATGGCTTTCGAATTGTAGGTGGACAGATCTTGTTCTTCCTTTGTCCATTCAAGCTCTGCCTTTAGAACACTTGTTTTGTTGCCATCTTTATCAGTAACAACAGGGGGCTCCCAACCTGACAAGATTGCCCTCCAAACTTGGGAATCAAAGGACTTAAGAAAGGCGGCCATCCGCGACTTCTAGTAATCATAGTTCGTCCCATCCAACAGAGGTGGTCTGTTGACAAATCCCCCTTCCTTTTCCATAGCGCCAGAAAATAACTCCCCTTGATCTCACCCAGGTACAGGCAGGGTGCCTGCTCTGATACCAATTGAAATTCCGGCACGCAGGATTGGAATGTGCTATGTAATGTTCCAACACTTGAGATGTTGAGTACGATGTTGGAACATTCACCAGTGAGGACAAATGGTACAATAAATAAAGTTAACAGAACGATAAAAGACACAGTTCAATTGTTAACCCAGTTCGGCGCTTAAAACAAGCCCTAGTCTGGGGGATACCAATCCAGGAGAGAAATCCACTATGATAGTTCTAATCCTAAGCTAAACTCACCCGTTTACAACTTATGACTTGGACACTATCTCATGCAACTTCAACTTAGGAACTCCAAAGTTTGAGATCCCATCTCACCTCCTATTCAATCACTCAACCTGTGATAATAAACAAGGATATAATAGTTTGAGATCACACTCTAACACAAACTACCTCCGTACTTCAAAGCTTAGGAGTAGTTAACACAGATACAAGATCATATCTCCTAGTCTTGCATAAGAGAAATGCAAGGTAGGCTCACAAGTATACTAACACACAAACCCTAATGCAATGAGACAACTTTCAGAATACAACACACACGTACAAAACTAGGGTTACAAAGAAGCTTATATACTAAGAGTCTTCATGGGCTTCTTTGATGATTGGGCTTCAATATTCCTTACACACTTTAGCACGTGATTAATGAGTAGAGTCAACTGTTTCCAAAAGTTGTGTAGAGTTCTTTTGGAAATAATCATGTAGAGATACTCTAATAAATCATGCATAATTAAAGCACATAACAAAAGGCGTGGATTCCATAATCAAAGGGCGGCGCATTAATGAGGCAAGCGTTTCACTCAACCTGGAAAGGTATCCGAATGTTGAAACATTGTATCCAACATTGTCACACAAAGTTGTTATACCAAAATGAGCCAATCAACAAAACATTAACAATAGCTACTTGTTTACCACCCAACCTTATTCATAAATGTTCAAATTGTTCATTAGAATTAGCTCGGCCAAAACTAAGTTGTATACTACCTGTGTTCCACCTTAGCTTAGCTCTTACCTACCTTTCTTCACTTATTAGAATTTTCACCCTATTTTTTTTTTTTTTAGGATTGGATATGGATCCAAGTTGCTCATGTCTCGCAGGGAGCGGCAAAGACTCGAGTCTCCCGACTCATATTCACCTCCATCGTTTCTTGGATCTAGTTTAGAGGAAGGAGATGATGTTGATCATCTTCAAATAGAGCTATATAATGAAGAATGGGCCCATAAAGAAGTTCGTGATGCCACCTCTAAATATTCTAACCTCACTTCAGCTTTGGCAGGTTATTCGAACTTGTGTCCTACTCCCACACGTGATCTCTTTGATATTCTTCCTTGTTACGATGGAGAGGCAGTTTGTGACTCTCCCTCAGAGGGAGAGCAGACTTGCTTCACCTATGTGTACTACTGTGTTTTTTCAAAATTGGGAGTTCGCATGCCATTTACCGACTTCCAATGTGAGATTCTTCAAACACTCAACGTCGCGCCCACACAATTACACCCAAACAGCTGGGGATTGATTAGGGCGTTTGAAATTCTCTGTGGTGGCTTAGGTCTTCCTCTCTCTGCCTATTCCTATTTTAATTGTTTCCAAGCAAAAAGAAGTAAAACTCATTCCTGGATTTATATGAGTAACCGAGCTAAATATACTCTCATCACTACTCTCACTTCATCTTGGAAGAATTTTAAAAATGACTTCATTCGTATTTCTCCTAGCCCTGTTTCCCCTTTATGGATTGATGACTCTGGAGCTCCACTTTTTCCTTTTCATTGAACCAAGAAACCAGTGACAAAACCTGACCTTCATAGTTTGCCTCACTCAAATGAGGATAAGAAAGTTGTTGAAGTGCTACGCTCGATGCAAAGTGTTACTGTAGTTAAGTTACTTCTTTATGAAAACAACGCATAACGGCTATCTTCATACTTACGTAATTTTCAGCACTTGATCTATCATCACCACTTTTTGTATTTAAATAATTGACTTATTGTTATTTTCTTTGTATGTGCAGGGTCAAAAAAAATGGTTTTGACTGACGAGGAGCGTGCTCGGATTCGAAGGCAAGTTGCAAAGGAACGAAGCTCACCCGCTGACCAAGTTGATACTACTGCTTCCTCTAATGATGTCGGCCCATCTGCTCCTCTGAACAAAAAGCAGAAGAGAAAGAAAACCTCTGGAAATGAGGGAGTTGTGGCACTTGTTCCTGCTCGCGCGAGCCCTCACATTAGTCCATGACCTACTCCTCAAGTTCCTATTCCCACCGGCACTTCTACTTTTCAAGCTAATAACTGGCGTGCCAAGCTAGCGATTGAAGATCGTGGTGGTGAAACCCAATTTGCTCGGGATGTGCACTTTTCAGGTGAGGGAGTCATTCCAAACTACAATACCTCCTCTGACTTTGAGATCTTGGCTTTGAGCAAACCTTAGAGGCTGTTAGGACCTACGGTTTGTGGTCGGCTTCCCTTGCTTTTGAGACCAGCAAGACTCTTAAGGAGGAGCCTTCTCGCTACCTTTCTTCGCTGAGTAAATTAAGGAGCTCTTTGGACTAGGCTGAGACTGACCTTCGCCTTAAGGGTGACGAAGTTGATGTCCTTAATGAATCATTAGAAGCTGCCCAAGATGAGCTCAAGACTTCACGTTCAAAGTACTCGGAGTTGGAGTCTAAGATGACATCTCTTCAGATATCTGATGCTGAAAAAGACAAAAAGCTTAAGGGCAATGTTAAGGCATTTGAGAGAAAGGACAAGCAGATTCATGCTTTGGAAAGGTCCTCCCTTGAGGAGTATGAGCTTGGATTTTCACGAGCTCTTGAGCAGATTGAGGTTCTACATCCTAGACTTGATGCCAATGGGGAAAATTCGAGATTCATCGTCAAAGAAGGTCGGATTGTGGATCCAGAAGCCAGATCGTCATTTGGTGTTGCAGTTGACCGTCGAAAAACTTAGCTTCTCGTGTAGCGACATGATTTAGTTGCGGAATCTAACATATTTTGCTTTACTACTACTCTACCTTCTCTTTTGGTATTTGTAACGTTGTTTTGTACTATTTATGTGGTCACTTTTGGACCTTGACTGTGTTATATCTTTTTCTTGTATGACTTATGACTATTTGAACTTTATGTATTCGAGTTGAGCTCTTTATAGCTCATTATGCACCATCTATGACATTATGATATTGAAGATATAATTTCATGTTTATTACTTATCATATGTCACTGTCTTTCACAATACATGATTGATAGAAGTATGATTATGTTCAACCAACCTTATTTAGACGTCAAAGAAAGTCTCTAGCGGATCTTTCCCTATAATGTAAGTTTGCCCAAAGGTCGGGTTTATATCGAAACTCGCTCAGGTATTTGAAGGCATGGCTCTGTTCGGTCATTCTTATTGAGACGTCAGGGGAAGTCTCTTACGGATCTTTCCCTATAACGTGAATTTGCCTAAGGGCATGGCTCTGTAGTTAAGTTACTTCTTTATGAAAACAACGCATAACGGCTATCTTCATACTTACGTAATTTTCAGCACTTGATCTATCATCACCACTTTTTGTATTTAAATAATTGACTTATTGTTATTTTCTTTGTATGTGCAGGGTCAAAAAAAATGGTTTTGACTGACGAGGAGCGTGCTCGGATTCGAAGGCAAGTTGCAAAGGAACGAAGCTCACCCGCTGACCAAGTTGATACTACTGCTTCCTCTAATGATGTCGGCCCATCTGCTCCTCTGAACAAAAAGCAGAAGAGAAAGAAAACCTCTGGAAATGAGAGAGTTGTGGCACTTGTTCCTGCTCGCGCGAGCCCTCACATTAGTCCATGACCTACTCCTCAAGTTCCTATTCCCACCGGCACTTCTACTTTTCAAGCTAATAACTGGCGTGCCAAGCTAGCGATTGAAGATCGTGGTGGTGAAACCCAATTTGCTCGGGATGTGCACTTTTCAGGTGAGGGAGTCATTCCAAACTACAATACCTCCTCTGACTTTGAGATCTTGGCTTTGAGCAAACCTTAGAGGCTGTTAGGACCTACGGTTTGTGGTCGGCTTCCCTTGCTTTTGAGACCAGCAAGACTCTTAAGGAGGAGCCTTCTCGCTACCTTTCTTCGCTGAGTAAATTAAGGAGCTCTTTGGACTAGGCTGAGACTGACCTTCGCCTTAAGGGTGACGAAGTTGATGTCCTTAATGAATCATTAGAAGCTGCCCAAGATGAGCTCAAGACTTCACGTTCAAAGTACTCGGAGTTGGAGTCTAAGATGACATCTCTTCAGATATCTGATGCTGAAAAAGACAAAAAGCTTAAGGGCAATGTTAAGGCATTTGAGAGAAAGGACAAGCAGATTCATGCTTTGGAAAGGTCCTCCCTTGAGGAGTATGAGCTTGGATTTTCACGAGCTCTTGAGCAGATTGAGGTTCTACATCCTAGACTTGATGCCAATGGGGAAAATTCGAGATTCATCGTCAAAGAAGGTCGGATTGTGGATCCAGAAGCCAGATCGTCATTTGGTGTTGCAGTTGACCGTCGAAAAACTTAGCTTCTCGTGTAGCGACATGATTTAGTTGCGGAATCTAACATATTTTGCTTTACTACTACTCTACCTTCTCTTTTGGTATTTGTAACGTTGTTTTGTACTATTTATGTGGTCACTTTTGGACCTTGACTGTGTTATATCTTTTTCTTGTATGACTTATGACTATTTGAACTTTATGTATTCGAGTTGAGCTCTTTATAGCTCATTATGCACCATCTATGACATTATGATATTGAAGATATAATTTCATGTTTATTACTTATCATATGTCACTGTCTTTCACAATACATGATTGATAGAAGTATGATTATGTTCAACCAACCTTATTTAGACGTCAAAGAAAGTCTCTAGCGGATCTTTCCCTATAATGTAAGTTTGCCCAAAGGTCGGGTTTATATCGAAACTCGCTCAGGTATTTGAAGGCATGGCTCTGTTCGGTCATTCTTATTGAGACGTCAGGGGAAGTCTCTTACGGATCTTTCCCTATAACGTGAATTTGCCTAAGGGTCGGGTTTATACTGAGACTCGCTTAGGTCTTTGAAGGCATGGCTCTGTTCGGCAATCCTTATTGAGACGTCAAGGGAAGTCTCTTACGGATCTTTCCCTATAACGTGAATTTGCCTAAGGGTCGGGTTTATACCGAGACTCGCTTAGGTCTTTGAAGGCATGGCTCTGTTCGGCCATCCTTATTGGGACGTCAAAGGGAGTCTCTAACGGATCTTTCCCTATGACGTAAATTTGCCCAAGGGTCGGGTTTATACCGAAACTCGCTCAGGTCTTTGAAGGCATGGCTCTGTTCGGCCATCCTTATTGAGACGTCAAGAGAAGTCTCTAACGGGTCTTTCTTTTAACATAAATATGCACAAATACTATAGAAAGCGGCTTTGATTATCATATCATAAATATATAGGAGATCATTACATAGAGAAATGAGGTAATGCCATAATTGCCTTCGTTACTACTACATAACTTAACTTCTAAACAACTAGATGTAGAATGTAAATAAATACTTGCTCGCTTTCTTTTATTTAATTCTTCCTCCTTCTTTAACTGAAGTAATAGCGGAGGCCTGCTGCATTCCAGGTTCGTGGTATTTTATTACCATCTAAGTGCTCCAAGCGATAAGCTCCTTTCCCTACTTCTTCCTTTACTCTAAACGGCCCTTCCCAACGTGGAAAAAGCTTTCCTGGAGTTTGCACTCCTAGTTTCCTCCTCGGTATCAAATCCCCCTGCTTGATGACCCTTTTTCTAACTTTCGAATCATATCTTCTAGCTGCTCTTCTCTTACAAGCTTCCTCCTTCACATGAGCTCGAGCTTGTACTTCTTCCTGGAGGTCCAAATTGGCCAGCAAGTTAATAGAATTTTCTTCCATGCGAGTAAAATAGGACTCTTGTACTAGGTTCATTGATCTCAATGTGAATCATAGCATCTGACCCATACACCATCTTGAATGGAGTTTCTTGTGTGGAGTGTGGAGTTGTATGATAGGACCATAAAACCATTGGTAGCTATTCTACCTATAATCCATTAGTTGCTTCTAATCTTTTCTTCAAACCTTGCAAGATTACTTTGTTAGTCGCCTCAGCTTGTCCATTTGTCTGTGGATGCTCTACTAATGTGAAACTAAGTCGTATTCCCCACTCCTTACAGAAATCAGCCACACTCGAGCTAGCAAATTGGGTTCCGTTGTCAGTTACTAACACTAGTGGAAGACCAAATCTGCATATGATCTTCTTCCAATAAAACTTTTTGATTCTTTCTGCTGTGATGGTCGACACAGGCTCCACCTCTATCCACTTAGTAAAGTAGTCCACAACCACTACTAGAAACTTTACTTGACCCCGTGCATTTGGAAATGGACCTAGAATATCTACTCCCCATTTGAAATAGGGCCATGGGGAAACCACTGAACTTAGATATTCTGGAGGAGCTTGATAAAGGTTTGAGAATCTCTGACATTTATCACACTTCTTCACATAAACAGCACAATCCTCTTTCATCGTCGGTCAGTTGTAACCTGCTCGAAGCACTTTCGATGCAAGAGCTCGTCCTCCTATATGAGTTCCACAAGCCCCTTCATGCACCTCAGCTACCACATACTCCGCCTGTCTAGGAGCTAAACATTTTAAAAGTGGGCTGGAGAAACCTCTTTTGAAAAGTTGGTCCGCAATGATAACAAACTTGGCCGTTTTTTTCTTAATCATCAGGGGCCTCATTTTTTTCCTCCGATAGTTCATTTTCTTTCAGATACTTGATAATTTCTCCCATCCAAGATTCCACCTCTTCTGCAATGAAAAAGAGTTCTTCCTGGTCTATACTTGGTCTTGCCAAAGTTTCTTGAATCACTGATCTATTATTCCCTGGTCGCTTGGTACTAGCCAGCCTAGCTAACGAGTCTGCTCTACTATTCTAGTCTTTCGGCACATACAACAATTTGAAACTTTTGAATTTTTAAATTAATTTGGCCACCTTTTCAAGGTATTTCAAAAGTTGGGGATCCTTTGTTTGGAAACTTCCTGTTACTTGTCTAGTAACCAGCTGTGAATCACTCCTTGCTTCAAGCTCTTTAACTCCCATTTCCTCCGCCAAGAGCATTCCTGCTACTAAAGCTTCATACCCAGCCTGATTGTTACTTGCCTTAAATTCAAATCTTAAGGATTGATCGATCAAAACTCCATCTGGTCCTTCCAATGTCACTCCTGCTCCACTTCCCTTTAAGTTAGATGAGCCATCGACCGATAGAATCCAACCAGCAGCGGCAAGGCTTTCTTTTTCTGTGGTCATCTCCACTATGAAATCTGCCAAGGCTTGCGCTTTTATCGCCCCTTTTAGCTCAAAACCGAAGCTAACCACATCGTGAACACCCCAATATACATACACGTGGTTGGTGAAACCACTAGTATGCCCATCTTTTAGTATTTCATTATTTTCTCTTTTCCTTTCCTTCACTAATATGCTCTTTACGTACTCCCTCCGTCCCAAAAAGATTGAGTCAGTTGACTGCTGCACGCATGTTAATGCATAACTTTGACGATTAATATTTTTAATTGTATAATAGTAAAAATTATAAAAATTTAATATTTTGAAAATACTCATTGAGATGAATCCAACAAAATCTTATATGCTAATGTTTATTTTTATTAATTAGTAGAAAAATAAGATCAAAGCAAGATATATGAATAATACACAGTCAAACTGACTCAATATTTTTAGAACGGAGGCAGTAAACTTTATAGTGTTATTTTGACTATTGAAATAGCTCTTCAAAATGGGGTTGGATCCCCTCCTGTTGCTTTTCTCCAACCATCTCTCCAGTTTCAAATCTAACGATTGACAAACATTACAAAAAAAATTAATAAAAAAAAGGCAACTGAAGAGAGAGAACGTGAAGGGTACTTGTTGAAAAATTCAGCTTCAACTTCAACTCATCACTTGTTACAAGTTACAACTTCTAACTATGACAGAATTATGGGTGTGAATGATTATGAGATAGACATGGTTCCTGTAGTGTTGTGTTTCTGGTATTTGGTGAATCACATAGATGCACCAACTTAAGCACAACAATGAAAACTAACAACACAGGAAACAAAAATCAGAAAACATCAACAAGAACAAAATCATTTTATTCATTCAATTTGAAATTATTACATAGTAGTGGCCTCAAGTTAACTCATAAGCCCCTTTTACAATAACAATATTATCAATTTTACGAGTTCAGGGTAGCTCCATTAGTATTAGCTCCATTTAATCCAGTCCAATCGTTAGATTTGTGACACGTGGCAAAAAAAAAATCTAAGGGATGAAATTAAAAGGATTAATATAATTGTTTGTTTAATAAAATAAAAAACTTCAAAATCAAAACCCGCGTACTTCTCTTTCTCTATCGCAAAACCCTTCATCTTCTTCCTTGAAAGCCTGCACCACCGCTCTCCCTCTTCTGTTGCCGGCGCCGCCGCACAATCAGCAGCCGCCGCCGCGTCTGATGCCATCGTCTTCTCCTTCTCTGTTAAACACATGTTTTTTCTCGCCTCGCCGTCATCGTCATGAGTGAACCATACCGTCCCGCCGTCGTCACAAGCCATTCCAACCTTGCAGCTACGACTATTATTCACCAAGGTATAATTGCTTTTTAAATGAACTTGTTATTGTGTTAGTTGTTCGTGATGTGTTTCTCCCATGAATGACCTAAATTATTTCTATTTCACAAATTCATGCATTAATTTTCTGTTTTCAATACATAGTAGCAGTGCAAATATGTAATAACTAACATTGTTCAAATATCTATATTGCTGCATTTTTATGTTCTTGCAATTTTATGTTGTTTGCAATTTTATGTTGTTCAAGTATCATGCAAAGTTTTTTTCGGCTGAACTATGAGAATTTCGTTTCTGTTTTTGGTCTGGTTTTTTTGCTGCACTGTAGTAACAAGGATTCCCTGTTTTATTTTGGTAGTATGGTTGTTCTCTTTTGATTCTTGTGGCTGGGATTTTAGGCACTTCAGTGCTTTGTATTTTTACTAGTTTTTCTCATGTTCTGGTTTTTGACATTGCTCTTAGCTCTTGTGAGTGAATGAGATTGTATGAACTAGTTTTTCTCATGTTCTAGTTTTTGACATTGCTCTTAGCTCTTGTGAATGAGATTGTATGAAACATTACTCCTGCTCTTGGTTTTTTGACATTGCTCTTGGCTATATTATATTGTTTTTCAAATCACTAACATAATCACTCTATACTTTTCAGAAAACATGAATTCGCCATCAATTCCAAATTGTGTCGATAAATGGGTGAATAATATTCGTGAACAAAATGTGCAACATGGTCAAGAAAGTATTGCCAATAGTGAACCTCACTTGGGAATGATGTTTGAATCTGAGGCATCGGCTTACGATTTTTATAATGAGTATAGTAAAAGAATTGGATTTGGAATTCGTCGAGAGTATGCAAATAAAAGCAAAGATGGAGTTTTGACTTCAAGAAAATTCACATGCTACAAAGAGGGTACCCGAAGTGTTGACAAAAGACGTCTCCCGACAGCGGTGTCAAGAGCCGAAACCAGAACAGGGTGTGAAGCGCGTATGGTTATTTCACTTGATCGGAAAATAGGGAAATATAAGGTTTTTGACTTTGTAGCTCAACATAACCACCCTCTTTAGCCATCAGAGTATGTTCATATGCTTCACTCTCATCGGCGAATATCTGAGGCACAAGCGTCACAAATTGTCTTGGGAGATGAATCAGAATTAAGACCCAAAGATTTGCACGAGTATATATCCAAGCAAGCTGGTGGGATAGAGACCGTTGGTTTTACAAAAGAAGACCTTAAGAGTTACCTTAAAACAAAGAGGAATCAGTCACTTAAGTTTGGTGAAGTAGGTGCATTGATGATGTATTTCAAACAAGAAAGTGAAAATCCTTCATTCTTTTACGACTTTCAAATGGATGTCGAAGATCAAATAACAAACATATTTTGGGCGGATGCACAAATGATAAATGATTATGGGTACTTTGGTGATGTCATCACTTTTGACACCACATACAAGACAAATAAGGATTGTCGGCCATTATGAGTATTTGTTGGATTAAATAATCACAGGCAAACAGTCATTTTTGGGGCAGCATTGTTATATAATGAAACAATATCTTCTTTTCAGTGGCTATTTGAAACGTTTCTCAAAGCAATGAGTGGAGAAAAGCCAAAAACAATTTTAACAGATCAAGATCCTGCAATGGCTAAAGCTATTTCTATAGTTATGCCGGAAACATTTCATGGATTGTGCACTTGGCATATAAGACAAAATGCTCTAAGGCATGTGAACCATTTATATCAAAAGAGTTCACAATTTTGTTTGGATTTTGAAGCATGTATAGATCTACATGAAGAGGAGGGTGAATTTTTGGATGCGTGGAATTCTTTGCTTGTTGAGCACAATGTTTTGGAAGGTTCGTGGTTGCATACAATTTTTCAATTTAAGGAAAAATGGGCATGGGCGTATGTTCGAAAAACATTCACTGCAAGTATGAGATCTACTCAATTAAGTGAGAGCTTTAATGCTGACTTGAAAAACCATTTGAAGTCTGATTTAAATTTGGTACAATTTTTTACACACTTCAAAAGGGATGTCAATGGTAAACGAAACAATGAGTCAGAAGCTGAATATGAGTCAATACATAAGTTGCCTAAATTAAAAATGAAGAAGGCTTGTATGCTTGTACAAGCCGGAAATGTTTACACTCCAAGAATTTTTGAAGAATTCCAAGAGGAATATGAAGAATATCAAGACACTTGCATAAAAGATTTGAATGGAGGTTTATATGCTGTCACAAATTATGATAATCCAAAGGAGAGGATAGTAATGGGAAATCCTACTGAGCAAATTGTTTCTTGTGATTGTCGTAAATTTGAGACACACGGCATCTTATGCAGTCATGCTTTGAAAGTTTTAGATGTCATGAATATTAAGCTAATTCCTGAACACTATATACTAAAGCGATGGACAAGAGATGCAAGGTTGGGAAGTAATCAAAATTGGAAAGGGAAGCATGTTGAATTGGACATAAAAGCTCATTTCATGAAGCGATACAATGAGCTATGTCCTCGGATGATTAAATTGACCAACAAAGCTTCGGGAACTCATGAAGCTTACACATTTTTGTCCAAAGTTTGTGAAGAGTCTAATAAAATAATTGATGATATCTTAGCCAAAAAGCATGTGGATGGAGAATCAAGTGGAATGGTTCATGTATCCATATCAATTGCAAATGATGAAATTGACATCGTTGGCATGGCAAAAGGCATCAAGAGGCTAGAAAAAGAGAGAAATCTTGGGTTGAGAAATTAGCTAGAAAGACAAATAGATACTCCCAAAAAAAGAGAAAGAGCTCTCAAGAAAATTTAGTGCAATCGTCACCGGTAAATTTGTTATCATTTTGTTACCATAAATTATCAATGTATTAATTTATATTTAATTTATTCCTTTTATTTAATTTATATTTTCTTATATTATACAGCAACAACCTACAATCCAAACGATGCAATCAAGTCAAGTTGACAATGAAACTCAACATCAAGCGACACAATCAAGTCAAATTGACAATGGAACTCAACATCAAGTTACAATTCAAGCGACACAATCAAGTCAAATTGACAATGGAAGCAACTATCCAAATAACACAATCAAAGCAAGTTGACATATTGAAATTTCACAACTTCTTTTAGACATTTAATGTCTAAGTATTTTGCTGAGTTTGTTATGAGACATTTTGTAATATGACCATCTACTTGTAATTTCACAACTTCTTTTAGACATTTAATGTCTAAGTACTTTGCTGTTTTTGTTAGGAGAAATTTTGTAATATGCCCATTTACTTGTAATTTCACAACTTCTTGTAGACATCACTTGTTTATGACAAGTTTATTATATGGTGGCACAAATTTATTATACTTCATGACAGTGCATCTTTAAATCAAATTCACCATAAACAAATGAACTAATATTGGATATGGAAAGCAATGAATAACTTCATTTTTGAAAGAAAAGAAATGACTGTGTGATATTATGGATGCAATTAAACACATAACATTGCAATGGTTTTTGACTAGCAAGTCTGGTGTAGGTTGCAGCAGCTATGAATGGCAGCAATCCCTTCTTGATTGCTTACTTCGATAGGTATAGTTAGGAAGGGAGTATATGGGATAAAAAATTATTTTTGGGGTCTGTTGTTAGGTTGCAGCAACAACACTATGACAAGTTTATGAATTATGTTTACATTTGACAGATTTATTATACTTCATGACAATTTACCATAAGATTTTATACAACACAATTCACCATTTTACAAAAGAGGTTTCTTATTATGTTACAACAAAAACAACAACAACTTGTAACATAGTAAAACCAGAGGAAACTCAAACACATGAAGTGACATAGAGTTGATCCAAATTTGGAGCAAATGAATCAATCTCAAAAAAGAAACAGTTTTGATATATATCAAAATAATGACAGAGAAGAGGACAACAGCGAGATGACGAAACAGAAAAACATGGCGAAGCCGCGAGATAACGAAACAGAACGCCAGCAAATAGTGATGAGGGGGCGGACGGAATAGTGATGCGGCGCCGGCGGCTGATTGTGCCTTGTGCGGCGGCGCCGGCGACAGAAGAGGGAGAGCGGTGGTGCAGGCTTTCAAGGAAGAAGATGAAGGGTTTTGCGACAGAGAAAGAGAAGTACGCGGGTTTTGATTTTGAAGTTTTTTATTTTATTAAACAAACAATTATATTAATCCTTTTAATTTCATCCCTTAGATATTTTTTTTGCCACGTGTACAAATCTAACGATTGGACTGGATTAAATGGAGCTAATACTAATAGAGCTACCCTGAACTCCAATTTTACAATCCTTAATTTAAGAAAAATTTCAAGTACAAAACTCAGTGATTAAACTATTGAACTATTTCAACAAATTTAAAGTGACTGGAGATCGTTTGCATCGCGGTCGTACTAAAGAAGGCTTGAACCATCACCGTTGGCATCTTTAACTTGTATGGCATCGTCGTTCCGTCGCTATTCAACCATCATGATTCTTCTTCGTTGTCAGTGACGACCATGGATAGGACTAACGCGGTGGAGAAGTGGCAGAGCGGTGGAATTATTTGGTGAAGATGGGTTCCATGGTTCCATCATCATCAAGTGAAGATTTTGGAAATTTTTGTCTCCTCCTTGTGAGTTCGCTTTCTCTATCCTCAAATCCATTTTTTTTAAAATTATTTTTACCTTATTTTCTCAGCCCTTAGATCAATCCAAGGGCTTACATGGGCACAGAAGGGACAACAACACAGCAAAGAGATAACATAAGAGGATCCATATCCCTTCAAAATGATTGCAATAATCGATGGCTTGAGAGTGATACTGAAATTGTTTGGAGATTTTATAAAAACTTGTCATGTACTATTCCACCAAATGGTTTATATTCTTCCATTTATTTTGGAGTATTTTATTGGACATTAATTTAGGAATCAAAATCATCAAATTAAATATCATGACGATTAAGTGTGTGGTCCAATACATAAAAACAAATATTAATTAGCATATGAGATGTTGTTGGATTCATCTCGACGAATATTTTTAAAATATCAAATTTTTATAATTTTTACTATTGTACAATTAAAAATATTAATCGTCAAAGTTATGCATTGACATGCGTGACGTAGTCAACTGGCTCAATCATTTTGGAAATAAGTCAATAAGTCATTCTGGAGTGGATTGTGTTGAGTTATGATATTCTTTGGGGCTAATCTTGTAGGGGAGTTAGCCAAACCCCTTAAGTTTCAGAAGATGCACTTCATCTGAAAGGTTTAGGGGAAACCTTTGATCTGGTTCCATTGCATTTGAGTCTCTACTTGAACTGATCTTCTTCTTTTGATTCTTCTTTTGCAGCTTTGACAAATGGATAATAAAGCCATCATTCTGCTCCTCTATGGGTTGAACAGAGGGCTCTATATCCTTTGATCTCCCTCTTCCTCCTCAGCCATGTTAGCCCAAGAAGTTTTAAGGAACTCCATGTCTTTCATCACTCTCTCAGGAGTTGGCCTGTTTTGATTATGTTGGGGCAAAGGGATTTGAGTAGCATTTACAAAAGTATCACTAGAGTCAGAATCATAACTCTCTAAATCCCCAGCATTATTATTTTGGTCCTTTAATTGTTGAACATGTGTTGCCCTAGGAACAGAACTTAACACATGTCCTTGAATTGTGACAGGAGCAGACGTCTCATTAGAATTATTATGCTACACTGAACTTGAATGAGAAGGTCCCTCCTTATCACTGTTAGCATTTATATCATCCTCCACCTCCTTACCTGGCCCGTGTTGGGAAGTAGTGTCAACATGAATTCCTTCAATGCCATGCAACTGTTGTTGGCTCTCATTTTCAACCTGAATAACCTCTCTCACACTATCAACAGTATCCTTCTTACCCTGAACAGGTACATAAGTTTTCTTTTGCTCCATAACCTATTTTTTCTTTGGCATAGAGCCATTGTCAGCTTTCAATTCATCTTCCTTGTTCAAACGTCTGCAGGTATCCACACTATGGCCAATAAATTGACAAGCAGTACAAAATTCTGGCATGTTCTCATATTCCAAGTCCACAAAAAAAGTGAATCCTTTCCTCTCCACCAACATTTTGTATCTAAGAAGAAGACTAAGATCCATATCAACCAAAATTCTAGCATACTGACCAAAGGTTCTCTCATGCATTGGTTTAGCTGTAACGGAATCAGTGCATATGGGTGTGCGAATGCTGCTGGCAATCGCAAAAAGAATACTCTTATGCCAATATTCCTGTGATAATCCATAAAATCTCACCCAAATCTGAGATGAGGTATTGTGTTGCATCATAGGGTTAAAATCATTCATCCATGCAAAGAGTTTAAGCATACCAGGATTAAGGTTCCATGGAGGAACATATCTCACGCGTCGAACATCCTCTAGGGTTGAGAAAGTGAATTCAAAAAAACCTTTGCCAAGCGATATAACACCCCGTGTAGAGAAATCTTTCCATATTATGGATAACTTAGCCTTCAAGAAAACAACAGTCAGAGGTGTGGTGCCCTTAGGCCAAATTATTCGTCTATGGAGATTATGTTTGCAGGCATTACGGCCAGCTTCATAAGCAACCTCCGGAATCTCAATAGCTAAACGATCCCCCTTGACAACTGGTTGAGGAAATTGTGAGAGGGGGATATCGCGAACATTGGTTAGGGCTTGTGCAAAGCTCTTTGGTGGTTTGGTTAGTGTGGGAATGATATTCTGGGGTTCAGAAGATAGGTCAAGGCACTTCCAAGTGATATTGAAGGATGTCATGATGATAAAAGAGTAGAAGAATATGCGAAAAAGAATCAAGAGGTTAGGGATGATGGAGATTCATCACGCTCCTTTACTAGGGTTTTCAATCGAAATTCAAACAAAAACCAAAATGAACAAAGAATATATAGACACACACACACACACACACACACACAAACCTCTTACAACACATAGAGGGAAGTTTCATTTTTAATTATCGTAAGTTAATTTTATATGTAAATATATATACTAACCTATTGATTTATATGTTTTAAAAATAATAATCTTGATTTACAAACATAGTAAGCATCATAATTATAGTAATAATTCATTTGTTTTTTTAGATTTAATTTAATAAATTAAAAGAGTAATATCAAGGTTTCAATAGAAATCAGGAACCTTTTTATTTTATAATTTGCAACTTACCTAATTTTTATATTTGTTATATACATATTTATAATATATTAGAGGGAAGTTTAATTTTTAATTACCAATATTTTTTATTTAGTTTTATGTGTAAATATCATATATACTAACATCTTATAACATATAGAGGGTTCGATTAAAATATATACTTAAAAAAATTTCGCAAATGAGAATGATAATTGCAAATAAAATTATATATAGTTAAATGATTAATCGATACTATTTTAAAACATGATTATATTCATATTAATGTATGTTAAAAATAGAAAGGTTGTTTAGAAATATAAGATTTTTATTGAATTATATCGCAAATTTATTTATTTTTATTTAGTTTGTAATGAATCTTTTATAATATTTTATTTTAATAGTATCATCGTTTATAAGAACTTAGTTTTTTTATATTGGTTGCAATTGTATAGACAGGATTCATTTTGCTTTTTATTTTTATTTTTCTCTTATTAATTTGTATGAATTTAGTTTTCTTTATTTATATATATATATATATATATATATATATATATATATATATATATATATATATATAAGAACCTTTTTATCATCTCTTGTTAGAAAATTTGAGAAGTTCGAAAATGAAATATTTCAATAAAACATGAAGCCTACTTGGATGATTGTAAAAATATCAATTAAGAAATGAAACTTCATACACCTTCAAGTTCATAAAATAGGAAGAAAAGAGAATTTTGTTGAGTACTTCGAATTTCTTATATTTACTTTGCCAATTCTTTTATGTATCAAAAGAAAAAAAAGAGATTGATTTAAAGTGTTAAAAATTGTTCAAATTGCAAGTTAAAACAAAAGAGTGAGATATAAGTGTGTAAGAATGAGATGGTGTTCAATTTTACCTTTTCTTTAAGGAATGAACTCTTTTTTATCTAAGCTAAATAACAAAACCTTTAGCTTATAAAAAAACCTAAAACTTAAAAGCAAAAATCTAAGAGGTTTCTTCAAATCTAAGCTCATTAACAACAAAAATAGACTAAATATTTTCAACTTTGTTTTTGTTTCTATAAGTCTCTTGAAATCGAAATAGATCACATACACCTTATAGCCAAAATAATATTTAAAAATAAGACATGTTTATAGTCCTAGTTTATAGTCCTAAGTTCTTCGGACCGAGCTCCTTTAATTGAATGCCTCCAAGATCAATTTTCACTCTATTTTTTATCATTAAAATTCAAGAAACTACAAGCAGTTAGAAACCAATAAAATAAGAATTGAATAAATAAATAAATAAATTCAATGAGATATTTTGTTTGAAATTAAGATTTTTCAATGTAAAATTGAGATTTTTGTTTAAAATTAAAATTTTGCCCAAACTATAGAAATTTTCCGACTCTACCACTACTTAGATGGATTTGAAGATGCAAGTATTTTGCTAGGCAGTTAATCGAACTCTACCACAGCATTGAACACATTCATGAAGTGTTTTTTTTTAATGAAAATACCATTCAAATTGATACCTTTGTAGCCTTGCAAGGTTAACAAACCAATATTTTATGGAGAAAAGAACAAATCTTATGTAAATAAAAACATTGCATATTATTGTGAACCACACACAAGCAAAGACTATAGGTGTATGAAATGTAAAAGCAATATACTTACTTGTTGGCATTACTTTGAGAAGCAGACATATCCTAGAACACTCTTAGTTGTGCAATTAAAATATTTCTTAGTTGTGAAAGGTGAAGAAATACACAGGAGGAATTGACACATTTATAAAGGAACCAATAAACACTACAATCATGAAGTAGTGACAGTTATTCAATCATTATTGCACTATATTGTAACATACGAACCAATATAGTATATTACTATTATTGTTAATGTTTTTTTAATGCCTTGTAAGAGGTAGTAGAATATAAGAGGTAGTAGAATAAAAGACTCAAAACCATAGAAAATCTGGAGTTACACATGCAGTTGTTACAATTAACTAATTGGGAGTTGTTACATAATAAAGGAGATGAGGGAAAGACAAAGGCAAGTCGTAGCTTCATTGATGCATAAAGATCATCGATCAAAATTGTTGAAATAACACAAGCAACAAAAGTTAAATCAAATGCATGTTTTGAAAACCATTTCAAAGAACGACTGCATAAGCTATCTCTAATCAATCACATATCCAAACATACCTAAACAATATTATGATAATCAACCAATCAAAACAACACAATGTGTACATGTGTATGTTCAGCGAAATTCCTAAACCATAACAATAACTCCATTTCATGTGTCCGTCCCTCTGTTTATCTCTTTCTTCAATCTTTTGATTTTGTTTGTCTCTAACTTTCAAATCGTTTATAATATCCATGATTATAAAACTAAACAAACCGTACTTATATTAAAATCTGAAGAAGTGCTTAGTTTAAATCCAAAACAAACAAAATTTGGATTTCATTTAAATCCACAAAAATGCTACGGTTTCATCAACACAAACAAAACTTGGATTCAATGTTTAAATCCGCACCAACAAAAATAAGCAATAAAAAATAATTAATCTTCATCCAAATTAACAACGTCATTGATTGATGCTTGTATATGTATAAAAAAATTAAATAAAAAATTGTTTAGAAATATTAAATTTTCCATTGATTTATATCGTATTTTTTTAATATATTTTAATATAATAGATTTCAATATATTACTCCATAAAGTATTTTGAGCCGGTGCATAAACTAGGGGTGAGCATCGTGTTGAGATTGGTTGAAAATATTCATGTTGGAAAATCTCACATTAATGAGATTTGTGAAGATTGCCTTAAAATATGTTTGTGGAAGATTTTATTTGTTTTTAAACTGGATATGTTTAAAAAATAAAGGTTTATATTTTTGGCAAGATTCGGTTTGTTTTTAAATAGATTTGTTTCTATTTTGAAGGTTTCTATTTTTCTATAAATAGAGGTTGATTTATTTCATGGAAAAATAGGAGAGCAAGAGAGCAAGCAAGATGTAGGGAATTCAATTAGGATTTGTCGCCAACACAAAGGCTAGGGTTTTAGAGAGAAACAAGAGGGTTGTCTCTTGGTACGACTCTAGGGTTGGGCAAATGGTTATTGAATACATCTTGGGTAGTCTAAATCATTGAGTCTCTTGGCCACGGGAAGAGATTCGGGATGAGGGTAGAGTTATGTTTGAAGACTAATTCTTGTAACCTTTATGGGAATCTTGTGTAAAGTTACTCTTTGGATTTAGTGGAACGGAGAGTTGCTCTCTCCCCCAGACTAGGTTGTTTTGACCGAACTGGGTAAACAAATATTCTTGTGTTGTGATTGTGTTCTTTTATTTTCTCTATGCCGGTTATTTTTCCCAACAACTGGTATCAGAGCCTTCTGGTTTGATTCAGGAGGAGGGAGTTCCGTTGTGAAGTTTGTGCTAGAGAAAATTGGTGGAATCATGTTTGGCTTGTGGAAAATTAAGTCAAGGATGTGTTTATGCAATCAGGGTTACACAAGGTCAGCCTGGAGAGGCGGTGGTAAGAATACTCAACATCAGCCTGGAGAGGCGGTGGCAATAATACTCGCATCAACCTTGGCATGTAAAGAGATTTTGTCCAGGTGGAGCAGTATGGGTTTTTATGGTATTTCCGCTGTACCATGCAAAAGGACAAGTTATACTGGCAGATTCAGAACAACACACGGGCATTGGTTGGCATTGATGCAAGGTGTGTGGTGAGGTATGTCGATGGCTGATGAACTTCCGGAAAAAGCCAACATGGGAGTTGCACCATAATCTTTCAGCAGGTTTCGACATGAAATTCTTGGGATGGTTTAGTTCCAAGTGAAGAAAATTCTTGGGAGGGTTTAGTTCCAAGTGTAGTGTACTCTTTATGGTGGAGTATGATAATTTAATTTGTCGGTGTAGACAATGAGAATTATGATTGTCGGCGAAGACAATGATTGTCGGTGTAGACAATGGAAGCGGAAGATGAAACTTATGTGTTATTTTCAATCAAGGTGGAGATTGTTGAGATTGGTTGAAAATATTCATGTTGGAAAATCTCACATTAATGAGATTTGTGAAGATTGCCTTAAAATATGTTTGTGGAAGATTTTATTTGTTTTTAAACTGGATATGTTTAAAAAATAAAGGTTTATATTTTTGGCAAGATTCGGTTTGTTTTTAAATAGATTTGTTTCTATTTTGAAGGTTTCTATTTTTCTATAAATAGAGGTTGATTTATTTCATGGAAAAATAGGAGAGCAAGAGAGCAAGCAAGATGTAGGGAATTCAATTAGGATTTGTCGCCAACACAAAGGCTAGGGTTTTAGAGAGAAACAAGAGGGTTGTCTCTTGGTACGACTCTAGGGTTGGGCAAATGGTTATTGAATACATCTTGGGTAGTCTAAATCATTGAGTCTCTTGGCCACGGGAAGAGATTCGGGATGAGGGTAGAGTTATGTTTGAAGACTAATTCTTGTAACCCTTATGGGAATCTTGTGTAAAGTTACTCTTTGGATTTAGTGGAACGGAGAGTTGCTCTCTCCCCCAGACTAGGTTGTTTTGACCGAACTGGGTAAACAAATATTCTTGTGTTGTGATTGTGTTCTTTTATTTTCTCTATGCCGGTTATTTTTCCCAACACATCGGCCGGGTTCGGTCGGATTCGGGCCGAAAATCGTCAAACCGATAAAAACCGTGACCTCTTAATTTGGACCCAATTCCGACCGTTTACGTCTTCGGTTTGTTCGGGTTCGGGTCATACGGGTGGCGGGTCCGACGGGTCGGTTTTAACGGGTTAGATTGAAACGTTGTTGTTACATTTAAAACTTCATTGATCAAAAAATTATTTGTTTTTTGACAATTCGTTCAATATTTCGTATATAATGCAACAAAAGATACAATAAAAATGATGAGATGAAGTTAATTTGTTTCAAACTTGTAAATTCAACGACAATAATAGATAGTAGATGAGAAGTAAAAATTAAGATAAATCTAAAATATTATCTTTCACATCTCCTTTAACAACATATTACAAGCTAAAACTTGTAAAATACAATATTTTTCTCCTCTATCAAAGATAGATAAAATTAACAAAGTGAAGAACATATAATATTAAGAGAGAGAAGAGGTGCTCGAAACTAGAAAAAAAATTAATTTGTATTTTAGAAATTGTTCGGTCGGTTTCGGTTATGAATAGACGGATTTTTAGAGATCTGCACCCGCCCGTATACAACCATTCATGTCCGATTTTTTACAATTATTGACCCGAAACCCGATCAGCATCCGACCGGATGCTTCCATATGTTGGCAGTTATGTCGGTTTCGAGTCGAGTTGCGGGTTTGTGCTCACCCCTAGCATAAACTATCTCTAATCACATATCCAAACATACCTAAACAATATTATGATAATCAACCAATCAAAACAACACAATGTGTATGTTCAGCGAAATTCCTAAACCATAACAATAACTCCATTTCATGTAGTTAATAATCAAAATATCACAATTGTTATCACTTATTAAACTAAATGATCATAAGATAGATTCAAAATAGCTACATTAGTTAAAACATAACAGATCCAAAACAAGACCACATTAACCCCAAAAAACTATACCTAATAAAGATACACCTAGTCGTTTGATTGGAAATTTTTTTTTCTACCCCAAAATTTATTTCTTTACCCCAACATATTTTAAAATATTCCTATTTTATCCTTATCTTTTATTATTACTTTTCCGGTAAACTATTTAGAAAATTGTACATCCCTCTAAAACACTGTTCCAATAAAAAATATAATTTCCAATAAAAGTGTTCAGTTTAAAAAAAAAATGAAATTATTATTGTTTTTACCAGAACACTTTTGTACCGGAATCAATTATAATACATACCGTAACACTTTTCAAAAGTATTCCGGTATGTTAAAAATCCCATAATGCTTAAGACTTTTATCGGAACACTTATTAAAAAGTCTGCCGGTTTGAAATGAAAAGTCTAGGAGAGTTACAAGACCAACTGAGTTGACCACAACACCAATGTTGTTATGATAGAAGATTATCCATATCCCAATAAACATTCATCTTCTACTTTAATCCTCCCATGGCAGATTATCCATATCCCAACACTATTCCAACATTTTCTCCATTTTATTTCCCTACCATTCCTCCAACTTATTCCCAGCCTATTCAATACTCAAATTTTCCAACCCTTCCCTCATATCCTTATCACACACACACATGCCACCAAGCTTCACTCATTCATCTCACTCTTCTACCACAAACAGTTACAGTACCACATCCCCACCACTAAACCAACCCACATACCAAACTTTTCCTTCATATCTCTATCAGAACCAAGAGAAATCAAGAGACAGTTGAAGAAAATCAAGAGAAAGATAGAGGAGAAGGAAACAGAAAGTGGAAAAGAAAACAACCTTTTTCCAAATTCACAATCTCTGAAATTTGACAACAACCTTGTTCAAATTTGACAACAGTTTTCAGAGTCATTTTACACATACCGGAACACTTTTTTAAAGTGCACCGGTTTCAAATTGTTACCGGTATACTTTCTTTGAATAGTTTAGAAAATTTTTTTCTTTTCAGTTTTAATTTATATTTGAGGGCATATTCGTCCATTCAATTATAATTGTTGGGGTAAAAAGATAAATGTAGGGGTAGAACAAAGTTTTTTCCGTTTGATTTCTTGAGTGCCTGCAATATCAAGTTACTATGTTCCTTGGCCAGCTCTGAACGCGTCACAACCAACTCCATTTCAGCAATTCGTATCTGCCTCCACCTTTCCGCCAATTCAACCCGCTTTGATTCCCCGATTAATTCCAATCCACGTTTCACAGCATCCCTATTAAAAGCAGAGAAACCAGCGGAATCATTAAAACGACACGTTTCTTTTTTTTGGTGAGGTTTATATCCCTTCAAATTTGTATCTATCTTATTTGGTAATATTTGCTTGAATATATAGTTTATAATGTTACAATATAAACCTGAATATTTTTTGTTGCCAATATATAAGTTTGAATAATGATTTCATATATTTGAATTTAGGTTTAGTTATCTGGCTTACGAAGAGAAAATTTATTATTTTAGAATGATTTAACATGTCTTATTATTTGCTTTAACATTTTTTTAACACTTTAGAACATGTATTTATTTTATTTAAACAGTTACATTATTATTTAAATCAAATTAACAATTTTGAAGTTTTTAGTAAATTTTAAAACACATGTACACACACTATCTTTAAATAATAAGATTATTTAAATGATCTTATTATCTTGAATGTAAATATATTTAAATATATGTGTGATTATATTTTATAAATATATTAAATATGTATTAATATCTACATTTTCAACAATTTCTAAAATTTATTTTGACGTATGAGCATCAACAATTTTTACAATTGATAATTTTTTATCTTATTCTTAAAAAATTATAACTATTTTCTCTACTCCTTCATATAATTTAAGGTTTCTCATATTTATATAAAAGACGATTTTTGTTATGATAATCAATTAATTTATATTGAAGTTTCTTTTCAAACATTTACTTGGCAGAATAATATTCCATATTTTATTGGTCAGAAATTTAGAATATTTTTAGCCAGCTGTTTTATTTATCTTCTTTTTACTATGCTTAATTCGTTTTTTTATATATTTCTCTTTTTAATATGAGTTTCTTAACCCATAATTTTTTTTTTTTTATTTAATAATTTTGATTTGAGTTTTCAGTTTAGTTTAGTAGTGTTTATTGAAATTCACGACTGGTGACAGTAATTTTCATAGTATTTTAGGTAGTATTATTGGTAATAAATTGATCAAGACAGACCCAAATACGAAGAACAACCTCGCGATGACTTTTTGATATCAAGCTATTGATTAGCATTGAATCACAATTTTTTATTCACCACCGATCTTTTATATTTCCAAGGAAAAGGGAAAAAGTTCGAAATAACCCTATTTATTTTGAGATTAAAGGTTCGGGGGTTAGTTATGTTAAAGAAAGGTATTAGCACCCTAAACGTCTATAGTACTCTATAGGAACCTCTTGTTTTATTTTTATTTTTATTTTTGTGCCAAATTTATTTGCTTGTATGTACATAAATAAAAAGTTTAAAGTGATAATTGAAAAAAATATATATTTTTGTTATTTTTATTGATTTGGGAAGACACGAGGTATTTTGTACTACGTACTCGTGAAGGATTAAAATCTCGTAGTTCGGGGTAAAAATTTTAAAAGTTGTTTGTTGATGTTTTTTAGTTTTGAAAATATTTTAAAATAAAAAGCCAAGTGGCAAAAATGTTTTAGAATGTGTTTTGTATTTTTTATAATTTTTTTTGAAAAAAAGAGTTTAATATATTTACATGAATTAAATGTTTATTATGAAAAGAGTTTTGAAAAAGTCTCTCGACGAGAGTCAAGGTTTTTTAATACAAGAGATTCTTTTTGAAAATTGATTTTTTAAATATTTAAATGTTTTTTTGGTTTTTGATTAAATAAAAGAAACTAAATGTGACGAAATAAACTAAGCACGATAAATAAAATTAATGCAAAAAATTTCATAATGATTTTGGATCGAAATGAAACCCCAATTTTTCTTGGAATTACTGGCTACTTTTTTTGGTATTTTTATTTTTTGGCATAAAGCGGAATAAATAAATATGCATGCAATGCAAGTTTTTCATTTGCATATTTGGGTTCTAAATACATTCTAAATCACGATAATAAAATTAAAGTAAATAATGATGCAAAATTAATGCCTTACAAAAAAAAAAAAAAACTAGATCCTAGTAAACGATAAAACAAAAATATAGGGGTGCAATAACAAAAATACAGGGACCTAAGTTCAAACTCAAACCTGCAAAAAAGGTTAGTCTTACAAAAAAACAAAGGGAGTGAATCATCTCACCGCCATTGATGTGCGGTGGTGGAATTTCGGTAATGACGTACGGCGACGAGGTTTTCTCGTTCTATCACTTTGTTCCTTGCTTTTGTTTGGTTTCTTTTCTTTTTTGTTTTTTGGGTTGTAGGTTTATGATGGTTTGATGGTGGTTTTGCATGATTTGAATGAGGTTGTGATATTGTTGTTTTAAGATGGTGATTGGAAGAGATGGATGTGTTGTGATAATGTTATGATGATGATGATGATGTTGTTATTGTTTTGTTTGGGTGAAAGGTTTGTGGTGAGGTTTTCAACTCATAGAGGTTGAAGGTGGATGATGAATGGTGTGATAGTGTTGGTTTGAAAAAAATGGAGATTGTGTGGAGGTATGGTGGACGGGAGAAGAAGAAGCAACGTGAGAATTATGTGAGAATTATATTTAATTCGTTATAAAATTTAAATTAATATCCCTATTTTGAAATTTTTAATAATTATTTTATTTTAAAATATTATAATTTTAGTAGAATTTTGATTTTTAAAATTACATAAATTACAAAATTACTTTTTGTGAGAAAATCGTGTATATATTTAAAAATTGATTATTTTATTTTTAATTTACTATCAAATTATTTTATTATTTATATATTTTTTTTATTTTAATTTTTTATTTTAAAATATATTTTATCGAATAAATCACTAAATTATTTTCTTATCATATCATGTTGGTACCCAACTCAAATTCAATATAAGAATTTTAACTAGAGAGGTTGTCACATTCATGCTGGTTCACTAAACATTGGATTAAAACAAGATATGATACAATTATCGTATCATATCTTTTATCCTGCGCACCAAAACGAGCCGTTAATTATCAAATTTTAGTTGGTTCAGTAGTGATTGACAATGAGCTTGATAGGGAGTACCGCGGTTCGATCTTCGCAACTGCATTCGGAAGAGATTAATCTGACGTCCGAATCAGATTAAATTGGTGGTAAAAAAAACTTAATTAACACCAATTTAATTAAAATTAAAATAACATATAATGAAAATGTAATTCATGTTAAATTGATGTTAATAGTGTTAATTTTTAGCCATAAAGGTGAAAAGATTCTTTTAAAAAATATTATGATAATTTAAAACATTGGTCTAATCATTTGCCTTTTATTCAAAAATCAAAAATTTCCATCGCACAATTGAAAAGTGATGAACGAGTAATGACATCTCTATTATGTTACGTGCTACGAAGCTCCGATACGGGACACGATACCGATACATAAATTTTTTTAAAATCCGCAATTTGACACTGCCACGATACATTATTTAAAAATTAAATTTAAAATTAAATATATAAATATACATTATATAAACATGACTAAAATCAACAATATTAATAATTAAAAGAGAAAATATCTAATCTTATATCAGAATTTTGGAAAAAACTCAAATGTTTAACAACATGTTATATAGGCCCTGTTTGGATTAGCTTATTTTTGAGCTTATGCAAACAGCTTATGCAATTTTCATGTATTATTATAAGTTTTTCAAGGTAGTTTATGATAAAATAGCTTATAAAAATACAATTTTCATTAGTTTGAACTTATAAAATAGTATAAAACCTAGTTTATATAGCATAAACTGTTTGTATAAGCTCAAAAATAAGCTAATCCAAACAGGCCCATGGTAGGACACCATAGTTTTTCTTTTGAAAAGTAAAAATTATATTGACAAAGGAAAACTACAAGAAGTGTTAAAGATACAAACAAGCATCGGGTATTGGGACGTATCAGACATGTATCGGGTATTACTTTTTTATTTAAAAATAATAATTTAACCGATACTTTTCCGATACGAGTATCGAGATATATCTAAAGAGTATCAAATATTATTTTTTTTTTATTTAAAAATAATAATTTAATCGATACTTTACCGATACGAGTATCGAAATGTATCGAAAAAGTATCGGTATCGAGGACATATCGGACACAATACGTTGCCATTTTTTGAGTATCGGGACTTCGTATTTTATGTGTATCTAGCTAGAACTAGAAAGGACACCTAAAACTAAAACCCTCAAAACCCTTGTAACTTTTTCAACATCACAAAAGAGAGAAATAAAATAAAAATAAAATAGAGATCTGTGGTTCTGAATCTCACACACAAACACTATGAGAAGAGCTTCCTCTGTTTTACTCTTTAGAACCCTCGCCGCCGCACGTGCCGGCTCCGCCACCTCCATCGTCGTTCCTAACCGTTTTATCCAGGCCACTCTTTACGGAACCACAGCTGGTTCATCTACATCTCACCGGCGTCGGTTCTCTTCCATCCTTGCCGTTGCCGCCGGGACATCTCTCGGTGTCGGCGGTGCTCTGATCGCGGCTTCGTCTGTCTCTCACGAAGCACTCGCTAAGGAACCTCCTCCGTCACATGCTCTCCCTAACGACGTCGTTCTTTATCAGTATGAAGCTTGTCCTTTCTGCAATAAAGTGAAAGGTAGAATCTCTGATTTCTCTTCCTTGCGTTCAGATTCGTACGATTCTTTCTTAAAATTGCAATTGTTTTGAGTATTTATTACCATGTTTTTTATTCTGATTTATTGAATTGATATTTATTTGTCTCTGGTCAATTGGAAAAAATAGAAACAATGAAATTTAAATCGATATATATATATATATATATATATATATATATATATATATATATATATATATATATATATATATATATATATATATATACATACAAGTGGTTCTGTGTTGTGTACTGTAGAATGCTATGCTAAACATGAAAAATGAGTGTTCACTTGATAGATGTGCTAGAAAGAGAATCTTCAAAATTGATTGAATGATTGATTGAATGATTGAAGTTGTGAAGTGGTAAGGAGACAATGGATCATAGCGGAGGCGAAATGTATAACTTGCGCTCAAGTCTGTGTGTGTTAAGGATTATAATTTACAGTCACAGGACACAACACTGACAGTAGACCCAATTAATAATTTTAGAAATGGAATAATTGTGTCTTGTTGGTGTCTAATATCAGTACTTGTTTGACTCTGAACACACTTCTAATTCGAAGTACCGGTGCTACATAAGTTTAGGAGAATGTGAGTTCTACATTGTATGAAATTATTGTCAAATATTGGTCATGGCGGATTGTGGTGGCGGGTTTTTTTACAACTTCCATAGCCAATTTTTTATGGATGGTGGATTTTTTATTTTCCGCCATCCACAATTGATAACATTGACGAGTACCCTGTCTAGAGATGGAAATCAACTTATAACCAAGCAGTGAGAACTGAAAACCTATCTGTGTAACTGAATTAGTTGTACACAATCATTTGGTTAATGTCCTCCGAAATCTGCATAAACCTTGAACAGTGAAGCTTCTATTGGAAACCTGAGAAGTGGGACAGGTGGCCAGCCATCCATCGTAGCAGCCCGTTGGGCCAATTCCAGATCCAGAACAATGAGTATATCAGTAATATAGATATATACTTTGGTTAATTTTTTCTGTGCAGTAGATAGTTATTTTCTCATGTGAACCGTTTTTTTTTGCAAGAAAGAGTGCCGAGGCCTACACAAGGAAAAAACTACTTTCTCCGTCCCCTAATGTAAGAAAAAAAAATAAAAGCACACTTATTAAGAAACGTTGAATTTTATCAAAACAAACAATTGAGTTTCCTAAATTACCCTTAGTCATATCAAAAACCAAGACAATGTAATAATTAGTTATTGGAAACTAATAAGTGCAGCTAGCTTAGCTTGCCTTGCGTTGTCAGTATAGAAAACGTGTGTCATTATTTCAAGGTGTAACAGAGAAAGGAAAGGAAGAATTAGATTGGCAATCAAATACTAGTAGAGGAGTAAACAACCCTTTATAGGAGTACGTAGGACTACTAGTATTGTGTACAGTGTCTTCGCGGGACCATGGAGTAAAAATTGGAAACCCAGCAATTTATTGGAAAACAACACAATGAATTAACTAGAAGGGTATATTTGTAACAACACAGTTAAAAATGAATACTTTTGCTTACATTTTGGGACAAAAAAAGCAGTTTTTTTTTTCTTACATTATGGGACGGAGGGTGTACACGGCAATCGAACACTTGTTGGAAACCCCATCAGCTAACAATGTTAAACTAATTTGAGCTGGACTTTGCTCATAATAACTTAAACTAGAACCTGGATCACATTGTTGTCAAATAATGACAAACTTTGATCTCCCAATCTAACTCCAGTAACCTTCAAATCTTCTAAAGAATCCTCCATCCTGCAACTCCACAACTACTACCACTCTTGATATTATTTGCAACCACCTGATTATCGATATTAATCTCCACTGCACTACACCCTTTATTTCTAGCTAACAACAGTCCTTCATACAACACCACAGTTCAACCACATATTCACTACAGCTTCCCAAAATTTTTGAGAAACCTCCCAGCCCTTCCTGATGCCCTAATTTGAAAATAAATTCAACTCAATCCAGTGAGATAGATTACTGCTATAGAGCTCATCTCTCACATATAAGGCCAGTAAGTTCATCCATATGTTAAACTTTTAAATGGAAGCGTTTGGTCCTTAAAACGAATGAAGATGACAAGTTGGTAGTATACTTTGGTAATTAAATTATACTGACGTATGAGTTTATTCTTTTTCCCCCATCGTTTTATCTTATTATGTATGATAGGGAATGTGTCATGGCATGTTGGCAGTTATTTAGCTATACAACTTTTTTTTTATTTACTACTGTAGTTTTTTCATTGGGCTTTCACAGCATTTTCTAACTCATGTTGCTGAGAATTTTGCTTGCTTTACCAGCATTTTTGGACTACTATGACATACCGTACAAGGTTGTGGAGGTTAACCCTCTTAGCAAGAAAGAAATAAAATGGTCCGAGTATAAGAAGGTGCCAATTGTAATGGTAGATGGCGAGCAGCTGAATGACTCATCAGGTTTTCCACATTTTCCAGTGCAAATTGATTGTGAAATTTTCTAAATGAACTTGTGCCCATTAAATATGAGTTACAGCTAATATTGGCTTTTCTGCAGCTATCATTGACATGCTCGGAGAAAGGATTCTGTCTAAGAAAAAGGCAGATTCAACCTCTGAGGATGACGAAGAGACAAAATGGCGGCGGTATGGCTCTATTTCTCTTGATCCTGTTTTACTTTTCCTTAAAACATGTTCCTAATATATGTAAGCTTGTTGAAAGAGAAAATGACAAGATAACACTAGAGGCTTGTCATTTTCTCTTTCAACATGGTATCAGAGCATTATCACTTCTTTAAGTACGAATTGACACACCAAGGCCCTGTTTGGATTAGCTTTTTTTTGAGCTTATGCAAAAAGTTTATGCAATATAAATTAGGTTTTATGCTATTTTATAAGTTTAAACTGATGAAAATTGTATTTTTATAAGTTATTTTATCATAAACTACCTTGACAAACTTATAATAATACCTAAAAATTGTATAAGCTGTTTGCATAAGCTCAAAAATAAGCTAATCCAAACAGGGCCCAAATTGAGTTTTGATTTCTTGATAAAATTGCTCAAAGATAGAAAATAAGTAAGATCTATTTTTCATTAAAAATATACACGTACAACCAGAAAAATCATCAATAAAAGTGACAAAATACTTCGACTCTAAAATAGACATAGTACGAGATGGAGCCCAAACTTTGGAGTGAAATAAAGCAAAAGGGTACGAAGGCCGTTTATTGACTCGATCGGGAAAGTGACTACGAGTGTGTTTCCCTAACTGACACAACTCATATCACAATGTAAACTAGACAACTTAGATAAACTTGGCAAAAACTTCTGAAGTTTGGGAAGACTTGGATGACCCAACTGAGCATGGATAGTAAGTGAGGAATCTAACCCTCAAGTCTGATTGTAATTCATTTTTCCAATTTCAAGTTGTTTTCACAATTTGATTGGAACCATCTACAATGTGAGATATTGTGTGTGTTGTCCAGAGGAAGCTTTCTTTCTTCCTTTGTTGGCCTTTTGTTCTATCTTTGCTTTAATGATGTGCTTTAGGATTGAAAAAAAAATATTTGGTATTTGGTGATAATTATATAATACTCCCTCTGTCCTATAATAATAACCATCACATTTGCAAAATAAGTTTTCTAAAAAAGTGTCACTTTCAATTTTCAATGTAGTCTTAATTGATATTTTTTTTCCAATTGTACCCTCTAATTAATATTACACGCGTCACTCCCAATTATTATTCTCTAGATTGCATTTAAAATAATGAAAATACAACAAAGGTTAATAAAGATAATTTAATAAGATCAATATTATCTTCCTTTCATTTATCATATTTTATTAATCTACGTGAAATAGTCAAATGTGCATTGGTTATTGTGGGTTGGAGGGAGTAATTCATTTATCTTTTTACATAGTAGAATATGCATAGAAATGCTGTCTACTGTTGTGTTAACAAGCATATCTGCATATGTATCAGAAGCCATTTATTGTGTCAAAACAGTATAAAATAAGTTGCTGCACCTCTTCTTTCTGATCCTTTTTTATTTTATTTTTTTAAATGGCCAATGTTAGCAATTAGTTGTTAGGTTAGTATTTTCTACTTTGTTTCTTTCTGATCCTTTGTTCAGATTTGAACCCAGGACCTACAACTCCTTTAACCCTAGCTCAAACCAGTTGAGCTGCCCACTCCACTTTCTTCTTTGTGATCCTGTTGGGTCTTAACTTTTCTCTATGATGTGGCTGTTTGATTCCAGTCATTCTTTATCACACACAACTTGTTAGGAATCTATGTCTGCATTATTATAAAATATAATTTACTAAATCTCTTTATGGGTATGATTTTCAATTTTTTTTTACAGTTGTTTACGTTGGACACTCTTATTTTGTATTGTTTGTTCACCAATCATGGGCTGCACTATGTTATATTTATGGGCACTCATTGCAACTTTAAATTATGTATCTTATAACAAATTTTTCAATGTAGGTATCTATTAAGAAATAAATATATTAATATTGTCTTTGCACAACCCCCTGCAATATTTTTTTTTCCATAGCTCTAGAGTCTACCAACGATCGCAATCACTCCTATTTTTTAAACAAGAAATGTAGTGTTGACCGTGGACATTGTTACGTGTCTACTTGTGTCTGAGAGAGCACTACTTTTTAACTAGATGTTAAAATTAGCACCCAATGTTTATACTTTAGAATTGAATTTTCAAACAATTTGGCACTTAGCTTGGATTGCAAGACACTAACATATTAATAATAATATTGAACATTTGAGTTGCTGCAAGTAAATTTTGAACTTGTTATTGGAAACTCGGACAGAATAAACCTAGGGAAAATAATTGAGTACTGTTGTAGATCACCAGTGTTGGTATAGTTGCAAGTCAGATCGTGGGATCGCACAATCCTGCAATCCATGAAGCTCAAACCGGCTGCAAATACTATAGGATAGGAAGCAGTGGGATGATAGCAAAATTGCTAGGATAGTGAGCTGGTTCCGGACGGACTTTTTCCCAAATTGGGGTCGGTTTTAATAGCAGAAAACCCTGATTTTATAATTAAAATAGATTCCGGTGGGGTCTCAGCAGAAAACCTAAGTTTCAAACTGAAAAATAATGGAAATAGAAACTGAAATGTTATTTTTCCATTCTTCCTCACGTGATTGTTGCTCTATTCATAGCTTTGTGAGGCAAAATCTCTCTTCTCTCAAGACCTGTCTCTCACACCTTCCTCTGCCTGTGACCGCCACCGCGACGCTGCCTCGTTCTTCTTCCGGCTACTGCAACGTTGCCTACTCTCTCATCCCTTTGGTTCTCTGTTTCTTGTGTGCGATTCCTCTATTCGCAGTAATTTCATCTCTGTTTCACTTCAGTCTTTGTTCTATGATGTGAAAATCTAGAATTGTTGTTTCCAGATTGGATTCATTTTGAGCTTACCGATTTTATTTATTTTTATTTATGAACTTGTGAGTTTATACTTAAGAACTGAAGACTTTATGGTTATGAACTTGGTTTAATAATTTTGTGATTTCGAAGTTATTTTCTTCGTTTATCGATGTCTATATAACTCTACTTTTTCCCTATTGGTAAGATTTTACGGTCCGTGCTACGTTTTTTGAGTTACTATCTGTCGATCCCCTACAACTTGATTTTCAGAACATTGTATCACGCTAATTAATTTTTCTCTTTTGACGCAGGTGGGTTGATAATCATTTGGTACATGTTCTGTCACCTAATATATATAGAAATACCTCTGAAGCTCTCGAGTCCTTTGACTATATCACGAGCAATGGTAAGTTGCACGGTCTTTGCTATATATACGTAAAAGTATTATTGCTGGTCTTTCGTTGGGCATTTAGTTTTTTTAATGTTTCTTTCCACACAATTTTCTGCTATATGAAATTGACTCTGATATTGCAATAAGCTTGTATTGGAACAGTGTCCTTATTTGGTAGGCAAGATGGACAGTTTTTTTTTCTCGAGTATTGCATAACGTCTTTTCTGCTTTCAGCCCATGTATATCTATAGCACCATGCATGCAAATGCTGAATTTACTTCATTTGTTTTTTGGTATTTGAACTACTTTCTTTGGCCATGGTATATTTCTTCAAACATGGATAATGTGTGATAAATTGATCATGTATTATGTTTTTATTGTACTTAGGCAATTTTAGCTTCATGGAAAAAATTTCGGTGAAGTATGCTGGAGCTGCAGCTATGTATTTTGTGTCCAAGAAGCTAAAGAAGAAATATAACATTACTGATGAGCGTGCTGCTCTTTATGAGGCTGCAGAAACATGGGTAGATGCTCTGAATGGCCGCGAGTTCCTTGGTATGTACTCCTCTTCTGTATTGAATACTATTATATATATGCAAGAACATGCTTCCACATAGCGCTTGCGTGCACTTTTGAAACTAAAGCCTGGGATAACTTAAAATGCTTTGATATTTTTATTCTGCTCTCTCTCTCTCTCTCTCTCTCTCTCTCTCTCTCTCTCTCTCTCTCTCTCTCTCTCTCTCTCTCTCTCTCTCTCTCTCTCGGCAAAGCAGTAATAGATAAATTATGGATTTTTAGATCCTTTGCAAGTCAAAATATTGGTCACAAGGTTTCCATTTGTATCATCTAATTAGTTTCGATTATGTCATGATGGAACATATAATATTTGCACTGCACTTTTTCATTTGATTTATTAAAACCTTAAACTGATATTCATAATAAAGAACGTGCACCTAAAAATTCAAAGTAAGAAATACCCTTGCATATATAATGAGGTCACCTATAATTGTTTTTTAGACGTTTGCTTCTGTTTACTTCAATTTTCTTAGTGCTATTGTAATTAATAATCATTTTGTGCTCTCTGGATATGATATAATGACTACTTTTCTAACTTTTCAGGAGGGTCTAAGCCTAACTTTGCTGATCTGGCTGTCTTTGGGGTTCTAAGGCCCATACGCTATTTGAGGTCTGGTAAGGATATGGTTGAGCACACACGTATTGGGGAGTGGTACACAAGAATGGAGAATGTTGTGGGAGAGCCTTCAAGAATTAAAGCCTAAACTAGGTTATTTTAGCCCAAACTCCAGCGTTATTTTTTGCTTCGATCATGTTACTACCTCTGAGTTTTGCCTTCAAGTGTTGGAAGGAATTGCATTTGGGTTTCTTAATTAACAAAATATTTGGCTATTTAGAAAGATACCATGTTTTTGGTGGTAGGAGTTATAATTATAGGAAAAGTTTAATTGAGCAATTGATTCTTTACAAAAAATGTTTTTATATATTTTGCAGCTGCTCCTATTGTAAAGATTTAAGAGATCTTTGAGCTGTATCCAAGAATAAGGCAATATTTGCCGTACCTGTGATGTTTAAAACACTGTGTTTGATCAAATTTATACATATAATCGTGATTGAGTTAAATGTTGAGTTTGTTGTTGATCAATGAGCTGTAAATATATCTTGAATAAGATGTGAATTTGCTTTGAAGTTTGAACCTTGGCTCCTACCAATGCACTATTCATTATCTCAGCTTTGAGAGAACTCAATACCAGCAGAGATACATCTTTGCCAAATTTTGTGCTACATTTACGACGAATTTTATATGTAGTTCATTGATGATTATGAATAGTGCCAAATCTTTCAATAATTTAATATGGAAGCTTGGGATTATGGTCGAGAGAAGTTGCCCACTTGCCCTTTTAGTTATATATGCGCCACAGATATAATTGAATGTTTTTGTTACGCATTACCTCACCAATTTTGCTTTGGCGATAGGTACATCCTGTGGTCTATAAAGCATTTATTTGTTTGTTGGTTTTCCATATTGTTCAAAAAAAGCTTTGAATAAATAAAAAAACTAAATTACTCTTTTTATTCCTTAACCAATTGTGTGTTCATGCTTCATGAACTGCACTAATATGGTTCAGTTCATAAAAACAATTTTAGTAAAAATTTATTTATCAAATACAATATAAGAAAACTATTGTACTTGGAAAGGTTAAAATTGCCCATGTCTCAAATGCTGCCACTTGGCAAAAATAAGGGTATTTTATGTCCAAAATTTATCTAACTGAACTATAACATTACTCAACCGAGCCGTTTTTGTAAAGTAACCAAGCCATTTAAATGTCTTTGTGAGAGAAACTACACTTTTTGCATGAGCCACGGTTTGTATTGAACTGAGCCGGTTGCAATTAAATTGAACAATTTTGCTGTCATTTAACAAAACGGGCCCACTGTCCTTTGAAAAGGCTGTTATCACATGTCTATGAATACTTTATTTTCTCTTTGTTTTCATTCAAATTCAAATTTACCATATTTTCCCACTCTTTAACAATTTCAATTTCATTATATACTCATTTTCACTTTCTCTCATCTATTTTCTTTGCTGTTATTCCTTCTTTCTTTTTTTTTTCTCTTCTCATCTTAAACTACATTTTTTCTAACAGCTTGATTTTGTTGTGTTTTGCAGAAAAAATAAAAGATATTCTTCTCTATCTAACAAACAACAAGAAGATGCACTTCATCATAGACAATTTACATTGAAATCAAGGTATGAAAAAAAATTCATATTTAGCTTATTTCTTTAAAAATAATATCAATTCACTTTCATCGTTTAACGTTTTTTTTTTCTCTCCCTTTCTTATCTCCAGCAACTACAAAGAAGAACAAGAGATAAGTTAATAATGATAAATTTTTCTGATATATTTCATTTCTAATAATTACAAAACTTTGTTTAAGAGATTAACATCAAGGTATTTCATCTTACTTGCAGCAAAGAAAGAACAAAGATGAGTAACAAATAAGGAATGAAGATCATAAATACATTGTTGAATATCTTGCTATTTTTTACTCATTTTTCTTTTAATTTATCAGATCTAAAAAATATTACAAGTAGTTGAAGAAGACAATGAAAAGAGAAAAGATTAAGCTCGCGGTGAATGAAAGTTAAAGGCACTGACAAATGATAAATTATGTTACAAAGCAAATACAAGTATCATAACTCAACATAAACAAAACATGAAGGTTGCAACGAAAGTGAAAGGTGTGTATAACAAGGTATTATCTCTAAAAAAAATTAATTTTGTTACTATTATATAATATCATCTTTTTCATCAACATATTTTTTGAGTACAATGAACAAAACCTAACACGCCATTTAAGATAAATACAACGGAAAAAAAAAAATACAACTTGAGAATAAAACTATGAATTTAAGATAAATTAGTTTGTTTTTGTCAAATTCTGCAAATCAATAAAGTTTGATTTTTTTTTTATTATTGGCATTATCCAAATGAACAAATGTTCTGTTTTCACTATATTTCAAAAAAAAAAATTAATTAAAGAAAAATAAATTCACAAAATCCAAAAAAATATATATATAATGGTGATTTAACGTTTTTGAGACATGTGAGGAAAATCAAATGTTTTGTTTTCACTGTAAAATGCACTACTTGATCAAAGAAAAAAGTTTACATTATTTATTATTTAAGTTAACATGATTATATAGGTTCATAGAAAACTGATACATACTTGGTACTGTACATGATTATCAGGTTCAGAAGGTTGAAAAAGTCAGGGATGCAGATGGAGAAAGAGAGAGGGTGGGAGAAATGCACGCGATGAAAAGACGTTTTGAGACAGTGGGTAATACTGTTTTGTTTTGTGGGTCTCAAGGTGTACTCTAAAGTAAAATATTATAAGCAACATACAAGATTTTCTTTTAATTAAAAAAATCCAAAATTGCAAAAACTAGGAAATAGGAAAATATTAGAAATCATCAAATGATAACAAATCTAAAACACAAACAAATTTTAAATTATATAGATGATATTTTGCAATTCGTTTTTAAAATAAAAAATAACAGGTTTAAAAAATACAATTAACGGTTATAGATGAAACAAAAAATATAAAAATGTGATGTTTTACAAAAATAAAACAAAAACAGTTTGATTTAAACATTCTTTAAAGAGAGTGAAAACTCTGTTACATTCATAAACAAATATAAAATCCAAAATAATTTCTTATCTAAATAAAAAAAACTAGATCCAGACAAAATATAAACACATTCAAAAATTATTCTTTATTAAAAAAACTATAAACATACAAGGTACAAAGTAAAAAAATTGTTATTTGTATGTTTGGTAAATAAAATGGAATAAAAGAATATGTTTATTTTTTCACATCTCTAAACTCTAATATTGTTGTTGTTGCATGTATAGATATGAACTTAACTTACAAGTACAGTAGAAGAAGTCAATCTCACATGAAATGGATGCGTACAAATTTGACCGGAAAAGCCATATTTGCGGCGGAGATCGTTTCTGGCACGGTGGTTTTCGACCAATTTACTCTGATTGATTTTTTTCTTTGCAGGTTTTGTAAAGGAGATACACGAGAGTATTTATTTATATGTTAATAGTTTTCTTAAAAAATACTTTTTGTGGTTGAGATCTAAACAACAGAAGCTGGTGGTTGTATAATTGAAAAATCTCTCTGATCTGTACATAAATTTGATGGATGATATAAAAGGAACAAATGATGAAGATGATAAAAGTAAGGACATGGAAGAGCATAGCAAAGAGTCACAGCGGCGGCTAGGGTTTGACCAAGAAGAAGAGAGAATGGTTTCTAATTCTATCATTTTCTTGGAGAGAGAGAGAGAGAGAAAAAAAAAATTGAAAAAAATAAAATTTCATGTGGTGGTGAAGTGGTTGGCGTATTCACCATCTAAGAAGCCTAAATTTTAGCTGTCTTTTTCCATGTGTGTGGGCCATCACTTTTGGATTTCAAATAACAATAAAATTAAGTTAATTTCAATTTTCTTTTCCTAAATGAAAAATAAAAAAAATCATTAAATAGTTTATATTCAGGTCTTTAAATTTCAATTGCTTAATTTTATAAGTTTTAATTAAATTTTACAATTACATGATTAATACGGGAAATATTTAACTATAATGTACTAAATAAATTATACATTGCACAAAATATACTATCACATACGGAAAAAATTATAAGTAATACAATTTTAAAAATAACTATCATAAAAATGATATTGCATTAATACGGGAAACATTTAACTATAATGTACTAAATAAATTATACATTTGACAAAATATAGGAATCACATACGGAAAAAATTATAAGTGATACAATTTTAAAAATAACTATCATATAAATAATAATGCACTAATACAGGAAACATTTAACTATAATGTACTAAATAAATTATATACCGGACAAAATTTACTATCACATCCGGAAAAAATTATAAGTGATACAATTTTAAAAATAACTATCATATAAATAATAATGCACTAATACGGGAAACATTTCACTATATTGTACTAAAAAAATGTATAAGTTACATATAAATTTTTCATCAAGTTGTAACTTTGAAAATTGGTAACTAAAAATTAAAAAAAAAAACGCGTAACCTTGATTTTAATCCTTTCAATTTTATTAATACATGAGATAAATATAGGACAATTATTATTGATCGATACATACAAAATATTTGTTAAAATAACTATCATATACGGAGGCAAGTTATGCTATTGATTTATAGTATTCATAAAATTTCAAAATAATTATTATATATATTAAATAAATCATATAAAAGATAAATTATATTATTGACTCATAGTACTGTACATAAGATAAATATAGGACACTTATTAGTTATCGATACATACAAAAAAAATATGAAAAAATATTTGTTAAAATAACTATCATATACGGGGACAAGTTATGCTATTGATTCATAGTGTTCATAACAATTTCAAAATAATTATTATATATATTAAATAAATCATACAAAAGATAAATTATATTATCGACTCATAGTACTGTACATAAGATAAATATAGGACAATTATTATTGATCGATACATACAAAATATTTGTTAAAATAACTATCATATATGGGGGCAAGTTATGCTATTGATTTATAGTATTCATAAAATTTCAAAATAATTATTATATATATTAAATAAATCATATAAAAGATAAATTATATTATTGACTCATAGTACTGTACATAAGATAAATATAGGACAATTATTATTGATTGATACATACAAAATATTTGTTAAAATAACTATCATATACTGGGGCAAGTTATGCTATTAATTCACAGTATTCATAACAATTTCAAAATAATTATTATATGTATTAAATAAATCATACAAAAGATAAATAATATTATTGACTCATAGTACTGATTAAATAAATTCAATTATATAACAAAAAAAAAATTCAATTATTTCTTTTAAAAATTTATTAGTAAAGTATAACTTCTAAAAATATAGGCGTAACGCTACAATAATAGTAACTTAAGCAAATTGTAACTATAACAATAATAGTAACTTAAATAAATTGTAACTATAATAATAATAGTAACTTTAACAAATTGTAATTAAAATAAAAATACCCTTAACGTTACGACCCGTGCGATAGCACGGGTCTATCGCTAGTTTCTTAAAGCAGTTTCAGTTCAGCTTAAAACCAGTTTAGTTTCATAATTTTTTTTTTCAAACCGGTTTTTTAGTAGAACCGATTTATTTTTGAACAACTGGTTTTAAACCAGTTTTTTGTGTGTTTTCTTCTATTTCTTCATTTTCTTCCCCTCTTTTCTTCGTGGTCTTCATAAACTTCATTAAACAAACTAGAAAACCCCCCCTTTTTTTATATATTTGCTCTCCTTTATCCTACAAATCTTAAACAACGTTTTTCCCAAATAAAAAACATCATTCTCTCTTTAGTCTTTCTTCAATCCAAATCTTCTTCAATATCACAAAACTGATTCAAAACTCTGGAAATAATTGTAACTTTCTTAAATGAAAAATGTTAAAAGATGAAAGTTTATGGAAAGTAATTGAATTTAGAGTGACAATTTTAAATTTTGTTGGTGTTAAGATTATTGAATTGAACTAAATTGAATACTATCTTTCAATTGGAACCCATATCAAAATGGTTAAGAAATAAAATATTATATAAAATTATTCTACTTAATAGCACTATAAAATATCATATTTCATCAATTTAATTATTCAATTAAAGTTGTCAAATGAAATATCAAATAGTTTTAAAATTTCATATAAATTTATTGAATTAATTTACTCAATAAAAACTTATAATTCATCGATTAGATCCGTAAAAATTAATATTTATAATCTATAACTATAGATAAAGGGGACTCATTTTTTATTTGGAGTGGATTTTTTATAATGACAGCATTACCCTTAACACCACACAATACATAATAACTACCAAGTTCTAACTGCACAGTGCTACTTTAAAATTCTGACACATGTCAATCTCTTTTTCAAAAATATAAAAGTAAAGAAGCATTAAATATAAACCGCTAATATACAAACAAACAAACAATTGTTATTCAGAGAGCAAAAAAATTGACTCATTGTAGAAAGCACTTAATTTCTAACATCGGGGAATTGGTGCAGATTTTTAGTTGAAGTTTGGAGCTTTCTATTTCATACAATTTCCAGCCCCTGCAATTTCTTTCAAGTCTTCTGTACCAGATTTTCACGTTTGGATCAATTTTATTATTATATAGAGTTAATCATTCAGGTTCTAATTGCTTTTGTTTAATTTAATTGATGCAATTTGTTTAGTACTGTTTTTGTCTTTCATTTACATGGTGTGCACGTCATAGTTACAGGGAGCATATCTTAATTTGTAGTATTTACTCACTTGATTCATTGGTTCAATTTATAAAGTTTATTTAAGAAAGGTTTAGATCACAGGTTTATGCTTCTTTCGCCACTTAAAATTGCAAGTTAAAATTGTTCCCTGTTTCAACAATGAAGTATACCATGAATATTTGTTTGTTTATTATATTTAATATATGTCTGAGTAGAATTTTATAGAGTCCGGAATGTAAGGATCATCGTATCACCGGTATTTCATTGAGTCGAAAATAAATATTTATAATGAGAATTATTTAAGGCTTGAATAATTTCTATTTTTAAAACTCAAAGTTTACTGCTTAAGTCGAAACAGAGAGATATCAGTTTCAATTTGAAAGAATGAAAACTTTATCTGACCGTAGAAAAATTCAGTTTTTTATTCTAAATGCTGTGAAAGCAATTTTTTATCAATTAGGAAAAAATTCAGTTTTCAAAAAGGTAATTTTAAAAGTATAATCGTATCTACTATTATTTTCGATTTGTAGCTTTTCCATTTCCATTTCCATTTCCATTTTAAATGTCTCTTTTTGCATTACTATTTTAAATTAGCATGAATTGTTACTTAAATTACATTTATACATTTAAAGTAAACTTTTAATAATGATATACTACTATCAGTGACTAATGAATATAAATTACAATTTTAAAGCTCCCATTTATTTACAAACGATTATGTATCCGTTGGTATCTATTTTTTCAACTCTCATTCTAAACCTCATAAAATGTTTGCTTAAATTCAATACTTTGTCAGGTACAACATTAAAATGAAAAATAGAAGAACTCAACAATTGAGGGAACATCAAAGAGAAAGAAGAGCACAATATGAAATAAATAGAAGACAACGAATGAGTAGTGAACAAAGACAACAAGAGCTATTAAGAAGGCGAGAGAATTATAAACAAAGCAAAAATAAGGGGAAACAAGTAGAAACAACTACTAATAATGCTGCTTCCGGAGTGTCATTCCAAAATCTCACAAATACAAATTTTTCGAGTACAAGGTTTCAAGGAATCCATGACTTTGAAGTTGGATCAAGTGTTAGACATATTAATGACACCACACTTGGTTAGTCATGACAAAAATTATATATTAATGTAACATCTTCAATTTTATATTGTTACACATTATTAAAAAAATTATGTATTCAAACATGCAGGTCGTACATTTCCATCAAATTTTGAAGATACTGACGACAATGAAGCAGGACCAAGTAGAACAAATATCAATGACATTGTGCATGGTAACTCCACAACCTACATATTTTTTTTTATTTTTTTGTTTGTTTGTTAAAGATACTTAATTTTAACTATCTTAGCAGATAGCATGGAATCCGATGAATATTTTAATGACCCTAAAATTTTTGAACAAGCACATATACCAAATGTAGACATAGAAGTCACAGCTAATGTAACAACGTCATGTTGTCGTCGTCAAAGTACATTCTCAATGTTTAAATTTTATGCTACTATACTGAAATATTCTTTTTTTTCAAACAAATTTACTAGAGATCTTTATTTCTCACTTATACTTTTAAACAAGAAAAAGAAAGAAACAACACAAATACAAATACTTCACAAACCCAATTTTTGTCATTGCCTTCAGTTTCACCTTCATGTATTCATAGGATAAATTTTGACACTATTGATTTAATATTATTTATTTTTTCGGTTTTGTTTACTCTTTTTTTTTTTTTGATGAATTCCGCTCTCAACCATTGTTTTGCATTATCTTCTTTCATACTACTGATCTTCCATTGTATTTTTTTTTTTCATATCATTACTTTACACTACAAAACAATTATCTTTACATTTGCACATAACCAAAAATATAATTTACTTTCATTCTATTGATTTTCCGCTGTACTGATGTTGTCTTTTTATACTTTAGCCTCTTTTTCATACTCATCTTCATAATGATATTGATTACAAATTAACGATAGGTTATTAAATAAAAATTAAATTTATAATAAACACTAATTAATAGGATAATTTTATGTCAATTACCACTCATGAAATAAGTTTTTTTTTTATTTTATTTTTGATAAGCAAATGAAATAAGTTGATTTTTCTCCGTTAATAACAAAATGAAAGTCGATAAAGTCAATTCCAAAAAAAAAAAAAAGTCAATAAAATGTTTTCCATTTAATGCTTGGGGTGTAAGAAAAAAAAGGAAATCTAGCGGAACGCGTTGTTTAATATCCTCCCCCATCTCTATGAATAACAACTGGTCACAGACTGATATAACCAAAAAATCGAAACCTAACAAAAACAACAACATAATAACACCAAAAAACACACACATTCTGTTATATATTATGTTCTGTTAAGGTTTGGTTTTAATAACAATCTCCAACCAAGCCAACACAGATTCAATCTTTCCATAGTTATAGACACAGCAAACAAACAAATCCTGGGACCCACCATCATACACGTTTCTCAGATAAGGCGTCAACATTATCAATTTAATTAATAATTAATTAAAGATTAAGAGGATAAAAAGGAAGAAGAAATGGAAGAAATCACAGGAGCAGCAGTACCAAAATCTTTGATGGAGAATTTGTTAGGTCTTCTAAGGGTTCGTATTAAGCGTGGTGTCAATCTTGCTGTTCGTGATGTTCGTAGCAGTGATCCTTATCTTGTTCTCAAGATGTACAATCAGGTCTTTTTCATTTTTTATTCATAATTTTCCCATTTTTTCATCATCACAAAAATTTAAAAATCCAATTTTTTTTGTTATATTTATTGACCCACTTTTTTAATTGTTGAATCAACCAACCCCTTTAATTTTATTACTCTTAAATTTGCTGAATTTTGTTGTTATTCAGAATCAGAACCCCCCAATTTTGATCAAATTCTACTCAATTTTCTTGCTTTTGATTTATTGAATCAAGGGTCGTCTTTGATATTTTTTTATTTATTTTTTCAATTGTGAAGTTTTTTTTTTCTTTCAATTTTCCTGCTTTTGAATCAAGGTTCCCTTTGTTTTTTTTATTTTTTTTGCTGTGTGAAGAAATTTTACTGATTTTCTTGCTATTGAAATTGAATCAAGGAACGTTTTTATTTAATTGAAAAATGCTCATAAATTATGAGGAAAAAGATTAGAAACAGGTTTTTTTTTTTTTGTTCATATTATTCTGGTTTTTCTATACGACTGGCAGTTGTGTAAGAAAAATTGTTGATTTCAATGAATGCTTGAATTGATCTTGAATATAACATTATGGTTTTAAATGCAATATTTATCCAAAGATACTACTAGATATTGTTTTGTCTTAGTTGTCTGACTACTATTGCACAATCATAACTTTTTTGTTTTATGAATTTTATTTTTCAGAAACTTAAGACTCGTGTGATTAAAAAGGATGTTAATCCTGAGTGGAATGAAGATCTTACTCTTTCTGTTATAGATCCTAATCACATAGTTTCATTGGTAAGTGATTGAATTGGTTAGTTGTTTAATACTATCTTCATTTTCTAGTTTGTAGTTTTTATTTTAATTGGTCACAAAACAATTATCAACAGAGAACAAACACATACTTGAACAATTTTGGATTAATGAAATAAACAATTGTGTGCAACTTCATCAATTTCTCTGTTTTGATACAACACAATTTTATCATTTCACGTGTCCTACTTTGGAAACGAAAGAGCCTTACTTAGTGCAGTGTTGTCAAATAGCGGCTATAGCATACCAGTATTTGAACAAATTTATGTTGTTCCACGGTAAGTTATTTAGTATAGAGGGTTGTTGTCAAATAGCGGCGCTGTAGCACTATAGTGTAACATGATACTTAGAGTCTTAACATGATTATTCTTTCATCACTCTTTTTCGCGTGTACAATGACAGTAATGAATTTTGAACCTGTGGCCTCGAGCAAACCATTCAAACTCTTTCTTTGATGACTTTGAATGTATTGGCCATGCTACTCATTTTCTTTTTTATATATTATTCTAATTTTTCCACTTAGATATGAAATTAAACTATAGAAAAGTGAAACATCGTCAATAATAGGTTCTATCCATTCGGTTCTCGCAGTCACACAACTTCCATGAGCATCTCTTATGCACATACCAATTTCCACCTTGTTGCAAATTGGAGAGAAAGAATGTACCTTGTCAGACTTGGTTTCTCCCAATTCACCTGCTGAGACGCTGATTGTTGATTACTTACGTGAGAACGGATTCGCTGAGCTTGACGTCAGCTTGTAATTAAGTGCCGAGCTCGTTCACACACTGTCCAGTTTGAGTCCGTAGCATTGTCCCACACTTGATTATTTCGACGTTTCCAAATTCTCAAAACCATAACACCGAACAGCTCTTGTTGTTCCTTGTCGAAACTCTGCAGAATAGAGAACAAATTGTCTGTGATGTTACTGCTGATGTTCAAGCCTGCACTGATGTGGTTCAATAAACCTGCTTTCTGCCAACATTCGATACTGTGCTGACATAGGAACAACACGTGTAAACTATCTTCTTCCCTGTCATTACAAACTGCACAATGCAAAGGACATTGCACACCACGGCTGTTCAGTCTAGTTCGCGTAGGTAATACATTCCGGCCTATCCTCCACATTAGGTTCTTCACTTTTACCGGAATTTTAGCTTGCCAAATAATGTTCCAATTACCTGCGATACCAGTTCTGTGCTGACCACCAGCATTATTCCCGCAGTACTTATAAGCGCTGCGAACTGAGTAAATGCCGTCATGTTCAAATTTCCAGACTAATCTATCTAGATGCACAGATTCAAGGAGAGGAGTATTAATAATTTGTATAACGGTGCTGCTATTAAATATGCTACTGATCTTGTCTGTCCCATGCCTTTGAATTTGTCATCAAAATATCTTTCACCTTCATAATGTTCTTAGGCACCTGCGTATTTGGTGGAGTAGTAATGGACATGCCTTTATTAAGCCAATTTTGTTCCCTTATATTAATCTTTTCTCCTGTACCAATGTTCCACTTGCAGCCTCCTCGGACAATGAACTTAGAGTTCCAAATACTCCTCCAAACATAACTTGGATTATGTCCAATATTTGCCTCGACAAAATCACAATTAGGAAAATATCTCGCTTTGAATAATTTTGTGATATGGCTCTCTGGTTTTGTGACTAAGTTCCAGGCTTGTTTACCAAGCAAGGCAAAATTAAAGGCCTGATGATTTTTTAATCCCATTCCACCATAGTCTTTGCTCACAGAGAGACACTCCCAAGATAGCCGATGAAGGCCTCGTCCGTTGTTGGCACTATGACCCCACCAAAACGAGGATACCAAGATATTTGCCAGTTCTGAGTACCTGTGTTACACCGAGTTGATTTGCAATAGCTTCACGTGCCTCTGCTGGGACATTTCTGTTATAATAAAATTCTGACTTTTGGAGAATGATAGCTTGTCTGGAAGCTGATTCATAGACAGAGAGAATGTTCTCTAAAGCATTCACCTCAGTTACTGTTGCTTTAAAGAACGGGAAGCAATCATCTGCAAACAGGAGATGGGAAATTATCGGAGCATTCCTACAAATTTTGACACCATATAACTCCCCTCTATATTCCGCTTGTTTGATGAGTGCCGAAAGTCTTTCTGCACATATTTTGAATTTGAACAGATACAGTGATGGCGGGTCACCCTGCTGTAATCCTCTACCAGGAACAATTGGCCCGACCTATGGCCATTGACATTTATAGATTAGTCCACCGTTTCGACACATAGCATAATCCGATCAGTCCACTTTTGAGAGAATCCCATTTTAGTCACCATGTCTTTCAAAAAATCCCAATCCATGCGATCATAAGCCTTGCTAATATCCAGTTTGAGAGCTGCTTCCCCCTTCTTGCTCCAATGGAACTCATTTTTTTATTTGAGATGTTCTGATATTGATATATCAATTTGCGTTTGATACACTTCTTGTGTTAAAAGTATGTGCGACTTTATGTCAAAGTTAAATATGCGTTTAACAAATCACAATTAATCATATGTGTGACTTTAAAAGTATGCGTTTAACAAATCACAATTAATCATGTGACTTTAAAAGTAAATATGATCAAAGTCAAAGTTTTAAGGATCTTACTGATATAATTGATTGATAGTGTAAAAAAAACTTTACAGTGATGATGTATATGAATTAAAACCTATCAATTTTTGTTCATTCACAAATTTCTGATTGGTTGATTATTCTCTCTAAATTGCAGACTGTGTATGATCATGACACTTTTAGCAAAGATGACAAAATGGGAGATGCAGAGTTTGAGATCTCGACCTATATAGAAACCCTGAGGATGCATGTTACCGGCATAGCAAACGGCACCGTAATCAAACGAATACAACCAAGCAAGCACAACTGCCTTGCCGAAGAGAGCTGTATCTATTATTCCAATGGCAAAATTATCCAAGATATGATCCTTAGATTGCAAAATGTGGAATGTGGTGAAGTTGAAATCAGTCTGCACTGGATTGATCTTCCTGGTTCTAAGGGTTTATGATTTTATTATGAGATGTTTATTTATAAACATCTTCATTTATATTTATATATATAAGATAAAGTATGCCTTCAACTATATGGTTTTGTGAAGTATGACTAGTTTTAACAAACTGTGCATGACATGACCTTATTCATGTCTTTTTATTTGTATCCAGATTGTAATGTATTTAGTACAGTTGATAAATTTCATTTTTCATGTTTAGATATGCATATTGTTTTTTTTTTCTTCTCTTTCGCATGTTGCTGAACTAAATTTTATAAATTTTCACTAACGAAAATTATATTTTCATAAGCTGCTTTTCACAAACTATCTTGACAAATTTATAAGAATAATACATAAAAATTTATTTATTAGCATAACTTCAAAATTAAGTCCATACAAATGGTTCTAGATTCTTTAATCTCTTTTTGCTACAACAAGTTCTTATTGTTTTCAATTAAAAGATAGCAAAATTGTCACCGATAATTTTTGCAAGAGGAAAAGTAAGAAAAGTACATACATGCATGGAGAGAAGAAGAGAGCAGCAATATGATGCAATCAACACTTCATAACACATTTTGATTGAACATGTACTTCAAGCCGATACATGGTTCAATTCTTACGGAAGATAAAAACTCTTACTTCAAATGTATTCTCATACTTCAATTTAGGATAAGACAATATAACAATCTCATGTATTATACCTTTCCAAAGAAGTATAGTAGTGTGCAAATATGGAGACTAATATTTTGAGGTAATTGAAATTCATTCAAAATTTCAAATAGTTGTCCCAACATATATTTTTCTATATGCACCTAAATGTAATTTATTATTGAATCTTCAACCAAATAGTTACCAAAAAAAGTGTACTCTACATGAATGAATGAGTATAACAAATTAAAATCTGTGAGCTAGATTCAAATCGAATGGTTTTCACTTTTCATTTTTAGATTTATAGTAATGATGTTCACGTCTGAACATCGGTCGACGGTCGGGTTCAGGTCAAAAATCACAAAATATTATTTAATTTGGATCCAATTACGGCAATTTACATTTTCAATTTGTTCGGTTGTCGAGTCATATATGTGGCTGCATAACGGTTCAGCTATTACGGGTTAGATTGAAATTTTGTTTACATCTAAAATTTAATTATTCAAAAATTTCTAATTGTCAAATAGTTCAATATTTTACGCACAATGCAACAAAGGATAGAAAAAATAAATAAGAAAACAAAGTGGGTGAGATACAATTACTTTGTTTTAAAATTGTAGATCTAAAGACAATAATAAAACAAGTAGAAGAGAAGTATAAATGACGTAACTATTACAAATACGAAACTAAGACCCCTAGATGCATTTGACTTTTTTTTTAAGCAACACATATAACACATTATCATCATATTATCAATGAAATGATATTTTTTTTTTCCAAAATAAAATAAAAACGAAAATATTGTATTGAGTATATAGTTTTATGCTATATTAACTTGGATGTTGCGAGTATACTCACAAATTCATCATTTTTGTCTTTAGCGTGTTGAATTTATACTTGAATCTGATGTATTCTAATTTCAATGAATATTTTTTATTTTAGTAAAATAAAATAAAATATTGTAGTGGGTGAAATATATTTTTTTGAGCAAAAAATATATTATTGTTAAAAATCAGGTCTTTGCACAAAACAAATAGAGACTAGTAAAAGATGAGCTATAAAATAAAGGCGCGCCGTATATAATGAAAATATCAAAACATACACCACCTAATCGAGGTCCACTTCCAATCTCATACTTAGAAAGACACTTCACAACATTCAGACTATCAGAAAAGACATCAACCTGTACCATAAAGATGCCATTAGACACTAACTCCTGATCTCGAATCAAAAAGTGATCGGCCTATAAGAATCCAAAAAACAACTCCTTTAGTCAAAAGTTGATGGGGCAACGGTAGAATGAAAACCTAGACAGAGTCTCAGCTCGCAGACCGCCTCTAAACAGTCAATACCGAGGCGGTATACGTCAACCAGATACAAAAAAACCTACAAATTTCAACAGAGTTAGAAACCATTAGAGACTAAAAAAATCATGCAAATCTCAACAAATTTGAAAATAGTCAGAGAATCAAATGTCATAGAAAACGAATCACACATGATATCAACCACATACCGACGATGCCAGATCCAAATACCACCACAACAACACCAATTTTCACTATGAGGTATTTGCCATTAGATCAATCCATCGATAGAAAAATTAAAAGAGAACAAAGCCAAAAACAAGTTAACAAGTGGATTCTCTCCTTCAAGTTGTCTACTTCTCTCTCCTACTCCAAATCATAGCCATTTGAACATTTCGATAGTATACGAATTAGGAAAATACTAACGAATGCCCTCGGGTCATTGTTTAAGCACCTTAAATAGTAAGTTTTAGTAAACTTTTTATAGGAATATGTGAAGTCAACACATTGAAAATTAGAATGTTTTACTTTTTGCATAAATAATTTCTTACAATAGAAAACTTAAAGAGTGACTCGGGGACACTTGTTAACAAGACCCTACAAATTAAAAGATACAAAACATAAACTACTCACCTAACTAGTGTCCGACGACGACGGCGAACAGCAGGCCTCTGCCTCACCCCATCCCATTTCTCTATTTCATGTATGTTTGTTTCTCCCCCATTCTCTATTTAGATTTATTTCTTTTTATTTGTTGACATAAAGATAATGAAGCACTAAAGATCAAATTGTGGCTTAGTTGTAGAGATGATAATATGCGAACATTTGATATGTTTGGTAAGGACAAAAAGCTAGTTTATAGCTTATGTCTTATAATTTATAAGTTAAAAGATCTGTTTGGTAACAATTTTTTTAGAAAGAATTTATAGCTTATTTTACCAACTTGTAGCTTATTTTAATGACTTATAGCTTATCATTTTTCTTCTATTTTTACCCTTGTTATTTTAACTAAAGCTCGCGTTTACCCTTTATAATTATTTTAACTTAAATAAAAATAGCTATTTCTTTAGAACTCAGACCTTCTTCCATTAAAAAAGAGAGAATACAAACCATCTCTTCCCAAAAACTAATAATCATCTTTCAAATATTTATATACACAATATTGTTCATCGTTTATGCTCCGCTCTCGACTGTCTGTCATATATTATTTTGGATTAATATAATTGCAATTAAGATTTTTTTTATCAAGCACAATTAATATAATCTTAATTTTTATTATATATTTAGTGAAAACTTTACATAATTGTGACGAATTTATTATATTATTATGTTTAATTTAAAGTATCTTTATATAATTGAGTCAATTTCAAGTGTCAAAAGTTGACAAGTGTACATGTTTATTTTGACATAAAAAATATATTACATTGAAATAAAATAAAACTTCAGCTTACACAAATTAATTTAATAATACTGTTCAATTTTTTTAATAATAATATATAAAAAATATATTACATTTAAATTGTGATCTTAAATATTACATTAATAAATTTAAATTATTATCTTAAATACAAATTTGATATAAATTTAATTAGGGAAAATTACGATGACCTCCCCTTAGGTCTATTAAAATGACACTGACTACCCCTCTAGTTTTACAATTTACGCTAACCTCCCTTAAGTTTATATCAAATATACGAACACCTCCCTTATCAACTAACACCGTTAACTTTCCGTTAACTTTTTATTTTATTGGATAAGTTCTATTTTTTCTACCACAACCTATTAAAAGAATCATAGAAACACACATCTTTCTACATCAAAACAACAACAATATCTAAGCATTGAAAGGCAAGACACCACACACAATCACAAAACTAAACAACCTCCAAAACACTACAAAAACTACCAACAATGATGACATATTATGGAAACAAATGTTGTGGCTCAACCTGAAAACGATTAATCTCAATTCTTTCTTCTTATTTTTTTTTTGGTAATTGCTTTCTTCTTATTTTTATTTCCAGAATAAAATAAAATAGAATGCCAATATAAAAGAGGACAATCGATCCATCTCTATGTCCAACTAATCTCTTGATTTCTCCAAATTCCTTCTCTTGTTTTTTTTTTTTTTTTGTTTACAATTCATATTGTGTTGATATTTGAAAACAATACATATCCAATTTGCTTCATCACCTTTTGTTTTTTTACTGATTCGTTGATATGCGACAACAATTCGTTGATATATGTGAAAATTGTAAACAATAGTGTCAATTTGTTAATACGAGAAAAGAATAAATATCCAATTCACTAAGTTTCAATATAAAAAGGAGGTTAGTGTTCTTTCTCCTTCAACTAAACCCTAAAATATTAAATCAATACAACTAATGATTGTTGAACAAACGGAATATTAACGGCGTTTGTAGGTAAAGGAGGTATTTGTGTATTTGATAAAAATTTAAGGGAGGTTGGTATAAGTTTTAAAATTAGAAAGGATGTCAATGTTATTTTAATAAGCCTCAAGAGAGGTGAGTGTAATTTTCCTATTTAATTATTAATTAGAAATGTTCTTTTATGTCATTTAGGCTCTGTTTGGATTGATGATACAAAACGGAATGAAGCGGAATGGAACATAATGGAATGGAGTGGAGCGGAATGGAACACAGAATCTGTTCCATTGTTTGGATATTCAGCGATGAAATGGAACAAAATTACCACTCCATCGTTTCGGAAGTGAACGGAATGGAGTAAGTTATAACTTTTTTATTCCAATTTTACCCTTATTTAGAAAATAATATTATTATATAAAATATATTAACATTATAATCTTATCTCCTTCAAAATTAAATATTTGGATACAATAACTATTATATGTGGGAGCAAAAATTTAACAGAAAAGAAGACCAATTAAAACACATTATATTGGTGTTACAAAAAACAAACACATTATATTGGACACAAACCAAACTGAAAAAGCTTTTTTCTTTTAATAATACAAGATAAGATAAGAAAACTATCAATTTTAATTGAGTCACGTTAACTTGTGCCCTAAGGGCATATGTTAAGCTACTTAAAAATAAAAGTATAACATTTAATGATACAAAGAATTTAATGCTTAGAGAATGTAATTAACCACAAGTTCAATAAATTTTTTCCACATTTATCTCCTTAACATGTGCCCTTAAGGGCACAAGTTAACATTTCCCATTTTAATTATATTGATACTACTGTTTCTATGTGTGCATTATGCATACACACAAGCTATAAATCATTCCTTTATCTCTATTTGCAAAAAAATCACGCATACACATCAAGAAAGAAACATATATCGGCAACGAATCAAAAAACAAGGCATACACATAGCGAGAACAGTTATACCAGATGCAAGGTAAAATACGCATAAGAATAATATTTTAATTACTACATGCCTTTTTAAACTAATCGTGCGTATAACAAAAATAACACCATTGCAGGACAGTTCAATTTAATTGGCATGTTATTCTATTATACCTGTAGCATTTCTTGCAAGAGCATCAAAAAGCTATCTTAATTTCAAATAGTCAAATAGCAAATCTAGAAGATAACATAATTCATAATCATTTCAACCAAAAGAGCAAAAGTATGGCTTTTGGAAACCAATCCATTAGACAAAGAAAATTCCAAAACATGGTCTTAAAACAAAATTACAATCCATAAGCAAATAAATCACAACTTGGAATCAAAACATGGGTTGTTGGAAACGTGAATGAGCAGCAGCACGCAAAAGAAGAAGAAGAAGTGAGGTAGTTTTGTGAAAGAAAGACTTTCTCTTGTAAAATATGGATATTTGAGAAGAGGAAGAGACAAATAAATTGAGGGTAAAAAAGGAATATTAAAAATATGAAGTTCCATTCCATTGGATACACCCCAAATTGGGGGGAATGAAAAATTGAAGGATTGAGTGGTATAGGATGGAATTGGTTTCATTGGGTTCCATTCCATTCCATTAGTTTTTTACAAATTCAAACAATGGAATTTTATTATGTACCTCTCTATTCCATTCCATCACTTACCACCAATCCAAACATAGCGTTAATATTTTTTTTACAGTAATATCATTTTACATTTATCAGTTAATTGAACCCTAATTTTATTAAACTGCAATTAACTTATCTTTTAATTTGTCTAACATTAGATTGATCTAATGGCTAAGATTTGGAAAAAGAGAGAGAAGTAGACAACTTCGAAGGAGATGATCCGGTTCCGTTAACTCGTGCCATACTGCGAAGCCTGAAACAAAACTTCACGATCGACCCACGACGGCGACGCAACCTTGTAGTGCAGGACACCGGTGACGGGAAATACGGCTGTCGGCGACGTGGTGGCAGGTGCTCTTCCTCATCCCTTTCTTCGCTTTAAATGTATCGGTGATGTTTGAGAAGAGAATATGCAGAATTTGATTTGCCTATAAACTGTTTGCTTTATGGTCTGACTCAAGAGAATTTGTAGATTTGCTTTGCTATTCTTTATTTTTTCTTTTTTGGTCAAGTAGTGGCTAGAATTTCATCTTAAGTAGAATGTTTGAGATTCGAAGCTCGGCTCATGTATGAAGCAAATATACGCTTTATTTTGGTTTGAAGCTTTGCAAAATTGTAGAACTGAATAATGCTAGCATACATGCTCTTTCCAACATTCTCTTTTACTGGTCCCGGTCCCACCAAATTTATGAGACCTACATGATTTGGTGGAACCCGTATGAATTTTAACTGATAAAAAACAGATTATGTTGAAAAATGTGTGTTAGAGAGTGTGTTGATAGCACTCTTCTTGTAAAACTATTTAGTTTATTTGGACAAATATAGCTGTGTATGTTTTAAGACAAATATGGCTTTGAATGTACAACTTCATGGCTTTTGATGGAGCTTAGATTTGTCATCTTCTATAAAATCTACATCTTAATTTGATTATGTTTCATATTCCCTTACCAATTTAGTTATCGATCTTGTAATTATTGTTATGCCCAGTGTTCTCATGAAAACTTTGAATTACGTGCAGCATTCATGGACAGTGCTATTATTATGTTTGAAGTAACTACTTTATGGTTTTTCGCGGTCAAACTTTCACTGTGAGTGCCGCGAACCCATTTTGACATCCGCGACTCAACTCTACTCCCCACATCGCCGCTATCCTCTGTTACGCTCATTGGCCGCTATTGACAACATAATTGCATTCTCTTTCTTTAATTTGGTTCGACCAATGTTGTTTTGATATTAAAAAAAAGTGTTGAGACTGGTCCGGATCCACTGACTCGACCGGTTCTCGGCCTGACCGGTCTAGGTTTTAAAACACTGACTGAAAGCATGCATATGCATGGACTCAGAGCAAGTGTTGCTCAGTGCTTAATTTCAACTTGTAAATCAAAGTGGCATCATCATCAATATGTCCATGTATGCATCTTATCTATGTACCTATTATCATGCTGTTAAATCCTTGTCTTTTCATATTGCATTCTTTCCTAACACGTCCATCCCATTTCATCATAGAAAGCTGCAAGTGAATTCTATCGAAGTATCACCACCACAACGATAGGTAATCAATCGCACAATACATTAAAAATTATTCTCTCATCAGTTCACTTTTATCCATCCACTTAATGATTCAGTTACAGCTCAATAACTTCTATTTTGTTTTTGTAATGTTGCTCGTATTATGTCACGTGTAAACCTATGAATTTTGTATCTACATTCTATTCTTATTTATTGACTGCTCGATAATCAATTGATAGCTTTCATTCTCCTAACGTGCGGGATGCACATTAAAAATGTAGGTCGTGAATTTATTGAATCCGTTGCAGGATCGTCGGCAGGATCCTCTCTGCAACTGCAAATTGTCAAGGCACTCCGCTCCGGTGAGAGAAAAGAGGCTTCAAACTTACTTCAGGATTTTCGTCACAGAATCCACTCATTATCGGCCGATGATTTTGTTAATATTTTTAAGTACTGTGCACAATCTCCTGATCCACTGGTATGTTAATTGAGATGCTAACCAAAAATAAATATGTTAAACACTATCTCCATTATGATCATAAACTGTAAATAATCTGAGTAGGTCTACACAATAATAAATCATATCTACACTGCTTAGTTACAATCAGCAAATATCAACAGTATCTTCTTTTGTGCATGGGTTGAAAGCATAAAAAGTTATTTCAAGTTTTGAAATTTATTCCTTCTCCTTTTGAATTGCTGTAGTTTGCTATGGAGATCTGGAGATTAATGGAGTTAAAAGACATTAGTATAAATAACACATGCTCATCTCTTATGATGCGGGCCCTTTGTAAAGGTGTTTACCCGGAAGAGGTAAACTACTAGTTTCAGAAATAGTATAGTTGAGAATATAGCTTCTTTTCTTTCCTTTCTTTTAGCTTTCTGAATGAAGAGAGGGGAAGGGTTGAGAGAATGATATATTCAATAGGTCCATTACATTTTCAGGGAAGGTATATCTTGAGGAAAAAAACTAAAAGATTTTTCTGAATACACAATTGCATATTGCTATTTTTGTGGTAGCATTGAATTGCATGTAAGCTGATGTTTATGAGGCAGTGAATAGTGAATCACCTTTATTACCTTAGCTGCAGTGGCGGAACCAGGAAAAACTAATCGGGTGGGCCGCAAAAAAATTTATGGCTTATAATTTATAAGTTTGTATTGAAAAGAAAAAAAAATTATTGGATAATATTTTTTCATGAGCTTATAGCTGACTAGTTTATACTTCCTCCGTCTTTTATTATAAACCAAAAAAATTACTTTATGTTGTCCCAAATTATAGGCAAAAAAAACTAATTTTTATCATTTTCAATATTTACTTTTACTTATTTTCATGAAATTTAATACAAATTGCATTGAATTTACCATCTCTTCTTTTCCACATAATTAATAACCAATACAAAATCTTATTACATCTTCTAATGAAACATATTTCAAGGAAAACACAAAGTCATACTTCAAATTCTCATAATTTACTTTCTTAGTAAGTATGAATTTTTTTCCTTATAATATTGGACAGAGGGAGTATATATATAGCTTATGAACCAATATTTTCACTAACATTTAAACTAATATGTGTACCGAGTGACTTACGATCATCAATAATAAACTCTAAACTAAAATTTACATTAACATTTGTGCTAATATCTATACTTAAAATAATTAATAATACACTTAAACTAATATTTCATATTTATAAAAAAATTATTTTTTGAAGTGGGGTGGGCCGTGGCCCACCTCAGCCCACCCCTAGAATTGCCACTGCTTAGCTGCGAGAATTTTACTTTAGTCTTGTCTTCTTGTTTGTTCAGGCCATTAGTATCATGGATTTTCTTGGAGAAAGTCAGCGTTTCTATCCAGTTGTCCCAGTGTTCAATAGCATTTTAAGCTCCTGCACAAAAACTAAGAATTTAATTCAAGCAAGAAAATGTTTGGACTTGATGGAAAAGCAGATGATGGGAAAGAGTGAAGTTACATATACCGCACTTCTCAAGGTGTGCATATAAAACGTACTATCATTTTTCAAGAAAAATTATCGCTGTTTGAGATAAGTATAGTTATACCTTGATGTTCTAATGTATGAAAGATTATAGTCTGCGTGGTTTTCATTTTTTTTTGTTCCGATTTCCTGTTGCAGTTTTAATTATAAAAACTACAAAATACCAAAACAGTGAAAACAATAAATGTTGTTTGCATTCTGAGCTAAACTTTGGAAACAAGAAAGAGTTTTCTAAAACCAACGGATCCTTGTTAAGTATGAAAGAACATTTATGTTTATGAAATTATGAATATGTGATTCAATGTGTAATTACGAATCACATGGTCTGGACTTAGATGCTTGTTCTTATGGGTGCTAGTTTTAAAATATGCTATTTGATTATTTCTTAAAGCCAATTTTCATTCATTACAAAAAAAAAAAACTTAAATAAAATGATTATCTATTCATAGGATGGGAAAACATGTGGTATATTCTTTGACTGGAGTGTCCATCAGCTTTTGTGCTTTTCTCCTTAGTCTTAAATAGAGAGAAAGAAGGAAGTCCAGTAAAACAGATCTTATTGGTTCGTTACCATTGCTAACTCATTTGTATTCTTTTTTCAACAATTCATTTGTCCACTTATAGTGGATTTAAGACATATGGAATCAGAAAATGAAACTATGTATTGCCAACTTTTAGGACTCATAAATGGTCTGGAATCAAATAGCACAACATGATTAGTTATTGCATTAGCTATTTTGTGATAATGTGTTCCTATGGTTGAATGCGATGTCTTATTTTTTATGCTTTTTATGCGGCTACTATCATTTGTCTTACCCTGTTTCTCAGCTTGCAGTTTTGCAGAAAAACTTGCCCGCAGTCCATATAATTTGGCAGGAGTACATTAAAGTTTACAGTATGAGTGTCATATCTCTGCGTAAATTCATATGGTCATTTACAAGGTTAGGAGATCTACAATCTGCGTATAGAACACTACAACAAATGGTGGCCATGAGGGGAAATATTTCCATTGGTAGGACAGTTTATGGGAAGTTGTATTCTACTAGATTGGACATCCCTGTTCCTTCAAATGACGGGCTAGGCTCAACCATATTGGACCTGAGGAATAGCAAACAACATGACTCTTGTATACTCGCTCCTTCTGCAAGTACAGAGCAGCAAGTTTTTTGTATGGATAATAGAAAAGCTAATAGTGCTGAGAAAAATGGGCTGAATGGACAAAAACACTCGCTGCTTATGAAGGTTCTTAGGTGGTCTTTTAATGATATAATACATGGGTGTGCAAAAGAAAAAAATTATATGCTTGCATGGAAGCTTATATTACAGGTAGACCTTCGAGTAAGCTGTTAAATGTTATTTGTTATACTCATGTTATACTAGACCTGTAGAATTGATAATTTCCTCTTCCAAATTTTGTAATCATGAGAAATTCTCTACATCTACACTGCCATATTATATCACATCTCAACTGTTCAAAATTCATACCTCTTAAGATTTTCATTATTGAAAGCTTATATCTGTTGATTCTAACATACTGAAGGCCCCTTCTCTGTTCAGATGCAAAATCTTGGTTTGCAACCATCTAGCCATACATATGATGGAATTATTAGAGCAATTGTTTCGCAAAGAAGTTTTGGGGATGCCATGAGAATGGTGAGTTCTATTACAATGTTGTGTTAACTTGGTTTTGCTATAATATAATATAGGTTGACACAGAACTTTATGACCTTGCATCTGTTTTCCCCTTTTTATAATATAATATATTTTTTTGTGGACTAATGCATACTATTTTCATATGATTTGTAGTTAAAAAAAATGCAACAGGAGAATTTGAAGCTATACGATTCAACTCTAGCTACACTTTCAGTTACTTTCAGCAGAGAACTACAGTTAGATTTAGCTGAGTCTTTGCTGAATCAAATTTCTGAATGCTTGTTTCCACATCCTTATAATGCTTTGTTGGCTTCATGTGATGCACTGGTAAGCTCAATTATGAAGCTTCAAAACAAAATTCTGCCTTTTTGTCATTTTTGCCAAACTAACATTAATTTACCTAAAGAATCAAAATAGCTAAATATGCTAGTGTTCTGTATACTTAATATATTACTGAATAATCCGGTAGTACAAGGTGAAGCATAATAGAATAGCAATTAATTTACATAATAAGGAAACTCAAATTTAGTTGCCATTCATTTCATCAATGTGCTGCATGGGAAAGCGCCAATTAGGTTGAGAAACTGAATTTAAAAAGTGAACAATCTCTACCAAATTCTTCTTGTATTACCAAAGTTTTTTTTACTCTTGTATTTCTGCGCTTGTAATGGCTTACGTTTTATGATCTAATCATAATTTGCAGAATCAACCTGAGCGTGCTGTGCGAGTGTTTGCAAAGATGAGGAAAATAAATCTTTTACCTGATATGAGAACATACGAGCTTCTGTTTTCATTATTTGGTATTGTTAATGCCCCGTATGAAGACAGTAATATGCTGTCACAGGTGGATGCTGCTAAAAGAATACATGCTATAGAAAGGGATATGGCAAATAATGGCTTTCAACATAGTTATCTTTCATTGAAAAATATAGTAAGTTCTGTAACGTTTCCAGTTTGTGCATAATTTAAGGATGATCCAATATTATGTGGAATTCCTTTCTACTAGAATCTATGAAGAACTTAAATATGTGCTTGAAATGAGGGTATTCGATTGAATAGTCGTTGCATGTCCTGGGATTCAAATGATTTGAAAATATGTTTTACCAGAGTGTTTGATTTGTTAGACCACTCTTTGTTCTACAACCGTTTATTTATTTATTTTGAGAGCCCAGTCAGTCTCTCCTCCAAACCGACAATCAACAAACAAACTCCCCACCTCTACAGTCCAGAATCCAGATTCTATATATTTTTTTCTGACTAACAAATTCTAACAGATAAAAGGCCTAGTTTACTTAACCTGGCCTACATAGGTTGTTGGGCTCGTCGATTTTTCATCTTTACACTACACATACACGCGCATTTGTGCAAAAGCATACTAATGAAAGGGCCAGCTAAAATGCTAATATATAATGTTTCAGTGTTTGCAAAGCTCACTTTGCTGTATCTTTTGGTTCTTTTCAGTTGAAATCCCTTGGAGAAGAAGGGATGATAAGAAAGCTGGTCCAATATTTACATGTGGCAGAGAATCTATTCATATATAGTAACCCTTCATTAGGAACTGATATGTACAACATAGTGTTGCATTATCTTGTTGAAGCCCAAGAAGTAAGTGACTCAGACATCATTACTTCTATTTTGACACCAACAGTGTGAAGTGGGTATATTATGCATGTCTGTCTGGAATATGATATTTTGCACTAAATATGCAGAGCCACAAGGCAATTGAAATTTTCAAGAAGATGAAGTTGTGTGGTTGCCACCCTGATTCTACTACATACAACATAATGATTGACTGTTGTAGCATCATCAGAAGTTATAGATCCGCTTCTTTGTTGATTTCAATGATGATACGGGAAGGGTTTTGTCCAGTGGCTTGTACATATACTGCTCTCATTAAGGTTCTTTCTGTTTAACCTCTATAGTTGACTCGGTTTATTGAATCAGTTACTTGATTTATATGAAGAGTGTCAATTTTGCAGATTTAAGATTTTATAGTAACTGTTGAACTTTATCCCCTTCCATGAATATAGTAGCCTTCCCGAAGTTACAAATACATGCATTTAAATTTCATATTTCTACCAGTACATTATTTGCATATTATTTACTCAATTTGTGCAGTTGCAGAATTAGTGGTTTTATTAAATAAAATATGATGAAACATTCTCTCACGAGTTAAGTTCGTCATACTCATAGCATCAGATATTTAAAACATTTTATCTTGAAACTCCAGATAAAACTACTTTTAAGTAACTCATTAGCTTGCTATTGTCTCAAGTAATGGCTGGTGCATAAACTCTAAAGCGTTGACTTTAAAAGCTGTTTTCTTGCTGCTGATTGTTGCAAAATGGATACTTTGGTATCTATATTTATTGTTGACGTGTTGCCACAAAATCTGTCTTACTATTACTAAATCTTTTGTTCAAGCTTTTTTGCATCCAACTTGATACTGAACTTGTTTACATCAGATTTTGTTGGAAGATGAGAATTTTAATGAAGCCTTGAATGTTCTGGAAAGAATCAAAATGGATGGCATCAAACTTGATGTACTGCTCTTTAACACGTTTCTCCGTCAAGCATGTTACAAGGTATTTCGTCTTTCTGTGCTGTGTTTCTATTTATGAAGGAAATTTAGAATGTGTATCCAAGTTAAAAAAAATTGGTATAATTTTTCCATGATTTAGGGAAGGATCGATGTAATTGAGTTTATTGTGGAGTTTATGCACCAAGAAAAAGTTCAACCTAATCCAACAACATGCGGCTATGTCTTCTCTGCATATGTAAACTCCAGTTTTCACAATACAGCAATTGAAGCATTGCAGGTTTTAAGTTTGCGTATGATGTCAGAAGATGGAAACATACTTAAAAAGAGGAAAAGTTTTGTGGATGAATTCATCCTTGATGAAGATTTGGCTTCTGAGTCACACCTTTATAAATTATTTGAAGATTCTGAAGATGAAGTTGCCATAGGGTTGTTGAATTTAAGATGGTGTGCCATAGTTGGGTTTCGAATATGTGAGTCAGCTGACCAAAGCCTATGGGCTAAAAGACTCAAATCACGGTTCCAAAAGAGGTTAACGTCTGGTTCCGGAAGAGAGCAATTATGATTTGTGAGCCTGAGTTCTATGGATAGGCACGAGAATAGGCCAGGCCGATCAACAGAGCCTACAATTTAGCCTACGTCATGCCTTTTTTAAATAGAGGAGACTAAGGCTTATGGGGATGCTCGGATAAAATTGTTTGATATTTTAACGATAATTTTTATTTGCGCTTTGTATAATATTCAATAAGATTATGCCATCAAAGGCTAGTTTTTTCAAGGGAAGCCTCCATAAAATGGCTGGAGGGTTTTTCACTATTGGGTAATACACAATATAATACCATTTCTTCATTTCTCTTAGCTCTGTACCAGAGTAAAAAATTATTACAAGAATAATCATGTGACAAGTTATGATCATTTTGGAAGCTTTTCTAAGCTCCATATTTGACCCATTTTAGGGATGACAATGGGTAGGTAATGAGTAAGGTACTACAGTCCTCATCTCCATAGTTTAAAAAAAGGAAAAAATAGACTAACCTCTCATCAATTCTCTCTATATGTAACATACCTCCCCTCTATTTTACACTCGACACAGACCTCCGTTGTCGTCTAGGTTCCATTAAAACAATAAAAAAACATTAGAAACCTGCTTTTTAAATTGTATTTGCCTTCTCAATTTCCTCAGAGGAAATAAAACCGATGGCTCTCTTCCACCATGGAAGCACCGATCAACAATGTATTGAATATCTTTCATGTTCTATAAGTGGATTTCGGTTGATTCATGTTGTGTTTCATTTACTCTCAGTGCAAGCTTCACTCACTTTTCTTGTCTCTGCAACAATATTTTAGGTTATTGGGGTGAAAATAGTGTTCTTCATAAATGGTTTGGTCGATACATATGTAACACCCAAACCCGCATTTAAGAAAATACTACCTTTATAAAACATTATTCAAATTGCGCAACGGAAAATAAAACTTGATTTATAAAATTGGTGGTTCGAGTATTACAGGCTTCATCAAAACGATTACTAACAAGTTTAATTAGTAAAACATCGTTATACAAAATAAGTCTAAAACTCGATACATCCTCAATTAATTAAAAATAAGTGATAAAGACTCTATATACATCATAGAGAATAATCCCATCCCTGTGTCACATCAGAGCGGAGCTTCGCTGACAACTCGATCACAAACATAACCTGAGAACCTGAACCCCCAAAGGTTCAGCACATACACAAAACAGAGGGTTAGATAATATAACCAGAAAAGAGACTAAGTGCAAGAACACACTTAACACTTAGGACATATCATGCTTATGTCTAACAATTCAATTCATAAGCATACATTAATCATATGTAATTCATAACACATAATCATACACATACAACACATCACAATAATATCATATCCTCAATCAATTGGCAAAGTATACGCATCATCATCAAATATTCATCAATTATCTCATAATACATTTAATCACTTAAATTAAGGATTACCAATCAATGCCAATTACCAAGTATCACATTTATTCACATATTCCTAATGCAACTAATGTCAGTTACATAATGTCATGTCACCCTAGACACAACTATATGCATGTGGTACCCTCATCAAGTTCAGTTTAAAGTCCTGAGAGACTTCTCATCAAGTTCAGTTTAAAGTCCTGAAAGACTTCTCATCAAGTTCAGTTTAAAGTCCTGAGAGACTTCTCATCAAGTTGACTCATGCATGCATGAATGATCACATACCACATCATGATGATAACCCTACACAAATACATATGAATAAAAGGACACCCCTCCTAATATTCCTCATCAAATATGTATCAATCTCATCATGGTATCATCAATAAGGTATTCATCCAAGCACACATGTCATAAAGTAATTCATTTATCTCAACTCAATTAGACATACAATTATTATTATCAATCACTAAATAATAATCTTCACCATAATCAATCATCATTTATCAAGTCATATATGCATATACATAATCATAGACATCATCAACTCCATACAACATCTTCTCAATTTATATATAATCCAAACACAACACATTGTTAACTAATCTCTAATCATCATATATCATTAGTTAATCAACGTGATCATTAACTAAGTCTTGTATCTCATAAACCATCACACATATCATATACATACATAAGGTTCATCTCATACTTCAAGTCAACAATTACTAAACCAATCATTCAACCTTAAGAATATTATTCACATATCCTCAAGATATAACCAATCTAATCCTATGACATTTCATAAGATCATAATCTAATCATTTTATAAGCATGCAAATCATTACTAATTATTATCACTTATTCACACATGAACATACACCTTAATTCATCATCTATTCATCGACATTCAAATGATTAATCAAAGTTTCAAACACTGCAAAATAGCTTTCCTACTTCAAGTACTCTTCGATAGCTAACCATAGAAACAAACGGCATCAAAAACGGATTAGAAACGACCCCGGAATCATCAAAACAAGCAAGAGTGCGCGACTGATTTTTCAGGGGCGCGTGGCACGCAATTCCACCCTATTTGCCACTGTTTTCACGCGTGGCACGCACCAGGGGAGGCGTGGCATGCGTGTGCATGTGCTGGTACGCGTTTTTCTCAAAAAAATCACTTTTTAACACCCTATAAGCACTTATTTGACCCTATAACTCATATATAACATATCTAAACATGTTCATACTTAAAATCACTTATTTAGACTCTTAAACAACTCAAGAAACAACTTATATAAAAGCTTTGAAACTCTTTGAATTATAAAAACTCATATATTCAACAACAACCCATTTATTGCATCAAAGCTTAATCATACAAGTTCATATATCATAACATGTTGATGAAAGAATAAAATCATAGAAGTACAACTTAAAGCATCATCAAACATCATTTCATGTCATAAATCATATATTTTCATGTATTAACTCATGAAACCCATTTATCATATAATCAATCAAAATCAAAGTTCAAGTAATCAACTTTATCATGGATTTCATACAACAATCATAAGTAGAAGCATATTATACATGAATCATTATCAAACCTTCAATTATAAACACCTTCCCAAAACCCTTTTCTTCCCAAAACCCAAAATGAGTGAAGAGAGTTTGGGTGTGGAGTCATAGACAAACTCCCCTCTCTTTGATCACCCAAAATTATATTATCTAAACCTCTTACCTTAGATTGAAGCTTTAAATCTCTAAGCTCTACACTTGGACTCCCTTCTACACCTTCAAGCTTCAAGATTTCCCTCCTTTGTTCATGCATTTCTTCACTTTTTCCCCATTATTTTCCAATTCCGAACTGCTATATTCAGAACACGATTTCTCCCACCTGAGACCTTATTTCGACGATCCCAACGGTCAAAAGTTGCGTTTGGATGTTAGGAACCTACCCTCAAAATCTCGTCAAGATCCGACGGTTAACGAATCGGGAATTTAAGTTTTAGTGAGACTGTTGTAAGGAAAACGAGATTTGTTTCTCTACTCTCATTATTTCTCTATTTCAAAACCCTCTCTCATTTCTCTTTCTTCCTCCACCAAAATTTGTGACAAATGAACTTCTCTCTCTAATTTTCTCCTTTTATAACTAGGTTATCCCTCATCAATTACCAAAACACCCTTACTAACTTAACTTAGGTCCAATACCAAAGCCCAACTCTCAATCTATCATAACTTTACTCTTTACTACTCATTTCATTCTATTAATAAATGAAAACCACATAATTAATAATAATTAACTCCTTCTAATCCTAATTAAGGCTCTCAACTAGATTAATGATTCTAATAGATTACTAAACTACCCTTCACTTAGCCAGAACATAATTATTCATAAAATCACGAAATCACATATATTCAGTTAAATAAATATATAAGAATATATAATCACACAAAATCCTATTTATTAAAATACGGCTGTTACAACTCTACCCCCCTTAAAGAATTTTCGTCCTCGAAAATTTCACACAAAATTACAACTTACAAGTTCAAGAGTCATAGATCAATCAATAATAATCAACAGTTATAATCATACCAAATAAATGTAATATTCATCACCAATTGCATACAATACCGAAATGGACAAGACCTAATCATGGCACTACCTCATATTGTTACAAATTATATACACATAATGATATGATATTTCAATTAACAAAGTAACATGCCTCACACTCCAAGTTATGGCTTCAACATAATTTAAAACTAAGATTTAACTCCACAAAATACAAACTCACATGCCATTGATGCGCACATAATAAAGTCATACAAAATTACAAAACTAGCATAACCTAAACATATCATGGATTACCATAAAACTCAATCTCACAAAATCATTTATAATCATCACATATACATATTCATCGCAAAGTTTCAAGTTCACAAAACTAGCAAACTCTAGACGCTACCAAAGTTTGACAAGGTTGGTATCACCCAATCAACACAATCATGTCTATCCATTAACAAGAGATCAAGGACGGCCAGTTCCTTAATTTGTTAATAAATGGACAACAATCATGATGGTGGTTCAAACCATACTTACCAAGCTACGATAGTGTTCTCCTTAAGCACGAAACACATAAGCATACAAAAGTATATCACATCGTCTCGCATGAACATTTAATTAGCATACAATGCCTCTAAACTTAAAAGTCAATAATCAACTTAAAACAAGAGAAATAGATATTCCACAACAATAAATATTAAAAATTCAACCATTCTTACCAAACAAGAACATTCACACCAAAACATCTCATCTAAAATCATGTAATGACTAATAAGAGAAACAATTATGGAGACATAGATCATTCATACATAGATTCATACATTTCAAAATTCATCAAAGAAGAAATCACAATTTGACAAATCCGTAAAGTCATGAAAACATGTTTATGAAAATAGCACATTTGAAAGATTCATTCACAATGCACAACTCATATAGTTACTCACATAGAAATCATGGTAAAGGACATTCAAATAATCTACAAATAAATCTATCATGTTGTATTCATCTAAAGCCTCAATAATTCAAAAATGACATATCACCAACATATGCATAATCTACACAAGGATACACAAATAAATACCTACATGAAATCTCTCATCCTTAAATCATCAACCTAAGAGTTTGGTCATGGTAAAAGAACAAACATTTCATAACATCGAATTCTAAATAACTCAAGGATTCACATTTATGTACATAAATCATGCAAGGAAACAATTAACTTAGCATGATAATCAACCTAATCAAATAAGATCATCAAATTCCCATCACATTGAATTCATTCATTCCTAAAATTCACAAAAGAAAGAATGATACAATTAACAACTCCCTAAAAGGCATTGCAACAATTTACGAATATAGTGCATATCATTATCCATCAAACACAAATCATTCTAAGCATACTTATCACTTAAATAATTTCAAAATACTTCAACCATGATTAACAATAATTATTTGTAAGACAAATCGAACGCACAAGAGCATGATACAACATTTCACATAAGCATATCATACAAGATAAATAATTAACTTACACGACGTTCAATTATCTACACAAAATCATGAAAGCATTTAAGGAGCATACATATCTTCTCTAAATTTTAAAAAAATTACAATCACATCAAAACAAGAAAAGATATATATTCCATAGCAACAAATTCCAACACTCAACGAATCATACTCATATAAGTATATTCATGCAAGAAAACAATTTAGCTTAAAATGGTAATTAACATGGTAGAATAAACTAGTAAAAACATGCACAATGCATTTACCAAATCTATCTTAGGCAATTAGCATAGTCATATAACTTACAAATAATAAAAAGAACAAATCAAGTCATTCTCATGGTCATAATCTAGTGCATGTTACAACTAACATATCCTAGAATCCATATAACTTTATTACCAATTCTTAGTCTATAACTTTCATAAAAATTGGTTTAACATACTCAAAAGAAAATAATTTAGATTCCAACAAGAGTCACACATATAGTCTAGAATTAATACTAGTTCCAAAATTATCTCATGTTGTAAAGAGCTACACAAAAGATACACAAAAGGACATGCATAATAATACACATAAGAGCATGTTCAAGAATACACATAAACTTCACTATAACAGTTTAATGAAACTATAAAACATACTCAAGTATCATTTGAATCTACGTTGCATAAAAATAAATTCCATTACCCTATACAAGTAATTATCATAAATAAATCATCACAACATTCATTCATGACATATGCACAAAATCACACTTATTTCATATAACATTGATTTTCATCAACAAATGAATATTTACTAATATGCGAACATAATTATTTTAAATAAAGCAATGTAACAAGAAGACATCATCATTTAAGTCATTATCTTGAAATAAGAACAACAATCATGGATGCATATTAATCATTAATTATACACAATTATATCATGTTATAATCATCCATTCATTATGAAATCATAAATAAATAAATAAAATCATGTCAAAACTACACAAAGATTATAACTTTAAGCACATACAACTATTATAATCATAAAAGCATAACATTCATCATGAATCAACATTAAAGGACACATACTCATTACTTGACTTACAACTAAGATAATTATCAATCTTATCAAGTACTCACCAAAAGAACGAATAACATAATCTAATTAATATTCACTCATAGTTCATGAATAAACAATCACCAAGTATATTCATAAAATAAACACATCTCAACTTATCAATATTTATGAAGCAATAGATTCATAAGTCAACATCAAATAAAACACAAGTTTTAAGAATTAAGCAAACCAACATGCGACAAAATTCAAGAAACTAATCATACATTTGCAAAATAGTTTAAATCGTGACTAAGGTGCAAGTGTAGCTACAACAATTAAATCACAAGAATCACAATCAATCACACAAACAGACGAGTGACACCATGCCCACTTAGTCTGAATGCACAGACCTGCTCTGATCGACACTTAACTCATACGGTCCGAAGATAACCGGAGCTCTGATACCAAATTGTAACACCCAAACCCGTATTTAAGAAAATACTACCTTTATAAAACATTATTCAAATTGCGCAACGGAAAATAAAACTTGATTTATAAAATTGGTGGTTCGAGTATTACAGGCTTCATCAAAACGATTACTAACAAGTTTAATTAGTAAAACATCGTTATACAAAATAAGTCTAAAACTCGATACATCCTCAATTAATTAAAAATAAGTGATAAAGACTCTATATACATCATAGAGAATAATCCCATCCCCGTGTCACATCAGAGCGGAGCTTCGCTGACAACTCGATCACAAACATAACCTGAGAACCTGAACCCCCAAAGGTTCAGCACATACACAAAACAGAGGGTTAGATAATATAACCAAAAAAGAGACTAAGTGCAAGAACACACTTAACACTTAGGACATATCATGCTTATGTCTAACAATTCAATTCATAAGCATACATTAATCATATGTAATTCATAACACATAATCATACACATACAACGCATCACAATAATATCATATCCTCAATCAATTGGCAAAGTATACGCATCATCATCAAATATTCATCAATTATCTCATAATACATTTAATCACTTAAATTAAGGATTACCAATCAATGCCAATTACCAAGTATCACATTTATTCACATATTCCTAATGCAACTAATGTCAGTTACATAATGTCATGTCACCCTAGACACAACTATATGCATGTGGTACCCTCATCAAGTTCAGTTTAAAGTCCTGAAAGACTTCTCATCAAGTTCAGTTTAAAGTCCTGAGAGACTTCTCATCAAGTTGACTCATGCATGCATGAATGATCACATACCACATCATGATGATAACCCTACACAAATACATATGAATAAAAGGACACCCCTCCTAATATTCCTCATCAAATATGTATCAATCTCATCATGGTATCATCAATAAGGTATTCATCCAAGCACACATGTCATAAAGTAATTCATTTATCTCAACTCAATTAGACATACAATTATTATTATCAATCACTAAATAATAATCTTCACCATAATCAATCATCATTTATCAAGTCATATATGCATATACATAATCATAGACATCATCAACTCCATACAACATCTTCTCAATTTATATATAATCCAAACACAACACATTGTTAACTAATCTCTAATCATCATATATCATTAGTTAATCAACGTGATCATTAACTAAGTCTTGTATCTCATAAACCATCACACATATCATATACATACATAAGGTTCATCTCATACTTCAAGTCAATAATTACTAAACCAATCATTCAACCTTAAGCATATTATTCACATATCCTCAAGATATAACCAGTCTAATCCTATGACATTTCATAAGATCATAATCTAATCATTTTATAAGCATGCAAATCATTACTAATCATTATCACTTATTCACACATGAACATACACTTTAATTCATCATCTATTCATCGACATTCAAATAATTAATCAAAGTTTCAAACACTGCAAAATAGCTTTCCTACTTCAAGTACTCTTTGATAGCTAACCATAGAAACAAACGGCATCAAAAACGGATTAGAAACGACCCCGGAATCATCAAAACAAGCAAGAGTGCGCGACTGATTTTTCAGGGGCGCGTGGCGCGCCCACAGGGGCGCGAGGCACGCAATTCCACCCTATTTGCCACTGTTTTCACGCGTGGCACGCACCAGGGGAGGCGTGGCACGCGTGTGCATGTTCTGGTACGCGTTTTTCTCAAAAAAATCACTTTTTAACACCCTATAAGAACTTATTTGACCCTATAACTCATATATAACATATATAAACATGTTCATACTTAAAATCACTTATTTAGACTCTTAAACAACTCAAGAAACAACTTATATAAAAGCTTTGAAACTCTTTGAATTATAAAAACTCATATATTCAACAACAACCCATTTATTGCATCAAAGCTTAATCATACAAGTTCATATATCATAACATGTTGATGAAAGAATAAAATCATAGAAGTACAACTTAAAGCATCATCAAACATCATTTCATGTCATAAATCATATATTTTCATGTATTAACTCATGAAACCCATTTATCATATAATCAATCAAAATCAAAGTTCAAGTAATCAACTTTATCATGGATTTCATACAACAATCATAAGTAGAAGCATATTATACATGAATCATTATCAAACCTTCAATTATAAACACCTTCCCAAAACCCTTTTCTTCCCAAAACCCAAAATGAGTGAAGAGAGTTTGGGTGTGGAGTCATAGACAAACTCCCCTCTCTTTGATCACCCAAAATTATATTATCTAAACCTCTTACCTTAGATTGAAGCTTTAAATCTCTAAGCTCTACACTTGGACTCCCTTCTACACCTTCAAGCCTCAAGATTTCCCTCCTTTGTTCATGCATTTCTTCACTTTTTACCCATTATTTTCCAATTCCGAACTGCTATATTCAGGACACGATTTCTCCCACCTGAGACCTTATTTCGACGATCCCAACGGTCAAAAGTTGCGTTTGGATGTTAGGAACCTACCCTCAAAATCTCGTCAAGATCCGACGGTTAACGAATCGGGAATTTAAGTTTTAGTGAGACTGTTGTAAGGAAAACGGGATTTGTTTCTCTACTCTCATTATTTCTCTATTTCAAAACCCTCTCTCATTTCTCTTTCTTCCTCCACCAAAATTTGTGACAAATGAACTTCTCTCTCTAATTTTCCTCTTTTATAACTAGGTTACCCCTCATCAATTACCAAAACACCCTTACTAACTTAACCTAGGTCCAATACCAAAACCCAACTCTCAATCTATCATAACTTTACTCTTTACTACTCATTTCATTTTATTAATAAATGAAAACCACATAATTAATAATAATTAACTCCTTCTAATCCTAATTAAGGCTCTCAACTAGATTAATGATTCTAATAGATTACTAAACTACCCTTCACTTAGCCAGAACATAATTATTCATAAAATCACGAAATCACATATATTCAGTTAAATAAATAAATAAGAATATATAATCACACAAAATCCTATTTATTAAAATACGGCTACGGCTGTTACAACATAAATCAAGTAAATGAGATGATAGTCATTTTTTATGCAATTCTTTAATTTTATGATGCAAATGGATCATAAAATTAAAATAGCCATTTTAATCTTCCGATTTAAATTAGCATCAGGGTTGGATCTTTGATACAATACATTGCTCATAATTATTTTGAAACAATAAATAACAATTAAATAATATCAAATAATCAATAATTCTACGGAAAAAAATTGTGTCTTAGGTGAGACAAAAGATCAAACAGCTTTGACCAACTCACTTAAGTTGGTCTGGTGATATTATCTTGAGGCTTGGGAGTGTACTTCTATTAAGGTCTCATGTTCAATTCTCACCGACGTCAATTTAGGTGGACTTGTTTAGTTTTTTTTTTTTTTAAAAAAAAAAAACAGCTTTTGATCAAAGTTATACATAATTTTCTAGAAACAAAAAGTTGCCTCTAGCAACATCTTGTTTTGTTTCCTTAAACACCAACATCTAGGGGTGTTCGCGGTGCGGTTTGGTTCGGTTATGAGCAAAAAAGTCATCCTAACCGCGAGATAAAAAAGCACGCGGTTTGGTTTGGTTCGGTTGGATTTTAAAATGTCATCCAAACCAAACCAAACCAAACCAAGCCGCGGTTATGATCGGTTCGGTGGCGGCGATTTACGACATAAAAAATTTCTATCATGATCACTTGACACACATGAACTTGTTACAAAATAACATTACAGTATCAATAAAAGTTGTTTATTCAAAATAACATTATAGCACCTTACAATTTTAAATATCCAAAAAAGAGCATGAAGTTCCAAAATAACATCACATTATCGATAAAAGTTGTTGATATAAAATAATATTACAATACTAAAGTAATATTACAATACAAAAAATAAGAACGACTTGAAGTTTCATTAATTTGGTGGACTGACTTGATAATTAGACTATGTATATTGGATTATAATAAAAACTTAAAGGAGTTTTCGAGGTATTGGAATATAATATAAACTTAATTCGGTTCTAGCGGTTAACCGCGGCTTTTGCGGTTGGCGGTTTTGCGGTTTGCGGATCAATAAAAAAGTCATCCAAATACATCCAAACCAAATGCGGTTTTTGCGGTTTTCGGTTTGGATTGGTTCGGTTTGCGGTTTTACTTTTGGATTGGTTCGGATACGATCACCCCTACCAACATCTACATGGAAAAGAGTGACATCAGCCCCTTCCTAGTGACACACTCTATGGTGATTAAGGAAATGGGGGGAAAAATAAAGAAAGAAACCAGCAACACAAAGAAATAATAAGTAGCAATTTCGTCTCAAAATGGATGTGTAAGCTTATTTGCTTCTATGAGATTGTAGCTTCATGAAAGATGAAGATTTAACTTTTTTTTTTCTTCTGTTAACCGCAAATAGACGGTGAAGGGAGGTTTGTGTCATGATCAATTAAAAATTAGAGGGGAGGTATGTGATATTTAACTAAAACTCAAGGGAGGTGAGTGTAATTTTCTTTAAAAAAATATACTTTACTCAATTCCATTATACCATATTTGCGTCGGTAATAACCTTTGTATCGTTGCCCATATCCTTTGAGTACCTTAATATTCGTACCTATTATTCGCAATTTTACTGAGAATAAATCAATCAATTATAAAATATAAGATCATTTTAATAGAATTAAATAATATTTAAAAGATTTTAATGTTAACTTAGGAAAATTATGAACAAAATTATTACAAATCATGCTAAAGCTTATATTTTTATTGACATATATATTCACATCATGTTTGAATTATGTTACAATTTACAAATAAACATTTGGCTTAAATATGCTTTTGGTCCCTACAATTATACCTTGTTTTGAAAAGAGCCCCTGTAAAAAAAAATTGATTTTAGTCCCTGCAATATCTCAAAACTTTCAAAAGAGCCCCTGACTGGATTTAGTGCTGACGTGGCCAATTTTTAAATATGTTTTTGGTCCCTGCAATTATGTCTTGATTTGAAAATAGCCCCTGTAAAAAAATAAAAAATTGATTTTAGTCCCTGTAAAAACATAAAAAATTGATTTTAGTCCCTGCAATATTATGAAAAAATCCAGTCAGGGGCTCTTTTGAACGTTTTGAGATATTGCAGGGACTAAAATCAATTTTTTTTTTTTTTACAGGGGCTCTTTTCAAAACAAAACATAATTGCAGAGACCAAAATCATATTTAAGCCTAAACATTTTTATTAAAAATGTGTTTTATTTTAATTGCGTTGTGTTTTATAAAAATGATATACATGTATTATTATATAATATATAAATAAAAAGCTTAAATATGTAATCACTCCCTGCAGTTATACATGCTTTTGGTATTAGTTCTTGCAGTTTTTTTTATTGGCTTGTATTTCCTGGAATTTAGAATAATTTTGTTGGCCTTTTAGTATTAGTTCTTGTTTTTTTTTTTTTTTTGTATCATTACAAAGAGACTAAAACCAAGTTCTTTCAAATTGTAGGGATTAAAAGCCAAAAAAAAAAACTACAGAGACTAATATAGGTGTAATTGTAGGACTAATTATATATTTAAGTCTAAATAAAAAATAAACATATATATTATATGGGTATGTGGCTGGGTACGTAGGTAGTAATGCCCGCACCTATATTTATAATGCGAACTTTTATTCTATTCATTATGGATATTTTTTGCGGGTACGCATTGAGTATGAATCCTATTGCCATCCCTAACCCATTTACTCAAGGTTTGGGTCAATCTGATAGATAATCGACCAATCATAACCAATTTACCATAAAAATTTGAAATGATGCGAATTAATTGATACAGTGAAAGATATTTTCACGCCCCTGGAAATTTTAAAATACTCCCTTGTTACTTAAGTAGCAAATCTTAAAAGGGGTGAAAAAAAATGAAAAAAAAAACATTTTTCTATTTAAGTAGCGAACTCAGAGGGTATAAAATCTGAAAAGCACAGTTTGCTACTTAAGTAGCGAATTTTATAAAAATATTTTCATAAGGGGTGAAGGAAGGGTGATGGGGACTAAAATATTAGATTTTATATTTTGGTTTATTAATTTATGAATGTTGGACACTTTTTTTTTGGTACATTGAATGTGGGACACTTTGATCCTTTGTGTTATAAAATTTACAATATTTAGTTCTCTTATTAGAGACCCAAATATCTTAATATTTATAATTTAAGGAACCAAGGTATTCAACATTTCCTAATTTAAGGGATCAACATGAAATATAAAAAATTAAGTGACTAAATTATCTAATATTTATAATTCAAGAGATTAAACAAAAATAAAAAACTCAAAAACTAAAATGAAAATTAACTTAAAGAATCAAAGATATAATTTTCTTACTATCTGAGTCGTATTTGATTTATGTTAATACGATTTGAATTGGATTGTATTGAATCAATTGACAAATATGTACACATTTTATTGTTGATTTAGTGAGTCATAAGTTAATTCATTATAGCAATTAACATACGATTTTTGCTATTCATACTCTAAAAAAAATTGGTTACACTTCAAATTGATCAAAATATTCTTAAAATAAATTAAATTTCCATTGCATTCAAAACCTTTATGCGCGTTTCTTGCTTCAATTCATCTCATCTGTTGCTGTCGCTCAAACCACCCTAAATCTACGTCATGTTCATCTCCATCTACACTTCTGAAACTCAATTTGAAAGATAAGTTTTTCAATTACCAGTTCATGATTCTGCAGTTTCTTTGAGTTCAATTGTGAATCTGTTGGAAGTTCCTAAATTATGTTGATTTTGAGTTCCAACTCAGTTTTGATTTGTGTTTTGATTTTATGTGTTTGAAGTGGTTAACGTGAATTCATTTCACCTACGGACGTAAATTGAGTTTGTGTACATTATGTAAACTCAATTTGCATAACTTATGTAAATTTAATTTACAAAACTTATGTAGACATATGTAAACTCAGTTTACATAACATAACCTTATGTGTAAACTTGGTTTACATAATCTTTTACTGAGTTTATTTTAATATACGTAAACTAACAATTAACGTAAACCCCTTAATGTAAGTGTAAACTCAATTTACATAAGATTATTTAAACTGAATTTACATTAGCATTGACAGTTAGTTGCATTTCATAAACTATGCAATCTTACAAGAAAACATAAATAACATGGAAAATAAATAGAGAATGCCATATTATTGAATGAGTATAAATTATAACATATGCAGTAAAGTCTTAATAAAATACCTTAAAATTCAATTTTTAATTAAAATTAATGAGAAGCAATTGGGCTTGAGAGAGAGAAATAGAATAAAAGAGGAAAATTGTTTTTAAACATTTATATAAAGAAGAACAATTTTGATATTACGATTAATTTTTTATGAAATTTGAGTGTAACTAGAAATTTTTAAGGTGAGAGTAGCAAAAATCTTAATATACTCGCATAAATAAAATCAACATCGAATATTGTATTTGAAACACTTTGTGAATCCACACAAAAATGCTTTTACCATATCTACAATTTCAAACCTTTGCTAGTATGAAAGGAACTTTATGTGCAACATTATTTTCTTTTCCAAAAGTTGGTCCCCCTATCGACAATCAAATTGCCCATTCAAACACAGAAAAAACATGTTTGCAGCATAAATTATCTCACTGCTTACTCAAATTGAAAAAACTGTGGGGAATTGAAAAACACTTGGCCCATATATATAAATAAGTAAATAAGATATTTATATGGATCAAGGCTCCATTGATTACTGTTAGATCAAAATCGAACAATTTAGATTATATTGAAAGTCAGTATTTAATTTGAACTATAAAAATAAAATTCTATATTTTTTGTGCCATTTGATTTTCATAAAATGGATATCGATATCTCAAATGCGTGAATATAAGATATTCTGAATGTAATGAATCCAAATTCTCAAAGCATGATGAAGTATATACATTGAAATGTCCCAACTGTTGATTTATTCCATGTTAAAAAATTGTAGTTTCTATCATCCACATTCATGTAAATGTGGTGTATTAGCCACCCACCCATTCTTTTTTGCCAACTAAAATATTTAAGGGCACGAAATTTTGGGACAATTTTATTATTTTTCTTTCTTCCAAGGAAATAAAAAATTGGTGGTTGAGCATGAGGTTAATAAGACAAACTAAAGTTTATAGATTAAAGTAAGGATAATGCAAAATAATATATATCTAATGTATTAGTTAAGTATATAAATAAAAAAATTTATTTTAAAATCCGTGCATTCAATATATTAAAAATATAAAATGTTATTTTTATAATTATTAACTTTATATTTTATTTTAAATATGTTTAACAAATACATAAGATACACTGTTTAACAAACAATGAATTATTAATAGTAAACAAATCAAATGCGTGCGTTCAATTTAATCTCTTAGGGGTGGACAGAAAACCCGCGACCCGACCTAACCCGAAAAAACCGATAAATAAAATCGAAAAATGGGCGGTTTGGATTGGGCCACGGGTTTGCGGGTTTGGAAATTCGGTTTGAATAGAGTTTACGTGGGCGGGTTCGGGTGGAGAGAACTGGACCGACGGGACCCGAAACCCGCCCGCATAGTTAAAAAAATAAAAATTAGTCTACTACACTAATAATGTCGATGTTAGTGGAATGCATATATGTCATTTTTTTTCTTTTAAAAAATGCATAAATATCTAGTAATTATACTGGTATTATTTTTTTTCAAATAGAAGTAATCAATGCATTTCAATTTACAATACAATTTTTTACTATCACAATAAAATAGTACCTCAGCATATTCGAGAAACACAAACTCTCTCCTTTTTTGAGAATACAAAAAATGCTTTTAATCTTTGCATTTCATAGTATTGTAATGAGACAACCAAGCACAATGAAAGTTATGAAACTGATTAAGTAGATGAATCACTTTTTCCTCCCCCGCTTTTCTCTTCTTCGTCATTATAATATTTTTTATCTTTGTAAATATCAATTTTTTCTTCATGTTTTGTTATTCTTTATTTTATGTTTTATTTTTCTTTTGTTGGTTTGGTGATAATATATATCAGATATGCAAATGATCATATTGATATTTTAATTTTCGTGTTATGAATCTAAGTTTATTTTTTTTATCTTGCTCTATTGATTTATAATTTTTTTTTATTGAAACCGAAATAATCCGCCCGCGAACCCGCAAACCGCACAACCCTAACCCGTTCAAACCGAATGACGAAAATGGACAAAGACGGGTCTCTACATATCACCCGCGGTTTGAGATGGATGAACATTTTGAGCCCGAACCCGCCCATACCCGCCCGATGTCCACCCCTACGTAGCATGGAATTTGGTGTTTTAAATTTGAATAGCTATAAATTGTATGACTGACATGTCAATCAGTGTTTGGATCCAAGTCACTTTGATTTTTTCTTTTTTTAATTTTTTTTCAATCTCTGTTGATACTATTGGCCTCCATCATTGACTTCAAACGCATGCCTGTGCTATCATTTCTAGGAGGAAAACTCACATTATCACCCTATTTAATTTTTCACACGCAATTTTATTAAAATATCTTTGTCTAATACATAGTTAGTGGATATGATATTCTCCGGCACTTTCTTTTATGTTTTCCTCGTACTCTCATTTCATCCATTCAATCACATCTTTCTCTCTCCTATGCACTATATATTTTTTTTCTTTTGTTGATCAACAACCCTTTTACTGTTATAACCAGCGGCGGAACTAGGATTTTTTTTTCTGGAGGGGCCACTAGAAAAAGTTATAGTATATAAATTAAATATGAAAATTATATTGTGTACAAAAATATGATTATCAATAAATTAAATTACATACTCCGTATTTTAAAATAAAACTCTATATATGTGTGTTAAGTAATTTAAAATAATCAACAGTTAACTTTGAACAAAATCATATATTATATTACACATATGCTAAAGAGAAGATTGTGCATTTTTTTTATTGATATATACAATTTAAAAAAACAAACAAAAGATGTAGCATATATATAGGAAATGACTTTTTTTTAAAATAATAAAACAAAGAATGTAGCATTCAACCACTCAAGGAAGAGTTGAACCCATATATAGACTTTCTCTTAAAAATAAGGAAAATGCTAAACAGTGCACCCGGTGCACTAGTTAAGAAAATTTTTATGAAATTTTTTTCTTGGAAATACCTAGGGTATTCTCCCAAAGTAATATATATAATATTACATATATAATTTTTTACAAATACCTAGGGTATTCTAGTAATTTTTTATTTTTTTGGGGGTGGCCGTGGCCACCACCAGCCACCCCCTAGTTCCGTCTCTAGTTATAACATTCTCTATTTAAATAACAGACGAATTTTTTTAAATTTTTTATTTTTATAGTATCCGTTCATGGGCAATGCTATGTGTTGACATGAGGTAGCCAATGCTAGCCCAAAAAATATTTTTTAAATTGAATAAGTTAGTATATATTGTAATTAGCTACCTTGTATGTTTAACTACTACAAATGTATTGATAGATGTATTATATTGTGAATAATAAAAAATATTCCTTTTAGACACTTATTATGAATGTAAGAGGATGTGCCATAGTGGATCTTTTAAATATATGGCATCCTATATGGATTGACACGTCATTTAAAAATAAAAATATATTTTTTTTAAATTTTTTTTTATTAATTTTCTTTGTAGTAACTAAAAAATTAGATGACTGATAAACTTCTTAAAAAATATTATTTAAATAAAAATAAGTTAATAATTATTTTAAAATCTTACAAAAAAAATTCATTTTACAATATGTTTTCAGTTCTTATTTTTAAGGTGAGTTTTGGTTTTTGTTCTTATATTTTAAAATCACATAATCTCTCTCTCTCTCTCTCTCTCTCTCTCTCTCTCTCTCTCTCTCTCTCTCTCTCTCTCTCTCTCTCTCTCTCTCTCTCTCTCTCTCTCTCTCTCTCTAATCCGGCGATCTATAAAAGTAAAATTTTAAAATTTTTTTTTTTTGGTAACATTTTAAAAGTAATTATTAACTCATTTTTATTTAAATAAAAAATATTTTTTTAAGTTTATCAGTCATCTAATTTTTTAGTTACTACAAAAAAAAATATTATTAAAATTTTTTATTTATTTTTTAAAAAATGATGTGAAAGTCCATGTAGGATGCCACTTATGAAAAGATCCACTGTGGCACATCCATCCGGGACTAAAATCAAAACACAAACTTAGTAGAGACGAAAAAAAGTGATTTTAAAATATAGGGACGAAAACTAAAATATTCATATATTATTAACTACAATATTCATATATATATATATATATATATATATATATATATATATTATTAACTTCATTTAATTAATCTTATTATTAAGTTAATCTTATTAAATAGTAATAAAATCAAACATTTTTTCTTGTTTTTTTTTTCTTTCATTTTTTTTTTTGAAATAAAAAAAGAACAGATTTAAATATGAAAGTAACTCTTACCACTTCTGGCACTGAGGTTTCTGCATTACTAAAATCTTTTACAAATTGTCGATCAACCAATATTCTAAATTAATCCGAATAGTCCGAGGTTCAATTTAACCGTATTTAAAGTAATAAAATAATGAAATTAATTGGGTTGCCGGGGACTCGAACCATGAACTAGTCGGATGAAGTAGAAAATGCATTGTTTAATCAAATAAAACAATGAAAAATCCATTCGCCGTGCATATATATATATATATATATATATATATATATATATATATATATATATATATATATATATATTCCCTTAAATAACACGATGAATGAGCTGAACAAATTTTGACAGATTTTTTTTTTATCCAACTCAAATTGATGAAATTTGATTGAATCAGATAAAGAATTTGTTGGATATTTTCATATATTAATTTATTTTAAAGTTATATTATTATTAATAAATTAATACTATTAGGATTGTTATTATTATTTTTTTGGTTAAGTAGTTTAGTGGCTAGAACCCAGACTCCTGCACATATAGTGCGATGTCTCTACCAACTAAGTCAAGCTCATGGTGATCAGGATTTGTTATTATTATTAAATATAATGAAGCATATTCCTTAACTTGTAAGACCATCTACAATGGTCCAAAATTTCAACACCCACTTTTTCACTTTTTACACTCCACATCATCTTCTCTCTCTTCCACATAATAATTCAACACCCCTTCAACTTTTATCCTCTCCAATGGTTATTCTTTCAACACTCTACCCACCATTTTTTATTTCATATTCTTATTTAAATTTGTATTTTTATTTTTATGATTACATGAAATTACAATTATCGATTAAAATTAAATTAAAATTATACGATACAAATTATCGATTAAAATTACAATTACAATTATCGGAAGTAGAGTGATATTCTGATGGATCAATTTTTTGTGATATTGGAAGTAGATTGAATGCGATTTGAGATATTAGAAGTAGATTGGATGAGATTTGGGATATTTAAATACAACACACGAGCAACGTAATTAGTACGATACATATAATCTAAAATGGAATAAAAAGACCAAAACTTCAAAATAAACACTAATAGAAAGATAATAATAAGATTAGGATAGTGAAAAATGTGATTTTTTTTTCTGTGTTCAAATCAAATGAACCAAGTCTCTATTTATAGAGAAAAAAAAAATCACGAATTTTGGTATAAAAAAGAAAAATTAAAAATTAATTTGCAATGAAATAATTGAGTTTAAAGTAATAAATAAATAAAAATTCATACAACCAATCGTACGCTGCCACGTGTTATACAATTATTCCCTTTTTATTCTCTCTCCGCATTTGGTCTTCTCTCACGCTCCTGTGTACGCGTGTTTGTCACGCTCCCTTTTGCAACCAATAAATGTTGCACGAGTGTCCTCTTTGTTCAGATTCAACTATGTTGAATTCATTCATCTTCTCTTTTTGCCACATCATGTTCAACACTCCCATTGCAGCAACATACTATCCTTTCAACACCCTCAATCAACACCATTGTAAATGGTCTAACGGGTCAAGTTAGCCGTTTCTATGCTACCGTTTTTGTATTCCTAATTACAAGAAGTTATTGTTTGGCAACGTTAGCTTGGTTTCATAAGGGATTATGTGTGTGTAGTGTAGATAGGGCTAGCAATGATCCGAGCTAACTCGTGAATAGTTTGAAGCTCGATTCGATAATTGACTCGTAAACTTGGTTCATGAACCAAATGAGCTGAACTTGAATTAAAAGTTAAGTTTGTTAAATAAATGAGTTGAACATAAACTATATATAGTTCGACTCGTTTGGCTCATGAACTAGCTCGATTATAATATAACTAACCGTACACATAAATGAAAAATATTTTGAGAATCATTGTGGAATTTTGTTGGTTTTTGCTTTGTAATTTTTTTTGGTACAAACTTTGTTATTTGTATTGGTTTATGCCGGTATGGATTTTGTACACATTTCTCCATTATACACTTGATGCCTTTTATTTTAATTTAATATTTGTTTTAAAAAAAATAGTTTAAAATGTTACATATCAAATTTTAAAATTTTGACAAAAAATTAACTTTAAAATCATGCGGTTTTACATAACGAGTGGAACTTAACGAGCCGAACCAAATGGTTCGTGAACTTTAAACGAGTCGAACTTGAGCTGAAAAAATAGTTCGTATCAAATTTGAGCTTAGTTTTGAGCCGAACTAATTTCTATCGACTCGAATCGAGCTCACACAAGTTCGACTCAGCTCGACTCATTTCCGGCCCTAAGCTCTAAGTGTAGATATATAAAAGAGTACTAGGCTTGAAAAGAAGATACACACAAAATATATTATACAAAGATTGTATAATTATAATATTAAGTTCTCTTAAACATCCAAAAAATAGTTCTATGAGATCTTGCTAATTCATGTGCAGTGCTAGTAAGAAATGACTGTTGTACCGGGAGGGTATTAACTATAAGAGCAACTGCATCGGATAATTTGTGTGTGGTGGCGAAATACTCTTAAGCCCAATGCATTTGCACATCTCATTCAAAATTGATACGTTCTTTCTATTCTCTAGTTTACTTTATTATGTGTCATATTTATTTGTATCAATATTTTTCTCTTATTTGTTATTTGAGATAATTCTACGTCTAATTTTTCCAACAAAATTTGATCAAAACCAACCTAATGATCCCATGTGCCCATATATCTCACAATATATAATATAGATACATAGTACGTATTTGTATAGTTATTTTATAAACTAATATGAAAAATATTATAATGGTAATATATGATTGAATACATGTGTAAAATTTGTTTATACTAACAATTATATCAATTAAAATCTTAATTAATTGAAAAAAAAAAAGAATTTGTACGAGAATATAAATAATTACACTGTTAACTAATAACAATTATATTTTCTACTATATCACCACACTTTAGATCATTTTTCTGATATGACATGACAACTTGATAGCTTTTTATTGAATAATTTCGTAAAATTATTTTATACTATCAATGCATCTCTATTAAACTCTAATTAATTAATATATTGTGTTTCTTGTTCTGATAAAATTTGTATGGGGGTGTGTCAACAGTATTACAAGTAGTTCTTGATTATCATAGAGCTTACAATGATTTTCGAATCCTCTATTTATAGAATAGAATAAACTCTTGTACCGCCATTAACCACCTCTCTCTCTTGGAAGTGGAGATCGTGGGTGCTTCCTCATTCTTCAGTCGTGTAATCATGGTGTTAGTGGGTGGTTGCTATTTCTCCACCATGTCATAACAGTGGTCGTGGACGGTTATTTTCCTCTAAGTCGTGCTTTTAGAGTACGAGGGGTGGTTTCTCCTGTTCGCATGCGTCCTTGCCCAACTTTCCCGTCAAGTTTCATATTTTGAATTGCTTGGATCACTTGTTTGTGCTGCTTTTATTGAACCTGCAATATTTGAAGATTTCGTCCGGTCCATTTCTAAATATATTAGTTAAGTTTAAAAAAATCAATTCCTAAATATATGTATATTTTTAAATTATTCCGTGTTTAATTCCTTGATGTTCTATCAATTGTTTGAACACTCAAAAGATAAACCGTAAAGGGTGTGATCCTAACATTTTCTACAGCTACTAATTTAAACCTGCCTAGACTAATTTGATGAAACACCCAATAAACCCTTGGAGAGTTTCATCTTTTAATTTGATGAAACATCTTTTAATTTGATGAAACACACAATTATAAAGATCGTCCCTATTTCTAGTTGTGGATGAGATCATTGTAAAATAGTAGTCACTTAGTATGATCCCCGAGAGCTCATGTTTAGGTCAAAGACATTATTCGTCATGCAATATATTCCATTCGTTCCATTTTACTTGTTTTTTGATGTTGAATTTTGCGTTCCTACTTAATTGTCTTTTTAGTATTTTATGGGTATGATTTGTCAATTATATCTTTTGTCAATTGTTCTTATTCTTTTTCAATAAAACTAATTAATACTATATATTTGGAAAATTTAATCTTTTTTTTTTTGGTACATAACATATTAGATTTATTGAAAAAAAGGTGTATGCAAAAGAATAAGAATTTATTGGTGGATTAAAACGAGGGTATAATAGGAAGATAAATTGTAAAAATACACTTCCTTAATTTGGTGTTACTATTTTAAAAATACAAGTAAAAAGGAACGGAAGGAGTATAATAAACCTATTATTATTAGGGTATGCTAAATGTAACACTCTAATCCTTACTTATAATTATTAACTTATAATAATTAAATAAATAAAATATTAAGGTGTACATTTAATTAAAACATGCATGCATCATAGATAATTTCATTACATCGCAACAAAATTAAATGAACATAACATATATGTCATAATTGAACATACATAGACTATGAGTTTCAAAACATAGTTTAATACTACCTCAAATTATCCATATAGACAAGTCATGGATGTAACATAAAAACAAGGTCATAGAAATATAAGAGATTCATGCTCAATACATCGAATAAGGAAATAAATGTCTACCCGACTCGATGTTATAAATATCAAAACATTCTAACTTATTACAACCCAACTACATAAGATATCAATTAGGAGAAGCACAGTGCTTGTCTCCTTACCACTTGTTGGATATGCCTTGAAATCTCAAGATTAGAAGTCAATATATTTCAGATTTTGTGAAAAAAATATATTTTTGGAGAATATTTGACTTGGATTGTGTTTGGTTTTAAAATGGATATATTTAAACTCAATATTGAGAGATTTGGTTTTATTTTAAAAGATTATCTTTTGAAATAAGTAGGCATATATTTTTCTATAAATAAGGAGTGCTTTATTCATAGAAAAATTGAGCGAGAGTGACAAGATGTAGAGAGTCGGGGTTTGCCACCACAAAAGGCTAGGGTTTTGAATCCTAGGGCAAACTATTCTTGGGAACATCTTGTGGGGCACCTTAGGTAGCCCCACAAGACTCACCGCAACTAGTCCTACAAGCTCCACCACACCCTCTTCGAACCCTGAAATGCCTTCCGTACTCTCGAAGCTTTGCTTGTTCCCAACCAACCCTGGAATTTTAGGTGGTTGCCCAAGCTCCAACATTGAACTCTCCTTGTGCCCCACTACCTCAAGTAGCCCTAAAAGTTCCCAAGTTCTATTGTCGGTGTTACCAATTGCTTCCCTGAAGTTCTTTAATAGGTTTTGCACTTCTTCAGCCTCAATTGGAACATACCCCACAAGGTCTTCACAGTCATACCCAAAAGGTGCAACACCACCGCTCTCCTCCCTATCTCCTGCTAGATAGCCAAGAGCTAATGTTGGCTCTCCTCCTCTAGTTCCACTATCGGAAGACTCCACCTCAACTTGAAACTCCACTAAAGTTTCAAACCTGGTACTCACACTATGAACGCCACCTTGCAATTTGCAAAATCACCCGACTTGATCAGAAAGAACCCCAAAATCCCATAACTCCATAACGTCATGAGAGCCACCAGAGTCTAGAGTCTCACTCTCCTCCGGTTCCCAACTTGACACCATAAGTGCCTCCGCCTTCTCATAACTCTCCTCTTCGGAGGAACCTTCCCCAACATGCACGGAACCAGTCTTGTCCTTCCATTCCGGACAATCTCTCTTGAAGTGACCTTTCTTTCCACAATAGAAACAGCTCCACCTGTCTCCAGACTTAGCCGACTTACCCCTATCTCTACCTTTCCCTCTTGAAACGGTTAAGGCATCCGCACCGCTTTCCACCTTCAAGTTTTGAAACTTAGTAAGTTCTTTGGTCCTTAAGGCCGCTTGAACTTCCTCCAAGGTAACGGGGCTTTCCTTGCCATAGAGCATAGTATCCTTGAAACCTTCATAGGATTTAGGTAAAGCACACAGTAGGTGTAAAGCTTTGTCTCCGTCATCTAGGACCACATCAATATTCGCCAAATCATCTAAGATTTTGTTGAATTTCGTCAGTTGCTCCGTTATGTGTTTCATCTCTACCATTCGGAAAAAGTAAAGAATGTAAGTGCACCAGTTCATCCTCATGTTTTAATAATTGTCAAAACACATGAAAATAGAGTAGAACATATTTTGGCAACATTACAAATCACTTGACAGTGAGAAACCTTTTTATAACTTTGAAAAACTAATTTTTAGGTATTATGTATCGATACATAAACATGTGTATCGATACAAATGTCCTGAAATTACTTCAGACTGATTTTGAGCAATTTGTATCGATACATATATCACTTGTATCGATACAAAAGTGGTCACTCAGAGGCAGAAGGTCATCTGTGTATCGGATCATGCTTGCATGTATCGATACACACCCTTGCTTCTCAGAAAACCAGATTGTGCTTGATGTATCGAATCATGCTTGCATGATTTGATACATATCAGTCAAGATTTCAAGAAACTGATATATGTATCGATACACATACGTGTTTGTATCGATACATAGGTCAATATTTTCAAATTTACACGCTGGTCAAAGGGTTTGTATCGATACAAACCATCCTTTGTATCGATACATGTCTGTTAAATTTTGCCTAAATTTGCTCAATCCTATTTTCTCTATAAATAGCAATATGGTGTGTCATTGTAAAGTAGAGAAAACTAGTGTGAAAGATCAGAAAACGCTTTGGATACAAATTGAGTGAGAATTTGCATCAAAGGTTTCATTCATCACAAATTCATCATCTTCATCAAGGATTGCAATCAAATTGGATTTTGAGTATGGGATCAATTCAATAAAGATTGAGTTCTTGTGTGATAACGTTCGATACGGTTCGCGGTGAATCAGAATCGTAGTCGGGTTGAATTGTGTGAAGAAGGTTCTAGTGTTTCTCTCAAGTGATTCAAGATAGTGCGTGTCTTGAAGGATTCGACAACAAGAAACGAAGGACTCAGCTGGACGATCGGGTGCGGTTTGGCACAAGGTGGATCGTTGGAATCAGAGGGCGAAGTTTCGTTGTGTGTCGAGGTTATTCGCATTAGTTTACATTTTGTGTCGTTATAGGTGTATAAGATTCAATTGTAAACTGTGCACTCTTAGTTCATCAAGTTTTTGATCTATAAACTCTCAAATAACCCGTTTGGTTATTTGGTGGGAGACATACTCGGACATACGCGTGGACGACGCGAAATCCGAGGAACTCCCTAATCACATCGTGTGGCTCTCTCTCTCTTTTATATTTCGTAATTTCGTTAATTTGTTAATCGATTGAATTTTTGGTGTTCGTATTGGTTCACAAAAATTCAATTGATTCTTGCTTGATTGTGATTGATTTGAATATTGATTGGTAACTTGTTTGGGATTGATTTTTAAATTGTTTAATTTGAATCGATTTTGAACTCGAACATTTTCGTGTCCTTTCAAAACCGTTCAAGGCTTATACTACCTTTCCTTTGGTCAATCGGTGCGTAGACTACCGATCCGGTGGCTCTTCCGCTCGCTTGATTAATTTGAAATAATTTTTTAAAAACCGCATTGTTTCAAGGGTCACTTATTCAACCCCCCCTTCTAAGTGATAAGCCGAGTAGTCTAACAAGTGGTATCACGATCCCGGTTCAATTTTGTTTACAAAATTCGACGGATTGTGCCAATTATTAGAAAACATGGCTTTCGCACCGAAAGGGGCGTATAATAGGGCTCCTATATTCAATGGGGATCATTTTGACTATTGGAAAAGTAGTATGCGCATTCACATCAATTCTTTTGATGGTGAAGTACGGAACGCTATTGAGAACGGTCCATTTGTTCCAACAATGACCGATTTCAATGGTGTTGTCATAAACAAGCCTATGGCACAATGGACGGATGATGAAAAGAAAAAGGTCAATTACGATGCAAAGGCACAAAACATTCTTATTTCATCCCTTGGGATTGAACAATTTTATCATGTGTCGCATTGTTCTACGACTAAGGAAATGTGGGATACATTAGTTACTCACTTTGAGGGAACTAATGAGGTCAAAATTTCAAAAATAAACACTTTAACCCAAGAGTTTGAGTTGTTCCATATGCAAGATGGTGAAACCATCGCGGATATGCAACAACGATTCGTTAAAATCACCAACAAGTTACATGGTCTAGGCAAACCAATCACTAATCAAGATGCTACTAACAAAATTTTGAGGTGTCTTAATAGGTCATGGCAACCTAAGGTCACCGCAATCAAAGAGGCGAACGATCTTACTACCTTGAGCCTCACAACATTGTTTGGTAAGCTAACGGAACATGAACAAGTGCTTAGTTTGTTGGACAAGCATGAGAAATGTGGTAAAAAGGAGAAACACAACGAAAAAGAAAAAGAAAAGGACAAGAGGTCAATTGCTCTAAAAGCCTCAAAGTCAAAGTCCAAAAAGGTTGAGCAAGTGGAAAGTAGCTCAAGCGAAGACGATTCCGATGATGAGGAAATGGGGCTCTTCGTTCGACGCTACAATAGGTATGTGAGAAAGAATGGGATAAAGCATTCCGATGACAATCTTAAGAAGTTTCGGAAAGATAGTGGTTACCGCCGGAAGAATGAAGATGCTAGGTACTCCAATAAAGGGGCATGCTATGAATGCGGCCAAGTTGGTCATTTCAAGCCGGATTGCCCTAAGCTCAAGAGAAAAGAGAAGGAGTCATCCTCATTCAAAAAGGGAAGCAAGGACAAAGGAAAGAAAGCGTATGTTGCATGGGATAGTGGAAGCTCATCTTCCTCTTCATCATCAAGCTCTAGCTCAAGTGATGAAGATGCATTGGCAAATGTGTGCTTAACATCCCATGATCGCAAGAAACTTGCTCCTAAAAGGTAAACCAAAATCCCTCTAACTCATATACGCTTTTAGAATATCATGAGTTACAAGTTGCTTTTGAAAAGTTACATAAAGAAACTAAAGAGGCTTTTCAACGATTAAAAGGTTTAATGCAAGTTAATAAATACCTTGAGGCAAAAGTTTCGGAAACGGAGCTTGAGTTGAAAGCTCTCAAGGAGTCTATAATTCAAAAACCTCTTGTGACTGTTGATAGTTATGGTAACGATAGATACGGATGTGATGGATGCTTTTACTTATATAGAGACTTGCGAAAGTTGCAAGATAAGATAAAAGAGCCATCCAAGCCGGAGATTACTTTTACGGTTGATCCATCTAAATTCAACAAATCATTAAACCCTAGAAATAAAAAGTATAAATTTGTTGAAAAGGACTCTAAGAAAAGTAATCCTCATATCGTTTGTCATTATTGTTGTGACAAAGGTCATACTATTGCAAAGTGCCATGCTCGAAAAGTTTTGGTACCAAAAGGCAAATTGCAATGGTTACCTAAGTTAGGCAATAATGGTACTACTAACCAACTAGGACCCAACATGAGTTGGGGACCTATTTCAAATGTCTAAGGATGTAGGAAAACGTCTTGAACCATTGACGAAAGACATCGACAACAATGGAGTTCAAGACTTATAAAGAAGGTGAATGATGAGAAAAGCTTCAACTCGATATTTACAAAGTTGTGGAAATTGATCACTTCCTCCACTTAACAATTAAGGGAAGACTCTATTCTCTACCTTTGCCTTTATATTGTTTTACTTAGCATTTGTACTTTGGTTTCATATACATATACGACTCATCTTAATATGATATTGGTATTGATAGTTGTCTAGTCCTCCATTTCCAAGAATTTTGCTAAAAAATATTTATAAGTTTTTGAGTCCCACATGTTTATAATGGTGATTTAACAAAGATCTTTACAATTGCAATATTGAGATCATACTTGTTTTGTATATGTTTGTTTTGTTCTTATATGTGACTTTGTGTGCATACATACACATACATCTTCATATGATTAATTTTGGTACTTTGATTCATTTATGTGAATGTTCTATCATGCATCTATGGTTTAACATGTGTTCTCATGTTATAATGTGCTTTGGTACTTTGGTTTGCTCACATATATAAAAGTGTACCTTATTGATTATATGTGTTTCATACTTACATATTATTTGGAAGTCATAAAAATTATTTTTGAAACTTATAAGTTCATGTGCTTTGAGAAAATTTGAAAATAATGCATTTTGGATCGATACAAATATACGTTGTATAGATACATGTTGGTTATTTTTCAAAATTTCAAAATGAACTGATATGTATCGATACACATATGCTTGTATCGATACATAACTCTTCAGTTTGGACAGATACTGACTCATGCATCGATACATGGTTGCATGCTTCGATACATGCTTCAGAAAAACCAACTTGTATCGATACAAACACGATTTCGTATCGATACAAACGCGCAAAAACTGTTTTATGTATCAAATTTCATTCATTCATTCATCAAACACCACAATTCTCTTCTTCTACACGAAAATTCTCCTCAAAACCCTCATTCCCAAATTCTCAATCTCCTTCTATACTTAACCAAAACCCACAAAACTTGATCCAAATCTACTTTAAATTCTGTACCCATTCTCATTCCTTCGGCAATTTCGCGATTCAAGCTTCCTCATCATCACATTCAAGACAAGGGTTCTTCAAATTGGGTTGTGGTTTCTTCAAGTTTTTCTATCATCCAACAAGGTAACATTACACCAATCCTTACTCTAAGAATGTCTACTAGTAATAGACGTAAGAATAGTGGTAGGACTAAGATAAGGGACACTGATCATGATGACAATTTTAGGGAAGAAAATTTTGTCCATGAGAATTACTTGAACTTCTATATTAGAACTTGTAAAGAGAAGAAAGTAATCCCTCAAAATGCTGTTGATGTTGAGAACCTTAAGGAATTACATTTAGGTGAAGTTGCTGAGATCATTAATAGAGAAAATCTCATCACTTTTTGTAACTTGAAGAGACCTTACATAGAGGATTTGATTAGGATTTTCTACTCTGGATTACAAGAGCAAAGAGCTGCTGAGTTTGAATTCTGTATAGGACAGAAGATTTACAAGTTCACTAACAATCTTTGGTTCAAGTTATTTGGCATGATAACTGATAAGAACTTGAAAAAGTTTACCGATGTTGATGGTCCTAAGTACAATATGACTGAGTTTGCAAGCACTCTAACTAGGAACGGTAAAAGTCCAAATGGAAAGGCCGGTAGACTCAAGAAAGGTCCAAGAGTGTTACTTTGGATTGTAAATCACATTCTAAGACCTAGAGGTGGATCCTACTCTAGACTTGATTGGAAGGACATTGATCTTATGTACATTATGATGGAGAGAAAGAAAATGGATTGGCCACACTACATCGTGAGCCGTTTATTTGCCTTGAGAAACTCTAAAAAGGATCATTGTTTCGGATATTCGAGCTGGATCTCTACTATCTTAGACCATTTCAAGATAACCGACCAAGTAGCAGGATCTTGGATTAATCCTAAAAGTGACCAAATCTTCAGCATGACTCAAATGAAAAAGATGGATTATAAGTGGAATGATGCGGTTGAAGATTATGAATTTTGTGGAAAGGAAGATGACGATGAAGAAACACTTCAAGGTAGTCAAGAAGAAAGGGGTAAGAGGGCAAGAGTAGAAACTCATAGAAGTGAAAGCATGGAGAGTGATCCGTCGGACACTAGTAATGGTGCAATTATGGAAATGTTAAAGGAAATGAGCTTAAGACAAGCTAAGTTCCAAAATGAGGTCACCATAAGACTTGATGATATGCATGCTTACAACGTCTCAAGGTTTGATCATCTACAAAATCAATTGGATGAATGCATCAAGCAACAAGCTCCCATTGATCAATACCTCAACTCCATCTCGCCTTCTAATCCGAATGGCATGAATGATGATGATGCTTGAATTAGTTTTATCGCATTTTATTTTTCTCGTACCACATGAACAATTCTTATTTTCTCATTTCTTATGACTTCTTATGGTTTTCGATTTGGTTGTACGAATTATTTTTAGTGTTGTCATGTTTGGACAACATTCATTTTGGATTATGTATGACTTTGTTGAAATATTTGGTTTGTATGGATTATCATCTTTATGTTTATGCAATTATTGCATTAGTTTGTTTATTTTCGTCCCATATTTTGATATGTTTGTTGATTTAAAATGTCGATGTGTTACAATATTCATGCGTTGGTTTTGGTTTGTTGTTCGACATTCCATATTTGTCATGAAATTTGGTTTTCGTCATTGATATATTTTGGCATATCTTTGTATGTATTTATATTGGTTAGGAACTTTATCATATATGTGCATTTCGACAAATGTAAGTGCACGATATGACTTTGGGTCAAAATTGATTGAACTTGATACTTCTAATAGACTCTCTTCTTCTTTTTGATATTGTCAAAGGGGGAGAGATTTGGATGCACAAGCTAAGGATAAAAGCTAAAGTGTCTTGAAGATTATCTACTATGACAATCGCATTATGGCATCAACTCAGGGGGAGCATGCTTATTGTTAGCCTTGGTGTTTAATTGCGTCTGTATACATATTGCTATTTTATTTGCATATTAGGTATAGGCTTAGTTAGCTTATGCATAGTTTTGACAATTATCAAAAAGGGGGAGAATGTAAGTGCACCAGTTCATCCTCATGTTTTAATAATTGTCAAAACACATGAAAATAGAGTAGAACATATTTTGGCAACATTACAAATGACTTGACAGCGAGAAACCTTTTTATAACTTTGAAAAACTGATTTTTAGGTATTATGTATCGATACATAAACATGTGTATCGATACAAATGTCCTGAAATTACTTCAGACTGATTTTGAGCAATTTGTATCGATACATATATCACTTGTATCGATACAAAAGTGGTCACTCAGAGGCAGAAGGTCATCTGTGTATCGGATCATGCTTGCATGTATCGATACACACCCTTGCTTCTCAGAAAACCAGATTGTGCTTGATGTATCGAATCATGCTTGCATGATTTGATACATATCAGTCAAGATTTCAAGAAACTGATATATGTATCGATACACATACGTGTTTGTATCGATACATAGGTCAATATTTTCAAATTTACACGCTGGTCAAAGGGTTTGTATCGATACAAACCATCCTTTGTATCGATACATGTCTGTTAAATTTTGCCTAAATTTGCTCAATCCTATTTTCTCTATAAATAGCAATATGGTGTGTCATTGTAAAGTAGAGAAAACTAGTGTGAAAGATCATAAAACGCTTTGGATACAAATTGAGTGAGAATTTGCATCAAAGGTTTCATTCATCACAAATTCATCATCTTCATCAAGGATTGCAATCAAATTGGATTTTGAGTATGGGATCAATTCAATAAAGATTGAGTTCTTGTGTGATAACGTTCGATACGGTTCGCGGTGAATCAGAATCGTAGTCGGGTTGAATTGTGTGAAGAAGGTTATAGTGTTTCTCTCAAGTGATTCAAGATAGTGCGTGTCTTGAAGGATTCGACAACAAGAAACGAAGGACTCAGCTGGACGATCGGGTGCGGTTTGGCACAAGGTGGATCGTTGGAATCAGAGGGCGAAGTTTCGTTGTATGTCGAGGTTATTCGCATTAGTTTACATTTTGTGTCGTTATAGGTGTATAAGATTCAATTGTAAACTGTGCACTCTTAGTTCATCAAGTTTTTGATCTATAAACTCTCAAATAACCCGTTTGGTTATTTGGGGGGAGACGTACTCGGACATACGCGTGGACGACGCGAAATCCGAGGAACTCCTTAATCACATCGTGTCTCTCTCTCTCTCTCTCTCTCTCTCTCTTTTATATTTCGTAATTTCGTTAATTTTTTAATCGATTGAATTTTTGGTGTTCGTATTGGTTCACAAAAATTCAATTGATTCTTGCTTGATTGTGATTGATTTGAATATTGATTGGTAACTTGTTTGGGATTGATTTTTAAATTGTTTAATTTGAATCGATTTTGAACTCGAACATTTTCGTGTCCTTTCAAAACCGTTCAAGGCTTATACTACCTTTCCTTTGGTCAATCGGTGCGTAGACTACCGATCCGGTGGCTCTTCCGCTCGCTTGATTAATTTGAAATAATTTTTTAAAAACCGCATTGTTTCAAGGGTCACTTATTCAACCCCCCTCCTAAGTGATAAGCCGAGTAGTCTAACAAAGAAGTTGCTTCATGAACTGCGTGTGTGCCAACGACTTGGTCATGTATAATGAATCTAGTTTGGCCCACAAAGACGCAGCCGTCGTCTCCTTCGCTAGTTCTCTCAACACCCAATCTCCAAGACACAAGATTATCGCACTTAAGGCTTTTTCATTCAACTCGGTCTTCTCCGCGACTGAGAGATTAGTCGGCATTAGTGCTTCCCCCTTTAGCTCCTGAACACACTTGTTCTGAATCAGCACAACCCTCATCTTCACCTTCCATAACCCGTAGTTGTTACTCCCGGTGAACTTCTCGATATCAAACTTCGAACCCATGGTACCTGATTATTAATTTGATCCTTGCCCCACGGTGGGCGCCAATTGTTGTGAGTACCAGGTTTGAAACTTTGGTGGAGTTTCAAGTTGAGGTGGAGTCTTCCGATAGTGGGACTAGAGGAGGAGAGCCAACATTAGCTCTTGGCTATCTAGTAGGAGATAGGGAGGAGAGCGGTGATGTTGCACCTTTTGGGTATGACTGTGAAGACCTTGTGGGGTATGTTCCAATTGAGGCTGAAGAAGTGCAAAACCTATTGAAGAACTTCAGGGAAGCAATTGGTAACACCGACAATAGAACTTGGGAACTTTTAGGGCTACTTGAGGTAGTGGGGCACAAGGAGAGTTCAATGTTGGAGCTTGGGCAACCACCTAAAATTCCAGGGTTGGTTGGGAACAAGCAAAGCTTCGAGAGTACGGAAGGCATTCCGGGGTTCGAAGAGGGTGTGGTGGAGCTTGTAGGACTATCCAAAAGGTCGATGATAGTTGGATGCAAGCGTATCTTCAGGAGGACGGGTTGGATCACTCCGGGGGCTGAAGAGGTTGCGGTGAGTCTTGTGGGGCTACCTAAAATTCCTATGGTAGTTGGAGACAATACCTTCATGAGGGCGGAAGACATTCCGAGGAATGAAGAGGTAGAGGTACATCTTGTGGTTCTAGCAAGAGTTGTTGGAAACAAGTCGAAGAGGTCAAGGTTCAAGTGGGACTTGGACTTGACCGGTGATCTTGAATAGAAGATTCAAGATGGAGGGAGCAGCACAGTGGTTGAGTGGGTCACCATCGATTTGAAGGCAAGGTGCAGAATTGTTGAAAGTGCCTTAAAATCTCGGTAACAAAGAAGTCAGAAAATTCCTGGAAATCTGTCTGCGGCGCCGCGCGCAGGTCTTATGGCGCCGTGCGCCAGGAGCTGTCTAGAAAGTGGTTTCAGCTCTGTCTATGGCACCGTGCGCGGTCGAGGTGGCGCGGGGCGCGGGTCACTTGGAGATTTTTGTGGAAAATATATTTTCTTGGAGGATATTCTGACTTGGAATTGTTTTGTTTTAAAATAGATTGTGTTTGTTTTTAAATAGGATATATTTAAAAACAATATGAGATTTGGTTTTATTTTAGAAGATTATCTTTTAAAATAAGTAGGCATATATTTTTTTTTTTATAAATAAGGATTGTCTTATTCATAGAGAAATTGAGTTGGGTAAACAAGGGTTTGTCGTCAAGGGCAAAAGATTGTTGTTTCGCCTTGGGTAGCTAGGTCAATTGAGTCTCTTGGTCACGGGAAGAGATTCAGGATTAGGGTAGAATTAGGATTAATTCTTGTAACCCTATTTGGGATTTCTTGTGAAAGTTTCTCACGGATCATAGTAGAACGGAAGGGCTGCTCCCTCCCCCAGATTAGGTTCATTAACACCGAACTGGGTAAACAAATCATAGTGCGTTCTTTATCGTTCTTTATTTGTTCTTGAATATTGCATCATCAACTCTATCAACTTATTTGGTTACTTGGTTCAATTTGCTCCACACATCAAAGGTTATTGGTGTGAGTTTAAATCGAATTCGCAACACCACTACTAGCTAAAAGCTCAAACAAAGTTACCCCACGGATGCTAAGTCCACACCCCGCACCTTTGAATCCCCAAAGGCCCAAAAATTACACAAAAAAGAGAGTTAGTAAGGAATTCCAAAATAAGTGCAAATATATTGAATACTATACATTTACATAATAAGTATTAAGAGAACTACAACATTTCTCAAGATAAGATACAAGACTATACATTAAGATATAAATATAACATATAATTCAAGTACCAAAGATCAAGTTATACACAACTAACACAAAGCAATCAAGGTCCAACAATGATGTCAAGTGCCAATTAATTCACATAAATGTTCAACTTCATCTCCTAATGCAAACTAATGTCACATTCATGTAATGCTCCCTGTCATTCTTTACTAAATGCATATGGTACCTGACTACGGTTTGACAAGTGTACTAGTCTGTCGTCGAGTAATAATTCACACTCTAGGTGTCTAGAATGAGTTCGTATCCACAGGGATCGTGCCAAAACCTTGTGGTTTTGCATTCGCTTTGGTTTTGAAAAGGGTTTTTATAAAAATAGCGAAATGCGTGCGGAAAAGTAAATGTTTTGATTCAGAAACATAGAGGATATGTATGGTAGTTGAATTTACTCCCTTCTTCATACTTGGCATAATCGGTGTATAACATAGTCATTCAGATTATTATTCGGCATTGATTTTATTTTTGTTATGGTAGTACCTTACTACTACCCTACGTTCGCAACTAAAGTACCTACGAGAGCCTAACATCGCTGTGTCACATACCCTAATTATTAGGTGGGTTATTCAACATACATGTATTATGACCATCAACCATCCAATGCCTCTAGATCATAGTTTCAGGCTATTAAGCTTCTAATTGCTATGTCACAACTAGTGCCTGATTCCTCATATAATTGCTATGTCACAACTAGTTCGGGATGTTACCGTCTCTATTCATCTAGCATTATTTATTACTAGTTCCGGACAAACATTAAAGCAAACCCTAATATTACTATCAAAGTTAACCCTAATATTTATTCTATAGGCAGTCCCGCTTATCCGGCCAGATTTCGGTTCAAATATAATACTGAATAACAAATATAATACTGAATAACAATTTATTATAACTTTGACTCAATTACATGGCCCAAGTATTCATCGGGGAGTTCATCGTTTCCACCACAACGTAAGGCATCTATTACAAAAGACTTACATAATAAAGTTACAAGAATCTAATAAAAAACCTAAAGAAAACATACCTCGCTGAGTTAGTTTTCCCGTAAAGGGAGAAAACTTGCCCTTAGAGCTCCTCCGAACCTCCCTTGTAAAGAAGAGAAAATTCTTCTATTTCTGAATGAAAAATAATGAGGAAAGAGAGCTATATTTATACTTTTCATATTGGGCTTCAGCAAGGCATCGCAGCCACGATAAGCTCATCGTGCTGCGATGGCAAGATTCGGTTCAAAAATATAACTGATCCTATACATTTCATCAACTTGGTCGCCAAGTCAAGTCATCATACTGCAATGAGGTCCATCGTACTGCGATGATGAGATTTTCTTCAAAAATATAACTTCCGATGTCTTGGCCAGCAAACAGCTCTCATGGTGGCCACGATGGGAGCCATCGTGCTACGATGAGGTGCAGTTTCTTCACTTTTTGGTTTTTTCTTGTCTTTTGCGTATCTTTGCTTGGTCTTGATTCTTTTCCTTGATTCTGTAGGTTGTTCTTGATATTTGGACTTGTCTTGGTCAAATTATTACTAAATATACTACCTAAAATACTGCGGAAATTCCTGTCATCAGTACCTCATCATTAAGTTATTGGAAAACTTATTCCAATTATATTTTAGTCAACCGCAGCTACTAAAATATCTGCTATACTTTAGCGCTCATTTAAAATATATGGTCATCATACATAAATGAATGCGTGTATGTAAGAATACCAAACATATGGTCTAATCATCGTATCCTATAAGGATATCACAATCTATGTACCTCAATAATTTTATTAAAGATACATCTCTTCAGTTAATTAAATCATATTAATTAATCTCTTCAAGTCATCATGCACACATAAGCATATCATTATTATAATTCATCATGGTTTATCAACATACTTAACATTACGAATCAATTCATAATTTAAGTACTCCTATGCAAACATATATGATGTTACAAGATCATAATCAACGCATGTTATAAGCATACATTTCATCTCATCAAAACATGTTATAAACATATTGGGTTCAAGCACCCTCGCTAAGCCAGCCCTGGCGAGAGGTAGCGAAACATGTTTGAGGATTTCTCGCTACAAGCCAAGTCTAGCGAGGCAAAGCGAGACAACCTCGCTACAGCTCGCTTAGCAAGCATGTATTTATGGGCAGGAAGAACAACAAGAAGAATAACGTCCTCGCTGCCACCTCCATGCAGCTCGCTGGGCGAGCAATGCCCAGAAAACGTCATTTGTTCTCGGGTTCATGTTTAAATCCATCAAAAACTTCATTTTTCAACTTATAAATGCTTAAAGGTAGTGACTTTAAGTATATAGCATCATTTAGAACATAGAAGTACAACTAGAAACATGAATCAACAACCAAAAGGCAAGAATCATGAGATTTTTCATACATTTATTCAAAAATTCATAACAACACAAAATCCCTAACAAACATCTACAATTTCCCTTTCTTTAATCCCCAAATTCGTGATTTCATTTAGGAAAAGGTTTATTGATTCTAACTCTATTAAAAGTCATCATTTTTTAAATCAAAATCCCAACCCAAAGAGAAAAGAGTAAGGGAAGATTGGGATGGAGATCGATAGATTTTCTTCTCCTCCCTTGACCACTCTAGAATACACAAACTATTCTCATACATTAACAATTTTTGAAATCTCTAGTCATTCTACTCTTTGATCTTCTCCCTTCTTCACTTGGTATATTATTTAAAATTCGATTCAAACGAGCGGTTTTCACAAAACAACATCCAAACACAAAAATCGATTTGAATTTTTTTAAATCGGTTTGCGATTTTTATTAAATTGGTTTGGGTTTGAGCACCTCTAAAGACACAGCTTATTACCTGTTTGTGTTTTATTCAAGTGAATTATCTTAGTAATATGACACGTCCAATGACACCGATATTTCAAACTTAGTAATATGACACGCCCAATAATTTGTTACCGAATAATTGTATTAGGAAATTGAACGTTTGATTGAGAGATACTATAACATAGATCATGTCTAGAAAATGTAACATAAATAAAAAATCATTTGATACGTCAATGAGATACATCAAAATTAACGTCTTACAAACTTGAAAAAAATGAGTTCATTTTGATGTATCTCATTGACATATCAAACGATTTTCAATTAATGTTATATTTTATAGACATGATCTATGTTATAATATTTTCAATGAAACGGTTAATTTTATAATATGATTATCTGGTAAAGAGTTATCGGAGGTGTCATATTACTAAGATTGACACATTGGTGTCATTTGATCCTAACTCTCTCTTTTCTCTCTCTCTCTCTCTCTCTCTCTCTCTCTCTCTCTCTCTCTCTCTCTAAATATATATATATATATATATATATATATATATATATATATATATATATATATATATATATCTAGCTTGGAACTCGAAGCTAATGGTAGTTTATATACAACATGGCACACTCCTCTAACCAACTGAGGCACCTTTTCTACAAAGGATAAAACCGTGACGGGTTAACCCCACAGGGGACAATCTCCTAGAGATGTGAACATGAGGTCAGATCTGAACAGTGGCGCCGTTTGTGGGAACGATAAAATTCATTCTCGAACCCACCCACTTAGCCTCGACTGGGGGGCATCTGTTCTAGATACACCAAATAGTCCCACATCGCTTAGAACTCGAGGCTGAAGGTGTGAAAACACAAGAAGGGGGTTGAATTGTGTTTTGATTAGTTTTAAAAACTTCTTCTAAGTTTTGCAACTTATCAGATTTAGCAGCGGAATAACTTTGAACACAAACAACTTCTGGCTATGGTGAAAGCAAAACAAAGCAAGGATGAATAAAAACAGAGAGAAGAGATGAACACAAGAGATTTATACTGGTTCCTCTCACAAACCGAGAGTAGTCCAGTCCCCTTGCACTTCCAAGGGATTTCACTATAATCACACAAGATTACAATTTGCTCAAGCCAACAGCAAGAGACTTCCTTTGCTCAAGTAACACAATACAAGAAACTTCCAAATGTTCAAGCTCACAAGCAAGAGACTTCTAACTCAAATAGAAAATACAAGTTTGAACAACTGATAAACAATATCAGAGTTCTAAGAACAAAGTAATACAACTTTAATAACAAGACTATTCTTAGAATTCTTGAAAATAAAACTAAGGTTCAACAATTGACTAGTCAGAAGTTGAAAACTGTTTGTCTTGAATTTTGATATAATCTCAAGTTGTATCTAAGTTAAAAATGCTTTTGAAAATTTAGCAGAATAACAGCTCGTTTGTTCTTCGTAAGTGTGTTGTCACGTCTTCAAATTCTTCCTTCTTTTATAGATGATGTTGGAGCGTCTTGAATTTGAGCGGACAAAGATGAAAATAGCTACGTAGTATTGTACTAAAGTTTTCTTTTGAAATGTGCTTATTCAAATCAGGTAAAGATCAAAATCTGAGCCTTGATTTCAAATATTCGCCCATATCAGGAAAACAAAGATAGTACAATAGTACAAACGTCATTATCATGAGGATAACGGTCTTGAAAGAGATTTCTTCCGCCTCTTCAGATTTTGCCAAATAGATGATAGTCGTTAATGAGAATGGAATGTTCCTTTGGCGTCCTCTGCTGTTTCATCATCATCAGAATCTTGAGATATGAATTTTGCTTCTGATGAATTTATCTTCTGGTTGACTTTGACTTGCAACTTCTGATGACTTCAACTTCTGGTGTCATCTTCAGAACTTGCATTTTTCCCAACTTCTGGGGACGCTTCTTAGCATAGCAACCAGAACTTCAATTTCTAGTGTATATAAAATTTTAACTTATATACCTGCACACTAGAGTAAATTATCAGTATTCCCTATTGTATATTAATACTATTGTTATCATCAAAACTACTTGGGTTATATTAGAACCAACTTTGTTCCAACAATCTCCCCCTTTTTGATTGATGACAAACCAAGTATTAATTTACAATGGTTGTTATTTTAATCACAGGATTGCGTTCTTCAGGTTTATGAGTTTTGCAAGCTCCCCCTGAATTCAGTAATGAATGATTAAAATAGTTTTAAAATTTTAATATTGAATCCAGAACTTCAATATACACTTGACTTTCAGAAGATAGGTTTGCAAGCTTTCTTCTTTGATCAGATCTACCTAAGAGAAAAGTGCAATCTTGTCTTACGTGTATCATGTATAGAAAGTTCCAATCACAATAGGAAAATTTCCTTTAAAAAAAAATGATAACTGATAATATTCAATAACTGAAATTCAATGAAATTAAAAAAATATTAATTTGGCTTCAGTTAGTGTTCTTAAATTAATTTACTCTTACTCCCCCTTTTGTCATTAAACAAAAAGAATAAAAAGAAAAAGAAAGAGTCAAGAATAAATGAAACACGTGACTAAAGAATTAGTCAAGTAAAAAAAATGATAAAAACCACAAAGTAGTTAATGCAAAAACGAAAAACGAGGTAACTTCTACCAACCAAATTCGCTATAAAAGCGCACCATTTCTTTGTCATTTCACTCAACACTTCCATGATATTTCTTCAACAAAATGAGAGAAAATATTGATGAGGATAGAAGAGTGATTGAAAGAAATGGGTTTAAGAAATTTTCAAAAGAGAACCAGAGAAGGATCTTATCAACGATAGATGCAATCTCATGGAATATGATGTCTAAGAAACATCTGAAGATGGTGAAGGGCGTTGCTCTAAAATCAGATGCAAGTTTCTCAGCCATCTTCTGTTCTTAGAAGATCAAAGAGTTCTCCTTATGCAGGAGGATGAGCAGGAGCCTCTGAAGACAAGCTCCAAGTTTACAAAACAGTAAATTTGTAGCTCGAGAGGTTTAGGTTGCAAACTCCCAGGTTGAAGTTTGGGTCAACATCCTCTTCTCAGCTCTCCTAACTCATTTTCTTGTAAAAAATTCCTTTTAGGTTTAGGTAGATTTCTAGATTTATGCAAAAAAAAAAAAAAATTGCTCTTAGAGCAATGATGAAATGCAAAAAAAAAGTGTAATGCAAGTTTATATGAATGAAAATGTTATTTTGAATGCAATTTGTTTTTATGCAATTATGTTTATGCAGCAAATTAGATCTATCTTCTGAACAGAATAAAGAAAATAAACCAACATAACACAACCACAATAACATAAAAACCAATATTCAACAAAAAACAAAAGATCCAAAATAAAACAGAACATAAACAAATAGAAATCCTATGGTTGAGATGGGTTAGAAGGGTTGAGCATCTTGTCTTGAAGTTGTTTTAGAGCTTCATCTGAAATAAGTTGCAGCCTTTTGAACACATCTTCTGAATCAACTCTGCCAACCAAATCTGCAGAATCAGAATCCACTTGGATAATCTTTTCCATCTCTTGAGCATACAAAGTGGAAAACTGATCTACAGCCTTTGACATAACCAACTTCATCTTCTCATCATAGACCCTCTTGGCTTCTATGATTCTGGCCTCCTCAACTTTTAATTCAGTGAACTTCTGTCTAGCAATGTTCATGATATAGCTCCTTTTGTATTGAGAACTATAATCACTCAGCATTTGCTTGCACATATCTGAAAGAGCATTACACTCTTCATCCACTAGATCAGGTGTAACAGCAAAAGTAGGCAAATCTTGATGAAATCCAAGAATTCTGTCATTAATGCCAATCAGCACACATTTAACATCTTCAGGTGTGATGGCTTTTTGAGGTTTAGGGGCAGATGATGAAGAAGGTTTATTTAGGATAACTGAGGGATGAATGGTGATTTCTTGTTCTGATGGAGGGGGTGTAATAACTTCTTCAAAAGTTTTAAGATAGTTATTTACATCATTTGTGAGTTGTGGTGTTTGAGATTTATGAGGAGAGGGGTTATCTAGTTCCAACTCTAGTTGTTGTAGAACATGGGCAGGAATGCCAGTTTCAACAATGTTTTCAACTACAGGAGAAAAGTGATGATCAGAAAGAGTCTTTTCTGAATCATTGGATCTAGGTGAAACAGGTTTAGCAGGCTCATGTACAGGAGATAGAATAGTGACAAAGTCTACATGAGTGCTTTCTTGAGGAATAACTTCAGAAGTTGCAACCTCTACATTAACTTCTGATGCTACCTTCTCAACATTCTTCATAGAAGTAAGAGTAGGAGTACTTGTTTCTGTAACCAGGGATAACACATGTTTAGAGAATTTCCTCACAGACTCAGGGGATGGTACAAAGCTAACTACTGGTGTTTCAAGAGAAGCACTAGCAGAAACTTCTACTATACAGTTGGATTTAGGTTCTAAATTAGAAAGGATTTTAGAAAAAGAGTTTTTAACAGGAACTGTATAGGGGATGTTTTTAGCATGCTTTGGACCATTAATGACATAATCAGGAATATCTTTAATATTGATCTTTTTATAAATACCTTGATTTGCCAAATTCTGCACCAACTCACCCTTAGGAATAAGAGTATCAAGAAATGCATCAGGCTCAGCATCAACTCCACTTTCCCAACTAGTTTCCTCCCAAGCCTTATACAATTCCACTTGCTTTATGGCTTCCTGAGTTTCATCATCCTCATCATCTTCAAGAATCATTCTCTGCTTTCTCTTCCTCTTGGTATTAGTTCTATTCTTCTTAGTAACTTCTGGAGCAGCAACAACAACAGGTCCAGAAGCACTAGTTTCCTTCCTTGATTCTAACTCTGCCTCTGCTTGAACAGCAGGCTCTGGGTTCACAGGGGTCTCTTCTACAGCAATCTTTTTCTTACCAACTTCTGATGTATTCCTAACACCAGAAGTATTTCCAGATTTCTTCTGAGAGGTAGAACTTCTTGCTCTCTTGGGCTTAGATTCTGTTGCTTCTGGCTTCTTACCAGCCTTCCTTTTCTTTTGCTGAGCAGGCAATAGATATCTAGTAGCAAGTCGATCTTCTAACTTCTGATCATCTTCTCCTTCCAGAAGTTTCTTATGCATACCAGCAATGAGAGTAACTTCTTCCTTGGATACAAAAGTAAGAAAAAAATACTTGTCAGTTTCCTCCTTCTTTGGTTTATACTGAACTTGAGGTGTAATCAAAGGTACTTGATTCTTCACAACTTTCTTCACAGTAAAACCATTTATCACAGAGGAATATACATCAATGAAGGATACATATCCAGGAAAAACGGGCTTCAATGATTGAATCAAGTAACTTCTGTGAAACATGAAGGATAGAAATCTGCAGTAATGTGCATTTGTAGTACCCTTGGATTGACTGTCAGAGATAGCTTTACACATGTGATCAAAGATTACTTTGGCAAAATTCACCTCAGCCTTTGTTCCTAAATAATATAAAATTGTTTTATAGTATTGAGAAACTTGGTCAGATGAACCAGCTTTTGGTAACAGAGAGTCACACATGATCTTGTAAATCATCTTGTAGTATGGTTTCATGTCAATGTTGCTCTTGGAAGATGAGTTTGTGCCGTAAATATCTTCTTGAATATATTGACATGAATCTTCAGTAGGATAAGGAACAATACCAGACAATGGTAACTGCGCTGCTTGCCTAATGTGTTCCTGTCTGATCCTAATACAGACTCCACCAACCTCTGAGCGAATCTCTTTACCTAGATATTCTTCATTAGGTCTTGTATTGCTATGAATCACTTCTGCCTTCATCCAGAAGTCCTTCACAATCTTTGGATAGACAGGTCCGTTTAAACTGTCTAAGAAGGTTAACAACCTTTGCGCTTCAAAAGCTTCTTTGATTCCTTCCACTCCATTTACTCTTATTCCTTCAAAATCAACTGGTCTTTCAATGTGAAGAAATAAGTCCGAAATAGGAAAACCTACTTTATCCGTTGTAAGAACACCAGGAGTAGAAGCTTTAACATCAGCAATGGAAGGTACATTAACATGTTTCTCTCTTGGAGGTTGATTGCGTTTGGTAGATGAAGATGCCATGGATTCTGAGTTTAGGGTTAGGGTTTGCTAATTTGGGGAGAAGAAAGAAATTTCTCTGAGTTTTAGAAGAAATAAAAGTGTAGGTAGTGAGTGTGCAAATGTGTGAATGTGAACAGTTAGTGTATTTAAAAGGAAAAAGCAAAACCGCGCAAAAACGTACTAACTGAAAGGACAGGGGTAATAGAGTAACTTAACAATTCACAAATTGAATTAGAACACAATCATCACTAACCAACTTCTTTCTCTAATAGCAAACAAACACGTGTATTAGAAGCTTAATTAAATATCTGACACGTTAGCAACAGCAGTTGAAGAGGTAACTCAACAATTACTGCCACGTCATGTTCAGAACCACTCATGTAAACTTCTGATAGAAATACCAGAAGATGGATTGTCAAACTTCTGATACACAAGTTCTGACTCCCCCTAACTTCTGATAGAAATACCAGAAGATGGTTTGTCTAAACTTCTGATACAAAGATCTGACTCCCCCTAACTTCTGATAAACTTCCAGAACTTCCTAAAATAATATTCTTCACTTGAGTTCAGCTTATTCATAGATTTCCATCATATTAAGATTCCTTTTTATAAAATCAAATCTTTCAACAGCCAAGGGTTTTGTAAAGATGTCAGCCCATTGATTTTCAGTATCAATAAACTTGAGATCAATTACACCCTTCTGTACATAGTCTCTTATAAAATGATGTTTAATCTCAATATGCTTAGCTCTTGAGTGTAGAATAGGATTTTTAGAAAGATGAATGGCAGCAGTGTTATCACAATATAAAGGGATATTGTGTCTGCTTATTTGATAATCTTCCAATTGATATTTCATCCAAAGTAGTTGTGTACAACACTTAGCTACTGAAATGTATTCTACTTCTGCTGTTGACATAGCTATGGTGGTTTGCCTTTTACTGGCCCAAGAAATCAAATTCTCACCAATGAATTGACAGCTTCCACTAGTGGATTTTCTTTCAAGTTTGTTACCAGCATAGTCAGCATCACAGAATCCAATCAGTTTGTAATCATTAGATTTCTGATATAGCAATCCAATGTTACAAGTAGCCTTCAAATATCTAAAGATTCTCTTTACAGCAGTAAAATGAGATTCTCTAGGATCTGATTGAAATCTTGCACACAGACATACACTGAATAAGATACCAGGTCTAGAAGCTGTTAGATAGAGAAGAGATCCAATCATTCCTCTATATAACTTCTGATCAACCTTACCTTCAGACTCACCTTTGCTAAGACTTGATGTAGGATGCATTGGAGTGTTCATGGGTTTGCAGTCTTCTAGATTGTACTTCTTCAGAAGATCTTTGATATACTTTGACTGATGAATGAAGTTTCCTTTCTTTGTTTGATTGATCTGAATTCCCAGAAAGTACTTCAATTCTCCCATCATGCTCATCTCAAATTCATCTTGCATCATCTTAGAAAATTTCTTGCACAGTCCAGCATTTGTTGATCCAAATATGATGTCATCAACATAGATTTGAATGATTAAAATGTCTTTCTTCAGGGTCTTCTTGAATAATGTATTGTCAACTTGACCTTTTATAAAACCATTGTCAACCAAGAAGTTACTTAGTCTCTCATACCAAGCTTTGGGAGCTTGTTTGAGTCCATAGAGTGACTTCTTTAGTCTGAACACATGACCTGGGTTTGAAATATCTTCAAATCCTGGAGGTTGTTTGACATATACTTCTTCAGAGATAACACCATTCAGAAATGCACTCTTAACATCCATTTGATAAAGTGTAATGTTGTTGTTGATAGCATAAGAAAGAAGTAATCTTATAACTTCCAATCTTGCAACTGGAGCATAAGTCTCTGTATAATCAATGCCTTCTTGTTGACTGTATCCTTGTGCAACAAGTCTAGCTTTGTTTCTTGTTACTTCTCCTTGTTCATTCAACTTGTTTCTGTATACCCACTTTGTTCCAATAATGTTCTTGCCTTTTGGTTTGGGTACCAGATCCCATACACCATTCCTTTGAAATTGATTCAGTTCTTCTTCCATAGCAACTATCCAAGCATCATCGGATAATGCTTCATCAGTGGTTTTAGGTTCAATCAAGGAAACTAGACCAAATAAGGATTCTTCATCCCTAAAGTTTGATCTTGTTTTCCTAGGACTGTTCTTATTACCAATGATAAGCTCTTCAGGATATGATGACATATACTTGAAGGTATTCTTTAGAATAATTGTTTCTTCTTGATCAGGATCTTCAGTTGGTGTTGTTTGATGATCATCAGATTCTGGAACTTGATTGTTCTCTGGTGCTTCCAGAAATTCAGGAGTGGGATTAGGTTCACAACCTTCATCTTCTGAGTCTTGAGAATCTGAAATTTCTATAGTAGACTCTGACTTTTTATGATCAGGCACTTTATCATCAAACCTTACATGCATAGATTCTTCAACTGATTGAGTTTCAGAATTGTACACTCTGTATGACTTGGAGCGCTCAGAATATCCAATAAAGATACCCTTACTAGCTTTAGAGTCAAATTTCTTTAGATGGACTTTAGTATTCAGAATGTAACAAGTACAACCAAATTGGTGAAAATAAGAAATGTTAGGTTTCCTTGCTCTAAAAAGTTCATATGTTGTTTTATTCAGAATAGGTCTAATCTAGATTCTGTTCTGAATATAACAAGCAGTGTTTACTGCTTCTGCCCAGAAAAAGTTTGCTAAAGAATGTTCATGCATCATGGTTCTAGCCATCTCTTGTAAAGATCTGTTCTTTCTTTCTACAACTCCATTTTGCTGTGGAGTTCTAGGAGAAGAGAACTATGGAAAATTCCATGTTCTTCACAAAAGTTTTCAAAAGGTTCATTTTCAAATTCTCCACCATGATCACTTATAACTTTTAAAATCCTTAAATCTTTTTCATTTTGAATTTGGGGACAGAAGACACTAAACTCTTCATATGTATCATTTTTAGATTTCAGAAATCTTACCCAAGTCCATCTACTATAATCATCAACAATGACTAGTCCATACTTCTTTCCATTGAGTGAAGCAGTGCTAACTGGTCCAAACAAGTCAATTTGCAGAAGTTCTAAAGGTCTAGAAGTAGAAACAGTGTTTTTAAGTTTAAATGAGCTTTTGACAAATTTCCCTTTTTGACAAGAGTCACAAAGAGAATCTGAGTGATAAGTTAATTTAGGAATGCCTCTCACAAGATTGTCTTTGCTAAGCTTGGAGATTAATCGCCAGTTAGCATGACCCAATCTTTTATGCCAAACCCATTTCTCATCACTTAGAGTCAACAAATAAAGCACATTATGATCTTCAAGATCAGATAAATTAACTTTATAAACATTGCCCTTTCTACAACCTTTAAACAAGATGGATTTATCAGAATTGTTAATTACAATACATGAATTCTTATTAAACACAACATCATAATTACTGTCATATAATTGACTTATGCTAAGTAAATTATGTTGTAGTCCATCAACCAACCAAACATCAGAGATAGTAAGAGAAGAATTACCTACATTACATATACCAATGATTTTGCCTTTCTGGTTCCCACCAAATCCTACAGTTCCTCCCTCTCTCAGATTCAGGGTGTGGAACAAGTGCTTGTCTCCTGTCATGTGTCGTGAACATCCACTATCCAGATACCATGAGCTTTGCCTTTTTCTTGGGGTGCATACCTGTAGTAAACATTATCTCAGACTTTGGTACCCATATTCTGATGGGTCCTCTAAAGTTAGTTCTTTCATCCTTCTTCTGTCTCTTGTAACTTCCAGAGGATCCATAGTGAGGTGACCCTTGAAAAACAGGTTTAGGCTTAACCTTTCCTTTGGACCTTTATCCAGAATGTGTCTGCAAACCAGCTTTCAAGTTTGTACAGTTTGATCCCATGCCCCGAATACTCTTAGGCTTGAAGATCTTCTGTACTCCTTTATAAGACTTGGATACTGAAGCAATGGGAGCAGAGGTTTTCAAAGACACCACGCTTACTTGAGCATCTGACACTTTTGGATTTTCTGTACCATTACTAGAAACAAAATTAGAATAAAGATCAGAAGGTGTTTTGCTTATGCACACGGACTGATTTGAGTTTCCTTTGACAGTACTCCCCAAACCCTGTCCAGTGTATTTGCCAACACCATAAATCATAGAGGCTAATTTATGCTTGTCAATATTGTGATGAACAAACTCTTGAAGAGCAATCTCATGCTTATCATAGGGTTTGTTACATGTTCTGCAACCATTTTCAAGAACTTGAATAGTCTTTAAGGACTTCTTATAGTCTTCTTGAATATGATTGACCTTATCTTTGAGCATGTCAAACTTTTGTTTAAGAAGTTCTAGCTCATTTGACTTTTCCATGTACTTCATCACAGTATCTTTCAAAGCCTTAGAGAGTTGAGTATCAGATAGTTTAGAAATAACCTATTCAATATCTTCTGAGTCTGACTCAACATCACTTTCAACATCTGACTCTACTGTGGCCATAAGTGCCAAGTTAGCTTCTGCATCTTCAGCTTCATCATCAGACAGCTTGTCAAGATCTTCCCATGTAGCTAGAAGACTCTTCTTAGCTTTGTTCTTGAAAGTGCTCTTTCTTCCTTTTCCTTTGGTGCTCAAGTCAGGACAATCAGCAATGAAGTGTCCAGGCTTGTTGCAGTTAAAGCAATTCTTAGAATCATCCTTCTTATCTTTGTTTCCAGAACTTCTGTAACCAGAACCTCTACCAGAGTATCTTGGTTTTCTTCTTGTCCACTTCTGGAACTTCCTGGTCAGAAGTGCAAATACATCATCATCTGATCCCTCTTCTTGATCATCTGCAAAAGATTCTTCTGTCTCAGATTCAACAACCTTAGCCTTAAGAGCCTTAGAAGGTCCAGAAGTAGCTGGCAGAGCCAAAGACATCGTTCTCTTCTGGGGTTCATCAGAGGCTAGTTCAATCTCATGACTCAAGAGTGAACTAATTAAACCCTCTAGACTTAGGGTGTCTAAATCCTTTGCCTCCTGAATAGCAGTGACCTTAGGTCTCCACTTAGCAGGTAAGCTTCTAAGAATCTTCTTCACATGATCAGAAGTAGTATAACTTTTCTTCAGAACTTGAAGACCAGCAACCAGAACTTTGAATCTAGAAAATATAGATTCAATGTTCTCATCTTCCTTCATTCTAAAAAGTTCAATGTTCTCATCTTCCTTCATTCTAGAAAACATAGGTCTCCATTTAGCAGGTAAGCTTCTAAGAATCTTCTTCACATGATCAGAAAGTAGTATAACTTTTCTTCATAGCTTGAAGACCAACAACCAGAACTTTGAATCTAGAAAACATAGATTGAATGTTCTCATCTTCCTTCATTCTAAAAAGTTTATACTGTTGGATCAAAAGTGTTGCTTTTGCCTCCTGCACCTGTTTGTTTCCATCATAAAATGAACACAAAGAATCATAGATACTCTTAGCAGTAGATTTATTTGTGATCTTAAGGTACTCTTCATGAGATATGCAGCTTATCAAGATATCCTTGACCTTGTGGTGCTTCTTGTACGCTTTCTTGTCCTTGTCAGTGAAAGCTTGTCTTGCATCATAATCTAATCTTCCTCTTTCATCCAAACCTTAAAACGTTACTTCTCTTTCAACTAAGTCCCAAAGTTCATCATCAATACCAACTAGATGACTGTAAATTCTATCTTTCCACCAGGAGAAGGTAGAACCATCACCACTGAACTTAGGAGTTTTGCTGTTGTTGTTTTTATCATCAACATCATAGTTTTAAGGAATTTCTGTTTTCTTGCTTTGTTCACCAGGTCCAGACATAGTGTTTTGACACAACAAACAACTGTCTCATTGCAAAGTGATATAACAGAACCGGGCTCTAGATTCCAATTGAAGGTGTGAAAACACAAGAAGGGGGGGTTGAATTGTGTTTTAGTTAGTTTTAAAAACTTTTTCTAAGTTTTGCAACTTATCAGATTTAGCAGCGGAATAACTTTGAACACAAACAACTTCTGGCTATGGTGAAAGCAAAACAGAGCAAGGATGAATAAAAACATAGAGAAGAGAGAAGAGATGAACACAAGAGATTTATACTGGTTCCTCTCACAAACCGAGAATAGTCCAGTCCCCTTGCACTTCCAAGGGATTTCACTATAATCACACAAGATTACAATTTGCTCAAGCCAACAGCAAGAGACTTCCTTTGCTCAAGTAACACAATACAAGAGACTTCCAAATGTTCAAGCTCACAAGCAAGATACTTCTAACACAAATAGAAAATAAAAGTTTGAACAACTGATAAACAATATCAGAGTTCTAAGAACAAAGTAATACAACTTTAATAACAAGACTATTCTTAGAATTCTTGAAAAGAAAACTAAGGTTCAACAATTGACTAGTCAGAAGTTGAAAACTATTTGTCTTGAATTTTGATATAATCTCAAGTTGTATCTAAGTTAAAAATGCTCTTGAAAATTTAGCAGAATAACAGCTCTTTTGTTCTTCGTAAGTGTGTTGTCACGTCTTCAAATTCTTCCTCCTTTTATAGATGATGTTGGAGCGTCTTGAATTTGAGCAGACAAAGATGAAAACAGCTACGTAGTACTGTACTAAAGTTTTCTTTTGAAATGTGCTTATTCAAATCAGGTAAAGATCAAAATCTGAGCCTTGATTTCAAATATTCGCCCATATCAGGAAAACAAAGATAGTACAATAGTACAAACGTCATTATCATGAGGATAACGGTCTTGAAAGAGATTTCTTCCGCCTCTTCAGATTTTGCCAAATAGATGATAGTCGTTAATGAGAATGGAATGTTCTTCTGGCGTCCTCTGCTGTTTCATCATCATCGGAATCTTGAGATATGAATTTTGCTTCTGATGAATTTATCTTCTGGTTGACTTTGACTTGCAACTTCTGATGACTTCAACTTCTGGTGTCATCTTCAGAACTTGCATTTTTCCCAACTTCTGGGGACACTTCTTAGCATAGCAACCAGAACTTCAATTTATAGTGTATATAAAATTTTAACTTATATACGTGCACACTAGAGTAAATTATCAGTATTCCCTATTGTATATTAATACTATTGTTATCATCAAAACTACTTGGGTTATATTAGAACCAACTTTGTTCCAACAGAGGCTAATGGTAGTTTATATACAACATGTCACACTCCTCTAACCAACCGAGGCGCCTTTTCTACAAAGGACTAAACCGTGACGGGTTAACCCCACAACGGACAATCTCCCAGAGATGTGAACTTGAGGTCAGATCTGAAGAGTGGCGTCATCTGTGGGAACGATAAAATTCGTTCTCGAACCCAACCCCTTAGCCTCGACTGGGGGACATCTGTTCTTGATACAACAAATAGTCCCACATTGCTTGGAACTCGAGGCTAATAATAGTTTATATACAACATGTCACACTGCTCTAACCAACCAAGGCACCTTTTCTACAAAGGACAAAACTGTGATGGGTTAACTCCAAAGCGAACAATCTCTCAGAGATGTGGACTTAAGGTCAGATCTGAACAGTGGTGCCATCTGTGGGAACGATAAAATTCGTTCTCGAAGCCAGCCCCTTAGCCTCGACCGGGGGGGGGGGGGGGGCATCTCTTCTCGATACACCAAATAGTCCCACATAGCTTGGAGCTCGAGACTGATGGTAGTTTATATACAACATGTCACACTCATCTAACCAACCGAGGCGCCTTTTCTACAGATGGCAAAACTATGACGGGTTAACCCCAAAGTGGACAATCTCTCGGAGATGTGGACTTGAGGTCAGATCTGAACAGTGGCGCCGTATGTGGGAACGATAAAAATTCGTGTGGCATCTGTTCTGGATACACCAAATAGTCCCACATCGCTTGGAATTCGAGGCTAATGATAGATTATATACAACATGCCACACTACTCTAACCAATCGAGGCGCCTTTTCTACAAAGGACAAAACGGTGACGGGTTAACCTCAAAGCGGACAATCTCTCAGAGATGTGGACTTGAAGTTAGATCTGAACAGTGGCGCCGTTTGTCTGAACAGTTCTCGAACCCAGCCCCTTAGCCTCGACTGGGGGGCATCTGTTATGGATACACAAAATAGTCCCACATCGCTGTGAACTCGAGGCTGATGGTAGTTTATATATATATATATATATATATATATAGTTAGGATCAAATGACACTAAGGTGTCAAACTTAGTAACATGACACCTCCGATAATTCTTTATCAAATAATCGTATTACAAAATTCACCGTTGGATTCAAAGCTATTATTGTATAGATCATGTCTATAAAATTTAACATCAATCAGAAATCATTTGATGAGTTAAAGAGAATGATCAAAATTAACGGTTTTGACGAAATTTAGTAAGACGTTAATTTTTATGCATCTCATTGACACATCAAATGATTTTCGATTGATGTTAAATTTTATAGACATGATTTATACAATAATAGCTTTGAATCCAACGGTGGATTTTGTAATACGATTATCTGATAAAAAATTATCGGAGGTGTCATGATACTAAGTTTGACACCTTGGTGTCATTTGATGCTCACCATATATATATATACTCTATTTTGAAATTAATTAATATTTTAGAAGTGTAAAATTGAGCCTTCGAACGTCATATATGAGTTAGCTTTTGTTCAGAAAAATATAATAATTTTAGACATTGATGTATACATATATGAATTTTTATATTTTTTTTTTTCGCAAAAAATTCAATAAATATATCAATAGGGGTAATTTGTTCTAATGGAAGAGTCTAACTCAATTAAGACCATCTAGCAGTCTTGTATCATGATTATTAGGTAAAAAAGATTCTATTTGATTTAACGGAAAGAACTAAATCAAGCTAGTGTAAAAAGTAAAGCAATTGAAACCAAAATCTTAGACCTCACATCTTAATTATTTTTTGTAAGGGTTGAATTAAAATATTCAAAGAGACATGGTTAACAAAAGAGTGGTGATCTCATAAAGTTTGAAAAACTAAACTCGCGTAAAAAATGAAGAAATTGAGACCATACTTAGGCCTCACATCTTAGTTATTTTTATATTAAAAGGAATTGGATCTAACAAATGAGGATTAATGTCTTACGGTGAGAAGATTTAAATCAAGCTCGTGTAAAGAGTAAAGCAATTGAAACCATAATCTTAGGTCTCACTTCTTAATTATTTTTGTAAAAAAATTGATTAAAATTTTAAAATGGGTTCTATCTAACATAAGAGAATAATTTCTTACAGTGTGAAGAACTCAATTAAACATGTGTAAAAAGTAAAGCAATTTTGACCATAACATTAGGCCTTACATCTCAATTATTCTTGTAAAATATTCTATTAAAAATTTCAAGTGAGATATAATTTAACAGAAGAGTGTAATATCTTATAGCGTGAAGAACTAAATAAAGTCCGTGTAAAAAGTAAAGTAATTGAGTTCATAACCTTGAGTCTTGCATCTTAATTATTATTATAAAAACTTCAATTAAAATATCATGAGAAATTTATGCTAACGGAATATGATAATTTCTTAAGGTGTGAAGAATTAAATAAAGCATGTGTAAAAAGTAACACAATTGAGACCATATTATTAGGTTTAGCGTCTTAACTATTATTTTTAAAGTTCAATTAAAATTTCAAGAGGATTTTATGTAATAAAAGAGAGTAATTTCTTACGGCGTGAAGAACTAAATTAAACATGTGTAAAAAGTAAAACAATTAAGACTATAACCCTATGTCTCACATCTTAGTTATTTTTCTAAAAAATTTAATTAAGATATCAAAAGGGATTTGATCTAAAAGAAGAGGATAATCTTTTACGGATTTGAAGAACTAATTCAAGTCCATGTAAAAAGTAAATCAATTGACACTACAATTTTCAAGTGAGATTTGATCTCATAGAAAAGAATAATTTCTTACTATGTGAATAACTAATCAATCTCATATATAACTTTGTACACTTTCATTGTATTTAATGCACGATTTTCAAAACAGAATTTACTTATTTATGTGCTTAATTATATTTAGCATTATAGTACTCCTTCCGTACTATAATATAAGAACTCATTGACAATTTCATGTACGTCAATGTACAATTTTGATTATGAATATCTTTAATTGTCTATTAGTAAAAATTATAGAAATTTGATATTTTGAAAGTATTCATCGAAACAAATCAAACAAGATCTAATATGATAATATTTACATTTATATACTTTTAGAAAAATATGGTCAAAATAAGACATATAAATAATGTATTTAGTCAAAGAAGGTCTTATAAAATGGAATGGATGTAGTATTATCATAAGAGAAAAAAGAAGATGCAGCGATAATGTAAAATAATTTTGCACCGTTAACCAATTGCAACATGTTTAATACAAAAATTAATTCGTATTAGAAATGAAAAATTGACTCATTTTTAACAGTTGTCAGGGTAAAATTAATTTATACCGACCATGCATATCCTTTAAATATATTATATATTTAATATAAAAATGAAAAAATTATAAGAAAAGATTCAAAATAAAGAGGTATCAGAAATACACTCCACAAGATCTAACAACTTTTAAGATAAGAGAGGAAAACAAACATATATAAAACAACAAGAAAACACCCAATAAATTGTAGAACTCTTCAAAATTACCACCACAAAAAGAAAAATATCTTTCGTGAAGAGAAAAACAAAGATCAACCACATATAGGATAAAACAACAAGAGCATCTCTAATTCTTAACATAAAGTAAAGTGAGACACAAAGAACGTAATAAGTGTCTTTATGTAAATATTTTTACCATGACGATGTTATAAGCAAAAAGCCAAAAACACAATGATGGTAACTCAGCATATGCACTTAGACATTATCATTTAATAAAGGGTCATGCTAAACAGTGCACTCGGTATACTTGTTAAGCATGCTAAAAATAGAAATAAAAGACAAAAGTAATAGAGATAAAAGAACTTTTTATACTTTCAAAGCATTGAATGCACAATTTCCAAGAAAAAATTTCCATAAAAACTTGCTTAACTAGTACACCAGATGTACTATTTAGTATTTTCCATTCATAAATGTACGTCTCACTTGTTCCATATCCATATAGACAAACATGTTATAGAATGCAAGTGATAGATGTTTAATCATTTGATCGGATGTTGACATCTCTGACCATATGTGTATACAAATATGATTTTTTTGTTTTTAATCCTCTATTTTTATTTTTTTTTGTGAACATAATTTAATAATCTAAAATTTGCCTGCGAAATAAATAAATTTGACTAAAATTTATTCCTATTAAAAATTAAATTCAGATTCTCCCACGATTAATATGTATAGATTGAAATATTTGTTGAGATGGTAAATTGAGAATTAGTATGATGATAGAATGCTATAAATAGAAAGATATAAATTTGGAGGAAAATAATATAATGATTGAGTTCAAATGATTAATAGTCCATACGGTCTTAAATATAAAAGAAAAATGCTTAATTAGTATTTTAGTCCCTTAAAAAAGGTTAAACTGTACTTTTGGTCCTTTACGTTTATTTTAGGTTTGAATCAGGTCCCTTACGTTTTAAAAGTTTCAATTTGGTCCCTCGCGTTATTAACTTTTGCATTAGTTAGTACATTACGTCAAATATTTCACTAACTCCGTTTGATTTTTACACGTGGCTGACGGTTTGAACACGTGAACGTTATTTTGGACACGTTGACACTATAAGGATCACATGTAAGGATCAAACGGATTTAGTGAAAAATTTGATGGAAAGGACTAACTAATGCAAATGTTGATAACGTGAGGGACTAAATTGAAACTTTTAAAACGTAAGGGACCCGATTCAAACCTAAAATAAACATAAGGGACCAAAAATATAGTTTAGCCTAAAAAAAATTAGGTTTCACATTGGTCCCTTAATGAATAAAATTTCATTTAGGTCCATTAACTGTGTTTCTGTTAGTCAAGTTAGAGTTAGTCCCTTCTGTTAATTTTTAACTTCAAGAATTTTTTTTGTTTAAATGTGAACTATTGGATATTTTTGGTTGAAAAATGCTAAATAGTGCACCTGATTCACTTGTTAAGTATATCAAAGTATATCAATGCTTATCCAAAAAAAAAAATTGAAATTTGAAGTATCCCAATGGTTACCCATAACAAGTAAAGAAGAAGAAGAAGAAGAAACATGTTTTGGATAGCCTCTCAAAACCATTATGAAGAGGGATGGCATCGAATGGTGAAGACGAAAAAATTGGAGAAATTGAAGAGGGGTTGAAGGGATTGAAGGTGAAGATGAAACTCTTATGAAGATGGGTTTTGAGAGGATGAAGATTTTTTTGGGTTTTTTTTTCTCAATTTATTTCATGAAGATAATGAAGAACATCAAGAACAAATGAACGAAGAAGGTGAAGAAAATAGACCAACAAGATTCCATGGCTTTCATTTAGACAAAAATATCAAATGGTTAAATTTTTTTAAAAAAATAATGAGGTCTATGGTGGACCACTACAATGGTTCATCTCATAATTTTGGGATTAAAAATTAACGGAAAAGATCAATGTGACAAACAGAGATATCTTTAAGGGATCAATATGAAACCTAAAATTTCTTTAAGGGACCAAAATAATAATTAAGTCAAAGAATTAATCTCTCTAAATTGAAATATTTTATTCGGAGTATTTTTCAGATAACAAGTTTAGAGCTAAATGTTTTGTTTATGGTAAATGCTAAACGGTGCACTCCTTGCACTAGTTAAGGTACCAAAAGTGGTAAAATTATCTTGAAAGTTGTGTAGTCAACTTTTTTAAAATATAAGTTATGATTTCTTCAATGTGAAATTTACTACTTTTAGATTCCTTAACTAGTGCACCTAGTGCACTAGTTAGCAAGACCCAATTTTCCTTATATTATTAGGTAATTTTTATTTTGGCTATTGTTATTTTTTATTATTTACATCTCTCAACAATCTAAAATAACTTTTTTTTTTCTGTTTGTTTAATTCAATTGATAGAGACATTATATTTTTTTTTCTTATAATATTAGGTAATTATATTTTGGCTATTGGTGTTACAACAAAGTAAATTTGTAGTTAGGCTATCCGACCCAAATAAAATAATATTGTAGTTTTTATTTAATATATAAAACTATTTTTTATTTAGAATTCATTTTAGGACATCTAATATAATTCATTTCAAGACTCAATAAGAAGGAAAATTTAGGTTGTCACATGCCAACATATAGTACCACATACATCATTGCATATCATTTGGGATGACCACATAACCTAGATACCAAAACAGAAAAACCATTTGACACATGAAAAGTAACAGAACAGCTCATAATGAAAGAGACCAAAACAAATACATTCTCTAGTTTTTTTTTAAATTTTTTACCAAAAAATAACTCTTTAGTCTCATTGAATAATGATAAATTTAAAAAGTTTTTTTTTCCTGCTCCTCCTCTGCAATAATACTTACTGCAGCAACAATACTCTCTTCAGCCACCTCCTGTTACTTTGTTGTAACACCAATAGGCGTAAAATCTACCTCTGAGCTAGTAGAAGAAAATATCGGTGGATCGTTCACAACGTGCAGTTGTACAGGGAATGTTTTCGTCTCTAAGCGCTGAACCTCAATCAAATATCACTGTCAGTTAATTTATGGTCTTTATCATGAACAATAATCAACAATTTTTATTGATTTTGTATTCTGCTCAACACTCACATTAACCTTATTTTCAACTAGCACAGTCACATCATGATATTGTTCAATATGTTTCATCACCACCATATGAGAATTTGTGATATTTTAGGGAGATATCATCTTCGGTTCAGAAGCACTGTCAGTCTTTGCCTTAGCAACATATTCTTGTTAGACCACCTTCTCATGTTGCTTATTGTAAAGCTTTGAGCGTGTTGTAACCTCATGTTGTAGCCACTTACAAGTTACAAGCGTGGATATTATGCCTTATGATTTCGAACAAAATTCTGACAACCATTCATATACTACTTGAATCTTGAATGCGGAACCTTCTCGTTCGACCATCACCTCGTCAAAGGCTAGACGTGAAATGTCCATATCCACTAAGACGCGTGCGTAATGCTCAAAAGTGTGGCTCCATTAGACGTATCCAAATTTGTGTGCGTGTTTGCCTCAACGTAGAGATATTGAAATCATTCGTCCACTTCGTTAGATGCATATCCTCAAGAGAATCAAAATGAAATTCATATAACCCGTGTCCCTGCGAACCGTCCTCTATGGGTTGGAGGTCTTCAAAATATATGTTAATTTCTTGCACAAATCCAAAGCTGTCAGAGGCTTACCCCATTTATTCAACAACACTCGCCCTTGAAAATTTCTCTAACAATCGGCGAGATCTTTCTCATACTCATCTTAAGTTATTTTAATACATAATGAATCTCCCTTGATTATGAGGGAAAGGAGTTGATGACCAGGATAACACCACAACAAAAAAAGACAATAATCAAGTGTTTGATGATCAGGATAAGTGACAAGATATGATAATTGTATCATATTTTGTCACAATTCAGTGTTTGATGACACAACATATGATATTAGTTAATTTTGGAACTTATCATATTTTGTCTCTCTAGTTAAAATTCTTATTCTAACTATGAGTTGGGTTAAAAACAAGGTAGTAAAAATCAGACCGACCAGTTCAACTGGAAACTGAACCTGCATCCGATCCGAGCAGTAGGAGTGTAATTGGACCGATTTGGATCGGTTTTTGGTGAATCCAACATCCGAACCAATGGAATATCTATTGGTTCATTTTTTGGTGTTTTTTCAAAAATGAATCCGAACCAAACTAATCAGTTTTGTTCGGTTTGGTTTAGATACTTTAATCGGTTTGAAGCGTTTTATATTTCCGATGTATTTGCTGCTATTATTTTTTATCCGATATATTCCGTGCTAATTTTTTTTAATCACACATAACACTTATATAATCAATTATCACTATACACCATACATAAAAGAAAATACAACTATTTTCAAACACATATTTCAATTCAAACAAAATTGACAAAATACAATCCATGGTTGAAGTTCACCGTCAAATACAAAATACAACCATATATAAAATTGTTGTGTATAGCTCGCGAGGCAAGTAAACTCCTCGCTGTGGCGAGCTCTTGAAGTTAGGTGTCGCCATGGCAAGCGTGTTGCCTCGCCATGGCGAACAATTGCAGTTTGTTGTGACAGTTGTCCAAATGTCTTCTGTTAAGTTTGTTTTAGGTTAGTTAGTTGTTATCATTGTGGAGTCTATAAATAAAGGCCTAAGGGTCATGTAAACACAGTTAGTATGAATGCAAGAATTTGATTTCAACAAGTGGTATCATCAAGCCACAACCGCTTTCTTTGCATTCTTCTAGATTCAGGGAAATTGTTGTGAGTCAAGTGTTGAGTCTCTTTTTTTTGGGTAGGGAAATCACTATAGTGTGAGTCTTGTTCAGTTTCTTGTAGTGTTAGTGCTTTCTTGGAGATCATCCATGGCGGAAAACGCGTTTTCTCATACTGCAGTTCCAAAGTTCGATGGTCATTATGATCATTGGGCAATGTTGATGGAAATTTTGTTGTGATCTAAGGAGTATTGGGACATTGTTGAGAATGGCATTCCTGCGCTACCTGAAGCACCAACAGAGGCACAGAGAACACTTGCAGCTGAAGGCAAGTTGAAGGATCTCAAAGCCAAGAACTATATTTTTCAATCGATTGATAGAGCAATCATTGAAACTATTCTTGATAAGAGTACATCAAGATCTATATGGCAATCTATGGTACATAAGTTTCAAGGCTCCACCAAGGTAAAGCCTGCACAGTTGCAAGCTTTGAGGGGTGAGTTTGAAGTGTTGAGAATGAAAGAAGAGGAACTTGTGAATGACTATTTTGGCAGAGTCCTGGCCACAGTTAACAAAATGAAAATTCAATGGGAAGATGTTCAAGAAAGAACAGTGGTTGAAAAGATCTTGAGATCTATGTGTGGGAAATTCAACTATGTTGTGTGTGCAATTGAAGAGTCGAACAATGTGGAGACCCTTTCAATTGATGAATTACAAGGCTCCCTTCTTGTACATGATCAAAAGATGAAACCTGTCAAGGATGAAGATCAAGCCTTGAAGGCCTCCTATGGAGATAGAGCCACAGGTCGAGGTAGGGGTCGCGGTGGAAGAAACAGCCAAGGTAGAGGCAAAAGAATTAATAAAGAAAACATAGAATGTTTCAAGTGTCATAAGTTAGGTCATTTTCAGAGTGAGTGGCCTAGTCTTGATGACTATGCAAACTATGCTGAGTGCAATGATAGTGAAGAGGTGCTGTTAATGGCTTTCACTACATCTAATCAAGAACAACCCCAAAGGAAGATTTGGTATTTGGACTCAGGGTGTAGCAATCATATGTGTGGTGTGAAGGAATGGTTTCATGATCTTGACACCAAGTTCAGAGAAACAGTAAGATTAGGAGATGATTCTCAGATGAAAGTAGTTGGAAAAGGAAATGTAAAGCTTCAATTGAATGGTATGATCCAAGTCATAACTAGTGTCTATTACATCTCTGAGTTAAAGAATAACCTATTAAGTATAGGACAACTACAACAAAAGCATATTACTGTGGTATTCAAGGAAGATTGTTGCAGTGTATATCACAAGGAAAGAGGATTACTCATGGCCTCTCAGATGGCATCAAACAAGATGTATCCTATAATTGCTGAAGTCAAACAGGCCTGTTTTCAAACTCAAACCAAATCTGACAATATTACAAACCTATGGCACTGTAGATTTGGCCATTTGAATTTCAAAGGCCTAATTCACTTACAACAGAAGAACATGGTGAAGGGGTTGCTTTAGTTAGAAGAGTTCAATCAAGTGCGTTCTGATTGCTTGGCTGACAAGCAAAACAGGGATATTATACCAAAAACAAGCAATTGGAGAGCCTCAAGAAGATTGGAGTTGATACATTCTGACATTTGTGGACCAATAACACCAGCATCCAATGGCAATAGAAGGTACTTGCTCACCTTTATTGATGATTTTAGTAGGAAGACCTGAGTGTATTTTCTGTTAGACAAGTCAAGTGCCTTAGACTGGTTCAAGAGGTTTAGATGCTTGGTAGAGAAAGAGACTGAAAAAGTTATTACATGTTTGAGAACTGACAGAGGTGGTGAATTCACCTCTAATGACTTCAGGAATTATTGTGAAGAGAATGGGATCTGTCGCGGTGATTTTTGGATATCAAGCTATTGAAGAGCATTGAATCACAATTTTTATGTTCACCACTGATCTTTTATTTTTCCAAGGAAAAGGGAAAAGGTTCGAAATAACCCTATTTATTTTGAGATTAAAGGTTCGGGGGTTAGTTACGTAAAGGGAAGGTTTTAGCACCCTAAACGTCTATAGTACTCTATAGGAACCTCTTGTTTTTATTTTATTTTTGTGCTAAGTTAATTTGCTTTAAAAAATGTACATAAATAAAAGTTTAAAGTGTTAATTGAAAAAGAAAAGAGAAAATGATTTTGTTATTTTTATTGATTTGGGAAGACACGAGGTCTTTTGCACTACGTACCCGCGAAAGGATCAAAACCTCGTAGTTCGGGGTGAAAATTGTGAAAATGATTTGTTGATGTTTTTTAGTTTTGAAAATATTTTAAAATAAAAGCCAAGTGGCAAAAATGATTTTGAATGTGTTTTGTATTTTTTTTAATTTTTGAGAAAAAGAGGGTTTAATATATTTAGATGAATTAAGTATTTACTATGAAAAGAGTTTTGAAAAAGTCTCTCGACGAAAGCCGAGGTTTTTTTATAAAAGATATTCTTTTTGAAAATGATTTTTGAGATATTTTAATATTTTTTGGTTTTTTGATTAATTAATTAAAAAAACTAAATATAATTAAATAAAACTAACGCGAGAGTTTTCATAACGATATTGAATCGAAATGAGACTCCTCTTTTCCTTGGAACTTCTACCTATTTTCGTTTATGACATAAAGCGATAAAAATAAAATGCATGCTATGCAGATTCTCATTTATATATTTACAAGGTTCCTAAATACATTCTAAAATTAAAATAAATAATGATGCAAAAATTAAAATGCAATAAAATGAATTCTAAATAAACAATATAAGAAATATGGGCAAAAAATATATAATAGTCCAAATCTAAGCCTGCAAAACAAATGGTTAGTTTCACAAAAAAACAGGCAGGGGTGCGCACAACAATCAGGGGGGCGCGCAGCAATAACTGGGCAGTGAAGACAGCTTTGAACTTCTGGACCCAAAAGCCCACTGCAGAGTCAGTCCAAAGCAAAGGACTATAAAAGATTTTTTAGCCAAAAAAACCTCATTTTTTCTAATTCTTTCTCTCTCTAAATCCCGATTTCTCTCTCTTCTCTCTCTTGTTCTTGAGTGTTGAAGAACACTCATGTATTTCCAGAAACCGGCGAGCTCCGGTGGTGGTTCGCGGCTGCCGGAGTGGCGGCGCCACCACCGGAACCCTAATAACCTAAAAAAACAATTTTTTAAGTAAAAATCCCTCTTTTTAGCCTCTACACGCACGAATCGGCCTCTGAACCTGCAAAAAACAGAATTTGGGACACAACAAAATCAAAAGCAAAATTTCCAGATTTAATGTTTCTACCTTTTTCTTTTTCGATTCTGTTTCGATTGTTCTGGGCTTTGTTTCTATTTGTTTAATTTTCGGTTTGTGGGTGTTTGAGAGGTTACAGGCTTTAATTTTTTGGTTGTATTTGGGTTGTTGTTTGTGTTGGTTACAGGGATGGTTCTAGATACGGGGTTTGGATGATGAGGTTAATTAATGGTGGAATATTTGATGGATTGGTGATACTGTAGTTGGTGTGGTGAATAGGTGATTATTGGGTTTTTGTAAGAAACATAAGATTTCAAGAATTGCTTTTTACGGGTAAAAAGAATTTGGTTTCTCAAGGGAATTGTGTTGCGACTGTGTTTGTTTGTTAGGCTCGTGGTTCCTGTTTTTTTTGTCTGTTAGTGTGGTTCTTATTTATAGTGAAAGAATTAGGGTTTGAACAATTAATTGGTGATTGAGTAACTTGGGGAAGAGTTGTGAGAGATTGAAGGAAATTGAATATTTGATTTATTTTTGTTTGATTTTGTTTGACTTGCTTAAGAAAAGAATCTTGGATTTTTATTTTGAATATTCTCACAGAAAATAAAATAGGAGTAAAGTAACAAAATAATAATGAAAAAAAGAACAAAATACAATTTAATTAAAAGGAGATAAATAATGAAAAAGGTAGTGTTAGTGAGACTCGAACTAATGACCTTACGCTTACCAACCAACGAGCACCTTGAATTACCAAATGAGCTAGCTTACTTTTTGGAACAAGAGTGCGACGAATCGAATATATTCACATGAGAGAAAGCAAATAATCCAAAATTTTAGAGTGCAACAATTTTGACTCTGACTCGGACACTTGACATATATATACTTTTTTTAGAAAAAAGTTAATGAGAAAATTGAGGGAAAATCTTTAGAATGACTCTATTTAAAATATGATAAGCAGGTATGACGTGGTCAAAAAATGGGGTATGACAGATGCCCCTATTTAAGTTTCTTCGACCGGAGATTTGAAAAAGAAAAAAAAAGATGTTTTTTTTGTTTTGAATCGACGGTAGAAGAGACTTAAATACAGAGTACCCCATTTTGACTGAGCTAAACTACAAAATGCTATGATGTGATGTTATGAATGTTATGCTTGTGTGTTTGAATGCAAGACACTAAGAATTATCTGACTGAGAAAGAAGTTCATTGGAGAACAAGAGTAATGAAGACAGAAAGCAGTAAAGTCCTGTATGCGGACAGAAAGTAGTAAAGTCTTGTATGCGGACATAAGCAATAAAGTCCAGTGTAGGGACAGAAGTAAAGACATAAAGCGATAAAGTCCTGTGTGCGGACAGAAGCAGTAAAGTCCAGTGTACGGACATAATTAAAGACAGAAAGCAGTAAAGTCAAGTGTACGGACATAATTAAAGACAGAAAGCAGTAAAGTCCAATGTACGGACATAATTAAAGACAGAAAGCAGTAAAGTCCAGTGTACGGACATAATTTAAAGACAGTGTCTACCAACATTGTGAGATGATAAAGACACAACAAAGAGATAAAATGTCTGCTGTCATTGTGGGAGAGCAAGACACAATAAGAAAAGACGTTGACTTGACCAGACGTGCTGGAGACGACTTCTTTGGGGAATTCAAATGCATGTTTGCAAATGATTGTGTGTAGCATCTGCTACTTGAATTTTGGCAGTGACATCCTGGTCCAGGTATACTGTGGATGACATTTTTGAAAGATTGAGAGAGACATATTTGGACCAAGCGCATTGGGGATGACTCTTTTGGTAAGGTATTGGAGCAAGACTCATGATGATCAATGTAACATGTATGTATGATTTTGACTGTATTTTGTATATGAATATGAATGTACATATGGATGTATGAATGATTGTATGTATGAATGTATGGTATGAAACATGTATTTGTGTGATTAAATGACATTTGTTCATGACTGGATGGGACAAAAGTTTGGACATGTAGGATGAGCATGGGGCCGACGTATCCGTGCAACCACTCAATAGTTCTCCACTAGGGAAAAACACTTTTATAGGTGAGATAAATCAGATCCTCGGGATAAAATCCGGTATAGTACGTCAACCCATTGGTCAGAGGCCTGGCAGGAGTCGCCATTTCTGTGCACTAAACCATAGTGCCTGCTATCAGTCATGCTTTGCTTTTTGTATTTGATTTTCTTTTGAATCCCTAACTTTTGCCTGGACCGCCCTTTCGGGTTTTCAATCCACCGGGATACTCACTTTTGATTAAGCCGCCTTTTTCTTTTTCTCTCTTTTTTTTTTTTTTTTTTTTAGTAATGACTGTATCTGTTTTGTAGAGTCTGTCCGCTTTTGGGGCGATGTTGATATATGCTTATACGACTCATGAATCTAAGAAATATGCTTGTCATTTGCATTTTTTCAAAAAGAAACAATTGAAAAAGGTTTTGATATTATTTTTGAGTTTTTGCTTCAAGAATTTTAAAGTTTAGAAAAGAAAAGGAAATGAAATGCCAATAAATGTGAATTCCAAACAGAGGGCACAGGCTCAAGTTTGATTAAAGGAGTGGAGATTGGCAAAAAGCGCAACTCCACGGATCATTACAAATTTGGAAAATGGTAATTATATGGGAAAGATACATTAAACACAATGACCACTATTCTCCCTGACAACTTTGAATTCCGCTGTCTAAAATGCCGTAAGTTGAAAGTGTTTCTGCCAGCTGCAGTGTCTCAAGGTAAGTGATGCCTGTCTCGATGCAGTTACTTGTCATATTCCTTAACTTTTGCATAGACCGCCCTTTCGGGTTTTCGACCTATCAGGATAATTATTTTCTGTTTGTGTCTCTAATTTTTGCCTGGACCGCCCTTTCGGGTTTTCAGCCCACCGAGACGCTCATTTTTGCCTAAGCCGCCCTTTCGGGTTTTCAACTTAGCGAGCTGTTCTTTTATTATTAGACAAAGTATTTCTTGACTGCATCAGCATTCACAGGACGAGGGAGCTCATCACCATCCATAGTTGCAAGAATCATGGCACCACCGGAAAATGCCGTTTTGACAACATACGGGCCTTCATAATTAGGCGTCCATTTGCCCCTAGAATCGGGTTGGAAGGACAAAATCTTCTTGAGCACAAGGTCACCTTCACGAAATTCCCGAGGTCGAACCTTCTTGTCAAATGCCTGTTTCATTCTTCTCTGGTATAACTGCCCATGACACAAAGCCGCCATGCATTTCTCCTCAATCAAATTCAGTTGATCATATCTATTTTGGCGCCATTCAGCCTCAGTCAATTTGGCTTCCATCAAGACTCTCATTGATGGAATCTCAACCTCTACAGGGAGCATTGCTTCCATACCATACACCAAGGAGAAGGGGGTTGCCCCTGTTGAAGTACGCACTGAAGTACGGTACCCGTGTAAAGCAAAAGGTAACATTTCATGCCAGTCCTTGTAAGTGACCACCATTTTCTGCACAATCTTCTTGATGTTCTTGTTTGCTGCTTCAACCGCGCCATTCATCTGAGGTCGGTAAGGAGAAGAATTGTGGTGCTCAATCTTGAACTCATCACACAGATCTTTCATCATCTTGTTGTTCAAATTCGTCCCATTATCTGTAATAATCTTGTTGGGAACACCATAGCGACAAATAATATGATTTTTGATAAAACGGACCACCACCTGCTTGGTGACATTTGGCATAAGATGCTGCTTCAACCCACTTGGTGAAATAATCAATAGCCACTAAAATGAAACGATGTCCATTCGATGCTTTTGGCTCAATTCGACCGATCATGTCAATGCCCCACATAGAGAAAGGTCAGGGAGAAGAGAGAACATTCAGAGAAGTTGGCGGTATATGAATCTTATCCGCATAAATCTGACATTTGTGACATTTCTTGGCATGCTTGTAGCAATCAGATTCCATTGTCAACCAATAGTAGCCAGCCCTCAACATTTTCTTAGCCATTGTGTGCCCATTAGGATGGGTTCCGAATGATCCTTCATGTATTTCATGCATCAATGAATCAGCCTCATGCTTGTCCACACACCGAAGCAAAACCATATCAAAATTTCTTTTGTACAACACATCTCCATTCAGGAAGAAACTGCTGGATAATCTTCTCAGATTCTTTTTGTCTTTGTTAGATGCCCTAGAGGGGTATTCTTGATTTTGAAGGAACACCTTGATATCATGAAACTAGGGCTTATCGTCAACCACTTCTTCAGCTGCAAACACATATGCCGGCCTTTCAAGGCACCGAATACTAATAGTTGGGATCTCATTTCGGTGATTAACCTGATACATTGAAGATAAAGTAGCTAAAGCATCTGCCATTTGATTATCATCACGGGGAATATGATGTAATTCAACTTTATTGAAGAAAGTCAGTAACCGCCTAGCATAATCTCTATAAGGAATCAAGCCAGCGTGGCGAGTCTCCCATTCTCCTTTAATCTGATTAACAACAAGAGCTGAGTCCCCATATATGTCAATGTTTTTGATCCTCAAGTCAATAGCCTCTTCAATGCCCATGATGCAGGCTTCATATTCTGCAATATTATTGGTACAATCAAACTGTAATCTGGCAGAGAAAGGGATATGAGCGCCTTTAGGAGTAATGATGACTGCCCCAATTCCACTACCATAGACATTAACGGCTCCGTCAAATATCAGACCCCATTTGGATCCAGGATCTGGCCCTTCCCCAAACAACGGCTCGTCGCAATCCTTCATCTTCAGATACATGATCTCTTCATCAGGAAAATCAAACTTGATTGGTTGATAGTCTTCAATTGGTTGGTGGGCCAAGTGATCTGCCAGGACACTACCTTTGATTGCTTTTTGAGTACGGTATTCAATATCATATTCAGGCAATAACATCTGCCAACGAGCAATTCTCCCAGTCAAAGCAGCTTTCTCGAAAATGTACTTAATTGGATCCATTTTGGATATCAACCAAGTAGTGTGATTAATCAAGTAATGACGGAGACGTTTGGCAGCCCAAGCTAAAGCACAACAAGTCTTCTCAAGCATGGAATATCTAAATTGCATGCTCTTTTCTACCAGTTTCATCTTGTTGCCCCAGAACACAACCCATAGAGTCTTTTAGCACAGTCAGGTACATGATGAGTGGTCTCCCTTCGACTGGAGGGATAAGGATTGGAGGCTCCATTAAATACTCTTTGATACTGTCAAAAGCTTTCTGACAATCCTCCGTCCATACGATCCCTTGATTCTTATGGAGTAATTTGAATATTGGCCCACATGTGGCAGTCATATGGGAAATAAATCTGGAGATGTAATTTAATCGACCAAGGAAACCTCTGACTTGCTTTTCCGTCTGTGGAGCCGGCATTTCTCTGATGGCTCTGACCTTGTCGGGATCAACTTCAATACCTTTCTGACTGACAATGAAGCCCAAAAGCTTTCCAGATCTAACACCAAAAGTACATTTGTTAGGATTCAATCGGAGTCGGTACTTCCTCAATCTCTGAAACATTTTCTGCAAGTATTCCACGTGCTCTCCTTCGGTGCCAGATTTGACAATCATATCATCTACATACACCTCAATTTCCTTGTGCATCATGTCATGGAAGAGAGTAGTCATGCCCCTTTGATAAGTAGCACATGCGTTTGTCAAACCGAAAGGCATTACTTTGTAACAGAAGGTGCCCCAAGGTGTGATGAAAGAAGTCTTCTCTCTATCTTCAACAGCCATCTTGATCTGATTATACCCGGAAAAACCATCCATAAAGGAAAAAACTTTGGATTTGGCAGTATTATCAACCAATACATCAATGTGAGGTAAAGGGAAATCATCCTTTGGACTAGCTTTGTTCAGATCCCTGTAATCAACATACATTCGGACCTTGCCATCTTTCTTGGGTACCGGCACTATGTTAGCCAACCACTGAGGATATTCTGATGTGATAAGGAAACCTGCATCAATCTGCTTCTGTACTTCTTCCTTGATCTTAAGAGCCATATCGGGATGGGATCTTCTCAACTTTTGTTTCACCGGAGGGCATTCTGGCTTCAGAGGCAAACGATGCTCAACAATCTCAGGATCTAAACCGGGCATATCCTGATACGACCATGCGAAGATGTCAACATATTCCCTGAGCAAATCAATCACCCTTTCTTTGATAGACGCTTCTAACAGTGCCCCTATCTTGATTTCTCTCTTCTCTTCATCAGTCCCCAGATTAATCAACTCTACAGCTTCTTGGTGAGGCTGAATGGCCCTTTTCTCTTGATTCAGTAACCGTTTGATCTCATCTGGAACCTCTTCATCCTCTTCTTCTACAGCTTCGTAGACAGGGAACTCAAAGTTGGGAGAGGGCCTAGGAACATTGCGATCAACGGGTTTATTGATGCTTAGTCTGCATATGATTTATGATGGATTTTTAGTAAACAAGTTAATGCAAACTTTTGTTTTGATAAAAGCTAAAAAATAAAAGGTGAAATAAAAGATGTATATATTTTTGTTTTTTGTATTACCATTTTCCAGAATAAAAGGACATAAAAGATAAAAAGTCGTGATAAAGACGACAATTTTTTTTATTAAAATACTGGAAGCATTAACAAAGCCCTACATGATTTCACTTCTGTCTGGGGCATGACAAAAGGATTTTTTTTTTTTTTTTTGATAAATAGAAAGACAAGCATATTACTTAGATAACGGAGTGACAGAAGGGATATCAACTGCGACCCAATTGTGGCAAGACCCTCCTGGAGTCACAAAAGACACTGGTTCAGTTTCTTCTCCATCCTCAACAATAGCACTAATCTCTGGCGGAACATTGATGAACCCGGCACTACGGAAGGTATCTTCAAAAGGCCCTCGAACCACGCCTGGTTTACCCATTCTTGTAGACGGAGTAAAACCCAAACCTGCTCCATTCTTGTTTTCCGGCAGTTGTATCAATTGACCCCAACTAGGGTCCTCTCCTTTTTGCACAACCCGCTGTGCGTCCTTCAATGATGCCATCGATGTTTCAGTCTTGTTCAGACTCTTCTCCTCGATAGATAGTCCCTGAAATGATGTGTCATCCGAACCATCGGCACTGATGAAAGAAAATGCTGACAAATGGCTGACTAGTAGAGCTTCTTCCCCGTTTACAATCACCAACTTCCCTTCGCGAACAAATTTCAGCTTCTGATGCAATGTGGATGTCACAGCTCCAGCCTCATGAATCCAAGGACGACCCAACAAACAACTGTATGAAGCTTGGATATTCATCACTTGAAAAGTAATCAGAAACTCATATGGACCGACTGAAATGGGCAAGTCTATTTCACCAATCACCGACTTCCTCGACCCATCAAATGCTTTAACAATCATCGCACTTGGCCTTAAATGTGTACCACAGTAGGAGAGCTTGTCCAGGGTAACTTTGGACATCACATTCAGGGATGATCCAGTATCCACTAGCACATTGGATAGAGAATCAGATTTACAGATAACCGAAATGTGTAATGCTAAGTTATGGTCCCGTCCCTTTTCAGAGAGCTCCTCATCACTGAAACTCAGGTTGTTGCAGGCTGTCACGTTCCCTACGATGCTTCCAAACTGACCCACGGTTACGTCTTGTTCAACATATGCCTGATCTAGTACCTTCATCAATGTTTCCCTATGAGCATCTGAACTCATCAACAGGGACAGTATAGAGATTTTGGAAGGAGTCTGTAGTAGCTGATCCACTATCTTGTATTCGCTGCGTTTTATCAACTTCATTACCTCATCTGAATCTTCATATTCCCTCACGAAGGGTTTGCTAGAGTTCGGAACCGATGTCTTTCCCCCCAACAGACGCACTTGCTTTCTCTGGGACTGCCCCTTGGAGGACACGTCCACTTCTCAATATCTTGCTGCTATCCGCAATGTTGTCTACAGAGGTTAGAGAGGGGATAGGCGTTTCTACGCCATCCTGTAGCATGGTGGCATTATATCTGTATGGTATAGCCCTTTGAGATGTGTAAGGAGTACGCCCTGGCAAGCGAATCACAAGTGGAGTCACGACGTCTTCCCCACTATTGTAAATCATCTCAAGATGGTCGGAAGTATTAAACTCTGGGACTATGACACAAACATGCTCGCTCTTTCTTGTGACAACTAGCTCTCCCTTATCCATCAACCCTTGTATATCTTCTTGAACTTGGGAACAACCTTGAGGATTTTTCAAGCACACCTCACAGGCTGAATGACCATGGCTAAATAATTTTGCTTCACACATCTTTCTATGAATCGAAACCAATGGAGTCTTGATATCTCGAACACAAAGGATGGCACTTGCTGCTTGGCAACTCTGAATCAAATGGACGGAGGACCCATGATTTGGCAGGGGATTGGTTTGGACATTAGGATTCTCGTCTTTGAAGGATAACACTTTGTTACGGATTAAATCCTGGACAGCTTTCTTGAGAGCATAGCAACGTTCTACATCATGCCAGGTGCCCCTTGATGGAAGGCACAAGTTAAATCACTGCGGTACCAGACAGGTAAAACAGTTGGCACGGGGGGAGGTGGCCTTGTTTGGACGAAATTTTTAGCAAGTAAGGCAGGGAGCAAGTCGGCATATTTCATGGGTATGGGGTCAAATGTTTGATAATTCTGGCGATTGGGATAATTGAATGGTTGTTGGGGATTTTGTGGGCAATTTTGCTGTGGGTAAGGTTGTTGATAAGACTGTTGGTATTGTGGTGGTAGTGCTTGGGTCATTTGTGGCTGGGGTATGGGTGTAATGGCTGAGACATGTTGGTAGGCTGGGTGTCTTGGGTGAGGTCCTCCTTGAGCAACCATGCCAACTTCAGATTCTTTCTTCTTTGAAAAACTGTTACCATATTTCTTAGCAGTATTAGTCGGAGCATTCTCTCTTGTCAACCGTCCCTGTCGGACTCCTTCCTCTAAGCACATTCCCATTTCAACAATTTCGGTGAATCCCCTTGATATCATTCCACACATCTTCTCATAGAAGAAAGGGCTGAGCGTATGCAAAAATATTCTACACAATTCTTTCTCATCCATCGGGGGGCGAATCTGGGCAGCAAGCTCTCTCCATCTTTGAGCGTACTCCTTAAAAGACTCCCGTCCTTTTTGTGCCAAGGCCCGTAACTCATCTCTATCAGGGGCTAAATATGAATTGTAGTTGTACTGCCTGATGAAAGCGCTAGCTAAATCATTAAAGGAACTGATATTAGCCTTATCCAGATCCATATACCACCTCAAGGCCGCGCCTGTCAGACTGTCTTGAAAGTAATGGATTAGCAACTTATCATTACTAGTCTGAGTTGACATTTTTCTGGCATACATAATCAAGTGAGCCATGGGGCAAGTACTCCCCTTATATTTCTCGAAATCCGGAACCTTGAACTTATGAGGGACCACAACATCAGGGACTAAACAGAGTTCTTGAGCATCTTGGCCGAACAAATCCTTCCCCCTAAGGGCCCTCACTTCCCGCTACATTTCATCATACTTGATCTGTAAGTCGTCAAACTTGTCATAGCCTTCCACATTCTCAGCATGAAAGATGGGCATCTGATTTTGCTGGATAGTGTGAACCACTGGTGCTGAAACAGACGCTGTAACCTGAGGAAAAGTGTTGCCAAGCTAAGGAATTGACATTGCTGGTCGGACATAAGGAATTTCGGACACCCCAAGACGGACTCCCTCTCCAAGAAAACCTTCTGACAGGCCCCATGTGCAACCTTCGGGCATAACAAGACGATGATCATTAAGAGGCGCAGACAAAGCAGGAGGAGGCACAGGTGCATTACTGGGCTGAGGAACCGATGCCGGTGCCTGGTTCTGATTGGCCAACAAAGAGGCCATCATAGTAGTCAACTTCTCAATTTCAGCTTGCATACTGGTCATCTGTTCACGGAGTGTGTTGTTCTCTTCCTCAAAATTGCTCATTTTCTTTCTTAAATTGGACCGAGTGTTGTAGATACGGGTTGCTTTGTACCGAATACGCCGAGCCACTTTAACTAAGACAGAGAGAAAAGGGGAGAATATGAGACTCTATTTTTGGAAACTTATGCATGCAGTATGATGCATGATATGTTATGCTAAAACATACAAAAAATATATTATTTTTATTTTTTGAAGGACTTTTGAGATAATATTTTTGTAAAGATTTTAAGAAAATAAAAGATAACATTAATAATTCAAAGGTTACAACCAGTTTTTCAATCATAAAAAGTACAAACAAAACAAAAATAAACACGAGCTCTTGAAGTAGGTGAGCCATCAAAGTCCGGATCGAGACCAGAGGAAAATAAATCCCCTTGCCTCTTCTTCCTCTGACTATCTTTCCTCAATAAAGCATCCTTCACTCTGATCATATCCTCTTTCTTAAGCAGTATATCATCTTGTAGAGAAAGCATATCCTCTTGCTCCTTCAACTTCTCTTTCAACTTCTCGTTCTTAAGCTCGGACATATGAAACTTCCTTTCCCAAGTGTCTTTCTCAAGCCTCATCCTATCAAGTATTTCCCGGAATTCTCCTATGGTTTCAAAAGGGATAACAGAAGAGGGTGTAGCAGAAGAAGACGCCACCATAGAAGGAGATGATTTTTCAAAACAATAAGGTAATCCGAGATTTAGACTCCTATTCATGACCCATTCAGTGTAGTCTTTGGAAATGAGACCATGCTTCTTTCCTAGCTCATCCCTCCCTTTCCTATGAATTTTATGCCAAGCACGTGCAAACTGTGCCCTCATGTCTTGACTTCCTTCTTCATTGAGATAGAATATACCTGTCAATAGAATATTTTTGGGCATACCAGCCATGGGATACCCGAACTGTCGCCTAGCAAGTGTGGGATTGTAAGTGATTCCACCTCGCGTGCCAAGAAGAGGCACATTGGGGAATTCCCCACAATTATCAATGATTACACCGGTATCATAAGCCGAGTCGTACCGCACTATGTCTATTGCAGTGAGAGGCATGATCCTTTGGGACCACCGGAGCTTTTCTGGATTTTCTTTGAAACGGTTCGTCCGAGGTAGGTGCGAAATAAACCACCTATATAGCAAAGGCGCACAACAAGTGATAAGTCCTCCTTTGTTAGCTCTTTGATGAATGGAATGGTAAGTATCTGCGAGTAGAGTAGGGACAGGATTCCCACCCAAGAAGATCTGGATGGCACTACTATCAACGAAGTGGTCGACATTAGGAAATAACACAAGCCCATAAATGAGTAAGGCCAAAATAGCCTCAAAAGCAACCACACTACCCACTTTGGCTAAAGCACCCGCCTTTCCGAATAAGAACTTAGAAGTCAAACCTTGGGACCCTCCCTTGATAGTGAGATTCGCTTCTATGTCAGACTTTTTCAGATGAAGAGCCTTCGCGATGACCGCCGATTCGGGGAACTTTTCCAAACCGGTGAAAGGTATCTTGTTGGACACAGGCAGACCGACCCAATATGAATATTCCTCTAGAGTAGGAACAAGCTGATAGTCAAGGAACGTGAAGCAACGGTAGATGGGGTCATAGAACTGGACCAAAGTGCTGAGGGCCCCGTCTTCAACATTAGTCTAAAGAATACTCAAAATCCTCCCATAACGTTTTCTGAAATCATCGGGGAAAGGAACCAATGCCCCTAGCTCTCTTAGCTTTGAAGTGTCTGGCTTTTTGAAGCTATAACTCTTGGTGTTTCTTTTCCTTAGATCCATACATGTGATGTTTTTTAAAAAATATATCTCTTAGGTCCTTCAAAATGAATGAAAAAAGGTTTTTTATGAATGCATGATTATGCAACAACCACGAACAAGGAAAACATGTCTTCGAGGTTTGATATTAATGATGGAGTCAAGGGTACGGACCACCCACGATGTAAGAACTAGAGTTTTATTTGCACCTGTATTACGGGTTCTACAAAGTTCCCAAAGTTATCAACCTTCTTTTGGATATTATCGGTTTACGCGACTGACTCACGGTCCAATAATATTCGCAAGAAGATCTCGTTTGAGTGTAGCCTCGCGTATCGACTAAATACAAGACTTACTCTTGACTTAGCCACCGCGCTACATCCTAAAAAGGCCAAGAGGGGTTAATGTGATTCTAAGGTCCACAGCTTCTCGGGACACTCACATTGAAAGTAATAACACCACCATGACTTTTCATGACAGCGAGTACTACCGTCGTGAGGCCTCCACTGAGCGAGGTTGTATCACATGTGCATCATAATCCAAACTACTCTGGACATGTCACTATGATTCTACCTCATCATATCTTATTGTTTCTCTCAAGCCCGGGTTAGGACTTATCTCACCACTCAAGAAACCTGACCAAACATATATACACATACATACATACATACATACATACATACATACATACATACATACATACAAGCAAAGATAATAGCACACAAATAAAATTAACAAGTTAGGCTCAACCCTATTTAGGGGAGTCCCCAGTGAAGTCGCCAATTCTGTCGCGGTGATTTTTGGATATCAAGCTATTGAAGAGCATTGAATCACAATTTTTATGTTCACCACTGATCTTTTATTTTTCCAAGGAAAAGGGAAAAGGTTCGAAATAACCCTATTTATTTTGAGATTAAAGGTTCGGGGGTTAGTTACGTAAAGGGAAGGTTTTAGCACCCTAAACGTCTATAGTACTCTATAGGAACCTCTTGTTTTTATTTTATTTTTGTGCTAAGTTAATTTGCTTTAAAAAATGTACATAAATAAAAGTTTAAAGTGTTAATTGAAAAAGAAAAGAGAAAATGATTTTGTTATTTTTATTGATTTGGGAAGACACGAGGTCTTTTGCACTACGTACCCGCGAAAGGATCAAAACCTCGTAGTTCGGGGTGAAAATTGTGAAAATGATTTGTTGATGTTTTTTAGTTTTGAAAATATTTTAAAATAAAAGCCAAGTGGCAAAAATGATTTTGAATGTGTTTTGTATTTTTTTTAATTTTTGAGAAAAAGAGGGTTTAATATATTTAGATGAATTAAGTATTTACTATGAAAAGAGTTTTGAAAAAGTCTCTCGACGAAAGCCGAGGTTTTTTTAAAAAAGATATTCTTTTTGAAAATGATTTTTGAGATATTTTAATGTTTTTTGGTTTTTTGATTAATTAATTAAAAAAACTAAATATAATTAAATAAAACTAACGCGAGAGTTTTCATAACGATATTGAATCGAAATGAGACTCCTCTTTTCCTTGGAACTTCTACCTATTTTCGTTTATGACATAAAGCGATAAAAATAAAATGCATGCTATGCAGATTCTCATTTATATATTTACAAGGTTCCTAAATACATTCTAAAATTAAAATAAATAATGATGCAAAAATTAAAATGCAATAAAATGAATTCTAAATAAACAATATAAGAAATATGGGCAAAAAATATATAATAGTCCAAATCTAAGCCTGCAAAACAAATGGTTAGTTTCACAAAAAAACAGGCAGGGGTGCGCACAACAATCAGGGGGGCGCGCAGCAATAACTGGGCAGTGAAGACAGCTTTGAACTTCTGGACCCAAAAGCCCACTGCAGAGTCAGTCCAAAGCAAAGGACTATAAAAGATTTTTTAGCCAAAAAAACCTCATTTCTCTCTCTAAATCCCGATTTCTCTCTCTCTTCTCTCTCTTGTTCTTGAGTGTTGAAGAACACTCATGTATTTCCAGAAACCGACGAGCTCCGGTGGTGGTTCGCGGCTGCCGGAGCGGCGGCGCCACCACCGGAACCCTAATAACCTAAAAAAACAATTTTTTAAGTAAAAATCCCTCTTTTTAGCCTCTACACGCACGAATCGGCCTCTGAACCTGCAAAAAACAGAATTTGGGACACAACAAAATCAAAAGCAAAATTTCCAGATTTAATGTTTCTACCTTTTTCTTTTTCGATTATGTTTCGATTGTTCTGGGCTTTGTTTCTATTTGTTTGATTTTCGGTTTGTGGGTGTTTAAGAGGTTACAGGCTTTAATTTTTTGGTTGTATTTGGGTTGTTGTTTGTGTTGGTTACAGGGATGGTTCTAGATACGGGGTTTGGATGATGAGGTTAATTAATGGTGGAATTGTTGATGGATTGGTGATACTGTAGTTGGTGTGGTGAATAGGTGATTATTGGGTTTTTGTAAGAAACATAAGATTTCAAGAATTGCTTTTTACGGGTAAAAAGAATTTGGTTTCTCAAGGGAATTGTGTTGCGGCTGTGTTTGTTTGTTAGGCTCGTGGTTCCTGTTTTTTTTGTCTGTTAGTGTGGTTCTTATTTATAGTGAAAGAATTAGGGTTTGAACAATTAATTGGTGATTGAGTAACTTGGGGAAGAGTTGTGAGAGATTGAAGGAAATTGAATATTTGATTTATTTTTGTTTGATTTTGTTTGACTTGCTTAAGAAAAGAATCTTGGATTTTTATTTTGAATATTCTCACAGAAAATAAAATAGGAGTAAAGTAACAAAATAATAATGAAAAAAAGAACAAAATACAATTTAATTAAAAGGAGATAAATAATGAAAAAGGTAGTGTTAGTGAGACTCGAACTAATGACCTTACGCTTACCAACCAACGAGCACCTTGAATTACCAAATGAGCTAGCTTACTTTTTGGAACAAGAGTGCGACGAATCGAATATATTCACATGAGAGAAAGCAAATAATCCAAAATTTTAGAGCGCAACAATTTTGACTCTGACTCGGACACTTGACATATATATACTTTTTTTAGAAAAAAGTTAATGAGAAAATTGAGGGAAAATCTTTAGAATGACTCTATTTAAAATATGATAAGCAGGTATGACGTGGTCAAAAAATGGGGTATGACAGGATCAAAAGGCAGTTAACTGCTGCCTATACACCTCAGCAAAATGGTGTTGCTGAGAGGAAGAATAGGACCCTGATGGAGATGGTCAGATGTATGCTTAAGGGTAAAAACATTCCCAAGACCTTTTGGCCAGAAGCAGTGAGTTGGCGAAATTACATTATGAACAGGAGTCCTTGTGCAGAAATATCTGAAGTTACTCCAGAGGAAGCATGGTGTTCCATCAATACCTCTGTGAAACACTTTAGGATATTTGGATGTATTGCTTTTGTTCACATACCAGATGCTCAGAGAAAAAAATTGGATGATAAGAGCATGAAGTGCATTTTCTTAGGGGTAAGTGAAGAATCAAAAGTTTAAAAGCTTTACAACCCTGTGACTAAGAAAATTGTCATAAGCAGAGATGTTGTATTTGTAGAGAATGAGAAATGGAGTTGGAGCAAGGATAAGCAAGCTACAATCACTGAATTTGCTGATAGTGATGGTGAAGCACAAGATACAGGTACAACACCTGCACCAGTCAATGATCCACAGAACCTTGCTCAACAAGAAACTGATGAACCAATAGTTGGTGATTCAAGTGGTGCTTCTACCTCAAACTTGAATCAAGGGAGAGTTAGAAAACCACCTGGCTATCTCAGCATATATGACACTACAGGAGGAATTCTTAATGATGATGATGAAAGTAGAAACTTGGCTATATTTGGTCCTTGTCACAATAAGGATCCTAATACTTATGAGGAAGCAATCAAGTCTGACATTTGGAAGAAGGCAATGGATGATGAAATACAATCTATAGAGAGAAATCAAACATGGGAACTGATCAATCCTCCAAAAGGTGCTAAAGTAATTGGTGTGAAATGGATCTACAAAACCAAATTGAATGAGAAAGGAGAGGTAGAGAAATGTAAATCCAGATTAGTAGCCAAGGGATACAGTCAGAAATATGTAATTGATTACAAAGAAGTGTTTGCACCTGTTGCAAGATGGGATACAAGTAGAAACATTTTAGCTATTGCAGCTATAAAGGAATGGAATGTTTTTCAATTAGATGTTAAAAGTGCCTTCCTTCACGGAGAATTAATTGAGACAGTCTATGTGGAACAACCTCTTGGCTATGTTAAAACAGGAGCAGAAAATAAGGTATATAAGCTGTATAAAGCACTCTATGGGTTGAAGTAAGCTCCAAGAGCTTGGTATAGTAAGATAGAGCAGTACTTTGTGAGAGAGGGCTTTCAAAAATGCCTACATGAACATACTTTGTTTGTAAAGAATGATGGAAGGGATAACTGGTTGATAGTAAGTTTGTATGTGGATGACTTGATCTTCACAGGTAATGACAGTGGAATGTTTCAAGGATTCAAGGAATCTATGATGAGAACCTTTGACATGACTGACTTGGGCAAAATGAGGCACTTTCTCGGAATTGAAATTGTGCAAAATAGTCAAGGAATTTTCATGTGTCAACACAGATATGCAGAGGAGATACTGAAGAGGTTTGGAATGGAAAGTAGTAATGTTGTTTGCAGCCCTATAGTAACTGGTACAAGGCTGTCAAAGCATGATGAATGAAGCGAAGTAGATCCCACTTAGTTCAAACAAATTGTGGGCAGTCTGATGTACCTAACTGCCACCAGACCTGACCTTATGTTTGCTGTAAACTTAATTGCTAGGTTCATGGAACATCCTGTTGATACACACATGACAGCTACCAAACGTATCTTGAGGTACATCAAGGGTACCTTAGAGCTAGGAATCTTATACAGGAAGGGAGAGCAAGTGAACCTGATTTCTTACTCTGACAGTGATTATGGAGGTGATGTAGATAGCAGGAAATCAACATCTGGTTATGTGTTCATGCTGGGATCAGTGGTTATATCTTGGTCCTCCAGGAAACAACCCATTGTGACCTTATCCACCACTGAGGCTGAGTTCATAGCTGCTGCATATTGTGTTTGTCAAGGCATTTGGTTGAAGAGAATCCTTGAGAGCATTGGGTTGAAACAGGAGAAATGTTTGATTGTGTTGTGTGATAATAGTTCTACTATTAAACTGAGTAAGAACCCAGTGCTGCATGGAAGAAGCAAGCACATTGACATAAGGTTTCATTTTCTAAGGGATCTAAGTAGTGAAGGATATGTAGATTTGATCCATTGTGCTTCAAGCATGTTGCCTCGCCATGGTGAACAGTTGCAGTTTGTTGTGACAGTTGTCCAACTGTCTTCTGTTAAGTTTGTTTTAGGTTAGTTAGTTGTTATCATTGTGGAGTCTATAAATAAAGGCCTAAGGGTCATGTAAACACAGTTAGTATAAATGCAAGAATTTGATTTCAACAAAAATTAAGTTCAAAAGTTCAACGTCAAGTAAAAAAGTAAACTAAAATAAAATTCCAATTCTTTTTCCACTTGAATCATCAATGCACCATCATGGAATAATAAAATGAAACATATATACATAGTTAGAATATAGAACATTGAGTCCCATAAGTCCTAGCTCAACTGGCAAAATTTGCCGAAATTGCAAGGCATGGACGTCATGATCGGGGTTCGAACCCCGACTCTCTCACTTGTGTGAGAATTTCTTATATTTACTTTGCCAATTCTATATTCATATACATTAATACGGGATATATTTTATTTTTGTAATTTATATTGTAGTTTATATTTCTACTCATGTTAGTAGGAAGACCTTTTTTTTTTCTCCTTTCTACGAGACCTATATTTCTACTCATACATATGGAGGCCTATTTTTTATTAAAAATGTCTATGGGTATTTATGTTTCTACTCATATATTAATACGAAAGACTTTTTTTTAATTTCTACGAGAACTTATATTTATATTAATATATATTAATATGAAGACCCATCTTTTCTCTTCTTTTCTTTTTTTGTTGTAATTTTTACGAAATTTATATTTTTTTAATTTCTAGCAAATAAAATTTTAAATATTCAATTTAAAATAAAAATATATTATTCATAAATCAATAAATCTACAAACGCATTTCTACCCGTGCTTGGCACAGGTCTGAATACTAGTTCTATATAATTAATATTGGATGTTATATATAAAATAATCTCTTTAATTTCTAATGTTCTTCGTATCACAATATAAGTCATTTTAACCATATTTTACAAATTAAGAAATGTATTTAATATTGTCTACAAAAGAAAATTATGAATTAGTTTACAAAATTATCCTCCATTATTTGTATGGAAAAGATAAATTGAAGAAGATAGTAATAAATGATTAAAGATATAATAAGAAAAATAACATTAAATACTTCATTAGAAATGTAAAACGACTTATAATTTAGGGTTAAATATGTTTTTAATCCCTATTTTTATGTGAGTTTCGACTTTTAGTCCCTATATTTTTTTAATTATATTTTTAGTCCCTACTCTTTTTATTATATTTTTAGTCAATTTTTTATAACTAGGATAACAAAATTGACCACATAGGATAGAAACCACAAGCTGCTTTGCGGCTCAGCTAGCACTACTTTTCAGAAGTTGGACAAGATCAAGCACGTTTCTTTTAGGTAGTTGAAGGCGACGAGTGTTACTTTAGCTTCTAGCTTCTAACTACCATAGTTGGTGGTCTTGTCCTATGCTCTGTTTAGGCCTTGTATGATTTGTTGTTTTGTCTTTCTCTTTGTACTTTTTGTGACTCTTTGTAAATTGTGGTAGTCGACCTTGGCACACCTTGTTCTAAGACGACTGTTTTATTTAATATATTTCATTTTGGCTTGTTCAAAAAAGGATAACTTAAATTGACTATAATAACATTTGCATCCTATATGGCTGTTTTCATTATCCAAGTCACAAAAAATTGAAGGACTAAAAATGCAAACGGCGAAAATATAGGGGCTAAAAATATAATAAAAAATGTAGGAAATAAAATTCGAAACACATATAAAAGTAAGGATTAAAAACATATTTAACTCTATAATTTAATTAAAAAAAAATCTCAAAATGACTTATAATTTGATATGAAAAACATAACCATAAGAATTTGTGAATATCCAGCAATAATTCAAATCTATGAATTATCCACTTAATAAATAACGAAAAAATTAGGACGCAAATACAGATATCATATTTACTTACACATACCATATTATACACCCTCATAAATATTAATTTACAATTACATCCCTAACTTAGCTTGTTTTATGCCGACCCGTGCCCGCTGTTTTGAATAAGTCCCTCCCACTTAGATAAATGAACAAAGCATGCTTAATAAAAAACATAAAATAAATGAACAAAGCATGCTTCAAAAAATGAACAAAGCATAAAATGAATCATGCTCACTCACATCACACCATTGCGTCACCTGCTACTTAAATTTGTAGCATAAAGTAATAATACCAACATTAAAAAAAACTAAAAAAAACATATTATTTTGATCATAGTTTTTTATTAATTAATATATAACATACAAATATCAACATGTTGTTTGATTTGTTTCAATGTGTATTTACAAAATCTATAATTTTTAATAAGTAAAATTGTGCATTGACAAATACTATATAAATGTAGTGAAGCTGAACATTTATAAGTAAAATTTATTCTGCAGTTTTTGCAGATGATGCTTCACACACCACCAATTGTTAAACACACCACGCAATGCAATGAAATGCAATTTGCAAGAGGAGATGTTTGTTTGTGTACGGTACTACTAGTACTATTGTTTATTTATTTATTTATTCTGCTCTAATTTCACTGCTTTATTGATTCATGTAATCAATTCTCAATCTGTCAACCAAGTCAGAAACCCTTTTGTTGATTCAAGTAAACTATTGTTAAAAAAAATTCATTTGGTTTTACCAATGATATATATGTATACTATTAAGCATATCAAAAAATGAAGTAAAAGATAAAATTAATAACAAAAAATAAATTTTTATATTTTTAAGATATTGAATATATAAGTTTTGAGATATTTCGATATTGATATATTATTTAATTAGTATTCTGAAGATATTAAATGCAGACAAAACTTTAAAAATTGAGATTCAGATTTTTTTTTTTTGTTACAAGAGATTTATATATTGATTTAAGTCGAACAAAATTATATTAAATATCACTTGCTTTTAAAAGAAACTCGAAATACATTTTTGTTTTAAAGTTACATAATTATATAGTCTTTGATACCCTAGGTAACGAGAATGGATCCTCTCAATTTTTTTCCCCTCAATTTTTCTCAATTTTCACATTTTAACCATCAATCACATTTTCTCCATTACTTTTAAAATTAAATATTGTTTTATATTTCTAATCCAATGGTCAATTTTCCCACTTTATTTCCTCAATTTTTTTTCCCACTTGAGAGAATCCACTCTCCCTAATAACATCTTTGCAAAATATTCTTACAAACTTTGATCTTTTGAATGGATTATGAGATCATTATTAATATTCACAATCGTTTGGGTGTTTAGATTGTAGTTTAAAACTATTTGTCCCTCTACAAAAATGTGGATTGGTGAAAATCGAAAAAGGATTACATGCAGTAACTACATTATCGCAATAATCGTTCAAGACCATCTACTAAAAAAAATGAAAAATTGAAATTAAAATTATATTCAAATTATAATAATTAATCAGAATCGTCCGATTACTTTTAGATGACCATAATTATTTATTGTATGTAACTGCGTGAAGTAGTTACGACAAACAATCCTAATTCATACGTAAAAATTAAACCAAATCTATCGTTATATATGCTTAATCAATCTAACCACACTTCGGGAGTTAGAGTCTAGTCGTGGCAACATTTTAAGCTGGGTTGATGACTGTCTTGGTAATCTGAAATCTATGGGGTGCCTTTCTGTCTTTGGATTAGGAGTTGTATCTTGATTAGGTGGTGTTTGTTTAAGCGTTTTTTCCTTTGGTGTTCCGCATATATACGGCACCTTTGTTATGTAGTTCCTTTCTACCGGTCTCTGTTCGTCTTGTGCAGAGACCCGATTATTAATAAATTTTGCCATTTAAAAAAAAAATCTAACCACACTCTTACATCAAGAAAGATAAACATAAACATGACATATGCATTGCCTCCATATTTTCTTTCCTAAACCAAAATATTTTTTTCCTAAAATAATTTGAAGCTAGTTAACTACTTCTATTTTAGAACAGAAAGATGGAACAAAAAGTTAATTTATATTTTTTTATTTTAAAAGAAAAAAATAAGAGAAACTTATCCTAAATAAACAAAACATTGTGGAGTGATCTATAATCCCACCTAACAATGAACCCCAAGCTCTTGGAAGTGGCAAACCTATATGATATTTTTGGGATAATGACAATTTACGTGCACATGAAGGTTTTCACCTTGTTTACCTCATTCATTTGTCCTCTCTTCTAATAGCCCTCCAATTTTTGGAAGTCCCATATGGACTTATCGATTTAGTGTTTGAAATTTGCGTCTCTCACAATTCATCAAACTCTTCCCCTAAATAGATTATATATGGATTGATTTCATTAATTTAATTATTTATATGTTTTTTCTTGCCATTTTTCTATCGCTAGGGAGTTAGAGACCTGATCCTTGTATAAATTTATTGTTGTTAAAAATGCTCCATAGAATTTGAAATTTAAAATGCTCTATAATCATTGTATAAATTTTTGAAAATTGTATCTTTAGTTTTCTGGTACGAATATTAGAATAAGGTGATCTATCAATCGATCACTGTGATTTAGAAATATACGTATCATAATATCAAACATAAATAAAGTAGATAAAAAATCGTTAAGTTTGTCACAACTATATATGGAATATTCACAGCCATATTTATTCCATCTATACTTGCCCCAAAAGATATATGCTTGAACAGTTATCAATCTTCGCCTCAGGTTTCAGCCAGTTACAAGCTTGAACATTATGCTTATAATTCCACAGTGCATACAAAAATCAGGCAAACGTTCATATATCATTGCAAGTTTAAAAGAGTATCCTTCACGTTTCACCATAATCTCATAAAAAAACATGATGGGGAAGATCCATACTAAAGTACGTGCATAATGGCCGAAAACACGAGTTTTAGTAGCTTTGTCTAATGACAACGGAGTACCGATAGCGTTAGATATTTCAAACAACGTGCGTTGGCGCCGGTATTGTTGGGGCAACTCCATTAGTCTTATCCAAATTTGGGTATGAGTTTGACGTTGCGTGTACGGATTAAAATTATTGGTCTACTTGGAAAGCCTGAGCACCCCAGGTTTGAGATTGATGGTTCCCATAGACCATGCGCTTAATTGAAACTCATAAAATCCTCTACCTAAAGAAATCATCTTCCATTGATTCGCAATCCTCCATATAGTGGAGAGTTTACCTGATAGTTCACGGGCAGTGGTTCATTTATAAAAACAATATATTCAAATAAAAATGGACATGGTTCATTTCATCATGCCTTTCCATGGATATTAGGCTTGTTTTTATCTATTTTGGATTTTATTTATTTAAACTTAAAATAGAAAGTAATAGTTTACAACATTTTTTTATAGGAGTAGTCTGCAGCATGTTAACACAGTGTATAAAAAAAAATGTTACATATCATGTTAATGTTAGTAATTTTTAGTCAAAAATAGTAGTTAGTAAGTTTTAGTATTTTTTCATGGGTACGGAATAATAAATATTAACATGGAGAATGAAGGTAGAGATCAAAGAGATGGAGGATGAAATGACACAACTGTAGATAGACACGGGTAAGGTAAAAGAAGTACCCGAATAACTCAACAGTCAAATGAAGAGGCTAGATATAAAGGTAGACATCAAAGCACCATGGGTCAAAACATGAGGAATATCTCGAAAGGTAGTCACAAAATCTAAGTTTGAGGTTAATACAACACCTCTGAAGAAACCTACGGCAGATGGACTAAAGGTCAGATTCAGGAGAGAGTCGACAAAGAGAAAGACCGCTGGGTCAATGTTCCAAGGAAACAAAAAAATGATCAACCACCATCAAAGGAAAACCGAGTCTTAATTAAACCAGCATCATCAAACAATGGGGAACTATGTTTTGCCACCTTCAAGGAATAACATGACCTAGAAGGTATGAGAAGAGTATGAAGAAAGTAAGAGCCAAAGTGGAGGCTCAAATGGGAGACAAGAGAACCTATCCTCCGGAATAGAGAAAATGCATCAGGCTCAGGACGCTAAACAAGCGCTGCTTGGGAAGCAACCTAAGGATAAGCTATTATTTCTTTTAGTATTTTAATTTTCGCAAATTTCAATTCAATAAAATGTACTCTTGAATTCCAAGTATGCATATGCTATACAACCCTTTTGCTTATTGAAAAAAATTAAATAATTGTTTGTTGTTTATTATCTAGTGCATGATTATCTATTATGGACAAAATTGCAGCGAAGTAATTGATAAATTTCTATGATCCGGATTCCACACATTTATACAAAGAATGTCAAGGTGATTGCTCAGAAAACATGAAAGTTTGAGAGACAACGAGACGAGTGACAAATGTAATGTTCGGAAGACAAATGTTCAACCTTCAGATACCTAAGTTAGTGAGGATTTGAGCCAAATATTTCCAAAACGGTACTACCAATTTCTTTCGTTTTACCATGAGAGTACCGTATACTTGTTTATTTTCTAGATCATGCTTTATTTCTTGGTATTTTCTTATATTCTTGCTCATTTCCGCGCTTTGCTTCGAATCTTTAGGTTCTGCTTCGTATTTGGACTTTTCTTGAGTCATTTTACTACTAATATACAACCTAAAATACTACATAAATTTATGTCATTACAATCCCAAATTTAAACTGTTGCTTGTCCTCAAACAACATATTGTCAGACAAGATCGTTAGCGAGTTAAGAGATAAATAAAGATGATAGGAATTTCACAACATTGCGTATTATTTCAGCAATGATACTGCTGATTCTTACTGCAACGATCGTGCTTAGTCATGCTTGGTTCAAGAGACGTCGATAGTAGCGAGTCAGACAGATGTCTGCAAGAGTCCGTGTTCAACCTTTTCTCTCTCATATTTTCGCTCGAAATTGAAAGAGTTTATCTCTCAATCGTCGTGCAACCTGCCATTTTACCATAGGCTTGCAGAAATTCTAAGCAACCAGTCAAAATTTAATGAATACGCATTTTTAGAGGTCTTTAAGGGTTATAAAGTGGCTAGGGTCAAGGTAGGACATTTGTGGGATAAGTAGTAGCATAAGCTAAACTTGGAGTTAAGTTCTACTTTGTTTTCTTTTTGTGCGTGCAACTTTTTACCTTTTTGGGTGCCTTTTTGCTTTAGTATAAGAGATTTAGAACCGGATGTGTCTTTGTGTGGTTCTATTCTATCACTATTTTGCCCTTTAGCTCTTTTCTTTTTTCTTTTTTTGAAGAGACTTTTTATTTTAGGGAATTTTTTTGATGTTTTTGAAATTCTGGTGGCAAGTGTCAGATGTGCAGCACAATGTGTACATTTTAGAAATCGTATGATGTGTAACTTAATGTGCCAACATTGTGGACATACTGAACTTGATGAACAACAAACAAATAAAAGTGCAAGAAACAATAAACAACACAAAGAGTTTGTTAACCCAGTTCGGCACAAACAACAACCTACTCTAGAGGATACCAATCCAGTGATGAATCCACTATGGTAATATCAATTCAAAGTTAAACTCCCTCGTTTACAACTTATCACTTACGATCTAATTCTACCTAGGAACTCCTAGATATGAGAACCTCTGCTCACTCCCCTTCAACCTTACCAGTAAGAATTTAATAATAAACTCAGTTTGGAGACACACTCCTAGACAAACTACACACTCGTACCTACATGTTTTGAGTGTTGAACAATTTTGCTCCTAATAAATCAAAGTTCATTTATTCAGTTTGGAGACACACTCCTAGACAAACTACACACTCGCACATACACACTTGTAACTTCATTTCTTCAGTTTGGAGACACACTCCTAGACAAACTACACACTCGCACATACACACTTGTAACTTCATTTCTTCAGATTTTTGCTTTGTAATTGGTCTTCAAAGTTCTAAGCTACTAATAAATCAATACTAAATACTATATAAATTCCTGTCACTACCAGCTTAAAGTTGTATTTTAGATTCTATTTCAAGTAACATTTGAGCTTATAACTTATAGTTTTTTTCTTTTAGACTCTATTTCAAATAACTCACATAAAATAATTTTATGCCATTTTATATTTATGACAACAAAATTTACCAAATATTTTAATTTTATTCTACTAAATTTTAAGTTACCAATTATAAACTAATTTTTCAATTGTCAACCAACTTATACCTTAACTTAATTTGATCAAGTAGAACCCTAATCTACTTATTTATACAATATTAATTTAGTTTTCTTTTTAATAAAGTAACCATAGATCCAGAGAAAAAGAAGATCACTCTTTACAAAACTAAAAAGTATTCTCTAAAACAAGTAATTAAGGAGACATCCCCACCTCAACCCAAAATACTTTTCCTCTGCTTTTTGTGACAAATATAGGTCCCATAGAAGGTGTATAGAAAGAGATAGCCACAAACACACATCAAATACTTCTCAACTAGTCCCATTCCTTTCCCTAACCCATAATCCAAACACACTTCAAAACAAAAAGCAAACCAACAAAACGTCAAAAAATAAATAATAGAATGAAGATCCAATTTTATATCTAATAAACACAGATTCAATTTAATTCCTAAAGGAAATAAAATTAACTTTGGTTATGGAGAAAAACACTTTGGAAATCTTCATCCTTGAGACCTAATTTTTATATGCCTTGTCTTTGAATCTCAAGAACTAAGTTGTCCTGTATATTTCTTTTGGACTATTTTTTTTCTTCTCAAAAGACCCATATTGAGTTTTAACCAATAGTGATCGGATACGGTAAAAGGGTTGAAATTCTCGCAACATGATAAAACAATGTTTAAGATTTAATTAAAATATATATTAAATATTTAATACGATTATTTACATTAATAAAAATTTATATAAACTGTTCTGACAAACATTGAATGTAATCTTGAAAATGAGATTATTTATTATAAGAATTATTCTTCGCAAATTAAAAAGCTGCTATTATCTAATGTATTGAGAATTACTATCCCTAAATTTAATTTTTGTGTAGTTTTATTTTTGTTTCGGACTTAAAACCTCTATTCTATAAAAAAAAAATAGTTGGAACTCACTTTTTTAAGAAATGAAAATGAATTGTCATTCAAAATATAATCATACTATATGAAAAAATAAAATATAAAAACCTTTCCATCCTCTCTTGGAGACTGCAAGTGCAAATTTGCTAGCTTCTCTCAAAACTCAAAACTCAAAAAATATTTGCTATATTCTGCGCACACACACACAAACACAAACACAAACACAAACACACACCACTCCACTACCTCAAAAATCCAAATAAACCACATGCTCTCTTTCTCATTTCCCTATATCTATACATCTTTTTTCATCATCACAACCAACCACTCTATTTCATCTTCTTCAAACTCTTTCATCAATTCTTTTCTCTCCTACCCTTTATTCTCCTTCCACTATTCTTCCTCTTTAAGCCATAAAAATCAAACCTTTTTCAAACCAAAAAAAGAAAAAATGATAACTTTAACCGATTTCTACCATGTCATGACAGCAATGGTGCCACTTTATGTTGCTATGATCTTAGCTTATGGTTCTGTAAAATGGTGGAAAATATTCTCACCTGATCAATGTTCAGGAATCAACCGTTTTGTAGCACTATTTGCAGTTCCACTTCTCTCATTCCATTTCATAGCATCAAACAATCCTTACAAAATGAACCTTAGGTTCTTAGCAGCTGATACACTTCAAAAACTGATAATTTTATCTCTTCTTGCAATTTGGAGTAATTTTTCCAAAAGGGGTTGTTTGGAATGGACAATAACACTTTTTTCACTCTCAACTTTACCAAACACTTTGGTTATGGGTATCCCTTTACTGAAAGGAATGTATGGTGATTTTTCAGGCAGTTTAATGGTACAAATAGTTGTTCTTCAATGTATAATTTGGTATACTTTGATGCTTTTCATGTTTGAGTTTAGAGGAGCAAGGTTATTGATTTCAGAACAGTTTCCAGACACTGCTGGTTCTATTGTTTCAATCCATGTTGATTCTGATGTTATGTCATTAGATGGTAGAACACCATTGGAAACTGATGCTGAAATCAAACAAGATGGTAAACTTCATGTTACTGTTAGAAAATCAAATGCTTCAAGATCAGATATTTACTCAAGAAGATCACAAGGTCTTTCTTCAAATACACCTAGACCTTCTAATCTTACTAATGCTGAGATTTACTCTCTTCAATCTTCTAGAAATCCAACACCAAGAGGGTCTAGTTTTAATCATACTGATTTTTACTCTATGATGGGTGCTGGTAGAAACTCTAATTTTGGTTCTTCTGATGTTGTTAATTATGGTTTATCTGCTAATTCAAGAGGGGTTACTCCAAGACCTTCTAATTATGAAGAAGATTCTAATAATAATAATAATAATGCTAAGAAATTCAAAAATTACCCTGCACCTAATCCAGGAATGTTTTCACCTACTAATAATGGTGGTAACAAAAATGTTGTTAATGTTAAGAAGAGTAATAATAATGGTCAAAGTCAACAGAAACAAGAAGATCTTCATATGTTTGTTTGGAGTTCAAGTGCTTCACCTGTTTCTGATGTGTTTGGTGGACATGAATTTGGTGCTCATGATCAGAATCAGAAAGAAGTTAAATTGAATGTTTCTCCAGGAAAAGGTTTGTTCTTTGTGTTTCCTAATTTTTTACCTTTACATTCTTAAGTTCTGTTTGGATAAACAGTTTAAGTGTTAACTTGTGTCTGTGGGCACTCATAGTAGTATAGATGTTTATTACATTTATCTTTTTAGGTCTGTTTGGATATATAGTTTAATTAAGCATTTGTAGCATAAGCACTTATGTTACTTATAAGTACTTAAATTAAAAGTTGTTTTCATAAGTTATTATGGAAGACTTATGAAAATAAGCTGAAAACAGTTATGAGCACTTATATTTTCTCGTTTTCTTATGTAGTTTTTTGTTTGTTTGTGGTGTTTGATTAATTAGTAGAGGGTAATAGAGAAACTCAAGAGGAGTATTTGGAGAAAGATGAATTCAGCTTTGGAAATAGAGGAATGGAAAGGGAAATGAATCAAGTTGAAGGTGAGAAAGTTGGAGATGGAAAATCCAAAGTTATGCCACCAGCTAGTGTTATGACAAGGCTTATATTGATTATGGTTTGGAGAAAACTTATCAGAAATCCAAACACTTACTCAAGCTTAATTGGTCTCACTTGGTCTCTCGTTTCATTTAGGTAATGTTTTCCTTCAAAATCTATCATTATCTTCCCCATTTAATTTGTACAATTTTATTTTATTTAATAAAATTAGCCTTAAAATTAGCTCAGTTGGTAGAACATTTGCACGTAAAGTACAGTGATCAGGGTTCGAATCTCGGTACGCCCACTTATTCACCTTTGAAGGGTAAAATTCTAGCCACTACGCTATGTGACAAAAAAAAATTAGCCTTAGAAGATCATGGTAGTTCATTATGAGATTAGACGATTAATTAGTTTCTTCGCGAAAGGGTAGCATTGTGGTTGTTTGATTGAGATCGAATGATTCAAATTTTGATTTCCAATTTGATTGATTATGGTTTGGTTTGCAGGTGGAATATTGAGATGCCTGCCATTATAGCAAAGTCTATTTCCATATTGTCAGATGCAGGCCTTGGCATGGCCATGTTCAGTCTTGGTCAGTTTATTATCTTCTCCTTGTGTTATTTATTTATGACTAATAATAAACACAATAGAATTTGAAGTTTTATTTTTCTGACATTTTCGTCTCCTTTAAAAAAGTAGTAGAAAATATCTTTTATGATTCTATGTTATCATTATTAATAAATGCTTTGTTTGACAAAGAAAAGCAAGCAAAGGTTGATGGAGTGTGTAAGTGTAACTACAGAAAAAAGCAAACAGTATAATGTTATGATAATAATGTGCTTATTACTTTTTCCATTTTTTATAATGTTATGATAATAATGTCTTTTGCTAACAAATTTATAGACCAAACTGAAGTTTATTTTTCTGAAAAAAAATATATTTTTTAAAAAAGATAACTTTTTAATTTTTTTTTACCCATGCTTCATAGGTTATCACATTTAATAAAATGAGAACATGAAGATAAAAAAAATCTAAAATCTGCCTCAAACTGAAAAGCTGTTTTTAAATCACTTTTTTGAAGTATAATTTTTTCAACTATTTTTTTTAAAAGTAATTTTTTAAATCACTTTTTTGAAGTATAATTTTTTTAACTATTTTTTCAAAAAAAAAAAATTACTATGGCAATTAAGTAGTTTTTGTGCTTTTTTTTCCATTAAATTTCTAAAATTTATCGACTAAATTATTGATTATCAAAATAACTTTCATTAACGGACCAACAAAATACACATTCGATTATTACATTAAAAAATGAAATTGCCCAATATAAAAGACATGTTTTTATCTAATCTAATTTTAATAAATTTAACTTTTTGACAAGTTTGTAATGAGGGGTGTGTGTGGTTAGTGGTGGTAGTGATGATGAAAGGTGATTGATTCATTGACAAAGAGAAATGTGATTGAGTGAAGAAATAAATACTAATAAGCATGCTTTGCCTCCTCTTTGGCATGCTTGTGTTCTTTTGATGACAGGTTTGTTTATGGCTTTGCAACCAAAAATAATAGCATGTGGAAATTCCATAGCAGCTTTTTCTATGGCTGTGAGATTCCTTACAGGTCCAGCTGTCATGGCAGCTGCTTCACTTGCTGTTGGTCTCAAAGGTGTTCTCTTTCATGTTGCAATTGTGCAGGTAACTAGTACTAGTAATTTTCTTTTCTCTTTTGTTTTTGTTTTGTTCCCTTTTTACATAACCAATACAATATTCATTGCATGCCCTCCAAAATATTCCTCTGCTTTTTTTTTTTATTCACTTTTAACATATTTATATGTTTTTAGTGTGTGTATATTTATCTCTGTCAAGATAACTTACTTTATTGATGTTTGTTTGAATATAAAAAGTTATTTCATTGGTTGGAATTTAATGCTACAAAAATTATGCTCTATGGTATCTTTCCAAATAACATTCTTTCTTTGGCTATGGAAAAAGAAATTCATGTCCCAAAAAAATAATCTTAAGTCTTTAAGAAAAGTTTAATATTCATTGATTAACTTTGTACCTAAAAAGCAAACTTCTTCTTATAATAAAGACCGGAGGGAGTAAAACTTTTCCTTCCCTCTGTCTCTTTTTTTTAAGTGCGTAATTTTACACATGTATATAATTATCAAAACGAAGCCTCTCAATATCAAAATTGATAAATATTTATATGAAGAGATATGATTTGTCATTTTGATGTCTATAATTTATTAGTGCATTGTGATTAAATTCATATTTTGCCCATGTAAGAGTTTAACTTTATATCTTTAAAGGGTCAAGTACAGATTGGTTATAAATGATCTTTATAAGTACCATTTGAATTAATAATAATTAGGAAATTTTTTTTAATAATTATACTTAGGATTTATATATTTCTTATTGTTTGTGATTGTATTTGTACAACCATTGAAACTACATTTGACATGTTTGTTTGTCTCCTCTTTGGATTCTAATTTGCAAAATAAACACAGGCAGCTCTACCCCAAGGAATTGTCCCATTTGTCTTTGCTAAGGAATATAATGTACATCCTGATATTCTAAGCACAGGGTTAGTATTCATTCAATAATTAAGAATTTTATTTTCTGACCCTTCAAATTTATTTTATTCCTCTTTCAATGCTAACCAATGAATTAATTTTGGTGAAAATGCAGGGTCATTTTTGGAATGTTGATTGCATTGCCCATTACTCTTGTGTACTACATCTTAATGGGGCTATGAATGAATGAATGAAGAAATGAAATGATGGATATGATTTCAAAAGATTCACGTGTGGTGATGGCATAATATTCCATGCAAAAACTTGGTTGAGGCTTGTTGATCATCACACACACAAAAGAAAAAGAAACAAAAAGGATTAGAAAAGCATCACGAGAATTTAATAGGAGGAAGCCAAGAATTTGTTTTTACTTTTTTTTTTTTATTTTTTATTTTTATCTTTGTATTTGTTAGTAAAAATGAACTATTTAATGAACTATCCTTTCTTAGTAAAAATGTAAAATCTTGATTGTAGCTAGTTAATTTACAAAATTATTATCTTGATGTGCTCTCTTATGCAAACAACAATTTCTCGATTTGTATTTTTTTTCTTTATTATTGGGGCATGATATTAAAAATGTGCTTCTAATAAAAAAAATACAAAATAACATAAAAATTAATTATCATTATTATAATATCAAAAAAAATATTTTAATCAATAATTAAATTTGATGTAAAGATTGAAATGATATAACGGTTGAGTTTGTGAACAAAGTCTACATATAAGGATTTCAATGCTTAGATTTTCAAAAATTATTATCGATTTTAATTTAATTTGAAATGACTAAGATTAAAATTATAAAAAATGAAACCGTGAAGATTTTAACCAAATACTTTGCACACAAAATATCACAATTTATTGTTGATTTACAAAATGAAACCGCAATGTTTTATAAATATTGACAATGTATAATTATTATTATGTGGCCTCAAAATTTTGAGATGCCAAAATGTTAAAAATCAATGCCTATGTAACATATGAATGTGTATTGGGCATGCTAATCTTATTTATATTGTTTGCCTCAACTTTTTTTCTTCTGTTTTTAATATAAATAAGTGATTTTCATATAGAATAATTTTTTTTTCTTCATGTTTTTGTAATTTTTCTATTTGAGTGTGGTGTTGTCTTGTTTGTCGTCTTGTGTGTCACTATTTGTTTTTGTAATTTCTCTGTTTGAATGCGGCGTTGTCTTGTTTGTCGTCTTGTGCGTCACTATTTGATTTTTTTATATTGTTACGGTGTTTGAAAACATAAATATTTCGGTAACATAAATATTTCGGTCACTTATATACGAGTATCATTTTGTTTATGTAGAAATAAAATAAAAATCAATTGGACGGTTCAACATAAACAACTATCGAATATTAAGCTATGATTGTGCATTTGTCAAAAAAAAAGTTATGATTGTGCAAGAAATTCAATTCCGTAATAATTTGTGTTGTCATGAAATAAATATTCATATGTTTTTTTGATAAGTAGATATTCACATCTTTTCTGTATCATTATCGAATGTACCTGAAGGGACAAAGTAAATATTCACATTTTATATATAAAAAAATGTATAAAATATTAAACGTGTGTAATATTGTTTTAATCAGTGTAATATTGACCGTTGATCGTACACAATTATCACTAATTAAAATAGTACTAATTTTTTTTTTTAACAATAAAAATTAAAATAGTACTAATGGATACTGATATTATCACTAATTAAAATAGTACTAATGAATACTGATATTTTACCTTTGTCTGTGATAAATTAAAATTATGTTTAAAACTACAAGAAAATAATGTTGAATATATATATATGCGCAATTGCAATAACGTAAATTGCTTTAATATTGACAATTTGTAGTAAAATATGATTTGGATTATAATCATAATAAATACAAAGTAAAGATCTGCTTACACAAAAAGGACATTCTAAATAATGATTTCTCATTTGTTCTTTTGTCAACTAAAACTAATTTCAGTTTTTTTTTTTCTTCACTTAATGGACTCTAGTGTCCACACTAGAATATCAACTTGACAGATACTTTTAATTTAGACTTGATCATGTTAATTTTAATCAAGCCTAATTAAAGTGGAACAAGAAGCTTATATTGACCATTTTAAAATTTTAAATTCTTTCCAAGCCAAGTTAAATACAATGAGGCTTAGGCTTAGATACATATAATTTTATGCTTTTGAAATTAAGTTAATATATAGTGCAATAAGGGACCCTCGTTACAATAGGTGCTTGATAATTTGATCTTGATATGGACAACTTTGGAATATTGGGGGACAACATTCATAATCCAAAGTTTCTCCTCCTTTTATCAAAGTCTTTTCTTCTTGCTTCTTTCTTTATCTATATTCTTTTAGTTTTTACACACTTTGTCTTTTTGTCACACCTTTCCTTTTCATTTGTAGTTTTTATTTGTTGCTTTTGCATTACTTCTTTTTGAAATTTAAACCCTTTGTAAACTAAAATAGAAATTATGTGGGGGGTACTTTAAAGCAACCTACACCCCCATTCATTTTATATTTTCCAACCATTTTTTACTATTTCTGGTTGGTATGATACTTGTACAAGTTACTGTCAATAGGGTAAGTGCTCCTTTAAAATGGGAACAAGGGGAGATTTTTTCCATTTTATTAGTCACATATGGGTTTTGTGAGCAATTTAGTCGATAGCTATCAAATTGATAAGCTCCGACCTCCGGTTTTATATAAATAAAATTTGACTTTCTAAGTTGATTAAAAAAATAATGTATTTAATCTATATTATTGACTATGTTGCGAATTCGACGGTAAACTCATATCAATAAAAAAATTTGATGTGTGAAACAATTGAATCAAGCAACCAAATCAAAGAATATATAGAGACAATGAAAATAATCCGTAAACAAGTAGACAAATCAAAAGCAAGAGAGAGAGAGAGAGAGAGAGAGAGAGAGAGAGAGAGAGAGAGAGAGACACAATCTTTGTTTACCCAGTTCGGAATTACTTACTCTGGTAGAGAGAGCAGCCCCTCCGTTCTACTAGAATCAATTGGTATCACTTTACAAGAAATTTTCACAATTGGGTACAAGGAATTAACAACCTTAATTCTACCCAAATCCCGAATCTCTTTCCGTGACTAAGAGACTCGGTTGATCTAGTCTACCCAAGGAGAAACAACAACCTTTTGCCCTTGACGACAAACCCTTGTTCCCTCAATCTCAATTTTTTCTATGAACAAAACACTCTCTATTTATAGAAAATACATGCCAAAAATCTAATAACAAATCTATTTTAAAATAAAACAAATCCAAGTCAGAGTGTCCTCCAAGAAAATATATTTTCCACAAAAAATCTCGAAATCAACACGTGCCCGCACTCGGCGCCATGTACAGAAGAGAACTCACTTTCTATAGTGCTCCCAGCGTGCGGTGCCATTGACAAATTTTCCGACTTCTTGTTACCGAGATTTTAAGGCACATTCAACAATTCTCCACCTTGTCTTGAAATCGATGGTGATCCACTCAACCACCGTGCTGCTCTCTCCATCTTGAATCTTCTTTTCAAGATCACCGGCCAAGTCCAAGTCCTACTTGAACCTTGACCTAGACATTAGCCTCCAGTTGCTTCCCGCAAGCATTACCTCATTCCCTTCATCCCTCAGAATGCCTTCCGCTCTCATGAAGATCTTGCCTCCCACTATCATAGGATTTTTGGTAGCCACAAGATTCACCGCGTCCTCTTCAGACCCCGGAGTAGCTAATTTCGTACCCTCCTGAAGAAATGCTTGTGCCCTGCTATCACCGGACTTTTTGGATAGCTCAACAAACTTCACCACCTTCGACCCTCAGAGTGCCTTCCGTCCTCTCGAAGTATCGCTTGGCTCCGAACCAACCTTGGAATTTTAGGCGGTACCACAAGCTGCAACATCAAACTCCCCTTGCACCTGACTACCTCCAGTAGTCCTACAAGTTCCCAAGTTTGATAAAGATTGCTTTCAATTGCCTCAATGAAGATCCTCTCAAGGTCTTGCACTTCTTCAGCCACAATTTAAACGTATCACACAAGGTCTCCATGGTTCCCCTTTGGCTCAACACAACCACTCTCATCCCTATCTCCGATTAGATACCCGAGAGTCAATGTTGACTGTCTACCACTATTGGAAGACTCCACCTCAAACTGAGTTTCCACCAAAGTACACCAATCATCCCCTTGTGATAAGCAAGACCTCTCCACCAACCCCTCTGAAACACCCAACCCGAAATCCCCTGACTCTCCACCGTCACAAGCATCACCAGCTGACACCGCTAGTGCCTCACCATGCTCATAACCCTCATACTCCAATGAGCTTTCAACAACATTCGCAGAATTACCATTGCCCTTTAAACTTCGGACAATCCTGTTTGTAGTGACCCCTCTTTTGATAGTGGTAACAAGCCCACCTATCACCGATCTTTGACTTAGCCTTCCCACCTCTACCTCTACCTCTTCCACTTGAAACGTTTAAGCTATCTGCACCATCTCCCACCTTCAAGTTTTTAAACTTAGTTAGCTCTTTCATCCGTAAGGCCGATTGAACTTCCTCCAAGGTAATAGAGCTCTCCCTAATGTAGAGCACATTATCCTTGAAACTTTCATACGACTTAGGTAGCGTACACAAGAGGTGTAAAGTTTTGTCTCCGTCTTCTAGGTTCACATGAACGTTGGCTAAATCATCAATGATCTTGTTAAATTCCGTCAGTTGTTCCGTCATGGACTTCGACTCCACCATTCGATAAAAGTAGAGCTTCTGTTTCAGAAACTGCTGATGTGCCGCCGACTTGGTCATATACAATGATTCAAGCTTAGTCCACATCGTCGCAGCGTTGGTCTTCTTTGCGACTTCTCTCAACACATTGTCTACGAGACACAAGGTAACAGCACTAACCGCTCTTTCATTCAAATCAGCCTTCTCCTCATCGGAAAGACTCTCCGGCATCTGTGCACCCTTCAAGGGCTCAACACACTTGTTATGGACTAGAACATACCTCATCTTCACCTTCCACAACCCGAAGTCGTTAGTCCCGGTGAACATCTCAATATCAAACTTCGAACCCATGGTACTTGATTATCACGATTGATCCTTGCCCCACGGTGGGCGCCAATTGTTGCGAATTCTACGATAAACTCACACCAATAAAAGAACTTGATGTGTGGAGTAATTGAATCAAGCAACCAAATCAAAGAATATATAGAGACGATGAAAATAATCCGTAAGCAAGTAGATAAATCAAAAGCAAGAGAGAGAAACACAATCTTTGTTTACCCAGTTCGGAATTACCTACTCTGGGGAGAGAGCAGCCCCTCCGTTCTACTAGAATCAATGAGTATCACTTTGTAACACCCGTATTTATTTATTTTCATTTAATTAGACTTATTTTATTTGATTAGATGTTAATTAGTCTTTTTGGAGTAAGTTAGTGTATTTTAGTGATTAATCATGGTATTTGGCTAAAAGGGGAAAGAGTAGGGGATAAGGAAGGAGGAATATATGAGTAGTGTGTTTTAAGGTAATAGTTGGATTTTAGTAATTGAGGAGGGATAGTTATGTCATTAACCATTTAGGTTTGAATAGAAACTTAGAATAGAGAGCAAGAGCTCTCATAACAACATTTGCTTGGAAGGAGGTAGAGAGAGAGAAGTTCAAGCTTGAAGAGAGTAGAGGGGATTCAAGTGTAGAGCTAGAAGATTAAAGCTTCAAACAAGGTTAGAGAGTGGTTATTAATTCTTGTGAGATGAACAAAGAGGGGGGAGAAGTCTACTCTCCAAACCCAAACCCTCTCATCTCTTTGGTTGGGAATGGGAATCAAGGGAATGTGTTTATAGTCTAATGTGTTGTTGTTTGATGTTAACATGTTACTATATACTTATATTTTGAATTCCCATGATCAAATTCGTGTTCTGTGAATGATTTGTTGATTTTGATGTTTGAATATGTGTTTTGAATAAAATGCAGAAAAATCCTTACTTTTACCATGAAATGATGTTTGATGATGTTAAAGTTTGTACTTCTAGGCTTATACATGATTTATATGCTTAAAGTTGATAGCTTTAGGACTTTATATGACGAAAAATGGTATTTTTATTGATTTTAATCTCAAACTCGAGAGCAGAGCACGTTTTCTGGGCACGGTCGCTGAGCCACCATCATGGTCGCTGTAGCGAGCCTTCAACTGTTCTTCAGGCTGCCCAAAAAATATGCATGCTCGCCGGGCGAGCAGCTGGCGAGAGGTAGCAACCTCTCCTCGCTACTAGCAAGCTGGTAGCGAGCAACTTTCTGCAGTTGGTCGCCAGCTACTCGCTGGAGCTCGCTGGGCGACCTTGCCTGGATTGGTTTTAATTGTAAGATTCATTGAGGGATTGTATGCTTATAACATGCTTGAATTATGATCTTATAACATGATATGAGATTAGATGGATTGAATCTTGAGTTTAGATGAGAATGATATGCCTATATATGTGTAATAACTTGAAGTTGATGATGATGACTTATGTTTACCTTAGTTAATAAGTATTGTTATGCCTTGCTTGGATGTATACCTTAATGATGATATGATGATGTGATTTGATGCGAACTTGAGAAGGAATATTAGGATGAGTGACCTATTATTCATGTGTAGATGTATAGTGTTATCATCATTGTTTGGTATGTATGCATTCATGCATCCATGAGTCAACTTGAGCGAAGTCCCCCATGACTTAAAACTGACTTGATGTGAGGAATACATGTGTAATCTAAATTTGTTGTGGATAGGCCTTGTGCTTTGGAGGACCTAGTCCAAGTTGTAACATGATTATTATGACTTCCATGTTTGGGATTTAATTACTATGAGTATTGATTATGGATATTAATGCTTCCGTTGCTATTGAAAATGAATGTATGCATGTTCGTTATTTGAAATTCCTATTATGTAACGCCTTGATTGATGCATGATCTTAATTCAAGTTATTTATATGATGTTTATCGATTAAGGTGTTACACACTTTACAAGAAATTCCCACAATTGGGTAAAAGGAATTAGCAACCCTAATTCTATCAAAATCCCGAATCTCTTCCCGTGACCAAGAGACTCAGTTGACCTAGTCTACCCAAGGAGAAACAACAACCTTTTGCCCTTGACGACAAACCCTTGTTCCCTCAATCTCAATTTTTTCTATGAACAAAGCACTCTATTTATAGAAAAATACATGTCAAAAAACTATTAACAAATCTATTTTAAAATAAAACAAATCCAAGTCAGAGTGTCCTCCAAGAAAATATATTTTCCACAAAAAATCTCCAAATCAACATGTGCTCGCGCCCGGCGCCACCACGCCCGCGCCCGACGTCATGGACAGAAGAGAACGCACTTTCTAGAGTGCTCCTGGCGCACGGCGCCACCTGTCCTGCGCACGACGTCATTGACAGATTTTCCAAGGATTTTCCGACTTCTTGTTATCGAGATTTTAAGGCACATTCAACAGACTAAATACATTACTTTTTCAATGAATTTAAAAAGTCAAATTCTGCTTATATAGAACTGGAGGAAGTATTATTTAACATAGTTTAGTTTGTTGTTATATACTATACTTTTTTTATTTTTTTGGTAATTTGTTATATACTATACTTATGGTGCAACCAGAAAATTTTGTTTCAAAAGATTCAAAGTATATGGTTTGCAAATTTAAGAAATCCATCTATGAACTCAAGTAAGTATCTGAAATATGGTATTTCAAAATTCATAAGGTCATCATCGCGTTTGGTTGAGGTGAATTTGTTTGATAATTGTATATACCACGAGTTCTGTGGGAGCAAATATATTTTCTTGGTTTTATATGTCGATGACAAGACAATAAACCATGTGATACACCTATGACTAAGGGAGACAAGTTTAGTCTCAATCAATGCCCTATAAGTAACTTTAAGGAAAAGTAAATACAAAAGATTCCTTATGCGAAAGTTGTAGGGAGTCTAATGTATGTTCAGTTTTGAACAAGTTTGGCTATTGCGTAAAATTTTTGGCATATTGGGCAGGTATTTAAGAAATTTAAGAATAGACCATTTGAAAGCAGCCAAATGGGTCATACAGAGAACTATATAGATTACATGCTCATATATTGGAGGTCAGATCATCTTGAGATCATTTGGTATACTGACTCCGATTTGTTGGATGCAAAGATAACATATCACGAGGCATCCGATCATAGAACTTTGTCACAAGGCTGCGCATAGTGGATAAGGAATTGAAAAACCACTAAAGTTATTTTGTGACAATAATTCAGTAGCTCTTTTTTGAATAACAGTAAGGACTTGAAGAAGTAAAACACACAGAGATCAAGTTCCTTGATGTTAAAGATTACGTTCAGAGTGAACGGTTGTCTATAGAGCATACCAGTATAAACTCCATATTTGCGGATCCGCTTACTAAATTTTTCCACCTAAAAGGCTTCGTGAGTATATTGCTTGTATGCGTGTTAAGTCATTAAGTGATATTCAGTTCCAGTGGGAGTTTGTTGTTTTTCATGCTTTTATGATATAGACATATTTCAGTTCAAGTAAGACTTAAGAATATTTTCGGCAGAAATAAAATTTTGGTATTTTTCACTCTGATTTCGGTTAAGGTTTGATCTCACTAAGGATTAAGGAGGACCAGTTGAAAATCGACATATACAGACCAACTTCATGTGATTTTCATGCTGCACATTTCATGATGGATCTATGTCATTTAGTTGTGTCACTGTTAGTGATCATTGATTGATTTAGTTATGATTGATATAACGAAAATCACTTTGGTTCTATATATTGGCATGACTAATGGACGGGATAATTTGGATATGATTAAGGAATATAATGGCTAATTTTGAGCTCATAAATTCTAACACATGTGTAGGATTACATATGTGACAAGTGAGAGATTGTTAGAATTTTTGGGTCACAAATGTAATGTTACATGTGTTAGGACCATTATGTAATTAGCCAAAATTGCGGTGGTCTAATATAATTAATAATAAGTCTATGGCTAAAAGCATAAATATCATTGTTGAGGATTTTAGGGTGTTGGCTTCATTTGGTAAAATAAGCCTAATTCCATGATGTGGAGTATGATGTGTGGCACATCAGGGTTCACATCTGGACGCGCCTTTATTCTTTTACGCGTGATCTTTTGAAAAAGATTTGTTTTTCAAATTAAATCGTGCCAGCTTGCGCGCCAAGGAACAAGATAATCTTTCATGGATATGTTTTATTTTATTGGCCGACTTTGATCAAAAAGATTTGAAACAAACAATTAAAAGATTATGATCAAATAAATCTCAAGGCAAAATTTATGAAGGCCAACTCATCAAAGCCCATGAAGCTTGTTCTATATAAAGGAAGACTGAAGACATTATTATTCACGAAACCAAGTATTGAAGATATTGAGTCTTAGGTTTTTAGTCTGTTCATTGTTCTTTGTGAGCCTTCACTTGGATCATAGTTTTGATACAAGTAAGGTCTGGGTTTATAGAGTTGTAATCTCTAGTTGTCTTTCTCCAAAGCTTTGAAGCAAGGAGTTAGATTATGCAACACTCTAAGCCTTTAGGTACGAGTGCTTTGCTTGTCTAGGAGTGTGTCTCCAATTGAGTTTGTTATTAAATCCTTACTGGGTAAGGTTGAGGGGGAGTGAGCAGAGGTTCTCATATCTAGGAGTTCCTAGGTAGAATTAGCACGGGTAGTGATTAAGTGAGAGGTTGTAAACGGGGGAGTTTAACTTTGAATTGATACTACCATAGTGGATTCATCCTTGGATTGGTATCCTCCAGAATAGGGCTTGTTATAAGTGCCGAACTGGGTTAACAAACTCTGTGTGTTTTATTGTTTCCTGCACTTTATATTGTTTACTTATTCATCAAGTTCAGTATGTCCACGATGTTGACACATTAGGCTACACATCGTATGATTCCTAAAGTCTACACATCGTGCTGCACATCTGACACTTGCCACCAAAATTTCAATTGGTATCAGAGCAGGCACCCTGCCTGTTTGAGGGTGAGCTCCAAGGAAGTTACTTTCTGGAAACATGGACAAGGATGGAACAATGGTCAACAAACCACCCCTTATGGATGGAACTAATTATGACTACTGGAAGCCAAGGATGACTGCCTTCCTAAAGTCACTTGACAGCAGGACTTGGAAAGCTGTGCTCAAAGGATGGGAGCATCCCAAAGTTCAGGATGCTAATGGTGTTGATACTGATGTACTCAAGCCAGAAGAAGAATGGTCAGCTGCAGAAGACACTGCATCACTTGGAAACTCCAAAGCTTTGAATGCTTTATTCAATGGAGTGGACAAGAACATGTTCAGATTGATTAAGCAGTGTACTGTTGCAAAGAAGGCTTGGGAGATACTCAAAACTACTCATGAAGGCAATGCCAAGGTAAAAAGCTCAAGAATCCAACTTCTCAACACTAAGTTTGAAAACCTCAGAATGAAAGAAGAAGAATCAATTCTTGACTTTCACATGAATTTGCTTGAGGTAGATAATTCTTTTGAGGCTCTAGGTGAAAATTAACTGAAGAAAAGCTTGTGAGAAAGATGCTTAATTCCCTACCCAAGAGATTTAACATGAAAATCACAGCTATTGAGGAAGCTCAAGACATCCCAAGTATGAAACTTCTCACTAATATCAAGCCTCATACAACAAGTTATGTAACCTTTGGTGATGGAGCAAAAGGTGAAATCAAAGGCAGTGGTAAGCTCAGCAGCAAAGGTTTACCTGACCTAGATGATGTGTTACTTGTCAAAGGTTTGAAGGCTAATCTTATCAGCATAAGTCAACTGTGTGATCAAGGTCTTAAAGTCAACTTCACAAAGAATGAATGTCTTATCACTTCTGACAAAGGAGAATTGTTGATGAAAGGATCTAGGTCAAGAGACAACTGCTATCTATGGATTCCTGATGAAACTGCTCACTCTACTACATGTCTTATTAGTCAGGAAGAAGAAGTAAAGCTTTGGCACCAAAGACTTGGTCATCTGAATCTAAAGGGAATGAAGGAAATTGTGTCCAAGGAAGCTATCAGAGGACTACCAAAGCTTAAGATTGTTGAAGGCAGTATCTGTGGTGAATGTCAAGTTGAAAAGCAGGTCCAGATGTCACACCCAATGTTGCAACATCAGGTGACATCCAGAGTTCTTGAACTGCTACATATGGACTTGATGGGACCAATGCAGGTAGAGAGTATTGGTGGCAAAAGATATGCCTTTGTGGTTGTAGATGATTTCTCAAGATTCACTTGGGTTAGCTTCATCAGAGAGAAGTCTGATACTTTTGATGCATTCAAAGATCTATGCCTTAGACTACAAAGAGAAAAGGATAGTGCCGTTGTTAGAATCAGAAGTGATCATGGGAAAGAGTTTGAAAACTCAAGATTTTCTGAGTTTTGCTCTGATGAAGGGATTGGGCATGAGTTCTCCTCTCCAATTACACCTCAACAAAATGGTGTAGTAGAAAGAAAGAACAGAACTCTGCAAGACGCTGCAAGAGTCATGCTACATGCCAAGAAGCTACCTTACTACTTTTGGGCAAAGGCCGTGAGTACTGCAAGCTATGTACACAATAGGGTAATTCTGAGAAAAGGTACATCAACCACACTGTATGAGATATGGAAGGGAAGAAAACCAACTGTCAAACACTTCCATGTCTTTGGTTGCAAGTGTTATATCTTAGCTGACAGAGAGCAAAAGAGGAAGATGGATATCCCAAGAGTGTTGAAGGAATCTTTCTAGGCTATTCCTTAACCAGCAGAGCCTATAGAGTCTTCAACAACAGAACAAGAACTATGATGGAATCCATCAATGTTGTCATAGATGATGGTTCTAACAATGTGCCTGATGTTGATCCTGATGTGGACACATCTCACCCCTAGTCTGAAGACTCTGAAGTTGAAGAGATTCCTGAGAAGACTGATCAGCAAGAAGATGTGACTCTAGTGAATAAGGGTCCCTCTGTTAGAGTTCAAAAGAATCATCCAAAAGAACTCATAATAGAGAGTCCTGATTCAGGTGTTATGACAAGGTCAAGAGAGGTTGTATCCAATGCTTGTTTTGTGACAAAGGTAGAACCAAAGAATGTGAAAGAAGCCTTGACAGATGAGTTTTGGATTGAAGCTATGCAAGAGGAGCTGAACCAGTTCAAGAGGAATGAAGTATGGGATTTAGTTCCTAGGCCTGAAGGAGTCAACATCATTGGTACTAAATGGGTCTATAGGAATAAATCTGATGAAAATGGTGTTGTCACTAGAAACAAGGCTAGGCTTGTGGGTCAAGGTTACTCTCAGATTGAAGGAGTAGACTTTGATGAAACATTTGCTCCTGTGGCACGTTTTGAATCCATAAGGTTACTTTTGGGAGTAGCATGTGTCTTGAAGTTCAAGCTATTTCAGATGGATGTGAAGAGTGCTTTCCTCAATGGATACTTGAATGAGGAAGTATATGTGGAGCAGCCAAAGGGATTTGTTGATCCAAATTTTCCATATCATGTCTACAGATTGAAGAAGGCATTGTATGGATTAAAGCAAGCTCCTAGGGCATGGTATGAGAGGCTAACCAAATTTCTTGTGCAGCAAGGTTATAGAAAAGGAGAAACTGACAAAACCTTGTTTGTAAGAGAAGAAAAAGTCAAATTCATGATTGCACAAATTTATGTAGATGATATTGTGTTTGGAGGAATGTCTGATCCCATGGTCAAGATGTTTGTGAATCAGATGCAATCTGAATTTGAGATGAGCCTTGTAGGTGAACTTACCTACTTTCTTGGTCTGCAAGTCAAACAGATGGAAGACACAATTTTCATCTCTCAAAGCAAGTATGCCAAGAACATTGTGAAGAAATTTGGAATGGAGAATGTAAATCACAAGAGAACTCCTGCAGCAACCCATCTCAAACTTTCTAAAGATGAGCATGGTGTCAGTGTTGATCAATTTCTATACAGAAGCATGATTGGCAGTCTACTCTATCTCACTGCAAGTAGACTTGACATTAGCTTTGCTGTTGGTGTGTGTGCAAGGTACCAAGCTGAGCCTAAGATGAGTCATTTGAATCAAGTCAAAAGGATTCTAAAGTATGTAAGTGGTACAAGTGATTATGGGATTCTCTACTCTCATGGTGAAGACACAAGATTGTTGGGTTATTGTGATGCTGACTGGGCAGGTAGTGCAGATGACAGGAAGAGCACCTCTGGTGGATGTTTCTTCTTGGGAAACAACCTGATATCATGGTTCAGCAAGAAACAAAATTGTGTTTCTCTTTCTACAGCTGAGGCTGAGTATATTGCAGTAGGAAGTAGTTGCTCTCAGCTACTTTGGATGAAGCAGATGTTGGGTGAGTACAATGTGCAGCAAGATGTGCTCACAATATACTATAACAATTTAAGTGCTATAAATATTTCCAAAAATCCTATCCGACATAGTAGGACAAAGCACATTGATATTTGTCACCATTTTATTAGAGATCTTGTGGAAGACAATGTTGTGACTCTAGAGCATGTTGCCAATGAGAATCAACTGGCAGATATTTTCACAAAGGCTTTAGATGCAAATAGGTTTGAGGTGTTGAGGGGCAAACTTGGTATTTGCCTCTATGAGGATCAATAGCCATAATAGCTATTCCGGCGTGCAACGGTTACCCGTCTTTCCCTCAATTCATAGTTGCACGCAATCCAAAGACAATCATATCAAATATTTTCCAACGGCTATTTCGCGATCAAATCTCCAGGAAATCCGTTTGTTCAAGATTTTATCACATTGCCTATCACATTGTTCACCACATTTGTTTCTCATACACTCAAACGACCTAAAAATTTTCTTGATCTCTCTGAAACCCTCTTTGTTCATCCCCTTCCACAAAATCCAACATTCCTCCATCATCACCAAAACCTAATTCCCCACATCAAGAAGGTATTCAAAGTGATATGATCGTTAATGCAACCCCTGTTTCAATGATCAAACCATCAAGATCAAAGAAAAGGAAGTCCAAACGATCAAGAAGGGAATCTACTCCCATTGCTGTAGAGGAAGTTGCTATTCCATCTCCTTCTACAGAGAAATCAAAGAAGAAGAAGAAGAAGAAAAACAAGAAGTCCAAGACTGGATCACCCAAGAGGGCTCACACTATGTCAAGCCTACATATTGATCCTCTTCCCTCTGAGAATGTTGATGCTGCTGCTGAAGCGTCTATTGGTGAAGAATCTTTAAAGCCTAACCCTAAGAAGGCTGTTTTAGAGACTTCTGGTGATTCAAGGCACCCCATGACCCAGAAGATCATTGATTCTGTGCTCAAGGCCCTGCAAGAGCCTGATGTTGTGGCAGATGTTGGCACATCATTGCCACAAGGAGAAGAAGAGTCTCATGCTGATGAAGAAGAGACTCCTGTTGTTGAAGAACAACCTGTCATTCCTGATTCTCCAGAACAGGAAATTGTTGAAGAAGCGCAACCTGATGAGGTTGAAGAACCCAAGGATGACACTCAGATTGACCAGAGTGAAGAAGCCAAGGGCTCTGAAGATGTGGAAGAATCCAATCCTTCTGACAAGGATGCTGATGGGGACACTACTATTGTGAATGTGGAGGATTATGACTCTGACATTCCCTTGAAGAAAGTTGCTGAGGATAGCATTGCAAGAAGGACCAGAAGTGGTAAAGGTCCTGCTACTACTAGTGGTTCTCCTGTTGTTGCTAAGGAGAAGAAGATGCCTCTCAAGAGGCAAGTTATGTATGGTCCCAAGAAGGGATACAGTAAGGTTGTGTTTCCACCAACAAAGAAGAAGACTCAGAAAAGAAAAGAGCCACCCATAAGTGACTCGGAGTATGATGGGGAGCGTGATGTAGGTCACATCAGTGAGTCTGAGGAGCGTAATGTGGAGCTTGATGTAGTCCACATTGAGTCTGCTGTAAAGAAGAGCTATGGGAAGAAGAAAATTCCTCAGGGAATTCCAGATATCCCTGTTGATCTGATTTCCTTCCACAATCCTGCCAATGCTAGCAAATGGAAGTATATTGCTCACAGAAGATTAGCTCTGGAGAGAGAGTTTAGTGCTGAAACCTTGTAGTGCAAGGAGGTTATGAAGCTGATTAAGCATGCTGGCTTGATGAAGACTGTGACAGGGTTGAATGACTGCTTTGAGAAGGTAGTCAAGGAGTTTTTGGTAAACATTCCTGTTAGCTGTGACAATCCTCTAGACAAGGAGTACCAGACTGTTTTTGTGAGAGGAAAAGAAATCAATTTCTCTCCTACTGTTATCAACAAGTTTTTGGGCAGAAGTGAAGAGCCCTATGCAGAGATGGAAGCCAATGACAACTATATTATCAAGGCCATCACTAGTGGAAAGGTCAAGTCCTGGCCTAAGAAAGGGAAGCTGCAAGCAAGCAAGCTCACTCCAATATACAACATCCTTAACAGGATTGCTGCTGCTAATTGGGTACCAACCACACACAACTGTGATGTGGCTACATGTTTGGCTAGATTCATCTATACTATAGGTAGCAAAATTAATTATGATTTTGGTACTTATATCTTTGACCAGACTGTCAAGCATGCCAAAACCCTAGCTGTTAAGTTGCCCATTGCTTTTCCCTCCCTACTGTGTGGAATCATATTGAGCCAGAGACCTGATGTTCTGGGAAAGTATGATTTGTCTTGCAGAAGAGAGTCTGCTATCTCTTTTAGTCTCAAGCAGTCTGATGTGACTCCTGATGTGGGCACATCCAGCTCAACTGGTGCAATGTCTAGGAAAAACATGATTGCTGCTTTGAGGGAGACTTGTAAGGCTTTGGATGAGAAGAAGACCAAGCTGGAAGCAGTCATTGCTGGACTGGAGCGTGAGGATGAGCAAACAATGGCTGAGGATGAGGAATTGGAGGAGGAGGAGCCCAATGACTCTGAGGCTGAGGAAACTGATGGGAGCCAGGATATTTGAATCTTTGTAATTCATTATTTCCCTGTATTCAGTATTTCCTTGTTTTGCTTGTATTTTGTGGGTTGTGCCCTGGATTTCTGTAGCACCTATGTGTGCCTATTCTGTACTGCTGCTCTAATAATGGCCTGAGTGCCTTTTACTGTTCATGCACCATCATCTCTACATCTATGCTATCTGCATTCTATGGTGTTTTCATTTACTCTCTATGTGTTTGACTATGTTTGTCAAAATTCTGGCTAAAAAGGGGGAGTAAAAATTACAATGAACAATTCTTAAAAATCTTAACTGCAGCAAATTGTGATGTGTGCACATCTGACTACACATCTGACATACATGCTTATTTTTCTTCAAATATTTTCTCAACAAATTTTTTGAAGAATTAGTTTTCTAAAACATGTTTTTCTGAAGACTTAATCTGTACATTTTCAACTGGGTGATGCATTCTTAAGAAGTCCACTTGAAGATGTTTATTTGTGTGATGTTTGACACATCTGTGAAGTTTTAACTTGGTCATGCATTCTGAAGAAGCCAGGTTTAAAACATCTGTACATATCTCTACTAGGTCATGCATTCTGAAGAAGCCTATAGGGGATATGAGATTTAGGGGGAGTACTTGGAAAATGCTCTAGTACAAAGGGGAGTAAACAACTACATGTTTGCATGAATCTATGCATAGCTGTGTTTGCTACCCTCCCTCATGTGTGCATGGAATCTCATGCTTGTATGTGTCTGGGAATTTATTTTTCTCAGTCTTTAGGAATTTATTTTTCCTATTGTGTGAGAGTTTATTTCTCTCCAATTATGTGAGGCTCATATCCGCTGTTGCATGCCTCTGATGTGCCTACACATCTCTCCAAGTCTTATTGGCTGACTCAAAGATTATTTTAGCCAAAATTTGCCAAAGGGGGAGATTGTTGAGGATTTTAGGGTGTTGGCTTTGTAGCGGCTGGAAAAATTTCTCATTTTTCTACAATGAAGTCGCCATCAATGTTTATTTATCCCAAAAGAGGGAAAGAAAAATACAGCAAAAACCTTTGGTTAGCATGGTTAAAGAACCATGGCGGGTTCGGGAGTTGGTTGTGCGAGAGGAAGGTGTTAGCACCCCTCGCACCCATCGTACTCGATGGGAACCATTCAGAGGTTTAAGGTTTACTTAACTGCTCAATATTACTGATTATCCGGTTATTTCTACTCCAATTATTAATTAAAAAAAAGGTTTTTTTTATTAACGAGTTTGACGGTTGTAGGAGCCCGCTCCTACGTATTCCCAGGTGCAATGGGAAACTCAAAACTCTCGTAGTTTTGGTAAAAAAGACTTGCGTGTTTGTTTGTTTTTAGCGGATAATGTTTATTTCGTATTCCGCTGATACAACAATGCTTGTATGTCCTAATCAGGAGCTTAAGCTGTGTATGTGTCAGAGGAATAGATAAAACATGTATCCATTTTTAAGAAAAGAGTTGTTAACGGACGATGCTTAATTCACATTCCGCTGATACAACATCGCTTGTATGTCCTAATCAGGAACTAAGCTTTGTATGTGTCAGAGGAATGGATAAAGCAATACCGGGTTTTGTTGAGAAAAAAAAAAGAGAAATTAAGTGAGTTGAGTTGTTTTTAACGTTTTGAAGTGAGAGTAACCCAATCCGCGGTTATACGTCATGCGTCATGAATCACTCGGGATCGGAATAGTCATACGTCACATCCGCCCTTTTTCACTTGCTTTTTTATGAAAATGTTATTTTTGTTTTTTATTATCGAAAACGTAATCCAATCAGACCAAGCAGATAATGAGAAGAAGAGAGAAGAAAAAGAGATCATAACAACATCAATAGGTAATGAATAATCACATAAATACATAACCATGCAATGTTACCTGAATGACATAAATGAATGAGCATAAAATAATTTAAATAAACAAGTTAAGCAACGAACAATATATGAAATATTTAATTAAATTAATATAAACTCTAAAGAGAGCTAATCAAGATGGTTTATAACATGAGACATGAATTAAGATGGAGGATTAGTGTTAGAACACAATTATTAATGCAAAGAACCCTATACAATCAAGCTAAAAAGCCTTAAGTTCAAATAATCACTTATAAATCAAACAACTTAATTAAGAATCACTTATGAAAATAAGTTTTAAAAATTTGGAAAAAATTTGTATACAGTAGCCACTGTATTTAAATTAATCTTGTGCAAAAATTTGGATCAAATAAGCTAAAGAGCTTTTTGAAATGACAAATAAGCACTTATTGTTAAAACAACTTAATTGAGAATCACTTCTGAAAATAAGTTTAAAAAATTTGGAAAAATTTGTATACAGTAGCCACTGTATTTAAATTCATCTTGTGCAAAAATTTGGATCAAATAAGCTAAAGAGCTTTTTGAAATCACAAATAAGCACTTATTGTTAAAACAACTTAATTAAAAATTACTTATGAAAATAAGTTTATAAAATTTGTATACAGTAGCCACTGTATATGGATTAATCTTGTGCAAAAATTTGGATCAAATAAGCTAAAGAGCTTTTTGAAATCACAAATAAGCACTTATTATTAAAATCACTTAATTGAATAATCACTTATCAAAATAAGTTTAAAAAAATTGGAAATGGAGTCAGAAATGACTAACATAATTTTAGCATAAACATGTGAACAATAAGCTTCAATAAGCTAGAGTTCACAAAAGTGCTTTTTGAAATAAGCTAAAAATTTAATTAAAATTAAGTTTTAAATGGGGGTGTATTTTATAAGGGCGCAGCAAAAATGGGGGTGCAATAGTAAGTCTGGGCTCTCAGGCCCAGTCATAAAAAAAAACTCCAGTGTAAACAGTCAACTTAGTGTACACGATACGTATCTCAGATCTGGTCCGTTCAGATCAATCCGAAGGTTAGGATTCAAACCATCAGGAAAATGATCATGTGCTTAGCAGGAAAGAAGGGAGAATCATGCGCGCTGCAGGGTCCACAGGATCTGGTCTTTAAAATGATCCAACACGTGAGATTTAAAAACGAGATCCAACAGACGCGACTTGTTCTGTTGATCCAACGGTTGATATTGAAACTGGAGATGAGAGGGGGTAGCGTGAGTCTTCTTCTTCCTCACGAAGAACACGACGTCGCCGGCCGGCCAACCTTCACCGGAGTTTCAAAACTCCTCCAAAAACAGCAAGTAGGTACACGATTTTGCTCATAATTCAACATAGATCAGGAATATGACCTTAGTTTCCTCAATCAGAGTCTCAGTTGTGAAAAAAACGAGAAAAACTTTAAATGAAAAAATTGGGAAAACACGATTTGAGCAAGATTAAGCACGATTAATGATTGGAAAAGGTTCTAGGTGTGATTATATGATGAATGGTGTTGAAAAGTGACTGAAACTGAGGCTAGAAACTCGTACTCAATTCTCACATTTTTGGAGGTTTTTTGAGGTTTTGATTCTCTCAAATTATGGGTTAGAGCTTGTGTTTTATGATCGGTTCTTGCTATTGGAAGTGTCTTATGAATTAAGTCAGGTATCTACATGGTGTTGAAAAATAATTCCTAACTGTTACTCTAATCAAAATTGGTCTCTAATAGTTTGCTGAGTTAACTGACCTAAGCTGGTATAGAAAAAGGAATCCTACTGGTTATGCTAAACAGTTTCTGGCTTCTCGCGGTAGGGTAGGAATACGAGTTGCAATGTTAAAACGCTAAACTATTCTTAGGGAGGCATTAAGAGTTGGCTTCCTATAGGATAACCTATTGGGAAGTTCTGAGATGAATATTCCAACTTGGTCCCTCTAGTATGGTACTAACAGATCTAACAACACTGATGAATCTCGCGGCTGAAAGGTAAGACTAGGTATTTAGGAAGAATCTTGGTCTACTGAGGGCTGAATTTTACTTGGCTCACATGTTTCTTGTAAACATGTTCACCGGGAGGCATGGTTACTCTCAAGTCCGGGGAATTTACCTGACACACGGTGTCAGTTAGATACGATAATGACCTACACACCTACGTTCTTTCATGAACAATCCTACTTCGAGCGATTAGTACTTTCATCAGATTGTTCCTGCTCTCCAAAACTTAACAACTGTTCCCTTACTACCTCCAGAATATCCTACTATCATTGGTTTTAATCCATCTTAACTCTTGGTACACTCGTTGGCGTTGCACCACTTACTCCTTTAGTCCTAACTGTTTCAGCTCTAACATCCGGTTAGAGAGAATTCTCGCCAACGATTGCTTCTGAACTGTAACTCCACTACGATCTTCTTACTTAACCACCGTGGTCCACTTCAGTTCTCAACCGTAATACCCTGCCTACCATGCACAATACTGAGTTGATCAGACTCAGCACGCGATGGTTTCAGCGTAAACAGTCCAGACTCCAAAGGGTCCGTACTACTAAGAGAGGGATTGTAATGACTCATGGCAAGGTCCGATACTAGATCGACCTGCTCTGATACCAATTGTAACGCCCCAACTAAATTATCTAGAATATTTAGTCGGAACATTAATAAATGAAATCTGAGTACATTTAAATTACAAAGAAATTAGCTGAATAATAAATTATCATTAAGATAATTTCAGAATGTTCAATACAATCAGCAAAAAGAAACTAAAACGGAAAACAAGCTAATTAAAAACAAGGAAGAAGAATAAATCTTCTAAGCTGACAATCCAAGCTCGGCTCCAATCGTCAGATCCAACCTGGTCCCTGCTCCGAAATAACCTGTCTTACCTATATCGAAAAGGGAGTGGGGTGAGACAGTCACTTCGTCCCAGTGAGTCCTACTATCCTCCTAAAGGCTATAAAGCCGGGGCACCTAATCAGTCGTATCATATTCCATTTCATAACTTAATTATCATAAACATAATAAATAAATGTGTAACACAGAATTAGTCTTGTTGATTTTAATCCGTAAACACTCTGAGGTGAGCATGTCTCAGAGGCCTGCCTTGTCCGCGAACAGAAAGCGTTCCGGCGTGCAGCTCACAAAGTTTTACTGGTGGAACATCTAAAACGAAGTCCACACGTGATATTATAATCACATACATAATTGACTGATTCTAAATTAATTACATGCTACCATAATTTCCCAAAGCCCGGGGAACATACATGGTTCTAAAATCCTAAGTTATTTCCCTGAATTCCTAAATTGTGTTGACCTCCTGATTGAACATTAATTAATTTTTATATATCTGCAAGTTATCTACCTCAGTGATGATATAAAACGAGTGCCTTTAAAAATAGTTTAGAAATAAAATAATATAAGCATTTCTGCACTTAGCTCGCTACGGCGAGTTAACTAGCTCGCCATGGCGAACTGCAGGTCCTGGCCTAAATCAACTCGCTTAGGCGAGCAATGCTAGCCATGGCGAGTTTCATCAGCCCAGAACTTGGTGCTCGCCATGAATACTCGCTAGCAACTCGCTATGGCGAGTTCATGCAGAAAGTGCCCTGTTTTACAAAAATCATCAATTTGAAGGGTTACACCTACAATCAAATTCTGAGGTAGTGCAGATACATGAAATAATTAATACAGAACAGAATGTAAGGGAATTTGGGGAGTTAATTCCCTTCACACAATTAATTTCCTAATTCCTAGTTAACATGCAATTATTTGATTTGGGGAAAAATCATCTAAACTACTTAAGCACCCACCTGATAAAAGAAGCTTTAAATACTCCTTGAGCTCTCCATAGCTACAGCAACCCTCAGCACTACCCACGAACTCAAGAAATAGCACGAACAGAGACACATGCTGCAACTCGCTGCTGAACTCGCTAGGCGAGTGGTTCAGCTCGCCACGGCGAGCTTGACGAGCTGAGGAACAAGGTTTGCCATTTTCCAAAGATTTCCACTTCCCATAGCATCAATGACATACCCAGTGTTGCAAGATTCGTGTTTTTGGATGATACATGCACATGCAGCAAAGAGTCCCAAGTATGGTTGAGATTTGAGAGATTGAGTTAATGAAGGGGAGTTTATGAGTTCATGAAGTTTGGGTTTAAGAATGGGAATGATGATAGTTTTTAATTTGAACCTCTGCAGTACAGTAGCATGTGAAGGATTTTCTGAGAATATGAAATGTGTGGTGTGATGTTAATAAGAATTTGCAAACAAGGAGAAATGGAAGAAAAGAGAAACTTTGAGATTATTGTTGTTGTAGGCGTGAATGAGTGAAGAGAAGGGGGAGGAGAGTTTGTACTTCAGCTTCTCTGAAGTTGTGAGATGAAGAAAGTGTTTATTGAGTTTTTGCATGTGAAAGTGAGTGGATTAATGAGTCACCTCCATTGGTGAGGTGTTGCATTTGGAGAGAAAATGAAATGAGTCAAAGGTGAGTCATGGTTGAGGAGAGAAATGGAGGGAAGGATCATTTCTTAGAGTTCTAATTAAATGATGAATGAAACATAATTGTACTAATGTGTATTTTTAGGTCCAAAAAGGGGTCCTAATTTAACACCTAATACACTTAATTCCCAAATTCACTTAATTAATTATCCCTAATTAATCCTTGAATTATTGAACAAGCTCTAATTAAATTTAATTAGATGGATAAAATTTGTGGGATGTTACAATCTACCCCCCTTAAAGAAATTTCGTCCTCGAAATTCAGAAATTTACCTTTAGGAAAGATAGGTATAACTTTTCTCATGACAGGTTTCCGTTCCTGAGTGAGTTAGTCGTCATGAGATTGAGCTCATCCGACTTTGCTTATTGGAATTTCCTTGTTCCGGAGGATCTTAACTTCACGATCAGCTATATGAACTGGATTTGGCTGATAAGTTTAGGCTGGCGGAAGATCAATCTCTAAAGAGTGATAAAGATCGGGAATGAATTTCCGAAGTTTGAGACACCTGAAACACGTCGTGTAACCCTGACCTGAATAAATATGGGGCTAACCGATAGGTTACTGAACCGACGCGTTGAGAGATCTGATAAGGTCTTATATACTTCGGATAGAATTTCTTCGTTTGAAAACACCTCCTAGTTCCAACTTTGGTGTTATTCTCAAGAACTCTGAATTACTTATATTCCTTGGAATAAAACTTTCCTCTCTCAAAGGTTATTCGTCCAAATTTGATCATCTAACTATGTTCTTCGTATGATCTCGCGCTACGCACTCTGATCCGACTACTTATTGTCCTTCTTTTTATCTATGTCATCATGGTCTTATTCCAAATTGTCTAACACAATGACGCACCGTCTCTTCTTCCAAGTTACCTCTACCATTACTACGTCTCTCATTTGATAGCCACAAAATAAAACTTGCCTTGCTTATGATAGCAGGCATGTGACAGTATTCTCAATACTCTACAACAGTCCAATAGTTCGCAATACTTTGGCATACCGTACTTATTATTATCATTCCACACTAGACTTCCACAGGCCGGTATCTGGCCTGGTTGTCGCTATGTGAATAGCTGAATTGGATAAGTTTGGGTATTGGTATTGACAATCCAAAACCTTTCTCTTCGAGGCTTTTCTCAATTCCGAAGGCTGCAGCTCGCGACACGTCACACGTACCACTGTCCCGTTCATGTCGTGTAAAATACTCCAGGATAGATCGAAGTATAAAACGAGTGAAGAACGCTTAAGCACTATAGATCCTTTCGCCAATGAGTTAGACTCATCTGCAACCGAGTCCATAGTACTACAGAATTTTCCACCTACTATTTCAATCCATCCTAGCACAACACTGTGATCGAGTAACACATTTAACATGTCGAAGGACTGAGGTTCGAATCTTCCTTTAAGGATACAATTAGGTTGATTGAATAATTTTACTGATTGGCTGAATGGAAGAATTTGACTAACGGGATTGGATTCAAATGATGGCTGATTGGATATGGAAGATTTGCACACTCGACACAGAATTTGGACTTAAATCCCTTGTCCAAATTAGTCAATGTGTCAGTGTAAAAATTTGGATTCACTACAAGGAACTCTTTTATTCTACACGAGAAATTTGATTGATGATGATCTAAATCTATCATTGATAAAGTTCAGAGAAACTGAATCGGTTGACAGAGAATGAAATGGTTCAGACTCGTATTCAGAGAATAGCTTTGATGAGATATCTAGATGTTAATACTTCTACTAACTCCTATCTCTATGTGACTGAAGATCTGAAACTTAACTGGAATTTAGCTGATAAGACTTCGAAAGTTTTCTCAATGGAGGACTTATATGATTAACTGATATTGACACTGAACGGAATAGTTCGGCGGATAACTGACTAGTAACACTGGTCAAAAGATTGATACGATGAGTAAGAGCTTGAACTGAATTTTTCATGTGTCCGCTCCAGCTAAACTGGATTCGACGAATTATATGTAGTTCCTAACAATGTAACTGGAAGGCTGGAAAGATTGAACAAGATTACAGATAAGTGACATCCCATAGTTGTCAGTTTGACTGACCGATGTCGAGGAATTTGGAAAGTTTAGATTTCAACTACTCCGAGTGATAACTACGACTGACAGATGATAAGGCACGAGGAAGAATTATCTGTCCGAGACATAATCAGACAAGTTAGGGTATGAACCCGTTCCATATTCCCATGTCTAATGGATACCCAATCCAGTATGATTTGGTTCGAAGAACTGAGCTTACCGAAGGTCTGAAAGAATGGTCAAGAATTTGGAAGTTTGGCTTCTATTGGTTTCGTCTCAAAACGAAGTATTGAGAACACTCTTAAAGAAATTCTGGCTGATAAGGAATAAATCCAACTTAGCGATTTCGTTCGGGATAACTAACATGGATACTCTACGATTGATCTAGATGGCTGAAGGCGCTAATGATAACTCCTGATCTCTGCTAAATTGATCGAGACTTGAATACTAGTGATTCAGTACTAAGGTTGATCTCAAGAGGTAGATTGGTCTACTGTAACTAGTTCTTTATTGATAATGTACTAAGTGATACAATAATGGCTGGTATCTAAGGAAATTAATAACATGGGTGATTCAACTTAGTTTCTCTCACAAGGTATCTACCTAAGCCACGACACTAAGCTGCTAATGTAGGGAATACGTGATAGTGCTAGGTAAACTACTTGGCAACTAAGTTTGGTCAAGAAATATTTCTACTTGTCATTCCGATTGAGGTTATATCCCAAGTAGGCTGGGTGTGATTTCTAGAATAACGTGTTGAGTTGAAACTATCTTATTTGGCATGTAGCAATATCCTACGTGGAAACATAACAGGCTGAAGCTAAGGTGGCCTAAGTCAACTATTTTTCTTATGCGAATGGTCGGGTGATTTACTGATGCTAGGCTACTAGCTCAAGATGAGTGAACAACTACACCTAATAAGTCCATATGGTAAAAGTTTAGAAGATGAATTTCTTAACTGTTGCATCTAATACTGCTCAACTTCTAGTGATAAGGTACAACTATGGTTGTTACTTACAATGGCTAATTCGGTTAGTTCTTGTTTCTATTGCTCGCGAATGATGCCTTATGAATTAAGTCAGGTATCTACATGGTGTTGAAAAATAATTCCTAACTGTTACTCTAATCAAAATTGGTCTCTAATAGTTTGCTGAGTTAATTGACCTAAGCTGGTATAGAAAAAGGAATCCTACTGGTTATGCTAAACAGTTTCTGGCTTCTCGCGGTAGGGTAGGAATACGAGTTGCAATGTTAAAACGCTAAACTATTCTTAGGGAGGCATTAAGAGTTGGCTTCCTATAGGATAATCTATTGGGAAGTTCTCAGATGAATATTCCAACTTGGTCCCTCTAGTATGGTACTAACAGATCTAACAACACTGATGAATCTCGCGGCTGAAAGGTAAGACTAGGTATTTAGGAAGAATCTTGGTCTACTGAGGGCTGAATTTTACTTGGCTCACATGTTTCTTGTAAACATGTTCACCGGGAGGCATGGTTACTCTCAAGTCCGGGGAATTTACCTGACACACGGTGTCAGTTAGATACGATAATGACCTACACACCTACGTTCTTTCATGAACAATCCTACTTCGAGCGATTAGTACTTTCATTAGATTGTTCCTACTCTCCAAAACTTAACAACTGTTCCCTTACTACCTCCAGAATATCCTACTATCATTGGTTTTAATCCGTCTTAACTCTTGGTACACTCGTTGGCGTTGCACCACTTACTCCTTTAGTCCTAACTGTTTCAGCTCTAACATCCGGTTAGAGAGAATTCTCGCCAACGATTGCTTCTGAACTGTAACTCCACTACGATCTTCTTACTTAACCACCGTGGTCCACTTCAGTTCTCAACCGTAATACCCTGCCTACCATGCACAATACTGAGTTGATCAGACTCAGCACGCGATGGTTTCAGCGTAAACAGTCCAGACTCCAAAGGGTCCGTACTACTAAGAGAGGGATTGTAATGACTCATGGCAAGGTCCGATACTAGATCGACCTGCTCTGATACCAATTGTAACGCCCCAACTAAATTATCTAGAATATTTAGTCGGAACATTAATAAATGAAATCTGAGTACATTTAAATTACAAAGAAATTAGCTGAATAATAAATTATCATTAAGATAATTTCAGAATGTTCAATACAATCAGCAAAAAGAAACTAAAACGGAAAACAAGCTAATTAAAAACAAGGAAGAAGAATAAATCTTCTAAGCTGACAATCCAAGCTCGGCTCCAATCGTCAGATCCAACCTGGTCCCTGCTCCGAAATAACCTGTCTTACCTATATCGAAAAGGGAGTGGGGTGAGACAGTCACTTCGTCCCAGTGAGTCCTACTATCCTCCTAAAGGCTATAAAGCCGGGGCACCTAATCAGTCGTATCATATTCCATTTCATAACTTAATTATCATAAACATAATAAATAAATGTGTAACACAGAATTAGTCTTGTTGATTTTAATCCGCAAACACTCTGAGGTGAGCATGTCTCAGAGGCCTGCCTTGTCCGCGAACAGAAAGCGTTCCGGCGTGCAGCTCACAAAGTTTTACTGGTGGAACATCTAAAACGAAGTCCACACGTGATATTATAATCACATACATAATTGACTGATTCTAAATTAATTACATGCTACCATAATTTCCCAAAGCCCGGGGAACATACATGGTTCTAAAATCCTAAGTTATTTCCCTGAATTCCTAAATTGTGTTGACCTCCTGATTGAACATTAATTAATTTTTATATATCTGCAAGTTATCTACCTCAGTGATGATATAAAACGAGTGCCTTTAAAAATAGTTTAGAAATAAAATAATATAAGCATTTCTGCACTTAGCTCGCTACGGCGAGTTAACTAGCTCGCCATGGCGAACTGCAGGTCCTGGCCTAAATCAACTCGCTTAGGCGAGCAGTGCTAGCCATGGCGAGTTTCATCAGCCCAGAACTTCGTGCTCGCCATGAATACTCGCTAGCAACTCGCTATGGCGAGTTCATGCAGAAAGTGCCCTGTTTTACAAAAATCACCAATTTGAAGGGTTACACCTACAATCAAATTCTGAGGTAGTGCAGATTCATGAAATAATTAATACAGAACAAAATGTAAGGGAATTTGGGGAGTTAATTCCCTTCACACAATTAATTTCCTAATTCCTAGTTAACATGCAATTATTTGATTTGGGGAAAAATCATCTAAACTACTTAAGCACCCACCTGATAAAAGAAGCTTTAAATCCTCCTTGAGCTCTCCATAGCTACAGCAACCCTCAACACTACCCACGAACTCAAGAAATAGCACGAACAGAGACACATGCAGCAACTCGCTGCTGAACTCGCTAGGCGAGTGGTTCAGCTCGCCACGGCGAGCTTGACGAGCTGAGGAACAAGGTTTGCCATTTTCCAAAGATTTCCACTTCCCATAGCATCAATGACATACCCAGTGTTGCAAGATTCGTGTTTTTGGATGATACATGCACATGCAGCAAGGAGTCCCAAGTATGGTTGAGATTTGAGAGATTGAGTTAATGAAGGGGAGTTTATGAGTTCATGAAGTTTGGGTTTAAGAATGGGAATGATGATAGTTTTTAATTTGAACCTCTGCAGTACAGTAGCATGTGAAGGATTTTCTGAGAATATGAAATGTGTGGTGTGATGTTAATAAGAATTTGCAAACAAGGAGAAATGGAAGAAAAGAGAAACTTTGAGATTATTGTTGTTGTAGGCGTGAATGAGTGAAGAGAAGGGGGAGGAGAGTTTGTACTTCAGCTTCTCTGAAGTTGTGAGATGAAGAAAGTGTTTATTGAGTTTTTGCATGTGAAAGTGAGTGGATTAATGAGTCACCTCCATTGGTGAGGTGTTGCATTTGGAGAGAAAATGAAATGAGTCAAAGGTGAGTCATGGTTGAGGAGAGAAATGGAGGGAAGGATCATTTCTTAGAGTTCTAATTAAATGATGAATGAAACATAATTGTACTAATGTGTATTTTTAGGTCCAAAAAGGGGTCCTAATTTAACACCTAATACACTTAATTCCCAAATTCACTTAATTAATTATCCCTAATTAATCCTTGAATTATTGAACAAGCTCTAATTAAATTTAATTAGATGGATAAAATTTGTGGGATGTTACAGAATCAAATGAGAAAAGGGTATAAGGGACATAGTACAAATGAATGATTTTTTGTGATTTTTCAAAATGGATAAATATGAAATTTTTGTTGTACTATGATGAGGTGTTATTCTAGGAATGTTCTAGGTTGTTTAATGATAAGGATGATGATGTGTTAATGATTGAGAGAATTTTTTGAATTTTCTTTGATTTTTAAGACAAAAGAAAAATGATTAAATATGCATAAAATAATAAAATAATAAATAAATAAATAAAATAAACATGCATGATGATGAATGATAACTTTAATTTTAATTTTAACATGGGAAAGATGTTGATTGGAATTTGTCATGAGAAATAATGAAGAAAAAGTGTTATTTTGTTCATGAAGTAATCTAAAAATAAAAAATTAGAAAAAATGCAAATAAAAAAGGAAAATTCATGAAAAATAATAAAATAAGCCAAGAAAATGTTTTTTTAAGAATTTTTGTAAAAATTTATGCATTTTTATGTATTTTATGCAAAAATGTGAAAAAACTAATTTTTATCAATTAATTTTTCTTGAAAGGGCAAAATGGGAATAAAAAAATATGGGGCAAAATTAGGGTATGACAGGCTTCATTTGGTAAAATAAGCCTAATTCCATGATGTGGAGCATGATGTGTGGCACATCAGGGTTCACATCTGGACGCCCTAGCTGGACGCGCCTTTATTCTTTTACGCGTGATCTTTTGAAAAAGATTTGTTTTTCAAATTAAATCGTGCCAGCTTGCGCGCCAAGGAACAAGATAATCTTTCATGGATATGTTTTATTTTATTGGCCGACTTTGATCAAAAATATTTGAAACAAACAATTAAAAGATTATGATCAAATAAATCTCAAGGCATGGTATGAAGGCCAACTCATCAAAGCCCATGAAGCTTGTTCTATATAAAGGAAGACTGAAGACATTATTATTCACGAAACCAAGTATTGAAGATATTGAGTCTTAAGTTTTTAGTCTGTTCATTGTTCTTTGTGAGCCTTCACTTGGATCATAGTTTTGATACAAGTAAGGACTGGGTTTATAGAGTTGTAATCTCCAGTTGTCTTTCTCCAAAGCTTTGAAGCAAGGAGTTAGATTGTGCAACACTCTAAGTCTTTAGGTACGAGTGCTTTGCTTGTCTAGGAGTGTGTCTCCAATTGAGTTTGTTATTAAATCCTTACTGGGTAAGGTTGAGGGGGAGTGAGCAAATGTTCTCATATCTAGGAGTTCCTAGGTAGAATTAACACGGGTAGTGATTAAGTGAGAAGTTGTAAACGGGGGAGTTTAACTTTGAATTGATACTACCATAGTGAATTCATCCCTGGATTGGTATCCTCCAGAATAGGGCTTGTTATAAGTGCCGATCTGGGTTATCAAACTCTGTGTGTTTTATTGTTTCCTGCACTTTATATTGTTTACTTGTTCATCAAGTTTAGTATGTCCACGATGTTGACACATTAGGCTACACATCGTACGATTTTCCTAAAGTGTACACATCGTGCTGCACATCTGACACTTGCCACCAGAATTTCAATCATGAAAGGTAATATTATTGTGCAGATACCATAAGTCAATATCTAATTTGATGAGAGACCGAATTAGAATATTGAAAACTAAGAAATAACCCTAAGGTTATTTATAAGGGTTATGGTCCACAATTGTAGAGAAGGTGAAAAACAACGCATCAGATAAATTTCTCTCTTCAATGGCAAATTCAGGTACGCTTCCGCTTATGTCTACGGTATTTTCTTGATGATTAACTTGATTGGATTCTAGGGTTTACGAATTAAGTTTAATTCCAACAAGCACGTGGACTGTTTCTGTGTTGACAGTCGGCTCATTCGTCTCAATATGTTAGGGACTTCTAGCTTGTCTTTTAGGATTAATTAGAAATGGTTATGTTTTATTATCCCGCGTCTTTCGTGTGGAGTCACTTAGTTAGGTTTATGTCCCCCAGTTTATGTATATATTGTTTTTTTCTTTTTATAATAATATGAGCTATATATAGAGGATGTAGACGAATAAGAGTGTCAACATAATTGACATGTCTATTCTGACCTTAATATCTAAATGCTTTTAACTTTTAAAAAATAAAATAAAATAAATGCACAATAAAAAGCAGTCCCTACCCAATACCATAAAAGCAGTAAGAAGGTTCTTGATGACTCAGCTAGCAACATATAGCTAGCTAGTAGCATGCATGGGAGATTAATTCAGGCAAAGATATTGCAATGGAAACCATAACATGTCACCCGTTCTTTGTGCATTTGTGTGTATTATTGTATTTTTTTGTCCCTGTAGTTACACCTATGGGTGCGTTTGTTTGAGATTTTTTTTAAAAAAAATTTATTTTTTTTTAAAAAATAGATTTTTTTAAAAAAAAAATCCATTTTGTAATGTTGATAGTGTTTATTACAGATTTTTTTAAAAATCATTTTCTTATAAAAATCATTTTTAGCCTCAAAATGAAAATCTATTTCTAATAGCTTTTCAAGAATTTATTTTTTTTAAATTAAGGAATCTAAGTGTATGAACTTCTTTTTTTTTTTAAAAAAATAGATTTTTATGATTGTAAACAAACACAAAGTAGCTTTAGATTTTCTTCAAAATCTCTACAAAAAAATCTCTAAATTTTTTTTTAAAAAATCATTTTTTTTAAAGCTTAAACAAACGCACCCTATATCTACTCAATATATTGCACTGCTACGAAGTCAATAATCAAGATACTAGTATAGTAGTACTTCTCTATCTTGTAATAACCAACCAAATATCTTAATACACAGATTCAATCTAAATTAATACTTGATAGAGTTGGTTTAATTTTTTATGTTCGGTTCCAAACTAAATCAAATTAATTAAACTTGTCTTTTACGATTTTTTATAAATAGTTTAGTGATTATTTGATGAATGCATCTTTGAAATGAGTATTGAGCCTAATTCACCTTTACAAAATCAGTTTATAAAGTAATGATTGTCACTTACTTATAAACTCGTATTCAGATCATGTCATGTTTAATGTAGGATTTCTCAACACACCCCCCACGCCCAATACTATTGGGCTTGATGTGGATATAAATGGTGGGTGGTCGGCCCAATGCATCTTAGTGATACCATTTTAAAATTGAGTATTGAGTCTAACTCATCCTTACAAAACCGACTTGTAAGATATATGGTGATTATCTCTTACTTATAAACTTTTATTCAGACAATCTTATGTCCAATGTGAGAATTTTTAACACATAATTATATTCATCATTTTATGATTAAATGTTAAATAGTGCTCTAGGAACATATGTTGGGGATTTAATTTTATTTTTTTTGGAAATGGTGTAGTCAATACAACATTTCAAGCAAAATAGCGGAGTCAATATTTACAATATTTTAAAAATTGGTGGTGCAACTTGTTGCTCATTTTTCTTTCATTAATCCTTTGATTTTAAGCAAAATATCCTTTGATTATATTTTTCTTGTTGATTGTATTTTTATAAATGTATAACCTTTATTAACTTTTTTATTGAATTTTATTAAAGTAAATATAGTTATAAAAATTAAGCCAAAAATACTTTAATTTTTTTTTATGTAGACTGAATTAAGAGTACCATGCAGTTCGAGTAGAGCGACTCACTGCTCAGTGATCCAAGATATAATACCTTAATCGAAATGAACACTGATCCAAATTTCGAAACCATATTTTCAAGCTTTCGAAGACATTTTTTTTTGTAAAAAAGAAATACATTTTTCTTTGTGATTTTTAGAATTCTAATACTATCTTCGGTCCTTAATATAATTTTTTTTTTTTTTACTTTTTAGATTAATTGAGAATCTAATGTATCTAGTCCATAATATTATTGACTAGACACATTAGATTTTCAATAAATTTAAATAGTAAAATTTTTCTTATATTAAGGACCGAAGAGAGTAATAATCACTATAAGACTGAGCATCACCCTTGATTAATGAGTATTTATATGAACGGTTCAATTCCTGTATGATTAGATATATAGAAATATGGGATTATAAATGTACCTCTTCGGTGGTGTCTCTTTCATTAGTATATATATATATATATATATATATATGACACTTTTATTTTGTAATTTCTCTTTTATCGAATTTTATTCGTCTTGTACCAAGATTTGGTTATTAATTATATATTTATCGTTAAAAAAAAATAGTAGACAACATATATTACAGCAATGATTATTTTAAAGAAAATAGCAATAAGCTGTCTAAACCGTGAATTCGTGAAATGAGACATCCAAACAATGCGCAAAAAAACATATTGCTCTCGCTAGTCATTCCTTGCATGAGTGTATTCAAGGAAAGGAAGCTGTACATGTTTGAGAAAACGTCCACCAGTAGGGTATATTTACATAATTATAGAAAGCAACGTTTAAAATGCATGTATAACTTGATTGTTTTTTAGGTAAAGTATTATAAGTCATAAATATATAACTTGATTTTCATAAAAAAAATGTATAACTTGTTAAAAAGTTTAAAGGAAAATACTGGGTGGAACTTACGATAACCAACAAGCACGACTAGAGACGAATAGCTAGTAATTGTCTAATGGATTATGTAAACCACAACTTGTATTTTCTTCGTCCCATATTTTTTATTTCATTCCTTAATTTCCGTGTTGTTCCCCTTCGTTGCTATACAAATCGTGCTATATATATAAAGTTTAAATTCACATTTACACAAAAATAATAATTTAATTTTGATCTAAGATCAAATTAGCGGTCAATTGCAAAATTCGAATTAGAATTTTTAACTTAATTAAGTAGACAACTTAAAGTAATCTCATAATAATTTTGGATTTTTCGGATGTATGAGACTTTTTTAACTTAGTTTTTTTTTTTTTTTTGAATGGGTATGAGACTAATTTTAGAGTTAGCAATAAGCCATTAGTTTTTCTATTCCAAAGCTGACCACCTCCCAAATGGACAACTTCAAGGAACCAAATCATTTTTGAAAAAAAAAATCATGTTGATTATCTACTCTCCGAACCATATGTTATAGTTGCTTCATTGTTTGTTTATTTATTTATTTTTTTTTTGTTATATGCTTCATTGTTTATTTAAAAATAGGCAATATACATTTGAACTTCTAGAACTTATTAAATTGTACGAGTCAACAAAAATAAGTTGTAATATTGAACGTAGTCGTGTTTTATATTTGTATAGGGTTTGTTATAGGAGGTAAGTAAAATATGAAAAATATTATTCCATTTTTGAATTCAAGTTCTTTCGAACGATTTGATTGGAGTTTGTTAACTACTTGACTACAATCACTTTGATTATTAAACTTACATGTTTTAAAAAAGGTAAAATTACACAATTGGTTTTTTATCTTATTTTTTTTCAAACACTTTAATCCTTTATCTTTTATTTGTAACACTTTGGTCTAACATTCATATAAATTTTTTTTCTCATATTTTTTTATTAAAAAAATGTTGAATTTTATTTTTTTAAAGATACATTTTTTTTTGGCCAGGTAGATTAAATGAAACTCATAAGGACATTTTAAGATACATTTTTATTAAAATTAAATGAAACTCATAATAATTTTTTTTTTTGAAATGGCAAAGAATTTTATTAAGCACTATACTTGGCACAAGGAGTACTAGCAAGGCAAAAAGGGAACCATACAACAGGATGCTAACAGCAGGAAAAAAACCAAAACAACACCAAGAAGCCCAAGCCAACACAATAAACAACTAAAGGCAAAAAACCAAAACAGCACCCATCAAAGAGCAAATAACCAACACAACCCCTAACCCAAATACCGATCCCCACTAGCGAAGGGCAGCAGCAAAGCGCTCAGGCGGACCTCAAACAACAAACCAGACCGGACCAAAACTAGCGGAGAAAGCAATCTCCTAGGTCCCAAATCCATTCATAGAAGAGACACGGGAGGATATTAAGGCGGTCCGAACTCCACTTCCAATAGAGAAGCTTAATACTCTCACTAATCTCCTTTGGGTCCTCCAACACATTATTAAAAACTAGATTGTTCCGAGCTCTCCATAAAAGCCAAACCACCGTATGCCACACCAACCGGACGCCTTTACGATACTTTTTATTAGTAGCCGCCTCACTCACACAATCAAAGAGCATCAACAAATTTGGAGGCAAAACTATCACCATCCCCAACCACTTAAAAATGTCATACCAAACCGTCATCGCCACATTACAATGAAGGAAAATGTGGTTAGCGGTTTCGGGGGAGGTAGCACACCACACACAATTGCCATGAAGAGCATCTTGCACGATACCTCTCTTGAGGAGATTATCCCTAGTCGGGAGCCTATTATGGAGGAGTTGCCAAGAGAAGGCAATCACCTTAGAGGGTGCCGGGCTCTCCCATATGTCACCAAAAATCTTCAATTCAAAGTTACTAAAAATCAAGTCATCTTTAAACTCCATGAGTGCTTCATAAGCGGATTTCACCGAAAATCCGTCACCCGGATTAAGCTTCCAATTCCACACATCAAGATCACGGGAAAGCGAAACATTCCTAAGATCCCCCAACAATTGTTCCAAACTTTCCTCCTCCCATTGGAACAAACGACGCCTCCAAGAGAAATTCCACCTATTCCTATCATTCTCCGAAACCAACAATTCCCCAACATAGGACTCTTTGTCCAAAGAGAGAGAGAACAACCGCGGAAACTTTTGACGGATAGGAAGCTCCCCAAGCCAAGAATCACACCAAAATCTAGTTCGCATCCCATTCCCAATTTTCCACTCCATAACCTCCTCCAACCACTTGGATGGAGCCACACAATTTTCAATTTGAAAAATCTTCTTCCACCAAAGGGGCGCATAGTAAGGAGGTATACTAGAGGATAAATTCACATTATTCAAGATATGAACTCCGTATTTAGCCACCAAAACATCCTTCCAAAGGGTCACCACATCATTATCAAGTAACCTCCACCTCCATTTATAAAGAAGGCTTAGATTAACAACTTCAAGATCTCTAACTCCTAAGCCCCCCCTACTCTTAGCTTTGCAAACCACCTTCCATTTTACCCAACTAAGTTTCTTTTCACGTTTCACCCCACCCCAAAGAAAATCACGTTGTATCCGCACCACCTTCTTTCGAACACTCACCGGCATCTTCATGTATGACATATAAAAGTTTGGGATAGAATTCAAAACTGAGTTGATAAGAACTATTCTACCTCCAAAACTAACATGTTTATGGCTCCAAGAATTCAATTTACTCCAAATCTTTTCTACCATCGGCGCCCAAGTTGCCAAATTTCTAGGATTCGCACCCACCGGAAGACCAAGATAATTGAAGGGGAGGTGTCCCCTAATACAATTAAGAAAAGTGCTCGCCGACTCCATGAACTCATTACCAACATTGACACCAATAATGTTACTCTTCCAAAAATTCACCTTAAGGCCGGAGGCCAATTCAAAGCCTCGGAGAATCGCTTTTAACGTCCAAAGATTCTCCACCGACGCCTCTCCGATACAAAGGGTATCGTCCGCATATTGGAGGTGAGAGATTATGGGTCCCCCACTACACACTTCAAAACCTTTAAACAAACTAAGCTCTCCCGCCCTTCTCATAGCACCCCCAAAACCTTCCGCAACCAACAAAAATAAAAAGGGAGCTAAGGGATCACCTTGCTTAAGGGCTTTTTGGATGTTGATTTCCCCCGTTGGGCTTCCATTCACAAGCACCGAAAGGTTACCACCAAAAACGCAAGCTCTCATCCAACCGACCCAAGAATCAAAAAAACCAAATCTCTTGAGCATATATTCCAAGAATCCCCAATCAACGGAGTCATAGGCCTTCTCAAAGTCAACTTTAAAAATTATGCACTCTTTATGTTGACGCTTCGCCAAGTCAACCAACTCATTTACCACCAAGACGCCATCAACCAAATTTCTACCTTTAATAAAAGCCGATTGATTCGGAGCAATAAGAGCAGTCATCACCTTAGCCAATCTAGAAGTCAACACTTTGGCTATTAGCTTATACAAACACCCAAGCAACGATATCGGTCTATAATCTCCCAAACCAAAAGGCGAGTTAACTTTTGGAATAAGAGTTACAAAGTAAGAGAGAAAACTCTTCGGCAAGCTTCCAATTCCATGGAATTGATCAAACATAATTCTAATCTCCCCTTTAATAAGCTCCCAACACTTTTTAAGAAAGGCAAAATTGAATCCGTCCGGACCTGGGCTCTTGTTCCCATCACTGTCAAAAACTATCAAGTGAATTTCGTCAAGAGAGAAAGGGGCCGTCAACAATCTATTATCATCTAGAGACAAGTTTGGAAACAACACCCCATCTAGATTCGGCCGAATAGCACTAGGAGACGAAAAATGATTAGTGAAGAAGTTAACCACCTACTCTCGGATGAGTGATGGTTTTTCAAGCCACATCTCACCAAGCTTGAGAATTGAAATATTATTCCTTCTAGACCTCGCCGCCACACTCCCATGAAAGAATTTTGAGTTTGCATCCCCAAGGCAAAGCCATTTAGACCTTGATCTTTGGAAAATTGACGCTTTTTTAATTTTTTGGAGCTTCCAAAATTCAACAAAAAAATCTTTCCTCAAAGCCACATCAACAGTAGACAAACCCACGCCTTCACCCCGAACATCCAACTCCCCAATCCCTTCCAGACCTCTTTGATTTTGTTCTCCAAGCACCCAAATTCTAACTTACTCCAATCCTTAAGATAAAATTTAAGCCTTCTAAGCTTATCTCTTAAGATACACGCCATCCAACCATTGACCTCTTGAGCACGCCACCAATCCTCCACAACATTTGCAATTTTTTTATGCTCCAACCAATAATTATTGAACCTAAAGGGTTTAGGTCCCCAATTATTATCATGGTATTTCAAAAACACCGGACAATGATCCGAAACATCTCTCGGGCAAACCCACACGGAGCACTCACCCCAAACATCCAACCAATCCGATGAAACTCAACATCTATCAATTCGACTCATGGTTATACCATTCGGATGATACCAAATGAACTTTCTTCCAAGTAAAGGAAGGTGCACCAAGTCCAACTCCTCCAAAGCTTCATGAAACCCCCTCATTTCCACCGTAGTAGAGGTCACAACATTCACACCTCTCCTTTCCTCCGGAAATAACACCGCATTGAAATCGCCAATAAGACACCAATTCCCCCTACCAAAACTGGATTTTGACATACAAATATTACTCCAAAGACGCTTTTTCGAAACAAGTTCACATTTAGAGTAAATGTTTACCACATAGCAAATATTTTTCATAACACCACATTCTAAGCACACTCCAACAAAACCCTCCCCCATAAAAGTAAAAACAAGTTTGGAAGTGTTCTTACCCCAAATTGAGAGAATTCCACCACTAGCTCCTTCGGAAGGAAGAAAAGCCCAATCACAATCATTAGAGCCCCATAAATAATGACACAAATTATCCGAAATAATCTCCAACTTTGTTTCTTGTAATGCTAAAAAATCCACATTGTTTTCTCGGACCAAGTCTCTAATTTTCCTCCTCTTCGCCCGCCCCCGTAGCCCTCTAACATTGAAGGACATAACAATCATTGATAACCATTTTTGATATCCCACTCCCGTTTCTTTGACCTGTCACGCAACTCATCAGAGGTTATCGCTTTCACCACCTCATCATTAGACTCATTATACATAAAGCCTACAGACTGTTGAATTTGAAGCAATTTCTCCGCCTCTGCAACAATAGGGTCACGTTGAGGTTGCCCACTAATATCGTCGCCCACATCATCTTGGATTACAGCCAAGGAATTGTTTGAGATAGGAGAGCCAATCTCAGGGAGCACCACTTCAAGAAACACACCGTCCAAACAGTTTTGAACCAAAGGGCCAGGAGTAGCAGCAATAATTTCCTGGGTGGACGCGCTTTTGTCAATAGAACCCACTCCACAAATAGCTTCAACCTCTCCTCTGCCTTTCTTCTTATTCCTAAGTCTTCCTCCTCCCTCCTTCACAGCCTCCACTAGTTGCAAGAATTTTGGAGCCCCCAAATTAGTGTTTTTTGTGAATTTGGATCTGCCTTTGGGTCTCCTAGATCTTCCTCGCCGTATTTCCCCATCTGTAGCTTTTTCTGTGACATATTTACTGGTAATTTACATATCTCTACTACTAACCCCCCTTCTAAATTCAATAAGAGAGATTGAATCATTGAAATCCAAATCCTCCTCCTGTCTTCGGCCCAGACCAGCTGACGGCCCACTAACCCGGTTAGGGGGGTAGAGAGCTGGGTCGATTTTTATGCCCACCCGAAATTTGGTTTGCTCCAAAATCCTTTGACTTAATTGACTTTTCATTTAATGCTCCACTTGACAACTCTGGCCCACCATGAACTTTTCCCACTTCCCCCTCTGGACACGTCTCCATCTCACACTCTCCCATTCCACCACACTTCCCCACCCTCTTACGTTTTGACAACTTTCCACCTCGGGACCCACTTCTTTGTGAGACATCAGCTGTACCACTCTCATTCATAGTACACTGTAGCGCCTCATTCCCTCTTTGATCAACTGACATTCCTCCTGCCACCAAAGGTTGAACTTGTCTCTTTCCTACCTTGTCTAAAGCAACATCAACATCATTCTCTAGGCCAGTGACATGGACAGGAGTTTGAACTTGCCGGAAAACCGCTTCATCTTCGTTACCGGAGCTGCAGTCTTCATCTTCCTCCTCTACCAAACCATTATTACCACCACCCTGCCCCTTCTGCTTCTCTGCCGGAAAATTCACAGACTCCACCCAACTATGCTCCTCATCATCAACACGTTCACCTTGAAAAAAACCATAATCCACTACCCTCTCTTCAACCACCCTTAGGTTATACGTAACGCCCAAGGCTTTGATCAAAACAGGGTCATCTATAGCTCCCCGAAACGAGGTAGAGATTTTGATTGTAGCAACATCCAAGTGAGCTCTTGAAGCTGTATTATTATCAAAATCAATGAATTCCCCATACTTGCCTCCAATAGCTTTGAAGAGATTTTCCCCCCAAACATGGAGGGGTATACCATACACTTTGACCCATGTATCTCTGCTGTCAGCAAAACAAGAGGGTGACCATGGTTTTACGTCTCTGAAGTAGTACAAGATCCAGTCCACTTTTGCTTTCCAAAGAGCTTCAATCTCTCCGACCTTCGGGGTTGAGATTATCACCATATTCCTCCCCATAGCAGTTACTGAAATATGTGCTAATCCCTCCATGAACAAGATTGTTCTGATCCTGCACACCTCAACATCCACCGCCAATCTCCCTACAAAGCTCTGTTCCAGCTCCGTCAACAACCTCCCATCAACGGCAACATCTAACGGTTCGGTCCCGGCATCAGAACCCTTCTGCAATATCCCCAAGTGACCTTTTGGATTCACCAAAGCAGCTCTGAATGAGCTACCTGGGTGCAACCCACTCACCCCAGCGTCCACCGCCTTCTTCCGTTCCAACTCTTCCTTCTTCTTCTCTCCCTCCTTCCTCTCAAAACGGGATTTATTAATGCGTAGCTTGTAATGGTCAATCCACACATCATCCAGTCGTTGATTCAACTCTGTCACCTCCTTGTCCTCCCTAAACTTAACAAAAGCAAATTTCTTTCCCCATTTGTCAACTTTGTTCGGGATATACACATCCCCAACTCGCCCGAAACTCGCAAAAACCTTTCAAAGATCCGCCGCCGAACACTCCTCTGGGAAGTTCGTAACAAAAAAAGAGATAGAGTCTTGGTCTACATTGTGAATGTAACCGGAAGATTTTGCCCTAGCTCCCCCCCCCCACGCCCCCTTCTTTTCTCTCTCTACATTCCCTTTCTCTCTCATCTCTATAATATGCAAGAAATCCCTGCAACAAACAAATTAATGAAGATATATCCAATCACAACATAACCTCATATTAATGAAACTCATACTTTTGATTAATGTGTTCATCATCTTCATCAATTCTTTCATATATTCATCTTCATTAAATTACCAAAGAGTTATAAATAAAAGATAAATGATCTGAATGTTACCAAAACATAAGATAAATGATCAAAAAATTACAAATAAAAGATAGAGAACTAAAGTGTTACAAAAAAATAAAATAAAGAACCAACAATTTATTTTTGCCTTTAAAAAATATTTTAGGATATGAACATGTTGAGTTTTAAGTATGAGTGGTTAAATTTCAAACCGACTATGAATAGACAAAATGTTAGATAAATAAGAGAGTAACCGATATACAAAATGTTTTACTCTCTCTCTCTCTCTCTCTCTCTCTCTCTCTCTCTCTCTCTCTCTCTCTCTCTATTTCTGCATTTTTTTTGACACATTCTATTTGTTTATCTTCTTCCTCCATAATTCGTTCATCATTTATTCATCTTCTTATTTTTCTTCTTCCATTCCTTCATTTTATTCATAACTTCTCATTCAAACACAGAATTTCAAAACAAATCCAGAAAATTAAATTTTAAAATTGTGAAAATCTTAATTTTTATTAAAATCTTAAATCTATAAAGAAAAATCCTAAATCCCAATCAAACCACCCATAATTAACCTCCCCCCACTTTCATTTTTGCAAAATTTCATATTTGCTCTGACCCATAATTCTTTTTTTTTCTTCCAAAATTTCTAATTGTTTTCTAAATCCCTATCTGTTTTGAGATATTTTGCTAAAAGTTAATTATTATTTTTTTTTATTTTGGAATTTTTTTATTTGTTTTAAAATTCTGAATTTAAATAATTATTTTATGAAGATGATGATGAAAAATTGAGGAAGAAGATGAAGAGATTGAAGTCATTGTTAGGAATTAAGAAGATGAATAGTGCCACTTATGCATCATTTGTCAAAAACTATCGGAAGAGACCAAAATGATAAACGTATATGTCTTTAAGGACCAAAGTAGTAATTTTTTTTACGGAATTAATAATATAAAATAAAAAATATCTTTCAGGGACCAACAAACTAATTAAACCTATTTTTTTTGTCCAAATTGTTCTTCTTCATATTATTATTCATATTATTAGGGAACATATTATTCTTCATATTATTAGGGAACATATTGTTCTTGATATTATGATTTTGACCAAAGTTATCATATACTCCATCCGTTCTAAAATATAAGCAAAAATTGATCAACAAAAGTCAATGTATTTGATCTAAATTTTTAACCAAATACATCAAGTTTCTTTGACCCGTTTTTACTTAGAATATGTTTGGTTCAACGAAAAGGAGGAGAGAGATTTTAATAGAGGGGATCAAGGGGAAGGGAGGTGAGGGGAGGGAATTAAATACATGTTTGGTTAAAAGATGTAAGGAAAGATATTTTAATTAAAGGGTTCCGCTAATATGTGCCCTAAGGGCACATGACAAGGTGTATTTAATTATGTAATATCTTACTTAATTTACTTTAAAAGTATCATTATTCAAATTTACTAATTAAATGATAAAATCTCAAATAATTAAAAGATATGAATAACATTAATTAAAAGATACAGCTGCATTAATTAAAAGATACGCACCACATGTTTTTAATCAACTTTTTTATTTTATTTTAAGCTAAATAAATAAATAAATTATAATTATAAGTTATATAAAATTCCAAAATATATTTTTTTGACACAAGCTAACTTAGTTCTTTTCATTCATAATAATAATTTCAATACAAGGCGGACAATAATCAAAGACTTGGGGACTAGCGAAAAAACGAGTTGCTTGAGCGAGATCATGGGCTACTCGATTAACTTGCCTCCTAACATGACTGACCTTACAATTCGGAATTAAATGTAATAAACTATGACATAACTCAATAACAGTACCAAACTCAGTATTATTTCTAGACTTATTATTAATAGCTTGTACTACTTGGAGACAATCCGTTTCTATTTGAACATTTGTCAAATGTTCCTGCCTTAACAATTGTAGAGCTTCCAAAACACCCAAAGCTTCTGCTTCCATTATTTCCGGTCTTCCTTCGAATCTCCGCATGTAGGCTTTTACAAACTGACCCCGAGCGTCGCGTACACATGCTGCAACAGAGTATATATTCAGGTCACTGTAGCATGCATCATCTATATTACACTTAAGTGCTCCCATGGACGGCTTAGTCCAATTATGTTTATCCAAAACAAGGATGTTGTTACTCCTGTTCTGCTGCTACGTTCTAGCTTTAATCCACTCACTAAGGTGCTCTCTTTCTCTTCTGTTTACTTCATATGTTGTTGGTAGCTTTCCTTGCCAACATACTTGGTTCCTTTTCCACCAAATAGACCATATTAGCATGACAATATATTGAAGGGAGATGGCTCCAAGCTCTTTAAGCATCTGGAACATCATTGGGACAATCCCAATAGCATTATCTATATATACTTGCAATTTATTCCACAAGTGGCTTTGCTCCTAGACTTCATGGACAATTATGCAGCCAAAAAATCAGTGCCATTCATTCTCCTCGTAGCTAGCACAATTCGGGCATTTGTTATCACACGGAACTCCTTTATGAGCTAATCTACTTCGGACGGGTGAACATCCTCTCAATAAGCTCCACAAAAATATTTTTACCTTGTTTGGAATAGTCAACTGCCATAATTTCTTCCAACTGCCTGGTACTCTGAGCTGACTATTGTCAATAATATTCTCCATAAGCTGATAGTAGCCTGATCGGACAATATAACTCCCATCCTTGTTGTACCTCCAAATTGGTGCATCCTCTTGGTTGAGTAAATTTAGAGGCAGTCTAGTAATCTCTGCCGCGTCGCTATGGTTAAACATTTGTTGGATAAGTTCAACGTTCCATGTATCTGTATCATTATTCACTAGCTTAGCCACCCGCATATCTTCTCTGCCTACCATCATCGCTGTAGTAACATGAGTATAATTATCATTCCTCAGCCAAGGGTGTTTCCAGACATTAATACTATTACCATTCCCCAATCTCCATCTCAGGCCTCTTCTGACAACTACCTGTGAAGCATGGATACTACGTCAGACATAGCTTGGGTTGTGACCCAAATTTGCTTCAAGAAATCCTGTCTTTGGATAATATTTAGCTTTGAAGACTCTAGAAAAAAGGTATTTAGCAACGGTTATGGAACGGTATAGCAACAATTTTTAACTGTTGCAGCAGTGTTACCGGCGGTTGCCAAACCGTTGCAGATTTGAGCGTTGGTAGCTCAAATAGCGGCGGTTTGGAAAACCGTTACACAAACGGCCACAATATGTGTTGCAGCGGTTTGAAACCGTTGCAAAAAATGAAACGAAAAACAAAATTTTCAGCCAGTTTTGCAGCGGTTTGAAACCGCTGCTATAATTATTTTTTTTTTTTTTTGTTTAGTTTTTTAGTTTTAGCAGCGGTTGGAAACCGCCGCTATATGTTTTTTAAATTTTTTAGTTTTTTAGTTTTAGCAGCGGTTGGAAACCGCCACTATGTAATTTTTTTTTTTTTAATTTATTTTCTGGTTTCGTTGAGGTCCATTTTTGTAGGACAATTTTTTACCCTGTTTTTTTTATTCATCGACTAATATTCAAACGTAGTATTTTTAAATATTGAACTACTATAATAATTCATGCAATATAGACAAATTCATAAACAAAATATCATCCATTTGATTCAAAAATAAGGTGTTCGCAACGACACATGGAACTAAAAATCACAATACATGCGCAATAATGCGCAATATATCCAAAGTTTGCATTGACACATGCAACCTAAATAGTACATAACAAAAAATAAAAACGAAGGTCACAACACATGCGCCGGCAAGTACATCAAAATTAAAACAAATAGAAAAGCGTGACATCAAAAGTTCAACACGCCTAAACAAAAATTATATATCTAAGTTTAATCGTCTGGAGTTGCTTGATCACCCTCAACATTATGACTATACTCAGAAGAGCGTCGTACTTCAAACGGTGATCCTATGTTAGACCCCTGAAAACAAAATTTAAAGTATAGTTAAAAACAAAAGTATTGTAGTAGCAACATTTTTATATATATCATTCATAAAAAACGCAATTCAAATTAATATCATGTGACTTTGAACATGAAATAATATCTTACATGGTTTTGCATATTAGCCATAATAACAGCAAATTGTTCCTTCATTGCATCAAATTCAGCAACTTTAGCTTTAAGCTCATCAACTTCAGCAACTTGTTTAGTTAGCACATCAATTTCGCTTTACATCTTAGCTATTTTGGCATCAACAGTCGATGAAGAAGTTGATACTGAAGGACGAGAACTAGAACCATTAATTTGAGATGGTGTTGGACCAAGTCCCATTCCTCGAACATAACCATGATGATCTTTCCCAAACACGGTCACAAAAGCCTCATTATCAGATGATGTCTGCCTTTCTTTTTGTAACTCTTCCTACAAATACAATGTTATTTATCAAAATTGGAGTCCAACCACAAGGATCTGGATAGAATACAAAATACATAGAATCTAACTTTTCATAACTTTTTTTTTGAACAACAAAGCAATTTATTCAAAAGCACTATAATGCACAAGAAGTGCAAAATAGGCCAAACAAGATACAAGAACAAGTACAAGTCCTGGCAACAAGCCAACACAAAAACAGCACAAAACTAAAGAACAAGCAACCAACTCCTAAATTACAAACAGCAGGCCGAAGGCTAAAAACCAAGAAAAGGAAGAACTTCAGCCTACAATAGACAGCAACACAGCAGGAAAAAACAGAAGCCTAGCACCCCAGACACGCGCTGCAGGCTGCTGGCCGAGCAACAGAAAAACGAAGAAAACAAGTGCACACACCAGCACAGCAAAAAAACAAACAGCAGTAGCCATGACTCTTAACAGCCCAAAACATAAAAATGCAATAATCATCTTTGCATACAGTCACCCGGATCCCACTCCCATTCGTATAGCAAGAAAGAACCTTTTGCGGTATTGTGCATATAACTATACATGTTTGAAGAGACCAACAAGCACACACAGCAGCACCAATTCGTGACAAACTTTCGGCTAGTATATTATAAATCTTCTAACCTATGGTTGAGCACTTATATAGAGCAAAAATCAGTAAACATATATAATACAATTTCTTACATTTTTTTTGTCGAGCCTCATCATTAACATATGATCCGTTCCTCCTTTTGTGAGAGATTTCATACATGTCTCCTCTATTATAAGACCGTCCATCTCTTTGTTCCTAAAATGAAGTAAAATAGTTATATAATTATACATTGTAATAATTATGTAATAATATTGTAATAATTATGTAATAATTCTTATATGAAATAATTTAATTGTACCATAATATCTCTTGTTCTTGCTAGTGACCTTGTGCCTAACGTATGGGGAATACGTTGCTTTTGGCGATTTAGAGCATTTTTGTCTGCTTTCTCCTATATTAGAAAACAATTTTAACAATCAATATACAATATATTAGGAACAAGTGTAAAATAATTCAAATTATTGTTATTACCATAGTATCCGGAGACAATCTATAATTCAAATACATGGCCCAATGATCTTTTGTAACTTCAGGTGGAAATTGCTCTATGTTTTGTTCAACAGTAAGAGCCCAATCATAATACTTATTGAATAGAAAGCACCGACGTTCCCTCCACCTCTTTCCCAAGCTTTTATAAATCCACTGCTTATGAAACTTGTTTGTATCACTTACAACAAATTTGGCCTTCAACGCAAACAAATTGAAAGATGTTTCTAAATTAAACATATATAAATTGATATAGACGACCAAAAATTGAAAGATGTTTCTAAATTAAACATATATTCAATTTAATTTCAGTTTATACCTTTATGTTTTTATCATAAATTAAGTCTTTCTTTGCCAACGGAACTTTGGGCTATTTTGGATACATTATAGGAAGCAATTCATCACTACTAGCAAGAAAGCCAATATATCCCGATAACAGTCCAGCTGCCTCTCCTACGGGCTGATGGTCATCACTCCAGATTGTTTGCACCTTAAATCCCACTTTGTTCGGGATTAAGTCTTTCACTTCTACACTTTTTGTCTAACGTTACCATCATCATCTGACATATAAATTAAATAAATTAGTATACAAAAATATTGGACAAAAAGGAGATAAAAAAAAAAAAAAACCAAAATTATATAGGTATACCAACAACATCCACAATCCAATGTGCATGATTACGTGGAGGTGGTTGAGATAGAGGTTGTCGTGGTTGAGGTAGACGTTCAAGTACAACTTCATGTTCCGGTTCTGATGATTGATGTTGTGGTTGAGTTGGAGATGGTTGATGTTGAGGTGGTTGGTGTTGAGGTGGAGATGGAGGTGGAGATGGTTGATGTTGAGGTTGAGTTGGAGATGGTTGGTGTTGAAGTGGAGTTGTAGATAGTTGATGTTGAGGTGGTTGGTGTGGAGGAGGAGATGGAGGTGGAGATGGTTGATGTTGAGGTTGAGTTGGAGATGGTTGGTGTTGAGGTGGAGATGGTTGATGTTGATGTTGAGGTTGAAATTGGAAATGTGGAGGTTGAGAACGTTTAGGTCTTCCTTTTTTGGTTAACCTATGTGATGTTGCATCATGTGTAGGTGATGATGGTGGTGCATCTTGTGAAGCTGATGATGGTGGTGTTATCACCCGTGGAGGTGGTTTTGGTACATCATGAGAACACAAGCGCTTACTATTGGCTGCTACTTGAAGATCTCCGGGTCTTACAAATCTCATTTTGTCCTTCTTATATTACAAAACAAACAAATTATTCATTACACACATAATAAAACTTCATAATGAAAATTTAAATTCATTACACACATAATTTATTAGATACTACTACCTCTGCAAATATTTGGTACTACAGTATTTGACAAAAATAAAAGTTCTTATCATATGCATTGTGTAGCAGAATAAAGAATATCAATTTGTTTCTTGCCTCCAAAATTTTCCAAAGCAAAGTGCAAAAGAGTTGAGAAGCATAAACATCACCACATGTCAACCATTTCAGAATCCAGTTACAGATAAGTATGATATAGATATCTTGCATTTCAATTGCATAGGCTACATTGGTACCAAAAATATAATAATAATCACCTAGTATTTAGTCCAGAATATGAATCAGTATCAAAAGGGGACTGAAGGATATAAACTGGCTGCTGCAGAACTAGACCTTAAGGTTGCAATACTTGATGCAGGTAGAAAATGATTCAAACTCAGTATAAGTTCAATTTCTACAAGTTCCATATTTAAGTAGTCATTTTAGAAAGAAAAAAATAGCATGATTAAAAATGATCTATCGCATTTTATAGCTTGGAAGTCACTTAAGTAAGCCTGAACAAAACTTTTATGCACAAGCTGCAATACATCAAGAAATCAGTCACGAAGACAGACATTTTAGCCATTGTTATGGAATACGTGTATTTTTTATAAGTAAATGAAAGGAAAGTTTAAATAGCAATAATGTTGGAGAAAAAATGGCGAATGAACTAGATTATGATAAACTCCAACAAAGTGAAAAAAAACAAGTACTTGAAATCTTAATACAAATCTTAGAAGGTTAATACAATTTAGCTGTATAGTAATCTCAAAAAAATCTTAAATAGAACAAGCAATCAAATGAAACATATCAATTATTGTTTTCTTGAATTATCCTTATCCTAAATGATTTTGTCACATAAGCATAGGACCCAAATTTTCTTTATATTGCTTCCATCAAACGGAAGCAATATGTACACAAATAAAATAGGGGGTAAGTTATTGGTTTAATAGCTAAATACTTAATGGCATTAGAGGCCACAAATGACCAAGATATCAAAGGATTAAATAGCCAACTAACTGCATCCAGAAAAATCTCAAGCAGGTTATACATGTCCAGCTGAAACAACTTCAAGCAATTCCATTGTTCAATGCATAATGTAGTCACATAAAATCCAGAACATGCAAAAAAACAGAACAAAACAGAGGTGTTCTGTTTGTATGCACACATAGGACACTATTAGATCCTGTTTTCTTAAGCACAACATTATCAAAACCTTTAACAGCAGTAACATATAGTTTAAGCAAAGTTTCAAAGTTTATAGCGCCGATTAAGACAGTAAGATTAACACGAAACAGAAAACAAGACGGTGAAACAATACAAAAGTTACTAAGAGAATTTATGTCTCCTTGTAGCTTACAATTTACAACAGAATTTCCCACACGTATTCATTACACGCATAATTAAAAGAAAAAGAAAATGAAGAAAATGAAACTTTTACCTTAGTAGAAGACGATTTTTGGATGGATTGAGATAGACGAGGAATATTTAGAGCTTCCAACTTCTTGTTATTTGCTTCTATTGTTCTCCGTCTTTCCACCTCATACGGTGTCAAATCGCTCCATGTCTTCTCCATTTCTTTAAAATATCAAAAATGTAATTAAAAAAGTTAGTATGTTTTAAAATATATGCCTTTAAACATAAATACAATAAAATCTAACATAATATATGCATTTAAACATAAACATATATCAAAGCAAATACAATAAAGTCTAAAAAAAATACATATGTAGTAAAAACGAATACATATATCAAAACAAAAACAATAAAGTCTTACACAATACAAATAAAAGGAAAATACAATTAAGTCTCAAAATCATACCAAATACAATTCAATAAACTATATAAAACACTATTCAAATTAACATATCATTATTATCATCATCAGAGTGATGATTGATGGCTGAACTTTCAGGATCCTCGTCTATTACAACTCTTGCTAAAGGGATATGTGTGTTATCATCTTGAAAGAGTTCTTCCAAGTTTTGTGATGGATATGTCTCATTGGATGCCATTATTTCACTTTCATCTTCACCCATGTCGTACAAGTCTCTTGGCTTCAAATGAACTGGTATTCTCCAACCGTGTTCCTTCTCATCATCGACATAAAAGACCATTAGAGCTTCATAAGCTTTGATGTATGGTTCATCGTCTTCGTGTTCTCCAGTATGTCTTAATCTTGCGAAGTTAATAGAAGTAAAACCCAATTTATCTTTTTTCATGCCTCTTGGGTTAGTTGTATTAGCCCATTCACATTTGAACATGACAATCGAAAAGCCGCAATAGAAAAGCTCAACGATATCTATTAATCTGCCATAGTAAGGCACGTCTCCAAACCTCATCTGGTCATCACTATTGCTTGAGTAACTTCTTGTTCCAAATGAGCCAAAAAATCCATTGTTTTGTGTTTTCAAAAACTTGTCTCGTGCCAAGGTCCGAAATTTGAATCCATTAACATTGTAAGCAGTAAACCTTCTAGCTTGGTCCAGAGGACCTTGTGCTAGACTAATAAGAACATCTTTATCTGGTCCGCTAAGACTGTCAAGATTGTTGCCAATCTGAATGCCAAAAGGAAAATAGTTAGTTACATTGCTTTCGAACTTTGGCACTTTATCTCAGAAGAATGTAGAAACACTCACACGATTGGAAAACCAATGAACGAATTCTCTATGGACTTTTTTGTCTACCTCAGAAGAATGCCTTCCCCTCATTTGTCTCTTTACAACAGTTCTAAATTGCCTACATAGTTAAATATATTGAATGTGTTAATTTGTTAACACATGATAATAATTAATCTAAACGAAATGGTGACTTACTGAATATAATAATCAACTACAGGGCAATTTGTTAACACGTGCCGATGAGCCTGCAGCTTTTCTCTTCGTGTAAGGGTAAAATATGAAGAGCCTCCGACTGGTTTTCCAATTAAAGGAAACAATTCAGACATTCGTGATTGAGGTTGTTCATCAGTAGGTTCATCATCTGCACGACCACGTCGATTCCATTTTGTCTCAATATCGTCCAAATACCTTGAACAAAAGGTAAGAATCTCTTCGAGAAGGTAACCTTCAGCTATTGAGCCTTCAGGTCGTGCTTTATTATGAACATATGATTTTAGATGTCCTAGGTACCTATTACACATACCACGACAAATATTGTTAAGAATAACATATAGTTGTGTAATTGAAATTTGAGTAAGATTCACATTTTTACCTTTCTATAGGATACATCCACCGATAATGAACAGGACCTCCAAGCTTAGCTTCTTCAACAAGGTGAACAACCAAGTGAACCATAACAGTGAAAAATGAAGGAGGAAATAACATTTCCATGTGGCATAAAGTGAGGACGATTTTATTTTGCAACATGTCCAAATCTTCAACTTTAAGCACTTTACCACATAATTGTCCGCATGGCTAACGGTAACAGTTGCTCCATCAATACATGGCAATCGTGACTTTTTAGCATCCCATTCAACTTGCCATTATCCAAATCAATGCACCTAGAAATGTTACTCGAATACCCATCAGGCACATTAATGTTCTTTAAAGTAGCCAAGAAATCCTTCCTACCTCTATTAGTCATTGCATATACAACTAACGCATATTTTCCACTTTCATTTGGCCAGAGGTCAGGTCTTATCTCCATGAGTTTAAGGTCTTTTCGAGCATTAAGATTATCTTTACTTTTTCTACTATCATTTAGCAAAGTAAATATGATATTTTCACATACATTCTTTTCAATGTGCATCATGTCAAGATTGTGGCGCAAACAATTATCTTTCCAATATGGAAGTTCAAAAAATATGCTTTTCTTGTTCCACTTTGGACCATCTTCAAGTTGTGACCTTTTTCTAATCTTTTTCTTCTCTACACTTATGCCAAATGTGACATTAATGTCACAAATTTGTTCAAGAATTTCTGAACCAGATAACATTCTTGATGGATTGCGCAATTCTTGCTCACCATTAAAGCGAATTCAGTTCAATCTAAATCGATGTCTCCGATCAAGAAACCGACGATGGCCCATAAAACACCATTTTTTACCATTTTTAAGACGGCAAGGTTTAAAGTCTTTGTTACAAGTTGGACAAGCAAATCCAGTGTACATGTTCCACCCAGAGAGATTACCTAGACCAGGAAAATCGCTTATTGTCCACATCAAAGCTGCATGTAATTTGAACATCTCATGCTTGAAAGAATCATAAGCATCTACACCGGTTGTCCATAAATCTTGCAGCTCTTTGATTAAAGGTTGTAAGTAGACATCTATGTTATTTCATGGAGCATTTTTTCCAGGAATTATCATCGACATTATAAAAGATGTCTGCTTCATGCACACCCATGGAGGAGTATTGTATGGAATGAGAATTACGGGCCACACACTGTAGTTTGAACTCATAACGCCAAAGGGATTAAACCCATCAGTAACTAATGCAAGACGAACATTTCGTGCATCCGATGCAAACCAAGGGTGTGTCGAGTCAAATCGTTTCCATGCTTCAGAATCTCTAGGATGCCTCATCATTTCATCATTGTAATTACTTAAAGCATGCCATCTCATATCCTCCGATGTCTTTGAAGACAAAAATAGTCTTTGTAATCGAGGTTTTAATGGAAAGTAACGAAGAACTTTTGCAGGGATTTTCTTCAAACTGTTGTCATCGTTGCCTGTCTCACGCTCCTTAGATTTTATACTTGATTTCCATCTGGAAGTGTGACAAACTTTACAGGTTTCCCTCTCTTCATCTTCTTTATTTCCCCAGTAAAGCATACAATCCTTCGGACAAGCAGGAATCTTTACATAGTTCAAACCAAGTTTCGTGATTGTTTTCTTCGCCTCATAAAATGAGCTTGGAATCTTTGCATGTTCAAATGCATCTTGCAAGAGTTCTAAAATCATTGTCATGGACTTATCACTCATTCCACACAAGCATTTGATATGATACAGCTTCACCAAAAAAGCCAATTTTGAATATTTTTTACACCCTTCATACAAAGGTTGTTCCCCGTCTTTAGCTAATTCATAAAACTCTTTTGCTTCATTCCTTTCCTGAGTCGCGTCCGGTGTCACATCTTCATCTATTTCAATATCGACATTCGATGCAATAGGCACTTCATTTGCATGATTCCTATCAACTCCAAAAGCATTGTTAAGCATGTTCTGGATAGGATCTTCTTCATTTGTAGTGTCATGAACTGCATTTGTAGGATTACTAGATGAACCATTACTATTTTCTCCTATCGCAACCTCACCGTGATAGCACCAATCAGTGTATCCCACTGGAAATGGTGTCGCTCTTAAGTGATCATACATCACACTTCTACTCTGCGGTGTTTTGAAACCGCATTTTTTACAGGGACATTTTGCCATTCCGTTTGGACGATTTTTAAAGGCAAAATCAAGGAATCCATTAAGTCCTTTAACATACTCTGGCGTATTTCGTGGTTGTGTAATCCAAGTCGTATCCATTGCTTCAGAACTATTATTATCAATTCAGAATAAACAAAATAATTTTAAGCAGTACAGTGAATATGCATGGCATACAAAGTACATAGCAGAAGAAGAAGAAGAAGAGGCCAAAGTACATAGCAGCTGTACTTTTCTTTAATATTATCGAATTTAATACCAACTTTATTTTCTTAGAGTTATGTATGATGAAGTTTCTCATTATTACTTAACTGAGCCATAAATGTACACATCATTTCTCCTAACATTAGACTCTCTGACTTTGAAATTCTGGTGGCAAGTGTCAGATGTGTAGCACGATGTGTACACTTTAGGAATCGTACGATGTGTAGCCTAATGTGTCAACATCGTGGACAACTGACCTTGATGAACAAGTAAACAATATAAAGTGCAGAAAACAAAAGAACACGTGAGTTTGTTAACCCAGTTCGGCACTTATAACAAGCCCTATTCTGGAGGATACCAATCCAGGGATGAATCCACTATGGTAGTATCAATTCAAAGCTAAACTCCCCCGTTTACAACTTCTCACTTAATCACTACCCGTGCTAATTCTACCTAGGAACTCCTAGATATGAGAACCTCTGCTCACTCCCCCTCAACCTTACCCAGTAAGGATTTAATAACAAACTCAGTTGGAGACACACTCCTAGACAAGCGAAGCACTCGTACCTAAAGGCTTAGAGTGTTGCACAATCTAACTCCTTGCTTCAAAGCTTTGGAGAAAGACAACTAGAGATTACAACTCTATAAACTCAGTCCTTACTTGCATCAAAACTATGATCCAAGTGAAGGCTCACAAAGAACAAAGAACAGACTAAGACCTAAGACTCGATATCTTCAACTCTTGGCTTCGTGCACCTTTATGTCTTCAGTCTTCCTTTATATAGAACAAGTTTCATGGGCTTGGATCTTCAATAATAACAGCTGGCCTTTGTTAATTCTCTTTGAGATTTATTTGATCATAATCTTTTAATTGTTTGTTTCAAATCTTTTTGATCAAAGTCGGCCAATAAAATAAAACAGAACCATGAAAGATTATCTTGTTCCTTGGCGCGAAAGCTGGCACGATTTAATTTGAAAAACAAATCTTTTTCAAAAGATCGCGTTTAAATAAATGAAAGCGCGTCCAGTAGGGCGTCCAGATGTGAACCCTGATGTGCCACACATCATGCTCCACATCATGGAATCAGGCTTATTTTACCAAATGAAGCCAACACCCTAAAAGGTCTCAACAATCTCCCCCTTTGGCAAATTTTGGGCTAAAATAATCTTTGAGTCACCCAACTAAACTTGGAGAGATGTGTAGGCACATCAGAGGCATGCAGCAGCGGATTAGAGCCTCGCAAATAAAGAGAGAAATAAACTCTCACAAGATAGGAAAATAAATTCCCAAAGACTGAGAAAAGTAAATTCTCAGACACATACAAGCATGAGATTCCATGCACACATAAGGGAGGGTAGCAAACCCAGTAATAGTCTACTCCCCTTTGAACTAGAGCACTTTCCATGTACTCCCCCTAAATCTCATATTCCCTATAGGCTTCTTCAGAATGCATGGCCTAGAGAGATATAGAGAAGTTTTAAACTTGGCTTCTTAAGAATGCATGACCAAGTTAAAACTCACAGATGTGTCAAACATCACACAAAATAACTTCTACAGGCTTCTTAAGAATGCATCACCATGTAGAAATTAGATAACATCTTCAATTGGACTTCTTAAGAATGCATCACCCAGTTGAAAATGTACAGAAAAGGTCTTCAGAAGAACATGCTTTAGAAAACTAATTCTTCAAAAATTTGTTGATAAAATATTTGAAGAAAAATAAGCATGTATACCAGATGTGTAGTCAGATGTGCCACACATCAGAACTTCAGAAGTTGGAGAAGCTTCAGAAGCTGAGCAGAGCTTCAGAAGTTATAGAGCTTCAGAAGCTGAGCAGAGCTTCAGAAGTTGTAGTGCTTCAGAAGCTGAGCAGAGCTTCAGAAGTTGTAGTGCTTCAGAAGCTGAGCAGAGCTTCAGAAGTTGTAGTGCTTCAGAAGTTGAGAAAGTTTCAGAAGTTCAGAAGTTCAGAAGTTGCCCCATGTGGATGAATAGAATCTTTTTCTTAATTCTCGTCTCAATTCTCTCGTTCTATTCTCTCTAATAACACATCACAATTTGCTGCAGTTAAGACTTCAAAGTTGTTTATTTTAATTTTTACTCCCCCTTTTTAGCCATAAATTATGACAAACATACTGAGAGTAAGTAACACACCATAGAATGCAGATAGCATGAGATGTAGAGATGATGTTAATAGTGCAGCAGGTACAGAACAGGCACGCAAAGGTGCATCAGAAATCCAGGGCATAGCCCACAAAATACCAGCAAAAACAAGGAAATACTGAGTACAGGGAAATATTAATGAATTACAATAATTCAAATATCCTGGCTCCCATCAGTTTCCTCAGCTTCAGAGTCATTGGGCTCCTCCTCCTCCAATTCCTCATCCTCAGCCATTGTTTGCTCATCCTCAAGCTCCAGTCCAGCAATGACTGCCTCCAGCTTGGCCTTCTTCTCATCCAGAGCCTTGCAAGTCTCCTTTAAAGCAGCAATCATGTCTGTCCTAGACATAGCATTGTTTGAGCTGGATGTGCCCACATCAGGAGTCACATCAGACTGCTTGAGACTAAAAGAAATAGCAGACTCTCTTCTGCAAGACAAATCATCCTTGCCCAGAACATCAGGTCTCTGGCTCAATATGATTCCACACAGTAGGGAAGGAAAGGCAATGGGTAGTTTGACAGCTAGGGTTTTGGCATGTTTGATAGTCTGATCAAAAATATAAGTACCAAAATCAAAGTTAATTTTGTTACCTACAGTATAGATGAACCTAGCCAAACCTGTAGCCACATCACAGTTGTGTGTGGTAGGCACCCAGTTAGCAGCAGCAATCCTGTTCAGGATGTTGTAGATTGGAGTGAGCTTGCTTGCTTGCAATTTTCCCTTCTTAGGCCAAGTCTTGACCTTTCCAGCTGTGATGGCCTTGATTATGTAGTTGTCATTTGCCTCCATCTCAGCAAAGGGCTCCTCACTTCTGCCCAGATACTTGTTGATAACAGTGGGAGAGAAGTGAATTTCTTTACCTCTCACAAAAACAGTTTGGTATTCCTTGTCCAAAGGATTGTCACAACCAGCAGGGATGTTTACCAAAAACTCTTTGACTACCTTCTCATAGCAGTCACCTAGTCCAGTAACAGTCTTCATCAAGCCAGCACGCTTGATCAACCTCATAACTTCCTTGCACTGCAAGGCTTCAGCACTGAGCTCCCTCTCCAGAGCTAACCTTCTATGAGCAATGTACTTCCATTTACCAGCATGTGCAGGGTTGTGGAAGGAAATCAAATCAACTGGGATGTCAGGAATTCCCTGAGGAATTTTCTTCTTCCCATAGCTCTTCTTCACAGCAGACTCAATGTGAATCACATCAAGCTCCACATTGCGTTCCTTAGCAGATTCTTCCTCAGACTCACTGATGTGAGCTACATCCTGCTTCACATCGTACTCTGAGTCACTTGTAGGTGGCTCTTTTCTTTTCTGAGTCTTCTTCTTTGCAGGTGGAACCACAGCTTTACTAAATCCCTTCTTGGGACTTTGGTTTTGGTGATGATGGAGGAGTGTTTGTTTTTGTGGAAGGAGATGTTTTGGTTGCAGTAGACATGATGATGATGATGAAGTATGAAGATTTCAAAGAAAATTGCAGAGAGATGAACAGAGGTTTTGAGAGAGATCAAGACAAGTTCTTGGTCGTTTGAGTGTTAGAGAGATGAATGTAGTGATCAATGTGGTAGGCAATAAGAGAAAATCTTGAATAAACGGATTTCTTGAAGTTTTGATCGTGAAATAGCCGTTGGAAATATTGCCTTTGGATTGCGTGCAACTATGGATGGAGGGAAAAAACAGGTAACCGTTGCACGTCTAAATAGCAATTATGGCTATTGATCCTCAAAGAGGCAAATACCTAGTTTGCCCCTTAACACCTCAAACCTATTTGCATCTAAAGCCTTAGTGAAAATATCTGCCAGTTGATTTTCTGTGGCAACATGCTCTAGAGTCACAATATTGTCTTCAACAAGATCTCTAATGAAATGGTGACGTATATCAATGTGCTTTGTCCTACTATGTTGGATAGGATTTTTGGAAATATTTATAGCACTTAGATTGTCACAGTATAATGTGAGCACATCTTGCTGCACATTGTACTCACCCAACATCTGCTTCATCCAAAGTAGCTGAGAACAACTACTTCCTGCTGCAATATACTCAGCCTCAGCTGTAGAAAGAGAAACACAATTTTGTTTCTTGCTGAACCATGATATAAGGTTGCTTCCCAAAAAGAAACATCCACCAGAAGTGCTTTTCCTGTCATCAGCACTACCTGCCCAGTCAGCATCACAATAACCCAACAATCTTGTGTCTTCACCATGAGAGTAGAGAATTCCATAATCACTTGTACCACTGACATACTTAAGAATCCTTTTGACTTGATTCAGATGACTCATCTTGGGCTCAGCTTGGTACCTTGCACACACACCAACAGCAAAGCTAATATCAGGTCTACTTGCAGTGAGATAAAGTAGACTGCCAATCATGCTTCTGTATAGACTTTGATCAACACTGACACCATGCTCATCTTTAGAAAGTTTGAGATGGGTTGCTGCAGGAGTTCTTTTGTGATTTGTATTCTCCATTCCAAATTTCTTCACAATGTTCTTGGCATACTTGCTTTGGGAGATGAAAATTGTATCTTCCATCTGTTTGACTTGCAGACCAAGAAAGTAGGTAAGTTCACCTACAAGGCTCATCTCAAATTCAGACTGCATCTGATTCACAAACATCTTGACCATTGGATCAGACATTCCTCCAAACACAATGTCATCTACATAGATTTGTGCAATCATGAACTTGCCCTTTTCTTCTCTGACAAACAAGGTTTTGTCTGTTTCTCCTTTTCTATAACCTTGCTGCACAAGAAATTTGGTTAGCCTCTCATACCATGCCCTAGGAGCTTGCTTTAATCCATATAATGCCTTCTTCAATCTGTAGACATGATCTGGATAATTTGGATCAACAAATCCCTTGGGCTGCTCCACATAAACTTCCTCATTCAAGTAGCCATTGAGGAAAGCACTCTTCACATCCATCTGGAATAGCTTGAATTTCAAGATACATGCTACTCCCAGAAGTAACCTTATGGACTCAAGACGTGCCACAGGAGCAAATGTTTCATCAAAGTCTACTCCTTCAATCTGAGAGTAACCTTGAGCCACAAGCCTAGCCTTGTTTCTAGTCACAACACCACTTTCATCAGATTTATTCCTATAAACCCATTTAGTACCAATGATGTTGACTCCTTCAGGTCTAGGAACTAAATCCCACACTTCATTCCTCTTGAACTGGTTCAGCTCCTCTTGCATAGCTTCAATCCAAAACTCATCTGTCAAGGCTTCTTTCACATTCTTTGGTTCTACCTTTGACACAAAACAAGCATTGGATACAACCTCTCTTGACCTTGTCATAACCCCTGACTCAGGATTCCCTATTATGAGTTCTTTTGGATGATTCTTTTGAACTCTAACAGAGGGACCCTTGTTCACTGGAGTCACATCTTCTTGCTGATCAGTCTTCTCAGGAATCTCTATAACTTCAGAGTCTTCAGGCAGGGGGTGAGATGTGTCCACATCAGGATCAACATCAGGTTCATTATCTGAACAGTCATCTATGACAACATTGATGGATTCCATCATAGTTCTTGTTCTGTTGTTGAAGACTCTATAGGCTCTGCTGGTTATGGAATAGCCTAGAAAGATTCCTTCATCACTCTTGGGATCCATCTTCCTCCTTTGCTCTCTGTCAGCTAAGATATAGCACTTGCTACCAAAGACATGGAAGTGTTTGACAGTTGGTTTTCTTCCTTTCCATATCTCATACAGTGTGATTGAGGTACCTTTTCTCAGAGTTACCCTGTTGTGTATATAGCATGCAGTACTCATGGCCTCTGCCCAAAAGTAGTAAGGTAGCTTCTTGGCATGTAGCATAACTCTTGCAGCCTCTTGCAAGGTTCTGTTCTTCCTCTCAACTACACCATTTTGTTGGGGTGTGATTGGTGAGGAGAACTCATGCCCAATTCCTTCATCAGCACAAAACTCAGAGAATCTTGAATTTTCAAACTCTTTCCCATGATCACTTCTGATTCTAACAATGCCACTATCCTTCTCTCTTTGTAGTCTAAGGCATAATTCTTTGAATGCATCAAAAGTGTCAGACTTCTCTCTGATGAAGCTAACCCAAGTGAACCTTGAGAAATCATCTACAACCACAAAAGCATATCTTTTGCCACCAATACTCTCTACCTGCATTGGTCCCATCAAGTCCATATGTAGCAGTTCAAGAACTCTGGATGTCACCTGATGTTGTAACATTGGGTGTGACATCTGAACCTGCTTTCCAACTTGACATTCACCACATATGTTGCCTTCAACAATCTTAAGCTTTGGTAGACCTCTAATAGCTTCCTTGGACACAATCTTCTTCATTCCCTTCAGATTCAAATGGCCAAGTCTTTGGTGCCAAAGCTTTACTTCTTCCTCCTGACTTATCAAACATGTAGTGGAGTGAGCTGTTTCATCAGGAATCCATAGATAGCAGTTGTCTCTTGACCTAGATCCTCTCATCAGCAATTCTCCTTTGTCAGAAGTAATAAGACATTCATTCTTTGTGAAGTTGACTTTGAGACCTTGATCACACAATTGGCTTATGCTGATAAGATTAGCCTTCAAGCCTTTAACAAGTAGCACATCCTCTAGGTTAGGTAAGCTTTTGCTGCTGAGTTTACCACTGCCCTTGATTTCACCTTTTGCTCCATCACCAAAGGTTACAAAGCTTGTTGTATGAGGCTTGATATTAGTGAGAAATTTCTCAACACCAGTCATATGCCTAGAACAACCACTATCAAAATACCAATCATTACTAGAAGATGCTCTAAGAGAAGTGTGAGCAATATGTGCAGTTTCAGAAACTTTAGGCTTCCACATCTTCTTAGGAGTGACCCTTGCTGTTTTGGCTTGCACCTGAGGCTTTTTCTTGGGATACCCATAGAGTTTGTAACAGAAGGGCTTGATGTGACCATTCTTCCCACAGTAGTGGCATCTCCAAGCATTAAACTTCTCTTTGCCAGCAGGTCTCTGATGTGGAGTGTGATGTGTCCACATTCTGCTAGGGTCAGGTTTCTTCTGAGCAGGAACAAACTTAGTATTTGTCTTCTTGCTGTGATGTTTGTTCTTAAATCCTACACCAGATGAGTCACCAGCATACTTTCCTACTTTCAAAATTTCATCAAGCATGTTGGTTCCAGGGTTGAGCATCTTTACAGACTTGGTCATATTTTTCAAGTTGGTTGACAGTAACTTGACTTCACTTTCAAGACTAGCAACTTGACTCTGTAGTTGACCCTTCTCTGTCTCCAGTTGACTGATGATTTCCTTCTGCTCTTCATTGACCTTGTACAGTTCCTCACTCTTGATAAATAGCTTTTTATGGACTGAGGCTAGTTCATCAAAGGTAAGTTCTTCATCATCAGATTCAACATCAGTATTATCCACCCTAGTTATGGCACTAACATGATTAGCAGCAACATTCTCTGAGTCAGTGTCAGAGTCTTCATCAGACCATGAAACAGTTAGGCCTTTCTTCTGCTTCTTCAGATATGTGCCACATTCTGATCTTATATGACCAAAGCCTTCACATTCATGACATTGAACACCCTTGTTCTGAGTTGACTTATCATCAGTTTTGGTTTTTGTTGAAGTGTTACCTAGTTTACTGATGTCAGTCTGGATGTTCCTCACATTCCTCCTTGGTCTTCTGTCCACCCTCCTTTGAAGCTTGTTGAATTGTCTTCCCAACATGGCTAAGTCATTTGAGAGATCGTCATCTGATTCATCAGCTTCTTCTTCTTCACCAGCACAAGATGCAAAAGCTATACCTTTTCCTTTCTTCTCAGTTTGCTCACCTAAGTTCATCTCAAAAGTTTGAAGAGAGCTCACAAGTTCTTCAAGTTTCATACTTGGGATGTCTTGAGCTTCTTCAATAGCTGTGATTTTCATGTTAAATCTCTTGGGTAGGGATCTAAGCATCTTTCTCACAAGCTTTTCTTCAGACAATTTCTCACCTAGAGCCTCAAAGGAATTGTCCACCTCAAGCAAATTCATGTGAAATTCATGAATTGATTCTTCTTCTTTCATTCTGAGGTTTTCAAACTTAGTGTTGAGAAGTTGGATTCTTGAGCTTTTTACCTTGGCATTGCCTTCATGAGTGGTTCTGAGTATCTCCCAGGCATTCTTTGCAACAGTACACTGCTTGATTAATCTGAACATGTTCTTGTCCACTCCATTGAATAAAGCATTCAAAGCTTTGGAGTTTCCAAGCGATGCAGTGTCTTCTGCAGCTGACCAATCTTCCTCTGGCTTGAGTACACCAGTGTCAACACCATTAGCATCCAAGATTTTGGGATGCTCCCAGCCTTTGAGCACAGCTTTCCAAGTTCTGCTGTCAAGTGACTTTAGGAAGGCAATCATCCTTGGCTTCCAGTAGTCATAGTTGGTTCCATCCAGGAGGGGTGGTTTGTTGACCGTTGTTCCATCCTTGTCCATGTTTCCAGAAAGTAACTTCCCTGGAGCTCACCCTCAAACAGGCAGGGTGCCTGCTCTGATGCCAATTGAAATTCTGGTGGCAAGTGTCAGATGTGTAGCACGATGTGTACACTTTAGGAATCGTACGATGTGTAGCCTAATGTGTCAACATCGTGGACAACTGACCTTGATGAACAAGTAAACAATATAAAGTGCAGAAAACAAAAGAACACGTGAGTTTGTTAACCCAGTTCGGCACTTATAACAAGCCCTATTCTGGAGGATACCAATCCAGGGATGAATCCACTATGGTAGTATCAATTCAAAGCTAAACTCCCCCGTTTACAACTTCTCACTTAATCACTACCCGTGCTAATTCTACCTAGGAACTCCTAGATATGAGAACCTCTGCTCACTCCCCCTCAACCTTACCCAGTAAGGATTTAATAACAAACTCAGTTGGAGACACACTCCTAGACAAGCGAAGCACTCGTACCTAAAGGCTTAGAGTGTTGCACAATCTAACTCCTTGCTTCAAAGCTTTGGAGAAAGACAACTAGAGATTACAACTCTATAAACTCAGTCCTTACTTGCATCAAAACTATGATCCAAGTGAAGGCTCACAAAGAACAAAGAACAGACTAAGACCTAAGACTCGATATCTTCAACTCTTGGCTTCGTGCACCTTTATGTCTTCAGTCTTCCTTTATATAGAACAAGTTTCATGGGCTTGGATCTTCAATAATAACAGCTGGCCTTTGTTAATTCTCTTTGAGATTTATTTGATCATAATCTTTTAATTGTTTGTTTCAAATCTTTTTGATCAAAGTCGGCCAATAAAATAAAACAGAACCATGAAAGATTATCTTGTTCCTTGGCGCGAAAGCTGGCACGATTTAATTTGAAAAACAAATCTTTTTCAAAAGATCGCGTTTAAATAAATGAAAGCGCGTCCAGTAGGGCGTCCAGATGTGAACCCTGATGTGCCACACATCATGCTCCACATCATGGAATCAGGCTTATTTTACCAAATGAAGCCAACACCCTAAAAGGTCTCAACAGACTTGAATCGAAATCAGATTAAATCTCCACCCCACCCCCCAATATTACACATGTATCAGCAACAATCCTGTACTAGGTGACTGATTGGTTTTCAAAAATTGCAAACAAAGCAACTTTACATTATAGGTTATAAAATGTAAACATAATGTGGACTGCAAACCAATTAAATAGCAAAGTAAATTTAGAGTGAGAAAGTGTCATACCTTTTTCTTCTAGTTGAGTTATAAAGAAGAGCAGATACAGTGTTGGCTTTAGAGCTGTACTTTTCTCCTGCTTTCTCCAACACACACACATTCAATCAACCCATTAGATAAACTTTAGAGACTAAAAAACACATTAAGATTTGAGAATATGAAATATTGATCCAAACACACACATGACACATACAGAGATGTTAGAAATGCAATCAGTTCAGATAAAAGAAAATAATGTAAGAGAAGTTGCACAACAATATAGTTGGACTATATGGTACCTAAATATAATTTTCTAATAATTTAGACAAACGTTCCTTTCTTTTTGGATACATCTCTGCAATCAGAGACATTGTTTTGACACTATCATAATTGTGAAAACCATAGCAGAAAAGCAATGTTAAAGAGGTTGTAGAGCATATTATCTATCATCTGCAGTTAAACCCAATTTAACCAAACACACTGCAGAATATGAAAGGAACTTGTGGTTGATTACTCAGCTAGTGGGAAAATTGAAAAATATGTGGATTCAGTTGATAAGAATTATATAAGTAATAATCACCTTCATTAGTCCCTATTACTGAGACAATTAGTGGCCAAATATCATGTATTATTAGTAACTGCAGATGGAAAAGTAATCCTTTAATTAATAGTATTAATTTTTTGAGAGATACCATTTAAAGTATTTGGCTTATGCATAAGTCATCCTAAGCTTTCATATCTAAATGCTGCATCATTGTATAGTTGTAGCATGCAAGTAGAGTATTAGTTTCCATTTAAAGAAAATTTTATAATTGAAATCAGAATGAGCATAGGCTCAAGTAAAACCAAGTCCACCACAATATACAAAAGCAATACAATCACATGGTTCAATTGAACCAGGACCAGAACAATCAGGAATACTATCTATCTATGTCAATTACAATTCATACCTCATCAAGAACATAATGCATAAAACACTATTAACTCCCTACCATCCTATCAATAACTACAGTTTTCCAGGATGCAAAGCCAATAAAAATAAAAATATCAACATACACCCTTAGCCACAAAATATGTGTATCACTATCGTCTCTCATAGGCTAAGTACGTCACAATATCTGAAAATAGAGCACTCAATATCTATATAAGTTTATGGCTGCAAAAACATAGAGAGAATCATAGAGAGAATTTGAAAATAGAGCACTCATTTTCTACTTATAACTACATAAGTTTATGGCTGCAAAAACATAGAGAGAATCAACTCTCAACATCTGAAAATAGAGCACTCAATATCTGTCTTACATACAATAGTCTTGCAAATCTTCCTAATTAAATGTTGCTTAATTAGAGTTTGATGAAATGGTCGACTATACTGGGAATGCCAAATTGGATTCACTTCAAATACACAATCAATAATCCAATTTATCCATAAATTAAGATAAATTATAACTTACTTTATAAAATTAATCTTCATTGATATTGTAAAAGGACATGTAAAGTAAGACTTTTTTTGGCTAAAATGACTTGTATTGTGGCAAGGAGGGATTATTTCATAACAAGAAAAGGATAGGAATTTTAAACCATTTATCCTGTTTTGTGATCTAGACTTTGGAATAAAATAACCGTCCTCGTAAGAAAAAAATATAATTCAGTAATAGAACATTTTGAAGCATTGTTTATGACTTAAGAAAAACTTTCAAATGAAGACTTTGTATAAAATATTCACAACTTTAACCAGAAATAATTAATAAATACTAGAAAATTCCACAAAAACCTTTTCTTATAAAATCTCGTTTGTCGCTAAACATAATTTACAACAGAACATTACGACATTGTTTGACAGATGTAGAACACCCTACCTAGCTAGTAATAAAAATAACTGTTTCTTAAAAAAGAAAAAAAAGAAAGAAAAAAAAAACTTCTGTGAAGTTAGACGCTCCCAATTTTTCATGTTAGATGTTGCACCTTTCATTCCAGTTGAAAATATAAGGTAATACTATAAAGCTAACACATAACAACATGAAACAAACCTTTAGTAAAACAAGAGAAGTCTAAATAATCATACCCTTCAATCAACTCCTCAAGTTGTGGCTGAAGCTCTTTGTCCCGTAATTCTTCAATTCTCTTAGATATAGAATCAATTAAGTCTAAATAAGTTTATGGCTGCAAAAACATAGAGAGAATCAACTCTCAACATCTGAAAATAGAGAACCACTGAAGATGAACGACGGAAGATGAACGACGCAGTAAGAAGAACATACCTTATGGAAGATGAAGAGAACGGCGGCTGAAGAATTGAAGAATAGGGTTGCGATGGCGTTAGCTAGGGTTACGATGAAGAGAAAGGAGACAGCGGCCAGAGGAGGACGGTGGCGTTAGCTAGGGTTGCGATGAAGAAGAAGGTTAAACGGATGAAAAAGGAAACGCGCGTTTGTGATTGAAGAAGGAAATTAGAAAAATAAAAAAATATATGGTTCCCGGTTTTTTTTTCTATTAATCAACTAAACCGCTGGTAAACCAAATTAAACCGCCGGTTCATTAAAACCTTACCAGCGGTTCCCCAAAACCGTTGCTATTTTAATTTTGTTTTAAAATTACCGGCAGTTCTACAAAACTGTTGCTATCCATTTGTTGCAATTTCCAATTTTACCAGCGGTTCCCCAAAACCGTTGCTATTTTAATTTTGGTTTAAAATTACCGGCAGTTCTACAAAACTGTTGCTATCCATTTGTTGCAATTTCCATTTTTTTTTGTAGTGGATCCTTCCACCAAAGGGACGCATAGTAAGGAGGTATACTAGAGGATAAATTCACATTATTCAAGATATGAACTCCGTATTTAGCCACCAAAACATCCTTCCAAAGGGTCACCACATTATTATCAAGTAACCTCCACCTCCATTTATAAAGAAGGCTTAGATTAACAACTTCAAGATCTCTAACTCCTTAGCCCCCCCTACTCTTAGCTTTGCAAACCACCTTCCATTTTACCCAACTAAGTTTCTTTTCACGTTTCACCCCACCCCAAAGAAAATCACATTGTATCCGCACCACCTTCTTTCGAACACTCACCGGCATCTTCATGTATGACATATAAAAGTTTGGGATAGAATTCAAAACTGAGTTGATAAGAACTATTCTACCTCTAAAACTAACATGTTTATGGCTCCAAGAATTCAATTTACTCCAGATCTTTTCTACCATCGGCGCCCAAGTTGCCAAATTTCTAGGATTCGCACCCACCAGAAGACCAAGATAATTGAAGGGGAGGCGTCCCCTAATACAATTAAGAAAAGTGCTCGCCGACTCCATGAACTCATTACCAACATTGACACCAATAATGTTACTCTTCCAAAAATTCACCTTAAGGCCGGAGGCCAATTCAAAGCCTCGGAGAATTGCTTTTAACGTCCAAAGATTCTCCACCGACGCCTATCCGATACAAAGGGTATCGTCCGCATATTGGAGGTGAGAGATTATGGGTCCCCCACTACACACTTCAAAACCTTTAAACAAACTAAGCTCTCCCGCCCTTCTCATAGCACCCCTAAAACCTTCCGCAACCAACAAAAATAAAAAGGGAGCTAAGGGATCACCTTGCTTAAGGCCTCTTTGGATGTTGATTTCCCCCGTTGGGCTTCCATTCACAAGCACCGAAAGGTTACCACCAAAGACGCAAGCTCTCATCCAACCGACCCAAGAATCACAAAAACCAAATCTCTTGAGCATATATTCCAAGAATTCCCAATCAACGGAGTCATAGGCCTTCTCAAAGTCAACTTTAAAAATTATGCACTCTTTATGTTGACGCTTCGCCAAGTCAACCAACTCATTTACCACCAAGACGCCATCAACCAAATTTCTACCTTTAATAAAAGCCGATTGATTCGGAGCAATAAGAGCAGTCATCACCTTAGCCAATCTAGAAGTCAACACTTTGGCTATTAGCTTATACAAACACCCAAGCAACGATATCGGTCTATAATCTCCCAAACCAAAAGGCGAGTTAACTTTTGGAATAAGAGTTACAAAGTAAGAGAGAAAACTCTTCGGCAAGCTTCCAATTCCATGGAATTGATCAAACATAATTCTAATCTCCCCTTTAATAAGCTCCCAACACTTTTTAAGAAAGGCAAAATTTAACCCGTCCGGACCTGGGCTCTTGTTCCCATCAATGTCAAAAACTACCAAGTGAATTTCGTCAAGAGAGAAAGGGGCCGTCAACAATCTATTATCATCTAGAAACAAGTTTGGAAACACCACCCCATCTAGATTCGGCCGAATAGCACTAGGAGACGAAAAATGATTAGTGAAGAAGTTAACCACCTACTCTTGGATGAGAGATGGTTTTTCAAGCCACATCTCACCAAGCTTGAGAATTGAAATATTATTCCTTCTAGACCTCGCCGCCACACTGCCATGAAAGAATTTCGAGTTTCCATCCCTAAGGCGAAGCCATTTAGACCTTGATCTTTGGAAAATCGACGCTTTTTTAATTTTTTGGAGCTTCCAAAATTCAACAAAAAAATCTTTCCTCAAAGCCACATCAACAGTAGACAAACCCATGCCTTCACCCCGAACATCCAACTCCCCAATCCCTTCCACACCTCTTTGATTTTGTTCTCCAAGCACCCAAATTCTAACTTACTCCAATCCTTAAGATAAAATTTAAGCCCTCTAAGCTTATCTCTTAAGATACACGCCATCCAACCATTGACCTCTTGAGCACGCCACCAATCCTCCACAACATTTGCAAAGTTTTTATGCTCCAACCAATAATTATTGAACCTAAAGGGTTTAGGTCCCCAATTATTATCATGGTATTTCAAAAACACCGGACAATGATCCGAAACATCTCTCGGGCAAACCCACACGGAGTACTCACCCCAAACATCCAACCAATCCGATGAAACTCAACATCTATCAATTCAACTCATGGTTATACCATTCGGATGATACCAAGTGAACTTTCTTCCAAGTAAAGGAAGGTGCACCAAGTCCAACTCCTCCAAAGCTTCATGAAACCCCCTCATTTCCACCGTAGTAGAGGTCACAACATTCACACCTCTCCTTTCCTCCGGAAATAACATCGCATTGAAATCGCCAATAACACACCAATTCCCCCTACCAAAACCGGATTTTGACATACAAATATTACTCCAAATACGCTTTTTCGAAACAAGGTCACATTTAGAGTAAATGTTTACCACATAGCAAATATTTTTCATAACACCACATTCTAAGCACACTCCAACAAAACCCTCCTCCATAAAAGTAAAAACAAGTTTGGAAGTGTTCTTACCCCAAATTGAGAGAATTCCACCACTAGCTCCTTCGGAAGGAAGAAAAGCCCAATCACAATCATTAGAGCCCCATAAATAATGACACAAATTATCCGAAATAATCTCCAACTTTGTTTCTTGTAATGCTAAAAAATCCACATTGTTTTCTCGGACCAAGTCTCTAATTTTCCTCCTCTTCGCCCGCCCCCGTAGCCCTCTAACATTGAAGGACATAACAATCATTGATAACCATTTTTGATCTCCCACTCCCGTTTCTTTGACCTGTCACGCAACTCATCAGAGGTTATCGCTTTCACCACCTCATCATTAGACTCATTATACATAAAGCCTACAGACTGTTGAATTTGAAGCAATTTCTCCGCCTCTGCATCAATAGGGTCACGTTGAGGTTGCCCACTAATATCGTCGCCCACATCATCTTGGATTACAGCCAAGGAATTGTTTGAGATAGGAGAGCCAATCTCAGGGAGCACCACTTCAAGAAACACATCGTCCAAACAGTTTTGAACCAAATGGCCAGGAGTAGCAGCAATAATTTCCTGGGTGGACGCGCTTTTGTCAATAGAACCCACTCCACAAGTAGCTTCAACCTCTCCTCTGCCTTTCTTCTTATTCCTAAGTCTTCCTCCTCCCTCCTTCACAGCCTCCACTAGTTGCAAGAATTTTGGAGCCCCCAAATTAGTGTTTTTTGTGAATTTGGATCTGCCTTTGGGTCTCCTAGATCTTCCTCGCCGTATTTCCCCATCTATAGCTTTTTCTGTGACATGTTTACTGGTAATTTACATATCTCTACTACTAACCCCCCTTCTAAATTCAATAAGAGAGATTGAATCATTGAAATCCAAATCCTCCTTCTGTCTTCGGCCCAGACCAGCTGACGGCCCACTAACCCGGTTAGGGGCTAGAGAGCTGGGTCGATTTTTATGCCCACCCGAAATTTGGTTTGCTCCAAAATCCTTTGACTTAATTGACTTTTCATTTAATTCTCCACTTGACAACTCTGGCCCACCAGGAAATTTTCCCACTTCCCCCTCTGGACACGTCTCCATCTCACACTCTCCCATTCCACCACACTTCCCCACCCTCTTACGTTTTGACAACTTTCCACCTCGGGACCCACTTCTTTGTGAGACATCAGGTGTACCACTCCCATTCATAGTACACTGTAACGCCTCATTCCCTCTTTGATCAACTGACATTCCTCCTGCCACCAAAGGTTGAACTTGTCTCTTTCCTACCTTGTCTAAAGCAACATCAACATCATTCTCTAGGCCAGTGACATGGACAAGAGTTTGAACTTGCCGGAAAACCGCTTCATCTTCGTTACCGGAGCTGCAGTCTTCATCTTCCTTCTCTACCAAACCATTATTACCACCACCCTGCCCCTTCTGCTTCTCTGCCGGAAAATTCACAGACTCCACCCAACTATGCTCCTCATCATCAACACGTTCACCTTGAAAAAAACCATAATCCACTACCCTCTCTTCAACCACCCTTAGGTTATACATAACGCCCAAGGCTTTGATCAAAACAGGGTCATCTATAGCTCCCCGAAACGAGGTAGAGATTTTGATTGTAGCAACATCCAAGCGAGCTCTTGAAGCTGTATTATTATCAAAATCAATGAATTCCCCATACTTGCCTCCAATAGCTTTGAAGAGATTTTCCCCCCAAACATGGAGGGGTATACCATACACTTTGACCCATGTATCTCTGCTGTCAGCAAAACAAGAGGGTGACCATGGTTTTACGTCTCTGAAGTAGTATGAGATCTAGTCCACTTTTGCTTTCCAAAGAGCTTCAATCTCTCCGACCTTCGGGGTTGAGATTATCACCATATTCCTCCCCATAGCAGTTACTGAAATATGTGCTAATCCCTCCATGAACAAGATTGTTCTGATCCTGCACACCTCAACATCCACCGCCAATCTCCCTACAAAGCTCTGTTCCAGCTCCTTCAACAACCTCCCATCAACGGCAACATCTAACGGTTCGGTCTCGGCATCAGAACCCTTCTGCAATATCCCCAAGTGACCTTTTGGATTCACCAAAGCAGCTCTGAATGAGCTACCTGGGTGCAACCCACTCACCCCAGCGTCCACCGCCTTCTTCTGTTCCAACTCTTCCTTCTTCTTCTCTCCCTCCTTCCTCTCAAAACAAGATTTATTAATGCGTAGCTTGTAATGGCCAATCCACACATCATCCATTCGTTGATTCAACTCTGTCGCCTCCTTGTCCTCCCTAAACTTAACAAAAGCAAATTTCTTTCCCCATTTGTCAACTTTGTTCGGGATATACACATCCCCAACTCGCCCGAAACTCGCAAAAACCTTTCAAAGATCCGCTGCCGAACACTCCTCTGGGAAGTTCGTAACAAAAAAAGAGATAGAGTCTTGGTCTACATTGTGAATGTAACCGGAAGATTTTGCCCTAGCTCCCCCCCCCCCCCCCCCCCCCCCCCTCTCTCTCTCTACACTCCCTTTCTCTCTCATGCAACAAAAAAATTAATGAAGATATATCCAATCACAACATAACCTCATATTAATGAAACTCATAATTTTGATTAATGTGTTCATCATCTTCATCAATTCTTTCATATATTCATCTTCATTAAATGACCAAAGAGTTACAAATAAAAGATAAATGATCAGAATGTTACCAAAACATAAGATAAATGATCAAAAAGTTACAAATAAAAGATATAGAACTAAAGTGTTACAAAAAAATAAAATAAAGAACCAACAATTTATTTTTGCCTTTAAAAAATATTTTAGGATATGAACATGTTGAGTTTTAAGTATGAGTGGTTAAATTTCAAACCGACTATGAATAGACAAATGGTTAGATAAATAAGAGAGTAACCCATATACAAAATGTTTTACTCTCTCTCTCTCTCTCTCTCTCTCTCTCTCTCTCTCTCTCTCTCTCTCTCTCTATTTCTGCATTTTTTTTGACACATTCTATTTGTTTATCTTCTTCCTCCATAATTCGTTCATCATTTATTCATCTTCTTATTTTTCTTCTTCCATTCCTTCATTTTATTCATAACTTCTCATTCAAACATAGAATTTCAAAACAAATCCAGAAAATTAAATTTTAAAATTATGAAAATTTTAATTTTTATTAAAATCTTAAATCAATAAAGAAAAATCCTAAATCCCAATCAAACCACCCATAATTAACCTCCCCCCACTTTCATTTTTGCAAAATTTCATATTTGCTCTGACCCATAATTCTTTTTTTTTTCTTCCAAAATTTCTAATTGTTTTCTAAATCCGTATCTGTTTTGAGATATTTTGCTAAAAGTTAATTTTTTTTTTATTTTGGAATTTTTTTTATTTGTTTTAAAATTCTGAATTTAACTAATTATTTTATGAAGATGATGATGAAAAATTGAGGAAGAAGATGAAGAGCTTGAAGTCATTGTTAGGAATTAAGAAGATGAATAGTGCCACTTATGCATCATTTAATATTTTTTGTCAAAAATTATCGGAAGAGACCAAAATGATAAACGTATATGTCTTTAAGGACCAAAGTAGTAATTTTTTTTACGGAACTAATAATATAAAATAAAAAATATCTTTCAGGGACCAACAAACTAATTAAACCTATTTTTTTTGTCCAAATTGTTCTTCTTCATATTATTATTCATATTATTAGGGAACATATTATTCTTCATATTATTAGGGAACCTATTTTTTGTTCTTCTTCAATTGGTTGGACAAATGCATTATATATGCAGGGGTCGGTGTTCGAACCCTGGTCATCCCACTTATCCACCTTAAGAGTGGAATTTTGAGCCACTAGGCTACTTGACCAAAAAAAAATATTGGTTGTCCCGTCTTTGTGCGGTGTATTTATTTTTCCGTCTTTGTGCGGTGTTTATTTGTTTCAGATTGAATGAATAGATCTGATCTAGTGCAAATCCAATCAATGTCGACTTTTGTGTCATCAACGCTACAGATCCGGAGACATGGATATTCCGGACACTTCAATATAGTCATATTTGTAGGCATATGTAATTTTCCGTTTTATGCTATTAACATGGACACCGTCAGTTTGTTCGCAGATTTATGCTTTTTGTTTTTAGTGATTATGAATTTGTATTACATCGATGTATTCTATTTTATTTGAATGAATGAATATCGTTTATTTTGTATAAAAAAAAACTTAATTTCACTATTAAAATCAATACAGTTAATTACTATATCATGGCACTATTATAAATAAAAAACCACTTTTTAGATTAATTAAAAAATTGATGAATTTGCATTCATCAGTTTTTAAAAAAACTGTGTGTTTGGTAGAAGAGAAAAAGAAAATCGAGAAATAAAAACATGGAAACCAATGCATATATTTGGACTAATGTTAATCCAAATACATGCATTTGGTTTTCATATTTTTATTTCTCTCATCTTTTTTTTTCTCCTATCAAACAAAAGGAAAAAGCGGTTTTTCACTTGTAATAGAGATCAGAAGGAATATGATACGTGTATAATTAAACTAATATTATTATTTAATATATATATATATATATATATATATAGGGGACTTTCAAGTGAGAGGAATGTTTATTTATTACCTATATTACCTATATAAAGAGGATTGAAAATTTGGGATGGCTTTTTCATTATTCCCGTTTTACCGCACAGTTATGGTTTATTCAATTTTTTTAACATATCCTTATAAACAAGGAACATGAAGAAGCCTACTATCTAATGTATCGATAGGGGACATAAATGGATTAAGTCATTTTTAACCGCATACAACACACCTATATAAAGAGGATTGAAAATTTTGGGATGGCTTTTTCATTATTTTTGTTTTACCCTTAAAAAAACTACCAACAAGTAACCGCACAGTTATGGTTTATCCATTTTTTTTAACATATCCTTATAAACAAGGAACATGAAGAAGCCTACTATCTAATGTGTCGTTAGGGGACATAAATGGATTAAGTCATTTTTAACCGCATACAACACAATATTATCAAATTCTCTATATATCTAATCTCTTTTGTCTCTTTTCACTTAATAATTTTGTTGCACAATTTGGCAACAACACAGGCGGTGCATGGTTCAAAGTGGTAAGCAATGATATCAAACACTAAATAATCACTTGAGTCCTTCAAAATAAAGGGTTCTTTTATTGATTTTATTTATTTATTCTAAATATTTTTTATTATTTTAAATTTGTTTTGTTGTGTGCAATTTATTGTTTTTTGGTGTTTGATTCTTGGTTAAACTGTGTTATTTTGCATTTATGTATTATTTGGTGTTTGATTATTAGTTAAGTTGATATCAGAATTTATATGTGTGTGGTTTTTATTATTGTTGTTGTTGAATGCATGTTTGCTGTGTGGTGCATAATAACATAAATGTATGCAGTTCCTTTGGCAGTTTCACCTACTCTTTTGGAATATCCTTCTTTGTTCTACAACACACAACATCATGGGTTTCATGGACGTTCCTATAAATAATTAGTGGCAATCTGTTTGCAGACAATGAATAATCATCAATGAATAATTAGTGCACTTTGCTTTATAAAATTCTCTCTCACCTCTTTCAAGTTGTTGTTTCTTGCAATCTATTATTTTTCTCTCTTTTCTCTTTTTCTTGAATTCTTTTTTCTTCATACAACAAATGGGGATGTACGATGACATAACCATCTTTACCATTCTTTTGCTAATATTTTGTTTTATGTTTGTATGGTTTTCTTTATGGCAGTATTGACTGATTATTGATGAAGCGTAGCCATGGGTTAAAATTGGAAGAACTACTACATATGATGGAGTGTGAGTGATTTTCAACAGTAATTCTAATTTCTTGGTTCACAATGTATATGTTCTTTCATTGTTTTTTGGAGTGGACTTTTCATTAATCCCATTTTACCCTTAAAATAACCACAATTTCAAATAACCGCAAGTATGACATTTCTTAACCAACTGCTCATCTATAACAATAGGTAAAGGGAAAACTTTGTTTTGGTATAGCCTATTTTTCTTCCCATTTTACCCTCAATTTAAATTTTTTCAAAAACATTCAGTTTTTTTTTTTATTTTTTTATTTTTTATTTTAGAAAAGAGCAGTTTTAAATTCTTTTTTTCTTCAATTAAGCCGTTTTACAATTTCAATTACACTGTTAACTGCCGGTTGAACAATTATGAATGGATTGGCCAGATATGTTGCCGTGCACCCTTTTCTCTAATCAACATATTCTTCTCCAACAAGGCAACAACATTTACGGTGCAAGTAATTTGGTTTGATTTTAATTTACTTATCATTATGTTTTTTCTCTTCTTCTTATTTGCCTTCCTTTCCTTTCATCTATTTAAGTTATTTGAACATCATGTTATGTATACTCTTGGTTACTCTGATAAGTCATTTTATTATGAGTTTAGAATTAAAAATAAAATAAAATGTATATTCTCATAGGAAAAACTACATACAACATGTGTTTTCTACTCTTCAATTTTTTCAGTACTTATATCTTAATTTTTTCTAAAATTGTAATTTAGTTTGTTGCTATAGTGATTTCCAATTTTGTTGATTGATGTTATTGTATCATAATTTTTTTTTTTGGTAGATTTATTGTATCATAATATTAATTGTCTCTTTTGCACTTCTATTTTTTAATGAAACTTATTGTATGTTTTACAATCTCATTTTTTCTATTGGCATATTTTAAGTTTGAAGAGTAGAGAATGAACCATTAACAACTAAAAAATAGACATAGAAAGGAAGAAGAGTGAGAGGGAGAAAGACTATATAGTAAGGGGAAAAAAAAATGAAAACAAAGGGCCGTCGAGGCCATCTTTACGGAAGTCGCACAAAATGATTGAAGAAAAGGTAGTAGATTACACAGGGGTTTGATTTATTTTAAAGTCAAATTCTATTTTTAATTTGTTTGTTTTGCTTGGATATATTAAACAACTTTTTTATTTATCCATTGAAGGAGAATTGTAGGTTTATGGGATCAAAGAATTATTAAGAGTGTCAACAAACTTGAGAAAAAGCCACTCAATGGTTAATTATTATAAAAAATATTACCAATGAAAGAAGATCGACGTAACTTAGACGACCACGTTGGTGGCATAACCTTATATTTGACAATACTATTTACAATACAATTTATTGTTCTACTAAACATTGCCAGACTAATTTTCTATACAAAGTTTCAATCAATATTTATGGAGGATGTTTGTCTTTGTTTGTCTTCACAAAGACATGCATGATCATATATGGGATCAACAAAACATTTAATTTGTCTTATTACTTTCTATGGTTGAATATATCTCTCTATCTTTCATACTTATCTTGATTGGAGTATTGATAGTTGTGAAAATGGATTTTCATTTTCTATTCAAGGTTTTTTGTTTTCCATTGACAACATCATGTATTTTACTTCCTTATTCTCTCTTTCGTTCTTATGTTCTACATGTAAGCTTATATTACAAATTTACAATTGGTAAGTCAAAGTTCAAATCTAACTTCACATCTAATAGAGTCTTTTGAAATACTACTTTTCAAATCTATTTAAAATGTTTCTCTTACCTATTGTGTAGACCAGTACACATAAAATAAAATTGGGAGAAATAGTCATTTTGGTCCCTGAAAGTGTCACTCGCTGTCAATCAAGTTCTTGAATGAACAAAAATTAAAAAAAAAGTCCTTGATTGTTAATTCTGTTAGTCAGTTTAGTCCAAAACGTTAAACATCCGTTAAATGTGATGATGTGGCATCATGACTAAGATATTTTAATAATTTGCCGACATTTTTAATATTGATTTTTAATTAATATTAATTTAAAAAATAATTAGATAATAAAACACAATACATTTAAACAAATACATACCCAAAAAAAAAAAAAAAAAAGTTTCCTTCCTTCACCTTCATCCATTCAAAAGAACACAACATCTCCTAAATTCTTCTATCTCAGATTTGGATCTACAACCACCCACATATTATTAAACACTTCCAACTTCATCTTTTCACCCCACTAAAAAAAATCTTGAGAGCTGCAAAAACAACACCACCAAAATTATGAAAATCTTCTTCGCAACAACAACACACTATTCATTTCCACCCCCACCATTCTTTCATCTTCTCCAATCCCATCGTTTCCCTCCTCTTGAGAAAACACCAACGAAAATTCATTTTATTGAAAGAACATAAATCTGGAAAAACACTTTAAAGAACAACAAAATAAGAAACACAAAAAATATTTCAGATTTGATTTCATCATAATCAATAAAACCCATATCCGATCAACTTCTCTCTTAGATATGCGATTCACCGGTTGATTTTTGGTCTCTTCTCTTTCACAAGATTTGTGTATTCCGATTATGCGATCTCGCAAGATTTTTGTTTCCATGTGTTAGGTTTTGTAAGTTTTAGTTAGGTTTGGATGGTTTTTTGTTATTGTTATGTTTGGATGATTTATAAGATTTATGTCATTTGTATAGTTTGGATGATTTTTTGTTATTTGTTATTGTTATGTTTGTACTAAATTGACTAACGGAATCAACAATCAGGGACTATTTTTAAATTTTTATTCATTCAGGGACTTGATTGACCGCAAATGACACTTTTAAGGACCAAAATGACTATTTCCCCAATAAAATTTCTATTTAAATGAAAAATAAATGTATACAAAAATTGAAATGGATAAAAATTTTTTTTTAGTAAAACCATTGCTTAAAATTTATAAATGTTAGCACAATAGAAAAAGCGGACAGACGGGCACGAGAGTGCCCGGCTGGACGCTAGTTGATCTATAAGGATAATATTTAAAAATACATGTGTAACTTCCATTGGAATTTTATATGTAATTGCATACTCTATTTCTTCAAAAAATAAAAATAAAAAAATCTTACCCATACCTACAATTTTTTCTTCCAACACTAATCTCATATTTTTATTTGCATTCCTCAATGTGCACATATAGTTACTTAATTTTCTCACGTGCTTTCTTTTTTAAACCACAAACCAAAAGACAAGCAAAAGATATAGATTAACTTTTCTATGATTTGTATACAGAATATTTGTTATGGGATATTAGAAAGGCAAGCAAGGATTGTAACCGAAAGAAAGAGGACGTGGTCCCCATAAGCTTAGCTCAATTGGTAGGAACATAGCACTATATGTGTAGGAGATGGATTTGAACACGGATACTCTACTTATTTGATTTTTGGGATTCTATGCTATGACTCAGAGTAAAAACATTTACTATTTTTTTTTTATTAATTTAGTTTTTTAGTTCTACTCATTCTTAATTCCTTCTTTTTTTCTTTATTATTTTTTTAGTGTCTATGGTACATTGAAGCGAAAAACCAAGAGGAAGCATATACAAGATGACTTAAACTGTGATATTTTATATTTCAATATTTTCTTTATTTTGGAGTATCTAATCTTTTATAATGTCATTTAGTCATTGAAATTTAGATGTTTGGAAAGTTCTTACATTGTAAACATGCATGGGTACTTGTTCTTTTCTATGTTGCTGCATTTATGCAACATTTATTTTGTCAAAATTAATTAACCATAAAATTCCACGTATATGTTACTATATAGATTATAGATAGAAGATACCAAAAAATGTGGTTAATTCAAAAAACAAAAACCGTAACTGCATACAACCAAATATAGCAACTTCATGAAACTTCTCTTATTTTGCTCTTCAAAATTCTGGTTCTATTCTCTTTAATTAATTTTTTTATGCTGAAATTTGATTGATTTTTTCAATTCAATTTTCATTATGATTAACTTTGATTGATTTATAGAGTGTATAATTTGATGTGGTTTTATATTTTTCATATTTTTCTTTGCAAATGTGAGTGGTATAAGTTTCACAATTCAATGTTCTCTTGCAGTTTTCATGGGCCGTACACTTTAAGTGATTTATTTGAAGATCATGGGGGAACAATGAAGGTACTGAAAAGTTTTTCAACAGGAGAAAAATAATGAATCACTCTTAAAATGTTTGTTTACTTTTGATTTGTTCAAATTCAAAGCTTTTTCTTTGAGTTATTTAAATGAAATTCAATTTAATTATTGCAATTTTCAATTATGTTACAGAGGCATGTGGCGACTCCAAGTATTTGGCATCCTTTTCATTATTCCAATTTTGTTTTAAATTTTCATTGTTATATGAGAGAAATTAATTCTACTTTTCATGTTCGGTATAAGTTTTTGACGCTAGGTTACTACTTGCAATTATAACCTCACTAGAGAGTTAAAAAACATGGTCACATAACTTCTTCATCTGGACTTTTATGATATAGTTTGATTCTAATTCATGATATGTAACGTAGATTCATTACGAGGCAACCAATTGAGAGAACGAGAGACATGGAGAAGGGTAAAGAAGAGGAAGAAATTAATATGAGATACTATGGGATTTCTTACACACTATTTGCTTCAAAGTATTACACGTATATAAATTTTTAACTTTGAACTTTCAATACTTAATCTTTTCATATGCTGCCGTTGCTAGATTCAAATGGTTATCTCCTCCACCAATAATTACAATGATTTGGAATTATAGAGTTTCCATTTTTATTCAATTAATTAATTTTTTTATTCTTCTCTAAAATATATCTCACACAATTGTTTCTTTTATAGTTCAACTCAAAATTTAACATATATACAATTCCTTCATTTTTTTCCCCTATATTATCTTCATCAAATTTTCTTCTTCAAATTTTGTAATTCATTCTTATTTGAAAAAAATAACATATGTATGGAAATAAAAGATGATCATTATTCAAAATATGTTTGGTCTGCCGGTTAAGCAAGATTGTTGATGCAAAACAATGAAATATGAAACAGGGCGTTTGTTTTCAGTGCAATACTCATCCATATATTTAATTTTAACTTTAAGTTGTTTATGTTTTGTTACTTATGAGATTCATTGTGATTGTTCCAAAGTAAATGTTTTTTCTTTTTTTTGCTAAATGATCGACCACTCTAACAAAGATTAAAGAAGCGATTGATAGGAGAACAAAATAGAGAAAGAGAAGCAAAGTCAGGAAAAAAGAGACAATGAAAATGATAGAGAAAAAAATACACTGAAATTAATTAATTGGCCTTTTGTTACCGTGAACATTTCTCTATGTTTTTTCTTCCAATATAACTAATTACCTTTATTTCTAAGAATGTGGGTGAATAAATTTAGTGGTTTCTCTTTATCCTATCACTTCAACTTTTGGTCATAAAGTATCGGAAGTTTCAAATTGTGTATGATGTGTTGTGAAAAATTGTGTAGTTGTGAAGGGTAAATGTTTGTCTTTAAAAATTTCATTTGTATATTTGAATCAATTTAAGTGTTTGTTTGGTTTGATTATATTCTCTCTCTTGGTGAAATCAAATCGAGTCCCGTCATTGAATCTAAATATTGATTTTGTCTATTCAATCAAAATCGGACGGTCCAAAACAAATAATATCTTGATTTTCTTTAAGTATTTATAATATTTTTTAAAGAGATGCTATTTGTTAAGAATGATTTGAGAATAAATGCAAGAATAACACATGACAATATCTTATAGGATGATGTAAACAAGGGTGGAAATTCATTCTTGCAATTTTTCTTTTTAGATTTTCTTACTAAAAAGCTTTTATATATTTTTTAATACTTATAATTGTTTGTTTGTTTTTCCTATTAAATAATTTCTTCTTCATTTTTTACTTTTTGAGACAATATGATGTTCAAAATGTATGATACAAATTTCATAAAGCTTCTGTGACCAAATGTTCGACCTTCCTTTTTAATTTTTTTTTATATATTCACTTTTGTAATAGATTACCAAGTCGACACTATATGCTGATATTTGCTTTAAATACATGTTCAACATGATGTTACAGTCTCAACATCTTCACAATGAACATGCATGGAGAACAAATTTTATCAATCACTTTTTTTTCTTATTTTTTTCGTCTACTTTTCATTAAATCCTGATATTCCCTAACTATGCATGTTTATTCAAAAAGAAAATCAAAATGAAATTTTAATTTAATTTTTTAAAGTAGATTTTACTTTTTAGAAAAATACTGACGTGAAGTCTCACAAAACAAATCATTGTTACAATCAACCAATAAAATTGTGAGTCTACCATAAAGCTACTTGACAAAAAAATGTAAACATAGTTAAGTGCATTATTTGCCTATTTAAAATAGTTGAAATTTTAGTCCTCATTTTAAAATTTAGTTTTCTGAGACGTTAATCACCCCACCATATTCCTCTTGAAAATTTTGATCCTCATTGTTTTACTAACGAATTTTCACATTATACGACTTAATATCTTTTTCTCAAAAGTCAATTCTATTCATAAAAGAAAAAAAAATAGATGTATGAAACATTTACAATAATCCTCAACATAAGTTATGATGATAGAAAATGCAAATCACACAAACAGATATCGATAATAACAAAACAAAAAAGAGCGGAATTGATGTGATATATTTGTATAATCTTAAAAAACGTAGTATAATAGAAAATACAAATCACACAAACGGACACGAATAATCAAAGTTTTCAGAACCGAACCGGTCATCGAACCGGTGAGCTTATCGGTTCAAGGTTCAACCGGTCGGATCGGGATCGGACCGGTCAGACCGTTTTTAATTAAATATATATTTTAATTAATATATATAAATAAAAATAAATAAATACTGACTTAATATTTCTTAATTTTACACATAAAAAAAAATGAAATGTCATAAAATTAATATAAAATTAAAACTTTAGTACATTAAACATAAAATTTCTAATTTAAAATAAATTAAAAACTACATAATAACTAAGTCCAATAACACAAAATTGTACCATATCATCGTTTGGTTATATATATATGAAACACCGTTGTTTTGACCTTCGTTTTTAAAAAAAAAAACAGAAATTGAACCGTCTGGACCGGCCGGTTCAGAATCGGTTCAACAGGTTTTTTACTGATTCGCTTGCAGGCCGGTTTTCAGACCTAATCGGACCGGATACATCACCGGCTATGTTTATTGCTGATTCACATGCTTATCTTTTCATGTTCTTCCTTCATGTTTTCTATTTCTAATAAAAATAAAAAATTGAGTCAAAATATAATAAAAAAAGGGTCGTGCTAACTAGTGTTTCCGGACGCTAGTTAAGGATACCAAAAAAAGGAAATTTTTGTATTGAAAATTATGTTCTTTATCTTTCTAAAAAGCTAAATGCACAAGTTTCAAGATTAATTTACCACATTTGATTCCTTAACTAGTGCCCCTATGTCCCACGGGCACTAGTTAGCATTTTCCATAAAAAAATTGTTTTCTTCTTTGCAAAATAAAGTCAATCCTATTTATTTAGAATATGTATTTTGGGTTTATCTTAATCTGATCTATGTTTATGTATTTTGGGTTTATCTTAATATGATTTATGTTTATGTATTTTGGGTTTATGTTCAATGTTCATGGTTCATCAATTTAAATTATTATAAAAAAAGTTACAGATCAAAAAACTATTTTCAATTGGTCATGAACAATTTGATTTAATGAGAAAACAAAGTTTCACAGGTCGATGGATCAAAGTTATAGAACAAAATCCATTTGATTATGTTTTCCACAAGAAGGATGCAGAACACATGAACAATACACAAGGGAAAATCCAAGAGTCATGTGAGAAAGTGTTCTCCGGGGATTGGAAAAGTAAGGTGAGAGAAAATAAATAGGGGTGAGATACACAGCACTTATAAAAATTAAAAACCATAAAAATTGATTTAAGGGTTATGATTTAATCCTCTCATCCTCTCAATTAAAAACCTCTCTTACTTGAAAGTTCCCGTTTGTTGAGTCTTTGGTAATTGGCTGTATTTTTGGTAAAATAAACTTTGTAGCAGGATGTGTGATAAGATGCCTCAACATCGTATCACGCTTTTGGTAGTGTGCGCACGCGTGTTTCATTTATGGAATGTTCGTTTATCTTTCATGAATCTTGCATGGCGCCTGTGTATCTGACATATTTTGAGGATCATCATTTAATGCTTCAGATCCTTGTCAAGAATACTTTTATGAAGAATCTCTTTGAAGTGTATTTTTGGAAAGAATCTATTTTAATCAATATGGTCAATGGCTTGGGTCAAACAAATCAAGCCCATGTTTAATTCTGGATCAAGGACTTTTGCCTGGAGTATTTAAAGATTGTGCTAAACCTAATTTAGTTAGTTGTTCACGCCGTTATTGTGTTGTCTAGCTTTCTAGGTTTTTGTGTGTGTATTCTTCTTTGTTAGCCTTTCTTGTGTCTCATTGATGCAAGCTTAGGACGTATTGTTTTGAGTTGTAATGTGTGTGATCCTCTCCTAAGCTTTGAAGTACGGAGTTAGGACTTTGTGTGTTTTTAGCACTCTAAGCCTTTAGGTACGAGTGTGTAGTTTTAGGAGTGTGTGTCTCCAAAAACATTTTGTATTTGTGTTCTGAAATCCTTGCTGTCTGTAACGTTGTAAGGGAGTGAGATGGGATCTCAGACTTAGGAGTTCCTAGGTTGAAGAGTAATTGGTAGTTGCCTAGGTTATGAGTTGTAAACGTGATGTTTGCTGAAGACTTACAACTAGGACTATTATAGTGATATTCCTTCCTGGATTGGTATCCCCCAGACTAGGGCTTGTTTTAAGCGCCGAACTGGGTTAACAAATATCCCGTGCCTTTTACTTGCTTTCAGTTATTTGTTTACTTTTATCTTGTGATATACGTGTTAGGAAGCTTACAGCATTGTATCGCACATCATGTTTAGTGCTAAGGTGCTTAGAGCATTGTATCTAGCATTGTGCTTAGCGTGCCAGGAATTTCAATTGGCATCAGAGCAGTCACCCTGCCTGTCTCTAGGGTGAGATCCAGGACCTAAAATCTCTGGCATCATGGAAAAGGATGGAGGATACATGAATAGACCATCGCTGCTCAATCGATCAAACAACTATGACCACTGGAAATCCAAAATGACTGCTTTTCTGAGATCTATTGATAGCAAGGTTTGGAAGGCTGTTTTGACTGGATGGGATCATCCCACTGTTGCCAGCAAGGAAGGGACCTCAACGGGGGTAAAGAAACCAGAGGTTGAGTGGACTACAGAGGAAGAAGCTACAACTCTCTATACCAACAAAGCCATATATGCCTTGTTTAATGAGGTGGACACAAATGTTTTTAAACTGATAAAAAATTATGTGTCAGCCAAAGAAGCATGAGAGATCTTGAAAACTTGCTATGAAGGTACCACAAAGGTGAAGCAATCAAAGATTCAACATCTCACATCCAGGTTTGAAACACTGAAAATGATGGATGATGAGAAAATTCAAGATTTTCATATGACACTCTTGGATATTGCTAACTCATTTGAAGCCTTGGGAGAGAAGGTGTCTGATGAGAAACTGTCAAGGAAACTTCTCAGATCTCTTCCTAAAAGATTTGACATGAAAGTGACAACTATTGAGGAAGCACATGACATCTCTACTATGAAGATGGATGAGTTGGTTGGTTCTCTTCAAACATTTGAAACTGTCCTAGATGAACGTGGTGACAAAAAGAACAAAAGCATTGCCTTTGTTTCTAACACTGATGAGGACAATACTCAAGATGAGGATGAAGAAGAAGAAAGCATTGCAGATGCCATTGCCATGCTTGGAAGACAATTCAACAAAGTGCTGAAAAGAGTTGATCGCAGGAATCGTTAGAATGCTCCAAGCATCAGATTCGACATCAATAAACAGCAAAATGGTTTGAAGAAACTCAAGTCTGAAGAAAAGAACAGTCAAAGCAAGGGTGCTCAATGCCATGAGTGTGAAGGATATGGACATATAAGATCAGAATGTGGAACATATCAGAAAAGACAGAAGAAGGGGTTGAGTGTTTCTTGGTCAGATGAAGACTCTGAGGAAGAGCATGAATCTGCTAAACATGTGACTGCCTTGACTGGAGTTTGTGTTACAGATAGTGACACTGATGAAGATGGGGATGTGGCCTATGATGAACTTGCTAGTACTTACAAAGAACTACTCACTAGGTTTGAAGAAATGTGTAGGCTCCTTGAGAAGCAGAAGAAGACCATTAATCTTCTTCAGGCTGAAGTCAAAGCTCAAACTGAGAAGACTTTAGAAGCTCAAGAAGAAGTTGCTCTTGTCAATGCTCAAATGGAGGATTTGAAGAAACGTGTAAGTCAGCTGAACTCAGGTACTAACATACTTGAAGAGATCTTGGAGAACCTGCCAAGTGGGAAGGCCAAGTCAGTGGGTTATAACTACTCAAATTTAAATCAATATCAACAGAACCTTGAGACAAAGTTCAAATCTGCTGAAGATGTTTTTGACCCCTGCACTGGACAGACGATGTTGAAGCATCCTGCTTAGCATTCTAAAACATACCCAGTTCCAAAGTTTGCTCTTGAATCCAATCCTCGTGGTCATCAAAGGCCTAAGATTCAGAGAGTGTATAGAAGATGGGTTTGTCATCACTATGGAAAAAGAGGACACATCAGACCTTTTTGCTACAAACTTCATGGCTATCCTGCTCCACAACCTAAAGCTAATGAAGTGAAGGAAGATGTGAAGGAAGATGTACCCATCAAGAAGGAGTGGAAGCCCAAAGCAGAAAGTGTTGGGTTAATTGCTCACACATCTCTAAGAGCCTCATCAAGGGAAGATTGGTATTTTGACAGTGGATGCTCCAGACATATGACTGGTGAAGAAAAATATCTGATGAATGTAAGACCCTACAAGACCAGCTTTGTGACTTTTGAAGATGGTGCAAAAGGGGAAATACTGGGAATTGGAGACCTTGTGAATCTTGGATTGCCCAACTTGGAGAATGTGCTTTTAGTTAAAGGACTCACAGCAAATCTGATTAGTATAAGCCAACTGTGTGATCAAGGCCTAAAAGTCAACTTTACCAAGTTTGAGTGCCTTGTGAACAATGAGGAAGACCAGCTGTTAATGAAGGGAACCAGGTCTAAAGATAATTGCTACTTATGGATATCTCAGGAAGAAGCCCTCAATACCACCTGTCTTAGTTCAACAGTAGATGAAGTGAAGTTGTGGCATTAAAGGCTAGGTCATCTTCACTTGAAAGGGATGAAGAAAGCAATATCATCTGAAGCTATCAGGGGATTGCCTAAACTAAAGATTATTGAAGGCAACAAATGCGGTGAGTGTCAGATTAGTAAGCAAGTCAGGATGTCGCATCCAATGCTGGAGCATCAGACAACCTCCAAAGTTCTTGAGTTACTCCATATGGATCTTATGGGACCCATGCAGGTTGAAAGTCTAGGAGGGAAAATGTATGCTTTTGTGATGGTGGATGACTATTCAAGGTACACTTGGATAAATTTCATTAGAGAAAAGTCAGATGCTTTTGAAGCCTTCAAGGAGTTATGTCTTCAGATTCAGAGAGAAAATGCAAGTAATGTGGTAAAAATCAGGACAAATCATGGAAAGGAATTTGAGAACTCCAGGTTCGATGATTTCTGTGCTACTGAAGGAATCAAGCATGAGTACTCATCTGCTATCACCCCACAGCATAATGGAATAGTTGAAAGAAAAAATAGGATTATCCAGGAATCAGCTAGAGTCATGCTTCATGCCAAAAATGTTCCTTATTACTTTTGGGCTGAAGCCATGAACACTGCTTGTTACATTCACAACAGAGTCACACTTAGAAAAGGTACCTCTTCTACTCTGTATGAGCTATGGAAAAATAGAAAACCAACTGTTAAACATTTTCATGTGTTTGGAAGCAAATGCTACATCCTAGCTGACAGAGAGCCTAGAAGAAAGCTTGATCCAAAGAGTCATGAAGGAATTTTTCTGGGATACTCTCCAAACAGCAGAGCCTACAGAGTTTTTAATTCTAAGACTCAAGTAATGATGGAATCCATAAATGTTGTTGTCCAAGATTCTCCATTGAAAGAAATTGTTGGTGAAGATCAAGGTATTCCTGTTATTGACGATGCTGAACAAGATGTTGAAGCATCTGAACATCTGTGTGGTAATCAATCTGATGAAGAAATGGCTGAAGAGGATAGTGTGATAAATACTGAAGAACAAGCTCAAAAGAAAAGTCCTTCAGTACGTGTCCAGAAGAATCATCCCATAGAATTGATCATTGGTAATCATGAACAGGGGATAACTACTAGGAGATCAAATGATGTCATTTCAAATTCTTGCTTTGCATCATTATTTGAACCTAAAAATGTCAAAGAAGCCTTAACTGATGAAGCATGGATAGAGGCTATGCAAGAAGAATTAAACCAGTTCAAAAGAAGTGAAGTGTGGGATTTGGTTCCAAGACCAAAAGATGTGAATGTGATTGGAACAAAATGGGTTTATAAGAACAAGTCAGATGAGAATGATGTTGTTACCAGAAATAAAGCAAGACTTGTAGCTCAGGGATATACTCAGGTTGAAGGGCTTGACTTTGAAGAAACATTTGCACCTGTTGCAAGACTAGAATCCATCAGACTTCTGTTGGGTGTAGCATGCATTCTTAAGTTCAAACTTTACCAGATGGATGAAAAAAGTGCGTTTCTAAATGGATACCTACAGGAAGAGGTGTATGTTGAGCAACTAAAGGGATTTGTAGATCCTGAACACCCAAGCCATGTCTACAAACTAAAGAAAGCCCTATATGGGTTGAAGCAAGCACCCAGGGCATGGTATGAGAGGTTGACTCAGTTCTTGGAAGACCAAGGTTACAGGAAGGGAGCTTCAGACAAGACCCTATTTGTTAAACATGAAAGAGGTAAATTTATCATAGCCCAAATCTATGTTGATGACATAGTGTTTGGTGGGATGTCAGATACGATGGTCCATCATTTTGTCAAGCAAATGCAATCAGAGTTTGAAATGAGTCTTGTTGGAGAATTGACCTACTTCCTTGGACTTCAAATCAAACAAATGGATGATACCATTTTCATATCTCAGAGTAAGTATACAAGGAACATAGTCAAGAAGTTTGGTATGGAAAGTGCCACCTCTAAGAGAACACCAGCACCCACTCATTTGAAACTTACTAAAGATGAAAGGGGAATAAGTGTGGATCAAAGTCTCTATAGAAGTATGATTGGGAGCTTGCTATACCTGACTGCAAGCAGGCCTGACATCACTTATGCTGTTGGAGTATGTGCCAGGTATCAAGCTGATCCTAAGGTGAGCCACTTGACTCAAGTCAAGAGGATTCTGAAATATGTAAATGGAACTAGTGACTATGGAATAATGTACTCTCATTCTGAAGATTCTATGCTCTATGGTTATTGTGATGCTGATTGGGCTGGAAGTGCAAATGATAGAAAAAGCACTTCAGGAGGATGTTTCTTTCTTGGGAACAATCTGATTTCTTGGTTTAGCAAGAAGCAAAACTGTGTGGCATTGTCTACAGCTGAGGCTGAATACATAGCTGCTGGAAGTAGCTGCTCACAACTTGTTTGGATGAAACAGATGCTGAAGGAATACGATGTCGAACAAGATGCTCTAACATTGTACTGTGACAACATGAGTGCCATAAACATCTCAAAAAATCCAGTACAACATAGCAAGACCAAACACATTGACATACGTCATCACTTCATAAGAGATCTTGTTGAAAATAAAATTGTGACTTTGGAGCATGTAGGTACGAAGGAGCAAGTGGCAGATATTTTTACCAAGGCACTTGATGCTGTGCAGTTTGAGAAGTTAAGGGGCAAGTTAGGAATTTGCCTCCATGAAGAATTGTAGCAGTTACGGTTTATGATAGTGGCGCGTGCAGCAGTTATTTTTAATCTCTCATATCAAGTGTTGCACGTTGATCAAGGTAATCATGGCTCAAATTTCTCCCTAAACACGCCACTATCAAGGGTTGGTTATTTCCTTTTCAAATCTTCTCACATTGATTCTTTCCTAATTTACTTTACCTTCTACTACAACCTCTCCACTTCTCTCTCAAATCTCTTCATCAAACCTATAAACCTTCTCCACTCTCAATCCTATTTTCTCCAAAATCTTGCCGTTACCATGTCTCAAACCTCTCCAATCAACTCTCCTGCAATCGTCTCTCCCAACCACTCCTCACCGTCGCAAGACAACCCCATTGACCCACTCTCTCACATCGTCACAGATGCTGTTCCGATCTCAACCATTCACCCATCCTTTGCTTCTGCCCTCAACCCCAAACCTCACAAAACTTCATCATCCAAACCCAAGTCCACAAAGAAAACCAAAACAACGGCTACTAAGAAACCAAAGGTCAAGAAATCAAAATCTAGATATAACTCTGATTTCGACATGCAAGGGTTCCTTCTTACTAATCAGGGCTCAGATAGTTTGAATGTGGGAATCGATGCTGCAGCAACTTCTCAAAATGTGCAGATCGAAGAAAATACTGTTCAAATCCCTAATGCTGAAAAAGGGGGAAAACACTTTGGAAACTGAGAAGACAAAATCACCTGTTCCTGACTCTCCTGAGGATGATGGACACGATGAAGATACTCAGATTGTTGGAGATGTTCTCCAATCGTTGGCTAAGAGTATTACTCAAGAGGATGCGACGTCGGATGCTTCAGCATCCTTGGCGAAAGGAGAAGCTCTCACTGATGCTGGTAAAGATGTTACAACATCTGAAGTTGAACCAGAAAAGGGTGACTCTGAGGAGACTGCAGATGATGCAGAAATGATGGATGCTAGTAATGATGCTGTAGCATTTGGTGCAGCTTTGAATGAAGAGGCTGGTGGTGATACAGAATAGCTGGAGGTGACTGGTTCCAGTGATTCTGATTAGAGGATTTCCTATGTATTGCCCTGTTATTTTGGTTCCTTTTGTTTTTCTGTTACTTTTGTTCTTGTTCTGCTATATGGGCATAGACTATGATGATCCCTGTTTTGTACTAAGCTCCTGGACCTCATAACTCTGTACTGCTAATTTGTCAAATTTGTGGCAAAAAGGGGGAGTATAAATTTTGGTAATTTGGTTGGTTATTTGGTGTGTTTATTATGATCTCTGTCTGCTGGTAGTTTGCACTGCTCTAGTTATGGTATATCTGTAGAGTAGGTTGAATGAAGTATATGCATGTGTGGACCTGTATGATCTGATACCTGATATGTGTGCATGAGTGTTTAGAGTAATGACATGTGATCCGCAGGGGGAGATGTAGGATATGATGCTCCAACACCCTATGCATATGTGCAGGGGGAGATGTGTTGTGAAATGTTGAAGCATTCTCTACAGTATCCTATCAATGTTTATTTTCTTGACCATCTAAGGCTGAGTTGTTTTATGTGTTCCGCTGTTGCATGCCTCTCTGATAAACTTAAAATATACATCTTTATTCTTGTCTACTGTTCTCCATGAAGGAGTAGTATGGAAACTGTTTTGAAGAATAGTCTCTACTGATCTTTATGCTTGTGTGCTTATGTTGAGAAAAAGAAATGTAGTTGAAGTATCTGTTTAAGTGATATCTGTATGGTCATAATTTGTTTTAACCAAAAATTTGCCAAAGGGGGAGTTTGTTGAGTCTTTGGTGATTGGCTGCATTTTTGGTAAAATAAACTTTGTAGCAGGATGTGTAATAAGATGCCTCAACATCGTATCACGCTTTTGGTAGTGTGCGCGCGCGTGTTTTATTTATGGAATGTTCGTTTCTCTTTCATGAATCTTGCATGGCGCCTGTGTATCTGGCTTATTTTGAGGATCATCATTTAATGCTTCAGATCCTTGTCAAGAATACTTTTATGAAGAATCTCTTTGAAGTGTATTTTTGGAAAGAATCTATTTTAATCAATGTGGTCAATGGCTTGGGTCAAACAAATCAAGCCCATGTTTAATTCTAGATCAAGGACTTTTGCCTAGAGTATTTAAAGATTGTGCTAAACCTAATTTAGTTAGTTGTTCACGCCGTTATCGTGTTGTCTAGCTTTCTAGGTTTTTGCGTTATTGTTCTTTGTGAGCCTTTCTTGTGTCTCATTGATGCAAGCTTAGGACGTATTGTTTTGAGTTGTAATGTGTGTGATCCTCTCCTAAGCTTTGAAGTACGGAGTTAGGACTTTGTGTGTTTTTAGCACTCTAAGCCTTTAGGTACGAGTGTGTAGTTTTAGGAGTGTGTGTCTCCAAAAACATTTTGTATTTGTGTTCTGAAATCCTTGCTGTCTGTAAGGTTGTAAGGGAGTGAGATGAGATCTCAGACTTAGGAGTTCCTAGGTTGAAGAGTCATTGGTAGTTGCCTAGGTTATGAGTTGTAAACGTGATGTTTGCTGAAGACTTACAACTAGGACTATTATAGTGATATTCCTTCCTGGATTTGTATCCCCCAGACTAGGGCTTGTTTTAAGAGCCTAACTGGGTTAACAAATATCCCGTGCCTTTTACTTGCTTTCAGTTATTTGTTTACTTTTATCTTGTGATATACGTGTTAGGAAGCTTACAACATTGTATCACACATCACGTTTAGTGCTAAGGTGCTTAGAGCATTGTATCTAGCATTGTGCTTAGCGTGCCAGGAATTTCACCGTTAATCTTGACGAGTCTCAATAACATATTAAACGGTTTTAGATTTTTATAAAACTTAACATAGATGATCTATATGATATAATCTTCCAATCCAACGGTGGATTTTGTAAAATTCGAATTCGTTGAAGCGTTATTGAGCGGTGTAACATTTGGTGTCAAACAAGTTGGTGTCATTTAAACAGATCGTCGCCTCGGGGGGTGCTTAGATCTAAAGGACAAGTCGTCGCCTCGGGGGGTGATTAGACTAAAGGTAAACAGATCGTCGCCTCGGGGGGTGCTTAGATCTAAAGGGCAAGTCGTCGCCTCGGGGGGTACTTAGACTAAAGGTAAACAGATCGTCGCCTCGAGGGGGTGCTTAGATCTAAAGGACAAGTCGTCGCCTCGGGGGGTGCTTAGACTAAAGGTAAACAGATCGTCGCCTCGGGGGGTGCTTAGATCAAAAGGACAAGTCGTCGCCTCGGGGGGTGCTTAGATCAAGTCGTCGCCTCGGGGGGGTACTTAGACTAAAGGTAAACAGATCGTCGCCTCGGGGGGTGCTTAGATCTATAAGACAAGTCGTCGCCTCTGGGGGTGCTTAGACTAAAGGTAAACATATCGTCGCCTCGGGGGGTGCTTAGATCTAAAGGACAAGTCGTTTTACCAATGGGTTAACACATATCGTGCAAAACGATTGTCAGCTGTGGATATTCTAGCAAAGGGTCCCTTGGAAATATGTTTGCTAGGGAGCAAAGGTAGGTTTTGTAGGGAAATGTTACCTACTGGGGAAATCACTGGACGTTCTTGTTGAGATAGAGGATCCCTTGGTCCGGGTGATAGCTTTTTGCACGCCATGTATGCGTGTTTTGTGGATATGCATTTGTTTATGCATGATTTATTTTTTATTGATGCGTTTGGTAATGCATGTTATTTTTGGGTTGATGCGTTTATTGATTCATGCCATGAAATGAAATGCATGATCAATGCATGTAATGAATGTGTGCCAATGGATGTTGGGCTTTGAGTGATGCCAATGGATGTTGGGCTTTGGGAGTGCCAATGGATGTTGGGCTTTGGAAGATGCCAACATGTATTGGGCTTTTGGATGTTATCGGATGCATTTTGGCGCACAGTTGGATGCTAGAGTAGCAAGCAAGATTGGTGCAAGATGCATAAATGATGATGGATGCAGTATGATGCATTGTTTAGATGCTAGAGCGGGGCAAGCATGAATGATGCATGATGCATGGTTAAGCTTTGAATGCCTTGAAAAGTGTCCCCTATGGTGGGTGACGAAATGGTTAAGACTTGGGAAGTGTTTTCGGTAAGAAGGCTTCTAGTCTAGAGATTATGAGATATCTGGCTTGCACGCTCTTCCGACACCCATGTTGCATTACAAGGTTGTTAATGCGTTGCAGAGTTTGCTTGATTAACTTGAAAGGATGGAGAGGACTTGCCCTTGCTTTAGCTAATTTTGCCCCTTTCTTTATTCTCTTTTTTCTTTTGAAAATCCCTAACTTTTGCCTGGACCGCTCTTTCGAGTTTTCAGTCCACCGGGAGTGTATTTCCTTTTTTGATGCCCCTAATTTTTGTCTGGACCGCCTTTTCAGGTTTTCGGTCCACCGGGACGCTCTCTATTGCCTAAGCCACCCTTTCGGGTTTTCGACTTAGCGAGCTTTGATTTTTTGTATTTCTTTTTCTTTGGGCATTGCATCTTTGGCTGCATTAGACTATGAGCGAAGACTCCTCTCCATCCATGGGATGATAAATACATGTTGCCCCAGTATTTGACTCTTTGAAGGGTATGCCCCTAATCGAATCCTTAACCCAAACTGCCCCATACTTGAATCTTGAAAAGCGTGCCCCTTGATTGGCTGGCCCTTTGAAGGTTTGACCCATTCTTGCAACATCTTGACCTTGGTTAGCACGACCTCTACATGATGTGCCCCTTGACTGTAAGCATCTACTCCTTGATTGGCGGGATCCTTAGGAATGCCTTTGAAATTATTCACCTTTTGAAATTTCCTCGATGTCAAGTATTGATTTACGAATGAAATTGTTTCTTTTGAAAAAGCAGTTTTAAAACAATGCACATGCAAGTTTTGAAATGGAAGATTATTTAACTATGTACAATGGATGATGTTTTGGCCAGAAGATCGGCGCGATTGAAAGCGTGATGAAGAAATGTTAACGATGATTCACAAACATGAGGAGTCAGTTTAACACTTTTGCTGAATATGCTTTTACAGTAAACCTAGCTTCAATTAGGTCTTTTGAGGGTTATAACGTGGCCTGGTTCACAGTTATTTTGAAAAAGGATTATAAGGCTCAAAATATGATTTTAACCCGCCCAATCTCCTTTGACATTCTTCACTCCTAAGTTCAATTAACTCAACAGATGCCTTTTTGGTTTGGCAAGAGAACTTTGCTAGCCATACAGGGGTTGAAGCACTAATGAAATTCTTGAAGTGGCAGTCACTTCTTACTTTGATCACAAGCTTATCTCCATTTTTTTCTTATTCTTAAAATCCCTTATTTTTGCATGGATCGATTCTTTTTGAAATCATAGTCCATCGGGATGCCCTGCCTAAGTCTTTTTACCTAGCGGGCTCTCCTTTTTTTTGGAAAAAGCTTTTGTAAGATTTTGCTTTTTGAATCTTCCGGGTTATGACTGCCATGCGAGTGTTATCTTTTTATCGCTTCCTCCATGTTGGATAATGTGAACAAGGAAAGCAATGTGCTTCCAACCTCTTGATGAGTGGTTTAGCGAATTGCTTCTCTTGCATTTAAGATGCATTGCCAAGTTAATTGAACGACTACCCTGCCCCAGGTTAAGATTAAGGGTTTTTGAAAAGTAGAAAGAACACCGACTTCAAGTTCGAAGGGGTTGACTATGGATTATCTCCTTATATCTCCACTGTTTGAGAATTGAAACAATGCCTTACATCATCAACTAGGTTTTTTTACTAATAAAAGCATATATCAGCAACTTCATTTATTTACATCATCCTCCTCTCAAGTTTGTCAATGGGTGAGAAGTGAAATGAAGAGCGAATAAGAAGAGAATGAAAATGAAGGATTGATTCCAAAACATGCATGCTGATTGTATTCAAAACACTTAATCAAAAGAGTGCAATTTCACAAGTTTAACAACATCTTAGCGAAAGGAAAATTACAACTGGAAATGACAAAAGTTTTAAGACCCTAGGGATGAATTTCCTTTATTAGCTTCTTTGACAAAATCGCGCTTGTTAAGGTAAAGGGGTGATCATCCACGAATGGGATTCCTCCTTGAAAGACAACAACTTTTGGTCAATAAGCTCTTGCACCTTATGCTTAAAGGCCCTACAGTTTTCAATGTTGTGTCCGGGGGATCCAGCGTGGTAGTCACACTTAGCACTTTCATCGAAAAAGGGTGGGTATGGAGGTTCCAATGGTCTGAGTGGTTTTAGCTCAACCATCCCTCTCTGAACCAAGTAAGTCAAAATTTGATCATATGGTAGGGGCAAGGGATCAAAGTGTGCAACCTTCTTCTCAGAGATAATTCGGGGTCGGACTGATTCCTTTTTTGATACCCCCCCTCGCTGAGGTTGTTGTTGATGTGGGGGCATCACCCACGGTTGTGGTACTGGAGGCGCTGAGCTGGCCTGTGGTTGGCTTGACGAAGCATTGTCTTCCTTCCCCAATAGGATTTGTATGATCAAGTTCATTTGGGATTGATGAGTTAAAATTACAGTTAACAAAAATATTTGAGATGAAGGATTTGGCACTCCACTACTTATTGAGGATTGACATTGCTTACTCTCCTAAAGGTTATCTCCTCTCTCAATCCAAGTACATTGTCAACATTCTTGTGCAAACTCGCATCTTTGATACTCGAGCTACTCTGGTTCTTAATATAAGAAAATGTTAGCTTTTTAGATTCATTGAACGATGAATGTATAGACCCCCGTTTGGATTAGCATATTTTTGAGCTTATGCAAACAGCTTATGTAATTTTTATGTATTATTATAAGTTTGTCAAGGTAGTTTATAATAAAATAGCTTATAAAAATACAATTTTCACTAGTGTGAACTTATAAAATTGCATACAACCTAATTTGTATTGCATAAGCTGTTTGCATAAGCTCTAAAATAAGCTAATCCAAACAGGATACGTTTATCATTCAATGAACTTAAAAAGCTAACATTTTCTTATATTAAGGACTAGAGGGAGTAGTCCTTTAGGATAGAGTCTTTTGTATGATTGACAAACTCTTAATGCATCACAAGTTTGAAATGAGATGTCAGATAATACTATTTAGGGCCCATTTGAATTTGGCTTATTTTTGAGCTTATGAAAATGGCTTATGCAAATAAATAAACTTTTATGTTAATTCATAAGTTTTCACTAACAAAAATTGTACCTTTACAAGTCATTTTCTCATAAACTACCTTGAAAAACATATAATAATACATAAAAACTTATTTATTTGTATAAGTTGTTTCACATAAGTTCAAAAATAAGTCAGTCCAAACAGGAGCTTAATCTATGTTAATATCAAACACTTTTATCTTTTACTATTTATTCTATTGGAACCCTAGCCTTTTTGCTCCTTCTCCCCTCTGTCTGGTTCTTAATTGCTAACACATCTGAATGCATGCAATCAATGACAACCAGGAATTGGAATTTGTGAGAATAACTACTTTGTATAATCAATTTGCATAACAGTACCAGTACATTTGAATGGAATGACATTATCTGAAAATATAGTACTGAAAAAAGAAAGAAAAACAAAAAAGGGGGAAAAGTAAGAGAAACTAACAATGGGAATATCTTTGATAGCAAGGTGAGGAAAGGGTTCAGTGTTGGTGACATGGAGAGGAGCAAGTGGTGCACCCAAAACACCAAGCAGTAGCCTGAGATCGGAAGATGAGGAAGTACCGATGCTACATTCTGTATCTTCGGGACCTTCCTTTAACGGCGACATTGCTTCCAACGGTGGCCTCGCGGGAGTAGATGGGTATGCTCCTCCAATGAAAAGGTCAAGTGGAGGAACGCACTCTTTCCTCCTCCGCCGGAGTAAACTTGACATCGGAGAACTACTACTCGCCGGTGAGAGGCCTTTGATTAAATCATCTTTGAGCGACGAAAACAAGCCTTGTTTCCTTTCCATTGAAACAGCAAGCTACACAACCACAGACAACTCACAGAAAATACCAACACAAACAGCCGCGAGAAAAAGACATTACAGTTTGGTCTTTACTTGAATGATTACAGAATTTTGTATTTTTTTGACATATTTTGATGTCAAATACTGTAAGGTGTTAGATAATGATATGGTCTCGTGATTGGTGCTTCCTGTAAATGTAACTGCGATCGGGTGGGATTGAAACAATTTGTATTTGATGTTAAAATTGATTCTTGAATTAAATTAGACGGTTTAATGTATCAGATACTTATGCTGAAAACAAATGTGTGTGCATTTGTACTTCTTTCGGCCTTAATTATAATGTCACTTTTCAGATACATTGAATAACTAATGTATCTAGTCTAAAAAGTGACATACATGCATTCTTCAATGTGTCAAAAAATTCAAATTTACTTATAAATGTGACCGGAAGGAGTATATTTTAAAATTATTAATTACACATTTGTACTGTAAAATAGTTTTATTTTATGAAAAATGCTAACGAACGATCTCGGGGTACTCTTTAAGCATTTAAAATAGTAAATTTTTGTGAAATTTTTATGAAAATACGTGAAGTCAACGCATTGAGAATTGTAACGTTTTACTTTTAACTAAACAATTTATTTAAATAGTATTTAAAGAGCACTTAGAGGACACCCGACCTTTATTTTATTTAATTTGTCCTGAGACTAGTTAGCGTTTTCCAATAAGAAATCCTAATGCTAGTCGTGTCAACTTGTTTTTTATGGTGGCTGTAGCCTGTAGTATGTTTTGGAATTTAGAAGAAAGTGAAAATGGAAAGCGACAGAGTGGAAGAGAGAGCAGGACATAAATGTTTCGTCCAATGAGAAAATAGGAAATCAAACGGCAATTGGTGTTCTTCTTTTGTGAGATGTTGCGCCGTTAGTAATCTGTGACGGTCAAATGAACTTTTCCTAGGTAATCAACGACTTCTCTCTCTATATCTCCCCTAAATAACCATTACCCAATAACCAGCAGGCATCATCATTCCAAATCACTCTAGGATAGATGGAAATGGGATCTGGATTTGCTACGGTCCAAAACCCACACAGTTTAACGCAGTTTTAATCTCATCCATTGAATTCAGATCGGACGGCTTTGATTGAAAACTGTGTTTTCCTATCAAATCAAATCCGACGGTTGTCATAGAAAACTGTGTTATTATTGTGGGTTTTTGTACAGCATGAAATCCTATTCCATGGAAATGGATTCTCTTGCAAGTATTTTTTCTCTTTAATAGTTTAGTGTTAAAAATTTCACTTTAAAAATGAATAACTAAAGTGTTTGGAGTTTGCTTCAAAAAAAAAAAAAAAAAAAACAAAACTAAAGTGTTTGGAGTTCAAACTTTGGCTCCTGCATAATACATGCGATGTCAGGATTATGTACTACGGAGTATTTCTTTGAATTTGTTGTGACAAGTAGAGATGCGAAATGGGTTGATTTGGTTCAGCCGGATCCATAGATTGGTCGGACTAAATAAATACTTTACTTGATTTGGTTCGACGTGAATTTTTTTTCTAGCTCGAACTCAATTCCATTTGAGTTCACAAACAACTCACTTCATTAGCTCAAACCACATAACTCTAAAGTAAAAAATGAATAATTTTTAAATTAATAAATAAATTAGAATTTACACCAATTTTTAATGAAAAATCGCATAACTCAAAGTAGGTATCAGTTTTTGCAAATGTAAATTTAAAAATATTTTTCAACTGTTATATGTAAACGAGTTGAACTATATATAACTTAAATTCAGATCTATTAATTAATGAACTTAATTTTTCGCTCAAATTCAACGCATTTGATTCATAAACCTAATTCAACGAATCAATTGTCGAATTGTTTCTCGAACTTTATTCAAGTTGGCTTGATTCTTGTTACCCGAAACTCAAAGGAAGGAGAGACCAAAAAGAGGTTATCAAGAGAAGCAAACAAAAAGCATATCCACACTCAACCAAGATCACTTCAACTCATTCATTATCACCACCTCACAAAGTCATTTGATTTACTTTGTATCTTTGACTAAAATAACACTTGAAAACCAATAATAAGCATTAAGCCATATGCTTGATGGTTGGATTGAGTCCGTGACAACAAAGTAAAGCTGGAGGGTGGCCTCTGGACTAATGGAAACTTTACGACAACATTCCCATTCTTGAAAATACGAAAAGGTGTTAGAAAAAGGACCCTTTAAAGCATGCTTGGATTAACATGTTCGAAAGCAACTTCGTTTCAAACGGACAAAAATATTGCTTTCAAGTTACAAACAATTACTTCTATTTTATACAAGTTACAAATAATTTGCACAAAAAAAGTTACAAATAATTACTTCTATTTTATACAAAAGAGCTAATAATAGAAGTCATTAGGTTTAGTCTAGTGGTGAGGAGTTTTGGTAGTATGCATGAGGTCCTAGGTTCGATCATCTAGTCTGTTGTAAACAAAAAAAGAGCTAATAATGATGACATCGATCATTGGATTATTTGACGTGGATAATTTTTTTAGAAAATAACAGTTTACATTTTTAGAAATTAAAAATAAATAAACATTTGTTTGCATTTTCTTGTAAGAATAATGTTGGCATATATTTGATGGGTTTTTGGATTTCAAGTATGAGTGTTAAGTCTCATAATCACAAAAACTATAAATTTGAAGAATGTTGAATTTATAAGAGAAGTGACTCGTTAACCTAATATTTTGAGATTTTTAGAGGAGATGTGACGTGTCTCTTATAATCCTGAAACATTTGACCAAATATTTCTTTCGGACTCCTTATAAACATCATTAGAGTCTGGTTCATCATCATATTACAAAAAAAAACACATAAAGAAGAAAAATGGTGATTGCTTAATCATCTAATCCCATAAAACACAGGTTTTATCAAAAGCAAACTTCTGATGAAAATTTGGGAATAAAATATGAGTCATTTCACTTATGTATTATTAAATAGCCAACATTCAACCCAAGAGTATTTAAATGAGATGGCGCGAGTCTCTTTTAACTTAACTGGTTTGTTTGGATATGCAACAGTGTTAAAACTCTTAGGAAAAAATTGTCATTCATTTGGGTCACATAGGCTTGAGGGATTAATCTCTGTAATTACGCGCATATGATACCCGGTTTAAAAAAAAAATAGCAAACGTTCACTTTTCTTTTTTCAATGTGTAGCTTCTAGTTCACATTTGACACAAAACAATTCACCAAAATGTGAGATCCTCCAGCAGACCCAAAAAGAGTTTGCTTTATATTGTTGGTGAATAACATAAAAGTATGATGAAGTACAATATGCTCATTTAAATTATCAAACTCAACTTATTTTTTTACAGAAAACATGTACATTATTATAATAAAATATTTTGTCATGACTGTTTTGAATTTATTTATTTCAAAACTTTACATTTTGAAATTACTTATTTATTTCAAAACATTACATTAATAAAATAACAATTAACATAAATTTTTCATGTACCCATGTTATATAAAAGCATGTGGTTAAAGGTCAATTTCATGAAAAATATCAAAACCACATTCCAGCTGTGTCCTGCTTGCAAGCATTTACATTTCTGTTATTTTTAACAGTTAGTAGTTTTTTAGGAAAATTTCTTCATATACATTTACTATATTTTTTTGTCAATTATAGTAAACTAGTGTGATGCCCGTGCGTTGCACGGGTTCGCTAGAACGGCATATCTATGTCAATTATGGTCGCTGCCAGTCATGGTCACAGCTTGGATTAAGGGTTTGACATAAAATTTTGGTAAAGGTTGATATTGACATATGCATATAAAGAGATATATTAGTAGGATTTGATGAAGATTAAACTATATAAATCAAAGATGCGAGCATTGTTAAAATATATCAAAGGGGACAAATGCATAAAAAGAGATGTATTATTTTAAGATTACAAAGTCCACAATAACATTAAAAGTTAGGATATTAAAACTTAAATGCATACATAGAATACAAAGAGAGTATTTATAACTTAAAATGTTGCTCAGTTTGATAAAAAGTTTTATGGCCCCCAGATGCTGTGGGTGCAATTAATGTTGTACGGACACCAATTGAAGCGAAAATCTTAAAATGAATGACATTGTTGTTGGATGGTTTTGTTACACCAAATTTGATAGTCACCCCCTCCGCTAAATTACGCACCCTACATATGGCTCCCCATTGTCCATAGAGATTGCAAGTTTTGGGATTATCATTCCCAATTTTCAGACGACATCTCCATATAAACCCACACCAATCAATCAATGCTACATTAATGTTCTCATTTGGAAAAGCATTCTCACAAAAGCCAGCCCATGAGATTTTCTGTTACATATCATAAGCCAAGCATTACATAACATAAAAATAATTAATCATAATAATAAATAATATAAATAATGTAAACAAACTATACATACCAAAACTCCAAGATTATACGTCAACAGCAGTTAATTTATGTTTTAGATAAACAAAATTATTTTATTAATGAGAGTATTTTCAAAACTAACATATATAAAACTTCTTTCTAATATAATATTAAAAACAACAAAAAAATTCATTAGATATTGCAAAATGAGTCATTTTATTGCATATAATTTAAGGGAGTTTAGCCAAGACCATAGGGATACATAGGTTGCAACGTGATAGTTCATTACCATAAAATAGAGTACATTAGATATGTCACAACTAATATATAAGAAAACCACCTACTTGATCAATAATTCATACATAGTTAAATGCTAAGGGATATCTAGATACATGCTAGAAAACTAATAAAAGGACAATATATCAAGGATCCAACTCAAAATAGATCACATCTTCAAATCCGGTTCCTTGCACACCAAGCCTAACACTATCAACTTTGTAATGTCTAGAAGGGATGGAAGAAAACATCAAAGAGCAAGTCCATGCATTACCACTATCATCTACCAATCCTTTAGTAAAAGGCCAAAATGGCCGTTTCCGGTATACACCAATTGTATCCAAGCACCAGCACGAATGTTGTAAAAGTCACGTAAAGCAGCCCATCCCCGAGTGAGATATATATTGCCATTCACCTTATCAACCAACACTTCAAATTGATTTCCTTCAAGATCTGCTAAAGTAGCAATTCTACCAATCTCTTGGCCAAAATCAGCTGTGAACATTTGAGGTAGCTTAACAGTACCCTTTAAAATATAAAAAACCAAAACAACATATGGTTAGAATATAATTTGAAATGCTAATCTTTAAATTGAAAAAATTAATTTGAAAGACTCTCACATCATGGTTATTGTATTCAACATTGTAAGAACGATATTTAATTTGATGCTCATGGATGAAACGTTCGTGAGCAGTAATTGGATTAGGATTAAGGGGTGCTACCATAAAACAAAAACAATAACAAAATTAGATTTTTTGAATAGAAGAATTCAATAAAAAACAATAGAAAAAATCTCATTCTACCCCTTAAACACTCCAAAGCAAGAGCCATCTCTAGGTAATTGTTAGACATATTGGAATGGTAACGTTTTCTTTCTTTTCTCAATCTCTAATCCAAAATCATGGGAACAAACAACTCATATGGACACAAATATATATAGAGGTAGTATGTGAGTTGATCAAGGTGACAATGATTAAGGTGCATTAATGGTTTCTTGTGAGGTGATGCTATTAGACCTTTCACTTGCTATGGCATAAGCATATAGAGTGAAACGAAATTGTATGAGACCAATACAATTTTAGCTAAAAATATTTCCATATATTAAATGTAATAAAGTAAATCATATGTGTTAAGTCACATCATTATATCATTTGTAATTTCATGAATAATAATGTGTCTAAAACATTAGTTCAAGTTTTGAGGCATAAAAACATATGAGCAAGTGACTTGAAATATTTGGATGAGATCATGCTCATGTACTTTGCATGCAAAATTTAAACGCAAAATGTAATACCAAGCATAAGAGTTCATCATTTTATTCCATAAATTTCAATCTAATTCACAATTTTTTTGAATATTCTAATTAGTTTCTAAATAAGAAAATTTATTTATTAATACATAATATAATTAAGTATAGAGATAGTTTTAAATTGGCAAATATTATTTAATACACAAAACTCACAATTGTTAAGCTAGCCAATATTTGCAAATAATTCATATACAAACTTCTATATATGTGTAATCATTTTAGCAACTATGCCAAGTATTTAGATGAAATCACCTAGATTCCTATTATTTTGTCTATGTCTAATTTTTGTATGTATTTATAAGTACAATGCTAAATTTATTTTGAGCACTCTATACATTATTTTCATAGGAAATTAAATATTTTTCAACCTATTCACTATTTTTCACTACATTATTACAAAATGCGTACATTATTTTATAGATTCCTAGTAAATTTATTTTATTATAAAGTTTGTACATTTTTCCATATGTTATTGGAAAATTTATTTATCACTACATAATCCAATCAAGTACATAGTGAGTTTTAAATTGGCCAATGTTACTTGACACACAAAACTCACCACTATTAGGAATCACTTTATTTCCATTTTTTAAATATATACTTGATATTGGGAAAACAAAGAGCAATGGGTGAAACAGTATAGCTATCAAAAAAAGAGTGAAAGTAGCTCATCTCAAACTTCTATGTGAACCACTATTAAGCTATTCAACATTTGCAAATGTGCTATGATTACAAACACTACTTGAAATATTTGGATGAGATCATGCTCTTATAGTTTCCATGCAAAATTTACGTGTGGATCTTAAGGGTATCATGAAGATGACATCACCCAAATGTTGTGAATAGTAGTAGTTATCACTCATTTCATATTCCCAATAATGAATAGTTTCCATTTGGATTGCTTGCAAACAATACCAAGCATGTTGTGAAGACAATGATTCACTTAGAAATTTAAAGTAAACTATTTTCACACTTTTTTTTGGTTATACTGTTTTGACCACCTCTCTTTGTGTTCTCAATATCAATCATGGTCGCTGTTTTGGATTAGGGTGATGTCAAAATGGATCAAAATTATAAGTTATCATAGCAATTTACATATTATATTATAATTTTAATAACAAAAAAGCTCGACACAATTAAATCTAAAGACCCTATTTACGCAATTTTATTCCAATAGAGTTATGCTGGAACATCATTCTCAATTCGAAATGGTTGAAATTTATTGCACTTGATGAATATCAAGATATGATATTAATTTTTACAAATCAAATTTTTTTTTCCAACTTGATTTAGCTTTGGATTAATTTCAAAAAATCGCTAATTAAAATGAGTGTGTGAGTGTTATAGCTTTAGAAGACATATATATATATATATATATATATGATCACACTTATCTTCGTGCATTTTTTACTACTAAGAATTACATATAACCCTATATACTAAGAGTTAATTAAATGTCTCTATGATATCTAATAGTATGATACAATTAAGCATCAAACAAAATTATGACTTACTTTACCCTAATAATCAATTTTTCCTGATTAAATTACGACAGTGTAAAAAAGGATTAATACTCTCCGATGCAAAATTATTTAACCGGACGATTTTCAATCATAACTATATAGCAGGAATATTTAAGAGTACAATTTTCAGTTATTATTATTTGATGGTGTAAAACCGTCTCATTTAACTACGCGCAAAAGAAAAGTATCATATACCTAAACTAACAGATAATTACATGCGTTTTGACTGGCCATCTCCATCTTGTTGCATGAATGAAACGTGTACCACTTAGGAGGATGGCTTGTATTAGTGCCACATCTACATGGGTATTACATGAGAATGAAATTAGTTGATATCTAATAGTGTGCTATTATTATGTGATGTCACAACAGTAACACCATTCATGTGGAACTATCTTCCTTGCATGAAAAAATGTGACCAATGAAACTAATTGAGAAGGAATGATGGAAGGAGGTGGTATCATGAATGCTGCACTTTGCATATTCCTTCTATTCCTTAATATAAGAAATGAATTTTTCAATGTATCTAAAAAGTGGTCTTTTGCTAAGAGTTAATTGGATTTCAAACTAAATTTTCTATTATAAGATATAAACAAAAATATGATATAGTTTAACAAAATAATTAGCTATTAACTTTAAATTAAACCTCCATAGTAATTTTTTTATCAACATAAGTGTCTCATTCTAACTTTAGTTAGTTGAATGTATGCCACATTTTTATGAGGTACGTAGGAAATGGTGATAAAAGGCAACACATAAATGTCTCTTGGAGGATCGGAGATATGATACTTGACATGGTGCGCAAAAATTTAAAAACTTTTTGTAAGTAGCACGCATAAATTACAAATCTATTTATAAGTAGCGCGTAAAATTTAGTTAAATTCGAAACATTAACATTTAATTAAGAGTTCAATCACCTGCTACAAATATTTTTTTAGAAAAATTATTAGATACTATAGAAAGGTTTACGATATCCTTATAGATCCAATTTAGACATTCTGAGTTCAAAAAAAGTAATGGTGTTTTATTAAGTACACACTCAACTCTCTGCAGACCCATCAATTTTTATTAAATTAGTACACTTGTACACAATTTAAATTGACCATGTTATAGTGGTAATTGAACACTCTTAACTTAATAGATTCTTTTAAGTTGCGAGGTAGAAGAGATTTAGGGTGGCTAAAAGCATATCATATTAGAATGTTCATTGATTACACACTAAGAATATTCATTTTTCCAAAATTGATTGCCATAATTATGATAGAATGGACATGTCTCTCCTATGCCCCAAATGCTAGTTGATTATATTAGAGAGTAGGGGATGATTATAAACTTCTAAAAAAAATTAGGAGTGACTAAATGGAGAATATATCTGTATGCTTTAACATGTAGTAGTATGTAGTTTATATTAATTCTTTTTCTATTCACATATTTTAACTACCTAATTCAAGCTCACACTTTAACCTCTACCATATAACCAACCCCAAATAGAAGAGTTTTTCTTATAAGAGATTTTTCAAATGCTATACCATGATTTCTTTTAAGAACAGAATTTCTAAACCTCATATGTATTAAATATTCTTTCAATCTGTGAAGAACCATTTCCTCACATGTGTATTAAATATTCTTTCAATATGTGAAGAACTATTTCTAAGCACCCAATGGAAGAGAACTATTTCTTAAGAACAAAACAAAGAGCTTGTTAATATGAATGTGTATCTAAGCATGATCACCCTGATATATAGTGCTTAAATTTGGGTGATCATGAATGTGTATTGATAACATGCACCCAATGTTATCTACGCATGATCACCTTAGACTTATTGATAACATGCACTTCAAACTCATTATGATTAGGGTCTTGAAAAATAACTCCTTAAACTCCTATTGGCTGTGTTACATAACATACCATTAGACACAAAATTATTTGACAAAAAATATCATTTAAATGTTAATATTTTTCTTCTTTATAAAAAATTGAGTTCAAGACTTTCTATACCTTAACACTTTTATCTCTTAGGTCAAACAAATTGAACTATCCATATATCCTAAGAGTGAATATTCTTGTCGGAAACTTATGAAAAATATAAGATAACTTTCTTTTTTTAAACTGAATTTTTTTATAAATCTAAAATTGAATCGCTAATCACATGTTTAAAAAATATTTCTATTATCACCTAGATGCAATTAAGTTGGGATATTATCTACTAAATCCAATTTGGTGACATGATTATCCTCATTATTTAGAAACATCTATTTTCTTTTGAAATTTCTTTTAAAAGGGTGTAGAAGCATCAAATTGACTACTAACTGCTAAAAGCATTGCGTATGGAAATTTCATCTTAACAAAGTATAAATATTCATTCCAAGTTCCAACCTTTCCTTACCTGCATTTTCATGAAGTTAAGTTTGTTTCATGCATGTTTATTTTGGATCTAGTATTCTTAGTCTAATAATTTATTATTTTTGTTTATTTTATTTTTATTTTTAATCAGAATTAGGAAGGACAACTTTTTGGTCTAATTTACTTCATCTCATCTTTTAGTAATTTATTCAAGATGAGTAAAACGGAAAAAGTATAAAACATGATTTCAAATATTTATTATATTTTTCTGGAATGGTTTGTTACAGTTTGGAATTTAAGAAATTTAGGAGAAGAGAATACATGAAAATGGGAAAATATAAATTCAAATGTTGCATGTACAGGAAAACAAATCCATAAAAGAAGAAAAAAAAAATTGTATAGTAGAAGATTTGTAGTCATTCTTTCCATCATCCTTTATTCATGCTATGGAAAAAATATAGTGATGTATACACTTCATCTTTTGTTCTTTCTTTTTTGATAGATTCTTTATTTTCTTGGTTCTTCTTTCTTTTTATACATCCTGAAGAAAAAAAAAACACAATATTTGTTAATTATATTATACAACATATTAAAAGAACACAATATTTGTTAATAATATTATATAACAATATTAAAAAAAATTGCAGTAAGAAGAATTAGTAGTAAACAAATGTGATGCAGAAAATAAATTGTAGAAAGTGAGAGATAAAAAATTAGAATTTATAGAAATTAAAAAGAGGGAGCTTGACCAAAAAAAAAAAAAAAAAAAAAAAGAGGGAGCATGTGAGTTTAAGGAAGAAGGAGAGGTAAGTGAATGTGGCATAGAGAGAAGGAGGCGTGAGTTGAGGGAGAGAGATGAGTGGGAATGTTATGAAGATGGTTTATATAGATGAAGGGAATGAGAATATTGAGTTGTCATTTGGAAAAATGTCTTGTAGCAATTGGTTAGAATGAAGGCTCAATGCATATCCACCACACTACATGAAGAGAATGAGAATATTGAGTTGTGACTTACAAAATGTGTCTTGTAGCAATTGGGTGGGAAATAGGTTACTTTAGGAAACCATGTGCCAAACACCATGTTCCTTTTATATGTCACTTAGCTATTGGGTAAGGCTAAATTAGGGCTTGAGTGGAATCCACATAAGACATAATATGACACTTACCTAAATTTAATTGGTCCACATTAGCAAACGACATCACCATGACATAATGTATGACATATGGTGTTAGGGTTTTGGGTTGGAAATTCATCCAACCTCACGACCTTTTAGTATAATTAATAGATTAGTAATTTAGTGAGTGGGTGGGATAAATAGCATAATTGGTTGGGTAATAACAAACACTTAGATTAGATGACGGAAGGATGAAAGAAATGTAAACGAACCTTTCTCATCAAAATTACGCTCACCCTTCTCTCTACAAGAGAACCCTAGCCGCCGCCGCTTGCTCCTTGCTCCCCTCAACTCCAAACGTTCCGGCAAGATGTAGCTACTTGTCACGGTGGTACGACGAGCTCGTCTGGCTCCGTACCACCAGGTCTCGGTTCCTGCCGTTTTCTTCTCCGCCTCACCTCTGTCGTTTTTCCTCTGTTGTGTGCTACGTGAACTGGGTGGTTTGGGCGTTGGGGTTTGTGGTGGTTCCAGCTGTGTTTGGAGTGGTGGTGGTGCTGTTTCAGGCGCCGTTTTCGTGTTCTCCCTGAGGTGGAGGTTGCACCGGCGAAGGTTTTGGCGGTGGTAGCGCCGGCGAAATCTTTTTTCGGGCGGTTGTGGGAGGTGTACTGGTTTGGGTGGTGGCCCTCTGTTTCTGGTTTGGTGATGTTGGCTCCCCGTCAAGTTTTTGGCGTCACCGTGCCTCCTCTGTGGTGATTCTCTCCTCGCGTCTACTTACTGTTGCTGCTTTTGGCTCTGTCCGTTTCTGGTGTTGGATCTGGTGTAGGGGTTTTGTTGTGGTGTTGATGGAGGCGATAGTGAAGCAACGGGAGTGGATCGGTGTAGCGTTTTGGTCACGGTGGAGGAGGTGGTCTGGAGTTTAGGTGTTTTGGTGTTATTGGTGGTGTTGGTTACGGTGGGGATCGTTTCGAGGTGTTTGGTAGTGGTGGTGGTGGGCTGAGGTGGTGTGTTGGCCGAGGTTTCTTTTTCTTGGCCTTGGTATTTGTCCTGGCGCGCCCGAAAGGGTGGGGTATGTAGACACTCCGTGTTGACGGAGGTTGTCGTTTCATCGTACCTCCGGGACGTATTGGTGATGGAGAGGTGTTGGATGGTTAATGTCGCGTGTGAGTGGATTCTCCTGATACAAGAGTCTCTGACCATTTTCAAATCTGCTGAGATTTGCAGGACTTTTGGAGTCGCTGAGGGGTGTCCAAGTCTGTTGAGACTTGCAGGTCTCTGGTATCGGGTCGAACTCGACTGCATCAGGTGTTGACTGTCGATTCTCTGACTACCGAGGTTCCTCAACCTTTGACCTTCGGGGCTACTTTCTGGGTCTGATGGGCCGAGTAATTTTAATTCGAGTTCGGAAGTTAGTGCCTAGTGGTGTCTCCTAGGGTCGGGTATGGGTTTTCTCTGGTGGGTTTAGCGGATCTTTATTGGTGTATGGGTGGATTGGGGTTTTGATTAGGTGTTGGTAATTGTGTTATATCACGTTACCTTTTGTTGTATGTTCCTCGACAATTCCTTACACTTCTTGTGGAGGAGTTGTTTTTAACAAAATTTAGCAGTTTCAAGAAAAAAAAGATTAGATGACGGAAGTCTCTTATAATTTAACCAAGATTCTGGATTTGATTTATGATTTTGGTATGCACCAGTGTTACAACTCTTAGGGAGAGTTTATCAACCATTTTGGTTCCAACAAAACTCGGGGAATTAGTCTATACAATTGCGCACAGAGAATATCTGATAGAAGGAAAAGGAAAAAAAGGTTTAAAAGCGAATAGTGAAAGTAGGAGGGAGTACTTGGAAAGTAATGAATTCTCAAGAACAGTAACATCTTCCTAATATTTCACCTACCATTCATTAATTCAGGTACTACAAATCATACCCTTTAACTGGCTCACACTTCCACGGCACAAACCTAGTACTAAAGTTTCAATTGTTCCTTTCTGTGCTTTGGTGAGAGCCAACCCATAGCCAGTTATATACCACATTAATACAACCCTATTACTATTATATAGAAAAATTCTAACATGGGGTCCATGGTGGACCATTCATAAAAAACCATATAACGAATACGAATTTTACAAAATCCACCGTTGGATTTAAAGTTTACTTCCTATCTTGCCATGATCATCATTGCATGTGTTTGATTTATTTCAATTAATTTTTAATTAGTCTTTATAATTAATATCACTCTCTCCATTTAATCTTTAAATTGTATATAAAAATAATATAAGTAGTCATTCAAATATATGAATCTGCTAACGTGTTAATATCTCGGCAATAGAGAGTAAATTAACAAATATCCTCAAATATACTTACATGAATAAAAAGGAGATCCCGGAATCCGGATAAATAAATAATCGCATAAAATGTTCAACTAACAACATTGTCTCCATTATGGACCAAATGTTACATTCTTTTTTAATTATGAACATTTTTGTTTAAAAAGAATTATACATTAATAGGTTATTATATATATATGGAATATGATTTATTTTAATAACTAATAAAATGTTTGGATATAGTTTTTTGTTAGGTGTGGAGCAAGGTGCTCAGAAGCTTCGATTCAGGACAGATGTTTGAAGTATTGTGGGATCTGTTGTGAAAAATGTAACTGTGTGCCATCTGGGACTTATGGGAACAAAGATGAGTGTCCTTGTTATAGAGACATGAAGAATTCAAAGGGCAAAGGAAAATGCCCTTAATTAATTCACACATATATTCATGTCATGTGTATCCTTAAAACTCGCATATATGTATCTCTAAGTTTAATTATGTCATGTCCTATTGTGTATCCTTTGCTAGTTGCAGTATCTGCAGTTGATTATGATTTTTCACCTGTTGTTAATTGGATAATAATTATTACTATTATTTATGTTGTATAAGGAAATTTCATTATTATTTCATTAGTTTTTTTTTATTTATGCACTATTTCAATTTTCATTATAGTTGAATCATGCGAATGTTCCAACAAACTCGTGTCATGTTAGGCATGTGAGGATCATAATAAGTGTGCAATGCATACATTTATTCGATTACATTCCTTTCTTTTATTCATTATAGACGTAACGTAATTAATCTTATATTCATATTTCATAACAAATTAACATATCATATTGTTATGCAATTTCAGAATATTATCTTTTTTTCTTTTGTTTTGGTGAACCAAATATCCCCGCACAATTGCGAAGATTAACCAATCAGAATAGTTGAAATTCAGTATACTTTTTTTTAACTTATATTATCTCCGTTTCAAAATTCTTGTCGTTTTTGAAGAAAAAAAAGTTTGTTTCAAAATACTTCTTTTTGATAATTTAAGATTATATTTTGTCTATAGTCTCCTTTGAATAAAACTAATTAATGCTATATATTTGGAAAACTAAATATTTTTTTACATTTTTTTGTTACATAGTAACATATTAAATTTGTTTTTTTTTTACACAATATATTAAATTTATGGGAAAGAGAAAGTGTGTGTAAAAAAATAATTATTGGTGGATTAAAATTAGGGTATAATAGGAAGATAAAATGTAAAAATACATTTTCTTAATTTTTTCTTATTTTTCTCAAATGACAAGTATTTTGAAACGAATGAAGTATTTTTTTATAAGCTATTCATATTTCTTGCACTTATGTTACATTATGTTGGTTAATTAAAGAGAATACGAAATTTCAACTATTCTGATTGGTTAGGCAAAAACAATACGAAATATAGGGATATAAAACTTGACCAAGTTGTGTCAAAAAAAAAATTGACCAAATAAATCTACATAAAAGTGTAAGTTAACATATACGGATAATAAATACATTAAAACAACACATGGATCAAACCACTTGTTCATCCTAACAAACGAACAACAATCACGAGCACAACCTAGCACCTGCGTACAGGCGCGAAAACCAGATTGCAAAAAAGAAGATGCTTGATCATTTCAAGTACCAACTAGAGGTCTCAAAAACTGTGTATGGACCGACCGTCAACACAAAACGGGTCCAAAAGCTCAACAACTCTCTATAATGAATGACATCAAGCAAAACAACGTTTTGAACCAAACAATACAACATCAAGCTGAGAAAATGATGAAGATATGAAATCAGTCTGAACAGGAGCGTAATGAACTATATAATTGAATTTTTGAAATAGGGTTGAGTTGTAAAATAAAACGTTTAAGAGAGTAAATGCACAGACAGTGCAAAACCCATTTACACAAACAACCAATTAAAACTCATTATTTTGACATATCATATTATACTTAAAAAATAAATAAAGATTTATTTTGCAACTGTTTTCTCCATTTTTTAATGGTGGATTATAATTCTCTGTTGAAGATATTCACAACAATCTCTCGCGATGTAACTCATATTTTCTTTCTCGGATTGCAAACTCCATAATTATGCTATACTTCTACTATTGTTATTTGATTTTGATGCATTGCCCAATCTTGGAAGTTCATCATAACAACAAAAGATACTCCCATTTGAAACAGGGGTATTGAATATAGCTTTCTAATTCATGTATTTTAGTGTGTTTTGTAAATTCCTTGTGTGAGAAGCAATTGAGTTTAGTGTGTGATGAGTTGTTGCTAGCTGTCATTTAGTGTTGATAGTTAGTTAGTTTTACTTTGATTAAGGTTTATTGAGTTAGTTAGAGTTAGTTGGAGTTAGTTACTTCCTTAGTAAGCAAGTGTGTGTGTGTATAAGTACCTTATGGTACATTAGTGAATGTAACTCTCTAATTTTTCCCCAATGTGGATGAATAAAATCTCTTCCTTTTCTCTCTAAAATCATCATCTTCATCATCATCATAGTTCATAAAAGTGTGTGTGTGAAGCTTCATCATTGTGCAGAAACTGTGCCAAGACTGTGCCTTGTGTGTGCCAAGCCTGGCATAGATTCTGTGGCAGATTCGCGTCGTGACGGCGTTTTGCCCTGCCAGCGTGTATGTGTGACACAGTCTTGACTATGCCATTGGCATAGTTTGCTGCAACTGTTTCTTGCCATCACTGCATCACATTGCAGTGATTTGAGTGTGATTGTTTGGAGTTTGCTGCGCTAAAAATTGGCATCAAGAGCCCTGGTTCAAGATTCTAAAGAAATTTCAAAGATTCAATGGCAAATGCAAACAACAACACAGTTTCAATGGGTGCCAGTGGTGTGTTCCCAGGTAATTTGCCAATCTTGACTTCAAAGAATTATGATAATTGGTATAAGCAAATGAAGGTGGTGTTTGGATTCCAAGATGTATGGGATTTGGTGACTGGTGGTGTTACACCATTAGAGGCAACAGCTACAGAACCTGAGAAAGTGATCTATAGAGAGTTGAAGAAAAGAGACTACAAGGCTTTGTTCCTTATTCATCAATGTGTGAGTCCAGATATTTTTGAGAAGGTTGGTGATTGCACATCATTAAAAGAAGCTTGGGACATTCTTGCTAATGCATTTGGTGGTGCTACCAAAGTAAAGAAGGTGAGGTTACAAACTCACAAGAGGCAGTATGAATTACTGCAGATGGAGGACAAAGAGAGTATCAATGATTTTGTTGCAAGAGTCACCAAATTGGTGAACTTGATGAAGGGCTGTGATGAAGCTATTTCATCTCAATCTGTGGTGGAAAAGATTCTGAGATCTTTATCACCAAGATTTGACATAATAGTTGCTATTAAAGAAGCAAAAGAACTTTCTAATGCAACAGTTGATGAGTTACAAAGTTCTTTAGAGGCTTATGAACAGAAATTGAATGAAAGATCTGAGAAAGGCAAAGGTGAAGTTGCATTGCAAGCACACAACAATGCAAAGAAAGGAAAGGGAAAATGGAATCAAAATAAAGGGAAAGGTGGTTTCAATGGAAATCAAAATTCTGATTCAAAGGATAACAATGATGCTAGTAGTTCAAGTCAGAACAATGGCAAAGGTGGCTTCAATGGAAATCACAAGAATGGGAAGAAGAAGTTTGATAGAGCAAGATCAAGTGTTATAACTGTCAGAAGAAAGGTCATTTTGTTGATGAGTGTTGGTCAAAGAAAGATCAATAAGCTGATGAAGCTAGAGAGGCAGAGCAAAATGATGAAGAACCTGTGATGTTCATGGTCACCACTAAAGAAGAAGCAAATTGTGGAGATCAATGGTATTTGGACTCTGGATGTTCAACACATATGACAGGGAGAAAGAATTGGTTCACTAGTCTCAATCAAATTCAGAAAGGTAAAGTGAAGTTTGCCAATGGCACTACATTAGCAGCTGAAGGTGTTGGATCAGTGTGCATCAAAGGGAAGAATGGAAGGCAAGCTATCATCAGTGATGTCTTGTACATTCCAGGTATGAAGTGTAATCTGCTGAGCATTGGACAATTATTAGAAAAGGGTTTTAAAATTGCTATGGAAGATAGAATGATGAAACTCATGGATTCAGACTATAAGTTAATTTTGAAGGCTCCAATGTCAAAGAACATGACCTTTAAATTTGAACTTAATGTCTTGAATCATAGATGCTTAGCAACTGCAGTAGAGAAGGATGAATGGATATGGCACTACAGATATGGACATTTGAATTTTAGGGATTTAAGCATGTTGTGTGATAAGAATATGGTGTCTGGCTTACCTAGAATCAATGTTCCAGTTGAAGTATGTGAAGACTGTATCTATGCCAAACACAGCAGAGATAGTTTTAGTAAGAATGTGCAGACTAAACCTACTAAGGTGTTAGAGGTTGTGTACTCTGATGTGTGTGGCCCTATGCAAGTAGAATCCACTGCTGGAAACAAGTACTTTGTTTCATTTGTGGATGATCACAGCATAATGATGTGGACTTATTTGATAAAGAAGAAAAATGAAGTGTTTGATGTGTTTAAAAGATTCAAGTCCATGGTAGAGAAGCAAAGTGATCAAAAGCTGAAGATATTGAAGACAGATGGAGGTGGTGAGTACATGTCAAATGATTTCACAAAGTACTGTGAATCTGAAGGCATAGTTCATGATGTGATCCCTCCATACACTCCACAACAAAATGGTGCTGCTGAGAGAAGGAACAGAACCATAATGAATATGGTAAGATGCATGCTAAGAGGTAAGCACTTACCTAAAGAACTGTGGGGTGAAGCAGTTAACACTGCTTGTTATGTGCTTAATAGATGTCCAACCAAGAGGTTGAATGGTGTTACTCCAGAAGAAAAATGGTCTCGACACAAACCTAATGTGAGTCATTTGAAAGTGTTTGGCTCTATATCATACAAGCATGTGCCTGATCAGTTGAGAAGAAAGCTTGATGACAAGAGTGAATCAATGGTGCTTGTTGGATATCACTCTACTGGTGGTTATAGGCTTTTTGATCCTGTGAATAAGGCATCCCTAATTTTTACTCATATTAATATGATGTCTATTTTTAATTAGTATATAAAGTATAAACTTATATTTATTTTTATATATTAATACGGGATCTATTTTATTTTTGTAATTTATATTGTAGTTTATTTCTATTCAAGTATTAATATGAAAGCCTTTTTTTTTTTATTTCTACGCGACCTATGTTTCAACTCATACAACAATACAAGAACATATATTTCTACTTATGTATTAACATGGATGAGTTATTTTTATAATTTCTAATTGAATTTATATTTTTACTCATATATTAATACAAAGATTTATCTATTTTATAATTTTTATGGAATTAATATTTTTAGTCATATATTAAGACTATATGTTTTTAATTTAGACGGGAACCTGTATTTATGCTACGAGAATCAATTTTATTTTTTTTTGTTATTTATATTATAGTATATATTTCTACTCATATATATAGATTATAGTTGTGATTTTTTGGTTTTATTTACGTATACTTTTATGTGCGAGTATGGGGACGCGTTACAAACCCCTCATAGATGCTTTGGAGTGGGAAGATAGATTTTTATTGTAGTCTATTTTTGTAATTATATTTTTTGTAATGAAATTTTTGTAATTTATATATTTTTGTTACGGGATTTTTGTAATTCATAGTTTTTATGTGCAAGTATACTTCTTTTTTTTATAAGAATGTGCAAGTATACTTTAATACGGGATCTATTTTATTTTTGTAATTTATATTTTTTTAACGGGATTTTTGTAATTTATATTTGTAGTTTATATTTTTACTCATGTTATATGAAGATCTATTTTTTTATTTCTAACAGATCTATATTATCAATATAGAAGACTATTTTTTTATTAAAAGTGTCTACATATACATATATTTCTACTCAAGAACTTATATTTCTATTAATATATATTAATTTTTTTTTCCAACTGAATATATTAATATGAAGATCCAATTTATTTATTTTTTTTGTAATTTTTACAAAGTCTATTTTTTCACTCATATTAATACGAGGATTTTTTTTTTACTTACCAAAAAAAAAATACGAGGATTTTTTTTTAATTAATACATAAACTTATATTTATTTTTATATATTAAGACATGATCTATTTTATTTTTGTAATTTATATGGTAGATTATATTTATATTCATATATTAACATGAAAGCCTATTTTTGTTTTCACGTTAGCTATATTTCAACTCATACAATAATATGAGGCCTATTTTTTATTGTAATTTCTACGAGAACATATATTTCTACTTATGCATTATAATACATATGGCTTTTTTTATCATTATAATTTCTACTTAAATTTATCTTTTTACTCATATATTAATATGAAGACTTATTTATTTTATATTTTTAGTCATATATTAATAGGGAGACTATTTTTAAAAATTTCAACGGGAATCTATATTTCTTATTAAATATTAATACGGGAATCAATTTTTTTTTTGTTATTTATATTGTAGTCTATATTTCTATTCATATATTGACACAAACATTTTTTTTTGTAATTCATATCCACCTCAAACACTTTTTACCAAACTTCAAAGTCTTTTCCATATATCACGTAGAGAAATTATTTTCCATCAACTTTATAATTCTTTTAGTAGAGAATAATAGAAACAACCACTATGATACATTTTTAGTTTGATAAAAAGAAACTATAGGATTCTTTTCTTTGAAAATATGTGACACTGTACATAAATTTTACAGTTAGTTAATTTCTTTTTCACAAATTGTCATTTTAATTATTAAATTATATAAGATTATAAATATTTATGTAGTTGTCATTAATTATTGTGAACACAAGCTTTTATATCGAAGAATATTTTGATGAAGACAAATAAGCAAAAACAAGATAAAGATGGATTGTGGCTCAAGAGTTCAAGATTGAAGCAATCAATTTTATCTCATGAAGATCTTGATCAAGATATAATTTTATCATAGGTACAATATACATTTCATTATTATAAGCTTTAAGTGCTCACAAATAAACATATAAACTTTTCTAAAGTTATTATTACAATTATGCATAAAAGTCTTTGAAAAGTAATTTGACTTAAAATTATTTTAATAATTAATTAAAAATAAATTTCTAAGTTAAAGACAAAAATTCATATGAAGCAAGCTTTTAAAAAATATAAAAATTTGATTTTTAAGAAAAGCTGTCAGCACATTTTACATCAGAGGTTCCGTCCAACAGATGTAAAACGTCTGGTGCTGTTTGCATTTTGAAACGGTGTAACGTTTGGAATTTTGAAAACAGAACGTTTCACATCTGCTTTTTCGTAACAACAGATGTGAAAAGTCCTGGGCAGAATAAAAAAAATAAATACGTTTTTTTTTTAAACATTATGTTGTTTCATGAGAGTTTTATTTTCTTAAACAATTGCTTTGCTTCATGAACAATTCTAAAAGTCTCTATATATATTTAGAACTTTTCTAAGATCAAATTACCTCTTTCACTAAAATTTTCATAACAATTCTTTTGCCAAAATTATCACAAACTCTTTGAAACTTTGTTACATATTTTTCATATCAAAGTTAAAGTTTCATGAGCACTTTGAGTTTTATAATTCTGCATTGTTATATTGAAAGAGAAGACAAAGTCTAGAACTTTGTATATCAAAATTCTATTGTATTCAAACTCTTGTACAAAGTCCTTGAACTGGTGTGAATTTCCACTTGAAGTTTCGCTTCTGCCATTGTCACTAAGCATATCATTACCTCTAAATTTCTGACAAAAGCATAGGGCTGTATTATTACCTTGTGAATGTAGGCATAACTTCATTTTCTTGGCCTGAGGACAGTCCACACTTCTTGAAGAGGAGGGAGTAGCAGAAGCAGAGTATTAAAGCACACCATACACAGTGACATTTTATTGTTTCAGTCATTTAAATTCATGTTTTATATTTCATTGCAAATGTTGACTGAACAAACATGGTTTAAATCTTTGTGATTGCTAAATGTGCATATGAATTAATATGTCTAGATTTGTGATTAATCAAAAGCAAATGCATGATCAAAATAATTTCAATTGCTTAAGTTGAGGTCAAAAGTTTGTGATTATCTTTGAATGATAGGATGAATTTGAACTAAGTAGCTTCATTCAATTTGATTTCATTCATTCCTTCTTAACATGATTAATTGATTATGAATCACGTAGACCTAGCCGGGTGAGATGGTGTGAACCTTCCATTGTTTATATATTTGAGAGCCGGCAATTGTGTTTAACTCTGTTGATTTTAACTGAATCTTGCTATTACTTGATGTGTTTGAAATCATGGAAATGATCAAGGCCATGTTTCTATATGAGTGCAACTACTTTGGCCAAATATAACCTACCTTGTGAGTTGTGTGATCCTTTGTTACCCCACTTGAGCCAAAATTTGAAAATTTTGTTTGTGATGAACCCTTGAACCACAATAAAGAAAAACAATGACTTGACCCTTGTCTTAGGATGATTGACCATTGAGTTTATGTAGGGTTGAAAACAAGTTGGGGAGAAGGAGGTTATTTGATCAATTTGAAAAGAAAAAAAAAAATAAAGAAGTAGTTGAAAATGGTGATTTTGAGAAAGAAAAAGAATGTCATCAACAAAAGTAATCAATGAAATTGCAAAGAAAAAGAAAGAAAAGATTGTGGCATAAAGAATCACCAAATGTGAAAAAAGGGGAAAGTGAAAGAGGGTGAACAACTTATGAGATGAAAGTACTCAAGAAAAATGCTCTCTTATCCTTAAGGCTCTTTGAATCCAAAGAAAAACAATGATTTCTTGTAGCCTAGCCCCATTACAAGCTTAAGAAAGTCCTTAGTGATCCATGATTGATAGCATGTTTTGTAATTATGTTGAGATGTATGTTTGAATTGATTTGTTGTGAACACATTGTTTGGATTGAGAGAAACACTACACCTTTGAGTTGAAACACTTGTGAGAATTATGATTCTAGTTGATTATCATGTTGATTTGGAAAGCTTGAAATCTTGCTTGAATTTAGAAACTATTTCACATTCATGCTTTGATTCTTTGATGATTATGAATGATTGGTTTAAACTTGCAATACATTAAATCATGCAAAGCTTAAAATGATTTACATTCAAAGGTTTTGATTGATTGCAAAGCTTAAATGAATTATGCACTAACGATATTTGAGCCATGTTTGGAGAGTTTATTTTGGACTTTTGTTTGAGGACAAACAAAGTTTTAAGTTGGGGAGAGTTTGATAAGTGCAAAAAAGTAGTAAAATCATATAGTGAATTAAGGCACTTATTAACTTGTTTTGTAAGATATCCTTTTGAAAAACCCCAAAATCATGTAAATAGTTGTTTTTATTTTATTTTGTTTAGTATATCTTAATCCTAACCCTTTTGACAGGTTTTTGTGCTAAAAATTGAAGAAAAGCCAAAGAAACAAAATCTGCAAACAGAGGCTGGTAGCTGAGCGACCAGTGGTAGCTGAGCGACCAAATTAAGGAAAACCTTGAACAACAAGCAAAGAATTCTACACGTGTCAAATAACCCTTCACCAAGACAAACTGGTAGCTGGGCGACCAAATGGTAGCTGAGCGACCAAATTGAAGGAAGTCTTGGGCATCAAGCATGAATTTTTACACGTGTCAGATAAACCCTTCACCAAGACAAGCTGGTAGCTGAGCGACCAGATGGTAGCTGAGCGACCAGCTGCTTTTCACGCCTATAAATAGCCTTCAAGAGGAGACCATTTGACACAACTTCAGAGAGAAAAACTTAGAGAAATCTGAGAGCCTTGAGGTGCATTGCCTAGGAGATTGAAGGTGGATTCACACATCTTTGAGACATCAAGGGTGATGTTCATTCACTTCTATTTTCCTCATCTTTGTTAGCTCACCATGTGTAACTAAATCTATTGTTGTTAGGATTAGATGTAGCTTGTTTATGAATATTTACAACTCTTAATCATGTTATGATATGTTCTAATTCATTCATCATTATTGGTTTTATCTTTGATCTTCATGTTTAGCTCTTGATTTAAATTTATAGACATATAATGTTTGAATCAAGAATTTAAAGATAATCACCTGTCAAACCCTAATTTCTAGACATAGATTTAGGATTGATATTCACTTTTTGTATTGGGATTTAATGCTATTGTGTTGTTTGAATTATCCGAGACATCGGAGTTTGAATAATGTAATTAGTCGTTATATTGATTAATTGTTGAGACATCGAGGATTAATAAATATAACGTGATTCTCGTCGTTATCTGGACACAGAAACATACGTGAGCAATACGTGATAATATTGATGAATGGTTAAAATATATCTAACTGATTTAGAAACGTAGATACGAGTAAATGAGTAAAGTCTAATCCCGACAACCTTTTCTCTGTGAATTCTAAACCGTTTCTTTACATCACTATATTTTCTTACTTTTACATAAACAAACATCTTTAATCACTTTACTTAAAATTATATTAATTATTGAACGGCATCGATATCGCACCAGTCCCTGTGGAGACGATATTATAATACTTACTTTTGTACTTCAACAAAATGGCGTCGTTGCCGGGGACTGGCGTTTAGATATTGGAGCATTGCAACAATTTATATTCTTTTAAGTATTTGTACATATTTGTTTATATTGTATAATTGTGTTTTGCACTAATCCTTCTTTGCTAGTCAAAGAAATTTTTTCTTGTTAAGTTCAATCCTTTTTCAGATTCCCCGTCATAAACAGGACCATGACTGACCGTGGTTAGGATAGGACTAATGAGGTATTAGCTAGTAACAACTTGTTGATTCAAAGATTGCAAGAGTTAACAGAACAATTGTCAAAATTTCCTCAACATCTCAAGGAGATGCAAGAAGTGAAAAGTAGACACAAACAAGTTGCTTATTGTAAGCTTTGCAATGGAGACCATCCCACTGGTCATTGTCCTCCGATGACTGAAGAGCAGTTTGCCCATATGATCAAGGAGATGTAAGAAGTGCCGAGTAGACACAAACAAGTTGCTTATTGTGAGCTTTGTAGTGGAGACCATCCCACTGGTCATTGTCCTCCGATGACTGACGAGCAGTTTGCACAAATGATCAAGCAAATGGCTGATAAGAAAATCAAAGAATTCTACACGTGTCAAATAACCCCTTCACCAAGACAAACTGGTTTAGAAACATAGATATGAGTAAATGAGTAAAGTCTAATCCCGATAACCTTTTCTCTGAATTCTAAACCATTTCTTTACATCACTATATTTTCTTACTTTTACATAAACAAACATCTTTAATCACTTTACTTAAAATTATATTAATTATTGAACGGCATCGATATCGCACCAGTCCCTGTGGAGACGATATTATAATACTTACTTTTGTACTTCAACAACAGGGTGTGAAGGTACTGGACGTACGTTTAAGTTAGGAGGGGAACCAGTATAAATTCTTTGTGTTCTTCTTCTCTTCCCTACACTTTTTATTTTCTGCATAACTTTCATACATTCATCACAAACCTTCAAGAAAAATAAAAAGAATCCAAACATCTCTAAAATAACCGAAAAAATACTAAGAACTTAATTCACCCCCCTTCTTAGGTTGCATTCTTTAACTTACAATTATCTTTCTTTATAATTTAAAACTTTTTAGTTTAAAGTAAAATATATTATTTATAAGTCAATAAATTTAGAAATGCATTTTTACCTCTGGAAACTAGTTATGGTTATATTGAAGGGAAGGCTTTCTTCTTTTCATATATACACACAGCCGTGAGTTAAGATATGTGGAGAGACAATACATGGTTGGTTTTGGAAAATTACAGAAATTCAATTATATTTTTCCCCACAAAATTGAGATTTTATCTTGTTACATCACCTGTATCAATTGATTCTTGCTAGTTCTGTCACCTCGGGTATGATTCATACCGGAGAAGGATCTGTTGAATCCTGAGGGATTTGTGCTTATGAGGCGGATAAATCCTTAAGGACAGTGCGATCAGCACGCCTCAGATTTATTTCCTTGTTTACGGTTTTGCAGCTGATGATGGTTGAGTTCGCCGTTAGCAACATCAAATTACCGCAAAATCAAAGATAAGTTTTTGATCTCTACTTTATTTTATTATCATATTTATTTTATGATTATATGTGTATGATGTTTATTATATTGGTGTGATTATAGGTCAAATATTTACAACAGTTAGAGCCTAAGTCTTTGAAGAAACTTAAGAGAGTAAGAGTTGTTTGGTCATAGCCTAAAACTGATTTTATTTCTCTTGAATATAAGCCAAACATGTAGCTTGCTCCAGATACTGACATGATCATAAATGATGAAAACACCATAAACCATCTTCCTTTTAGGACCATGATGCTCCCTTAACTTCAAGCCTAAGCAAACTTGTCTGTCCTTCAGAAATCCTTCAGAACTGCAACCTTGTCTGTCCTTCAGAAATCCTTCAGAACTGCAAACTTGTCTGTCCTTCAGAAATTCTTGTCTGTCCTTCAGAAATCCTTCAGAACTGCAAACTTGTCTGTCCTTCAGAAATTCTTGTCTGTCCTTCAGAAATCCTTCAGAACTGCAAACTTGTCTGTCCTTCAGAACTGCTTCAGAACTTGTCTGTCCTTCAGAAATCCTTCAGAACTGCTTCAGAACTTGCCATGCTGGGCGCGCGCGCCTGACAGACACCAAGTTCACTTCTGAGCTTCAAAAACCTGTCTGTTTTCAAACTCTTAGTTAGAGCATCTGCAACCTGAGTATCTGTTGCACAATGTCTGACATCTAAGCTACCTTGATTCACCTGCTCCCTCAAGAAATGAAACCTAGCCTCTATGTGTTTGCTTCTACCATGCAAAACTGGATTCTTGGCTAAGTTTATAGCAGACTTGTTATCAATCTGCAGAACCACAGGTTTCTCTGCTTCAATTCCTAGCTCCTTCAACACAGTCACAATCCACAAAGCTTGGCATGCTGCATATGCACCTGCTATGTACTCAGCTTCACACGAAGACAATGCAACAACTGGTTGTTTCTTAGAACACCAAGCAACAGGAGCCTCCATAAATCTGAAGAAATACCCAGTAGTACTCCTTCTATCTACTTTGTCACCACACCAATCGGCATCAGAGTAGCACACAATCTCAAATTTCTCCTTCAGAACTGACTTTGGAAAAAGAATTCCAAACTCCATTGTGCCTGCTATATACCTAAGTATTCTTCTAGCTGCATTCATGTGTGACCTTCTAGGTTTATCCATGAATCTACTTACAAGCCCAACTGCAAAGCATATATCTGGCCTGCTGTTGCAAAGATATCTCAATGATCCAACAATTTGCTTGAAAATTGTAGGATCCACAGTCTCTTCTGTCTCATTCTTCTCTAACTTCAAGTTCACCTCCATAGGAGTTGCAGTATATGTACACTCAGTCATGTTGAACCTCTTCAGAATTTCTCCTGCATATCTCCTCTGATGCAACAATAGACCTTTACCATTCTTCAGAAGTTCAAATCCTAAGAAGTAAGACACTTCTCCCAAATCTGTCATCTCAAATTCAGTTTTCATTACTTCTTTGAATTTCTCTATCTCAGCTGTGACACTTCCAGTTACTAGCAGATCATCAACATACAAACATATCAGAATGATGCTTGAAGCTGCTTCCTGCACATATACTCCATATTCTGACTTGCATTTCCTGAAACCTTGTTTCACAAGAAATCCATCTATCCTTTTATTCCAAGCTCTTGGAGCTTGTTTCAAACCATATAGGGCTTTGTTCAATCTGTAGACCATGTCTTTCTTCCCTTCAATCATGAATCCAGGTGGCTGAGTTACAAAAACAAGTTCTTCTAATGGACCATTAAGAAAGGCTGACTTAACATCCATGTGGAACATAGGCCATTTCCTTGCATTAGCTACAGCTATGACAAGTCTCACAGTCTCAATTCTTGCCACAGGTGAGTAGATTTATGAGTAATCTATTCCTTCCCTCTGCAGAAAACCTCTTGCCACCAGCCTTGCCTTATATTTTGCTATAGAATTGTCAGGATTTAGCTTCAGCTTGAACACCCATTTTACTTCAATTGCCTTCTTATCTGATGGAAGTTTAACTAACTCCCAAGTTTGATTTCTCTCAATTGAAGCCAACTCCTCCTCCATAGCTCTCTTCCATTTCTTGTGTTTCAAGGCTTCTGTGTAATTGATAGGCTCAGAACCAGCCATCAATGCAATATGAACTAAGTCACCATCTGCATTTACCTCATTATCATTAACAATTTCACAATCCTGCAATCTAGCAGGAATGTTCCTTTTTCTGGCAGGCCTGTCTCTAGTCACAGCTGCAGGTGCTTCATTCTCATCACTAGAATCACTATCTTCTTCATTCATGATTGGATTCAATTGAGCTCTGCTTGAACTACAACCAGCAATCCAATCCCAGGATTTCTCTTCATCAATTACAACATCTCTACTGTAGATCATTTTCTTTGTGACAGGATCATACAGCTTGTAAGCACCTGTGACATGGTATCCTACCAAGATCATGACTTCACTTCTATCATCAAGCTTCTTCCTTTTTGCTTCAGGCACATGCTTGTGACATAAAGCACCAAAAATTCTGAAGTGACTTACACTAGGTTTTCTACCACTCCACACTTCCTCAGGTACTTTGTCTTTCAGCTTCTTGGTTGGACACCTGTTCAACACATACACAGCAGTGTGAACTGCTTCACCCCAGAAAGCTTTAGGCAGGTTCCTATGCTTCACCATACACCTTGCCATATCAAGAATAGTCCTGTTCCTTCTTTCAGCTAAGCCATTGTGTTGAGGTGTATAGGGAGCTGTGACTTCATGTTCTATACCTTGTTCAACACAAAATGACTCAAACTTCTTGGAAGTATACTCACCTCCACCATCTGTTCTGAGAGCTATGATCTTCTTTCCACTTTGATTTTCAACTAATGCCTTAAAATTTTTGAAGACATCAAATATTGCATCCTTGGTTTGAATCAAGTATATCCACATCTTCCTGCTATACTCATCAACAAAGGTAACAAAATATCTATTACCACCAAGTGAATTCACATCAAAGGGACCACACACATCAGAATGCACAACACCTAGTACACTTGATGATCTCATAGGCAAACTCTTGCTGAAAGCATTTCTAGGTTGTTTACCAACTAAGCAACCTTCACATACTCTTTCTGAAGCTTCAATCTTAGGCAGGCCAAGTACCATTCCTTTGCTCCCTAGCTGATTCAGATATTTGAAATTCAAATGTCCAAATCTCAGGTGCCATAGCCAATTCAACTTCTCATCTGTTACTACCTTCATACACTGAACAGTGTTTGTGTGAATCAAAGTTCTGAAGGTTCTATTCTTGGCCAAAGGAGTCCTCAGAATTAGATTATTTGCAGGATCATAAAGTTCAAATTTCTCATTCAGTAAGAACTAGAGAGAAAACTAGGAGGAAAGTGTTAAGATTTATTGATAAGAAAAATAGAGAATAAGTTGTGTACAATGCATGTGGTACACGCTTATTTATAAGGAAAACTCCTAACACATCTATTACTTGTAACACAAGTAACCATAACTAACTAACTCAAGGTAGTTATGTAACCACCTCCTAACTACCTAACCAAGTCTAATAGGATTGAAGTTATAAAACATCATATTTAAGCTCTTATTTAACTTTTTTTTTTTTTTTCTTTTTATGTTTAGAGCCACATGGAATGTTTAGACGTCGTTGTAGAGAGAGAAGTCAAACATCGCAAAAAGGGCCTTGTAACGACTCGGAATGTAATTCCGGGTGCGTAAAGTTGGAGAATGCAAGGTTTGGTGCTTGTCAATTTCCTATTTGTCCGGGACCTTTTGGTCTTTGTCAAATTTTGTATTGTTACTGCTACTTCAATCGCAGTGAATCTACACACCCACATTATTTTAAACATGTTTTACACTTCAATAAAAGTCTACAAAGAGGCTCATAAAATTGTTGATGGTTTAGATAATCTTGATTGTGTAAGGTAGTAAATGAGATTCAAGTGTATAAGAAGGTTTAAGTCAAAAATGTTAGTTATTTTATTATTTATTTTCTTGTTGTAAATGTATGTTATTTATGTTTGCCTTTCAATTCAATATATAACAATAAATGTAATGCTAAATTTATTAATTCAATTCTGGCAGTGAATTATTTGAATTTTTTTAACAAACAAAAATGAAATATATTAATACCAACGATGGGTTCTTACTAGCACAAGGTGTGCCAGAAAAAACCTAAAACATTTACAGACAATATAATGCCAGAAAACACGAAAAACAGACAGTTTAATATGCTCATACAAACAGATTAATGTATATATCGGTGTGATTAAGTTTTATTTGATATTTAAAATGACATTTCAATAAATCTGACTTTATATAACAAGTTAAAAATAAAAATAGAATATTATGTTTAAATTACTTAAATGGATAGCACTAACTTATAATTTAATACATCCATAAAAAATTATAATTTAATACAAAGTGCAAAATATAACTTAATTATTTTCTTAAAAAAAAAATAATAGTAATAAAAAATATTATTCATATTTATTTTTATTTTTTTTCGGTTTTCACCACCAGTTGAATCTGGTTCGGGGGTCAGTTCTGGCATCAAGTGGTTCCAGCCCCCTCCCGATCGCAGTTGCGGGGGATCGAACCGTGGTCCTCCCTACCAAGTTCAGCGTCAATCACCACCGAACCAACTAACGATTTATTCATATTTATTTATATAAGTGTGATTTGTTATAGCCTAACATTATACTTTTAAAAAGGTTGTATTTAGACTTGTCTTTTGTTAGATTATTTTTTGAAAGGATCGGTCTAACTTGTTCTCATCTTACTTTTTTACCTTTAAATTATTTGATTTCCCGCCCAATAAACTTTACCATGTCTTTCAAAAAATAATTACCATGTCTTACCTCTTGGACAAGCTATATGACCAGTTAAAACATATTGATAATAATAAATTGAAAATTTGATTTTCGACCCAATAAACTTTTTGCCAACAAGTTTTGGCTCCTTTTACACGCTATATGGGTGTAATGAAAAAAGCAAAAATTAAAATAACATTTAATAAATGTTAATTTTGATTTTCACCTTAATAAACTTTGTCATGCCTTAGCTCGTAGACACACCATATGGGCAAAAATTAAAATAGATCGATAATAATAAATTGAAAATTTGATTGTTGGGCCAAGAAACTTTGCAATGCATACTAGTATATATGATATCTCTGGAAATTGATAAAGATATTATAATATACATAGTTAGAGATTGAATGTTGGATTTTCTACTTATTCACTTTAAGAAAAAAAAAATTGGTTATTAGGTTACTTAAGAAAAATAGGAATTAAAACTATAGATAAAAGTAAATTGAAAATTGGATTTTTGGCCCAATAAACTTTGTCATATCTTGACTCCTAGACATACTATATAGACATATAAGAATAAATTGATAAATAATAAATTAAAATATAAATAAATCAAAACTCAACCCTTGCAATATTTTCTAGCTAGATCATTTCAAAAAAAAAAAAAAAAAAAATCAACTAATTTTGTCATCTTTACCTATATTGCTTAATATATATACATAGACAAAAACATTTTGTTGATACCTTTTGTATATAGAAAACATCATTTACATTTAGAAATCATGACTTTCTCTAGTGCTAAAATCTACATCATCTTCATGTTCCTATGTCTTTCTATTCTCCTTGTTTCAACACAAGGTACAAACTAACTATGCAAAATATATATTTATTTTCTCATACTTCTTTAATTTTACACCTTATTTACATTCTTAATATGCTTTTTTCTTTTCTTTTCTTTTCTTTTCTTTTATTATTATGTGTAGAGGTGGAAGCAAGAATTTGTAAAATTGAACGTAATTCAAGATTAAAGATATATGGTTGTAATAAGCATATGTGTAATGTAGACTGCGTTGAAAAGGAGTTTGCAGATTATGGTGTTTGTCTACCTATAGCCATAATATTGACATTTTGCTATTGCTACTATAAATGCCCTATTCCAAGTCAACAAAGTCCCATTCCAAGTCAAGAAAATCCTTAGGACTGATCGGGATCGAATCTACAATCTCTCGGGTGCAAGATCTGTTTTTTTACTATTAGACCAAACTCTTATAATTTTGTCACATCGTTTCATTTTTATAAGTATATTTTAGAAGTAATTGTATTAAATGGAAAAATATATGATAAAATTTTATTGGATATCAAACTCCTATAATTTTGTCACATTCGTCGCCCTATTGATTATCTTCGCAACGACCAAAAACCACAGCATACCTAAAGATGTATCCATATTGACTATTGAGAATGTATACAATGTAAGGGAATTGAAAATCAATGCAACTAAGTGATTAACTACTTGGAAAAAAATTCAATTTATAAATCATATATAAGAAATAAGTGTATCCTACACAAGAAAATAGCTATGCAATAGCTTCATGAGCTGGCTATATTCTATATGCTACTTATTTGTTTAAGCTGTAGCATTTTGATATGTTAAGAATAATGTAATTGAAAATTGATCTGATAGCAAAGAATGAACTGTTAGAACTGGAAGTAAATTTCCTCCTCAAGCTCCACTCGAATCATAAATTTCTAGAGACATCTATTTCTTGCTCCGCTTCACGGTCGACGGACAAGTCAGTCACTACTTGCTTAATGCCACAGTCACCTCTATTCGACGAAGGTTCGATGTCTATCAGTCCTGGACTACGACTTTTCTTGTGTTCTAGAATATTTTGTATGAATTAATGTTTAAAATTCAAGTAAAAAGAGGTCTAGGAAAAGACATGAAATAGTTGAAGGAGAAAAAATAATTACTTTTACAGGTTATTGTCTGTCGTGTCACGGCCAAGAATTCTTCCCATTTGAACTTAATTAATTCGCGCTTTTCTTCTTCAGAAAGCTCAAAATTGGGTTCCCTCCCACACATGAAAGCAGCCCTGAAAATAAATAGAACACTCAGTAAGTAGCTAGGTCATAGTTAAGGACAAATCGTTCAGAAGAACGCGAGTTCGAATCCTAGCTAAGTACAATTCTTGGTTGGCCGAGATTTACTTACCAAGATGCCAAAAAAAAAGTATTTTGCCAACTTTAATGACAGATACCCGATAGTCAGAAGATCCTTTTCCGAAACCATATGCATTATATTATCTGTGGCTTGCATAGGCAAGCAGAATTTTGCCACCGTCCCGACTCGGTTAATGACGCTGCTAGATGATTTGCTTTGCTTGCACTGTTGGTCAAATAGTAGTGCTCGTGTTGCTTCTCGGTAATGTAACATCCCCAATTTCTAAATTGTCTAATTAATTAATTAGAGGTGATTAATTAAATTAACTCATAGGAATTTAGTGTATTATGTGTATTATCTTGGAATATAACTAAATCTATGTATACACTTAGACACTAAATTATATGAAGTTCAAATTAATTAAACCAAGTTCAAACTCTCCCTCCCTCATGTGACTCAACTCCCTCATAACACTACACCTCACACTCAATAGTGAGTCATGACTCCACTAGCTTAAACACCCCTCATATGCATGCATAACTCCTCTGCAGCAAACACAATAGAAAAACCACCCTCAAGCTCCCCCTTGCTCTCTCATTCACGAGCAACAACAACAAACATAAGCCAAAAACCTCCATTTCTCCTTAACACTAAAGTTTGGAATCATCCTTCACATGTAAATGTTTTTAACCTCAATACAGTAGAGATTCCTCACCTGCAACCTTACAGACCAAAGGAATCATCTGAGTTCTGCAATTCAAGCCTCACATGACTCAAAACAACAACAACCCTTCACTCACCTCCAAACCAACCAATGGCTTACATGCAAATTCGTGTATCAAACAACTTCCCTACTGTTTAGACTCAGAGAAACCCACTATAAATACCTCCTTTTACAACTCAACTGATCATCAAACACTTCTCAATTCTTAGAGCTCAACTAAGGGGTTTTCAAGTGTCTAGAGTTCAAAGTCAGTTCTGGTAGTTCGTGGGGCTTGCTGAGGAGGTTCAGTAGCAGTTAGAGAGTCCATTTGGAAGTCTAAAGCTCCATTACCAGGTGGGTTCTTAGGCTAGTTAGCTAGTTTAATCAAATTTAAGAAATGCATGCAATTTTAGGAATTAATAGGTATAACTGTGTGTGGAAATTAAGCCCCAATTTCCACTCTATTCTGTTCTATAATATTTATTTTATGATACTGCATTATCTCAGCCAAGGATTGTAGGTGAAACTTGCAAAATTGATGATTTTTGCAAAACAGAGTCAATTCTGCATGAACTCGCCATAGCGAGTTGCTAGCGAGCATTCATGGCGAGCTTAAGGTTCTGGGCTGATGAACTTCGCCATGGCGAGCTCTAGCTCGCCTAGCGAGTTGTTTAGGCCAGGACCTGTAAGTTCGCCATGGCGAGCTTGGTAACTCGCCGTAGCGAGCTAATCCAGAATTCACTCATTTTCTTCAATTTCAAAATACTTGTCACTCGTTTTATACCCTCGACTGAGATAGTGTTTTGCAGTTATATAAAATTAAATACTATAAACAGGAGGTCATCACGGTCAGACTATTAGGTGTTAACATAAGGAATTAGATTATTGTATGCTCCCCGGGTTTGGGAAATTATTGGTAGTATGTTATGAACCTAGTGATCAGTCAAATAAAAACATGTTTATGATATCACTGTGGACTTCGTTTTAGATGTTCCATTAGAAAAATTTATGTGAGCTTTATGCCGGAGCGCTTTCTGCTCGCGGATAAGGCGAACCCCTGAGACGTGCTCACCTTAGAGGGTTTGCGGTTTAAAATGAACAAGTTAAACTTTGTGTTACACCTTTACATTATTGCTTATGATAATTATGCTATGGATATAGATTATGATATGACTGATTAGGAGCCCCGGCTTTATAGCCTAGGAGGGTAGTAGAATTCACTGGGACGAAGTGACTGTCTCACCCCACTCCCTATTTGAAACAGGAAAACAGGTTGATTAGGTAAGCTGTGTTGTGGAGTAGCTGCTGCTGTTTGGAGGATTGCATTTTAGATTTCTTGCTTCCTTATTATCTAGTCGTGTTATCATTGTTTCCGCTGTTGATTTTCTGTACTCTCGATGTATTTGGCACCTGCGTGTGCAATAAACTTTGTTGTAATAATAATGAATTCCGTTACCAATAATAATATTCCAAGATTATTCTAGATTTATCTATGGGGTGTTATAGGTAACATTGCTAGATGGCTTGCTTTGCTTCCACAGCCACTGTGTCAGTTGAGTGGCAAGGCCGGTCAAATAGTCTTGTTGGTCCCTTCTCGGTAAACTATTGTGGTTTGATTTTCATGCCTAGCGAAGCGGAGTCGGCGTTGCTGGATGCTTCCATTTGCTTGCATGCCTTGGCATTGCGGGGTGTGGTACGTTCTGTGATGTTGCTTCTTGCTGACGTGAGGGCGTGTGAGTGGCGCTGTGGATGTTTGTGCTTTCCGGCTCAATGCTTTTGCATCGAACGGTTTGCATACAATCCAAATCATTCTTCATTGATGCCTTCGTGCCTTCGGTGTTTGTTCATTGTTCCTGTTTAGCTTACCTATAGAATGGTACATAAGGTGGGCTTGTTAGGCTTTTACCATCCCATGCCATTGAATGGTGTTGTGGTGGCTTTTGAATGTGTATGTGTGCCTCGAATTATGCGTCATGTGTGGCGTCTTTTTTGGTGCGCACGTATTCACTGATTGCATGGATGCGGTGCTTGTGATGACCTTTGGTTCTCCAATAATGTCCCTGATTATCGGTTGCCTTAAATGATGCCTGCTCTATTGCTTCTTGTTTTGCTGCCCTATTGTGGGTGCAAAACTTGCATTATGCGCAAAGTCATTGATGGATGCTACCTGGTTGATCCTGCCAGTAGTCATATGCTTGTCTCAAAGATTAAGCCATGCATGTGTAAGTATGAACAAATTCATACTGTGAAACTGCGAATGGCTCATTAAATCAGTTATAGTTTGTTTGATGGTATCTACTATTCGGATAACCGTAGTAATTCTAGAGTTAATACGTGCAACAAACCCCGACTTTTGAAAGGGATGCATTTATTAGATAAAAGGTCGACGCAGGCTTTGCCTGTTGCTTTGATGATTCATGATAACTCGTCTGATCGAATGGCCCTTGTGCTGGCGACTCATCATTCAAATTTCTGCCCTATCAACTTTCGATAGTAGGATAGTGGCCTACCATGGTGGTGACGGGTGACGGAGAATTAGGGTTCGATTCCGGAGAGGGAGCCTGAGAAACGGCTACCACATCCAAGGAAGGCAGCAAGCGCGCAAAATACCCAATCCTAACACGGGGAGGTAATGACAACAAATAACAAT